>OU426880.1:41576623-44556904 GCA_911387805.1 Cantharis rustica | reverse complement strand
AGGGAGATATAATATGATACACCCCGATGCTTTGAGTAGCGCCACGGTAACTCGCACGTTGAGCCCCCACTCTTATTTCTGTTGATGATACGTGTGCTCGACTTACACGGCAGATGATGCGGCAGATGTTTATTTCATTCCTGACCTAAGTCAACCTACCAATCAAGTTCACTACCCTCCAACGTAATTTAATTCAAATAAATTTATTTCATTTCATTTCATTTCTTTACTCCGTCTGTTATTTAAATACTACCACCGATGAAACACCTAAATTCTGGAATTTTCTGACACGGTAAACTTTAGCATTGATGTCCTAAACTCGATTGACAACCGCTTTTTCACGGAGACGGTCAGAATAAAGCTTTACTGAGCCCGGAGTCGAACCAGGCATTCAGCATTAGCAGCAACGCACTTAACCGCTCTAGCTGACGACCGTCTTCTTAGATCTTAGATCTTCAACGCTCGTTATTCATACACCAGAAGAAGAAAATTGAAGCGCCCACGGCGCCAAATGCTTTGCATTGTCGTTCCGTTACGCTACGCTAGTTGCGGTCGACACCCGGACGAGATCTATGGCTTCGAGTTCCACCCTTGGCGAGTTCTGCCATTCTACAGGGATATTTTTAAATTGTTATGTGTTAGGTGAAAAATAAAATAGGTCCGGAAGGCGTCCGGGGTCTGTTTTATTTTTTACCTAACTCAACAACGGCCTATCATGCACCTGTGTTAAAACGTATTTAAAATTAATACATGTAAACTTGACATTTTTAAAATCGATTTTTTTTCGAAAACTTTTGCATTATCTTACAAAATTTTACTTCTAGTTATGCTTCGAAAAGTGTCCTTTTACCAATATTCAATAGGAAAAAGTTAAAATCGTGGAATAGGATACGTGACAGATCGCAGACATTTTCTTGAATTTAATTGTAAATGATGTATTTTTTGGCAAAATAGTGTTTAAAGATCAAACTGCAGAATATATACCGGTATACCTACCGGTGACTGGTAGCCGGCTAATTTCTCTGAATGCGTTTGGTTAATGATCACTGTATCAAAAAATGCAAAAAAAAAACAAAGCACAAATAAAATGCGCTTAGCAAAATAATGATCTTTAGTATCATTGATCACGAGCCGTTAGGCGAGTGCGAGAAGTTTATGTTTCTTTTCGCACTCATTGTGTAAACGAAAAATGAGTGACGTGTTGATTGCTATTATAACTCTTTCGAAAATACGAACGGTACCCAATTCAAAATCAATAAATGAGTTTACCTTTCACTAATAACATACATATATGTACAAACCATAGGAGCTATTGTAAAACATTGCGCGATGAAACACCAAGAATACGCTTTCTGCAATTCTTTGAAAAACCTGAACAAAGAAAATTCTAAATTAAAAATTTTTTTTTAAACCCCAAATTTATGTTGTAAGTATTTTTGCGTTAAGTTTAAAATGACGTCCCAATAATGTTGGGCATCCAAAAACAATAACCAAATTTACTTAGGCAAACGCTGCTTTTCATACAGATTCTCGTGTGCGACGCGGCCGATAACGCAATTGTTTGATTTTATAATTACGTCAAATTTAATTATTTCATGTTGTGTAGCCATTTCAAATTTACTGCAAAAATATCATACCCGATGTACGTTTTCAAATTCTAGCCCGTCTATTCAACCTACTGAAAACACTAGTTGGTGAAAATTAGTAGGTATATAAAATTAAAATTTTAAAAATTATCTAACTATACACACAAATCAATGCACAAAAAGTTTGTAATACGATATAAAGGCTCTTATTTCATAATTATTATTGATTTTTAGTGTTTTTTAAATATTATGTTTCTATGTAAGTATGTATTCTTTACTGAACAATTAAAATTATTCTATTATTTTAAAATTTACTTAGTTTGAATATTTATACATTGCATACTACTAAATAAATACTTAAAAATTTCATTTTTTAAGTTTTTTTTCTATTTTTATTGATTTAGTTTCTATTTTTATATTTTGTTTAGCTTGATAATTTTGACAACTTTAATTTAATATTATTTACAAAAAGATTAAGATCTTACATTATCAAAAATACATGATGTCGGATATTATTCCGTAATTGTTGATTGTAGACAACAAAATCTTCGGAGCTCCTTATGTGGGACACATTTAAATTTTCAAGCCTACTGCTTAAAATCATGAATTGCGTTTTAATTTCATAACAAAATCCCAAAAATATTCCTTCAAAAGTTGTAAGAAAAAATATCGCAAACGGTAGTACTACCATCCACGACGCAAACACTAGTTTATAAAAAATGCCTTCATTTTCCATCATCCAAATGCCAATAGGTAGTTTTTTTCCAAAAAATGTTGTTGCCACAATTGCAGGTATTAGTAGGAAAGTTAAGTAAAAGTACATTTTTTGAAAAATTACTATTTTCTGAGATATATTATCTACCTTCTTCTTTATCAGTTTTGAACATTTTTCTGTGTTCCAAAATTGTTTTGAAAGTTGAATTAAATGTCTGTACTGTTTTTCATAATAAATGGAACACAAAAATTTCGTTATAATCTTAAAAATATGGACTTTAATTATGGTTTTCAAGATATGCAGTTTTCAGCTTAAACTGATTAAACTCTTTTATTTTCATCTATATAAGAAAATTCAAAATAAATATTGTACATAAAATTACCTGAAGAAGTCCTCCGAAGGCTTCAGTATTTTCAATAAAATCAAATATATTGCTTTCTATATAAAAATATTGAATACCCGCCGAAAAAAAGCATAGTAAAAATACGAATCCGCCAAGTATAAGAACTAATTTTTGTTTAAAAGAAGATTTAATAGAAATTAACAATCCCATTTTATTTAATTTTGATAAAGGGTACTGAATCATTTCTCCTTTATATTCTTCCATTTTAAGTAAACGTTTACTTCGATAGATGGGATACACATTAATAATCAGAATGGTGGGTGTTTGAAAGGAATATCTCACGTTTAAAATTGACTTAAAAAATTAATTGGTCTAATTTGAATAATAGCTACAATAACTACCGCAATTATTTTTATTTTTAAAGGCAATTTAGAAAAGTATAATAATTATTACTTTGTCTGCTTTTAGAAAGACAACAAAAATTAAGCTAACGAAAAACATGATACCGATCGGGCTCTTAAGTTTATCTTCATCAACTTACATTGATTTGTAGAACAGAATTAATTAATTGATCGGAAGTTTAACAAATCGTAATCGTTATTTCCTTACGTTCGGCCTGGTATAATTAAATTCATTATTGTCGCTTTTAAAATATTGAAAATATTAGTTATTTCTTTATTACAAATTAGCTGAACGAAGCAAAACTAGCTAGAAAACACTTTGATCACTAGAGCCCGGATTCTAAGCTTTTTGCTTATTAAAATAATCAAACCTAACAAAATGTTAAAATAATAAAATTTTTAACTGTTAAGTAAAGGATACATACTACAAAGAAAACATAATATTTAAAAAAACACTAAAATGACAATAATTCACATTTAACAGAGCTGAACCCTGTTAAATGTGAATTATTGTCATTTTAATGTTTTTTAAATATTATGTTTTCTTAGTAGTAATATGTATCCTTTACTTAACTGTTAAAAGTTTTATTATTTTAACATTTTGTTAAGTTTGATTATTTTAACATCACATACTACTAAATATCACAAAAATACTTAAAACTTTTTTAAGTTATTTTCTATTTTTGCTTATTATCGCTCTAAATTGTAAACAGAATTTCTTTTGGATTTTGACATTTCTTAAAAGTTGCAGTGATTTGACCTAATGATGATAGTGCTTTTTTTTTTTTTTCAAGATTTTAGTTAAAACGTATATTAGTGCTTATTTATTAGAGCTTTTTTTAATGACCGACAGAGCACATGATTAAAGCTAAAACGTGGCTCAATGCTGTCGTATATTATTGGACAAATTTTTAAAATTTTCTAGGATTATTGTTTCTGAATTGTCAGAATTACCGTCGTCAGCAATAAAAGAATGTCAAGAAATTTTTAAGAATTCATTAATTCGAAAACAAGCAAATTACACTATCAAAGCTAACTTTCCATCTTTCATTGAAAATTTAGGAAAAAGGTATTTGCCTTTAGTGGAATTGGTAAAAACTATAAATACTTAATCTCAGAAATAAAACTTTGGTGATGCAAGAGAGTGTGAGACGTTAAAGCTATGTCGAGTTTTACGCGTCCCCTGAATTGCAAATTTTAAAATGCCGTTTTTCCGAAAACTAATGCCTAATCCTACAAAATTTACTTTTCTCCTTTTCAATAGTGCATAGGAAAAAGTTCAAATCGTGGAGTGAATTAACTGACAATAAACTTTTTTGACTTATAAGCAGGTGTTAAACGACAGACGAAAATCTTTTATAATAAAAATTTGGAAAAATATATGATAATTAATTTTTTTATAATTATTAAGTGAATGTCTAATTAATATTTAATCAAAATTACATTTTGATGTTTGATTTTTAGTTCTGGTTTTCAATTTTATAGGACTAATTTTTTTGTTTTTTGAAACTTTTTAAAGCGCTTTTTTTGAAATTATAAGCGCTTATAAATCCGGGCTCTAGTGATCACATAGGATAGGAAATACTTACTACTAGAAATATTATAGACGCTCTTTTAAAAACTCTCGATAATTTTAAAAACAATAATTGATAATAATCAAACTCTTTGTTCTTACTAATTTTAATTTCATCTTATAACCTGAAGACTTATGCAATAATTTGTAGGTGATCATAGCTAATGACATGCTCATTAATTTGCTCTAGTGCTCCATATGATCTATAGATTTACATTTAAACTTAAATAAATACATATTAGATAGGGAACCTTTCAATTAGTTTTCTTGCTGATTACTGAGGTTGTTTGGGCGACAGGTGAAAATAATAAAACTACGGGTATAGAGACTGCTTTATTATTCTAGTAAAAGTAATAGACAAAACAAAAACTTATCAAATAAATCATTTGCAACTATAGAAGTAGTCTAACACATCTACGAATTTACAGTGTATAATAAATTTTATTTTTATGACTAATACATAGTAAATATTCCACTAATCTACTACAAAGTGTAAAGAAATGGATCAAAAATTAAAACTACATCTTACTTTAATTTATTTTATTTTAAAAATTGGGATTGCAGAAGATAACTTTATAAGACGATCTGTGATTATCCAAAATAGGTAACTAAATTTAAACCAATAAATATAAATTATAAAAAATTGTATAATTCATATCTTTTATTTTACCAGATTTAATATTATTTTTTGCTTATTAACATTTGTTTATATTTAAGTTTCTATTTTTTTATTTTTTGTGCTTTTTTTTAATTTTAAAAGCCGTTAAAGTTTTGTTTGAAAAGTTATGTCACCAATCGTCCGATTTTTTAATTTACAAAAAATAAGAGCGCAGCGAATTTACCTTTAAAACTAGTGCGAAAAATGACTTATAATGAAACGCAAACAAGTGCAGGGGTGAGCTATTACGTAACGGTGTAGGTAAATATTTCTTCTTTGTTTTTAATACATTGCAAAAAGTGTTAAAAATTTATAAGCTTCAGCATAAAGCATTCAGTAAAATCTTATAAGTGTTATTTTGTTTTTAAGTTTTCTATATATTATTATCTTAATGATTTATTCTTTTAAACTTTTCAGTACAGCATTTGCGGAAAAACCAACTTTTATGACCTGAAAATAAAACATTTTATTTTATTATATTATAACAAATAAATATTTCTTTTATTTTTCTCATGCAAGACTCATAATAAACAAATTTCTCAAAAGTCCATTAAATCTAGACGATAGAATTTTTTATATCAAATTTTTAGCATAAACCAAAAAATGCACAAAACACTTTTTTGAAAACTAAAATGTTTAAGTTATCACAATATATAAATACACTGTATGTGTATGTGTGTACTCACTTACAAAAAATTTAAAATCCAGAAAAAGAAAATTGAAAATCTATTAAAAAACCAAAAAAAGACTGTAGAACCACCTGTAATTCCTAGTTCATCGGCTGATGATGCCATAGTATGGTGAAAACGTTTGCGATAATATACATACAGTGTATTTATATATTGTGATAACTTAAACATTTTACTTTTCGAAAAAGTGTTTTGTGCATTTTTTGGTTTATGCTAAAAATTTGATATGATTAATATTGAGTTACACTACTTAAACCACTTATCTATTGATTATTGATAGAATTTGTGGTTTTAAAGTGTTTTTTGTTCTTTTCATTAACTTACTTTTAATAAAGTGTCTATGTTTATTGCAATTAATTTGCAAGCAGTAAATTGTAATTCCTGTCGAGATGCTTGAATCAAAAATACTATAGGCATTCTTAATTGCGGAAAAGATTTTGAGAACCAATCTGAATTGTAAATACCATCAGCAATTATTGATGCCTGCAACAGATTTATAGTTTTAATGGTATAAGTATAGAAGAATTAATAATATCTTGGGGTTAAAAATATTGGTTATGAAGCATGTAAAGCTACATTTTGATATAAAATTATTTTCTAACAAGTTTATAAAATAAAAAGAACGTTTGCAAAACATTTACGTTAGTGCAGTTGAATAGTTTTGCCAGTCGCATGTTCCAGTTGGCTCTGCGCATTCAGATGGTATTATGGCGGACGCGCGGAAAACTTACTCAAGATGTACGGATCGTACTCACCTTTCTTGTGAATTACCATGACACTATAATCATTTATGATAATCACTTAATATTCGTTTAGTGAGGCCAGTACTGATTTTATTGATGTTTGTGAGTGCTAAGGAAAGTTTCATTTGAACATCTAACTTTTTTTTAAATCATCAATTTTTACAGATTTTCTTGTTCCTTGTTGTCCTTCAATATTGCTAAACATTAGAGATCATGAACTCCGTTTTAGTATACCAGATGATTATATAACAGTGGCGTCTTTTCGAATTTTTTACCATTTTAATATTTTTCCGGCACTCATGTAAGATTAAGAAAGATCAACAACCTACCGCCGAATCTCTCCGGATGGGTTTTTTTCCTTTAGTTTCCATAATTAAATTCCCATTTTTAATTATTTCTAATTCTAAAATGCATTTCGACGTCATCTAGTTTGTGAAAGTCTTAGCTTTTGTAGTTCTTGTAATTTTCGCTTCAAAAGTAGCTCCTGCGCTTAGCGCTACCGATTATAAATCAGTACGGAGGTATTTCTACTCGGATGATGACGTGTTTGTTTTGTTTTTTTTTTGTAAAGCACATTTTCTTTGTGGTGAATTTTGGATCCATTTAGCCGTTCTGCTGTTATGCAAATTTGTTTTTATCCAAAATGCATAAACCAACTCCCGGCACATGTGAGTGCATATCGTTTAACGAAATATTTATCAAAATCGTCATTCCCTATTGCTGGTACTATTAACGTTCAAGTTTCATCAAAAATCTGGAATCATCTGGCCAATGAACGCCGATACAATTTTCACCTTTTGTTGTTCTGCCATCTTGACGACGCCTTGCTCACTTTGTAAATAAAGGATTTCTACATCGTCAGTGTTTACTGCAATTTTTCTAACCATTAACCGTTCTCAATTTTGTGTATAAAACTTTTCGTAAATTAAAACTTTAAAATTTATTTTTGTTTTTGGTGAAGTAAGTTTTCTATAGTCAAACCACGTTTAAGTTGTACAATGTGAGTTTAAACCAACAAATTTAGATTAACCAATAGTATTTCTTAAAAAACAGCTTTTCGACGTATTTCATTGGTTAAACCAAATTTTCTGGTTTAAGTTTTCAAATTTTCAGTTGTACATTGTACAACTGGCCCTTAACAATCATGCAGTGGTTCATCCAGCGTCGTGCGGATGGTAATTCAATATAAGTTCAGTGGCGTAACGTTTTACCGATTTTTACTTAGAATAATAATTTTGACGACCTAAATTAAAGTTTTGTGTATTGTGATTTTTTGTTTGTATTTAATCTTAAGTTTACTAACCTATTGCGACTTCTATTATTTGGTTCTCGTAGGATTTTGTTATAGTGAGTGGTTTGGCTCAACTTTCATGTTTTTGGTTCTTACGAGTACGAATATAGAAATATGTTGTTTTATTTTATAATTTATTTTAAATTTGTTAACGTGTTAAACCCTACCTGATGTTTTGCCTACAGGCAAAAACTTTACGACAGTGTATTGTTTTATTTAATTAGGTGTGAATAATTTGTCTTTTGAATAATATTTGAAGTCATTCTGGTATTTCTGATTTTTAAGTGTTTTAGTTAAGATCATTCATTCACCATTTAGAGTTAAGTCCATTATTTCACAAGGTTAAATCAAAATTATTATCAGTTTTCAATTATTTTATTAGTGTAACTATACTTTTTCTTGTCTACTATATTATTTGGGATTCGCACCTGATTAAAAGTATAATCTCACTGTCGATTATTTGTTTTATTTTCGATCTACCTTCTTTTACCACCATTTTTAGTTGAGGATTCTTGTCTCGGACAAAACTCAATTTAAAGTAGATTCGTTTTTGACTTTTGTCCGAGTGGCGCCCTTTATTTTGTCTCTTACCGGATTTGATTGAGATCTTTCGATTAGGCTTGGACTCAGGATTTCCTTGAACTTGCGATCCACGACCTTGCTTTGGCTAGAGCTAGCGGCAATCTTGATCCTCCAAGTAAGTATTAAGATTTTTCTCTCCTATTGTGTCATTTCGGCCAATTTGGCTCGTTACAGGGCGTTATTACCACATTAAAACAATCTGTAGTGTTTTATTTATTACCGTACATAATATATTTATAAGTTTTAAAAATTTAAATATGTGTGTCAATGTGTTTAAAACAAATTTGGCAATCAATTATATTTCTGGTGTATTTTATTAACAGGTACTTACTTCCTCTATAACAAAACTTCCTGGAATGCAGTAAAAGGAAAACTGTACTATCAAACCAATACAAATAAATCCATATCTTAGCATCAAGAATAAACTGGTACTACAAAAATACATACAAATATTTTACTGTAAGAAATTTAAGAAATAATACCATAATATGAAACTTTTTAAATTCTCATATAAGGTAGATTACCTTTTAACCAAAAAGTTAACTTAAAAAGCTTTTTGTACATAAATCAACAATAACTGAACTTACCTCTCGGTAACAGCATACATTTCCGTACAAATCATGGGAGCCATTGTAAAGCATTGTATCATAAAACACAAAGAATACGTTTTCTGCAATTCTTTAACAAACCTGAGTAATCAAAATTTATAATTTAAAATATATTGTAAATCGAAATATTTGTGAAATTAGTACTAAATTAAAATTTTAGAAATATGCCCGATTTCACAAAGACGAGCTGAAATTTAATCTATGATTAAAATTTTACAAATAAAGTGCATAGTTTGTAAAAATTTTAATCATTGTGGAACTGGACATAATTTATTAATTTTAAAAATTTTAATTTAGCTTTGTCATAACCAAAAGATCTTACTGTATCAAAAGTATATGATGTCGAATATTCTCTCGTAATTGTTGATTATAGACATTAAAATCTTCACAATTCCGGATGTGATTTACGTTTAATTTTTCAAACATGTTGCCTAAAATCATGAATTGCGTTTTAATTTCGTAACAAAATCCTAAAAATAATCCATCGAAACTTGTAACGAAGTATATACCGCTAGGCATTATCAGCGCCCAAGCCACATATGTTATTTTATAAAGTATTCCTTCGGATTCCATTTTCCATGTTCCAGCGGGTAGCTTTTTACCAAAAAATGTTGTTACAATAAACGAAGGCGAAAATACCAAAATGGCATAGAAATAAATTTTTTGAAAAATTATTATGTTCTGACTTACGCCATCTACTTCCTTTTTCAATGCTTTGGAACAATTTTCCGTAGTCAAAAATTGCTTCAGAAGTTGAATTAAATTTCTGAACTTCTCTTTGTAATAAATACAACATCCGAATTTTATAATAATCTTAAAAATATGTAGATCAATATTTTGTTTCAAAGATAATAATTATTTATAATACAAAAAAGTACTATCTAAAGGAAGCTAATTAAATTATCAGCAATTTCTGTCGAAACTGAACTGAAATTTATTTTTAATGCTGTTATTACCGGCCATTAAAATTTTGTCTAAATTTTACGTTTTTTTGAAAGCTGTAAATTTATCTAGATATCCATGTATTGCAATAAATATTATGTATAAGTTTACCTGAAGAATCCCTCCAAAACCTTCAGAATTTTCTATAAAATCAAATATATTATTTTTAATGTAAAAGTATTGCAGAAATGTTGAACAGAAGACTACCAACAATAATAATCCAAAAAGTACAGGAAAATATTTTTGTATAATAGTAAAAGTTTTATTGGAATTTAACAATCCCACTTGATTTAATTTTGACAATGGAAACTGAATCATTTCTTTTATATTTTTTTAAATAAGTAAACTTTTACTTTCACAGATTGGATACAAATTAAGATATCGCTTTGGAGCTTAAAAGTAATACCTTACATTTAAAATTAATGGGTCCAATTTTAATAATTGCCACAGCAAGTAGGTATCAATTATTTTTCAAATTTTTATTCCATTATAAATTTATTCCATCATTAACCAAAAAAGTATTACAATTGTAATAAATTACTATGTTCGCGTTCTAAAGATAAAATATGTAATTTATTATAAAACCATACAAAATAGAATTTTTGTGCGCTTAAGAAAGTTGGAACGATTTTAGAGTAAGGGTGGTGCTGAAGTCAAATATGGACTTAGTTTTCTGGTATTTGACGAAATGGAGGATAGTCATTCCTGAAATATTAACTTATTTTATTATTTAAAGAGAAAGATTCAAGCGATGATAAGGAAAATTGCAAAAGACGAGAGAGAAAAAGGGAAAAGTGTGCGGAGTGGATATATGAAATTATTAGTAAACGATAAGCAGTATTACTGGAATTACGAGCTAAATGAGTTGCAGGAGGGTCAGAAGAAGCCCGGAAGAGCAAAAAACTGAATAGCGGAAGAAATAGGAATAAACTTGAGACGACCAGGCACGAAAAGGACAATGCAAACGGTATTAACAATGGAAGGGAGAAGATTAACGATATAATGTTTCTTGCAACTTGGAATGTTAGGGGAACTTTTGTAGCGGGAGCATTAAAACAGTTAATAAAAAGATTGAAAAAATACAAAGTAGATATTCTAGCATTACAAGAGACAAAGCAAAGGGAAAATGATATAACGGACATAGGAAACTACACCTTTTTTAAAAGTGGTGGAAAGGACAGAAGAATGGGAACTGGCTTTATGGTGAGCGAAACAAGGAAGGATATGGTAATCAGTTTTAAGCCAATAACAGATAGAATGTATGTACTGAGAATAAAAGGACGTAATAAGAAACGGAAGAAAAGGATGTAGAAGTTAAAGAACAATTTTATGGATTATTGGATAAGGAGTATGAGAAACTACCAAAATATGACGTTAAAATAATAGTAGGTGACTGGAATGCAAAAGTTGGGCAGGAAGAGGCTTATAGGCCTACAATTGGTAGGTTTAGTCTGCATAACGAGAGTAACGAGAATGGAAGACTCCTTATTGACTTTGCAATGGGAAAAGGCATGAAAATTAAAATCACACACTACGAACATACAAATATCTATAAAGCAACGTGGGTAAGCTCAGATGGCAATACAGAAAACCAAATAGATCATGCGATAGAAAGTAGAAGCGAAAATATTATTAAGGATGTTAAAACATACAGAGGAGCAGATTTAGATTCAGACCATTTCATGATCAATGTGAAGATGAAGTAAGAAAAAGAGAAAAAGCAAGACAAGAGTTCCTGGCTAAACGAACTGAAGAAGCAAAAAACAATTATGAAAAGCAGAGAAGAGAGTGTAAAAAGATAATAAGAAAAAAGAAAAGGGAACACCAACTAAAGAAACTCGATGAGATAGAAGAAAAGTATAATAACAGAGAAATAAGAAACTTTTATCGGGGAATAAAAAGAATAAAACAAGGATTTAGATCAAGTACGACGTTCTGTAAAAATAAAGACGGTACACTAGCGGGAACAAAAAAAAGAGTAAGGAAAAGATGGGTAGAATACTTTCGGGAGTTATTAAATAATACAGAAAACCAAGAAGAGAGAGAACAAGGAGTTATAGAAGAAGATGAAGAAAATGATGTCGAAGTGGAAGTACCAACGGAAGAGGAGATAAGAGAAGTGATGTTGAAACTTAAAAATAATAGAAGTGCAGGTGAAGATGGTATACCGGCGGAAATGTTAAAATATGGAGGAGAAAAACTGCACGAAATGGTTATCAGTATGATACAGAAGATCTGGAAGAAGGAGAGAATGCCTAGTTCCTGGAAATTAGCACTGATTTGCCCGATCCACAAAAAAGGTGATAAAACTGAGTGTGGAAATTATAGAGGGATTGCACTACTCGATGTTAGCTATAAAATACTCTCCACATGCATAAAGAATAGACTTCGAGGTTATGTATAGGAAATGATTGGAGAGTATCAATGTGGTTTCAGGAAAGGTAGATCGGTAACGGACTAATTATTTGTTCTAAGAGAAATTCGGGGAATTAACCACGAATTCGGATTGGAAACTCACTTGATATTCTTAGATTTTAAGCAAGCGTACGACAGTATTGATAGAAAAGAGCTGTATAATATTATGATGGAAATGGGAATTCCCAGAAAATTAGTAAAATTGGTAAAAATGACTCTCGATTGCACCGAAAACAGAGTAAGAATTAACGGTGAGCTGACTGATAGTTTTGGAGTGGAGGTAGGACTGAGGCAAGGAGACCCGCTGTCGTCAATATTATTTAATATCACCTTAGAGAATACAATACAAAAAGCAGGATTAAACAGATGCGGTACAATTTTTAGACGAAGACACCAATGCCTGGCTTTTGCGGACGACTTCACGATAATGACTCGTACAAAGAGGGAGCTACAGGAAACTACGCAGAAATTATTAGAAGCAGCTAAGAAAATTGGCTTGAAAGTTAACGAAAATAAGACAAAATACATGGTATGGAACGATAAGAACTTTGAGAAGACAAAATCCATAAGTGTAGTAGTGGGAAATAAAACCGTAAAATTTGAAAAAGTGTGTGCTTTTACGTACGAACGGTAATAACAAAGAAACCAGGATGCGAGGATGAGATCAAGGCAAGAATGGCTGCTGGCACAAGAAGTTCGTTTGCACTGAAGTCGATCCTCAATAGTAAGGTGTTTGCTAAGACAGTGAAAACAAGAATCTACAGAACAATCATAAAGCCATCGGTTATGTATGGAGCAGAAGTGTGGACGCTGAAAAAACGTGAGCAAATAATGCTGGAAGTGTGGGAAAGGAAGATATTGAGGAGAATATATGGTGGGAAGTATGTAAACGGTCAATGGTTATCAAGGTCAAATCAGGAGCTTGCCGAGCTATATGGACAACCGAGCATAGTTGGATGTGTGAAGGCACAGAGATTGCGATGGCTGGGACACCTGATGAAGATGAGCAAAGACAGAACGCCAAATGATGTTTGGAATGTAAAGTTTGGGGGTACAAAACGAAGAGGTAGACCAAAAAACCGTTGGAAAAATGAAGTGCAGGAAGACCTAAATGAAATTGGGTTGGAAGATTGGAAGGAATGCGCTTGTGATAGGAAAGAATGGAAGAAGGTGACAAACAAAGCCATGGGCCTACTAAGCCTGCAGTGCTAATATACATATTCAAAACTTTACAGCAATTAATATAATATCAATTAGAAAAATAAAATTTACTTTTGGAAACATTGCATAAGTGGTATATCCATTCATTTATAAAAAAACAACCTTTATTCTTCTGTCCTTCCACAGCTGTTGCTACGGTGAGCGAGAGTCGTAGTTCACACAAACTTAAACCAAAAGTTTGCCTTGTTATATTTAAATTAAAAACATTTGATAGTGTCAAGAGGTTGCTCCTGCTGGATAACATGATATTTTATGAAATAAGGACTACTGCATCCTAGTAGTTAAATTGGTAATAATTATCAAATCGAGGACAAGAAGTTTACAGTATGGAATCATTGGAAAAATAAATATTGCGATGTAATTTATTCAAATTAATTTTATTTTAAACTTTGTTCTAATAAATTTTCTAATTAATAATATTACTTTAAATTTTAATTTCGTTAAAATATAAATTTTAAAATGGTAAAGTTAAAATTTACGATACTGCTATCGCAGTCCGGCTTATCATCCAAATTTTATTGTTCCTTGAATAAATTTTTAACTTATTAATATAAAAATTTTTAATTTACTTATATTTTTAATTATTTCCAATTGTAATTGTAATTGCCATCCAATTCCACCTTTTTATATCTTTTCTATTTTTAATTATCTTCCGTTTAATTTTTATTTTTCAAAACTTTTTCAAACTTTCTTTAAAATTAATTAATCCATCTTAATAAAACACTGTTCAACCAAAAAATCACTTATATTTCAAAAACTACAAATCTTTTCAAAAATTATTCAGACTAATCAATTAATACGGCCATCACGTCGACCACTTTTGGCAAAAGGCCTTTCTTTTCTGGTGATTCGTCCCCACCTTGCTAATTTTACAATCTTACAACTTAAAATAAATTTAAACACAACGGAATATTTGTTTAAATTTAATAAATACCCAGATTTAAATTAATAGTATAACAAATTTTTCTATAATTATTTAATGAAATATTTCGTAATAATTCAAAGCAATTTTTTATAAATAAAGCAAAAAATAACCAATAACAATAATTTATTTCAAACTATTAAATTACTATTACAATATCTAAATTTAATTGGAGATTTTTTGTTTCGATCGAGTAATTCTAGAATAAATTTCTCTTCCGAGAAATTAAGTCTGACTAAGTCTAAACTAAGTCTGACTAAGACAGGGGGATGCTTTGTCAGCGACACTTTTCAATATAGTAGTGGAAAAGATAGTGAGAGAAATGGACATAAATGGAACGATAGCCACAAGAGAGGGACAGATCTTAGCCTATGCAGACGACATGGTAATAATGGCGAGGTCCCGTAAAAGAATGGAAGAAATGTTTGCGAAAATGGAAGAGAAAGCAAGAGAAATGGGACTGCTGGTAAATCAGGGAAAAACTAAATATATGAAATGCGACAAGGATGTCTTGCCTGGCCAAACAGAGATATAAGTAATCACTGCTTTGAAGAAGTAAAAAGCTTCAACTATTTGGGGATGCATGTAAACAAGTATGGCAACAGACAAGAAGAATTAAAAAGACGAGTGCAATCTGGTAACAGAGCGTACTACGCTAACAAGGCAGTGTTATCAGATAAAAAACTGAAAAAAGAGACAAAGATCAAGATCTATAAAACGCTGATTAGACCGGTGGTCACATATGCAGCAGAGACAATGTGCTTTTCACAGAGGAAAATGAACGCCTAAGAGTATTTGAGAGAAGAATCCTACGTAAGATATTGGGACCAAAAAAAGACAACGGTGTATGTAGAACAATGATGAACTACGAGATAGAAGAGGAGATGCAAGAAGAAGATCTGGTAAAATACATCAAGTCGCAAAGAATAAGATGGCTGGGACACATTATGAGGAGAAGTGAAGACAATATAGTGAGAAAAATAACAACATGGAAACCAAATGAAGACAGAGCAAGAGGAAGACCAAAAATAAGGTGGTGGGACCAGGTGACAGACGACCTGGGAGCGATGGAGGTTGAAGAGTGGCGGACGAAGGTACGGGAAAGACTGAGTTGGAGGGAAATTGTCACAGAGGCAGCGAGACATGCAAAATTGTAAGGAAGATAGGATAGATAGAAAAATGATAAAAGTGAGCAATGTTTAATGAGGGCTAATCCTCCCCTTCAAACGGGGGAAATAACATAAGTACATAAGGTGAGCGTGCATAATTATTATAAATTCATAATAACAGACTACAACAAATTTTGTGGAAATATAATATTACATAATATTATTTTGTTAGTCAAATATATTTTTAAAAGTTGTATTTTATTTATTTTATTCTATTTTTTTTATTCCGAGTTGAAAGTTGCATTTATTCTTTTAAGCTTTTGAGCACGGTATTTACAGAAAAAGCTACTTTCACGACCTAAAAATAAAAAATTAAATTATTTTGAGTAATAGTACACTTTTTGTTCTGTAAACTGCTAGTTTGAGGTCCGCTGTTCTTCGCTACTTACCTTAACTAAAGTTTCTATGTTAATTGAAATTAAACCATTTGCAGTAAATTTTAATTCCTTTTGAGATGTCTGAATCAAAAATACTAATGGCATTCGTAGTTGAGGAAAATAATTCGAAAACCAATCAGAATTATATATGCCATTGGAAACTGCTGATGCCTGTAACACAATATTAATCATAATATTTAATTTTTTTAAGTTAAAAGTATTAAGGTCAAAAATCTTCACTCACTAACTGATTTGCTTAATTAAACTAAATCTTATAATCAAATTATTTTTAAAGTCGACAATCAATTTGCCAACCAATCGTGTTTGTATACCGTTTTATTAATACTTACTTCGTCGACAACAAAGCTTCCAGCAATGCAATAAAAAGAAAACTGTACTATTACAGCAATACACATAAATCCACACCTTATCATCAGTGGTATACGGGCGCTGTAAAACACAAATAAAAAATTTACAAAATTTAGTTAAGAATGTACCGAGCGCAATTTTGAAAATATTATTTTTCATTTATAATGATTAACATAGAACGTAAAATTACACCCCAGTAATGTAAGACAATTTTTATTCACAATAAAATTTTGGATCTCTAAAAATTATATAACAAATTGTTCATAGCTATATTAAATTGTCTATAAGTGGGATTAAAATATTGTGGTGGTATTTTATAACAAAAACCTTTTCCACCTTAAAATTACCTCGGCTGGCTCAGCGTTATCGGTAGAGCATAAAACACTCAATAGTGAATTCCTGTGGGTCACCCCGTCTGTCTTGCGAGCAAATAAAAACTCGTAAACTTGTTTATTCAAAGGAAAATTTTGTAGCGACAAATTTCGCTTTTAGGCTTTATTGTATAATTTGTGTTCGACCACTGAATTTGAAATTTCATTTACTGTATTCAAAAACTTGCTAAATTTCAATCTCATTTGTAGTTAAGTGTTAAATGTGTATCAAATATTTCATAATGTTATTACAAATTTTGATTTTTTATAATAAAAATGTTTTTCACTGTAGAGCAATTTATTTTACAAATACTTTGTATAAATCTCGTGAGTGGTAGGGTACGCGCTTCGTTCAGTCGACGAAGCTATAGCCACTTTAGTGTGTGGCAACTCGACTGGTTTAGACGGAACGAATCTAAGAAAAGTATTAAAAAATACTCTTTTTTTTGGGTTTTTTAAATTTTACTTATTTAAATATTCAATTTGCGGTAGTAGGAGGCCCGATGTATGGAGCCGGAATCGCTGATTGAAGAAATGTAAGTATAAAGTATCAATGCATGGCTTAGACTTCGCGTAAATTTACCTGAAATTTTAATCTTGTTTTTCTCGAAACTACATTTTTCGAAATTCTTGTCATGATTTCTCAAGTTCTACTGAACCGATTTACTTGAATTTTGGCATGAGTCTTCTCTATACATTTCTCTATCGTATGAACTAGGACCATAACAAAATTTCAATTGTTACTATTTTTAAAAAATTTGCAAAAGTAAAAAAAATTGTTAAAAATTTTTTTTGTTTTCAAGCAGCCGCAATTTTGAGGAAAAACATTTTTTTTCGACTTTTTTTAGTTAGTACGATATCAGTATTTTTCTAGATTAATAAATCTTTTTCATCTTTTATTTGAAATTACTAGGAGGGTTACAATCGTGACAAACTTCGCGCGCCATTTTTTTGAGACCTCTCACTTTATCAGCCTGTAACTTTTTTAACTTTTAATTCTTTTACTTTTTTTTATCATGTATTCTTTAAACGTTAATAAATATAAAAAAATTAACAAAGCTGTTAAATTTTCAAAATTACGTATGGTTTCTCTCTTTAAAACAGTTTACCTCTCGGTAAAAGCATACATTTCTGTGCAGATCATTGGAACTATTGTGGAACATTGTACCATAAAAGACAAAGAATATGTCTTTTGCAATTCTTTAACGAACCTATAAGTAAATAAACTTTACGTGTTAATTTTTTTTTATAAATAATTACTTGAGCACAAAAATATGATGTTTTATATTATTTGTTAATTGCTGATAATAGACATCAAAATCTTCACAGCTGCGAATGTGGTTCACACTTAAGTTTTCAAAACTATCAGCCAGAAGCAAGAACTGCCCTTTAATTTCGTAACAAAAACCCAGGAATAAACCGTCAAATGTTGTAACCAAAACTAAGTAATAAGGGACTACTAGCGTCCAAGACATATATAATGATTTATAATATATGTCTTCGTTTTCCATATTCCAACTTCCAACGGGCAACTTTTTTCCAAAAAATGTTGCTATAGTAAATGTAGGTGAAAACATTACAAGTGAGTAAAAATAAAATTTTTGAAAAAATTTTATCTTCTGAGTTACATGATATAACTCTTTCTTCAATGAGTCTGGACATTTTTCCGTACTCCAAAATTGCTTTGAAAGCTGAATTAAGTTCATAAACTTCTTTTTATAATAAACAAAGCACCACAATTTCATAGCAACCTTAAAAAATGTTAGTTATATTAAAGTGGTATCGATAAGAAAAGCCTTCGATTTTGATTGCACAAAATTAAAGCATAATTTACCTGAAATTTAAAATATTGTTACGAAAGAACGTCTAATTATATTTGATGACTAATGTATGACGTTGTGTATGATGAGTCAAACATGATGAGTCATGTGTGATGAGTCGTGCATGATAACACCATTAGTCATTCAAATATCGCTGAATGTACAATCTAGAAACGCACAACAGTGAATAGAAATTCTTAAATGAACAATGAACATAAATAAATAAAGTGAAGTGATAAACGATATACCGAGTGTTTAAATAAATCCGGACTTAGTGTTAAATATAAATTGTAGTGTAATTAGTATTAGTGTTAATCTTAGTGTAGTAATTATTTTATAGTTATTAACCGTATCTGTAAATATTTGTATTAGCCCTTTAGAATAAAATAAACGTTTTAATTTTCCTTAGAATATTGTTAATTCCCTCTCAAATTATAAAAAAATTATAGCAATATAGATTGAGTTTATCCTGGATATTCTGTGCAAATAATTACCTGAAAAATTCCTGCGAAGGCTTCAGAATTTTCAATAAAAGCAAAAATATCCTTTTTTATGTAAAAATATTGTATCACTGTAGAGACAAAAGTGAATAACCCTAAAAATAACATAATTGCAACAGACAACTTTTTTACAATAGAAACTTGATTAGAATTTAACAATCCAATTTTATTTAATATAGACAACGGAAACTGGATCATTTCTCTATTGCATTCTTCCATTTTAACGAACCGTTGATTACCGCAGGTTTACAATAAATAAAAGTACATCCAAGAAAATAGTTTACATTTAATCGACTTAAAAATTAATAGGTCCAATTTAAATAATTGCTTTTGCAAGTATCAATCATTTTTATGTATAAAAAAGGATTACCAACTTATATTTCGTTATAAATTTTTTATTTCGTAATTAATCACGTGCTGTAAATTTATAAAAAAATACATTAATTATTACTTTGTCTACGTCTTCTTTTTAAACCACAAATTAATTAACTGAAAACATGACATTGGTCAGGTTTTCAACGACGTAATTTGAGTAGAACGCGAAAACTTTCTTGATTTTGGATTTGGACTACTTTTGAATAGAGATTACGTTTATCCAAAAATAAAGTTTTCAAAATTATGTTTTAAATACTAATTCATAAATTTAAAAGTACTGTAATATTTGGTTCTTCAATTTGAATTACCACCTTCTCAAACCAAAGTTACAAACCAAACCAAAGCTGTGATCGTCAAACAAACCTCGCACGTTGTGATCTCCCCTCGTAATAACACTTACAAGTCCTTTTAAATTTGCGGATGGCTCTTTGAATGCTAACATAGTTTTACCTTGCTTACTAACCTCAAACTTAAACACTTATGTCCAGTGGCGTAACCACTGCTAGGACACCTGAAGGAATAATTAGTACACACAAATTAAATAAAACACAGGATTCGGTTTAACAATGAATATATATTTAACCGAAAAGAAAAAGGTAGTCCGACAACCAATTTACCAGCAAAGTTAATGTCCTTGATATCATTTAATTCAGAATACTTTAGTTTGAGACTTGATTTAATAACTGTTCGATAGTTAATCCCTCTGATCATAATGTTTTCTAATTGATTATTCATATTTAATGACCAACCACAACCTATAGTAATTTGTAAGAAGTTCATGTATGCATTCCGATGTTCGACTCAATTGGTTTTTATATTATGTAAGATCTTAAATAATAACCCTTATATTCTAAATTATCCGCTCTTATAATTATTACCTTGTCACTTAAGCTAAGATTGTCACCTTATTAATATGTTGGTCATTTCCTTAAATGTAAATAAATTGTTAATAAATTAATCTAAATAAAAAAATTAAATAAATAAATAAATTAATAAATAGATAAATTATCTAAATAAATTCCCCATACTTAAACTAGCAAATAATCATAGTCGCAAATAATAATCATGAAGAACTTTGTTAAATTAGTTCTTTAATATTGTTTTTCAATTGGTATTACCTTTTATTTGGTCAATTGTTGTTATTTTATATGTATTCAACTGTTATTAATTTAAATGTATTCGATTGTTACTATCTTATATGTGGTCGCAAATAATCATAAGGAACATTGTTAAAATTATCAATAACTGTCCTGAAATATCATAATTTTGTAATACATCATTTAGACATTCGAAAAAAAGAAAAATCAAGCAACATGTTCGCCGAAAATGGCTGACGATTTCTGGTCCTTTTGCGGTTATCCTTGTCAATGATCACCCATTACTACGCAACTACGCCATATTGCCATCTTATGATTTTAAGCGTCCACTTAACCTGTTACGCAATTCATCTAAATTAAATTATCCCACGATAAATATATTTTCCACTTCAAACACCCGCCTTCATTTAACTTATCTTCAACAACTCCTCTTACGCCTTAACCAAACCAACCACATCAATGGTACGCCATTGGTAAGACATTATATGAATAATCAATCTCTTCCATTACATAATCTCACTCCCGTTTTAAATGATAATAGTATTAAATCACAATCTCCAACAGTAATTAAATCTTATAACTGAAGATAAATTAATAAAACTTAGATTCAACTCCTTATGTAAAATTACTTAACCACACGACTGCGAACAATTATTACTCGAAATTTTAACGTAATCATGTATTAAATTCTTTTAGAAAAATAAATCAAATATTTTAAACTTACGTATTTTAATTCTGTTGATAACTAAATATGATATGAAATAATTTTAAATTCAATTATTGAATATTCTCAAAACATTCCAAGTACCAAATCACCCACATCTAACCATCTTGACGTACAAAAATGTAAGGGCTTAGTTCCTGCTCTAACGGTAAAATCTAACGGAAACTCCCACTACTTGTGTTTTACAACCCCCTTGTTGCCAAATCGTTGTATTTTAAAGTAACCAACATTTAAAATTTCGCGCCCATTATATTCAAATTCAAATTTACAATATTACAGTACATTGTGTCAATCAATCAATATTTTGATTTCCTATAAGATCCAACACTTTCTGCGCTTAACTTAACTTAAACGTAGCCAATAAATTTTTAATTGAAGAAAACGATTTTACATATAACAATCATTACACAATTAATTTGTGGAGATTTAATTTAAATAATTTTATATTTTATTTAAAATTTTGGAAATGGATAACTAACAATAATTTATTATAAAAATTATTTGTTTCATTTCCTCTTTGATAAATCCAAAACTAGGAGTATGTTGTATCAATCAATCAATATTCAATTTCCTAAAAGATCCAGCAATTCCTAATGATTCATCAATGGATTCTAGTTTTTCTAGTCGCATTGCTTCATTTGTATTGTATTCGTTACATTTTATAAGCCACTCGGAATAGCTTTCCACCTTATTTATCCAATAATCTGAAATTTTAATAAAATAACATGATTATTAGAGAACTCTGGTTCTAAACAATTACTAACTAAAAAGATTAAATACTCTGATTACTCTGATACTAATTTTTATTTTCAACAATTTTTGAATTTATTCTACCTTTAATTTCTTCTATGTTACTATTTTCACCTTCATACTCTTTCGGCATATAATTTTTAGGTACCGCTTTGAATATCTCTTCGAACTTATATTCACTGTAGATGAAAACCTGGAAGTATATTATGATAAAATATAATATGTAATTAAGATAAACGAAAATAGATATTTTATTGAAAGTCAAGAATAAAAAGGGAAGAAATAAAAAAAAATCCAGAACAATTGTAGGTACTAATTGCATAAATAAATTGTCCATGAAGGAAAAAAAAACCTTTTTCATTGTTTCATTTCATTCATTTGACACAAAAACTATAACATAATTACGTACTCTTTCTCTTAGCTTTTGTCCATAATATGCTTTCATTAACGTTAAGGCTTTTTCGGCAATTACAAAAGATCCTGTCCCATGCATTCCTTTAATTCGAAGAGGAAACGCATTTTTTAAAGATTCAAAAAAGTTTTTTAGATACGTTGGAGTATACTGTAATAGAAAACTAAGCGGGAAACGCGACAGGTCGAACCAAAATATAACTCCAGATATAACTAGATTATCATCTTCAGACATTAAGATATTCAGAATCATATAGAACAATGCCGTTATACTTTCAATATTCATGATCCTTGTATCCAAATTATGAAAACGTATTAATATTATTCTTGGTCCTTTGTGATCTTCGGTATACGGTAAAGGAAGTATCATCCTAAAATGTCATTCTTTAACCACTTTTACTATAATTATTGTTTAACATATTACCCTGCTTTTAAAAGGGATTGAACTTCCGGTGAATGAAAATCTCTCGATTTTAATAATTCGGGCATTACATTTCTAAGAGTGTAATATGTATCGAATTTAAGTTTTGTCCTCTGTAGGCTAAACTTACATCCACGTAAAAAAGTTAAAATCCATTGTTCGTCTAAAAAAAACACTTACATGGTAATTTTCGTTAACTAATATTTAATCACAATGATTCCCGTCAAATTAATTCAAATAATAAATCAAATTCAAAACAAATTAAAAATTAGTCCGCGAAAAAACCGCGAATGAAAATTTCGATTAAATAAATTTACTTACTTTACTTAAAATTCAAATCATAAAAACTTTAAAATATTACCGGTTGGCGCATTTAAATGAGACTGTTGCTTAATCCATTCTTGCATATGTTTTATATCTTCTTCGACTCTTTTGGGATCTTCGTGAAGCTCTTCTATGGCTACCTTCTGTAATATTTTCGACAGCGGACGAACCATTGTAATACTTAGATAACTTTAAAATAAAGTACTGCTGCAGTTGTTCTAGTTTTACAACTAATATTTTCTTTCTAAAAAAAACTATTTTCTTTTAATTACCGAAAGAACTGTTTTCATGAACAACACCACTACATAGTAATTAAAATTATGCTGAATTGTTTTTGCAATACTGCAAAAAAAAATTTTAAAATATTGTTTTGCCAAAAAAAAAAAGAATATAATTTTTACGAATGAGTATTTGGCAAAGCAATTCAGAAAAAATTGTATTTATAAAATAAATAATACAACACATCGAATGCATCGGACGAATTCTTGGCAACATTTAACTTGACTTTTATACTTATACAAAATAATCACTGGAAAAAATTATATTAATTGATCTTCTATTTTATAAATCGGTTTTAGGACGTCGTATGTCGACGTCAACATACGTATGATTTTTATGAGTGATAAGAAACCAGCCTGACGCTCCAAACCCCCCCCCCCAACTTAGAGGACCTTTGCCTTCAGATCAATATTAGACTTTAGATCGTAGCAGTCCATTCGATACGACGAGAATTTGAATCGTGGTTTACCATTTCCCGATCGGTCGGTGTAGACTTTGCGCTATACTGCTGCTATTCTTTATGATTAAAAAAATAGTATCTTAAAACATGATATTTTTGAATTTTAGGTGAAAATTGACAACCCGGAAGAAAATTAGGTCTATTGTTTAATTGTGTGAGTCCGCTTAATTTAAATTTGATTTAGATTTTTGATGAAAAGTTGTTTAATTGAAAATTGTGATTGGATTTAGTGAGAATTTAGGGAATGGCATCGTATAGCATTTTAGCGTTACCATTTGAAAATTGATTGTAACGAAGATATTTAAATAATTTATAATAATTATTGTAATATTTTTATTGCATCGCATTTATTAAGCGAATAACGTGTGGCGTAAAAGGTATAGCTATAGATTGCTAAATTGAAATCGTAGGTTCGATTCTCAATCAATCATAAAAATGTGAAATATTATGTTGATAAAAAGAAGAAATAAAAATCATAAAAAATAGAGATAAATCAGAATCTATGAACTCTGGAAAAGTTTATTCGCTTCCGGAAAATCAGAGAAAAACCGTGGTAACCGTGATATTCACGGATATGATATTATGTAATATTGTGATAAACCTGTACATTCACTGTTTTAATAAAGCAAATATTTTGTATCCTATTCTAAGTGAAAATAAATATTTTGATACCTGTGGTTATTCCAAATAATTTGGAAATGATGCTGACTAGGATATTAATTCAGCTATCACTGCGGTATTACGGCGGTCGACACTTCAAAATCACTTGAGTTAGTTCAAAAATAATTTTCTTAATTTTTGCAAAATATCTGTTGAGAACAAAGTAATTACCTCGTTACGAATGACGCAGTTGCGAATTACCACACTGATTTTATTAAATATTTTACAATAATTTAAAAGTTAATTATAATTCTCGTTCTTGTATGACCTCTAAAACAAAAGATGCACATTTTAACTATTAATAGTATTATATAACTAAAGAACGCAAAATAGAAATGCTATTTTTAATTTTTATTTAAAACTCTAACACAATATCTCGAAAACTAATCTATTTATTTATATAATCATATTAAATATTCATGTGACGTATTTATTTTAACTATTTTTATTTTACCTAAAAATAAAAAAAAACGGGTTAAAAAATAAACTCTAAAAAGAAAAAATAATTCTGCTATTTTTCTATATTCTAAACCTAATTTCCGTTTTAAATTGCAGCTCCCCGACTAGTAGTATTTGTATTGTATAAAATGAAAACCGATTTGAGGTTTGAAACATAGAAAACTAATTAATTAAATTATTTTCTCTTTTAAATTTTAAATTTAAATTTTATTTTATTTTGTAAATTTTACAACTCCTAATATTTATTTACTACTCATTTTTTTGCTGATTTTCATATATAAATAAAATTTTAAAATAATATATTTCTTTATTCATAATCGACATCTTACTGTCAAATGTTTTCTTAGTAAAACTTTGTTTATTAAAATTATTAATTATTTACTATTAATTTCTCACTTACTTATCGTGAATAAAATCTCTTAGCGCTCAACTGTAACGAAACATTTTTCACCTCGGCACATAATATACTATTACGCCCAAGTAATCTAATCTGTAGATGTAAAGTCTGGTGTAGAGTTTTAGTATATGAAAATATCAACAATTTTATATCACATTTCTTTATTTAGCTTTGATTGTTTCAATTTATAACAGTTAAAAATTAGTGGGATACATATTATTTAAGAGATATTAAGGCAGTATTCTAGTCTAGAAAGTTTAAAAAATTGAAAATTTTTGTTTTCATATTTCGGTAGTTTAGATATTCAAGAATATCTTCTTAAAAGGATTTTTTGAAATTCGAATTATTTTAAAAATTATTGTAGTGTCGTGGCAACTCAACCGGTCTAGATGGAACGAATCTAAGAGTATTAAAAAATACTCTTTATTGTTTTTCTGTGTTTTTTAAAATTTATTTATTTAAATATTTAATTTGAGGTAGAAGAAGGCCCGATATATTGAGCCGGAATCGTCGATTGAAGAAATGTAAATAATATGTATTGCTCTAACAGTTAGACTGCCTGAAACTTAACTTAAATTTTTAATCGTGTTTTTCTCTAAACTACTTTTTTCGAATCGGTTGACATAAAATCTTAAGTTCTAATTGACCGATTTTCTTGAAATTTGGCAGGAATTTTCTCTATATATCATTTTATGGTAGGAACCACCAAAAAATTATAATTTTCAATGTTTACTATTTTTTAAAAATTCGGAAAGTTAAAAAATAACTGAAAAAATCAACTTTTTTTTCTGAGTAGCTCCTTTTTCGCGAGAAAATTTGTTTTTTTCATTTTTCCTGGTTCCAACCAAAATGACATTTGTACTGATTAAGAATCTATCTTTATTTTTTTTTCAGACGATTAGAAGGGTTGGAATCGTGTCAACCATGAACACGCTCTTTTTTTTTCTTCTCTACTTCAACAGCGTGTAACTTTGTGAAATTTATTTATTTTTTATTGAAAATTTTTTTGGGAATTCCTAAAATATATATAAATCGATGACAAAAAAATTTATGGTCAAAATATTAATTGCTTTTCTTTTATCGACCGTCAAAAAATGTCTGAAATTCGGGCTTCTAGACTAGAATACTGCCTTAATTAAAAACATCAATTCCACAATTGTGCTTGAATAAATTCTGTCTGTTATTTTTTGAAAATAACATTATTTATTTAGATTTCCTAAAATGTCGTTGTCTGACGTCAAAACTTTTTTTGGAGTAAAAAATATGACTTTCCTCGTTTTGTATAAACAACAACATATTGCAACAAAAATAAGTCCAGTACATGAGCACCGCCAGCCTGCATAATTTGAAATGAAACCAGTAGTTCTCAATTTATTATTATTATTATTATTATTATTAACTACAGATTAGAGCAGAGGCACAAAAGTACCTATATTGCTCAAAAGCACCAAAATACAATAAAAGACAAGTCCAATCAACTTACAGCAAACACTAATACAAAATAATACAAACATTAAAACATTCTACAATATAACACAAAGAGCAATATCTAATCACACTACAAACAACTGCTGAGTAAAAAGAAAAAATAAATACGCCCATCAAGCCATCAAGAACCCATTAAGACTGGCCTTAAAAGAATTTACAGACGGCGCGCTAACATCTGGCGGTAGTGAGCTCTAAACATTAAAAACTCGGTTGCTTATGAAGTGTTCCCTGGTTCTTGAACGATAAATCTCATGAGTCAGCATGAGACCATTTCATCGTCCCTGAACCGCAGCAGGTAACTAAGGTCAACCGAAAACAAGTTATGAAAAGATCACTTGAAAGATCAAAAATATTAAGACGGTTCAGGTAAGACGGTCGCTGCCTGCCATAAGGGAGTCTAGTAGCAGCGCGCTGCACAGACTCAATGAGAATAAAATCTCTGGCCCAAGTAGGACATCAAACACCAAAGCCATATTCCAAGACTGGACGTATATACAATGCCGCGCCAATGACGTATAACAACACCGCGCACTTGTCTACGTTGAGAGGAATCAACCAATCACGGCACCAACTAATCACAGTGTTTAGGTCACTCTGGAGCTCACTATGCAGAGTCAGCGGGTTCGCGTATATCTTTGTGTCATCGGCATACTGGGAAAAACAGCAAGACAAAGAACACCCCAGATCGCATGTGTACAGCAAAAACAGCAATGGTCCAATCACTGAACCTTGGGGGACTCCACTTATCACCGGTCTAAATTCTGAAGAGTCAGTACCCACTCTAACTCTAAATTTTCGGTCTGAAAGATAGCTAGCTATCCACCTCAGCAACTGTCCACGTATAGCGGCACATTTCAACTTTTCGACCAGACGCATAATCGACTAATTTCGATGCGTAGAGTTCGAAAAACGCGCCGGATCCTGGCGCAAACACTTTAATCCGTCGCAAAATGCGAAGTAAAGGAGGCTCAAATTGGCATCGCATTTGCTTACTTTAAAGCCAGATAAAATTTAAAATATCGTACTTACGAGGAATCTGTCTGCGCCAGTCGAATTTTCTGCTCAAAATATACAAGAAAATATCGAAAAAGTATCCGATTTGAGACTTTCACTTTTTGGGGTAAAAAAGTTTCAAAGGGGTTAACCTTTGAATTTTTTCGAAAATCGTCAAAAATTTCACTGGTCTTTTTACTGCATAAATCGACTTATTTCGATGCGTAGAGTTCGAAAAACGCGTCGGATCCTGGCGCAAACACTTTAATCCGTCGCAAAATGCGAAGTAAAGGTGGCTCAAATTGGCATGGCATTTGCTTACTTTAAAGCCAGATAAAATTTAAAATATCGTACTTACGAGGAATCTGTTTGCGCCAGTCGAATTTTCTGCTCAAAATATACAAGAAAATATCGAAAAAGTATCCGATTTGAGACTTTCACTTTTTGGGGTAAAAAACCTTTAAATTTTTTCGAAAATCGTCAAAAATTTCACTTGTCTTTTTAGTGCATAAATCGACTAATTTCGATGCGTAGAGTTCGTAAAACGCGCCGGATCCTGGCGCAAACACTTTAATTCGTCGAAAAATGCGAAGTAAAGGAGGCTCAAATTGGCATCGCATTTGCTTACTTTAAAGCCAGATAAAATTTAAAACATCGTACTTACGAGGAATCTGTCTGCGCCAGTCGAATTTTCTGCTCAAAATATACAAGAAAATATCGAAAAAGTATCCGATTTGAGACTTTCACTTTTTGGGGTAAAAAAGTTTCAAAGGGGTTAACCTTTGAATTTTTTCGAAAATCGTCAAAAATTTCACTTGTCTTTTTAGTGCATAAATCGACTAATTTCGATGCGTACAGTTCGTAAAACGCGCGGGATCCTGGCGCAAACACTTTAATCCGTCGCAAAATGCGAAGTAAAGGAGGATCAAATTGGCGTCGCATTTGCTTACTTTAAAGCCAGATAAAATTTAAAATATCGTACTTACGAGGAATCTGTCTGCGCCAGTCGAATTTTCTGCTCAAAATATACAAGAAAATATCGAAAAAGTATCCGATTTGAGACTTTCACTTTTTGGGGTAAAAAAGTTTCAAAGGGGTTAACCTTTGAATTTTTTCGAAAATCGTCAAAAATTTCACTGGTCTTTTTAGTGCATAAATCGACTAATTTCGATGCGTAGAGTTCGAAAAACGCGCCGGATCCTGGCGCAAACACTTTAATCCGTCGCAAAATGCGAAGTAAAGGAGGCTCAAATTGGCGTCGCATTTGCTTACTTTAAAGCCAGATAAAATTTAAAATATCGTACTTACGAGGAATCTGTCTGCGCCAGTCGAATTTTCTGCTCAAAATATACAAGAAAATATCGAAAAAGTATCCGATTTGAGACTTTCACTTTTTGGGGTAAAAAAGTTTCAAAGGGGTTAACCTTTGAATTTTTTCGAAAATCGTCAATAATTTCACTGGTCTTTTTAGTGCATAAATCGACTAATTTCGATGCGTAGAGTTCGTAAAACGCGCCGGATCCTGGCGCAAACACTTTAATCCGTCGCAAAATGCGAAGTAAAGGAGGCTCAAATTGGCGTCGCATTTGCTTACTTTAAAGCCAGATAAAATTTAAAATATCGTACTTACGAGGAATCTGTCTGCGCCAGTCGAATTTTCTGCTCAAAATATACAAGAAAATATCGAAAAAGTATCCGATTTGAGACTTTCACTTTTTGGGGTAAAAAAGTTTCAAAGGGGTTAACCTTTGAATTTTTTCGAAAATCGTCAAAAATTTCACTGTTCTTTTTAGTGCATAAATCGACTAATTTCGATGCGTAGAGTTCGAAAAACGCGTTGGATCCTGGCTCAAACACTTTAATCCGTCGCAAAATGCGATGTAAAGGAGGCTCAAATTGGCGTCGCATTTGCTTACTTTAAAGCCAGATAAAATTTAAAATATCGTACTTACGAGGAATCTGTCTGCGCCAGTCGAGTTTTCTGCTCAAAATATACAAGAAAATATCGAAAAAGTATCCGATTTGAGACTTTCACTTTTTGGGGTAAAAAAGTTTCAAAGGGGTTAACCTTTGAATTTTTTCGAAAATCGTCAAAAATTTCACTGGTCTTTTTAGTGCATAAATCGACTAATTTCGATGCGTAGAGTTCGAAAAACGCGCCGGATCCTGGCGCAAACACTTTAATCCGTCGCAAAATGCGAAGTAAAGGAGGCTCAAATTGGCGTCGCATTTGCTTACTTTAAAGCCAGATAAAATTTAAAATATCGTACTTACGAGGAATCTGTCTGCGCCAGTCGAATTTTCTGCTCAAAATATACAAGAAAATATCGAAAAAGTATCCGATTTGAGACTTTCACTTTTTGGGGTAAAAAAGTTTCAAAGGGGTTAACCTTTGAATTTTTTCGAAAATAGTCAAAAATTTCACCGGTCTTTTTAGTGCATAAATCGACTAATTTCGATGCGTAGAGTTCGAAAAACGCGCCGGATCCTGGCGCAAACACTTTAATCCGTCGCAAAATGCGAAGTAAAGGAGGCTCAAATTGGCGTCGCATTTGCTTACTTTAAAGCCAGATAAAATTTAAAATATCGTACTTACGAGGAATCTGTCTGCGCCAGTCGAGTTTTCTGCTCAAAATATACAAGAAAATATCGAAAAAGTATCCGATTTGAGACTTTCACTGTTTGGGGTAAAAAAGTTTCAAAGGGGTTAACCTTTGAATTTTTTCGAAAATCGTCAAAAATTTCACTGGTCTTTTTAGTGCATAAATCGACTAATTTCGATGCGTAGAGTTCGCAAAACGCGCCGGATCCTGGCGCAAACACTTTAATCCGTCGCAAAATGCGAAGTAAAGGAGGCTCAAATTGTCGTCGCATTTGCTTACTTTAAAGCCAGATAAAATTTAATATATCGTACTTACGAGGAATCTGTCTGCGCCAGTCGAATTTTCTGCTCAAAATATACAAGAAAATATCCAAAAAGTATCCGATTTGAGACTTTCACTTTTGGGGTAAAAAAGTTTCAAAGGGGTTAACCTTTGAATTTTTTCGAAAATCGTCAAAAATTTCACTGGTCTTTTTAGTGCATAAATCGACTAATTTCGATGCGTAGAGTTCGAAAAACGCGCCGGATCCTGGCGCAAACACTTTAATCCGTCGCAAAATGCGAAGTAAAGGAGGCTCAAATTGGCGTCGCATTTGCTTACTTTAAAGCCAGATAAAATTTAAAATATCGTACTTACGAGGAATCTGTCTGCGCCAGTCGAATTTTCTGCTCAAAATATACAAGAAAATATCGAAAAAGTATCCGATTTGAGACTTTCACTTTTTGGGGTAAAAAAGTTTCAAAGGGGTTAACCTTTGAATTTTTTCGAAAATCGTCAATAATTGCACTGGTCTTTTTAGTGCATAAATCGACTAATTTCGATGCGTAGAGTTCGTAAAACGCGCCGGATCCTGGCGCAAACACTTTAATCCGTCGCAAAATGCGAAGTAAAGGAGGCTCAAATTGGCGTCGCATTTGCTTACTTTAAAGCCAGATAAAATTTAAAATATCGTACTTACGAGGAATCTGTCTGCGCCAGTCGAATTTTCTGCTCAAAATATACAAGAAAATATCGAAAAAGTATCCGATTTGAGACTTTCACTTTTTGGGGTAAAAAAGTTTCAAAGGGGTTAACCTTTGAATTTTTTCGAAAATCGTCAAAAATTTCACTGGTCTTTTTAGTGCATAAATCGACTAATTTCGATGCGTAGAGTTCGAAAAACGCGCCGGATCCTGGCGCAAACACTTTAATCCGTCGCAAAATGCGAAGTAAAGGAGGCTCAAATTGGCGTCGCATTTGCTTACTTTAAAGCCAGATAAAATTTAAAATATCGTACTTACGAGGAATCTGTCTGCGCCAGTCGAATTTTCTGCTCAAAATATACAAGAAAATATCGAAAAAGTATCCGATTTGAGACTTTCACTTTTTGGGGTAAAAAAGTTTCAAAGGGGTTAACCTTTGAATTTTTTCGAAAATCGTCAAAAATTTCACTGGTCTTTTTAGTGCATAAATCGACTAATTTCGATGCGTAGAGTTCGAAAAACGCGCCGGATCCTGGCGCCAACACTTTAATCCGTCGCAAAATGCGAAGTAAAGAAGGCTCAAATTGGCGTCGCATTTGCTTACTTTAAAGCCAGATAAAATTTAAAATATCGTACTTACGAGGAATCTGTCTGCGCCAGTCAAATTTTCTGCTCAAAATATACAAGAAAATATCGAAAAAGTATCCGATTTGAGACTTTCACTTTTTGGGGTAAAAAAGTTTCAAAGGGGTTAACCTTTGAATTTTTTCGAAAATCGTCAAAAATTTCACTGGTCTTTTTAGTGCATAAATCGACTAATTTCGATGCGTAGAGTTCGAAATACGCGCCGGATCCTGGCGCAAACACTTTAATCCGTCGCAAAATGCGAAGTAAAGGAGGCTCAAATTGGCGTCGCATTTGCTTACTTTAAAGCCAGATAAAATTTAAAATATCGTACTTACGAGGAATCTGTCTGCGCCAGTCGAGTTTTCTGCTCAAAATATACAAGAAAATATCGAAAAAGTATCCGATTTGAGACTTTCACTTTTTGGGGTAAAAAAGTTTCAAAGGGGTTAACCTTTGAATTTTTTCGAAAATCGTCAAAAATTTCACTGGTCTTTTTAGTGCATAAATCGACTAATTTGGATGCGTAGAGTTCGCAAAACGCGCCGGATCCTGGCGCAAACACTTTAATCCGTCGCAAAATGCGAAGTAAAGGAGGCTCAAATTGGCGTCGCATTTGCTTACTTTAAAGCCAGATAAAATTTAATATATCGTACTTACGAGGAATCTGTCTGCGCCAGTCGAATTTTCTGCTCAAAATATACAAGAAAATATCCAAAAAGTATCCGATTTGAGACTTTCACTTTTTGGGGTAAAAAAGTTTCAAAGGGGTTAACCTTTGAATTTTTTCGAAAATCGTCAAAAATTTCACTGGTCTTTTTAGTGCATAAATCGACTAATTTCGATGCGTAGAGTTCGAAAAACGCGCCGGATCCTGGCGCAAACACTTTAATCCGTCGCAAAATGCGAAGTAAAGGAGGCTCAAATTGGCGTCGCATTTGCTTACTTTAAAGCCAGATAAAATTTAAAATATCGTACTTACGAGGAATCTGTCTGCGCCAGTCAAATTTTCTGCTCAAAATATACAAGAAAATATCGAAAAAGTATCCGATTTGAGACTTTCACTTTTTGGGGTAAAAAAGTTTCAAAGGGGTTAACCTTTGAATTTTTTCGAAAATTGTCAAAAATTTCACTGGTCTTTTTAGTGCATAAATCGACTAATTTCGATGCGTAGAGTTCGAAAAACGCGCCGGATCCTGGCGCAAACACTTTAATCCGTCGCAAAATGCGAAGTAAAGGAGGCTCAAATTGGCGTCGCATTTGCTTACTTTAAAGCCAGATAAAATTTAAAATATCGTACTTACGAGGAATCTGTCTGCGCCAGTCGAATTTTCTGCTCAAAATATACAAGAAAATATCGAAAAAGTATCCGATTTGAGACTTTCACTTTTTGGGGTAAAAAAGTTTCAAAGGGGTTAACCTTTGAATTTTTTCGAAAATCGTCAAAAATTTCACTGGTCTTTTTAGTGCATAAATCGACTAATTTCGATGCGTAGAGTTCGAAAAACGCGCCGGATCCTGGCGCAAACACTTTAATCTGTCGCAAAATGCGAAGTAAAGGATGCTCAATTGGCGTCGCATTTGCTTACTTTAAAGCCAGATAAAATTTAAAATATCGTACTTACGAGGAATCTGTCTGCGCCAGTCGAATTTTCTGCTCAAAATATACAAGAAAATATCGAAAAAGTATCCGATTTGAGACTTTCACTTTTTGGGGTAAAAAAGTTTCAAAGGGGTTAACCTTTGAATTTTTTCGAAAATCGTCAAAAATTTCACTGGTATTTTTAGTGCATAAATCGACTAATTTCGATGCGTAGAGTTCGAAAAACGCGCCGGATCCTGGCGCAAACACTTTAATCCGTCGCAAAATGCGAAGTAAAGGAGGCTCAAATTGGCGTCGCATTTGCTTACTTTAAAGCCAGATAAAATTTAAAATATCGTACTTACGAGGAATCTGTCTGCGCCAGTCGAATTTTCTGCTCAAAATATACAAGAAAATATCGAAAAAGTATCCGATTTGAGACTTTCACTTTTTGGGGTAAAAAAGTTTCAAAGGGGTTAACCTTTGAATTTTTTCGAAAATCGTCAAAAATTTCACTGGTCTTTTTAGTGCATAAATCGACTAATTTCGATGCGTAGAGTTCGAAATACGCGCCGGATCCTGGCGCAAACACTTTAATCCGTCGCAAAATGCGAAGTAAAGGAGGCTCAAGTTGGCGTCGCATTTGCTTACTTTAAAGCCAGATAAAATTTAAAATATCGTACTTACGAGGTATCTGTCTGCGCTAGGCGAATTTTCTGCTCAAAATATACAAGAAAATATCGAAAAAGTATCCGATTTGAGACTTTCACTTTTTGGGGTAAAAAAGTTTCAAAGGGGTTAACCTTTGAATTTTTTCCAAAATCGTCAAAAATTTCACTGGTCTTTTTAGTGCATAAATCGACTAATTTCGATGCGTAGAGTTCGAAAAACGCGTTGGATCCTGGCGCAAACACTTTAATCCGTCGCAAAATGCGAAGTAAAGGAGGCTCAAATTGGCGTCGCATTTGCTTACTTTAAAGCCAGATAAAATTTAAAATATCGTACTTACGAGGAATCTGTCTGCGCCAGTCGAATTTTCTGCTCAAAATATACAAGAAAATATCGAAAAAGTATCCGATTTGAGACTTTCACTTTTTGGGGTAAAAAAGTTTCAAAGGGGTTAACCTTTGAATTTTTTCGAAAATCGTCAAAAATTTCACTGGTCTTTTTAGTGCATAAATCGACTAATTTCGATGCGTAGAGTTCGAAAAACGCGTTGGATCCTGGCGCAAACACTTTAATCCGTCGCAAAATGCGAAGTAAAGGAGGCTCAAATTGGCGTCGCATTTGCTTACTTTAAAGCCAGATAAAATTTAAAATATCGTACTTACGAGGTATCTGTCTGCGCCAGTCGAATTTTCTGCTCAAAATATACAAGAAAATATCGAAAAAGTATCCGATTTGAGACTTTCACTTTTTGGGGTAAAAAAGTTTCAAAGGGGTTAACCTTTGAATTTTTTCGAAAATCGTCAAAAATTTCACTGGTCTTTTTAGTGCATAAATCGACTAATTTCGATGCGTAGAGTTCGAAAAACGCGCCGGATCCTGGCGCAAACACTTTAATCCGTCGCAAAATGCGAAGTAAAGGAGGCTCAAATTAGCGTCGCATTTGCTTACTTTAAAGCCAGATAAAATTTAATATATCGTACTTACGATGAATCTGTCTGCGCCAGTCGAATTTTCTGCTAAAAATATACAAGAAAATATCCAAAAAGTATCCGATTTGAGACTTTCACTTTTTGGGGTAAAAAAGTTTCAAAGGGGTTAACCTTTGAATTTTTTCGAAAATCGTCAAAAATTTCACTGGTCTTTTTAGTGCATAAATCGACTAATTTCGATGCGTAGAGTTCGAAAAACGCGTTGGATCCTGGCGCAAACACTTTAATCCGTCGCAAAATGCGAAGTAAAGGAGGCTCAAATTGGCGTCGCATTTGCTTACTTTAAAGCCAGATAAAATTTAAAATATCGTACTTACGAGGAATCTGTCTGCGCCAGTCGAATTTTCTGCTCAAAATATACAAGAAAATATCGAAAAAGTATCCGATATGAGACTTTCACTTTTTGGGGTAAAAAAGTTTCAAAGGGGTTAACCTTTGAATTTTTTCGAAAATCGTCAAAAATTTCACTGGTCTTTTTAGTGCATAAATCGACTAATTTCGATGCGTAGAGTTCGAAAAACGCGCCGGATCCTGGCGCAAACACTTTAATCCGTCGCAAAATGCGAAGTAAAGGAGGCTCAAATTGGCGTCGCATTTGCTTACTTTAAAGCCAGATAAAATTTAAAATATCGTACTTACGAGGAATCTGTCTGCGCCAGTCGAATTTTCTGCTCAAAATATACAAGAAAATATCGAAAAAGTATCCGATTTGAGACTTTCACTTTTTGGGGTAAAAAAGTTTCAAAGGGGTTAACCTTTGAATTTTTTCGAAAATCGTCAAAAATTTCACTGGTCTTTTTAGTGCATAAATCGACTAATTTCGATGCGTAGAGTTCGAAATACGCGCCGGATCCTGGCGCAAACACTTTAATCCGTCGCAAAATGCGAAGTAAAGGAGGCTCAAATTGGCGTCGCATTTGCTTACTTTAAAGCCAGATAAAATTTAATATATCGTACTTACGAGGAATCTGTCTGCGCCAGTCGAATTTTCTGCTCAAAATATACAAGAAAATATCGAAAAAGTATCCGATTTGAGACTTTCACTTTTTGGGGTAAAAAAGTTTCAAAGGGGTTAACCTTTGAATTTTTTCGAAAATCGTCAAAAATTTCACTGGTCTTTTTAGTGCATAAATCGACTAATTTCGATGCGTAGAGTTCGAAAAACGCGTTGGATCCTGGCGCAAACACTTTAATCCGTCGCAAAATGCGAAGTAAAGGAGGCTCAAATTGGCGTCGCATTTGCTTACTTTAAAGCCAGATAAAATTTAAAATATCGTACTTACGAGGAATCTGTCTGCGCCAGTCAAATTTTCTGCTCAAAATATACAAGAAAATATCGAAAAAGTATCCGATTTGAGACTTTCACTTTTTGGGGTAAAAAAGTTTCAAAGGGGTTAACCTTTGAATTTTTTCGAAAATCGTCAAAAATTTCACTGGTCTTTTTAGTGCATAAATCGACTAATTTCGATGCGTAGAGTTCGAAATACGCGCCGGATCCTGGCGCAAACACTTTAATCCGTCGCAAAATGCGAAGTAAAGGAGGCTCAAATTGGCGTCGCATTTGCTTACTTTAAAGCCAGATAAAATTTAAAATATCGTACTTACGAGGAATCTGTCTGCGCCAGTCGAATTTTCTGCTCAAAATATACAAGAAAATATCGAAAAAGTATGCGATTTGAGACTTTCACTTTTTGGGGTAAAAAAGTTTCAAAGGGGTTAACCTTTGAATTTTTTCGAAAATCGTCAAAAATTTCACTGGTCTTTTTAGTGCATAAATCGACTAATTTCGATGCGTAGAGTTCGAAAAACGCGCCGGATCCTGGCGCAAACACTTTAATCCGTCGCAAAATGCGAAGTAAAGGAGGCTCAAATTGGCGTCGCATTTGCTTACTTTAAAGCCAGATAAAATTTAAAATATCGTACTTACGAGGAATCTGTCTGCGCCAGTCAAATTTTCTGCTCAAAATATACAAGAAAATATCGAAAAAGTATCCGATTTGAGACTTTCACTTTTTGGGGTAAAAAAGTTTCAAAGGGGTTAACCTTTGAATTTTTTCGAAAATCGTCAAAAATTTCACTGGTCTTTTTAGTGCATAAATCGACTAATTTCGATGCGTAGAGTTCGAAATACGCGCCGGATCCTGGCGCAAACACTTTAATCCGTCGCAAAATGCGAGTAAAGGAGGCTCAAATTGGCGTCGCATTTGCTTACTTTAAAGCCAGATAAAATTTAAAATATCGTACTTACGAGGAATCTGTCTGCGCCAGTCGAGTTTTCTGCTCAAAATATACAAGAAAATATCGAAAAAGTATCCTATTTAAGACTTTCACTTTTTGGGGTAAAAAAGTTTCAAAGGGGTTAACCTTTGAATTTTTTCGAAAATCGTCAAAAATTTCACTGGTCTTTTTAGTGCATAAATCGACTAATTTCGATGCGTAGAGTTCGAAAAACGCGTTGGATCCTGGCGCAAACACTTTAATCCGTCGCAAAATGCGAAGTAAAGGAGGCTCAAATTGGCGTCGCATTTGCTTACTTTAAAGCCAGATAAAATTTAAAATATCGTACTTACGAGGAATCTGTCTGCGCCAGTCGAGTTTTCTGCTCAAAATATACAAGAAAATATCGAAAAAGTATCCGATTTAAGACTTTCACTTTTTGGGGTAAAAAAGTTTCAAAGGGGTTAACCTTTGAATTTTTTCGAAAATCGTCAAAAATTTCACTGGTCTTTTTAGTGCATAAATCGACTAATTTCGATGCGTAGAGTTCGAAAAACGCGTTGGATCCTGGCGCAAACACTTTAATCCGTCGCAAAATGCGAAGTAAAGGAGGCTCAAATTGGCGTCGCATTTGCTTACTTTAAAGCCAGATAAAATTTAAAATATCGTACTTACGAGGAATCTGTCTGCGCCAGTCGAATTTTCTGCTCAAAATATACAAGAAAATATCGAAAAAGTATCCGATTTGAGACTTTCACTTTTTGGGGTAAAAAAGTTTCAAAGGGGTTAACCTTTGAATTTTTTCGAAAATCGTCAAAAATTTCACTGGTCTTTTTAGTGCATAAATCGACTAAGTTCGATGCGTAGAGTTCGAAAAACGCGCCGGATCCTGGCGCAAACACTTTAATCCGTCGCAAAATGCGAAGTAAAGGAGGCTCAAATTGGCGTCGCATTTGCTTACTTTAAAGCCAGATAAAATTTAAAATATCGTACTTACGAGGAATCTGTCTGCGCCAGTCAAATTTTCTGCTCAAAATATACAAGAAAATATCGAAAAAGTATCCGATTTGAGACTTTCACTTTTTGGGGTAAAAAAGTTTCAAAGGGGTTAACCTTTGAATTTTTTCGAAAATCGTCAAAAATTTCACTGGTCTTTTTAGTGCATAAATCGACTAATTTCGATGCGTAGAGTTCGAAATACGCGCCGGATCCTGGCGCAAACACTTTAATCCGTCGCAAAATGCGAAGTAAAGGAGGCTCAAATTGGCGTCGCATTTGCTTACTTTAAAGCCAGATAAAATTTAAAATATCGTACTTACGAGGTATCTGTCTGCGCCAGTCGAATTTTCTGCTCAAAATATACAAGAAAATATCGAAAAAGTATCCGATTTGAGACTTTCACTTTTTGGGGTAAAAAAGTTTCAAAGGGGTTAACCTTTGAATTTTTTCGAAAATCGTCAAAAATTTCACTGGTCTTTTTAGTGCATAAATCGACTAATTTCGATGCGTAGAGTTCGAAAAACGCGTTGGATCCTGGCGCAAACACTTTAATCCGTCGCAAAATGCGAAGTAAAGGAGGCTCAAATTGGCGTCGCATTTGCTTACTTTAAAGCCAGATAAAATTTAAAATATCGTACTTACGAGGAATCTGTCTGCCCAGTCGAGTTTACTGCTCAAAATATACAAGAAAATATCGAAAAAGTATCCGATTTGAGACTTTCACTTTTTGGGGTAAAAAAGTTTCAAAGGGGTTAACCTTTGAATTTTTTCGAAAATAGTCAAAAATTTCACTGGTCTTTTTAGTGCATAAATCGACTAATTTCGATGCGTAGAGTTCGAAAAACGCGCCGGATCCTGGCGCAAACACTTTAATCCGTCGCAAAATGCGAAGTAAAGGAGGCTCAAATTGGCGTCGCATTTGCTTACTTTAAAGCCAGATAAAATTTAAAATATCGTACTTACGAGGAATCTGTCTGCACCAGTCGAATTTTCTGCTCAAAATATACAAGAAAATATCGAAAAAGTATCCGATTTGAGACTTTCACTTTTTGGGATAAAAAAGTTTCAAAGGGGTTAACCTTTGAATTTTTTCGAAAATCGTTAAAAATTTCACTGGTCTTTTTAGTGCATAAATCGACTAATTTCGATGCGTAGAGTTCGAAAAACGCGCCGGATCCTGGCGCAAACACTTTAATCCGTCGCAAAATGCGAAGTAAAGCAGGCTCAAATTGGCGTCGCATTTGCTTACTTTAAAGCCAGATAAAATTTAAAATATCGTACTTACGAGGAATCTGTCTGCGCCAGTCGAGTTTTCTGCTCAAAATATACAAGAAAATATCGAAAAAGTATCCGATTTGAGACTTTCACTTTTTGGGGTAAAAAAGTTTCAAAGGGGTTAACCTTTGAATTTTTTCGAAAATCGTCAAAAATTTCACTGGTCTTTTTAGTGCATAAATCGACTAATTTCGATGCGTAGAGTTCGCAAAACGCGCCGGATCCTGGCGCAAACACTTTAATCCGTCGCAAAATGCGAAGTAAAGGAGGCTCAAATTGGCGTCGCATTTGCTTACTTTAAAGCCAGATAAAATTTAATATATCGTACTTACGAGGAATCTGTCTGCGCCAGTCGAATTTTCTGCTCAAAATATACAAGAAAATATCCAAAAAGTATCCGATTTGAGACTTTCACTTTTTGGGGTAAAAAAGTTTCAAAGGGGTTAACCTTTGAATTTTTTCGAAAATCGTCAAAAATTTCACTGGTCTTTTTAGTGCATAAATCGACTAATTTCGATGCGTAGAGTTCGAAAAACGCGTTGGATCCTGGCGCAAACACTTTAATCCGTCGCAAAATGCGAAGTAAAGGAGGCTCAAATTGGCGTCGCATTTGCTTACTTTAAAGCCAGATAAAATTTAAAATATCGTACTTACGAGGAATCTGTCTGCGCCAGTCGAATTTTCTGCTCAAAATATACAAGAAAATATCGAAAAAGTATCCGATTTGAGACTTTCACTTTTTGGGGTAAAAAAGTTTCAAAGGGGTTAACCTTTGAATTTTTTCGAAAATCGTCAAAAATTTCACTGGTCTTTTTAGTGCATAAATCGACTAATTTCGATGCGTAGAGTTCGAAAAACGCGCCGGATCCTGGCGCAAACACTTTAATCCGTCGCAAAACGCGAAGTAAAGGAGGCTCAAATTGGCGTCGCATTTGCTTACTTTAAAGCCAGATAAAATTTAAAATATCGTACTTACGAGGAATCTGTCTGCGCCAGTCGAGTTTTCTGCTCAAAATATACAAGAAAATATCGAAAAAGTATCCGATTTAAGACTTTCACTTTTTGGGGTAAAAAAGTTTCAAAGGGGTTAACCTTTGAATTTTTTCGAAAATCGTCAAAAATTTCACTGGTCTTTTTAGTGCATAAATCGACTAATTTCGATGCGTAGAGTTCGCAAAACGCGCCGGATCCTGGCGCAAACACTTTAATCCGTCGCAAAATGCGAAGTAAAGGAGGCTCAAATTGGCGTCGCATTTGCTTACTTTAAAGCCAGATAAAATTTAATATATCGTACTTACGAGGAATCTGTCTGCGCCAGTCGAATTTTCTGCTCAAAATATACAAGAAAATATCCAAAAAGTATCCGATTTGAGACTTTCACTTTTTGGGGTAAAAAAGTTTCAAAGGGGTTAACCTTTGAATTTTTTCGAAAATCGTCAAAAATTTCACTGGTCTTTTTAGTGCATAAATCGACTAATTTCGATGCGTAGAGTTCGAAAAACGCGCCGGATCCTGGCGCAAACACTTTAATCCGTCGCAAAATGCGAAGTAAAGCAGGCTCAAATTGGCGTCGCATTTGCTTACTTTAAAGCCAGATAAAATTTAAAATATCGTACTTACGAGGAATCTGTCTGCGCCAGTCGAGTTTTCTGCTCAAAATATACAAGAAAATATCGAAAAAGTATCCGATTTGAGACTTTCACTTTTTGGGGTAAAAAAGTTTCAAAGGGGTTAACCTTTGAATTTTTTCGAAAATCGTCAAAAATTTCACTGGTCTTTTTAGTGCATAAATCGACTAATTTCGATGCGTAGAGTTCGAAAAACGCGCCGGATCCTGGCGCAAACACTTTAATCCGTCGCAAAATGCGAAGTAAAGGAGGCTCAAATTGGCGTCGCATTTGCTTACTTTAAAGCCAGATAAAATTTAAAATATCGTACTTACGAGGAATCTGTCTGCGCCAGTCAAATTTTCTGCTCAAAATATACAAGAAAATATCGAAAAAGTATCCGATTTGAGACTTTCACTTTTTGGGGTAAAAAAGTTTCAAAGGGGTTAACCTTTGAATTTTTTCGAAAATCGTCAAAAATTTCACTGGTCTTTTTAGTGCATAAATCGACTAATTTCGATGCGTAGAGTTCGAAATACGCGCCGGATCCTGGCCCAAACACTTTAATCCGTCGCAAAATGCGAAGTAAAGGAGGCTCAAATTGGCGTCGCATTTGCTTACTTTAAAGCCAGATAAAATTTAAAATATCGTACTTACGAGGTATCTGTCTGCGCCAGTCGAATTTTCTGCTCAAAATATACAAGAAAATATCGAAAAAGTATCCGATTTGAGACTTTCACTTTTTGGGGTAAAAAAGTTTCAAAGGGGTTAACCTTTGAATTTTTTCGAAAATAGTCAAAAATTTCACTGGTCTTTTTAGTGCATAAATCGACTAATTTCGATGCGTAGAGTTCGAAAAACGCGCCGGATCCTGGCGCAAACACTTTAATCCGTCGCAAAATGCGAAGTAAAGGAGGCTCAAATTGGCGTCGCATTTGCTTACTTTAAAGCCAGATAAAATTTAAAATATCGTACTTACGAGGAATCTGTCTGCGCCAGTCGAATTTTCTGCTCAAAATATACAAGAAAATATCGAAAAAGTATCCGATTTGAGACTTTCACTTTTTGGGATAAAAAAGTTTCAAAGGGGTTAACCTTTTAATTTTTTCGAAAATCGTTAAAAATTTCACTGGTCTTTTTAGTGCATAAATCGACTAATTTCGATGCGTAGAGTTCGAAAAACGCGCCGGATCCTGGCGCAAACACTTTAATCCGTCGCAAAATGCGAAGTAAAGCAGGCTCAAATTGGCGTCGCATTTGCTTACTTTAAAGCCAGATAAAATTTAAAATATCGTACTTACGAGGAATCTGTCTGCGCCAGTCGAGTTTTCTGCTCAAAATATACAAGAAAATATCGAAAAAGTATCCGATTTGAGACTTTCACTTTTTGGGGTAAAAAAGTTTCAAAGGGGTTAACCTTTGAATTTTTTCGAAAATCGTCAAAAATTTCACTGGTCTTTTTAGTGCATAAATCGACTAATTTCGATGCGTAGAGTTCGAAAAACGCGCCGGATCCTGGCGCAAACACTTTAATCCGTCGCAAAATGCGAAGTAAAGGAAGCTCAAATTGGCGTCGCATTTGCTTACTTTAAAGCCAGATAAAATTTAAAATATCGTACTTACGAGGAATCTGTCTGCGCCAGTCGAATTTTCTGCTCAAAATATACAAGAAAATATCGAAAAAGTATCCGATTTGAGACTTTCACTTTTTGGGGTAAAAAAGTTTCAAAGGGGTTAATCTTTGAATTTTTTCGATAATTGTCAAAAATTTCACTGGTCTTTTTAGTGCATAAATCGACTAATTTCGATGCGTAGAGTTCGAAAAACGCGCCGGATCCTGGCGCAAACACTTTAATCCGTCGCAAAATGCGAAGTAAAGGAGGCTCAAATTGGCGTCGCATTTGCTTACTTTAAAGCCAGATAAAATTTAAAATATCGTACTTACGAGGAATCTGTCTGCGCCAGTCGAGTTTACTGCTCAAAATATACAAGAAAATATCGAAAAAGTATCCGATTTGAGACTTTCACTTTTTGGGGTAAAAAAGTTTCAAAGGGGTTAACCTTTGAATTTTTTCGAAAATAGTCAAAAATTTCACTGGTCTTTTTAGTGCATAAATCGACTAATTTCGATGCGTAGAGTTCGAAAAACGCGCCGGATCCTGGCGCAAACACTTTAATCCGTCGCAAAATGCGAAGTAAAGGAGGCTCAAATTGGCGTCGCATTTGCTTACTTTAAAGCCAGATAAAATTTAAAATATCGTACTTACGAGGAATCTGTCTGCGCCAGTCGAATTTTCTGCTCAAAATATACAAGAAAATATCGAAAAAGTATCCGATTTGAGACTTTCACTTTTTGGGATAAAAAAGTTTCAAAGGGGTTAACCTTTGAATTTTTTCGAAAATCGTTAAAAATTTCACTGGTCTTTTTAGTGCATAAATCGACTAATTTCGATGCGTAGAGTTCGAAAAACGCGCCGGATCCTGGCGCAAACACTTTAATCCGTCGCAAAATGCGAAGTAAAGCAGGCTCAAATTGGCGTCGCATTTGCTTACTTTAAAGCCAGATAAAATTTAAAATATCGTACTTACGAGGAATCTGTCTGCGCCAGTCGAGTTTTCTGCTCAAAATATACAAGAAAATATCGAAAAAGTATCCGATTTGAGACTTTCACTTTTTGGGGTAAAAAAGTTTCAAAGGGGTTAACCTTTGAATTTTTTCGAAAATCGTCAAAAATTTCACTGGTCTTTTTAGTGCATAAATCGACTAATTTCGATGCGTAGAGTTCGTAAAACGCGCCGGATCCTGGCGCAAACACTTTAATCCGTCGCAAAATGCGAAGTAAAGGAGGCTCAAATTGGCGTCGCATTTGCTTACTTTAAAGCCAGATAAAATTTAAAATATCGTACTTACGAGGAATCTGTCTGCGCCAGTCGAATTTTCTGCTCAAAATATACAAGAAAATATCGAAAAAAGTATCCGATTTGAGACTTTCACTTTTTGGGGTAAAAAAGTTTCAAAGGGGTTAACCTTTGAATTTTTTCGAAAATCGTCAAAAATTTCACTGGTCTTTTTAGTGCATAAATCGACTAATTTCGATGCGTAGAGTTCGAAAAACGCGCCGGATCCTGGCGCAAACACTTTAATCCGTCGCAAAATGCGAAGTAAAGGAGGCTCAAATTGGCGTCGCATTTGCTTACTTTAAAGCCAGATAAAATTTAAAATATCGTACTTACGAGGAATCTGTCTGCGCCAGTCGAATTTTCTGCTCAAAATATACAAGAAAATATCGAAAAAGTATCCGATTTGAGACTTTCACTTTTTGGGGTAAAAAAGTTTCAAAGGGGTTAACCTTTGAATTTTTTCGATAATCGTCAAAAATTTCACTGGTCTTTTTAGTGCATAAATCGACTAATTTCGATGCGTAGAGTTCGAAAAACGCGCAGGATCCTGGCGCAAACACTTTAATCCGTCGCAAAATGCGAAGTAAAGGAAGCTCAAATTGGCGTCGCATTTGCTTACTTTAAAGCCAGATAAAATTTAAAATAACGTACTTACGAGGAATCTGTCTGCGCCAGTCGAATTTTCTGCTCAAAATATACAAGAAAATATCGAAAAAGTATCCGATTTGAGACTTTCACTTTTTGGGGTAAAAAAGTTTCAAAGGGGTTAACCTTTGAATTTTTTCGATAATTGTCAAAAATTTCACTGGTCTTTTTAGTGCATAAATCGACTAATTTCGATGCGTAGAGTTCGAAAAACGCGCCGGATCCTGGCGCAAACACTTTAATCCGTCGCAAAATGCGAAGTAAAGGAGGCTCAAATTGGCGTCGCATTTGCTTACTTTAAAGCCAGATAAAATTTAAAATATCGTACTTACGAGGAATCTGTCTGCGCCAGTCGAATTTTCTGCTCAAAATATACAAGAAAATATCGAAAAAGTATCCGATTTGAAACTTTCACTTTTTGGGGTAAAAAAGTTTCAAAGGGGTTAACCTTTGAATTTTTTCGAAAATCGTCAAAAATTTCACTGGTCTTTTTAGTGCATAAATCGACTAATTTCGATGCGTAGAGTTCGAAAAACGCGCCGGATCCTGGCGCAAACACTATAATCCGTCGCAAAATGCGAAGTAAAGCAGGCTCAAATTGGCGTCGCATTTGCTTACTTTAAAGCCAGATAAAATTTAAAATATCGTACTTACGAGGAATCTGTCTGCGCCAGTCGAGTTTTCTGCTCAAAATATACAAGAAAATATCGAAAAAGTATCCGATTTGAGACTTTCACTTTTTGGGGTAAAAAAGTTTCAAAGGGGTTAACCTTTGAATTTTTTCGAAAATCGTCAAAAATTTCACTGGTCTTTTTAGTGCATAAATCGACTAATTTCGATGCGTAGAGTTCGTAAAACGCGCCGGATCCTGGCGCAAACACTTTAATCCGTCGCAAAATGCGAAGTAAAGGAGGCTCAAATTGGCGTCGCATTTGCTTACTTTAAAGCCAGATAAAATTTAAAATATCGTACTTACGAGGAATCTGTCTGCGCCAGTCGAATTTTCTGCTCAAAATATACAAGAAAATATCGAAAAAGTATCCGATTTGAGACTTTCACTTTTTGGGGTAAAAAAGTTTCAAAGGGGTTAACCTTTGAATTTTTTCGAAAATCGTCAAAAATTTCTCTGGTCTTTTTAGTGCATAAATCGACTAATTTCGATGCGTAGAGTTCGAAAAACGCGCCGGATCCTGGCGCAAACACTTTAATCCGTCGCAAAATGCGAAGTAAAGGACGCTCAAATTGGCGTCGCATTTGCTTACTTTAAAGCCAGATAAAATTTAAAATATCGTACTTACGAGGAATCTGTCTGCGCCAGTCGAATTTTCTGCTCAAAATATACAAGAAAATATCGAAAAAGTATCCGATTTGAAACTTTCACTTTTTGGGGTAAAAAAGTTTCAAAGGGGTTAACCTTTGAATTTTTTCGAAAATCGTCAAAAATTTCACTGGTCTTTTTAGTGCATAAATCGACTAATTTCGATGCGTAGAGTTCGAAAAACGCGCCGGATCCTGGCGCAAACACTTTAATCCGTCGCAAAATGCGAAGTAAAACAGGCTCAAATTGGCGTCGCATTTGCTTACTTTAAAGCCAGATAAAATTTAAAATATCGTACTTACGAGGAATCTGTCTGCGCCAGTCGAGTTTTCTGCTCAAAATATACAAGAAAATATCGAAAAAGTATCCGATTTGAGACTTTCACTTTTTGGGGTAAAAAAGTTTCAAAGGGGTTAACCTTTGAATTTTTTCGAAAATCGTCAAAAATTTCACTGGTCTTTTTAGTGCATAAATCGACTAATTTCGATGCGTAGAGTTCGTAAAACGCGCCGGATCCTGGCGCAAACACTTTAATCCGTCGCAAAATGCGAAGTAAAGGAGGCTCAAATTGGCGTCGCATTTGCTTACTTTAAAGCCAGATAAAATTTAAAATATCGTACTTACGAGGAATCTGTCTGCGCCAGTCGAATTTTCTGCTCAAAATATACAAGAAAATATCGAAAAAGTATCCGATTTGAGACTTTCACTTTTTGGGGTAAAAAAGTTTCAAAGGGGTTAACCTTTGAATTTTTTCGAAAATCGTCAAAAAGTTCACTGGTCTTTTTAGTGCATAAATCGACTAATTTCGATGCGTAGAGTTCGAAAAACGCGCCGGATCCTGGCGCAAACACTTTAATCCGTCGCAAAATGCGAAGTAAAGGAGGCTCAAATTGGCGTCGCATTTGCTTACTTTAAAGCCAGATAAAATTTAAAATATCGTACTTACGAGGAATCTGTCTGCGCCAGTCGAATTTTCTGCTCAAAATATACAAGAAAATATCGAAAAAGTATTCGATTTGAGACTTTCACTTTTTGGGGTAAAAAAGTTTCAAAGGGGTTAACCTTTGAATTTTTTCGAAAATCGTCAAAAATTTCACTGGTCTTTTTAGTGCATAAATCGACTAATTTCGATGCGTAGAGTTCGAAAAACGCGCCGGATCCTGGCGCAAACACTTTAATCCGTCGCAAAATGCGAAGTAAAGGAGGCTCAAATTGGCGTCGCATTTGCTTACTTTAAAGCCAGATAAAATTTAAAATATCGTACTTACGAGGAATCTGTCTGCGCCAGTCGAATTTTCTGCTCAAAATATACAAGAAAATATCGAAAAAGTATCCGATTTGAGACTTTCACTTTTTGGGTTAAAAAAGTTTCAAAGGGGTTAACCTTTGAATTTTTTCGATAATTGTCAAAAATTTCACTGGTCTTTTTAGTGCATAAATCGACTAATTTCGATGCGTAGAGTTCGAAAAACGCGCCGGATCCTGGCGCAAACACTTTAATCCGTCGCAAAATGCGAAGTAAAGGAGGCTCAAATTGGCGTCGCATTTGCTTACTTTAAAGCCAGATAAAATTTAAAATATCGTACTTACGAGGAATCTGTCTGCGCCAGTCGAATTTTCTGCTCAAAATATACAAGAAAATATCGAAAAAGTATCCGATTTGAGACTTTCACTTTTTGGGGTAAAAAAGTTTCAAAGGGGTTAACCTTTGAATTTTTTCGAAAATTGTCAAAAATTTCACTGGTCTTTTTAGTGCATAAATCGACTAATTTCGATTCGTAGAGTTCGAAAAACGCGCTGGATCCTGGCGCAAACACTTTAATCCGTCGCAAAATGCGAAGTAAAGGAGGCGCAAATTGGCGTCGCATTTGCTTACTTTAAAGCCAGATAAAATTTAAAATATCGTACTTACGAGGAATCTGTCTGCGCCAGTCGAATTTTCTGCTCAAAATATACAAGAAAATATCGAAAAAGTATCCGATTTGAGACTTTCACTTTTTGGGGTAAAAAAGTTTCAAAGGGGTTAACCTTTGAATTTTTTCGAAAATCGTCAAAAATTTCACTGGTCTTTTTAGTGCATAAATCGACTAATTTCGATGCGTAGAGTTCGAAAAACGCGCCGGATCCTGGCGCAAACACTTTAATCCGTCGCAAAATGCGAAGTAAAGGAGGCTCAAATTGGCGTCCCATTTGCTTACTTTAAAGCCAGATAAAATTTAAAATATCGTACTTACGAGGTATCTGTCTGCGCCAGTCGAATTTTCTGCTCAAAATATACAAGAAAATATCGAAAAAGTATCCGATTTGAGACTTTCACTTTTTGGGGTAAAAAAGTTTTAAAGGGGTTAGTTAACCTTTGAATTTTTTCGAAAATCGTCAAAAATTTCACTGGTCTTTTTAGTGCATAAATCGACTAATTTCGATGCGTAGAGTTCGAAAAACGCGCCGGATCCTGGCGCAAACACTTTAATCCGTCGCAAAATGCGAAGTAAAGGAGGCTCAAATTGGCGTCGCATTTGCTTACTTTAAAGCCAGATAAAATTTAAAATATCGTACTTACGAGGAATCTGTCTGCGCCAGTCGAATTTTCTGCTCAAAATATACAAGAAAATATCGAAAAAGTATCCGATTTGAGACTTTCACTTTTTGGGGTAAAAAAGTTTCAAAGGGGTTAACCTTTGAATTTTTTCGAAAATCGTCAAAAATTTCACTGGTCTTTTTAGTGCATAAATCGACTAATTTCGATGCTTAGAGTTCGAAAAACGCGCCGGATCCTGGCGCAAACACTTTAATCCGTTGCAAAATGCGAAGTAAAGGAGGCTCAAATTGGCGTCGCATTTGCTTACTTTAAAGCCAGATAAAATTTAAAATATCGTACTTACGAGGAATCTGTCTGCGCCAGTCGAATTTTCTGCTCAAAATATACAAGAAAATATCGAAAAAGTGTCCGATTTGAGACTTTCACTTTTTGGGGTAAAAAAGTTTGAAAGGGGTTGTTAACCTTTGAATTTTTTCGAAAATCGTCAAAAATTTCACTGGTATTTTTACTGCATAAATCGATTAATTTCGATGCGTAGAGTTCGAAAAACGCGCCGGATCCTGGCGCAAACACTTTAATCCGTCGCAAAATGCGAAGTAAAGGAGGCTCAAATTGGCGTCGCATTTGCTTACTTTAAAGCCAGATAAAATTTAAAATATCGTACTTACGAGGAATCTGTCTGCGCCAGTCGAATTTTCTGCTCAAAATATACAAGAAAATATCGAAAAAGTATCCGATTTGAGACTTTCACTTTTTGGGGTAAAAAAGTTTCAAAGGGGTTGGCCTTTGAATTTTTTCGAAAATCGTCAAAAATTTCACTTGTCTTTTTAGTGCATAAATCGACTAATTTCGATGCGTAGAGTTCGAAAAACGCGCCGGATCCTGGCGCAAACACTTTAATCCGTCGCAAAATGCGAAGTAAAGGAGGCTAAAATTGGCATCGCATTTGCTTACTTTACAGCCAGATAAAATTTAAAATATCGCACTTACGAGGAATCTGTCTGCGCCAGTCGAATTTTCTGCTCAAAATATACAAGAAAATATCGAAAAAGTATCCGATTTGAGACTTTCACTTTTTGGGGTAAAAAAGTTTCAAAGGGGTTAACCTTTGAATTTTTTCGAAAATCGTCAAAAATTTCACTTGTCTTTTTAGTGCATAAATCGACTAATTTCTATGCGTAGAGTACGAAACACGCGCCGGATCCTGGCGCAAACACTTTAATCCGTCGCAAAATGCGAAGTAAAGGAGGCTCAAATTGGCGTCGCATTTGCTTACTTTAAAGCCAGATAAAATTTAAAATATCGTACTTACGAGGAATCTGTCTGCGCCAGTCGAATTTTATGCTCAAAATATACAAGAAAATATCGAAAAAGTATCCGATTTGAAACTTTCACTTTTTGGGGTAAAAAAGTTTCAAAGGGGTTAACCTTTGAATTTTTTCGAAAATCGTCAAAAATTTCACTGGTCTTTTTAGTGCATAAATCGACTAATTTCGATGCGTAGAGTTCGAAAAACGCGCCGGATCCTGGCGCAAACACTTTAATCCGTCGCAAAATGCGAAGTAAAGGAGGCTCAAATTGGCGTCGCATTTGCTTACTTTAAAGCCAGATAAAATTTAAAATATCGTACTTACGAGGAATCTGTCTGCGCCAGTCGAATTTTCTGCTCAAAATATACAAGAAAATATCGAAAAAGTATCCGATTTGAGACTTTCACTTTTTGGGGTAAAAAAGTTTCAAAGGGGTTAACCTTTGAATTTTTTCGAAAATTGTCAAAAATTTCACTGGTCTTTTTAGTGCATAAATCGACTAATTTCGATGCGTAGAGTTCGAAAAACGCGCCGGATCCTGGCGCAAACACTTTAATCCGTCGCAAAATGCGAAGTAAAGGAGGCCCAAATTGGCGTCGCATTTGCTTACTTTAAAGCCAGATAAAATTTAAAATATCGTACTTACGAGGAATCTGTCTACGCCAGTCGAATTTTCTGCTCAAAATATACAAGAAAATATCGAAAAAGTATCCGATTTGAGACTTTCACTTTTTGGGGTAAAAAAGTTTCAAAGGGGTTAACCTTTGAATTTTTTCGATAATTGTCAAAAATTTCACTGGTCTTTTTAGTGCATAAATCGACTAATTTCGATGCGTAGAGTTCGAAAAACGCGCCGGATCCTGGCGCAAACACTTTAATCCGTCGCAAAATGTGAAGGAAAGGAGGCTCAAATTGGCGTCGCATTTGCTTACTTTAAAGCCAGATAAAATTTAAAATATCGTACTTACGAGGAATCTGTTTGCGCCAGTCGAATTTTCTGCTCAAAATATACAAGAAAATATCGAAAAAGTATCCGATTTGAGACTTTCACTTTTTGGGGTAAAAAAGTTTCAAAGGGGTTAACCTTTGAATTTTTTCGAAAATCGTCAAAAATTTCACTGGTCTTTTTAGTGCATAAATCGACTAATTTCGATGCGTAGAGTTCGAAAAACGCGCCGGATCCTGGCGCAAACACTTTAATCCGTCGCAAAATGCGAAGTAAAGGAGGCTCAAATTGGCGTCGCATTTGCTTACTTTAAAGCCAGATAAAATTTAAAATATCGTACTTACGAGGAATCTGTCTGCGCCAGTCGAATTTTCTGCTCAAAATATACAAGAAAATATCGAAAAAGTATCCGATTTGAGACTTCACTTTTTGGGGTAAAAAAGTTTCAAAGAGGTTAACCTTTGAATTTTTTCGAAAATGGTCAAAAATTTCACTGGTCTTTTTAGTGCATAAATCGACTAATTTCGATGCGTAGAGTTCGAAAAACGCGCCGGATCCTGGCGCAAGCACTTTAATCCGTCGCAAAATGCGAAGTAAAGGAGGCTCAAATTGGCGTCGCATTTGCTTACTTTAAAGCCAGATAAAATTTAAAATATCGTACTTACGAGGAATCTGTCTGCGCCAGTCGAATTTTCTGCTCAAAATATACAAGAAAATATCGAAAAAGTGTCCGATTTGAGACTTTCACTTTTTGGGGTAAAAAAGTTTCAAAGGGGTTAACCTTTGAATTTTTTCGAAAATCGTCAAAAATTTCACTGGTCTTTTTAGTGCATAAATCGACTAATTTCGATGCGTAGAGTTCGTAAAACGCGCCGGATCCTGGCGCAAACACTTTAATCCGTCGCAAAATGCGAAGTAAAGGAGGCTCAAATTGGCGTCGCATTTGCGTACTTTAAAGCCAGATAAAATTTAAAATATCGTACTTACGAGGAATCTGTCTGCGCCAGTCGAATTTTCTGCTCAAAATATACAAGAAAATTTCGAAAAAGTATCCGATTTGAGACTTTCACTTTTTGGGGTAAAAAAGTTTGAAAGGGGTTGTTAACCTTTGAATTTTTTCGAAAATCGTCAAAAATTTCACTGGTATTTTTACTGCATAAATCGATTAATTTCGATGCGTAGAGTTCGAAAAACGCGCCGGATCCTGGCGCAAACACTTTAATCCGTCGCAAAATGCGAAGTAAAGGAGGCTCAAATTGGCGTCGCATTTGCTTACTTTAAAGCCAGATAAAATTTAAAATATCGTACTTACGAGGAATCTGTCTGCGCCAGTCGAATTTTCTGCTCAAAATATACAAGAAAATATCGAAAAAGTATCCGATTTGAGACTTTCACTTTTTGGGGTAAAAAAGTTTCAAAGGGGTTAACCTTTGAATTTTTTCGAAAATCGTCAAAAATTTCACTGGTCTTTTTAGTGCATAAATCGACTAATTTCGATGCGTAGAGTTCGAAAAACGCGCCGGATCCTGGCGCAAACACTTTAATCCGTCGCAAAATGCGAAGTAAAGGAGGCTCAAATTGGCGTCGCATTTGCTTACTTTAAAGCCAGATAAAATTTAAAATATCGTACTTACGAGGAATCTGTCTGCGCCAGTCGAATTTTCTGCTTAAAATATACAAGAAAATATCAAAAAAGTATCCGTTTTGAGACTTTCACTTTTTGGGGTAAAAAAGTTTCAAAGGGGTTAACCTTTGAATTTTTTCGAAAATCGTCAAAAATTTCACTGGTCTTTTTAGTGCATAAATCGACTAATTTCGATGCGTAGAGTTCGAAAAACGCGCCGGATCCTGACGCAAACACTTTAATCCGTCGCAAAATGCGAAGTAAAGGAGGCTCAAATTGGCGTCGCATTTGCTTACTTTAAAGCCAGATAAAATTTAATATATCGTACTTACGAGGAATCTGTCTGCGCCAGTCGAATTTTCTGCTTAAAATATACAAGAAAATATCAAAAAAGTATCCGTTTTGAGACTTTCACTTTTTGGGGTAAAAAAGTTTCAAAGGGGTTAACCTTTGAATTTTTTCGAAAATTGTCAAAAATTTCACTGGTCTTTTTAGTGCATAAATCGACTAATTTCGATGCGTAGAGTTCGAAAAACGCGCCGGATCCTGGCGCAAACACTTTAATCCGTCGCAAAATGCGAAGTAAAGGAGGCCCAAATTGGCGTCGCATTTGCTTACTTTAAAGCCAGATAAAATTTAAAATATCGTACTTACGAGGAATCTGTCTACGCCAGTCGAATTTTCTGCTCAAAATATACAAGAAAATATCGAAAAAGTATCCGATTTGAGACTTTCACTTTTTGGGGTAAAAAAGTTTCAAAGGGGTTAACCTTTGAATTTTTTCGAAAATCGTCAAAAATTTCACTGGTCTTTTTAGTGCATAAATCGACTAATTTCGATGCGTAGAGTTCGAAAAACGCGCCGGATCCTGGCGCAAACACTTTAATCCGTCGCAAAATGCGAAGTAAAGGAGGCTCAAATTGGCGTCGCATTTGCTTACTTTAAAGCCAGATAAAATTTAAAATATCGTACTTACGAGGAATCTGTCTGCGCCAGTCGAATTTTCTGCTCAAAATATACAAGAAAATATCGAAAAAGTATCCGATTTGAGACTTTCACTTTTTGGGGTAAAAAAGTTTCAAAGGGGTTAACCTTTGAATTTTTTCGAAAATCGTCAAAAATTTCACTGGTCTTTTTAGTGCATAAATCGACTAATTTCGATGCGTAGAGTTCGAAAAACGCGCCGGATCCTGGCGCAAACACTTTAATCCGTCGCAAAATGCGAAGTAAAGGAGGCTCAAATTGGCGTCGCATTTGCTTACTTTAAAGCCAGATAAAATTTAAAATATCGTACTTACGAGGAATCTGTCTGCGCCAGTCGAATTTTCTGCTCAAAATATACAAGAAAATATCGAAAAAGTATCCGATTTGAGACTTTCACTTTTTGGGGTAAAAAAGTTTCAAAGGGGTTAACCTTTGAATTTTTTCGAAAATCGTCAAAAATTTCACTGGTCTTTTTAGTGCATAAATCGACTAATTTCGATGCGTAGAGTTCGAAAAACGCGCCGGATCCTGGCGCAAACACTTTAATCCGTCGCAAAATGCGAAGTAAAGGAGGCTCAAATTGGCGTCGCATTTGCTTACTTTAAAGCCAGATAAAATTTAAAATATCGTACTTACGAGGAATCTGTCTGCGCCAGTCGAATTTTCTGCTCAAAATATACAAGAAAATATCGAAAAAGTATCCGATTTGAGACTTTCACTTTTTGGGGTAAAAAAGTTTCAAAGGGGTTAACCTTTGAATTTTTTCGAAAATCGTCAAAAATTTCACTGGTCTTTTTAGTGCATAAATCGACTAATTTCGATGCGTAGAGTTCGAAAAACGCGTCGGATCCTGGCGCAAACACTTTAATCCGTCGCAAAATGCGAAGTAAAGGAGGCTCAAATTGGCGTCGCATTTGCTTACTTTAAAGCCAGATAAAATTTAAAATATCGTACTTACGAGGAATCTGTCTGCGCCAGTCGAATTTTCTGCTCAAAATATACAAGAAAATATCGAAAAAGTATCCGATTTGAGACTTTCACTTTTTGGGGTAAAAAAGTTTCAAAGGGGTTAACCTTTGAATTTTTTCGAAAATCGTCAAAAATTTCACTGGTCTTTTTAGTGCATAAATCGACTAATTTCGATGCGTAGAGTTCGAAAAACGCGCCGGATCCTGGCGCAAACACTTTAATCCGTCGCAAAATGCGAAGTAAAGGAGGCTCAAATTAGCGTCGCATTTGCTTACTTTAAAGCCAGATAAAATTTAAAATATCGTACTTACGAGGAATCTATCTGCGCCAGTCGAATTTTCTGCTCAAAATATACAAGAAAATATCGAAAAAGTATCCGATTTGAGACTTTCACTTTTTGGGGTAAAAAAGTTTCTAAGGGGTTAACCTTTGAATTTTTTCGAAAATCGTCAAAAATTTCACTGGTCTTTTTAGTGCATAAATTGACTAATTTCGATGCGTAGAGTTCGAAAAACGCGCCGGATCCTGGCGCAAACACTTTAATCCGTCGCAAAATGCGAAGTAAAGGAGGCTCAAATTGGCGTCGCATTTGCTTACTTTAAAGCCAGATAAAATTTAAAATATCGTACTTACGAGGAATCTGTCTGCGCCAGTCGAATTTTCTGCTCAAAATATACAAGAAAATATCGAAAAAGTATCCGATTTGAAACTTTCACTTTTTGGGTTAAAAAAGTTTCAAAGGGGTTGACCTTTGAATTTTTTCGAAAATCGTCAAAAATTTCACTGGTCTTTTTAGTGCATAAATCGACTAATTTCGATGTGTAGAGTTCGAAAAACGCACCGGATCCTGGCGCAAACACTTTAATCCGTCGCAAAATGCGAAGTAAAGGAGGCTCAAATTGGCGTCGCATTTGCTTACTTTAAAGCCAGATAAAATTTAAAATATCGTACTTACGAGGAATCTGTCTGCGCCAGTCGAATTTTCTGCTCAAAATATACAAGAAAATATCGAAAAAGTATCCGATTTGAGACTTTCACTTTTTGGGGTAAAAAAGTTTCAAAGGGGTTAACCTTTGAATTTTTTCGAAAATCGTCAAAAATTTCACTGGTCTTTTTAGTGCATAAATCGACTAATTTCGATGCGTAGAGTTCGAAAAACGCGCCGGATCCTGGCGCAAACACTTTAATCCGTCGCAAAATGCGAAGTAAAGGAGGCTCAAATTGGCGTCGCATTTGCTTACTTTAAAGCCAGATAAAATTTAAAATATCGTACTTACGAGGAATCTGTCTGCGCCAGTCGAATTTTCTGCTCAAAATATACAAGAAAATATCGAAAAAGTATCCGATTTGAGACTTTCACTTTTTGGGGTAAAAAAGTTTCAAAGGGGTTAACCTTTGAATTTTTTCGAAAATCGTCAAAAATTTCACTGGTCTTTTTAGTGCATAAATCGACTAATTTCGATGCGTAGAGTTCGAAAAACGCGTCGGATCCTGGCGCAAACACTTTAATCCGTCGCAAAATGCGAAGTAAAGGAGGCTCAAATTGGCGTCGCATTTGCTTACTTTAAAGCCAGATAAAATTTAAAATATCGTACTTACGAGGAATCTGTCTGCGCCAGTCGAATTTTCTGCTCAAAATATACAAGAAAATATCGAAAAAGTATCCGATTTGAGACTTTCACTTTTTGGGGTAAAAAAGTTTCAAAGGGGTTAACCTTTGAATTTTTTCGAAAATCGTCAAAAATTTCACTGGTCTTTTTAGTGCATAAATCGACTAATTTCGATGCGTAGAGTTCGAAAAACGCGCCGGATCCTGGCGCAAACACTTTAATCCGTCGCAAAATGCGAAGTAAAGGAGGCTCAAATTAGCATCGCATTTGCTTACTTTAAAGCCAGATAAAATTTAAAATATCGTACTTACGAGGAATCTATCTGCGCCAGTCGAATTTTCTGCTCAAAATATACAAGAAAATATCGAAAAAGTATCCGATTTGAGACTTTCACTTTTTGGGGTAAAAAAGTTTCTAAAGGGGTTAACCTTTGAATTTTTTCGAAAATCGTCAAAAATTTCACTGGTCTTTTTAGTGCATAAATTGACTAATTTCGATGCGTAGAGTTCGAAAAACGCGCCGGATCCTGGCGCAAACACTTTAATCCGTCGCAAAATGCGAAGTAAAGGAGGCTCAAATTGGCTTCGCATTTGCTTACTTTAAAGCCAGATAAAATTTAAAATATCGTACTTACGAGGAATCTGTCTGCGCCAGTCGAATTTTCTGCTCAAAATATACAAGAAAATATCGAAAAAGTATCCGATTTGAGACTTTCACTTTTTGGGTTAAAAAAGTTTCAAAGGGGTTGACCTTTGAATTTTTTCGAAAATCGTCAAAAATTTCACTGGTCTTTTTAGTGCATAAATTGACTAATTTCGATGCGTAGAGTTCGAAAAACGCGCCGGATCCTGGCGCAAACACTTTAATCCGTCGCAAAATGCGAAGTAAAGGAGGCTCAAATTGGCGTCGCATTTGCTTACTTTAAAGCCAGATAAAATTTAAAATATCGTACTTACGAGGAATCTGTCTGCGCCAGTCGAATTTTCTGCTCAAAATATACAAGAAAATATCGAAAAAGTATCCGATTTGAGACTTTCACTTTTTGGGGTAAAAAAGTTTCAAAGGGGTTAACCTTTGAATTTTTTCGAAAATCGTCAAAAATTTCACTGGTCTTTTTAGTGCATAAATCGACTAATTTCGATGCGTAGAGTTCGAAAAACGCGCCGGATCCTGGCGCAAACACTTTAATCCGTCGCAAAATGCGAAGTAAAGGAGGCTCAAATTAGCGTCGCATTTGCTTACTTTAAAGCCAGATAAAATTTAAAATATCGTACTTACGAGGAATCTATCTGCGCCAGTCGAATTTTCTGCTCAAAATATACAAGAAAATATCGAAAAAGTATCCGATTTGAGACTTTCACTTTTTGGGGTAAAAAAGTTTCTAAAGGGGTTAACCTTTGAATTTTTTCGAAAATCGTCAAAAATTTCACTGGTATTTTTAGTGCATAAATTGACTAATTTCGATGCGTAGAGTTCGAAAAACGCGCCGGATCCTGGCGCAAACACTTTAATCCGTCGCAAAATGCGAAGTAAAGGAGGCTCAAATTGGCGTCGCATTTGCTTACTTTAAAGCCAGATAAAATTTAAAATATCGTACTTACGAAGAATCTGTCTGCGCCAGTCGAATTTTCTGCTCAAAATATACAAGAAAATATCGAAAAAGTATCCGATTTGAGACTTTCACTTTTTGGGGTAAAAAAGTTTCAAAGGGGTTAACCTTTGAATTTTTTCGAAAATCGTCAAAAGATTCACTGGTCTTTTTAGTGCATAAATCGACTAATTTCGATGCGTAGAGTTCGAAAAACGCGCCGGATCCTGGCGCAAACACTTTAATCCGTCGCAAAATGCGAAGTAAAGGAGGCTCAAATTGGCGTCGCATTTGCTTACTTTAAAGCCAGATAAAATTTAAAATATCGTACTTACGAGGAATCTGTCTGCGCCAGTCGAATTTTCTGCTCAAAATATACAAGAAAATATCGAAAAAGTATCCGATTTGAGACTTTCACTTTTTGGGGTAAAAAAGTTTCAAAGGGGTTAACCTTTGAATTTTTTCGAAAATCGTCAAAAGATTCACTGGTCTTTTTAGTGCATAAATCGACTAATTTCGATGCGTAGAGTTCGAAAAACGCGCCGGATCCTGGCGCAAACACTTTAATCCGTCGCAAAATGCGAAGTAAAGGAGGCTCAAATTGGCGTCGCATTTGCTTACTTTAAAGCCAGATAAAATTTAAAATATCGTACTTACGAGGAATCTATCTGCGCCAGTCGAATTTTCTGCTCAAAATATACAAGAAAATATCGAAAAAGTATCCGATTTGAGACTTTCACTTTTTGGGGTAAAAAAGTTTCTAAAGGGGTTAACCTTTGAATTTTTTCGAAAATCGTCAAAAATTTCACTGGTCTTTTTAGTGCATAAATTGACTAATTTCGATGCGTAGAGTTCGAAAAACGCGCCGGATCCTGGCGCAAACACTTTAATCCGTCGCAAAATGCGAAGTAAAGGAGGCTCAAATTGGCGTCGCATTTGCTTACTTTAAAGCCAGATAAAATTTAAAATATCGTACTTACGAGGAATTTGTCTGCGCCAGTCGAATTTTCTGCTCAAAATATACAAGAAAATATCGAAAAAGTATCCGATTTGAGACTTTCACTTTTTGGGGTAAAAAAGTTTCAAAGGGGTTAACCTTTGAATTTTTTCGAAAATCGTCAAAAGATTCACTGGTCTTTTTAGTGCATAAATCGACTAATTTCGATGCGTAGAGTTCGAAAAACGCGCCAGATCCTGGCGCAAACACTTTAATCCGTCGCAAAATGCGAAGTAAAGGAGGCTCAAATTGGCGTCGCATTTGCTTACTTTAAAGCCAGATAAAATTTAAAATATCGTACTTACGAGGAATCTGTCTGCGCCAGTCGAATTTTCTGCTCAAAATATACAAGAAAATATCGAAAAAGTATCCGATTTGAGACTTTCACTTTTTGGGGGTAAAAAAAGTTTCAAAGGGGTTAACCTTTGAATTTTTTCGAAAATCGTCAAAAATTTCACTGGTCTTTTTAGTGCATAAATCGACTAATTTCGATGCGTAGAGTTCGAAAAACGCGCCGGATCCTGGCGCAAACACTTTAATCCGTCGCAAAATGCGAAGTAAAGGAGGCTCAAATTGGCGTCGCATTTGCTTACTTTAAAGCCAGATAAAATTTAAAATATCGTACTTACGAGGAATCTGTCTGCGCCAGTCGAATTTTCTGCTCAAAATATACAAGAAAATATCGAAAAAGTATCCGATTTGAGACTTTCACTTTTTGGGGTAAAAAAGTTTCAAAGGGGTTAACCTTTGAATTTTTTCGAAAATCGTCAAAAATTTCACTGGTCTTTTTAGTGCATAAATCGACTAATTTCGATGCGTAGAGTTCGAAAAACGCGCCGGATCCTGGCGCAAACACTTTAATCCGTCGCAAAATGCGAAGTAAAGGAGGCTCAAATTGGCGTCGCATTTGCTTACTTTAAAGCCAGATAAAATTTAAAATATCGTACTTACGAGGAATCTGTCTGCGCCAGTCGAATTTACTGCTCAAAATATACATGAAAATATCGAAAAAGTATCCGATTTGAGACTTTCACTTTTTGGGGTAAAAAAGTTTCAAAGGGGTTAACCTTTGAATTTTTTCGAAAATCGTCCAAAATTTCACTGGTCTTTTTAGTGCATAAATCGACTAATTTCGATGCGTATAGTTCGAAAAACGCGCCGGATCCTGGCGCAAACACTTTAATCCGTCGCAAAATGCGAAGTAAAGGAGGCTCAAATTGGCGTCGCATTTGCTTACTTTAAAGCCAGATAAAATTTAAAATATCGTACTTACGAGGAATCTGTCTGCGCCAGTCGAGTTTTCTGCTCAAAATATACAAGAAAATATCGAAAAAGTATCCGATTTGAGACTTTCACTTTTTGGGGTAAAAAAAGTTTCAAAGGGGTTAACCTTTGAATTTTTTCGAAAATCGTCAAAAGATTCACTGGTCTTTTTAGTGCATAAATCGACTAATTTTGATGCGTAGAGTTCGAAAAACGCGCCGGATCCTGGCGCAAACACTTTAATCCGTCGCAAAATGCGAAGTAAAGGAGGCTCAAATTGGCGTCGCATTTGCTTACTTTAAAGCCAGATAAAATTTAAAATATCGTACTTACGAGGAATCTGTCTGCGCCAGTCGAATTTTCTGCTCAAAATATACAAGAAAATATCGAAAAAGTATCCGATTTGAGACTTTCACTTTTTGGGGTGAAAAAGTTTCAAAGGGGTTAACCTTTGAATTTTTTCGAAAATCGTCATAAATTTCACTGGTCTTTTTAGTGCATAAATCGACTAATTTCGATGCGTAGAGTTCGAAAAACGCGCCGGATCCTGACGCAAACACTTTAATCCGTCGCAAAATGCGAAGTAAAGGAGGCTCAAATTGGCGTCGCATTTGCTTACTTTAAAGCCAGATAAAATTTAAAATATCGTACTTACGAGGAATCTGTCTGCGCCAGTCGAATTTTCTGCTCAAAATATACAAGAAAATATCGAAAAAGTATCCGATTTGAGACTTTCACTTTTTGGGGTAAAAAAGTTTCAAAGGGGTTAACCTTTGAATTTTTTCGAAAATCGTCAAAAATTTCACTGGTCTTTTTAGTGCATAAATCGACTAATTTCGATGCGTAGAGTTCGAAAAACGCGCCGGATCCTGGCGCAAACACTTTAATCCGTCGCAAAATGCGAAGTAAAGGAGGCTCAAATTGGCGTCGCATTTGCTTACTTTAAAGCCAGATAAAATTTAAAATATCGTACTTACGAGGAATCTGTCTGCGCCAGTCGAATTTTCTGCTCAAAATATACAAGAAAATATCGAAAAAGTATCCGATTTGAGACTTTCACTTTTTGGGGTAAAAAAGTTTCAAAGGGGTTAACCTTTGAATTTTTTCGAAAATCGTCAAAAATTTCACTGGTCTTTTTAGTGCATAAATCGACTAATTTCGATGCGTAGAGTTCGAAAAACGCGCCGAATCCTGGCGCAAACACTTTAATCCGTCGCAAAATGCGAAGTAAAGGAGGCTCAAATTGGCGTCGCATTTGCTTACTTTAAAGCCAGATAAAATTTAAAATATCGTACTTACGAGGAATCTGTCTGCGCCAGTCGAATTTTCTACTCAAAATATACAAGAAAATATCGAAAAAGTATCCGATTTGAGACTTTCACTTTTTGGGGTAAAAAAGTTTCAAAGGGGTTAACCTTTGAATTTTTTCGAAAATCGTCAAAAATTTCACTGGTCTTTTTAGTGCATAAATCGACTAATTTCGATGCGTAGAGTTCGAAAAACGCGCCGGATCCTGGCGCAAACACTTTAATCCGTCGCAAAATGCGAAGTAAAGGAGGCTCAAATTGGCGTCGCATTTGCTTACTTTAAAGCCAGATAAAATTTAAAATATCGTACTTACGAGGAATCTGTCTGCGCCAGTCGAATTTTCTGCTCAAAATATACAAGAAAATATCGAAAAAGTATCCGATTTGAGACTTTCACTTTTTGGGGTAAAAAAGTTTCAAAGGGGTTAACCTTTGAATTTTTTCGAAAATCGTCAAAAATTTCACTGGTCTTTTTAGTGCATAAATCGACTAATTTCGATGCGTAGAGTTCGAAAAACGCGCCGGATCCTGGCGCAAACACTTTAATCCGTCGCAAAATGCGAAGTAAAGGAGGCTCAAATTGGCGTCGCATTTGCTTACTTTAAAGCCAGATAAAATTTAAAATATCGTACTTACGAGGAATCTGTCTGCGCCAGTCGAATTTTCTGCTCAAAATATACAAGAAAATATCGAAAAAGTATCCGATTTGAGACTTTCACTTTTTGGGGTAAAAAAGTTTCAAAGGGGTTAACCTTTGAATTTTTTCGAAAATCGTCAAAAATTTCACTGGTCTTTTTAGTGCATAAATCGACTAATTTCGATGCGTAGAGTTCGAAAAACGCGCCGAATCCTGGCGCAAACACTTTAATCCGTCGCAAAATGCGAAGTAAAGGAGGCTCAAATTGGCGTCGCATTTGCTTACTTTAAAGCCAGATAAAATTTAAAATATCGTACTTACGAGGAATCTGTCTGCGCCAGTCGAATTTTCTGCTCAAAATATACAAGAAAATATCGAAAAAGTATCCGATTTGAGACTTTCACTTTTTGGGGTAAAAAAGTTTCAAAGGGGTTAACCTTTGAATTTTTTCGAAAATCGTCAAAAATTTCACTGGTCTTTTTAGTGCATAAATCGACTAATTTCGATGCGTAGAGTTCGAAAAACGCGCCGGATCCTGGCGCAAACACTTTAATCCGTCGCAAAATGCGAAGTAAAGGAGGCTCAAATTGGCGTCGCATTTGCTTACTTTAAAGCCAGATAAAATTTAAAATATCGTACTTACGAGGAATCTGTCTGCGCCAGTCGAATTTTCTGCTCAAAATATACAAGAAAATATCGAAAAAGTATCCGATTTGAGACTTTCACTTTTTGGGGTAAAAAAGTTTCAAAGGGGTTAACCTTTGAATTTTTTCGAAAATCGTCAAAAATTTCACTGGTGTTTTTAGTGCATAAATCGACTAATTTCGATGCGTAGAGTTCGAAAAACGCGCCGGATCCTGGCGCAAACACTTTAATCCGTCGCAAAATGCGAAGTAAAGGAGGATCAAATTGGCGTCGCATTTGCTTACTTTAAAGCCAGATAAAATTTAAAATATCGTACTTACGAGGAATCTGTCTGCGCCAGTCGAATTTTCTGCTCAAAATATACAAGAAAATATCGAAAAAGTATCCGATTTGAGACTTTCACTTTTTGGGGTAAAAAAGTTTCAAAGGGGTTAACCTTTGAATTTTTTCGAAAATCGTCAAAAATTTCACTGGTCTTTTTAGTGCATAAATCGACTAATTTCGATGCGTAGAGTTCGAAAAACGCGCCGAATCCTGGCGCAAACACTTTAATCCGTCGCAAAATGCGAAGTAAAGGAGGCTCAAATTGGCGTCGCATTTGCTTACTTTAAAGCCAGATAAAATTTAAAATATCGTACTTACGAGGAATCTGTCTGCGCCAGTCGAGTTTTCTGCTCAAAATATACAAGAAAATATCGAAAAAGTATCCGATTTGAGACTTTCACTTTTTGGGGTAAAAAAGTTTCAAAGGGGTTAACCTTTGAATTTTTTCGAAAATCGTCAAAAATTTCACTGGTCTTTTTAGTGCATAAATCGACTAATTTCGATGCGTAGAGTTCGAAAAACGCGCCGGATCCTGGCGCAAACACTTTAATCCGTCGCAAAATGCGAAGTAAAGGAGTCTCAAATTGGCGTCGCATTTGCTTACTTTAAAGCCTGATAAAATTTAAAATATCGTACTTACGAGGAATCTATCTGCGCCAGTCGAATTTTCTGCTCAAAATATACAAGAATATATCGAAAAAGTATCCGATTTGAGACTTTCACTTTTTGGGGTAAAAAAGTTTCTAAAGGGGTTAACCTTTGAATTTTTTCGAAAATCGTCAAAAATTTCACTGGTCTTTTTAGTGCATAAATTGACTAATTTCGATGCGTAGAGTTCGAAAAACGTGCCGGATCCTGGCGCAAACACTTTAATCCGTCGCAAAATGCGAAGTAAAGGAGGCTCAAATTGGCGTCGCATTTGCTTACTTTAAAGCCAGATAAAATTTAAAATATCGTACTTACGAGGAATCTGTCTGCGCCAGTCGAATTTTCTGCTCAAAATATACAAGAAAATATCGAAAAAGTATCCGATTTGAGACTTTCACTTTTTGGGGTAAAAAAGTTTCAAAGGGGTTAACCTTTGAATTTTTTCGAAAATCGTCAAAAATTTCACTGGTCTTTTTAGTGCATAAATCGACTAATTTCGATGCGTAGAGTTCGAAAAACGCGCCGGATCCTGGCGCAAACACTTTAATCCGTCGCAAAATGCGAAGTAAAGGAGGCTCAAATTGGCGTCGCATTTGCTTACTTTAAAGCCAGATAAAATTTAAAATATCGTACTTACGAGGAATCTGTCTGCGCCAGTCGAATTTTCTGCTCAAAATATACAAGAAAATATCGAAAAAGTATCCGATTTGAGACTTTCACTTTTTGGGGTAAAAAAGTTTCAAAGGGGTTAACCTTTGAATTTTTTCGAAAATCGTCAAAAATTTCACTGGTCTTTTTAGTGCATAAATCGACTAATTTCGATGCGTAGAGTTCGAAAAACGCGCCGGATCCTGGCGCAAACACTTTAATCCGTCGCAAAATGCGAAGTAAAGGAGGCTGAAATTGGCGTCGCATTTGCTTACTTTAAAGCCAGATAAAATTTAAAATATCGTACTTACGAGGAATCTATCTGCGCCAGTCAAATTTTCTGCTCAAAATATACAAGAAAATATCGAAAAAGTATCCGATTTGAGACTTTCACTTTTAGGGGTAAAAAAGTTTCAAAGGGGTTAACCTTTGAATTTTTTCGAAAATCGTCAATAATTTCACTGGTCTTTTTAGTGCATAAATCGACTAATTTCGATGCGTAGAGTTCGAAAAACGCGCCGGATCCTGGCGCAAACACTTTAATCCGTCAAAAATGCGAAGTAAAGGAGGCTCAAATTGGCGTCGCATTTGCTTACTTTAAAGCCAGATAAAATTTAAAATATCGTACTTACGAGGAATCTGTCTGCGCCAGTCGAATTTTCTGCTCAAAATATACAAGAAAATATCGAAAAAGTATCCGATTTGAGACTTTCACTTTTTGGGGTAAAAAAGTTTCAAAAGGGTTAACCTTTGAATTTTTTCGAAAATCGTCAAAAATTTCACTGGTCTTTTTAGTGCATAAATCGACTAATTTCGATGCGTAGAGTTCGAAAAACGCGCCGGATCCTGGCGCAAACACTTTAATCCGTCGCAAAATGCGAAGTAAAGGAGGCTCAAATTGGCGTCGCATTTGCTTACTTTAAAGCCAGATAAAATTTAAAATATCGTACTTACGAGGAATCTGTCTGCGCCAGTCGAATTTTCTGCTCAAAATATACAAGAAAATATCGAAAAAGTATCCGATTTGAGACTTTCACTTTTTGGGGTGAAAAAGTTTCAAAGGGGTTAACCTTTGAATTTTTTCGAAAATCGTCATAAATTTCACTGGTCTTTTTAGTGCATAAATCGACTAATTTCGATGCGTAGAGTTCGAAAAACGCGCCGGATCCTGACGCAAACACTTTAATCCGTCGCAAAATGCGAAGTAAAGGAGGCTCAAATTGGCGTCGCATTTGCTTACTTTAAAGCCAGATAAAATTTAAAATATCGTACTTACGAGGAATCTGTCTGCGCCAGTCGAATTTTCTGCTCAAAATATACAAGAAAATATCGAAAAAGTATCCGATTTGAGACTTTCACTTTTTGGGGTAAAAAAGTTTCAAAGGGGTTAACCTTTGAATTTTTTCGAAAATCGTCAAAAATTTCACTGGTCTTTTTAGTGCATAAATCGACTAATTTCGATGCGTAGAGTTCGAAAAACGCGCCGGATCCTGGCGCAAACACTTTAATCCGTCGCAAAATGCGAAGTAAAGGAGGCTCAAATTGGCGTCGCATTTGCTTACTTTAAAGCCAGATAAAATTTAAAATATCGTACTTACGAGGAATCTGTCTGCGCCAGTCGAATTTTCTGCTCAAAATATACAAGAAAATATCGAAAAAGTATCCGATTTGAGACTTTCACTTTTTGGGGTAAAAAAGTTTCAAAGGGGTTAACCTTTGAATTTTTTCGAAAATCGTCAAAAGATTCACTGGTCTTTTTAGTGCATAAATCGACTAATTTCGATGCGTAGAGTTCGAAAAACGCGCCGGATCCTGGCGCAAACACTTTAATCCGTCGCAAAATGCGAAGTAAAGGAGGCTCAAATTGGCGTCGCATTTGCTTACTTTAAAGCCAGATAAAATTTAAAATATCGTACTTACGAGGAATCTGTCTGCGCCAGTCGAATTTTCTGCTCAAAATATACAAGAAAATATCGAAAAAGTATCCGATTTGAGACTTTCACTTTTTGGGGTAAAAAAGTTTCAAAGGGGTTAACCTTTGAATTTTTTCGAAAATCGTCAAAAATTTCACTGGTCTTTTTAGTGCATAAATCGACTAATTTCGATGCGTAGAGTTCGAAAAACGCGCCGGATCCTGGCGCAAACACTTTAATCCGTCGCAAAATGCGAAGTAAAGGAGGCTCAAATTGGCGTCGCATTTGCTTACTTTAAAGCCAGATAAAATTTAAAATATCGTACTTACGAGGAATCTGTCTGCGCCAGTCGAATTTTCTGCTCAAAATATACAAGAAAATATCGAAAAAGTATCCGATTTGAGACTTTCACTTTTTGGGGTAAAAAAGTTTCAAAGGGGTTAACCTTTGAATTTTTTCGAAAATCGTCAAAAATTTCACTGGTCTTTTTAGTGCATAAATCGACTAATTTCGATGCGTAGAGTTCGAAAAACGCGCCGAATCCTGGCGCAAACACTTTAATCCGTCGCAAAATGCGAAGTAAAGGAGGCTCAAATTGGCGTCGCATTTGCTTACTTTAAAGCCAGATAAAATTTAAAATATCGTACTTACGAGGAATCTGTCTGCGCCAGTCGAATTTTCTGCTCAAAATATACAAGAAAATATCGAAAAAGTATCCGATTTGAGACTTTCACTTTTTGGGGTAAAAAAGTTTCAAAGGGGTTAACCTTTGAATTTTTTCGAAAATCGTCAAAAATTTCACTGGTCTTTTTAGTGCATAAATCGACTAATTTCGATGCGTAGAGTTCGAAAAACGCGCCGGATCCTGGCGCAAACACTTTAATCTGTCGCAAAATGCGAAGTAAAGGAGGCTCAAATTGGCGTCGCATTTGCTTACTTTAAAGCCAGATAAAATTTAAAATATCGTACTTACGAGGAATCTGTCTGCGCCAGTCGAATTTTCTGCTCAAAATATACAAGAAAATATCGAAAAAGTATCCGATTTGAGACTTTCACTTTTTGGGGTAAAAAAGTTTCAAAGGGGTTAACCTTTGAATTTTTTCGAAAATCGTCAAAAATTTCACTGGTCTTTTTAGTGCATAAATCGACTAATTTCGATGCGTAGAGTTCGAAAAACGCGCCGGATCCTGGCGCAAACACTTTAATCCGTCGCAAAATGCGAAGTAAAGGAGTGTCAAATTGGCGTCGCATTTGCTTACTTTAAAGCCAGATAAAATTTAAAATATCGTACTTACGAGGAATCTGTCTGCGCCAGTCGAATTTTCTGCTCAAAATATACAAGAAAATATCGAAAAAGTATCCGATTTGAGACTTTCACTTTTTGGGGTAAAAAAGTTTCAAATGGGTTAACCTTTGAATTTTTTCGAAAATCGTCAAAAATTTCACTGGTCTTTTTAGTGCATAAATCGACTAATTTCGATGCGTAGAGTTCGAAAAACGCGCCGGATCCTGGCGCAAACACTTTAATCCGTCGCAAAATGCGAAGTAAAGGAGGCTCAAATTGGCGTCGCATTTGCTTACTTTAAAGCCAGATAAAATTTAAAATATCGTACTTACGAGGAATCTGTCTGCGCCAGTCGAATTTTCTGCTCAAAATATACAAGAAAATATCGAAAAGGTATCCGATTTGAGACTTTCACTTTTTGGGGTAAAAAAGTTTCAAAGGGGTTAACCTTTGAATTTTTTCGAAAATCGTCAAAAATTTCACTGGTCTTTTTAGTGCATAAATCGACTAATTTCGATGCGTAGAGTTCGAAAAACGCGCCGAATCCTGGCGCAAACACTTTAATCCGTCGCAAAATGCGAAGTAAAGGAGGCTCAAATTTTGGCGTCGCATTTGCTTACTTTAAAGCCAGATAAAATTTAAAATATCGTACTTACGAGGAATCTGTCTGCGCCAGTCGAATTTTCTGCTCAAAATATACAAGAAAATATCGAAAAAGTATCCGATTTGAGACTTTCACTTTTTGGGGTAAAAAAGTTTCAAAGGGGTTAACCTTTGAATTTTTTCGAAAATCGTCAAAAATTTCACTGGTCTTTTTAGTGCATAAATCGACTAATTTCGATGCGTAGAGTTCGAAAAACGCGCCGGATCCTGGCGCAAACACTTTAATCCGTCGCAAAATGCGAAGTAAAGGAGGCTCAAATTGGCGTCGCATTTGCTTACTTTAAAGCCAGATAAAATTTAAAATATCGTACTTACGAGGAATCTGTCTGCGCCAGTCGAATTTTCTGCTCAAAATATACAAGAAAATATCGAAAAAGTATCCGATTTGAGACTTTCACTTTTTGGGGTAAAAAAGTTTCAAAGGGGTTAACCTTTGAATTTTTTCGAAAATCGTCAAAAATTTCACTGGTCTTTTTAGTGCATAAATCGACTAATTTCGATGCGTAGAGTTCGAAAAACGCGCCGGATCCTGGCGCAAACACTTTAATCCGTCGCAAAATGCGAAGTAAAGGAGGCTCAAATTGGCGTCGCATTTGCTTACTTTAAAGCCAGATAAAATTTAAAATATCGTACTTACGAGGAATCTGTCTGCGCCAGTCGAATTTTCTGCTCAAAATATACAAGAAAATATCGAAAAAGTATCCGATTTGAGACTTTCACTTTTTGGGGTAAAAAAGTTTCAAACCTTTGAATTTTTTCGAAAATCGTCAAAAATTTCACTGGTCTTTTTAGTGCATAAATCGACTAATTTCGATGCGTAGAGTTCGAAAAACGCGCCGAATCCTGGCGCAAACACTTTAATCCGTCGCAAAATGCGAAGTAAAGGAGGCTCAAATTGGCGTCGCATTTGCTTACTTTAAAGCCAGATAAAATTTAAAATATCGTACTTACGAGGAATCTGTCTGCGCCAGTCGAATTTTCTGCTCAAAATATACAAGAAAATATCGAAAAAGTATCCGATTTGAGACTTTCACTTTTTGGGGTAAAAAAGTTTCAAAGGGGTTAACCTTTGAATTTTTTCGAAAATCGTCAAAAATTTCACTGGTCTTTTTAGTGCATAAATCGACTAATTTCGATGCGTAGAGTTCGAAAAACGCGCCGGATCCTGGCGCAAACACTTTAATCCGTCGCAAAATGCGAAGTAAAGGAGGCTCAAATTGGCGTCGCATTTGCTTACTTTAAAGCCAGATAAAATTTCAAATATCGTACTTACGTGGAATCTGTCTGCGCCAGTCGAATTTTCTGCTCAAAATATACAAGAAAATATCGAAAAAGTATCCGATTTGAGACTTTCACTTTTTGGGGTAAAAAAGTTTCAAAGAGGTTAACCTTTGAATTTTTTCGAAAATCGTCAAAAATTTCACTGGTCTTTTTAGTGCATAAATCGACTAATTTCGATGCGTAGAGTTCGAAAAACGCGTTGGATCCTGGCGCAAACACTTTAATCCGTCGCAAAATGCGAAGTAAAGGAGGCTCAAATTGGCGTCGCATTTGCTTACTTTAAAGCCAGATAAAATTTAAAATATCGTACTTACGAGGAATCTGTCTGCGCCAGTCGAATTTTCTGCTCAAAATATACAAGAAAATATCGAAAAAGTATCCGATTTGAGACTTTCACTTTTTGGGGTAAAAAAGTTTCAAAGGGGTTAACCTTTGAATTTTTTCGAAAATCGTCAAAAATTTCACTGGTCTTTTTAGTGCATAAATCGACTAATTTCGATGCGTAGAGTTCGAAAAACGCACCGGATCCTGGCGCAAACACTTTAATCCGTCGCAAAATGCGAAGTAAAGGAGGCCCAAATTGGCGTCGCATTTGCTTACTTTAAAGCCAGATAAAATTTAAAATATCGTACTTACGAGGAATCTGTCTGCGCCAGTCGAATTTTCTGCTCAAAATATACAAGAAAATATCGAAAAAGTATCCGATTTGAGACTTTCACTTTTTGGGGTAAAAAAGTTTCAAAGGGGTTAACCTTTGAATTTTTTCGAAAATCGTCAAAAATTTCACTGGTCTTTTTAGTGCACAAATCGACTAATTTCGATGCGTAGAGTTCGAAAAACGCGCCGGATATTGGCGCAAACACTTTAATCCGTCGCAAAATGCGAAGTAAAGGAGGCTCAAATTGGCGTCGCATTTGCTTACTTTAAAGCCAGATAAAATTTAAAATATCGTACTTACGAGGAATCTGTCTGCGCCAGTCGAATTTTCTGTTCAAAATATACAAGAAAATATCGAAAAAGTATCCGATTTGAGACTTTCACTTTTTGGGGTAAAAAAGTTTCAAAGGGGTTAACCTTTGAATTTTTTCGAAAATCGTCAAAAATTTCACTGGTCTTTTTAGTGCATAAATCGACTAATTTCGATGCGTAGAGTTCGAAAAACGCACCGGATCCTGGCGCAAACACTTTAATCCGTCGCAAAATGCGAAGTAAAGGAGGCCCAAATTGGCGTCGCATTTGCTTACTTTAAAGCCAGATAAAATTTAAAATATCGTACTTACGAGGAATCTGTCTGCGCCAGTCGAATTTTCTGCTCAAAATATACAAGAAAATATCGAAAAAGTATCCGATTTGAGACTTTCACTTTTTGGGGTAAAAAAGTTTCAAAGGGGTTAACCTTTGAATTTCTTCGAAAATCGTCAAAAATTTCACTGGTCTTTTTAGTGCACAAATCGACTAATTTCGATGCGTAGAGTTCGAAAAACGCGCCGGATCCTGGCGCAAACACTTTAATCCGTCGCAAAATGCGAAGTAAAGGAGGCTCAAATTGGCGTCGCATTTGCTTACTTTAAAGCCAGATAAAATTTAAAATATCGTACTTACGAGGAATCTGTCTGCGCCAGTCGAATTTTCTGCTCAAAATATACAAGAAAATATCGAAAAAGTATCCGATTTGAGACTTTCACTTTTTGGGGTAAAAAAGTTTCAAAGGGGTTAACCTTTGAATTTTTTCGAAAATCGTCAAAAATTTCACTGGTCTTTTTAGTGCACAAATCGACTAATTTCGATGCGTAGAGTTCGAAAAACGCGCCGGATCCTGGCGCAAACACTTTAATCCGTCGCAAAATGCGAAGTAAAGGAGGAACAAATTGGCGTCGCATTTGCTAACTTTAAAGCCAGATAAAATTTAAAATATCGTACTTACGAGGAATCTGTCTGCGCCAGTCGAATTTTCTGCTCAAAATATACAAGAAAATATCGAAAAAGTATCCGATTTGAGACTTTCACTTTTTGGGGTAAAAAAGTTTCAAAGGGGTTAACCTTTGAATTTTTTCGAAAATCGTCAAAAATTTCACTGGTCTTTTTAGTGCATAAATCGACTAATTTCGATGCGTAGATTCGAAAAACGCACCGGATCCTGGCGCAAACACTTTAATCCGTCGCAAAATGCGAAGTAAACGAGGCCCAAATTGGCGTCGCATTTGCTTACTTTAAAGCCAGATAAAATTTAAAATATCGTACTTACGAGGAATCTGTCTGCGCCAGTCGAATTTTCTGCTCAAAATATACAAGAAAATATCGAAAAAGTATCCGATTTGAGACTTTCACTTTTTGGGGTAAAAAAGTTTCAAAGGGGTTAACCTTTGAATTTTTTCGAAAATCGTCAAAAATTTCACTGGTCTTTTTAGTGCATAAATCGACTAATTTCGATGCGTAGAGTTCGAAAAACGCGCCCGATCCTGGCGCAAACACTTTAATCCGTCGCAAAATGCGAAGTAAAGGAGGCTCAAAATTGGCGTCGCATTTGCTTACTTTAAAGCCAGATAAAATTTAAAATATCGTACTTACGAGAAATCTGTCTGCGCCAGTCGAATTTTCTGCTCAAAATATACAAGAAAATATCGAAAAAGTATCCGATTTGAGACTTTCACTTTTTGGGGTAAAAAAGTTTCAAAGGGGTTAACCTTTGAATTTTTTCGAAAATCGTCAAAAATTTCACTGGTCTTTTTAGTGCACAAATCGACTAATTTCGATGCGTAGAGTTCGAAAAACGCGCCGGATCCTGGCGCAAACACTTTAATCCGTCGCAAAATGCGAAGTAAAGGAGGAACAAATTGGCGTCGCATTTGCTTACTTTAAAGCCAGATAAAATTTAAAATATCGTACTTACGAGGAATCTGTCTGCGCCAGTCGAATTTTCTGCTCAAAATATACAAGAAAATATCGAAAAAGTATCCGATTTGAGACTTTCACTTTTTGGGGTAAAAAAGTTTCAAAGGGGTTAACCTTTGAATTTTTTCGAAAATCGTCAAAAATTTCACTGGTCTTTTTAGTGCACAAATCGACTAATTTCGATGCGTAGAGTTCGAAAAACGCGCCGGATCCTGGCGCAAACACTTTAATCCGTCGCAAAATGCGAAGTAAAGGAGGAACAAATTGGCGTCGCATTTGCTTACTTTAAAGCCAGATAAAATTTAAAATATCGTACTTACGAGGAATCTGTCTGCGCCAGTCGAATTTTCTGCTCAAAATATACAAGAAAATATCGAAAAAGTATCCGATTTGAGACTTTCACTTTTTGGGGTAAAAAAGTTTCAAAGGGGTTAACCTTTGAATTTTTTCGAAAATCGTCAAAAATTTCACTGGTCTTTTTAGTGCACAAATCGACTAATTTCGATGCGTAGAGTTCGAAAAACGCGCCGGATCCTGGCGCAAACACTTTAATCCGTCGCAAAATGCGAAGTAAAGGAGGCTCAAATTGGCGTCGCATTTGCTTACTTTAAAGCCAGATAAAATTTAAAATATCGTACTTACGAGGAATCTGTCTGCGCCAGTCGAATTTTCTGCTCAAAATATACAAGAAAAATATCGAAAAAGTATCCGATTTGAGACTTTCACTTTTTGGGGTAAAAAAGTTTCAAAGGGGTTAACCTTTGAATTTTTTCGAAAATCGTCAAAAATTTCACTGGTCTTTTTAGTGCATAAATCGACTAATTTCGATGCGTAGAGTTCGAAAAACGCACCGGATCCTGGCGCAAACACTTTAATCCGTCGCAAAATGCGAAGTAAAGGAGGCCCAAATTGGCGTCGCAGTTGCTTACTTTAAAGCCAGATAAAATTTAAAATATCGTACTTACGAGGAATCTGTCTGCGCCAGTCGATTTTTCTGCTCAAATATACAAGAAAATATCGAAAAAGTATCCGATTTGAGACTTTCACTTTTTGGGGTAAAAAAGTTTCAAAGGGGTTAACCTTTGAATTTTTTCGAAAATCGTCAAAAATTTCACTGGTCTTTTTAGTGCATAAATCGACTAATTTCGATGCGTAGAGTTCGAAAAACGCGCCCGATCCTGGCGCAAACACTTTAATCCGTCGCAAAATGCGAAGTAAAGGAGGCTCAAATTGGCGTCGCATTTGCTTACTTTAAAGCCAGATAAAATTTAAAATATCGTACTTACGAGGAATCTGTCTGCGCCAGTCGAATTTTCTGCTCAAAATATACAAGAAAATATCGAAAAAGTATCCGATTTGAGACTTTCACTTTTTGGGGTAAAAAAGTTTCAAAGGGGTTAACCTTTGAATTTTTTCGAAAATCGTCAAAAATTTCACTGGTCTTTTTAGTGCATAAATCGACTAATTTCGATGCGTAGAGTTCGAAAAACGCACCGGATCCTGGCGCAAACACTTTAATCCGTCGCAAAATGCGAAGTAAAGGAGGCCCAAATTGGCGTCGCAGTTGCTTACTTTAAAGCCAGATAAAATTTAAAATATCGTACTTACGAGGAATCTGTCTGCGCCAGTCGAATTTTCTGCTCAAAATATACAAGAAAATATCGAAAAAGTATCCGATTTGAGACTTTCACTTTTTGGGGTAAAAAAGTTTCAAAGGGGTTAACCTTTGAATTTTTTCGAAAATCGTCAAAAATTTCACTGGTCTTTTTAGTGCATAAATCGACTAATTTCGATGCGTAGAGTTCGAAAAACGCGCCCGATCCTGGCGCAAACACTTTAATCCGTCGCAAAATGCGAAGTAAAGGAGGCTCAAATTGGCGTCGCATTTGCTTACTTTAAAGCCAGATAAAATTTAAAATATCGTACTTACGAGAAATCTGTCTGCGCCAGTCGAATTTTCTGCTCAAAATATACAAGAAAATATCGAAAAAGTATCCGATTTGAGACTTTCACTTTTTGGGGTAAAAAAGTTTCAAAGGGGTTAACCTTTGAATTTTTTCGAAAATCGTCAAAAATTTCACTGGTCTTTTTAGTGCACAAATCGACTAATTTCGATGCGTAGAGTTCGAAAAACGCGCCGGATCCTGGCGCAAACACTTTAATCCGTCGCAAAATGCGAAGTAAAGGAGGAACAAATTGGCGTCGCATTTGCTTACTTTAAAGCCAGATAAAATTTAAAATATCGTACTTACGAGGAATCTGTCTGCGCCAGTCGAATTTTCTGCTCAAAATATACAAGAAAATATCGAAAAAGTATCCGATTTGAGACTTTCACTTTTTGGGGTAAAAAAGTTTCAAAGGGGTTAACCTTTGAATTTTTCGAAAATCGTCAAAAATTTCACTGGTCTTTTTAGTGCATAAATCGACTAATTTCGATGCGTAGAGTTCGAAAAACGCGCCGGATCCTGGCGCAAACACTTTAATCCGTCGCAAAATGCGAAGTAAAGGAGGAACAAATTGGCGTCGCATTTGCTTACTTTAAAGCCAGATAAAATTTAAAATATCGTACTTACGAGGAATCTGTCTGCGCCAGTCGAATTTTCTGCTCAAAATATACAAGAAAATATCGAAAAAGTATCCGATTTGAGACTTTCACTTTTTGGGGTAAAAAAGTTTCAAAGGGGTTAACCTTTGAATTTTTTCGAAAATCGTCAAAAATTTCACTGGTCTTTTTAGTGCATAAATCGACTAATTTCGATGCGTAGAGTTCGAAAAACGCGCCGGATCCTGGCGCAAACACTTTAATCCGTCGCAAAATGCGAAGTAAAGGAGGCTCAAATTGGCGTCGCATTTGCTTACTTTAAAGCCAGATAAAATTTAAAATATCGTACTTACGAGGAATCTATCTGCGCCAGTCGAATTTTCTGCTCAAAATATACAAGAAAATATCGAAAAAGTATCCGATTTGAGACTTTCACTTTTAGGGGTAAAAAAGTTTCAAAGGGGTTAACCTTTAAATTTTTTCGAAAATCGTCAAAAATTTCACTGGTCTTTTTAGTGCATAAATCGACTAATTTCGATGCGTAGAGTTCGAAAAACGCGCCGGATCCTGGCGCAAACACTTTAATTCGTCGCAAAATGCGAAGTAAAGGAGGCTCAAATTGGCGTCGCATTTGCTTACTTTAAAGCCAGATAAAATTTAAAATATCGTACTTACGAGGAATCTGTCTGCGCCAGTCGAATTTTCTGCTCAAAATATACAAGAAAATATCGAAAAAGTATCCGATTTGAGACTTTCACTTTTTGGGGTAAAAAAGTTTCAAAGGGGTTAACCTTTGAATTTTTTCGAAAATCGTCAAAAATTTCACTGGTCTTTTTAGTGCATAAATCGACTAATTTCGATGCGTAGAGTTCGAAAAACGCGCCGGATCCTGGCGCAAACACTTTAATCCGTCGCAAAATGCGAAGTAAAGGAGGCTCAAATTGGCGTCGCATTTGCTTACTTTAAAGCCAGATAAAATTTAAAATATCGTACTTACGAGGAATCTGTCTGCGCCAGTCAAATTTTCTGCTCAAAATATACAAGAAAATATCGAAAAAGTATCCGATTTGAGACTTTCACTTTTTGGGGTAAAAAAGTTTCAAAGGGGTTAACCTTTGAATTTTTTCGAAAATCGTCAAAAATTTCACTGGTCTTTTTAGTGCATAAATCGACTAATTTCGATGCGTAGAGTTCGAAAAAACGCGCCGGATCCTGGCGCAAACACTTTAATCCGTCGCAAAATGCGAAGTAAAGGAGGCTCAAATTGGCGTCGCATTTGCTTACTTTAAAGCCAGATAAAATTTAAAATATCGTACTTACGAGGAATCTATCTGCGCCAGTCGAATTTTCTGCTCAAAATATACAAGAAAATATCGAAAAAGTATCCGATTTGAGACTTTCACTTTTTGGGGTAAAAAAGTTTCAAAGGGGTTAACCTTTGAATTTTTTCGAAAATCGTCAAAAATTTCACTGGTCTTTTTAGTGCATAAATCGACTAATTTCGATGCGTAGAGTTCGAAAAACGCGCCGGATCCTGGCGCAAACACTTTAATCCGTCGCAAAATGCGAAGTAAAGGAGGCTCAAATTGGCGTCGCATTTACTTACTTTAAAGCCAGATAAAATTTAAAATATCGTACTTACGAGGAATCTGTCTGCGCCAGTCGAATTTTCTGTTCAAAATATACAAGAAAATATCGAAAAAGTATCCGATTTGAGACTTTCACTTTTTGGGGTAAAAAAGTTTCAAAGGGGTTAACCTTTGAATTTTTTCGAAAATCGTCAAAAATTTCACTGGTCTTTTTAGTGCATAAATCGACTAATTTCGATGCGTAGAGTTCGAAAAACGCGCCGGATCCTGGCGCAAACACTTTAATCCGTCGCAAAATGCGAAGTAAAGGAGGCTCAAATTGGCGTCGCATTTGCTTACTTTAATAAATAAAATTTAAAATATCGTACTTACGAAGAATCTGTCTGCGCCAGTCGAATTTTCTGCTCAAAATATACAAGAAAATATCGATAAAGTATCCGATTTGAGACTTTCACTTTTTGGGGTAAAAAAGTTTCAAAGGGGTTAACCTTTGAATTTTTTCGAAAATCGTCAAAAATTTCACTGGCTTTTTAGTGCATAAATCGACTAAGTTCGATGCGTAGAGTTCGCAAAACGCGCCGGATCCTGGCGCAAACACTTTAATCCGTCGCAAAATGCGAAGTAAAGGAGGCTCAAATTGGCGTCGTATTTGCCTACTTTAAAGCCAGATAAAATTTAAAATATCGTACTTACGAGGAATCTGTCTGCGCTAGTCGAATTTTCTGCTCAAAATATACAAGAAAATATCGAAAAAGTATCCGATTTGAGACTTTCACTTTTTGGGGTAAAAAAGTTTCAAAGGGGTTATTAACCTTTGAATTTTTTCGAAAATCGTCAAAAATTTCACTGGTCTTTTTTGTGCATAAATCGACTAATTTCGATGCGTAGAGTTCGCAAAACGCGCCGGATCCTGGCGCAAACACTTTAATCCGTCGCAAAATGCGAAGTAAAGGAGGCTCAAATTGGCGTCGTATTTGCCTACTTTAAAGCCAGATAAAATTTAAAATATCGTACTTACGAGGAATCTGTCTGCGCTAGTCGAATTTTCTGCTCAAAATATACAAGAAAATATCGAAAAAGTATCCGATTTGAGACTTTCACTTTTTGGGGTAAAAAAGTTTCAAAGGGGTTAACCTTTGAATTTTTTCGAAAATCGTCAAAAATTTCACTGGTCTTTTTAGTGCATAAATCGACTAATTTCGATGCGTAGAGTTCGAAAAACGCGCCGGATCCTGGCGCAAACACTTTAATCCGTCGCAAAATGCGAAGTAAAGGAGGCTCAAATTGGCGTCGCATTTGCTTACTTTAAAGCCAGATAAAATTTAAAATATCGTACTTACGAGGAATCTGTCTGCGCCAGTCGAATTTTCTGCTCAAAATATACAAGAAAATATCGAAAAAGTATCCGATTTGAGACTTTCACTTTTTGGGGTAAAAAAGTTTCAAAGGGGTTAACCTTTGAATTTTTTCGAAAATCGTCAAAAAGTTCACTGGTCTTTTTAGTGCATAAATCGACTAATTTCGATGCGTAGAGTTCGAAAAACGCGCCGGATCCTGGCGCAAACACTTTAATCCGTCGCAAATTGCGAAGTAAAGGAGGCTCAAATTGGCGTCGCATTTGCTTACTTTAAAGCCAGATAAAATTTAAAATATCGTACTTACGAGGAATCTGTCTGCGCCAGTCGAATTTTCTGCTCAAAATATACAAGAAAATCTCGAAAAAGTATCCGATTTGAGACTTTCACTTTTTGGGGTAAAAAAGTTTCAAAGTTTCAAAGTTAACCTTTGAATTTTTTCGAAAATCGTCAAAAATTTCACTGGTCTTTTTAGTGCATAAATCGACTAATTTCGATGCGTAGAGTTCGAAAAACGCGCCGGATCCTGGCGCAAACACTTTAATCCGTCGCAAAATGCAAAGTAAAGGAGGCTCAAATTGGCGTCGCATTTGCTTACTTTAAAGCCAGATAAAATTTAAAATATCGTACTTACGAGGAATCTGTCTGCGCCAGTCGAATTTTCAGCTCAAAATATACAAGAAAATATCGAAAAAGTATCCGATTTGAGACTTTCACTTTTTGGGGTAAAAAAGTTTCAAAGGGGTTAACCTTTGAATTTTTTCGAAAATCGTCAAAAATTTCACTGGTCTTTTTAGTGCATAAATCGACTAATTTCGATGCGTAGAGTTCGAAAAACGCGCCGGATCCTGGCGCAAACACTTTAATCCGTCGCAAAATGCGAAGTAAAGGAGGCTCAAATTGGCGTCGCATTTGCTTACTTTAAAGCCAGATAAAATTTAAAATATCGTACTTACGAGGAATCTGTCTGCGCCAGTCGAATTTTCTGCTCAAAATATACAAGAAAATATCGAAAAAGTATCCGATTTGAGACTTTCACTTTTTGGGGTAAAAAAGTTTCAAAGGGGTTAACCTTTGAATTTTTTCGAAAATCGTCAAAAATTTCACTGGTGTTTTTAGTGCATAAATCGACTAATTTCGATGCGTAGAGTTCGAAAAACGCGCCGGATCCTGGCGCAAACACTTTAATCCGTCGCAAAATGCGAAGTAAAGGAGGCTCAAATTGGCGTCGCATTTGCTTACTTTAAAGCCAGATAAAATTTAAAATATCGTACTTACGAGGAATCTGTCTGCGCCAGTCGAATTTTCAGCTCAAAATATACAAGAAAATATCGAAAAAGTATCCGATTTGAGACTTTCACTTTTTGGGGTAAAAAAGTTTCAAAGGGGTTAACCTTTGAATTTTTTCGAAAATCGTCAAAAATTTCACTGGTGTTTTTAGTGCATAAATCGACTAATTTCGATGCGTAGAGTTCGAAAAACGCGCCGGATCCTGGCGCAAACACTTTAATCCGTCGCAAAATGCGAAGTAAAGGAGGCTCAAATTGGCGTCGCATTTGCTTACTTTAAAGCCAGATAAAATTTAAAATATCGTACTTACGAGGAATCTGTCTGCGCCAGTCGAATTTTCTGCTCAAAATATACAAGAAAATATCGTAAAAGTATCCGATTTGAGACTTTCACTTTTTGGGGTAAAAAAGTTTCAAAGGGGTTAACCTTTGAATTTTTTCGAAAATCGTCAAAAATTTCACTGGTCTTTTTAGTGCATAAATCGACTAATTTCGATGCGTAGAGTTCGAAAAACGCGCCGGATCCTGGCGCAAACACTTTAATCCGTCGCAAAATGCGAAGTAAAGGAGGCTCAAATTGGCGTCGCATTTGCTTACTTTAAAGCCAGATAAAATTTAAAATATCGTACTTACGAGGAATCTGTCTGCGCCAGTCGAATTTTCAGCTCAAAATATACAAGAAAATATCGAAAAAGTATCCGATTTGAGACTTTCACTTTTTGGGGTAAAAAAGTTTCAAAGGGGTTAACCTTTGAATTTTTTCGAAAATCGTCAAAAATTTCACTGGTCTTTTTAGTGCATAAATCGACTAATTTCGATGCGTAGAGTTCGAAAAACGCGCCGGATCCTGGCGCAAACACTTTAATCCGTCGCAAAATGCAAAGTAAAGGAGGCTCAAATTGGCGTCGCATTTGCTTACTTTAAAGCCAGATAAAATTTAAAATATCGTACTTACGAGGAATCTGTCTGCGCCAGTCGAATTTTCTGCTCAAAATATACAAGAAAATATCGTAAAAGTATCCGATTTGAGACTTTCACTTTTTGGGGTAAAAAAGTTTCAAAGGGGTTAACCTTTGAATTTTTTCGAAAATCGTCAAAAATTTCACTGGTCTTTTTAGTGCATAAATCGACTAATTTCGATGCGTAGAGTTCGAAAAACGCGCCGGATCCTGGCGCAAACACTTTAATCCGTCGCAAAATGCGAAGTAAAGGAGGCTCAAATTGGCGTCGCATTTGCTTACTTTAAAGCCAGATAAAATTTAAAATATCGTACTTACGAGGAATCTGTCTGCGCCAGTCGAATTTTGTGCTCAAAATATACAAGAAAATATCGAAAAAGTATCCGATTTGAGACTTTCACTTTTTGGGGTAAAAAAGTTTCAAAGGGGTTAACCTTTGAATTTTTTCGAAAATCGTCAAAAATTTCACTGGTCTTTTTAGTGCATAAATCGACTAATTTCGATGCGTAGAGTTCGAAAAACGCGCCGGATCCTGGCGCAAACACTTTAATCCGTCGCAAAATGCGAAGTAAAGGAGGCTCAAATTGGCGTCGCATTTGCATACTTTAAAGCCAGATAAAATTTAAAATATCGTACTTACGAGGAATCTGTCTGCGCCAGTCGAATTTTCAGCTCAAAATATACAAGAAAATATCGAAAAAGTATCCGATTTGAGACTTTCACTTTTTGGGGTAAAAAAGTTTCAAAGGGGTTAACATTTGAATTTTTTCGAAAATCGTCAAAAATTTCACTGGTCTTTTTAGTGCATAAATCGACTAATTTCGATGCGTAGAGTTCGAAAAACGCGCCGGATCCTGGCGCAAACACTTTAATCCGTCGCAAAATGCGAAGTAAAGGAGGCTCAAATTGGCGTCGCATTTGCTTACTTTAAAGCCAGATAAAATTTAAAATATCGTACTTACGAGGAATCTGTCTGCGCTAGTCGAATTTTCTGCTCAAAATATACAAGAAAATAGCGAAAAAGTATCCGATTGAGACTTTCACTTTTTGGGGTAAAAAAGTTTCAAAGGGGTTAACCTTTGAATTTTTTCGAAAATCGTCAAAAATTTCACTGGTCTTTTTAGTGCATAAATCGACTAATTTCGATGCGTAGAGTTCGAAAAACGCGCCGGATCCTGGCGCAAACACTTTAATCCGTCGCAAAATGCGAAGTAAAGGAGGCTCAAATTGGCGTCGCATTTGCTTACTTTAAAGCCAGATAAATTTAAAATATCGTACTTACGAGGAATCTGTCTGCGCCAGTCGAATTTTCAGCTCAAAATATACAAGAAAATATCGAAAAAGTATCCGATTTGAGACTTTCACTTTTTGGGGTAAAAAAGTTTCAAAGGGGTTAACCTTTGAATTTTTTCGAAAATCGTCAAAAATTTCACTGGTCTTTTTAGTGCATAAATCGACTAATTTCGATGCGTAGAGTTCGAAAAACGCGCCGGATCCTGGCGCAAACACTTTAATCCGTCGCAAAATGCGAAGTAAAGGAGGCTCAAATTGGCGTCGCATTTGCATACTTTAAAGCCAGATAAAATTTAAAATATCGTACTTACGAGGAATCTGTCTGCGCCAGTCGAATTTTCAGCTCAAAATATACAAGAAAATATCGAAAAAGTATCCGATTTGAGACTTTCACTTTTTGGGGTAAAAAAGTTTCAAAGGGGTTAACATTTGAATTTTTTCGAAAATCGTCAAAAATTTCACTGGTCTTTTTAGTGCATAAATCGACTAATTTCGATGCGTAGAGTTCGAAAAACGCGCCGGATCCTGGCGCAAACACTTTAATCCGTCGCAAAATGCGAAGTAAAGGAGGCTCAAATTGGCGTCGCATTTGCTTACTTTAAAGCCAGATAAAATTTAAAATATCGTACTTACGAGGAATCTGTCTGCGCCAGTCGAATTTTCTGCTCAAAATATACAAGAAAATATCGAAAAAGTATCCGATTTGAGACTTTCACTTTTTGGGGTAAAAAAGTTTCAAAGGGGTTAACCTTTGAATTTTTTCGAAAATCGTCAAAAATTTCACTGGTCTTTTTAGTGCATAAATCGACTAATTTCGATGCGTAGAGTTCGAAAATCGCGCCGGATCCTGGCGCAAACACTTTAATCCGTCGCAAAATGCGAAGTAAAGGAGGCTCAAATTGGCGTCGCATTTTCTTACTTTAAAGCCAGATAAAATTTAAAATATCGTACTTACGAGGAATCTGTCTGCGCTAGTCGAATTTTCTGCTCAAAATATACAAGAAAATATCGAAAAAGTATCCGATTTGAGACTTTCACTTTTTGGGGTAAAAAAGTTTCAAAGGGGTTAACCTTTGAATTTTTTCGAAAATCGTCAAAAATTTCACTGGTTTTTTTAGTGCATAAATCGACTAATTTCGATGCGTAGAGTTCGAAAAACGCGCCGGATCCTGGCGCAAACACTTTAATCCGTCGCAAAATGCGAAGTAAAGGAGGCTCAAATTGGCGTCGCATTTGCTTACTTTAAAGCCAGATAAAATTTAAAATATCGTACTTACGAGGAATCTGTCTGCGCCAGTCGAATTTTCAGCTCAAAATATACAAGAAAATATCGAAAAAGTATCCGATTTGAGACTTTCACTTTTTGGGGTAAAAAAGTTTCAAAGGGGTTAACCTTTGAATTTTTTCGAAAATCGTCAAAAATTTCACTGGTCTTTTTAGTGCATAAATCGACTAATTTCGATGCGTAGAGTTCGAAAAACGCGCCGGATCCTGGCGCAAACACTTTAATCCGTCGCAAAATGCGAAGTAAAGGAGGCTCAAATTGGCGTCGCATTTGCTTACTTTAAAGCCAGATAAAATTTAAAATATCGTACTTACGAGGAATCTGTCTGCGCCAGTCGAATTTTCTGCTCAAAATATACAAGAAAATATCGAAAAAGTATCCGATTTGAGACTTTCACTTTTTGGGGTAAAAAAGTTTCAAAGGGGTTAACCTTTGAATTTTTTCGAAAATCGTCAAAAATTTCACTGGTCTTTTTAGTGCATAAATCGACTAATTTCGATGCGTAGAGTTCGAAAAACGCGCCGGATCCTGGCGCAAACACTTTAATCCGTCGCAAAATGCGAAGTAAAGGAGGCTCAAATTGGCGTCGCATTTGCTTACTTTAAAGCCAGATAAAATTTAAAATATCGTACTTACGAGGAATCTGTCTGCGCCAGTCGAATTTTGTGCTCAAAATATACAAGAAAATATCGAAAAAGTATCTGATTTGAGACTTTCACTTTTTGGGGTAAAAAAGTTTCAAAGGGGTTAACCTTTGAATTTTTTCGAAAATCGTCAAAAATTTCACTGGTCTTTTTAGTGCATAAATCGACTAATTTCGATGCGTAGAGTTCGAAAAACGCGCCGGATCCTGGCGCAAACACTTTAATCCGTCGCAAAATGCGAAGTAAAGGAGGCTCAAATTGGCGTCGCATTTGCTTACTTTAAAGCCAGATAAAATTTAAAATATCGTACTTACGAGGAATCTGTCTGCGCCAGTCGAATTTTCAGCTCAAAATATACAAGAAAATATCGAAAAAGTATCCGATTTGAGACTTTCACTTTTTGGGGTAAAAAAGTTTCAAAGGGGTTAACCTTTGAATTTTTTCGAAAATCCTCAAAAATTTCACTGGTCTTTTTAGTGCATAAATCGACTAATTTCGATGCGTAGAGTTCGAAAAACGCGCCGGATCCTGGCGCAAACACTTTAATCCGTCGCAAAATGCGAAGTAAAGGAGGCTCAAATTGGCGTCGCATTTGCTTACTTTAAAGCCAGATAAAATTTAAAATATCGTACTTACGAGGAATCTGTCTGCGCTAGTCGAATTTTCTGCTCAAAATATACAAGAAAATATCGAAAAAGTATCCGATTTGAGACTTTCACTTTTTGGGGTAAAAAAGTTTCAAAGGGGTTAACCTTTGAATTTTTTCGAAAATCGTCAAAAATTTCACTGGTCTTTTTAGTGCATAAATCGACTAATTTCGATGCGTAGAGTTCGAAAAACGCGCCGGATCCTGGCGCAAACACTTTAATCCGTCGCAAAATGCGAAGTAAAGGAGGCTCAAATTGGCGTCGCATTTGCTTACTTTAAAGCCAGATAAAATTTAAATATCGTACTTACGAGGAATCTGTCTGCGCCAGTCGAATTTTCAGCTCAAAATATACAAGAAAATATCGAAAAAGTATCCGATTTGAGACTTTCACTTTTTGGGGTAAAAAAGTTTCAAAGGGGTTAACCTTTGAATTTTTTCGAAAATCGTCAAAAATTTCACTGGTCTTTTTAGTGCATAAATCGACTAATTTCGATGCGTAGAGTTCGAAAAACGCGCCGGATCCTGGCGCAAACACTTTAATCCGTCGCAAAATGCGAAGTAAAGGAGGCTCAAATTGGCGTCTCATTTGCATACTTTAAAGCCAGATAAAATTTAAAATATCGTACTTACGAGGAATCTGTCTGCGCCAGTCGAATTTTCAGCTCAAAATATACAAGAAAATATCGAAAAAGTATCCGATTTGAGACTTTCACTTTTTGGGGTAAAAAAGTTTCAAAGTTTCAAAGTTAACCTTTGAATTTTTTCGAAAATCGTCAAAAATTTCACTGGTCTTTTTAGTGCATAAATCGACTAATTTCGATGCGTAGAGTTCGAAAAACGCGCCGGATCCTGGCGCAAACACTTTAATCCGTCGCAAAATGCGAAGTAAAGGAGGCTCAAATTGGCGTCGCATTTGCTTACTTTAAAGCCAGATAAAATTTAAAATATCGTACTTACGAGGAATCTGTCTGCGCCAGTCGAATTTTCTGCTCAAAATATACAAGAAAATATCGAAAAAGTATCCGATTTGAGACTTTCACTTTTTGGGGTAAAAAAGTTTCAAAGGGGTTAACATTTGAATTTTTTCGAAAATCGTCAAAAATTTCACTGGTCTTTTTAGTGCATAAATCGACTAATTTCGATGCGTAGAGTTCGAAAAACGCGCCGGATCCTGGCGCAAACACTTTAATCCGTCGCAAAATGCGAAGTAAAGGAGGCTCAAATTGGCGTCGCATTTGCTTACTTTAAAGCCAGATAAAATTTAAAATATCGTACTTACGAGGAATCTGTCTGCGCCAGTCGAATTTTCAGCTCAAAATATACAAGAAAATATCGAAAAAGTATCCGATTTGAGACTTTCACTTTTTGGGGTAAAAAAGTTTCAAAGTTTCAAAGTTAACCTTTGAATTTTTTCGAAAATCGTCAAAAATTTCACTGGTCTTTTTAGTGCATAAATCGACTAATTTCGATGCGTAGAGTTCGAAAAACGCGCCGGATCCTGGCGCAAACACTTTAATCCGTCGCAAAATGCGAAGTAAAGGAGGCTCAAATTGGCGTCGCATTTGCTTACTTTAAAGCCAGATAAAATTTAAAATATCGTACTTACAAGGAATATGTCTGCGCCAGTCGAATTTTCTGCTCAAAATATACAAGAAAATATCGAAAAAGTATCCGATTTGAGACTTTCACTTTTTGGGGTAAAAAAGTTTCAAAGGGGTTAACCTTTGAATTTTTTCGAAAATCGTCAAAAATTTCACTGGTCTTTTTAGTGCATAAATCGACTAATTTCGATGCGTAGAGTTCGAAAAACGCGCCGGATCCTGGCGCAAACACTTTAATCCGTCGCAAAATGCAAAGTAAAGGAGGCTCAAATTGGCGTCGCAATTGCTTACTTTAAAGCCAGATAAAATTTAAAATATCGTACTTACGAGGAATCTGTCTGCGCCAGTCGAATTTTCTGCTCAAAATATACAAGAAAATATCGAAAAAGTATCCGATTTGAGACTTTCACTTTTTGGGGTAAAAAAGTTTCAAAGGGGTTAACCTTTGAATTTTTTCGAAAATCGTCAAAAATTTCACTGGTCTTTTTAGTGCATAAATCGACTAATTTCGATGCGTAGAGTTCGAAAATCGCGCCGGATCCTGGCGCAAACACTTTAATCCGTCGCAAAATGCGAAGTAAAGGAGGCTCAAATTGGCGTCGCATTTTCTTACTTTAAAGCCAGATAAAATTTAAAATATCGTACTTACGAGGAATCTGTCTGCGCTAGTCGAATTTTCTGCTCAAAATATACAAGAAAATATCGAAAAAGTATCCGATTTGAGACTTTCACTTTTTGGGGTAAAAAAGTTTCAAAGGGGTTAACCTTTGAATTTTTTCGAAAATCGTCAAAAATTTCACTGGTCTTTTTAGTGCATAAATCGACTAATTTCGATGCGTAGAGTTCGAAAAACGCGCCGGATCCTGGCGCAAACACTTTAATCCGTCGCAAAATGCGAAGTAAAGGAGGCTCAAATTGGCGTCGCATTTGCTTACTTTAAAGCCAGATAAAATTTAAAATATCGTACTTACGAGGAATCTGTCTGCGCCAGTCGAATTTTCTGCTCAAAATATACAAGAAAATATCGAAAAAGTATCCGATTTGAGACTTTCACTTTTTGGGGTAAAAAAGTTTCAAAGGGGTTAACCTTTGAATTTTTTCGAAAATCGTCAAAAATTTCACTGGTCTTTTTAGTGCATAAATCGACTAATTTCGATGCGGAGAGTTCGAAAAACGCGCCGGATCCTGGCGCAAACACTTTAATCCGTCGCAAAATGCGAAGTAAAGGAGGCTCAAATTGGCGTCGCATTTGCTTACTTTAAAGCCAGATAAAATTTAAAATATCGTACTTACGAAGAATCTGTCTGCGCCAGTCGAATTTTCTGCTCAAAATATACAAGAAAATATCGATAAAGTAGCCGATTTGAGACTTTCACTTTTTGGGGTAAAAAAGTTTCAAAGGGGTTAACCTTTGAATTTTTTCGAAAATCGTCAAAAATTTCACTGGCTTTTTAGTGCATAAATCGACTAATTTCGATGCGTAGAGTTCGCAAAACGCGCCGGATCCTGGCGCAAACACTTTAATCCGTCGCAAAATGCGAAGTAAAGGAGGCTCAAATTGGCGTCGTATTTGCCTACTTTAAAGCCAGATAAAATTTAAAATATCGTACTTACGAGGAATCTGTCTGCGCCAGTCGAATTTTCTGCTCAAAATATACAAGAAAATATCGAAAAAGTATCCGATTTGAGACTTTCACTTTTTGGGGTAAAAAAGTTTCAAAGGGGTTAACCTTTGAATTTTTTCGAAAATCGTCAAAAATTTCACTGGTCTTTTTAGTGCATCAATCGACTAATTTCGATGCGTAGAGTTCGAAAAACGCGCCGGATCCTGGCGCAAACACTTTAATCCGTCGCAAAATGCGAAGTAAAGGAGGCTCAAATTGGCGTCGCATTTGCTTACTTTAAAGCCAGATAAAATTTAAAATATCGTACTTACGAGGAATCTGTCTGCGCCAGTCGAATTTTCAGCTCAAAATATACAAGAAAATATCGAAAAAGTATCCGATTTGAGACTTTCACTTTTTGGGGTAAAAAAGTTTCAAAGTTTCAAAGTTAACCTTTGAATTTTTTCGAACATCGTCAAAAATTTCACTGGTCTTTTTAGTGCATAAATCGACTAATTTCGATGCGTAGAGTTCGAAAAACGCGCCGGATCCTGGCGCAAACACTTTAATCCGTCGCAAAATGCGAAGTAAAGGAGGCTCAAATTGGCGTCGCATTTGCTTACTTTAAAGCCAGATAAAATTTAAAATATCGTACTTACGAGGAATCTGTCTGCGCCAGTCGAATTTTCAGCTCAAAATATACAAGAAAATATCGAAAAAGTATCCGATTTGAGACTTTCACTTTTTGGGGTAAAAAAGTTTCAAAGTTTCAAAGTTAACCTTTGAATTTTTTCGAAAATCGTCAAAAATTTCACTGGTCTTTTTTGTGCATAAATCGACTAATTTCGATGCGTAGAGTTCGAAAAACGCGCCGGATCCTGGCGCAAACACTTTAATCCGTCGCAAAATGCGAAGTAAAGGAGGCTCAAATTGGCGTCGCATTTGCTTACTTTAAAGCCAGATAAAATTTAAAATATCGTACTTACGAGGAATCTGTCTGCGCCAGTCGAATTTTCTGCTCAAAATATACAAGAAAATATCGAAAAAGTATCCGATTTGAGACTTTCACTTTTTGGGGTAAAAAAGTTTCAAAGGGGTTAACCTTTGAATTTTTTCGAAAATCGTCAAAAATTTCACTGGTCTTTTTAGTGCATAAATCGACTAATTTCGATGCGTAGAGTTCGAAAAACGCGCCGGATCCTGGCGCAAACACTTTAATCCGTCGCAAAATGCGAAGTAAAGGAGGCTCAAATTGGCGTCGCAATTGCTTACTTTAAAGCCAGATAAAATTTAAAATATCGTACTTACGAGGAATCTGTCTGCGCCAGTCGAATTTTCTGCTCAAAATATACAAGAAAATATCGAAAAAGTATCCGATTTGAGACTTTCACTTTTTGGGGTAAAAAAGTTTCAAAGGGGTTAACCTTTGAATTTTTTCGAAAATCGTCAAAAATTTCACTAGTCCTTTTAGTGCATCAATCGACTAATTTCGATGCGTAGAGTTCGAAAAACGCGCCGGATCCTGGCGCAAACACTTTAATCCGTCGCAAAATGCGAAGTAAAGGAGGCTCAAATTGGCGTCGCATTTGCTTACTTTAAAGCCAGATAAAATTTAAAATATCGTACTTACGAGGAATCTGTCTGCGCCAGTCGAATTTTCAGCTCAAAATATACAAGAAAATATCGAAAAAGTATCCGATTTGAGACTTTCACTTTTTGGGGTAAAAAAGTTTCAAAGTTTCAAAGTTAACCTTTGAATTTTTTCGAAAATCGTCAAAAATTTCACTGGTCTTTTTAGTGCATAAATCGACTAATTTCGATGCGTAGAGTTCGAAAAACGCGCCGGATCCTGGCGCAAACACTTTAATCCGTCGCAAAATGCGAAGTAAAGGAGGCTCAAATTGGCGTCGCATTTGCTTACTTTAAAGCCAGATAAAATTTAAAATATCGTACTTACGAGGAATCTGTCTGCGGCAGTCGAATTTTCTGCTCAAAATATACAAGAAAATATCGAAAAAGTATCCGATTTGAGACTTTCACTTTTTGGGGTAAAAAAGTTTCAAAGGGGTTAACCTTTGAATTTTTTCGAAAATCGTCAAAAATTTCACTGGTCTTTTTAGTGCATAAATCGACTAATTTCGATGCGTAGAGTTCGAAAAACGCGCCGGATCCTGGCGCAAACACTTTAATCCGTCGCAAAATGCGAAGTAAAGGAGGCTCAAATTGGCGTCGCATTTGCTTACTTTAAAGCCAGATAAAATTTAAAATATCGTACTTACGAGGAATCTGTCTGCGCCAGTCGAATTTTCTGCTCAAAATATACAAGAAAATATCGAAAAAGTATCCGATTTGAGACTTTCACTTTTTGGGGTAAAAAAGTTTCAAAGGGGTTAACCTTTGAATTTTTTCGAAAATCGTCAAAAATTTCACTGGTCTTTTTAGTGCATAAATCGACTAATTTCGATGCGTAGAGTTCGAAAATCGCGCCGGATCCTGGCGCAAACACTTTAATCCGTCGCAAAATGCGAAGTAAAGGAGGCTCAAATTGGCGTCGCATTTTCTTACTTTAAAGCCAGATAAAATTTAAAATATCGTACTTACGAGGAATCTGTCTGCGCTAGTCGAATTTTCTGCTCAAAATATACAAGAAAATATCGAAAAAGTATCCGATTTGAGACTTTCACTTTTTGGGGTAAAAAAGTTTCAAAGGGGTTAACCTTTGAATTTTTTCGAAAATCGTCAAAAATTTCACTGGTCTTTTTAGTGCATAAATCGACTAATTTCGATGCGTAGAGTTCGAAAAACGCGCCGGATCCTGGCGCAAACACTTTAATCCGTCGCAAAATGCGAAGTAAAGGAGGCTCAAATTGGCGTCGCATTTGCTTACTTTAAAGCCAGATAAAATTTAAAATATCGTACTTACGAGGAATCTGTCTGCGCCAGTCGAATTTTCTGCTCAAAATATACAAGAAAATATCGAAAAAGTATCCGATTTGAGACTTTCACTTTTTGGGGTAAAAAAGTTTCAAAGGGGTTAACCTTTGAATTTTTTCGAAAATCGTCAAAAATTTCACTGGTCTTTTTAGTGCATAAATCGACTAATTTCGATGCGTAGAGTTCGAAAAACGCGCCGGATGCTGGCGCAAACACTTTAATCCGTCGCAAAATGCGAAGTAAAGGAGGCTCAAATTGTCGTCGCAATTGCTTACTTTAAAGCCAGATAAAATTTAAAATATCGTACTTACGAGGAATCTGTCTGCGCCAGTCGAATTTTCTGCTCAAAATATACAAGAAAATATCGAAAAAGTATCCGATTTGAGACTTTCACTTTTTGGGGTAAAAAAGTTTCAAAGGGGTTAACCTTTAAATTTTTTCGAAAATCGTCAAAAATTTCACTGGTCTTTTTAGTGCATAAATCGACTAATTTCGATGCGTAGAGTTCGAAAAACGCGCCGGATCCTGGCGCAAACACTTTAATCCGTCGCAAAATGCGAAGTAAAGGAGGCTCAAATTGGCGTCGCATTTGCTTACTTTAAAGCCAGATAAAATTTAAAATATCGTACTTACGAGGAATCTGTCTGCGCCAGTCGAATTTTCTGCTCAAAATATACAAGAAAATATCGAAAAAGTATCCGATTTGAGACTTTCACTTTTTGGGGTAAAAAAGTTTCAAAGGGGTTAACCTTTGAATTTTTTCGAAAATCGTCAAAAATTTCACTGGTCTTTTTAGTGCATAAATCGACTAATTTCGATGCGTAGAGTTCGAAAAACGCGCCGGATCCTGGCGCAAACACTTTAATCCGTCGCAAAATGCGAAGTAAAGGAGGCTCAAATTGGCGTCGCATTTGCTTACTTTAAAGCCAGATAAAATTTAAAATATCGTACTTACGAGGAATCTGTCTGCGCCAGTCGAATTTTCTGCTCATAATATACAAGAAAATATCGAAAAAGTATCCGATTTGAGACTTTCACTTTTTGGGGTAAAAAAGTTTCAAAGGGGTTAACCTTTGAATTTTTTCGAAAATCGTCAAAAATTTCACTGGTCTTTTTAGTGCATAAATCGACTAATTTCGATGCGTAGAGTTCGAAAATCGCGCCGGATCCTGGCGCAAACACTTTAATCCGTCGCAAAATGCGAAGTAAAGGAGGCTCAAATTGGCGTCGCATTTTCTTACTTTAAAGCCAGATAAAATTTAAAATATCGTACTTACGAGGAATCTGTCTGCGCCAGTCGAATTTTGTGCTCAAAATATACAAGAAAATATCGAAAAAGTATCCGATTTGAGACTTTCACTTTTTGGGGTAAAAAAGTTTCAAAGGGGTTAACCTTTGAATTTTTTCGAAAATCGTCAAAAATTTCACTGGTCTTTTTAGTGCATAAATCGACTAATTTCGATGCGTAGAGTTCGAAAAACGCGCCGGATCCTGGCGCAAACACTTTAATCCGTCGCAAAATGCGAAGTAAAGGAGGCTCAAATTGGCGTCGCATTTGCTTACTTTAAAGCCAGATAAAATTTAAAATATCGTACTTACGAGGAATCTGTCTGCGCCAGTCGAATTTTCTGCTCAAAATATACAAGAAAATATCGAAAAAGTATCCGATTTGAGACTTTCACTTTTTGGGGTAAAAAAGTTTCAAAGGGGTTAACCTTTGAATTTTTTCGAAAATCGTCAAAAATTTCACTGGTCTTTTTAGTGCATAAATCGACTAATTTCGATGCGTAGAGTTCGAAAAACGCGCCGGATCCTGGCGCAAACACTTTAATCGGTCGCAAAATGCGAAGTAAAGGAGGCTCAAATTGGCGTCGCATTTGCTTACTTTAAAGCCAGATAAAATTTAAAATATCGTACTTACGAGGAATCTGTCTGCGCCAGTCGAATTTTCTGCTCAAAATATACAAGAAAATATCGAAAAAGTATCCGATTTGAGACTTTCACTTTTTGGGGTAAAAAAGTTTCAAAGGGGTTAACCTTTGAATTTTTTCGAAAATCGTCAAAAATTTCACTGGTCTTTTTAGTGCATAAATCGACTAATTTCGATGCGTAGAGTTCGAAAAACGCGCCGGATCCTGGCGCAAACACTTTAATCCGTCGCAAAATGCGAAGTAAAGGAGGCTCAAATTGTCGTCGCAATTGCTTACTTTAAAGCCAGATAAAATTTAAAATATCGTACTTACGAGGAATCTGTCTGCGCCAGTCGAATTTTCTGCTCAAAATATACAAGAAAATATCGAAAAAGTATCCGATTTGAGACTTTCACTTTTTGGGGTAAAAAAGTTTCAAAGGGGTTAACCTTTGAATTTTTTCGAAAATCGTCAAAAATTTCACTGGTCTTTTTAGTGCATAAATCGACTAATTTCGATGCGTAGAGTTCGAAAAACGCGCCGGATCCTGGCGCAAACACTTTAATCCGTCGCAAAATGCGAAGTAAAGGAGGCTCAAATTGGCGTCGCATTTGCTTACTTTAAAGCCAGATAAAATTTAAAATATCGTACTTACGAGGAATCTGTCTGCGCCAGTCGAATTTTCTGCTCAAAATATACAAGAAAATATCGAAAAAGTATCCGATTTGAGACTTTCACTTTTTGGGGTAAAAAAGTTTCAAAGGGGTTAACCTTTGAATTTTTTCGAAAATCGTCAAAAATTTCACTGGTCTTTTTAGTGCATAAATCGACTAATTTCGATGCGTAGAGTTCGAAAAACGCGCCGGATCCTGGCGCAAACACTTTAATCCGTCGCAAAATGCGAAGTAAAGGAGGCTCAAATTGGCGTCGCATTTGCTTACTTTAAAGCCAGATAAAATTTAAAATATCGTACTTACGAGGAATCTGTCTGCGCCAGTCGAATTTTCAGCTCAAAATATACAAGAAAATATCGAAAAAGTATCCGATTTGAGACTTTCACTTTTTGGGGTAAAAAAGTTTCAAAGGGGTTAACCTTTGAATTTTTTCGAAAATCGTCAAAAATTTCACTGGTCTTTTTAGTGCATAAATCGACTAATTTCGATGCGTAGAGTTCGAAAAACGCGCCGGATCCTGGCGCAAACACTTTAATCCGTCGCAAAATGCGAAGGAAAGGAGGCTCAAATTGGCGTCGCATTTGCTTACTTTAAAGCCAGATAAAATTTAAAATATCGTACTTACGAGGAATCTGTCTGCGCCAGTCGAATTTTCTGCTCAAAATATACAAGAAAATATCGAAAAAGTTTCCGATTTGAGACTTTCACTTTTTGGGGTAAAAAAGTTTCAAAGGGGTTAACCTTTGAATTTTTTCGAAAATCGTAAAAAATTTCGCTGGTCTTTTTAGTGCATAAATCGACTAATTTCGATGCGTAGAGTTCGAAAAACGCGCCGGATCCTGGCGCAAACACTTTAATCCGTCGCAAAATGCGAAGTAAAGGAAGCTCAAATTGGCGTCGCATTTGCTTACTTTAAAGCCAGATAAAATTTAAAATATCGTACTTACGAGGAATCTGTCTGCGCCAGTCGAATTTTCTGCTCAAAATATACAAGAAAATATCGAAAAAGTATCCGATTTGAGACTTTCACATTTTGGGGTAAAAAAGTTTCAAAGGGGTTAACCTTTGAATTTTTTCGAAAATCGTCAAAAATTTCACTGGTCTTTTTAGTGCATAAATCGACTAATTTCGATGCGTAGAGTTCGAAAAACGCGCCGGATCCTGGCGCAAACACTTTAATCCGTCGCAAAATGCGAAGGTTAACCTTTGAATTTTTTCAAAAATCGTCAAAAATTTCACTGGTCTTTTTAGTGCATAAATCGACTAATTTCGATGCGTAGAGTTCGAAAAACGCGCCGGATCCTGGCGCAAACACTTTAATCCGTCGCAAAATGCGAAGTAAAGGAGGCTCAAATTGGCGTCGCATTTGCTTACTTTAAAGCCAGATAAAATTTAAAATATCGTACTTACGAGGAATCTGTCTGCGCCAGTCGAATTTACCAGCTCAAAATATACAAGAAAATATCGAAAAAGTATCCGATTTGAGACTTTCACTTTTTGGGGTAAAAAAGTTTCAAAGGGGTTAACCTTTGAATTTTTTCGAAAATCGTCAAAAATTTCACTGGTCTTTTTAGTGCATAAATCGACTAATTTCGATGCGTAGAGTTCGAAAAACGCGCCGGATCCTGGCGCAAACACTTTAATCCGTCGCAAAATGCGAAGTAAAGGAGGCTCAAATTGGCGTCGCATTTGCTTACTTTAAAGCCAGATAAAATTTAAAATATCGTACTTACGAGGAATCTGTCTGCGCCAGTCGAATTTTCTGCTCAAAATATACAAGAAAATATCGAAAAAGTATCCGATTTGAGACTTTCACTTTTTGGGGTAAAAAAGTTTCAAAGGGGTTAACCTTTGAATTTTTTCGAAAATCGTCAAAAATTTCACTGGTCTTTTTAGTGCATAAATCGACTAATTTCGATGCGTAGAGTTCGAAAAACGCGCCGGATCCTGGCGCAAACACTTTAATCCGTCGCAAAATGCGAAGTAAAGGAGGCTCAAATTGGCGTCGCATTTGCTTACTTTAAAGCCAGATAAAATTTAAAATATCGTACTTACGAGGAATCTGTCTGCGCCAGTCGAATTTTCTGCTCAAAATATACAAGAAAATATCGAAAAAGTATCCGATTTGAGACTTTCACTTTTTGGGGTAAAAAAGTTTCAAAGGGGTTAACCTTTGAATTTTTTCGAAAATCGTCAAAAATTTCACTGGTCTTTTTAGTGCATAAATCGACTAATTTCGATGCGTAGAGTTCGAAAAACGCGCCGGATCCAGGCGCAAACACTTTAATCCGTCGCAAAATGCGAAGGTTAACCTTTGAATTTTTTCGAAAATCGTCAAAAATTTCACTGGTCTTTTTAGTGCATAAATCGACTAATTTCGATGCGTAGAGTTCGAAAAACGCGCCGGATCCTGGCGCAAACACTTTAATCCGTCGCAAAATGCGAAGTAAAGGAGGCTCAAATTGGCGTCGCATTTGCTTACTTTAAAGCCAGATAAAATTTAAAATATCGTACTTACGAGGAATCTGTCTGCGCCAGTCGAATTTTCTGCTCAAAATATACAAGAAAATATCGAAAAAGTATCCGATTTGAGACTTTCACTTTTTGGGGTAAAAAAGTTTCAAAGGGGTTAACCTTTGAATTTTTTCGAAAATCGTCAAAAATTTCACTGGTCTTTTTAGTGCATAAATCGACTAATTTCGATGCGTAGAGTTCGAAAAACGCGCCGGATCCTGGCGCAAACACTTTAATCCGTCGCAAAATGCGAAGTAAAGGAGGCTCAAATTGGCGTCGCATTTGCTTACTTTAAAGCCAGATAAAATTTAAAATATCGTACTTACGAGGAATCTGTCTGCGCCAGTCGAATTTTCTGCTCAAAATATACAAGAAAATATCGAAAAAGTATCCGATTTGAGACTTTCACTTTTTGGGGTAAAAAAGTTTCAAAGGGGTTAACCTTTGAATTTTTTCGAAAATCGTAAAAAATTTCACTGGTCTGTTTAGTGCATAAAACGACTAATTTCGATGCGTAGAGTTCGAAAAACGCGCCGGATCCTGGCGCAAACACTTTAATCCGTCGCAAAATGCGAAGTAAAGGAGGCTCAAATTGGCGTCGCATTTGCTTACTTTAAAGCCAGATAAAATTTAAAATATCGTACTTACGAGGAATCTGTCTGCGCCAGTCGAATTTTCTGCTCAAAATATACAAGAAAATATCGAAAAAGTATCCGATTTGAGACTTTCACTTTTTGGGGTAAAAAAGTTTCAAAGGGGTTTGAATTTTTGAAAATATCGAAAAAGTATCCGATTTGAGACTTTCACTTTTTGGGGTAAAAAAGTTTCAAGGGGGTTAACCTTTGAATTTTTTCGAAAATCGTCAAAAATTTCACTGGTCTTTTTAGTGCATAAATCGACTAATTTCGATGCGTAGAGTTCGAAAAACGCGCCGGATCCTGGCGCAAACACTTTAATCCGTCGCAAAATGCGAAGTAAAGGAGGCTCAAATTGGCGGCGCATTTGCTTACTTTAAAGCCAGATAAAATTTAAAATATCGTACTTACGAGGAATCTGTCTGCGCCAGTCGAATTTTCTGCTCAAAATATACAAGAAATAATCGAAAAAGTATCCGATTTGAGACTTTCACTTTTTGGGGTAAAAAAGTTTCAAAGGGGTTAACCTTTGAATTTTTTCGAAAATCGTCAAAAATTTCACTGGTCTTTTTAGTGCATAAATCGACTAATTTCGATGCGTAGAGTTCGAAAAACGCGCCGGATCCTGGCGCAAACACTTTAATCCGTCGCAAAATGCGAAGTAAAGGAGGCTCAAATTGGCGTCGCATTTGCTTACTTTAAAGCCAGATAAAATTTAAAATATCGTACTTACGAGGAATCTGTCTGCGCCAGTCGAATTTTCTGCTCAAAATATACAAGAAAATATCGAAAAAGTATCCGATTTGAGACTTTCACTTTTTGGGGAAAAAAAGTTTCAAAGGGGTTAACCTTTGAATTTTTTCGAAAATCGTCAAAAATTTCACTGGTCTTTTTAGTGCATAAATCGACTAATTTCGATGCGTAGAGTTCGAAAAACGCGCCGGATCCTGGCGCAAACACTTTAATCCGTCGCAAAATGCGAAGTAAAGGAGGCTCAAATTGGCGGCGCATTTGCTTACTTTAAAGCCAGATAAAATTTAAAATATCGTACTTACGAGGAATCTGTCTGCGCCAGTCGAATTTTCTGCTCAAAATATACAAGAAAATATCGAAAAAGTATCCGATTTGAGACTTTCACTTTTTGGGGTAAAAAAGTTTCAAAGGGGTTACCTTTGAATTTTTTCGAAAATCGTCAAATATTTCACTGGTCTTTTTAGTGCATAAATCGACTAATTTCGATGCGTATAGTTCGAAAAACGCGCCGGATCCTGGCGCAAACACTTTAATCCGTCGCAAAATGCGAAGTAAAGGAGGCTCAAATTGGCGGCGCATTTACTTACTTTAAAGCCAGATAAAATTTAAAATATCGTACTTACGAGGAATCTGTCTGCGCCAGTCGAATTTTCTGCTCAAAATATACAAGAAAATATCGAAAAAGTATCCGATTTGAGACTTTCACTTTTTGGGGTAAAAAAGTTTCAAAGGGGTTAACCTTTGAATTTTTTCGAAAATCGTCAAAAATTTCACTGGTCTTTTTAGTGCATAAATCGACTAATTTCGATGCGTAGAGTTCGAAAAACGCGCCGGATCCTGGCGCAAACACTTTAATCCGTCGCAAAATGCGAAGGTTAACCTTTGAATTTTTTCGAAAATCGTCAAAAATTTCACTGGTCTTTTTAGTGCATAAATCGACTAATTTCGATGCGTAGAGTTCGAAAAACGCGCCGGATCCTGGCGCAAACACTTTAATCCGTCGCAAAATGCGAAGTAAAGGAGGCTCAAATTGGCGTCGCATTTGCTTACTTTAAAGCCAGATAAAATTTAAAATATCGTACTTACGAGGAATCTGTCTGCGCCAGTCGAATTTTCTGCTCAAAATATACAAGAAAATATCGATAAAGTATCCGATTTGAGACTTTCACTTTTTGGGGTAAAAAAGTTTCAAAGGGGTTAACCTTTGAATTTTTTCGAAAATCGTAAAAAATTTCACTGGTCTGTTTAGTGCATAAAACGACTAATTTCGATGCGTAGAGTTCGAAAAACGCGCCGGATCCTGGCGCAAACACTTTAATCCGTCGCAAAATGCGAAGTAAAGGAGGCTCAAATTGGCGTCGCATTTGCTTACTTTAAAGCCAGATAAAATTTAAAATATCGTACTTACGAGGAATCTGTCTGCGCCAGTCGAATTTTCTGCTCAAAATATACAAGAAAATATCGAAAAAGAATCCGATTTGAGACTTTCACTTTTTGGGGTAAAAAAGTTTCAAAGGGGTTTGAATTTTTGAAAATATCGAAAAAGTAGCCGATTTGAGACTTTCACTTTTTGGGGTAAAAAAGTTTCAAGGGGGTTAACCTTTGAATTTTTTCGAAAATCGTCAAAAATTTCACTGGTCTTTTTAGTGCATAAATCGACTAATTTCGATGCGTAGAGTTCGAAAAACGCGCCGGATCCTGGCGCAAACACTTTAATCCGTCGCAAAATGCGAAGTAAAGGAGGCTCAAATTGGCGGCGCATTTGCTTACTTTAAAGCCAGATAAAATTTAAAATATCGTACTTACGAGGAATCTGTCTGCGCCAGTCGAATTTTCTGCTCAAAATATACAAGAAATTATCGAAAAAGTATCCGATTTGAGACTTTCACTTTTTGGGGTAAAAAAGTTTCAAAGGGGTTAACCTTTGAATTTTTTCGAAAATCGTCAAAAATTTCACTGGTCTTTTTAGTGCATAAATCGACTAATTTCGATGCGTAGAGTTCGAAAAACGCGCCGGATCCTGGCGCAAACACTTTAATCCGTCGCAAAATGCGAAGTAAAGGAGGCTCAAATTGGCGTCGCATTTGCTTACTTTAAAGCCAGATAAAATTTAAAATATCGTACTTACGAGGAATCTGTCTGCGCCAGTCGAATTTTCTGCTCAAAATATACAAGAAAATATCGAAAAAGTATCCGATTTGAGACTTTCACTTTTTGGGGAAAAAAAGTTTCAAAGGGGTTAACCTTTGAATTTTTTCGAAAATCGTCAAAAATTTCACTGGTCTTTTTAGTGCATAAATCGACTAATTTCGATGCGTAGAGTTCGAAAAACGCGCCGGATCCTGGCGCAAACACTTTAATCCGTCGCAAAATGCGAAGTAAAGGAGGCTCAAATTGGCGGCGCATTTGCTTACTTTAAAGCCAGATAAAATTTAAAATATCGTACTTACGAGGAATCTGTCTGCGCCAGTCGAATTTTCTGCTCAAAATATACAAGAAAATATCGAAAAAGTATCCGATTTGAGACTTTCACTTTTTGGGGTAAAAAAGTTTCAAAGGGGTTAACCTTTGAATTTTTTCGAAAATCGTCAAAAATTTCACTGGTCTTTTTAGTGCATAAATCGACTAATTTCGATGCGTAGAGTTCGAAAAACGCGCCGGATCCTGGCGCAAACACTTTAATCCGTCGCAAAATGCGAAGTAAAGGAGGCTCAAATTGGCGTCGCATTTGCTTACTTTAAAGCCAGATAAAATTTAAAATATCGTACTTACGAGGAATCTGTCTGCGCCAGTCGAATTTTCTGCTCAAAATATACAAGAAAATATCGAAAAAGTATCCGATTTGAGACTTTCACTTTTTGGGGTAAAAAAGTTTCAAAGGGGTTAACCTTTGAATTTTTTCGAAAATCGTCAAAAATTTCACTGGTCTTTTTAGTGCATAAATCGACTAATTTCGATGCGTAGAGTTCGAAAAACGCGCCGGATCCTGGCGCAAACACTTTAATCCGTCGCAAAATGCGAAGTAAAGGAGGCTCAAATTGGCGTCGCATTTGCTTACTTTAAAGCCAGATAAAATTTAAAATATCGTACTTACGAGGAATCTGTCTGCGCCAGTCGAATTTTCTGCTCAAAATATACAAGAAAATATCGAAAAAGTATCCGATTTGAGACTTTCACTTTTTGGGGTAAAAAAGTTTCAAAGGGGTTAACCTTTGAATTTTTTCGAAAATCGTCAAAAATTTCACTGGTCTTTTTAGTGCATAAATCGACTAATTTCGATGCGTAGAGTTCGAAAAACGCGCCGGATCCTGGCGCAAACACTTTAATCCGTCGCAAAATGCGAAGTAAAGGAGGCTCAAATTGGCGTCGCATTTGCTTACTTTAAAGCCAGATAAAATTTAAAATATCGTACTTACGAGGAATCTGTCTGCGCCAGTCGAATTTTCTGCTCAAAATATACAAGAAAATATCGAAAAAGTATCCGATTTGAGACTTTCACTTTTTGGGGTAAAAAAGTTTCAAAGGGGTTAACCTTTGAATTTTTTCGAAAATCGTCAAAAATTTCACTGGTCTTTTTAGTGCATAAATCGACTAATTTCGATGCGTAGAGTTCGAAAAACGCGCCGGATCCTGGCGCAAACACTTTAATCCGTCGCAAAATGCGAAGGTTAACCTTTGAATTTTTTCGAAATTCGTCAAAAATTTCACTGGTCTTTTTAGTGCATAAATCGACTAATTTCGATGCGTAGAGTTCGAAAAACGCGCCGGATCCTGGCGCAAACACTTTAATCCGTCGCAAAATGCGAAGTAAAGGAGGCTCAAATTGGCGGCGCATTTGCTTACTTTAAAGCCAGATAAAATTTAAAATATCGTACTTACGAGGAATCTGTCTGCGCCAGTCGAATTTTCTGCTCAAAATATACAAGAAAATATCGAAAAAGTATCCGATTTGAGACTTTCACTTTTTGGGGTAAAAAAGTTTCAAAGGGGTTAACCTTTGAATTTTTTCGAAAATCGTCAAAAATTTCACTGGTCTTTTTAGTGCATAAATCGACTAATTTCGATGCCTAGTGTTCGAAAAACGCGCCGGATCCTGGCGCAAACACTTTAATCCGTCGCAAAATGCGAAGTAAAGGAGGCTCAAATTGGCGGCGCATTTGCTTACTTTAAAGCCAGATAAAATTTAAAATATCGTACTTACGAGGAATCTGTCTGCGCCAGTCGAATTTTCTGCTCAAAATATACAAGAAAATATCGAAAAAGTATCCGATTTGAGACTTTCACTTTTTGGGGTAAAAAAGTTTCAAAGGGGTTAACCTTTGAATTTTTTCGAAAATCGTCAAAAATTTCACTGGTCTTTTTAGTGCATAAATCGACTAATTTCGATGCGTAGAGTTCGAAAAACGCGCCGGATCCTGGCGCAAACACTTTAATCCGTCGCAAAATGCGAAGTAAAGGTGGCTCAAATTGGCGTCGCATTTGCTTACTTAAAACCAGATAAAATTTAAAATGTCGTACTTACGAGGAATCTGTCTGCGCCAGTCGAATTTTCTGCTCAAAATATACAAGAAAATATCGAAAAAGTATCCGATTTGAGACTTTCACTTTTTGGGGTAAAAAAGTTTCAAAGGGGTTGTTAACCTTTGAATTTTTTCGAAAATCGTCAAAAATTTCACTGGTCTTTTTAGTGCATAAATCGACTAATTTCGATGCGTAGAGTTCGAAAAACGCGCCGGATCCTGGCGCAAACACTTTAATCCGTCGCAAAATGCGAAGGTTAACCTTTGAATTTTTTCGAAAATCGTCAAAAATTTCACTGGTCTTTTTAGTGCATAAATCGACTAATTTCGATGCGTAGAGTTCGAAAAACGCGCCGGATCCTGGCGCAAACACTTTAATCCGTCGCAAAATGCGAAGTAAAGGAGGCTCAAATTGGCGTCGCATTTGCTTACTTTAAAGCCAGATAAAATTTAAAATATCGTACTTACGAGGAATCTGTCTGCGCCAGTCGAATTTTCTGCTCAAAATATACAAGAAAATATCGAAAAAGTATCCGATTTGAGACTTTCACTTTTTGGGGTAAAAACGTTTCAAAGGGGTTAACCTTTGAATTTTTTCGAAAATCGTCAAAAATTTCACTGGTCTTTTTAGTGCATAAATCGACTAATTTCGATGCCTAGAGTTCGAAAAACGCGCCGGATCCTGGCGCAAACACTTTAATCCGTCGCAAAATGCGAAGTAAAGGAGGCTCAAATTGGCGGCGCATTTGCTTACTTTAAAGCCAGATAAAATTTAAAATATCGTACTTACGAGGAATCTGTCTGCGCCAGTCGAATTTTCTGCTCAAAATATACAAGAAAATATCGAAAAAGTATCCGATTTGAGACTTTCACTTTTTGGGGTAAAAAAGTTTCAAAGGGGTTACCTTTGAATTTTTTCGAAAATCGTCAAATATTTCACTGGTCTTTTTAGTGCATAAATCGACTAATTTCGATGCGTATAGTTCGAAAAACGCGCCGGATCCTGGCGCAAACACTTTAATCCGTCGCAAAATGCGAAGTAAAGGAGGCTCAAATTGGCGGCGCATTTACTTACTTTAAAGCCAGATAAAATTTAAAATATCGTACTTACGAGGAATCTGTCTGCGCCAGTCGAATTTTCTGCTCAAAATATACAAGAAAATATCGAAAAAGTATCCGATTTGAGACTTTCACTTTTTGGGGTAAAAAAGTTTCAAAGGGGTAACCTTTGAATTTTTTCGAAAATCGTCAAAAATTTCACTGGTCTTTTTAGTGCATAAATCGACTAATTTCGATGCGTAGAGTTCGAAAAACGCGCCGGATCCTGGCGCAAACACTTTAATCCGTCGCAAAATGCGAAGGTTAACCTTTGAATTTTTTCGAAAATCGTCAAAAATTTCACTGGTCTTTTTAGTGCATAAATCGACTAATTTCGATGCGTAGAGTTCGAAAAACGCGCCGGATCCTGGCGCAAACACTTTAATCCGTCGCAAAATGCGAAGTAAAGGAGGCTCAAATTGGCGGCGCATTTGCTTACTTTAAAGCCAGATAAAATTTAAAATATCGTACTTACGAGGAATCTGTCTGCGCCAGTCGAATTTTCTGCTCAAAATATACAAGAAAATATCGAAAAAGTATCCGATTTGCGACTTTCACTTTTTGGGGTAAAAAAGTTTCAAAGGGGTTAACCTTTGAATTTTTTCGAAAATCGTAAAAAATTTCACTGGTCTGTTTAGTGCATAAAACGACTAATTTCGATGCGTAGAGTTCGAAAAACGCGCCGGATCCTGGCGCAAACACTTTAATCCGTCGCAAAATGCGAAGTAAAGGAGGCTCAAATTGGCGTCGCATTTGCTTACTTTAAAGCCAGATAAAATTTAAAATATCGTACTTACGAGGAATCTGTCTGCGCCAGTCGAATTTTCTGCTCAAAATATACAAGAAAATATCGAAAAAGTATCCGATTTGAGACTTTCACTTTTTGGGGTAAAAAAGTTTCAAAGGGGTTTGAATTTTTGAAAATATCGAAAAAGTATCCGATTTGAGACTTTCACTTTTTGGGGTAAAAAAGTTTCAAGGGGGTTAACCTTTGAATTTTTTCGAAAATCGTCAAAAATTTCACTGGTCTTTTTAGTGCATAAATCGACTAATTTCGATGCGTAGAGTTCGAAAAACGGGCCGGATCCTGGCGCAAACACTTTAATCCGTCGCAAAATGCGAAGTAAAGGAGGCTCAAATTGGCGGCGCATTTGCTTACTTTAAAGCCAGATAAAATTTAAAATATCGTACTTACGAGGAATCTGTCTGCGCCAGTCGAATTTTCTGCTCAAAATATACAAGAAATTATCGAAAAAGTATCCGATTTGAGACTTTCACTTTTTGGGGTAAAAAAGTTTCAAAGGGGTTAACCTTTGAATTTTTTCGAAAATCGTCAAAAATTTCACTGGTCTTTTTAGTGCATAAATCGACTAATTTCGATGCGTAGAGTTCGAAAAACGCGCCGGATCCTGGCGCAAACACTTTAATCCGTCGCAAAATGCGAAGTAAAGGAGGCTCAAATTGGCGTCGCATTTGCTTACTTTAAAGCCAGATAAAATTTAAAATATCGTACTTACAAGGAATCTGTCTGCGCCAGTCGAATTTTCTGCTCAAAATATACAAGAAAATATCGAAAAAGTATCCGATTTGAGACTTTCACTTTTTGGGGAAAAAAAGTTTCAAAGGGGTTAACCTTTGAATTTTTTCGAAAATCGTCAAAAATTTCACTGGTCTTTTTAGTGCATAAATCGACTAATTTCGATGCGTAGAGTTCGAAAAACGCGCCGGATCCTGGCGCAAACACTTTAATCCGTCGCAAAATGCGAAGTAAAGGAGGCTCAAATTGGCGGCGCATTTGCTTACTTTAAAGCCAGATAAAATTTAAAATATCGTACTTACGAGGAATCTGTCTGCGCCAGTCGAATTTTCTGCTCAAAATATACAAGAAAATATCGAAAAAGTATCCGATTTGAGACTTTCACTTTTTGGGGTAAAAAAGTTTCAAAGGGGTTAACCTTTGAATTTTTTCGAAAATCGTCAAAAATTTCACTGGTCTTTTTAGTGCATAAATCGACTAATTTCGATGCGTAGAGTTCGAAAAACGCGCCGGATCCTGGCGCAAACACTTTAATCCGTCGCAAAATGCGAAGTAAAGGAGGCTCAAATTGGCGTCGCATTTGCTTACTTTAAAGCCAGATAAAATTTAAAATATCGTACTTACGAGGAATCTGTCTCCGCCAGTCGAATTTTCTGCTCAAAATATACAAGAAAATATCGAAAAAGTATCCGATTTGAGACTTTCACTTTTTGGGGTAAAAAAGTTTCAAAGGGGTTAACCTTTGAATTTTTTCGAAAATCGTCAAAAATTTCACTGGTCTTTTTAGTGCATAAATCGACTAATTTCGATGCGTAGAGTTCGAAAAACGCGCCGGATCCTGGCGCAAACACTTTAATCCGTCGCAAAATGCGAAGTAAAGGAGGCTCAAATTGGCGTCGCATTTGCTTACTTTAAAGCCAGATAAAATTTAAAATATCGTACTTACGAGGAATCTGTCTGCGCCAGTCGAATTTTCTGCTCAAAATATACAAGAAAATATCGAAAAAGTATCCGATTTGAGACTTTCACTTTTTGAGGTAAAAAAGTTTCAAAGGGGTTAACCTTTGAATTTTTTCGAAAATCGTCAAAAATTTCACTGGTCTTTTTAGTGCATAAATCGACTAATTTCGATGCGTAGAGTTCGAAAAACGCGCCGGATCCTGGCGCAAACACTTTAATCCGTCGCAAAATGCGAAGTAAAGGAGGCTCAAATTGGCGTCGCATTTGCTTACTTTAAAGCCAGATAAAATTTAAAATATCGTACTTACGAGGAATCTGTCTGCGCCAGTCGAATTTTCTGCTCAAAATATACAAGAAAATATCGAAAAAGTATCCGATTTGAGACTTTCACTTTTTGGGGTAAAAAAGTTTCAAAGGGGTTAACCTTTGAATTTTTTCGAAAATCGTCAAAAATTTCACTGGTCTTTTTAGTGCATAAATCGACTAATTTCGATGCGTAGAGTTCGAAAAACGCGCCGGATCCTGGCGCAAACACTTTAATCCGTCGCAAAATGCGAAGGTTAATCTTTGAATTTTTTCGAAAATCGTCAAAAATTTCACTGGTCTTTTTAGTGCATAAATCGACTAATTTCGATGCGTAGAGTTCGAAAAACGCGCCGGATCCTGGCGCAAACACTTTAATCCGTCGCAAAATGCGAAGTAAAGGAGGCTCAAATTGGCGGCGCATTTGCTTACTTTAAAGCCAGATAAAATTTAAAATATCGTACTTACGAGGAATCTGTCTGCGCCAGTCGAATTTTCTGCTCAAAATATACAAGAAAATATCGAAAAAGTATCCGATTTGAGACTTTCACTTTTTGGGGTAAAAAAGTTTCAAAGGGGTTAACCTTTGAATTTTTTCGAAAATCGTCAAAAATTTCACTGGTCTTTTTAGTGCATAAATCGACTAATTTCGATGCGTAGAATTCGAAAAACGCGCCGGATCCTGGCGCAAACACTTTAATCCGTCGCAAAATGCGAAGTAAAGGTGGCTCAAATTGGCGTCGCATTTGCTTACTTTAAAGCCAGATAAAATTTAAAATATCGTACTTACGAGGAATCTGTCTGCGCCAGTCGAATTTTCTGCTCAAAATATACAAGAAAATATCGAAAAAGTATCCGATTTGAGACTTTCACTTTTTGGGGTAAAAAAGTTTCAAAGGGGTTGTTAACCTTTGAATTTTTTCGAAAATCGTCAAAAATTTCACTGGTCTTTTTAGTGCATAAATCGACTAATTTCGATGCGTAGAGTTCGAAAAACGCGCCGGATCCTGGCGCAAACACTTTAATCCGTCGCAAAATGCGAAGGTTAACCTTTGAATTTTTTCGAAAATCGTCAAAAATTTCACTGGTCTTTTTAGTGCATAAATCGACTAATTTCGATGCCTAGTGTTCGAAAAACGCGCCGGATCCTGGCGCAAACACTTTAATCCGTCGCAAAATGCGAAGTAAAGGAGGCTCAAATTGGCGGCGCATTTGCTTACTTTAAAGCCAGATAAAATTTAAAATATCGTACTTACGAGGAATCTGTCTGCGCCAGTCGAATTTTCTGCTCAAAATATACAAGAAAATATCGAAAAAGTATCCGATTTGAGACTTTCACTTTTTGGGGTAAAAAAGTTTCAAAGGGGTTAACCTTTGAATTTTTTCGAAAATCGTAAAAAATTTCACTGGTCTTTTTAGTGCATAAATCAACTAATTTCGATGCGTAGAATTCGAAAAACGCGCCGGATCCTGGCGCAAACACTTTAATCCGTCGCAAAATGCGAAGTAAAGGAGGCTCAAATTGGCGGCGCATTTGCTTACTTTAAAGCCAGATAAAATTTAAAATATCGTACTTACGAGGAATCTGTCTGCGCCAGTCGAATTTTCTGCTCAAAATATACAAGAAAATATCGAAAAAGTATCCGATTTGAGACTTTCACTTTTTGGGGTAAAAAAGTTTCAAAGGGGTTAACCTTTGAATTTTTTCGAAAATCGTAAAAAATTTCACTGGTCTTTTTAGTGCATAAATCAACTAATTTCGATGCGTAGAATTCGAAAAACGCGCCGGATCCTGGCGCAAACACTTTAATCCGTCGCAAAATGCGAAGTAAAGGAGGCTCAAATTGGCGTCGCATTTGCTTACTTTAAAGCCAGATAAAATTTAAAATATCGTACTTACGAGGAATCTGTCTGCGCCAGTCGAATTTTCTGCTCAAAATATACAAGAAAATATCGAAAAAGTATCCGATTTGAGACTTTCACTTTTTGGGGTAAAAAAGTTTCAAAGGGGTTAACCTTTGAATTTTTTCGAAAATCGTCAAAAATTTCACTGGTCTTTTTAGTGCATAAATCGACTAATTTCGATGCGTAGAGTTCGAAAAACGCGCCGGATCCTGGCGCAAACACTTTAATCCGTCGCAAAATGCGAAGGTTAACCTTTGAATTTTTTCGAAAATCGTCAAAAATTTCACTGGTCTTTTTAGTGCATAAATCGACTAATTTCGATGCGTAGAGTTCGAAAAACGCGCCGGATCCTGGCGCAAACACTTTAATCCGTCGCAAAATGCGAAGTAAAGGAGGCTCAAATTGGCGGCGCATTTGCTTACTTTAAAGCCAGATAAAATTTAAAATATCGTACTTACGAGGAATCTGTCTGCGCCAGTCGAATTTTCTGCTCAAAATATACAAGAAAATATCGAAAAAGTATCCGATTTGAGACTTTCACTTTTTGGGGTAAAAAAGTTTCAAAGGGGTTAACCTTTGAATTTTTTCGAAAATCGTCAAAAATTTCACTGGTCTTTTTAGTGCATAAATCGACTAATTTCGATGCGTAGAGTTCGAAAAACGCGCCGGATCCTGGCGCAAACACTTTAATCCGTCGCAAAATGCGAAGTAAAGGTGGCTCAAATTGGCGTCGCATTTGCTTACTTTAAAGCCAGATAAAATTTAAAATATCGTACTTACGAGGAATCTGTCTGCGCCAGTCGAATTTTCTGCTCAAAATATACAAGAAAATATCGAAAAAGTATCCGATTTGAGACTTTCACTTTTTGGGGTAAAAAAGTTTCAAAGGGGTTGTTAACCTTTGAATTTTTTCGAAAATCGTCAAAAATTTCACTGGTCTTTTTAGTGCATAAATCGACTAATTTCGATGCGTAGAGTTCGAAAAACGCGCCGGATCCTGGCGCAAACACTTTAATCCGTCGCAAATGCGAAGGTTAACCTTTGAATTTTTTCGAAAATCGTCAAAAATTTCACTGGTCTTTTTAGTGCATAAATCGACTAATTTCGATGCCTAGTGTTCGAAAAACGCGCCGGATCCTGGCGCAAACACTTTAATCCGTCGCAAAATGCGAAGTAAAGGAGGCTCAAATTGGCGGCGCATTTGCTTACTTTAAAGCCAGATAAAATTTAAAATATCGTACTTACGAGGAATCTGTCTGCGCCAGTCGAATTTTCTGCTCAAATATACAAGAAAATATCGAAAAAGTATCCGATTTGAGACTTTCACTTTTTGGGGTAAAAAAGTTTCAAAGGGGTTAACCTTTGAATTTTTTCGAAAGGAAATCGTAAAAAATTTCACTGGTCTTTTTAGTGCATAAATCAACTAATTTCGATGCGTAGAATTCGAAAAACGCGCCGGATCCTGGCGCAAACACTTTAATCCGTCGCAAAATGCGAAGTAAAGGAGGCTCAAATTGGCGGCGCATTTGCTTACTTTAAAGCCAGATAAAATTTAAAATATCGTACTTACGAGGAATCTGTCTGCGCCAGTCGAATTTTCTGCTCAAAATATACAAGAAAATATCGAAAAAGTATCCGATTTGAGACTTTCACTTTTTGGGTAAAAAAGTTTCAAAGGGGTTAACCTTTGAATTTTTTCGAAAATCGTAAAAAATTTCACTGGTCTTTTTAGTGCATAAATCAACTAATTTCGATGCGTAGAATTCGAAAAACGCGCCGGATCCTGGCGCAAACACTTTAATCCGTCGCAAAATGCGAAGTAAAGGAGGCTCAAATTGGCGTCGCATTTGCTTACTTTAAAGCCAGATAAAATTTAAAATATCGTACTTACGAGGAATCTGTCTGCGCCAGTCGAATTTTCTGCTCAAAATATACAAGAAAATATCGAAAAAGTATCCGATTTGAGACTTTCACTTTTTGGGGTAAAAAAGTTTCAAAGGGGTTAACCTTTGAATTTTTTCGAAAATCGTCAAAAATTTCACTGGTCTTTTTAGTGCATAAATCGACTAATTTCGATGCGTAGAGTTCGAAAAAACGCGCCGGATCCTGGCGCAAACACTTTAATCCGTCGCAAAATGCGAAGTAAAGGAGGCTCAAATTGGCGTCGCATTTGCTTACTTTAAAGCCAGATAAAATTTAAAATATCGTACTTACGAGGAATCTGTCTGCGCCAGTCGAATTTTCTGCTCAATATATACAAGAAAATATCGAAAAAGTATCCGATTTGAGACTTTCACTTTTTGGGGTAAAAAAGTTTCAAAGGGGTTAACCTTTGAATTTTTTCGAAAATCGTCAAAAATTTCACTGGTATTTTTAGTGCATAAATCCACTAATTTCGATGCGTAGAGTTCGAAAAACGCGCCGGATCCTGGCGCAAACACTTTAATCCGTCGCAAAATGCGAAGTAAAGGAGGCTCAAATTGGCGTCGCATTTGCTTACTTTAAAGCCAGATAAAATTTAAAATATCGTACTTACGAGGAATCTGTCTGCGCCAGTCGAATTTTCTGCTCAAAATATACAAGAAAATATCGAAAAAGTATCCGATTTGAGACTTTCACTTTTTGGGGTAAAAAAGTTTCAAAGGGGTTACCTTTGAATTTTTTCGAAAATCGTCAAAAATTTCACTGGTCTTTTTAGTGCATAAATCGACTAATTTCGATGCGTATAGTTCGAAAAACGCGCCGGATCCTGGCGCAAACACTTTAATCCGTCGCAAAATGCGAAGGTTAACCTTTGAATTTTTTCGAAAATCGTCAAAAATTTCACTGGTCTTTTTAGTGCATAAATCGACTAATTTCGATGCGTAGAGTTCGAAAAACGCGCCGGATCCTGGCGCAAACACTTTAATCCGTCGCAAAATGCGAAGTAAAGGAGGCTCAAATTGGCGGCGCATTTGCTTACTTTAAAGCCAGATAAAATTTAAAATATCGGACTTACGAGGAATCTGTCTGCGCCAGTCGAATTTTCTGCTCAAAATATACAAGAAAATATCGAAAAAGTATCCGATTTGAGACTTTCACTTTTTGGGGTAAAAAAGTTTCAAAGGGGTTAACCTTTGAATTTTTTCGAAAATCGTCAAAAATTTCACTGGTCTTTTTAGTGCATAAATCGACTAATTTCGATGCGTAGAGTTCGAAAAACGCGCCGGATCCTGGCGCAAACACTTTAATCCGTCGCAAAATGCGAAGTAAAGGAGGCTCAAATTGGCGGCGCATTTACTTACTTTAAAGCCAGATAAAATTTAAAATATCGTACTTACGAGGAATCTGTCTGCGCCAGTCGAATTTTCTGCTCAAAATATACAAGAAAAATATCGAAAAAGTATCCGATTTGAGACTTTCACTTTTTGGGGTAAAAAAGTTTCAAAGGGGTTAACCTTTGAATTTTTTCGAAAATCGTCAAAAATTTCACTGGTCTTTTTAGTGCACAAATCGACTAATTTCGATGCGTAGAGTTCGAAAAAACGCGCCGGATCCTGGCGCAAACACTTTAATCCGTCGCAAAATGCGAAGTAATGGAGGCTCAAATTGGCGTCGCATTTGCTTACTTTAAAGCCAGATAAAATTTAAAATATCGTACTTACGAGGAATCTGTCTGCGCCAGTCGAATTTTCTGCTCAAAATATACAAGAAAATATCGAAAAAGTATCCGATTTGAGACTTTCACTTTTTGGGGTAAAAAAGTTTCAAAGGGGTTAACCTTTGAATTTTTTCGAAAATCGTCAAAAATTTCACTGGTCTTTTTAGTGCATAAATCGACTAATTTCGATGCGTAGAGTTCGAAAAACGCGCCGGATCCTGGCGCAAACACTTTAATCCGTCGCAAAATGCGAAGTAAAGGAGGCTCAAATTGGCGGCGCATTTGCTTACTTTAAAGCCAGATAAAATTTAAAATATCGTACTTACGAGGAATCTGTCTGCGCCAGTCGAATTTTCTGCTCAAAATATACAAGAAAATATCGAAAAAGTATCCGATTTGAGACTTTCACTTTTTGGGGTAAAAAAGTTTCAAAGGGGTTAACCTTTGAATTTTTTCGAAAATCGTCAAAAATTTCACTGGTCTTTTTAGTGCACAAATCGACTAATTTCGATGCGTAGAGTTCGAAAAACGCGCCGGATCCTGGCGCAAACACTTTAATCCGTCGCAAAATGCGAAGTAATGGAGGCTCAAATTGGCGTCGCATTTGCTTACTTTAAAGCAAGATAAAATTTAAAATATCGTACTTACGAGGAATCTGTCTGCGCCAGTCGAATTTTCTGCTCAAAATATACAAGAAAATATCGAAAAAGTATCCGATTTGAGACTTTCACTTTTTGGGGTAAAAAAGTTTCAAGGGGGTTAACCTTTGAATTTTTTCGAAAATCGTCAAAAATTTCACTGGTCTTTTTAGTGCATAAATCGACTAATTTCGATGCGTAAAGTTCGAAAAACGCGCCGGATCCTGGCGCAAACACTTTAATCCGTCGCAAAATGCGAAGTAAAGGAGGCTCAAATTGGCGTCGCATTTGCTTACTTTAAAGCCAGATAAAATTTAAAATATCGTACTTACGAGGAATCTGTCTGCGCCAGTCGAATTTTCTGCTCAAAATATACAAGAAAATATCGAAAAAGTATCCGATTTGAGACTTTCACTTTTTGGGGTAAAAAAGTTTCAAAGGGGTTAACCTTTGAATTTTTTCGAAAATCGTCAAAAATTTCACTGGTCTTTTTAGTGCATAAATCGACTAATTTCGATGCGTAGAGTTCGAAAAACGCGCCGGATCCTGGCGCAAACACTTTAATCCGTCGCAAAATGCGAAGTAAAGGAGGCTCAAATTGGCGTCGCATTTGCTTACTTTAAAGCCAGATAAAATTTAAAATATCGTACTTACGAGGAATCTGTCTGCGCCAGTCGAATTTTCTGCTCAAAATATACAAGAAAATATCGAAAAAGTATCCGATTTGAGACTTTCACTTTTTGGGGTAAAAAAGTTTCAAAGGGGTTAACCTTTGAATTTTTTCGAAAATCGTCAAAAATTTCACTGGTCTTTTTAGTGCATAAATCAACTAATTTCGATGCGTAGAGTTCGAAAAACGCGCCGGATCCTGGCGCAAACACTTTAATCCGTCGCAAAATGCGAAGTAAAGGAGGCTCAAATTGGCGTCGCATTTGCTTACTTTAAAGCCAGATAAAATTTAAAATATCGTACTTACGAGGAATCTGTCTGCGCCAGTCGAATTTTCTGCTCAAAATATACAAGAAAATATCGAAAAAGTATCCGATTTGAGACTTTCACTTTTTGGGGTAAAAAAGTTTCAAAGGGGTTAACCTTTGAATTTTTTCGAAAATCGTCAAAAATTTCACTGGTCTTTTTAGTGCATAAATCCACTAATTTCGATGCGTAGAATTCGAAAAACGCGCCGGATCCTGGCGCAAACACTTTAATCCGTCGCAAAATGCGAAGTAAAGGAGGCTCAAATTGGCGTCGCATTTGCTTACTTTAAAGCCAGATAAAATTTAAAATATCGTACTTACGAGGAATCTGTCTGCGCCAGTCGAATTTTCTGCTCAAAATATACAAGAAAATATCGAAAAAGTATCCGATTTGAGACTTTCACTTTTTGGGGTAAAAAAGTTTCAAAGGGGTTAACCTTTGAATTTTTTCGAAAATCGTAAAAAATTTCACTGGTCTTTTTAGTGCATAAATCAACTAATTTCGAGCGTAGAATTCGAAAAACGCGCCGGATCCTGGCGCAAACACTTTAATCCGTCGCAAAATGCGAAGTAAAGGAGGCTCAAATTGGCGTCGCATTTGCTTACTTTAAAGCCAGATAAAATTTAAAATATCGTACTTACGAGGAATCTGTCTGCGCCAGTCGAATTTTCTGCTCAAAATATACAAGAAAATATCGAAAAAGTATCCGATTTGAGACTTTCACTTTTTGGGGTAAAAAAGTTTCAAAGGGGTTAACCTTTGAATTTTTTCGAAAATCGTCAAAAATTTCACTGGTCTTTTTAGTGCATAAATCGACTAATTTCGATGCGTAGAGTTCGAAAAACGCGCCGGATCCTGGCGCAAACACTTTAATCCGTCGCAAAATGCGAAGTAAAGGAGGCTCAAATTGGCGTCGCATTTGCTTACTTTAAAGCCAGATAAAATTTAAAATATCGTACTTACGAGGAATCTGTCTGCGCCTGTCGAATTTTCTGCTCAAAATATACAAGAAATATCGAAAAAGTATCCGATTTGAGACTTTCACTTTTTGGGGTAAAAAAGTTTCAAAGGGGTTAACCTTTGAATTTTTTCGAAAATCGTCAAAAATTTCACTGGTCTCTTTAGTGCATAAATCGACTAATTTCGATACCCTCTATGGGTATTTTACACCTGCCCCGTGGTCTTATAAGTCGGAGCAGGGCCGTCCTAAGATATCCTCCGCCCCTAGGCTACTAAAATTAATGCGCCTTCTTTGTAAGCAAGCACACAATAAAACAAATCAATTTATTACTATAACACTAAACAAAAACATAAAATTCATACAAAATTAAGAGTTTTGAAAAAACAAAAAAAAAATATTCGAATGTTTCAACATTTTTTTACTTACTTTAATTTATAACTCAAAAGCTGTTAATTTTAGACAATAAAAGGTTTAACTCTAGTTTGTAAATTATTTCACGCTCTTTAAAAAAGTACTAATTCTCTAAATTTTTACCCATTTTTTCGTCCGTAACACAGCCCGCACGGTATTCTGCCCTTTCGGGACTTTTCTCTTCTTGCTTGACATTTCTTCTTTTTTCTAAACAGCGATGTTACTTAGCTCTGTTGTAATTGCCTTTGTTCATTTTCTTTTTGTGTTATAATCGATTTTGCCAGCTTTTCTATGTGCTCCCATGACGATTTGGATGACAGCATACATTGTACCAGGCTCTCGGGTGTAAGTCTTTGGCCGGTTGATGTCTCAGCTTCTTTTCTACATTCTTCCCATCTATGACAATGGAAAACCGTATGCTCTGCCGTGTCTTCATCTTCATCGCAATATGGGCATCTGGAGTTGTCTGTTCTTTTAAATCTTTTCAGATATGCTTCGAAGCATCCGTGTCCCGAAAAGACCTGAGAGAGTTCGTAAGAGGTTTCTCCATGCTTTCTCTGATACCAGCCTCTCAGATCAGGGATGAGGCGATTGGTTCATCTGCCCCTATTGCTGATGTCCCACCTTTTTTTGCCATAATTCCATTGATCGTTCTCTACTTCCTTTCTTGGATGTGGTTGTTTGTTTGTATGCCTCTCTTCGCTCTTGCGCAAGGAGGTCCACTGGTACCAACGAGGCCAACACTATGGTCGCCTCCGTTGATGTGGTCCTGTAACCCCTTGTTATTCGCAATGCCATTTTTCGTTGTACTCTTTGGAATTGTACCGCGTATTTTTGGATACCCATTGCCTACGCCCATATGGGAGCCCCATAGAGCATAATTGACTCTGCCACTGATGCAACTGTTCTTCTTTTTCTTTCAGACGGGCCTCCGATGTTGGGGAGAAGCCTGGAGATACTAGCTGCTGCCTTTTCTGCTTTCGCTGGCGCCTTGAGGATGTATGGACCAAACGATAGGTTGCTGTCCAGTTGGATGCCTAGTACAGTCATGGTCTTGGTAGGAGTTATGTCCATTCCCGGCATGCGGATACGCAACTGTCAGTGTCTCCGTCTTCCGCAGATGAGTACTGCTTCCGTTTTTCCTGGCACCAATGTCAGCCCTTTGGCAGTCATCCAATCGTTGATGGTTGTCACTGTTTCTGCCGCTTTGTCCTCTATATCGTCCTCCGTTTCTCCCACCACTATCGCGTTGAGGTCATCCGCGAATTCAAGGAGGGTCACCCCCTGTGGCACCGGTAGCGAGAGGACCCCGTCGTATTTGATATTCCACAGTAGCGGCGCCAGTACCGACCCCTGGGCCACCACCGAGGTTATCTCGTAGGTATTGTTCTAGAATGTGATTTTTCTATTATCGAGGTAGTCCGATATGAGGTTTTGCAGAGCTCCGCTTATTCCCCTTTTCTCCAGTTCTTCTAGGATACTTTCCCATCTTGCGGAATTAAAGGCATTCCTGACATCGAGGGAGACAACCATTACGAATCTTCTGGTTCTCCATGTTCCCCCCTAGCCTGATTCACTATGTTTGTTAGGAGGTCTAAGGCATGAGTTGTTGAGTGTCCCCTTCTGAACCCGAACTGAGTTGGTGCCAGTCCCCCTTGCCTATCCAGTTCGCTTTGTAGTCTCATCTAGATAAATCGATCTTACACCTTGCTAAGATGGTTGAGCAGGCATATCGGCCTATATGAGGACGGAACGTTTGCCGGCTTATCTCCCTTCTTCAGAAGGATCAGGGTGGCATTCTTCCACTTTTCTGGGAATCTTTCTTCTAAGACCAATTTGTTAAAAACCTTCAGCACCCAATCTGGTTTATCTTCGCATAATCTCTTTACCAGCAGGACTGGCATTTCGTCTGGGCCAGGCGCCTTATTAATCTTTATCGCTCTTGTGATTTCTTTTAATTCTTGCTCTGACAGTTCTTCTATTGGCTTTTCCGTTGTTTTTTTTCTCCTGTTACAGGGTAGGTGTGTTGGGAACAGAGTGCTAATGACCTGTTCGGTGTGATCGGGTGCCAAGTCCAGAGCTGTTCTTTTTCCGAGCCTCTTACATACTATTTTGTATCCTTGACCCCATATGTCTCTGTCGAGATCTGTTAGGAGGGCGTCCCATTTCTGTTTTTTAGATTTGTAGATTTCTTTTTTTAATTTCGACTTTTCTTCTTTGAGTGTGTTCTCTATCTCCATTGCCGCTTCTGGATGATTCATTGCCACTCTGAACTTTTGTCTCTTGATCTTTTTACATGACTTCCTGAGTTCTGCGATCTGCGGTGTCCACCAGTATACCGGTGGTCGCGTGCTCTTTATTCTTGGGATGCAGGAGTCTCTTAGTCCTATTAGATATTGGTCTAGGGCTATTTCTGTGTATTCCGACAAGTTGTTCTGTTCTAAGTAGTTCTTAAATCTGGTTTCGTTGAAGCTCTTCCATGCCCATCTGCTTTGTTCTTTAGGTTTTTCGTCGTTCGATAAGATGTTAAATGAGATGTACCGGTGGTCACTATGACTTTCGTCTTTCAGCACCTCCCAATTCTCTATTTTCGTGCTCGCGGGGGTAGTTGCTAGTGTCAGATCTAGTACCGACGTGTAGGTGCCTCTCTCAAAAGTGTGACCTTTGTCGTTAATCAGCACCAAATCGTGTGCTGCCATGAGTTCGGTCCGTCTTCTCTTGGTGACCCCCATTCTGGTGACTTCGCATTGAAGTCTCCTCCGACTATTACTTGTCTTTTCCTAGTTCTTATGGATTGGAATAGTTCTTCCATGTGCCTTGTGACGTTCTCTGTGTTCTCGTTTGGGGAGAGGTAGACGGAGTAGATGTCCAGCTCCCCAAGTTGAATCCATACGTACTCGTACCCCTGCCCGGTGTTCAGTATGGAAATGTCCGCTAAGGTGTGGATGGCGGCTTTACCTTCTGTGCTTTGTACCCAGTTATTATCTTGGTGTTTATTTGGTTCGCTAATTAATGCTAGGGATACGTTTCTAGTTCTTGCCGTATGGATGAGCAGATCTTGTGCTGTCCTAGAGCAGTTTAGGTTTATCTGTATGATGCCTATTCTACTTCCCCTTTCATTGCGGGTATCTGGACCCGAACTGGTGTGGGCCTCCGCAAATCGGGCATTTTGCCTTGTTTGAGCAGGCTGCCGCCTTATGTCCCTCTTCCCCGCATCGTATGCAGGTATTTTCTCTATCTCTTGTGCTTGCGCATCTTGTCCGACATCTCTGGCAAAAGGCACGAAAGCGCTTTTCCTTCGCCTTAAATCCCATCACCAACAGTTAACCTACGAATATAATTTCTAACGTATCTGTTATTGGTTAATTTAATTAATTACCCGGGAGCTGTTAATCAATAATATAGTCAATAATATCAAAGATAAAAACACTCGGGTTATCTGTAGGTAGGTAGGTTTACGGAAGTAGGTTTACGAAAGATAATTTTACGTGATAACGTCATAAGAAAACATTGATGAAAAATTGCATACTTTTATGAATTGAATTAAATTATGTTTATGTAACAAATAATACGAATTAAAACTATGTTATTACATTAACTCTCAATAGGCTAGTGCGTTATGTGCATGAAACATAATTGCATCATTTGGTGATCGCGAGATCGAACCTCATGCCGGACAAGTTTTTTTTAATGGCATTTTATAATTCAAATGATGTCTATGTATGATGCAAAGCCGCTTCTCGCCTCTCTCTCGCTTGCGGAACGTGGCAATTTTTCGTGCGTGCAGCCGGTATATCAATTTATAAGACGTTATCGCGTCAAAAAAATACAAGTGTGTATTGTGATTGCACTTGTACAATTGGCAGATTTTCGCACAGGCGCATGAAGTGGGCGCTTGGAGCCTCAAAATTTGTTCATTTGTGTAGTAGAACTTTAAATTTTCTACAAAAATTGTAGAAACACGGCCCCCCGGCAAAAGAGAACCCCCCAAGGACCCACGTCAAAAAGCATAAATTTGGTAAAATAGTAAATAAAACACATTACTTGGATATAATTATTTTCGTAGAAACGTAAAAGACTACGTACGTTAATGTGAATGACGCTTTAATTTAAAAAAAAAGTCCGTAGCCGAATTTGTAATGAACATGCGAAATTCGTTTGATTGTTTTGGAAAAGAACCATTCGAATTATAACGAGATAAGAATAAAAGAACAGAAAGCGTCAATTTGATAAAGATGAAACTGCCGATATCGAAACCAGGTCGTTAACAAGAAAAAATTTTTTTATGATAATTTGCGACGGACTTATACCGGAAATTAATTCTAGATGCACCATTTACGACCATGTTATGTATGATTTTGAACTTTTTGTAAATCATAAGCAGATGATTTAAGAAGATAAATTTAGAAGCTTAAGTAGGAATCCTTACCGCGATTAGATGTCTACATTTTAGTGTGCATCCGAGATTTGCCGTTTAACTCGTACTCACTAAAAATATCCCCTCAGACCGGTCCTACTCGGCTAAATTTGGCATTAAGTTTTTTTCTTGTACAATAATTTTTTTAAATATTTTAATGCGTGAATATAATGACGTCATTATGATTTAAAGAAAATTTATTAATTTTATTTTTTGTTATAATTATTATGTGAATAATGATTATTTTCACATATATCATACCATTACAGTTTGAGTGTTTGTAGATGCAGTCCTGGTAAAGAGCGGTGTCCTATTGAAATTCATCAAAGTGGATCTAAACATTCTCTTGTAATGCAACACAAAAATATTTTATTGCGTTAGAACCCCCTCTTTAGCAGATGGTCCCCCTAGAGCCTAGACTGATAATATGTGAATTATTGGAAGAATAAAAATAAAAATGAAATAAACATGTTAAAAAATATCTCTTTATTTTAACAATATTTATAAATAACCAGATCAACATCAATAAACATCAATAAATATTTAATTCTGAACGACTTATTTATAAAATACACAAGACGGTAGATGTAATGGATATGTAACGACAACTCAAAAAGTTTTATAGTAAAACCAATTAAAAGTGCTACGACAAAAATGTATTCATTTTGAGATTTTAAAATACCCTAGATACATATAAAAGAATGCAGTAGGTAGCATCAAAACAATCACTTGTATCACAAATAATGGCAATTCCATTCGTTTTTAATTTACATTATCTAAATATATTAATATAAAACAGACAGTAAGCTTATTATCATAGCCACATTTTAATTTTTTTAAAAGTGATTGATGAAACACACGTGATAGTATTTAAAAAAATTTATAAAAATAGTATAAAGACCTCGCAAATGTTCATCGGTATCTAAATCCTGTATAAAAAGAGTATAGGTCGAATAGGCAGTTGTATTTTTTCATTATAGGCAAGATTTTCCTACTAATTTAGATGTACAAGATGTCGGCAAAATACTTTTGAACACAAAAAATCTTAAATTTGCACATATTCGCCAACACCATGCACACCGCCCTATATTATCAATTTATTTATTCTTTTACGTTAGATAATTTCAAAAAACAGCAATGGAGAAAGTTATCAATTGATTAAAAAAGTACCAAAAAATTATTATAGTGTTGAGTGAATAAAAATGCAAATTTGCTTGAAAAATGCAGACAAACGACTTAAATTCTAACAAATATAATTACAAAAATATAAACACAATTTTTCATTATCTATATATGAGTTTCATCCCTCAAGTTTCATTCATTCCACATTTATTAAACTAAAATTATGCAGAATCACCATTTCAAAAATTTATAAAATTATATTTAAGAAATGCATTTTCCACAAACCAATTATATATAAGATGAAAAAATATCCAAGAAATAAAATAGAAACCTAACGTCTAAAAATTACCCATCAAAACGTAAACGAATCGCTGAATTTCTGAAAACTTTTTAGGGAAAATATATATGTAAATATATTATGTACATAATAAAAGGTTTTTAGTTCATTTTAAAGTCACATAAGGCGCTACACGTTACTTTATATCACATATTTTATATAAGAAAAATTGTTAAAAATGTGTGCTACACTTCACTAACTTTCTCGACTTTTCGTGTGGCATCTACGTGGCCACGGCAAGGGCCAATCGGGCCATTGTCTAGGAACAGGACCACCAACGTTACCTTCAAAATATAAAAACAAACAGAACCACCATTCACGACCTAAATAGTTGTTCGGCGAATGTTGCTGCAATCATAAAAAAACAAATAAATAAATTTTATATGAAAATTATAACAATAATTTCCTTACCTTTAAGCTAGCATTGTTCGCTAAAGTATGATATGTCCAAAAGATGCGTGTCGTGACAAAATACGCAATGATAACGTCAACAGTGTAATGACCGTGAGCCATTTGTAGCATGCATACTCCTACCACGGACAAAATCCAATATAACCAATGGATTGGATACAACTTCTTAGGTGTATCTACATTGCAAAAAAAAAATTTAATTTGCGTCACAATAAAATTTAAGAACAAAAAGTCAATTAAAACGCTGTGCATGCCTGCATTTTTATAATGGGATCGTCAGAAAATCCATTCCACGGTTTGAACTTTTTTCTATAGACAATAGAGAAGAGAACAATTTTCTAAGCATTTTAAAACAAAATTCTAGAGACTGACTGAAGGTTCGGTTTCAGTTTCCGCAAAAAATGCTGGTTTCGGCCAAAAATTGGCCGAAACTAGCATTCGTATTGTGTCGAGCACAGCCACTTGCTACGACCCTGAATAAGATTTAAATTTAAATTATAATTTGACACTTGGAAACCTGGCTTTACTAGTGATACCAACTCATATGTTTAAAATAAGTAAAATATGCACAAGCAGCTATAAAAATTAGAATCTTTTAAATTGTGAATATTAGAGCTACCAAGTTAGCTAAATTCAGTAATTTAATTTGCAGAATTAAGGTTTGTTGTAAAATTAAAACCTAATAAATAATAGTTTAAAATTTTCAAAATAGTAAGAATTTTAGGGGGGTATATATACAAATTTGGCTGAGGTGTCAGAAGAGTTTGGTACGGCTCTGGTTTCGGTTACTGTTTCAGCCGAAACTAGGAAAAAAGCCAAACATTCGGTTTCAGCTGAAAATCGTGTTTCGGTCAGACATTACAAAATTCAGCCTGGATTATTCATTGGTTTTCGACAAAATCGAATTTAAAAATCAAAAATTTTAGATAAAGAAATATTCGTTTTAACATAGATTCGTAATTAGCCGTTGTTGAGTTTGTCAAAACAGTCTCTCCGGCGCCCTCTCGGCCTGTATTTTGACAAACACATAACGAATTTAAAAATATCCCTGTAGAATGACAGAACTCGCCAAAGGTGGAACTCAAAAACACAAAACTGGTCCGGGTGTTGATTGCAACCGACAGCAAACAGTAAGAGTACCATCAACAGAAAAGAGAGCGGCGCGCTTAACGTGCGAGTTCCCATTGCGCGACCTGTGGAATTTTACGAGTCCCTATAATTTCAAATTTTAAAATGCCGTTTTCTCGAAAACTAATGGATAATCCAGGATGAATTTTTTTTAAGATGCTCAGAAAATTATCCTCTTTCCAATAGTCAATAGGAAAAAGTTCAAATCATGGAATGGATTAACTGACAGTAACCTTTATAATAAATCCCGCTTATTCCCCTTTCTTCAAAAAGGGGTGTGAACTAAAAAATGAATTTTTCATACAAAGTAATACACATAATATCTAAGAACAATGGTGAAAACCGCTCATCCGTAGCACAAATATTAACATAGATATAATCGCTTTTAAACTTCCATCGACAGTGTCTGTGACGTCACACAGTGACACAAGCAAGTAGGTTACTTGCTACAAGGCTATGAGTGCAACGGAAAAACGTTGTACCTTCGGAACAAGTTTGTAAACTTGTTCTTAGAATTTTCTCTACTGTAACTTTCATTTTTAGATCACACCCCCTTTAGGTAAATTGCATTAGTTAATTAATCGTTTCCTTAATAACTTAGGCACGGAATTCCAAACAGATGCTGTAGAAGTTTAAAGTTATTGCTTTCTTTCAGCTTGAATAGACGTTTGCGAATTTGTAATCAATTTCCTTGAAATACTTGCAATTGTAAAGACTGTAGGACTGGAATGCGAGTAGTTTAAAAAAAAATAATAATTCATTTAATTTGTAAAAAGTTTGAATTTGTGTTAGTATTTATTTACATAAAAGTGTTTGTTAAATTTAGCTGTAAATAAAGGTGGGAGGAAGATAAAACTGGAAAGTGTGGGGCTTGAAGGTTGTTGTGGAAGACTTAGGCTGACGCCTTCACGTCGAGTCGAGCGGACGAAAACCATTCCCGCAATGAAAATTAAAATTGTTAATTGTTTGAAAATAAATAAGTTGAGTTGATGTTTTTATTTTAATTGTGGTAAAGTGAAAACTGTTAAATGGAGTACAAAACTTGAAGAAAGTGAAAAATTTATTCGATGCAATTAAAGTTACCATCGCAGCAAATTTGTTTGACCAGACGCCAGCTGGAATAACATGTGCGCTGGCAATACCACATTCAAGGCCACAGATTGCAAGGTAAAACAAAAAGTTGAGCATTTTAATTTAATTTGACGATTTTAAATACTTAAGAGCTCATAGCTATAAAATAATCTGTCACCTCAACAAATTTCACAAAAGGATGAAAATGCATGAATTTGCAAAGTTGGGGGCATAGCAATATATAAAAATGAAATGACGCATGTATGTTGGTTCATCACTTGAGAACGGCTCCACCGATTTGATTGATTTTTGTTTTGTTGTGTTCGTAATTGTCAGAACAAAGGTTGTATGAAATAAAATTTATGGAAATCCTATACGAAAAGATTTTAGTTACAGTTTCTGACGCGCATCAATGGATTAACAAAATCCGCACAAACAAAAATTGTGTTGGCGACTGGTGGCGCGACAATAAAAAACTTACAAAAAAAAATTGTAACATAAATAAATGGGAAAGTTTGTTTGTTTGATCGCGGTACACTTCTAAGTCCTTCGACCGATTTAAACCAAATTTGGAACACTTGCTCACTAAGACTCGAGTTAGGTTCCTGTGCAATTTAGTACTAATTGAATGCACATCAATCGAATTGCGCGTTAAACAAACTAAACCCGAGCAACGCCGGGTACGTCAGCTAGTATAAATATGATAAAATATGTCGTCTATGTAGAGACTCAGGCCCCACTCGATTTCCACCTATGATCCTATTATTGTGTTTTTCAATCTTCAACAGAAAATAACGAAAATTTCGAATTAAAAGAAAACAAGCAGTATAACGTAAGTCTTCATCGACCGACTAAAAAGGGTGGTTTTAGATCACCGGTGTGATCTAAAAGACTGTGCTCTATAGGCTGTAGGGTAGGGAACGAGAAATCTCCCCATTAATTATATTCCTTAATCCTGTCTGATAAGTCATCTTGGCTTTGGCTAAGTTAATCGCCTACGTACACTTACAAAATGAACATTTTTAAGTCTTCAACTTGAATTTTTATTTTGCTTGTTTGTTAAACATTCAATGCTGACATTCAACCTTTTTTTTACTATCGTAAGGAAATAAATTATAATAACCCGTGAGTTCGTGTATTTTTATTTTAATCTTACACAGCATCCTGGCTGACCTCACTAACCTCGCATACTGAACGTAGTTTTCTAAACAAGTCGAAATATCACTTGATTTGCATTATCAACTTAGCTAAGGCATAAGCTCAAACCAAACTTTTTGTGTATTCACCTCCGAGAAAAGCAAAAATGACAAAACATCGTAAAGCATTGTGATTACGAAACATATAATAATCTGAAGCTCGGAAAGCCAAGAGTTCTATACACAAAACAGACTGACAGTACTTACGGATCAGAGGTACAAAGGTGAGAAAAGACTTACATTCAGATATAAATAGGTAACTAATGACCAATGTGACGGTGTGCCCACTGTAGATGTAATCTCCACAGTACGTGTGTTTTCCATTTACCGACAAACCAAAACCAGAAAATAAGGTAATAATTCGTTTCACGACCAAGTATGGAGTGGTGTGGTTGGTTTTTGGCGAACAATAGTAAGTCGTGCTGGACACGGGCATCACCGTTACATACATCGTAATGGCTCGATACATGTAGAGTAGAGATAAAATTAGAAATATCCTCCTGAAGACAATGAACCTGAAAAAGATAAGTTAATTATTACAACTCTTGATTGAATTTATCGTGAAAATCTCACCTATGTTTATGAAGTAAAATTGAAATTAGACAAGAATTAACACATATCATGATGATGTATTCGGAAACGTCCAAAGCCCAATCAAAAGCTGGCACACTGTCTAAAAATACATCTGGAAGTGGTCCGTACGTTTTCCTGTCTGGCACGCGTTCGTGTACCATAGCCAGTGAAGCGAGAGTGAGTATAAAACTAAAGAACATTACTATTGCGGCTGTAAAAAAAGGGAAAATTATTAAGAAAAAAGTAATACATAAAATTCGTTGGAGTACCAATAAGAGTTTTCCATTTTTCTTGAGGAAAACGAGGTTCCTCCCTGGCAGGAGGAGGCATGTTAATTTTAAGCGTGCCATTGGAATCTGGCATAGGTTTTCGTGGTCCTTGTTCTTCCTCCTCTTCTTCTGCATAATATTCTTCAATTGCGGACGGATGACCGCTATGTCCCCATTTATCGACTCTCACAGGTGGCGGGAGCAGTGGTTGTCTTTGATATAAATCACCTTAAAACATTCCAACATGAAACCACAAAAACGTCAAAATTACAAATGATTAGCATAACAAAATACAAAGAAGCTTTGATTTCCCACGTGGTAGCACCTTCACAATAAACAAACTTGGTTTGCGATTTATGCACGACACAAAAAACTACTGATAAATTTCGATTTTACCTGTATCAACCATTATTGAGCCAATTCCGGATAATTTAAATATATTGACAATGTAACCTAAAACAATATTGTTGAATTTTAATGTAATTTTATTAGCTAGCCACTCGGAACCCGAAAAAATTATTTTTGAACAAACCGACAACAGGTGTCATCGTTGATAGCAAATTTGGTAAGTAACCTGAAATACAGATGGTGCACTTTCAAGTTGCATCAACTTCATTAAAATTTACACTATTTTGATATTTTTAGACGAAGACATAACAGTTTGCGGTGAGTAATCAGAATTAAAATAATTTAATTGATTTGTGAGTAATAACGACAAATACCTATAAAAAGTATGCCGAGACCTTGCACTGGACCATAAAGCAAAAACCATAAAGAATACGACAAAATTATTTATAAACTTGCAAAATTGTAGACAAATAAAATTTTCACAGGTTTTCAAGAAAAATCGGAATTCCTAGATACTTCTGCTGAAGATCAAATTGGTATTAATCGGTTGAATGCAGTGGCGTAGCTACCGAAACCTCGTAGCTAAAAATTCTCCCACGTTCGGAATGTAAATAAAATATCTTGCAATATGACTTTAATCATGACAACTCATTTGAAAAAATACGAGAAAATTCCTAGGGAATTCTCCTGTTTTGACTTGATAAAACCTGAACAGTTTAGTTAGGTCCCCAGTTTTTTTCCACCAGGGCGTTTAGTTACCTAGCTACGCCGCTGGTTGAATGCTCAGGGAATATTTTTAAAAATATTATTCCATATAAATCTTAAATTATAAAAATAATTCCTTCAGCCAAACTATTTTTATTTAGACAGTTTATTAAATACACTGCTTATAACGAAGTTTTCCGCAATAAAAAAAAGTGCTTGGTAATCGTATTCATTAACGATGTGCGAAATAAATTATGACACTTTGATTATCTTTTCATTACCCGACAAAATACTTTTCAGCACTTCAATGACATTGTTTACAATAAATTCATTCTTCAGAAAGCTAAACTTCTGAGCAGATCAGTACTAGGTTTTTCGCTTTCCGTTTGCCTACACCCAGTTCCAATTTCATTTAGATGTCTGGATTTCAATGTATGCCCAAATAGAGGTTTAAGTCCTTCGCGAAGCTCTACCTAGGGGAGTGATTGTAAACTGGGTAGAAATTGAAAAGTGTAAACTGTCATCCGATCAATAAGGAGAAAACAAATCAAAAAATAAGCTATCCTTTAAAGTATCTTCTTGTGATATCCCAATATCAGCCAATCAAAATTAGTTATTCTATATTAATGCAATCTGTGCATGAAGCCACTTTCGCAACTTTTCCTGTATACTTCGACACACCACATACAGGGTGTCCCCGTGACCGTGGAGAACCTTTGAGGTGATGATAAAGGACAATTTTCTAAGACAAATTTCAAAATAAAATTTTTGTCCAAGTCTAAACCCTTGAGGGGTACCTCCCTTTAAAGCAATTTTTTGAATTTATGATTTTAAACGGCCATAATTCTGGTATTTTTTATTTTTTTGACTTAATGGATGAGAACATTTTTAAAGATCATTCGCTTATCTATAAATAGATTCTAACCCCTTATCGTCTAGAATCAACGGATTTAGAGTTATAAATTAAATTAAAGGAAAAAATGTTAAAAAATTTGGATTTTATTTTTTTTTACTTTTCTTGCGAACCCCGTATCTCTTAAACGAAACGCCTTAGAATAAAACTGATGGCCCAAACCGGATAGGGAATTTAACGGGCTACAACTTTGGTGAAGTAATTTTTTTTGGGAAACCAACCGTTTTCACAGAAATTCTAAAAATAATGAACAAAGTGTAAAGTAAAACCTGAATTTTTTAAACATTTTTTCCCTTAATTTAATTTATAACTCGAAATCCGTTGATTTTAGAGACGATAAGAGATTATAACCTAATGAATGTTCTTTAAAAAAGTTCTAATCCATTAACCTTAAAAAATCAATAATATTGGAGCTATGGCCGTGTAATACTGTAAATTTGAATTTAAATATAATGGGCGCAAAATTTTAAATTTAGTTCATTTGGTTACTTTAAAATACAACGATTTGGCAACAGGGGTTTTTAAAGAAACGGGGTGGTCATTTCCGTTCGAATTTACCGTTAAGAGTAAGAGGGTAGGACGCCATCATTAGATATTCAACATTGAAACCGGACGGTTGGTCTTAGTGAAAACAAGTGTGACAAACTTATTCAGTAATTTGAATTTAAATTTGTTTAAATAAAATCGTAGCCATCGACAAAAATAAAATACGTAAGTTTAAATATTTGATTTATTTTTCTAAAATAATTTAATACAGGATTACGTTAGAAATTTATGTAATAATTTCTCGGCCACGTGGTCGAATAATTTTAACACGAGTTTGAATCTATTTTTTTTAAATTACTACATCTTCAGTTTTACGATTTAAATATTGGTTTGAGATTATGATTTATACATTATTATATTTAAAAGAGATGGCTAATGTAATCAAAGGGATTGATTATTCATATATGTGACCTATGGGGTATCTTTATAGTACAAACGATCGGTGATTAGTTCTAAGTATGGGCAATACGAAGTATTTGTTTAAGATAATTAAAATGAAGGCGGTTGTTTAAAGTGGAATATATATATATATATATATATATATCATTAGATAATTTAATTTAGATGAATTGCACAACGGGGGGGGGGGATCGACGCTTAAAATCATAACATGGCCGTGGCAATATGTCGCAGAAACGGCTTATCACTGGTGGTTTTAAGTACGGGCGATTTATTTAGTTTTAAGTACGAGCGATTTATTTAGATTTTTAAGAAATGACCAATTATAAATTAAGAGGGACGAACTTAGATTAAGCAATGACGACATATTAATTAAGGTGGCGATCCTAGCTTTAAGTTGACGAGGTAATAGTTAAGAGCGGATAATTTAGCATATAAGGGTTTATTATTTAAAGATCTTACATAATATAAAAACATTTGAGTTGATCATCGAAATACATATAGGCGCTTCTTTACAAAGTATTATAAAGATTGTGGTTGGTAATTAAATATGAATAAACAATTAGAAAACATTACGATCAGAGGAATTAACTATCGAACAGTTATTAAATCAAATTTCAAACTAAAGTATTCTGAATTAAATGATATTAAAGAGATTAACTTTGCTGGTAAATTGGTTGTTGGTCTACCTTTTTCTTTTCGGTTAAATATATATTCATCGTTAAACCGAATCCTGTGTTTTATTTAATTTGTGTGTATTGATTATTCCTTCAGGTGTCCTGTCAGTGGTTACGCCACTGGCACATACAAGTTAAGGTTTGAGGTTAGTAAACAAGGTAACGACGTTAACATTCAAAGATCCATCCGCAGATTTAAAAGGATTTGTAAGTGTTACTACGAGGGGGATCACAACGTGCGAGATTTGTTTGACTATCACAGCTTTGGTTTGGTTTGGAACTTTGATTTGAGAAGGCGGTAATTCAAATTGAAGAATCAAACATTACAGCCGTTTGAAATCAGAAATTCAAAAAATTATTTTAAAAGGAGGTACCTCCCAAGGGTTTGGACTTGGACAAACATTTTATTTGAAAATTTGTCTTAGAAAAGTGTCCTTTATCACCACCTCAAAGGTTCTCTACGGGCACGAAGACATCCTGTCTATAGAATTTTTTTTTATATTTTATAAATAATTTACTTTCATTTCAAACACATATTTAAAATATTAATCTTCGATAACCTGTGTCCGCCTCGCTTAATGTTTGCACTAACAATTTTATGTTCTATTATGGACGATTTATTGACCGCAAAACGAGCTAACAAACTAAACAGCACAATATAAACCCCACTTGCTTAATCATTTTTCTAAGGGAATTTTCCGAACGTTTAAAAAATTACATATAAGCAGAGCTCGGAACTTTAAGCTCTTGCATATTTGTTTGGAAAGTGCATATTGTAATTTTGGTTAGTCAAAAATTCGTTTCATATTACCTACATGTCAAATATAAAAGTTTTTGTAGCATAATTTTGCATATTTCGTTACTTTTTAGACAAACTCGCATATTTTAGGTTTAAGAAAATTTGATTTAAAATATTTTGTATAATATGTAATATTGTAAATTTGAATTTGAATATAATGGGCGCGAAATTTTAAATTTAGTTCATGTTGGTTACTTTAAAATACAACGATTTGGCAACAAGGGGGTTGTAAAACACAAGTAGTGGGAGTTTCCGTTAGATTTTACCTTTAGAGCAGGATGCAGGAACTAAGCCCTTACATTTTCGTACGTCAAGATGGTCGGATGTGAGTGATTTGGTACTTGGAATGTTTTGAGAATATTAAGTAATTGAAATTAAAATTATTTCAAAATATTTAGTTATCAACAGATTTAAAATACGTAAGTTTAAATATTTGATTTATTTTCTAAAAGAATTTAATACAGGATTACGTTAAAATTTCGAGTAATAATTGCACAGTCGCGTGGTTAAGTAATTTTTACATAAGAAGTTTGAATCTAAGTTTTATTAATTTATCTTCAGTTATAAGATTTAATTACTGTTCGAGATTGTGATTTAATATTATTATCATTTAAGACGCGAGTGGGATTATGTAATGGGAGAGATTGATTATTCATATAATGTGCTAGCAATGGCGTACCATGCGGTGGTTTTTTTTGGTTAAGACGTAAGAGGCGTTGTTGAAGGTAATTTAATGAAGGCGGATGTTTGAAGTGGAAAATATATTTATTGTGGGATAATTTAATTTAGATGAATTGCGTAACAGATTGAGTGGACGCTTAAAATCATAAGATGGTGATGGCAATATGGCGTAGTAATGGGTGATCATTGACAAGGATAACCGCAAAAGGACCAGAAATCGTCAGCCATTTTCGGCGAACATGTTGCTTGATTTTGCTTTTTTTCAAATGTCTAAATGATGTACTACAAAATTATGATATTTCAAAACAGTTATTGATGATTTTAACAATGTTCCTTATGATTATTTGCGACCACTTATAAAATAGTAACAATCGAATACATTTAAAATAATAACAGTTGAATACAATTAAAATAGCAACAATTAACCAAATAAAAGGTAATACCAATTGAAAAACAATATTAAAGAACTTTGTTAACAAAGTTAATCATGATTATTTGCGACTATGATTATTTGCTAGTTTAAGTATGGGGAATTTATTTAGTTAAGTACATACGACTTATTTAGATTTAAGAAAATGACCAATTGGCAATAATAGGGACGTACTAATTTTAAGCTGACGACATATAAAAAGGTGACCATCTTAGCTTAAGTGACAAGGTAATAATTATAAGAGCGGATAATTTAGAAAATAAGGTTTATTATTTAAAGGTCTTACAAAATATAAAACCACTTGAGTTGAACGTCGAAATAAATGCATACATGAACTTCTTACAAATTACTATAGGTTGTGGTTGGTCATTAAATATGAATAATCAATTAGAAAACATTACGATCAGAGGGATTAACTATCAAACAGTTATTAAATCAAATTTCAAACTAAGGTATTCTGAATTACATGATATCAAGGAGATTAACTTTGCTGGTAAATTGGTTGTCGGACTACCTTTTTTTTTCGGTTAAATATATATTCATCGTTAAACCGAATCCTGTGTTTTATTTAATTTGTGTGTACTAATTATTCCTTCAGGTGCTCTAGCAGTGGTTACGCCACTGGACATATGTGTTTAAGTTTAAGGTTAGTAAGTAAGGTAAAACTACGTTAGCATTCAAAGAGCCATCCGCAAATTTAAAAGGACTGGTAAGTGTTATTACGAGGGGAGATCACATCGTGCGAGGGGTTTGTTTGACGATCACAGCTTTGGTTTGGTTTGTAACTTTGATTTGAGAAGGCGGTAATTCAAATTGAAGAACTAAATATTACAAATATTATCCTAATTTTTACTGCATATTATACCACATATTTTACTATTTTTTAGCGCATACGTATGCACATATTTCATTGTTTTTTAGCGCATAAAGTTCCGAGCCCTGCGTGTAAGTAATTCAGCAAAAAGACCAGATAATCCGCGCTTGGTGAAACTGAAAACCAAAAAGTTTGTTTTCTCTCTTCTGCAATTTTTCACATTTGTTCTGTAAAATTAATCCAAGTAAGTCGGTTTTGAATTTCGGGAGATACATTGCGTTTGATGTATGATGTGAATCCTTAAAATTACTATCACCATAATCAGGTCTGATAGACTGATAGGTATTCGTAATTTTAAGAAACCGTACAAAATACTTCTGAAATTTAGATATTTAATTTATCCAAGTGCACCCAGCCGCTGTTTAATTATAAACATTTCTTGTAACAAACTCATGATCCATTGAATGCTATAACTGCCTCCGGCTTCGGGAAATACTATGGGATGCGGTGAGTTGTAATATTCTATGCGGTTGTAAACCGAGTTTTGTTGTGTTACTGTTTTTTTTTTCAGATGGAAAATACCGGAGAAAAAGATGTTTTGCCGATTTGTTATTGGTTTACTCTATAGCCTTCAGCTATGGTAATTTTACTTGAACTTTTTTATCCTGATTTGTCTTAAAATGGATACCCAACAACTTGTTGTATCGTGCGTGTTGGTTACATAATAGAAGAAATTACGTAGTTATTGTAAAATAAAGGTAAATTATATTTTATACGTAGGCATCTATAATTGAATAATCGAATAGGAAACTATTATTTTAAATAATACCATGTAGGTAAGTGATGTTTGATAATATGAACTAACAAGGTAAATTGTAATACAATAAACCGCGGAACCCCACAGATTATATAAATTATTAAAAGGATAATTTGTCCTAACGTAATTCATAATTCAATTCGGGTTGAGATCGCGATTATTTAATAACAACCGGTTGTAGATTTAAAGGATGCGAAGGGAAATTTAGAAAAGTTAATTTACCTTGTGTCATTGCAGGTCCTTTGGAAGTATTGGGCAAATCTGCGTCGTCTAAGGGTGGTAACGAAATGATCGAATGTGGACTTAACAGTGCATGCGAAGAGCTGTGCTGATGTAAATTTTGCTGTGTGTCTCCCATAGAGTGAATGGTTCCATAATCTGTAAACTTGGGCTCCAATACCATTCTGGAATAAAAAAAAACATATTAATTCATAATTTCCTAAGCGAATAATTAAAATAGTTCAATGCTCCACCACACCTAAACTTCTAACGATGAAAAAAGAACCTTCAGAAAACCCATAGTTGCTGATGTTTTTTGTATCGTAAGTTTACAGTTTTCTTAAATTATAAATTTAATAAGTAGAATACTACCACGTCAGTAAAGCCAACTGATTTAATTATAGCAATTCGTCTTGCAGTATCACAACAGTGTTCGGTGGGAGTATTAACAATAATGCATTAAGTGCATTTTCTGATAAAAATATTATTTTTAACGAATCTACAGGGAAAAAATAAAATCAATGTTGATTTTAAAAATTTAATCTTACGATCTGTATATCCATTGTTAAAAAATAACTTGCTTTTAAAATTGATAAAAAAATTAACACTAATCAAAGCATTTTTAATTGTGTGATCTCATTAAAAACCAACTACAGTAAATTGTTTTTGTGACGAAGTAAATTAATTAATACTGATACTGGCATTTAGCATGTAACCTTTTTACGTCTAACAGTTTTAAAATATCATCATTGTTGGTATTGTTCTAAAAATAATGTATTTACTAATTTTTGGCCAAATAATCATTGCCTATTTAATAAGCACACATCAGTTGGAATTTAAAGTGCAAATTTCCTCGTCGTCTATTGATCAACTTTTATTGAAGGTTCAACGTCCAATTTGATTGAACTCAAAATAAATACGAAAGTTACGAATCGCAAAACAATTTAATAATGTTCAATCATATTGTGATCAAATTGATTGAAGACGTCAGTTTTTACGTGACAAGATGAATGTTTAAAATAATTTAATATCACGAAACGAAGACATGAATGAATAAATAAATAAAAGAGTTCGTAAGTATATAATTAGAAATAATAATAAAAAAACGACCCCTCCCACGAGAGTATTGGAGAAAAGCCAAGACATTAAAAATGCACTAACCAATGTTTAACAATTTGATGCGTGAACAAAAATAAAATAGTTTGGACCTAAATACCAAATTTAGGCCGATTTTATTTTTAATTTTTTAAAATCAATCGAAACTTGTTCTACAATCTTCCATCACTAAACTCGCAAACAAACTAGATAATGTGGGATGTGCATTGACTAATCTTATCTTGACGGTAATCTGTTATCTATATTGTATTACAAATTAATTGTTGACATAACAGTAATTACGTTATTCAATATCAGATACAATTCATTAGCAAAAGTCCATTTTAAACCAGCATCTTTCCCGCGCTAAATGGACTTTATTACGTCCACGACAGCATACATTTAAGATACCGTATCTGCTGTCATGGACTTTTATGTGACGTAAAGCTTTTAAAAATATCAATGAAAAACCACTAACAGCATGCGATTACTAAGCATATTTGGAAAAAGCTTAATATGCTGAGATTTCCATCAATAATAAAAATAATGGTTGGTCTACTAATGTAACTTTACGGTAGAAGTCATTGACTGCTTAATCGAAAAGCAATATTGGTAGAGTTCTCGACCTAAAATAGCAGGAAATAATTAAGATGTTTTATTAGCTATCAACTGTTCATCATTTCACCTGGTGGATCTGCTTTTCTTACTCTTGAACTACCGTCAAGTTCATTTTCACCTCAATTTTCCTTACAAGATACTATGTAATTCAGCTTTATCGATCTCAAATAAACTGATAACACAAATTTTAGGTAGCGTCGAAATCAATTCGGATTCGGTACAGGATATTTATTTAGCTACCACGAGAAGACAGCAAGGGTAGCATTTCATTATTGGGGATGAGAATATTTTATAAAATTATTGTAAATATAAACAAGGCTAAATTAATAAAAAAAAAATAGTTCGTTATCTAATTGTATATCAATATAATAAATTTTATTACAAGCGTTTTCATAAATTGTTTTCATTTTATGATGAAGGATTAGGATAAAGCTCATAAATAAAATATCATCCGATCAGTCAGTGACGGCGATAATGCCCCCAAACCGGTGGGGAGGGGGGAAATAAACAGGAAAAAATGTATCGAATAAACTTTTTAGAAAAATGTCGAATAACCATAATAATTATAAAATCAAATGCAGGAATTTTCAAAATGTAAATTTTTGGTTTGCGATTTATCTCTCGAATTAGTTTTACCTATTTCGTTTCAATGTCATTTAATTTTCGCGTGGGAGGCCTTGAGAGTGATAAGTACTATCGCCGCCACTGCATCCGACGTTCCTATTATGTAACGTGAAAGTTCTCGAACGCGTCGAGAAATTTTTCACTCTCCTTATATGAGATAGGTGAAATATATGGGGCATTACGTAATATATACTAAAGGTGTCTACTGCAAACATAAACGCAGCAGTGTCCTTGGTCAAATCGAAGGATAACATAAGCAATGTCAATATCAAAGGTATTTGACAATGTCAAAGCTTGTTATCCAAATGAGTATTCCGTGTCGGGCAGATGTTTGTTGGCTAAATTTGTCGAATGCCGGGTACATCTGTCCTGCTGTAAACACCGGCGCGAGTTCAAACAAATTAAATGATAATAATTTACTGAAATTTTCGTATTTGTACGAAAAGTGCAATAGCCCAAAAAAAACCTTTCTCAGTTGGTTCTTTCTCAACCCTCATCTTAACTCTGCTGTTTGATTCTATTATAACTTAATTATACCCCCCCTCCATTTATTCTTGATTTTATGCTGATGCGCAAAAGTAGATTAACGAGATTTAAAAAGAAGTGATAAGATTTTAAAACATATTAGTCGTAAAAGTTCCAACGTCAGACGAAACTGGATCAGCTGTCTGATCCGAGATGAAACTGAGTCAGCTAAGGTTGTGCTAGATAGAGCATTAGAAGTTGCGTAGGTCAATGGCTTCGTTAGCTATCTTCCTCCATTCATTTCTGTGTCTGATCTTCTGCCAATCCGTCATCTTCAGCAGTCGCAAATCCCTAAACATATTTTCTTCCCACTCAGATAGTGGCCTTCCATCGATGTCGCTATTTCATATTTTCAGTGATTCTCTCAACAAATTGCCCATTCTCAACAAATGTTCACCTGTTGTTTGTAGTTTTTTCTTCCACACCTCGAGTATTAATTAGTCTTTCTTTGTTCAAATCCAGAGCTCACTTGCATATACTGATCGTATCTACTCGTATTTTGACAGCTCTAGACAACATTTTTCTTCGAGTTGCGTTCTATGCTGATAAGGCTTTTATTTGCTGCTGCAATTCTGACATCAATTTCGGTACTTCTACATCAATATGAGTTTGTCCACCTCAACATGTAGATAGTAGTCTTCCGCATATTTCTTTCGTTTATTTCCAGTCTCATATTACGAGCACCTTTATCCATCAATCCATCCATCTGCATACGCCAAGCACTGGTGGATGTTGTTGAATATTGAATATTGATTAGTTGACTATCACCTTTTCCAACGCCAGGTTACCAGGTTACTTTTCCAAAACCGATTTTTACTTCGAATTTTCTCGATACGTATCAAGTCGTTAGTTTTTCGTTAATCCATGTGGGCGGGCACAAGGCTAACCCTCTGTAATTATTGCAGTTCATTTTGTCGTCTTTTTTATGTAAGCCCCAGGTCCTTAGGCTTCTGTTAGTTTTCTCAAATTTTCGCAATTGATTAGTATAAATATGTATGTGTCGAATTATATACTAGATTATTACAACGATAAAATAGTGGGAAATCGTACAAAATGGGAAGAAGACCTGGAAAGAATAGAAGAGCATAGGATAACCCTTTATAGTGTTACGAAAGAACGTCTAATTATATTTGATGACTAATGTATGACGTCATGGATGGTGGGTCAAACATGATGAGTCATGTATGATAACAGCATTAGTCATTCAAATATTGCTGAACCGACACTGCTCGACACTCCAGAAGTGTATAGAAACTCATAGAAGTTTCTGGAAGCTAACATTTACGTATAAATACGGATGCTTTCCTGTGACGAATTAATTCCAGTTTCAACGCGCAAGTGTTAACATAAATCAAGTGAACATAAATAGTGAAGTGATAAACGATATACCAAGTGTTTAAATAAATCCAGACTTAGTGTTAAATAAATTATAGTGTAAATTAGTGTTAGTGTTAATCTTAGTGTAGTAATCGTTTTATTGTAATAAACCGTATTTGTAAATATTTGTATTAGCCCTTTAGAATTAAATAAAAGTTTTAATTTTCGTTACAATAGGCATATGTATAGTAGATACCAACAGCGGCATATGGCAGATGTCGAAAGACCAAAGAAAAAATGAGCCGAAATAAGTCAAAGACCTAATCGATAATGAGAACGATGATAAATATGTCTATAAAGTTCTTCTCATATTTGATCATTTCTGCTGGGTGTGGTTTGTTCTCGTTTTCTTCTTCAAAATCACTTTCTCCTTCTACGTATATGTTTAGCTGAATTACTTCAAAATACTCCGCCTATCCATCTATAGTTTCCCCTTCTCCGCCTACCAGATTGCATTTGCAAAAGGCTGTATTTTTTTTTATATCCCTTTGTAACAAAATTTTTTTATTTTGTTTGGTTTGAATACGGTCATGTGCTCCAAGAAACGTGCCCACGGGATTTGTGCAAGGTGACATTTTTGACTTTGATATTGCAAGCAGCAAGCGCAGGTGAAATTCAATTTCGTTAGGTATGATCTTTTATTTAATCTTTACGAACTTCAATATTTGCAATTTTGCTAGCGAGAAGAAACTCAATTTTTACTGCCAGACTCGTGGTTTAGGAGTATTGCTTGTATAAGTTGGATTGTGTAAACTCATCGGTAGCTATCGTGGTGAGTAAGTTTTTTTATTACTTCTAATCGTAGATCTGAAATTTTTGAAAAAGCAGTTGACGTCATTTTTTGTGTGTCACATTTTAGGGCATCTTCACCAATAATTGTACAAGTGTAATCACAATACAGACCTGTATTTTTTTGATCTTTGATAATATTGTAAATAAATATGTTATTTTTATGTGTGTTTCTTTCTGAAGAGCTGGAATGTTAATATATTATAATTGTAAAAAATTCAAAATTTGTGACTTAGAAGTCTTTTTTCGCATAAGGTACTCTTCGGACAGTAATATGAGCTCCCTCTACTTACGAACGCCCTTCATATTTAGAATCGTTTATTTTTCCGATTCTTTACGGGATAGGCAACAAAACTGTGCATTTTTTTCCACGATATGGAAAATGGAATCAGAACCACGGCAGGTCCCGTGGCTTCTTGATGCACGCGTGTCATCCTGATGTTACGTTACACATACTCTATGTAATTAGCTTCTGGCTGTTGAGAGTGTGTCTAAGCCAAAAATAAAATAAAATAACTTGATCAACTGTGACCAATGCACTGTTTTTAAACTATATCACGAATATCAGTAGAGCAGACATGAGGAGCAAACACCCTATACCCTTCTGGTGTACACGTATACCCATTAAAACTCCATACACCTTCTACACCCCCTCTCTATAACTCCAACATCTTTGTAAATTTTCATATATCCTAGAACATCCCGGAAATCCCGATAATTCCAAAATTTAATACATCTGGCCGGATTTAAAATTGAGCGGTGTTCGAGCGACAGGACTAAACTTTAACAAATCGTTGAAAACTACCGAACTATTGGTTTTTGAATATAATGTATTGTCGTGTTTCGAAAACTAAAAAATCATAATTCATTTATTTTGTAAAAAGAATTTTAAAGTTTGAATTTGTTTTAGTATTTATTTATTTGTATAATATTGTATATAAAAAATTGTTAGATACATTATTTGCTGTATAAATAAAGGTGGGAAGAACGAAAAAGTAAAAAAGAGTGGGGCTTGAATAAGAAGACTTGGGCTCACGCCTTCGCGTCGAGCGGACGAACATCATTCCCGCAATGAAAATTAAAATTGTTAATTGTTCTATTTTAAAAAATTAATAAAGTGAAGTAAAAACAAAATAATAAAAATTGAAAGAATTTGTGATAATATTCGATGAAATACGTCGCAACAAATTTGTTTGACTTGACGCCAGCTGGAATACCATATGCGAAGCGAGCGAGCACGTGAAGCCAAAAGTCGAATACCACATGAAAGGTAAAAAACTTGAGCATTTTAAATTAATTGACAATTGAATTAAGCACTGAAGAGTCTCATGTTGAAAAATGGAAACCCAGCTAAGAGTAATTTTGGGATTAAGCAAATTTTATAGATTTGTATAGCTCGGGTCATCTCAGTATATAACACCTTCGTATGAATATCCAAAAAACCGTTTAGGGTAAATTAATACTAATAATTTTAAAGCTAAAATATTAAGTAGTTTTTATGCTAAAACATCGGAAGCTTCTATAATTGAACTTGTTTGTAAACAACGGTCTTCGTAAATCCCCAGCAAATCCTCCTACATCCCCGGTAAAACCTTATACATCCTTCGAAATCCCCGAACATCGACCGACATCCTCGTGAATGTACACCAAAACTCCCCTGGCATTCATCTCTTTATACAATTTTATTAAACGATTCAAAAAAGATTTCCACCTATACATGAACATATTCGGAATATCTACGATGATTTAATAGTGGGGAAAAAAGATATCCCTTGATAAAAATGGGAACTACAACCTGCGTCGTTTCCTCTGTGGTTATAGTCATGTCACGTACCACTTCCTCCACCTCATCCTATCTCAGCTGAAAGAATGGCAAATAATTTTTTAATTAATTGCCTTTGAATGAAATAAAAATTAATTCAAATTTATTTGACAAAATACGAAATGCGCTGGGTACGAATTATTGAGGTTGCATTGGTTAACCTCATACGCAACCTATACGAACTTGGAAAATAATAAAAAATGTTATTCTCACTACTTACGTTAATAAAGGAATTTCAATTAATAAATACAGAGGAATTCTAACGTGCGTTACTGCGAAGTTTTAGCTTCCCTCTTTTTTTAAATATTTTATTAAATTTCAATGTCAGTGGAAACTTGGAAAAATGCATTAATATTTAAACATACTAAATATTAAAAGTACGCGTTAACCTAAATGCATAATTAATTAGTTTCTACTCGTGAAACTACAAAATCAGCTGATTTAAAAATCCAAGTACATGCGCACCTGGTAGTCCTCGCTTTGGGAAGATAAAATTTAATATACATAGAATACTTGAGTAAGGTTGTAATAACAATGCGCATCGCTCGACAAAACTGTTAAATGCATATGTAAATAACAGCATTAAATAAATTTCTATTAAAATTAAGTACATTCAATTAAGCTGGCCATAACTTTCCGTGCATTGTCAATGGCGTAAGACGCAATGTACGGACTAATTTCAATTTTAATTCTTTCAATACTCCAGGGCCTCATCCATCACTAACTTTACGACCAATTTTGTAACTCAATAATTATTTCCAAGTTATAAAATTCATAGCAGATGCTACAGACCTCGAGAGAGAAAATCTTGTTTTTCAAAATTAAAAAAAAATTTCTCCACGGAAATGCAACTAATAAAAATAGAAACGTCGTCGTAACTCATCGGAGCATAAAATTGACGCTCATTTGATTTGCCTACAGACAGAAAACATAATAATAATGTGGTAAAATGGATACAATTTACGCGACTTTGAATGCCTCCTGTGTCTAAACTAATACAGAAAAATATATGGTCTCGTAGACTTTTTTGTAGAAAATTTAATTTCCTACAATATTGTTCCTATGAATTTTATGGTATGTTATTTTATGTTATTTTATTATTTTTTATTGTTATGGTTATCTCAGTATTTCCTAAATAACAAATAACATAATCTGAGACTTAGAATGCCTCCCGCGTCTAAACTATGCAAGATAAATATATGCTCCTGAGAACTTTTTTGTAGAAAATTTAATTTCCTACAACATTGTTTATATGAATTTTATCGTATTTCTTACGGTTATCTCAGCATTTCGAATATAATATCCTGTAATGTCAGGATGTAATATTAATTTTTGTTTTTTAATTTTTTTTGTCGATAATCAGGAAGACTAACGTGATAGTACATAGCTAAAAACCTTCTCGACAAACTGCTCTATCATTAAAAAAAAATATATCAAAATTCCACTTTCCCTTGAAGAGTTATAAAGCAATTAAACTGATAAAGAGTTAAAAATGACTGAACGACTTTTGCATACACCCTGTATGGTTTATACAATGCAGCTAGCTGGTTGTATGTACTATGTATGATGCTGATTGGTAATGGTGCATCCTGCTCCGCTATATTATATAAATTACGTCATGCTATGCGTGACCGTGTGTGGGAACCTCGATAAAATTTTAACTACAGGCTAAAAATTTGAAAATAAAAATCTTGACGTTTTCTTGAGAAACTTAAAAATATTAATAAATAAATTAAAAAGCCAATTGCAGTAATCAAAAAATATTAAAATAAATTAAAAAAATTAATCCCAAAATTTTGAAATATGTTTTTTTTAAATTAAAATTTAATAGAAACTAACTATATAATAATTCCACACCTCAACTTGAATTCCGTATTTGTGGATTTCTCCTTGGTACTTAGAAAGTACACTTAGCAATGCAGTTGCTTTGAAATTTAAAACAAAATGGTTTATTGACCATATTTTATATATTAATATTAACAAAAATTCCAAGACCTCATTAAGCTGTTTGAAGCAAAATATTCTACAATAACTTGAGTAATAATCATTACTTACGATAATTTCGTTGATAACTGAAATAAGCCATGAATCATATAAATTCTTCCGACAGATAATGTTAATTTAAATTGATTCATCTCAATAAAAATTCATATTATCAAAAAAATAATTGTGCCTCCTCTTATAAACCATAATTTTCATTCAAGTCAGCCCACATAAAATTACTCACAATTACAAGATGGTTTAATAAAGCATTATTTTGAATTTAATCGACAAATTATTATTTATACATTTAATTTTGAATTATATTAAAAAATGACATGCAATGAAAATAAAACTCCTAAATACATAATTGCATACAATTTGTCATCGACATATGCTTGTGGCGCTGCTAAAGAAAGCTTTTATGAAGACAGCCTTATTTTTAATTTGTTAATAATGAATTATTTTAAACATTTAACATTTCAATAATCGTAACCTCATTGGTTAAGGTTTACGATAAAATACTTGATTACAGTAATTACTAGAAGTTCATTAATACAAGCGTCATCAATAACAAGTCGTTAGGTTACGCCTTATAATTAAAAATAAAAATTAAATTTTTAAATATTTAATAAGTTATCGACTTATAAACTAAATTAATAATTTTCTAAATACTATTGAACTCATATTTTATGTCATAATTAATACTACTAAAAAAAATTTTTTTCCTAAGCTTTCGACAGTACGTTATTGCCTTCTTCTTTTTATAAGAATTAATTTTACAATAGACCAGAGCGTAGCGAAGATAACTCAGGTGGCATCCAAGTACAATACCGAATATCTCTATTAGGATAACAATTTAATCCTATGTCCTTGAGCAGACAACAAGTTGATGAGAGCTTTCACCGTACAAATAGTTTGGTTAATCGATACTACAGCTAAGTATCTGCTCAGAAAAAGTAATTTTTTGCAGTTTTTAAAATATACTTGCTCGTGTATTTTAGATTGTAAATCATAAACAACTCATGACAATATTGATAAGAAAAATTTTAATTGTTTGTTTATTTCGAGGAAAATCGATATAAAATGCGCGAAAATTTAATTACTATACAGGTTGAAATAATTCTATTCCGTATCCCACGTGTTATTGGTAACCTTCGTGTTAGCTTATAAAACCCCACGTTTTAAGTCATTTTGATGTTGCCAGCACAGCATCAACATCGCAGTATTGGCGCAGTAACTAATTACGCATTTTTATAGTTTTATTTGTTAAGTAAGGCAGATGAGGTAAGCAGGTAAGCAAAAGAAACGTTTAGAGATCATAAATAAATTCCCTACAGAGTGGAGACCCGCCCAACACCAATAGAGGCTGGCTGGCCCTAAAAGCAGCAAAATTGCTGGAGGTCCTCACAGTGGAAACTTCGAGCGATGGGGAGACGGTTGTGGACTGGCTCATGCAAGCAGTGGCATGCGATGCTACCCTGTAAAAAAGAAGGATGAGGGACCATAAACCAAAAAATAACAAAGTCAACCACGAGAAAGCTCTTGAAGATTACCGGCTAGCTAAAAACCGCTAGCACGTGAAATCAAAGCAAGAAAGAGGTAAAATAAGAGGAAGGATTCCAATCCCTTGACTCACATCATTTAGAGTTCAACTGATAGCCGACCCACCCGAAAGCAACAGAACCTCGACTGCCTACCTTACATCCATGGATCCCATTTACAGAATTCAAAGAGGTAGTGTCCTAAACCAACGGGTGATCAGAGTGGGAAGAGAGAAGCAGACGAGTAGGGTTCAACCGATGCTGTGGAATGTATGTACGATGAGATCCTCCAAGCCTAGCGTATTTGCAGACGACTTAACCTTAATCGTCCGCGACGCGACAGTGACGCAAAAGTGGCCGGTCATTGGTCACATCTAAACAACCACATGGAAGGATCTCCAATCCATCTAGAATATTCAGTAGCAGTGCTATAAGAGCGTCAACTTCGCCAAGCACTAAGTAACGCAGTGGCCAAGACGGAGACCACCGCGACGACCATAACCCGTTTAATGCCAAACTTTGAGTGCCAAAAGCCACCAAAAAAGAGTGCTATACATTGTAGTTCCTGCTCTTTATTTTATTTTTAGGCTTAAGCTTCTATATTAACGCAAAAGCAATCCAAACCAAAATTATGTATCCAGAAATTTTTTCCAAAACTGGAAAGAAAATTCGAGTTCTTTCTCTATTTGTAAAACTACAAAGAAGTGGAACAAAACAGGTTAGAAATTACCAACTTCAAAAACTGATAGCTCTAGGGGAATGACTTTCAATGCCAACCTCGTTCCAAATCCTATGTTAAACTGTACACTTTTTACCCTTTTTTAACGCTCAAGGTGAAATTGATAGATATCGGGGGGAACCGACGGATTTCCATCACCTCCGAAGCATCACACTAATATACGAAAATACGCCACTTTCGCATACAATTGAAGAGGTGCAGATGCCAAAATGACACCCGAAGATATTATAGATACAATTAAAATTCTTGCGTCATTTGATATATAACATTAAAATGAAGCGAATAAACTATAGGCGAACTTCATATGTCGAATAATTTGGGAAATAATCGATTTTAAAGTTTCGATTTTTGCATAGCAAACTGGTAAAGAGCTCATTCTATAGGCGGTGTGTGTGCACTATGTAAATATTTACCGCGCTTGATTCAGTTGGCGGAGCTAGCGACAGTTGGATTGTAGCATCCGTACTGTTAACATGTTATAAATTTATTTAAAATAGAAATTCGTTAATTTTGGCCGAATTTAAGTTAAAAACAATGATATGTGTCTGTTATCTTGGAGTTCTGTCGGGTTCGGGGAAATTTTGTAATGAGTTCGCTTCGCTCGGGCACTCCGGACCGTATTAATAAACGCAACCACGGCAAATCTCGGATCCACCCTAAAATCTAGTCAGGGGTAATTTTCGAGTCCAAATTATGCCTAAAATTACTTTAATAAAATAAAAAAAAAACAGCCAATACGTAATCATTTTTTAATTTTAAGGTTTTTAGGCTTAATTGTCCGAATTTTTGAATGGTCCATAAATTTTAATATTTATATTCGTTATTTACATCACAAACTCCCATAATTTCATTAAAAAGTTTTAAATTCGTTTTGTCATTTTAGCATCTGTTCCCCAATTGAAATATTTGTTTCAGCAGTTGATCGGCTAAATTACTAGGTCAATGACTGTCCGTGAGGACTGCTTATGAGTAATTTGTGAAGAGCTTATGATTTGATTTATTAATTAATTTGTGAACCTTTTTTGACTAATATGGCTCTATTTCAGAACTTAATGATTTCTTTCCCGTGCAAAACTAAAATGTAATTGCGTTATATATAATACAAAATTATTTTTAATATTTAAATAAAAAAAGAAATAAATAATAAATAATAAAAATAAAATAATTATAATAATTAATTTTAATTATATAAAAATTAAATATTAAAGAAAACTTGAACAAAACTGCATTAAACACCTACAGAATATTTTAAAAAAATATATAAAAAATTTAAATAAACGTTAAAATCAACTTAAACGTTATTTAAAAACAATTTCCCACGTAAATTGTGTTTGAAAACAAGCGATATTTACATTTTTGCTCAATCATTGTTCACTATTATTATAATTTCTAGGCAATAATCGTTAGTAAAAAAATATAATTGCAAGAATTAAAAAAAAACAATTGATTAAATGATATTTCAAAAATAAATTATCTATGCAACAAAATATTTAAATTTTGGCAACAACATCCAAATCTAGAAAAATAGTCGTAGCACAAAAACTTGAGTACGACTAATTTATTTTGTCTCCTTGATTCAATATATTATTGCATAAAATAACAATAATTAATGTTGTTTAAAAAATATAATGATGGATGGATGATGGACTGATGATACCAAATTATTATAGAAAATAAAAATTATTGGCGATGTATCAAAAATCGACTAGACTTTATTGAATGATAAAACAAACAATAAAGATTTTACACTACTGTTAATTACAGCTAAATTATTAGAAATTTAAAAGAGTAATTAAATAAATCTGTGGGTCAAGTTTAAATAAAACCGCCACTCCTACATTTTTTAAATTTCGATTTTAATATGGATTTGATAAGTCAACATCAGTAGTAAATAAAATTGCAACCTTGATAGGTAAATATTACGTCATTAACGCAAATATTCTCCTCAGGTTCAGGGTTTCGAGTTTTTCAAACAGTGCGTCTGCATCGGGACATTTTTGGTTCGAATATTCTAGCGGTGGGACAACCTATCTGTACTTCGGCACGCATTTTTTTACGCAAAGTGCGTAAAATGAAATAAATAAACAATTAACGGATTATTTAATTAATTAACGTCATTTTGACGTTCACCACTTTTTATAGGTTATAATGTACCTTTGATTGGCTGACTATAAGCAAATCGACCAATGAGAAGTCCGCCAGTATATAAAATCCGAGTTTAGTGAAACTGTTAAACATTTGACCTGCGGGTAATCCGCCAACTCCGATCGTTTTTAAGGCCTAATAATTTTATCGCTATACAGCCTCGAGAAAGTTTATCTTAAATCCATCAAATTCGACATTGAAATTTTATAAACAACAAATTAAAAGAAGCTTAAGATTTGGATTTGGCCTACGAATTGATAATCTGAGAAGTGGAAGACAGAAAAGCCATTAATCTTATCTGCATCTCATATTGAAAGTGGCTGGCTACGTCCTGTGTACCAATCGACAATAATTAATATTGTAATATATTGATCTAAATTTTTTTTCTAGTAATTTAAGATTATCCCAGTCTTCTCTCCAACTTTATAATATGATATGTGCGCGCATATGACCGTATTAAGTGCGGTCCAGATGCAAGGATATTTGCGTGGTTTGTAGCGTAAATATTTGACATTTCAGCTGTATTCAAATAAGTAATTGTTAAAATTTGGCGCATTTTATAATATTTGCATAGCTTTTCCGCAGGTGTGCTTTAGGAATTTTTTAAGGGGCCAATCTGTGCAAAAAAATAATTCTTTTAAGATTTTAAGTCTAAATTAAATACCTATAATATAAACATAAAAATCCAAAAATCATAAAAATATAATGCAAATACTGTATTGGCTGTTTGTATATGGTTAACCCCGCCCATGAAGAAATTTATAAATAGAAGTACCAGAAGCACTTGCTCACATAAATTCTGTTTATACGTTACTGCAGTAGTTGTTACGTATTATTTCATTCTAAACAAAAGATATAACGAAAGAACAAAAATTGAAGTAAATAGAAAAGGGAACCAGTCACTTGATAAAAATATACTTTATTGACTAAGTTAACCCAGAGTTAATTCACTGCTTATCCCTATGTATGTAATACCCCAGAAAAGTAAACCGGTGAGGCATGAGAGAAATGTCAGAATTTTCAAAATGAGTAATTGTGTGAAATGTTAACGACCGATTATTACAATTCTATCTGATCATGTTAAGGGCAGGATCTTACCAACAATTTAAGAATAACTAAAGCAGACATGCCAGGTTAAAAATTTTACATACAATAAAGTTAATTTAAGATTAAATTTAAGCCTGGTTTAATAAATACTTTTTGTTTGTATCATTAGTTTGATCTCCATCTATTGCATTAAAATATTACGTCTATAAGGCTACCGTCAAATGCACCTGGCTTTACATTTGTTATGTCGCAAAACTTATCTTAGCGGCTCATTATGCTATTTGATGGTAAAAACTACGTGCTTAAAAAAGAGAGCAAGTTCAACAACCCCGTACCTAATTGTATCTATAATAAATATTGCCAATTTATCGTACAATATTTTATCATTTAATATATTATTTCAGTTCAGTTCAGTGAGTCAACCCCCGCCGGCTTTCCTCTTACACATAGGGAACCTACAGTTTCTTTTTCCCTTCTTGAACTGGGTATGACCCGAATCAAGTTATGGCGGTGACCTACGATTTCTTATCGTTATCATTTATTTCGTCAATCAATATCTAGCAGCTAGCCAAATAAATTATTTTCGTTTTCTCACAGCTAAACAAATAACTCACTTACTTAAAAATAAATGTAACCAAACAAAATTTTTATCTTCCAGGCAAATGATTTTTAACGGTATTCACGAGTGACGCCAGCGAATTGGTCTAACCTTTATCTAAATATTAAAAAAATCTGATGTAGTCAACAACAAATATTTCTGAGTTGTCGTTTCTTTCATAGAAAACCCAACGATTAAACAGCAATCCCGCAATAAGTCAGAAGAGTGTTGCAAAAATGCACCGAAACGGTGCATTTTTGCCTATAAGTAAATTGGGTTCATTGTCTGGTACGAGTCTACAGTAATGCGTCGGTGGCCTTTTTATATGCACACTATATACACACGTTAAAATTTGCTCACCCTGTACCTTTTAGTAAAATGCTTATTTGATAACAAATATAGAAAATTTGCTAGTTTTCATATTATATGCTATAAAAGTTCGTGTTGTAATTGAAAGAGAACATTATAATGAAGCGATTAAACTGAGGATTTACATAAATTTCGATAATCGAATTTGAAATATCGATTTTTCACGTTTCAGTCGTTAAAAAATCAAATTGTGTCAATTGTCAATTGACTATGCAGCTGTTGACATCATTTAATAAATTTATTTAAGGCAAGAATTCGTTAATTTTAGCGGAATTTAACTTAAAAACAAAGATCAGAGTCTTTGTCGAGTAGGACCGGCCTAGAGGCATATTTTTAGAGAGTACAGCGTTTGTTAAAACGATCCGGGCGGAGGAAACTAAACCGCGCTCTCCGCTCCGGGCCGTTTTGACAAATGTAACCACGGCAAATCTCGAATGCACCCGTAATGCAAAGGTTCCACTCATGGAGTTAAACTTTGGAAACAGCCAATCACTATAAGTTCTCACTGTTTGGCTTTTTGTAAGGGTAGTTTTCAAAATCCTCAATTAAAATATACGCCATTTCCTACCATAATTCCGGGTCCCTTTTGTTGCGTTATCCCAATTTTTATCTATTTCATTGCGTTTTGAACTTATGATGGTCTCATAGTTTCAAGTAAACCTCCCGTTCGCTCCATGCGATTTTATTAATCTTCAACAGACTTCGTGCCACAGCAGACAAAAACTTGTAGTGTTGTCGTTGCTTCGTTTAGATGTTATCATGTTGCACACACATATACAGATATTTTCTAAAATTATTCAAAATGGCTTCCGAAGACGTCGAAACAATTTTATCTACTTCGGTGTCTTCCAGTTGTAATTTTCAATTTGATATCGCGCGGTTAATAGAGTTTTGCCCATTAACCAGAGATTAAACAAGCGATTGTAGTTTCCACGAATGGTCAAGAGATCCCATAATCCCATATGTATTGCTATGCCCCCAACTTTGCAAATTTATGTATTTTCATCCTCTTATGAAAATAGTTGAGGTAACACAGATTATTTAATAGCTATGAGCTCTTGTAATTTTTAAAATCGTCAAATTAAATTAAAATGCTCATTCTTTTACCTTGCAATTTGTGGCCTTGTAAGCGCACATGTACGCTCCGCATGTGATTTCAACTCGTCGGTCTAATAAGTTTTCTTTGTGCATTTATTTTAACAAATAACCAAATATTATCACAATTTCTTCCAAATTTTAATGTTCTCAACACCCACTTCACCACAATTCAAACAAAACATCAACTCAACTTAAGTCATTTAATAATTTTCAAACAATTAACAATTTAATTTTCATTGCGAGAATGATGTTTGTCCGCTAATCTACTCGACGTCAAGGCGTCAGCCCAAGTCTCTTACAACGTACAACCTTCAAGCCCCACTATCTTTTCTTTATTTTTCGCTCTTTCCACCTTTATTTTCATAGCAAAATTTAACAAACATTTTTTTTATGTACAATGATAAATAAATAAATACTAAAACAAATTTAAACTTTAAAATTTACAAAATAATAAAACTAATGTTGTTATGGTTTCGAAATACGACAGTATATTCCGCCGGCATACTGGACAGGTAAACTAGTCAAATATTCAATGTTTTAATTGCCCAGTTTACAATTCGTAGTTAAATATGTAAGATTTCGACTAGGTAATTAGATTAGGAGCTGTTCATAAAATACGTGACGCAAAATTTTGCTTATTTGGACCCCCCCTTCCCCGTCATTGGTAGAAATGGTTTGATTTTTTATTAATATTATATAAATGTTACATCGCGATTTTTTCATACACTGCAAAAATTGTATTAGGCTATGTTATTATAGTGTGCGGTCTATCATAAAATTTTTGGGAGATCCACCCCTCCCTAGTAGCACACTTCGCAGAGTTGGACCAGTCTATGGGGATAATTTTAGTAAGTACAGCGTTTGTTAAAAAGTCCGGAGAGGAGGCAACAACAAATCTCGGATCTACCCTAAAATCTAGTTATCTATTCGTTGACTGACAGTTCTCGGGTAATTAATTCAGTGAACCAATAACATATACGTTTAAGTAAGTTAAGTTAAGTTAGGAAGTAGGTTTAAAGCCTTTTCCCACAAGATTATTAATCTATATATTGTACACCTAATACTTCGTTATTCTTAATTACGGTTAGTGGTGGGATTTACAAGTGCCCAACGTTGATCATTTTGGGAAAACGGATTAACAATTGACCAGCGGTGGAGTCAGTACAAGTACAAACCAACCTAAACTATCTCAAGTTACACTGGGTGTTTGTACTCATTTTTTCCCAGTTATCTCCATAAATTGTAATTATTTCACCTTAAAAATATCTCAGTAACTTAAAACTATCTGATTAATTGTAATTAGCGCAATAGGGTCAGATAAAGTATTATTCATGTTTCCAACCTCTTACTTCTAGTAAGAAACCCTGTAAATATTAAGTCAAATAAAGAGTTTAAACCAACCAACTTATCTCAAGTTACAAATTTTATACCAAGTGTTTTTAAATTATTTAAAATCCATCCTACCGCAAGTACGTCTATCTCGGGCGTTAAATGTCCACTTGACGCGCTGGGTGCGTAATATACTATAAAGTACTTTTTGACACATCAAAAAGTTTGTTTACGTTTGGCTGACTGAAAATTAGTCTGAACAATTTTTTCTTGAAAATATAAAAATAAACTAGACAAATAATTTGTAACAATGCCAAAGTTTGATATAAGCGGCAAGTAAAATGTCACTGCCCCAATTAAGAACGAATCAGTAAATTAGTTTAGTCATCCAAAAATTGAATTAGTGGATATAAAATTGCCATCAATTTGTATATTAATTTTAATAAATCCGTCAATAACACTTGGTTAAAATTCTTCTGGTTTTTTCTAGAAATTATATAGGTACACGCGTACTGCTTATTAAACACCAAAAGGTTATTTTTCATATTTTATAGAATTTAAAAAAAAAATATCCGCTAGTTCAGATAAATTCTTAAATAGTTTATTATACGACGCAATGACGAGATAATAATATAAATAATAATATAAAAGTAAAAAATATATGACGATGTTGTTGAATAAATAAAAATGGATCAGTGATCTGAGTGGGCACCAAAATTAAATATTTTTTTACGGCTCATAAGTCATAACTGAAGTCGGTACTGCACTTATCGTATGTTTTGTTTTGACAACTTTAAGATTTACAGTAATTTTAGAAAATAACAAATGAATAAAGCAAATAATAAATACGTACATTTATTGAAGAATATTTCCGTTCTCATATTGCAAATAAAGATGTTGGCTGATCCACACTATGATTTTCGAATTCGGTTCAGATTACAAATCACTTGTAAAGTTTCTTTTACTTCGAAGCAAATTAAAGTTAATTAGTTTGTCAACCTTGAATAGGACGCTGTGCTTGTTAGGGGTAAACGTACAGCGGAAAATTTTTTTATTGTTAAAATAAAAACACTTTTATAGGTATCAAAAAAACACTTTTTGTAAAACACCGTTGAAACTAATTTTGTTTGAAAATAAATATGTTGCCAGTCAGTGCATGCAAACTAACAAGCTGTTATATCCTTACGTTGTTAAAACCGAACTGCATTCATTGTACCGCTCAAATGGTGGGGAGTGAGAAACACTGTATCATCGAAAAGTTCACATGCACTTACAAATTCACACTGCCTGTGGCATATGTAGAGCCATCTCTGTGTCGTGTGCAAAAAGAAAAAAATTTGTCTGATGCTAAAGTAGCATTCACATATATTTCTAATGGCCTTGTCATCAGCCAGAGGCGGCGCATAATATAGGTCAGGGGACGTCGCGTCACACTAACGGCGACAACTAAAATAGTGCGGCCAAATTTTAATTCTGTCTTTTTATATTCAAAAATCTTATACAGAGTTGCCAATAATTATTACACTGTATTTACAATTTAATTTTTTACATTACCCATTATCATCGTGAGACGAGAGGAAATCGCTGGAAAAATTTGGTATACAAACGAAGGAAATCTCAGTAAATCCAAGAAAATCTTAAGGAAGACGGGATAATGTAGAAAATCATGGGCAACATTAAGAATATATTTTTCAAAGAAAATATTAAGGTAATCTAAAAATCCGGGAAAAGGAAATCTAATGTACAAAAATTTTTTCTAAATGTATTAGTGTAGCTTGGATCGAAATTTGATCACAGAATAGAATTCTATTAAAAAAAACTTCTAAAACAAGTAATCGTGAGTATCAGTAGGGGTGGAATAGGTCAGTTTGGCGCCGAACCGATTCGGCGCGAGCTATAATGGATAAATTTAGGGTGAATTAATCCACTATATAGCAGTTCATTAAGGAGGCTTATGAGCGACTTGTTGAAATTTCTCCACCATTGAAACTAAAAACATACAGAGACGCCGACAGAAAAATCGCAGCACTGGTGGAGAATTTTGAAAACCGTGATATGATCCATCATTTACGCGGATTGGCATATAATATTGCGATGCGCAAATAATGTATTTTTTTTATATATTTGCAGTTTTTTTTATTTATTTAAGTTTTTTTTTAATAACTATTATTTTAATTAAATAAAATAACATTAAGAAAGCAAGAATTAAATGCATATTCGCGCCGAACTGTGCTCGCGTCAAAATGCCTGCGGTGAAATGGCGGCGCCGAAATGGCAGCATTGAAATCTACCCGACCCCTAGAAGTTAGAACTAAGTCCTTCTTATTTCTTAAAATATTTAATCATTTTTTTATTAGTTTTTATTTTTCGAAGTCATAAGAAAACTCGAGAAAGATCACTTTGAAATTTAGCACTATTATTTTTTTTCAGTAGAATTTGAAAAAGTAGATGTTTCGATTTTGCAAAAATATAAGGGGGGCTCTAATACTTTTTTATTAAAGCTTACATGATTGACTAAGCTATCTCACACGTAATCAATTGAAAAACCTAGTAAGTCGAGTTACTAAAATTGAATTTTTTTTTAATTACCTTAAACCTAAATGCCAGATAATTTGGCAAAAAACCAAATTTATTAGCTGGTGAATTTATTTAAGTAATAATAATAGCAATAATGAAAAATTCTGGAAAAATACAAAACATTTCATCATCAGATTTTCTTTTAGGAAAATGATAAATATTGTCGTGTTTCAAAGGGATTCGCACCCATCCATTTTAAAGAAAATTTTGTTTTAGTAATTTTAAGTTGTAGAATTGAAAAATTGAAAAGGTGGGGGCGAATGACAAGAAGTTGAAGGATTTTTGCCACGGGTCGCCGTAAGAGTAAGCGGAGTAGCTTTGTGAAATTTATTTTTAAAGTTGTGGGTAAATTTTTGAGTTTGATTAAATAAAGTAATATTATGCGAATGCATTATTGCGCTTTTTTGGAGGCATATTTTTGAGATTTGGAATTATTTTGAATATTTTTTATGAGTGGCTACTGAACTATAATTGATTTGATTGATTGATTTGGAAAAACAATAGTTCGATTAATAAACTTTGAAATTTGAATTATTTAAAATTGGAAAATTTAAATTGCATTCGTAGGAACGAATGGTGCTGTTGATAAGCGGGCGATTTGAATAAGGTTAGAATCAAGACTTCGATCCCTTTGAAGAAAGTTAAAGCTTTACATTTAATAAAATTTGGATAATTGATTTTTGAAGAAGATTTATTTTGGAGAAATTTTTTATTTGCATTAGAAGAATTTTATTTTTATTTTAGAGAACGATAGAACCCAACCTGAGATACGACCGTCTCATCTCCCGCATTTATCAATTATTGTTAGTTTAGCATTTTTTTCATGGTCTGAGTCTATAAAAAAAAATTTTTTTTTGAATGAAGTATTTGACAGTAGTATATTTTTCAGTGGTATTTAAAACAGGGAATATTTTTTTAATTATTGTTAATTTACAACAATAATAAGGAATAGAGGGAAGGGAATCATAATAATAGGGAGAAATAGATTTTCCCTAAAGCTCACATGCCTGAACTATCTCACAGGCAATCAATTTATAAACCAGCACTACTGTACAATTGAAAAATCTAGTAGATCGAGTTACTAAAATTTTGTTATTTTTCATAATTACCTTAAATTTATGACATATTTGACTTTGGTGAGATCAAACATGTTAAAAAAAATACTAATAATTAATTATAGTTAATTTAGCATTTTTAGTCTATAGAAATTTTTTTTTCAGAATGAGTATTTGGCAGTAGTATATTTTTTAGTGGTATTCGAAAAAGTTAATATTTTAAATTGTAAGATAGTAGCACAGATTAAATATACTACAGATAGCTCGCGTAATGTATTTTATTCATTTCTAGAGGGCTGCCTATCCTTATAATATATTGCTGGTGGGGTACTAGAAAGACAACTTCCGTAAGTACCCGATCATCCCACGCTCTTTCTCTAAGACGCCTTATAAAAAATGTCGATGTGTGACAATCAATGGCTGGCAGCACGATTTTACCTCAACCGCGGCTAGAAGAGAAATGAAAAGTACTAATCACGAAAAAACACGAATAGTCAGCGCCTCTACGATATATAGTGAATGGCTTCTATACTAAGAGAATTGGCTTCCAAATAAATGAATAACGGACTCCCGTTCTCCCATAAGCGCGAGCTATCTGTAGTATATTTAATCTGTGATAGTAGTATATTATTAATTTACAAAATAATAAGAGGAGCCCATATACTTTTTCCCTAAAGTCCAGATGCTCAAACTACCTCACACGTAATCAATTTATAAGCCAACATTAGTGTACAATTGAAAACCCTAGTAAGTCGAGTTACTAAAATTTAGCTATTTTTCCCTATTACCTAAAATTTAGAACAGATTTGACTTTGGAGAGTTCAAACATGGCAAAACAAAATATCAATAATTTTTATCGTTAATTTAGCATTTTTTCCATAGTCTATAAATCTATAGAAATTTTTTCGGAATTAGTATTTGGCAGTAGTGTTTTTTTCAGTGGTGTTTGAAAATTAGATGTTTTAAATTTTAAGATAAATTATTAATTTGCCAAAAAATAAGGGGGACTCATATATTTTTTCCTTAATGCTCACATGCTCGAACTAGGCAGCACTAATGTACAATTGAAAAACCTAGTAAGTCGAGTCACTAAAATTTAGTTATTTTTCCTAATTACGTTAAATTTAAGACAGATTCGACTTTAGGGAAATCAAATATGGTAAAACAAAATATCAATAATTAATTATTGTTAATTTAGAATTTTTTCCATGGTCTATGAATCTATACAAATTGTTTTGAAATGAGCATTTGGCAGTAGTCTTTTTTTCAGTAAGATTTGAAAAAGTAGATGTTTTAAATTTTAAGATATTGTCGTGTTACGAAAAAATTTTGGCCGCCCTTGTTATTAATTGCAAATATTTTTATATTTTAAAATTTGAATTGGGTGGTCAAAGTTTTCAAAAATATTATGTTAGCGGAAGTTAAATGAGAGTTGATGCTTTTTTGCCAAGATGGAAAACGACAGAGGTATAAAAAAATAAATAAAGGAGACCCATATATTTTTCTCTTAATGCTCACATGCTCGAACTAGCCAGCGACAATATACAATTGAAAAACTTAGTAAGTCGATTTTTTTTTAATATCCTAAATTTATGATAGCTCTGACTTTGGGAGGTGATCAAAGATAGCAAAACAAAATATCAATGATTAATTATTGTTAATTGATCTTTCTATCCATAGTCTACAGAAATTTTTTTGAAATAAATCTGAATTTTTTTGAACACGATTTTTTGAAAATGCGTAACAAATTGCATTGGAATTTCATTTCTGGTTTGTAGCAGTCAGAGCCGTATTTACGGGAGGGTTAAGGGTTACAACCCCCCCCCCCCAAATTATTTATTAATTAATAAAGTACTGGAAGTCCGACTGCAATCGTAAAAAAAATCAGGAAAAACAAAAACATTAGACTTGAATTGTTTAAATAAAAATTAAAACTAAATAGACATTTCCAATAAATTAAATCCCAAATTAAAAAGCGGAAATTCGTATTAATGTTTGTCGATTGGCGACACTGGATTGAATACACTTACCTATATATTTACAGTACTGTGTAGAAGTCTGCAGCCACTTAATTGTTAGTTATTACTCCTATTAATTAATTTTCGATTTTTTGAAAAGTAATTATATTGAAATAAATGAAATAGTTATTTATCTTAATTCTTACTATTAAGATAAAAATTTTAAATTGCTATAAATTGTTTGAACCAAAAATTTTAAAAAGAAAATAAATTGTATGACCATCATCGGCAGCATAGCTTAAAATAATACTTCCGCAATAAATTAGAGTGGGCATTGTAAACCCATAAATTGTCTTATATTTTGGTGTGAATTTTATTTGAAAATATGTACCTACATTTACTACTTAAAATGTTTGTGAAATTTTCTTTCAGTTTAATTTAGTTCTTCGTTTTGACAACATTATTTTACCATCGCCATCAGTAAAATAAGAATTTAGTTTGTGATTTTTATTCAAATTTTAAAATTAAAAAATTTTATTTAAAGACGGTTTTTTTACAAGACAATTTAAATTAAAATATGAATAAATTTATACTTATTAAAAATATCACCAACAAAATTTTAACTCAAAATAAAAATAATAACCCAAAAATAAAATCTTATTGAAAAAATACTTGCACAAAATTATACTCAAAAAATCAGCTGAGCAAAATCTAGGCCTCCGTCGTCTTGGCAAAAAAATCTCCCTCTACTCATTTTTCTACAAACATTACATTTTAAAAATTAATATAACAAAATTTAAATTTAAAAAAATTACCAAGATTCATTTGTTCAGTTGCAGGTTAAACCAAAAAATTTAGATTAACCAATAATATTCCTTAAAAAACAGCTTTTCAACGTATTTTGTTGGTTAATTCAAATTTTCTGGTTTAACTTACAAATGTACAAGTGGCCCTAAATTGAATTTATTTTGCCGATTTTAGCATGACTGACGGTTTAAGTTGGGACTTAAGTTTTTTTATTTAGATATTTATTTATTTATCGAGTTCCTTCTATTTTTAATTTTATATTTTTTTTATTGTTTTTTTTTATTTTTTAAATACTTTTATTTTTTGTTTTAAATTTTAGTTTTCTTTGTATTTTAATAAATTAGCTATTTATGTTTTAATATTTTTAAACCCCCCCCTAAAAATCTAGTCTAAATACGGCCCTGGTAGCAGTTATCTAAAGAGCTGATTAGGTTTTGATCCGATTTTATCAAAGAATGAAAATTATTAAGATCCAGTACTTCTTCCCAGTTTCACGAATAATAATGAAATTGATATATTGAAAGAGATTTGTTTACGCTTCTGATGTTGCCCAATACTAGTAATTTTTGACATGATAACGTCTTATAAATTGATATACTGGCTGCACGCACGAAAAATTGTCACGTTCCGCAAGCGAGAGCGCGGAACAAGCGAGAGAGAGAGACACGATCGGCTTTGCATCATACATAGACATCATTTGAATTATAAAATGCCATTAAAAATACTTGTCCGGCATGAGGTTCGATCTCGCGATCACCAAATGATGCAATTATGTTTCATACACATAACGCACTAGCCTACTGAGGGTTAATGTAATAACATAGTTTTAATTCGTATTATCTGTTACATAAACATAATTCAATTCAATTTTTAAATTTACACTCGGTTTACGGACGATAATTCTACGTGATTTTACGTCATAAGAAAATATAATTCAATTCAATTCATAAAAGTATGCAATTTTTCATCAATGTTTTCTTATGACGTTATCACGTAAAATTATCGTCCGTAAACCGACTTTACAGACAACCCGAGTGCCACGTGTTTTTTTCTGAAATGATTTGTGAATTTTTTCTCTTAATTATTGTTAAAATAAAATTATAAACATAAAAAATGGAAAAATACACATTTAAGCGCAAAATAAAAAAGATTGCAAAATTTATTTTTCTCAATATTTTCATGAAATACAGGAAGTTATTGAATTAAATTATGACTAATTAATACAATCTGATCAAATATTTATCAAGTTATTCATTCGAGCTAATTAAATGTGTAAAAAAGCACTTTAATAATTTAATTGAGAGAAATTCAATAATTTATTTGTGTATAATAAATTATATTATTTTCCGCACATGTAAAAATAATTCGTATCGAATATGAAAACCAAAACCAAAAACCAAAAAATCACGAATGATCGTAAATAATTATTTTCGCGTTTACGGGCAACTGCGCAGTAATTCGTTTACGCCAAGTTTAATATTTTAAACATTTTATCAAAATTATAAGTTCTTTTGATGTTTGATCGACAATTGCTCAGATATGTATTTTATAATTAATAAATTAATAAATATAATTCGAGCACAAAAAATTAAAAATTTCCTTTTTTCCAAACAAAAAAATTTGGAAAAAATACAATGTATCCTATTTTTACTTTTTATATCAACTTATATCAAACGTTTCCTTAGGGATATTTAAAGTTATGGAGACGGCAAGCGGTTTTACCTCTCAGCTTCTAAATATTTACGATGCCAAAATATATGTGATCTGCAGGTTTTTTTAAATATTTTAGTAACTAACACAAAAACAAATTTTTAACTTGCCTTAAAAATTTACGTTGATGTTCTGGAAAAATCTGTGCACTTACACTGCAGTGTATTTTATAAATTGTTTACAATTTATTGAAGGTTGTGCGAATACAGACAATGTGGTTTACGTCACTGAAATGAGTTTTGTGGTACAGGTCAAGTTATTATCTTCTTATAACTAATTTAAATAAATTATCAACATAAAAAAAAGGATTTAAATAAAATCAATAAAATTGTAACCTTTAATCAGAACAAATATTAAAAATTTGTAAATGAATTAATTTGTAAAATTAAATAATAAAATGAGTCATGAGTATGACTCTCTAAAACTATTGAATTAAGAGAAACCAGTTTTGATTCATCAAAAAACAAATTTTTTTTACTTTATACATTGTAAATATTGTATTCAAGTTATTCAAAAAAAGTTCCCAAAGTTTCCAAAAAAAACTTTCGGTTACTGTCAGTTAATTTCCCTCACGATTTGAACAGTTTTCTATGTACTATTGGAAAGAGGACAATTTTCTAAGCATACTGCAACAAAAATTTTGTAAGATTAGACACTAGTTTTCGAAAAAAAGACATTTAAAAATTTGCAATTCAGGGGACGCGTAAAACTCGAGATAGCTTTGAAACCGGTCGTGGTAGGGGTCCTGCCTGTATTCTCTTGACGGCACGTGTGCTCCGAACTAGTCTTAATAATTGCAGTTCAAAGGGGACACTTTAAACCGATATGACGGAGCTGTAATCGCCCCGCCTGCCTGTACAACGTTCAATTTTAGAAACATTAATACGAAGCAAATAAACTGCCCTACTAAACGAATATAAAATGTGATGCTTAGAAATGTTAGAATCATTATTTTATTTATTTTGTAAATTACTTTAAAGTTTGTTTTGTTTTAATTTGAAAATTTTGTAAACATACTGTACAGTCACTTTTTATTTGTAAAAATTATGTTGGTAACGGTGTAAATAAGAACGCAGAATAGAGCGGGATTAACGAAGTGATAGACGCCGCTGTGCTTCTAAGGCGGTAGGAGGATTTACTCCACGCTACGTTATAATTTAAATTTTGATTTTAATATAAAAGATAAAAAGTAAATTTGATATTAAGGAAAGAGGTTGTTTTTATTAAAGTGGAAGTGATAATTCAGAACTTGAAAACTTTTTAAAAATTAAGATGATTGTGAAATATTCACAAGAAAATTTGTTTGAACGAAGCCGTTAGCTGTAGGATGCATATAAGCTGCAGAGAAAATTGTTGTAGTTTATAACAAATAGATAATCTTATACCCCATTATATATTGTCGTGTTTCAAAAGGATTTGCAACCACCCTGTGTATTTTAAAGAAAATTTTGGTTTAGTAAATTTGAGTTGTAGCATTGCAAATTAGAGAGGAGGGGGCGAATCGACCGAGATACCAGGCTTTTTGCCACGAGTCGCCGCAAGAGTAAGCGGTGCGACTTTTGCCTCGTTAATTTTGACTTTGTGTAATTTATTTTTGAAGTTGTGAGTGAATTTTTGAGTTTGATTAAATAAAGTAATTTTATGCGAATGCATTATTGCGCTTTTTTGGAGGTATATTTTTGAAATTTGGAATATTTAGATTTTTTTGATAAGTTGCTACCAAGCGGTAGTTGATTGATTGGTTGATTGATTTGGAAAACAACAGTTCGATTAATAAACTTTGAAATTTGAATTATTTAAAATTGTAAAATTTAAATTGCATTCGTAGGAACGAATGATGCTGTTGATAAGCGGGTGATTTGAATAACGCTAACAACGAAACTTCGTTCTCTTCTAAGATTATTGAAATTTTAGTTAACGTTTATTTTGCATTGGCTTTTGCATTGAATTTAATTTTGAATTCAATTACATTTATTTTTGGAAAACTAAAGAATTTTTTTGGATTAAAAGAAATTTTATTTTATTTTGAATCAACTTTATTTTTAGAAGTGCGATTTGTTTATTTGAAAAAGAGCGATTTAATTCAATTAGAACCCAACCTGAGATACGACCGTCTCATCTCCCGCATTTAAGAGCAAGCATGGAGCACTTATAGTGCATGTGAGAAACTACCTTTTTTTTGAAAGGATCACTGCAATTTTAAATTAATTTTTGAAAGTTATCACGTTCCAGTGTACTTGAATTACTATGGAGAACTTTATTCGAACCGTCCTTCCTCTGCTGGCAATGGCAAACCACTGTGAAATTTTTCATAAAATGAAGTGATCAGTCAAATCCCACTTTCCGACTATAAACAGCGCTACTGTATATTGAGATGACCTCAGCTATACAATTTATAAAAATTTGCTCATTCCAAAAATTATTCCAGCTGGGCATCCATTATTTGTAGCTACGAGCTGTTCTTGTTTTTAAAATTTGTCAATTAATTTAAAATGCTCAATCTTTTGTTACCTTGAATGTGGTATTGCAAGCGCACATGTTTTTCGAGCTGGCTTCAGTACGCCTGGTTAAATAAATTTGTTGCGACTTAATTTTAAAAAATAATCAAATATTATCCCAAATTCTTCCACTTTTTAGTTTTTTAGCACTTCACTTTACCGCAATTAGAATAAATAAAAACTCAACTTAACTTATTTTATTGGTTTTAAACAATTAACAGTTTTAAATTATTATTGCGGGAATGATTTTCGTCCGCTCGTCTATTCGACGTCAAGGCCTGAGCCCAAGTTTCGTACCTTTTTAAGTCCCACTTTTTTTTTTCCTTCGAGCCCTACTCTTTTTACGCTCCCCACTTTCTTTAGATAGCAAATTTAACAAACATTTTTTGTGAACAATGATAAATAAATAAATACTAACACAAATTTAAACTTTAAAATAATTTACAAAATAATAAAATTGTGTTGTTTATGGTTTTCGAAACACGACAATATATTGTAGTGGTATTTTTAAGCAATTGATAAAAATTCTTTACTACACTTTAAATTTACCTCGACTAACTCTGGTTTGTTAGCAATAAAAAAACTCTTCCGCAGGGTAGTTAATTAAAAATTTAAACCAGAATTCGATTTTAAATTACTTGAAATCAAAATTATTTTAAACTAAAAATTTTCAACTGTCAGTTGATTCATCCCACGATTTGAACTTTTTCTTATGCAACATAGGTAAAAAGACTATTTCCTGAGCATCTTAAAACAAAAATTTTGGACGATTATTCATTAGTTTACGAGAAAATCAAATTAAAAAAAAAAAAATTTTAAATGCGTGTAACCGTCACACGCAATTGACGTATTTTTTTTGATGCCGATTAAGTTAAAAATAAAAATATAAAAACAGGATATTCAAATGACTGTCAATATTATAATCATCATAGAGCTCTTTTATTCAATAGAAAATCTAGCAAACCAAAGTATGAACTTGAATGAAATCTGAATATAACCTTAAATTATAAACAAACTTGACAGACAGTCACAAATTCACAATAGAATACTTTATACTTATTATGTACACTAAGAGCTAATGTAGCTATATTTTTTTAACGCATACATTGGATATCATTATTATTTTAGATGTACCTTATTTTTAAAGTGGCCCCCTTATGACAAATTTATTTTAGTTCGTCTTTGTTGCACCTATGTTACTAGTTATTAATTTAAAATTTATTGCCGTAACACATTTCCGTTGCATTGTCCAATTTACCCTAGTCAAGCCTAAAAAAGTTTTACTTCAATAAAAAATTTACATGTACATAATTTTAAATGGAGAAATGTTTGTTTTTACATAAATGTGTGATTTGCCATTGTTGAGTTTGTCAAAGCACATAACGAATTTAAAAATATCTAATAATTTTAAAATGCCGTTTTTTCGAAAATTAATAAATATTTCTTCAAAAATTTTTAATATGCTCAGAAAATTGTTTTCTTTTCAATAGTGCATAGGAAAAAGTTCAAATCGTGAGGTGAATTAACTGACAGTAAGCAATTTTCATATTTGGTCAAAGATCAAACTTATAATTTCAAATTATCAACCAAATGTGATATCTTCTAATTCATATTATGTAATTTTATAATTCAAAATCTTCCAATTAAATTAATTTTGAATTCAAATTATTAACGTTTCAATTAAAAAAAATAGTTTTTCCAAAAACACAAATATTTTTTTTTTGATAAAAAAAATTTACGGAGCCAAAATTCAATCAACCGCTCCGGCGATCATTTTTGGCAAAAAAGTTTTAACTCTTCTCAGTTTTCTACCAACATTAGATTCACAAACTTTAACCACAAAAATTCCAATTCAAAACCATCACAATAAATTTTCAACTGGGGCGGCCAAAATCATTTTGTAACACGACAATATAATATACTACTATTATTTTATAACTAGCTGGCACAGACGTCCTTCGGCCGCCTTTAGCGATCTAGACTGTGTCGGATATAGTTGTTCGGCCTTCGGTCTCACAGGAGGAATATCGGTAGTATACTTGAAAGCCATAATTGTACAACACTTAAGTCGTTTGAAGTGACTCAATAGTGCTCATCTACTTATCAGATTAATTGATTCATTTTTAAGTTGGTAAAAAAACCGCCCAACCAGAGGTGCATTAGAGGAAAGAAAGATACACAGACTTGAGATATTATTGATGTGTAACATCTTTCCACTCGCTTATGGGGGTGATTTTGTGAAATGGGACGGAAATGTGTAACAGGAAGCCAGAAAAGCGTGCGCTATTTGATATAGACTAATGAGCGCCAAAATTATTTTATCGGAATACATCGACATCATTTGTATTATAAAATGCCATTAAAAAAACTTGGTCCAACGTGAGGTTCCAACTGGCGATAACCGAATGATATGTTGCAATGTTGCATGTTGCAAGCACATGACGCAATACGCTGTGAGGATTCATCTAATAATGTTGTTTTAATTCGTATTATCTGTTACAGATTGGGGTTACGGTTACTGGTAACGTAATGCCGTTCCACCTATTTCGCGATTTTAAATGATTTATAATTATTAATTATTTCAAATAATAATGTTGCTTACTACCAAGGTGATATGTCAGATGTTACACATCATATACGTGTACTGTAAGGTTATTTTTTTTATTAGATAGCTGGCACAGGCGTTCTTTGGCTGTCTTTATCCATCTAGACTGTTTCTGATATAGTTGTTCGTCCTTCGGCCCCACAGGGGGAATATCGATAGTATATCTGAAAACCATCAAGATCGATCCTGAAGTCCTTAAAGTCAGGTAAAAAAAACGACCAATCAGAGGTGCGTTACAGGCCAGAGATACAAAGATACACAAGTTAGGGCTATTATATTATAGATAAATCAAACATAACTAGGCAATTTCAATAATAATATCACATTAAAAAAGTACTCTATTTACTATTGTTATGAATGCTACCTTATCTACTTGCGCGCTTCAAGTGTCACTTGTACTACTATTTTTAGTTAAACAACCGCACTATCTGCGATAAAAAACTGAAAAAAAACTGAAAAAAGGCTTTAGAGACAAATAGACAAAGACATAGATAATAAACTTTTTAGAAAGAATTAGACAATAGAAGATAACAGCTAATAAGAAACCTGATGTGTATACAAAAACTTATTCTGTGATGAGACCACCAGAAATGACTCATGTAAGATCAATAATGTGCAAAAGATGTGGGCGAATAATTCGTTTTTTTACGTGGCGTTGCAAGTAAAAGGTCAAATCAATTTTATGCACAATCTGCAATTTATTTTCACCACCCACTTTTCTATTTACGGATTATCCGCATTTTCTCTTTGCCAGAAAATTCAAACTATGCATGTGTCTATGTATTCAGTACTCTGAAAGTGGTCTCAAACGATGAAATTCATTGAATACGAGCAATTAGTAATACTATTAAATTTTTCCATATGGAAACATTGGTTAGCTAAACCACGAAGATCTTTCAAAATCACAGATAACTATTTTAGAGCACAAATTCAGCCAAGAGGATTTGCATTGCATTAGAGATAATTTTCCCAAGCCATCGAAATGCTGAAGCAAGCATAAGACATAATTGCTTACCTTAACAGAGCTTTTCTCCACTTCTCCCCAGTTTCGATAACTATCAGTTGTAGTTTCATATCTTTCAGTTATTAAATCTTAATTTTATTCTATTCCAATGTTTTCCAATAACAATATCGCGTACAGAGAAAATCAATAATTGTTCGTCATGCATCATCAATGCATCATTAAGAGTGCAATTGAATTAGTGCAATATAACCAGATTAATCTAGACTATAATATACAATTTGGGCATTGCAGTTACCTTGTCCATATTGCCAAAAACATGTTTTAACTTTAAAAGCAAGATTGTTTGTGATGAACACTATTAACACTGATTTACCTATGTCACAGCAAATAATCTATGTACAATTTTTAAATTTCTAAGTTTCATTCACACAACGCGCATTTTACCATAGCCTATTTCCGACAAAACGAAAACTGACCTGAGCTTTTGAATGGATGAGGCGTCGTCTGATAAGATCTTTGCGCATGCTCGTTTCAAATCCCAAAATTATTGATAATTTAGAAATTTTTGCTTATAAACCCACGTAATTTTTTTAAACTGTTTTTGTTAAATTACACGTAATTGATTCTATTTATTTTTAATACAGTTCAAGTCCTGTTATTCAGACCTGTGAATGAACTCGATTTCTACGGCGCATAACAACTTATTGATTGATTACCGGTGATTTCCTTTTGAAAATTTGCACCTAGCATTGTGGTCTCCGTGGTCTCCGAAAGGCATATAATTTATAAAATCTACTGCTTACCGTCCTTTGTAGTCATAATGTAATTTAATATGTTCCTTATTGTCATCTATTGATGCTTTGGTCCAAAATATTTGAAACTGCCTAATTCGCTTTATTACACGATTTTGACGATGTGAGTATTTCACCCACTTAAGCTGGATTGATGAAATGGTCGAATTGTTACCAATACAACTAAAAACAACAGAATATATTAATTAACAATGAATTAGTTTAGAGACTAAGAAAAAAAAGCAAAAACTGTATGAATGATTAATTTATGATTCTGTTAGATACGGAGTTCTGAAGTACTACACTATTGTACATATCGATTGCCAAGTTGAATTATTTCAATTAACATCAAGAATTCAATAAAAACTTCTCTTTGGGGTAAAAGCTTTTATATTTAATCTATCAAATTGTGGTAGATTACTAACATTACAGGTTACATTAATTATTACGCAATAGAGCAATCACATTTTAACATTTCATGGTTTATTTCAAATTTTTTCCGAATGAAAACTGAATAAACTACAGTTATCGTTTGCCAAAATATATCTAAATTTATAAAGTTTTATTTTCTTTTTTTGGAAATTTTGTCACGTAATATATACGGTTAACTACCCACGTAACACTCGATATCAAATGGATATCGTATTCAGGGCTAAAACCTAAAAAATAAATATTCCAAGCTTTTGACTGGTTTGAAATATGTGTAAAAGTTATAAAATAAGTAGACATACAGTGTACAATTAGTTATTTACCTAGTCATTACATGAACATCTATAGTTTAATATAATTATATGTATTGCTATTTATAAATAATTGGTAATAAATAAACCATACGTTAAGCACTTTTCTGAACTGCTACCGCCTTCTTTGAAAAAACATTTATTTGGTAAATTATACGTAATTTTGTTTTTAAAAAAAGTTACTATTTAGGTTTTAATTTTATCCTTTTATGACTTGGATTCGTGTACAGGGGGCGCCGAATGCTGAATACACCCTGAAAACTTATCTTTTTAGAGACATCTAGACATCTTGCCGTCGCCATTCCGCCGAGGAAAATTCAGCATGCATGTACATGAAATAGGGGTTACTGTCACGTATGTGATCACAAGAATTGAACTTTTTCCTATTGAGCATTGGAAAGAGGACAATTTTCTGAGTATATTAACACAAAAATTTTCTTGGATTATGCAATAGTTGTCGAAATTACGGCATTTTAAAAATGCAAATTAGCAGGGGCGTGTAACTTGATATACCCACTTCTGCCGTACTTTACTCGTGGTCTAGAGTGGTCTAGAGTCAGTACTGTAGGCCACCCGTTCAGCATGCAAATTGAAATGTTAACATTTAAGCTTTAAAATTCGTAATTTTAATAGCGTTTTCGATGGGTTTCGAATTATTAGGTTAATTAAAATATCAAAATAGTCAAAAAAACAAGGCCGCCGAGCGCCTTCAGCCTTATTATAAAATAACTTATTTATCGCAAATCTCGGATTTCAGGTAAACGTAGATCTGTGTTTTCGAGTTCCACCTTTGGCGAGTTCTGCCATTCTTCGAAGATATTTTTAAATTTTTTTGCCTTACACAAAAATGGGTAATCATGCAGCCGTGTTAAAAGGTGTATCTAAAATACATGTAAATTTAAAATTTTTCAAATTCGATTTTTTCGAGAACTAATTTATAATCCAACAAAATTTTTGTTCTAGTATGCTTAGAAAAGTGTCACATACGCGACAGTTCCCAAAAATCCCATCTTGAAACTTTCAGTGTATTTCAACTAAGTTGGCCAACTTTTTGTAGGTTTAGTTACTTTTTATGTGTAACATCTTTCCGCTCGCTTATGGGGGTAATTATGGGGGTCGTGAAATGGGACGGAAATGTGTAACAGGAAGCCAGAGAAAAGCACGCGCTATTTGATTTGACTAATGAGCGCCAAAATTATTTTATCGGAATATCATTTGTATTATAAAATGCCATTCAAAAAACTTTGTCCGACGTGGGGTTCGAACTTGCCATCACCGAATGATGTAATTATGTTGCAAGCACATAATGCAATACGCTGTGAAGGTTCATCTAATAATATTCTTTTACTTCGTATTATCTGTTACAGATTGGGGTTACGGTTACTCCTAATGTCCACCTATTTCGCGATTTTAAATGATTTATAATTATTAATTATTTTAAATAATAATGTTGCTTACTAACAAGGTGAATTATCACATGTTACACATCATATACGAGTACTGTAAGGTTCTTTTTTATACCTTTTTCGCCTTATTTGGTTAGCTGTACGTTAGTTTGGCATTTTTCTAGATGCCGTGTAGTTGTTTAATTCATATCCTTCCTGTACATCCTTCATGCAGCTTGTAATATTTAATTACTGCTGAAATTTCAGCCCAAAAATCTAAATTATTAGTTTAACATAAAATTTATTTTTTAATAAAATTAAAACAATATAATTTTTTTGTACGTTTTTGGTTTTTAACGCCTACAGTTTAATAAAATTTAGTATTTTGAACAAAGTCGGAAAACTTTACGAAATTTGCAGGAATATCTGATATACAAACGTCGAAGAAGCAGCATTTTTGTTTTCAACTTTCTGTCGAGCCAAGTTTATTCTACGAAGTTTTCGCTGAAACAGTGAATGCTTCTAAAAAAGAATTTTACACAAAGTTTGTATTTTCCTTTTGTGAACATATTGACCGAATCTTCAATTAATTATATTTCACTGTTAAGGGGAGGGTAAGGTTAATTTGGTGAAAAAATAGTATATTTCCAAGAATTTTTTTAGACGATACATGTAATGCTGGTTTATTTAATTAAATTCCATATAATAATACAACATCTGAACGATATTCTCCTAAATTTTCATGGCAAAATATCTGAAAAAAAAAAATCAAAATGCGTTTATTAGGTGGGATGTTTCTCGAAGTAGCGCTGCCGAGTTTTTTTTTAAATTTCGGTAGCACTTGGAAGTCAAAAACCTGATTTTCGCTGTAAAGAAAATCGACAAAAATAAAAAACAAAAAAAAAAAATTTACTTCGAGAAACATCTCACCTAATTGATTTTTTGTTTCAGATGATCTACTGACGAGTTCTAGCGTACACCGCAAAACAACATTTTTTCGAAGACTTGCGGAAATTTGCTGCCAACGGCTTATTTATCATTATTTTACAATAAAAATTTAGAACAATATCGTTCAGGTGGAATTTAATTAAATAAACCAGCATTACCTGCAGGGCCGGCGCTAGGATATTTGACGCGCTAGGCAAAACTCTATCGGTGCCCCCCCCCCTACCTATTTATATAGCAGTATTGAGCGGGGTGGGGTGAGAATCCGCGATATTAAAAAAAATAATTAATAGAAAATATTATAAAAAATTAGCTACTGTAGTAGCTAGTACATTTAAAAAACAATAAAAATAATTATAAAAAATAAAACAATAATTAACATATAACAGGTTTGAATTTGGTGAATCTGGTTTATTCAAATATTCTAAATTCAAACCTGTTATATGTTAATTATTATCATTTTTATTGTTTTTTAAATATTATTTTTCTACGTAAGTATGTATTCTTTACTTAACAGTTAAAATTCAATATTTTAATATTTGTTTTGTTTATTTAAAAAAAAATAATACTTACATTTACATATTTTTATAAAAAAATTGAAAATGCGTGTAACCGTCACACGCGATTAAAATAAAAAAATTTTGGCATTATGACAGATGACAATTAAAGCTGGATTTATCGTTTGACTGGATTGATAATATAGTTTATATCCAGCTTAAGGCAGTTTTGTGACGATTATTTTTTAAGTTATTTTTTGGGATTCTTTTATGACGAACAATAAAAATATAAAGGTTTGAACTTTTTTCTATATATTCATTGATATTTCAACAGTAAGTCAAAATATTTTCAGACCAAAATTTTCAACACAATTACTCCAAAAGCCAAGATTGTTTGTTGACAAGTTTGTCGACGGTCGCCATGATTTCGGCTAAACCAAACGGAATTTTAATCTGTGAAGCTGTGGCTATGGAATAAACTACACTATTTGAAAATTAATTTTCAAATTTCATAATTTTATTTGATTATTTTGTTACGAAAAAAAACGGCTCGGAATTTTTTAATTATTTTAGTTGAATCGATGACCATGCATGTTTCAAACCTATCATTAAAATTTTAAATCAATGGGTCATACGGTTTTTGAGATATCGTGGAGACGAGTTAGAAAAATGTAGCTTTAAGAAAATCTCATTTAAAAATAAGTTTAAATACGGTTTAAACTAATTTTATAGTTTAACACCCGTATGCATAAAAATTTCTTAAAGTGTCGCTCAGGAATGTTTTAGTTATAATACTGTTATAGGTTATGGGTTACAGCTGATTGGTTGTTTTAGGGTATAAACCGCTTATATCAGTCTTATAACAGTCTTATAACAGTGTTTTAGCGCTATTGAACGTTTATGAATAATGTTTTTTGACATTTTGCTTATAATAGCTTTATAAGCCTGTTGTAACTTTTTATGAATACAGCTGTAAATCTTTTAAGATTTAAATCAAGTTAAAATCTTTAGTCATCATTAATGTGCTATGCCTGGTCCATAGATAATTTCCTTCTTCTTCATCTTAGAAGTTTCTTAAAATTGCTGATTTTGCTCTTGCTTCAATCCCAACGGATGAAAAGGAATACCGATAGTTCTGTTTGCTTGACGTGTAGAATGTTTGTAATATTTTTAAAGTGTAAATGTGTTTGGAAATCAGAAAATCATTTTACCAATATATTCTACACATGTTTAGGAATCAATTTATGAAAAAAAACCTTAAATTATAAACAAACTTGACAGACAGTCACAAATTCACAATAGAAACTACTTTCATTATAATTATTATGCACGCTAAGAGCTAATACAACTATATTTTTTTAACGTATTGCTTTGATACTTTTCGTGGAAAGTTATCTCACACTTGTAGTTGCTCAGGTAACCCTGGTATGCGGGAGCAGTTGATAATTTTCAAGGGTCAAAGAGTTCTTGCGTTTTTATAAAATTTAAAATATAAATTTTTCTTGTCCAAAAAATTAACAAGTAGTGTTCCAAAAATTAATTAATTGCATTCAAATTCAAATTTAATAATTTATTCTAAAATATTATTAGGCTCGCACTTTCGATTCTACGCTTATTCAAATCGCCCGCTTATCAATATCGACATTCGTTCCTACAAATGTAAATTCAATTTTCTAATTTTAAGTATCCAAACTTAATTTATTACTCAAAATATTCTTTTTCCAAATTAATCAATCATCCAAATCAACACACTATCGCTCGGTAGCAAACCATCAAATAATCCAAATCTCAAAATAATACTTCCAAAATAGCGCAATAATGCATTTGCATCAAATCACTTTATTTAAATCAAAATCAAAATTATTACTCACAAATTCAAACTTATATCAAAAAAATCAAATTCAGCGGGCATACAAAATCTCGCACCCGCTGTTGGCCAAAAAAGCCTCTATATCGATCTTTTTCTCCCCACTCTGTACTTTTCCAATTTCAACGTTTAAAAATGAAATTAACAAATTTTTATAATTTAGCACAGGGTGGGTCGAAATATTTTGTTTCACGACAGTATTATTATTATTTTTAACGGACATATTTTTAAATTCACACGCTTATGACAAATTTATTTCAATTTGTCTTTGTTGTACCTATGTTATTAGTTATTAAAATTTAAAAGTAGCGCCATATTGCCGTAACGCATTTCCGTTGCATTCTTCAGTTACCTCTTAGTCGCGCCTAAAGAAGTTTTACTTTAAAAAATACCAATCGAACAAAAATAAAACTAAAGCGAATAATAAAATTTTAACTTTTCTGGCTTTTCTTGAGGATTCTTCCTGTTCTATAGAAATATGTTCTATATTTCTTTCTATGTATCTTCCGGTACTCGCGCGTCTATTAGACGCGGAGCGCCATGTCATCAAATACTTCCACACACAGACACATACTTATTTCACCTTGATCTGGTTTGCGCCTCTTTATCGTTTGCGCCCTAGGCAGTCGCCTAGTGTGCCTATCGCCGGCTCTGATTACCTGTATCGTCTAAAAAAATTCTTGAAAATATGCAATTTTTTCACCGTATAAACCTTACCCTCCCCTTAAGGAAAGTCTTTTTTGTCGAATGCCGTGGCTATGCAGTTTGTAGACGATTAAAAGCCAAAATCCAAAATGACTTGACAGATGACCTGACTTGACTTTTGAATTTTGGTTATCGTACCTGAATAGCTTAGCGATATTTCGATAATGTTACGAAAATGTATACGAAACCTTATAAGTTTTATAATTATTGGTAAGCATTTGAAAAACGGGCATAATCTCTAATTATTTATAAGAAGCCACAATTTAGGTGACGATCTCAAATTTTCTTTTCCTAGTTAACCTATTACAATTTTAGAATAAATTCTGAAAATATTATAAAACTTAAAATGAGTATTACTTTTTTGAAAAAATCTAATAAAATTTGCCATTATATATTTTATTGCGTTGTTTTCCACGGTATTATTAAATTGTTGAAAATTATTATCATACTTTTTATGTATCAACCGGACTGTTATTTACATTTTTGTATTGATGATTGTCATAAATTATTCATATTGGTGATAAAATTTAAATTACCCAAAATTGAACTGCTGTTAAGTGAAAATACCGCCCTGGTTATTAGACATACATAATTTTATTTATTTAACGTTTTATTAACGATCCTCTCCCTTTTCATGTTGATCCTTGTTCATATGTGTGCACAGAAGAAATCTATATAAGCTCTACGGATTTAGTTATCTCATCGCCGTATTAAAACAATAAAGTACTTTGCGGCATAAATGCAACCCGCAAAAAAAAAATTATTAACTTTTAAACCGCAGCAAAATCAGTAAAAAAATAAATTGAAAATGTAGAAAGATTTAGATAAATTTTTTTATTTATATCGCAAACAAATGTTTTATTATCATCATTAATTCATAATGGATTACATTGAACGGCATGAAATTTGTTTAATAATATTGTCCGTAATGTTATATCGATTTATAAATCGATATCATTATGCATTGTTTCATTAAAATAATGTATTGTTTTGGTTAGTTATTTATTTGATATTCTTATCCTGATAAATTAATATTAAAGCATTCCAGGTGGATATTGCATAGATATCGCAGATATAAAAGCTATCGCAAACCTAAAATTGTTTCTAATTTTTTAACAATTTTTATTTATATTGCCCGTATTTTTTCAAAAAAAAAAAAAAACAGCGCTAAAATGAATTCTTGGCAGTAATCTTGCGAGATCTTTACAGATCCGATTATTGGATCGGGCGCCATCAAAATTATTTTTTTTTTAATTTCAGATACTTCAAGAAAAGGGATTAACATCATCTATAAAAGTTAAATGGGATAATCATTATCAGGGAAGGTGCAACTTAAACGGGTTTGTGCATCTAATTTCTAAGCGTTGATTTTCCACCTACCTAAACCCAGTTCAATAACGCATAATATTTATGCTCATTTGGTCCAGCGCAAATTTAAAATACCACTTTGAATTTGTAAACAAATGATATAAATCTTCACCGAATCGATGTCACGGTATAGTATTTGACGGGATACTCGGAACACTGCGCCCGTTCTTGAACGAAAGGTTTACCATGCATGTCCTATTAACCAACCTGGCAGGCGTCGGCACGCATCCCCCCACAGCGGCGCAAGCGTCGGGATACCTTACTAAAAGCAAACAGGTGTTAATTTAGTAGGCTCATGTAACGTGAAAAAATAATTGGGCTGGATAATTTAACATTATAAAATTTTAAAAAATCCATTTAAAACACGCGTTGTTCCAGTTTTATATTAATTAAAGAGTTTGCATTTGGATATTAATGTTTTTTCCGTCTGTCCTGCTTAATTAAATAAGTGTAAACCTCATAACGCTTAATAATTCCTTCTATAACGCGGTACTTTCTTAACACGGTTTTCATCTAACGCGAAACAAAAATTATAACAACCCACCTAACAGTAATATTCTTATATTATATTATTAAATTTGTATTACATTTGCAATTTAGAAACAAGTCAAGATGAACTCCATAAACTCATTTTGATCTATAGTCGATCTAAGATATGAATAATATAGGTGGCGCGTTGTTTGCAAAGTCTAATTTACATGGGGAAACTTCAGATAATTTAAAAAGTACTTAATCTTGTAATAATATTAAACATTTACCACAAAAAAAGCGAAATGTTATAACTAGAGTGTGGAATTTATGCACTAAAAAGTACCCAATATATGCACATACATATGCAGCAATAAATGCCTGAAATATGCACATATATGCTTTAAAAATAAAAGATTATGTACTAAAAAACAAACACCTTTAATTTTTTTAATTAATTTTATTGAGAGATTTAATTACAATTAACAATAAGTTTATACGCCAGCCACATTTTTGTAATTTTTGTTACTTATTGTGCTGAAAGGTCAGTCCTCGAATAACAATTCCCCAAAGCTGTTGGGACAGATAGTAAGAAATTTTCGAGAAAATCGTTTTTGAAATATTGAAAATGGAACTGTTGAATAAAAAAAGTACAAAACTGCACATACGAAAATATCCACCGAATATTAAAATTATGCAAAATATGTATTTTAAAAAGTATTTTATTGAATTCTGATTTGCCTAATTTGGCTTTATCCATATGGATTTTGGTGACATATCAATTTTAAGAAATATGCAAATTCATTAAATTCCGTGCTCTAATTATGACTCATAAAATAATCATAAGCTGCATTTCCATTATGACGGCATAATAAACAGCAATATTGATGTATGATGTTTATTGCGGATGCAACAGTAAATAAACAAATTCGTTTTCAAGCCGTGCCTGGGAAGCTGTTCTTTTCAAAGATATCTTTGCAAAGTTTATCTTTTTTAAATTTTATTTTCTTAAAAGTATGAAAATATGCACTTATATGTCTTAAAAATAAAAACATATGAAATATGCAGTAAAAATAAAAACATATGAAATATGCACTCTCAAATTTTGGTTGTAAACTCTAAAGTGCACTTATAATTTATAACTTTTTTGAAATTGTTGTTTGGTTAACCATATTTGAAAGAGATTATTATTTTAAGTTGGTAGTTCGATTTATGTATAATTGCAATTATATTGTTTTGTGTATTTTGTACAAAAATATGCTAACAGCTAATATTCTACGTTAAATTTCTATTAAAAAGGCGTCTCGAGACTGTCACTGTTACTGCGTGCGCATTGAAACTTAAAACCATGCTTGCAAACCATCATGCACAAAACCCGTGTGAAACCAACCATGCACAGGAGCCATCATGCTAAGTACCATGCACAGAAACAAGCAAGGAAACCATCAGCAAAACAAGCATCGTGTGAGGCGACAGTTTAGGCAACACGCATAGCACTTCAATCACGAAAATTTCGTTATTGTAATAGCGTCTAACTTCAAAGCAATTTCATTAGTTTACAATTCAAGGTTGTCACTTTAGTACAAATTCCAATATTTTTCTTAAAAAAAACAGACTATATTTGCTACTATTTTGGGTTTGTTCGTGCTTTGGTTGTCGCTGAAGCCGTGATTTGTCAATGATGACAATTCGGGCATTAACGTCAATGACCGACTGATGACGATTTCCAGCTAAATTGGACATTGACGTTAATGCCCGGTCAATAACGTCAATAACCGTGTATTTTGGGCAATGTTGACATAAGATTTCAAATGTGATTTTTACATTATTGTATTGCCTGCGTCATTGCCCGCTCTGTATTGGGCAATGATGAAACTCGAAAATAAAAATCTACAAATTATAGATTTAAACCCCTTATTGTCTAAAATTAAGAGCTTTCGAGTTATAAATTAAGTAGGTAAAAATAAAATAAACAAACTAAACAAAATATTAAAATAATGAATTTTAACTGTTAAGTAAAGAATACATACTTAAATAATATTTAAAAAACAATAAAATTCAAGACATTTAAGATCATTTAACAGGCAATAACGACATTTAACAGGTTTGGACTTGGATCTCATAGAAAATCTGAAATAATAAACAATAAAGCAGCTACAAAACAAAAAAATAAATTTTTTTATTAAAGGTTAAAATTACATTATTTAAGTAAATGTTCAAAATAAGAAAGAAACGATAATGTAATAATTTAACCTTAATAAATAAAATATTAATATTCAGGGTTGCAAAAAATATGTTTTTTACCAATCCTGATTAGTTATTAATGATTAATTTAAAAAATTTAATTTTATAATTTTTTAATTTTTTTAAAATTTCTATAATAAATTATTAAAGATTATATATATTTTTTTATATATAAAAAATATCACATGTTAATAACCTAAACCATTTTAAAGATTATATATAATAGAAAACCCACATAATTAAGGTAAGAGCGGTAGACACATTGCCTGCTTTTTCGACCGTCTAGCCATCACACAATGTGTTTCTGACTTGTTAGTCGTCATCAGTACCGCTTACTTAGTGTTATCACTTAATTATGTGCACTATACCAGCTACTGGTTCACACTTTTTGTGGACTGCTATACTCGATGTCACTACACAAAAATTGGAACCGCGCCAACGTGCGTTATCGAGTAAAACTCTAATCAAATATAAAACGGCCTAGCCGGCGCTAACGAGTCAGAAACACATTGTGTGATGGCTAGACGGTCGAAAAAGCAGGCAATGTGTCTACCGCTCTTACCTTAATTATGTTGGATTTTCAGTTTTTTTAAACTTTTATGCTTGATGGGTGCAATATTTTTAACTTTTATATATAATATTTCACTGACGGACGAGTTGTAAATATATAAATATCGTAAAATAAGCAGAATTAGACATATTTGGTTTTTCCTCATTGTCTATTCACTTTTGGTTATTGACCGGCCAAAGATGTAAATATTACAATCAGATAAAAATATTTACATCATAGCTCATCTTGAACAGGCAATGACGTCAATGATCGGAAAATAACGATAATGACCAGCAAAATTAGGCATTGTCGTCATTGCCCAGCTATTATGTCAATGCCCAATTTACGTCATTGACCGTAACATATTGCAATGCCCCCAGCTATTAAAAGATGAAAAATTTTATCTAATCCAAAAAAATCTTTGTTGGATTATCAATTAATTATTAATTATTAATTGTAAAGCTATGAGACTTGTTTTTTTAAATGTTAATTTTTGTATTGTTTAAATTTTTAAACGTGCTGAATAAATGTTTTGATAATGCTAAACTTTAATCTTATGTGGTGTTGTAACTGCACGTGCGTCCTGCAGCTGGCCTCCCCGGTCAAACAAATTCGCTATGATACTTCCAATCAAACAAATCTTCCAAATCTTCAAATTTTTTAGTTTATTTTTCACTTCTACCGCAATAAAAATAACTTTTATCAAATCAAACTCACATTTTTATTAATATTAAAATTATCGCAATCAAAATTATCATAGCGGGAAATAAACACTTCATCGCGCGCCTTGCTGGCACAACGCCGTCTAACTAAGGTTAACCTCGCTGAAGCCATTCTCCCACTTATTTACATTGCCAACCTAATTATTTACAAATGAAATTTTATGTACAGTACATTTACAAATTTACAAAATAATAAAATAATGGTTTTTAACGATTCAAAACACGACAATATATTTACTAGCGCCGTCTTTACTGTGCCGTGCCTATATGGCACATAGACAAAATTGTATATCGTGCAGTGATTAAATTGTTTATTTGAATTTCAGTCAGTTTCAGCTTGACTTTCCACTGCGCAAAAATGGGCAAATCTGATCGCACAAGCCTTTTTAGTCATAAAAGAATTAATGACGTGTTTTAAATCAATAATAATTAGGTTGTACCAAAAAAAAATGCTATTATTCTAAAATAATAATTCCTGTTAAATTCAATAAATCTAATGTATCTAATGTAAATGTAAATGAATGTAACAATTAATAAGATAGTAATCTGATTTTTACCAATTGTGAGTAATTTTAAACACAATTTTTTACTTAAGCTTCCAATATCGCGACTTGGAATCAGCTTTAATAAATTATATGGATAGAATTAAAATATAAAATAATGGATATTTCCCTAGATATGTAATTTACTATTGTTTTATTATTTACAAAGGTTATTACGCAGAGGTGTACTGGCTTGTGCAACGTTGGGTAGGTCTGTTCACACAATTAAACACAAAGTTATAATTGTTTGTAACTATAGCCCAAAGGAACGATGATATTCGAGCAGCTATACTTAGAATTGAATGCTTTTTGTGGTTAAACTGAACAACTTAATTAGACAATATTTTATATTTTTATTAGGCTTTCAGCAAAGATTATTGCTTTCTATGTTGTATATTATATAATCAACCCTCCTATAACGCGATTAATTTTTACAGCGTTATATCAAAACCAAATATCACATAAAACCATGAAAACCGCGTTGTAAAAAAATTATTACAAATTATTTTAGTTGGTACCGCATGAAACCATAGAAACCATGTTAAACGAAACATTGAAATTAGTAATTACAAATCAGATTGATTGGTTTTGCGTTAAATTAAAATTGCATTCTCTAAGAACCTTTCTCCAATTTCCATAATTCTAATTGCTATATTTTAGAATTACGACAATTATATCAATTGAGACTTAATTTTCAAAATGTGGTTAATTTTAAGTGTAGGAATTTTATTGTACAAAACCGCGTTATATAGAAACTTTCCGCGTAATATTGAAGAATGTTGTAAAACTATAAAAATTTAATCGCTTTATACCAAAAATGCATTATAAGAACGCCGTGTAATAGGAGGGTTTACTGTATCACTTTGAAATTTGCGTTTCATAGATTGCGTGAGATAAAGAATTTTACAAAACTTCGCAAAATTTCATTAGTTAGATGCATTTGCATTGATTTGATATTTCATGAAAATTTCATGTAGACTAATTTTTTCTCATTCCACGCATTTCATTTAGGCCCTTACGTTATTTTAATGGCTATTCATAAAATTTATCTTTAAATAATATATTAAACCAAAAATAACCAAACAAAATTGTTTAAAAAAAACTTACAAAAATCATAAAAGCAATAAAGAAAAAGTCGTAAATCACACATAATTACAATTATACTTTTCCCAAAAATAGTATTAAATCGTAATTAATTACGACAATAAAGCTAATTTACACCTAAATTAAAAAAAGTGAAATAAAAAAAAGAAATTAAAATAATAATTTTGTACACGAACATAATATTCTTGAACAATATTTTTATTATTATTATTTTTGTTTTATTTATATACAGGATGTCCCTGTGACTGTGAAGAACCTTAGAAGTGGTAATAAAAGACACTTTTCTAAGATAGAATTTCAAATAAAATTTTTTGGGCGGTACCTACCTTTAAAGCAATTTATTGAATTTCTGATTTCAAACGGCCATAGCTCGTATTTCGAGTTATAAATTAAATTAAGAGCCAAAATGTAAAAAAAAATTCAAGTTTTATTTTTAAAATCTGCATACGCCATGGACGACTATTAGTGCGTAGAGCTCGAAAAACCAGGGCCTGGCGAAACCGAGTACCTATAACTGTAAAAATGCGAAAGCAGCAGAAAGCAAGCGAAAATCGAATTTCTTATTTTAAGCCCACATAAAATGTTAAATATCATACTTATGAGGTGAAATCAGCATGCGCCATTCGTTTTTTTCTGGTAAAAATAAATCAGAAACAGCCGAAAAAGCTTATGATTTCAAACTTTCAGTCGGTTTACGAACGATAATTTTACGTGATAACGTCATAAGAAAACATTGATGAAAAATTGCATGCTTTTATGAATTGATTGAATTATGTTTTCTTATGACGTAAAATCACGTAAAATTATCGCCGTAAACCGAGTGTTAATTTAAAAATTGAATTGAATTATGTTTATGTACCAGATAATACGAATTAAAACTATGTTATTACATTAACCCTCAATGGGCTTGTGCGTTATGTGCATGAAACATAATTGCATCATTTGGTGATCGCGAGATCGAACCTCATGCCGGACAATTTTTTTTAATGGCATTTTATAATTGAAATGATGTCTATGTATGATACAAAGCCGATCGTGCCTCTTTCTCGCTTGTTCCGCGTTCTCGCTTGCGGAACGTGACAATTTTTCGTGCGTGCAGCCGATATATCAATTTATAAGTTTTTTCAAAAATCATAAAAAAATGATGTGGTCTTTTTATTAGATATATCGACGACTTATAATGCATAGAGCTCGGAAAACACACTAGAGCCTGGCGGAAGCGAGTAAAGCTGTGTAAAAATGCAAAAGCAGCAGAGAGCAAGTGAATATCGAATTTATTACTTTAAGTACAACAAAATTTAATCATATTTGTTATTTATACTGCAAAAACTCGCAAAGAAAACTTTGATTTTCAGTTGTATTTTATATAATGTCAATGTATTTTATATAGCAGATGTTAAAGTGTGGGTGTTGACTTAAAATTTGTTTGATTTTGTTACGCCTATAATTTCAAAAAAAATTATTTTAAAATAATTTGTACACCTATCAGTACCCAAGTCAATACTTTTGTATGATTTTGATGATGTCTTCAAAAAATAATTTTATTTACAAATATTTTTGTGAGTAAAAATTTGTGGTAAAAAAATATGAAATTCTTACGCCATCAGTTAGAAAAAGAAAAACAACCTAATGTTTTCTTATTATTATTTATTATGTATACACTTTTATTCGTTGCGCTTTATTTATTCAATATTTCCAAATTTATTAAATTTAGTAATGGATCAATTTGATTGTGAATAAACAATAACGTACGTAAATAATTTACGGATAAGACTTCTGTACTAATTTATCTATTTTTATTTTGTTTTAATATATTTTTTTTATTAAATTTTTGTAAATACGACTGAAAATATGTATTTTTGACTTTGCTTACATGTAGTTTTATCTTCTTGCTAACCTATTTACCGTTGAGTGAAAATATACAGTTTATTAAAAAATAATACACAGAGAACCAAGGAAGACTGATCCATTAAAAAATTTTATAAAAAAAAAACGAACCTTACAGTACTCGTATACGATGTGTAACATCTGACATCTCACCTTGCTAGTAAGCAACATTATTATTTAAAATAATTAATAATTATAAATTATTTAAAATCGCGAGATAGGTGGAACGGCATTACGTTACCAGTAACCGTAATCTCAATCCGTAACAGATAATACAAATTAAAACAATATTATTAGATGAACCCTCACAGCGTTTTGCGTTATGTGTGCTTGCAACATAATTATATCATTCGGTGATCGCGAGTTCGAACCTCACGTCGGACAGTTTTTTTAATGGCATTTTATAATATAAATGGTATCTAAGTATTCCGATAAAATAATTTTGGCGCTCATTAGTCAGATCAAATAGCGCGCGCTTTTCTGGCTTCCTGTTACACATTTTCGTCCCATTTCACGAAATTACTCCCATAAGCGAGTGGAAAGATGTTACACATCAAAAACATAAACCACTATATTAAATTTTTCAGTGGATTTTTAGGCATTTATTAGCTAAGTAAATTATAAACTTTTCTATAAAATATCAAACCTGCAATACTACATAATACTGTATCAAACCTCCCGTAATTTAGACTTAAAAAATAGTACTTAAATTATTTCTTGAGAAACTACCTAAAAGTAAAATCCATCGTGTTTAATTTAATTTTGGGGTTGTTTTTTTAAGTGTATCAACCCTCCCCAGTGTTTCTATAATATGGGTTAAAATTATTTCATGATTTTTATTAGTTGATGAAAGTTGTACTTTATGCCATTTGTTTCCTTATTACATAGTATTATTTTATTTATTAATATTGTAAGTGAATTCAAAGTACGATGAATAAAATTGATTGGCGTACCCACAATCTTTTCTTATATGACAAAACAATAATTTTATTTACAAATATTTTTGTGAGTAAAAATTTTTGGTAAAAAAATATGAAATTCTGATACCATCAGTTAGAAAAAGAAAAACAACCTAATTTTTTTTATTATTATTTAAATAATTATTTATTCCATATTTTTAAATTTATTAAATTTAGTAATAGATCAATTTGATTGTGAATAAACAATAACTCACGTAAATAATTTACGGACAAGACTTCTTTAGATTTATCATTGATTTTTGTTGCTAATCTTTTTATTGTAATATACTTATCTTTATTTTCAATAAATAGCAGTCATTAAGATTAAGAATTGAAACTGATTACTAATTATCCATAGTAAAGTTATTTTGTATTTGAAATTTTAGTACACACTAAAAATCCGTTGACCACGCCCCTACCTGCTCCCCCCCCTTTGTGCTAGACCAGCCCTGTCAGCTCTTAAGTATAAAAGGGGCAGCATCTCAAAGTAGTGCTCATAGGCGACAATTTGATAAATCCGCTTTTGGGGGCCCGATGATGCCAGACCTAAATTAACTGGCTTGGCTGATTAACTACCAACAAGTACTACACTAAAAACAGTACCTAACTACAATCATATCGAACAGTCGAACGCAATCATTTTTTTGCTTTTTTTTCATTGCACCGGTGAAACAGCGGCTATGGTCATTAAAAAAAGAAAGAGTGTCTGAGGGGGGGGGCCTCCTAGCCTCCTAGCCTCCCCCTTTGGCTGCGCCACTGCCTGTTGGCCTAATAAAAAAAAATAAACCACTATATTAAATTTTTCAGTGGATGACAGTGATATTCATCACCTAAGTAAATTATAAACCTTTCTATAAAATATCAAACCTGCAATACTCTACTGTATCAAACCTCCCGTAACTTACTTAAAAAGTAGTACTTAAATTATTTCTTGAGAAACTACCTAAAAGTAAAATCCATCGTGTTTAATTAATTTTGAGGTTGCTTTTTTTAAGTGTATCAACCCTCCCTAGTCTTTCGATAATATGGGTTAAAATTATTTTATGATTTTTATTAGTTGAAGAAAGTTGTACTTTATGCCATTTGTTTACTTATTACATAGTATATTTTGTTTATTAATATTGTAAGTGTATTCAAAGTACGAGGAATAAAATTGATCAGCGTACCCACAATCAACTTGTAATGATTCAATAAAAACAAAGCAAAAGGTGCCAAGTTTCCCACCGAAACGTATCGTTATTATAAATTATGTATAAACCAATACCGTTTAATGCATAAATAAATCATTATTAATATTAAAAGAAAACTACAACTACGAACGATGCGAACGTAAAGCTGATTAGTTAATAAATTATTACCTTAGTTTTTAGTTTCCATAATTTAAATTAGCGTGTTTATTGTGGGGAAAAAATAATATATTGTAATGTTATTTCCTGTAAAATACCGCACACTTCATTTACTCGGGTTACTCTGAATGGCGGGAGCAATTGGGAATTTTCAAGGGTCAAAGGGTTCTTGCGTTTTCAAAATTCAAAAAAAAAATATTCTCCATAAATAAAATAATAACTTCTTCAAAAATAATTAATAAGTTTCCAATCCAAAAAAATCAATTCTCCAAAATAAATTAACAAATCGCAAATCCAATGTAAAATTTTTAATATAATGTAAAATAAAATTTTAATTTTATTTGAAAGGAACAACGTTTGATTTGCCTTATCCAAAGCGTCGAGTTATCAGTCACAACACTTGTTCGCTCAACTATAATTTAAATTTTCCAATTTTAAATTCAAATCGATAATTATAATTTCTAATGCTTTTTCCAAATTATCCAGATCAATCAAATCTCCTACCGTTCGGTAGCAATGCACAAAATTATCCAAATTATCCAAAATATCAAATCAATCATCCAAAAAAGGCGCAATAATTCATTCGCATAAAATCACTTTATTCAAATCAAAAACAATAACTCACAATTTCAAAAAAAATCACAAATCTCAAAAATAAATCACAGAGCCAAAATCATCGACCAGCTTGGTCGGCCATCTTGGCGAAAAAGCAAAAATTTAACGAGCCAAAAGTCGGCGCTGTCACTCGCGCGGCGACCTGTTGGCAAAGGCTAATCTCCCGGTCGGTTCGCTCCCCACCTGTCCAATTTTCACAGTCTTGCAACTCAAAACCATTTACAAACAAAATTTTCATCAAAATGTACAGGGTAGGTCGCAACCATTTTGAAACACGACAATATTGTGGTGTTTCAAAATGATTGCGACTCATCCTATGCATTTTGGTGAAATTTTAGCTTTAATAATTAAGTTGTAAGATTGTAGGATTTGCTAGGTGGGGATCAACACACGAAATTAATGAGCTTTTTGTGCCAGCCGTGGCCGACAGCGGGTGTGTGACTTTGTATGCCCGCTGAGTTTTGATAATTTTGATATTTGTGAGTAATATTTTATTTTGATTTGATTTGAATAAAGTGGATATGATGCGTTTGCATTGTTTGCGTTATTTTTGAAATTTTGATATTTGGATAATTTGGATAATTTTATGAGCGGCTACCGAACGGTAGTACATTTGATTGATTTGGCTCATTTGGAGAGAGCAGTTAAAATTATTAGTTTTGATTTAAAACTTGAAGTTATAAAGTTGCAAGAATTAACATTTGCATTTGTACGGGCGTGTGGCCACATGATAGATAAGCCGACGTTTTTGAATAGGCATAAGGTCGAAAGTACGAGCCCATTTAAAGCGTCACAATAAAATTAAAATTTTTACATTGGATTTACAATTTATTAATTATTATTGAAGAAGAATTATTATTGGAGAAATTATTTGTTTGGACTTGAAGACGAAATTATTTTATTTATCATTTTAAAAAGAAGAAAGCAGATAAATACACAGGAACCGACTACTGAGCGTCTCTTTCTTGTTCTCCACTGAAAAAAGCTAGCTGGGAAAATAAAAGATTGTGCAGGGTAGGTAAATTTACAAAATCCCACAACAATATACAGATAAGGTGTACCAGTACTTTTTCAGATAGTACTTTATCTGAAATTTCAAATTTGAATTTATCTTAGGATAACTAATAGCAATCTTGGCCGGAAATTGGCAATTTACTTAAGAGATGAAAACAGCAACATTTTCAAAAATTTTATTTTTTTACAAATTATTTTATTTTAAATATTTTATTATTAATTTGAAATTTTTTTTTAGTTTGCCATTTTACTCTTTTTCCTCTATACTTTTTTTTTATAAAAAAGTCAAGTAGTTTTAAAGTACCATTATTTTTCGAGCTGTTACAGTGATTTTCAGCCTTATAATATACAGTTGTCATTATAACGACTGAAAATTGAAATAGTTATCGCACGCGAGCTCTTTAAAGCCATAAGCCCAGTAACGAAAAATTTTTCTAGTACAAGTAAGTATATAGCATTATTTTATCGGAAATCAAAACATCACAATTAATATTAACATCAAGAAAAAAATTCAATTTGTTGCAAACAAAAATCGATAATTTTTAATATTGTTTCGTTTGTATGCTTTGGTCATTGACTTGACTATTTGGAATACTTTACAAGTCAGGTCAACTACTACTACAATAAATTCGCGTTTATCCGGCATTTAATTAGCCGGCATTAAGATCCCACAAGATTAGATTTGTAATAAAAACATAGCATCCATCATCAAAATTAATCTAATCGATTAAGCCGACGTCTATCAGCCGACGCCAAGTCTAGAACTTTTGCATGTATTTTGTACATTATTATTAAGTTTTTAATGCCCTTTATATTGCAACTTGGTTAAGAGGAATTTATTTTCAAAATTTTCAAACGAGTTTTTCAAAAAAAATCGAAGTGTATGTGAAGTCCACGTGCAACAGAAAGAAACTTAATATAGCGTAGCAATTTGTTAATTATTAAGACAACGACCATACCACATTGAGTATAACCGTTCTCGTCCGATAACGGAAGTCAAGAAATGTTGGGCGCGGTTAGTAGTTGGATGAAATACTTTTTTTAATAAAAAAATTATTACAACCGGAATTTTCATAACGCTCGAAAATTGATTTAATTCAGTATCATTGCACATTTTCGTAAAATTTTAGGAATTTTTATGTTATGATATAATTGGTATAATGTGGTAAAACAAAATTTCGGTGTTAGGTCACAATTTTTAGCATTTTTTCTACAAACTAAAACAATATATAGTTTATAAAACAGGCATAATTAACATCTTAATTAACCGGAAAATTTCAATCTCGCGGCATGTTTACAGTTCGACTGTGCCGGTTCAATGAAAATTTAATATTAATTATTAACTTATGATAAATTATATTAAATAAGTTTAAAAGTTTAACTTGTTCAATTTTAAATTTATTTAATATGTAAATTTAATATAATATAATTTTGTTGAGATTTGTTTCGCATTTTTGGTGTCGTACCGAACTTATCAAGCTTGAAAAATATCATTCTTTCGCATGAATTTCGATAAACTTAGTTTTTCTTAAAGTATAATTTCTTAGAATGCGATTGTGGTCTAATTTAAAAAATAAAAATATTCTGCTTCATTTCATATGAAGTCCAGATGAAAAATTTGTATATAAATTAAATTAAAAAATAGTATTACGTTCATCAGCTTATCATGTTTCACAACGGTGACCATCATGTTATATCTTATCGTTTCAAGTTTGCCACATGCGATTACATTAATGTTTTAACTTGTAATTATTTTATTTTAATATTCTAACGCCCCTCCGAATTAATTCAAAAATATGTTATTCCAAAATCCAAAAAGATTAGTTTTAGCTTCTTAATTTGCAATGGTCACGATGCCTACCTAGGCGATCTTCTAAAAACCAGTAAATCTACTGATTAGCGCTTCAGTTGCCTTCTCGGAGCGTTTTAAACTTCATCAAAATTTTGGTTGCGAATTGCTTCAAATAATAAATTGATTACTTCAACTCAGTGGTTCCCAAAGTGATCTATATCGACCCCCAGGGGTCGACGACGACCTGCAAGGAGTCTATGTAAGCAAAAAAAATATTGGAGGTCCATGAGATGTAAATGGGGGTCAACAATAGTGGATCTCATTTAAGTCCAGTTGTTCAGTTACAGGTTAAACCAAAAAATTTAGATTAACCAATAATATTACTTAAAAAACAGCTTTTCAACGTATTTCATTCGTTAATCTAAATTTTCTGGTTTAACGTACAACTGAGGTTTAGGGCCACTTGTACAATGTGGGTTTAAACCAGAAAATTTAGATTAACCAATAATATTTCTTAAATTAAAAAAAACGAACCTTACAGTACTCGTATATGATGTGTAACATCTGACATCTCACCTTGCTAATAAGCAACATCATTATCTGAAATAATTAATAATTATAAATTATTTAAAATCGCGAAATAGGTGGAACGGCATTACGTTACCAGTAACCGTAACCCCAATCTGTAACAGATAATACGAATTGAAACAGTATTATTGGATGAACCCTCACAGCGTTTTGCGTTATGTGCTTGTAACATAATTATATCATTCGGTGATAGCGAGTTTGAACCTCACGTCGGACAGTTTTTTTGAAGGGCATATTTTATAATACAAATGATGTCTATGTATTCCGATAAAATAAATTTGGCGCTCATTAGTCAAATCAAATAGCGCGCGCTTTTCTGGCTTCCTGTTACACATTTCCGTTCTATTTCACGAAATTACCCCCATAAGTGAGTGGAAAGATGTTACACATCAAAAAAATAAAACCGACTTCAAAAAAAACTACCGTGAAAAAAATGCACTAAAAAATAGGTACTCAGTACTTAATGCGTTATTAAGTCGATTTAGAGAAGAGTTGAGAAGAAATTTGACGGTTTTTCCGGTTTATCTTCGAAGTTCAAGGTCCAATACGAATTAAATTTTAATGGTACCAACTTAGAACTATACTTGATTCAACGCCAAAAGAATTTTAAAAATCGGTGCATAAATGACGGAGTTCTGAGGTAACAAACATAAAAAAAAAATACAGCCGAATTGATAATCTCCTTCTTTAGGAAGTCGGTTAAAAAAAGATTTTTGACGTATTTCATTGGTTAATCCAAATTTGCTGGTTTAAACTCATAGGCACTATTGCAGAAACCATTATAGTAGCCGATACGCCCCTGAGTTAAATTTAAATTAACCTTCTTTCCTCATGCTTAGTAGAAAGGGGTTTCAGCGCGGTTGCTAATCTCCTATCCTATCTCTTTAGGTTTGAGATTAAACCTAACTAAATTAATTTCAAAAAAGCATCAAGTTCATCCCTCACACTGAAAACATTAATTTTTTGCTAACAGATAACAGATAATAAATTTTAATTTGGTATATTTTAATTTTCAATACCACGTAAGTAGGGGGTCTGCCCAAAACCGAAAAACATGGCAAGAGGTCTACGAGACAAAAAAGTTTGGGAACCACTGCTTTAACTGATTGAATTTTGGTTAGTGTTTGACGGCAGTGGCTACAGAAAAGTCGCAAAGAGCAAGTTGAGTCAGATACATATTCAGGTAGAATTCGTCATCAACGCCTAAATCAAAAATCGTTGGGTCGCTAAATAAGTCCTAGCCTGAGTTATACTCAGATTCATAACGGATTACGGAAAAATGCCAAATATGTACATATTCCCTCTTTTCTTTAACTCCACGAAATTTTTATTTTAAAAATTTTCCTGTTATTAACGTTAATTTTATTAGTATTAAATTTTGAAATTAAAAAAACACGTGGCACTCGCGGTTTGTCTGTAAAGTCGGTTTACGGACGATAATTTTACGTGATAACGTCATAGGAAAACATTGATGAAAAATTGTATATTTTTATAAATTGAATTGAATTATGTTTATGTAACAGATAATACGAATTAAAACTATGTTATTACATTAACCCTCAATAGGTTAGTGCGTTATGTGCATGAAACATAATTGCATCATTTGGTGATCGCGAGATCCAACCTCATGCCGAACAAGTTTTTTTTTATGGCATTTTATAATTCAAATGATGTCTATGTATGATACAAAGCCGATCGTGCCTTTTTCTTGCTTGCTCCGCGCTCTCGCTTGCGGAACGTGACAATTTTTCGTGTGTGCAGCCGGTATATCAATTTATAAGACGTTATCATGTCAAAATAATATTAAGAACCGATTTTATCTAAAATTTGATAGTTTGGTATGCGCAGGCAGTATCTCACAATTTTTGACGTGATAATATGAAGTAATAAAATAAATTGCTTTGCAAACACAAAGAAGGATTTGCGTATACATTTTATTGATCTACTTTTGAAAATAAGGTGGTGTCATCAAATAGCATCAGATATTTCCTATGCAGCGGTCGTTAAATCACTACAAGGAAGCGGGTTGTAATCATGGATCATCACCCAATCGCATCACTTGCTATCTTAGTAATGGTCAAGAATGGCCCTACTAGATGACAAATTTTTGTAGCAAAACGGGGGTCTTTATTCACAGCCTACATCGAGTTTAAAAGCAAAATGAATAAACCTGCCATCTATTGACAATTTTAAATTAACAGTGCCGTACTAAGAAATTTTCAAGTTCAAGTTTATAAGAGTTTACTTCTCTTTTATTTTTTTTATCTTCCTTTCTTCATTTATTCAAATTTTTACTATGTCAAGCTAATTTTTAGAGTGATTTTAATTTTGCTACACTCAAAATGGGCTATTTTTATTACTGAGCTTCTTTTTTTATAAAATTGATGGTTTTAGCTATTTTCAGTGAATATTTTTTCTTTGAAGTTTGTATGGTTAAAGCTTTCCACGAGTGGTGAAGATATTCCAAATTTGAAGAGTCTATCTCAAACGGTTTTGCCATAATAAAATAAATAAAATTGGAGAACATCAACTTTACAGCGCTGTATCTCCAAAACGGTGCATATTTTGTTATAGGTAAGTTGGGTTCAATCTGCCTAATATTGTCCCATGAATCTATAGTAATACATTGGTGGTTTTTTTATAGGCACCTGTATACAAACAATAAATTTTGCCTACCCTGTATATTTTGGAAACAAGTTATTCAACGAAAATTGTAGGAAATTTAATAGCGATAAATTTTTGTCATAAGAAATTTTTACTTATTTTATTACATTTCGAAGTTATGATGGATTATCTCTTATCGCTTCAAGTAAACCCCCCATTCACTTACAGGAGACAAAAATTTGAATTTTGTGCTTTTCTTGCTTTGTTTAGATTTTATAGACACAAATATAGAGATTTCTAACTGAAATCGAAGGACCGCGAAATATAAAAATTCGTTAAAAAATAGGGGGGGGGGGGCGAGATAACAGGACTTTAAATATTAAGGGGTTCTGAAAGTAGAAATTTTTGTTACAATTGACACAAAATTAAAAAAATTGATTCAGGTAAGCAGGCAACAATAGTACATTTGCAACAAGGGGATAAAGTGACAAATTTTTGACCTGAAGGTAAAGGTTTGTTTCCACGAGGCTTTAGCCAAAAGTCACTTTATCCCCGAGTTGCATATATTGTTTTTTGCAATTGCGAGAGGTAAAGTAAGAACTCCACTAATTACTAAACTTAAAGCATAAGTTTTAATTTTTACGTGATAACGTCTTATAAATTGATATACCGGCTGCACGCACAAAAAATTGTCACGTTCCGCAAGCGAGAGCGCGGAACAAGCGAGAGAGAGGCACGATCGGCTTTGCATCATACATAGACATCATTTGAATTATAAAGTGCCATTAAAAAAAACTTATCCGGCATGAGGTTCGATCTCGCGATCACCAAATGATGCAATTATGTTTCATGCACATAACGCACTAACCTACTGAGGGTTAATGTAATAACATAGTTTTAATTCGTATTATCTGTTACATAAACATAATTCAATTCAATTTTTAAATTAACACTCGGTTTACGGATGATAATTTTACGTGATTTTAGGTCATAAGAAAACATATTCAAATCAATTCATAGAAGTATGCAATTTTTCATTAATGTTTTCTTATGACGTTATCACGTAAAATTATCGTCTGTAAACCGACTTTTTTAATTTTGGAAAAAGGCTAAATCAGAATTTGTAAGAGGTGGGATAAATATTTTTGGTTTGCGAAAAAATCTTTTTTTGAATAAAGTAATCCCTAAAAGGGATCTGTCAGCCTACTTCTAACACGAAATTAAAAATTTCCTATGCATTATTGGAAAGAGGACACTTATATAAGCATATTACGATTATCTCAAAAGCGGTAGCACAGTAAAGCTTCGTAGTGTATGTATTTGACTTGCCATCTGCTGGTATGTTTCCGAACTAATAGAAGCAGTAAACCGCACGTAATGCATTGAATATGATTTATGAAAGGTCTTTACATATCTTAAAAATTCAGCACAACATCGAAAATTTATTTTATTCATGTTTTATAACCTAAAATATTAAAACTACCACCAACCTTTTAGAAATCAATATCCCTAGCAAGTTATGTCAAATATTGTAACAATTTGACAGACCTTTAAAGTAAAATAGATTTTGGTTACTTATATTTTTTGATTTGTAATCATTTAATTTTTTAAATTATTGTAACTATAATAAGCTATTTTAAAGGTACTTACATGCCAATAGACATAATTATTTTGGATTCTTATGGAAAACTGTCAATTGTCGCAGTAGAAAATAGTGTCAAAATATTGATGTAGATTTTGAGTTGTGTATTGTAAGCCCCTATTGCAGGTTTAATTTGTAATAATTCTCAATTTCACAAAATAAATATAAACAGTCTCGGGCGTTGTTGAATAATTATCATATTTAAGGAATATTTTTGGAGCAGGAGGAATGACACTCCGATTTACGATTTATTAATTTATTACCACTTTCAACACATAAATAAATTATTACGAGATTACGACCAATCGCCGTAGCTTGGTGGCTTGGTAAAGTTAAAAATTTAAATCCCAGTCTGAAAACTCGTCTGGTGGTATGTCAATATCTTTACCGAAGCAATCAAAATTGGTGGAATCGCATGGGCCCCTAACCGGTTGTATGATCGGCGCCCTTAACGTAGTAGATTTTAGTCCATCCCAGTCAAAACCTTGAAACCATCTAAGGACCATAACAAATTAATATATTACTTGAATGAACAAGAAATGGTAAACCTACTTATGTTTCTTGATATCCTGGATTCCTCCTCGTTGGTAACCTAGTCGCTCGGAGGGCATATCCCTGCATAACTTTTTAATTAAACTTTGAGCTGACCTGCTGACATTACTGTTTGCAAAATCAATCATATCAATTCCCTTTAAAATTAAATTGTAAGTTTTCATTGGATCTGAAGCTGTAAATGGCGGGCTAAAAGATAAATTAATTTAGTTTTTTTCAAAAAACTATCGTTTTTACTTACCTTCCTGTTAAGAGTTCGTACAATAAAATGCCCAACGCCCAATAATCAACTGCCCTATCATGGCCTTTATTTAGGATAGTTTCAGGAGCCACATATTCAGGTGTCCCGCAGAAAGTCCAAGTTTTGCTGCTGTAGCCCAACCTCTTAGAGAATCCGAAATCGACTAATTTTACGTAACCTTGATTATCCAGTAATAAATTTTCTGGTTTTAAGTCCCTGTATATGATACCATGACTATGAAGATAATCGAATGCTTCTACCACGCAGGCAGCTATAAAACGAGTGGTGTGGTGATCAAAGCAACCCCTGTCCCTTAATATAGTCCAAACTTCTCCACCCAGGCAGGCTTCCAGTAACATATAGACATATTTTGAGTCCCGAAAAGTTTTGTATAGTCTAAAAGAAATTCAATTTTGTGATAAAAATGAAAATTACAATATAGATATAGAGGAAGAGAATTAATGAATTAATTAATTAATTTTTTTTAAAACTTATTCAAAAAAGCTTTGTATTTCATATAAATTTATTAAAAAATTATTTATTTGTGTGTAAATAAAACTTCAAGTTAAGAAATAGCGCCATCTACTCATTTATAATACTACTAAAATTACGTCGGTAGTTGACCTAAACCAAATAGTCCTAAACCAACCAATCTTGGTGGAACCATAAGTATTAATAACTTCCAAATTTTGTCACCCCGCAAACAATTTCTGGTCTTTCTTAAATTTCTTTATACCCCTAAACTTAATTTATTTATTTTTCATTCTACTTTAAAATATAATTAATAATTAAATGTTTTTGTTAACAATTTTGTTAATTTGTTAATAATTTTTCATATGCACTGTGCAAGATTTGATGTTTGAGATCCTTATTATTTATTATGAGTAAATACCTGCTATATAACAATAATCAATTACTGCATAAATAATAAATTACTGCATAAATTATTCATAAAAATAATTTATCTGTAGTCGTGTGAAAAGAAATAAATAACATAATTATGATAAGTTATATTTTTGATATGTAACATCTTTCCACTCGTTTATGGGGGTAATTTCGTGAAATAGAACGGAAATGCGTAACAGGAAGCCAGAAAAGCGCGCGCTATTTGATTTGACTAATTAGCGCCAAAATTATTTTATCGGACATAATTTGTATTATAAAATGCCATTAAAAAAAAAACTGGCCGACGTGAGGTTCGAACTCGCGATCACCGAATGATATAATTATGTTACAAGCACATAACGCAAAACGCTGTGAAGGTTCATCTAATAATATTGTTCTAATTCGTATTATCTGTTACAGATTAGGGTTACGGTTACTGGTAACGTAATGCCGTTTCACCTATTTTGCGATTTTAAATAATTTATAATTATTATTAATTATGTGAAATAATAATGTTGCTCAGTACCAAGGTGAAATATCAGATGTTACACATCATATACGAGTACTGTAAGGCTCGCTCGTTCGTTTTTTTTATATTAATTTTTAATTGAAAAATTTTAAATTATTAATTTAAAATTTACGTTTTAAAATAATTATATAGTATGTAATAAAGTAGATAATTATTATTAAAAAAAAAATAATTTTATTTGTAAAAACAAACAATGAAACAATAATTCTATTTTTCTGATGAGATTACAGATATTATCCAAAATGTGATTCGGTAAGGCTGTTGTTCAATTTATGATTTTTGTGTACTATTTCTTTATTCGTCAATAATTCTAAGACGGCTCTGACTATCGATGTTTAAATTAGAAATACATCTACTGGATTAAAACGACCATTATCTGAACTATTATATTTTTATTATTGTAATATAGGATGTCCAGATGTCGGCATATTTTTGCAAACCGATAAAGTAAACAGTAAATTTAACTAGAAATTTTTTTAGTTTTTTTTGTTTCTCGTTTTTCGAGATTATACGATAACCTTTACCCTGATTTAAAAATTTTTTCGAAAAACTTATGACAGTTTATAGCATAAATTACAAATTTCAACATTAAAATTTACGGTTCATCCAAAACTTTGGATAAAATAAAACAAACATTGAAAAAATTGAAAGCGCATACTGTGGTGGCTGCCTCCATCAAGTTAGCTCCGCCCATGTTATATATTTTCACATTATACAAGAATTTTTTGGCATAATAGGCACTCGAAAATAGCAGATTCGACGCCGCTTTCACTCATTAAAAACATACCCAAAATTATATTTTAAATAAATTTATAATATATTTTTTACAGGGTTTTTTTCAAAAAATCAAATTCTTGATTAATTTGGAAGATGATCAAGCAAAGAATCTAAATCAATTTTTTCTATAAATTTCGAAATAATCGAATTTGAAATATTGTGTTTTCACATAACAATCGGTGAATTGTTCATTCTGTTGACGTTGCGTGTGCTTATCGTAAATAGTTGCTTACTTGATTTAGTGGGCAAGTTAGGTCTATTAAGCAGTTTGTTCACATTTTCGTGGTTTCGACCTCCAAAACGCAGCTGCTTGGGAAGGATACGGGATTACTCGTTGATCTGACCGGACACGGAAGCCTCTTCCATCTAGGACCGGAAGGGGATGGAAAGCGTGCATCAGTTATGGAACTTTTGCTTCGACTTTCCCGGCCCAGGTAACAAAGCAATTGATTCTCTACAACTTGTCTTGCCTCGAAAGGCCTAACCATTCTTCAAAGATAATCCATGTCGTCGCTTGGGATTTGCTATGACTGGTTTCATTTCGCTTGCCAAAGTTGGATTGCCATCATTCTTTGGGGTGCACGTAATCTCACAGAATTTATAGGATGGATGGACCGTTGTGTGCTAATTCATCAACCCGATCCCGAACCAACTGGTTACACCAGTCATTTTGAAAAAAAGTATGGGCCAAGCCCGGTCTTCACAAATGCTATTCATGGTTCTGATTCTTAGTAGGCGGAGCCACCCAGGTATGGATTCTAGTTATGGTTTATTAAAAATAGGAATTCGTTAATTATGACCGATGTTAAGTCTCTAATCTAATCAGATCAATAATTTTCAAATTGAAGTCACTGCAGGACACAATAGAGCCTTAGTGATTTACTCTTTTAACATAGAGCGGATACACCTTGTATATGTAGCAAAAAAATTGCATGCGTTTTTGCAAGCGTCAGCTAATTTTGTACATTCTTTTTTTCCAAAATTGTGAAATTGTGAAGTATTAAACAATACGGAAAGATGATTAGGAATTTTTCTGAATAAAATTTCCAAAGATGAAATGATTTCAAATTATGCAGGATAGGTGGAATTCATGATCCAGAATTTGTTCAGTAGAAATATTTTATTCGGTGTTCCGAATTTTTTTTACTCAAAAAATAATCCTGACGCATTTTATCGTCAATTCTGATAGCATTTTAAGATTACAAATTCAGAAAAATTCGGTTTAAACATAAGAAAAACCACTGAGAATTCGGTAAAGAATTTTGCAGCTTTCAAATTGATTTTCTTTTCTCTTGCAAGAGACGTACCGATTTTTATAAATATAAAACCCTACAAAATTTTCAAAAATCAAAAATATTAAAAATATATTGTCGTGTTTCGAAAACCACAACAACATTAATTTCATTTATTTTGTAAATTATTTTAAAGTTTAAATTTGTTTAGTATTTATTTGTATCATATTGTATGAAATGGTTAAAAATTTTGCTATTGAAAAAGTAAAAAAAAGTGGGGTTTGAATAAGAGACTTGGACTCATGCCTTCACGTCCAGTAGTCGAGCGGACGAACATCATTCCCGCAATAAAAATTTAAATTGTTAATTGTTTTTGAAAATTAATAAATAAGTTAAGTTGATTTGATGTTTTTGTTTAATTAATAAAGTGAAGTGCCAATAAATTGAAAAACTTAAAGAAATTGTGATAATTTGGTCGATGGATAAAAATACGTCGCAGAAAATTTGTTTAACCAGGCGTACTGAAGCCAGTTGGAATATCATATGCAAAGCGAAAGCGCACGTGAAGCAAAAGTTCAATACCACATGCAAGGTAAAACAAAAGAATGAGCATTTTTTTACAAATTTTTTAAACACTGTTGAGTTTCATGTTGAATAATGGATACCCAGCTAAGAGTAATTTTGGAAATTGGCAATTTTTATAGATTTGAATAGCTCGGGTCATCTCAATATATTATATTTATTATTATTATTATATTTGATTATATTTTAGGTAAATAAGAATATTTTTCTGAAAAAATTGTAATTGTTACCCATTTCTTCTCTTTTTTTTTTGGTTATTATATTTAGCGCATAAAAAATCGCTGCTAATTTAGTGATTTTTTAACTTTTGGATTAATTTTTTTTACGTTCTTTTATTTAAAAAAATAAATAAAATAAAATAAAAAATGTAATTAAAAAATATCTTTTAATTAAAAACCATTTAAAGTTGTTATTCCCGAAAACCTACAATTATTTAGAATAAGATTAAATTGTTTTATGTTAAATTAAGAATTAAGATTAAAAAAAAAGTCATAACTCACTTATAAAATTATTTAGCTGTATTTTCACGATGAACATAAGATATTATAAAACACATGAAAAATCATTTAGGATGAAGTTGACTTAAAATTACACATTTTGTAAGGGCATATAAGGTTAAGTATCTTTTCAAAATGTTAAATTTCGAAATACAATGTCCGAGTTTTTTTTTGGAAATATTGAGTTTCAAACTTTTGAGAAAAGTTGCAGTATTTTTGTTTTTTTAGAAATCTTTTTGATTTTTTTAAAAACTCTGGAAGTTTTTCATGTACCAGAAAAAAATCTTTAATTGTTCAGTGATTTTTCTTATTAAGCAACGAATTTTTAAGAATGATAATTCTTAAAAATTGTTGTTCTTCTCATTTTATATAAATAATATAATTACCAAAACAAATTAAATCTTTAGTAGAAAAATTTTGGAAAAAGAAATTTTCCAAAATTTTTTTTGTATTTTTAAAAATTTTTGGATTTAAAAAAAAATCAATTTAAAAGCTATAAAATTCGAATTCACAGTGTTTCGCATGCTATACACCAAATATTTGAAAATTACATTTTTTATTTCGAAATTTTAAAATGAAAAAAAACGGGTTTTTCTCATTTTGTATGAACAAATTAGCAAAAACAAATTCTAAACATTAAGTTCCACCTTAGGATTCAGTCTTAAGAAAAATTTTCGTGCAGGGTGAAAGACGCTGCAAAAAAACGTGAAAGCCATACCTGCATATAAATTGATTTCTGCAGCACATCATAATAATTTTCTCGCTAAAAATATGATCCTGTTGTTGCGTATCGACAATGTGTTGCTTTTTTAAACATTTTAAAGCAAAGGTGAGATTCTTATCGCGAGAATAATTAACTAATTCCACTCTTCCAAAACCTCCGACCCCCAACGTTGCGATAATATCTAAGTCGTCTAATTTTATATAATCGTATTCTAAAATAAAAATTCTATTTAAAAAATTAAGCAACTTATGAGATATAAACCTTGAGGTTCAAAACATCCACTTGCGGAACTGTTGGGTCTTGAGATTGCTCGATATTCGTCTCCGTAGTCTTTTTCCTTAATTTCACTCAGATCTCCAATAAGTTGTATAAAAGATTCCCTGTCCAGTGTCAAACATTCCACACCAGGACTCAAAGCTATGATGGACGCCGTCCTGCAGTCTTCCTTTAAAAGAGCCTGTTCGCCAAAGTAGTCTCCTTTTTCCAACGTTCGAATTTCGTCTTCTTCCAGTTGACCTTAAATTGGATTTAACAAACATTTTTTTATAATTTTTCTACCCACCTAATATTCTTTGGGTTACTTTAACGCTTCCGCTGCTAATAATGAAAAATGTGTCTCCGCTGGCGCCTTGTCTTATTATATAAGCTCCGGCTGGATAAAATTCCACTTCTAACACATCAGCAATTTTGGCCAGAACTTCATTGCTTAAATTTGTTAGCAGCGGCACCGATCTGAGAAAATTGATATTATCTTGCAGTCTTTGCAAACCAGTCCTGACCATGATCATTTGAAATACTTTGCGGTCCAAAACCCAGACTTGCGAATCAACCAAAACTGCAAAACAGATGTAATATTTTCGCTATCAAATTTTGGCTGTTTACCTCTGATGGAAGCGGTTCTTGTGCAATTATACAAAATTGCAAGTTCGCCAAAAGCTTTCCCAGATTCCATTCGGCCCAAAACCTTATCGTCCTTAATCACTTCGAATTCTCCTTCCGCAGATACGAACAAATGCGCTCCAGCTTCCCCTTCCCTTATAACGTAAGTTCCAGTTAAAAATTGTTTGGAATACATGGAATCTACAATTTCTCTAACTTGTAACGAATCCAGGTGTTTCAAAAAATTATTTTCCATTATGGCATCCTTGATTAACTGCTTAGATCTAAATTTTTTGTTTCCAATAAAATCAATACTTTCATTCCAGATAAGATAAGATAAAAACTCACCTGAAATCTTTCTCATATTTTTGCACCGAAATTTCACTCGGTTGGCCGGTGGAATCGCTCGATTCGGCGGAAACCCCTTGCTTTTTATTGCAACAAATTGCAAAAGACTTTTGCGGTTTCGGAACTCGATTTGCCATTGCATGGTCTTCCTGCAAACTTGTGAGAATGTCCTTTTCATTATTGAAACATGTAGCTTGTTGCAAAACACTCTAAAATAAAAAACTTGTTGGTTTTCTATGGAATGGTATTGGAGGGCAGAAAACTCACCTTCAATTTATGAACTTCTCTTTGTAGTTGTAACACTTCCGAATCCTTACAATGCAACTCCTTTTGACTTTGCAATAATTCGTTTTGTACAGATTCCAATTTAATTTCCAAATTGGAAACTTCCTTTCGCAAGTGAACCACTGCGGTTTTTAAATATTCGTAATCTTCATGATTTTCTAAATTCTTTTTGTACAGTTCGGATGCCAAAATATTGGACGTCTTTCTAATTTGTTGGATTGGATCGTTGGAATCGCCGGAGGGTTTGGAATTCTTTCGAATTGTCGTCGTTATTCCGTTTCCCATTGGTCCAATAATTCCCGACTGCTCTAAAAATTTTATAGCCGGATTGTCCGCGTAATATTCGTTGAGATTCTGATGAGCCAACGCACTCGATTTTAAATAGTCCAAGTTTGTTTGATCGAATTTATTACAAATGTACTGCGGAAAACAAAAATTTTCAAAACATTTATTTAACTTACAAGCCGAATTTTTTGAATCACAACATACAAGTTTATCGCTACTTCTTCGCTTCTCCCTTGCGATTAGTGGTATCGGATATGGAATCTCGGGATGGTTTAGGTATTGTGGCCCTTTGGATAATTGTCTGGAACGATGTTTTTCGATCAAAATTTCTGTATCCACAATTTCTGGATTGGATAATCGCTTGGATTCGGGCTTGTGCTGAACCGTAGTCGCTGGAGTAGGATTGGAAGATCTTTTAGGCGCGGAAGTTGGATGCGAAAAGGTTTGCAGCAAAGGTTTCGAAGCTCTATCATCATTACAACCACACTTTGCAAATAAACTACCGCATGTATGAGATTTTTTAAAAAAAGCCCGGCGTTCCTCACACGTAGTGGGAGAATCTAGCGACTTATTAATTAAAGTTGAAGTCAGATCTGCGCATTCCGGCAACGACTCTTTATGCGCTTGCGACAAAATTGCGGATAACTGCGTCACCGATGCCGGATAAGATTTTTTCTTAACATCCTTCGAATCTTCGTCCTTAATTAATTTATTGTATATTTGTAAATTTTCCATTTCAAGTCACTCTGAAAATTAAAAAATTTTATTAATACCAAATTGATAAACCAGCACATCTCAATAAAACTTGCTGACATATCAACTGTTCTTTGAAAATTAAAATATATTTTGAATTTTCCGACCTATATAATGTATCCAGCGACCAAGGTAAGAAAGAAAACTTACAAATTAACCACCATCGCCGAGGAATATAAAAACTTGTTTACGAGTTAAATATTTTTAAATAAATCGAAATCAATTAATGATAACAAAAATATCAATTACATTTTGAAAAATAAACAACAATGGAAGCTGTTTGTATAACTTGGTGTAAAGGTACGAGGATTGTTCAAAAAGTTTCCCAAGTAACACAGTAATTTAATTAAATTTAAATCACTCACGTATTCGGTATTTGAAACACTTTAAAATTAGTAGGTATACTTTTTACAATTTCCTTTACATAATATAATAAATATATCCAATAAAACTTGAATTTTGAAATACTAGGAAATATTTTTGTCGTTTACTTTTAAGAAGATTTGGTATTTGTTATTTCAAACACTTTTAATATAAACAAGGCATTTGGCAATTGGTAATTGAATTACTTTCACCGAGTGCTTTGTTAAGATCATTTTTGGAAATTAAAGCCGATAACCGCAAAATATTATGCTTACACTTTCCGAAAAATTTAACCTTGTTCATCACCGCTTCAGAAACTTTCCGAACGACTCCCGTACACTTGAATTAGAAGAAATCATAATGAAAACGTATTTTTTATTTCGGAGTATGTAGGAACAAACGATTCTAGAACAAACCTTTTTTACAATTTTATATTCGTTTAGGTTTCTCTTATATGCGCGATAAAATTGAGATCAAATAATGTTGATTTGGTTTCAAAATTTCTATGTTATCTATTTATTTGCATTTAAATAAGAAAAGTTGTAATATACAATACAAAGCTCGACACGTGTACATTGAAATATTGTTGCTATGAGAATACACAACAAATTTGTTCGCAATTTATAATTTGTATTGTTTACATTTAAAATGCATTTTACTTCAAAATAAAGCAAAATATTCCTTTTGGATTGGTTCCAGTCATTCCTTAAAACTTTAAATCTTAAAAACTAATGTACAGTTTTATTTTAGCCTCCGCCTTCAAAATAAAACTTTGCATTTTAATTAATTAGATATTAAAATTTATATTTAACTGCATTTAATGTTTAAAGGTAAATAATCCAGAACAAAAGCAAAATGTACAATTAGATGCCTGATCATTCAATTGAAAAATAAAAAAAAATAAAAAGCAAACCTTACAGTACTCGTATATGATGTGTAACATCTGACATCTCACCTTGCTAGTAAGCAACATTATTATTTGAAATAATTTATAATTATTAATTATTTAAAATCGCGAAATGGTGGAACGGCATTACGTTACCGGTAACCGTAACCCCAATCTGTAACAGATAATACGAATTAAAACAATATTATTAGTTGAACCCTCACAGCGTTTTGCGTTATGTGCTTGCAACATAATTATACCATTTGGTGATCGCGAGTTCGAACCTCACGTCGAACAGATTTTTTTAATGACATTTTATAATACAAATGATATCTATGTATTTCGATAAAATAATTTTGGTGCTCATTAGTCAAATCAAATAGCGTGCGCATTTATGGGTTCCTATTACAAATTTCCGTCTTATTTCATGAAATTACCCCCATAAGCGAGTAGAAAGATATTACACATCAAAAAAAATCTTAGACTTAATGCCTTATCAACAGTTCCACCATCGCAAAATTACAGAAAAATTTGTTCGTTTTTTGGTGAATGGCTAAATTGATTTCTAGCGGGTGAGTATTGTAGTAGATACCTTAAAAAAAATTAAAAATATTATCTCATCCCCATTGCTGGTTACGCCGCTGATTAAATTTTATGGTGTTCTAAAATTGTACGGTAAACAATCTATGCTGAATGTATCTATTTAATAAAGTAGCAATTTAGCAAAATCGTAATTAAATTTACCTAAATCATATCAATATCAGTTTATTGCTTCAATCGAAAACAATATTTTTACACAAGTCAAATAAACATGCTAATATATAAATATCAAACACTGTTTTGTTCGATAATAAAAAAAACAGTACTCAATCGTTCGTTGGCACTCCATAAAACAGTCGCAAAAGCAATAAATTTTTTGATTTCCAATTTTATGTGATTGATTGACAAAATATTGATTTTTCGCGTGTAAGATGTAAATTTTTAATGAAGAAGCGATAAAAATCGTACGTTTTAATAGTTTGACTTTACATAGAATAGTATATTATTTTATCAGAACTAAAGATCAAATTTTAGTCTTTGCAAAGAAAACGATCTAAAATCCAAATAATTTTTGCAAAATATTTTTTTTTAATTTTAATAGGGTAATTTCAAAATTTGATCGTCCTTAATAGGTTTTCTTAAAAAAAAACTTTCAACATTTTTTTCAGAAAATGCTTGCTCTTCCAAATGTTTTTAAAGAAATAAAAATTAATATCAAAATGCCGCTTTTTGCATTAAACTAACTAAATTTGACCTACATTTTAAAATTAAAAATATAAGTAAAAATTATATATTATAATTAAAATATTTGTGAATTTTTTGTAATGATCATCAGCTGATGATGATTATCATCATCTTCGACGTCTTTCGGACCTGTTTTATTTTTTTGCTTAACTCAACCACGGTCTATAATGCACCCATGTTAAAACAGTGGTTCTCAAACTTTTTTGTCTCGTAGACCCATTGCCATGTTTTTCGATTTTGAGCAGACCCCCTACTTACATGGTATTAAAAATTAAAACATACCAAATTAAAATTTATTATCTGATAGATGAACCTGATACTTTGTTAACAAATTTTCAATATTTTGCATCAATTTAGTTAGATTTAATTTCAAACCTAAAGAGATAGGATAGGAGATTGGCAACCACGCTGAAACCCCTTTCTATACTAGGCATGAAGAAAGGAGATTATTTAAATTTAACCCAGGGGCGTATCAGGTACTATAATGGTTTCTGCAATAGTGCCTAACTTTCAATTAGGTAACTATTATTACTAAGGTTCAGTTGTAAGTTAAACCAGAAAATTTGGATTAACCAATGAAATACGTTGAAAAGCTGTTTTTAAGTAATATTATTGGTTGACCTAAATTTTGTGGTTTAACCTGCAACTGAACAACTGGACCTAAACGAGATCTACTGTTGTTGACCCTCATTTACATCTCAATGAACCCCCAATATATTTTTTCACTGACATAGACCCCTTGCAGTCCGTCGTCGACCCCTGGGGGTCGATATAAACCACTTTGGGAACCACTGTTCTAAAATATATATAAATTTTTGCTTTTTCAATTCGATTTTTTTCCTTCGAAATTTTTGTTTTAATACACTCAGATTATTGTCATCTTTCCTATAGAACAGACGAAAAACTTGAAATCGAGGAGTGGATTGAGTGACAGATCCCCAAATACACTATTGCATTTTGACTAAGTATTTATTATGAATTAACAAAATCTTAAAAAAATGTTAACAAAGTGGTAGGTGTGAAAGTGTAAACTTTAGCTAATAAAAGCAAAACAAGTTGAACAAAATCGGTAGGATTGGTAATAGGTGACTAGATTTTAGAGTAAAACTGAGATTCACCGTGGTTGCGTTTGTCAGAACGACGCGAAGCGTCCGGAGCGGAGGAGACTGGAGCAGAGTACCTTAAGTAAGTATGTTGTACGTACTAACAAGAACCGGTCCTACTCGGAATAGTGTGCTACTTTTCCTAAACGATTATAATAAACTTGCTGGAAAACCCGTCCGCGGATGAGCAGCTAGACAATGGATCTCTATTTTAGCGGTATTAATTATTATACCAACGCTAACCTAAGAACGACCGGTGTACAATCTCTATTTTAATGACTAAATAAAAACAAGATTGTTTCCTAATATTGTCAATTTTAATTAAACGTCCCCGCGTTTCACGTAACCCAAAGTACATAACCTAATTACTGAATAAATCATACATCTTAATTTAAATTTTCGATGTGTAACATCTTTCCGCTCGCTTATGGGGGTAATTTTGTAAAATAAGACGGAAATGTGTAACAGGAAGCCAGAAAAGCGCGCGCTATTTGATTTGACTAATGTGAGCCAAAATTATTTTATCGGAATACATAAGACATCATTTGTATTGTTACGAAAAAACGTGTAATTATATTTGATGACTAATGTATGACGTCATGTATGATGAGTCATGTGTGATGAGTCATGCATGATAACATCATTAGTCATTCAAATAATGCTTCGATCAATCTGGAAACGCACAGAAGTAAATAGAAATTCCTGAAGGGTTATAGAATTTTCTGGAAAGCTGCATTTAAGTATAAATGCAGCGCGATTTCTAGTGACAAATCAATTCGAGTTTAAACGCGCAAGTGTTAACATAAATTATAGTGTAAATTAGTGTTAGTGTTAATCTTAGTGTAGTCATCGTTTTATTGTTATAAACCGTATCTGTAAATATTTGTATTAGTCCTCTAGAAATAAATAAACGTTTTAATTTTCGTTACAGTATTATAAAATGCCATTAAAAAAAACTTTGTCCGGGGTAAGGTTCGAACTCGCGATCGCCGAATGATGTAATAATGTTAATGCACTACGCCATGGGCCAGTTTTTCAGTCGTGAGTTAACTTTTAGGTTAGCTCATTTAGTTTAAAATGTAACTAAAATTTTAAACCATTTTAAGCCGAATATGAGTTTTTCAGTGATTAGACAATATTTTAGTTAGCTAACCAAAATATTTGCTAAGTTGGTATCGGAACGCAGTGAAATTTCACAATTTGACAAACAATATGTGCGTATTTCTGGTATTTATGACAAATTAAGAGGTTATGCGGGTCAACGTCACTTTTAGCTGCTTAGCATAGTTAACTAAAATAATTTAGTTAAATCACCACATGTGCTGGTTTAAGTATTTGGTTAGAGAAAACTGCTAACCCAAAACTGAAAAACTGCTAACTAAAAATTTTGTAGTTAACTATTTTTATTTGGTTTAAACCACAACTGAAAAACTGGGCCTATGAGGGTTAATCTAATAAAATTGTTTTAATTCATATTATCTGTTACAGATTGGGGTTACGGTTTTACGTAGAACACACGTACTGCCCACAGAATAAGCAGTTTGCGGAGTTTCCATGTAAAAATTTATTCGTCAACCAATAAATGCAAAACAAGACTAGTTAGATCTCGACACTTAATTAGAAATAATTAAATTTCAGTTTAAACAGACAGACTATCTTAGCACCCAAAAGAGAAAAGCCACGGCATGGGAAAACCGTAACTCCGAAGTCCGGCGTCTACGTTAGAGCCAAGACTCCTATCCTGATTGCCCAAAACGGTGGGTGGCTAAGCATCTCCTCAAAACAGTTAGCTTAGCTTTAATATCTGAGTATTGACTAGATAAATAGCTAAGCGCAATAGCCTAAACAATTTCGCATTACATTTTATCAGCGCAATTCCTTTCAAAAATAATTTAGTTTGGATATAGATACTTCTTTCATAAACACATCCAAAGCATTTACACATTTATTATTTCTCACTTAAACTTAGCTTGGTATAACTTCTAACAGATCATTCGACTGAAACCATTTATATTTTTGATGTGTAACATCTTTCCGTTCGCTTATGACTGTAATTTCGTGCAATGGGACTGAAATGTGTAACGCAGGAAGCCAGAAAAGCACGCGCTATTTGATTTGACTAATGACCGCCAAAATTATTTTATCGGAATACATAGACATGATTTGTATTATAAAATGCCATTAAAAAAACTTTGTCCGGCGTAAGGTTCGAACTCGCGATCACCGAATGATGTATTATGTTTCAAGCACATAACGCACTACGCTGTGAAGGTTCATCTAATAAAATTGTTTTAATTCGTATTATCGGTACAGATTGGGGTTACGGTTACTGGTAACGTAATGCCGTTCCATCAACTTTACGATTTTTAAATGATTTATAGATTACTGGCAGAATTTCCTCACCACGAATTTCAAAATTTCAACTGTACTATTAGAAAGAAGACAATTTTCTGAGTATAATGCGACAAAAATTTCTAAGGATTATGCATTAGTTTCCGAAAAAACAGCATTTTAAAGTTATTAAAAGCAGAGAGATGTAATATGATACACTTCGATGCGTGACGGTCGGTCTCACATTGAGATCTCTGCTCTTTATTTTGTTGACGCGACGTGTGCTTTGATATACTCTTAATGTTGTCAGTCGCGGTCGAACAGACCGATAAAGTACTCCGCACACCAGGGTTATGTAATTTAATTTAAATTTAAAATCCTTTTCCCTTTTATTTTAATTTCTCTTTACTGCGTCTGCCACTATTCATTTAACACCACCGATGAAATAATATGTTTACGATACTGAAATTGGAGTTCCTCGACACGGAAAACTTCAGCAGCGACGTACAAAACTCGATTGACAATCATGTTTCAAATCGCGAAACTGTTTTTTCCCGTTTTAGGGACCTCTTTTTTCACCCTCTTTTTTCTGGTTATTTACTGCACGGCCCGCGAGACATCCGAGACGGTACACCACGACATAGACGCGTACGCTTTTTGAGGTTCAAATAGCTGCTCGCCCATAAAATCCCATTTTGTTAGTTTTCGACACACTTTGGCAAACTTCGGTTAAACTTCTTCAAAGTTCAAAATTCAAAATTTTTAATTCCCCTTGTTTAAGTTTAGTCACCACTCAGATCTCCAACGCCCGTTACCCACTCACCAGATGAAGAAGATTAAAAGACGAGATCTATGGCTTCGAGTTCCACCCTTGGCGAGTTCTGTCATTCTTCAGGGATATTTTTAAATTGTTATGTGTAAGCTGAAAAAATAAAACAGGTCCGGAAAGCGTCCGGAGAGTCTGTTACCTTATTTTTTTACCTTACTCAACAACAGCTAATCATGCAGCCGTGTTAAAAGGTGTATCTAAAATACATGTAAATTTTACATTTTTAAAATCGATTTTTTACGAAAACTTTTGCATAATCGTTTAAAATTTTTGTTCTAATATGCTTAGAAAAGTGTCCGCTTTCCTATAGCGCAGTTAAAATTTTGAAATTCGTGGTGAGGGTTGCTGACAGTTCCCGATTTATAATTATTAATTATTTTAAATATTAATGTTACTTACTAGCAAGGTGAGATGTCAGATGTTACACATCATATCCGAGTACTGTAAGACTTGTTTTTTTAGTTTATTCATTGAAGAAAGCCAGTCTAGAAAGGCAGAGTTCTCTGCTTTTAAGTAAAGTTAGGCTAGTCTCATGACGAAAGTCATGACAGAATCCCCACTGCAGTTTTTTTGTCATTAGGTAGACAATGAAATTAGCGGTAATAATCAGTAGTTTTATATTAAAAATATAAAGAATTCAATGAAACTTAATTTTATTAATTTCTACATCATACAATTAACCAAAAAAGAAATGATTGCCAAACATACCTCCATTTACAATGGAACCAATAAAAATAAGCGATTATCCCCTTAATTTGTTTGTGTTTTCACTAACACTAATTTACGATTTGTTTTACTCGGCTTTCCCCTATGAATCACTGATTAAAATTTGACACACCAAGCTTTGGTTGAGCAACTAATTTTTTGACGAATTTTTTACGGAACTTAAAATATTTGCAACACAAACATCACAACGATGTTCCGCGACAATGATTGTGCTCGCTGACCACTTGTCTGAATTATTTTTGTTTCACCCGAATTAACAAACTGGTGGTTTCTTTGTGAATCTCATGAGGATCTGAATTGTAAATGTTGAAAATTGCAATGCACTTTCTGTAATGTGCGTCCCGGGGCGAGGTTTCATGCTAATATTAAACAAAAAGGGAGACAATTGAATTTGCAAGTACTCGGCACTGTTACAAAAGCTTTCACAATTACAAACTAAAACATAAAACTTACGTTTTAACTATTTAATGACCGAACTTGATTATTAAAATGCATTTACGAAAATACATTTAGTAAACCTCGCAGTGTTACACAAAACAAGAGCTTTAATTTATGAAAGTCCATGAAGAAGGTGGGTGCTCTCTAACCTTGTTTATCTCATTACAGTCATTACACTATCTAGTTAATCTTATCAGTATCTAAATTTAGATTCTAATATAGGTGGAAATATATGGTAATTGTTGACTTATTTAAGCAAGGTATTTAACTAATAATATTTATGAAAACAATCAATGTTGCGTACTTTATCGTGTTAAATCCGGCTTATCTTTATATACTTGCTTATCTAATACAAAATTTTAATATTATTTCGAACATTTTCCTATCAAAATCTCGTTAATCCAATCACGACCGGCGCACAAGGCGTTCGTTCTCTTGACGAAATCCGGGATGCAGAAGATCTTTTTACCTTAAACCACCTCGATTAGATGTCTCTCTACCGAGACACACGCGCAAATTAATTAGGGATTATAATTAAATTTTTCTCATAAACATTCGCTCTTGCCTTTTCATCGCAACATCGCGTATGAAAACCGAATTACTAAGAGCTGGCAGCACTCCAAGCCAAACAAATTCAATTAAATTTAACAGATCACTCGATCAAAAATTAGAGTACAAATAATAGAATTTTCACACAATGTTTTATTAAAAGGTTGAGTTTATCCTGAGATAAAATCGCGATTTGTTAGTCATTACTTAGATTCCGGAGCTTTGACGGCCCCCAATCTTTCAAATTTACCGCAACTTACCCGAAAAACTACCGAGCGCACCTCGATCACTTTCGGTTAAGACGCCGTTTAACTTAAGCGTCGTTATTAAATTAGTCATCAGTCGGCTTCTGAGCTTAAATTTTGTCAAGAAATAATTCAACATTTCACGCATACGTGTAAGTACATTTAATTTCTTAATTTAATTGACCAGAAATCGCAGATTAATAAATGCTGTTATTTAAATTTCTTTCTTGAGTTTTCTGTTGGTTAAAATAAAATTTTAAGAATACCGCAATGATGAATTTTAAACTTTCTAAAAACAAAATTGGATGTTTTAATTTTGCACCACCCACCCCCGCAAGCATTAATCACAAAACAATGTTTAGAGCTGACCGCATTTAATTTCTTACAAAATGTTGCACTTATGGAATGTAATAAATTTTGCTTTGGTGACCTATTTTTGCTATGCCAAGAGCAGAACAAAAGAATATGTAAAAAAATTTGGTTTTTAATGAATTGGGATGGTTTTCTATGGGATTTTGAAAGAAATGGCTGAGCAGTTTTCGATTTCCTATAGAATGAATAATGACAAAAACGTGCAGACTTAAAAATAATAAAAACGATACAATTAAAATAACATTAGCTGGGTAAAGTTTGGACGTTGTTCTATTTCCGCCGTCTGGGTTCCGCTGTTTAGCACTAACAGAAGCGTCTATTATTTCAACTTTGCCAAGAATTCCACTCTTACGACCATCTTCTATTTGCTAATGCATCGTTTTTTTATAAACTTCAGTACATCTTCAATACGGTATTTATTTCAGGCTTTTAGCTTCAATTTGAAGTTGTTATGTCGAACAACTGGCATAAATTATGCGGAGGATGTATCTTAAATAACTAAACATATATTTTATTTGATTTACATGTGGAACCAAAAAATAAATTAAAATAATAGAAATCAATTTTAAATCAAATAATAAATTATTAAATAACAACTAAGGTTAACATCAATCCAAATCAACAGGTGTTTTTAAGTTTTGAATAAAAAAATTTAAATTGCTAAAATCGCGAATTAGGTTAAAACATGTTATCTCCAACGTTTAGAATGCTTAATTTTTTGGGTCATATTTTAATTACTAGAAGTAATTATTGTTGTTTCAGATGATGATACATAGTAAAAACCCAAACCTACTTTTAGATTCAGGTTTTTAAAACTTGCTTAAAAAGTGGCGTCAGTTTATAGTTTGTATCTTTCCACTTGCTTATGGGGATAATTTCGTGAAATGGCACGGAAATGTGTAACAGGAAGCCAGAAAAGCGCGCGCTATTTGATTTGACTAATGAGCGCCAAAATTATTTTATTGGAATACATAGGCATCATAATTTATATTATAAAATGCCATTAAAAAAAACTGTCTGACGTGAGGTTCGAACTCGCAATCACCGAATGATATAATTATGTTGCAAGCACATAACGCAAAACGCTGTAAGGGTTCATCTAATAATATTGTTTTAATTCGTATTAAATAATTTATAATTATTAATTATTTCAAATAATAATGTTCTTTACTAGCAAGGTGAGATGTCAGATGTTACACATCATATACGAGTACTGTAAAGTTCGTTTTTATTCTATGTAAATTGCAATTGTAGAAATATATAGTTTTAATCTTCAAACCCTAAAAGATTAATTACTAAGGTACCGGGAGTTAGTCTATACTCCCAGACTACCGGTGTAGAGAAAAAGAGTTTCCTATTTAATAAAATCATTTTTTCAAAAAAACCCGCAGGTGGTGGATTTATTACATTAGTAATGTAATGATTGTACATTACATTGCTTTCGTATTAAAATTAAGCTTATGGCTTTGGAGGGTATAGAAAATATTATTTATTCAGAGCTGGAAATAATAATGATTAAAATTCAATAGAGATTCTATGATATTCTGTTTTAGAGACTTTTTTTTACAGACAATAGTTTTCTCAATACTTTTTAAAAATTTGATTTTTAATTTGTATAATATAAGTAACTTTATAATTAAAATCAACGGAATTCTTTTACTGTCCCTTCGCCATATGGAACTTTGACATTTTTCTCCAGGTCAGATGTAAATCTGTTGTACATAAAAATACCACAACAGTGGTTATTTGAACGTTTATTTTAAAATAATCATACGTACCATAAAACATAAAATAAGTGTAACAGAGGTAATCTAGGTTAGAATGCTACTAATGTACTACTAATGTATGTAAATTAGCTAATTTGAAAAAGTAATGCTAATTTGACAATTAGCGTTATAGTCGAACTAATTTTATGCATGAAAATACTATGACAGTTTATTATTTAAACGTTTATTTTACAAAAATCAAACATACTCTGTAATTTCAGAAGCAACTGCAATAAAAGTTAAATATGTGTAAAAGTGGTAATTTAGGTAAATTTGCCATTGTGGTTAAAATACTTCCAATGTATTCTTGAAGTTAATTGGGGTAACCGCAATCTTCAACAGATAATACGAATTAAAGCAATTTTATTAGATTAACACTCTATAGTGTAGTGCATTATGTGCTTGAAACATAATTGCATCATTCGGTGAACGCTAGTTCGAACCTCAAGCCGGACAAAGTTTTTTTAATGGCATTTTCTAATACAAATGATGTCTATGTATTCCAATAAAATAATTTTGGAGCTCAGTCAATCTTCAGTCAGTCTTCCTGTTACACATTTCCGTCCCATTTCACGAAATTATCCCTGTAAGCAAACGGAAAGATGTTACACATCAAAAGTTAAAGTATTGAAACCTTTCTTTTTTAATTTAGTAAATACTCTAATAGATGAAATTTTTGAAGAAATGATAACAAAATCATCGATTACAAAAATTTTTTAAGATTATGCAATAGTTGTCGAAATAACGGCATTTTAAAACTACGAAAAGCAGAGAGATGTAAACCCTGATGCGTGACGGTCGGTCTCACGTTGAGGTACGGTCTCGTCGGTGACGGTTTCATTTTGTTGACGATACGTGTGCTTTGATATACTCTGAATGTTGTTGTCAGTCGATGTCGAGTTCCACCCTTGGCGAGTTCTGTCATTATTCAGGGATAATTTTAAATTTTTTTGCGTTACACAAAAACAGCTAATCATGCAGCCGTGTTAAAAGGTGTATCTAAAATATATTTAATTTTACATTTTTAAAATCATATTTCTTCGAAAACCTTTGCATAATCTTACAAAATTTTTGTTCTAGTATGCTTAAAAAAGTGTCCTTTTACCAATATTCAATAAGAAAACGTTAAAATCGTGTGATAGGAATTCTGACAGATCCCGCATAAAAATAAGAAAACAATCCAGCTCATTCTCATTGTAAAAACGCAAGTACATTTTAAATATCCTGAACGTAAAAAAATTATATTTTTGATTTTCATCGATTTGATATTAAATTTCGCAATTTTGATTTTTTAGTCTCAATATTTAAAATAAAAATAAATAAAAAAAAAACAAGCAAGCGAGCTTTACAGTACTCGTATATGATGTGTAACATCTCATAATTTACCTTGGTAGTGAGCGACATTATTATTTCACATAATTAATAATAATTATAAATTATTTAAAATCGCGAAATAGGTGGAACGGCATTAGGTTACCAGTAACCGTAACCCTAATACGAATTAGAACAATATTATTAAATGAATCCTCACAGCGTTTTGCGTTATGTTCTTGCAACATAATTACATCATTCGGTGATCGCGAGTTCGAACCTCACGTCGGACAGCTTTTTTTAATGGCATTTTATAATATAAATTATGATGTCTATGTATTCCGATAAAATAATTTTGGCGCTCATTAGACAAATCAAATAGCGCGCGCTTTTCTGGCTTCCTGTTACACATTTCCGTGCCATTTCACGAAATTATCCCCATAAGCAAGTGGAAAGATGTTGCACATCAAATAAATAATAAAAATTATAAGTTTAAATTTTAATGCTTTCATTACAACCAATATCTGTACAACAGCCTAATTGTAAACTGAACTATTTGTGAGTTTAAAAATAAAAAGTTTCGTAAAAAATTTATATTTTGAATTTTGTGTATTATTTAAAACTTTTTGGTTTGTAATGATCAGTAGTTACATAATTTTGATAAATTACAATTTTGTATTTTATTGAACTGAAACATTTGACTACAGTTGTGTTGACTTTTATGAATTATTTCAATTTTGTATTCAAAATTATCTAATGTTAGAGAATTATGACCGGTTTATAAAAACCCTTTTTTATGAAAACAAAGAAAAATAAATAAAGAAAAAACACGTGGCAATCGGGTTGTCTGTAAAGTCGGTTTACGGACGATAATTTTACGTGTAACGTCGTAAGAAAACATTGATGAAAAATTGCATACTTTTATGAATTGAATTGAATTATGTTTATGTAACAGATAATACAAATTAAAACTATGTTATTACATTAACCTTTAATAGGTTAGTGTGTTATGTGCATGAAACATAATTGCATCATTTGGTGATCGCGAGATCGAACCTCATGCAGGACAAGTTTTTTTTAATGGCATTTTATAATTCAAATGAGGTCTATGTATGATGCAAAGCAGATCGTGCTTCTATCGCTTGTTCGCTTGCACGCATGACTCAGGCGGAACGTAACAATGAGTCATGTTTTTTTGTGCGTGCAGTCCGTATATCGATTTATAAGACGTTATCACGTCAAAGAACGAACCTTACAGTACTCGTATATGATGTGTAACATCTGACATCTCACCTTAGTAGTAAGCAACATTATTATTTGAAATAATTAATAATTATAAATAATAATTATAATTATACAAAGTAAGTGGACCGGCATTTCATTACCCCAATCTGTAACAGATAGTACAAATTAAAACAATTTTATTAGATGAACCCTCATAGCGTAGTGCATTATGTGTTTGAAACATAATTACATCATTTGGTAATCGCGAGTTCAAACCTCAGACAGGACAAAGTTTTTTTAATGGTATTTTATAATTCCGCGCTTATAATTACACATTTCGTCCCATTTTACGAAATTACCCCTATAAACGAGCGGAAAGATGTTACACATCAATAAAGTAAATAGTAGAAGGTGCTGGGCGGCAGAAAAAACCTATATTTCTTTATAATTTATTTTTACCTTTTCAGAGAAATGTTTTATTCGGAGCTAATGTATTTTTAGTAGCAGGTCTAGAATAAACCGTAGGACTCCCTCGCGATATAGCTGTCCGCCCAGCATATAGCCAATAAACTCGCGACAAAAATTGAAACATCGGTTCTTAATATAATCAATAATTATTATTATAAGTAAATTAAAAAACTTCGTGACACCCCCACAGACCCATGACTGTATCCCTTTAAGGCTGTTGTCTTGCTTTTATTGGGAAATCGATTATAGGTGCGTGATGCTTGATGACTTAGTGTATAATAACCGTAACTAACTAAAGAACTATCAATTTCAACTAGTGTTAGACATGGTAATGTTTAAAATTAGAAATAAAAAGATAGAAAGAAATAGAAAACACGCCCGTTCTAGAGTAAAAACTAATGAGTTATATTTACAATTTTGTGGCATTAGTTTTCAAAATAACAAAGTTTTATTTTATTTTTACAAGTATTTTAGTATTATTAATACTTAAAATTAAGAATGGATATTAATTAATAACAATTAATGTTTTTAATTAAAAAAGATATTAAATTAGTTGTTTTATTGAAACACCAAAATGTACTTTATCGGCCCAAAAAATATTGGTTTTTACTCAAGAGATTATAAAATTTTATTTATTTTTATCTAATGTAAGCAAATACTTAATAGATGATGGATCTTAACATTTGTAATAGTAAAAATAAATCTATGAAAAATTTTTGACGATGAACTAGGGCGAACCAAGTAACCTAAAATACAGCAACATTTAATAAAAATTTTAGTTTATTACATAAATTACCAAAATTATTCAAAATGTTCACACTCATATTAAATAAAATCTCACTTATTCTACTAAATCTTGTATAAAAATATTTTTCTTTAAAACACCCACCGAATTATCAAAAAATTTAGATTTATTCATTTTTAACTTGCGATGTATAAAGAAAAAAAAATTGTTGACCTGTAGCTGAAAAAGTGTGTTTTGAACCTACCAACCCACGTAAAAATGATGCCCTATATGACTAAAGCGGAAAAATTAGGTATTGTATACTTTTACTGCTGACGATAAGCAGCCTAAAAATATAACAAACATTGTGGGAAGCAGTAAAGTGAAATAATTTATAGCTTCCACCAAAAAGTGAAACTTTTTGAATGATACAAATGAAGTTTTTATATTGTTTTTAAAAATAGGTTTTTAATATCGGTTTAATAATAAACACACCAAGCGCCAAATTCAATTTTGGAAAAAATTAAGTAGTTTTTTAATCTGTCTAGTAACTTTTGGTCTGTTATAATAAATAATAAAATTAGGAAAAAAAATTACTTCATAGTTTTAAGGTAGGAAGTCTAAAATAAACCAGTCTAGATCTCACCGTAATATCTAAGCGGCATTTGGTGTGAGTTTCCTTTTGTTTGTTGTGCAAACGGTAGTTTGCATATATTGCATCAACATAACAAATTTTAAACCACCGACCTCATTATTTTTTATGACTCTAAAAATAAACTCTTAGGGTTAGCTTTTAGAAAAAAGTTTCTTCAGTAAAATATAATCGTTTAAAACATTTAATCATTTTTAGTGTATCAAAATGAAATAAAATCAGTTATATATAAAATATTTGTAACGCCACTGGTATGCGAATAACATTATATAAAATATAAAATGTGGTGTCGTGGGACACCAGATAGGAACGAAGTACCTTATTACATAAATATTAATTTCAAGTTCTAGTTGAGGTAAAAAATAAATAATTATTCGGATATAAATATGTAATATTGTAAATTAGAATTTAAATATAATAGGCGCGAAATTTTAAATTTAGTTCATTTTGGTTACTTTAAAATACAACGATTTGGCAACAGCAGTTTTAAAACACAGGAAGTCGAGTTTCCGTTAGAAATTTTTACCGTTAGGACTAAAAGGGTAACAAGAAGCCCTTACATTTTTGAACGTCGAGGTAGAATTGTGGTTTTTTTGTGTGGCGAGGATTTTAAGAAAAAGTTATTCAATAATTGAATTTAAAATTATTTCAAATATATTTTAGTCATCAACAAATTTAAAATACGTAAGTTAAATAAATTTATTAATTATAATCTTTTTAAATAAGGACAGGATGAGTTGTTAGAAATTTACGTAATAGGTTATCGACCACGTGTGTTTGAATTTAAACTATTTTAAAATGACTTCATCTTCAGTTTATAATTTAATTATTGGTTTGAGATTGTGATTTATACATTATTATATTTAAGCGGAGTGGGATAATGTAATGAAAAGAATTGATTATTCATATTTGACCTGGGAGGTATCTTTATAGTACAAACGATTGATGGTTTGTTCTAAGTACGAAGTAGGAGTATTTGTTTAAGATAAACAATATGAAGGCGGTTGTTTGAGATATATATTGTGATGATACGTGACTCTTATTTATGAAATCTCTTATTTATAATTGCCAATTAAGGCAATCAAACAATTGACGATAAAATTATTAACGTTTATTTGCAACCCGATAATTAATAACAATAATACAAAAGCAGGACTCACACGATTTGTCGACCAGCTAATACCGTCGAACATAAACAATTCTTCTTCACAACTTAATTCTTCTTCTTCTTCTTTATTTAGCACCTACTTCAACTAGGAACTATTTTCACTTGCTCGTACACCTCCTTCTTATTCTTTGTATCCAATACAATGCAGTCGAACTCTTATTCAGCCGCGTGCCGATATTAATTTCCACACACGAAAAAAACTATGGCCTCAAGCCCCTTGGGTAAACTTCCCAAACAAATCAATCAATCTTCACTAACTATCGACACGCTCTGAATTCTCTTTAATCTGCACGACCGTTTTGGATTGCTCTCCAAAAATTACTAGAATACGACTGTTCTCAAATGCTCTTCAAAAATGACTCGAACACGACTGCTTTCAATCGCTCTTCAATTACGACTGTCCTTTCACCGTTGTTTATATTCTTCATCGCCTAGTTTCTTATTACTTGTAATCTTTTCATTGGTTCTTGTTTTTTTTGTTTTTAATCAAGGTTCTTTCTGCTGAAAATTTAGATCAAATGTGACCTGCTGGTTTTTACTTGCGTGTGTGCCCAAAATTCAAATAAATAACATAATAAAAATGCAAACTTAAATTAAATACAACGATACCAATTAAACAAATTAAACTAACAAAATCTTAACATAACGAAACGCAATATTAGTAGCACGTCACGGGTTAACATACGAGGTATATAAATAAAAGAAATCCTGCTTTATATATTTTTATCAGGCTGCATCGTCAATCCTTTAATTGCTCATGTGCGCAACTCACCTCTTAATGCCTTCATGTGGACACAACAATATATAGATATATAACATTAGATAACTTAATTTAGATGAACTGCACAACAAAGGAGAGGTGAACGTTTAAAATCATAAGATAGCCGCAGCAATATATCGCAGAAATGGCTGATCACTGGTAATAATAACCGTAATAGGACGGACAAATGATCGGGCAGATTCGGTGAACATGTTGCTTATATTTCTTTTTTTCAAATATCTCTCAATGAGAAAATACCAATTACGATATTTAAGAACTGTTAATAACGAATATTAACAAAGTTCTTTATGATTATTTGCGGCTACATAACAATTTAAGATGATGATGCTAGTTTTAAGTACAGGCGATTTATTTAGATTTAAAGAAATGACCAATTAGCAAAAAGGGGGACGAACTTAGATTAAGGTGACGACATATTAATTAAGTGACGATCTTAGTTTTAAGTTGACGAGGTGATAGTACAGAGCGGATAATTTAGCAGGTAAGGGTTTATTATTTAAGATCTTACAGAATATAAAAACAATTGAGTTGAACATCAAAATACATATAGGCGCTTCTTTACAAAGTATTATAAAGATTGTGGTTGGTCATTAAATATGAATAAAACAATTAGAAAACATTACGATCAGAGAAATTAATTATCAAACAGTTATTAAATCAAATTTCAAACTAAAGTATTCTGAATTAAATGATATCAAGGAGATTAACTTTGCTGGTAAATTGGTTGTTGGACTACCTTTTTCTTTTCGGTTAGATATTGTAATGTTCTAATTTATGAAAAAATATCAGGATTCTATTTCAAAAATTTATAAAATTTAAAATGTTAAATTTTGCCGTGCATGGCACTCTTTAATTTCTACCTTATCGAAATCGACGTGTTTATCTTTTGAACCATTTGTTCCTTCAAATGCAATTTTTAATTTTCAAATTTACGACAATCCAAATCAAAATTATGATTTCAAGTACTCTTCTTTCAAATCAATCGACCAAATCTCCTCACTACCGGTCGGTAGCATCAAAATCAAATCATCAAAATCCAAATATCAAAATTCCAAACAATACGCAATCATGCGAACGCACAAAATTCACTTTATTAAATCAAATCATTACTTACAATTTTAAACTTATCAAAAATTTCAATAATTTGCTTCTAGCCAAAATCGCACAACAGGCTCAGGCAGTCGCTATCGGCAAAAGGCTTCGTATTTCCATCGATTCGCCCCCACCTGTCTAATAATTTAATCAAAATTACAACTTACAAAAATGAAATTTTCCACAAAAATGTACAGGGTGGGTGCGAACCATTTTGTAACACCACAATATATTGTAATGCCCCGATCTATGCAAAACTTATAAAATTTTCTTAGCTAATTAATTAATCCAATTCTGGGCATTCATTTTTTTGTGTAGCAAGAGACTCTTCAAATTAAAATTGTAAATTGTAAAAATGCTTACTTTTGTTGGTTTGCGTTGTGGTATTGGAGCGCATCTGGCTAAATAAACTTGTTGCGATGCACCTTTGCATCGACTAAAATTTTTCCAATTCTTTCACCTTTTTGGATTTATGATGCACTTCATTTTGTCAATTAAATTAAAAAAACAAAACTCAAATTAACTTATTTTATTTATAAAAATAAAGCAAATTTTAATTATCGGGTATGGCGTTTCATCCACCAGGCACCACGGCCAGACTCCCTCTTTTTGCATCAACCTCCTCGCCGTACTCCCCGTACTTATTTTCGGCTGAAAATTTTTAAAGTTAATTTTTAAAATTATTAAATTATATTTTTTTTAAATTATTCGTCGGTTTAACAATTTTAACGCGTTCTTAATTCGCAATACGATACCCATTGTGGCGTTGAGCAAAGGGCTCTGCCTACACATTTTAGCCAAGGGATCGAATTCCGGTAAAGGCGACTTTTTTTTTAGAGAAATTTGCAAACCTATGACTCGTGGTTTCTGAATATTACATTAAATAATTAAAACACAAGAAACGCTTAGATCTAATGTACTAATACATGCTAATACTGATACTAATCAGATGTTCCACTTTTGACCACCAGATGGTGTAATTATCGAACGATATAAAAATCTTACGCATTTTCGTTACTGGCGTTTTTTTCCGATTAGAGTACCCCTTCCCATCCTCCCACAAAGAACTTCGTTCCAAAAATAATCTATTTTCAAAATAAAAAATTAGTAATAACAATGCAACAAATTGTAATCTATTTATTTCTAGTTCATTATTCTAGGAATAAATAGCTGGCTTTTTCAATTCAATTTGCATTCTTTCCACAGTTTTTAATTTTAGATAACCTAGCCTATTTTAATTCAAGTGATAAAATAGTCACAAAATAATCTTGTGTTTATTCAATGTATTTGGATAGACGGTTTAGTTGGCCAAAGCCACGGTCTTAAGTTAATTATTAGGGCCATTAACAACAAAGCAGGGTCAATTTGACATATATTGCTTTTTTGAATGAGAAATAGTTATAATTTTCTTGTGCTCAAGTTATATCACTTTTAGACCAGTAAATCATTTTCAGCACCAATAAATCACTGCAGTATTTAATACCAATTTTAAACAGGAAAGTCAAAGTTTTACTTTACCGCGGAAGGCAATAAACAAACCTAAGATTTTCAGGTATTACATTATTTTAATAAATTTGACAAGTTTTATTATGTACCTACTTCTTTTTTAAAAAATTTACTATTTCAAATATATTATTTTGTAGGCTGTAAATTAAGAATTAATAGATATAAACTTTGGCATTGACATTTATATAACCTAGAATTTTTAAATATATATTGTCGTGTTTTAAAATGCTATAAACTATTAATTCATTTATTTTGTAAATTATTTAAAAGTTTAAATTTGTTTTATTGAATTTATTTATTTATAATATTGTATATAAAAAATGTTAGTTAAATGTTAGCTGTAAATAAGGTGGGGAGAAAATAAAACTAGAAAAGAAAGGGGCTTGAATAGACAGACTTGGGCTGACGCCTTCACGTCGAGTAGACAAGCGGACGAATATCATTCCCGCAATGAAAATTAAAATTGTTGAGAACTTAAAAATTGAAAGAATTTGTGATAATATTCGATGCATTAAAATTACATTGCAACAAATTTGTTTAACCAGGCGTGGCCAGATGCAAAAGACCATGTGCGCTTGCAAGGCCACACATTACAAGGTAGATGCTGCACGTTTGAAATTAAATATTTACGCCACAGAAATTTTCAATTTAGTTAAAATTAATCAATTAAAGAAGAGCTCATAGCTATTAAATAATCTGTGTAACCTCAGCAATTTTCGCAAGAGGGTGAAAATACATGAATTTGTAAAGTTGGGGTCATAGCAATATAATTATAATACAAGTTAACAGTTACGAATTAAATTTAATTATTGCCGACTTTCAGTTTTATAAATTTCATTCATCATTCAAACAAATTCATACATAACAAATAATTAATGAGTGACGCGCACGACGGGATTAACAAATTTTTGCTAGTTGGAGAACTTGTAATTATTCTTTACAAAATTATTAGATTTCAGGATTTTCTATAAAAACCTCTGTCATTTCGTCCATGAATTTTATTTTGACAAAAACAAAGTTTATAAAGAATTTAAATGGGTAGTGCGATTAAAGTAAAAATAAATACTTCGAGTTTCAGTTGCAAGATGGTTCGGTTCAGAGGTCAAAACATTATTCCCTTAAGATATACTGAGGTTCTATTAATATCACATTTTTGTAGAATATAAATACTTCTAACTTTTTTAAAAATCCTAATGATTCCACTCAATATTTGACTTATCTCAGTATTTATTTTAATTTTACAATACGAACATGCGCTATTGCATCGGTTCCAAATTGGATCAAAGCATTCGTTTGGACTATGTTAACTCTTAAGGTTTCAGTAGATAGGTTGTAGAGAAAACATGTCGCAGTAAATAATTGGGTGCGTTAACTTTTCAGTAGCTTCACTGCCAAATATTTTTGCTTATTTCGATTTTTGTAAAAAAAAAAGTGTTGCCTTTTATTTGATGTGTTTGGCTGAATGGTATAAAAATGATCAAACAATGGTTTAATTACATTTGGATGATGCTTTTTAACTTATTTTATAAAAATTCGGCAATAGAACCTTCGGGGTAAGTCTTAAAATTTTAAAAAGTGTGAAATAAGTTTGTTTACCTATAAATAATTGTGTGCAATGAGACACAAGATCAAATTGTAGACTTGCATAACAAAATGTCAAGGTTTTGTTTCTTCGGGCACTGCCAATTCATTGATTAATCTTTCAAAAATGCTTCATTTGCATTTTCTAAATTAGCCATAGGGAAATTCTGGTTGAAAAAAAATTATTTACTAAAATTCATCAAACTGAAATTTTTTTCCTGAAAAAGTTTCTTTCAGTTTATAGAAAATTAAATTGATTTTCTTCAAATTTTTTTTTTTTTCAATTGTTTTTACTTACTAAATGGTAAGTACCCGGACCATTTTCTTAAATATTATCATTTATTATAGATACCGACTTTGTTGCAGTGCATATTTTAAGATGGCGTGGTTATTTATAAATGCGGAAGCAGTTTTTACATTGTCATTACGTTTTGAAAGATTAATGTCATTAGCATGTGCTTAACCGAAGTTAAATAATAGTAAAACATTAAAACTGTAATTTTATTGTTTCTATAATAGAACTTCTAATTTTATACTAAGATAATTTATTTATTTATTTATTTGTCACCTTATACACTTATAACATAATTGCTTAACAGCCAACAGCTAACACTTCAAATAATGCTCCTGATTTTTAGTTTTTTTGCCAAGTATTAAGCGCTTCAAATTTGATTTAAAACAAAATTATTTTTAATTTTTTTTAAACTTTTGTAATTCAACTTTTTTACCATCTAAAAAATTCTTTATGCATATAATATGATATACATAAACTTATAATTAATTTAGTATTGGTTTCATCATAGTTTAATTTATAAATTTCAGGCGTGCAATTAAAATTTAGCTTCAAATTTCATCGACCTAAAATATTGTTTATGGCAAAAAAAATTACCTAAGGATCTGTGATCGGCTAGATTACATTTTCTAAGCATAATTATGCTTTTCGGAAATAAAATTCTTAAATTTTTTTTATTAATTTTTATTTTGTATTTAATTTTGAATATCGAGTGAATGTAAACAATAACTGGAAAAATTAGCGTTGATGTGCTATTCAACAAAAAATGGAAAATTAAAATTTTTATAGCTTTCCTGTTTACTGAAAATAAATGTTTATTTTGCGTTTTATATCATTAATTTGAGTAAAACGAATAATATATGAATTTTTAATAGCAATCGAGTTAATTGGAGAATTATAATCAACTTCAAATAATTCAAATATAAATAATGATTTAATAATTAAGTACTGGCCGTTAAAAACTTTTTTTGTACAAAATATTATGTATTAAATTGCGGACACAAGCGCGGTCATATGGCTCATAAGCATTTTTTACAATAATAACTATAATAACTACACAATTAAAAATAAAATTTCACAACAAAAGAATTTTTACAAACAGATCTAAAAATCATATATTATCGTTAAGTAATAGTTTACTTTCTGCACTGATTTAAGTTACATAATAAACCACTTTCGTGCACTAGTGCAGAAAGTGATTAATTGAAAAACTGACGCTTGTTGGCATATTACTTACTTGTCAAATAAAATGCTGACAGCTTTGAAAGTCAACAGATTCTCACAGATTTTGAATTAATTAATTAAAATAACATCAGTACATTATCTTATTAATTAAATACGATAAACGATAATTTAAATAAAAATCATCGATTTTTACGTGCGTTCGATAATAACTTACTTTCTACACTGATAACATAAACTACTATTATGTTGGTATAAATTAATAGAATAATCAAACTTAACAATATTAAAATAATAAAATTTAACTATTGAGTAAATAATACATACTACGAAGAAAACATAATATTTAACGAAACCAAAATGACAAAACCCTTGAATCCTTCTAGTTTGGTCATTTGGTAAGCACAATATTTATTTTAAAGTTTGGTTAGTTTTTGATTTTTAAATTATAAATTTTTCAATTTTGTTTGGTATATTTGCTTTCACTCGTTATTTTTACTGTTAAACATGACTGATGATCTATAATAATCGTGAAATAGGGGCCTTTATATTATGTTACAGGTTTTTTTGTATTTTTATTGTAATTTTTACCACTTCTATGACGTAATTTTTTCAGAATTCTATTTTCTTGTTTATTTTAATATTCTAAGTTCAGCCAGGTTAAATGTGAATTTTTGTCATTTTGGTTTCGTTAAATATTGTTTTCTTCGTAATATATATTATTTACTTAATAGTTAAAATTTTATTATTTTAACATTTTGCCACCCACATACCACAAAAATACTTAAAAAATTGTAAACTTTTTTTAGTTATTTTCTATAAATTAATAACTTACAATATTTTTATTTTGCAGTCAAGAGGTCAAAATTCAAAATTTGGTAGTTCTTGCATTAGTATGTTGGAACTATTTAAAAAGGTATGTTATATGTTGTTCGTTTTTTTATGTTCATTACTGTTTACATTAATTAATTGTATTATAACTTTATATTGTACTTGAATATAAACAAACGAGTCACATATAACACCGAATAACTGCTGACGCTAAGACATCCGGTTCGAATCCGAATTCTTATGATGGTCTTCGTGCTTCGGAGAGCACGTAAAAGCGGTCCCTTTGAGTTGTTGCTAGGCACCATCAACTATTAAAAACAGGATAACAGGCATTCCCCAACCGTTGGTCTAAATGCTGAAATATTTCTTGATAGAGAAAAAAGCTGATGGACCAACAGGTGAATGTTTTCTGGTTCAATTGCTTTAGCTGTTAACTAGTTGCAATTAGCTGCTAGCTAGCTGCTAACTAGATTTAGTACTAAATCAACTGTTTGAAAAACTATCCGATTTTTAACAGTTTTCTGAAGAAGCAATTCATGTTTATCGAGTATTTGTTAAAGCCCACTGATGAAATATTCAGAACATAAGTTAAATTTAAACCTAACCTATCTTTTAAAAATAAAAGGGCGAATTTTTGAAAGACACTGTTAGGGTAAGATTTTTGACTTTCCTGATTATATTTCAGGCTTTTTCAGCATAAGTGGTGGCATCTTCTTTAAACATCCCGTTTCTTCAAAACCAGCAGGTTTTGCTGGCTCAATCTTTTTTTTTGTGTGTTGAAAGAGAGGAAAAAACTTATGTACTTACCCCAATCTTTCCCAAGGTCGAAAGTGTGGGATCTATATTGTGGTGTTTCAAAGAGATTCGCACCCACTCTATACATTTGGATGAAAATTTTATTTTAATAATTTTACGTTTAAGATTGTAAAATGAAAGAGGTGGGGGCGAATCGATGGAGAAACGGGGCTTTTTGCCGATAGCGACCGCCCGAGCCCGTTGTGCGATTTTGGCTTGAGACAATTATTGAAATTTTTTGATATAAGTTTAAATTTGTGAGTAATTTTTAATTTAAATAAAGTGAGTTTGATGCGTTTGCATTACTGCGTATTATTTTGAAGTTATTAGAATTAGTTTGAATTTTTTTTGATAAGTTGCTACCGAACGATGATAAATTAATTTGGTTGATAAATTGGAAGAGAAGCAATTAAAGTTAAAAATTGAATTTGAATTATTTAAAATTTGAAAGTTCAAAAATTACATTTGTGGAACGAATGGTGCTGTTGATAAGCGGGCAATTTAGATAAGGTTAAAATCAATGCTTTGATTCTTTTGAAGAAAGTTAAAATTTTACATTTATTTAAATTTGGATAGTTAATTTTTGTAGAAGATTTATCTTGGAGAATTTATTATTTATTTGCATTAGAAGAATTCTATTTTTATTTTTGAAAACGTATTAGAACCCACTCTGAGATACGACCGTCTCGACTCCCGCATTTAAGAGCAAGCTTGGAGCACTTATAGTGCATGTGAAGAAACTACCTTTTTAAGAAGGATCACTGCAATATATTTATATGCAACCCACTAAAAATCTCTCCTTGTATGTGACCGGCCTTCTGGGTTTCACCGAGGTATAATTTTCGTAAGAACCAGATATGACTCTGATAGATGGAACGATGTTTGCCTGGTCTAAGTTCTTCCGCTTTATCAGGGCTTCTTGATCTTATTTATCTGTTTGACCTTGTCTATTTTTTTTCTCTTTTTATCTCATGCACTGGGCTGTTTCCTTCTCTCCTGGTATACGGGTTATCGGTTGTGGTTGTAGTTAGTATGGTTCTGTGGAATGACCACCTAGCGCATTAGCAGATGGTGTGCTCCACGCTGTCAATCTTCTTTTCTTTCTCCCCATTTTATACAGGTAGGCCACGAAGATCTGAGTGAGGTAGAAGTTGAGATCCTTATGTTGCCTGGTTAACCATGGTATTATGTTTGGGATCATTCTCCTGGTCTATGCTTCTGTTTCGGTTTCTGTTTGTCACCTCTCTATCAACTGGCTGTGATATTCTTCTCTGTTCTTCTTTTGTGCATAATTTATGGATCTTCTGCATAGTTTCTGTCTGTGTCTTAAAAATTTTATGGCTGTTCGCCATATTGGGGATCATCATCAGGATTAAATTCACTACTGTTGCAATTACCTTTTTCTTGCTGCCTTTAGGGCCGTTCAGGTTTGGAAACAGTTTGATCAGAGCCGTACAGCTTCTATCTGTCTTTTCCGCTTAAGAAAAAGTTAACCTAACTTAACCTTACAAACTAAGATTTTAGAAATTAAACAGATGTAGTATTATAAGACGGTCGTCAGCTAAAGCGGTTAAGTGCGTTGCTGCTAATGCTGAATGCCTGGTTCGACTCCGGGCTCAGTAAAACTTTATTCTGGCCGTCTTCCCTCGGAAGGCAATGGCAAACCACTGAGGTGAAATCTGCCTGGTACAACCTCTCTGGAGATGAAGTGTATACACTTCCCGCGGTTTGGAGCCCGTGTTAAGCAGTAAGTCCCCTATGTGTGTGATAATACTTCAAACGCACAACACAGACATAGGAGAGAGGTCGCCAACGTCCGGGAAACCGGATATGGCACATGATGAAGTAGTATTTTGTCTTAGCGGTAATTTATGGAAACTATAAAAATGACCAACTTGCTTTGACGAATTCAATACTTCATTCAGCTTATGCCAGAACTCTTTTTTCGTATTCTCATCTGCAGAAAACTTCACCGTCTACCGAATGTAGAGCCAATAACATAATTCAGCCAATGCCTATTTTCATACGTATCCATAAAAGTCTGGATGACATCAATTCAACTTTCTTACATCATAACACATTTTGATATTGCGGAAATTACTTCAGAATAAAATAATATGGTGCATTTTTGCAATATCGACATCTGATTTTTTATTTAAAAATTTTTTTATTTTAAAATTTGCTCGAAAGTTGTATTGAAACCAATATAAGTTATTTAAAATTCCAAACAATTTATGAAAACGGCTAAGTAAATAATTATACTTGGAGAACTGCCAGTCAGAGAACACTTTTTTATATTTTAATTTATTTTAATTTTTTCTTGAACGACGTGCACAATTTACCTAAGAACGTTGAACTTAAAAAATATTTTTTGCCGTGGATACAAAAAAAATTTGTGCGCTGAAATATAACTTATATCCGCACTCGTCAAGTTTAAACCAACTTGAATAAAAATTTTTAGATGAATTTTTTCAGAAGTCCTCAGACACATCAACTTTAGTATTTTAATTGTCACTTTTTTCTGCTTTGATATTTTTAAAGTGATTGATTCGGTTTAGTAAATTTTTTTAAATGGCAACCCTTATTTTTTTACGTATTCTTCATAAATAATCAGTATAATTGAATAGTTTTTATTATACATTTTTAAAATGCTCAAAGACAAAACAGGATAAAAAAATTTAAAATTAGATGCTAAATTCAAATAATGTAGTGTACTTAACCTTTTTTATTTTTATTTTATTTTATTTAAATAGTTTTGATTTATTGTTTTAAATTTCTTGAATTAATTGCTATAATAATGTTACCTGTATTTTAGAGTTTAATCTAAAAATTTCCAAAGTTACATTTTAAAGATTTCCGAAGCTGGGTTTATGGATAAATGATATAATTAATCTAAAAATGTATGAAATGTATCTATTTTTAATTTTGTATAAATATTACTTTCTTTTTCGTCGGAAGGGGGAAAATCTTCAGAAAAGCACAACTAGCCCGTGCTGGATGGTAGTGTGGAATTCTTACTCACTAAAAACATCTTCCCATTTGTAGAGATTGGGATGGTAGGGACGCGGGATGTAGGCGTGTTCGATTTTGTTTTTATTTTACTTTTTGCTCTGATTGTTTTGTCGAGATTTTTTTTCATGTTTATCATTTTAGGATGTTAGGAATTGTTTTAATCAGGTTTTTGCTTGATGTCGTTACAGACATCATCGTTGACAGTAGAAAAAGATTGATATGCTGTGTCTGTTTCCTTGCAGTAGGGTCCCAAGAAAACCTGGCTTAATTTTCTTTAAACCCAAGTGTTTAAAGATGGTATAAGGCAATAAGTTCATCTGCGCCTCTGCTGCAGAGGTCTCAACACTTTTGTCAGACTTTTAGAGCGTTGCCCTGGTTTCTGTCTTGCTCTTGTTCTGAAGTTAAAATTATGTTTTTCTCTCTCTTGTGCATTTAAATCTATAGAAAAGAGAAATGCCAATCCCATCGCTGCCTCCATTGAGACTGTTCTATGGGACCTTATTGCCATCTTCTTTTGGACTCTTGTAATGTAGGATGTATATGTTTGATATTTAAGAGCGTCTGGTCATACTGGAGCTGCATGTTGCTCCTTCTTTTTTTTTCTCTGTGGAACTTCCAATGTTGGGAAGAAGCGTAGCAATATTTGATAAAGATTTTTATGCCTTCTCTGCTGCTTTTCGTATTTGGAGTTCTAAAGAGAGGCTTTCGTCCACTTCTATTCTTAGAATAATGATGTTGTCTGCAAGGACTATGTCTATCTCGCCCATCCGCATGTTTATGGTACGGTGTTTCCTTCTTCCGCAAATCAGTACTATCTCTGTCTTCTCAGGAACAAGAGTCAGTCCCCTGTCTTGTATCCAGCTCCTGATCAGATTTAAAGTTTTCGTGGTTTTGCTTTCTATATCGGCTGCGGTCTTGTCTGATAGCTTTAGAATGATGTCATCTGCGAAGCCCTCTGCGAGGCACCGGTAGTGTCAGCACTCCATCGCAGCTAACTAATCGTAGTCGGAGATTATTGCGTGAAGCCCCCCTTTATCTCTCTGGATTCCAGTTCCGAAAGGATTTTTTCCCAGTTGTGGAATTGAATGCGTTTGGAACATCCAAGATTATCACTAGTACAAACTCTCTAGTCTTTCATGTCCCTATCCTGCCCTGTTTTTCGATGTTGACTTTCTAGTTTTGTGCCGAGTTCTTGTTGTAATTTAGCCAGGACGGCTAAGGTGGTTAAACAAGCAGATTAGTCTGTATGATGAAGGAATGTTCACCGGTTTATTTTCTTTCTTTATCATAACCAAGATTTCGTTTTTTCAGTTTGTTGGAAATCTTCTTTCTGCCTCCAGCTGCTTTAAGACGCTAAGAATCCATGCAGGCCTCTCCTCTCTGTGAAGGGTTTTTCATACTATTCGATACCCCTTGTCCCAAGTCGACAGTTATCCGCGAGTTTCCACGCAGCAATCATCTGATCTTATACTGATTGACATACTAAAATAATTTAATTAAAAGCAAAATTATCCTGTAGATATAAAAAAGAAACTTTTGATTTTTGTTATCAGTTAATCTATTAATTTTTAAATAGACAACTTTATTATATTTTTATTGCAGTAAGAAAATACCAGAGCCGGACAAGAATTTAAGACTTTTAGAAAACCAAGACAATAATAACTACAAAATGGCTAGCAGCACTGAAATGGTACCGGTTGATGAAAAAATGAACCAAGTAGCAGCATCGGCCCCTTCAGAAATCGGTCGCGTAATTGAAAGCGACATCGATACAAATGAGGAATCCACATCGACAGAGGTAATTCCGTTAACTAATTCTGGCTATAACTATTAATTTAACTACTTATTATAACTATTACTTTATGTCATGCTAATGCTTCTGAAGTCGTTCCAAAGCAGACCATAAATTAATTAAATAGTACGTTAATGTGTTTTGTTGTGCGTTTCGATACAAAATCAAAATTTGCAATTGAAGTTAAGCGAATTTATAATTTAATTTGCAGTAATTAATAGAGAGGAATTTGGATAACATTCAAATAACCTGCTATTATATCCAGCAGACACAATTAATACTGCTTAATGGCATTTTTGACAAGGCTTTTAGCTTAATGCGACATTTTTCATTTTAATGCCAACAAAAAATAACAATTTGCGGGCCGCACAAAATAATTTAGCGGGCCACTATTCGAAGTTTACCTAATAAATTCATTTTAATTTTTAGATTTCGAAAGATACGGATACATCAAAATTTCAAAAACAAAGCGAGGAATATGAAGCTAAAGGAACGGCCGTAATAATTGGAACATCAGGAAAAACGGAATCGGCAGTCGAAGCTAAGAGTTTAGAATCCGCAGCTCGTTCTGAATATTCGGAAGGTAACCGCAAGGTATTGTCTACCGAAACATCTTCTTCTAAAAGTTATAGCTTTGAAGAAACTACCGAATATGAATATTAATAAATCTTGAAAATTTGAAAGAAAATCATAGAATAATGTTTACGAGTTTGTTCGAATGTAAAATTTATTTTAGTACCGCCTACTAATAGTGTGGAAAGTTTTCTCATTTGATTTATTCAATTATGTAAAAAATTATACACAAATCTACCGGGATAACAGCTCAGTCAATTGTTAACTATGAAAATTACTAGTTTTAACAAAACGCGTTTGTTCAGAATGTTTTTGTTCTAACGAAAACCGCTTCAACATAAAATTTGTTTGGTCTAACAAATAATTTTAGTTGCTTTAACCAATATTTTTGTTGTAGTGACAAAAGCATTTTTTTCTTTGTCACAGCAACAAATAATTTTTTTTAATACTTATGGAATACATTAACAATGTTTGACGCTGCATTGTATAAATCAAGGCTGAAGGATCCTGGTAGGCCATATTACAAATTTTCGTGAGTCTTGCTGATTTAATTCACAGCTTAAATAATACATAAAAAATAAATTTTTGAAGTACATGGTGAAGTGAATTTTTGAGTACTATACATTTTTTGATTATTTTTTTCACAACTCTCTTATTCGTCAATAACAAGAATTAACATTTCTTTTATTTTTTCAAGTATGGTTTTGCATTTTGAGGCATTTGACTAAGTAGTATTTTTATAGAATGTGATAGGGAGAAAAGACACTAATTTAATTTTTTTTTGGTGGGCTGTAACTCTGTAAGTTATATAGAACTGACTTTTTGGTATTTTTACCCATTTTTGTAATATTAATTTTTACAAAACTTTGGAATGTTTGATCAATTTAATTTTTTTTTTGTATAATAATTTCTTTAATAAAATTTCCTGCGTTAAATTGTTGTATTTTTTGCAGTAAACTGAGCTTCAAAATGTTACTCGTTTATTTTCCAGAGTGAAATGATTCTCAGTTCTATATAACTTGACAGTTTTATAATTCGGTAATTGTAACGTTTTGAAGCTTTGGTTTTTAAATCTCACCCTATTTTTTTCAGAATTAAAAAATGAGCTATAAATAAATTGATTCCGCATAATTGCGCTTTTCATAAATCTTAATTAGTCACCCATAAGGTTACAGAATCTTATTTAATTAACTGAAATGTATGTAATTTTTAATATTTTTTAAAAGTATGGCAAAGCAAACGAAGAGTTTCTGAAATAAATTCTAAATATTTTTATAATAAATTACTGTAAATTAAGAATTTAATTCAAATATACAATACAAAAGATTTCCGAACTCTCGTTAACATCGCCAGTATAATATCATATCATAATCGAATCAGAACTTCATTGTTACGTTATTTATAACTTATACAGTACTATTTAAATAGTATAAAACAAATAGATAACAAAATAAAATTTAAAACAAATTTACAAAAACGATTTATAAACAAAAAATAACAAAGGAATATGTAGATAAATAAGATAACAAAAACATCTATAAAAGTGTAAAAATAAACACAAAAGCTTCCATTAAAGTAAACATAAATAAAATTACCGATTCGAAATCTTGCTATAAAAAGGTTTTTTTATTTATTCAGTTGGTATCTCTTAATTTAGTATTATACACTGATCTTCCTTAACTTATCTCTTCAGAAAATTTGCTTGCCTATCAGGAAAATTCAATAAAATGTTTTTCTTCTCTATATTTCGTTATTTTTTAGACCCCCCCCCCAAATTAGAAATATAACACCAACGATTAGAGTCACCAAAGAGATTATTTTGGTGTCTCGCGATAGTAACAACTTTGGCTGTGATTGTGGTAACATCTGTGCTGCGGTGCCATAGCGTCGTGGCGTCGAAAAACTTAGAACATCATAATTATAGCAGTTTGGCTTATTATAATTCGTATTTTTTTTTTATTATTAAATTAAACGTTAAAAAACGTTATTTTAGTATTACCGGTTTTAACGACATTCAAAGCCATTTTGAAAAAAAAAATAAAAACCAACGTGTAGACATTGTAAATGCACACATAATCGTCAGCCACACAACTACGAAATTTAAATTCTTTCAAAGTGCCGTTACCGCAACATAAATGTCACTACAGTCACAGCCAAGGTACTGCCGCAAAACCGCGTAAATTTACGCGATATGACAAAATAAATACATATTGCAGTAATACTTTCAAAAAGTGTAAATTCTAACCTGCACTTTAAGTACTTCGGCTTGCCCCTAAATGTGGGAGATTCGACAGTCAGCCTCATAGTGTGGATTTTAAAAAAATCAATACCATGCCTCCAAAAGAAAAATCGTCTTCAACAAAATTTTAAATCGAACATAAATTTTAACTTTTAATTGTAAAATTTTTATACTTCTTCCAGGATCGAACTTATTAATATTTATTTATCAAATCAAGTGTGATAACTTCGCGACCACACGTCGTTTTTTTTTTAATTTTGATTTCAATTTATCCAAATATTATCATCATCATCTGCTTTAAATATTAGGCCTGTTGGCCTGTTCCGACTCAAGTCGTCATCTTAATAGGAGTCTTCCTACATCTCTCTTCCCCCTGGGTTTGTAGTAGAGCATCTTTTTTGAGATTCTTGCAGAGTCCATCCTGAGTAAGTGCACTTCCCACCTTTGTCTACGTTGCTTTATTCTTTCTTGTAAAGGAATCGTTTTCAGCTCTTCTCGTATGTCTTCATTGCGGATTCTGTCAGCTTTTGTGCAGTCTTTCACTGAGCGGAGAAATCTCATCTCTGCTGTCTAGACTCTTGATCTGTCTCTGTTAGACATCGTCAATAATTCGCATCCAAACATCAGAGTTGGTATAGCCAACTAATCAGCAATAATTATACTAACTTCAATAAAAATTCCAATTATTAAACTTCAAATAAAAAAAACAGTTCATCAAAAAAAATAAATCTTTAATAAAAATAAAATAATCTTCCGACTAAAAAATTCTTATTCAAATTAAATTAGTATCAAGTCACAACTCAAATTTACTTCACACAAACTCAAAAAAACTTCTCTTACAAAATTTCAAGAGCTAAAACTTCACACCCGACCTTGCGGCCATTTTTGGCAAAAAGCCCATCTCCTTCTTTTCCGCTTCCCCACCTTGCACTTTTTCAAAATTTACCAAATCAAATTACAATTTACAAAATTTTAACAAAAGAGTACAGAATGTGTCCAAATATTTTGTACACGAAAATATATGGCAGCAGATAGCAAGGCACAAGACATATGCCGCCAAAATACAAACTGAAACCTACACCAAGACGAAGCAAATGTTCTGACAGCGCATTGCGAACAATTGCTGGAGTTACTCTTAGAGATAGAGTGAGAAGCGCTTTTACCCGCCATAGACTTCGTAATATGGATAAGGAGAAAGTATGAATAAGAATAAGATTGGACCAGCAAAACTAACAAAGCTAAACAAATTACCAACAAAGATACTATGAAAATTGGGTATCGGCATTCCAAAAGACTCCGTGCAAAAACAGTTCCGGGAGGCAAAATTGGACTTTTTCAGAACGGAAACTCTAGAATCGAATAAAAAAAAAGAATATAAACCCAAATTGATAATTACCAGAAACTTACAGAATGCGTTGATTCAACAAGACAGGACGGGAGTTTTCAGCGCGAGCCGATTCGGCACAAACCGAGTCGGCGCAGACTTTTTGGAACCAATAATAATTAATTGTAAATTAAAAAAAAATTAACTGAATTTTGTCTTTACGATTTCAAACACCTTGGGCCTGGATGAGCAGAGTTTCTCCTTTATAAACACCATCATACACCCAACGATTTTTGGGAGATAAAACCTAAACTTAGAACAGTTACTTTAAACTGCTATCTGCTATACTGAAGTTGATATTTTGAAATTTCAAATATTTGTAATTTTTCAAATTGTAGTATCTCTGGAAGAATGGAAATTACCAAATAATTTTTGCGGACAGATATACCTCATTAATAAACATACTGTAAACATTACCGTTTACAGTATAAATATTGTCAAGTAAATATTGCCAGTATAAATATTGGCAATTGGGATCATAGAAGTGTACGTAGCCTAGTTAAAAATAAATCTATTTTAATTATTAATAACTTAACATTCCGTAATAAAATTACAAACTTACATTAAAGACCGGTTTCATAAAACTTTTAACAAGCCGTTAAAATTAACCTACGATTTTTATTGACTTGTTAGCATTAAAAAGTATTTTCTATTAGCCAGTTAAATTTAACGCCTTGTTAAAATTTTCATAAAACCTGGCGTAAGATTACCATAATGAAGTGGATGGATTTAATTTAATTAATTTACATTGCCTCGTATTTTCTGTTAGAACTTCTTAGCCAAGTGGGTGAGCGAACTCTTTTTCTGAACTTACCGATGTAATTTGATTGTTATTTAAATTTATAAAAATATTAATTTCCCAAAATTTTTGAGACTCGGTAGTTATTTCTGCGGACGACAGAATGCAAATTATGCAGCTCCACCACTGAATGAAAATAAGATCAAGAATAGTACTTCCGCTACGCTAGGCCTAATCAACTATTTAACATACGGTAGTGCCAACTCCGAGAAAATACCGTGGTTACATAAACATGATATTAACACCAAAGTAAAATTTGGTTAGGTACTGAAGTTTTATATCCAAATTGTTGCCCTGGTGATAAAGTAGTGAATGTAGTACTTAGTCTTATAAAGTCAAAAGTCCCAAAAATGGAATTTCACAACAACTTATCAGAGTAACATAAACCTTTACACTAACTCAAATGTTGTATTCCCAAATAAATTATGAACTGTTGACTGTTAGGAGGAAATTTGCTATATAAAATTCGAAATAGACCAGTTCATTTAATCTATGAATGATGATTACCTTAATGTAACACTGGAATATTTAGCACAATGTTAACACTGTTCAGTAGAGCAAATTACCAAGCTAGAATCTTAATGAATATGAGAGCAAAATTAAGTACTAAAACTGTCAATTACACACAATACTCTAAGTTTAGGCAAACGTGGAGTTTAATGTTTAAAATACCCCGCTTCTTATAACTGATAAAACTTAGTGACACTTTTGGTGCGGAGCATATTTTAAATAAAGCAAAACTAATAAAACTTGATATTTGCTTTAAATTCTAAGTGGTTAAATAACATTTGTCATCTATTACGGGTAGGTTCTTTTGAAACCTGATATAATCAGGGCCCCCCTAACCACAGCGCTAAACGAGCTATTTAGGGGCTTCAGTTAAAATCAATTAAAAGCTCACGAGTGTCAAATATCTTAAGACTGATCTGGATGTAATGTATTCATATAGTTAATGCATAAAATATTGTTGTCTCAATATTAGAAAATGATTGACACTAATCGGTCTTGACATTTCTATGCCATATTTCCACATCTCAATTTATGTCAAATTGTATTATAACTTAAGGATTACAATTAATTATTTTTCAAATTATAAATATTAAAGATCGTGATTTTTATTTTCAGGAAGAACTTAACAACGAACCAGAGCCACCCCCTCCAGATGAAAGCAAAAATCTTGCAGACCAGAATCAAACTGTAAAAGCAAATTTGTACAAGCCACTGCCACCAATAAAATCATTTGAACCTCTTAAGCCTTTCGACACACAAAATTCAGATTTCATTAAACCACTTGACACACAAAATTCAGATTTCTTTAAACCAATCGACATACAAAATTCAGATTTTATTAAACCGTTTGAACCTATCAAATTCTTTGAATCCAGCGAAAATGGCGTCAAACCGTTTGAACCTCTCAAATCATTTGAACCTCCAAGGTCATTCGAAATTGCAAAGCAAATTACAAATTCTAATAGTTTTCTCAAATCAGAATCGGAAAAGTCGACAAATTTATCTGAAACACCCAAAGAAAACGTTTCCAATACATTAGATAATTCAGATCCACTTAAAAACTTTAAATCGTCGGAATCCTCATACTCTAAAACTATAGAGCAGGATGCCGATGGCAATAAAATTGTTTCAAATATTTCTGAAACGAAAGAATCGTCTTCGATTTCAAAAACTTCAAAAATAGACGACATGTTTCAACCTCCACACGAACAGCTTTCCACTTATCAATCAAACGACTGCATTACCACATCCAAAAATTGGTCAATGCAAAAATCAGAAATTAAAGAAGAGAAAATTAAAAACACGCTAAAAGAAATCATATCGGAAATCGATACTTTTGCTGCAAAAGATAAAGAGCTTACCGATACAATGAATATAAAACATGAAGAAGTTTCACAGAATGGAAAGCAATATACTTATGATGACTATATGCAAGGTTTAGTTCCGATTTCTAACGTAAGTAAAATTTAATTTTATCTAATTAAAAGTAGTTTAATTTTGTAAAATATTTTGAAATTTTATTGTTAATACTGTTAGTACTGATGATGACAGAAAGTCGCAACCGGTTTATTAATCAAATATATCTTAAGGAAGGTGACTGATTTATTGTTTTCTGTTGGTTACAAAAAATAAAAAATTAGTTCTTCTTTGAGTATCAGTACTACTGCACCTATTAAATACCCATTAATTGTTTAACTTCATCTGTTAACTGTTTGTTTTTTTAACTTCAAGTTGGTAACTAAATTCTAAACTTTTTTTGTTAGTTTATTTTAAAGTATTATGATAGTCTTAATCAAAATTTTAAAATTTTTTTAAAAGATATATTATCAGAAAGGTTACGTTTTTTTAACGTTTAATTTTTATTCAATTAAAATCATTTGATTGGTTGAATATTGTATCCATCTGATGAATTAAATAGAAGCAAAAATTTTACAAAAATTTTATATTATGTAAAAAAACGTAAACTTTTTATACTTTTAAAAAAATGTTGAACTAAAAAAATTCCATGCAAGTTATTAACTTAGATATAATAATGATGTACTAATAACAATTATAAATAATCCTATTGCATGTTATAGCAGGATATAATACCTACTAGAAATACATGGGTTGCACGTTTACCATCTTGTTTAGAACTACCTAAACCACGTCCTTTGTCGTTACCATCTGACTTTATATTAGATGTCATGAAAAATACACATCAGGTACATTAAATTAAAACTTACAAGTTTACCAATCAAATATTTGTTCTACTCTTGAGTTCAATACAAAGTTAAAACTTTTCAATAAAATCCAAAAATTAACAGCAAATAAATAACAAAATTAAAATTAAATTCCGCTACCAAGGAAGATATACTACGTATGTACTATTTGTAATTATTAGGCTAATGTTATTACAAAAAGAACACATTTACTATATGAACATAAAATCAACAACCTTATCTCTTACAACTCACAGCAAACATATCCATGTACTTATTTGGATTTTTATTTATCAATGCTAATGCAATTATTATGATGTCAATTATCCTAATTACCGAATTAGGACATTTTGCAGTCGGAAATTTTGTCGAAAATAATATTTAATTTTTTTTATGTTAATATGAAAATCTTTTGAATTTGTTTAAGAAATAAGAAGCAAACTACATTTTTAATATAATATAGTGCAATATATTATATTATATATTGCGATGCCGCCCCTGTATATTTTTTGTAACTGATTTTTTAATTTAAAATACATCCAACTTTTATTAATGTTTATTGTGGGTTAGGGTGGACATGCAAATATTTATTTATATTAGCATGAAATTCTTATTCAAATTTTTCAATATAAATTTTCTTATCGTTAAATTTTTCGTTTTAGTTTTCACACAAATGTTGTCAACATGGTAAATACATTTTGTTGCTATGTAAAATTTTTATTACCTTAGCTGGCTGTCCGACAAACAAATTCGTTATGATACAATTTCACGAACAACCAAATTATCACAAAAATTCATAATTTTCTTATTGTTTTTTTTATCTTTTAACACTTCACTTAATCAATAAAACAACTTTTGCTTCTTAAAAAAATCCACTCATCAGCACGGACAAATTGACACGTCCGGCTGCATGCGTACCTCGGCATGAAGCCATTTCATCATCTTCGTTTGTTACCAACATAATATTATTTACAAAAAATTTTATGTACAAGACATTTACAAAACTTAAAATTAAAGCAAAACAAACTTTAAAATAATTTACAAATAAAATAAAATAAAGATTTTTCGGTTTCAAAACACGACAATATATGTATTATATATTTAGAGTCTTTTCTTCTCTTTTTCGGGTGCCTATCCATCACCGGATGTTGGCAATGATTTTGGCTATCATTATCTAGTTTGCTATAGCCCGGAAGAGTTCTGTTATGGTTGTCAAAAACCACTTCTTAAATTTTTTAACCATGATATTCTTTTCTCAGCCACCCTTCTTTCATACATCTTTCCCTGGAGAGATGCCTTAGAGCCTTTTACCTGCACTCTTTACTGTAGTTTTGTATTATATTTACAGCCGAATAATTATTATTCTTGATGTTAGATATTTTTTCAATAAAATATTCATAATTTTAATTTCGTAATTTAATTTTAATATTAATTGTGCTACGCAGTCACCGATTTCAAGGTTTTTAAAGTAGTCAAAAAAGTGGTTTGTTGCGGCTTGAGCAACAAATAAAAAATAAATTGGCAAGCTTTTGCGCCAAATCTTGTACAAACTGCAAAATTACTGAAACGTTTGGGAATCTTTTGTGCGCATTAGCACAGCAGTCCTAAATGTTAGAAATTTACGTGTATACGTGTATATGGAACGTAATTAAAAAAAATAAAATTAAAAGTTAAAATTGAATTATTAAATTAAAATTATAAATATTTAAATGAAAAATATGCAATTCAAGAAATAAATGTTAATAATAAATTTAAATATAATACAAAACAACAAGAAATACAAAATATTAAAAGAGATGTGAATTTTCGATTTGACAATATAAATGACCTTATTTTGGGTAATAATAATAATTTGAATTTTATTATTTAATTAATACGTTAATTTTTAAATTTTAAATTATGTTATATTTTACTGTAGTTTGCTTCCCACCTCTTTAAAAAAATACTTGAAATGCTCATTTTGATATTAAAAAATAAAAAAAAACTGACGGCGAAATGGATTATGGAAATTTTGAAAAAATATAAAAAATAAATTAAAAATCAATTAAAATTAAATTAAAATAGACGACAAAAACTGATTAATTAAAAATAAATTCTATGGAAAATCATAATATTGCTAATTAAATTTGATAAAATAATAAAAATGCCAAATTAAATTCAAATACAAAAATACAAATTTTTATTTTTCCCTGTTAAGATGCTGACTGAAAGACATTTTATGTAGCTGTAAGGATACTTCGAGTTTATAAAAAAATTTTACAATCATTATAATATATTTTATTTTTCAGTTTACTCAAGAAACGAACGACATCTATAGCTCAATATACCAAGAATCTTTATACAGCAATGTAAGTAACTATTTGGTTTTATCTACTTTAATTTTTTAACATTGATTTGCAATGCGCGTTTTTTGCATATGTTGGAGAAAATTTTGAGGTAGTATTGTATTTTTTTTTATATGCTTGTTACCTCAGAACTCCGTCATTTATCTTCACTAACTATAAAGATATTTTTGTAATTAAAGACGCCAAGAAAATATGATTATCGCGATCTGTTTTAATTATACCCATGACGATTTAAATTGGGAATTCTTCTCCTAGAAGAAAAATACTTAGAAAACAGTATAACCGCTGCGATGTCCCTTTTGGCAGCACGATAAAGCCCATCAACCGAGTTTCTTCATTTACATTACATTCTTAAAATTTGTCAGACGTTTTTAGACGTGAAGCAAACTTTCACAATTTTGGAAACTTAGACCTAGATGCATTCAGTAGGAAATGACGTTAGAAATGGCATTGATAACTTGCGCTGCCCGCGCATTTTGCTAGGATAAGTGATAGGATTACTCTGTACTAAAAGAGTAAAGTTTTGAAGGGAATCAAATATTGTGAGTTTGAATCAGATAAAAGGGATGTGGGTTTGAAATTACAAAGCACGTCAAAATAAAATTTATTTTTTAAATATTTTTACTTTACAACAAATATTTGTTACATCACAACTCTTGGCAGAGAATTAAAAAAATTTTTTATTAAAAGCAATATCGAGATCGTTTACTTTTAGTAGTAATATGATTTACGACATAAAGTTATCAAATGATAATTAACATTTAAAATCACCTGTCATTTTTATTTACCATATAACACGCACCGACGTAAATCTTATGGGTAAACACTGGAAATTGTTATTTGGATTTGTTCCAACTGGCCAAAACACTTTGCTCCTAGATTATTTCTAGGCTTCCACCTTGTTGAGCTTTTCAAGCTAAGCATTGCCGTTTTAAATCGCTTAGTTGCGTTCTTATCAGTTTTTTAATTAATGAAAATGTAGTGCAATTGAGTATAATATTAAAAATCGTGCGTGTTATTGTGGTATTTATAATCTCACTTGTGAATCACATTAGTTAAAGCTGATCGATATATAAAAATAAAATTTTAATTTTAAACCATAGTGAAGTTTTTCGAATAACATCTACTTTTCATTTATTTGAGAGAAGATAAACAAAAATCAAGTATTTTTAAACTTTCCAAATAAAATTTTTAAATATTGAAAATCAGTTAATTTTATGTGGTGGTTCCTTATAATTTTAATTCATTACGCCAATATGGGTTTCTTGAACTGCAATTTATTGGCCAATGCGCCCATGTTTGGCCTAATGCAATTTTGCGAAATTGTTTAAGAACCACAATCTCAATTAAAAATTAACGTTTAATTGTCTTGGCACTTAGATTATACGCAACCTATTTATGTAAATCAATTTTAAAAATTCAAAATTTAGTAAACTTAAATTTTTTGTCTTTTAATAAATTATGTTAATTAAAATTTAGTGCCGAAAATTATAATTAGAGTGCACAAATTGGTGTTGACACTTTGAATGCCGAAAAGTTTCTCTACAGATTTATAGTTCCACCATAAATTTTGTACAATGCACAACTATTGATATCAAATTATAGAGCATTAAAGTTCACCAAGTAAAATCATTAAATTGAATTATTAAACCTGCGTCATTGGTCGACAAGTACGGTCTAGGACATTTCGCCGTCGTCACTTTGCCGTCGCCACTTTGCTGTCGAATTTAGTAAAATAATTTTTAAAGCAAACTTGAAATTTTTTAATATAATATACTTATATTAGAATTTAGAAACCAAGACATTAATTCAACAAAATTCAAATTATTTTTATTGTTGCAACTTCATAATTTTAGTTTAGTAATTCAATTTTAATTTTAAAAATTAAAAATTTATAATACTTATTATACATCTCTATTATACAGGGTGTCTCCGGATACATTTTACATAACTTAGGTTGTAATATAGAACACTTTTCTAACAAACACCTTTAACAAAAATATTTTTCCTTCGAGAGTTAGGCTCTCTACGGCTTGAATTTTTTGTTTTGTAGCTTTCTTGTTTATTATTTTCTGATTTGCTGTAAAAAGAATTGGGTTTTCAAAAATTTTTATTATACAGAAGTTGTAGTTCGTTAAATTTCCTACCTAAAATGGGCTGTCAGAATTTTTATAAAATGTTTCGTTTAAAAGATAAAAGGTTTGAAAAAAATCAGAATAAAAAAATCTTAAATTTTTCAACATTTTTTTACTTACTTTAATTTATAACTCGAAAGCCGTTAATTTTAGACAATAAAAGGTTTAACTCTAGTTTGTTGATTATTTCACGCTCTTTAAAAAATCACCCATGCATTTTTACCCAAAAACCAATATTTTTTGGGCTATGACCACGTAAAGCTGGAAATTTAAAAAAGTACTTTAAGATGCCTAACTCTCGAGATTTTGAATTTAGAAAAATATTTTTGTTAAATATTTTGTTTAGAAAAGTGGCCTAAGATGTAATCAAAGAATATTTGTATTATTAGATAATTTAATGATTTTTTTGTAGCTGCCTTGTTTATTATTTTCTGATTTTCTGTAAAAGGGAATGGTTTTTCAAAAAATTTTACTAGATAGAAGTTGTAGTCCGTTAAATTTCCTATCTAAAAATAGGCGTCAGAATTTTTGTAAAACGTTTCGTTTACTAGATATAAGGTTTTGAAAGAAAAAACAAAATAAAAAATCTCGAATTCTTCAACATTTTTACTTTATCATACGAAGTCTGAGAAAGTATTGTAATCGTGCAGAAAAAAAAACTTGAGATTTGGATGAATTTAGACATTTTGGGGTCTCAGAAGCGGAAAATCGTCATTTCCAAAAAATGTCTGTATGTATGTATGTGTGTATGTATGTATGGATGGATGTATGTGGTTAAATTTTGTGTGCGCTCTACCTCAAAAAGTAATAGAAATTTTTGAACAAAATTTTGTATTTAGTACATAAATATTGAGACTTAGAGCTGATTAGATTTTGGTTAAAATCGGTACACGGAAAAGCAAAATAAAACAATATTTTGTAAATTAAAAAAAAAATTTTTTTCTTATTTTTAAAAATTTTATTTTTTAATCATATTCTCCTCCAAAATAATAATAAAAAAGTATTAATTAATAATCGTGTAAATATTCTATTTTTGTTTATATAGCTTTTACAAATTAAAATAAAATTTATTTTTTTAATTTAAGTATTAATTTAAATTTAAAAGTTAAAAATGGAAAATTAATGTTATCAATTTAATACCAATTTAACAAAGAAAAAAATACAAGCGATTTGTACAAAAACATTTTAAAATCGAATAAATAATATAAAAAAAATAATAAAAAAAAATTTTGCAAATAATTTTTTTCTTATTTTTAAAATTTTAACTTTTTAATATATTCTCTTCCAAAATAATATGTTTTTTAAATTCTTTTAAGTTTATTATTATTTAAAAGTATGATAAAGTTATGGGCATGGCCACATCCGATTTTTTTACTTACTTTAAGTTATAACTCGAAAACCGTTAATTTTAGACAATAAAAGGTTTAAATCTAGTTTGTAGATTATTTTACGCTCTTTAAAAAAGCACTAATTAATTTTTACCCAAAAATCAATATTTTCTGAGCTATGGTCACGTGAAGGTGGAAATTTAAATAAAGTGCTTTAAAGAGACTTTACTCTCGAAGGCTTGAGTTGAGAAAAAAAGTTTTGTAAAAAATGTTTCTTAGAAAAGTGTAAAGTGTTTCCAGGACACCTCTGTATATACAATGCAACAGCTAAAATTTTAATCCTGCGTTAATTTTAAGATTTGTGTTTTAAGCTTCAACATTAAACAGTAAGAAAAGTTCTACACTTTTTTTATTTTTAGAAGTTTTTTTTTAGAAATTTTCTATAAATGAAAGTATTTTTTTAAGAGTTACATGTTATAATAAAATATATACCCAATACCAAATTAATTTATTAAAAGTTAAAAATTAACAGATTTATCAAATTATTCAATTCAAATTAGTTTTAAAGTTTTAAATTAGTTTCAAAAAAATGCAATTTAAAAATTTAATTTTTATTAAAAAATACAAAAAATAAAAAATATTAGTTGTAGTTTGGCGGTAAATATTGCAGTGATCAATCTTAAAAAGGGTAGTTTTTTCACATGCACTATAAGTACTCCAACCTTGCTCTTAAATGCGAGAGTCGAGACGGTCGTATCTCAGGGTGGGTTCTAATAAGTTTTCAAAAATATAAATAAAATTCTTCTAATGCAAATAAATAATAAATTCTCCAAGATAAATCTTCTTTAAAAATTAACTATCCAAATTTAAATAAATATAAAATTTTAACTTTCTTCAAAAAGATTAAAGTTTTGATTTTAACCTTATCCAAATCGCCCGCTTATCAACAGCACCATTCGTTCCTACGAATGCAATTTTTAAACTTTCCAATTTTAAACAATTCAAATTCAATTTTTAACTTAAATTGCTCCTCTTCCAATTTATCAACCAAATTAATTTATTACCGTTCGGTAGCAACTCATCAAAAAAAATTCAAACTAATTCCAATAACTTCAAAATAATACGCAGTAATGCAAATGCATCAAACTCAATTTATTTAAATTAAAAATTACTCACAAATTAAAACTTATATCAAAAAATTTTAATAATTGCCTCGAGCCAAAATCGCACAACAGGATCGGGCGGTCGCTATCGGCAAAAAGCCCCGTTTCTTCGTCGATTCGCCCCCACTTGTCAATTTTACAATCCTACAACTTCAAATTATTAAAATATAATTTTCTAACAAAATGTATAGGGTGTGGGTGCGAACAATTTTGAAACACCACAATATATTACAAAACAACAATAAATAAAGCAAGCGAAAGGCTTTGAAAATTATTTCGGTGCAACAATAAACATAATTTGTTTTTTTTATTCAATTAGTTTGTTGATTTTTAAATTTTAATAAATTATATTGTACTGTTGCTTATTTTGATATTAAAAAATTAAATAATAAATTTCTAATGGCGAAATCCAATCTTTTGTAAAAAATTTGATTATCTACTAGGAGACTACTTATTATAATAAATAAATAAAATTACTGAAGATGACCTTAAGTTGAAACTGGTATAATATTTATTCATTTATTTATTTAAATATACAAAGTGATAGAATACGCTTACGTAAGATACAATTGTTTGTAAAAAAATAACCCCTTGTTTATGAAAGGTTTTTAAAATTTTTTGTAATAGGGGTGAACTAGTAAGTAAACTAGTAATTTTTTAATGTAAATGGTTGGATTCTACCACCTAACTTTTAATCTTTTATTGTTTAAAATCAACAGCTTTCGAGTTATGAATTAAATTAAAAATAAAATGTTAAGAAATTCAAATCTTTCTTTGTTAAGTTTTGATTCTGCATTGTTTATTATTTTCGGCGTTTCTGAGAAATAAATCGGTTTTTCAAAAAGACTATTGGGCTGAAAAATAGCCCCTTAAATTTTCTATCTAAAAAATGACGTCAATTTTTTTTCTGCAATATATTTTGTTTGAAAGATACGGCGATTACAAAAATAAAATTTAAAATATTCTACATTTTTTTACTTAGTTTAATCTGTAACTTGCAAGCACAAGGATTTAGATAATAAAGCATTAGAATCTAGTTTGTAGTTAAGTTCACGCTTTTTAAAAGAAACTCAAGTATTTATACTAAAAAATAAATAGTGTTACCGCTATAACCATTTGAGGTTAGATATTACCGAAAAATTGCAACAATTTTTCAATTTAATTTTTATTTGCGCGTGCGCTTGGCAGTTTTAAAACGGTTTTGAGTTTCAAAGAAACAAAATTATATCTATCCAATTACTGAACCTTAAAACACACAAAATATCAGTTTTAATTGTTCAAATTATAGCTTCGAAAACTTTATAGCGTTGCCAGATTTCGACCGGTTTTCTGGAATAATCTCCAGCTGTCTTCAAAATCTCCGATTTTCTTTCGTTATTTCTGTTTTAAAAAGCTTTAAGAAACAGCTAAAAAAAATTTTTCCAAAACTTAAAAAAAGTTATTGAATTTTGGGATAGAAAAATAGAAAATAATATTGAGAGAAATCTTCGGTTTTAATATTCTCCCTAGTCCACTACTCAACCCTCAGCCTCTTTCTCTTAGAGAAATGTTTCGGCATTTAAATTCCATGTTTGCTTAAACCAAATGGAGATAGTGTCAATCATCAACCTATCATTAATGAATCACTGATCATTAAATTAAATTAGTTGCTCACCGGATTCGAACCGGGTACCTTAGTGTTAGTACCCAAGTAACATTTTGTGCTGAATATCAACTGCGAGCACGCTGTGTCAGCTTAAAATTCAGCTAGTGAGCTGCGTCATGCTGAATTTTAGTAACGTCAGAAGCTGAATTGCTAATTTGGCGGCAAAATACCAGCTGAAATTGCGCTACGTCAGCTGGTCAAAATGCTGAATCAGTTGATATTCAGCGCTGAATCAGATGATATTCAACGCTGAATCAGCTGATATTCAGCGCTGACTCAGCTGATGTTCAGTGATAGAAATATTTATAGCTGACGTTTCGAAGCGTTAGCTTAAAATCCAGCTAATTTTCTGAAGTCGAAAATAGCTGAATTTGAAGCTGACGCTTCGAAACGTCAGCTTAAAATTCTGTTAATCTGCTGAAGATGAAAATCAGCTGAATTTTAAGCTGACAGACCGCAATGGCAGCAAATAATTTGCTGACCAAGTTTTTTAGTACCAAATGTTACTTGGGTAGTTAATTAATTCCGGCCGAATGTACCCTACTTACCCCTATTTCAATTTATTTTATTTTTAACAATCGAGGTTTTTGAAAATCACGTGAAAGACAGTACGCACGATTAATTTCCCCAAATCGGAAAGTAAAAACGTATCAAGTTTGGCAAACCCGGAAAACTGGTGAACTGTTCTCAATAAATTACGTTCTTTTCAGTAGTTGTCTATGGAAATTATTGGGATAATTTGAAAATTTCATAGCCGCCAAAAACTAAATTAAACGGAACAATAAACTTAGCGATAGCTTGGTGTTGATTAAGTTACAGGTGTGGAAATCCCAAATTCAAATCTCTCATACGTTACGAAATTTCTTAGTCGGACCGTTCCGGTTGACAATTTATTTACATAAGTCTGTTCTATTATCGAATAGTCAAGGCCAAAGAAGTTTATTTTTGTATTCCAATAAAGTCGAGTAACCAAGACAATTGACCGCTTAGTTTCCACGTTTTGATTAGTTTTTGAGGGAATCCTTAAATTTTTTCCAGCCCATTGAAGCATAAATTAAAATTTATACTTAATAAAAATGAGGGAAATTTATAAATTGAGTACAATAACAACGAAAAAGAGCTCAAGTAGCTCATATTCTCTTAACCGGAGTATCAGCAGTTACAATGTTCCTTCAAAACCATTAAGCCAATTTAATGACTTCCACCAACAATTTAATGGAAGGTCGTACGGATTACAAAAATCCCTAAGCACCAATTCTGTGATAGAATCGGGAAGAGGATTTAAACCTTCAGACATGAAAGATCCTCGAACCAACGAGTTCCTTACAAGCTTAACGAAAAGAGTTTTTAAAATTGGGGTAAGTAATAAATTTTTTTCTTTTAATATCACTAAAATACTTTATTACTTTAAATAAACCATCTATACTGGCACCCAACGTGGGTACTATAAATTTAATTAAAAAATTCTTCGCTACTGAGCTTTAATGTTATGAATGTTATGATGTAATAGCCGGTCGATTAGAAAACGGTTCAAATCATGGTCGCGTCGGATACACTGCTGTGATCTCAAGTCCAAAATTAATTTATGAGCTATAGGAAAAGCAACGAAAAACCACCGTATTAATTACATTTCCTAGTATCTTGGCTTCAGCCAAATTAATCGCCTATGCTCTGGTTGCCACTCGAAAAAAGTAATTAATTAGACTAATTAAAATTATTTGATAGAATATTTGATAGAATATTAAATCGGATTCTATTTATAAATTTTAAAATAAATTAAAAAATTAATTAATTATGATATCACCTGCACGATCAGATTTCTACCATTAGATAAAAAGTAGAGTTGTCTGAAAAATCCTGTAAATTGTAAATGGGGTGTTATGTAAATTTTGAAAATAAAGCAGATGCGAATATTTACAATTATTTATCTTAAAATAACACACAAGATCCAATTATAATTTACTTGTAAGAATATAAGAATATAACAAAGATGAATAAGTAAGATGTAACCTTCGTAATTGTTATTTTTAGTTCCAAAGAATTATTACGATAGTAATGCACTGATCCAGAATTTTTGGCTTTCATCCAAACTAACAATATGTAAATATTAAATGATTTGTTTTTAAAAAAATAATTTAAATTGTTTTTTTTCCTGAATTAATTATTGAAAGAAAATTGCCAGCGCCGTATAAAAAAAGGTGCACTGACGATGGAGAGGGTTTTTATATTTTTTTGAAGCTTCGAAAATATTCTTTGATAACTAGAGTAAAATATGTAGATTTCTTTTTAGGTCAAAGTTAATTTGTATTCATTTACATCTACCGGTGGACGTTGTAAGTTCGCTTAGGGTCAAGGCAGCGACCTTGAATTTTTTTTTACATTTCAGGTGGTTTTTCAAACATACGGTATTGTATAGAAAACTAGTTTCACATTCTGTACGACTACTTGAAAAATAAAATGGTGCGGAAACGTAAAGCTCGGGAACTGCGCAAATCAATCAATAGCTTTCAGAAGTCAAAGTAGTTCGAAATTGAGTTCTCAGTAAATAATTGATTTATTTTCTTAAGTACACGAAACTAACGTACCTATTCTAGGAAATTATTAAGTTAGAAGTTTCAAGATTCGCTACGACGAGAAAGTTGCTTTCCAACCGCAAATAATCACATTATTATCGATTAAAATTATATAAACAACTGGTAAAGTTGCAAACTAAATTTTTAAATTAAAAATTATCACTTGAGGAATCTACCGGTAAAGAGCTTAATGCAAAAGTATATATAAGTTTTTTTAAATAAATAATATAGTTTAGATATTGCAAAATAAATTCGCTATTACACTTCCTAATAGCTTCAAAACCTAAGATTAAGATCTTAAAAATAATATAATTTTAATTAAAACAACTGAAGGGGTTAAAGACATATAATGTTTTAAAATAATTGAGTTAAACTCGGAAAAAGTCCTTAAAGTTGATTTAGCACTTAGGCTCTTTAAGTCTTTTAAATATGAAATTGTTATCATGTTATCAGTAAAATTAAAATTTGAGGAAATGAGTATGAAAACCTTCGAAAGTACAATTAAAACAAAATTTTTATTTTAGCTTTGTACAAAACACAAGGTTTTAAAAATAGTTTCATTGATTTTGATACTTTAGTGTTGTATTATCAAAATTGGCTAGCTCTAGAGTCTGCGTTTATTTACAAGTGATCGAATTATACGCAAAATCCCATGCTTCTGCATAAAATATATTTTGGTATATCTAACTTTTTCAAGTTTCTTTAGTCAGTTCCTAAACACATTCCAGTATTAATAGTGCGAGTGTAGCATCTACGATAATATAAATTTAGAACCAAGACTTTAACACTTTTTATAAGTTTTATTATTATGTACTAAATTTTTAATTGCAAAAATGTTTATTGGTGGTGGAATTTATTCGTTAAGTGAAAATAAACATGAGAGTTTTGAAGAAACCTTCTCAAATGGACGGAGCGATGTTTATTCTACCAGGAAGAGTGAGAAACATGTTCATTTTGCTGTATGTTATATTTTATTATTCTAAGGTCTGGATTATCGATACAAGAATTATCGTGGTCATCTAATCAACTTTTTTCTTTAATTTGAAAACTCCGTTCTTGACCATTTTTATTAACAATTTAATTGCTTTACACAGCAAATACGTAATGGTTACGCTAACTACTAAAATAAAACCCAAAACATCCAGCAAGTAATATTGGTAAAACGGAATATCCAATATTGGACTTCGTAAATGCTTCGCGCCTTTATGTCTTAACACATATTCGGTCCACCAGATTGCTTTCTCTATTCCACTCATGGGTTGATCCTGTGCTAATTTTGATAATTCCTTGACTTTATTACGATATCTGTAAGAAATTAATTTACAAAACTTTTTGTATTATACAGGGTGTCCCCGGATACACTTTACATAACTTACATAGCATAGAAACATTTTTAACAAAATTTTTTCTCTAAATTCAAGCCTTTGAGAGTTAGAAACCTTTAAATCATTTTTTTTTTTAATTTCTACTTTCACATTTTACTTTTTAGTAAAAATGGTTTAGTGCTTTTTTAAAGAGTGTGAAGTAATCTACAAACTAGATTAAAAAAATTTTTGTCTAAAATCAACGGCTTTCGAGTTATGAATAAAAGTAGGTAAAAAAATGTTAAAAAATTGTACCTTTTCATTATTTTGGTGTTTTTCAAAACCCTGTATTTTTAAACGAAACATTTTACAAAAACTCCAAAAATTACATTCCGGATAGCAAATTTAGCGGACTACAACTTCTGTCTGGTAAAATTTTTTGAAAAACCAATCCCTTGCACAGAAAATAAAAAAATAATAAACAATGCAGCTACAAAACTAAAAATTAAACTACAAATTTTTAAGGGTTGAGAATTGCGAAATCTCGACGTTTCGGGATCTTTACTGTACCATTGTCAAGGGTAAAAGGAAAATTGAAAAAAAAAAAAATTTCAATTTAACTACTCGTTTAGGTTGGTTTGGTGATTACTCTAAGTATATAGTCGAGTGTCGAAATGCTATAGAACCATTAATTCATTTATATTGTAAATTATTTTAAAGTTTAAATTTGTTTTAGTATTTATTTATCATTTTACATAAAAATGTTTGATAAATTTTGCTATGTAAATAAAAGTGGGGAGAAAATAGAACTAAAAAGAGAGTGGGGCTTGAAGGTTGTAGAAAACTTGGGCTCAGGCCATCACGTCGAGTAGTCGAGCGGACGAAAAATCATTCCCGCAATAATAAATTAATTTTGATTGTTAATAAAGTAAGAAAATAACTTAAGTTGAGTTGATTTCCTTTTTTTATTTAATTGATAAAGTGCAGTTCAAATTGTAAAAATAAAATTAGAAAAGTGAAGAATTAGTGAAAATTTAGTCGAAGCAGTAAAAATAAATCGCAACAAATTTGTTTGACCAGACGCCAGCTGGAAAACCATGTGCGCTTGCAAGGTAAAAGAATGAGAATTTTAATTTAAATTGACGATTTTAAAAACTACAAGAGTCTCTTGCTGAATAAAAATCTGTGTTACCTCAACTATTCTCACAAGGGGGTGAAAATGTATAAATTTGCAAAGTTGGGGGCATAGCAATATAAATAAGAAATCGCCACGTGGGATTGCTGAGGTTTGGCAAAGGACGGCACTACACTAGAAAATGGTGGCTTTCTAACCTCCATTTTTCTTCTTTTAGCCTTGAAAATGGGACAGTAAAGATCCCAAAACGTCGGACAATTATATTGTTTTATTTGACCGCAATTCTCAACCATTTTCTCAATATTTAATTATGGAAGGTCAACAATCATCACACTATTTTAAGGGTAACCTCGTACATTATTGTTCAAAATGACCACCCTTATTTTTACTAAACAGTTATGATCATTTTAAAAAATGTATTCATTCATAAAATAATTTTTGAATAAAAATAAAAATTTTGTAAATTTAATTTTTTATTTTGTCTACCTTGTTTATTATTTTCTAATTTTCTGTGAAAGAGACTAGTTTTTCAAAAAATTTTATTAGACAAAAGTTGTAGTCCGTTAAATTTCCTATCCAGAATGGAGCATCAGAATTTTTGTAAAATGTTTCATTTGAAAGATACGGGGTTTTAAAAAAAACCAAAATAAAAAAATCTCGAATTTTTCAAAATTTATAACTCGAGAGCCGTTAATTTTAGACAATAAAAGGTTTAAATCTAGTTTGAAGATTATTTCACGCTTTTTAAAAAAGCGCTAATCCATTTTTACTCAAAAATCAACATTTTCTGAGTTAAGGCCACGTGAAGATGGAAATATAAAAAAAGTGCTTTAAAGAGGCCCAACTCTCAAAGGATTAAATTTAGAAAAAAAAAATTTTTTTTAATGCTTGTTAGAAAAGTATTCTCTACCACCAACTAAGTTATGTAAAGTTGATCGAAGGACATCCTGTATATGTACCCAAACATAAAGATGATCGGGTACAATTAGGCCTGAAGAACAGTCCGCCCCTGTAGTGCTAATAATTATAATTAAGTAATTTATAATTTATGTTATTTATTTCTTGAACGCTACGAAAATTTAAATAATTGCTAATATTCAAATCAATTGAATATTATTTATACATTTTAGGGTTCGAGGAAGAGAATATCTTTATTTGTATTTTAATGTTATAAAATTCAAATTACTTAATGGCAAGTGGATATCACTGTAAATCAATGATTTACCGATCAATTGTGCACCTTGATTGGTGTGCATCTCGATTGGTGTTTTTTTGCGATTATAATATTTACTTACTTGGGATTATTAATTACTTCCATGATGGTATCATGTAGAACTTTTTTTGTGACAGTAAACCGATCGACAGATAATCCCATACCTTTGGATACCATTTCTGCAATATTTTTAGGTTGGTCTGCATAAAAAGGTATACCAACCATTGGCAAATGGTCATATACAGCTTCTTCCATAGACTGAAGTCCTCCTTGAGTTATGACCAGCTTCATATTTGAATGTTCTTAAAAATTAGAGTTTTAAATCACAATTTTCAGATTTATCTTACATTATAATATATTGCTGTGTCTGTGTTTGGGATCCGATTAACCCAACTCTGAAAGTTAATCTCGGATTCCAGAATTATTATGTTGTTTCAAAAGTTTTAATTGTTTTTTTCTAAAATCAATTTCGTTCTCAATTTCGACAAAAACGAATAAATTCTCACTTTAAAAACATTTTTCTACTACCAGTTACATAATAGCTCACTTCCTACACTGCTGTAAGCTTACGCACTAGTGCGGAAAGTAATTTATTTTTAAGGCAGACAATCTACAGTTTTTATCTACTTTAGTTTTTAAATGACCTATTTGCGTATAGAATATACAGAAAGCGGCCAATTTAAGATTTTAGGAATTTTTAGACTTTGTTAAATCTTATTTTAATTAGGTTTTAATCTATTTTTAATTCTTTTTTCTGATACTTTTTGTATAAAATACTCTCTTAAAATAAAGTGTTTAAGCAAAAAAAATGTATTTCGTAATAACTGAACCATGTATATAATATTGATGGTGTAAGGTGTGTACGTTTTCTAAAATTGATCCTGAAACTTACTGAAAATATCTTGTTGCGGAAACCACTTTGAAATAAAAATATTTTTGGGTTTATTTGGCAAAACGTCCAATTCAAACTTCCATAAAATTGTATAGGGAAGGTCAGAAAATGTAGATAATATGCAATCGTGTAATTCTTTACTGAGATTCATACTTTTAACGTTTGAACCTAAACTAAAATATATGGCACCATTTTTTGAATCATCTAAGATTGCTTGCAAATTCTAAAACTGATTATAATACAATATAAGCTAAAGTTATTTTATTCCATTTTATTACTTTAGAAAGCGGCTTTTGCTTTTTTCTGTGGGTTCCACCACCAATCTGCACGATAGAAGGTACTAAAGGTCTTACTGGGTTAAACACAGCGTCCGTATTCAAAAATAGCAAATCCATGTTTTTCAATAGGCTTTCCACCGATGGCGTATTTTGGCCAAAATGTTTTTCGATTACCCAACGTCCCGAAGGAATGTAATAATATTTCAGAAATAATTTCAAACAAAACTCGATCAAAACGCTTTTGACACGATCAAAAATATTTAAATTTTTTCCAACTCCTGCAAAAAAATCTGGATACAAAACTGGGTGCGTTGGATTTCCAACCGCTTCGTAAATATAATTATTTGCGTCATAACTTAGCATTCCAATATATGGACAGTTAAATCGATTGGAAAATGCTAGCACTGCATGCCACTGAACTTCGGCTATCAGCAAATCAAAATGCTCCGTTTCATTATTTAACAGAGTTTGCACCGATGGATGGCTGAATTGCTGATCAGAAATCTCAGTTATTGTTTTCATCATTTCTGTCATTGCTCTCAGCATTTTGTCTGGATCTATTAATAATGCCACTTTTTCGTTAAAAAGTTTATAGGAAAAACTTAAATCTATTTCTGTTAAATTTTCCAATGTGGGATCATTTATTGGATCTGTGGTTAGCACGGTGACATGGTGACCTCTTAACGCAAGTTCTCTCCATAACTGCTGAAAAACCACTTGGTGACTGTACGATGGTGTAGGAACAGCTCCTAAAATTTTTGCACCTGCACTAATATGAACTGAAGAAACTATCACAGAGAACAGTAGTATAACCTTCATTATATCAAAGTAGATTAAAAATAAATTTGATGAAATATTTTAGTTTTTATATAACATTATTTAGAGATAAGATTTACTTAATCGCTATTTTTATCACATCGCATTAAAAATATTCCTTCAATTATATAAAAAAAAAATTTATATTTTATTTAGAAGCTCTGATCATAATAATATCAATACTAGAAGTAAAGGGTAAAAGTTAACAAGATAAGAGAAGCTAAATATAAATTTTATATTATAAGAATAAAATAAAAAGCGTAGTGTTCTCTATTATTTATTTAATGGTCAAGAAGTCTCGTAACAATTTTTTTTAATATTTAATCCCCAACAAAAGAAGAAGTTCCAAAGCATACCGACGGGTTCTTATAAGCTAGTTAGTGCAAATTAATTCACTGCTTCACAGCTGGAACACTGTAAAGTAAGCTGGATTTTAATAAGCTGATTTAGATGTTTTATAAAACTAATAATATTACCATAATGTACCAATAATGGTCACTGCGCCAGTAATGGCCACTTGAATGTATATGGAATATTAGTGGCTAAAAATACTTATATAAATATAATAATTTTATATTTTTATGCTATAACATTATAACAATGTTTTTTATTATTTTTTTTTATTTTGAAAATTTATTTCTGTTTTAAAATCGTCTTGGGATGTCCATTACCGGTGCAATCACCTTTTACAAAATTAGGCTTACTTTTATAATACACAACTTATTTTTACAAAAATTTTCGCTGTCTTATGTGTTGCGACTGCTGCCAAAAATAGAATTTTATGACGAACTAAAAATAGACACACAATCAAACCATTGCATTGCCACACACTGTAGCCGTTTCCTGTATAAAGCAGTCCGGTTTAATTTTTTTATGTTATTAAATATGAAGTTAAATAAAATAACATCTGAATTCAACTGAAATCCCATTAAGGGGGATGATCCATGTAAAACCCAAAAAATAGGTACAACAGATGACTAGGAAATTTGCGGGAACGATTGTATATCTCCAATCTTGAATTAAAATAGAAACGCAAACTTTTTTATTATTATAAGTTTTTGTCGGCAATGAACTGTCGAAGTTTTTCAGTAACTGCCCGGCAACTTTTAAATTGCAGTTTCGGGTAAATTAAAGTTAAAGTTTCAAATATATTAAATAAAGTTTCAACTTAATTGAATTGTAGATTCTTTAGGTTCATTGACGTTGAAATTTAATTGTCTACTCGAATCTGCAAAATGCATTTTGATTGGTCAAAATGGGTTCAAACTTTTGAGTAAATTGGAGTTTAGGTTTCAACTGACTATAATATATAGCTAAATTATTTACATTATTTACGTTCCGCTTAAAATTTTAATCAGAAATTTAAAAACATATTTTTGAGATGTTTTACTAGTAATTTACACCATAATTTTTTTTTCAACCTACTACATGGATCGCCCCCTTAAAAAGCACCACTGGTACGACCGTTACAAAAACGGTGATTTTCGGAAATTTATTAACAGAAAAGTATTGCATTGATTGATTTGAAATTTTTAGGATATATCTATATATAATGCAGTGATCCTTTCAAAAAAAGGTAGTTTCTCACATGCACTATAAGTGCTCCAAGCTTGCTCTTAAATGCGGGAGATGAGACGGTCGTATCTCAGGTTGGGTTCTATCGTTCTCAAAAATAAAAATAAAATTTTTCTTACGTTACGGCGACAAAAAATAGAATGCAATGTAAAAATTTGCTTTAATGTCCCTGCGCCGTGCGAGAAAATAGATGATTTAATTTTTAAATAATAATTACCAGTGTTTCACAAATATAATTGTTTTCCAAAAAACTAATATCCAATTCCAAAACCAATTCTAATACCAAAATTATTTTTCTTGCAAAAATAAAACCAACTGTTTTCAAAAAAATATTTCCAATTCAAAAAAATAAGTAAATGCTTTTCCAAAAATGAATTAGTCGCATTCAAATTCAAATTTAATGTTAAAATAAAATTGCATTTCATAGGAAACAAAGTTTGTTTGTTTGAAACTGAAGTTTCTCGCACGTTCTTTCTATACGAATATAATTTTAGTTTTCCAATTTTATAATGCAAATTCAAATTTATAATTTTATTAATCGAACTATTGTTTTTCCAAATCAATCAACCAAATCAATAACAGTACCGCTCGGTAGCAACTCATCAAAAAATATTCAAAATAATTTCAAATTTCAAAAATAATTGCGCCTTATTGCAATCGTATAAAAATCACTTTATTTAATCAAAAACTACTCACAATTTCAAAAATAAATTTCACAAAGCTAAAAATCAACGAGCCAAAAGTAGCACCGCTTACTCTTGCGGCGACTCGTGGCAAAAAGCCTGGTCTCTCTTTCGATTCGCCCCCACCTCTTTAATTTCACAATCTTATAACGTAAAATTATTAAAATAAAAATTTTCATCAAAATGTACAGGGTGAGTGCGAATCCCTTTGAAACACCACAATAAATTAAGTACATACAGTAATTTTTTGGTATCAAAATATTAAATTTTCAGCGACTTATGCGCCGTCTCCCGAGTTTGCGCACTAAGTTCTCACTGCTCGCTGCAGTGATTTTGTTAAACTAGAAGGTATTGCCTGTACCCTGACGTAGGATTGTAAAAAAAATTATAATCTAACAAAACGGTGGAGTTTAAAAAAAAAAGTTCCAAATTAGGCTTAAAAATCTGATAATTTTTTGCATGGAAAAATCGGCATTTTTAATCCAATCAAAAAACTGGAGGGTCAAGGTATAAAAAAACAAATTCTAAATACGTTAAAACAAAGAAAATTAAAGTTCAAGTTGATCGGATTATTTGTATTCAAGTTAGAAGCGCAGCAAATTTAAAAAATTTAATTTTTGAGGAAAACACATAAGTCGCTGAAAATTGCATATTTTCATACTGAAAAATTACTATATATACTGCGATGCCCCCCTTTATAATTTTTTATCGTGGGTTTGGGTGGGCATGCAAATAATTATGCGCACAAGACTTTTCTTAATTTTAATGTTGACAATTTTTAAGGATTAAAATATAAATTTAACCGCATATTACTTTGTTCTAATTTATTTAAAAATATGGTATCGTTTAAACTAGTATGCTATGCCTAGAGCCACAGCTGTCCGCCTTATCATACAAAACTCCGTTGTGGTTTTACGAATGTTTGCAAATTTTCCAATTTATAATTTTATAATTTCATTTTCAATTTGTGAATTAATTTCCAATTTAATTAATTTTATTTTTGTGTTGCTTACCATTCCAATTTCAATTTATATTTCAGCCTCTGCATTCCAAAAACAATTTCACAATTCCACAAATCTACAAAATTTTTATCTTGTACACTTCACAAATTAATTAAACAACTTTCAATCAAATCAAATTACTTTTTTTTTAAACTCATCAAATAATTAAGTTAATTTTGCAGCAAACATAAATTTTGCGACTGGCTGTGTCGGCATCTCGGCTTGAATCAATCTGTTTTCCTTCGTTCGTTACCAACATAATATTTTATACAAATAAATAAAAAAATTTCTATGTACAGTATGTTTACAAAATTAAAATTAAAATAAAACAAACTTTAAAATAATTTAAAATATAACTAAATCAGGATTTTCCGGAAAGAATTTTAAGTGCCCTAAAGTTTAAATTTATAGAAAAAAACAGCTGTTTTTAGGGATGACCTAATTAATAATTAGTGTTGACGATGATCATCACAAATGTATTACTTTAGCACCGGCAGAGCTAAAAGAATTTTGAAGCTGCCCTCGACGGCACTAAAGTAAATCAAAATGACCAACAAAACATAGATCTGTAATTTGATTGTTCTGATTGGTTAACTTTTTATTGTCAACTTAAAGAAAGCTATGATTGGTCGACTTTTTAACAACTTAATAAAATATGGTAATTAGTCAAATTGCACTGTATTCTTTCATTGAGGGCTCTATGACCTCATTAGCATAATGAAGCTTTTTTTTTCTTTCGTGTGCGGAAAATTGGTTGTCGATAAGTTTCATTTTAGATAATACAGTATTAGAGCATACGATAGAAAATTTGACAAAGCTTATAAACGGTTACTCTTTGTTAGAGTAACTCTTTGGTTACGCTTTAATTATTTTTAGCAGCCGGCATTAACTTTCCTTTAACTTAGCTCTAAAAAAAAGTCTCCACATTTTTATCAACTGAAACCAGAGATAAAAACATGAATAGAAAATTCGGATCACAGCAGAACTACTTTTGCTTCCCGTGCTGTGCTCTGCTGGAAATAAACATTTCCTTTGATTCAGACCATGAGAGGTCAGTTAGTATTTCATGGTAGCGCTCTCCAATGAGTCTAACAATCAAACTTTCATTTTTTTGGAAAAAATACGGTTCTATGGCACTGCCAACTTAAAAACCACACCAAACTGCCACTCGGTTTAGATGAACAGGTTTCTCAACCACTCTGGTAGGTCTTTGCAATTTTTTTGACAGCTGTCAAAAAGCATAGTTTTATATTTGACAGTTTAAAAATACCGCGAGGTTTAAAATTCCAGCACAAAAACGTAAAATTGCAATCAATGTCATGACGAAAACTGTTATAAAGTAATACTAATTTATTGTGTTTATTGCAGGATGAAAGTAATTCCAAACCGATCAACTTAGAGAAAATTTTTACACCAGCCGAAAATCCACCTCTAATTACACCTACGAAAAAAAGTACGTAATAATTTGCAAAAGCTTTAATTGCAACTTACCAAAAACTGTTGTATCTTAGAGGATGCGTTTGCGTCGTCTGCGTTTTATGCAAAAGGGCTTCATCCAACGATGGAAGAGCAAGTTGAACTTGCGAAAAGAATATCGAGTTCGTTAAGTGACGATCATAATAAAACCAGTAAAGGACAGTCGATGTACATTAACAGAAAAAAAAGGTCCGTAAAATGGGTGCACGAAGGCGAAGGTAAATATCAGATATTTCTAATATTATTCTGAACTTTAATAAACGCTCAAGAACTTGAAACATTTTGACGTCGGCCATAGAAATTCATTGTGCTTTGGTATGCGATTTGGTTGCAGAATTTAGGTCAACAAAGTGCTATTTAAATGCATGAGATATTAACAAATTAAATTTTTTTTAAACAATAAAATGGCGATACACCATAATTAAACAAAAATTTTTAAAAATAACCATCAGGACAATTTGTCGGTTTCGAATAGTTTTTTTTACGATTGCGTCAATTATTTAAGTTTAAAGAATAAAAATAAAATTTGTGCCACTGTATCACAATGTTATATTTAAAGTATCAACTCCATGTGACAGGTTAATAATTTAATCTTGATGGATTACTAATTTGTTGCTGCAAATAAGACAGATTTAATTTAAACGGAAGTGAAAAACAAACCGGTAGCTTACGTGTCGATTAGTTAAAAATGTTGGCCAAAAGCCATATTCTTCATCCCGAGTTGTGTAACGTCTGCCTGCGCAAGTAATCAGAAATACCTTCAGATAATCGGTGGCTGTTAATATTAACGCATCTTAAATTGTGCTTACTAATAAAATTACACGCTTTCACCTCGCCATAAAATTTTATTGGAAGATTCTTTCCAGCTTGGAAAATAAATTTGATTATTTCAGTTACGCAATTTATTCAAAGGTTTGTTATTGAATGTTGCTGCGTCTCGTTTACGAGCGATTGAATGATGATTCAATTTTTATAGGCAAAGCTAACAGAATTGAAAACGGTTTTGGCATTGGAAATGGCGAAAATGACGAAAATAAATCGTTGCTTAAACTGGTTATGAACCCTCGTGGAAAGCTTCATGACATTTACTCGTTGAGAAAACAAGGATTCAGTATAGACGCTGCTCTTTCGCCTGAAGTTTGTCAAGAAATTGTACGTGATCTAAATTCGCCTAAAGGAAAAGGTAAGAAATTTATTTTTTTGCATTCACATTTATGAGAATAAATGCGCCGTCAGCGAAAGTAAACTTTGAAAGCCAAAAATTGAAGATGTTCCTGTCAAAACTGACTGTACAGCTCAAAAATGATGGACGCACGATAATCTTTTGATCTAAGTAACATCAACTTTCCTAGTTGACAGATTTTTATTTTTATATTAGAAAATTTCAGCAATTTTTAGTCAACTTTAATTTTCCTGATAACTCAATGGTGATATAACTGAATTTAGTTTAAGAAGAGTTTTTCCAATACCTTGAAAAAATTTGGCAAGAGTATGAACGAACGATAACAAGCAGTATCTGTTGGATCCTTGCCAGGCTTAAGAATAAGAATTATTTTTACCAAAAGCTACCTTATCTTATCAGAGCAGCGTTAAATATAATGCGAATCCTCATTAAAATTTTTCTGCGTTATTTTTCCGTCATTTTTAGAAATTTAATCGGAAAGTCCATCTGTTGTGAGAATTTAGAACTTAATAAATTCTTGTGGAGATTCCTTTGGGAAAGAACTAAAAATCTCGCTTAGATATTTTCCAAAAATTCTAGCTTTATCAACTTCTTTTCTGGTCCAGTTGTCGTTGAGATTTAATTTATTTTTTATGAAAATACTTCTAGAAAAGCAAAACGAAATAAAAAATTTTCTAAGAAAATAATAGCAGCTTATAAAGTTAAACACATTAAATTTTATGGGTCCTACAAAAAAAGATGAAAAAGTTGTAATATTTGGTTCTTCAATTTGAATTACCGCCTTCTCAAATCAAAGTTACAAACGAAACCAAAGCTGTGATCATCAAACAAACCTCGCACGATGTAATCCCCCTCGTAGTAACATTTACAAGTCCTTTTAAATCTGCGGATGGTTTTTTGAATGTTAACGTCGTTACCTTGTTTACTAACCTCAAACTTAAACTTATATGCCCAGTGGCATAACCACTGCTAGGACACCTGGAGGAATAATTAGTACACACAAATTAAATAAAACACAGGATTCGGTTTAACGATGAATATATTGTTGTGGGATTTTGTAAATTTACCTATCCTTCACAATTTTTTATTTTCCCAGCTAGCTTTTCCAGTGGAGAACAAGAAAAAGACGCCCAGTAGTCGGTTCCTGTGTATTTATCTGCTTTCTTCTTTTTAAATGATAAATAAAATAAAAAAACTCTTCTCCAAAAATTAATATTCCTAAATTAATTATCCAAATTTAAATTATTCAATACAATGTAAAATTTTACTAGGCTCATACGTTTAATTTTATGCGTATCCAAAACGCCTTGTTATCACCAGCTGCTACGCGCTCGTACAAGTGCAACTCTTAACTTTCCAATTTTAAAATAATTCACGTCCAATTTCAAATTTTATAATTTCAATTATTCCCTCCAAATCAATCCAATCAATCAAAACCACTACGGTTCGGTAGCAACGCATCAAAATTTATCCAAATCATCCAAAATATTAAAAATATTCATCCAAAAACACGCAATAATGCATTCGCATCAAAATCATTTATATAAATCAAGTCAAAATAAAATATTACTCACTATTCTCAAAATCACGAAATCTTATATAAAAACTCTCAAAATTCAGCGGGCATACAAAATTTCGTACCCGCTGTCGGCCATAGTTGGCACGAGAAGCCATTATCTTTTTTCTTTCTCCCCACTCTGTACTTTTCCAATTTTTAACGTTTAAAAATAATATTAACAAATTATTACAATTTAGCACAGGGTGGGTCGAAATATTTTGTTTCACGACAATATATTTAACCAAAAATTAATCCCTCTGTAATGTTTTGTAATTGTTTATTCATATTTAATAACCAACCACAATCTTTATAATACTTTGTAAAGAAGCGCATATATGTATTTCGATGTTCAACTCAATTGTTTTTATATTATGTAAGATCTTCAAATAATAAACCCTTATATTATGCTAAATTATCCGCTTTTATAATTATTACCTCGTCAACTTAAAAACTAAGATCGTCACTTAATTACTATGTCGTCAACTTAAAACTAAGATCGTCTCCTTATTGCTAATTGGTCATTTCCTTAAATCTAAATAAGTCGTCCGTACTTAACTAAATAAATTCCCCCATACTTAAACTAGCGTTATCATCTTAAACTATTATGTAGCCGCAAATAATCATAAAGAACTTTGTTAAAAACAGTTTTTAAATATCGTAATTGGTATTATCTTATACGTGGTCGCAAATAATCATAAGGAACTTTGTTAATATTTATTAATAACTGTCCTGAAATATCAGAATTGGTACTATCTCATTGAGATATTTGAAAAAAAAATAAGAAACATGTTCACCGAATCTGCCTGATCATCTTCTGATCCTTTGTTGCGGTTATCCTTTCCAATGATGAGCCATTTCTGCGATATATTGCCACGGCCATTTTATGATTTTAAGCGTCCACCTCTTCTTTGTTGCGCAATTCATCTAAATTAAGTTATCTAATGCTACATATATATTTCTACTTCGCACTTAGAACTAATCACCGCTTGTTTGTACTATAAAGATATCCCATAGGTCACATATATGAATAATCAATTTCTTCCATTAATTTAGCACATTCCGTTTTAAATATAATAGTATTAATCACAATCTCAAACCAATCATTAAACCTTAAAACTAAAGATGAACTAATTTTGAATTATTTTAAATGCATACACGTGGCCGATAACCTATTACGTATCCTATTACGTAACCTATAACTCATCCTGTTTTATTTAAAACATTATAATTAATAAATTTATTTAACTTACGTATTTAAAAATTGTCGATGGCTACGATAATTTTTATTTAAACAGATTTAATTTAAATTACTGAATAAAATTTACACCCTTGTTCACTAAAATCAACCGTTTTCTTCTGACGCCCCACTAATAATGGCGCGTTAGCCGGTCTTTCAAAAACTTTACCTTGGTGTCATAAACTAGTAACGGTTTATTTTTAACCAACTAACTTCTAGTGTAAAATTAAATGAACTAGAATTTAGAATTCGCGCCGATTACATTTAAATTCAAATTTACAATATTACAAAGCAATAAAAGGCTGTTACCATGTTTCAGGCATAAACTGCACTCGAAAATAGCACAGCTAGAAAGACCCAAAACTCAGGGTACGTTAAAAAATTAAAGAAAATCCTGAAGCGGCTCCAACTTAAATATTACAAATCTAGAAAGACACAGATCTTTGTTTTTAAGTTAAATTCAGCTATAATTAACAAAATTCAATTTAAAATATATTTATTAAATGATGTTACTAACTGCACGGCTAACAGTCAACTGCGGCTGGCTCCGCCCACTAAGCACACGACTATATCTATTTACAGCTATTTTAAAGTCAATCATTTCCTAAATTAATCGATATTTAGAGTTCACTCACAGTTTATTCGTTTTATTTTAATGTTATCTTTTTTTCTCTTCAGTCGGCATCCGGCCGCTTCTGAATGTACAGCTTTTCTTTTTCCTTTTCTTAAAGGTTTTCAAAAGAGATTTTGGCAGTTAAAACGCCACGCTTGCCGATCGTGTCGGCGAGTTTATAACCCATTAATCAAGCTTGGACTTTAGATCACAGCAGTACAGTCGGCGCGTTTAAGCATTGAACCGCGGTCTCCCGCTCCGTAGTATGTCAATTTAAACCTTAACCGCACTAGCTGGTTTGGTAATAATTTTTTTGGTATATTGTCCCGTGTATTTCTTGGGTATGCATTGGTGATACTGATGATACTGTTTACAGTTCTTCTGTAGTCTTCAATGCGATCGTTCAGGCTAAACCTAACCTTCAAAATTTTACTTCAAAACCACGTGGCATTGATTCAATATTTATTTTCTATTATAAAATTTTTTTTCTGGAATTCTGAGAACTGAATTTTACATTTAACTTATTTTTGCTTAAAAATCTTTGTAATTTTTTGTTATCTTCAGTAGATAGAAAATAAACATGAAATGACGCCATATTGCCTTATCATATTACATAAAGAACTTGTAATGGCTATTTTTTATAATTACTATATTGCTATGCCCCAACTTTACAAATTTATGTATTTTCACCCTCTTGCGAAAATTGCTGAGATTACACAGATTTTTACTTAGCATGAGACTCTTAAGTTTTATCAAATTGTAAATTAAAATGCTCGTTCTTTTACCTTGCAATCTGTGGCCTTGCAAGCGCACATGGTCTTTTTCATCTGGCCACGCCCGGCTAAACAAATTTGCTGCAACGCTACTTTAATGCATCGACTAAATTTTCACTAATTCTTCAATTTTATTATTTTGTTTTCACTTCACTTTATCAATTTAAATAAAAACATTAAATCAACCTAAGTTATTTTATTGATTTTAAACAATTAACAGTTTTAAATTATTATTGCGGGAATGATGTTTGTCCACCCGTCTATTTGACGTGAAGGCCTCAGCCTAAGTTTTGTACTCAAGCCCCACTCTCTTTACTTTTTCAACCTTCGAGCCCTACTCTTTTTTTATACAGCAAATAATTTAACTAACAATTTTATATACAATATAAATAAATAAATAATAAAACAAATTTAAACTTTAAAATAATTTACAAAATAAATAAATTGTGGTTCTATGGTTTCGAAACACCACAATATATAAAATTTTATTATTTTTATCTGATATTAAAGAAAAAAATTAAAAGTTCTCGGATTTGGGAGAGGGATGTGCAATTTTGTACGAAGAAGATGGTTTTTTGTTTATTTCTCAGCAACAGTTAGCACTAACAAAAAAAGAGTTATATACACAATTAAAGCTGAAAAAATTTATTAAATTTATCTGTTATAGTTTTCGAGGTATACTACGCTCGTAAAATTCACAAATCTTTTAAAAAACTTTATTTTTTCTTGGGTTTTTTGATAACCTTTGCCTTTTACTTCATCATCATTTATTTAAGGCGAAAGTCCCCTGAGGAAAGCTTAATTAAAAAACTAAAATTAATATTACATTATTCAATATTTTATCTAAAAACGGATAATCAATTAGAGAAATTTGAAAATTTTCAGATATTTGACAAAATCTTGTATGTATTTTCTCCTTATATGTAAGAAGGTAATAGTGACAAAAAAATTTTTGAGAAAAAGATTATTAGAGAATGTCTGAAAATTGACTTAAATGATCTTCAAGTATTATTAATAATGAACAATATACTAAAATCCCCAGCTGGCAACATTCCGTATCATTGATTTATGATTATGATTTGCTAAAACTCAACCAAAAATTTTGTAAATTAAACATTAGTTTAAATACATTTAGGGCTTCCTGATTAATAAAATTTGTCCAATTTGGGCAAGAATTGACCAAGATATGATTTTTTTAAGAAGTGATTATTTTTCGTATTTTTGTAAATATAAAATTTCTTACTAATTAATTGCTCGAAAAATGCGTGAATTGCGTGAAAAATAATTTAATTTTCTGTAATTTTGTGTTTCTTTTAACCCTTTATGATAAAAATTAGCCATGTTATGGCTATCTGTTGTTAAAAAAGTGCGATCGTACTTTTTTAATTATTCTAAAACAAAAAAGTTTTTATGAACGTTGGAAAAAGTTAATGTATTTTCTTAAAGTACTTTAATACAGCTAACTACCTTCTGAAATTTCTTTGTTGGTATCTAGTTTTAAACATAAAAGTATTTATAACAAAAAAGAGAAAATTTTATTTATGTAAAAAAATTATCTTATTTATCGAATATTTAAAAAACTCCTGCAATTTTGTCCAGAAAAATTGTATGTAGTAAAAAAAAAACTTAAATTACATTTTTATCGAAAAATCCTTCATTACTAAAACATTTGCCAAATACGAAAACTTACGTGGCTGAAATAAAAATCGTCTGGTAATATATTGTCGTGTTTCGAAAATCATAACAACATTAATTCATTTAATTTTTTAAATTATTTAAAAGTTTAAATTTGTTTAGTATTTATTTGTATCATATTGTATAAAATAGTTAAAAATTTGCTATGTAAATAAGGTGGGGAGAACGAAAAATAAAGTAAAAAAAATGAGGCTTAAATAGACAGACTTGGGCTGACGCCTTCGCGTCGAGTAGATTAGCGGAGAAACATCATTCCCGCAATAAACATTTAAATTGTTAATTGTTTGAAAATTAATAAAATAAATTAAGTTGAGTTGATGTTTTTGTTTATTTTAATTGTAGTGAAGTGGGTGTTGTCATAGATTCAGTCAATGCGTTAAATTTGTTTGATTAGACATACTAACGCCAGCTGTAATACCATATGCGGAGCGAGCGCGCACGTGAAGCCAAAGTTCAATACCACATGAAAGGTAACAAATTTGAGCATTTTTAATTTACAAATTTTAACTTCAACTACAAGAGCTCATTGCTATAAAAAAAATGGATAAATTAGAGTAAAGAAGTAAATTTTAGAATTAAGAAAATTTTATAAATATGAATAGCTCAAGTCATCTCAATATATGATCTGTAAAATAGAAAATAACTTAAAAAGTTTTAGAATTTTTTAAGTATTTTTGTGATATTTAGTAGTATGTGATGTTAAAATAATCAAACCTAACAAAATGTTAAAAAAATAAAATTTTTAACTGTTAAGTAAATAATACATGTTATAAAGAAACATAATATTTAAAGAAACTAAAATGACAATAATTCACATTTAACAGGGTTGAACTTAGAACATTTAAATAAACAAGAAAATAGAAATCTGAAAAAATTACGATATAGAAATGATAAAAGTTACTTAAAATTAAAAACTCTGTAACATATTTATAAAGGCCTTTATTTCACGATTATTGTCGATCATCAGTCATGTATAACAGTAAAAATAACAAAAAGTGAAAGCAAATATAGTATACCAAAAAATTGAAAAAATTGAAAAATTAAAAAATCAAGAAATTAACCAAACTTTAAATGTTACGCTTACCAAATAACCAAACTAAACGACGTCATGTGTCTAAATGAAATTTTAGGTTAAGTAAATGAATATGAATATAAATATGATTTTTTTTCAAATTATCAAAATACATTAAAAAAAATTAAATACACGATTTTGTGTGATAAAATATTGAATAATATATTATTTCAATGTACTATATTTAATGCTCTGTAACTTCTATTTTGAGGTTTTATTTCTTACATGAACAATAAAGAGGTTAAGAAGCAAGATCATCAAAAAACGTGAGAAAACACAATTTTCTTTATATTTTCGAATTTCACGAGCACATATCTTAATAACTATAACAGATACGTAAAAAATAAATAAAAATCTTCTTGTAGAAAACTTTTTTAGCTTTAATTTTGAATATAATCACTTTTTTGCTAAGGCTAACGCTTTACGAGATATCAGGAGAAAACCAAGATCCGTGACCTCCTTTGTACCACCTTGTACCGCCCTCACTCGTAGGTCCGAGACTTTTAGTATGTTTTCTTTCTAACTTTTTATTTTATCTACTTTTGCGGTTCAAGTGTCACTTGTTTCTATTATTTTTAGTCGAACAACCGCACTTTAACATCTGCTACAGAAACAAATAAATTAAAAGAAGTGAAATAATTTTCACCTTTTTCATTTTTTTGTATAGTAGACATTAAAGTACATTTTGCTCAACTCTAAATAGTAGAACAAGTGACACAAGAACTGTGTTTAAACGTCCATTGCGCCTAGACGACGGCGTCTAAACATTCTAACCGGAGCATACACTCTGATAATCTAGCCATCACGTTTTTTGAAGGTTTAACTGTACTATCGACAGTTTCGAAATTATTCCAAAAATTATACCTACTTTTGTACACTAATAATAAATTATATTAATAATCCTAATTTGGGCTTATTATTTAAGGGGCCGAATTATTTGCAAAAAGACGCAAACGTTCAGAAAAGTGGGTTGTAGCTGAAACTGAAGGCACAAGACCTTCGACTTTAGAAGACATATCTCCTGCTCCAAAATTATCGCCAGCTTTACCATCTCCATCAATTTTACCCACACCCAGTTACTTACCCGAAACAGCCCAAAGAGTTCAACATCATCAAAAATTGAACGAAATACAGGTAAGATCGTAGTTTTCCGTATTACTCAACATTTGCTAATCTTTGCTCTTTTCACCAGGAACGTTTTGCACAACCTCGACTAAAACTAATCAAATCACCTTGGGACGCAGCACTAGAAACAGGTTCAGTCGACACCGCCTTCGAAGACCTCAATCCCAACTCTTGGTCATCCAAAGGAAACTTTGTAAAACCAACCGTGGATTCCTACGAGCAAGCGCTCCAACAAAATTCTTTGGAATCATGGGGTGGAGCTAACAAAGGATACTCTCCAAATCCAGCTTACAACAGCAATAGCATTAACAAAATGGTCGAAAACTTCCAAAAAGGTGTTAGTAATGTAGACGTGTACAAACCAAAATTGCCAACGGCTTGGAACACGACAGCCCCTCCTCAACAATTCAGTAAGTAGTTTTATCCAATTAAATTGGCCACTTAAAACAGACAACTTAACACAAATTTTCATGCTATTCTAATTAAGTAACTTTATGCAGGTAGTATCAGCTTTTCGACTAATCCTAATGACGCTGCAAACTTGGATGACGCTCAACCCATGTCTCCTTTTCCATCAATTCCAGATATAACATCGCATCCCGATCTTTTATCCAATATTAATGCAGACTCAAATGTAATCCGCTCAGTTTCTCCATTTCCAGCTGCTCAAGTAACTGATTTAAGTCAAAATATTGAACGCCCAACGTCGCCTTTTCCATATATTCCAGATATCACAACGGAAGAAATGATAACTGACGATGATTTACAAAAATTTAAAGACCATCAAGAAATAATTCCCAGTGCTATGTCAGCAATGACCTTTCCTTCTATTCCCGATATTACTTTAAATCCAGAAATCGTTGAAAAAGATGTGGTCGTTCTTCGAACTACCCCAGATCGAAATATTTTTCAGCAAGAAAATCAGTCTCCCGAATTAATCCCAAATTCCGAGGTCGCTGAACAAGAAAACATACCAACTGATTTGCCGTTTCCAACAATTGCGGACTTTTCCCGAAAATCCGACTTTTTACAAAATTTACCCAAACCTTTTTCCAGCTATTCTCCAAAACGCGCGTTTGCATCCGTTTCTTTAACGGGCAAAAAATACGAAATCAAAAGTCCCACTCCTGTACCACACACGCCAAATAAACCCGAATTTAATTTTGCGATACCGGATTCGGATAAAAAGGTGATCGAGCATTCGTTTAGTAATGCAACTGCTTCTTCCATCCGTTCGTTACAGTCTGAAGTTTTTGAAAGCGAAGGTCACTTTGTGGCTAGCGGTGCATGTTCTCCGCATTCCATTTACATACCAGGATCATCGAATGTTGTAAGTTTGGAGAAGGAATATAAAGCAAGTGACGACTCTAATTTACCAACCCAAAATTACGACTCTATGAATTATGGTAATGTAACGAAAGAAGAAAATGTTGCGCAACTTAAAAGTCCTTCCGAATATCAAAAACCCAATCCAGGTGTTTCTATCAAAACTTTAGTGGATAAACAATGTAAGGTGCAATACTCCCAACTGGATGATTCAAATGAAGTAAAAAAAATGTTGCTTAAAATGAAGAAGGCTCAGTTTGGGATAGATGAGAGCGTGGAAACGGTCGAAGGAGCAACTACCTCGAACGATTTTGCAAAACTGGAAGAAGATTACAATAATATTAATCCAAATGATTATCAAGAAACAAGCAACCAAGTTCATGAAGATGTGAACGTTGAATTGGATTCCAAAAATTTAAAGTGTGAAGAAGTCGGCAATAATAATCAAATCAACACGAATGTAACTTTGGAAGTAACTTCTCCAGAAAAAACTTTTGAAAATGTGAAGGTTCAAGAAAAGAAAGAAGCCATCAATGCTCCTTCGCAAAAACCAGTTGCAATTTCAAATCCGCACTATAAAATTGAAATAGAGAAACCAATGTGTCGGAAACTTCCAGAAGCAGTAATTGGCGCTAGGCCACTTTTTGGCCAACTTGATCTGAACGCAGAGATCAAAAAGGCGTTGGTGGATAAAAAGTCGATGAGATGTCGAAAAATTGCAAATCAAACTCAGAAGTCTAAAATAGAACCGAAAGTGGAAATTTTAAAATCACAGTTTGAGACGGAAAATAGAGTTACTAATAATTCAATGTTATCAAAAGATCTAAAGACCAATGAAATGGCAAAAATAGAAACAATTGCGCAGAGCGAAAATGAAGAAATACAGAAAATTAGTTATCAGCGTGAAAGAGAATTGGAGATGAATTATCAAATTATACAGGAGGAGCTGGTAATGCCCGACGGAACGGTGATTCCTTTGCCCCAAGAGAATCAACCCAAAATCCAATTTAGTAATCAAAATTTTAGCCAATTCCAAAACGTTGCAAATGAGTCTTTTTCCCCAAAAGTTAGCGGTAACTTACAGCACATCGAGGATGAGATTAATCAAAATGCGCAAACGGATGAAGAAGAGTATCAAAAAATTCCTGTTAGATCTATAATCCAAAATTTTGAACAAAATTCCATGCCCCAAATGCGGTACAAACAAATTAAAGATGTATCCATGGCAAACAGTATGTATTCGGCTTCCCAAATGTCGAACGCAAGAGCGGAACATTGCGTCCAAAACATTAATTCAAACGAGAAGTTGTTAAGGCAGGCAGAGCAAGATTTTGACAACCTTTATTACGTTGCCAATACTTCAGTTGAAACCAGCCAATTCAGCCCAGTTTCGAATGGATTTAAGCAATCCCAAGACAGTTCTTTTAGTAAATATTCCGCTGAAATGATTCAAAATTCCAATTCTAACTTAAACCAAGCGTATTCGGCACATCAGAACGAATCCCAAAATTCCTATTCCAATTTTTCCCAAACTTTCGTTCAAAGCGAACATTTGCAAAATACTGCTCTTCAGTACACGCAAGGCAAGATTTTAAAATTTTAAGTTCCCCTGTGTATTGTTTTAATTAAGTTTTGCTATTATACTAACTTGTTTGGGAAAAAACATCAAAATAACAGCACTATTTTTATGTTGTTCCTCTTTTACTTTTGTAATAAAATTTTGCCAATAACCTGATTTTGTGTTTAGAAAAACCACTGAGTCCACTGCCGACTTCGAGTTTCAATAGGCCAAATTTGGTGCGTACACCAAGCTACAAGGCAGAAGCGCCGCCGGCGGTTTTCATACCTCGAGAGAACGAAAATTTGGCACCCGAATATCCAATCTATCCCAGAGAACAAAACATTGCCACTTCTCCCCATCAGAATCGCTTAAATTTGAATGATTTCAACAACTACAACACCGCAGCAAGAGGATGGGGGCAGTCGAATATTTATAAGCCAATTAGTTTTAACCATGATTATTCTGATTATTAATTTGTGACTTATTGATATAACAAAAAAATCACTCTAAAATGCTACACGAGAGCTTGAAAAGATTGTTCTGTATTCCCATCCCTAAAAAAATACTAACAAAGTTTTCCTTAATTTTTTGTTACAAGTGGCAATAATTTTGTTGTAAATATGTTAAATAAAATTTCTTCTTGATCCTTAAACAGGATTTTAGACAGAGATAAGCAATAATTATTGTGTGTGTTATTTTCTGCTTATTGTTCAATTTTTAAGATTTTTGTTGTATTATATTATTCAATTTATATTTTATAAAGTCTTTAAGTTTCTAATTTAAAGCAATGTAAAAATCAGTAAAAATGTACGTCAGAGTGTAAAAATAAAGTGTTAAAATTAGAAGCCAAAAGTTTTATTTAATCTATCTGCTATTGAAGCGCATGAATGGATCAAAGAGAATTTCAAGTTCTGTCGCGCTTCAGGAATGTTTCAAGTAAACGTGTAGACTTAGAGACCTACTTTAAGGACTCTCCACTTCAAGTCCTCTGAGGCCTGTTAATTATTTAATTATTTTATAAATATATCTCTCGTTAATCTATTCATACGCATTCGTGGTAAACAGAACCTTCACGTCCAACTTGGTAACCCAGAAAACAGGTTCAGGGTCGAGAGAAACCAAAACCCTGACACCATCTCGAACCAAGTGTTAGAAAATATTCTGAAACCGTAGGCAGAAAGAACCGAATTCTTTCGGCCAATCTAAACATAGCAAAAAAAATCGAAATTCTTGTTAATGAACTTCTCCAAGAGATCAAACACGGTAAGCCACAATAAGGTCTACATTGGCAGAACCGAATAATGGAATGATAACCCGAAAAAAAAAGAAAGAAACTACTCTACGGGAACAAAATAGGAGGAAAGAAGAACATGATTAAAAAAGCAAGATCTAGAAATTTTGTGGAGAAGATGCAATGTCGCATAATATTTATTGGGGCTGACCTATACAGGCTGACCACCAGGAAATTTCAAAAACAGACCATACTGATGTCATTTAAAAATATAGAAATCCTGGCCACATAAAAACACTAGGATATCTCGTGGGGAAGCTTCTTCCAGAAGATGACAAAAAAATTGATGAAATTATAGATCACCATTCAAGAGATCTGACTGAGAATTTAAGGATAACTGGCAATATTATTGAGATAAGAGAAGTCAACGATTAAATATTAAACGAACTAATAGGGACAACCCAAGACAAGAAAAACTCTGACTAAATTCGAGGATCCTTTCTAATCCCCCTCAAAAATATTCTTCAAAATATCTACACCGCATGCCTCAGACTGGCGCAGTTCCACAATATATGACAAAGACTGTTACCAGTCTTGGGCAAAATCTTCGAAAAAATAATTAAATCCAGTCTCATGGAGCAGAGTACTATTCTTTTATTTCCAGAAGCAATTCGGGTTTGTAATCTGTTATACAACTGGGCCATAAACAGTAAATTCTTGACTCACGAATAATATCCCTGAAGCAGCTCCAACTCGAAAATTTCGGACCTAGAAAGACGCAGATCTTAATCTTCATTACTGAGAACTAAGTTTCATTTACCTACACCATTGGTCCAGCCTGCCCACGGAGTTCTCTAGTTTGGTAATTAGTTTTTTTTCTACCGACGGCCTTGATTATCTTTGCTATGTATTTTTGTAGGCTTGTGTAAAAATATCCTCTTCCAGTTTTCTTTCTTGGTCACTAAATTCCAAATAATCATCTAAAATGGATGTTCCACAGGATTGTTCTGAGGACCAAACCTTACTGTTGTTGAGCTAAGCCTGAGTGACGTCCCCCTCTTACATAGAACATGAAAGAAGACTGGCGACCACAGGTTGTCAAAAAATGCTCCTAAATTTTTTCTATCCATTTTTTTTAATGGTTGGTTTTTTCCAACCCTCGTGGCAGCCATATTGGATTTTTCCGTTCTCTGACGCCCTTCGTCAATTTTCGGAAACGCGTATTTGGAGGTTCTCGCGTTGTTATCAAGAAAACAGTTCCAATACAACGGAAAATGTTGGAAAATAACTTTCCCTAGAAAAAATTTTTTAACTTCCCTCTGGCTTCGCCATCGGGAAGTTTTAAAAAAAATTTTTGTCGTGAAAGTTCGTATTTTCAAATTTTCCCTCGGTTTGGGGCTGTTACTTATGAAGATCACCCTCGGATCGGAGTTATCCCAGGATCAACTTAGGCTTCAATCAGAGTAACCAAAGTTTAGAATGGATTAGGATTCTCAGGGTTTTTGGCCCACAATCCTAATCCATGTAAAGAATTAAACTATTTATAATACAGGGTCGAGAAAAACAATTGTTATTTAAAGTTTAAGAATTCGGTGGGTTAACTCTGATCCGAGGTTGATCTTCTGGGGAACTGTCAGTCAAACCTCGCCACGATTTGAACTTTTTCCTATCCACTATAGGAAAGAAGACACTTTTATAAGCAGTTTGTAATAAAAATTTTGTAAAATTCGGATTACATTTGTAAATCAGGCGACACATAAAACCAGACATAGCAGATACCCTGATCGACCTGACGGTAATCACAATATGCTCGACCAGATAGTCAGTCGCTTCCCGTGTAGACAAGAAAACGGCTCTTTTCAGAACCCCAAAAGTTCAAAAGAGTTTTTATTTATTTTAGACAAACACAGAAATTTTTTTGCGTGGATCCGAGATTGCCGTGGTTGCGCTTGTTAAATTCGACCTACCGCACCTTCCGCTTTGGTCCCCTCCGCTCCGACCGCTACGACCTGTTTTGACAAATATCCTCATAGATGATCCAACTTCCCAAGGCTGGATAATTGAATGATGTAAACCGCGGGACGGTCGACAGTCGACTACAGTGCTTTACTTCGTAATAATGTCCTTTTTCATAGCATCCTCCTAGACTTTAAAACTAAACATGGTAACAGGTAAACGCAAACCGGGTCGACTACCGCTACATCGCTTCGGCTAGTGGCCACTGTGCGATCGCTTTCCCCTTTGAATTGCAATTACTAAGACTAGTTCGGAGGACTACGCGCATATGCAGACCGGGGCGCTTAGAGAGTTTAACTGCTATGCCGAATTTTATGCGTCCCTTGAATTGAGAATTTTAAAATACCGTTTTTTCAAAAACTAATGCCTAATCCTACAAAATTTTTGTTTTAATATGCTTAGAAAAGTGCCCCCTTTCAAATAGTGCATAGGAAAAAGTTTAAATCGTGCTGAGAATTAACTAACCGTAACCCAAACAGAAACAAAAGAAAAAATGAACATTAACATCAGAAATATCTGGCAGAGGAGATGAATGAATGGATGAAGCTGTAAAAGAAAGAATTGCTCGTTAATTCGTTCCAGAAGTAAGTTGCAACTGCAACACGACACAACTCCTAACCGGATACCTCAAGAGATTGGGGAAAATGCGGGATGACCGGCATGCAAAATCTTAGATGAACGCCTGTACAGAATCCTAGAGTGCGAGTTGTACAGATGGAAGACTTCTTCGGAGAGAACCTCACCTTTAACTTAAAAACAAAAATGTGTCTTTGCCGAGTAGAACCGGTCTATAAGGATATTTTCAGTGAGTACACTCTCCGTTCCGGGCCCCTCCACTTTGAACCGTTTTGACAAACGCAACCACGGCAAATCTCTGATCCACCCTAAAATCTAGTCATCTAATCGTGGTATGAATTTACTTCGACTGTCAAGACTACCAGTCTACTTAGGCAAAACTAAGCTTAATCCGCGAGGATTAAAATATCTAAAGCGGCCGAGTTTACCTCTGCCCGTTAATTTGTTGTTCAATTAATTAATAAAATAATTTTATTACATAGTACTTCCTTAAAATTAAGAGGTAGATTATTATACAATTTAAAAATAATTTGTATCTCGAGATTTAAGTCGGGGCGAGCAAGCGTTGGGTATAAACAGGTTCATAGGTTTTATAATTCGTTGCATTAGCGGAAATATTGGTAGTGTAAGGCACAATAGAAGTGGAACACATAGTTTTCAAAGCCATTGATTGTGGTAAGAATTTAGTAGCACCACCCATGTCGGTCAACATTTTCAATTTCTTCTGTTTCTCTTTTGCTTCTCTTTTGGGATCTCGATCGGTTTTATATTCGGGGAACGGATCAAATAGTCCAGCGTGACAACCTCCTTGCTACTCATAGAAATATAAATTAAAAACTTTGGATAACTTAAAATTGCAATTTGGTAATACCCATTTTGTGGGACCTACTGGAACCCATTTACCATCGCCAATAATTTTCGGAGGGGGCTGCTTTTTCGCAGCATAAATTGGACCCAATTTTTCTTCAAAGAATGGGTTTTTATCGAAAAACGGCTGCGGAAAGTGCATCGTAATCATTGGACGATGTAAATTTTCTCCATATTGCTTGTATTTTCCTTTTGCTCCATAGCGTTCTGGTCTAAATTAATTTTATAGAAATATTGCTTTTTCATTAATAATCCAGATTACGTACGCATGTTCTGGATATTTCGATAAACAAATATTAGCATAACCAGGTCCTCCTTTTTTTCCTGGATTGGTCATTGGATTGCGTAGCACTTTTTCCTTCTTTTTAGGCTTGGATTTCCCTCTTCCAGTTCCGAACGCTGAAATTATTCCTGCAAAGGTACCGTAGTGATCTCCCACGCCGGAATGCCATTTGGAATTTCCTGCAGGTATAAATGGAAGTTTCTGCTTTTTTCCTTGATCTCTAAATAATTTTAATAGTTTTATTTGTAAAAATGTTTAAATTGGATGTTTTCACTTTTCTTTCTTCGATTTCTTCTTTCTTACTATAGCCTCTCCTATAAATAACCTCCGAAATTCGTCATCAAAATAACCATGCTGGGTGCCGTTCTTTGTTTTGCGTCCTTCGCACATAATATTTCTACCTTTGGTAACCATCGGTTCTAAAATAAGGGTAGATGAGTGTATGGTTGGGAGTAGAAAAGAGTAATTTAGTACTTGGAAATGGCGAAACATATCCTTTCCCGTTCATATAGGGCATTTCAATAAATAACCCCAAGCGTTCCATATCCGGCCGTCCATATTTATTAGCTAACTCTGTCATGTGAGTCATCTTGGCCGAAATTGTTAAACTTACACCAAAATTTAAAATAATAAAATTATACTTAAAAATAAAACGTTTGGAAAAATGCCAAAAAAATGCGATGACATCACGTCACTTTCAAACTCATAGTCCGGTTGCTATGAAAACAAACTTGAAAAAAAATTTAATATTCTTAGGTTATCAGTCATAGTTGAGTCTTGGGAAAATCAAAAACAATCCAGGAAATCATTCCGCATTCTTTTTTTCTTCCTCTGGGATTATTATATTCCTTCGGCTTTTTTGGAAGACGTCGGTCTTCCATTGGGCTTCCAACAAATAGGGTAGGAACAGCGATTATTCTGTAAAACTTCAATTGTGTCCATCGTTGATTTTTTGGAAAACGTGTAACATGTCGGTTCAATAATGGAAGCATCTAGTCTAGACTTTCCGACTACATAAATAAGCCAATCCCTTGTACAATAACTTATAGATAAAATATCAACTGACAAAGCTGAATTACAGTTGACGATTTTTGAATATTTTTGATTTTTGAATTACAATTAATGATTTCTGAATTGCTGGTGGAAAAAGTGTAGTGACGCTACTACCAGATAACAGTCCAGTTCAACGGAAAAATAATCAATAAAAGAAAAATATAATTTAGGTTTTTATTAATAACGACATTGGTTTAAAATTCTGATTCTAAGAAAGCCATACCGGAGTTGGGAGTTAGACACTCGACTTACGGTAGACCTTTTTGCTCGGAGAAGACTTGAGCATTTTTTTCTTTTAACTGCCGGATGAACGGAGTTTAGTGTTGCCCATCCCATCTAGAGGAACGCTGATAATGCATGTTTTGCTATCGAAATGGTCACCAGTAATGGCAAGTTCCAGTGGACGAAATGATGACGTCTTTCAGAGGTGGGTTAGGCAAAGCTGGGACAAGCCTTCAGACGTGGAAGAATCAATCGCTTCGCTTGAGTGACAACCTCGACAACGCTCTCGCTATCGCGCTAGCTGTGCCGTGAGGAAAGTCGCCACGTGGTCGCCACAGCAGCTCCGATTAGAGCCGTAACTACTGCTTCTTTCCGTCCCCGGCCGGTCTTGGTAGAATACTCGAAGCACGAGCTCGAGTTATTCGTAAGCATTCAGAGGGACCGCCTCTCAAGTAGTTTCGTCTTGTCGGTCTAGATCGCGAGTACGTGAGTAAACTTCTTGAAAGTATGCTTAATTTGTTCTAGGCTTTATTTCTGCACGGTATGTAAATTTATTTCTCGTACCGCGTAAAGCATTGACATCATGTAACAGACGAGCGCGCCCGAAGTGTCCAGAGCTTCTATTCAAACGTACCCGAAGAGTCTTCTTTTCTTCTTTTTCAGCCGCTATGTCCACTCCTGAGCATAGACTACTCCTTTTTCCTTCCCTTGAGGTTTTGTCAGTTAAAACGCTGCGCTGGCCCAGCATGTTAGTGAGTTTATAGCCCATAGATCAAACTTCGACTTTAGATCACAACAGTGCAGTCGACGCGATCAAGCATAGAACCAGGCCCGGACTGGCCATAGGGCAAATCGGGCAAATGCCTGATGGGCCGGTGCAGTCAAAAAGCCGTCTAATCAGCAGCGCTGGCTGATTACATCGCGAAAAAATTATGCTATTTTATATAACATAACAAAGTATCAAAAATGGTTAATAAAACTTAAAAATTTAGCACAATAAATTTATAAATAACAAAAATCGTTTAAATGCAAGATTTTAATAGTAGAAACTCGATAACGTGAACATTCGAATTTATGAACATCTCGGTCCTGTGAACACCCAATCCAATATTCGTAATCTAGGACTACGTCCTGTTTTTTAACCAAATTTACATTTGGCATTCACGGTTCTTTGAGCCTTTGCATATATTTTGGTAGAGTGCTAACCTTGCCAGATGCATAGCCCTTAGATCAAACTCGGGCTTTAGATCACAGCAACGCAGTTGGCGCGACCAAGCATCGAACTGCAATAAGGTGGGAGAAACATAAAGCAAAAAGAGTAGGGCTGAAAGGTTGTCAAGGACACTTGGGCTGACGCCTTTGCGTCGAGTAAACTAGCAGACGAACATCATTCCCGCAATAAAAATTTAAATTGTTAATTGTTTGAAAATTAATAAATAAGTTAAATTGAGTTGATGTTTTTGTTTTAATTGTGGTAAAGTGAGTGTTTAGAACATAAAAATTGGCAGAATTTGGAATAATATTTGGTTATTTATTGAAATACGTTGCAGCAAATTTGTTAGACCAGCTGCAATACCACATGCGGAGCGTGCACGTCTGCTGCCGTTCCGAAACAACCATCAAAATTATCACACTCACTCTACACCTCATCTTCTCATTCACTTTTAATTTCAAACAAAATAACTTCTTATAAAAAAAATCACTTTTCATATTCAAATTACAATTTTCCAACAAATCAACAGACTTTTTTGACAAAAATATTATCTATATTGCCAACCTCGTTTTAACAAATATTTAAAATTCAAACATAAACCATATAAAAAAATTATTTCACACTCTAAAATACCAAATTGTAGGGAAATACACGTCAGTATATACGTATGTCTACGAGTACATGTAGCGTTTTTGTGGGAAGTAGGAGGCCGACAGTCTCTAAAATGTCCGGGCCGGTTTTAGGTCTCAGTCCGGGACTGCATAGAACCGTGGTCTACCGCTTCGCAGCATGTTGATTTGAGTCTTATACCGCACTGCTGGTCCACCCGAAGCGTACGTTATATACCAGCTAAACTCTCATTGGTCAGTTTATATAAAGTCGACCAATTAGAGATGCATTATAATTTATAAAAAAATTCTCATAAAGCCTGCCGAAGTCGAAAATTACGAACTTAGAAGGTCTGAAGCACTTCATAAAAATATCCCTGAAGGCTGCCCGAACTCGAAAATCACGGGGTCTACAAAAACATTACAAGACAATTAACAAAATTAATTTAAAATAAATTGACTGGTATCCGGGAGGGACAGAGAGGGGGTCTCCCGAAACGTACAATATTGGAATGCAGCGGCGCGGCGTAGCCAAGCCCCCCCCCCTCCCCCCGAAATTATTAATTCAAAATTTTACAAGGACTTGAAACCATGTATAGATTTTTCTATATAAATGATCTTCAAGAAACTAATGATGCTGTATTAGAAGGCGAATGGTTGATTTGGCAACAGAAATGAAAAAACTATGAAAAAGAGTTTCCAAAATATACAATGGAAGCTCTTAATCAGTGCAATATTGATGTTTCCGAATATATTGCGATGTACCCCCAGTAATAATTTTATAAAATGTAAAATTTCAATTTTCTCTGTGGGTTGGTGGTGACATGCAAATATTTTTGAAAGCATGAGACTTTTTTCGTACATTCTTAATGCAATTTTTTTATCGTTTCAAATTATTAAAACGTGGTCGTCAACTTTTGTATTAAATTTTAATTACCTTATGGTATGGTCACAAATGTTCTTGCCTGCGTTGCGCAGCTGTCAGGTTTATTAAACAAATTCGTCGTGAAATAATTTCCAAAATCATCAAAATCTTTAAATTTCTATCTTCGAACGCTTCACTTAATTAAAACAACTTTTTATTAAATCAAATTTAATTTTTTAATATCAAAAAAAAATCAAATTTTTATTTATTTATGTAGTTAATTTCTATTAAGCGCATAATCTTGAAAATTTTCGCTTGCGGCGCTATTAGAAAACGGCTCGTCCCCCCCCCCCAAATCCTTGCTACGCCACTGTTGGAATGCATCCATGTAGCTAACAGAAGTTAAAAAAAATTGTTGTAAATCTCTCTGCTCCCTCGCAAACAGAACCTGGCTACGAGACTGAACTACCTATTTCCAGTTATTGTTGGTCAAAAGACTGGATATCCCTAATAGTACCCGATTGCAAATTTTGAATTCTGACTGGTCAATAGGACTTTATATAAAATTTATGACCAATCAGAAGTAATCCGCCAAAAATACAACAATCCACTGCCGTGAGATCTACCTTTAGACTTCTACTCTCGGGAATGTAAATAACAAAAGTACTAAGATAAGGAAAAAAATAAAACCGTTTATTGTATTTACACCATAAAAATAGGAATTAACTATAACTTTACGTTGTAATTTTATTATAAAATTTTCTAATTACAAGAAAATTTAATATTGTTTCAATTGAATGTAGCTGTTACTGATAACAAACAACGTTATCATAATATACATAGGTACATTAATATAATGGGGTCATTTAATTTGTTGTAATACCTGCTGGTATAAATTGGCTGATGCTAATTTACATAAAATTAAAGTCATGCTAATAATTCAGGAAAATTACTTGTACATTGTAGAAAATATTACTCCGCAGTTTTCAATCAAACGGAGGACCAAATTTTGAAGCTGTCTCTCAAAAACTCAAAAAAAAAATATTTTTAGAACGTCGGAGACGGCCAAACCCTGTTGTTCTCTCCCTTGGCCCTCGGGTTTACATTTGTGTATTATCGACATGTACTTCGTTTCATGCATACCAACCATTTATCTACCATTGAAATATTCTTAAGTACATTATTGAAAATTATTCTCAGGTCACTGATAATCATTGAATAAGCACATTACAGTCCGGCAGAATAATATAAAAACTGAGCCGACAAAAATTACCGGCATATAATTTAATAACTTGAAACTTTTAGTTTCTTTCATTCGTGAAAAACCTACTTTTAGGCTACCGAACGGTAATGTGGTCCACCCCTGATAAAAAATATATTAAATATCCCATCCCATTGACCGCTCAACAGCCATTTTCCATCTGGAATGACGAAGGTCTCTTTCGTCTTCGGTAGTTTGCGGTTTCCAAATTTGCGATGGAATATCTACTTTAGGTTTGGAGATGTCCCAATGACCAACTGCTGCGCCTGCAACCATTGCGGCTCCTAAAGCTGTACTTTCGGCCATTTCTGGTTTTATTACAGTTATACCAGCCAGGTCGGCTTGTAATTGCATTAATAGAGAATTAGCAGTCATCCCTCCGTCCACCTATAAAAATCAAATAAAAACAACATTTTACTTAAATGTTGTCAGTAAAACCTACCCGTAAATCAGATAACGATGATCCGTAATCCTTATTCATGGCATCGAGAATATCACGAGTTTGAAAACAAACGGCTTCGAGTGTGGCCTTAACGATGTGACTGTAGTGTGTATCCTCGGTGATTCCACAAATAATCCTTCAAAACAAATAAATTATAAAACGAATTTTAAAAATACTCTTTTGTACCCTCTAGCATCTTGTTGCCAATACGGTGCATATAACCCACTGAAAGCGGGCACAAAATAAACATCGCCACCTTCCAGTAATTCCGCATCTTTGGCTATGCTTTCGGCTTGGGAAGATTCTGGCAATATCGACATGTTATCTCTTAGCCAGGTAATTGCAGCACCGGCAACAGCAACGGAACCTTCCAAAGCATAAATCGGTGGTTCTTTTGGACCGAATTGATAAGCTACCGTTGTTAAAAGACCATGACTGCTATCAACCTTAGCAGTCCCGGTATTGTAAAGCAAGAAACATCCTGTACCGTAAGTGGACTTTGCCTAAAAAAAAAGATGACTTGGTTAGAATCTTAGGCTACATTCAAGATTTATAAAATTTAAAAGGTTTGGATTCAGATAAGATCAAAGCTTCTAAAATCATTGCTCGAAAGCCAAATGATGGCTCTCGAGAGCTCACTCTCGGTGTGTCATCATGAATACTTAAAATTAAAAATTAGTAAAGTAAAAAACTCACCTCGCCTCTTTTAAGGCATTGCTGTCCAACCAAAGCCGATTGTTGATCACCCAAACATCCAGATACAGGAATACCAGCCAGGGGTCCATTTTTAACATAGCCGTAAATTTCGGAACTTGACTTAATGGAAGGTAGTATAGAAGAAGATAGGTCAAAAAAATTCAAGAGAACCTTATCCCATTGTAATGTTTCTAGGTTCATAAGCATTGTCCGGGATGCGTTCGTAACGTCCGTTATGTGAATACCACCATCTACACCTCCAGTTAAATTCCATATGATCCAAGAATCCACGGTTCCAAATAAACAACGCCCCTGTGTTATCGCTTTTTTGCACTTGGGAACATTGTCTTGTAACCACCTCAATTTGAGAGCGCTGAAATAAGGAGACAGTGGCAAACCGCATAGGGGTTTCAGGTAATTTTTATTTTTAGTGTTATTTGGAACGGTTTCTAATAGCTGATCAACAGTGGAAGACGTTCGCATGTCCCGCCATACGATTGAATTATGCAAAGGTAATCCTGTGGTTTTATCCCACACAATCGTCGATTCCCGTTGGTTTGTTATGCCAATAGCGACAATATCCGTTACATTTCCACCGGCACTGGTAAGTTTTTCTATTGTTTTTTCGATACACTCTAGAACTACACTTAAAATTTCCATTGGATCCTGTTCCACCCATCCTTCTTGAGGATATTTTTGCGATAATTCCTTCTGATGAAATGCAACGACTTCAGACGTCCCCGCTTTAAATAATATAAATCTGGCACTCGACGTACCTTCGTCTATTGCACCTACCAATGGAGCCATGGTAATATTTAATTATTACTTTATAAACAATGTTATTATTAAACACACGCTGAAATTACATAATCGACCTTTTGAACTTTGTAAACGACCTTCATTTCCTGTACAATGTTTGCGACAACAAACTTTTCTTACTAGACAATTTTTAAAAATCAATAGAATTAATTTAAAAAATTAGTAAATTTGAAAGTACAATGTTTACCTTGGGCGGTTTTGAACTCGTGTAATATGAATTCCGAAAGGTCAAGTGAGATCAGGATTAAAATTTCAACAAGTTACACCACCTACTTACTTTGTCAAACTCTAATGATAAACTAATCAAATATGTATGCGATAAATCGCTATCAAAATAAATTTACGGTGCAGCCAATCCAATTTTTTACGATTCACTTCGATTAAAACGTGTCGATCGCCAAGTCAATCGTAGCAAGTGCCGAAGAATAGCGATTACGAAAAGGTACTCGTCAACTACTGCTTTTTGAAAAACTCAACAAATTTAAATTACAGCCAATGAAACTCAACGATCAAGTATCACATGCGAACCACGCCAAAAAATGCTAACTTTTGGTAGCAAAAAAAGATTAAAAAGAGACGCGAGTAATAAATATATTTTGATGTCTTCCCTATAAATACCAAAACACAGATCAAAAAAATATTAAAAAAAAAAGTTTTCTATATCCTAAACCTCAATTTAAAATTTTTATTATTGTTGATTTTTTTTGTCGGGGTCTTTTTAAATTTTTAATTTTATTTTATTATGTTGATTTTTAATTAAATAAACAAACAAACTTGAATTATTTGTAAGAATTTTGAGTCGTAGGTTAACAAATTACTAACTTAATAATAAGTACTAGAAAATCATAATCTGCGACTTGGATGCCTCCTACGTCTAAACTATTCAAGATAAATATATGCTCTCGAGGACTTTTCTGTAGAAAACTTAATTTCCTACAACATTGTTCCTATGAATTTTATCGTATTTATTATGGTTATCTCATCAATTCCAATATAAGAAGAATTTTAGCGCGTAATGAAGCATTTTACGTCTCGGTTATGTAATATACTATAATTAAACTTGTTCTTAGTTTATTTAAAAAAATATGTCTCAGTTGGGAGAAAGATCACTTTCCGACCGGTAGATCGGAAACTAAAACAAAAAACCTTCCGACTGCGCCAGTTGAATAGTGAAAGAAAATAAACTATTTCTCAACTATTAAAATTGGGTAAGGGATCTATTAATTACTAACTACTTGTGAATAGAATATTACATTAAAATCAAAATTAACAGATTAATTTTAATTGTTTAATTTATTAATATTAATTTAATTAATTTCCCCAATGTTCCCAAATTTAAACAATGTTCCCTTTAAAAAGAAAAAAATAATTTTTTCTTCTTCATTCAACAACAAATTTTCAGACCCCCCCCCCCTCCGCAACAAAATTTAAACATTAATTTTGAAGTCAGGGAAACGGAGAATGTTTAATATGGAATGTATAAACAGGTTTCGTAAGTGGAACAAATCTCCGTTTCCCCCGACTTCAAAATTAATGTTTAAATTTTGTAGCGGGGGGGGGGTCTGAGAATTTGTTGTTGAATGAAGAAAAAATTATTTTTTCTTTTTAAAGGGAACAGTAGTTTTTAAAGTAAGTTGCTTTTATTATTAATTTTTATTTTATTTCACTCTTTTTGGAGTATATTTTGTCAAAATGTATAGAGAAAGTAATATATGTTTTAAACCGCTTCGTGATCCAGTTAGCCGATATGGTAGCGCGAATTATATGAATTTAACAGCCATAATGGTGGTGAATTTTTAGCCAAAATGGTAGTAAATTTATATTAATATTAGTTATTAGTTATTTAATACAGAGGATTGTGCAGGGGCGAGTGCATAAATTTTGGGGGTTGGGGGGGTGTAGAGATAGTTTTCTGAGATAAAATTTCTTCTCATGGGTGAAAATTGTATTTGGCCAGCCAGGAACATTCCCATGGTCTTTACAAACATGCTGTCAAAAATGTACGTCGCTACCTGTAACCGTTCGGGAGATGTGGTGGCACAAACACATATAAAATGTCGTGTTTCGAAAACCATAACAACATTAATACTTTATTTTGTAAATCATTTTAAAGTTTAAATTTGTTTAGTATTTATTTGTATCATATTGTATAAAATAGTTAAAAATTTTCTATGTAAATAAGGTAAGGAGAACGAAAAATAAAGTAAGAGTGGGGCTTGAATAGACAGACTTGGGCTCACGCCTTCACGTCGAGTAGATGAGCGGTCGAACATCATTCCCGCAATAGAAGTTTAGAATGTTAATTGTTTGAAAATTAATAAAATAAATTAAGTTAAGTTGTTTTTTGTTTAATTAATAAAGTGAAGTGCCAATAAATTGGAAAACTTGAAGAAAGTGGAAAATTTTAGTCGATGCATTAAAATTACATCGCAACAAATTTGTTTGACCAGACGCCAGTTGGAATACCATATGCGAAGCGAGCGCGCACGTGAAGCAAAAGTCGAATACCACATGAAAGGTAAAAGAATGAGCATTTTTTAATTGACAATTTTATAAACTTCAACTACAAGAGCTCATAGCTAAAATAATGGATACCCAGCTAGAGTAATTTTGGAATGAGCAATTTTTAATAAATTTGTAAAGTTGAGGGCATAGCAATATATAAATAAATATATAAATAAATAAATAAATAAACACAGATTGTACATAGTAACTTCATATATCCTGTGTTTTTGAAAAACAGTCAGGGGTAAGAAAAATTGGAAGGTTTATGACCGGGTTCCGAATTTCGATGATCTTAAAATGCCAAAAAATATACTTTTTAATGCCCTAAGAATTGCAAAAGAATTCCCTTATATTTTAATAATAATTTTATTAAAACCTAAAAATAATTAATCAAAGAAACAACTTCAAAATATCTAAAAATGACAAAAAAGAATGACCTAAAACCAAAGGATGCGCGAACAAAAAATGTATTTTAATCAAAATTTATGTAAAAGTCAGCATGGTCTGAGACTTAACACAAAAAAAAGACTTGGGTTACAAAATCCAAATCTGGGCAATCGGCAATCGCTTTTCACACAATTCAAACCCCTGACAAGCCGTCTGCCCCCTAATGATGTAATATATTCGGTTTAATTAAAAACAATTTTTTTTTATTTTTGATTAAATCCATTTCAAATCATGCAGACTGGGTGCAGCTCAGCAGCAGAATTTGTTTTCGCTGAAATATGTTGTTGACAGTAACAGCCCCGGTCAGGGGGAAAATTTGAAAATACGAACTTTCACGACGAAAAATTTTTCAAAATTTCACGACGGCGCGGCGGAGCGTAGCGGGGCCGAGTCAATAATAACCCTCGTGGTAGCCATATTGTCAAAAGTTGTACTAGGTAAATCCCTCGGCAATCTTCGAAAATACGTATTTTGAGGCAATAGAAACTTAAAATTTCGTAAAAATGTGAAATAAAATTATTATAAATGCTTATACCACGAGGACAAACCTCAGGAAAATTCAAAATTTTGCATATTATGTTATGTTACAAAAATCAAGAAATTTCGATAAAAATTTACAAAATGACCGTTATTTTTACGAATTACTATTACCACGTGGTCAAATTTCGAACCGGCCTTTCGGTCGATTTATCGTCTCGACTGGATCTAATATGCAAAATTAAGTGAAAATATCAATTTCTATGAAAATATTCAGTCTAAAATCTAAATATACTGCATGTTGCTCGGAGGCAAGTGTCAAATTTTTAATTAATTAATGATTGAAGCAGTTCTCGCGTTGTAATTGACAGTAACAGCCCCGGTCTGCGGGAAAGTTAGAAAATACCGAACTTTCACGACGAAAAATTTTTCAAAACTTCATGACGGCGGAGCGTAGCGGAGCCGAGGGAACTTAAAAAAAATTTTTCGAGGGAAAGTTATTATCTAAAACTTTCCTATATTTCCAGAACCTATATTTCTTTCTTTTTTCATCTTAGAAAGAATTCTGGCGCCCGCTAGCGGGCGCATTGTAAGATTTTGAAATAGATAATATTCTCAAAAATTCGGTGTTAAACATAAGAAATCGTTGCCAATTTGGTAATTTTGTAACTTTTGGGAAGATTTTTTTAGAATAGAATAAGTTCATTTGTTGCTTTTTACTGTTCTTTTGTATTATACATATTATTAGCGCCGAACGAGAACTAACATTTGTATTACATTGTATATTTTTTCAATAAAAAATTCATGTTAATTTCGTAATTAAATTTAACGAATTAAAAATTTTTCTATTTCGGCTGCAAATATAATACAAAACAACAATTAATAAAGCAAGTAAACGGTTTTGAATGCATCAAGTAAAATTATGAATTTTTTGTTGAAAAAATACCCAATGTGAGAATTAAATATTGGTTCGGCGGTAAATATAATACAAAACAATAAATAAATCAAGAAATTTAAATTTTCGTTTGTACACAAGATAAGTGAACTTATTGTGGGTGCAACAATCAAAATAATTCAAATTTTATTGTTTAATTAATCTGGAAGCTACAAAAATTGTATCTATCAAAAAAATACAAAAATGTACGGGGGGCACCAAACTACTGATCTAGGAAACATATGTATTTTTACGCCCTAGGGCGATAAAGTGACTTTATGACTGCCAGGGCGGGCTAAAAAGTGACATTTACGCTCGCTCGGACAAAGCCATTTAAATTTTAAAGGTGGTGACCTGCGGGGGGGGGGGGGGTTTCTAATAGCTTTCCTCTCTTACTTTTCAATTCCAAATAAATCGAATTAAGTTGTGACGAACATCAGATAAAATTTTCAAACGATTTATTACAGGAATGTAATATTCCATAGATATCTTCTAAAAGATGATTCATATCAGTCAAAATAAATATTAATAGTTGATAAATAAGATAAGATAAAAAATGATGGCAAGTGTTTTTTCACCTGTACGCCCAGTTGTGAGTGACTAAAATTGAAACGCACATAAAATCATGAAGAATATGAAATTGTTTTGTTCCATCGCCATATTTTTGGGTAAGCCGAGTGAATTTCAAGTATTGTTTCCAATCAATATACTTTTCTTGTAGTTCTCGTAGCCAGCTTAACCCAAGAGGTTGAAGCACGTCGAAAAATTTTAAAAGGACGACGAACCATAACCAGGACTTATTACAGTAAGTATCCACCCATTGCATTTTTGGGATATTTTAATCGAAAATTAATATTTTAGAAGCAGCAGCTATCCCACCATGGGCAATAATCTTTCTCGTTAGCATAGGACAATTATTAATCGGGGTTGGATTATTCTTTGTTTTGAAAAAATTCATAGTTGACCCAGAATTGCGGGGAACTTACTCTCCACCTCCACAAATTAAGTAAATTTCGAAAAATATATTTATGAGTCATGGTTCGCTTCATATAACAGGCGATAAGATTGTAGTTTATATTTTTTGTAATTAAATCAGTTATTTATTTAGCTTATTCGTTTAATTGAGAACTAGAAATATTTTCACTAATCATAAGCTGATAAGCAGATTAACGACGCGTCATATACCATGTACTTATAATAGTAGTTATTTATGTACCAAGGGTAAGTACCAAATAAAAATGAAAATAAATAAATTAAAATAAATTATTTTTTAATATTTAAAAAATAAAACATCAATGAAATCTGATGTGTCGCCATCGAAGTCGCAAAAATTGTGACGCTTTACGATCGCTCGGACAAAAATAGATTATTTTAAGGCTGGGCTTTTGCAGTATTTCATTAAAAAATACTCATCTTAAAAACGAGCTGACGGATACAAAACTTAAAATTTTGCGAGCATAATATATAATATTATTATAACAGATAAAAAACAATAATTATGCTTACCAGAAAAAAATTAATGTTTATAAATGATTTTTAATTTGTCTAGAAAATGTTATTGTCAATAAGCTATCTCTTGTTAATGCGCGACTCGCAATATCACTACAACAGCCCTATTTATAAATTTCCAGAAACAGTGGCGTAGCTAAGTGGCCGAAGATCCCGGGGCAAAATGTTTCGGTTTCTCAGCCAGATAATATAATAAAGAATGCATTTGCATTTTTTATTTTTTTCCATTATATTCGCTCAGGTCCCCCCCTTATTTCCGCCTATAACCTGTACCAAAGTAAAATAATTGCTTACATAAAATGTGAAAAATTTGATTTTAGGAAATTTAATATTTTTTCCTTATTCGATCATGTTTTGGAAGCAACATTGTTACTTACTTAAATCAATTTCTTTTAAATATTATGTAAATCTTTATAATTTCTTTTGCTTGTAACTTAAAGCTCAAATTCTTCTTTTTAATAAGGATTACAATATAATAGTGCAGTCATTAGGCCAAATTGAGGCCCATTTCCTGTACATTCTATACCAAAAAAAATCAAATTAAAATTGAGGTAAATAAAATTCTACATTAAAATATTAAAAATTACTGTTCTACTCTATAGCTTCATGTAATCAATTTTCAACGTTATTTTCAGTTTTCCACGACTTTCCAGCATTTTTAACCGGTCGACTTCCGGTAAGTGAAACTAGATTCAATTATCTATAAATGTGTTTTTGTAGTTATATCAGGACTCTCGGTGTAAACTTTCTAGCTCAAGGGGTTAGACTACAGCAAAGTTTAAAAAAATCTAACGCCGTTCTTTTTATAGAGCAGGAATCGCAGACTATCGGCAAGACATTAAAACATAAATATTTTACTAAAAAACTGGTTTTCTAACTTTAAATGAGTTTATTTCAAAATTTTAATTTTAAAACGATGTACACGATTCCGCCAATTGCAATCAATGAATTGACTTGAAATTTAAAACATATATTCGAAAAAGCTGGTAGTTTTCGGCTTAGGCAGGATTTTGATGAAATTTTGTTTCGGTATATTTTTATTCCGGAAATACCACAAAAATATTGCAAATTTTCGTCCCAAAATTTTTTTCTTGATCGAAAAAGACAAAATCCTGCGTAAGCCGATACCTTGTAATTTTTGAAAATATATTTTTCAGAGTCAGTCCAACGAAATCGGCTAAATCATGTACACCATCCGACAGCACTATGTCGTATGGGTGTGTAACGTAGCTGCAACTTAAATAATTATATTTTGATACAATTTTAAATATGTACTTATTAAAGCCTATATTAATACACATTCAAAAATGAAATCATAAAATCGTATTTGTACTTTTTTTCAGAATTAATTCATAAAATTTACACTATTTAAAGTTGGGTCACTGTAGTCGAACCCCTTAATCTCTTGACTTTTTTGGCTATTCCTTCAAGTTTTCCGAATAGCTCAATTTCAGAGTTAAAATTTTGTAATAAAAAACAAAAAATCTATTTAAAAAAAAATAGATATTACGATTACGACAAAAAAAATCAAGTTTGAAAACTTATAGCTGGAACCCTATTTTACACGAAGATTTACAGATAATCGAGTCCAATTTCACTTATCTGCAGACCACTTTTTCGTAAGATAAACAGAAAAAAAAAGAGAGAAAAGAAAACTGAAAATCGTTTTTTGGGCAAAAATCAATAAAAATTGGGCAGCTAGAACATTAATTTTTTTGTACCTTCACGCAGAATTGTATCTACTTAAATTTTGATATCACCTATTTTAGATATACAGGGTTCCAATTGAATTTTCTAAAACAAATTCCATGACTTTTCCAGGTTTTCCCTGACTTTTTGATAAATCGGAAGATAAAATTGCATATTGTGCATAATACGAACTTAAAAAAAAAAATTTAAGGCGGTATTCTAATCTAGCAAGTTGAAAAAATCGAATTTTTTTTTTCATATTTCGGTAGTTTAGATATTCAAGAATGTTTCCTTAAAAGGATTTTTCAAAATTTAAATTATTTTTGGATATAGCTGATTTAGTGATGCGTCATCCAAACCGAATGTACTCTAAAGTACTTTGAAATAATCTTTCATATTCAGTTGAAGCCAGTGTCTGGCAATTTCTGCCACCTAACATCCAAGCAACGTAGACGTTGTGTTCTGAGTGAAGTAACTTGAAACTTAAATCGTGTTTTTCTCGAAACTTTTTTTGAAATTCTTGTCATGATTTCTCAAGTTCTATTGAACCGTTTTACTTGAAATTTGGTGTGAATCCACTCTATACATTTCTCTATCGTACTAACTAAAGATTATAACAAATTTTCAATTTCTACTATTTTTAAAACTCGGAAAAGTAAAAAAAAATGCTAAAAAAACTTCTTTTCTTTTTAGGCAGCCGCAAATTTGCGAAAACAAATTTTTTTAAAACTTTTTTTAGTTAGTATAATAGCAGTATTCCTCTAGATTAATAAATCTTTTTCTTTTTTTGTTTTGCATTACTAGAAGGGTTACAATCGTGACAAACTTGGCGCGCCATTTTTTTGAAACCTCCCACTTTATCAGCCTGTAACTTTTTGAATTTTTTAACAAATTTTTTTTCATGTACAGTAGAGTCTCGAAATAGTAAACAGCAAAAATCATGTTTGTTTTTTAAATATTAATTCCCAATTTATTTTTTCCTGTCTTCTTTTTATACTATAAAAATCTGTTTCCTTCATTCTTTTTTATAGCATAAAAAGAAGACAGGAAAAAATAAATTGGGAATTAATATTTAAAAAACAAACATGATTTTTGCTGTTCACTATTTCGAGACTACTGTATTCTTTAAACGTTAATAAATATCTTGTAAAATAATGGATAGTAAAAATATTGTTTTGTTTTTATTGCACCTAAAAAATACCTAAAATTCATGCTTCTAGACTATCCACCGCATTAATAAAAATAAATGTGTTTAATACTGTCTACACAATATGGAAAATAAATTTTAATAGTGTTCTTCGAAATAAGTCCTCATATCCCAAGAATTTAGTTTTAAAATAAATTAATCTACAGAAATTATCTTATTAGGGCATGGCCTACCCTTCCCCTCAACGAAGGCGAGTTTATATTGCAGATAATTGAAAATATTCATTTGTGCCTCCCAAATAATAATACAGCCACAAAATTAAAACTTGATAAAATACATGTGAAAGCTTAGTATGAAAAATGAAGAAACAGTAAAATAAAGAAGCTTTTCCAATTGTCAAAACAATTTTATTTTTATATTTACGGTTTCGACAAAGACTACCTAAATTTTAATAGAAATCTTAAAACGTAAAAAAGAACAAAGCCATGAAAAATGAAGACGGTAGATTTTATACAAAAATTATAAAATAAAACCGACATTAACAAAAACACATCAAGTGGCTACACAAATCTACGTTACATAATTAATCATTTTATAAAATTAAACTTGAAAAAAATCATGTGCAATTCTTTTTTAAACTGAAAACAAAAAATTGTAGTCAGATCAAATTACTTATTAAAAAGTAGATGTGTCAATTACAAAAAAAGGAAACAAAATTTGGTTCATTAATTGAAGACTTAATTACTTATAAAATAATTAAAGAAAGATTTCTTATTCGCTTTCATTGTCCGCATCCTTTAACTTTTCCCAATTCAATTCGACTGTCATGTTTTGGCCTTGATGCTGAAGGACTTTTACCGTTACAGGATTGTATAAATCTTTATCAAGTGGAGACCACCCCGTATACTAAAAGGAACCAAACGTTACCTTCGAAATCTAGTATTAAGTGAATGTGTACTTACAATCGAGGTATTCCGATGCTTTACCAAACCATCCTCTTCAAATACTTCGTATTTTTGCAGCAGCGCCTTACCATCGATTCGCCATAGGCATGGTGGTTTTGAAGCATCTCCAGATTGAGCATCCTTTTTCAGAATTAAGAAACCGCCATTCTAAATAAACAAAAAGTTAACAATGAAATACCTGTCGGAGACATAACAAAATGTTTACGTACAACGTAGTCAGTGCCGCTGATTTTTCCACCAGCAGGCGCAGTCTTTCTTGGATTTTTACTCGAATCGGAACCATCGTTAGAGTCATCATCTTCCTCCTCCTCATCCTCTTCTTCATCTTCGACATCATCTCCTTCCTCTGCGGCTTCCGTAGCAGGTGGAGCGTCCTTGTTCACGCCATTATTGGACTTCTTCTTTTTCTTCTCTTCGTCGTCGCTGCTTAACTCAATGTGAGAAACGCGAGGTTTTTTACTTAAACGCTGAGAAGTACGTCTATTACCTCGTTTTTTCTTTAAAAATAATTTAAACTACCGTGAGAACAAAATCTCAAGTAAAAGTGAAATGCTTACCCCTGGTTTATCTTCGTTCCACTCATCGCCAGAGCTTTCGTAAACATCGGGATCGTCTTCGTTTTCAGACAAACGTTCGCCAAATTTTTCCGACATTTTTAATGCTAAAAAAATTAGGTTATGTAGAACTTGTGTATCAAATCAATGAGGCCGAAAGTGAAACAAAAATATAAAAAAATAATCGCAATGATATAAACAACAGGTACAAATGCTTAAAAACCACAAAAATCTTTAATTACACAAACTAACAGAACGCCATTACTTGGCGTCGCCGCACAACAACCGCGATATCTTCAACGTCGTTTTACAAAATACAAACTAGGATTTTAACAAAAAATGCCATCACACGAAAGTATTAGCTACACAAATGATCCTATTAATTCTTAATCTTCGACCTTGAGTGAAAATTTATAAACTGTATGCATCGCCCTAAACGATCAAGTTGGCGGCATCGAGGCAAAATCGAAATTGATCGAATATACACGTGAAACTTCTACAGAATTTGTAATAAGATGATTTAATACTTACATGGATTGGTTTTCGACTATCAAACGCACGATTTTCTCGAAAAAATTGATGATTTCGAAAGCGTGAACAAAAAACTATTTTTTTGCATACACAAACAGACGCTTGGGTCGAACAAACGATAATGTACGCAAGTGTACGTAACTATACCGGTATACAGTTTTCTGTTATGATTAACAGCACCCTCTATAACAAGATTTTTCTTTATTTTTTATTTTAAAATATTCAAATTGTTTAATTGACTTTAAAATTATAATCTTGTTATTCAGAGTAAAAAGGTAAATCGTTTATTTAAAATTACTTAATTTATTTTTTACTTTTAACTTTTTTATAACGAGCGCTCGAAGAATAACAAAATCAGGGCCGGATTAAGCGTAATAAACAAAAATTACTTTTTTTTTCGTTTTTATTTTAATATTTAAATTTATTTTTGATAAATGTAATGATGTTTATTACATTTTTTAAATATAGTAATATTTAAATATTATTTTGACCCCCCCCCCCCCATCAGTCAATCTGCGGTATTGACCGCAGTGATTTAATATTTTTATTGTATTTTTAATTTTAATATTTTTTAATTTTATTTTTAATAAAATAATATAATAAAAATTTTAGACCAGCAGTGTTGTGTAAGGCTTAAATCAACATGCTACGAAACGGGAGACAGCAGTTCGATGATTGTTTGCGCCAACTGCACTGCAGGGTTAGCACCCTACCAGAATATAATATGCAAGTGCTCACAGAACCGTAAATGCCAAGTGTAAATTTGGTATATTACATGGTTAAAAAACAGAACGTAGTCCTAAATTACGAAAAAAAATCGGATGTGGCCATGCCTATACTTTTAAATAATAATAAATTTATTAAATTGGTATTAAATTGATAACATTAATTTTCAATTTTTAACTTTTAAATTTAAATTAATACTTAAATTAAAAAAATAAATTTTATTTTAATTTGTAAAAACTATATAAACAAAAATAGAATATTTACACGATTATTGATTAATACTTTTTTATTATTATTTTGGAGGAGAATATGATTAAAAAATCGGATGTGGCCATGCCCATAACTTTATCATACTTTTAAATAATAATAAATTTAATAGAATTAAAAAAAAACATTATTTTGGAGAAGAATATATTAAAAAGTTAAAATTTTAAAAATAAGAAAAAAAATTATTTGCAAAATTTTTTTTATTATTTTTTTTTATATTATTTTTTTTTTTGCGTTTCTGTATACCGATTTTTTTATTATTATTTTAGAGGAGAATATGATTAAAAAATAAAATTTTAAAAATAAGAAAAAAATTTTTTTTTTAATTTACAAAATATTGTTTTATTTTGCTTTTCCGTGTACCGATTTTAACCAAAATCTAATCAGCTCTAAGTCTCAATATTTATGTACTAAATACAAAATTTTGTTAAAAAATTTCTATTACTTTTTGAGGTAGAGCGCACACAAAATTTAACCACATACATCCATACGTACATACAGACATTTTTTGGAAATGACGATTTTCCGCTTCTGGGACCCCAAAATGTCTAAATTCATCAAAATCTCAATTTTTTTTTTTCTGCACGATTACAATACTTTCTCAGACTTCGTATGATAAAGTAAAAATAAGAAAAAAATTATTTGCAAAATTTTTTATTATTATCTTTTTTTATATTATTTTTATTTTTTTGCGTTTCCGTATACCGATTTTTTATTATTATTTTGGAGGAGAATATGATTAAAAAATAAAATTTTAAAAATAAGAAAAAAAATTTTTTTTTAATTTACAAAATATTGTTTTATTTTGCTTTTCCGTGTACCGATTTTAACCAAAATCTAATCAGCTCTAAGTCTCAATATTTATGTACTAAATACAAAATTTTGTTAAAAAATTTCTATTACTTTTTGAGGTAGAGCGCACACAAAATTTAACCACATACATACATACATACATTCATACATACAGACATTTTTTGGAAATGACGATTTTCCGCTTCTGGGACCCCAAAATGTCTAAATTCATCAAAATCTCAAGTTTTTTTTTTTGCACGATTACAATACTTTCTCAGACTTCGTATGATAAATTAAAAAGAAGATTAAATAATTATATTGAAAAAAAAGCAAAAAACTTAAAACAAAAATTTTATCAAAAATAAAAACAGAAAATAAAGAAAATCCTTCCCTAAAAAAAAACTCGAAAACTTTTATTTGTAGAAAAAAATTAAATATTACAAGTGTAGAATTGGGGGGGGGGGGATCTTTCTTTGGGCATTTGTTGACCCTAGCTGTTTATCTAGAATTTTTTTCATTTTTGACGTGTAACTTTAAATTTTGTTTTATTAAAAATTGCAAAAAAATGTTTATAAATGAATTACCCCCCTACGATCAACGTGTGAATCTGCACTTGTTCTGCTAAGAATAAATCTTGGTATGGGCCATAAAAAGTACATTAGCTTTAAAAAAAGTTTCAAACATAATTAATAAAATTAATTAACATTACCAGCGTAACTAAAAGTACTTTAGTGCCGTTCGCCGGCGGTACCACAGGAAAATAGTACATTAGTACACCGAGGGGTTAAAGTGATTCTTTTTTTACCTAAGGGTAAAGGTTTGTTTGCACGAGGCGCAGCCAAAATAAATAAATGTTTTATTTTTTTAAAATAAATTTTTTGCAATAGCGGGGGTAAAGTACTAACGTACTAACTTTAGACCCCGATTCGCGAGTCTAAAGTGGCCATTTGTTCCCTAAGAGAACAAAAAGGTGACGAAGCGATAATTTTACGTGATAACATCATAAAAAAACATTGATGAAAAATTGCATACTTTTATGAATTGAATTGAATTATGTTTATGTAACAGATAATACGAATTAAAACTATGTTATTACATTAACCCTCAATAGGTTAGTGCGTTATGTGCATGAAACATAATTGCATCATTTGGTGATCGCGAGATCGAGATCATGATGTCTATGTATGATGCAAAGCCGATCGTACCTCTCTCTCGCTTGCGGAACGTGACAATTTTTCGTGCGTGCAGCCGGTATATCAAATTATAAGACGTTAAAACTTATGCTTTAAGTTTGGTAATTAGTGGAGTTTTTACTTTACCTCTCGCAATTGCAAAAAACAGTATATGCAACTCAGGGATAAAGTGACTTTTGGCTAAACCCACGTGCAAACAAATCTTTACCTTCAGGTCAAAAATTTGTCACTTTATCCCCTTGTTGCAAATGTACTATTGTTACCTGCTTACCTGAATCAATTTTTTTAATTTTTTAACAAATTTTTATATTTCGAGGTCCTTCGATTTCAGTTAGACTATTTTTGGTAAATGCCTATATTTGTGTCTATAAAATCTAAACAAAGCAAGAAAAGCACAAAATTCAAATTTTTGTCTCTTGTAAGTGAATGGGGGGTTTATTTGAAGCGATAAGACATAATCCAACATAACTTAGAAATGTAATAAAATAGGTAAAAATTTCTTATGACAAAAAATTATCGGTATTAAATTTCCTACAATTTTCGTTGAATAACTTTTTTCTAAAATGTACAGGGTAGGCAAAATTTATTGTTTGTATACAGGTGCCTATAAAAAAAACACCAATGTTTTACTATAGATTCATGGGACAATATTAGGCAGATTGAACCCAACTTACCTATAACCAAAAATGCACCGTTTCGGAGATCCAGCGCTGTAAAGTTGATGTTCTTCAATTTTATTTATTTTATTATGACAAAACCGTTTGAGATAGACTCTTCAAATTTGGAATATCTTCACCACTCGTGAAAAGCTGTAACCATACAAACTTCGAAGAAAAAATATTCACTGAAAATAGCTAAAACCAATTTTGTAATAAAAAGAAGCTTAGTAATAAAAATATCCTATTTCGATTGTTGCAAAATTAAAATCACTCTCTAATAATTAGCTCGACATAGTAAAAATTTAAATAAAAAATAAATAAATGAAGAAAAGAAGATAAAAAAAATAAAAGAGTAGTCTCTTATAAACTTTAACTTGAAAATTTCTTAGTGCGGCACTGTTAATTTAAAATTGCCAATAGATGGCAGGTTCATTCATTTTGCTTTTAAACTCTAAGTAGGCTGTGAATAAAGACCCCCGTTTTGCTACAAAAATTTGTCATCTAGTAGGGCCATTCTTGACCATTACTAAGATAGCAAGTGATGCGATTGGGTGATGATCCATGATTACAACCCGCTTCCTTGTAGTGATTTAACGACCGCTGCGTAGGAAATATCTGATGCTATTTGATGACACCACCTTATTTTTAAGAGTAAATCAATAAAATGTATACGCAAATCCTTCTTTGTGTTTGCAAAGCAATTTATTTTATTACTTCATATTATCAAAAATAATAAAAACTTTACAAAAATATTTATATCCACCTTCATTCTCCAAACAATATTATATACTATTTTTTTGTGTTCAAAAAGTTTCTTCCGGTGCATCTAAATCACGGTAGTGATTCACTGGTCGAAAATCTCCTCCCCTATAAACAATTAATTTTTAATTAGCCTGCACAATTTAATTGCATTCAAACCTATGCGATCCTCCATAAGGACGAGATCTTCCATATCCATGATTGTAAAAACGAGAATGTCCCCTGTAATTACCTCCGAAAGGAACATAACTTCTAGGTGGTCCGCTTAACCTACGTTAAATTTATCAAATTAAGAATTAAATATTGTGAAATGAATGTTTACCCCGGATGAACATATGTGGACTCTTCCCTCTTTGAATGCATAACCTCCGCTGGCCTTTTGGGATCCCGGACGTAATTGTTGAAGAACTTAACTTCTTTTTTCACTTCTTCCACTTTTTCTGGATGCTTATTAAAAATATGTTTACGTATAAAATCTGGTCCTGCAACCAAAAACTTTAATCATACAGAATTATAAGAGAGGAAAAGAAACCTTTGAATTTTTTTCCCGATAATGGGCACAACCATTTATCCTTTGCCAACTCTTTAGTATTTACAACAACAAATTTATCCACTTCGGTATCTTCATCTTTCAGTGCCAAACTTAGAAATTTGTTTTCACTTTCCGAGTCTTCTGGCGATAATTTTTCGGGTAAAAATTGCATCATTTTAATTTCGATCGGCTCTCCAATATATTGGGACATATCGGTCTGGAATACAAAATTTTAAAAAAGTTACAGTAAAAATTTGTTTGGGTGACATACAGGTGCAGTAGGTGGAGAACCTCTTGCATGCAAAATCCCACACTTATTTGGCATTTCGTCTTCATTTGGATATTTACAATGATTGTAATAATCAACTGAATGTACGATTCGTAAATACAAAATAATTTTGTCTAAAACTGAAATTAAATCATCATCTCGGTCCATAACGGAAGTCATATTTTGAGTATCTGAAGTAGGTTCCAAACCTAACAACTCTTCTTCTTCGGCACTAGCTTCTTCGATTAAATAATCGGTTATATTGTGTAAAACCGGATTGTTGGATACCAACCCAAATGTCTGGAATACAATTAAAAAATTAATTAATCCAGAATTATTTTTTAACAATCGCCTACCGGTTTAGGTTTATTCTTGCCACCTTCGTCCAACCACAAACCAGCCTGATTATCAAGATTTAGGGTCACTCTAGCCGATAATCTAATATCGGAACGAACCACTTGCTTGTGAGCCGTTATTCCGTTCACAATGCGAATGCGTTTACTTAAGTCTTTACTGACTATGGCGCCCAGTTCACAATCTCTTAGCCTTATGTTATTAAAACTCCAACAAATATCTTTAATTTTGGCATCCCTCTTAAATGTTACCCATCCTTTACGCATCCATCTTCTTTCACGTTGAGGATCTGCTAACGCAACTCTCAAAAATCCATCATATCTTGAGCAAATACTTTCTATTTCCGCTCTAGTAATGCTAGGAGCCAAATTGCGCAAAAATATTGAAGTGGTTTTATGTAAATTCCGTGACTTACTGGGAGCAATATCATCTTCTACAATTTGGATGTTTTTGTCATCCAAGTTTTCGTTTTTTTCCACGATTTCTTTGTTTTCTTGTTCATTTTCGCCTTCATTTTCACTACCGTCATCATTTTTCTCACTTGGTTCCACAGCATCGGCATCTTTATCTTCTGCTTCAACTTCCTTGTCATCTTTCTCTGCTAACTCCTCTTCCTTTTTTACTTCTTTACTCTCGATAATGTCATCTTCTTCTTCGCCTTCTTCTTTGGGAGACTTTGGTTCAAGCTCTTCCACATCGTCGTCCTTAACATTGCACTTTTCCTCAACTTTGTCATCCTCTATTACTAAAGGAGATTTTTTCTCTTCTAGTTGATCAATTTTATCTTGTTTTTCAATTTCTACTTCCATGTCTTAAAATAAAACATTAAAAATAAAAAATTAAATGGAACAGTAAATCACCTTTGTATTCCTCGTCTAATGCATCAATATCTTCTTCTGTACCGTCTTCCAATTTTATCATTACTGTGTCCAACAATTTCAGTAACTTCGTTGTTTCAACTTGATCAATGCTAACCGAACCAATTTTGTTGTTGTTCAACAACTCCATGAAAACTTCGACGCGTTTCTATCGATAAAAGTAAAATACATAATTTCTTAGAGTAAAGCAAAGATGGAAGCTGTTACCTTTAACGCATTTTCTTGCTGAATTTTTCTCTTTAGAGACTCCTCGGGATGGTATTTGATTCGAAACCTTCAATAGAATAATTGTTAAAACAATAAAATATTACAAAGTCTATCAATTTTTAAACTCCCATTTTATATTAGAATCATTGATGAACCAATATTTTGATATTTTCCTAATTTCTGATCAACCAAAAACTCAACTTTAGGATGAAAAAGTGTAAGCAAAATAATTTGCACCGGAATAAAATAGTAATGGCATTCGTCTTCAGTATGAAATTGTACTAATTTCGATTTTCTTCAAAACTTAATAGCTATTGATACGACTCGGCCTTTGGTCTCACTAAAAGGTCTCCAGTTACTAATTCGCCACGGCTTTCAGTTACACCAATTAACTTACAATTTTTTCAGGTCAGTTGAAAAATTATAAAACTTTGGACAGCCTAAAGCAAGCATTTAGCAGAGTTGGCTAATTAAAAAATGGGGTACTTCCACAAAAAACAATTTCAAAACTATTATCCTTAGGATGTCCTATGCCATGTTTTTTTATTTTTTTGCATAAATTGTATGAATCAAACTTACTAAATTTGCACACTTGCAAGACTACCGTACGAGACTAACCTTCACATATTAGAATTTACAAAATCAATGAAGTTGCAAAAATTATCTTCTTAATTTAGGACTACATCCTGTTTTTACCATGCGATGTACCAAATTTACACTTGGCATTCATGGTTCTGTGAGCACTTACATAATATATTCTAGTACGGTGCTAACCATGCTAGATTTTTATCCCATAAAACAAAATCAAGATAAGTATATTTTTATTAATGGGTCATTCCATGTCAAATCAACCAATAATTGTTTTTATTATATAACAAAGATTTGCCGAAAGAAAAAAATTTTGAAAAATTTATTTTTAAATTTAAATTAATTTAAAATTAAAATTTTTTTTTTGAAAAATTAAAATTTTTCAGAATTTTGAATTTTTAAAAATCGTCAAAATCATAATGCGACACGAAATTTTGAGCTCAAATTTTCTACTACAATACCTCTGAATAATCTTAAGAGATCCTGAAAATTTCAGATAGGTGTTTTTTTGTTTCAAAATTGTGAATTTTTGCAAAAAACTTTTTTTTGCACAACCCAACTGCAGTTTATAACTTTCAAGAAATATTAATGTCATTTTTAAAATGAAAAAATACTAATATTTCCAAAATGTGACTTGTTTGTGGGACATTTTTCTTGGTCCGTGGTTCCGGGATCCGATGCGTTGGATGAGCTCGGTCCTTGTGGACACGGTGGCTTCTGGTTAGCCTTGATTGACTTGACTGAGTGAATGAGAACAAAAACTATATCTACACTTCAAGAAAGACAAGATTTTCGATTGAAAAATGTTGATATTTATAAGTTCGTAGAAGAACCAACAATAAAAACCAGATAAAAAGACTGCCATTTTTATTAATATTTAGAATTTTATGAGAGTTTAATTTTAAATTAAAAATTAATATGACTAAACTCTTTCAGATTAAGGAAAAGAAATGAAACATCAACATCAGAACAGTAAGTGAAAAAAAAGTCTTACGAAATAGTAGTACATTATGCAACAAGGGGATAAAGTGACCAATTTTTGACCTGAAGGTAAAGGTTTGTTTGCAGGAGGCTTTAGCCGAGAGCAAATGTCACTTTATCCCCGAGTTGCATATACTGATGATCGATGATGATATATGATGATCGTCAAAGGATTATTGCTATTAGTCATTAAAATTAGTTTGTTATTTACTTAACATTTTATAATTTAAAACATTTTTTGGTTACTGTCAGAATTCTGGACCCACGATTTCAAAAATTTCAACTACACTATAGGAAAGAGGACAATTTTCTGTGTATATTAACACAAAAATTTTTTAGGATTATGCAATAGTTGTCGAAATAATTGCATTTTAAAATTACGAAATGCAGGGAGATGTAATATGATACACCCCGATGCATAACGAACGGTCTCACGTTGAGGTACGGTCTAGTCGGTGACGGTCTCATTTTGTTGACGGTACGTGTGCTTTGATATACTCTTAATGTTAGTCAGTCGCGGTCGACACCCGGACGAGTTCTATGGCTTCGAGTTCCACCCTTGGCGAGTTGTGTCATTTTTCAGGGATATTTTTAAATTTTTTTGCCTTACACAAAAATGTCTAATCATGCAGCCGTGTTAAAAGGTGTATCTAAAATACATGTAAATTTTACATTTTTAAAATCGATTTTTTTCGAAAAATTTTGCATTATCCTACAAAATTTTTGTTCTAGTATGCTTAAAAAAGTGTCCTCTTTCTTAGTGTGTAGACGAAATTTTGAAAATCGTGGGTCCGATTTTCTGACAGTTCCCCATTTTTTCTCATCTTATAATGGTAAATATTACAAAGATTTTGACCAATAGGCATAGATTAGGGGATTCTCTTATCACCTATAATTTTTAATAATATTATAGATGAATGTTATTTCCAAAAAACGGTATTTAAAAAATCATATTTTAATTTAGATATTACTAAACAGATGGCCCCACCGTCAGTTTTAATAAATTTTACAAAAGTAGCTCCACTTTCGATGGACTGAAACAACCCCTGGTCTCAGAATAAGATAGACGATTAAGCATACAAAAAATATTGCATTGGGACCATAAGAGCAATGTTAACTTTATTAATTAAAATTTATATTATGGAAAGACAGATTTTTTGGTTAAAAATAAATATAAAAATTCCTATAAAGAGTGTCAATTTATTTCATTAATTTACGTTTTAGATGGTAGATCTCTAATTTCCATACTTCGAATTTCTTCACTGTCTACTAATTCAGGAAGCATGCAATTATAGCAAAAAGCTTCTAGTTTCTTCTTTATCTTTGTTGCCTAAAATTCATCATCTTTCGCAATTTTTTTCAATTTTAACCCTTTTGGGCTCCATACGGTAAAATGATACACAAAAGCTTTGGTTACCTGAAGTTGAAATCTTAATAACTTACCTCGTAAAAACACAATGCGTAGCGCCGGGTTATCTTTATAAGCGGAACAAGCGGCCGCTTGGGGACCCGCGGATAATAAAATATGTACAAATCTGATTGTGTCTTGTGTATGATATTATTTTACCGTCATTTAGAAAATCGTGTAATATTAATCGTCCGCTAAACAAAGAGGAAGGGGGCCCAAAAAAACATTCCGCTTGAGATCCCGTGCCTAAAACCAGTCCTGACAAAAGCGTCAGTTGTACCCCGTATAAGTCCCCGTACCCCGCATACCTGTGCGTTACAAAGTGTACCTAATCGTAGACTTTTAAGATCATTCAGAGATATTGCACTAAAAAATTTTATCCCGATTTTTAAAAATTCAAAATTTTAAAAAATTTTTATTTTTCAAAATATTTTTTTCAATAGCTCCAAGTGTCCCCTTTAAAACAAACAAAAAACCGTTTCTGTATCTATAATAGTCTTCGAGATATTTAAAAAATAAAGTTGAAAAATTTTAAAAATTGTAAAATTTTGAATAACTTTCTAAAAAAATTTTCTAAATTTTTTTTCTTTGGCAAATCTTTGTTTTATAATAAAAGAAAACTTTTGACCAAAATTCATCCAAATCGAAAAGAGTCGATTTGACATGGAATGACCCTAATGTAACAAAGAAATTCATTTTCGGAATACTTTGATTTACGATAGTCTTCCACTGGTGCATATATTTTTCCATATAAAATTGTGATGTCACAAATTATGTCTATGAATTACTTAATGTTTAAAAATATGTTAAATGGCAAAAGATATACCAAAGATCGTATCGTTTTTGTCCGGTACCCCATTTAAAATTTCAAAAATTGTCTAACATAAAATGGGTAAAAATTTAAAATTATACAAAACATAGGAATCTAATTAACAGAAATACATCTCACCTGAGGAGATCAAGTTTAACTAAGCAAACACACAGAGCTATGCATTGCGCTCATAGCTTTAAAACGTGCAGCTTAAAGTACAAATTATTAAACTGAGAGTAATTTCAATTTCAATCAATTGAGACTTGCAGCCAATTTAAAAACTAAATTTACAAATATTTACGAAAATGTTAAATCACAATATCGCAGTCGTAAGTTAAGGTGGAACACACAGACCGGCACTGGTGCTGTAGAGAAAAATTTGTCATGAAGAAACGTGCGGCTGATGGCTTAATAAATACTTAAACATTGCGTTAAAAAAATATTTCTCACCATTCTTCTTCCTTATGAGCAACAAAAAATTCGTTGAGTTGTTGCCGATAAAATTCCAATTTGTACTCTTTATATTTTTTCGTAGCTTCAGTTTCAGATATGTTATCATCGTGAGAAGTTAAGAATGATTTAAACGACATCATCGATGGTTGTTGCGTTTGTTGTGATGGAATAACCAAAGTGGGCTCTCTTAAAGTCGAAGTAAATTATCGAAAAACCAAATAAAAATCTCATTTTAAAATTACCTCGGTAAATGTTGGTAGTGAGGTTGATAAGAATTATAATGGGAATCTCCATAATAATCAGGTTTAAATCGTTTCGCAATCGGTTCCAAGCTAGCCGTAGACGAATAACTGGACTCTCTTACGCCACCTCTGAATTCGTGAGTTCTCGGTCTAGACCACGTATCCCTACAATTATTAAAGCAAACACTTAGACCCCATAATCAAAATTCAACAATGTCTACCTTTTAAGCCACTCCTCGTGAGCACGAGCTGGTCGTTCGCCACCACCACCACCTCTAGAAACTCCTTCTGCACGTTCGCCCCGAAATTTATCGCGACGCTTACGATCGTATTCATCTTCGCTATCCCCCATCTATTTGGTAAAATGATACAAAATGTTACAAAAAAACAAGTAAAATATCAGGAAGATTCATTGGGCTAACCTGTTAACGGTACAACGAAACTATGACTTGAATCACTTTTTCGCAATGTAAATTAAAGCGAATCTCAAAATATTACAGTAAAAGATTGTAACGTTGGTAATTTAACGAAGTCGATGAAGTTTCCAAAAAACTTTGAGGTTATAATGGCAGACCCAAATTTATTGGAAGCTTTTTAGATTTATAAAAATCACATTCTCTAAAATAGAAAATCACCCACAACTAATATAAAGTGCCGATTATAATAATTTAGATAAATTAAACTTATCAATTTATTAACGTAGACAAGCGTGCAGTAGCGTAACATACATTTTTAGAAAGGGTTTTTGCAAATCAAATTTTAGTTACCAAATAAATTTGTGTAAAAAACAGCATTTACTATTTTAAAATATGAAAATGCGTTCAAATGCTTAAAAACCTCCATTTTGGAGGACCACAGCCTACAGATCAATATTAGACTTTAGATCGCAACAGTGCATCCAACGATCGGTGTAGGCTTTACGATACTGTATACCACAGCAACTTGGCGAGGTTTGGACCCAGAAAATAAAAACAAACGCATTTAATTGTACAATTATTTTAATAAGAAAAAATTAAACCAATTTTTCAAAAGGTTAATTGATAAATTCATATTTTAAAATCAATAAAAATAAACCATAATGCAATCTTATCGTCTAACTCAGGAGGTAAATAAGAAGATACATGGACTGGTAGTTTGGATTATAGAAATAATAACTTTCACCACATTTTCTTGTTACTTTTTTTAATACTTAAATAAATTCTTCGGGTTCCCTCGGAGCATCTAAATCTCTATAATGAATTATCGGTCGAAAATCACTGGTGCCCCCCCTGTAAGAAAACAAAACTTCAGCAACTGCGCCTTCTTAATTTTTGTATGCGTACTAACCTGGCACGAGGTGCAGTGTAAGGACGAGGTCTTGAATACCCTTGATTATAAAACCGAGAGGGTGGTCCATAGTTTGAAGCAAACGAGGTGGCGTAATTTCTGGAAGGAAAATTTTGTCTGTGCATCAATTGCACAAAATAAGAAACCAAATAATAAATAAATATTAAAATAAAATTCCAAATACGACACAAAACAGGGCAAAATACTTACGCTGCATGACTAAAAGTAGAATTTTCTTCCTTTTTAGGTTGGGGTGTCTCCAAAATCGGACGCTTAGGATCACGTAAATAATTATTGAAGAATTCGACCTCCTTCTTGACTTCTTCAATTTTCTCAGCATGTTTGTTAAAAATATGTTTGCGAACAAAATCGGGACCTAATCAAGAAGTTGAAAATTACTTTTACCAAACTTCGAAAAAAAAAAATTTACCTTTGAATTTCTTCCCGGATAATGGGCAAAGCCACTTGTCCTTCGCCAATTCCCTTGTGTTTGCTTGCACAAATTTGTCCACTTCTGTGTCAACATCCTTGAGGGCAAGATTAACAAGTTTGCTTTCATTTTTGTTTTCTTCCTGATTCACTTTCTCGGGAAGAAACTGTGCCATCTTTGCTTCTACTGGTGCACCAATAAATTGCGCAATGTCTGTTTTTGTTGTGGGTGGAGGCCCTCTCGCGTGCAAAATACCACACCTGTTTGGCATTTCATCTTCGTTTGGGTACTCGCAATGATTATAGTAATCAACAGAATGTACAATACGTAAATACAAAATAATTTTATCCAAAACTCCAATTAAAATGTCATCTCGATCCACTATTGCTCCTGCTGACTCTTGATTTTCCGAACTTGGTTCCAAACCTAATAACTCTTCTTCTTCAGCACTTGCTTCTTCTATGAGGTAGTCAGTTATATTGTGCAAAATAGGATTATTTGATACAAATCCAAACGTTTGTTGATTTTTACCCTTTTTTTCGTCTTCTTCCAACCATAAACTATTTTTATTGTCAAGATGTAGCACAACTTTTGCCGATATTCTTATATCAGATCGAACAACTTGCTTATGTGCGGTAATGCCATTCACCAACCGAATTCGTCGGCTTAAATCTCGGTTCACTATTGCGCCCAACTCACAATCCCTAAGACGAATGTTATTAAAATTCCAACATATTTCTTTTATGTTAGCATCTCTTTTAAAAGTTACCCAGCCTCGGCGCATCCACCTTCTATCGGGTTGCGGATCGGCCAAAGCAACTCGCAAAAAGCCATCATATCTGGAGCACATAGCTTCAACTTCTTGCCGAGTAATAGTGGAAGCCAAACTGCGTAGAAATATGGAAGTCGTTTTGTGTAAAGATCGTGGCTTTTCAATTTTGACATCATCTTCCACAACCTCAATATTTTTAGACGCCTCCTCTTCCTCCTCGTCTTTACTTTCTTTCGTTTCTTCCTTTTTTATTTCTTCACTTTCCTCTTCCTTACTTTTCTGTTCTTCTTCCTTTTCTGCTTCACTTTCGCTACTACTAGAAGAACTACTGCTACTTCCAGAATAAGATCTTTCGCGTTTTTTTCCTTGCGCTTTTTTTGGTTTTTCACTTTTAATTTCTTCTGCAGTTTCTTCCACTTTAGCAGGTTCAACTTCATTTGATTTTTCATTTTCTTCTTCCACTTCCATTTTTTCAGGAGGCGATTTTGTGTCCGCACTTCCTTCTTCTTCTTCGTCATCATGTTCTCCTTCTTCTTTAAGATCGTCTTTAACCGACTCACCATTGGCCTTCACCGGCTGCTCTTCGGGAGATTTAATTTCTTCGTTTTCAATTTCGCCATCTTCTTTATTTGAAGTCAACTCAGATTCGATCTTCTTTTCTAAAGTTTCTTCAATCCTCTGTTCCTTTTTTTCCAATTCTAATTTAGAAAATTATAATTTTGAGAATACAAACAAGAGCAAAGGTAGAAAAATGTTCCGTGTTTTTCCGGACCAAAAATTGAAATTAACTTAATAGTTGGTAGGATATACACGGCGTTTTGCTTTTCCAGTAAATATTAACAACAAATTAACAAAACTAAATTTGTTGTGGTAAGTAACTGGTTTGTCGTAAGTGTAAACATTTCCATACCTGCATATTCTTGCTCCAAAGCTTCAATGTCTTGTTCGTCACCTCCTTCTAGTTTAATTACTACTGTATCCAATAATTTAAGTAGATCGTTCGTTCTGGCACTATCAACGCTCACCGAATCAAATTTGTTTCCATTTGCAAGTTCCATGAACACTTCAACCCGACGCTAAAGAACAGCACCATTAAAGAACAAATTCACAAAAATAAATAGAAACAAACCTTTAAAGCATTGGTTTGCTCATCTTTGCGCTTTACGGAATCTTCTGGGTGATATTTAATTCGAAACCTATAATATTACAAAAAAACAAAATTAATTTTTTATCAAAATGATCACCACAATGACCAGTTCAGTTTTATAAGACCATTCACACCAATATTAAATTGTAATTGTAATGTTTTCTTTCATACAATTCCAGCTTTCCTCAATAACAAAATCTACAGAGTGGCCATTTAACATCAATTTTACTTAAAAAATAATTTAAATATCACAGTGGTTCACGAATTTTTTTTTTGCAAGTTTAAAATATTTTCGTATATAGGTACCAAGTGTAGAAGTTACAATCGTGGAAGTATTGAGCAATCCGCGCTGAGGTATGGCTTAAACCCAACTTCAAAACTTCTTGAAAAAGGTTCACGCCTAGTGATCATCAAAGACACTTTTCTAAGACAAATTTTCAAATAAAATTTTTGTCCAAGTCCAAACCCTTGGGGGGTACCTCCCTTTAAAGCAATTTTTTGAATTTCTGATTTCAAACGGCCACAGTTCTGATATTATTGATTTTTTAGGCTTAATGGATTAGAACTTTTTTAAAGATCATTTTCTTATCTACAAATTAGGTTATAACCCCTTATCGTCTAGAATCAACGGATTTCGAGTTATAAATTAAATTAAGAGAAAAAATGTTAAAAAAATCAGGTTTTATCTTTTTTATTTTTCTTGCGAACCCCGTATCTCTTAAGGCTTGTCCACATATGAGGCAGAGGCAAGACGAGGCTGAACGAATGCTGAGATGTGTACGTTGAGCCGAGGCGAGGCACACTGCCTCGGGGTGTTCGGCAAACAGCCCGAGGCCGTATGAACGACCTAGTCAGGTTTGCCTCGACAAGTGAATAATTTATTTCTTTATTTCTGACTGCACCACATGCTTGAAAAAGGGTTTGTTTATCATAATTATGGTGTGGGATAATAAGAAAACGTTAGTCTTAGGGCCGGTTTTTCAATTGTGGTTTAAACCAAGATCAGAGTTTAAACTCGGTTTATATTAATTGGTGTGTTTTTCAATTGTTGGTAACTTTTGTGAACTAAGTTTAAACTACGATATCGTGAACGGTGGGTATTGACCGTTTAAACGAAGTTCAGTTATATTAGGCTTTGTTTACAAGGGCTTATACAAGAGATTTTACCCTTTATACAAGGGATTTGATACCCGCGTATCAAATCTAACCTGTACAAGTGAATAGTAAATTTCAAGTAAAATGGAAAAGGCAGATTACTGTCGTAGTAAGTGATGATGACGAAGATATTTTGGAGGATCCAATTAGGAAATTTTTAATAACGCCCCTAGCTAATCCAATAACAGCAGCCGAGCAACTTCATAAAAAATGATAATATTATATTTATTTTATTTACAATAATACAGAAAAATTTAAATTTTCTTTTCATACCTTCTAGTTCTGGTGTGACAACTGGCGGGAATATAGTAATAAGTAGTAAGTTTCATTGCCAACTTCTACGCAGTTAAGTTCAACTGAACCAACAACTATACAAGGTTGAAAAACCCACTTAGGTTTAAACTGCGATCACTGCTCAAAGTAAGTTCACGTGATCTTAAGTTTTAACTGCGATTGAAATAGCGGCCCTTAGTCAAACATTTCCAAGAGAAGCAAATATTATGGATAAAATATCATAAAAATTTCTTATCACGGTGCGAATGAACAGCTCCACACAGTGGATCTCTGCCTCGTTTGGCAACATAAAAGTATACAAATGAGGCATTTGTTCGGCCCAGCTTTGCCTCATATGTGGACAAGCCTTTAAACGAAACGTCTTAGAAAAATACTGACTGCCCAAACTGGATAAGGAATTTAACGGCCTACAACTTTGATCAAATAAATTTTTTTGGGAAACCAACCGTTTTCACAGAAATCCTGAAAATAATGAACAAGGTGTAGGCAAAAAAAATTAAATAACAAATTAATTAAAAATAATAAATAAACAAAGTAATTATAACAATGTCGGTCAAATGACACAATACGTTCTGAAATTAAAACAAATGCTATAAATCAAATTGAGATTGTCAGCAATTTTGTGAATTTATTTATTTTTTTTACCTACACCTTGTTCATTATTTTCAGAATTTCTATGAAAACGGTTAAGCGGTTGGCTTCCCAAAAAAATTTATTTGACCAAAGTTGTAGCCTGTTAAATTCTCTATTTGGTTTGGGTCTTCAGTTTTTTTCTAAGACGTTTACAAGATACAGAGTTTGCAAAAAAATTTAAAAAAATAAGACCTGATTTTTTAAACATTTTTTCCCTTAATTTAATTTATAACTCGAAATCCGTTGATTCGAGACGATAAGGGATTATAACCTAATTTGTAGATAAGCAAATGATCTTTAAAAAAGTTCTAATCCATTAAGCCTAAAAAATCAATAATATCGGAGCTATGGCCGTTTGAAATCAGAAATTCAAAAAATTGCTTAAACCCCCAAGAGTTAGGACTTGGACAAAAATTTTATTAATTTTGTGCATGAAATTTTGAAGTTTTTAGCAAAATTAATTTCCATATGAAACCAACACTTAGTATCGATGAAAATAATGTAAACTTACACAATTTTACCAAATAAATAAACGGTAATAACAAAGTACGTAGCCACTCTGTATAAAAATTAAAGAGATAACAACTTAGAACTCAACATGCACTCGGAGAATCAATTTAAGCAATATTTTTTTCAAAATCATAAATAAAACTTTTGTAATTGTTAGTTATTAAAATTTTTACAATACAAGATTGATAGAAGAACCCACCACCATAACTGGAAATCGTAATAATATATGTGATGAAAATTTGCTGGGTGTAGATATACAATTACAAAATATTTTATTCCTCTCCTTTTATATTAAATTTTAATTTCCTTACAAAACCTTTTGGTATGCTATAAAAAAAATAAAAATTGAACTTGTAAAAATATCGTTTTAAAATCAAAAGAGATTTGTGAACAATTGGGATTTCGAAATAAAAATAATTTACAAGTTCGGTTAGCTTAATTGTATTAAAAAAGGAGGATCACTGTCATCATTTTTTCCACTCATTCACACAAAACAATTAAAATTTAATATAAAATCATAACGAACTTTGTTAAACGTGAATTTCACCTGCTTTGATAAAACCCTAACAAAGTACGCGAAAGCATATGCATTGCGCGCATAGCTTTTAAACGATTCTTAATCCATAGGTAATGCATTTTCATGTTTAGTTTTAGCATTCTATTGTAGTATCACAAATTTATCATCGTAGATTCACACACAATTAACACAGAGGTTATTTATATTTTTAACGAAGATAACAGCTTAGTCTCGATTCAGCACTGTAGAGAAAAACTTTAATAAAGAAAACATGTAGGGGATTTACTTTATAAAAAAATAATATTATTTATTTACAACCCCATTTATTTATGGATGATGTATGCCGTCCTTGCTATAAAAAAAGTGTCAAATTTATACAAAACATACATCAACCGAAAAATTACCTCAACAGTTTTTTTTATTTACATTAAAATAATAAAAATAACAATAAGACGCTTACCATTCGTCATCTTTGTGGGCTACAAAGAATTCGTTAAGTTGCTGACGTTGGAACTCCAGCTTGTATTCGTTATACTTTTCCACCGCTTCGCTATCCGAAATATTATCATCCTGAGCTGCTAGAAAAGCTTTAAACGACATCATTACTGGTTGACTTTCATTCGAAACTGGACTTGGAGGTTCTCTGAAGAAATTACCAGCTCTTTAAAAAATTAGGTATCAACAATTTAATAATAATTTAGTGACATAAAATGCAAACATGCTCTAAAAAAAAATCGGACAATACAAAAATATAAAACAACTCAGGTAATTTAACACAAAATGCGTACAACTTGCCACGGAACATTCCAGCAAGTTATTAGTAATAAGCTTTTTACGTACCTATGAGCGGGCTGATGATAGGGTTGATAATGGTTATAATAACTTTCACCATAAAATTCATGTCTGGATCGTTTTGCTACGGGTGGTTCTAAACTAGGAGAATATCCGCGGTCTCTTACGACGCCTCTGTACTCCCGGGGCCTAGGTCTAGACCAGACATCTCTCTCGGGCCACTCTTCACGGGGTCGTACCGATCGTTCAGATCCTCGATACGTAGCTTCTGCTCGTTCCCCACGAAACTTGTCACGCCGTTTACGATCATATTCATCATCGCTATCACCCATCTATAAATAATTATAGGTGAAAATTGGGTTACGTTCTGAATTCATAACAATCGCCGACTGTTATTACTGCAGTGCATACCTACCCTTAGTTAGATTATTAATTACAACATTAAATTTGTATTTTCTCTAAGTATTTTCGTATTAATATTGGTAATCAGGAGAAATACAGAATATGATTCATTTATCATAAGCAAAGCTTGACAACGCCATACCATATTATAAATTATCTTAGTAACTTTCGATATCAAGTTGGCAAAAGTCGGCGCGGGTTTTTCAAATTTTTCAAGTTTTATTTCAGAATTTCGTTAATAATTAAAGTAATTACATCTACTTGAAAGTTATAATAATATTCGTTGTATTTATGCAATTTACGTTATTAGTTTTTACTTAAAACATCAAACAAATTCAAATAAGTCTCTCGTAATTTTTACCGTTTGCCGCGGAAGCAACTCTGCCAATTGAGCGCAAGCGCATTTATGCGTCAACTGTCACTAATTGTTTGGTAATCGTCAACGCACATGTTATTTTAGGTTAAAGTTTTGAAAACTACAAGACCGAAAAAATGCCAAAACTACGTAAACAAAGAAGAAAACAGAAATATCGATTTAATGTAAATCGAAAACGACTAAGGAATAAAATATCCAATCCTGGACAAATAGCATGGTTAGTATTAGGAAATCAATTAAAAATAATATTTTAATTTTCTTGCTTGTAGTGAAGAAGTTAAACATGCGTGGAACATAACCAGATCCGTCAAGTACAACTTAAGCAACATGGGGTTGTCTTTCGATCCCAATGTAACTTTAAATATTAAACCGGAACAGAAAAAAGAAAATCTAATAGTGTCGGACCCCAGTTTTGTTCCTTCCGCAACCCAAGTCGTAGAAGAATTAGAAAAGGAAGCAAACGCGCCCAGAAAACGTATGTTTAAACTTCCCAATTCACAAGTGCAATGGATTACCTATTTAATGGATACGTACGGTAAAGATTATAAAGCCATGGTTAAAGATAAAAAAAATCATTATCAAGAAACGTGGAAACAGTTGCGGGCCAAAATTAGGAGATTTAAATCTGTTCCGGAACAGTACTCTGCTTATTTGAAGTCAAGAGGACTTGAAATGGAACCAGAAGAAGACGAAGTGGTTTCTAGTGACGAAGAGATCTAGGTAACAAAATTTATTTGTAATATTTTTTTTTCTTTAATAATAATAAATGTTAATAAAAATGAGATAAAAATACTTCTACAATTTCAAATGTTTTGATTGCAACGTTTGACAAAAATATTAATTCCTTCTCAACGTGTGGAAACTTTTCTGTAAAATATTTCAGTGTAAATTTTAGCCGTTACTATTGGGTGGATTTCTTGAACTTATTATTTTAATGAAATCTGTTTTTTTTTCTACTCCGTTATTGTATTTTATTAATCCCGATGACCATGAATTTCTTCGAGTTTGAGTGCATCTTTGTCTAATTTATTTCGTAGGTTTGCCATCCTAGTCTTCATGTTTTTTTAAAAATTCTTGGCTTGCTCGGAGATGAGACGTTGATGGTTTTCATGTTATCGTTAAAGCGAAGGCTGCGGTTAGTAATATAGAAATCAAAAACCGAGCGAAAACTTGTGTTTTGAATAACCTGCATGAAGTTTATTTTGGCTTATCTATATTGCGATGCACCCTTGGGTAAATTTCTAATTAGAAATATTTACATTTTAATTTCGAATTCAAAATATTTCTTCAAATTTTAATTTTCGTTAGGTTACAATAAAATAAATCAAAATGGTAAAGTTAAATTTTTGATCCCGGTTTGCAGCTGTCTTATCAAATAAAATTGTTATTTCCTTGAATAACTTTTTAAAATAAATTTTCTAGCAAACTATTCATTATAATTCTTAAATTTTATCCATCTCCATTACCATCCATTCCATCGAATTTTCTGTGATTCGTCCCCACCTAGCAAATTTTACAAACTTACAACTAAATAATTAAAATAGAAAATAACTTAAAAAAGGTTTTAGAATTTTTTAAGTATTTTTGTGGTATTTAGTAGTATGTGATGTTAAAATAATCAAACCTATAGTCGATCCAAGATATGAATAATATAGGTGGCGCGTCGTTTGCAAAGTCTAATTTACACCGGGAAACTTCAGATAATTTAAATAGTACTTAATCTTGTAGTAATATTAAATATTCACCACAAAAAAGCAAAATGTTATAACCAAATAACTACGTCTTATCGATATTACATTTAACTCTGTTCACATCTATCTTATTTATGACTTTACCCAGTTCAGTTTAGGCAACACACATAGCACTTCAATCGTAAAAATTTCGTTATTGACAGTAACAGCCCCGAGCTTTAAATTTCTTCTAAAAAGAAGCTTCTAAAATTTCCAATATTTTTCTTAAAAAAAACAGACTATAACTAAAATTTTATTATTTTAATATTTTGTTAGGTTTGATTATTTTAAATAATTAATATCAAAATTTTACTAAAATGCATAGGGTGGGTCCGAATCACTTTGAAACACCACAATATATTGTCGTGTTTCGAAAACCAAAAACAACATTAATTTCATTTGATTTGTAAATAATTTTAAAGTTTGAATTTGTTTTGGTATTTATTTATTTATCATTGTACAAAAAAATGTTTGTAAAATTTGGCTATGTAAATAAAAGTGGGGAGAAAATAGAACTAGAAAGAGTGGGGCTTGGAAGCAAGAGACTTGGGCTGAGGCCTTGACGACGAATAGTCGAGCGGACGAAAAATCATCCCCGCAATAATAATTTAATTTTGATTGTTAATAAAACAAAAGCAATAAAATAAATTAAGTTGAGTTGATGTTTTGTTTTTAATTGTGGTGAAGTGGGTGATGAGAAATTAAAAATTGGAAGAAATTGTGATAATTTTGGTCAATGCGTAAAAATTACGTCGCAACAAAATTTGTTTAACTAGGCGTACTGAAATCACATGCGGAGCGTACATGTGCGCTTGCAATACCACATTCCAGGTAACAAAAGATTGAGCATTTTTAATTTACAGAAATTTTAAAAAAACGCTGTAGAGCTCATAACTAAAATAATGGATTACGCTACGACCCAGCTAAAGATTAATTTTAGAATTAAGAAAATATTATAAATTTGTATAGCTCGGGTCATCTCAATATATAAAAATGAATCCCTATTTCCCTTGGTCACGTCATAACTTGAGAACGACTTGACCGATTTCATTCATCTTTTTTTTAAAAATTTCCTAATACTTCGTAGAAGGTTTTTACGGAAAGAAAACTTAAGAAAATTGTGCAGAACACTGGAAAATTCCGCCGGGACGGTTTGAACCAACTTTACCGAAATTTACGGTCTCAGAGAAGGATGGCAGATCCTTGGTAAGAGTTGTGATCGAAAATTTTTCCATTTATCTTCTCTATTACAGTCTGGCGTCAACAAACAACAGCTTAAGCGTGCGTTTTGTGAAAGATTAATTTTTTGAAGTTAATCGAAGGAGGTTTAAATTTATAACAAAATTTTGCTCGAGAATACTTTAAAGTTGGGAAGGCATGTGATTCCGTAATAAAATTTGCTATATTTTAGAATTTTTTTTTTCGAAAAAGAATCAAAGGCTACAAATTTGAATTTTTTTTTTTTAATTTTGCGGCTGAAGATGGGGAAAAAAGTTTATCACATCGATTTTGTGGAGAATTGCAATACATTTTCAATGCCATTTTGAAATTAAGAATCGGATGGTAAATAAAGCTGCTACGGTCGATAGAATAATATTGAAAATTTTTACTTTTTTGCGGCGCTATCGCGTAAACTATGCAAAATTTTAAAAATGTTTCAAGTATATTGTGCGTATTTTTGTGTATGACGCTTTTTATAAAAAACAGCTTAATAAAGGAGCAAATCGACAAAATCTCGGGAGACGAAAATTTTCAATTCAAATCCTTGGCCATAAAGGAATGTTTTTTCGAAAATGTTTGTAGCAACTTTTCCTGTCGATAAATAAATCGCAAAGGCAGTCGTTAAGTGTTTGTGACATCAATCTTGAAAATCCATGTTTTTCACATGGCCAATTGTATGTGGCCTGTTCCCTTGTCGGAAAACCATCATCATTAAATTGAAACCATATTTTAGCATTACAATAAATACTTTAATTTTGAAATATTTTTTTTTATTATTTATTCCAGTTCCAAGACAGGACAACGTCTGTCGGGTCAGCTAGTTTTATATAAAAAAACATTATAGCCCTGTCGCTATCAACTCCATTCCACAATTTTCTGTTTCTAATTGGGGGTCATTGCTACTCTAAATCCAGATTTTCGAGAATTTCCAGCTATCACCACCTAAATTTCAAAAACTGCTTTATTGAAATCTGACACCTTTGTTTAATAACATACTATTATATTTAAAAACATAACCTAGAAAATGTAATCATGTTTTCGAGCGATGTATCATCGCTTTTAATAAACTGTGATGATTTACACGACATTTTTTTACAAGTAAAAATTAATTAAGCACTTTTTAAATACCAAATTAATTTTACATTTTAGTGCGCAATTTATTACGCCGAGTTAGGGTTAAACGTTTGGTACATTTCACCACAACCGTTCGATCATCTACCGGATAACATTAAACCACCTAACAAAGAAACTTTAAAGCTTATTACATTTTTGTAAGTTACTTCGTCACATGCAGTTTCTAAAAACTGATTGCCATTTTTCTAGATACTTAAAGGATAAAAAGGATCTGTTGTCGCACTTGAACTCAATTCACAATTGGCATCGATGTCCAGAACTGCTTATTTTAAATCGTTTTGATTATTACGGTACTTCCAGTTCAACCGATAACAAATCGAATGTGGCTTTTATTTGCGCTAGCATTTTAGACGCCATGGCAGTTTGTGCACAAAAGTGCTCAAAGAAGAAATCTTTTTTAATAGTTGGCACCGATAATAACAATTTCAACTCCTACTTTAATATGTATTTTGAAAACATTTTAAGTTACTCCTGTAAGACTGAAAATATAATCGCAGATATTATTAAACACTTGAATGTTGCTTCTTAAGCTGTCAAATATAAATTATCCCAACAAATAGTAAATAAATAGTTTTATTTTAAAATTTAAGTATACAGGGTGCTGTTGAACAAAATTGCCCAACGACACATTATATTAGTAAAAAAAATTAACACAATTAGTAACGATAATTTTTTAAAACTTCTATTATAAAAAATACTTTTCTTTATTAGTTGACACTCGAAATTATTTCTTCTATATGCATAAATAAGGCAGTGAAAGGCCTCCGTTGGTGGTATTTCAGATTATTTGTATTTTACGAAAAGATTGTATAACACACGTAAAGTTGATTTTAGATCCTGGTTTACAATGTCTGAAACGGAAAACAATCAGAGATGGAATTCGAAATAAAAATTACACACCTTCCGGTCTGGCTTTAGGTTTTGCAATGCCGACTTCTTCCATTAATTCAAAAGCAAAGGCCACGTTGTGAACTTTCTGTTCAAATTCTTTAGGGGTCAAGTGGAAGCTGTACAAAGGAACAAAAAATCCCTCCAATAACCCCATAAGTAGGGTTAAATAAACACCGTCATGAAATTGAGATTCCAATTCTGTTATTTCCAAGTTGATTTTATTCAAATGTTTATTGACAAAAGTGACCAAAGACTGAAACCAATTGCGAAAATAAAAATTTCACGTTTACCTTAAAATAATGACCAACCTTCTTTACGACCAACAGTTTCTCTGGATTTTTATCAAACAGGGTGTCAAAAGCGTCATGCTCGCATCTCATCCCCACATCATCGTAGGCAGCGGTAAGGTTTTCTCTTACAGTTCGATGTATTAATTGTCCCGAAACCTTCTGTACTATAACAACGGCAACAGAAACATGTTCGGGTAATCGAATGGGTGCCCTGAAATGTCTAGCGAGTGATACCAGCAAATGTAAAATTGAAACCAAGTTCTTTGAATGGATAGCTTCCACGCTCCATTTGTTTGCGCCGCTTCCTGGCAAACCTAAAATCTTGTTGAAATGAGCCAAAACAACTGCAAGTTTCTGACGTTGACCCTCTTCCGATTGTGTAACTTCTGGTACGTCTAATTTACCGCCGGTTAATTTCTCCAACAGCTTTTGTAAAACTTGTCCATCGTACAAATCTTCGGAAAGGTTTTGCACGATTATTCTCTGCGAAGCCAACTCGTCGTTGATCCACTCGATTAAAACTTGTAACAACTCGCGCAATTTTGGATCGTTAAAAGCGTGAGGTTGAATCATACATCTTTCTTCGTTTTCATCTAAAGACACAACCGAGTTACATTTTTTTCAAATGCGTCGAAGGATTTACCTAGCGCGTATTCTTCCGGTGGTACAATTGGATTGTTGGGGCTTCCGGGAGAATCGATCGCATATTTACCTTCTGCTTCGACTTCCTGAACTAAAATAATATTTACATCACCACGCCTACTTAAACATAACCACGACCATAAAAGGAAATAAAGAGGACGTTTGTTAATATTTTTTGGTAATTTAGCGTCACTCACCTTCCTTAATTCTCTTTTTACGCCCCAAAGTTCCAATTTTATCCCAGAAAGACTCCTCTTTATCATTTTTCGAAACAATTGGATGTGGAGATTTGGGTCGAGGTGAAGTCATTTTTGACGACTGCAGGTCTGTAACGCGAAAGTTACGCAATTATTAAATCTAAAACAGGTTTTACACTACTTTAATCGCACCTAGTAATAATCCCACGCTGATTGTCAGATGTAGTTTTTCTGATCTTTTACTGGGTTCGTCTTCGATTTCTTCCACCACTTTTTCTATTTTGAAAATAAAAAAATATACAGGGTAGTGCACAATAATATTTTTTTTAAACTCACCCTCATTTTCTTTTGATTTTAAAACATAACTCACCACAGTGGGTGGAATATCAATCTCGGCCGTTTCTTCTTCCGACTCAGTGTCCGAACCTTCATCCGATAAGTGAATTGGGGACAAGCGCGTTTCGATGGAACTCTGTCGAGACAAACATACCACCCTTGGTTTTTCAATTTTTTCGTCTTCCATTTTCTAGATCTTGCTTAACAGCCAAGTCATTCGGAACTGTGCACTACAAGAGGAAGTACATTTCCTGTTGAGATAATTTTACCACTAAATTATGGTGATAAGATTCATTCTCATTTAGAAAATTTAAATAGTAATTAGCTGGTAAACCACTTTTATTACTAGGTCAATAAAATCAAATTCGATCTACCGTAGTCCTGCTAATTTGAGTAGTCTACGGAGGGGGGGGGGAGGAGAAGACACAATTTCCAAAAATTTAGCAATTTTATTTGCAATTTACTATAAATTTTTACGATGTTTACTTTGCCCCCCCCCTCCCCCAAGACACGTACATAAAAAAATAATTTTTTTTGCAATAAAATAAAATGTTTTAAAATTATTATTTATATTTATAATTATTTATATTAAACAAAATTTGTTTGCTTTAAAAAAATCTTTTAGAAAAACAATTTAAAAATATTAATATGATTTAATTTTTATTTAAATTATAATGAATAAAATAAAAAATTTTTTTTTAAATTAAATACGGAATTTAATTAAAACATTTCTATTATTTTTTATTTTAGACATATTTTGGAATTTGCGTTTTTCAGCTTCAGCTTCCTAAATTCATCAAAATCTCAACTTTTTTGATATTACAAGGAAAACAAAATTTTTAATTAAAAATGACAAAATATTACCTAAAAATACCCAAACAAGTGACGTTTATTTTAATCAAAATTTTGAGATAAAAATGTATGTAAAAGTCTACATCGTCTGGGACTTACAGAGCAAAATATGGTTTGGGTTACAATATTGGATGCCCGGTCAGTGCGGCCTTCAGGCCGCACAACTAAGGTAATTGCTTTTAACACATTCAAACCATGGGTCAGCCACATTAAAATTTCTTGTTATAGAGGAATTGTGTAGATTCCAAAGCTGGCCTAAACAGCAAAAATGTGTGGACACAGTGTAAAAAGCGGCCAAAAACAATTTTTTCAAATTTCGAATATGGCTGCAATATTTTCAGAATAGTTAAAGAAAAGTTTATTGCATTTGTTTCTAAAATATCTAGCTTATTAGAAGATCGCAAACATACTATTATGATTATCACTTATTGTACCCCCACAGTAAAAACGTTTTCCTTTGATTTAAATAAATAAAAAATTTTGCTTGAATAATATTTATAAAGCAAATAAATTTTGTTTAATTTAAATAAAATATTTTTGTTCGAACAAAAATTTATTTAAATCCAAAAGGAATAAATTTTTTTATTGCAGTTAACTAAAAATTTTAGTTGCAACTTTAGTTAATTTTTTTTGATTTAAACAAATTTTTTTTATCGATAATATTTTATTTAAATTAATTATAATGTATTTGCTTGAAGAAAAATTTAAAAAAAATATAATTTAAATTTTAAAAATAAAAATAAACAAAATAAGAAAAAAAATTAAATATAAATTCTTTTTATTTCATGAACCACTTTTAAGCAAATAAATTTTGTTTAATTTAAATAAAATATTTTTGTTTAATTAATTCAAAAAGAAATTAATTTTTTTTATTGTAGTTAACTAAATATTTCAGTTGCAACATTAGTTAATTTTATATTTTTTTACTGATAATATTTGATTTAAATCTAAAAAAAATTTAAAATTATATAATTTAAATTTTAAAAATAAAAAATACAAAATAAGAAAAAAAATTAAATAAAAATTAATTTTTATGATTTCATAAATCAATTTTAAGCCAAGCTCTAAGTCTCAATATTTAAGTATTAAATACGAAATTTGGCTAAGCAAATTTTCTAAAAAATTCTTATTACTTTTGAGGTAGAGTTCACACAAAATTGTACCACATACACACAGATATTTTTTGGAAATGACGATTTTCAGCTTCCGAGACCTTAAAATTTGAGCCATCCCACAAACAATTTCTGGAGCCCATAAAATATTGTATATTTTTGGTAAAAAAATGGAAGTTGAATATACTAGATATTTATTTCATATTACGATTAATAATCAAAAATTAAATGTGGGAATCCTTCTTTCCAGTATTCACTAGAAATAATTATTATATTGTTTAGTAATAATCACAGGCGGATAAGTAGTCAAAATTATATTGGGAAAAACATTGTCGTTGGACAATGCGGATTTAAGACAGCAGCCCACCCAGAAACTTCTCGATTTCTGTATGGGCCTATAAGTACTAACAGGTTATTAATATTTATTTATTTGTCTAGTTATATATAACAACATATACATCTTAGAACTAACAAACCGCAGACTAAAATCTTGTATTCGATTTACTGCAATTCCTCTGCGATTTACCTCTCAAACTCAATAAAATTAATTGATTAGATTTAATGGCTTACTAAATACTTAAAAATTAAATTCAAATGTGCAATTGTGTGATCCGCTTACCGGAATAAGTTAAAAATGCCCAATATAAAAGATCGTAAAAACTACTGTATTTTTAATTTATGGTGATATTTAACGAAGCAATTAAATTATCTAAATAACTATTACTTAAATTGCAATCATATGTTAAAATTTCATAAGATTGGTAAGTTGCTTCCTTCGTTGTTCCTTGACTATTTGGAATACTTAATCCTCGATACGGGGTATGGTGAGCAAAAACTTTACCGATTACAGTTTCGAATTCGTGATGAACTCTTCCTATATTAAGCACAAATCCAGCTTCGGTTCCACCGATAACCAAATGACAATTTGTTAATAAATGAGTTTCTTCATTTTTTGTAACAATCCATCTGTATTTGTTTAAATTTTGACCGCACAAGATCTAAAGTCAATTTATAATAATTAATTACTAATTGTAAAAGAGTAAATTTTGCAAATTATTTAAACGCAAATCACCTTTACAAATTTGTCGGAGGTGTACGTTAAACCTCCATGCGATGCTGTAGCATTGATAGAACCAGGTCGAATGGTAGCTGGAAGAAGACCTTTTCCTAATAAGTACATTTGACCAATGTACATTGTATTTCCAGATGTGTCAAGACCTCCAGGTATTGCATCACCAGGAATTATTCCCGTGTACTCCCTCCAGTAATAATCTAGAAGTAGAATTAATAATCACCGCAGAAAAGTATAATATCGTACTCTTGTCTCACCTAAAATTTCACCATCAAGCTTGTTTGAGTTATTCGTTAATGGATAGCAACCAATTTCATAAATAGAAACTAAAGTGATAACACAAAATATATTTAACAGACTCTTCATGATAAATTTTTAACTCGAAAATGATTTTTCCCAGTTTTTTAAGCAACCAGCAAGCTGCGAAACTTTGAAATGTTTGAAAAAATGATATTCTTCTTTATGAAGATTATTATCATTAAAATTCATAAAAGGAAGTAATTAGCACTTCCATTGATAAACTATTTCCTATGTTGCTGTAAATCCCATCGAAATCAATTTAAAACCTATTTAAGGCTACGAGGATAACAATACAAATTTTATTCAATAATAATCAAACAAATAAATATAAAACTTTATTTACAAATTTAATTTTTAACGTCAACAATAAAATTATATTTCTTACATTGAAATTTCCAAAGCTCGTTTTTCCCGTTTCCTTTGTTTTCGTTCTATTTTCTTCTGTTTTGCTTCGACGGCAACGCTGTTGTCCTTAAATACATTATTTTCTTCGTGTACATCCATAGTGTTCTTCACAAACATCAAGGAATATTTGTTAAAGCCAATGCAATCCTGAAATTAAAACGTTAGACTTGCGAAACAAAAACTCATCCCAACTTACCTTCAATTTTTGCATTTTTTCTAATCCTAAGTCACTAATAATTTTTAAAACAGGCCTTATGGACTGAGTGCTGATAATTTGAGAATAAAATACCTTTACCAAAAATAACGACACTTTAGTAATTAATTCGACATCAATTTCTCGGCTGGAATATAAATCTGGAATCATTTTTAAAATTTCGCAGGCATAACTAAAGGGTAACAAAAGTAAAGCTTGCTCCAGATCACTAAAACAAAATTTTTGAAATTTTCTCAAACAGAAATAACGAAAAACCTACGTTGATTTTATCCTTTTAATAGTTTCCAACATAAAATCGTGAGGTGTGGTGGCATTGTAAGCTTGCATAAGAGGATGCAAAGTTGAGGGTGGTTTAGAAAATCCACGCATTTTATAATCGTTCAGCTCTTCCTTCAGTTCGTTACAAATGTCCAGGCATTCCATTATATTTTCACACTAAAACGGAAAAGAAGGTAATTTAAAAAAAAAAATAAATAATACTCAATTTACCCCTTTTTCACTGTCGAACGTTTTCCTTGAAGGTAAATTGAGTTCGGCTGACCCCGGAACAATTGTTTCTTCTCCAGTAGCAAAAACATTTTTTTCTCGTTCCGACTCTTCTTCGTCTTCCAAAACCAGCATCATGTCAGTTTTTTCGTACATGCGCAACACTCGATCGGACCCATATGATACAACATATTGACCACTTGGACTTACGCTTAAATCTGCAGCAATTCCAACATGACCCTAATTGGAGAAATTTTGTTATTAACAACTTATTAATTTATTCTTTCCTTACTTACTTGAAGAGTGATAATTTTATTGCCGGAATCGCCATCCCACTCTTTTACTTTACCATCGTAGCCACATGTGAAAAAGTAATGAGTTTTTGGAACAAATTGGAGTCCCGTTACTTTACCATCATGAGCCAAAATTCGAAAACGAATATCTCCGTAATCCATTCCCCAAATTTTGACAGTTTTATCTTTGGAACCCGTGGCAATTAGAGTAGAATCTGACGAGATATCCATGCAATCCACTTCTAATGAATGACCGTACAAAGATCTACAAAAAGTGAGGGTGTCCATAAAAAACAGTTTGACAGTCTTGTCCAACGTAGAAACTGCTATGAATTTTCCATCCGGTGATATTTTAATGCAAATCACAGCTTCTTCCAATTTTAAGTTGCGTTTGTGAAGCAAAGATAAAACTTTTGATCTGCTTTCGCTTTGTTCATCCACGACTAACTCAAACTGCCAAAACTTGACGGTGGCATCTTCTCCTCCACTGACACAGCCTCGCTAAGAAGAAATTTTAATTTCGGGAAAATTTGTTATTTAAAATTTACTTACCAGATCTGGTTGTAAACAAAGTGTGGTTAACTTTCCTTGGTGAGCTGGAATTTCTTCCAGTATATCTTCGGTGCTGATATCAATAATTAAAAGGCCTCCGTTCATTAAGCCAGCCAAAACGTGTCTATCACCGGGTGCAAAAATGACAGTCAACACGTGATCAGTTTTGACAGTTCTAAGACACGAAAAAGTCATACGGTTCCACATTTTTACCGATTCGGCACTAGCGGTCACAATAGCTAAATTATCGCTACTGAAATCTATAGCTTTAATTTCAGTGTGGTGTCCGTTTGTGGCAATCGATCTCAAAATGTTAGGCTCAGCTTCTTTGTTGAGATATTCTAATCTGTATAAACCAATTGTGTTGTTGGCAAATATAACAGCAATTCGTAATTCGCCACCTTTACCAATCACTAAATCGCACGCCTTCGCATTAGGTGCATCAATAACAGCAAGACGTTTGACTTCATCGCTTATTCCGAATGCAAAGTTCTTGTCTTCTTCCGGTTCTTCAGTTTTGTTTTCATCAACTTCCATTGCATTTTCCTGACTGTAAATATTACAACGTAGTTAGCATTAAATCAAGTGTAATACCCAAAAATTTACCAACCTCAGTTTTTTCTTCATCAGCTTTTTTGTTCTCTTTTTGTAACGTTTCTGAGCTTCTTCGTCAGGACAAAAGTAAAATAATTCAATATTTGATTTTTTATCGCCAAGAGACGCCACTATCTGCCCAGTTGAATCACTAACCATATGACGAACATAGCCTTTTCCACTTCTCAAAAGTATACTCGGCTTGTGACATCGAAGCGGATACTAAAATAAAATAATAATAAAATGTACCCCGTTTTATTTAAAAAAAAAAACTTACACTTGGATCGTCATGAGTCTCTAAACCAGTAACTTCAAATGGTAAAGTTGGGTCATCCAGCCCATTATTATTATCTGAATTGTTACTCTCTTCTTCTGTCAATTTGTAAACTCTTAAGTGATCCGATTCAGATCCGACTACCAAATACGAATCATTCTTGACCAAATTTAACGAATAAATCTAAAAAAAAACATTACAATTTCCGTTGTGGTAAAACAAGCACAAAAAATACTTTTGTTGGTCCTACGATGGTTTTGAAACAGTGATTTGTTTCAATGTCCCAGAATTTGATACATTTGTCTTCAGATCCACTGATTACAATTGAACGATTTGACATAAAAACAACACGTGTAACAGGTCCACGGTGTCCTACTAATCGAGCCAACCCAGTCATTGCCACGGTATCCCATACAATAACATTCGTATCCTAAAAATTAAAAAAAAAAAACAGTTGATAAATTACAAAAAGTATGTTTAAGTTTACCATTGAGCCCGAAACTAACTGATGGCCCTCATAATCGTAAACCAACGTGGTAACTTTGGTTTTATGTCCGGAAAATTTACAAACAACTTCTGCAGTTTCCAAATTAAAAACTTGAATATTGCCATCAGCATAACCGACAGCTAAATTCTGCTTATCGGGACTTGCGCATATAATCGACGCTGGCGACTCTTCGCCACTTAGAACTTGAGCCTAAAATTTATAGTTTAAGAATTGATAGGAAAAAGAACATTTTACTCACCTTTTCGCCAAATCTTAGATCATAAATAATCACATGTTCGCATGCCCCCACAGCAATGTAGCGGCCTTCTTGTCCATTTAGGACCACAAAAACGCCATTGCAATCACGACTGGCAACAATATTAAAATTTCCTGCAGGGTTAAATCGTAAATATTCCTTCGTTAGTCCCATGTTTACTTAAATCTTCATTTACTACTGTTACAAATTTGAAAATTCAAGTGAGGTTAGATAAACAAATCTAGGCATGTGAAAAACGGTACCAACCACAGATACCAACCACATAAACCTACTAAACATACGTCAACCGGCTTTGTTAAATTTTGTTTGAGAGGTTAAAATAACATTGAAAGTTTTCAAGATGCACTACGATAGAATCGAACAGTTACAAAATCATTTCAAGTCTAATAATAAGTCTAAAGAATATGTTGGACATTCTGCAAAAGTTCATTCGGTTGGATGGAGTTGTGATGGTAAACGTTTAGCTTCTGGATCGTTTGATAAGTCTGTATCTATATACACTTTGGACCGGGAAAGATTGGTTCGTAATTAGCGTTACTGTTTTTTTCTTTATATTATATTTTAAATAAATTATTTTAGAATAAGGAGACAACTTTCAAAGGACACGGTGGATCGGTGGATCAATTGTGTTGGCATCAAACCCACCCGGAGTTATTGAGTACGGCGAGTGGAGATAAATCGGTGAGGATATGGGATACGAGGGTGCAAAAGTGTGTCACAACTATCAACACAAAAGGGGAGAATATTAACATCACATGGGCACCCAACGGAGAAACTATAGCCGTCGGCAATAAGGAAGACTTGGTGACATTCATTGATGCCAGAACTTATAAAATCAAAAGTGAAGAACAATATAACTTTGAAGTGAACGAGATATCGTGGAACAATAAAAGTGATTTGTTCTTCTTAACAAACGGTCAGGGCTGTATACATATATTGAGCTATCCCGATTTAAAGCTACAACATGTACTGAAAGCTCATCCCGGAACTTGCATATGTATAGAATTTGATCCCACTGGAAAGTATTTTGCTACCGGAAGTGCCGATGCTTTGGTATCCCTGTGGGATATCAACGAATTGGCTTGTCTGAGAGTTTTTACAAGGTTTGATTCCGTTATTAATGTTTTCATTACGAAGTTTATAATTTTTTATTATTTCAGAATGGATTGGCCAGTGAGAACAATATCTTTCAGTCATGATGGCCAATTATTAGCATCTGCATCTGAAGACTTAATTATTGACATTGCATTTGTAGAAACTGCCGATAAAATTGCAAACATACAAGTTGACGCTGCTACATTTACAGTCGCCTGGCACCCTTCTAAATATTTATTAGCTTACGCTTGTGACGATAAAGACACCTACGATAGAAAACGTGACGCTGGAAGCTTAAAGGTGTGGGGTTTTCAATCAGATTGAATAATTTTTGTATTTTTATATTTTATATTAAAAAACAAAAAACACATTCGTGTTACTGTGAATTAATTAATACAAATAATAAGTTAGTTAAATTAATAAACAAATCATTTTAGGCTTTGATTGCGGCTTTCATTTTAGCTTGTTGATATTGATTTTGCAGTTTTTGCAAAGTCTCACGTTGTGTATCTTGTTTTTTATCCAACGATGCAATTAAATCGTCTACGCGTTTCAATTCGTTATTAATGTAATCTATACGTTTATTAACATTTTGCTTAGCCTCGGTGATTTCGGTTTTTATTAAAGCTGGCCCGATTGCTTTGAAAACTTTCCTATCTTCTGGTAAACGGTCCAATTCCTGTTTAACGATTTGATTTTCGTTTAATTGTGCGTCTAATTGCTGTCTAGTCGATACTAACTTTTGGTAATCTGAACATAAAAATAAGTCAGGTTATGTACACTACTTCAAAATTGAACTTTCGGTTGGATTACCTTTTTGAGTGGCTTTAAACAAACCCAATTCGTTTTCTAGCTTTTTTTGAATATCTTCCATTTCTTATCTTGGTATGTATAGATTAATTTCAACTAAAACCACGCAGATGTAAATGACAGAAATACTCAAATTACTTTTAGTTACAAAATGTGCCAAACTTAAATTTTCAACTTATCCAATAATATACAGTGCGCTCTAGATTACACCTGTCAAGCGTATTAATGTTAACGGTAGTTTTTTTTAACACCCTGTATTTTTCAAACAAAAATTTGAATTTTAATCCTATTTTTAACCGACTTCAAAAAAGGAGGTTTTATTTTTTTTTTTTTGGTTTTACCAACACAAAAAAGTGTATGTACATATTATTATAAAAGCTACAATAATAATCGAATTATGGTCATGTAAACGTTGTGAGTGAACGTCAGACGCCAGTGCCATCTGTGTATGTGAAATCAAACGAAAATTTGACAGTGAGAAATTAATATTAAAAATAAAATTAATTTTTTATATTTCGGGATGCCTTGTTAGGTATTATCAAATGTCGACGTTACATTTTGAAAGCGCATTGTATGCTTTACCGAATTTCCAAGAACCTGAACACTTGCTAAAAATTTTGAATGAAATTAAGAAGGGCTTGCAGGAAGACAGGAAAGGAAACACACATAAGTTATACTCTACTAAAAACTGCCTGAAAACACTAATCTCACTCCTAGAATCCGACTATGATGCAGATATCTTAAATTTGACTTTGAGCATCTTGGGAAATTGTTGTTTGGATATGTTATGCGCTCGTGATGCTGTAAGTAACTCATTTCTCTTTTTATTAGTTTTTAAACTCACTATTAACATTTTTTGTAGATGAAGAAATACCATTTGATCGTACATCTTGTTAAGATACTGAAGCGATTCCAAACCGATTCCATACTATGTAGAATTTTTAGAATTGTTGGCAATTCTTGTCAGCACGATGATGGCTTTGCTAACGATTTTCTAAATTGGAAAGGTAGTCATGAAATCATAACAAATATTGTAGAAAGCTTTAAACGGGTTTGTAACGAAGATGACGATAATACCGCCGAGAAGCCTTCAAAAGGAACTATCACCATGGCAATAAGGGCATTGCGGTGCCTAATTAATAGCAGCACGGCTACGAACATCATCGAAACTTACGGAATTATAAAAGTTGTTGGATTGTTTTTAATTAAATTTACACCCCATTGGAAAAATCACAGAAAGCATCAGGATATTTTAGAACAGGCATTAAATTTGATTTACGCTTGCTCTAAATATGAGTATTTTAAAATGATCCACGAGGTAAGTTCGCATAGTTTGAGATCAATTGCAATTTATTTTTATTTATTTTATTTTAGTTGAGAAATATAGAGGAGGGAAATGCCTTGTTATGTATTGGAGAATTAATTTTGATGTCTCCAGTTCTAGTTCGTAAAATTATAGAAAATCTGGTTAAATTGTGTCACCAATCTAATGATTTACCTATAAACGAAACAGTTTTGTGTTTATTAAATAAATTAGATGACGTCGAGAGTTTTGAAAAAGGAATGGAAGGTAATTTTTTATTGATTTTATTTTAATCTTTTGAAACTAGCGATTTTTTTCAGATCCAATGTATACGGAATATTTACACTGTTTGTGCTCATTTGTCAAAAACACTACCACTTGTCAGGTGTTGAACACAGATGTGGTAACGGCTCTAATGAATATTATGAAAAACTATGAAACTCCAACACAAACGGCAGTTAAAAATTGTAAAGTAATTTTGGTTACTTTACAAAGGTTGCGTTACACAAGTTTTTTGCGATTTATGTTACGAGAAGGAATTATTAATCTGTTATCTGAAAAATTAGATTGGATTTTGGGTACAAAACATACTATAGATTTGCATCATTCCTGTGAACGTTCACCTTTACCTTTACATATATTAAAGCATTCCGTATATAATGGATTAACCCACGAAATGGAATGTGTAAGTAGAAATTTGCTAAGTTAAACTTACTGTTATTAATTTTGCTTAATTATTACAGGAATTTCAGTTGGAATTTAGTAAAAGTCAGCACAGTTCCAAAAATATTTCACTGCAACAGAACGAGTCTCGTAAGAGAATGCGGTCGCCTAGTCCGTCATCTTCGGATGGCTGGTTATCATCACCTCTTTTGAGTCCTGCTTCCAGTTCATGTTCCAGCGATTACGATATCTTAAGTGGGGACGATACTAATTCAAACTATTCACCTGTGTACAGCGACGACGAATATGAATCACTTTATGATGAAGCCGACAATGCAGATTATAAAAGAGCTTGTAGTCTAAAGAAAAAATGTCCCGAAAGTACATTTTATATGAGCACCTACGCCTTAAACAACTTTTCTTGCGAATTGGTCAATCTTATCGTGATTTTTACAAATATGAAACCATTGGCAATGGAATTAACTTCTTGTAATATAATTTACAAGTTGTTACTGTTTTGTCTTCCAAAACATGAGTCAGTGCGACCTCAGCATATTTTGAAAATAATTCGATCAGTGATCAGGTAAAATTTAACATCCACAATACTAAATTTTATAATGTAAAGTGTAGTTTACGTTATGCGATTTTACATACGATTTTTCTTGCGAGTTTTGTTATGACAGGTTTTGATGGTTTTCTGTTCACGTTATGCGATTTCGTTACGAGTAACTACAATTGGACTCGAAAATACGTTAACGAATATTTTTAATGTCAAATTGATTTTTTGGTCAACGTATTTGCAATTTGAAATAATTTGTCAACAAACTGTCAATAATAATTAGCAGGGCTGGATTTGTCGACAAAGTAGATTTCATTAATAACGGCAATCGCAAAGAAAATCGTATGAAAATAAGCCTTATTTACAATATTTTGCTTACGACTTTGTTTGTGAGTTCATCTTCGAGCCGTATTGTATGCTAAATCGTATAACAAGAACTTCGAAATATTTGCTTACGACAACTTGGAAGCAAAATCGCGTAACATAAACGTACTTTAACTATTACTTTACAATATACAGGGTGTTTAAGGGGTTCTAGAAATTATGTGTTTTAGTTTTTTAGGCCGCCCCAACTCCTCAAAAAAGTAGGAAACTTCCTGTATATTTTGTAGAGTATCTCTTATTTTAATTGAAAAACTTCGGATGGTTTCACTTTTTACCAAATTAATCTTTTTCAGAGCTCCCGAGCATTTATTGAACCTTTTGAAAGAAACAAATCTGGTGTACGCTGCTCATAAATTTGCAATTCCGAAACACACTAAATCATGTTTGAGATGTGTGGATCTTTTTTCTATAGGACGTATGATCTTAATCAACATATCGAAAATAGTTGAAGGGGCCAGCGGAAAAGGCGATATTGCACATCAATTATATCGTGGGAATAGAGAGATTAAACGAAAACTTATTTCATCCGTTCCGTTTATTGTCGAGTAAGTAATTTTAAATTCTCAATTATGTAAGTATTAATAATTTTTATTTAGAAAGGGGACAACTTTTAACAATCTTATGCTAACGTGTGGTGGCCTCAAAGTTATGATGGAACTCTTTCAAGGAAATTTGGATACTAAGCACATGTGCGTAAGTGGCTTGATGGTAATGGCTCGAAAATTAAAAATAAAGGATCCTACAATATCGGAAGTGCTGAACGGCAAAGATAATTTCATGTTTTTCGATACCAATCTGTACACTGTAAAACAAAACTGCGAATCGATTGTTTTGTTTAAATTAGATGATAATAGTTTTGTTCCGGCTGATAGAAACTTTTTAAGTGAAAATTCTGACTTTTTCAGAACTTTACTATTTGGCAATTTTAAAGAATCGCAAGAAGACGAAGTTCGGTTGCATGACGTTACGAACACGTCGTTTAAGTTGTTGCTGATGATTTTAGATGCAAATTTAGATAATGATAGTGTCATACAAATAATTAACGTTCATCTGAATGTTATTCTGGAAACCATTGCTCTTGCAGATCGCTTTTTAATGCTGAACTTATGTGGTGTACTTACAACGTGCATTCAATATTATAAGTTTTCACCTAAAACGGTGCCCGAAATATACAAGTGGTCTGTCGATTCAGGTACCAGCATTTTGCGTGTTGAAATTATTGCATATGCCATGGTGGGATCTATGAGTCAGTCAGAACGTTTCAATATTTTCGAACAAATTTTACAACTAGGCTATTTAGAATATTTAACCGACGACATTAAACAATTACTAACAAGGTTTTTAGGTATACCATTGAAAAATAAATAATTTAGTCAAATTTTTTTCAAACGGACAAAGTAACCAAACAATTAGGAGTTTCCACTTACTTCCCTCTTCCTCCCACCAAAGAAACCTTGAAACTGATATTTTTTGGCATTTAAGCCGCTATGTAATTATAAGATAGGGTACAGTGGAGCATGCTATCAACAAATTGAATTTAGTTCTGGTAAATTTTTTAATATTGGGCAAAAATTAAAAAAGTTCTCCAAATTGAATTTCATTATGTTTTGGAATAATTTAAAATTTATATTTAAGTCACTTGGGTGGTAGCTTCATACTCCGAGCTCCATTCCGAGCTGTATTAGTTAAATACAATCGTAGGAACCATTTATATACCCGGGTGCAATGTTACACCCAAAACAATTGTCTATGGAATTATTCTTTGATAAATATACTAGAATTTATAATTTTTCAGAAATTGCTAATTACGATTATTAGTATTTTTTATGGTGATCCAGGGTTCTGGTATTTTATTATAAGCGTGATATTTTTTATCATAAAAATCAGGTATGGCTTTAAGATTACGAACGTAAATTAGTTATATATTTTGTCAAGTATTGGTATTTATGAATCATTATAATTTGTGTGGGTATTGCAATTTTATGTATTTTATTTAGTGATATTTTATGTGTGTTCATTAACATAAGTAATGAATGAATTATGATTTAAAATTTTTATCGTACGAATAAATTAATAATAAATTTTTGTCTTATAATCAAATTTTGTATATTTTTAAAATTGAACTGGTTAATGCTTGAAAGATTTAATTATGTTCTGTGGAAAAATGTATTAGGGGTTTTTATTATTATTATTGTTAGTGGGTGGTGGTGCATGACCCCCGAGTTATTCCGAGTTTTACTCCATCAACTGCGTCTCTTCGACCAGGTTGAGTGCAGTTGAAGGGTGCTTGTGCTATTCCTCTGTTGTGGGATAAGGAAAACCGAGGGGACGTGGCCTACTCCCAGCCATGGCCGGTCATTCACATAATATGTAGTGCAGGGTTTCATCCTTCTCACCACACATCCTACACGTAGGATCTTTAGCCAGCCTCATGATATTGAGGTGCCTTTGGGGCAGCAGTGTCCTGTGAAAAGTCTTACTTACCCAAAATTTGGGACCGTGTTCAAAGTTCGTCGTGGGGCCCCTTTATTAAACTTTATTAAAAAGTTTCAGGTAGGTAATTTCGAAGGGATAAGCGGTGCCTAAGTTAGATCATTATACTGGATACAGGGTACTTACATTGCGTTCTATCTACAAATTTGATAATCTATTGAACAATTCTGTCATATTGTATTCTTGTATTGAAAACCATAGTTTATCCTGTCGAGATCAGCAGGGACACTGCAATTCAATGCCTGTTTGTTTCGACCAGGTCTGGACTTTAAAATAATTTAGTAACTGGGCGTTTTTTTAAGCAGTCTCAGTTTTCAAAAAAAATTTTCTAACTAATTACATAGGTACAAAATAAAGAGGAATTTATTGATAGAATTTAAAATTACAATTAAAGATTTAATATCAAAGTTCTTTAATTTTAAGGATAAATTCCCGAATCACCAATGTCGATGCACTGGCCATTGGGAAAACAAACTTCCGTTCCGTAAGCACTTCGCTTATTTCTTGTTGCACCGTACTTTTGAATCAACCATTCCTTCAGAATTGTTTCAGGAGTCTAAAACAAATATAATATAGGTTCTAAAATTTATAATTATAGAAAATATACTTTCTCGTTATTGCTGTCTTGTGGTGGATAGTTTTGCATACTTTTCAAGTAAAATTTAAAAAAGTCTTGCAAATCTACAGGAAAAAAATAAATAATAATTATTACAAAAAATTAAAAAAAAACTGCAAGTGTATTTTAAAATATTTGTATACGAGAAAAAATTTTCGGATTGAATATGAACGTTTTTTAATATTACTGATTTTGAAAATAATTAAGGAAATTTAAACTGACTTACCTTCAGATGGAACATTTTTAATTATTTGATTTAAATCGTAAGTCGATGCCTGTCCGCAATACAAACTTATTATTACAATGGCGATTAACGCAAAATATGAACTTTTCATGGTGATAAATTTTCGCAAATAAATTTTCATTACAGTAATTTCAGCGGTAAATTTTATTTATAGTCTTTTTTATCATTTTTATCTTCGTTATAAATTTAAAACGTTTGACAAGGTAATCTCTTTTTAATTCCTTCACTTAGTTTTTAAAATTCCTTTGTATTATAAACAAATAAAAACTATTTTGAAATGAGTCAATAACTTCGATTTATCATTTAATGTTAGGCTATCGAATTTTTCCCATTAACGAAAATATTTTTAGAAATTTTCAAAGCTCTAGTTTCCTGAGTTCATTAAATTTTAGAGAGAAACTCGGTAATTGGAAGTTTACTTTAGTTTTGTTTCTTCAGTACTCCAAACTGTTTTAAAACTGTCAGACGTAGACACAAATGCGAATTTTAATCTGAATTTGCGCCTGATAATTCGTCTACATGTATTTCCCCCTTAAGATTAATTATTTTCAGAAAAAAAAAAAATAAATAAAACCGACTTAGAAAAAAACTACTGTGAAAAAAATGCACTAAAAAGTAAAAAATAATTACGTTATTTAGTTTCTTCAACTAGCTGGCATAGGCGGTCAATTATTGTTATCTTTGGAGTCGGTGCCAGTCAATCTGGCTAAATTACTAAAACTAAATTTCTTAAAAGCTTGGCCGGCACCGACTGCAAAGATTACAATAATTGACCACCTATGCCAGCTAGTTGAAGAAACTAAATAACGTAATTATTTTTTACTTTTTAGTGCATTTTTTTCACAGTAGTTTTTTTTAAGTCGGTTTTATTTTTTTTTTTTAATTTTTTATTTTATTATTTTTAGTGCATGTTGCGTTCCGTAACTATTTATCGAAAGCGAGTATGCGTAGACCTACTAAACGCAAACAGAATTTTGAAAATCCGATCATAGTTGATGTAAATGTATTTACTATTTACCTTATACTTAACGTACTACTTAGAAGATTAATATAAGTAGGGTACTTAAGAAAAGATTCAGACCCACCGGGCAGAAACAGGTACAGGTACTCAGTACTTAATGCGTTATTAAGCCGATTTTGAGGAAAGTTGAGGAGAAGTTTGAGGCTTTTTCCGGTTTATCTTCGAAGTTCACGATCCAATACGAATGAAATTATAATGGGACCAACTTGGAACTATACTTGATTCAACGCTGAAAGAATTTTAAAAATCGGTTCATAAATGACGGAGTTCTGAGGTAACAAACATAAAAAGAAATAAAAAAAAATACAACCGAATTGATAACCTCCTCCTTTTTTGAAGTCGGTTAAAAAGACATAATGGTATAATTAATTCTGTAAATAATTTAAATATTTACAATTTAGAAGTGGAAGCGAAATGTCCGGTCAAGTGCCAGTGATGTAAGTGCGTTGCTGCTAATGCTGAATGCCTGGTTCGACTCCGGGCTTTTATTCTGACCGTCTCCCCTCGGAAGGCAATGGCAAACCACCGAGGTGTAATCTGCCTGGTGCATCCTCTCTGGAGATGAAGTGTATACACTTTCCGCGGTTCGGAGCCTGCGTTAAGCAACTTCAAACGCACAACACCAACATAGGCGAGAGGTCGCCTACGTCCGGGGAATCGGATATGGCACAAGAAGAATTAATAAAATACCAAATATCACATCGTCGAGCGCACATTGAGGGAGATTCACCCTCTACTTAGTAGCACACTTTGCGAGTAGGGCCGGTGTAGAGGCATATTTTTAGTGAGTACATGGCAAATCTTGGATCCACTTTAAAATTTACTCATCTAATTTTAATGCCAAATTAAAATTTTGAGGTCCCAAGCGCGCGCTTCATGCGCCTGAGCATTAATCTGCCACTGATTGTTACTTATTTAATTAATTATTGCTTTTATATTTCTATTTCTCTTCTGTATTATGAAATAATTTAAGGTCATCAGTAATTTTTTTCAATAAACGTTTAAAAAGCCATAGGAAATTCAAAACTTCAAAAGGATTAAGTTGACGCCAAGATGTCTTGGCGCCGAGTTGTCCTGGCCCCTAATAAAAGATGCTCAAAATATACACTGTAAAAATACATAATCGCGATTTTTCGAAGCATTAAAAAATTAATATTTTTTAGGTATGATAGCTCAGCAAAAATTACCTGTATCATTGGTTCCACTGTGAGCCGCTCCTCCCTAAGTGTTTCAAGTATGAATTATAAGTATTCCGAGGACATTCACAATTTCATACTAATATTGTTATTAAAATAGATAAAACTAATTTGTAACACTTGAAATCTATAAATTAAAACGCACCTAATTTATTACTTACTATTTACCTAAGATAAAAATCTATTGATATTTCTAAACAATTTAATCGTTATCGTTCTAATTTCTAATATTACATCAAAATTTATTTAAAAAAAAAATATAATTTTTAAAATAATAAATTTTTTTTTTTAAATCTCCGCCTTTTTTGTAGGCCTCCCTATATCTTTAATTTCTAGATGGCGTTGTGGTGGCTTGAAGATAACATCGGGGAACCCGAATTAAACATAAAGAGGTATTTTCTTGATTTTGATTTACACTTAATTCTAGCTACATAGATGCAAAAATTTTAGTTCTAAATAACCAAATAATATTATGAAATTCAATAATCGATAATAATTCAAACTTTTGGCCGCCATCTTAACTTTGCGAATTGCTTAGATTTTATTCTCAATTTTGTATTATTTTAGTAGTCAAAAATCCGGGTATAAACTAAAAACCAATCAAATGCTAACAGTTTAGTCGCCATTTTGAATTTTAAGAATCTCTGCTTAAAAAAAACTGTAAATTATCCATTTATCCAGTTATCATGCCGAATTCCATGCTTGCATAGGTACAGAATTAGTTGCTCAAATCTATTATAATGTCGCTGGTTTAAACTTTAATTGAGTAGAGGAGCTAAGCTGGTACTGGGACACTTTTGAGCAAATACATTTTATTACAATTATAATTTTTATTCAATTAATTGCCATTCTTACTACAGGAAATATTTTAATTTATCAAAATAATTGATGGCAATTGCGTCATAGTTATTATGAAATTAAGATTAGATTTACTCGTGTACTTATTTAATGTGGTGTAGTAATAATAGGTTAGATATCTAAGTAGTACCTACCTATTATCGAGTAGTCGATTATCCTGTCAATTTCTAATTTGATAAATTTATTTATTATTTCGAACTTTATCGTTTGATTTAGTCAATTTAGATAATAATAATCATTGTGACCTATTATAATCACTCAAATTGAGTAACTTTCTTCTTTCTGTACACATCCAAAAATTCTCAATCACGCGAACTTGGCACATAATATTTAAAAAAAAATAAAAAAATATTTTTTGTTTGGTATATTTGCTCTCACTTCTTGTTATTTTTACTGTTATACATGACTTATGATCGAAAATAATCGTGAAATAAGGGCCTTTATATTATGTTACAAAGTGTTTTATTTTTAAGTAAATTTTATCATTTCTACAGCGTAATTTTTTCAGAATTCTATTTTCTTGTTTATTCTAATATTCTAAGTTCAACCCTGTTAAATGTGAATTATTGTCATTTTAGTGTTTTTTAAATATTATGTTTTCTTTGTAGTATGCATTCTTTACTTAGCAGTTAAAATTTCTATTATTTTAACATTTTGTTAGGTTTGATTATTCAGGTTTTATTTGTTTTACTTTTCTTGCGAACCCCGTATCTCTTAAACGAAACGTTTTAGAAAAAACTGACGGCTCAATCCGGTTAGGGAATTTAACGGGCTACAACTTTAGTTAAATAAATTTTTTTGAGAAACCAACCGTCTTCATAGAAATTCTGAAAATGGTAACATAAAAAGCTAATTATCTCGAAAATGAGACAAGATATCGAAAAAATAACGCAAAAATGTCCCCCCCCCCCACAGCCTGCTCACTCCCCACCGAAAATAGAGTTCCCGCTACCAGATGCACTAATTAGCGCGCACTAATTCCAAGAAATATGGATAAAAATTCGATTAAAACAAATAAAGTAATAAAAGTTATAAGAAATCTAGTGATTGATAAATAAAACAAATGAGTAATTTGTCAAAAAAATTTGTGTAATTTCATTAACATGGGTGATACTTTTGATGTTGATGAAGCCGCGGCAAAGCTTGTAGAACAACTATTGCCGACAAAATAAAAAAAAAAATATATGAAATACAGTATTTTATTTTATTCATGTTTATGTGCTTGTGGTGCAGTTATTGTAGTTAGTGCCGGTATTACATATATGTCAATATATAAACGTCAGATAATATTACCTCCCTTGGAAATTTTATAAATATTAAACAATGCAGCAAGTAACCGCCGTCATATTCACGCCATTTGATGGAGATAAGTACCCATTTATTTACCGGAAGTAGATAATAGTATATTATCTACGCGAGAGATATGAGATGCATTACCGGCGAAGGATTTGAAAGCCAGAGGGCCGTAGGCCCGAGGGCTTTTAAATTCTCCGCCGGTAATGCATTGGTATCTCACAAGTTTGATATACTATTTTATCTACTTCCTTGCTTAAATAGCATTTAATAATCAATAATAATTATAATTATTTGCACTCTACAAATGGAAACATAAAAAACTGATTATCTCATAAATGAGACAAGATATCGAAAAAATAACGCAAAAATGTCCCCCTCCCCAGCCTGCTTACCCCCTCCCCCGAGTAGAGTTCGCGCTACCAGATGCACTAATTAGCGTGCACTAATTCCAAGAAATATGGATAAAAATTCGATTAAAACAAATAAAGCAATAAAAGTTATAAGAAATCTAGTGATTGAAAAATAAAACAAATGAGTAATTTGTCAAAAAAGATTGTGTAATTTCATTAACATGGGTGATACTTTTGATGTTGATGAAGCCGCGGCAAAGCTTGTAGAACTACACTAGAACTACAACAACTGCCGAGAGAAGTTTTTCTAGTTTAAAACAAATAAAAATTTATTTAAGGAGAGAAAAGGGTCTGAGATACAAAAAAAAACATATGTAATATTTGGTTCTTCAATTTGAATTACCGCCTTCTCAAATCAAAGTTACAAACCAAACCAAAGCTGTGATCGTCAAATAAACCTCGCACGTTGTGATCTCCCCTCGTATGCCCTCGTAGTAACACTTACAAGTCCTTTTAAATTTGCGGATGGCTCTTTGAATTCTAACGTAGTTTTAACTTACTTACTAACCTCAAACTTAAACTTCTATCTGTCCAGTGGCGTAACCACTGCTAGGACACCTGAAAGAATAATTAGTACACACAAATTAAATAAAACACAAGATTCGGTTTAACGATGAATATATTTTAACCGAAAAAAAAAAAGGTAGTCCGACAACCAATTTACCAGCAAAGTTAATCTCTTTGATATCATGTAATTCAGAATACTTTAGTTTGAAACTTGATTTAATAACTGTTCGATAGTTAATCCCTTTGATCGTAATGTTTTCTAATTGATTATTCATATTTAATGACCAACCACAACCTATAGTAATTTGTAAGAAGTTCATGTATGCATTCCGATGTTCAATTCAATTGGTTTTATATTCCGTAAGACCTTAAATAATAACCTTTATATTCTAAATTATCCGTTCTTATAATTATTACCTTGTCACTTAAGCTAAGATGGTCACCTTATTAATATGTCGTCAGCTTAAAACTAGTACGTCCCTATTATTGCCAATTGGTAATTTTCTTAAAACTAAATAAGTCGTATGTACTTAACTAAATAAATTCCCCATACTTAAACTAGCAAATAATCATAGCCGCAAATAATCATGATTAACTTTGTTAACAAAGTTCTTTAATATTGTTTTTCAATTGGTATTACCTTTTATTTGGTTAAATGTTGCAATTTTAATTATATTCAATTGTTATTAAGTTAAATGTATTCGATTGTTACTATTTTATAAGTGGTCGCAAATAATCATAAGGCCATTGTTAAAATTATCAATAACAGTCCTGAAATATCAAAATTTTGTAGTACATCATTTAGATATATGAAAAAAGAAAGGAGCGACATCACAGCATTTGCTATGTCACTTCCGGTTCTATTACAGTTCACCTTTTTAGTGACCAGCCTATTACTGCGACATATTTTGACCGCCATCTTATGATTCTAAGCGTCCACTCAATCTGTTACGCTTAATCATCTAAATTAAATTATCCCACGATAAATATATTTCCACTTCAAACACCCGCCTTCATTAAACTTATCTTTAACAACTCCTCTTACGTCTTAACCAAACTAACCATCGTAATGGTACGCCATTGGTAAAGCATTATATGAACAATCAATCTCTCCCATTACATAATCCACTCCCGTTTTAAATGATAATAGTATAAATCACAATCTCGAACAGTAATTAAATCTTATAACTGAAGATAAATTAATAAAAACTTAGATGCAACCTCGTATGTAAAAAAAAATTATTTAACCACGCGACTACGAACAATTATTACCTACATTTCAATGTAATCCTGTATTAAATTCTTTTAACAAAATAAATCAAATATTTTAAACTTACGTATTTTAATTCTGCTGGTAACTAAATATGATATGAAATAATTTTAATTTCAATTACTTGATATTCTAAAACTGATGCACAAAAAACGACCGTCTCCCACGACGTTCAAAAATGTAAGGCCGTTGTTACCATCTAACGGTCAAATCCAACGGAAAACTCCCACTACTTACGTTTTACAACCCCTCCTTGTTGCCAAATCGTTGTTTTTTAAAGTAACCAAAATGAACTAAATTTACAATTTCGCGCCCAATATATTCAAATTCAAATTTACAATATTACACATATTTTTGTGATTTTTTTTTCAGAGGATACCTTATTTATTAAATTTTTTTTAATTGTTTACATTATTAAGCATTATTCTAAGAACAATCTGCTAAATTTTTATAAAAAAATACTGAAAAATAAGCCAGTGGTAGTAGTGAAAACCGAGTCACCACAAGAAAAAGGTTGCCATGGGGTAGTCAGGATAACTCATAATTGCTTCATCTGAAATTAAGAAACCAAAAAGATTTTTTTAGTACATAAGTTTATCTTGGTTTTTAACGAAGGATTTTGTTTTTTTTTCAATTACAACTTATTTTTTAATTAAACCAAAACAGAAATTTTTATTGCTCTTTTACCAAAAACTCAAAAATAAATAATTTTATAAATTATTAATACAAAATAATACAAAAATGAATAAAAAAATTTATTAATTCTTTCATTCAAAACCTACATAAACTACTTATCTACTAAAGAAATCTTTTGGTTTTTTAATTTCAGATGAAGCAATCATGAGTTATCCTGACCACAAAGAACCTTTTTTTTAAGGTGACTCGGTTTTCGTCACTACCACTGGCTTATTTTTTAATATTTTTTTATAAAAATTTAGGAGAATGTTCTTTGAATAATGCTTAATAATGTAAATAATTTAAAAAATATTAATAAATAAGGTATACTCTGAAAAAAAATCACAAAAATATGCTGTTTTTTATTATCTCGAACACTTTTCCACCCTTAAGATATTCTACTGGTGAAGAAAGGCTAACATTTTTAATAAATTTAGAAAAATAGTACATTAAAAAAATTTATCTGTAATAATAAAAATTTTCGGAAGGGGAACCCCCGAAAATTTTACGTTTTACAAGTGCGTCCTCCGAAATGAAATCCTGACTACGGGCCTGATAATAAATAAACAATGTAAATTAATAAAGTAATTAACGATAGTTTGATGGGCTTTATAACAATGTCACTCAAACGTCAAACGCTGTGAAATTGAAACAAATTATAAAAAAATCAATTCGAGATTTTTAGCAATTTTGTGAATTTATTTTTGCTTACCCACACCTTGTTCATTATTTTTAGAATTTCTGTGAAAACAGTTAGTTTCTCAAAAAAGTTTATTTAACCAAAGTTGTAGCTCGTTAAATTCCCTATCCGGGGAATTTTTCTGAATTTTGAAAATTCAATTTTCTCGTTTCTCTTAACTTAAACATTTTAGTTCTAAAAAGTGTTTGTGCATTTTTTGGTTTATTCTAAAAAAATTGATATGATTAATACCGAGTTACACTACCTAAACCACTTATCTATTGATTAAAGAAAAAATAAAACCTTTATTTTTTAACATTTTTTCTTCTAATTTAATTTATAACTCGAAATCCGTAGATTCTGAACGATAAGGGAGTTGTAACCTAATTTGTAGATAAGCAAAGGATCTTTAAAAAATTTCTAATCCATTAAGCCTAAAAAATCAATAATATCGGAGCTATGGCTGTTTGAAATCAGAAATTCAAAAAATTGCTTTAAAGGGAGGTACCCCACAAGCAGTGGCGTAACAAGGTAGCTACGGGCCTGTGTTTCCGACTATCGGGCCTTAAAACCGGATCCCTAAATTGCTATTAAATTAAGGTGAAAATTTTTTTAAATAATCTTAAAGCCTGTTTACATTATAAAATTTCGCTTAAAAATTTTATAAGACAAAAATTTCACTGTTTACACCTTAAAATTTTCGTTAAAATAACTTTTAAGAGAAATTTGACCGAATTTTAAGGAATAAGAAATCTACAAATTTTAAAGAATGTTATAGAAATTTTAACGAAAATTTGAAGCCAAATTTTATAATATAAACAGACTTTTATACGCCGAACGATTGTTTTAAATTAATTTTTATCAAAAAAAAACATAATAAATATTGTTAATTAGTTTTATTTAAATCTACCAGTTAAAAAAGAGTTAACAAAAAATCAAGAACTTTATTCGTAACATACCTGACGGTTTTAATAAATTATACTCCAAAATAAACAATTGAACTGAACTTCACTATTTAAAGCTTAAAATAATTTATAAAAACAAAACAATTGGTTCTTATCATAAATACTGTAATAAACTGCAAATGTGATGTAAATAAAAATCAAAATATGCCCTAACTGTTAAAGGATTTTTTCGGAATCTGCTAAAGTGCTAAGGATGACAGTTTATTTCTTTATTATCTACTATATTGCTACCAGATGCGAAATTTTACTTTTTCGGTCCGTTTTACTTTATCGATGCCGGCTCCAAGTTCAATTTAACGAAAGCCGAAACAGACAGTAAATATACTTTATAATTATGAAGAAATGTGGCAGACACCTTATTTTGAAAATGTGCCGTATATTTTTTGATTTTATCGATGTTTTCACTGTTTAGTGCTAAAAATTACAAAAATTTGAATTCTGATCGTAGCAGAGGCAGACCATTTTAATTCCGGAGCTTTGTTCGCTCGAACACATCGAATACTGGTAGTTATGCCACTGCCCACAAGGATTTGGACTTGGACAAAAATTTTATTTAAAAATTTGTCTTTTATTTTCTCCACAGTCACGGAGACACCCTGTATATCAGAACAAGATAAAAATCACAAATAAAATGTTAAACAAAAAAAAACAATAAAATTTTAGCCAATTTATATTATATGAGTAACAGTATGGCGTATAGCTCACATGGGCGGCGCGTTGAAGGGAGCGGAAAACCGCGGTTTTATAGGATAGTAAAAGCGAGGAATTTTAAAGGCAGTGTGTTTCGTTTGCATGGGTACAAGTATTAAGATTACAATCATATGTTAAAATTTCGTAGGTTTGATATGTAGCTTCTTTTTTCCCATTTGGAATACTTAAGCCCCTGTAAGGTGTATGATGAGCAAATACTTTTCCAATTGTGGTTTCTAATTCGTGATGCGCTCTTCCTATATTTAAAACAAAACCAGCTTCTGTTCCGCCTATGACTAAATGGCAAGTGGTTAATAAATGAGTTTCTTCATTTTTTGTACGAATCCATTTGTATTTACTTTGATTTCGACTGCACAAAATCTGAAACATTGGGCACGCAAATATTTATATATAAAAGTTAACAAGCGAATTTGTTAATACCTTGACAAAAGTTTCAGCAGTAAATGATGAACCTCCTCCTGAAGCTAATACACTAATCGAACCAGATCGTATAGTTGCCGGAAGAAGGCCAAATGGTGGGCGATACATTTGCCCAATGTATGTTGCCTGTCCAGCTGTATCAATTCCACCAGGTATTGCATCGCCAGGAATTATTCCCGTATATTCTCTCCAATAGTAATCTTATATCAGAATAATGTTTATTTACCTGTAATTTTTTTTATTTTTATTTACCTGTAATTTCATCTGGGTAACTGTTATGGGGTATAGGATCGCAGCCTATTTCGCATACGAAAATTAAGATCAAAACAATGAGCACTTTTTTGGCAAACATATTTACTACAAATCTTTTCAACACTGCCCAAACTGATGAGCAATAATTCGTTATTGCGATGTTTTTATATGATGTTCACCACAAAAATATATTTACAAAAACAATTTTCAAATCAGCGGAAGTAAATACCACTTCCAATTGTTTGGTAGATATATAAATAAATACTAATTTATTATCAATCGCAAGCAAACCAGACATCCTTTGGGAATTCCCCGAAATAATTCAGTTTGTATTGTCTCTAGAGAACAAATACTACGTTACAATTAAAAAACCTAGTAACTCAAGTTACTTGTAACTTTTTCGCTAAAATAAAAAAATATATTTTTGTTTATACAAACGGAAAGGATTTATTTTGAACAAGTTTTTAAACGCGATCGCAACTTTCCAAGTTAAATATTATTCCCAAAAATTCAGTGTATAACTTGAAAAAAATCCAAATAAATGGAATAAAGGCAAAACACTGCAATTCAAACAAAAAAGTGTTTATTTTCTTTAGTTCCTCTGAAAACTCTGTTTTTCCCTATAAAAATAGTGGTTCGATTTCAATTTTATGATCGGAAAGTAATTACCAAAAAACTTTTTCAAAAAATAAATTTTTATTTTATTAAATTGTTACTCCCCTATTTTGTGATTGGGTGAAAATAGGCACCCAGCAAATATTTAATACAGAACAGATAAATTAGTGAATTAAAAAAAATAAATGGGCTAGAAATTATAGTTATTTTTTATAAAAGACAATAAAAATGGATTTTATTTATTTTTCCCGAATTGATTACATTTTATTGTCCGGTATAAAATTCAATTTTTGAATTGATTGGATATGCATTGTGAAAGAAGCATCCGTCTAATAAGATAATATACCAAAAAGTACAGCCCGTCGTTTTTATGTGTAAACTTGAATAGTAACAGTAAAAAATGTAATACAATAAATAATTTTATTAAAATAATAAAGTTATCCAAACAATTTAAAATATCACAATTTATAAATTACACAAAAACAAACATAAATAATTCTCACAGATTGAAAACATGAAAACTTTCTTTAAATTTATTTTTGAACCCGGCAATAAGGTACAAATTCGAAATTTGGCAACAATTGAGAGTTGTTTTTTTTCACTGGGGGTGGACGGATTTTAATATTAAAAAAATAAGTACTACATATTTATAAATACTAAAACAATAACAACAATAAGTAAAAAAATATAGCCGTAACACTAGCGATATAGGTATCTAGGTAATACACTGCAGAAGTTCAATCTTTCATCTTTACGAAACAAACTTTTGCAATCGAACCACTTCTTCCTTAAATAAACCCATAGAATTTTCTAAATTCTTAACAGGATTTTGATATTGGCAACTGGATTTTATCAATTCCTTGATAAATGTATCATCACATTTATTTGGACTTGGCATTTTTAATAACAGCTCGGAAAACTTACCGCAATCCAAAGATTTCAAAATTTCATTTTGCTTCTTTAACATCTAAAAAAAATACTTAAAAAATCATAATTATGTATTCTGAGGAAGTTAATACCTTTGTTTGAGATGTATACGATTCCAAAGTAAATTTTAAGTCTTTGATTAACCTTTGTAAAAAATACTTATCGTTTCTTGTGGTAATCAAATCTCCATGCAATATATCAATTTCTTCTTGCAAGTCATCAATTTTTTTCTGCATTGCTGTTTTTGACGTCAGTCGATTCGTTGTAATCTGTAGCAAAAAAATAGATTCATAAACCTTATGGTTTTTACCAACGAGTAACCCCCATTATTTTTCTCCGAGGTTTTTTTGTGTGTATGTGTATTGTCGTGTTTCAAAGTGATTCACATCCACCCTGTACATTTTGATAGAAAATTTTATTTTATGAAGTTTAAATGGTAAGATTGTAAAATTAGAGAGGTGGGGGCGAAGGACAGGAAATACTAGGCTTTTTGCCAAATATGGCCGCCCGTGCCGGTCGGTAATTTTGGCTCTGTGCAGTATTTTGAGATTTTTTTTAATTTGAAATTGTGAATTATAAGTTTTGATTTAAATAAAGTGAATTTGATGCATCTGCATTATTGTGTATTTTTTGATATTTTGGATATTTTGATAAGTTGCTGCCGAGCGGTAGTAGATTGATTGGTTTGTTTAATTTGGATTGGTTTGAAGAAAGAATAATTGCAAATTATAAATTGGATTTGGATTATTTAAAATTATATTCGTACGAGCAAATGGTGTGATTGATAACAAGGCGATTGGGATAAAGGCAGATAACAAAACTTCGTTCCCTATAAAGTGGAATTAAAATTTTACATTACAATTAATTTGGATTTGGATTATTCGTTATTTTTGTAAGTTTCATTTATTTTTTTATTTTGATAACGCTAGAACCCTCGCCCTAAAATTATTCAAAGTGTCCGCAATCCAAGGCTAACAGGAGGCAAAACAACTAATTGTAAAATCTCCACGAGATTTTATCATATCAGTATGTATAAATATAAAATTTGATGATGCTATAGTGTGCGGTTTACCATAAAAATTTTTTTTTCAAAAAAATCTTGAGTTTATGAAGCAATTTGACTTGATTCTAGGCTATTAATATCACAGCGTCCAGTGCACAATGAAGGAGATCCATCTCCTTCCTAGTAGCACACTTTGTTGAGTAGGACCGATGTAGGGGGGTATTTTTAGTGAGCACTACGTTTGGCAAAACGGCCTGAAACCTTAACCGTTAGACTGTACGCTATAGCAACATCTAAAATTTTTAGTTACAGTTAACCCCACAGTTTTTACTAACCTTTTCGTCATTATGTAGTATCCTTCCATTTTGTACAAAAGTTTCCGTGGCACCAATTTGTTTCAAATCTTCAACACGTGTGTTAAAATTGGGCAACAAATTTTTATAATTATCACAGCTACATTCTATTTGTCCATCTTTACTTATATTAGAAAATTTGTATGAACTAAATTCTTCAGAAATTTGTTTGTACATTTTTTGCATTTTGGCACAACGTCTTTTGTACTCTTTAATTTCGTTTAGTAATGAGCGATTACCTTTTTCGCACCTGTAAATGTGAAAGTTTACTTACTATTAATATAAAAATTAAAATATGTGCATCTCACCTTTCACGGTTCTCTTCGTTTTCCAATTCTTTCGCTTTGCATAATGCAGATAATCGTTTTACTTCCGCTTTTAAAATAATATTTTCCTCATTCTCTGCGTGTTCCATTATCGTAGAGTCAAACAAAACATTTTTATCTCTAAAATTTGATTTTGACGAATTCACTTCCAGTTCATTCTTCAATTTCCTGATTATCTCATGCAAATTTTCAGTTTCAACTTCATAATTGCACTTCAAATCAAAATTTTCGTTTTTTAACTTCGTAAGTGAAACAATATTTTCGGTATTCAAAGCTGCGACTAAGCTACAGATGCTATCATTGCTTTGTGCCAATTCAATGGACGTTTTTTGAATATTTTCAATATGAATTTTTTTCATTGCTTCAGAATTCAAAATTTCATTCTGTAAAACTAGAACCTGCCTAGCCAAATGATCTTGGTTTTCTTCAGCCGACATCCACCTTTTGTTGTTAAAATCCGCTTCGCTCTTCAATTTGCTAATTAAATCGTGCAAATCTTCAACTTCCAAAATGAGTTTTGTTTCCACTTCTTTCAGCCTTTCAGTCTCATCTTTTGAGCGAATAATAAGATTTTCTTTATTTTCTATTGCATTTTTCAATTCTTCGATTATATTTTGCAAAACAATAAGCTCCGACTTACACTTGCATTTTTTGATTTCATTTTGTAAATTAGTAATCTCTACTCGAAGTTCTTCTTTCATTTCCTTTTCTTTCTTCAATTCTCCCACTAATTCTGCTTTGTATTTCATCTCGGAATTGTGTTTGTTTTCACACTCTTCAATTTTGTTGTGCAAATTCAAAATTTGCTGACACAAATCTTGTTTTACTATTTCTTCGGTTGCTTTAAAATCTACCAAAAGTTGCTTGGAAGTGTCGACACAACTATTTAATTCTTCAACTTGCTTTCTGAGAGTTGAAGTTTCAATTTGATACTGATTATTGGAACATTGAAAGCTTTCGATTTGATTTAGCAAATCATCAAACCGCAGTCCCAATTCTGCGATTGTTTCTTCATGTTTTTGTTTTTCGATGTCCGTTATAATTTTCAATTCATTATTTTTAGTTTCAAAGCTGTCCAACAGACATTTTTTCGTGTTGAGATTTTCTTTTAATTCTTCTATGTCGCCTTTGTATTTCCTAACCAGGTTTTCATGTTCCGTTCGCAAACTTTGTACTTGGGTTTGACTACACAACTTTTCAAGTTTTAAATCTTGATTTTCCAATCTCATAGTCTTAACTTGATTTTCGTTCTCTTTATTACCTTCTTCCATGTCTTGAAAAGTTATTTGCAAATTTTCCAATTCAGAAAAATATTTAAAATTGCAGTCTTTCAAGTACGCAACTTCGTTTTGTAATGCTATATACTGAATACCCAACTCGGCAACAGTTTCTTCGTGCTTTTGCATTTCGGCAATCAACAAAGTTTTTCCGAACGTGTTCGACTCTTTCAACTCCTGTATTTCTGCATCCAAACTAAAAATTCTTTTAACCAAATCTTGATGTTCGCCTAGATCCATAGTTTGGTTCTCACCATCAAGTGGTAAACTCTCCATACTATTTTTCCTTTTAACTAATTCAATTGAATTTCCACAATTTTCGATAGATTTTATATTTCCTTGTCTCAAACTTGGAGAATATTCCAAGATGATTTCACGATGCTGGTTGTCAGGTCGCAGATCGGTTTCATTAAAAGAGACATCTGGTGTTCGATAGGTAGAACTATCGTCGACAACTTGACTGCTACATGAACAAATTTCAATGCTTTCATGCAATCTTGGCAAATTACCAACCAGCATTTGATTTTCAGTCGATTTACTTTCTTGATCTTGATTTTCACCGTAAATAATATTTTGACAGGTTCCTTTAATATCTTCCGTTTCGTAATTCTTTTGTTTTTGATCCAAGTTCTTGAGTATTTGCAATTGTAAATCTCGATTTTTAGAAACTAATTGAAGTTGTAAATTTGTGATTTCTTCTATCAAAGCACTTTTTTGAAGTCTACATTCGGAGAGACTTTTCCTGTACCAATCTTCTGATTTTTTTATAGCATTTAATTCGTTTGTAAGAAACGTAAACTCATGGTCCGATTTTAAATTCGACTGCTTTGCTTCTAATAACTCCAAATGCAGCTCAACAATTTTATTTTTTAAACCCACAATGGAATTATTCTTCATGTCGATTAGCACACTTTTTTCTTCGTTTTCGCACCTTAAAGAATCAAGTACCTTTTCGTTGTTCTCGATGTTGCATTTTAAAGCCTTCAGTTCGCATTCCAATTCATTTATTTTAAAATTCAAATCAAAGTTAAGTTTTTTAAGTTCAGAATCCAAAATAGTGTCATTTTGCAAAGAATTTATGAATTTGTTAGCAGCTAAAAGTTGACTTTCAAGTTGAACATTGAATCTCATAAGTTTATCGAACTTTTTATAAAATTTCAATTCTATGACCTTTTCTAAATTATCCAAATCATTTTTGTATCCGGGATCATCTTTGCCAGTACTATTTGATAGCAACTGTACCTGAGCTTTCACATCAAACAAATCCTCATTGAATACTGTGTGAGACAAGCTAGAAAAGTTGGAGCCCGAATAATCCGAAGTGTCGGACACATCCATAACTCATTTGCATGCAAATTTTATGCCATTTAAAACTGTTATATAACAAAACCTTTCGATACCAAAACCCATTAACGATTTTGGCCCAAGATAATGTAATTTGGCAAGTTCCTTGTAAATGTTACAAATTGTCAAGACCATAACCTAACTTTTGGTTTACATTTCTACTAAAAACAGATTTTAGATCGTGGATTTATGATTTTTTAACATAGGTCTTACCAAATTTTGTTTTGCACAAGATAAATACGCAGAACTCACATATTTTTGGCAAGTTTTGACGTTGCTTATTTATTTTAAAACTCCATACTTCGCATTAGATCCAACGTTCATTAGATTTAAAAGTTATACAAAGTGTTTCAGTAATATTTTATTTCAATAAAATTACATTGTTCTTCCAAATGATATCTCTACAAGTTGAATAAAATATTGCGAAGGTAATATTTTAGACATGTCAAGAACTTTTTCGCAAATATTGTAAAAACTTTCTTCGCTGTAGCCTAAAAATATGTCAAACAGTCCTAAATCGTTGTAAATATTGTACACCAAAATTTGGTTTTCCAAGTCAGTTCGTCCATAATTTTCTCGTAACAGAAGTTTTTGATTTTCAGTTGCTCGCTTCACAGCTTCCACTATCAACCAGTTACATTTTCCTGTCGAAATATCATTTAACTTGGTCGTATTTAAATCTAAATCGTTACCGAAGCAGTTAATTACTGCATCCTAAAATCGGGAGGTTTTACAAACCAATTTTTATCTTTTATTTTTATTCTCGATTACCTGAGTGGCCAAAAATTCGCCCAATGCGAACAAGAAAGTTTTTACTTGACTGTGGATTCTCAGGTTTGAATTTTCGGAACAATATAATGCCAGCAACATCGGGAGTGCCACAAATGGATACGAGCTAACATATTTTACAATCTTTTTATAAGTTTCTATTTTGAAATCTTCCAATTGAATTTTTCCTTTGGTTCTGTACATTGCATCTAATTTAAGTCCCATTGCAAATTTAAAATTAACCTTGTGGAATAACTGCAGAATTTCTTGATAGCATACGTGGTCGGCAAAATATTTTTTTAAAATCAAAAACACTGATTTTTCTATTAACAGTGAGTGGTGAACGGCTTCGATTTCTGCTCCTTTATCTTGACACCAGTGCAAATTCGTAGGATTTGTGATATCGGTGATGATATTATACGATGTTAACAACTGCAAAAATAAGCATAAGTTTTAAAATCAGATATTAAAGTGAACACAGTCGAACTTCATTGATGTGCAACCTGATTGGTGTTGAACACCGTGCTCTACGTCCGGGGTAGGCAACCAGGCCGCGACGTACTCCAACGTGACTGAAAGGGATGTGGAGAAAAAAAAAAGTTCAGCAGCTAGGTGACATCAGTTTAAAAAAATTGATATTTGGTACCACTCTAGAATTGACTAAAGTCGCAAAAGAAATAGCAACGTCCAAGGACGTTAGAATCCCCACAGAACTTGAAAGATTAAGACAAGCCGCACAATCACAGACAGAGCTGGAAGCACAGAAGAAGAAAAACGCTAGCATCGCAGATTACCTCAAAAAAAAAAGAGTACAGGAATGTGTCGAAGCCGCTTAAGACCATGGTGGTCCACTTACAAAAGAAGGCGGAACAAAGACGGACCAGTCTACTAGTATCGCATAATTGTCCACCCAACATATAACCAACAAAGTACTTGACAACGTCAGTGGCCACTAGCAGCCCGTCTCCAGCGATACAAATAACCGTCGAAGAAGAGGTTAATAGATCGATGATTGACGGGTACTGGAGGAAGAAACTGGCAGCGATCATCGCTACATCCGGTTCAAGGTCGCTTCCATGACGGAAAAACTGCAACCCAAATTAAGATAGGCTTGGAAGAAAATGAACGAAGAAAGACTCTGCAATATTGTAAATTTGAATATAATAGGCGCGAAATTTTAAATTTAGTTCATGTTAGTTACTTTAAAATACAACGATTTGGCAACAGCGGGTTTTAAACGCAGGAAGTTAAGTTTCCGTTAGATTTTACCGTTAGAGATCAAACAAAAGGCCGTTACATTTTTGAACGTCGGACGAGACGGTTGTAGTTTTGGTGCTTGAAATGTTTTAAGAAAAGGTTATTAAATAATTGAATTTAAAATACGTAAGTTTAAATATTTGATTTATTTTTCTAAAAGAATTTAATACAGGATTACGTTAAAAATTTTAAGTAATAATTTCGCAGCCACGTGGTTAGATAATTTTAAATACGAGTTTGAATCTAATAAGTTTTTATTACTTCATCTTCAGTTTGAGATTTAATTTCTGGTTTAAAATTATGATTTAATACTATTATATTAAAAATGGGATGTGCTGATTTAATGGAAGAAATTGATTATTCATATGTGTGACCAATGGGGTACCTAGCGGTGATTAGTTCTAAATAAGAAATAAGAATAGTTGTTTAAGATAATTTAAATAAGAAGCGGTTGTTTGAAGTGAGAAATATATTGTCGTGTTTCGAAATGCATAAAAACATTAATTTTATTATTTTGTGGATTGTTTTAAAATTTGAATTTTGTTTCATTATTATTTATAACATTATAAACACACTGTATAAAGTTTGTAAAATTTGCTGTGTAAATAAAAGGTGGGAGAAGACTCGAGGGAGAACGGCAAGTGGGGTCAATGCAAGAAGAATGAGGCGAAGGCCGTGGTGCCTAGCGGATGAAAAACAATTCCCGCAATTCTAATTGAAATTATAATTGTTTGTAACAAATAAATTAAGTTGAGTTTTTGTTTATTTTAATTATTTTAAACAAAGTGAAGTGCTAAATAACTTGGAAAAATTGGAAGAAGTTGTGAAAATTTAGTCGATGCAAAGGTGGATTGCATCGCAACAAAATTTATGTTACCAGGCGTGATTGAGCCAGCTTCATAACACCACATACGTGGAGCGCACGTGAATCCAATACCACAACGCAAACCAACAAAAGTAAGCATTATAATTTTACAAATTTTAAAAATAATTCGAAGAGTCTCTTGCTAAAACAAAAAAAAATGAATGCCCAGTAATTAAGAATTAATTTTATGGTTTAAGAAAGTTTTATAAGTTTTACATAAAACCGGGGCATTACAATATGTATATATATAGCATTAGATAATTTAATTTAGATAAATTGCGCAACAAGAGAAGTGGACGCTTAAAATCATAAGATGGCCATGGCAATATATCGCAGTAATGGCTGATTATTGAAAAGGTTAAACTATATATATAGGGCCGGAAATGATAAAGCAAATTCTGTGATTATGTTTCTCATTTTTCTTTTCTTCAAATATCTCAATGATATACTACAAAATTCTGATATTTCAGGACAGTTAGTAATAAATATTAACAAAGTTCCTTATGATTATTTGCGACCACATATAAAGTAATACCAATTGAATTACGATATTAAAGAACTGTTTTAACAAAGTTCTTCATGATTATTTGCGGGGGGTATGGGGGAAATGACCAATTAGCAATAAGAGGGACAAACTAGATTAAGTTGACGACATATTAATTAAGGTGACAATCTTAGTTTTTTAAGTTGACGAGATAATAATTATAAGAGCGGATAATTTAGCATAATATAAGAGTTTATTATTTAAAGATTTTACACAATATAAAAACAATTGAGTTGAACATCGAAATACATATATGCGCTTCTTTACAAAATACTATAAAGGTTGTGGTTGGTCATTAAATATGAATAATCAATTAGAAAACATTACAGTCAGAGGGATTAACTATCGAACAGTTATTAAATCAAATTTCAAACTAAAGTATTCTGAATTAAATGATATCAAGAAGATTAACTTTGCTGATAAGTTTGAGGTTAGTAAACGAGGTAACGACGTTAGCATTCAAAGAGCCATCCGCAGATTTAGAAGCACTTGTAAGTGTTACTACGAGGGAAGATCACAACGTGCGAGGTTTGTTTTGACGATCACAGCTTTGGTTTGTAACTTTGATTTGAGAAGGCGGTAATTCAAATTGAAGAACCAACTATTACAACTCACCCAGTATTTAAATGAGAATCAGCTGGCAGACGTTCCTGCTTCAAAATAACTGCTGCCAGGTGCCCCGAAGTAGTTGAACAGCTCCGAGAAAGGCTCAAAGAGGCGATGAAGACGCTTGTTGCCGAAATTAACTGCAGCCAGCAAAAAATGTGGAAAAATCTTCTCCTGGACCTAGATAGAGATGTCTGGAGAAAGAGAGGCTTCGCTGCGCGCATGGCAGGCTAGATGGAACGCCAGTGAAAAGGGAAGATGAACGCACAGGTTGATTCCCAAAATAGACAAGTGGTATTGTAGAATCCACCTATGAAAAAACTTAGACCTGCAGGTTGGGTAAACACACCAGGAAACCCATATTAGTATTGGCAGAGAAATGCGCGGAAGTAATGCTATCTAGCGAATCCCGGCATTTCCATGGAGTGGGGTTTTAGTCAGTAAAAATCTGACACTACCACCCTAAACATTAGGGTGGTGTCTTTTAGAAGATTCCCCTACTCCCAGCGTACCAAAAAAAAGTAACACTTTATTATATACTCGAGTATATGAGATCGTCCGAGTATAAATTGAAGAAGCATTACTAAAAATGCTACTAAGTTGGCAGATGAAATTTGGAAGGGAACACTATATAATTTTTTAATGTTGTCCCCCAGCTGTCCCTCACTACTAAGAGTTTAAAAAACTCTCGAGATACTTTGAGGAAGCTTCGGGAACTTTTTTCACTCCTCCGAAAAAGATAAAAATGAGTTACGGTTTAATTCCGTGGGGTGTCAATATAGCATAAACAATAAAGAAAACTTATCAAATAGTGGACTTGTAGATACGACTAAAAAAAAAAGAACGAAATAATCAATGTACTCACCAAATTAACGCACCACCCTAAAACACTTGCTAAATGAATATTTTCTTTAGATTGATTTTCTGGAAGTTCAAACATTCTGTACCCTTTGAGAACTGCAAAACCTGATAATTGATTTTCTTTCGAATAGTTGGACATCAGCATATCGGAAAAGCGTTTGTTGAAATTTGCATTATTTGAGTGCTGATTGATTATATCCTGCACTATGGTAGGATATAACGAATCAAATTTTTGTTTATCCTCATCAGTTTTACTACTTTTGGATTGCAACGTTTGGGTAAGTATTCCAGACAATAACCTATGAAGGTGCGCAAAATAGAATATCGGTAGGAAAACGCAAAAATTTACCTTCTGGTTTGTTTTTGCTGTTCGTAACAAAATTTATTAAGCTGGTTAAAATTATTGTACATGAATAAAATTTTTTTACACTTTTTCAAAGCCAAAATTATCATAGCTAAAATCGAAAATATTGGATTTTGTATATTAGTCTTGACATTTATGACATTACGGAAGTGCCAAATTTTTTGAATCAATCAAAATGTCATGCAGTATTATGTTTCCTTTAAACGTCTAGAATTATTTTGATATCTTCGCAAAATAAAAATAAGAAAAAATAAATAATATTAATTTACTTATGAGTTTTTATATGCTTCTGAAGGTCACTTTTTCGTGAACTTTTATATTCACAAATTTCACATGCAAACGGTTTTTCTCCGGTGTGGATGTTTAAGTGATCTCGGAAGTGTTCTTTCCTGGCAGTTTTGTAATCGCATATATCGCAAGCATATGGTTTCTCTTTCGTGTGAACTTGAGTATGTCGTCTAAAACTAGATGAATGTGCGGTCTTATAATTGCAAACACTGCACACATACGGTTTTTCGTCTGTATGAATTCTTAAATGTTCCTGTAAGTTAGCTTTTATTACACTTTTGTAGTCACAGAACTTACATGCAAATCGTTTTTCCCCGGAGTGAATTCTTAAGTGTTTATCTAAATTGCTTCTGTATGCGGTTTTAAAATCACAAATGTTGCACGAAATAGGTTTATCACCGGTGTGACTTCTTAAATGTTCACGTAGACTACTTTTTCTTGTGGACCTGTAGTCACAAATTTTGCAGATATGCTGTTTCGAGGAATAATTATTGTGTAAACTTTTAAAATCGTAAACTTTACTGTTAAACGGTTTATCTTCTCCGTGAGTTCTTAAATGCACTGCTAAGGAAGTTTTACTTTTGAACTTGGTATCACAAATACCGCATGTAAACAAATTGGTGTTATTGTAGGTTAAATCAGGAATTGGAGGTTTTACGAATTCTTCTATTTCTTCTTTAATATCAATCGAATGATGTAATTCTTCCGAACTGTCTTCGACTTTAATATTCACAACATCAATTGGATTATCACAAACTGTTATGTTTTTCAATATTATATGGTCAGGAATTTCTTCCTTAATTTCGTTTGTATTAAATTTAATTTCCATCTTTATATAAACTGGAAGTTATTAATTATTCCTTAATTTTTGTATTATTTTAGGTTAACTATTTATTTATACAGGCAAATGTTGACGTTACCAACATGAATACTGCCAACCGAAACCGGCCACTTTTCATAATCTTATATGTACAGGGCAAATCAAAGCAAATAGGGGATTTTCTAGAGAAAAATGTCGAGATTCCAATTTTTAACTTTAGGACTATGTTTTAAGTAGTTAGGAAGTAAACATATAAAAAGTTGCCGGATGTAGGATCTTTGGAGGATGCATGAGAGCATTGAGAAAGTCTTAGTTTATGGTTTTTTGTTTATTTCTCCAAAACTGTTAACCCTAGCCAAAAAGTGGTTATGTACAAAATTAAAGTTGAAAAAATTTACTATAAGAATGTTCTTATGTATTTTACTTGTATCTGTTATAGTTTTCGAGATATACGGTTGTAAAGCTCGTAAATTTTTAAAAACTTTTTTTTATCTTACATTTTTTGATCAACTTTGTTTCATAACTTTTTTACTATTTATTTAAAACAAACATTTTTTAATAATTTTTTTTAGATCATTAAATTTTCTTTGAAATCAGTATATTATTCAATATTTTATCTTTAATCGATAAAAAATTAGAGCAATTTAAAAATTTTGTTTGTTGCACTTTTTCGTTATAATAAATAAATAGGTAATAAAAATAAAATTTTGGAAAGGATTATTAGTTCAAGAAGAATGAAAATTATTTTAATTAATTTTCAAACATTACTGAACAACATACTAAAATCCCAAAAGCGCAACCGTAGGCGTAATTGTTTTTTGATAGAAATAAAGGCGCAAGACATATTCATAATGTACAAAATTTTTTTTAAATTAATCATTAATTTAAATACAATTAAGACTTGCTAAATAATAAAATTTGTTCAATTTGGTCAAAAATTGATCGAGATATGATTTTTTTAAAGAAGGAAATATTTTTTACACTTATGTAAAAATTAAATTTCAGTTTGCATTTTTTACGATTTGGTCTAAAAGTAAGGCTTCTACAAAAAATAGCACACAGCAATTTTGTGTTTTCTTAAATTTTTGTATGGTAAAAATTAGCCATGTTATGGCTATTTGTTGTTAAAAAAGTGCGTTTGTGAAAATTTAAATTGTTAATTTAGTTATTTTATTGTGTTCTGACAACAAAATTTCCTTAACAATTTTTTGCATTAACATTATTTATCGAAATGCATATAATTTTGTTCAAAAAGATGAAATTATATAATCAGGAAAAAAATTAAATTAAAGATAATTTAATCAGTTTGAAAAAGTATTTAGACATTTTTTATCGAGAAATCCGATATTTTCTAAATATTTGACAAATACTGAAGCTTTTACGATTTACGATTAAAAAAGAGTTTTTTAATTTATTGCTGTCCCCAACTTTACAAATTTATGAATTTTCACCTTCTTGTGAAAATTGTTGAGATTACACAGATTATTATAGCTATGAGCTCTTGTAGTTGAAGTTAAAATTGTAAATTAAAATGCTCAAATTTGTTACCTTTCATGTGGTATGGTCATTGGCTTCACGTGCGCGCTCCGCATATAGTATTGCAGCTGGCCACGCCGGTCTTGTAAATTTGTTTGTTCAGCTATTTTACAAATAACCAAAATTATCTCAATTTTCAATTTATTCTTCACTCGCACTTCAATATTATTAATTACATAAAAAAAAACAACTTTTATTAAATTAAATTCACTTTAATTATCGTCAATTTCGGGAATAACGAACATCCGTTCGTCTATTCCACGCGAAGGCCCAAGTCTCTTGTACAACTTTCAAGTTCCACTCTCTTCACTTTATTTTTTTCGTTCTCCCTACCTTATTTACATAGCAAATAATTTAACAAACATTTTTATACACAATATAATAAATAAATAAATAATAAAACAAAATTAAACTTTAAAATAATTTACAAAATAAATGAATTATGATTTTTATGGTTTCGAAACACGACATTATATTATGCATAAATATTTAAGAAACTAAATGGCAAAATTGAAGATATTTTGGTGGTCATATTATATAAGTAGAAAGTGCAATATACAATTGTGTCTTACTAGAAATATATCGAAATTTTCAAATTGCTGTAAGTTTTTATTATTCTAAGATAAAATATTGAATAATATACTAATTTTAAGAAAATTTAACGCTCTACAACTTCTGTTTGAATGATTTTTTTCTTAAATAGACGGTAAAGAAGTTAAGAGTCAAAGTTCATCAAAAAACGTGAATAAAAAAAAGTTTCTTGAAAATTTACAAATTTTACTTGCGTATACCTCGATAACTATAAGAGATACGCAAAAGCTAAATAGAAATATTCTGATATAAAATTTTATCAGCTTCAATTTTGTATATAATCTATTTTTGGCTACGGTGGACCATTTTTGAGATATAAGCTAAAAACTAAAGTATATGGCGTTCTATTTGTTCCCTTTCATTCTCCTTTTAATCTGAGTTTACAATTATTATTAGTATGTATGTTCACCTTCTAACTTATCCAACCTCAGCCCCAAAGTCAAAAATTTAAATGTCGACATTTTACGACAGAAGAAAAAAAAAGAAGAAAAAAAAATAAGAAAAATGGAAAAAATTTGAAAGGTTTAGGGTTTAAGAAAATTTGGTATTAAATTTGAGAAAAAGAAAAATGTGAATATAGTTTCGGCAAGAAGAAAAATATAAAAAATTTGCAAAAAGACAAAATTACACTCGAATAAATAAAAATAAATTATAGAATTATAAAAATAAAATTTAGAATAATACTTTCTGCAATTTCTGTTTGCTTTTCCTTACGCAAAGCACTCCTGATTGGTTCACTTTAAGTTACCAACCTAAAAAATAAAAGGCTGTGATGAGTCAGTGCGGCCTTTAGAACCTGGGCACACCAATCGGGGTCTACTGTATGCACCCACCAGAACGTCAAAGTGGCAACTTTTTATTAATTTAATAAGATAGAAGATAAAGAAAAAGGTCAAAGTCAAAAATTTTGTAACATTTTAAGAGATTACAACATCCAAAAGGTAGAAAATCAAAAGTATGATATGAACGACGAGCGACGTTAAAGTGCTACTTTAATGCCGCTCTTCCCTAGTAATAAATGTAACGTTAATTATTATATTTATCCGGAAACTCTACAAAATGAACACCAAAAGTCTACATTTGCTTGTTTATCATAAATAATAGCTATTTATGTAACCAATTATGTAATGCGACGGATCTCGATTATTTTCTTCAGCGCTGTTTGTACATTGTTTTATTTTAATAATTATTTACTAAATTATAACTAACAAATAACAAACTCTTTGAAGTTTAAAACTGTTTCTTTATTTATTAGCGTTTACTTGAAAATAATATGCAAAGGTGTATAGTTTGGTTTTGCTTTTAATACAAGCTGGTTTACCCTCGAATAACTGATGGAATAAGACTTCCAACGTAGTGGGGCATATAATGAATTTATTCATTTTTGACGTGATAACGTCTTATAAATCTATATACCGACTGCACACACGAAAAAACATGACTCATTGTTACGTTCCGCCTGAGCCATGCGTGTAAGTGAGAGCGCGGAGCAAGCGATAAAGAAGCACGATAGGATTTGCGTTTATAAAGTGAAGTGAATATTTAATGTGAATACCATTGTTGATGGAGAGCCAAAATTATTTTATCGGAATAGATAAACATCATTTGAATTATAAAATGCCATTAAAAAAACTTTGTCCGGCGTAAGGTTCGAACTCTCGATCACCAAATGATGCAATTATGTTTCAAGCACATAACGCACTAGGCTATTGAGGGTTAATGTAATAACTTTGTTTTAATTCATATTATCTGTTACATAAACATAATTCAATTCATAAAAGTATGCAATTTTTCATCAATGTTTTCTTATGACGTTATCACGTAAAATTATCGTCCGTAAACCGATTTTACAGACAACCCGAGTGCCACGTGTTTTTTTACACACTAAGAAGTAGGAATCTAAGGAATAATTAAATAATTTTTAAAAAACAGTTTGCCTCGGCGTCGCTTTGCTATGGGAGCTACTCCCCCTAAGAAACTTCTTAGGGTTCGTGAGTTCTGATTTTGCTCTTGACTTTCTCAACAAAAATTTACCAAAATTTTATTTCAATAATGTTTAATCAAATTATTTCTCGAAGATCGAAGCTATAATCCAATGCTATATCTTTTAAGCCGCACGTGGTCTTCTAATGTATTTTTATTTTTCAAATTATTTTTAGCTATTCAATTATTATTAAATTTAAAAATTTTAATAACTTATCGCAGCAATAAATTTTCCAAAAATACTTGGACGCGATACTAGCATACAGCTGTTCGCCTTATTGCACAACTTTGTCGTTTCTTCGATAAACTTTTTAAAATATTAAACCAATTTCTACAAAATCCACTTGTTAATTCTAATCAAATAATAGTTCACCATAAAAAAATAAATCATTTAAGTATAATCAATTATAAAAATCTTCAACTTACACAAAAAATCAAATTCAAGCGGACTCTCAAATTAAACGTCCGCCGCCGTTGCCATCTTGGCAAAATAAGCCATTAATCAATCTATCGTCAAAAATTACTTATAATTTTTCACAAATTACAAAATTACTCACTTAAATTCAAATTCATTCTCAACGGACTCACAAATTATACGTCTGCTGCGTCGGTCAGTTTTGGCCGAAAAGCCCTTTTTTCATTAACTTGTGGAAGATGATATTTTATGAACAAATAATTCCGTTCGAAGATACAATACAACGGATTTACCTATTTGCTTTCTGCTGCCTACCCCAGTATCTGGAAATTCATTAAAGCTCTTAGGAAAGATGAAAGACAGGAGAAACGCTAGGAAACGCATAGTATGACGGAGTGCTAGGCCTTTCTCTACCACTAGAAGTCGAGCCGATTGGGTTTGACGATGACCTCAACATGTTGACGGTAGCCAAGACCGAAAACGAACTTATGTTGGCAGCGAACGAAGCAACTAAAATAATCAAGGCATGGATGACCGAAAATGAGCTAGAACTTGTCTCTGAAAAAACGGAGGCAGTATTATTTACTGGTCGAAGAAAAAGATCAGCCCAGTAGAATTTAAGTTGGGTGACTACATAGTAAAACCAAAACCGCACCTTTAATCTCTTGGCATCACACTGAACTACGCTCAACATATAACAGAGGTGGCATCCCGAGCAGAGAAAACATATACCACACTGAATCACAAACCTCCAAGAAAAGTGTCTCCGCAGCTGTGATGCATTCTATACGGGGCTCCGATCTGTGCGGATGCTATGAAAATCAAGCGACATAGAGTGAAGCTGACGGCAGTGCAGCGAAAAATGGCACCAAGAGAGTGTTGCGTCTACAGAACGGTATCCGGGACAGCAATCCTTCTGCTGACTTGCATGTCACTGGTAGATCTACTGGCAGCCTAACAAAGCGACAATTATTACGATTCAAACGAGTCGAACAAGAAAATACATCAAGTGCTAGAAGCCGAGTGGCAGAGAAGATGGGACGAATCGATATCGGGGCCATGGACTAAACGTTTCATACCGAAACGTCCACATGGACAAGTCGTGAACGTGGTGAACTGAATTTCTACATGACGCAGGCAATGACGGGATACGGCTTTATTAATAGCTACCTACACAGGATAGGCAAACTGTCGTCCTCGCCTGTAACTACTGTGACAAGGAAGACACTTCAGAACACACGCTGTTTTATTGCCCGGAGTGGAAAACGCTTAGAGTCGGAGTTTGACTTACATTGGAGAACCTCGTTGAGACACTTCTACGTGGACAAGAAAACTGAAATAGTAACAGCTATCGTCAGAACAAAGAAGACGCCAGAATGCGAACGGCAAAGAGAACAGGGTTTGGAATAAGACACTAGAGAGAGGAAGCGGTCTCAAAGAAGAAAAAAGTCCCGAAAGAGCAAAAATTCCAAGAAGAAATCGCAACCTCTGAAGCAGGCAGAATAGCCAATCCCCAAAAAATAAGTCATTTCAAAAGCAACAAACTAAATTCAAGTAATTGCGTGTAATACTGAGAAAATTATCTTTGTAAGATTTAGCCAATGATTAATAAATCCATATAATATACTATAATCTATAGTACTGTATTGCATTGAAAGCTACTGCTCAAAATTCAATTAAAAAATATTAATAATTATTCTAGTTTCAGTCAACTTTCTTTATAAGAAAGATGTATTTCCAACATTTTTTAATTCTATGGGTATATTTCAGTAAACCAAAGCAAAAAACCGCGAATAAAAATTTTAATTAAATTAATCCGCGAATTAAAATTCCGATTGATGAGCTGGATTGAGAGAGCTGGAACGTCCTTGGTGTATCTACTAAAGCATTAAAATATTTATTAATAAATAATAATTGCAGGCTCCATTACATAAAATATTGAGGCAAAACACCTGTGTCCGCTTTCTTTAGCGTCTCATGCTTCCCCACAGACCCCATCTAAGCTTTCAGTGCCATCAATTATCAGTTTTATAATTTCTGAATATGAGTCCTGCCGCTTTTGGTTTCAGATACCTACTGAATGTTGTAAATTATTTAGGTGCATATTACTGATGGATAAAATAATTCCACCTCCACCAAAAAGTTAATTCTGTATACATTTTTTTATTACAATGGAGAAATTTGCAAATACAAACTAGTAGTGAAGTTAGCGTCAATGCTTTAACTTAAACTTCCAATTAATTTACATGCTTTTGCTATGTTTGCCTAATAATTAAATTTACTGCTTAGCCACATTCGCGTAGACAGAAAATTTCAGTGTAATGGCTATTTTAGTCACGGACAGTGAAAATGTGGAAGACGATGGACCATCGGAGGAACAATTGCTTAAATCGAGGGTAACTGAATATTTTTTTGGTCTGTTATTGATTTTGTTTTAAAATGATTACAAATTTTGGAGCGACGAAAATTTTATGATAGCAATTTTTGTTTCGAATTTCGTAATTTAATTTTCATTTTCACGAAATTTAATTTACTTCGACACTTTTTGCTACTTGGCAATTTGAAAACAGCGTAGAAGTTTTTTAATTGCGATCTATAAAAATTCAACTTATTCTTTTCCTGCAGTAAAAAATAAAGCAAATATGTAAAACACCCGATATCCGCTAATAGATTTATTTAAAATTTTTCTTGAAAAAGTTGTCGCCTGCTTAAGAATTTTTTAAGCAAAATAATTCACAATTTTTTTTAAATTTCCACCTTCATATGCTCATAGCCCCGAAAATATTGATTTTTTAGTAAAAATGATTTAGTGCTTTCTTAAAGAGCGTGAAATAATCTTCAAATTAGATTTAAACCCTTTATTGTCTAAAATCAACGGCTTTCGAGTTATGAATTAAAGTAAGTAAAAAAATGTTTTTTGGTTTTTCCAAGTGTCCACCTAAGTTCGGCGACACCCTATATATAAAGACAGTTGACTTTTAGTATATTTTCAGGAAAAACGTATTTGTAACTTTTTATTAGGTGTGAAATAAGATTTTCAAGACCATCTATCTCAATTACATAATATGTACATTTTCAGTTTTCATAAAATCTGTGTTTCCTTAAGGAAAACTCGAGATTTGAGGATTTTAAAAAACCTTTCATAACATAAAAAAAAACAGAAAAAATAATATACAACTGTAGTTATTTTACGTCAAAATTATAATGAAGTGAAAATTATAGGTACAAAAATAAACAAAAGAAGCTGTTCTGCATCAAAACATCAATTTAAATGTTATCACTATTAAATTCTTAAAATTAAACTCCATAAACCAAAAATTAACGATGTTTACAGGTTTTATGACCTTTTAACGACCGATTTTGGGTGAAAAATAGCCGTAAATTACCAATTACCAATAAATTTTAATTAGTAATTAATGCTTGTTTTGTTTCTGCCGGTTATGAAAACAAATCAGCAAAAATAAACTTAAAGTAAACATTTGGAAACTAAGCTTCCATTTAAAATGAAGCCGGAAGGCCGTCAATGAAAGCAGAACCGTGTAGTGTAATATCTTGAAGAGCATAGGGCGCACGGTAGGGACCTATCGGATTCCCCACGAAGGAAGGCAATTAAATGCTGCTTCTCACTTTTCCTTTTTGTATCAGCATTCATAGATACTATAAAAATAAAAAAACGCACTTCTAGCATAGTCGCTATCCCTAACGTCGTAATCTCGAATATTGCAATAAAAGAAAATGGTAATTGATTTTAGGTGGAATCCCAAGTAGCTTAACTGTGTGATGTGATTTAAAAATCACTTAAAAAAGCGACAGCAATCCGAAAATGAGTGTTTTAATATTTTTAGCGCAACGCCAGTAATAATTATTTCAAATTGAAAAATTTAATCTCTGCAGTCTCGGAGTAGACGATTTCATTAAAAATGAAACAGGGTTACAGGCACCAGCAATGTTACTAAGTCAAAACCGGCGAGGCATCTGTTTAATTTTAAAACAAAGAAGCGAAGCTTCCAGATAATAAGAAAACATTAGAACGCTACAAAGTGAACTTTGTACCGTTACAAAGAATCTAATTTGAATGGTAATCTGCCAAAAATAATTTTGTTTATTCTATGGCAGTGGCGGCTCGTAGAAACAAATTTTGGGTAGGCCAGTAATATTTTACGAATAGATAAAAACCGAGGAAGATGTGAATATTTTCTTGAGTTATTTATAATTTGTATCGATAACAGTTCAAGTGCAGTTAGACGATCTTGGGACATTGTAGCAATAGCAATTTTTTTTAGCAATAGAAACCTAACCTACCCTTTAAACTATTTTTGCAATAATAAAAGTACATTACAAAGTACAAAATATCGATTAATTTGAGATACATTTTCTTTTTTGTCATGTAAAAATCTTTAAAATGCCGATCGCATATATCTGATAAGAAAAACTGTTTACCGCGTGGTATCATATAACTGCAAGTATCTGGTAGGCCCGGGCCTAAGCGCACGCTATTGAAGCCATAGTATTGCTGTATCTGGCGTCATGGTCCTACTGTTACATTGCGCTATATGGACCAAGCTAGGCCAGTGCCTACGCTATAATACTTTGAAGCAGATACAAATAAAAATATAAAACGCGCTAATTTTTGCAGTTGTAATTGTAATTTTATGTGCAAATAATGAAAATTAACAAAAATTTATTGTCCGCTATATGAAAATATTAATTATATTATACATAAATAAAATGTTATTTTTGTACATTAAATTTTGGGTAGGCCGGGCCTACCTTGCCTGTTCCTTAAAACCGCCACTGTTCTATGGACTAATATTCAAGTAAAGAATACAATATTGTCGTTTGTTAATAAATTTAAAGTAAGAATCATTAAAAGTTTTTCAAATAAAAAAAAATGTATTACCTTATTCGCTTTTAATATTGTTGACTTCTTTGGCCTATAACTATCTCACTTTTTTTAGAAGGCAATTAATCTTGGAAATTTATTGATATCTACGTTTCAGGATATTGATTTCAGGATTGAATAAGGAAAATGCTTTTATTGCATTTGATTTTCCAGAGGGATTTACCAAAAGTACGTTTTTCAGTTTAAGTTTTTTTCTCTTTTGCAGTGCTTTGCTGAATTACAGCACATACAAAAAAGCCAAAATGTCTAGTACCGGCTTTTTTTTGAAGGGGTGGGAGAGAAGTTTAAAGTTTAAAGAGTACTGACAATTGATAAAATTTATAATTTTTATTTCTTAATTAATTTTTATAATTTTTTTATTTTTTTATTTATTTATTTTTTATAATATTAAAACTATTTATATTGCTATGCCCCCAACTTTACAAATTTATGTATTTTCATCCTCTAGTGAAATTCGCTGAGGTAACACAGATTATTTTATTTAGCTATGAGCTCTTCAAATTGTTTTTTTAAATCGTAAATTAAAATGCTCAAATTTTGTTACTTTTCATATGGTATTGGACTTTGGCTTCACGTGCGCGCTCGCTTCGCATGTGGTATTCCAGCTGGCGTCTGGTCAACAAATTCTTTACTTTTCCCACTTCTTAAAAATTCTTCTATCAATGATTAATTGCACTTGTTAAAATAAAACAAAAAAACACCCTCACTTCAAATCAACTTACTTTTATTTCATTAACAATCAAAATTAAGTTATTATTGCGGGAATGATGTTCGTCCGCCCGTCTATTCGACGTGAAGGCGTCAGCCCAAGTCTTCTATTCAAGCTCCTCTCTTTTCTAGTTTTATTTTCTCCCCACCTTATTTACAGCTAACATTTAACTATTTTATACAATATGATACAAATAAATAAATAATACAATTGAATTAAACTTTAAAATAATTTACAAAATAAATGAATTAATGTTAACAGATGAAAACAGATGTAGTCAGTACGACGCCATCTTCTAAAAACATCAACAGAGTAGAACATAAAAGCATCGTTAGCCAGTTAACTGACCAGGAGAACCCTTAGGTGTAACTCCAGGATCGGAACAAGTTTTCCTAGGTTGAAAGAGCAACCGTTCCTGAGAAAAGAGAATTTAAAATTTTTTTGAAAGAAATACTTCAGCTAGTTTATGCAACAAAAATTCAAAGTTGGGAAACTGTCAGTTAATTTACCTCACGATTTGAACTTACCTCCGAAGAGGACAATTTTCTCAGCATATTAAAACAAAAATTTTGTAGGATTATCCATTAGTTTTCGAAAAACGGCAATTTAAAATTTGCAATTTAAGAAGACGGTTACGGTTTGATGCTTAAGTGCTTCGAATCTACCAGGCGGAGATCCTTGGTTTGAGTCCGAGTGAAGCAAGAACTTTATTCTAACCGTCCTTCCTCAGCGGGTAATGACAAACCACTGAGGTAATATGCCTTACGCAAAATTATTTTTTAGAGTAGTTGCGTGATTTGCCGTGGTTGAGTTTGTCAGATACAACCCTTCACACTCTCGCTTCGCTCGAGCGTCCCGGTCCGCTAAAAACATTGCTGAATGTATGTCGCGTTTTGTACGTCCCATGAATTTCAAATTTTAAAATGCCGTTTTCTCAAAAACTACTGAATAATTTTAAGAAATGTTTGTTTTAATATGGTCAGAAAATTGCCCTCTCTTCAATAGAGCATAGGAAAAAGTTCAAATCGAGGACTAAATTACCTGACAGCAACCCAAAGTTATTATAGCTCTGACCGCAGGTTCGACTCCCGCAGAAATATCTTCTTTTCATACAAGGTGCAAACATGATATAAAATTTTGCTATCCTTATAATAGTGCGGTTTTTCCAACACAACAAAAAACAAAGAGAGCGAAATCTTGACATAATTTATTGTAAAATAGTTAAAATTATTAGTATTTTATTAAAAGACTAAATTAAAATTTTATTAGAAAAGAAACATTCTATTCAATCAAAATGCAGGCGCTGTTTCCCGGCTTATAAAAAAAAATTTTACCTTAAAATTAACAACAAACCTCGAGATTTTTAGCAATATTAACAAAGTGACTAATGCTCATACCTAGAAGTATTACTGCGGCAGGGGGATATCCTCGCACGATGGTTTTGGTGTTTTGAATCACTTTTTTTTACCACTCAGTCAAATGTTCGCAATGTGATTATTAATGGTTTGTATTTATTTGGTCAGTTTTTTTACTGTACTTATTAAAAATATCCCCTTAGACCGGTCCTACTCGGCAAAGTGTGCTATACTAGGAAAAGGGTGGATCTCCCTCGATGATTATCTAGACGCTGTGATATTTGCAACTTTATAATTAATTATACGCTATAATCCCTAAACGATTATTAATTTAATCCTAAATAAATTACGTAGTTCTAAAGGATTATTAACTTGGAGTACATAGGTATTACTAGTGTCCAATTTAGAGCCCACCACTGCAACTTTATTATTTATACCTACTAAAATAATAAATTATAATAGTACAGTAGCGCTACAATCCACACCGAGGCTCATTTATTCAATTTATAAAAGATTTTCAAGGCAGATTACTTCGATGGTTTGCCATTGTACAATGTTTTACTTTATTTAAATATTAACTGTAAGTTTAAAAAAATATGTATGTTAAATGAGCAATAAAATTAATTTTTATTAACATATTATGTCTGTATATTTTTCATAAACTTATAATTAATACATATTACATATTTGCACTGGTTAATAATTTATACATTTTAATTACTTTATTTAAACGTTAGTATTTAAAGTTAGCTGTTAAAATATAAAAAAATGGTATTAAATATGGAATCGTTTAATCCATACTTTTAAATGCTATTTTCTCTAAAACGGTTGCTCACAGCACTTAAAAGAAAAAAAACAGTTTGCTTAATTTTAGTGCTCTTTTAATCTATCAATCCTAGAGTTATCATCAGATTCCACAACCCTTTCCAATATAACAAATCAATAGATCGCCGGATTTACGTGCCTTCCGAAGCAGGGAGACGGTCATAAAAAAAGTTAACTCCTTCCGGACTTAAACCGGGTCCTTTAGTACCAGCAATTAAATGTTCACTACTATACTAAAATTGTCTAGAGATTTTGTTTTTTAATTTCAAAATAATAACCTTGACAAAAAGAATCACACGTCAGTCAGCATCTGCAGTTGTAGTCCTGGTCGCGCCGAAGAGTCAGCTGAGATGATTTCTTTAATTTTTATTGTTAAACTGCCGGTTAAGGTCGTGTGCAGTTTGGCGCAGTCGTTTCGACGCCGCCGGCGCCGTTTCGGTGCAGACCCAATTTGGTGCGAGTACGGCTCGGCGTAGACCCGGTTCGGAACGAGTACAGTTTGGCGTACCTGGTTTTGAATATTTTTAAGTTACTGAATACGTAATTTTTTATTTTTTCAGTTTTATCGGTGAAGGATTTCCAGCAACAAGTTGCTCATAAGCAACATCTTGACGTGTTTAAATTTTTTTTAGCCCAGTAATGAACTGCCATATAATAAGATGTGTTATTCCTGATTCACACTGAATTCTTTTATTTACAGCTCGCACCGAATCGAGTCTGCATCAAACCGTACTCGTGTCGAACTGTACTCGCGCGGCGCTGAATCGGGTTTGTGTCGAAACGATTGCGTCAAAACAGCCGCGTCAAACTGGGCTATTTCCCTGCCGATTATGTTACATTTTTTGTGAAAAACCAAGTAAAAATATTGTGGAATTTGTAGAAGGCAAGGAAGGCAAGTCATCAACACAGAAGGACAGTCGGCTTTACGTGCCCTCCGAAGCACGGAGACGATCATAGGAAATTTTAAACTCTCCCAGGATTCAAACCGAGTACCTTAATGTCAGCAGTTATTCAGCTAACAAACTAGGCTAATGACCGTCTAGGCTAATGAAAAGAGTGTCTCTTGGGGTTCGTCTTCTTAGATTGTATTCAACCACTCTTGAATGTAGGCCTCTGTTATTTTTATTTGAGAAGTAGTAAGCTTTAAAACGCCAGGCTTGTGAATGAGCAATGGGCAAAAGCCACTCTAGGCTTTTTGATCTTCGCAGTACAGTCAGCGCCACCAAGCATTGAACCGTGGTCTTCCACTCTGTAGCATGTCAATTTAAGCCTTATTCCATACTGTTGGTAGTCTTACATTTTTATTTTTGTTACAAAAGGAGCTTCTTGTATAAAACGTTTCTCCTGATTATGTTATTCTTTTGTTGGAGAAACTGGAAAAACATCTTTTAGGGGTTTGGGCGATAAATATTTACAGCTATGTACATGAAGAGATAGGGAAGAAGTGAGGGAAAAGAAGTAGAGAATCTGGTTGGTAGTTAGATAATGAAAGAGAAATATTGTATTAGACAGCGGAATTATGTAGATGATGAGATGACTCATTTTGACGTTTGATTTTGGTATTATCGTTTGACCGTTCAGTGTCAAATGCTGGAAAACTCAAAGATGATTGTTTCCCGCTTATCAGCTTTTAGTTTGACTTCTCATTTATCAAAAAATTGTCGACGATGTCTAGGTAAATTTGGGATTGTTTGTGGCAACCTGCGCACTAAAACATTATGAGTAGATCGCTGTATCTGCCGCGTAGAGAGCAATTTGGGTTTTGTCGAAAGTAGGAATGTCGTTAATAAAAATGTTAAATAGTTTCGGTGCTAGTACGCAACCTTGGGGTACTCCAACTTTGATATTTTTAGTTGTGAATATGTTAGAGTGGATCTTGACTGCGATTTTTCTGTCCTAATCTCACCTCACGAAAGGATGGAAACCCTCGCATGCTAGTCGATGTTTAGAGTTTGTTGCGTGCTCGCATGTGCCTGTATATTATTAATTTTTCTAATGATTCTACATAAAACTATCAGTAAAAAGTGGACGGGTGCTTTGTTGGAACGTCCGTTTCGTTTGAAAAGCTAGTACATAGAAATTATGAGTTAAAACTTCCTACCAACCAGTGTCAGCATTCGTTTTGAGTGACCGAGCTCTTAGACATTCCCAAAACACCTGAAAAAAAGTTTATTTTTAATAAGCACGAAATGTTTAATTAATTTTTGGACAGGCTAACAAAATATATTAATATATTGCGTACCCTAATAGTACGCAAGAAAGTTGAAATATTTTTTTTCTTTTAACATTTTCTTGAAAACCACGTGTTTGCTGTTTACATCCTTAGAAATTAATCAGTACAACACAAAAAACACAAAAAAAAACTCTTTTGAAGTACTGTCATAAAATTTTGGGTGACTTTATATTTTTTTTTATCTTGTAAAAACAAAACCAAACCAAAACAAAAAATATATTTTCTTGAAAACATTTCTGAGTATAGCTTCTTGTTTAAAATTTAATAAAGACATATATCTAAGTTGCGAAGCCACAGGTCGGGCTAAGTACTGCATTGCTGCCGAAGACCGCAAGCTTTGTAGAGCAAGCAAATAGTGCGGTCGATAGGCTGCTCGAGCCGGCTAATAACAAATTTAATTAAAACTAAAAAGAGTAATAAAAAAACTCATAAAAAACGGGGATTTACACTAATTAACTAATTGAGCATTGAATTAATTTAAAATTATTGTTTTCAAACAGGATTAAACGTAGAGCAGTTGTCAAAACATGAATTTTTATTTGAAAGATTTTGAAACTAGCAACCAGAGGGCTAATTTGCGTATTTGTAAATATTATAGTTTGTGTATAGTTTGCAGAAATTAATCCGCAAAAGCGAGATTGTATTTAATATTTACCAATTTTATTTTGTTTATGAACTTCAAAGTTATATAAGTAAAATTTTTGGTAAAAATAATTGTTATTTTCCATTAGGAAATATAATATATTTAGGTGGGTTTTATTAATCGATTTTCGTAATTTTTGTTAGTATTTAATTAACAAAATTCGAAAACCTAAAATCAACATTTCTCGTTTAAAAATTCTATTATTGTGAAGTAATAAATAATAAATGTGAAATAATAGTATGTTGTTTACCAAGGACTAGAATCCATCCGAGACAAGTCGAGGGATTTTAATCAAAGAAGTATTTGTTTAGGTTTTTTATCAGCCAATAAATTTTTTTAAATTTCGGCAATTTTTATCAACAAATAAAATGGAAGTGTAGGGGAATAAATTCTATGGATGAACGTTTTTTGTTTGTGGAGATGAAATGGCGAAGCCACTAGTGTGGCAAAAGTATTGCATCTAATATTTTGAAATTTCGAAGATGTATTTTTGTACAAATTCATGTTTCAAAAGTGTTTCAGACCTACCCTATACATTTTGGTGAAAATTTATTTTGTTATTTAAGTTGTGTTTAAATTTATTTAAGTTGTAAGATTGAAAAATTTGTTAGGTGGGGGCCGATCACAGGAAATGCGGGGCTTTTTGCTACGAGTCGCCGCAAGAGTAGGCGGTGCGACTTTTGGCTCGTTAATTTTGACTTTGTGAAGTTTCTTTTTGAGATTGTGAGTAAGATTTTGATTTGGTTTAATAAAGTGATTTGGATGCGTTTGCATCTTTGCGTGGTTATTTTTTGAAATTTGGAATTATTTTGGATATTTTTTGATGAATTGCTACCGAGCGGTAGTGTTATTGATTTGGAAAAACAATAGTTCGATTAATAAACTTTGAGATTTGGATTATATTTGAAATTGGAAAGTAAAATTTGTATTTGAAAGAGCGAACGAATGTGCAAAATTGATAAGTCGACGAATTGATAGTAGTAAATTGAAATTTTGATCCTTTTTAAGAAGTAATAAAATTTTACACTTATTTTACATTGGATTTTGGATTATTTATAATTTTTGAAAGTATTAATTTTTTAGACAATAACTATTTTATTTCTTTTGAAATAAAAAAATTTTTTGGACAACTAAAATTGGCGCAACGACGCAGGGACTTTTCTGTAAACAGAAACACTTTAATTGTCGCTGTAACTGCCCCGTAACTGCCATAAGAACCGACTCTTGAGTAGAGCTCAATGCTGCCGACCATTGAAAAGCTAGCCGAGGTAAACTAAGAAAAAAAGATAGTAAAGGCTTCTTCTAATATTTTTTGTGGAGAATACCACTACAGTATATACAGTAATTTTTTGGTATAAAAATATTCAATTTTCGGCGGCTTATACACCGTCGTCTTCTGGGTATCCAAAAATAAGTTCTCTCACTGCTTCAGTGTTTGTGACCTTCAAAGTTCCTGAAATTAAAAAATATTTTTTTTATTAAACTAGAAAGTATTGCCTGTACAATAACGTAGTATTGGAAAAAAAAATCGATAAAAAATAATGTCGATGTTATAAATCGATAAATATCATACCTACAGCTAATCTGCTATTCCATGTCTATATAATCCATCATGTGTCTTGGGTGGAAGTCGGTAGGAGAATGTTCTTTGATCGGCGGTGACCAATGTTTTCGCCTGGCGGGCATTGACCTAGTTAAAGTACGAGCGGATTTTATGAAAATTGGCAATTATGATAGAGATTTTCAGTTAACTTACGGATATGTTTTTCAATCGTTTCAAGGTTTCCATCGGCTTGGAGTTTTCTGCTGGTGATGAAGTAAAGGGCGTCAAAATCGGCTCTAAGGCTCTTGTTCTAAATCACTTGGATCTTCTTAATGCCATTTGGGGTTGCCGTACACCAAACTGGAGTGGTGTAGGTTATGGTGGTCGAATTATGGCTCCGGTAGAGCATCGGCCAGAGCTTGGTGATGATGTGCGATCATCGCGCGATGACTTTTGAGATGTGGAACACATTTATTTGAAGCGGTTGTCCAAGGTGACCCCTAGATACGTGGATGTGTTATACTAGGTATCCATTCTTGGAACATAAATACATTTGACCTGTGGAGTTTTCAACGTTTTCGAGACGCCAAGTTTCGAAGTATATTTCCAAATCGTTAATAGCTTTTTGTAGATGAGGAGTGGCTATGTCCGAGTAAGTTGCGGTGTCATCGGCATAAAGAAAAATGTTTGTCTTTGGGTTGATTGGAGTTGGAATGTAGCTCATGATGATGTTGAATAGCGTCAAAGACAGTAGGAAACCTTGGGGAGACTTCTGCAGTGATAAACCTTTCGGAGGAGCAGGCTCTGCCGATCTTGATAGGAAATCGACAGTTCTCGGAGTAGGAGGCTACTAGGTAAACGAGTGCCGGGCAGATTTTTGCCTTCAAAATTTTAAAGAATAGACCTTCATGTATCGAACGCTTTTGTTACGTCGAGTATTACAAGTCCTGTGATTTCTTCTTTGTTGAAAAAGTGTCTGATGTGTTCAACCAGTCGGAATGTCTGTTGAATTGTGCTATGGCCTTTGCAGAAGCCGAAGTGTTATCAAACATGGCTGGTTTGAGACGGGTTAGGTTTCTTCTGCAACTTTGCAGAGGGCTGCCTCAGGTATACCTTGTGAGGGCGACTATAGCTTTACCAGTCTTCTCCTTTAGGGCTCGATTGAAAATGTCATCCAGTCCTGAAGCTTTCTTGTTGTTCAGGAATCTGATGACTCGTGTTACTTCGTTGGAGGTGGCCCGGTCGATGTGAGTAGAGTCCGCTATGAAGAGATATTGGTGGACGCAATCGTGTACCACGTCGCGGTGATCTTGAATGTTGCGTTTGGTGTTGAAGCTGCACTGGGCTTCGAGTTTGTCAGCGAAGGTTTCGGTCTTTTCTGCGTCGCTCTTAACTTAGATGTCGTCCAGTGGGTGACAGCTGGGATAGCGCGGGACTTAGACTTCTGGAGAACCTTGGCCATTTTTCGAGCTGATTGGCTATAAAAACTGAGGGACTCCATTTTGTTAGTCTATTCTAGATTCTGGTCGGTGTAAAACTTGAATTCGATTGCATACCCTATCGGCCTACACCACAGAGGGTCTTGTACGCTAAGTGAGAACCGTAGTTATCATGAATATACTGTAATGATATTTTTTTGCAATGCGTGGCAAACTGTAAATAACCACCAAGCTCTACGGCTTTACAAGTCGGAGAGCTAAGACTTCTCAGGGGCGGATTAAAAATTCCAAAAAATTACCAATTAACGAAATCCAATTTAAAATAAAATGCTGACCAATCCAAAAAATTTAATAAATTCTCCAAAATAAATTAATAAATCTTGTCAAAAAATAAATCGTAAATCCAAATTTAAATTATATCCAATATAAAGTAAATGTAAAATTTCATTGGGTTCGTACTTTTAAATTTATCCTTATCCAAAACGTCGGCTTATCTATCTGGTTACACGCTCGCACTTACAAATAGTTTTAATTTCTTATTTTCCAATTTTTAAATGTAAATTCAAATTTATAATTTGAATTTCTTCTTTTCCAAATCAATCAATACAATCAAAACTACTACCGCTTGGTAGCCACTTATAAAAATCATCCAAACTATCAAAATATCAAATTAATCATCAAAAAATTACGCAATAATGCATTCGCATCAAAATTTACTTTATTCAATCAAAAATATTAGAATATAACTCACAAATTCAAACTTATATCAAAAATTTTCAATAATTGCTTCGAGCCAAAGTGGCACAACAGGCTCGGGCAGTCGCTATCGGCGAAAGGCGAATATCCTCGTCGGTTCGCCCCCACCTGTCTAATTCTACAACCTTACTACTTAAAATTATTTAAATAAAATTTTCATCAAATGTACAGGGTAGGTGCGAATCCCCCTTTTCACCACAATACTTATAAAAGTTGTATAATTTAAAAGATGACTTTAAAATGAAGTGAATAAACAGAGTAAGAACGCCAAATATCGATTAATTAAAAAAATAAGCGATTTTAAAATTTCGATTTTTTGCATTGAAAGTTCGCAAACAGTTCATTCTGTGGGCGTTGCGTGGGATCCACGTAATTACGTACAGGAGTGTGTTATAGTTTACGAAGCGTCCCACAGTTAATCGTTAGCGATGCATTTGTTAACATCATATAATTTTAGCCGAATTGAACTTCAAAACAAAGATATGCGTCTTTACCAAGTACCAGGTACAGTGTTTGTCAAAACGGCCCGTAGCGCCCGTAGCGAAGAGAACTGCATCGAAAAGTGCGGAGGGTCGGTTTTGATAAATTCAACCTCGTAATATCTCGAATGCACTCTAAAATCTAGTCATCGGGGGCTAAAAATACTTTAATAAAATAAAAACACACCATGGACGGGGTTAATCTTATGGAAACAGCTAATACAGTAGCAGTTTTGTGTTATTTTTACCCAAATTTATATATTTTTCTCTCATTTTAAAGTTCATATGTGTAATTTAGACAATAATCTACCATAATTAAAAAAATAATTTTAATTAAAGGCTTACTTATCGTACTATTCTCCAGTTCAGTGCTGCTTCTTTTAACCCAAAAAATCTAAACGTAAAAAAATGGTTTTCTATAAAATAAAAAAACTTCAACTGCAATCAGTAAAAGTTAAATAGAAAAGTTATAGATATTAGAAATGCCTCGCGAATGCGACCGGAATTATTCTAATCTGTCCGTTAGTTTTCGAAAAAATAAAAAACCCATTAAAAATCGCGTTTGCTTTTACCGTATCTTTTACAAATTGACATTTAAATGATTGCTATTTACTGAAAGTTTAGCTCAAAGCAAGCCGAAAAAGTTTTATTTTCTAAATTTTAAAAATATTGATTTTGTGTCGAGATTTCGCGATTTTCCAAAAAACGAAATTTGCTCATTTTTTTAAAATTAAAAAAAAATTAAATAATTTTTAAGAAACGTAGAAAAAAAATGTCGGCTATCTATTGTCTCTCATATTGTTTTGACAAATTGAAGATTAGAAAAGTTATTCATCCCTTGAGTAAGAGAAATCGATTTTTGAGAACGTTTTTTATCAAAAAATCCTGATATCTCAAAAAGAAATTAATATTTTTAAAATTTACAAAAACGAGTTTTTTTGCTTAGCTTTGGGTTATACTTTCAGTAAATAGCCAGCATTTAATAATGTTAATTTCTGTAAAATCAGGTAAAAACAAGAAAACTCAATTTTTTTCGATTTTTCTTGATAATTAATAGACCAACTTATATTTAGGCATTTTTAAAACCTACAACTTCCCCGTTTAACTTTTTTTGAATGAAGCTGTCGTTCCTTAGAATTTTTTCTTTTATACGCCTATATATTTTGTTCCAGATAACAATTTGTAATCATTTCTGTACCTATTGATTTTTAAATTTATTTAGGGATCTGGCAGAAAACCATACCCACGATTTTAACTTTTTCTTATTGAATATTGGTAAAATGACACTTTTATAAGTATACTAGAACAAAAATGTTGTAGGATAATGCAAAAGTTTTTGAAAAAAAAAAACGACTTTAAAAATGTAAAATTTACATATATTTTAAATACACATTTTAACACGGGTGCATGATAAGCCGTTGTTGAGTTAGACAAAAAAATAAAACAGGCTCGGAGGACGCCGAAGAGTATATCAAAGCACTCGAACTGTCAACAAAAATAAGAGCGGGTGTCAACGTGCGAGTTACCGTCACGCACGACGTCACGTAATTTTAAAATGTCGTTATTTCGACAACTAATGCATAATTCTACAAAATTTTTGTGCTAATATGCTCAGAAAATTGTCCACTTTCGAATGGTCAATAGGAAAAAGTTAACCTATAAAACCTGTTAACCTAAAATACAGCTAACGTTGGTTTTATTGTAAATTACTCAAATTATTTAATAAGTTTTTCTTTTTTACATGGAATATTGTATTCCCAACTTATTAAAATTTAGTAATTAGCCGATTACTAACTGATTGTGAATGCTAATGTATTTAGTATAATTAAATTTAATTAATTTAATTTTTAGGAGGAAAGAAGGAGAACTGGAAGATACGTAGCGGCAGGAACGGCGATTTTTCTTTCATTGTTAGGCATTTACCAAGCTTTACTTAACGGCACCCCCGAATACGCCGCACTTTTTGCACCGGCTGTTATTATGTTCATTTATGTGTTATGGATTTTGCACGCTTCCCGAAATCAAACTGCGCGCTTACTGGTAGATTATATTATTTATATTGTAAATTGTAAATTTTGGTAACTAAAAAAACTAAAATACCATGTGCACGTAAGTAGTATTTATGGGAAACATTTTATAATTACTAACGAAAATTAATTTAACCGCTTAGTGTTACATATTACGCAAGTTTATTCGCAATGTTTAAGTTTCAAGCTGGAATTTAGTAAGAAGTGTGTATTATTACCATCTACACCGTAGGAGAATATTTACATTCCTACTGCTATGTTTGCTATTAAAGCAAACACAGAACATTTATCTTAAAACAATTTTTAATGTTTGTGAAAGATAGTGAACAGAAAATCTTTTGTAATATTAAAATATTCAAATTTTTATGGGAAGCTTCGACAATGTTTTGCTTTTCTATTTTAAATAAAAACAGAAATGGAATTTTCAAGTAGGCTGATATTGATATTTCATTATAACTTTCTAGAAATCTACCTGGAAAATTCATATTTTGCAAAAAGAACAATGTATGCACAAAATGCGTTACGTATTTGTTTTTACATAGATCAATCAAAAATTTTATATGGATCTTTTATTGCATAGTCGATCGCCATTCGTTAGAAAAAATTTTTTTAAAAATTAAATTAACAAGTTACTGAAAAATCAAAAAAAAAAATTAAAAAAATATTCCCATGCGGCCTCTCATTCAGAACGTCGGGACAACATTAATAAATATTAATATCTTTCCCACAGGAATTATTGTAACAGTGCCACAATCTCGTAATAAAAAAATTTTGTTTTCATTCAAAAGTTGAAATTTATCTTACCAGTGCGTTAATGCAAAACACTATACTATTTTTTTTTTTGGTTTACGTTGGAAGGGGGAAAATTTTAATAAAAACCATCAGTCCGTGATGTCGTTAGTATGGGGGGTTAGCTCACTAAAAACCCCCTCTCGTTGGTACATACAGGATTCACCTTTAGGTTTTTCTTCTGCTCTTTCGGAACTTTGCTCTTCATAGATTGTGAAAAATCTGTAGGGACGCGTGTGCGGCCTACATGGTTAGTTTGACTTGTTCCTTAGTTGCCATGATCTCGTTGATGGTTTTTGAGATCCTATTCCAATTGTCTTCTGACATCAGCATAGTACTAATAAGGGTATTGGGCGTCAATTGCTGCATTTCAGCGCTACATTTAATATTGTCCCACCGGGGGTAGTTGAAGAGTGAATGTTCCACTGTGTCCTTCTCGGAGCAGTACCAGCAGTCCTGAGTCGTCCAGTTTTCTGAACCTCTTCAGATAACTGTTGAAACAGTCATGTTCCGTTAAAAGCTGCGCGAGTCTGAAGTTTAGCTCTCCAAAAGTGCGCTCGACCCAAAGTCTAATGGTCGGTATTAGCGTTCGTGCCTGTCTACTTGGTTTGCAATTTTTTGAAGACGATGTTGCTTTCTTTTCTGGTTTTCCTTAGAAGATGTCCTGTAGGACGAGCACATCCGTAGCGCAATTGTTCTCTGTACCCATTCAAACTTGCCTCGGTAGTTGCTCACGCTGGATGTGTGCACCACCGATGGTGAATTTCGGCCTCCCATGTTTGGCATCAGCTTTATCAAGACTGTGGCAAGCTATAAAACCTTTGCCGGTTGTTTCAACATAGGGGCCAAAGCATGCATTGCTTTGATCACTGCACTGCTGTGATCTAAAGCCCAAGTTTGATCTAAGAGTAATGTACCTAGCAAGGTTAGCACTCTACCAGAATATATGCAAGTGCTCAACGAACCGCGATTGCCAAGTATAAGTCATTTTATATATCACATGATTAAAAAATAGGACGTAGTCCTAGATTAAGAAAAAAAAGAAGTGCCAAAGCATATCCTCTTGTCTAGATGTACTCCCCAGTACCTTGACCGTTTTGTTTTTTATTTTATTTATTTTATGAGCTTAGGCACACTCTAAACAGCTTAAAAAATAATTACAGGTAGTGTAGTTTGCTATTGCTTCGTAGTCTTTCACGAGGAAGATGGTCAGAATAAAGTTTTTATTCCGCTCTCGGCTTAGCAGTCGACGCTCATAAGCATTAGGCTGTGACCTGCGTTTTGCTCATCTGAACGTTGTGGCCTATAATAATGTTAAAGTGGATGTCACATTTAAATAGCCACCGTTTTCTCTGAGACCACCTGTAGACCCCTACTGTCAATTCATGAAATGATAGTCTGGATTGCCTCATCAGTGAACTGTTTAAGATTTTCTTCCGTTCTTGCCTAAACCACAATGATCAGATCATTGGCAAAGCCAACTAGTTTGATTCCCTCAGGCATATCCAAACGAAGAAGCGCGTCGTACATAAGGTTCCAAAAGATCGGTTGCAATGCCGACCTTTGTGGAATGTATTATATTGTATTTCTTCTTCAGTAGCTTCTCCTCAACATGGATGGACCTTTCACTCAAGTAAGGTTCTTAGTAGGGTCACCAAGTATTGTAAGATGGCTTTTTTCACCATCCCGTGTATGATAGAGAGAACCATCTTGCCGAGTTAAAGGCATTCTTTATGTCTAGGGGGTCTAGGACTACGATAAGGACTACGCGCTCTCTACGTACCCGCATTTGCTTCCACTACGAGCTGTTTTATCTTAAGGAGCGCTGACAAAACAATACTCGTCCTTCGAGAGACCCCCTTTGGCATCGATCTCTTTCTGGAAGGAGTATGAGGCGTTCAAACAACTTTTCCAAGTTGTATATCAGACAAATCGACCGCCAGGAGTTGGAGTTTTCCAAAGGTTTGTCTTTTTTTCTTAGTAAGACTAGTCTAGCCGTCTTCTAGGTGGTCGGAAAGATTCTCGTCCAAAAGTGGTCGTTTAGTATACCTAATGATGGTGTGAGAGTATTCCTTGCACAAATACCGGATGATCGTGGTTAGTATGCCATGGTTCCTGATGGTTGAACTTGGCAGGGCTACTTCTCACATCTCAGCTGGAGGCTTCATCTAATGGGTAAGTCAAAACAGAATATTTTTCTCAGTTTATCTGCTGTCAGGCCTGGGATACCTCATCGTGCCAGTTTATTAGTCATAAATCTGTATTCTCTTTCCCATACATGATTGTTGACCTCTCTTAGGAGATATTCTCAGCACCTCTTTTGGCTGTGTAACGTTATTCTCCTATTGGTTATAAATATCCTTTTTGGCTCTACCGATGGAAATGGTAGATAGGCTAGTCGAAAAAATTGGGTAGTTTTGCAGTTTCGTGAGTCCTTTAAAAAAATGTTGGCTACGTAAAAAAAGAAGGAAAATGTTTTGGGCGCCAGTTAGGAAATGAAACAACTTTATAAACTCTAGTCACTTCACTATCCTATGTGGATATGTACATGTGATCGCTGAGATTCTTCTCAGCATTAGATTACTCCCCGATCTATGATTGTTGAGTCGCCCCTCTTTAGAAGGTTGAGGCATTACTAACAAAAGCTATACTGTGTTGTCCGGCTAGAATGGACCTGGTTATAACGGATTTACACTAATAGCTAACTTATTTAAACGAACATTCACTCAAAAGAAAAACGGCTTTATACTTTTTTGAACTATAGGAACAGTAAATTGCAAGATTGCTCGACTTACTTTCCCTCTACATTTGGTCAAACTTTTCAATTTGAAATTTATATTCTCGATTCAGAATATAATTCCCAAATATTTAAAGAATTATAAATCTTTTTTTTTAAATGAAGTTACGACGTCATTCTGCGTCCGTTCTCTAACACACAGTTAAATTATATTAACCAGTGTTTGAAAGGTGCAACGATTGCTCAGGATGTGCGGACTAATCCCCACTAATCCGTCACTCTCCCGTATCGCTCATTTTTAGGTTGGTAATTTGAAATAAACCAATCCGAGATGCAGTGCGAAAGAAACGTATTATGGCATCAATAATTAGCTTTTCTTTGGAAGTTAGATAGCAGGAGAAGACAAAAGCGTTAAATAAACTGATTAATAGATTAAATTTATTTTATAAATTAAAATAAAACATAATATTATAGAAATCGAACTACCGTAAACTCTTACAAAAATTGTAACAAAATTTTGTTAAAAAATGTCAGAACAGGAATAAGTAGATTGTTTGGTAAGGTAGGCTTTGTTTTAATAAAATCAAGGAACTGAATATCGTCTTGAAGTAAGTTATCCTAGTTTGAAGTAATTTCTGCCGAAAGCATCGTTAAAATTATTATGTTCGGTTAAAGTCTGATATTTATGTTTATTATATTATATGAAATTAAGAAAAAAGACAAAAACAATTGAAATATTTAACGCAAGTGAAAATTACACCAGATTCGTGAAGTCCCGCGTAGAAATGTCCTATTCCGATTAAAATCATAGCTATATTGTTCTGTTATTTTATTTTTCAAGCAAGTAATTGTAATTTTCAAAATCTCGATCATATTCTCACTTCTGCTATATTTCAGCTAGTTTACATAAAAATCAAAAGCTACACAAATAAAAACCAAGGTATTAGTTACCTTAGGTGTAATATTGTTCTTATCCACTCATTAGGGGTAGTTAAAATTTTTTCTTAATGCAATTAATACTCTTTTAATTTTTTAATTAAATAATTTTAATTAATTTTGTGTAGAAAGTTGTAATTAGAGCAATCAAAAATTAAATGATCCATTAATCAACGATTTCTATTTTAATCAATGATTTTTGTGAAAATATCTAAATTTTCATGCAACTTTTGTTTATTTTATTTAAAAAAAATTTTTCTAATGACTGGCTCAAGATTGATCGACTTTGGAATTTTTTCTAACTTGAGGACAATTATTCTTGTTTAATACTTTGTTTTGTATTTAATTTCAGAGATTGAAAGCTGTGATGGCCGCTAGAGCTGAAGAAATGGAGAGTGTTTGTTGCGATAACCAAAGTGAAAAATATGATTTAAACGAAAAAAATACAAACACTGAGAATAATAAAGAAGAAACAGCATTTCTGCAAAAAGAAAGCAGTCCCGAAAAGCAGACACCATCCAATTTAGAGAAAGAAAACTACAATAGATCCTACTCAATTGCATGACGGATGTTATGTAAATTTTTTAAATGACGAATTCGCTACATTTTTATTATAGAAATATATATCATGAACATTTCAATACGACTAGAGTTAAATTATATAATTTTAGAGATAAATCAACGTTGAAAATAATTAAATTTGACGTTCTTCCTAGATGCCGTGAAATTGAATTTTTAGCGATGTAGTGCGTAATAAAATTATTTTCATTCAACGCACATTTAAATGTGTAACGGATTAAATTATTTATTACCATTTTTATTTATGTAAATTTGAAGTCGAATACTAAATTTGTAAATAGTAGAATAAAAAGTAAAATAAATTTAATTAAAGCTTGCCGCAGGGATTTTTTTTTCAAAACTTGAAATATTTACGTTTTGTCGTTTATAGTTTTTTAAATTGTTGGACATTTGTTGTAAAGTTTTTCTTCTTCTTCAGCTTAAGGGGTTACCTTAACGTAAGCAAGCGTAAAACAGTTTGAATTTTGAAAATTAATTTCGGAAAAACTACAAATGCGATTTTCTTATTTTTTGAATATTTATTAACACCAATCTTACTAAATATACACAAATAATTTTATTAAAAAATATTTATAATTGTAGGAGTTACGCGTGTTGGCCTTCAACGTTGTTCCTTGTGTGTGGTCGGATGGTGTAGGTGATCTTAGCAACGTGGTTGACCTGAAAAAAAAAAAAATAAAAAATTTTTTTCATTAAAAACAATGTATGGGCTATGACGTGACAAAGGATTTTGCTTATATTTGTTTTATTTGTTGAAAAATAATTTATAAGTTTATCTTTGGAGCATATTTAATGATGCGCATATTTTCTATGGTAGTTTTTAAAACTAACGGAAAGAAAAATTGGAAAATGTCATTGGCCATGTTGAAACTACTATTCCTTTGAATATGTATTCCAAATTTCAAGTAAATTCATCCACCGCAGACTGAGAAATCGCATACACCGTTATAAAATTGTAATTATGAGAAAAACGTTTTTAAAATTTTACTGTTAATTTTTTAAAATAAGTTAAGTTTATGGATTTTTTTCCAAGTTCATGCACTCCGTATAATTGACTTTTCTCACTACAGAAATCTATTTTTTACATTTATATAATTTTACGTTAAGAGATCAAATCCCACGTTGAATTAAAGAAGTTGCACCGGACACATCTCTATTGATTCATTAAAAAAAAAAAAATTAAAAATAATAATTGTACAAATAGTGATCTCTCTTTTGCAAATTTTTCTATTTTTATTATGATTCATGATGCGCATCGGTTTATCACTAAAAAATCAGAACAGAAAACAAGCAAATAAATCAAATTTATTACTCTTGACTGCTTTTATTCTGCAAAATATCTAAATAAATATATTGAGTTATATTGGAGAAGGCATTTTGTTAATCTATTCATGCGCATCATTTTAACGCATTATAATATGTAAATTCTAATCTTTCTGGCTGTCTTTAGTCTTCCTCCGTACTTATTCACATTTATTTTGCTTAGACATAAAAGTTGGCAGTCTGGCGCTGTTATCAGAAAAATACTTTATAATAATTTTGTTATTATAAATTTTTAAAAATAGTTATAGAATCTTCAGTTTTTTAATAAAAAAATAATTTGCTCCTGTATCTACCGATTTTTTAAATTTAAAATTAATTACAAGTATTTGTGGTAACGAAACCGAAATTTAAGCGGATTTAACTTCTGACAATGTAATAAAGTAATTTTATAGAATTCAAACATTTCTGACAAGGGTAAGTCCATTGGTAATTAAACAAGAATCATTTAAATATTTAGAATTCAGAAGAGATTACAGACATTTAGATCTATTGTTAAGGAACCAATTTTTTTACTTCAATATAAAGTAATTTTAATTTGAAAGTTTCGAGAGAACAAGAAAGTATTCGGTGTAATCATCTTGGTGTATTTCCTTATTTGTCTTTTAACTTTGAAAACTGTAGTTAGGTTTTAATTACGATGAGTATTACATGCTTCTCTGCGCAAATTTTAAATTAAACAATAAAAACGATTAATTTTACAAATACCGAAAATGCCAGGGTAATGGGATAATAATAAATACTTAATTATTATTATCACTAGCGTGAGTTTAAATATTGTGCGACAGTAAAATTCTACTTTGCGTACCATTGTGTGGTATGCAACCCACTTTGCAATATAACTAAAATATATTATTACATTGAAGCCGAATTACACTTCAAACAACTAAAATTGTTCAACCATTAGTATAAATATCAATACAAACTATGCTTATAATAAATTAATGAATTCTATTCCGAATATTATCTAAAAATAAATATTTGTATAATTAAGTTACCTAGGTAACCTAAAAACCTAACTTTCACAACATTTTTATTAAAATAATAATTAATAAAAATAATGTTCGTAGGAAAAAAGGATAAGTTTACAGAAGTTTGAAATGAAGCAGGATTGCTCATAGAGGTTTTAGCTTCCTGTGTCTTATTTATTTTTGATTATTTAGGCTGGTGACCTATTAGCTTCATCGATAAGACTGACAACACCTGAAGCCAAAGCTTCACTCAATATTATTTTTAATACACCAATCGTTGAGCACAAATTGAATTGCACACCAATCGAGTTCCACACCATCCAAGCATTAGGAGATCACAGTAACCTAATGTTCGGTTTCATAAAACATTTAACAAGCCGTTAAATTTAACTAACCAATGGAAATGATCTTTTAGTACTAACAAATCAATAGACAGCATCTGTTAATTTTAACGGCATGTTAAAAGTTTTATGAAACCGGGCATTATAAAATCTTGATAAAAGGTCTTGATAAAACCTACTATTTTTTCTTCAAAAAGAAAGTGCTTGTTCTTGTGCCAAGATCTGTGGGTTGAAGATCTTGGCGTGCTATCATTTTTTTACCAAATATCTATTTGCTGACTCCGGGTAACAATTTCAAAAACCAAAGTAATTATCTTCTTTTTGAAAGGTAAGTATAGAAGGTAGAATAACATGTTTTACTGCCGGCGACAGGCCTCATTAAAAGAATGAGATTGTGAGCGGCACTAAAGTAAAACAATTGCTTTAACAGAAATTGATTTGAAAAGTAAAGGGAAAAAGTTTATTGGGGATAAGTAAATAGTTCAACTATTTACACCTTAGGATGGTGTGAGAGTATTCCTTGCACAAATACCGGATGATCGTGGTTAGTATGCCATGGTTCCTGATGGTTGAACTTGGCAGGGCTACTTCTCAGATCTCAGCTGGGGGCTTCATTCAATGGGTAAGTCAAAACAGAATATTTTTCTCAGTTTATCTGCTATCAGGCCTGGGATACCTCATCGTGCCAGTTTATTAGTCATAAATCTGTATTCTCTTCCCCATACAAGATTGTTGACCTCCCTTGGGAGGTCTTCTCAGCACTTTTCTTGGCGGTGTAACGTTATTCTCCTATTGGTTACAAATACCCTTTTTGGCTCTACCGATTGAAATGGTAGATAAGCTAGCTTTTGGGTTTTCTCTTGTGTTGTCCGGCTATAATGGACCTGGTTATAACGGATTTACACTAATAGTTAACTTATTTAAACGAACATTCACTCAAAAGAATAACGGTTTTACTTTTTTGAACTATAGGAAGAGTAAAATGTCTATTTGCTGACTCCAGGTAACAATTTCAAAAACCAAAATAATTATCTTCTTTTCGGAAGGTAAGTATCAAAAATGGACTTATAGAAGGTAGAATAACATTTTTTTACTGCCGGCGACGAGCGTCATCAAAAGAGGAGATTGTGAGCGGCACTAAAGTAAAACAATTGCTTTAACAGAAATTGATTTGAAAAGTAAAGGGAAAAAGTTTATTGGGGATAAGTAAATAGTTCAACTATTTACACCTTAGGATGGTGTGAGAGTATTCCTTGCACAAATACCGGATGATCGTGGTTAGTATGCCATGGTTCCTGATGGTTGAACTTGGCAGGGCTACTTCTCAGATCTCAGCTGGGGGCTTCATTCAATGGGTAAGTCAAAACAGAATATTTTTCTCAGTTTATCTGCTATCAGGCCTGGGATACCTCATCGTGCCAGTTTATTAGTCATAAATCTGTATTCTCTTCCCCATACAAGATTGTTGACCTCCCTTGGGAGGTCTTCTCAGCACTTTTCTTGGCGGTGTAACGTTATTCTCCTATTGGTTACAAATACCCTTTTTGGCTCTACCGATTGAAATGGTAGATAAGCTAGCTTTTGGGTTTTCTCTTGTGTTGTCCGGCTATAATGGACCTGGTTATAACGGATTTACACTAATAGTTAACTTATTTAAACGAACATTCACTCAAAAGAATAACGGTTTTACTTTTTTGAACTATAGGAAGAGTAAAATGTCTATTTGCTGACTCCAGGTAACAATTTCAAAAACCAAAATAATTATCTTCTTTTCGGAAGGTAAGTATCAAAAATGGACTTATAGAAGGTAGAATAACATTTTTTTACTGCCGGCGACGAGCGTCATCAAAAGAGGAGATTGTGAGCGGCACTAAAGTAAAACAATTGCTTTAACAGAAATTGATTTGAAAAGTAAAGGGAAAAAGTTTCTTGGGGATAAGTAAATAGTTCAACTATTTTAAATTTAAAAAAATATAGGTTAGTATTATAAAGTTCAGATACTTTTCACTTTTTATAAATGATGGAAAGAAAAAACAGCCAGGACGCCTGTTGCTTGCTTGTTTTGTTTACTAATTAGGAATATCATTTTTCTCGTATATGTCAAAATATAGGGCCAAAACTGCCTAAAATTTTAATATAATACTCCATAATAACCTCAAAGCTTATCAAGCGCTCGGATTATTTAAGCGCATGCTTACAAATATTTTACTTGATATCGATTTATACAAGGAATAGAAAGTAATGTATTTTGCGGTTTTATCATATATTTTTAGACGCCGACGTATACCGCGATAGTAATCTTCAACTTTCTATCGTAAGAAAGATTGATAAAAGAAAAAGTTTTCTTAACGAAAATTAATTTTTGGAAAATTGCAAAATTAAAAACTAAACTAACTTTCTTTAGGCACAAAAAATAGGCACACAACTTTTCTTATACTAACTTACTAAATTATTAGGGTAGTAAATTATTTCTCAAATTTGAAACAATAGGTAGGTAAATTTATAATATTTTGGTAAAATCAATAGAGAGGATGAGAGATGACTAACATGTACATACTCTAAATTAAAACTAAATTTCATTTAAAATGATTTTACTTCACCCCCAGACAAATTTGATCTTAAAGATGAAATTCCCCTTGTTATTTACGCACATACGCACCAGCAGCTTCGGTCTTAATCCCGGAAATTTTATAATAAATTTAGATAATGAATTTGTTGAAAACATTAAAGCTCAGGTATTTTTTAAATTTAAAACAACAGGTATTATTTATTTAAAATTTCGTATTTTTATTTTTAAAATAAGGATAATAGTATATTTTATCTACTACCGTTACGTAATAGCTTAATTTCTACACTGATTTGAGTTACACAATCAGCCAATTTCAAGCTCTAGTGTGAAAAGTGATTTTATTATTTTTAAATTAATAATTCTTAGGCAATATTTTTCATAATTTTTGTAATGAAAAAATTTTGAACAATGTTGTCCGGAAAATGTATTGTGATATGAAAAAAAAATTACGTAGATAACTTATACTATCCATGTATTGGTAGGTGGCCATCAACTGGCTTTCAGTTAATAAAGTAAAGAAAAATTTCTAAAGTAAGTTGATATTTCAAGAAATCTAAAAATTTTTCTAAAAATCTTTCATTTCAAAAATTACTACGCTAAATTTATTAACAATAAAAACTAATTGTTGGAATCTCTACCTGAATTTTTACAATCTGGCTATCGCAGTACAAAATGATCATAAATTTTTTTTATGTTGTCTTGTTTACTTCTGTTTATTATAAACCTGCAAATTGTTCAAAAATATTTTCATTTAGAAAATACCAAAACTAAAGAATTCAAAATTAAAGTTTTGCATTGTAGCTTAAAATTTAAGTAGGTGTAAAAGTAGTACATTTTTAACTTTATGGATTTTTGATTGAAAGAATATGCAGTCTAAGAAAGAAATTAAAAATTTTTTTTTATTTCTAAAAAGTTTTAGTTTGGCGATAAATATAAACAAAACAACAATAAATAAAGCAGCTAAAAAACTTTTAAAGCCATTTTAATTCTCCATGGTACAACATAAATGAACTTATTCTAGGCGCAACAATAAACATAATTCGAATTTTATTGTTCAATTAAGCTGTTAATTTTTAATTTTTAATACATTTTATTGTACTGTATACTAAAAAAAGTTTGTTTTCCACCTTTTAAAAAAATAGTTCAAATGCTCATTTTGACAATAAAAAACTAAACACTAAACTTCCGACAGCGAAATGGGTCGACGACAAAACGGCGACGGTGAAATCTCCCCCATCCACCGAGTGCTTCCCAGTTAGGGGTAAAAAAAAGTACACTTTCTTAAAAATGCAATAATTTTTTCTACTCTGCGGACTTCATCGGCAGTATAAATAATAAAACATTTCTTTCATCTCCTACGTTAAACTTCCTTTTAATGAAAAACTATTGAGTTTCACGTAATTTTTAAAGTAATTAGCAATTTATAAAAATAAAAACGCGACACTTGCATTTTAGAGTAGAATTTTTATCGATAATGTATTAAATTTGCTACAAGAAAATAATTTATTGAATCCGGCTGATTCTCCTATATCTGTAATCTTTTAATAATAAAAATAAGTAAATCGGCTCTAACTTACTAAAAGTTTGCATCTTGTAACTTTTTCATTATGCTTTCTGTCGATTATGATTTTTTGTAATTGCGATTATTTCAAAATATTCTTATAAAATGAACGAACTACATTTTTAATATTCTGTTGTTAATAATCGATCTGCATAAGCACAAGCGTAAGCTCGGATTATGCGAGAAAAATTTTTTTTTTCAGTTTTTTATATCGGTTGTTGAGTTTTTACCACCAAGTAGCCCTTTTTGAAACAAAAAACTATATTGCGATTAATTATACACGATTGACTCTCTCGGATGTGTTAACTTAAGAATGATATTAGTAATTAAATGTGTCTAATAATTTATAATTGAAAAAGCAGGCCGCTGTTGTCATCTAGGTATGCAACTGGTAACATCATATCATAAATTTATTTTAAATTAGATTTCGTAAATTATATCCGCATTTTACTTAAGAACAGATTCTTGACATTTTAGACCCAAGCCTTTCGGTTGCCTTCAGGTACGTTTCAACCGCGTGCTTGGGTTCTGTACCCCTGTCCTTGGAGATACGTAATTTTCCAGTTTGGGCGGCTTTCAGGGATGTTTTTACCAAGTGCTGGTTTTAGGAAATTTTGCTACCACTGATTTGTTACTAAAAAAAACTTTTAAAACAAGTTTTTGCTGTGTAAAAAAATAAAATTAATTAATAATTAATTAAATATGTAAATTATTTAAATGTTTTAAAACTTATAATGTATATTTTTAGTAACAATTTAGAGGTTGCAGCGAAATGTCCGATCACCCTCTACAAAATGTGTTCCGACGGGAGTAAAAACAATTTCGTAATTATGTACAAGTATTATCTAAATTACACAAAGCAAATATTTCAAGTTCGTTGAACAATATTTATACTTGTTTTTAAAAGTTTGGTATCGATTACGGTACAGTGGTTTCAAACTTTGCTTGCTTATAAATTTTATTAATTATGACGAAGTGGAGTTTTGGAGAGTATTGATGGACTGAAATTTAGAAGTGGGTTTGGGAATTAGCGAACCTTTGTCATCTTTAGTACTTAACGAATTTTGTGACTTTTAACACTGCGTTAATTCTTCAAGGAGGCAAATAAAATTTTTTTACTCCCCCTGCATTCGCTATAAAATTCAGCTAGGTGCTCCAAAGACAGATGTGCAAATATGGAAATTTAATTTTAGTTCAATTTTCTGTTATGTGATTGCTTAAATTTGTTGTTTCCGGGAGATTTTTTTAACAAGTAAGTAGGTTTATTATTATTATTAGTAACAGGCTGTGGTACATAACCCCACTGCACTGAAGCTTAAGCTTATTGTGCATCTATCCGAGTTTTACTCAAACAACTGTGTCTCTTCGACCAGGTCGAGAACACAGTCGAAGGGAGATTGTTCTATCTCCTCGGTTGTTGGGTAGGGTAAACCGAAGTGACGCAGCCTGCTCCTGGCCAAGGCCGGACATTGGCATAGTATGTGGAGTGGGGTTTCATCCTCTTCGCCACACATCCTGCAATTAGGATCCTCCGCCACCCCCATAATGCTGAGGTGCCTTTTGAGGCAGCAGTGCCCTGTAAAGAGACCCACTAACCTTCTAAGTTGTTTCCTACTCAACCTGAGTATTTTGTTCCTTTTGGACTCACTGGACGGTGCCCTTATAAACATACGCGATTGCCTCAGTCCAGGTAGGTCTACCCAGTGTGCAAGGTGTTGTTCTGCTAGTATGTCCCTAATTCTTCCCTTTGCGGTTGAGTATGCAATCCCGCAGGAAGACTCCGGGCCCATTAGGTTTGCGCAAGCGGCCTTCCTAGCTAGAGAATTCGCTTCTTCACTGCCCTTGATGCCCTGGTGTCCCGGCACCCACATCAGTGTGACACTGTTGCGGAGAGCAAGTCTTACCAGAGCATCTTTGCATTGTTTGACAACCTTGGAGTGTAATTCAACTCATTTCAAGGCTCTTAGAGCTGCTTGGCTGTCAGTCATGATACAGATTCTCCTCTCTGCGAGGTTCCTCCATACCAGCTCTTCAGCACAGACCAATATAGCAGTTACTTCTGCCTGAAATATAGTTGCGAGAGGTCCCAGGTTAATGCTATAAGCATCCCCCGGTCTTCTGCCTCGCACACCTATTCCAGTACTTGTCTCAGTCTTTGATCCATCTGTATACCAGATGGTATCATACTTAAACCCCAACGTTTGTGAGGTTTCAATTTTATCCCTATCCGGTACTAGGACCTTATAGGGCTTTCTAAAGTCCCTCACGGTGCTAGTTTGGTCAGGGTGCATGCTAAGCAAGCCGTTACTCTTAATTGAGTTTAAGATCATGGTGTGGTACCCTCTTCTAGGATTGATCTCACCATGACCGTTAATTTTCAACCTGTAGACTGCAAGTAGAGTCTCGGACCCTACAACTAGATGTAGAGGTCGAAGACCCAGGAGAGCCTCCATGGAAGCGGTGGGCGTTGATGCTATTGCCCCCGTAATACTCCAGCACGCCAGTCTTTGGAGCCTGTTGAGCCGGTTTATGCTTTCCCTTTTACTGGCTTTGTACCACCAGATCAGGGCTGAGTATGTGATCGTGGGTATCACCACCTTGGTATACAATCAAAGTACCAGTTTAGGTTTTAGTCCCCACGTTTTACCGATCATGCTCCTACAGGCCCAGAGAACCCTAGTTGCTTTGTTCGTAATGTGACGGATGTGAAGCGTGAAGGTCAGCCTGTTGTCCAGAGTTAGATCCAGGTATTTGACCTCCTTGTGCAGAGAACACCTTTACATTCTTGAAGTCGAAGAGATGGTTATGGATAATGAGATGCTCAGACAAACCAGTTCTTTTAGAACAATTTTTGGCATCTTTGATGTGTTGCTTTAGTCTGTTATGTAAGAGTTGTTTGGTCTGTCCAATGTAAGAGCTGCCGCATTGGCAGATAACCTTATAAACCAACTCACTTCTACACTCAAGTGGCACTCGATCCTTTAAGCCGGTGTAGACTAAGGTTCCCAAATTAAAACGGTTGTAAAAAAACAAACAGATGCGTTTGTCACGTATGTGGTTATTTAGGATACCCTTCATCCGACCAGCCAACCAAAGGTGAAAAGTAACCTTGTGGTATTTAGTACCCCCAATATGGTCTACCAAAGACGCAGAGACGTGTGCGGACATCTTCTTACCCGCGCCGAAAACAGAGAGGTGGGCTAGCCTGTGGGGGTATTCATTTCTGATCAATTGGTCTTTGAAACAATTAAGTTTCAATCCACGTAGATCTGGATTCACATAGGTGAGGATATGATGTTTAAGAGTGTTTATAACTCCCATTTTTGCTTCATGGGATGTCCCGAATAAAAGTTAAACAATCTCTCGCTAGATGCAGGTTTCCTATACAGATCCGTGTGCAGTGTGCCATCGAATTTCCTACATACAATAGGTCCAGGAAAGGAATGGAACTGTTGGACTCCAATTCATGAGTGAAATGTAAAAGACCATCATAGTTATTCAATATATCCAAACAGACATCCAATTTATCGGACGGGATCCCAGTGAGTATGTCATCAACGTACAGCATGAGAAAAGAGAGTTCAAAATCAATGGCTCCAAGGAAACTCATCAACAAGTAATTCATCACAAAGTTGGCAAATATAGGACTGCAAGGGCCACCCATGAAGAAACCCAACGGAATCGACGTAAAAGGAGTGATGAGATCCCAATTGTTAGTTAATGATGCTATGACTGCATCTTTAGATATGTTAGTAAACAAAGAGCTCACATCAAAAAATATGAGTGTGTAGTTATGAGGTAATTTAGCATTAGTAATTTTCTCCATATTATTTGTACTTCTAATTGTAATTATTTGCACTGCATCCTCTAATGCTCAAGAAGATTAACATATGTGAAATAATTTTGGGGTGAGAATTAATCTTTTATAATTATTTATTTTATTTTGTAAATTATTTTAAAGTTTGTTTGGTTTTTATTGTGATTATTTATTTGTAAATGTACTGTACATAAATTTATTTATTTCTACAAATACGATGTTGGCAACGTTAAGGTAGAAAGTAGGAGAATGTGTTCGGCGTGGTGAGAAAAAAACGGCGTTACGCCAGCTTGACGAGCGGAAAACCGTTATTCTTGCTATGCTAAATTTTAATTTTGATTTTTGATTGTGTTAAATAAAAAGTGATTTCATTCGAATTGATGATTGTTTTTGTTTTATTTTAATTAGTGTAAGTGTTTAAAACTAAGTAATATTTAAAGATTTTGTGATAATTTTTTGTCGTTGCTTTGAGGTACGTCGCAACGAATTTGTTAGACCGGCGAGCATATGTGGGTCGCACGTGTAAGCCCAATGCCATAAGGTAACAAAAAATTTACGACACGAAAATTTACAATTGTATTTAAAAATTAAAATACAATTGCAAGAGTTTCATGTAAAAATATAATAATGGTATCCTATTTAAATAATTGTATAATCCTAATACTAACCTTCGGTTTTGTGATTGCATCCAGACATTTTTAACGTGCATTTTAACTGGCGAACATTTCTTTTGTTAAATAGAAAATTACTTTAATTTGCATATTTACGTTACATATTTACTCCGATGGTTGTATTTTTTTCAGAGCTGTTAAATGTTAAATTAAGCTTACTTTTATTTGACGGTTTATTTGACTTCAATCTGAGATAAATGTTTTTTGTTTTTCTTGATATTTTTTTTGTTATTTTATAAAAATATTGAGGTGGATATTTTTAACAATCGATATAATTTACTGCACGAAAAAAATTATTAATTGAATGGTTTAATAGCATGTCCAACCAACTGCTATATTTCAGCACCGCAGGAGAAAATTGAATTTTCTTGTGCAATAGCTTATTTTTTCGCTTAGTTTTCTACCAAATGCACCATAAACCCATTATGAACAACATAATGTAACCACAAAAACCCAGTCAGTAGAATTTACTACTCAAATCTATTTTTAATTGTTTAAAATTCAAGGCTTTTCATTTAAGGAAAATTTTAATTGTAAACTAAAAGTTGAAAACAAAGCGAAAATAAATTCTGGTTTATTGTAACATAGTTACATATTTTTTTACATTTGCATAATTCATATTACTGTGAGTTTTTGCAAACCATAAGTTTCGTTGCACGAAAATCATGTCTTTAATAAATTATATCTTGAATAAAAAATCAGAGATGCGGCAACTGAACTCTCCTTTCTCACAATCAAGATAAAAGAAGGATTTTTAAAAGCAGTAGCAATTTGAGTAATGCTTGGCTCGAAGTAAATAACGTTTCTGGAATCTGTGTATTGACCTAGCGCTTTATTGTACGATTTAACACGTAGTAGGTTAGTCAATAGGCGCTTTTCTCATAAAATTTCGTAAAAGTTTTAAAAGTTTACGAATAAAAATTGACCATTCTGATTAGAATTAAAAAAGCTACAGAGTAAAATATTTTTGTCACAGTACAGCTTAGAGCGGTGTTAATATACTTCAGCTAAAACAGCGTGGAGGTTGGAAATTTTCCAGTGTAGCCGAGGGTTATATAGAAAATTCTTTAAGTTAAAAAAAGGACCAAAGTCAACAAATACATCTCGTGATGTTTTCGTATCAAGATTACCAGAAAAGAATAGCAATGTTCAAATTCCTTCAACATATACAGAGTACAGTCCTGCTACTATTAAAAAGACAAATAATTTTATTATAATATCATAACGTGATAATTGTGTCATAAACTACAATCTTTATAAATAAACTGTCAAGTGGTCGTTTTACCAATCACATATTAGTTTTAAAAATAACACAGTGTAACATAAACTACAGCTTCATTTGAATAAAAAGCTTCAATAATTTTATCATAATATCATAATGTCATAATTGTGTCATCAACTACAATTTTTATAAATAAATAAATTGACAAGTGTTCGTTTCACCAATCACAGATTAATTTTAAAAATAAGTCAGTGTAACATAAACTACAGCTTCATTCGAATAAAAGGTTTCCATAATTTTATCATAATGTCATAATGTCATAATTGTGTCATTAACTACAATTTTTATAAATAAATTGGCAAGTGGTAGTTTCACCAATCACATATTAGATTATAAAATAAATCAGTGTATTCTGAACTACAGCTTTATTTAAATAAAAAGTTTCCATAATTTTATCACAATGTCAAAATGTCATAATTGTGTCATCAACTACAATTTTTAACCGAGGAATTTTTAAAAGAAGGAGGTTATCAATTCGGTTGTATTTTTTTTTATGTTTGTTACCTCAGGTTATGAACCTGAGTTACCTCATTTATGAAATCAAGTATAGTTTCAAGTTGGTCCCATTAAAATTTCATTTGTATTGGACCTTGAACTTCAAGGATAAACCGGAAAAACCGTCAAACTTTTCCTCAACTCTTCTAAAAATCGGCTTAATAACGCATTAAGGACTGCGTACCTGCAGAGGCAGATTAAAATACCTTTGCGCCCTTAGGCACACATGTATGGTGCATCCCCCTTAATAGAAAATATAAACAGTTATTTTTTATTATTTTATACAATATTGCTGTGTCTACTCTACACCAAGCGGTAAGAGATTGGTTGCGTATTTAGTGATATTGGTGTAAAATTTCCGAAAATCAAACACTTTTTTGCTCAGTGAGCTAGTCTGCGGGAGCAGTCAGGCTTACTTCCTCAAGGTCGCCGATTCAAAAAATTTATTTCTTCAATAATTTTAATTACTTCTCGGAAAATTATTAGCAAGTTTTGATTTTAAAAATATTCGTTCCAATTCAATTTAAAATGGTATCGTTAAATTTTATGATACACCGGTCCGCAGCCCGGCTTATCAAACTGCGTTGTCGTTCCTTTAATAAATTTTCATCCAATATTTAAAACATTTAATATAAATCCGAATTAATGATTCCAAATAAATAATCGTTCATCCAATAAAAAAATAGCTCATCCAATAAAAATCTCTTTTAATAATCAAAAAAAAAAAAAAAATCAAAACCTTAGCTGCGGTCACTTTTGAACAAAAATACTCTTATAACAAAATTTGAATTAACAATATTCGTATAAAAAAAATCAATTGTAAAAACTATTCGTACATAAGAACTCAAAATCGGCGAAGCAAAAATCTAGGTCTCCGTCGCTTTCGCCATCGTGGCAAAAAAAGCTCCACCCCAACTTAACTTTTTGCCAACCTTCTACATTTAGCGATGCCCTCACAGATTTCCGAAGGTGTAAGTTTTAAAAATGTGCTAAAAATTGAAAAGTACTTTTGTAATCAGTAAAGAAAAACTCAGTAAAAAAACTATAGGTAATCATTGTATTTTTTGATACATTTAATTTTTGAGAATGTGATGTATTTTGCTTGGGACATTGCGTCCCTTTTTTCGTTCGCCTTTAGGCACTAGCCTAGCTAGCCTAAACGGTAATTCGTCTCTGCGTACCTGTACCTGTTTTATTTATTACCTGTACCTGACCGGTGGGTCAGAATCTTTTTTAAGTACTCTACTTTTATTAATCTTTTAAGTAGTACGTTAAGTATAAGGTAAATAGTAAATACATTTATATCAACTATAATCGGATTTTCAAATTTTTTTTTGCGTTTAGTAGGTCTACCCATACTCGCTTTCGATAAATAGTTACGGAACGCAACATGCACTAAAAAGCATGAAATAAAAAATTAAAAAAAAAAAAAATAAAACCGACTTTAAAGAAAACTACTGTGAAAAAAATGCACTAAGAAGTAAAAAATAATTACGTTATTTATTTACTTCAACTAGCTGGCATAGGCGGTCAATCATTGTAATCTTTACAGTCGGTGCCAGCCAAGCTTTTATTTTTATTTTTAGTTTTAGTAATTTAGCCAGCTTGGCTGGCAACGACTGCAAAGTTTACAATAATTGACCGCCTATGCCAGCTAGTTGAAGTAACTAAATAACGTAATTATTTTTTACTTTTTAGTGCAGTTTTTTCACAGTAGTTTTTTTTTAAGTCGGTTTTATTTTTTTTTAATTATAAATAAATTGTCAAGTGGTCGTTTTACCGCAATCACATATTAGTTTTAAAGATATGTCAGTGTAACCTAAACTACAGTTTTATTTGAATAAAAAGTTTCCATATGCGTTTTTTTATTAAATAACCAAAGTTATTCAAAAACATTGTTTTAAGCACAGGACTCTGAAATTTTTGATGTGTAACATCTTTCCGCTCGCTTATGAGGGTAATTTCGTGAAATGGATCGGAAATGTGTAACAGGAAGCCAGAAAAGCGCGCGCTATTTGATTTAACTAATGAGCGCTAAAATTTATCGTTCCATATACTTTGCGATTTTTAAATGATTTATAATTATTAATTATTTTAATTAAAATTATAATAACTAGCAAGGTGAGATGTCAGATGTTACACATCATATCCGAGTATTGTAAGGCTTGCTCGATTTTTTACATTTAAGTTTTTTGGAATAGCTCGTCAAATTAATTGAAAAAAACATAAAAAATTCTGGTTCTGATTAGTTTTTAAATTTTTGTACTGGCATATCGAATAATTATTATTACACAGTTAAATTTACTTTCGTTTATATTTAAAAGTGTTTTGTATAAAAAATATTTCAAAATACATTTCTTGACACAATCACTGTACGTTTCTATAGCGAAACGGAAATCGCTTAAAATGTAAATTGAATTTTTACTAGGCTTGAGTGAACTAAATGACATTTTTGCAAAAGTATTTAAAACGAATCTTTGGTTACTTAGTAAACCCGATTATTTTATTGTAGATGTATGTCAGTTACACTGAAAAATAATACAACAAAATGTTTTTGAATTTTCAGGAATTATCTTAATATTTAAATATTAAACCTACCGTCATGAATACGAACTAATCATATAATTAATCCGCCATAGTTATTATTAAAAAAGATTTTAATTAAAATTTAATTAAATTATGGAATAATTGAAAAGCTTCTCGCTTTACGAACATTAAAACGATTATTTTCCTTAATTGTATTTTAATAATTTTATTTTATGATAACTCAACTTTTAGAAATGCATAAAAAGTTCGGTTGTACTTTTTATTTTTTTTTTCAGAAATTTTCAGCAAAAAATATTTTAAAAACTAAACGCCAGATGAATATCTGGCTAGAATATCTGAATAACATAGAAAATCTGACCAGCAAACAAAATAAAGGACACTGTTCAAAATGCAGTTGATAAATCGAAATTTTAAAATAAAATAACAATTTTGGTAAAATATATGTACTTGTCATTCACAATAAATTGGAAATTTATTCTATTTATTCTAAAGTTATAACATAAACATCAAACTATCCGGTAAGATGGAAAAATTCGTCTTTAATTGCCTCCGAACGGGAATCGATTCTAATCCCTTAGCGGAATTTTCACATTGGAAGCACAAACTGATCCTATGGATTAAGAAACTTTTTATATGTCTACCTCCGCGACACCAATTCGCGATCATCAGATCAAAGACTTAGCGAAAGCTGAGAAACCATAATTATCTTTTTTTCATTTATATTTTTGATGTGGTAACGTCTTATAAATTGATATACCGGCTGCACGCACAAAAAATTGTCACGTTCCGCAAGCGAAAGCGCGGAACAAGTGAGAGAGAGGCACAATCGGCTTTGCATCATACATAGACATCATTTGAATTATAAAATGCCATTAAAAAAAACTTGTCCGGCATGAGGTTCGATCTCGCGATCACCAAATGATGCAATTATGTTTCATGCACATAACGCACTAGCCTATTGAGGGTAAATGTAATAACATAATTTTAATTCGTATTATCTGTTACATAAACATAATTCAATTCAATTCCTAAAAGTATGCAATTTTTCATCAATGTTTTCTTTTGACGTTATCACGTAAAATTATCGTCCGTAAAGCGACTTTTTTAATATATTTTAGACTTTCAGCTTTCGTCGCCGCCAAATTGTTCATTTAATACAAAATGCCCAAGTGATTTCGAGTAAGAATATCCACGTACGTCAAAATCTCTGGTCTCTTGCTATCACCATGCGAAAACCTCCCAGGGTCTAGGATGCTAGGAACATTTTTAGTTGCAAAACTCCGTCTAATAATTTTGATAAGGGTTATATGTCTGGATAACCTTTCTGCACTGCGCGAGCGCGAAAGCCCATAACGACCAAACTGATCGACAGATGCTTCATATATTGCAATAATTTTTTTTATTATAATTAAATTATTTAGATCAATCCTGCAACCTTCCTCAACCTCCTCAACCGCAGCAGCCGGTTCAGTAAATTTAATATCCCTTCAGCCCTAAACTGCTCACGAAAACAAGCGGATGACCTAAGTTGCTTCAGTATTTTTCTGAGGATGAACATACAAAGACTGTCTAAAATGTCTAATTACAACAAAGCTTTGAGCTGGATTAAACGCTTAATTCAACATAATTTCTGTTTGAGTTTGATAAATGAGTCTGAAGAAAGATAAAGTTCTCCTTCTCTCTTTTCTTCACGGCAACCCATTGAAGTACTAACCGTGTCTAACATTGCTTGATTTTCATGATCAGACGAGAACGGTTATATTCAATGTGGTATGGTCGTTGTCTTATAATTAATGTATTGCCACGCTAATTAATAATAAAATTATTTTCATTTGAGATCATATCCGGATCCTTATTATTCTCAATTATTATCATTACAATTATTATTATTCAATAGAAAAATACTAATAATCTCCAATGTTAACCTTTCGGTATTTTCAAAACATAAGATAATCGCTCTTAAAAAAATAAAGATAAAAATTGAATTTTTGAATTTTCATGTAGGAGTTTTAGGATTTATATGAAACCAGCGTCAAAACATTTTATTTTATAAAACTAATAATTATATGAATTCCGACATGAAAATTTAAAAATTTATTTTTCATCTTATGTCTGAGGTAGGGGGGGGGGAGATTATACCCTTTATAACGGTTTTTAAAAAGCTGAAAAAACGATTTTATGTTTTTCGATGCTTCTCTCCTTGTAAGAATTTGTCACATTCAAATTAATTACATTAAAATGTAATTCGTTAATTATTTTAATTAAATTTGAAAGTGTAATTTGAAATTTTAATTTGAAAACAATTTAAGAAGGAAAAAAATTTTATTTTAATTTATTAATTGATTATTGCATAAAAAAAATTTTATGCAATATTTTATTTATGTAATTATTGTTTATTTTAATAAGTATTTAAAAATTTTATTTATCAAAGCACGATAACTTAGTAATTTTTAATTGTAAACACTTTGAGTTGACTTATAAAAATTAAGAAGGTAAAATGTCGTGTTTTGAAACGTATTACCATTATTTATTTTATTTTGTAAATTATTTTACAGTTTTTTTGGTTTTTATTGTGATTATTTATTTGTAAATGTACTGTACATAAATTTATTTATTTGTAAAAATACGATGTTGGCAACGTGAAGGTAGAAAGTGGGAGAATGTGTTTGGTGTAGTGAGAAAAAAAACGGCGTTACGCCAGCTTGTCGAGCGGAAGACCATTATTCCCGCTATGCTAAGTTTTAATTTTGATTTTTGATTGTGCTAAATAAAAAGTGATTTAATTTGAATTGATGGTTGTGTTTGTTTTATTTTAATTAGTGTAAGTGTTTAAAACTAAAAAAAATTGAAGTGTAATAATTGATAACTGATTAGTGATAATTTTTGGTCGTTACATTAAAGTACGTCGCAACGAATTTGTTAGACCGGCGAGCATATGTGGGTCGCACGTGTAAGCCCATGCCATAAGGTAACAAAAAATTTACGACACGAAAATTTACAATTTTATTTGAAAATTAAAATACAATTGCAAGAGTCTCATGTAAAAAAATAATAATGGTATTCCAGGTAGAATGTTTTGGCTTAAGTCGAAATTTTACAATTTGTATAGCTGGGGACATTGCAATATATCAGTGTTGATAACGATAAGATTGATTTCCCAAAAAAAACTCCTTGTAAATAATTCTATAATCCTAATGTAAGCCTTCGGTGTTGCCATTGCCATTTCTTTTGCTGTGAACTGTTACGTATGTGATCACACGATTTTAACTTTTTTCTATTGATTATTGGTAAAAGGACACTTTTTTAAGCATACTAGAACAAAAATTTTGTTGGATTATAAATTAGTTCTCGAAAAAATGGAATTTAAAAAATTTAAATTTACATGTATTTTAGATACACCTTTTAACACGGCTGCATGATTAGCCATTTTTGTGTAAGGCAAAAAAATAAAACAGACTCTCCGGACGCCTTCGGCGCTTTTTAGACCTGTTTTATTTTTTTACCTTACGCAAAACAATTTAAAAATATCCCTGAAGAATGACAGAACTTGCCAAAGGTGGAACTCGAAAACACAGATCTACGTTTACCTGGAATCCGAGATTTGCCATAAATAAGTTATTTTATAATAAGGTCGAAGGCGCCCGGCGGCCTTGTTTTTTTGACTAACACATAAAATTTACTATACAGGGTGACTCAGACCACCCGTATCAGTACTTTTTTTCAAAAACGATAAGTCGTAGAGAGTTGGGCTAAAAAAATTTATTACAAAAGCCCTAATGACGAATCTAATGATGATATTATTATTTCCGGGAAAAGTCGGCATCCAGAGTAGTTTGCTCCAGAAAGTCCAGATATCCAGAATTTTAAATAGCACCATATGTCGAAAGTGGTATCGTTGGAAAGCTCTTTAAAAAATAAGCAAGTTTTGTAGGAACTTTTTTTATTACTCCCACCTCGTTTAAATTATATCCGACTTAAGTTATTAAATTTCAATTTCTTATAACAAACTTAACTTTAAAAGTCAGCACTTGAAATTCAGCTACCGCATTAGAGCAATGTCACAAGCGTTCAAAATGTCTTCCATTTACTTCTAAACACTGTTGAGCTCTTCTGGTTATACTATAATTATTGTCTAACCCGATAGCTAGATTTTGAATGCCAATTTTTAAAATAAAGTCAAAATAATCAAAATAATAACTTAATAACTTAGTCGAATATGACTTAAAAGGGGTGGGAGTAATAAAAAAATTTTTCCTACAAAACTTGCTTATTTTTTAAAGAGATTTTCAACGATACTACTTTCGACATATGGTGCCATTTAAAATTCTGGATTTCTGGACTTTCTGGAGAAAACTACTCTGGATGCCAACTTTTCCCGGAAATAATAATATCACCATTAGATTCGTCATTAGGGCTTTTGTAATAAATGTTTTAGCCCAACTCTCTACGACTTATCGTTTTTGAAAAAAATTACTGATACGGGTGGTCTGGGTCACCCAGTATATTAATGTATTCCGATATTTTAATTAACCTTATAATTCGAAACCCATCGAAAACGCTATTAAAATTGCGAATTTTAAAGCTTAAATCTTAACATTTCAATTTGTATGCTGAGCGGGTAGCCTACAGTACTGACTCTAGACCACTCTAACCCACGTGTAAGGCACGGCAGAACTGGATATATCAAGTTACACGCCCCTGCTAATTTGCATTTTTAAAATGCCGTAATTTCGTCAACTATTGCATAATCCAAGAAAATTTTTGTGTTAATATACTCAGAAAATTGTCCTCTTTCCAATTCTCAATAGGAAAAAGTTCAATTCTTGTGATCACATACGTGACAGTAACCCTTTTGCTAAATAAAAAATTATTTTAACTTGCATATTTATGTTATATACGCATATATACTCCGATTAAGGGATGGTTGTATTTTTTCCAGAGCTGTTAAATGTTAAATCAAGCTTAATTTTATTTGACGGTTTATTTGACTTCAATTTGAGATTGAGATTATGTAATCGGTGTAGAAAGTAAGTTATTATCGAACGCGCGTGAGACTTGCAAAAATTTATCGATTGAAAAGCGCATCAAATTTAATTTTAATACCGGTGTTTAAAATAAATCGCTTTCCGCACTAGTACGTTAAAATGGCTTATTAAGTAATTCTAATGAGTGTAGAAAGTAAGCTATTACTTAACGGTAGTAGATAAATAATTTTATTTGCTATTTTAAGTAATTTTAAGTACACAAGTAAAAGATTATGCGCTGATTTAATTAAAATTAATTTAATTATTTGGTAAAAAATATTTTTTCGTTGATTTTATAAGAAACCTCAGCTTTTACTGTGTCCAAGAAACAGGTTGTCATTTAAGATTTTTAAAAGATAAACTAGTGTTGTTATTTTAGTTTTGCATGTTACAACTAGAAAAGTTTGTTTTTAATTTTATAAAAATTTACAAAATTACAAAATAATAAACTTATAAACGCAAATTGAAAGTGAACTATGAGCAAATTAAAAATGCGGACCATTCATAAATCAAGTTTGTTTAACCGTAAACTAAAACAGTCAGTCATTGGGTTAAGAATACTTGTTTAATTTTCCTTTGATCCTGTGATATTTAGACATGTTTGTAGCACATGTTGAATATTCACGAAAGCGCAAACTCGAGCCCGGAGCCCGTCCGGAGCCGCTCCGGGTACAGTCAAATAAACCGCGGCCAGCTATCTACCTGTTGGTCTTGTGCTCGTTTCGTGTTTCATAAGTTTTTCAAACAATCGTGTCAATTACATTAAAAGGTAAGCAAAAAAAAAATTTACGAGAACATTAAAATTTATTTATTTTAAATAATTTTTTTTTGCTAATTAAATTTTATAAATAATTTTTTTTTTAAATTATAATTATGATAAATAACAAACATTTTTAAATTCTTTCAAAGTTTTATAATATTGATTAATAACTTAAAAATGAGAAAATAATTTTTTAATCTGAAAAAAGAAGTTAAAAAAGTAATTTAAAGATTCATTTAATTTCTTCCTCCGAAGTATCTTTAATTACCGCAACAATCAAAAGTATCAGAATATAGCCAATTTTAGCACAAATAAAATTACCCCTATTAAATTACTTGATATTATCTTCGTAAACAATTTTTATTCGTTTCTGTAATCCGCGTCTCAAAATTTGTCATAGTAAACGCAATAGATTTTCAGAAAGCCCTCTGTCTCTTAGATAAAGGTGATCAGCTAATGAGAATCTTGCCCGGACAGAGAAATACATTTTCTGGAATTTCGGGTAGGAACCCACGCTTGTAATCCTATTTTTCTAATTTAATTTCAATTTCCCACATTAAACTGACATAAAAGTTTATTCTTTCATCAGGATATAAATTTCCACACCAAAAAAATTGATTGGAAAATAAAATGGGAAATTGTAGTAAAGTTACTTTTAATTACCCTTTATTATTTTTCAAGTGTATATTATACCTAACACCGACGTTATTCAACCGGAGGGATCGCACAAATAATATTATACAGGATAAGGGAAACTCGAAAATAAGTGCTTACATTGAGTTTCACTAAGAAATATTCAGTCGCTTATTTATCTACATACATAGTACATAAACCTATCCAAGTTAAGTGTATTAGTTCGTCATTACTACTTTTCCGTGGAAATAACCCGGAATAGTATTTTGCTTTATAGGATTTTGACTAGCAACGTGAGCGTCAGTAAAAATGATTTTCAGTTCAAATTTTTCGGAAAAAATTCGGAAAAATTGTAAAATATTAATTTAATCTAGACTTACGTAAAAAATAACTAAGGTTATATTAATATTTCGTATCCATTAATTTTTTAATTACACCCTAAAATTTACATATCCGAAGTAAAGAATATTTTATAATTAACATGAAAATTATTACATTTTTGTACGAACTTTTTATTTTATTTTAATTGGTTGCTAGTCCGCCTTTAGGCTTTATCTGAATAACAAATACATTTTTTTTTAATTTACCAAGATTATTTTACATTATAAAGGTCAATAAGTTTATTAAAAAATATTTTTCATTTCTCTTTTCGTAATGTTTTTGCCCATTAGGACAAAGTGCGTTTTCTTGCTAAAACTATTCAGTTTTTAATATGTATTTTTATAATTTCTAATCGGAAATTTCAGGAAATTAGCGTCGGAAATAAATATTTTCGGAAAGAGTTTTCACCCTGCTATACTATAATATTTACATTACATACGTAAATTGGCAGTAATACTATCGTGACATTTACTATTTAATAATATTTAAAAAAAATTTTTTATGTAATAAATAATAGTATATTATTAAACGAGCATATAAGTGCGAGTCTAATGCGACGTTTTATCTACGACTCAAAATAAAAATTTTTATGTTTTTTACAAAAAGTTAATTATTAATTTACAATCGAAATGGAATTTTGACAGTCGATTTCGGCATGTGTCAAATTAAATTTGACACATGTCATGTGTCATTAAATTAAATTACATTAAATGGTAATTACCTTACCATTACATTACTATTACATAAACATTAAATTATATACAGAATTATTTATTTATGAAACTTCATTATCAACAGTGGATAAAGGGATGCAAAAGATTTGCTTATTTACGTTTGATGTACGTATGTTAAAAATAGCGGCAATATTTGTAAAAGAAGCCCGGAGGTGTCCAAACAATGTACCAAGTGTATACGAATGACAAATATTAGGCTAATGCATCATCGTCTGTCAACGCCATTACATTAATGATTAAAGCGATAGGTATCTGTAGTTAAAATAATGTATGAAATTATTTTAGATAATTATTTAATAAAATCTATTAGGCATCAGCAATTTAAAAAAAAAATGTCATAAAAATCTTTTCCACATCACAACCATTCCACTTCATTGACTATTTTTATTACAAGTATTGATTTCATGAACAATATTATATGTAATCGTAATAATCTAATGTAAGATTATTATTTCATCACTGACACAAATTATTTATAAATAAATTATTAGGAATCAATTTTTGTACTGTTACATTCCTTTGAAGTTGATACTCGTACCTACAGTTACTCACAAAAATATTCGAACGCTCTTATGTTAACAATGTAAATTGTACTTTTTGAAAACTCTTTAGCCATATAAAAATTGCCCATACAAAAATACTTATCAGACATTTTTTGTTGAAAATTTCATTCCGCTCATTTTTATTTATATAAATTTTTCTATTTTGTCGCACCGTTTTTGAGATACAGCTACTTAAACAAATTTCTGTGCGATACAATAAAAATTGCCATCTATATAATATCTAAAAACCGGTACGATGAAATTGAAAAATATTCAGACATTTTTTGTTGTAAATTTCATTTTTGTTTATATAATTTTTTGAGATACAGCAATTTTTATTGTATCGCGCAGAGACTTTTGTAAGTCACTGTATCTCGAAAACAGTGCGACGAAATAAAAATAAATATATAAATAAAAATGAAGAGAATAAAATTTGCAACAAAAAATGTTTCATAAGTTTTACCATGAAACCGAGTTTTAGACGAAAAGAGACGAAAAAGTCTTCCAAGTATGCATTTTACATTGCTAACATTAGATCGTCCGAATATTTCTGTACATACCTATATAAGCGATATAGGTGGGAGTCGGGGAAGTAAAATTATTATCTGTTGCTTTACCATACCACAGATTAAATATACTACAGATAGCTCGCGCTTATGGGAGAACGGGAGTCCGTTATTCATTTATTTGGAAGCCAATTCTCTTAGTATGGAAGCCATTCACTATATATCGTAGAGGCGCTGACTATTCGTGTTTTTTCGTGATTAGTACTTTTCATTTCTCTTCTAGCCGCGGTTGAGGTAAAATCGTGCTGCCAGCCATTGATTATCACACATCGAAATTTTTTATAAGGCGTCTTAGAGAAAGAGCGTGGGATGATCGGGTACTTACGGAAGTTGTCTTTCTAGTACCCCACCAGCAATATATTATAAGGATAGGCAGCCCTCTAGAAATGAATAAAATACATTACGCGAGCTATCTGTAGTATATTTAATCTGTGACCATACCATCTGTGTGGTATAAGACTTAAATCGACATGGTAGGGTTCAGGAAACCACGGTTCAACACTTGATTGCGCCGACTGCACCGTTGTGATCTAAAGTCCAAGCTTGATTTTGTAATATTTGGTTCTTTAATTTAAATGACCGCCTTCTCAAATTATAGTTTCAAACCAAACCAAAGCTGTGATCGCCAAACTAACCTCGCACGTTGTGATCCCCCTCGTAGTAACACTTACAAGTCCTTTTAAATCTGCGGTTGGCTCTTTGAATGTTAACGTCGTTACATTGCTTACTTCATTCTAACCTCTAACCTAAACTTATATGTGCCAGTGGCGTAACCACCGAGTAATACCTGAAGGAATAATTAGTACACATAAATTAAATAAAACACAGGATTCGGTTTAACCATGAATATTTATTTAACCGAAAAGAAAAAGGTAGTTCAACAACCAATTTACCAGCAAAGTAAATCTCCTGGATATCATTTAATTTAGAATACTTTAGTTTGAAATTTGATTTAATAACTGCTTGATAATTAATCCCCCTGATCGTAACATTTTTTTAATTGTTTATTCATATGTATTGACCAACCACAATCTTTATAATACTTTGTAAAGAAGCGCTTATATGTATTTCGATGATCAATTAAATTATTTTATATTATGTAAGATCTTTAAATAATAACCCTTATATGCTAAATTGTACGCGCTTAACTACTACCTCTTCAACTTAAATCTAAGATCGTCAGCACTTAATTATTATGTCGTCAGTACTTAAATCTAAGTTTGTCACCCTTAATTTCTAATTGATCATTTCTTAAATCTATCTGGTCAATACTTAAATCTAAATAAATCGTTCATACTTAAAACTATCGTCATCATCCTAAATTATTATGTAGCCGCAAATAATCATAAAGAACTTTGTTAATATTTATTAATAACAGTTCTTAAATATCATTATTGCTATTATCTCATTGAGAGATATTTGAAAAAGAAAATCAAGCAACTTGATCATATAATTTGCTGGCAACTTCTTCTAGTGGTCAGCCATTTTGACGACATCCTGAGACGGCCATCTTAAGATCTTAAGCGTCCCCTCTCCTGTTATGTGATTCATCTAAATTAAATTATCTAATGCAATATATTTTTCTACAGCAAACAACCGCCTTCGTATTAATTATCATAAAGAAATACCCCTACTTCGTATTGCCCACAATAACCTCGAATCACCACCGATAGTTTGTATTATAAAGATACCTCCTAGATCACATATGAATAATCAATTCCTTTCATTACATTAGCCATCCTGTTTCAATATAATAATGTATAAATCATAATCTCAAACCAATAATTAAATTTTAAAACTGAACATGAAATAATTTTAAAATAGTTTTAAACTCGTGACCGCGTGGTCGATCAATTATTACGTATTAACTTGAAAATTCTAACACCCCATTCTGTCCTTATTTAAAAAAGATTATAATTAATAAATTTATTTAACTTACGTATTTTAAATTTGTTGACAAAAAATGAACTAAATTTAAAATTTCGCGCCCATTATATTTAAATTCAAATTTACAATATTACAATCTATAGGCTATAAAACTATATTTTTTAAAACGGAAACGGATCTGTTAAGAACGGGTAACGGCTGAAGAAAAAGATTGCTTTGTTGCCCCTAAGTTATGAGGTGTAATCAGAATTTTCGCAAAATAGATTAAACTATTAAAATTAAATTTGCCTATACTTAAATAGAAATACAAAAAGCAAGTAAAAATCTAAATAATTTTGTAGGAATGTTCAATGCTCATAAATTTGATTAAAGGAGAATGACTCGCTTCCCGTAAATCGTAAGCATTGGAACGATACAAAATGGGCTACCCTGGAGTACCCTCGGCCAACTTAATGAAAAGAGAGTAGTTTCAAGTAGAGAAAAATACGAGATAATTTTTTGTGTCTTGCAATGCTGTCTCGTCTCGTCGAGCGGTTCCTGTAGGACTCGCACGTTCCGCGGGTCTCACACGCATGTAAGGTACAAATAAGTAAAAAAACCTCACGGATTAAACATTTCCAGATGCGGACGACTGCCGAGTCGCTAAAGAGGGATGTGACAATCTTACAAACTATAAAATTTAAGTTTAAAAAAAACGTAACAATCTAGAACATAAAATTAATACCTACGTGCTAGAGAGAATAAAAGTGCTAAGAGTTTCTTTAAGCAATCTCTTAATGGAAGAAAAAAACTATTAATCTACAAGATGAAGGCAGACTTGACACTGTAACAAAAAATGTTGGTAATTCAGTATCAGATCTGCCAAAAAAATAACGATTTGCTGTATTTTATCGTTGATTTTGAGGATGACGAAGATGTACATGAAATTTATAATACGAATTTGAACTTATAATACTGCGCTATCAAAAATTGATAAAACAATGCCATTAATACGATATTAGAATATATACGCCGGGAAATACCCTAAATTTAAAAAAAATTTAAATTTTACTATTGAAATACCGCACTTACGTAAAGCAATAACTGTTATCCGATTCTTTTTCACCCTAATCCATGTTGCTGGTTGTACAACAAACATTTCAATTGTGGTCTATACAAGTTGCCAAAAAAGGGTTTTCTTTACTACCCTCTGCAATCTTAAGGGGGTACTCTAGTCTAAAAAGTTGAAAAAATCAAAATCTTTTTTTCTTATTTTGATAGTTTAGATATCCAAGAATCTCCTTAAAAGGATTTTTTTAAATTCGAGTTATTTTAAAAGTTATATCCATTTTAGTGTCGTGGCAATTTGACCGGTTTAGATCGGAACGAATCTAAAAGTATTAAAATAATAAAACCTAACAAAATGTTAAAATAATAAAAATTTTAACTATTAAGTAAATAATAAGTGATAGATAGCATTGTATGTCTCTACTTCAACTCTATTGTATAGGGAATTTAGGATTCATATTCATTTACTTAACCTAAAATTTCATTTAGACACATGACGCCGTTTATTTTAATTATTTGGTAAACACAACATTTAAAGTTTGATTAATTTCTTTGATTTTTTAATTTTTAAAAATTTTTTTCAATTTTTGGTATATTTGCTCTCACTTCTTGTTATTTTTACTGTTATACATGACTGATGATCGAAAATAATTGTGAAATAAGAGCCTTTATATTATGTTACAGAGTTTTTTATTTTTAAAATTTTTTTAATTTCTATAGCGTAATTTTTTCAGAATTCTATTTTCTTGTTTATTCAAATTTTCTAAGTTCAACCCTGTTAAATGTGAATTATTGTCATTTTAGTTTCTTTAAATATTATGTTTCTTTGTAGTATGTATTATTTACTTAACAGTTAAAATTTTTATTATTTTAACATTTTGTTAGGTTTTATTATTTTAACATAACATACTACTAAATACCACAAAAATACTTAAAAAAATTCTAAAACTTTTCTAGGTTATTTTCTATTTAAAAGTATTAGTATTAAAAAATACTTTTCACATTTTACTTATTTAAATATTCAATTTCAGGTAGAAAAAAAAAGACTACATTAAATTTAACTTCAACTTTAACGTGTTTTTCTCGAAACTACATTTTTCGAAATGTTTGTCACAAAATCTCAAGTCCTAATTAACAGATTTTCTTGAAATTTGGCATGCATTTTCTTTATATATTTCTCTATGGTAGGAACCAACAAAAATCTTAATTTTCAATTTTTACTATTTTTTAAAAATTCGAAAAAGTTAAAAAATAATAGAAAAATCTACATCTTTTTTGAGTATCGCCATTTTGAGAGAAAAATTGTTTTTTTTATTTTTCCTAGTTCTTACCATAATGATATTTATTCTGATAAGGAATCATCTGCCTTTTTTTATTTTTTATATGACCAGAAGGGTAGGAATCGTGACAAGATGAGCACAATCTGTTTTTTTCCTCCTCTACTTTAACAGCGTGTAACTTTGTGAAATATATTGCTATACTCCCAGCTATTAAAAAATGTAAAATTTTTATCTAATCCAAAAAAGTCTTCGCTGGAGCGCAGCCATTATTAATTGTAAAGCTATATGAGACTCTTCTTTAAAATTTTAAATGTAAATTTTTGTATCATTTTATTGTATAAGTTTTTGTTTTAAATTTTTAAATTTTCAAATGTGTCGAATAAAATGTTAATGTTACCTTACATGTGGTATTGTACCGCACGTGCGTCCCACAGCTGCTCGCACCTCGCTAGACAAAGTTGCTTGTGAATACTTCACAATATTCAATTTTCTTCATGAGAAATCTTTTAGCACTTGCACCTTAATTAAAACAAAAACAACATTCAATTCAAATTAAATCACTTTTTATTAAACTTATCAAAATCAAAATTAAATCATCAGAATAAACATTCCTACCGGTTTGCCGGCCTATCGCCGTCTATGCAAAGCAATGACTTCCTCGCTGAAGTAATTTTCTCACTTATTTACATTGCCAACCTAATTATTTACAAATGAAATTTACAAACAAATAATTTAAAACAATAAAAACAAAAATAATTTACAAAATAATAAAATGATGGTTTTTAACGTTTCAAAACACAACAATATTTTTTTTTTAAATTTTTTTTGTGAATTCTCAAAATGTAAATAAATAAATGATAAAAAATGTATAGTTAAACATGATTAAACTATTAATTGTTTTCTTTATCGACCGTCAAGAAACGCCCGAAATTCGGGATTCTAGACTAGAATATCGCCTTAAGTTGTAAAATGTAATGGTTTTTTAAAAGAAACAAAATTTATGTCCTTCCTAGGCCTATCATGTCCCGCGCAAGACCGAATTTGTATTCTATCTCGCGCAGACGGAAAATTAAAAGTTCCGCAACAAAAGTAAATGACGATAAAATTGGAATAGACTTAATATAACTTATATAAAATTTAAAAAAAACGAACCTTACAGTAATCGTATATGATGTGTAACATCTGACATCTCACCTTGGTAGTAAGTAACATTATTTGAAATAATTGATAATTATAAAACATTTAAAAATCGCGAAAAAGGTGAAACGGTATTACGTTACCAGTAACCGTAACCACAATCTGTAACAGATAATACGAATTAAAACAATTTTATTAGATGAACCATCATAGCGTAGTGCATTATGTGCTGAAACATAATTACATCATTTGGTAATAGCGAGTTCGAACCTCACACCGGACAAAGTCTTTTTTAATGGCATTTTATAATACAAACTAGGTGGACAGCCCGTCCGCAGACGGGTAGATAGACGATGAATCTTTTTTTTAGCGGTTTTAATTAAAAAATTCTTAACGCTAACTTAAGATCGACCGGTTTTAAAGTTTTCTTTTACTTTGATTTTATTAATTTGATTTTGAAATAATTCCGGTTTCCTTTATTATATTTTATTTTGAACGGATCAAAAATTATTATTTGATAATTCTATTGTTAACCACGCCTCTCCATGCGTCCCTCCAAAAATTTTGCCAAAATATTGACACGCTGTAGCAGGAGTGAGCTGGGATTTTATATATTAGGAAAGATGATGTATTCCGATATAATAATTTTCGCGCTCATTAGTCAAATCAAATAGCGCGCGCTTTTCTGGCTTCCTGTTACAAATTTTTGTCCCATTTCACGAAATTACCTCCATAAGCGAGCGGAAAGATGTTACACATAAAAAAATTACCATTTGGGTAAATAATTCAAGTTTTAAATAGTAGGTACATCAATTAACGACGCTTGCAGCCAACGCTGGTTTGGGAAAAATACAAAATATTGATTATTGATCTAGTTAATTATTTTTAAATGCTCTGAAAAATTTGTAAAAAGGCTTAAAACGCAATTTAAAAAGTAAAATTTTAGAAATTTCATAATCTATAGTTAACCCTAAACTGATAATTTTAGAATTCTAAATTTATCTACAAAGTTATGTAGTCACGTCTGCGTGGGTAGTTTCCAATGATTAAAAATAAGCTATGATTTATTTGGTAAATATATTATAGAAATATTGTTTGTTTTAACTACCCTAAAATATCAAACAAAAGTTTTCTAAAATTATATTTTGAAGTTTTTATTTTAATTTTAATTTTTCGTAAACTGACTAAATAAATAAAATTTTTCCGTAAATGTGACATTAAAAATCCAACGAATGCGATGTTAAACATTTTTTTGCACAAAGCGCAAATTGCTACTTTATGCCGTTAATATTCTTTTTTAGCAAGAAAAAATTTGTAAATAGAGACTTAATATTTTCCAATAAAACTTTTTACCTAAGGAAACTCAAATAGCGATATTAATTTATTTAAATGACATGCAAATAGCATTCTTTTTCATTTCAGTGAAAGTGGCTGATTTAAAAGTATGATTTTTTAATTTCTATTGTCCGGTAGGTTCTGTGCAAAAACGTATTTTAAAACTGTCTGCTTCAAAAAATTGTTTGAAATTTATTATCGCTCTTCTACCTCCCAGCACAAGTTTTGGGATGGTTAAGGATAACATCGATTTCCCATCTTTTCTGCTAAAAACCATTACAAATTAACGCGACTGATTTATGTTGTTTTAGATAAATTGCAGATTTATGAGTTATACATAAATTTTCACTTGGACAAAATTTGCATAAACTCATAATAATTTATTACTGGATTAATTATTCATTGCCTACTTGAAATTATAAAACACATTAAGAATTTATTTTGATTTTCTGAAATTAAAGAACAATAAATCGTAATTATTACTGAGATCCACCTCCAGAATTAAAAAAAATGTTAGGTTAGATCCCAATTGAAATCGAGTTAGTAAATTTGAAACTATTGAGCCTTATTGTCAACAGAAACTGAAATGCAAAAAACTTTCTTGTTCGCACCATTAATTATTAAATATATTACAGGTTACTTTATTTCCCAGGACTTAGGATTTATCCTTAGGAAATAAAGTTGTGTAATTAATAAATTATTTTTATACTGCAAAAGGATTTCTATAAATTTCCAGGGATTAAATTAGGAAAATTCTCTTCTGCTATTTTTTAAATTTACTGCAAAATGGAAGACGTAAAACTAATTAGAAAATAAGCAGCACCGCTTTAAAATGTTGAAATTTATTTGCATTGTTGGATTAATTGTTCATGTTATATTAAATTAATATCCACAATAAATTATTAGTGTACTAACACATAGATAATTACAAAGTGTTAACCAGCACGAAAACTACAACAAAATTAATACCTATGTAGTTACAAAAAGTTGTTTTTTCTGTATTATTACATAGCAACGCGTAGATCACAGTATTTTGGGCCCAAACTTAATTTAGTGTACAACCTTAAATTACCAATTCGAACGTGAACTTTTGTTAAATTAATTAGCAATATTAACATTGTTATGGCAAAAGTTTTATCAAACCGTGACACTTGTTTGTAATTAAAGCGCAGTCCCTAGAGCGTACGAGCGCATCAAAAACAACATCGTAAGATAGTTGAAAAAATACAATGTGTGAGCAATTGCAACCCTGGGCTAAATCTAGAGACCATCGAAAAATGCTTGGGAAAAATTATGATCAACTCAGAGATAAAAATGTCCAACCAAATATAAATAACTTTCCTTTCAGCTCATGCACAAATTTTTTCCTTATCCGACAACAACTAATCTTTCGTCTTCTGGTACTTAAATTATTTTTCGTTTAAAAATCATAACCAAGAAATTAAGGTAATCTTCGACATGGAGGTTTGAAACTAAGATTATAACTTTAAATTTAATTTATTCTGATTGTGTAACCGACAAATTTAATTAATTTTCAAAGTTTTCAAGTAATTTTCAAAAGAAAACATAATTTTTGCTTAAAAATATATCCGCTAGAGTATATTTTAATTAGTTTGAATAATGTGACCATCTGACGAGCTAACGAAATACGTGGCGTCTTATTTTTTATTTTTTGTTTATTTTTATTTTTATTTTTTCTAATTTACACCATTTTTAAAAATTCGTTTGGACTTTTCTGCCTGAAGATTATACTGAAGATTAGCAGGAAAATACGCTAACTTCTTAGCCATTCGCTCAATTCGAAAACGGCATTTTATTAACGAAAACTTTGATACTACAATATTTAATTAATTTATATATTTAATAAAATCCCCGTATACATTTTAATAATATATGAGTTAGTTCAGCGAATGGAACATATGGGCAATAATAAACATAGTCACGATAACGCTTTTGGTTGTATTGATTTATTATTATCTTATTTACATGTACAAATGCGACTTTTTTTATAAAAATTATAAATTTTCCGTCGATAACTTTTAAATAAAAAATAATTATCATAGTTGAATTGCAAACTTCATATTTTTCCCCACGCGGCAAAACATGTATTTTTGAAACACACCGTATACGATAGCCGTATTTAATATAGAAATAAAAATAAAATACGCTGTACGGACGCGTAGGGCGTACATATTAATATTTTATTGCGAAACCATATTGTCCGCCCCCTGCAGTCGAAACCCTTATCATGAGCAATATTATTTAAATGACAGTTATGTGCCATATAAATAAAATTTAAAGGGTTTGTCAAAAATAGTTATTTACGTTACGAGTGTTCAAAGCATGCCCGTATTTTAAAGTAGTACCGAATACATTAATTCGACAATTTAAAATTCTTTTTGTTAGCTTGACAATTAATTTAACTTATACCATAGAAGATCCCAGTAAAAATAAATTAAGCCGAGATCCTTGGTTTGATCCCGGTTAGAATAAAAATTTTATTTTGACTGATTTTATTTTTCCTTAGTCATAAGGATGCGACTAAAGAAGGTTGCCTGGCATTTTTAAATTAAATTAAATTAAAATCGCAGGTGTAAAAGTGTGTAAAATTGCGTGGGCGTTTTTATTTCTTTACGGAGTGTGATATATTAATTCAAAATGATATAAACTATACTAAAAAAATTGTGTAACCTATATGCTCGATACTTCTGCTCAATTAAGCTTACAAAAAATTTAAAAGTGTTCGGAAAATAAAAGTGAAACTAAATAGTCTGTAATTAGCAAGGGTGACTGGCTTTGTGTTTGTAACAAAGATCGCACAGGAGATTCAGCTGTCATTCACAAAAACGTTTACCTACTCATTCGTAGCACACTATACAAATATATGGCATTGGATTATTTATAGAAACACATAACAAAGGTCGATCAACAGTAGATTCATAATATGTCAATATGTTCTAAAGTTTTAGTTACATACATATAGCAACAGTTTGAAACTTTCCTGAAGGAAGCACAAATAAGTCATATTATACATAATAATATTATACATGTTGTATAATATTACATTATGACATCACGTAAAAGTTTGAAATCAAGTTTTTGTCATAAAATAACTTCGCTAGTTTTCATGTTAAAGTTGGTATCTCTTCGGAACGCAATGGCAAACCACTGAGGTATTATATTGCAATGACCCGAGCTATACAAATCTTCTAAATTTTTGCTTTATTCCAAAATTATTCTTTATAGCTGGGCATCCATTTTTAGTAGCGATGAGACTCCTCAAATTGTTTTTTTAAATTTTGTCAATTTAAATAAATGCTCACTTTTGTTACCTTTGCAATCTGGTATTGGCTTCACGTGCGCGCTCTTCGCATGTGGTATTATGCAGCTGGCTTAATACGCCTGGTCACACAAATTTTGTTGCTATGTAATTTTGGCACTTCACTTTAATAATCAAAACAAAAGAAATCAACTCAACTTATTTATTCTCAAAAACAATTAACAATTATGATCATTGCGAAATGGTATTCGTCCGCTCTACTCACCGTCAAGGCCGTAGCTCAAGTGTCTTACATAAAGCCGTACTCCCTCTAGTCTTACTTCTCCCACCTTTATTTACATCTAACATCCAACTAACATTTTTATGTACAATTAAAAATAATTAATAATAAAATTGAATTTTAAAATTTGTTTACAAATAAATGAATTATTGTTGTTTTGGTTTTCAAAACACGACAATATATTGCAGTGATCCTTTCAAAACGGGTTGATTTTTCACATACACTATAAGTGCTCCAAGCTTGCTCTTAAATGCGGGACTAGAGACGGTCGTATCTCAGGTTGGGTTCTATCTTTGAAACAAGTGACGTCCTAAATTTTCGAGTCTCACGTTCGGGCGTCAAAAGAATAGAATGCGGTTTTGTTAATCAAATTATGTTTAATTAATTTTAAATTTTTTTAATCCAAAACATTTCTTCAATTCCAATTTTAATTTCAATGTAATATCAAATTTTAATTCTATTCGAAGAGAACGAAGTTTGCAAATTTAACTTATCTAAAACGTCGCCTTATCAAATAAACCATTTGCTCGTATGAATATAATTTTAAATTTTCTAATTTTAAATATAATCCAAATCAAATTTATTATCCAACTAATTTTCCTCCAAATCAATCAAATCAACCAAATGACTACCGCTCGGTAGCCACTCACAAAAAAATATATAACTCCAAAATATCAAAAATATGCTTCCAAAATAACTTAATAATGCATTCGCATAAAATCACTTTATTTAAATCCAAATTAATTAATCACAACTTCAGAAAAATCATAAATCTCAAAATATCTCACAATACCAAAAACTAGCGACTAGCTTGGTCGGCCATCTTGGCTAAAAAGCCCTTCTTTTCCTCTCCTGCTTCCCCACCTTGCACTCTTTCAAAACTACCAAAACAAAATCATAATTTACAAAAAGTTCACCAAAAGAGCACAGTGGGTCCAAATATTTGGTAACACGACAGTATATAATCTGCATTGTAATCTATTAAAATTTTTAAAAAAGAGCGTTCGTGAATTACGTAAGGACGATTTTTGTAATTTTTAACCTTCCCCCGCCCAAGTAAGGGTACGTAAGATTGTGGTAACCCCCTCCTCCTCACCTTGCGTAAAGATTTTTTTAAATTAATTTTGACCCCCCTTTCTCATATTGCATTACCTTGGCTAATTTTTGGCAACTTATCTAAAACCGCGATTAACCGTGATTCCAGTAAGCGGCTTTCACTGTATAACATTTCATTATTGTTTATTGGTACAATTTTGAATATTTGTTACCTGTATATTAAGAGATTATCAACGTAAAAAGTATACCAACGTAAAAATAGAAAAATTTTATTTAAAAAGTATTTTAAGGTAAACTTACGTAAGGAATATGTCAACCTCCCTCTCCCCCCAAACCTTTACGTAATTAATGGACGGCCCCAAACTGAATATCTAAAAGTTGAAAAAACAAAATAAAATAAAGAATTGAAAAATCCGTTGATAAATAAAGGAATTATTAGGGCGATGATAATATAACCAAAACTGCTGTTTTATAAATTTTTAAATATTTTTTTTTTCCATTAAATTATTACATACATAATTTTTGATCTCAATTGTATTTAAAACCTCGATTTGGAATTTCTTCTCCATTGTCTTTCCAGATTTTTTGGAAAAAAAGCAGCAGAATTAAAAGTTCTAAATCCTGATTCGGTGATATATTGTAAAAACGTATAAATGTGCTATAGCTACATTATTGTAGTGTTACGAAATAATTTTGACCGTCCCTGTAAGTTTTGTAAATTTTTGTGACTTTAAGTTTCATTTTTAGTCATTTTGTAAAAGTGTAAGGTTGGCGGTTGTTGGAGAAGAGAGGCGGCTTATTGCCAAACATGGCCGCCGGAGCGGACGTGTGATTCTTGTCTCCGTAAATTTTGAGAGTTTTTGTTCGAAGAGTTTTAAAATTAATTATTTTTGAGTACTTATTAATTTAAATTTAATTTGAAAAAGTTCTTGGTCTGATTTTCCCGCTGCTGAGATTTTTGATTATTAAAATATTTATTTTTTGAACAAACTGTTATTTTTATGAAGTTATAATTTTGAACTTTTATTGGTTTAATTGAAAGATTTAATTATTTGAATTAAGTATAAAATTGAATTTAAAAGAATTTAAAATAAACATAATCGTAAGTTCAAACCTCGAACAAATATAAAATTTTTAAATAAATTAAAAATAATTAAAAATAATTTTAATTGCAAGTTTAAAAAATAAAACTTTGGTAATTATTATTTTTTAAAAACATCGAACCCTCGACCCGACTGCTTCCGCACACGTGAGAAACAGCTACCCCTAAGCAAGAAAGAGTGTTTTGTAATTTTGTTTACAAAAACCCACTTCAATATACTGTCGTGTTTCGAAACCATAACAAAATTAATTTCATTTAATTTGTAAATAATTTTAAAGTTTGAATTTGGTTTAGTATTTATTTATTTATCATTGTACATAAAAATGTTTGTTAAATTTGCTATGAAAATAGAGGTGGGAAGAACGAAAAAGTAAAGAAAAGAAGTGGGGCTTGGATAGAAAAGTTGGGCTCACGCCTTCACGTCGAATAGACGGGCGGACAAAGATCATTCCCGCAATAATAATTTAAAATTGTTAATTGTTTAAAATCAATAAAATAACTTAGGTTGATTTGATGTTTTTATTTAAATTGATAAAGTGCAGTGCAAATTGTTAAATAAAATTGGAAAAGTGAAGAATTTGTGATAATTTTGGTCGATGTGCAAAAATACGTCGCAACAAATTTGTTTAACCAGGCGTACTAAAGCCAGCTGCTATACCATATGCGAAGCGAGCGCGCACATTAAGCCAAAAATCCAATACCATATGTAAGGTAAAAGAAAGAACATCTTAATTTACAATTTGAGATTACTTAAGAGTCTCTTGCTAAGTAAAAAAATCTATGTAATCTCAACTATTTTCATAAAAGGGTTAAAATATATAAATTTGTAAAGTTAGGGGCATAAATAATAATAATAATAAATCAAAAATTAAAAAACAAAAATGTTGTGAATGATTTGGCAATTTATGTCTTAAAGATCTAGAACAATTAAATTATTGCTTTTAAAATAAATTGCCCTGGTTGTGCGGCCTGAAGGCTGCATTGACCAGCCAATCTTTCGTAGTCTCCCAGTTTGATTGGTTTAGTAAGGGTCTTATAATTAATCATCTTCTACTGGTGAAATCTATCACTGAAGTGCAAGGGGTGATATTTTTTCAATCTGGGATTGTTTATACCGCTATTAAGAAAGTTGACAGTCAATTGCTTTTAGTGTAGGGTAATTTTATGTGATATTATTTCCTATACAGTTTTATGGCTTTTTTATTGTTTTCATCTGAAGGCATCATCAGGAGGCATTTGAGATAGTCTGAAACAGCTTTAACTGGAATCTCTTTAGTATTTTAAGATTTGAGTTGCTGGCAGTTTCTCATAATTTTTTAATTTTGTTAACTGATTTTTTAGATCTACTATAGCATAATTTAGATTTTCCAACTTGATGCTCAGCTTAAGCTACTAGAGCTTGATTTGTTTCTAGAGCAATAACCCTCTGTTGTCTCCGCAATCAGATATGATTGCGGATGAAGTCAGCCCCTAGAACGACTCTTGCTTGGAAACCATGAGTTTCTTAGTTTCTTAGTTTCTTAGTTTTAATATTTGTCTATTTGGTGTTTAGCATTGAAATCACCACCTAAGGTACAATATTGTCGTGCTTCGAAAACCATAAAAACGTTAATTATATTGTTTTGTAAAATAATTTTGAAGTTTGGTTTTAATATTTATAAACATACTGTAAATAAGGATTTTAATTGCAAAGAAGGAGGGGAGAATGAAGAGAGTAGGGCTTGAAGGTTGTCCAAGAAACTTAGGCAGAGGTTCGAGAGACGAACTGACGCCAACTTGACGGGCAGATGAACATCATTCCCGCAATAAAAATTTAAATTGTTAATTGTTCGAAAATTAATAAAATAAGTTAAGTTGAGTTGATGTTTTTGTTTAATTTAATTGTGGTAAAGCGCGAATTGTTAAAGAAATTGTGATAATCTTGGTCGATAATCTGATTGACGCCAGCTGCAATACATGCGGAGCGTGCACGTGCAAGTTACAAGTCTAATACCAGATTAAAAGGTAAAAGTTGCACATTTGAAAATAAAAATTTACCCCACAAAAATTTTCATTTTAATTAAAATTAAATAATTGAAGAAGAGCTCATAGCTTTAAAAATGGATAAATCCGAGCACAGGAGTAATTTTGTATAAATTTGTATAGCTCGGGTCATTGCAATATATTGATGTCTAAAAATTAGTTTGGGGGGGGGGGGTGATACTCTCTTGGATTTAGATTTCGGTTTTATTTCTTTTACTTTTGAGCAGTTCTTTGAGAAGTGATTGTGACTTATTCCAGTTGTCGGCCACAGGTACTGAACTATCGCCCTCTTTTGGTGAAGTAGTTGAACTACGACAGCTGAATATTACAAAACATAAATGGTGTTAAAATTCATTATTTACAAATTATCATAATTTTATTATATTTAGGTATAAAGTAGACTACAATTTTGTTAATTGCAAATTTATTTTAATTTACATTTATTTAACAAATTTGCATTTTAACTAAGCCGTTCATTTAAAGTTAAATTTTATGTAGTAAATTAATTAATAAAGTCGAGACGAATGCTTACAGCAAAAATACATATTTTTAACAGCTAATGTTCGTACGTGTCTATCTCGAATTTGTGCGGATTTACTTATTTGAATCGTAGAAGAAAGCAAAAAATACGATAATGTAATCTACTTATAAATTCTTGCCGCATTTCAATTTTTAATACACTTTTATAGGATTAAATTGCTATTACGCTAATATCTAACGATTAGCGATAAAAAATTCTATTTTCCCATAAATTTAAATTCTATGCATCATCAGTGCAGATAAATTTATTGCAGCTGTTCCGTCACTGTCTTGCGTATGTTTTGTTAATTTTATACACAAATTGTTCTGCCGTCTGTCAATTTGATATCCAAATTTATTGATTCAATTTGGCGATTGGGGAGTTCGATAAAGGCCATCAACCTTCTAAAATATGGAAATAAAAGTTTGAAGAGATATTTAACAAATATCTCTGTAATTCAAAATTATTTATAAATTTGTATAATACAACGGAAAGCATTTATGCAAAATTAATTTGCAGAAAATCATTAAACAATTACATTTTTTACCAGAATTGTGTGGCTTTCCGTAATATTCCGACGCATTATTTGAATTTTATTTGGTTATATTTACATTTTTAACTTTTACATGTTGCCACCACAAATTCTACAATTTAAATTTTTGTTTAAAAAAAAAACTTATTTTATATTCGGTTCGGTCTTTTTTCTCAAAAGAGATTTTTTAAAATGTTTGAGTTTTATAGAAGTTGCACCATTGATCCAACTTTCCGAAATCCAAAATTTTTGGCTCGAGTCCATCACGGCCTCTGTTATGTGTGATTATTTACCAAGTGCAGATTCTTGTGTTTATAACGAAAATCCTAAGTCGCCCAAAAAAAAGCTGCCAGTGAGATTGGTAATCCTGACTGGCTAAAATCACATTCTTGATTGATTGTTTTAATTATTGATGTGTAACATCTTTCCACTCGCTTATGGGGGTAATTTCGTGAAATGAGAAGGAAATGTGTAACAGGAAGCCAGAATAAGCGTCAACATTATTTTATCAGAATACATAGACATCATTTGTATTATAAAATGCCATTAAAAAAACTTTGTCTGACATGAGGTTCGAAATCGTGATCACCGAATGATGATATTATGTTGCAAGTACATAACGCACTACGCTGTGAGGGTTCGTCTAATAATATTGTTTTAAGTCGTATTATCTGTTACAGATTGTAGTTACGGTTACTGGTAACGTAATGCCGTTCCACCAACTTCGCGATTTTAAATGATTTATAATTATTAATTATTTCAAATAATAATGTTGCTTACTACCAAGGTGATATGTCAGATGTTACACATCATTTACTAGTACTGTAAGGTTCGTTTGTTTTTATTTTGAATTTATAATATTGCCCGAAAGCAATTTTGTTGACTGTTATGTCATTATGACTCCTGGGATTTCTTGTATGACGTAAACTAGGATCTAAAATGTCCTAGTTTCAAATTAACAATTTAAAAATATTGAAAAATTAGTTTTTCGAGAAGATGTAATTTAATCAAGATTTCAAGCTTCAAAAATAATTATTGTGTCAAATGCGACAAAATAAGTTAAAACTCAATCACGAGATTTACCTAGAAAAAATTTATATAAAAAATTACCATCTGCTTCAGCAGGTAATTTAATTTTCAGTAATTTTCTCTCTCAAATTCTGTATCCTGTTTTTAATCTTTACCTTATGACATACTTTAAGGTCGTTTATAAAAATAATTTTAAATAATTTGGAAAATGTAAGAATCTTTAAAATTTAATAATGGATCAATTTCCGAGCAGAATTATATCACATAAGAAAAGTTAAAACATTTTAAATTATTATTAGACTTTGTGATTTTATAATTTAAATAAGTAGAGAAGCTATGCAGAGCTCAAATCAATTTTTCTAAGTCTTTACCTGGAATAGGATACTCATCATTTCGATTTTAAACAAAGAAATACTGCAGTCTAAACTTTTAAGTACGTTGTCGTAGTTTATTGTTGCACATCAGTTTATGACTAAATATGATATTAAATCAAATGCATTATCTATGACAGCTAACTAATATTACTACTAATACTATAAAAACTTTCAACTGGAACACAAAGAAGCAATTAAGTTTACTAGTACTACACTCTCAGTTGCTACTAACTGATAATTAATCGTGATAATTGAGCATCGAAACTCGCTACAAAAAAAAACAAAAGAAAATTTTGAATAAATACCAGTTCAAGTGAATTAAAACAGCGTGAAATTTTGAATTGAAAATTTATCGAGCTGCATTGTCGCTTAATACTTACACAAATTTATGTACGGCAAGTACAAAAAAGAGCATATTGCCGAGGTGATAATCCTAAAGGAACGGTAAAAATTTAAATTTTAAAATAAGCAACGACAAATTGTTAATGTTAATTAAATTGAAAATTCAAAAAAATAGTTATTTTCTAATTTTCATCATCAATTATATCACGGATTAAGATGACTACTGTTGTTAATTGTTAGATCTGATGATGCTGAAATAAGCCAAACCGGTTATCCAAATAAATGCGAGCTTTATTTCAAAACTGAGAGGAATAAAATTAGACGCAAGATAATATTGCATAGAAAAAAAATTTCTCGTAGCAAATTGGAGAGAATAAAGCGGTTTAACATATTTATATGCAAAATTACCAATCCACTATAATTTAATTCATTGGTTGAAGCATATTTAGAGGCCGGTCATGTACGAGTAACTATGCAAATATTTTCATGCTTAGATTTTCTGAATTAAATTAAATTCTGATTTCCAATATAGTTGTATATTACCGTTGTTAAAAGCACATATACATATTAATAATCTATTTTCTCTATTAATGTACATTTCAATACGCGCAAGTAATTTACCCAATAAATTATTTTATGAAAGGAAATTATAATTTGTTTGACCGAACATTTAATAATTTCGGTCGAAGTCGTAATATCCTTTTGCAAGAAATAACAGTTAAACAACAAATAAAAAACAGTCTGCTCAAAACATTCAAACTTTTTTTGGTAAGCTGCCAAAGCTGCTAAGAGTTCATTGGAAGTTCACTTTCCGACCCGAGAAAATCTTTTGAATATTTTATTGATGGGTAAAGTTTTGTAGGCTTAAATTACAATTTTTTAAATTTAAATTTTAAAACCCAATGTGTACATACGTCTGTATGTGTATTGTGTACTACTTTTGAAAATGAAAAAAGTCATAAGCAGTTAAAAGTACACTAATATAATATAATAATTTTTTTTATGACTAATTATAGATTTTAAATCGAGAGATTTGGTGTTTTTTGTTTTCGTAAAATTATTAGTAGTGCGCAAGCAATCATTCAAGCGCCATTAGTATTCAAGATGGCAGCTATTTTCAAGAAAGTTTTTCAGCTTATTTTCTGAAGAAACCATTGGTTTGACAAAAAAAATGTTTAATATAAAATTGCTCCTTATTTAATTTTAAACAAAAAAGCAGTTTATAAAATATGCGAATTTTTTGATAATAAGAGTACATAAGAGTAAAAAAGAATAAGTTAGTTTTGTTAGAATGTAAAATTCTGAAAACTTTAAAAAAAGGGATATAATAATTGCAGAGTTGATGTGTTCTCTTCCTAAAAAGGTTAATTCTTTAGCGTCCTGAAAATCTTTTCCATAAAGATGCAACCCTTTTAAAAGAAGATGTAAGAGTTAAGGAAGGAATTCAACCCTTTGGGATTACATTTAGGTGAAAACGTCTATGGAGCAATCCTGTAATATGATCCTTACACATAAAATGCTTTTAGGGGTTAAGAAATATGCTAGACCAGAAACACTCTAAAAATAATAATTTTTTTAAATAGTTGGACTACCAAATTCAACAATCAAGACTACAATCAGACTCGAACTGAAGTTTTTAAGCCTTTTGGCTTCAGCAGGTCTAAAGTCTAACCAATACGCGAATGACTGCCTGAAGGACTGCTATAATAAAAGTTTCTTGTTTAAAAAAAGAAGGTCGGGAACTGTCGGTCAATTCACCTCACGATTTGAACTTTTTCCTATGCAACTTTTTAACTAACTTTTTCTTTTCCATTAGGAAAGAGGACACTTTTATAGGCAGATTAAAACAAAAATTTTGTAGGATTAGACAGGAGTTTTCGAAAAAATGGAATTTTAAAATTTGCAATTCGAGGGTCGCATAAAATTTGACAGAGCAGATACCCCGGTCAACTTGACGGTATTGACTTGCATATGCGCTTATTCGCATATGCGCGTATTCTGTTCACGGTACTTGTGCTCCGAACTTCAAACTAGTCTTAGTGTTGCAATTAAGACAAACGCAGAACTAGTCTTTAAGGTGAATCCTAGATTTGCCTACACTCTGCAAACCTTCACTACCGCTCGGGCCGCTATGCACCGTTTTGAGAAGCGCTTAACTTGCTAAAAATATCCGTGAATGTATAGTGAGATAACCCGAGCTATACAAATTTATTAAAATTTTGCTCAATCCAAAATTACTCTTTTGCTCGAATTCATTCATTAATTAACAAGAGACTCTTCAAATTGTTTTTAAAAATTGTAAATTAAAAATGCTTAAATTTGTTACCTTTCATATGGCCTTGTAACTTGCACGTGTATTTTGCAGCTGGCCACGCCTGGTCAAACAAATTTGCTGCGACGTATTTTTACACATCGACCAAAAATTTCCAATTTCTTCAATTATTCCAATTTATTATTTTGTTTGCACTGTACTTTATTAATTAAACAAAAAACAACTTTTATTAAAATTAAATTCACTTTAATTATCATCAAAATTCATATTTATAATTAAAATTCACGTTGCATGAAAATAACGCATCTATCGGCTTGCAAGCCGCAAGGCCGTCTTTCGAACCTCTACCTCAGTGTCTTGGACAACCTTCAAGCCCTACTCTTTTTACGCTCCCTACCTTCTTTACAACTAAAACCTTATTTACAGCATGTTTATAAATATTAAAGCCAAACTTTAAAATTATTTTTACAAAACAATAAAATTAACGTTTTTATGGTTTTCGAAACACGACAATAGATAGAACTAGCTAAAGGTGGAACTGGAAAGGAGTAGCACTCGATCGGTGTAAATTCGAGATTTGCCGTGATTGCGTCCATCAAAATCCACGCTCCGCGAACCCTCGCTGCCGCTCGGAGCGCTACGAGCCGTTTTGATAGGCGCTTGGCTCGCTAAAAATATTCCTGAACGTGAGCAGAACTCGCCAAAAGTCAAACTTAAAAGGGGTAGCACTAGACCGGGGTTGATTCGTGATGTGCTGTCGCTGCGAGCTCAATTCAAATTGTAATTTTTAAAGTTTAAAATTGAACTTTGCAACTGGCAAATGCAGAGCGGATCCGCTATTGCTACGTCGCATCGGCTAGTATGGTCACCATGCGATCGCTTCCCCCTTTAGCGTAGCGTAGCGGAATGGCTTTGCAAAGCGATTAGCGCCGTAGGCGCTTTAATCTTCTTCATCTGGTGAGTGAGTAACGGGCGTTGGAGATCTTGGATCAAAAATAAACGCTGACGTGGGTTTGACTGCGTCGATCTGTGTGATTAGTAATTTAAAGGGGAAAAATGAAAAATTTAGAATTTTGAACTTTGAGGAAGTTGAACCAAAGTTTGCCAAAAGTGTGTCAAAACATGTCAAAGAGGGGGTTCCTCCTTCAATTGCAATTATTAAGACTAATTCGGAGCACACGTGACGTCAACAGAATACGCGCACATGCAGATCGGGGTGCTTAAGCAAGTCGACACCGTTATGTCGATCGGGGTATCTGTTATGTCGGTTTTTATACGTCACTTGAATTGTAAACTTTAAAATGCCGTTTTTTCGAAAACTAATGCCTAATCTTACAAACATCCTACAAAATCGTCCTCTTTTCAATAGTGCATAGGAAAAAGTTTCAATCGTGGGGTGAATTAACTGACAGTAATAAAAAGATCAATTTATTATAATAAATGTCAACAAGCTATGCCTGATAGGCCGGTGCACAATTGGCTCCAGATGTTCAGTCACACTGTATATTTTCAAGTGGACTATGACCGATTACTTAAATGGTTGTAGAAAATCTTTTTAACGCAGTTGTATACAGATTTAACTTATATTATAAAGAGCCCGGCAAAAAATTTGTTCAGAATCTCAAAATAGATAAACCCGGCACTGAACGAATTCACAGTTTTGAATTTACAAAAATTTTGAAATTCTCAAAAGTCTAAAAATTGTTAAGAATTTTTGAAATTCTCTGGAGAATTAGAATATTCTAATAAGTCGAAGAATTGCGGGAATTATTACTGAGAAATGAAGGAATAGGAAACAAAAAGAAGAATTAGTGTAAAAATTTTGACCTACGGTTTACTCTTTCAGCAGCGTAGTGCAGGAATAATTATTTTTAGGCACCGCATAATTTTTCGATTAATATAAAAAGATGAGTAGATGAGATCTAGCAACCACGCTGACGTAGCAGTAAATATTTAATTTTAATTTTTTTATTTACCATATTTATCAGCTCTCAACCGAAAGTTGATACTGCACTATTTTACAGATTTTTAAAAATCGGGTATTTTTTGTTCTTTATAATCAGAAGATCATAGCAATATATTGTCATGTTTTGATACCATTAAAAATTATGTTTTGTTTAATTTTGTAAATATTAAAAGTTTATTTTGTTTTGAGTTTAAAAATTTTGTTACGTTCTGTGCACTTGAAGTTTTGTAAATTATTTAATTTTGTTACGGGTTTGGTAACGGAATGAAAAAGATTGCTTTACGCCAAGGTGCGTAAAAGTCAGCGGACCGATGTTTGTCCGTTGAGCGATTAATTTGACAATTTTAATGATCTTGGAAATAAAAAGCGGTTTGATTTAAATTAAAAATTATTTTAATTAAGTGAAGATATTAAAATTGTAAAATTTGAAGTTTTTGGTGATTTTGAAAGTTGAACCAATGCTGGTTCAAACTACTATGCTGAGGGCATAGCAATATTAATATGTTTAATGATGCTTGTTTCACTGAAAAAATAGTCGATGAAAAAATTATGAACAAAATTCATTATATTGATGAGACATTCATAATATTCATGAAAAAATCATTGAATTTATGTATTTGTTCATCACTATGATGAATTTTGTTTATTGGCGCAGCAAACCTTATGATATTTTTTTGAACGTTTTTTTTCGTCATTCAGCCAATGGGGAAAATACAAGTGACATTATTTTGGGATGTACATATTATGTTATATAATATTCTTAAGATGAAAGGATTTCTTCAAGGCATTATAAACTCGCTGATAATAATAATCGCTCGCGGCGTAATTTTTCTTTTGCAATTGCTGTAATTACTCGATCCATTGTACACCAGTGTAGTCAACTATGTAAATTCTTTCTTTGTACTGCTTGACAAATCTCTCTCATTTATGGTATATAATGTAATACTCATTAACTGACTTTGGTCGATATAAATACTTATTACTGAGACGAAAACTTTTCTAAATGTTCATCGATGAAAAATTAAAACAAACAAAAAAACCAAAATATTACCTCTCTCTGTAGTATTTCAGTAGTTGATTAACATCGATTCATTTGGGACTATTACTTTGGAACAGAGAGAGCAATAATACAATCTGAAATTTTAAGAACGGTTTCGGTTTCATTCTAGAACACGATCCGTAAACTTCCGGATGAATGATTTAAAGTAAAATTATTTTATAGCCAGGGGAATTGTCAGAGACACCAAGGTAGAAAGAAATCAATAATAAATAAATAATATAATATTTTGGATTGTAATAAATTAAGTCACACTATAATAGTGCAGTTTATCTCTTTCTAATGCGTAATGCTATCCTTAACTCCCAGTTAACGCAAGGTATTATAAAATTTTTAACAAGGCGTTAAATTAACTAAGCAATAGAAAATATTTGTTAGTACTAACAAGTCAATGAAAATCGTCTGTTAATTTCTACGGTTTGTTAAAAGTTTTATGAAACTGGGCATAAGTTTGTATATCTTTGATTGGCATGAATACTTTTAATTCAACAGAAATTTTGTTACGTACTTATATATAAAAATTTTGTAAATTATATTATTTTGTTACGAGGAACAACAGAGGGAGAAGCGTGGTTTTATGCCGAAGAGCGTAAAGGTCGGTGGACGTATTTTGTTCTCCGATCTGCTAATTGGTTGTTTTTGATAAATTTTGATATTAAAAGTGAGTTTATTTTAAATAAAAAGTTGTTTTATTTAATTGAGAATGTTACAAGATAAGAAATTTGAGAAATTGGAAAATTTTTGTGAATTTAAAATTATTTCACAACGAATTTGTTTGATAAGTCAGACAGCTACGCAGCGATGCGACACAATAACGAAATTAAGAAAAGAAGAGTCTCATGCTTTCCAAAAATTGCATATTACCTCCAGCCTATAAAATTAAATTGAATTTGATAAATTTAACATTTTGTGAAATTGTTACTGAGGGTACATCGCAATATATTACTTAAGCGTAAACAGACACACTGATAATCGTCTCGTGACACACAAATCCACCTTGTGATTAATAAGCTATTTTAAGTTCAAGTTAAATAATAATTTTATTAGCATTTTGAGATATATTTTGAGTTATACTACTTATGCTATTTTTGGTAAAAAATGTTTTTGCAATATATATTTTGGTCATTAATTCAACTTTCTATTCGCATTTAGATCATTTTACAATCATTCATGCGTTCTGTTTATATTGTATTTTTATGAGACCCGAATATTTAAAATCAATCTCTTGAAATTGACTTGAATAAATCAAAAGCGTTGTGAAAATCGATAAATAATGCTTTCTTTGTTTTAACTTTTAGATTCCGAGTTTTTATAGAAAATTGTTGTAAAATTTTAAAGATGACATTAAAATGAAACCATTAAACTAAGGATCAACATAAATTTTTACTTTATATTATGAAATAATTGAATTTGATGTATCGATCTTTCACATAAGAATCGGTGAAGTAGCTTATTCTGTTGACGGTGCGTATGCTCGACGTAAATAAGTGCAACAACATGCGTAAAAGTTCACTTCTAGCCGTGCCGCTGTTAACAACATATAAATTAATTTAATTATAGTTGAATTTAACTTAAAAACAAAGATCTGCGTATTTACCCAGTAGGATCAGTCTAGAGAGTTATATATTAACGGCTCGTAGCGCCTGTAGCGTAAAGAACCGAAGCAAAGAGTGCGGAGTATCGGTTTTGACAAACGCAACCACGACAAATCTTGAATTCACCCTAAAATCTAGTCGAGGGTAATTTTTTAACTCAAATTGTGCCTTAAAGTACTTTAATAAAATAAAAACACATCATGGGCGGGATTAATCCTATAGAAATAGCCAATACAGTAGCCGCTTTTAATAATCGTGGTTTTTCGGTTATTTTGCTAAAATTTATGGTTGATTCATAAATTTTAAAGTTTATATAATATGTAATTTAGGACGTAATCTACAATTTTTTTTTTAATCGAATGTTCGCACTTATCGCATTACTCCCAATAACCAGTTTATATAGTATACTATTTTATACGTTTCTAAAAACTTGATCTTGACAAGTTTGAAAAATAATACGACAGAAAAAACTTAAAATTAGATTATAAATATTTCTCTAACTTTTTTTCAACACCTGAGCGTAATTTATTCTGTTATGCGCAATCAATAACTTCTTCATTTGTAATAAATTTAAATTATTGCAATTAGCGCTGTAAATGTTTCGAAATCGTAGCTAGCTTGAGGACTTCTTACTTTGTCGCACGCTCTTCATCTAAGTAAATTTTGCCATCAGCAATAGATTTGCATAGTGAAGTCAGTGGCGCGTAGCGCTCTGAAATAATAATACGTCAACGTTAATTTAAAACCCTTTCTAAATCCACGATTTGCTCTCTCACAACCACAAAAGCTATTAAATTAAATCAATTTGTGTGTCTTAACCACATACGTGCCATCCGATTGTTGCGTGATTATTAATGTGTCTTCATACCGAGGAAATCTATAATTTCATACATTTGGAAAATCAACTTCAATTATCGTCTTGCATTTTTATCTATCTAAATCTTATCATTTTGTCCGATAGATTCTGTTTGTTTTTAGGAACAGCGTAAAACTAGGATTGACGGCTTTATCAGTTGCTTTATGCAGTGATAAGCGGTGTTCACGAAGCAGTCACCTATCTAACGAGCGGAACGTCTGCGTTCTTACAGCCTTTGAAACCTTTAAAAATATTTTAATAAAATTCTGGTAAAAAAATTACATATATTTCAATTATATAAATGAAATTTTGCGAATTGTTCAAAAATACGCGTACAAAAAGCCAAAATGTACAACAGTACATTCTATTGGTTGTTTCCATAAGATTAGTCCCGCCTATAGTGAGTTTTTATTTTGTTAAACTAATATTGTTTAAGATTTTAAATTTTTGTAGTAATGGCTAAGACCGAAGATGTGAGATTTGCTGTGGTTGAACTTGTGAAAACGACCCGGAACGGCCGAACCGGAGGGGACCGAAGCATAACCTGCAGAGGGTCTATACTAATTAAAAATATTCCCCTAGACCGGTCCACCTTGGTAAAATGTGATTTATTAAATGATGTTAATAGCTGCATAGTTAAGAGTCAACTGCTGCGATCTTTTCTCACTTAAACATACTTCTGTTCATATTTACGTGGAGCATAAGAACAGCTAGCTGTGTGCGACTTGATTATTTCTTAATTTTAAATAAAAAATTATGTAGATTCAAGAATCTTTAGTGTAAAACTTGAATAAATTAATACTGCATTTTTTTAAATAATTAGATATAATAATTATTTGAATGATAAAATATTTTTAGGAAAATTAAAATTGAAAGTAAATATACGAAAGCTTTTCTTTTATTGGCGAATAAAAGAAAACTTAATGATAAAATGTTTTATTAATGACTGGAAGCTGTTTCGATTTAAAGAATAAAGCGGAAAATTATAAAAAAAGTAGTCACTAAATTTTAATTCTAATTAGTGCAACCACAAATTATAAAACTTAAATTGGAAATTATGAATAAATCGTTTAAAGATTGATAAATTAATGAGGCACCTTTAACTGTAAAATGTTTTACAAATTGAAAACAATAGCGGAAATACAAAAATTAAATCCATTTTATTGAAGTTGAAATTTTAAAAATATAACGAAAATTTATTTAAAATTATTTTGGAAGAAAAAGTAATCCAGCTTTTCCCTGAGATAAATTTAAACATGAACATGATAAAAATGGAAAATATGGACATAGAAGAAATGATAAAAAAGTTATTTGAAAACACACAAAAAAATAAAAAAATATACAAAGGAATATCGAATAAAGTTTTAGCAAAAAATTTCATGAAAATAAAACTTAAACAAAACTAAACAGAATACGAATCAAAATAATGAAAATTTGGAATAAGATACATCTAATAAAAATTAAAAAACCAAAAATTATATAAAAGAAGCGTCAAGCTTATGACATTAAAATTAATTAACAGCATTACAAAAATTTTAAAAATAATTAAAAATTTTAAATTTAAAATTATTATAAAAAAAATATTTTAATATAGTATAAATTAACTTGTCAAATATTTTAAATTAAAAAGTTTTAAATTGAACTGGTTAATTAAAAATTAATAACATTTAATATTTTTATTGATCTTTCAGCGAAGGCTTTGTTGAAAGCTCAATAAAAATTTTGAATGTTATTAAGGTTTAATTAACTTGTCTAATTTAAAACTTTTTAATTTATAAAAAAATATAAGAAAAATTTATTAGTTTCTGTTGGAATGAGAATTTTGCAGAATTAAATTTAAAAATTGTCTATAGGTTAATTACATTTTAAAATAAATTAGAGGTATATGAAATTTGTAATATAATCAATTATATTTTGATTGTTAAAAATTATTTGATTTTATGAAATTAAGATGAGCAGTGTCATGCTTAATTTATTGATTTGGTTTGGACTAATAAAAATTATAATCAATAGATAAGTGGTTTAAGTAGTGTAACTCGATATTAATCATATCAAATTTTTAGCATAAACCAAAAAATGCACAAAACACTTTTTTGAAAACTAAAATGTTTAAGTTATCACAATATATAAATACACTGTATGTATATTATACCGTTACTATTATCCGAGAATTATTACAAAATAATAGAACTAATCCCGTAATTACTGAAGAGATCCTTACCGCTTTAGACATCTGCCTTAAACAAAACTATTTTAAGTTTAATGGAAAATTTTATCTTCAAAAGGATGGTTTACCTATGGGAAACCCTTTATCTTGTTAACTAGCTGATATTTTTATGGATCATGTCGAAACCAAAATTCTTTGTTCAGAATTCAAAAAACATATAATTTATTGGTACAGATATGTTGACGATATTATTATTTACTTCAATCGTTCCCTCAGACAATTAGATCAACTTTTTAACTTTATCAACATACAACACAATAATATTAAATTTACTAAAGAAATAGAAGTAAACAATAGAATCAATTACTTAGATCTCACAATAATTAAAGACAATAATAAACACTCTTTTGACATTTTCCATAAACCTACGGAAAGTAATATAATCATTCTTAATAGCTCCGCACATCCTTTTACACATAAAATTGCATCTTTCCGCGCTTTTCTCAATCGCTTAATTAGAATTCCCCTAAGTAACGTAAATTTTAAAAAAGAATTAGACAGAATTAAATATATCGCGATCTCTAATGGATAACAAGTCACTCTTATAAGAGTGACTTGGTATTATTGTTATAATTTATTTTAATTTAATATTTGAAAACTATTTATTGTAAAATGCACCAAAATTGTACAATTAAATCAAGTGGAGTAATATGATGGTATTTTTGATATAGAATTTTTTATTTATAAATTTTAATTTTGTAGAAGTTATTATAATTTATTTTAATTATAAATTTGTAGTTACTGCGTAAATCTTTGGCTGGCGAGGTAGCTCAAGTTAAATCCGACGAATTTAATTAAAATTCTGTAATAATTTATAATTAAAAGTTTTTAAATTTCTTTTTTGTGATTTGTAGTTTGGATGATGATTTGGTAATGTTAAAAGTTAAATTAAAGCAGAAGCAGTAGATAAATAGTTATTTTTATCATTAGGCTAAAAACTGAATTTTTCCGAGTACGAGTTTTTTTTACAGGCCGAGGTGGATTAGGCGAGGCCTGCATTTACGAGTACTTGGAAAACAGTTTCCTGCCGCATGATAAACGTTATTTTTTACGCCGACTTCTATAATTAATTATATAAAATTTAATTATTTTTTGAAATATTTGGTATTAGGGATTTTTTTTGTAGATGTTGGTAGTAAAATATTTTAATTCAAAATTTGACGTTTAAATTTAACTAACCTTAAAAAATATAAGTATTTGTTACATTTATTTTTTATAAAATTATCTAATAAAAATATAGTATACTTACATATAATTATAAAATAATAAGTGAGCTGTATTATAATTGCATTAAAAAGTGCCTTTTATCACAAAAATTTGTAATATCTATTTAATTTAATTCATTTTGACGTACAAAACATAACCAAGAATACCAACATCTTATAAAATAATCACTGTTTTTTTCAAACGCTAGGCGAGAAAACCAACTTTTCAAGCCGCATTTGAAATATGCAATTGAACACTTGCCTGATGGAGGCGTAAAAAAGATATTGGTTGAAAAATAAAATAAAATAGAAAAAAATGAATTATAGTTTGGAAATTAATTAAATAGTATAATTTTATCAAGTATTTAAATTAAGAATTATTGAAGGAAGGAAAATCAAATTTATACGCTATATCAGACAGCTGGACACCGGCATTAACTTTTATTTGGCGAGATAATTTATGATTGATTTTAACAAAATTAAAAATTACTTTGGGCAAAAATTTTATTGTACTCTACAGCAAATATTGAATTTTAAAAATTATTTGAATTAAAAAATTCTATTAAGTCTGAGATTGGAACCCAAAATTTCCAGCAATCAAACTAATGCGCTACTGTGATTGGAATTTTTGAATTTCTACTGAAAATCTAATTACATTATCTCAAATATAATAAGATTATACAAATTTAATAAAAAAAAGTCGGTAAAAATCAATTATTGAATTATGTCTACTCTGATCCTGCGTCTAAATTAATAAATGCGATTCGCTTTTTGCTTTATCTTTATCGTGCATATTTAAATTTATGTTTTTTTCTTGTTTTTATCGTAATTCCAATTAGCTCAGAGGACTACATTACAAAATGTGCCTTACAGGGAAAGAAGTTGCGCACCAATGCTTAAGAAAGATTTATGATTGAGATTTCAAGTTTTGGAAAGTTGACGGAATACGAAGCACTTATAAGTTTATATTAGTTTTTAAATTAATTATGAGTGTACAACTAAAGCAATTAAATGTAAGCATAAACTTGGTTGATATTTACGTTAATGAAAATAAAGATTACCTTTTTCAAGTTTGCTTTTTTGCTTTTTTTATTTTATTTTGCCTTTCACAAGTATTTGGCATGTTTTAATTCAAGATTATCACTTTTGGTTAAAATCTTTCAAGTATCGTAAAATGTATAGAGAGATAATGATGGTAAAGATATTTGGGCTTTTAGGCTTTAATCTTAATAATTTTTAATTAATTATGCATAAAAGGATTACACAATTTCAGCGTGCATTAAATGTGGTTTATACAAGATTAAAGAAACTTTAATCTTTAAATTACGCACTTCACAGCAGACACTTATGGGATTATACTACCTAACTTCAAATATTTAGTATTTTCGCATTTACTATTGAAACATTTACAAAACACTTTAGAATAACTAATATATTTGTGTTTGAACATAAAATAAACAATGACAAATTTCAGTACTAAAACGAAAACTAATTTTGCAATTCATTCGTGGTAATAAACAATGATTATATTAATAAACCAAACTCGAGAATTAAAGCTATAATAATTTATAAATAGATCCGTTATTATAACACATAAAGCATTATCAGATGAGGCCCCGGTTTCGCAGTCATTCGCGATTTTAGATTCTAGAAAATAACTGATTGCACAAGACGCGAATATTAAATTTACAATACTTATTGAAATTAATAATAGTATTAATTTTTTCGACTTCATCATTTTTAATCATATAAAAAATAACGTTTTTTATAAACCTACTATAAATGAGTCAGTTATTCACATCAGTTCAGAACCTCCCTTAGCTCAAATAATAGCTTTATTTTACTAATTTTCAATCATTTAAAAGTAGCTCTTCTAAGTTCAATTTCATTGACTTAACTAAAAAAAATTATTTTTTTTTAAATAATAGAAAATTAACTTAAATATGTACATAATAAACAGGGCTCGGAATGAACAAATTAAATAAAATGTTAAAATAATAAATTTTTACTGTTAAGTGAAAAATACGTACTTACATAGAAAAATAGTATTTAAAAAACAATAAAAAATAGCTAAATTAAGATTTAACAGGTTTGGACTTAGAATATTTGAATAAGCAGGAAAAATAAAAATGAAAATTGATAAAAATTTTTGAAATAATAAATTACGTTATAAAAAAATATAATAAAAACTTAAAATAAAATATTTCATTAAAATATAATAAAATATTAAATATATTAAAAAAAATGATATGGGAAAAGAAATAAATTGTGTACCAAATGGCGGCATACTAAATAAGCGAACGAAAACAAACATGTATTTTAATATTAAAATCAGGTTTCAAATAATAAGAATTTGATTATTTTTTAAATTATGTCATACTCATCGTAATGTAATTAGCAGATTCGTTGTATTTAGTTCATTTATAAACTAAAAATAAAAAAATTGGTTGACAATTATTTTATTTTGCATATTTTCAATTTTTTAGTGCTATTTATAGCGCTAAAAGTTTACTTTTTTAGTGCTATAACTTCCGAGCCCTGATAATAAGTAATATTATAATATATTGTCGTATTTCGAAACACTAAAAACCATTGATTCATTTATTTTGTAAAATAATTTGGGAGTTTGGATTTTGTTTATTTATTTATAATCACATTGTATAAAGTTGTTAAGTTTTGCTGTAAAAATAAAGGTGGGAGAAGTAAGAGTAGGAGTGGGACCAGCAGGTCGATGCAAGAAGACTTGGGCTACGGCCCTGACGACGAATGGACGACGCGCAATAACAATTAAATTTTGAAAAATTAATAAAACGAATTTAATAAAAATCAATTAAGTTAATTTGAATTGTTGTTTTTTTTTAATTTAATAATTAAAGTGAAGTGGCAAATTGGAAAATAGGAAGAATTTGTGAAAATTTAGTCGATGCAAAGGTGCATAGCAACAAATTTGTTAAGCCAGCTGCAGGATAACATGTGCGCTTCAATCACACACAAAGGTAAATTTGAGCAATTTTAATTTACAATTTTAAAACAAAAAGGAGTCTGATTGTTCAAAAAAATGGATGAAACCGACCTAAGGTGTAATCTTGGAACAAAGTTAAATTTTAGAAGATTGGCATAGCTCAGGTCATTACATTAAATTGGCGCCGCAACGTGAGGTTGGAAAGGTTTCGATTTCATTACGATATAATATATAATATATTGAGATGACCCGAGCTATACAAATCTTTAAAATTTGCTCGTTCCAAAAATTATTCTAGCTGGGTGTACATCCATTATTTTAGCTATGAGCTCTTCAAATTGTTTTTAAAAATTGTCAATTAAATATTAAAATGCTCAACTTTTCTTTGCAATTTATGGCCTTGCAAGCGCACATGTACGCTCCGCATGTGGTTTCAACTCGTCGGTCTAATAAGTTTTCTTTGTGTATTTATTTTAACAAATAGCCAAATATTATCACAATTTCTTCCAAATTTTAATGTTCTCAACACCCACTTCACCACAATTAAAACAAAACATCAACTCAATTTATTTTATTAATTTTCAAACAATTAACAATTTAAATTTGTATTGCGGGAATGACGTTCGTCCGCCCGTCAATTCGACGTAAAGGCGTGAGCCTAAGTCTTCTACAACCTTTAAGCCCCACTCTTTTTGTCTATATTTCTCCCACCTTATTTACAGCTAAAACCTTATCTACATTGCATTTTTAGAATAATAATTTAATAATTTATAATAACAAAATTAAAACTTCAAAATAATTTTACAAAATAAATGAATTAATGGTTCTATGGTTTCGAAACATGACAATATAATTAATAAAATGGTTAAGGTTATTAACATGTGATAATATTTTTTATAAAATTAATTTTATAAAAAATATATAATTAATATGTACAATAACCCTGGTTATTGAATATTAAAATTTGTCCTTAGGTCAAAAATTTATCGCAATTTAATTGTTTTAAGAGTGCATTTCTTATGATTTCATCTTACAAAAAAATGACACATACCAACGTGAAAGATAATCTAATTCTTTATAATATTATGTTTTTCTTATTCGTATATAATAAAAATTGGCCAGGTTATAACTATCTGGTGTAAAAAAAGTGTGAACCTGAAAATACAAATTGCTAATTTAGTTACTTTATTGTATTCCGACAAAAAAGTGCATTAACTATTTTTTTATTGTTTAGAAAGATCAATAATTTGGCAGATATATTTTATAAAAAAAAATTATAGACTAAGAAAATCTAGTTTTTTAATTTAAATTATAAAAAATATATTGAAATTTTGAAAGTAATGTAAAAATTTTTATCGTACACTATCATATAACTACTACCGCCTGAAGTTTTTTTTTTCTTAAAATCCAGTTTCTAACAGATAAATATTTATGTCCATAAAGAGACAAATTTATTTATTTGGAGAATTTCATTACTTGTCGAATATTAAAATACCTATAAATTCGCCCAGAAAAATAACCTGTAGACAAAAAAATTAAATAAAAGAAAATTTCATAAGCTTCAAAAAATACTCATACAGTTTTTATTAAAAAATCCGAACTTTTTAAAATATACGCCGAAATACTAAATCTTTCACAAATTTATCGAAATTGTTCTGAAATAAAAGTAATTTTAAAATGTGTATATCGCAGAAACTAAACGACCGAAAAAAATTCTGTACTATATTACATAATATACAGAATGTATTGTAGTGCTTACCTACTGCTCTTTATTAAACTCTATCTCTTTTATGGGTCGAGGCGTTCTTCGAAAGTAAATGGTTACAAATAAGACAATAAAATAATTGATAATATAAGATCGTATTTATTTTGCAACCTGGCTAAAACAAAGCCAGGACTCACACAACTTGTAGGCCAGCACGAATTTGATGAACTAAAAACTTTCTCTTTTTTTTCATTTATTTTCAATGATCGTATGCATCTGCTTCTTGGTAATGATTATGTTTAGTTTTCGTATTTCTGTAGAATCACTGGCTTCTCACTTTGATAAACGCGTGGTGGAGATGATTTCCAAACTCAAAAAATATCGGACTTCTAGTCCACACTAATTATTGTTGGGATTTATTCTCAAACAATCCAAACACATTAACAAAACTCTCAACACGCGTTTAATTTAAATAAATTAACTCGACTTGCTCAGACGAAGATCTAAGAATAACTAATGATGCTGACCGTTGTTATTTTCTACATCCCCAACGTTCCTGATTGATTATCCCTTTTCGTTGGTTCTCCCACGATTCTTTTATTTTGACTTTGATCTATATTTTTATTTGTATTAATTTTCTAAATCAATGTTACTGCATGTCGGCTGTACTTGTTCTATTCCGTACCTACTGTCTGCAAGTTGGTGAGTCATAAACATAACAACAATTAAAAATATAAATAAAATTTAATTTAAAATTAAATTTATTAGTAACTAAAACGGAAAACAACTTAAACTAAATAATACAACATAAATAAACGAACAGAATCAAATTGCGCACCAATAAAGTGTAAATGAAGAACAGAAACGTAAAGTCCTGCTTTATTGTTTCTCAGGTTGCAAAGTCAATGTTTTATTTCTAAATACGCAGCCCATCTCTTACCGCTTGGTGTGGACACAGCAATATCTTAAAGTGATTATTAAATTTTTAAAATTATTTTCAATTATTTAATTATAAATTTTTATAAATTTCTCGCGGAGCAAACCTTCGATTTCAAATTAGCATTTGTTCGCTAAAGCAGATAAGACATACGTCGGCTTTCTTACAACTTATTTTTTGTACTTATTAAAATATTCAATTAAATTAATAATTAATTAAAATTTTTATCGCAGCAATTGATTTTTTTCCAAAACCCCAATGGCAAAGATTTGTTCGTGTTATCGGTTTGCAGCTGTCCGACCTTCTATCAATTTTGTCGTTTCCTCGACAAATTATTCAAAATATTATATCAATTTTCAAAAAATCTAATTAAATAATTTCTATTAAAAAAAGCGTTCATCTAAATAAATTAATTTGAATAAATCTAAAAATCTCCAACTTACAAAATCAAAAAATTCCTGTTTGCAGCCAATCTTGACCAAAATATTTTCAAATCAAACTCAAGTACAAACTCCAAAATAAATTCACAATTTCAAAATTATTCGTACAAAAAGAACTCGAGATTGGTGGAGCAAAGATCTAGGCGTTCTATCCGTTTTTGCCATCTTGGCAAAAAAGCCTCTACTCTCTTTACTTTCTTGCCAACTTTTACCTTTTTAAAATTTGCTTACACCAAATTTCAAATTCAAAATTCCACAAAATCTACAATTAAATTTACAAACAGCAGAAGCGGACAAATTACTTTGTCACACGACATCTTTTACCCCCTGTGAATTTTATCCGTTCATAAAATGTTGTGGTACAAATAAAAAAATATCAACAAAATAATTTAAATAGCTGATTTTCAAAACTTTGCCGCTTTTCATTTTATTTTTATTTTCTCACCTTCTACAAAATGATTCCATTTCGCCGGTAACTCTTTCTGCCACCCCCTATTTCACCTTCTCTTTTGTCTTTCTCTAATTTCTCTTTCTTTTACGCTAGCTTTCTTTGATGTTAACTTCTTTTCCTTAAAATTATCCATCTTTTTAATTTTAGTTTTTTCTGTTTTTTTCTTCTTTTTTATATTGCTAATAATTTTTTCTTGCTTTTGTCTTTTTTTAATAAAATGTTTTCTTCTTGCTTTTATTTTCTTATTATTCTTTTTTTTGCTTATTTTTCTTTTTTTTCTTGCTCTTCTTTCATCAATAGTTCCTGTTTTTGTTCATCATCTCCATTAATTTCAGTCACTTCTTCATCCGTGGCAATCAAATTGTTCTTTTTTTCTTCTCATTTCTGATTTCTTCCTCTTTTTTCTCTCTCTATTAATTCTTTCTTATATAGCGTTCATCTTTTCCGAGTAATTCTTCCCTGTCTTTTTGCTCTTTTTTCAAAATATCTTCTCGTGGCTATCATGTCCGCCGATTATCTCATTTTTCAATGTTTTGTTGGACGCCAAAAATTAAGTTAAAAAAAAACGTTTCTGCGTCGTGCGCCAAATTAATTGAAGTGATTATTACATTTTTCAAATTATTTTCAACTCAAAGAAAAACTCACGATCGGCAGAGTAAAATAAAACGTCTTGGCAAAAAAGCTCCTACTCTCTTCACTTTGCCAACCTCTACCTTTCTAAAATTTACCTACAACAAATTTCAATTTCAAGATTGAACAAAATCTACAAATAAATTTACAAACAATAACAAGAGCGAGCAAAGCACTTCGTAACACGACAATATATAAAAAAAAATTATTACTTTCTTACATAATTTTGATAGTTTCAAAAGCTGTAAATAAGACAAACGGGTGCAGTTGGTCTCGTCTGAATATTTAATTTCACGTCCTAATTTATTTGTTTTAAAAAAATTATTAAAAATCAATTGTTTTCTTAAAAAAAAAAATCTTAAATTATACATTTTTTAATAAAAAAATATATATGCCATAAAAATGCAAAAAATGATAAATACATTTTTTGTTAGTTTTAATTTTGATTTTCTGTAAAACGCACTTTTTTAACAATAAATGGTTAACAAGGTTAATTTTTACTATAACAGAATAAAAATTAAATTATTAAATTATTAGAGTAGAAATTTGATTTTTACGAACAGGCAAAAAATAGCTGATACTTAAAAAAATTTGGACCAAAATGGAGGAACTTCAATATTCAGCAACACTTGAATGAATCTGATCTAATTTTTAATTAACAATTGAAAATTATTAATTTAAAAAATATTAAAATAATAATTAATTATAATTTCAGTTAATAACTGAAAATTGTAGATCAAATTTATAAATTAAGGACTACCCTTATTACTATAAAAATATAATGTCAACGGTAAAAATCTTGCGAGTATAAAATTTTGATGTATATTATGTAATTGAAAATTAGATTAACTCATTATTAATATAAAGAGTGACGCGCTTGAGCGGATTTATCCGTTATTAAGCTTTCGTTGCGTATACAGTAAAACGATTAGCAATATCAATTAAACATTAATTGAAATGATCTCAAGAAATTGAACGAATTTTACTTTTTTAATCCAATTAAACAATTCTTTAATTTAAATTGTGTTTTCAAAATTTAATTAAATCTTGATTTGACAAGATTGGATTTAATTAAACGATTCATAGTAACAATTAGATGAATCTTTGAATGTGTTTTAATGGTTTGACGAATATATTACGTCTATGTTTTATTTAATCTTAGTAAATAATATAGTATTTACAAAAATTAATTGATTCTGTTGAATTATTTAATCAAGTTAGATATTTTATTTACTTTAATTAAATGATATATTTAATGATTAATTTAATCTAAAACATTAATTTATATTAAAAAATTTACAATTAGATTAAAATTAGGTTTTATAAGTAATTTCGTGATAGTTTTACCAAACCTACATATTTAAATAAAACCCACACACATTGGCGTCGCGATTTTGGTAATTAAAATTTCGAGATTCTACTGTAATATTTGTAAATTAGTTAAATAAATTTACGAAATGTCAAAATCATTAAATCTATAAAAAGTTATAATTTACTGAAAGTTTAAATTTTCTTTTTTAGTTTAGACATTTTTTGTGAATTGTTTGTTTGAAACAATAAATTAAGAACATCTACACAAATTAAATTTTTGTTTATTGTTAATTAAAAAGATACGTTAATTAAAATAATTAGGTTAATTAATAAAAAGTAAAAATAATTTTGAAATAAAAAATGAAACAGAATTCTTTGTTTTACTGCTGCTAAGAGCAATCGCCAAAACAAGTTTTTATTGTATTAATCTTAGCTTTGACTAATAAATGCGCGTGTTTACCGACTCGGATTAATAAAATCTATACAATTTTACTTTTTAAACTCATAAATTTGTAATAAAAAATAAAAATCAATTCTGTAACTTTCATCTTAGCAGAGTAAAAATTACGTATAGCTTAAAATACGACAAAATCAATTTCGTAAGCCCGTGGATGCGAATTATCCCGCTTTGAATTTTACATTCAAAATTTATTTTTAGCCAAAATTAGTCTAACAAAATTGTGAGATTTTTACATAAATCTTTATATTACGAATGCTACTTGAAAGTTTTATATAATTTCGGCGGAGAACTGTTAGATGGTGGAATCATGAATGGCGCCATGCTATATAATAGAATTGTCTAAAAGTTGAATGAAACTTTTATTGTGTCGAGATAAAAAAACATTTCATTTTCAGCGTCCTGCTTTTTGGAGATAACATAAATATTTTGTTTATAAATTTTTGCTTCGGCTTCAAAACGAGCTCAACATATATTTACAAATTTACATAGGGCAAATAGCCGCACTTCGTTTTACATTAAATATTTATATATTATGTAGACTGAATATGTCTGAATATTCAAAGATTACATTCAGACGGTTCAATAAATTTTGGATTTTTATTAAATTATTAATTTAGCAATGCCGTCAAAAACATTAAGCGGTGGATGATCTTATGAAATTTATTTTATACATTAAATATACTGTGCTCTTTGATACGAAGGAGACGGGTCGAGAGACAACAAAAACATTAAATAAATCACAGGTTTCGAGTTCTCTATAAAATACTATTGGGTTGTACGGAAAAACAAAGGAAATTTTAACCAAGCTTCCCTAGACAGCTAATCCACTTAAAACATTACAAAGAACAGAAATTTTTAATAAAAGTATATTTCGCAAGAATTGGACTATTAAATTACTTTTACCTCCATAAAAACCAAGAATTGAGAAGTAATCCGAATTGATAGCAATCAATTTTCATTTTCAAAAATAAATAACAAAAATATTTTCCTTTCAAGGGGAAATGACATTCCAAACTAAATTTGGGTTATAAATTTTCCATTTAAACGTAATTATTTTACGTAAAAGTAAATATCATCTTAAATCGGCAAAATCACTGCTTCGCATGTCATTTTACAGCTAGATTAAACATCAAAATCAACAGTTACACAACAAAGTTTGTGGGAACTAACTGAAATATTGTTAAAATTTGTTTACTATGTAGTATACACCAATATTGAGAGGTAAATTGTACAAGGACAATCGGATAACTTAGACTACTAGAAAAATCGCCTAAGGGATGGCTTTTTCTTTCGGTTTTGACTTTGTCTTTTTGCCAATTGGTTAGACTTATATAGAAGTAATTCTTAAATCTATATCGTATTGATGTACACCGGCAGGCTAAGCTAAGAAATTCTGTCAAGTCTGAGATTCGAACCCAGAATTTCCGCCTGTAACTCAACCAACAATCACATCAATCCACTACTATAGTTCTACAAAGTGGTTGAACCAGATTAAAAATTTTACGAACAGGCTATATAGCAGATTAGGTACTTATGCTGTATATAATTGCTTAAATAAGACGAAAAAAGAAGTAGTAACCAAAAGTTTCTAAATTGATTATGGATGTTCACCAGTTCACCTCAGTATTAATTCTTTTGAAATTGTATTGTTATTCAAAAATTGTATCGATTATTGTACAAACATGCTAAAGAACTTACTGAGAAAGTATGCCAGGGCTGATCTAGGTCGGTTGGACGCGGCTGTTTGGTATAAGACTTAAATCGTCCAACTACAAAGCGCGAGACCGCGGTTCAATGCCAGGTTTTATGAGGTCATAATCTAGCAAAGTTAGCATCCTACTGGAATAAAATGTCGTGTTTCGAAAACCATAGAAACATTAATTCATTTATTTTGTAAATTATTTTAAAGTTTAAATTTGTTTATTATTTATTTATTTGTATCATATTGTATAAAACAGTTAAATGCTAGCAGTAAATAAGGTGGGGAGAACGAAAAAGAAAAATAAAACTAGAAAAGAGAGAGGCTTGAATAGAAACACTTGGGCTGACGCCTTCACGTCGAGTAGATTAGCGGACGAACATCATTCCCGCAATAAAAATTTAAATTGTTAATTGTTTGAAAATTAATAAAATGAATTAAGTTGAGTTGATGTTCTGTTTTAATTGTGGTAAAGTGAAGTGCTAATAAATTGGAAAAATTGAAAAAAGTAGAAATTTTTAGTCGATGCATAAAAATTACATCGCAACAAATTTGTTTGGCCAGACGCCAGCTGGAATACCATATGCGGAGCGAGAGCGCACGTGAAGTCAAAGTCCAATACCACATGAAAGGAAAAAAAATTTGAGCATTTTAATTTACAATTTAATAAACTTCAACTACAAGCTAAGAGTAATTTTGAGATTAAGTAAATTTAATAAATTTATAAAGCTCGGGTCATCTCATTAAATTGTCACCCAGACGTGGGGCTTGAAAAATTTTGAATTACATAGCAATATGTAGGTGCTCACAGAACAATAAATGCTAAGTGTAAATTTGGTACATCACATGGCAATAACTGAACGTAGTCTTAATTTAAGAAGAAGAAGAAAGAAGTTTGACGCAAGACGCTTGAACGCGAAGCATTTTGAACGCAAAGCTTTCTTGACGCAAAACGTTTACACGCGAAGAATAATTCTTACGACTGTAGCTTTTTATAAAAATAATCTAACATCTCACTTAATAACCATATTTTTGCAGTGGCTTAAGTTAAAAGTATTCTTTTTAACCTAACCACTAACTTTTCTATAAATATTTAACTAAATATAACCTATGCCTTATTTTTGAACTTAATTTCTAAAGAATGGCACTAGATGATTTGATTCTTGGTAATTTCGTTCCCGGTTATTTGATTCCTGGTAATTTAATCCCCTGGTAGTTTCGCTCCCGGTAGTTTTACCTTCGGTAATTTGATCCCCTGATAATTAGATCTTTTGGTAAATTGGTTTTCGGTAATTGTATTGTAAATAAATAACATAAACTAACACTAACCTACTGACAGATTCATGTCTTCGCGTGGATCTACCTTTTACGTACAGATTAAACTACCGGGGGTAAAATTACCAGTGAATCAAATTACAAGAATTAATTTACCGGGGGTCAAATTACTTGGGATCAAATTAGCGTATACGCTAAAGAATCCACTAACTTGATCTTTAACTACATAAGATTTTGATGATAATTAGCAAGTTTTATTTAACAAATACCCAAAAACCGTAAAATGCAATCCAAATATTTTATTGGACGTCTTCATATGTTTATCTTAAGCCATCGAGAAATTCTATGTATAAATATAATAATTGCACGTAAATGTTCTAAATTTGTGCATCACTACGGTAGTCGTTTCTTTTAAGAATATAGTATTTAAATTTGAGTTTTTATTATTTTTAGTAAACAGGCCACCGAGATCTGGATTCTGGATTTAATGCGGAGGTTAAGATAAGCTCACACGGACATATTCCTCAAAATCGGGCTCATGGTACTACCTCTGGTTTACAGTTTCAAACCGATCTTGTCACCCCCAAGCCACTCCAGCTGTAGAATGAACATTAGGATTTTGGAAGGCGGAGTATCACTGATTCCCAGTACGGATCTTCTTATTGAAGTCAACGCCAGTAGCAAAGTACATATTCGGTTGTTTTCTCTTCTTCAGTGCATCTAAAATATATGGGGTCATCAATATACCCTATCGTGTAAAGGCGTTTATTTAATCTTCAGTGTCCAGTCAAGATCGCTGCAATAGTTTGCACATTGACTCTGGATAACTTAAGAAGAACTTAAGATAAGAAGGCGCACGTATTGCAGAATTTGCTTGGTTGCATGCAATTTTTTGTACCTATCTGCAAGTGTGCAGTTCGGCTCCAGACCGCAGGGAGAACCATTGGAGCCGTTTTTTGCCAAATTTTTAACTCTTGTGTTGCTCTTGTCACCTTGATGTTTCTTGACTCAACAGAGCAAAAAATATTTAGACTAGATATCTTATTCAGTGTCTGGATGCAGTCAAGCACAAGACCAGAGGTAATTTTGTGATCCCGAAGCGTCACTAGCGCCGCACTACTATCTGAAAAAATCTGGATATTTTTGTCCTGAATACATCTATTTTTCAAAGTGCAGCAGAGGTATTCTCTTGAAACATTCCTCTAGGATCGTCTATCGTTCCGTATCATCCAACTTACGCAGCCTAAGATCACCTCTAACCGCCATCTCTCGCACATGGAGATCAAAGTCTACTGAGATCACTAAACTTATTAAAAAAATCCTCCGAGAACCACAGATCTAAGCAAATAATAGAACTTTAAGTTAATAGGTCTCTAAAACAGTTAATTTCTTAAAAATAATTTTTAAAAACGACAAATCTAAGAAATAACAGAATTTGAAGTCAATATATTTTTGAAACTGTTCACTTGTTAAAAAAATCCTTCTGAAGCGACAGATATAAAGAATAACAGAATTTAAAATCAAAAGGTTTTTGAAACAGCCCACTCGTTAAAAAAGATCCTCATAAAACGGCATATCTAAGTAGACACAGGAATCACTGTTTTTAAGTAAAATTCGGTTATAATTAACGAAATGTAGTTTAAACGTAATTAATGGCATTGTGTTTGCATGTCTGCCTCAAAATTGTTCTGCGTTAACGTTTCGAAAATGTTAATGCCAAGGCAAGTCAATATGACAGCCTGGAAGTACGTGGTTGACTGCCCAAGTTGATTTTGACGCTATGTTTGGAATTTTAAAGAATAATATAAATACTACATATTTAAGACTTTTGTAGGTTTGATGACTAGCATCTTTGCCTCTTAAGTGCTCTGGGCAGCTAGCCAAACAGTCGGAGACCGAACTAGAGTGAGATCGTTTAAAAGAGTTAGTGCGACTGTAAGAAAGGCAATCCACTTAGCTGAAATTGATTCAGATGTTAAAATGGGGGCGCCGTGGAGACAATAAAGCGCAGAAGAAAGCTTTACTTTACTCCGATATGAAAAAAAATTCCTCCTGATCACAAACTCGTAGCCGTACAAAAAAGCTAAGAAATCGAAAGAAAACCTCGGCAGGGAAGCGGCTTATGAAACAATAAGTGGATGACCTAAATTACCTTATATTCTCCGTTGGGATCAAATACAGGAGCAACCAGGCCAAATCAAGGGACAAAATCACTTCTGAAAATAATTGTTATTCAAGTAAATGCAATTAAATAAAATGCAATTAATTATTGCTATGCCTCCAACTTTTAGAAATTTATGTATTTTCACCCTCTTGTGAAATTTGCTGGGGTAACACAGATTATTTTATCTAGCTATGAGATCTTCAAATTGTTTTTTTTTATCGTAAATTAAAATGCTCAAATTTGTTACTTTTCATGTGGTATTGGACTTTGGCTTTACGTGCGCGCTCGTTCCGCATGTAGTATTTCAGCTGGTCTAACAAATTTGCTGCGACGTATTTCAACAAATAACTAAAATTATCTCAAATTCTTCCACTTTTTAATTTTATTCACTTGCATTAATTAATTATGGAATAAAACAATCACCAATCTAAATTTAATCACTTTTAATAATTAATAATCAAAATTAAACTTATCATTTTGGGAATGACGAACATCCGTTCGTCCACTCGACGCGAAGGCGTCAGCCCAAGTCTGTCTATTCAAGCCCCACTCTCTTCACTTTATCTTTTTCGTTCTCCCCACCTTATTTACATAGCAAAAATTTTTAACCAACAACTTTATATACAATATTATAAATAAATAAATAATAACACAAAATTAAACTTTAAAATAATTTACAAAATAATAAAATTATGATTTTTATGGTTTCGAAACACGACATAAATAATTTGCAACCAAATCAAAAAATTGAGTAATAAGACAAAAAAATAAGTTCACCTTATCCACAATTAATTTCATTTTATTTCTTTGAAAAAGAAGCTCACCACCAACACCACAACCCACTCGCTCTACTCTTTTCTAGCCTGCGTCTTACTGCTAAGCACCATATACCTGGTGCGTTGCAATAAAACGTACTTTTGAATGTTACACTTCATATGACATGTTAAATTAATATGCGCTGTTAAACTAAGTCTAACCCACGCGTAGAAAAAAAATAGCAAATCACAGACACAAAAACTCGAGTACCTACTATGTTATGAAATAAAACTCAAATTATTTTCCTTTGTAAATATAGCAAATAACTGCGATGTCAATATTCGTTAAGGTAAAATATGCTAATAAATTGAACATGAAGGATAAAATAAACCTAATAAATTGTGAATTTTAAAATTTTTAAAACTTGCTATTTTACCGACAAAAATAAAAATTTCATTTTTTATTCTAACAAAAAAAAACGACGATTATTAAATTGTAAATGTGTTTCTAATGAGCGTACAAGTGATTTTCACAAGATTAAGCAACCTGAATACCTTTATACTTACGTAGATGATTTCCTCGGTTATCCAACCGCTGCTTAAACTTATCCCACCAATTCTGAAATAAAAGCTCTAAGTGAATTCATGCTATATCTTTTCATGTACCATGTAATTACAGTAATTTTCAAATCTAATGAATAGTTTAGATAAAAATGAAGATACGTGGTTTGTTAATTAGAGAAACTTCGAAAAATTTACATTTTATATTCATTTAAAATTGAACACATATTTATATGAACTTTTTTATTCAGAATAATCGCAACTTCTTAACCTATTTATTATTCCTCGCGAAGTATCCCGCATATTATTCCTACAAAATATACATAGACATGTACTTCCGCACAACGTAATTTTTTATTCGGCGGCGACGGGTAGAAAATATAAAACGCAACTTATGTTATTCACAATTTTATCGGGTAAAATGCTTTATCGATTTTAATATACAGGAAGTGATAAAGTTTGATAAATTAAGGCCAAGTTGCCTTAATTTTCCTCTGCTAATAATCGTAAAGAAATTTAATTAGTCCTTTCAATAATTGAAAACTGATAAATCTAAATATTTTGGGTCTCGGCGTTTACACTAACCGAGAAAATAAGCTTTTCTAATGAATAATACCTAAGTATGATAGGGATTTAAAGATGCTAGTAAAAATTAGATGTTGCACTCTGAATACGAATTTTCCTGTATTTCTATATAATAGATTGTAGAAGCTATAAAATTACGTGTAAACAACTGGTAAGAAAAATATATGAACATTATATCGCTTGGTTCTCTCAAGAGCAAAATCTTTATTATTTAATACACCCTGGACTCTTTCAAAAGATTTACAACGCGCAAAGTCTGAAATATCAAATTAAAATTTTATTTTTAATATCGTAAGTTTTTATATTCGCTCCACTTGCAGCTGGATTATTTATTGGAATATTATATCTTGGTGTAAATATCTATATTACAGATATATATTTATTATACAAATTATTAAAGAACTTCCATTCAATAATTGTATTTACTCGCGTTAACTTGTCCTAGTTTGCATATTAAGTAATTGAATATTCAGAGCACGACACAAAGTTGACTGTAAATTACATCACTCATGTGGAAAACTTTTCAATCAGAATTTCCATACTTTGAAGTGCCTATAGGTATTACTTAGTACGTATATCTATTGTTATAAAAACGTATTTTGTTAATAAAATAATGCTATTATATTTATTTACGAATAAACGTAAGAGGTTGCTAAAACAAACAGCAAAGGAAATTTAAAGAAAACCTTAAAGGAAAAGTTAACAAAGTTTTCTTTGCTTACCCAAATTGTTTGATGTTAATTTATAGATTTATAGACAATCTTTAGTATTTATAGCTTATGTTCTAATCTTCTCCCGAAGGATTTCTATCGAATTTTGATACGAGCGCCACTTCCAATAACGGAAGAATTCAAGCGGACATAAAAGCAATTCACTTCAAACCGACGGAAAAATTAATTTAAATTGTGAATTAATAAGAAAATATAAACAGAAATAAAACAAAAAAAAACAAGCCAATATAAAGCGGTTATTTAGCGCTTTAAACGTCTTCTTGCAATCTTTGGTTTAAAAACATAGACGAACACAAATACATTTATAAATTTTCAAAAGTAGCATTTATTAGAAGCGTCAGGTATTCAGTTACAGTTACCCATAGATAGCTGCTAGATCGGCGATAAAGTTGGTATCGTTTGCTCACATTGAGCACAAAACCAGAAGCACTACAGAATTTACTATAAGATCAATAAAATGTGTGTTTTCAAAATCCCGATAAGAGGAAAAAATCTCTCTTTTTTTGGGTGCTTTAACATTAACTTTGTCATATATTGGCGTGTTTTGAAACGTTAAAAACATTAATTTATTTGAAAGTTAAAATTCTTGCGATTTGCATAAAAGTTTTAAAAACTAAACGACTAACACAATTAAGGTAAGAACGGTAGACACATTGCCTGATTTTTCGACCGAAAAATTTTTCGGATTTTTCGACCGAAAAATTTTTCGGTCGAAAAATCAGGCAATGTGTCTACCGTTCTTACCTTAATTGTGTTAGTCGATTAATTTATTTATTTTGTAAATTATTTCGAAGTTTGTTTTGTTTTTATTGTAGATTATTTATTTGTAAATGCACTGTACATAGAGTTAACTTTGAAAATTTAAGGTTGGCAATAGAAATAAGTGGGAAGAAATAAGTTCAGTAAGTCTGGCAGACGCCCTGTGCGTTAGCGAGCGGTGGGAGTGTTTTCCACCGCTAAATTATAATTTTGAATTTTTTATTGTTTTAGAATAAAAAGTAATTTAATTTGAGTTGAGGGTTGTTTTTGTTTTAATTTGAATATTTTGTGATAATTTTGGTCATTCATAAAAATAATTCACAATGACGAAGTTAAACAAGGCGGCCAGGTGTCAACAGCTGGGGGACGCACATACGATTGTAATGCCACATGCAAGGTAAAATTTTAACTTGGCAACCAATTGATTTACTACATTAAAAATTAAAAACTTGTAAACGAGCATTTAAAAACGACAAAATTAAGAAAATTAAAACTTTGAAGAGTCTCATTGCTTAAATTAAGAATGGATGTACCCAAGCGAGAATGATTTTTTGGATAAAGAAAAATTTGCAAATTTGAATAGCTGGGGTCATCTCAATATATTACAGATCATCTACTTAATATAAGCTTTCTTTAAAGCTAATCCTAAGCGGTTAGATATCTAACCCCTCGGCAGTTTGCCATTATAATCCAATAAATAGGTATAAAACTGATTAAAAATGCGTCTTCTGCAGCGCTGTTGAGTCAGCTACTGCTGCAGCAAGACTAAAAAAATCGTCTAAAAAAATCCATATCGGCAGCCAGATCGCCTTCGACAAGAGGACGGCTTATACACAGAAGCCTTTTTTACCTGACTTTTTTCCTTCTACTCATTGATTCAATCTTTCAAGCCAATTAGTTTTACATCGATTTTTCTAAAAATGTTAGAGAAACCATGCGATAGAGAGATCCGCAATATGGTTGTAATTCACAGACCGCTACAGGCGAATCAACATGCATAGATTCCAAGGAAATCGACTGAATCAGCGCTCCACAAGGTAGTAGAGCGCAAAGAAAGGCCACTGAGTCAACCTTGGGAATGTTTATTAATATCGAAGAAGCTTTTGACAAAGCCACCATTAAAAGCATAAATGCAGCATTGCAATTCTCCGGTGTTCCACCAACCATTGCAACAGGATTCCAACAACCATTGGACCAGGTTCGTGCTGATGTGGAGATCTGTGGAGATTGACATTGGAGACATTCTCAGTGTCTCTCTGTCTTCAGTGGGAGTACTTTCCTCACTACTGTGAGACATGGTGATGGTGATGCAATTAACTCTTATATGGTGGCCCAGAACCAGACAAGTAACAGCAGTGTCCTCCTTATACCAGATCCAGAGACCTGTCTGTCTGACAATAATTAAAGTAATACAAACAGCTCTAACTGCATCGCTTAAAGTCCTTCTCTGCCTCTCTTTTCACTTGATCTTCATGTGCAAAAGTTGGAGGTCAAGGCCGTCCTAAGGCTTTGCAGCTGGAAAATATGGAATGATAAGCAAAAAGTCACAGATCATATGAAGGTTTTAGGGGAATACTCACTTCAAGTTGATAATTTTAAATCGTAAGTTTGATCCTTGGACAAAACATAAAATTGTTGTAGTTTAAAATAAATTCGATTGAAAGCAAATTTTTAAATCGAATTCTGATATCATCATTAAAACTTTCAACAAATACAGAACCTACCCCTGAGAAGAATTTTACTGCTTCCGCATGCAAGAGTTAGTCGAGGTAAAATTTTGTTAAAGTCTAGTAAAGGATTTTTTTTTATCAGTTATTAAAGTAAAGAAAATACCACTACAATATGCCCAACTGGATGTCATGTCAAAAACCAAATGCTGGTATTATGAGCCTGATCTATGCTGCCAATTTTTTTATTATGGCCAGCATTCCAGAATTTTATTGCACCATCGAATAGACTTTCGTGTAGTGGATGCCAAGCAACGTTTTGTGTCATCCAAACGTAAAAATTTTTGACTAAATTTTTACAAATTAAACAACTTAATTTGATTATCCCAAGAAGCAAGGAATAAAAAAGATACCATCTCTTATGGGATTTTGGATTTCCAATTTAATTGACTGTTGACTTTCTCCACTTCCAGATATGATCAAACTTTTTTCGGGATGCAATTGAACATTCGCACCATGTCTACTAAAAACTTTCCGTTTTTGGGATTGCAGAAAATCCTAAACCCCAAGAGTACCACAAACTTGTCATCGTAAGGACTAATACTTATTCCTCTGATTCCTTATGAGCTCTCACTCATAATATATTATAACCCAATATTTTACATGTCCCGTATCATCCATTGGTCATCTGACATTAAAAGTCAGTCCATTCTAAATTGTGAATTCTCCGGAACCGAAACCAGTAATCAGTCGTTTGCCGTGATTCATCTATGCCACCCTGAAACGTTCATCTTTTTTTACTCATTGGTGTTAAACAATTCTTGCTTAACTTAAAGAAGAGGAGATCTAAAAAAAAAACACGTGGCACTCGGGTTGTCTGTAAGTCGGTTTACGGACGATAATTTTACGTGATAACGTCATAAGAAAACATTGATGAAAAATTGCATACTTTTATGAATTGAATTGAATTATGTTTATGTAACAGATAATACGAATTAAAACAATGTTATTACATTAACCCTGAATAGCCTAGTGCGTTATGTGCTTGAATAATTTGGTGATCGCCAGTTCGAACCTCACGCCGGACAAAGTTTTTTAATTGCATTTTATAATTCAAATAATGTCTATGTATTCCGATAAAATAGTTTTAGAGCTCCATCAACAATGGTATTCATATTAAATATTCACTTCACTTTATAAACGCAAAGCCGATCGTGTCTCTCTGGTCCGAGTCATGGCTTTTTGTGCATGCAGTCGGTATATCGATTTATAAGACGTTATCACGTCAAAAACGATTTAGAAAATTTCCAGATTTATTTTCCAGAAAGCATTCAAAGAGGTAATGCTGCTTTTGTGCTAATTTAAGGTTACAAAATTGCTTCTATTTCGGTTTGAATCTGTGTAGAAAACTTATGCTCTTTGGTGATGGAATAATTTCGCAAATTTTATTGATCTCGTCTAATCATATAAGTAATCCCTGATTATCACCATCAGGGAGAAACAAGAAAAATTAGATATTTTAAATATTTGTGTGTTAAAAACAAGTTATTTACGTAATAAAAATATTAAATATGAAAATGTTCATTAATTAATTCCAGTTCTGTGAAACTTTGGAACCCCTTTTGTATATGTACCTCTGTGCTTAAAAGTAGTTTACGCTGTTTATAAGCGATTTCATGTTCAAATAATTATTATACCTGGGGTCAATTGCACCAATTACTTTTCACTTGGATAATCACTTTGCGATATTCTCCATTTCATGTTTTACCGACCATTTTGTTCGTTTTTTAGTCAATCATTAAAATTTTAGTTTAATCCTTTTCATATTTTTATGGAATCACAAAAAAAACTACCCTGACTTAACAGAAATCGCCTAAAATTAAAGATAATCGTCAGTAATCTAATTAGGTTATGAATCGATCCGTTAAGTTTAGCGCAACATCATCCAAACACCTTGTATATTATTTAGTCATATAATTTAATGTTTATTAAATTACAGTATTATATTTATGTGGAAATTTAGTTGGTTTGCTTTATTATTCCTTTACACTACGTTGGAATGTTGCAGTAATAATCATATAGATTATCAGAGGAAGAACATTTGAAGCTTTTCCTGTCCATTATTTATATAATGGACCTGCCATATTTTCAATTTTTAAAACGAATTTAAAAATTTAATGTTCACATTAATTTTTACAACGCATTACATTTTACAGGCTCTATATTTTAACCGTGCAAGTGTAGAACTCATTTAATTCAAAAACTTTTCTGTACTAAAGCACAAACTTTTTATTGTTAAAATCATCCGTATCATTAAAAGTTTGCAACGTTAAAAATTTATGCTCAATCAACTTTTCCTGTTAATTTTATAATTTTTTCACAACTTTTCAATTTTAACCAGTAGACCCTGTAAATTCACCCGATCCACTGTAATTTATGAATATACAATTAATTGATTTTATATAAATAAATTTAAATAATTTTCTCAGTGTAAAATAAATTCTTTAAGTAGTTTTTGTTTTTCTTAGTTATATGCGACTGAAGATCGGAAATAATCGTGAAATAAAATCTTATATCCAATTGCTAAGGTTTTATATTATATTTTTATAACGTAAAATTTTTTTATTTTATACATTCTTAGTCAATATTTATAAAAAAAAAATTTATCAATTTTCATAATAGTATTTTTTATTTTTCTTTAAGTCCAAACCTGTTAAATGTGAATCAATATTTTTTTATTATTTTTTAAATAATATTTTTCTACGTACGGATACATCCTTTATTTTAAAGTTTTCTTTAGTTTGTTTTAAATGATATATTTAAATAAATAGTACACTGGATATCAAAAGCGTAAAGGAAATTATTGAAAAAAAGTGTAGATAATGTCAAGAGACATTTAGTCGAACGATAACATTTTCTTGTAAATATTCTTTCTTTAGTAAAAATTGCAAATAAACCTAATATACTCTTACTTGTTTATTATTTGCTACATCAAAGTGATTTTCATAATGTAGAAAGTTTTTGCTCGTTTTAGACAAATAATGATGATGTCGAGACTGCTTATTGGTTTTTTTTGGCTAAGAGCACTTTTAGTAGATAATTCTTATTTGAAAACGCAGGAAAAATTTTTCTTACATTTTTTTTCTTTAAAACAACTGAAAAGCTTATATTTTAGTTGAAAATTGCAAAAAAAGCAATATATGTCAAATTAAAATCTGGCTGAAAAAATAGAGCACGGAATATTATCGAGGGGTTTAATATTTTTCTACAACATCAACATTCATTTAATGATTTTATCTCGTCCTAATGTAGAATTTCAAAATTCAAAATTAAGGTTTTTCAACAAAATCTCAGCAATTTATGTTCAGCGTTGAAAATGTTAATTAGTCTTTGTGAAACCGGGCATATGATTTTTTAATTGGATATTTTGGAAGCGGCATTACTAGGTTTTAATCACGGTTTATTTTATTCCAAATTGATTATTTAGTTCCATATTAGCTAATTTCAAGTTAAGAAGCGTAACAGAGAAAAAGTTAGTGCATATACTGTCGTGTTTCGAAATACTGAAAACCATTAATTCATTTATTTTGTAAAATTATTTTGAAGTTTAAATTTTGTTATTATAAATTATTAAATTATTTATTTTGTAAAAATGCAATGTAGATAAGGTTTTAGTTGTAAAGAAAGTGGGGAAAGTAAAGAAAGTAGGGCTGGAAGGTTGTCGAGAACACGAAGGTCATAGAGATACCAGAGGACCTGGCGTCAAGTAAGCCAGTGGGAGTGTTATTTCCCTGCTGCACTAAATTATAATTTTGATTTTAATAATTTAGAATAAGAATTAAAAAAAAGTGAGTTAAAATTAAATAGAAAGTTGTTTTATTGAAGTGCGAGTGAAGAATAAATTGAATATTTGGTTATTTGTTGAAATAAATTTGCAACGAATTTATTTGACCAGGCGGCCAGGTGTGGACAGCTGGCGGAGCAAAACCACATTGCAAGGTAACAGAATTTACAACAAAAATTTACAATTTAAAAACAATTTGAAGAGTCTCTGGTTAATTAATGGATGAATCCGAGCAAAGGAGTATTTTTAGGTTGAACAAAATTTTTATAAATTTGTATAGCTTGGGTCATCTCAATACATACTAATTCGCTCTTGGTGCCGTATGTACATGAAGCTCCTTTTCAATTCTTGAATAGGATGTGGTAATACAATGTAAGTAAGAGACAGTTATTGATCTAGTAATTAACGCAATTAACTACTCATGCTTAAGTTCTCGGTATTATATTCTGAACCTCTAATAAGAATAAGAAATAAATAGTTGAGATAGAGGTCGTTATAATCTACAAAGTAGATGAATTTCAAAATACAAATTTGTAGCAGGACATCGGTAGTCAGGACCGTATTAGGAATCAATAACGAATGAAACAAATAGAAAGAAAAAAATTATAAAATTCAAACGCCTTAACGAACGACATGTTTCGGACTTATTCGTGGTATTACCCAACGAAATTGACCTCATCGGGCTCATATTGACAAAGAACATATAAAATTAAACTTACCATTCCATTCAATCGTTCATGTAAACCTTCCACGTGCTCTACACTAACCGAATGCCATACTAAGAAAATGTATTTTGAAAGTTAGTAAGCGTCCACTAGGGATATCTAAACTTACAAGTCTGTTATCTCACCAAACTAAAAATAACGGTAAATGAAATGAAATTTCAAAAATCCTAATTGTCGACCGTAAAAACTAAGAATAAGAAATAAATAGTTGAGATAGAGGTCGTTATAATCTACAAAGTAGATGAATTTCAAAATACAAATTTGTAGCAGGACATCGGTAGTCAGGACCGTATTAGGAATCAATAACGAATGAAACAAATAGAAAGAAAAAAATTATAAAATTCAAACGCCTTAACGAACGACATGTTTCGGACTTATTCGTGGTATTACCCAACGAAATTGACCTCATCGGGCTCATATTGACAAAGAACATATAAAATTAAACTTACCATTCCATTCAATCGTTCATGTAAACCTTCCACGTGCTCTACACTAACCGAATGCCATACTAAGAAAATGTATTTTGAAAGTTAGTAAGCGTCCACTAGGGATATCTAAACTTACAAGTCTGTTATCTCACCAAACTAAAAATAACGGTAAATGAAATGAAATTTCAAAAATCCTAATTGTCGACCGTAAAAACTAAGAATAAGAAATAAATAGTTGAGATAGAGGTCGTTATAATCTACAAAGTAGATGAATTTCAAAATACAAATTTGTAGCAGGACATCGGTAGTCAGGACCGTATTAGGAATCAATAACGAATGAAACAAATAGAAAGAAAAAAATTATAAAATTCAAACGCCTTAACGAACGACATGTTTCGGACTTATTCGTGGTATTACCCAACGAAATTGACCTCATCGGGCTCATATTGACAAAGAACATATAAAATTAAACTTACCATTCCATTCAATCGTTCATGTAAACCTTCCACGTGCTCTACACTAACCGAATGCCATACTAAGAAAATGTATTTTGAAAGTTAGTAAGCGTCCACTAGGGATATCTAAACTTACAAGTCTGTTATCTCACCAAACTAAAAATAACGGTAAATGAAATGAAATTTCAAAAATCCTAATTGTCGACCGTAAAAACTAAGAATAAGAAATAAATAGTTGAGATAGAGGTCGTTATAATCTACAAAGTAGATGAATTTCAAAATACAAATTTGTAGCAGGACATCGGTAGTCAGGACCGTATTAGGAATCAATAACGAATGAAACAAATAGAAAGAAAAAAATTATAAAATTCAAACGCCTTAACGAACGACATGTTTCGGACTTATTCGTGGTATTACCCAACGAAATTGACCTCATCGGGCTCATATTGACAAAGAACATATAAAATTAAACTTACCATTCCATTCAATCGTTCATGTAAACCTTCCACGTGCTCTACACTAACCGAATGCCATACTAAGAAAATGTATTTTGAAAGTTAGTAAGCGTCCACTAGGGATATCTAAACTTACAAGTCTGTTATCTCACCAAACTAAACCTCTATCTAGACTAGACTAACTAGACCTCTATCTCAACTATTTATTTCTTATTCTTAGTTTTTACGGTCGACAATTAGGATTTTTGAAATTTCATTTCATTTACCGTTATTTTTAGTTTGGTGAGATAACAGACTTGTAAGTTTAGATATCCCTAGTGGACGCTTACTAACTTTCAAAATACATTTTCTTAGTATGGCATTCGGTTAGTGTAGAGCACGTGGAAGGTTTACATGAACGATTGAATGGAATGGTAAGTTTAATTTTATATGTTCTTTGTCAATATGAGCCCGATGAGGTCAATTTCGTTGGGTAATACCACGAATAAGTCCGAAACATGTCGTTCGTTAAGGCGTTTGAATTTTATAATTTTTTTCTTTCTATTTGTTTCATTCGTTATTGATTCCTAATACGGTCCTGACTACCGATGTCCTGCTACAAATTTGTATTTTGAAATTCATCTACTTTGTAGATTATAACGACCTCTATCTCAACTATTTATTTCTTATTCTTAGTTTTTACGGTCGACAATTAGGATTTTTGAAATTTCATTTCATTTACCGTTATTTTTAGTTTGGTGAGATAACAGACTTGTAAGTTTAGATATCCCTAGTGGACGCTTACTAACTTTCAAAATACATTTTCTTAGTATGGCATTCGGTTAGTGTAGAGCACGTGGAAGGTTTACATGAACGATTGAATGGAATGGTAAGTTTAATTTTATATGTTCTTTGTCAATATGAGCCCGATGAGGTCAATTTCGTTGGGTAATACCACGAATAAGTCCGAAACATGTCGTTCGTTAAGGCGTTTGAATTTTATAATTTTTTTCTTTCTATTTGTTTCATTCGTTATTGATTCCTAATACGGTCCTGACTACCGATGTCCTGCTACAAATTTGTATTTTGAAATTCATCTACTTTGTAGATTATAACGACCTCTATCTCAACTATTTATTTCTTATTCTTAGTTTTTACGGTCGACAATTAGGATTTTTGAAATTTCATTTCATTTACCGTTATTTTTAGTTTGGTGAGATAACAGACTTGTAAGTTTAGATATCCCTAGTGGACGCTTACTAACTTTCAAAATACATTTTCTTAGTATGGCATTCGGTTAGTGTAGAGCACGTGGAAGGTTTACATGAACGATTGAATGGAATGGTAAGTTTAATTTTATATGTTCTTTGTCAATATGAGCCCGATGAGGTCAATTTCGTTGGGTAATACCACGAATAAGTCCGAAACATGTCGTTCGTTAAGGCGTTTGAATTTTATAATTTTTTTCTTTCTATTTGTTTCATTCGTTATTGATTCCTAATACGGTCCTGACTACCGATGTCCTGCTACAAATTTGTATTTTGAAATTCATCTACTTTGTAGATTATAACGACCTCTATCTCAACTATTTATTTCTTATTCTTAGTTTTTACGGTCGACAATTAGGATTTTTGAAATTTCATTTCATTTACCGTTATTTTTAGTTTGGTGAGATAACAGACTTGTAAGTTTAGATATCCCTAGTGGACGCTTACTAACTTTCAAAATACATTTTCTTAGTATGGCATTCGGTTAGTGTAGAGCACGTGGAAGGTTTACATGAACGATTGAATGGAATGGTAAGTTTAATTTTATATGTTCTTTGTCAATATGAGCCCGATGAGGTCAATTTCGTTGGGTAATACCACGAATAAGTCCGAAACATGTCGTTCGTTAAGGCGTTTGAATTTTATAATTTTTTTCTTTCTATTTGTTTCATTCGTTATTGATTCCTAATACGGTCCTGACTACCGATGTCCTGCTACAAATTTGTATTTTGAAATTCATCTACTTTGTAGATTATAACGACCTCTATCTCAACTATTTATTTCTTATTCTTAGTTTTTACGGTCGACAATTAGGATTTTTGAAATTTCATTTCATTTACCGTTATTTTTAGTTTGGTGAGATAACAGACTTGTAAGTTTAGATATCCCTAGTGGACGCTTACTAACTTTCAAAATACATTTTCTTAGTATGGCATTCGGTTAGTGTAGAGCACGTGGAAGGTTTACATGAACGATTGAATGGAATGGTAAGTTTAATTTTATATGTTCTTTGTCAATATGAGCCCGATGAGGTCAATTTCGTTGGGTAATACCACGAATAAGTCCGAAACATGTCGTTCGTTAAGGCGTTTGAATTTTATAATTTTTTTCTTTCTATTTGTTTCATTCGTTATTGATTCCTAATACGGTCCTGACTACCGATGTCCTGCTACAAATTTGTATTTTGAAATTCATCTACTTTGTAGATTATAACGACCTCTATCTCAACTATTTATTTCTTATTCTTAGTTTTTACGGTCGACAATTAGGATTTTTGAAATTTCATTTCATTTACCGTTATTTTTAGTTTGGTGAGATAACAGACTTGTAAGTTTAGATATCCCTAGTGGACGCTTACTAACTTTCAAAATACATTTTCTTAGTATGGCATTCGGTTAGTGTAGAGCACGTGGAAGGTTTACATGAACGATTGAATGGAATGGTAAGTTTAATTTTATATGTTCTTTGTCAATATGAGCCCGATGAGGTCAATTTCGTTGGGTAATACCACGAATAAGTCCGAAACATGTCGTTCGTTAAGGCGTTTGAATTTTATAATTTTTTTCTTTCTATTTGTTTCATTCGTTATTGATTCCTAATACGGTCCTGACTACCGATGTCCTGCTACAAATTTGTATTTTGAAATTCATCTACTTTGTAGATTATAACGACCTCTATCTCAACTATTTATTTCTTATTCTTAGTTTTTACGGTCGACAATTAGGATTTTTGAAATTTCATTTCATTTACCGTTATTTTTAGTTTGGTGAGATAACAGACTTGTAAGTTTAGATATCCCTAGTGGACGCTTACTAACTTTCAAAATACATTTTCTTAGTATGGCATTCGGTTAGTGTAGAGCACGTGGAAGGTTTACATGAACGATTGAATGGAATGGTAAGTTTAATTTTATATGTTCTTTGTCAATATGAGCCCGATGAGGTCAATTTCGTTGGGTAATACCACGAATAAGTCCGAAACATGTCGTTCGTTAAGGCGTTTGAATTTTATAATTTTTTTCTTTCTATTTGTTTCATTCGTTATTGATTCCTAATACGGTCCTGACTACCGATGTCCTGCTACAAATTTGTATTTTGAAATTCATCTACTTTGTAGATTATAACGACCTCTATCTCAACTATTTATTTCTTATTCTTAGTTTTTACGGTCGACAATTAGGATTTTTGAAATTTCATTTCATTTACCGTTATTTTTAGTTTGGTGAGATAACAGACTTGTAAGTTTAGATATCCCTAGTGGACGCTTACTAACTTTCAAAATACATTTTCTTAGTATGGCATTCGGTTAGTGTAGAGCACGTGGAAGGTTTACATGAACGATTGAATGGAATGGTAAGTTTAATTTTATATGTTCTTTGTCAATATGAGCCCGATGAGGTCAATTTCGTTGGGTAATACCACGAATAAGTCCGAAACATGTCGTTCGTTAAGGCGTTTGAATTTTATAATTTTTTTCTTTCTATTTGTTTCATTCGTTATTGATTCCTAATACGGTCCTGACTACCGATGTCCTGCTACAAATTTGTATTTTGAAATTCATCTACTTTGTAGATTATAACGACCTCTATCTCAACTATTTATTTCTTATTCTTAGTTTTTACGGTCGACAATTAGGATTTTTGAAATTTCATTTCATTTACCGTTATTTTTAGTTTGGTGAGATAACAGACTTGTAAGTTTAGATATCCCTAGTGGACGCTTACTAACTTTCAAAATACATTTTCTTAGTATGGCATTCGGTTAGTGTAGAGCACGTGGAAGGTTTACATGAACGATTGAATGGAATGGTAAGTTTAATTTTATATGTTCTTTGTCAATATGAGCCCGATGAGGTCAATTTCGTTGGGTAATACCACGAATAAGTCCGAAACATGTCGTTCGTTAAGGCGTTTGAATTTTATAATTTTTTTCTTTCTATTTGTTTCATTCGTTATTGATTCCTAATACGGTCCTGACTACCGATGTCCTGCTACAAATTTGTATTTTGAAATTCATCTACTTTGTAGATTATAACGACCTCTATCTCAACTATTTATTTCTTATTCTTAGTTTTTACGGTCGACAATTAGGATTTTTGAAATTTCATTTCATTTACCGTTATTTTTAGTTTGGTGAGATAACAGACTTGTAAGTTTAGATATCCCTAGTGGACGCTTACTAACTTTCAAAATACATTTTCTTAGTATGGCATTCGGTTAGTGTAGAGCACGTGGAAGGTTTACATGAACGATTGAATGGAATGGTAAGTTTAATTTTATATGTTCTTTGTCAATATGAGCCCGATGAGGTCAATTTCGTTGGGTAATACCACGAATAAGTCCGCAACATGTCGTTCGTTAAGGCGTTTGAATTTTATAATTTTTTTCTTTCTATTTGTTTCATTCGTTATTGATTCCTAATACGGTCCTGACTACCGATGTCCTGCTACAAATTTGTATTTTGAAATTCATCTACTTTGTAGATTATAACGACCTCTATCTCAACTATTTATTTCTTATTCTTAGTTTTTACGGTCGACAATTAGGATTTTTGAAATTTCATTTCATTTACCGTTATTTTTAGTTTGGTGAGATAACAGACTTGTAAGTTTAGATATCCCTAGTGGACGCTTACTAACTTTCAAAATACATTTTCTTAGTATGGCATTCGGTTAGTGTAGAGCACGTGGAAGGTTTACATGAACGATTGAATGGAATGGTAAGTTTAATTTTATATGTTCTTTGTCAATATGAGCCCGATGAGGTCAATTTCGTTGGGTAATACCACGAATAAGTCCGAAACATGTCGTTCGTTAAGGCGTTTGAATTTTATAATTTTTTTCTTTCTATTTGTTTCATTCGTTATTGATTCCTAATACGGTCCTGACTACCGATGTCCTGCTACAAATTTGTATTTTGAAATTCATCTACTTTGTAGATTATAACGACCTCTATCTCAACTATTTATTTCTTATTCTTAGTTTTTACGGTCGACAATTAGGATTTTTGAAATTTCATTTCATTTACCGTTACTCTAATAAGAAGTTCATAAAAAGCGCGGAGTCGACTGCGGCTAGCCTACTTGTCTACTTATCTGTAGACAACTTTTGTGTAAGATAAACAGACAAAAAATTCTATATAAAAACTGAAAAACTAATTTTCTTATGATCGTTTGGATGCTTCGGAGGGCAAGGAAATCCGTCGGCTCTCCGAAGTTAATGCTTTCATCGATTAGCAATAGAAACTGGAATCGTACGCACAAATCTTTCCTTGTCGGAAATAGGCCATGTTTAAAATTAAACGACCTTATCCTGCAATTCATGAAAAGTCTGAAAAATTGAAATAAGGAAAAAGTGTTCATAATTAACGAGGTAAAACTGCTTCAGTATATTTAACGTCCAATAGGAAGTTTATAAAGAACGCGGAGTCGACTTTCGTGAATTGCGATATCTCAAAAACTAGGTAAACTAGAACAAAAATTTTTTCATTATTTTATGCAGAATTTTATCTACTTTAATTTTCATGTGACTTATTTTGTGCATAAAATGAACTTAAAATAGCCAATTTAAGATTTTGTGAATTTTGAAGACAAATTTGTTTCTGTTGTAGAAAACTAACGATGTTTTTCCGATATTAGGCAAAAAAAATTTTTTTCTACAAACAAGTTACATACTTAATAACGACTAAAATAACAAATTTTTATTTTATATCATTATGGAAATTGCATTGCTTAAAAAAATAGTATAAAAAATTATTTTGCTTTTTTAGATAATCTTCCAATTCCTCTCTTAATCAAAGTTGTGTACATTATTTTGGGGTTTGCATGCTTGCACAGGTTTTATTCAAATACAAGCGCAATGTCGTTCACGATGACCACACCTGAAATAGTCGACATAACTTGACTACCAGTGCTATTTAAATATTAAATCCCTAATTTGTGTACGTTTCCCGGGTTGACGTCTTTAGAAGGCATTTGACCTCAATGATTTTGACCTGAACTGTTTTTCCTGAATCCCGGACGTATTATACGCATTTTAAAACTTTTAGTTTTCCCATACGAACAAAGTACATTAGCGCTGGTCGTGAATGGATTAACGAGATTTTGATTTAAAATATTTATTTACTGTAGTACATGCGATTTTTTGCATCTTTAAGTTTTTGAATACACTTTTTGATTGTAGAAAATGTATCTTTATCTGTACAAGGTCTAGAAGTTTACCTACTCGTCTAGTAAAACTCGACTTTCGCGGTTTGCTTAAAAAATAATATACTATTAAACTTATATTTTTGTGTATGCAAAAGAAACTGTTTGATCTATATTTTTTTAAATTTCTATTTCTCTGCAGCTATTGCTAATAATTAATTTCGTTTGCTTTTGGGAATTCCTATTTGCTGAACTTCGAATGTTTTCCTTATACTTCACATTCTATTTAGATACAAACAAGTATTAAGTCTTCTGTTGATTTATTTATAACCCAATATTTATGTAGCATCAAATATTTATTTTTGTTAAGTTTCTCGTTAATATTATTCACAACACGAAGTCTTTATAGTACATTAATCGCCTTGATCAACTCAATTATTCTCAGATAAACGTGAAGATGAAACTTTTTATATAAATAAAAAAAATGTCTCTAAAATTTAATTTGCATTAAAATTAAATTACCAGCATTTGCCATTTAATTTAAATATAGACGTGAACGACTTATAACTAAATGAGGTTATTGCTGCATCGAATGTAGATTAAATCGATTAAATTGTAATTTTTAATTCTCATTTAATTTAAATTAAATCGTAAAAATTTAGCTTACAAACCTGACGATGCCACAAATTACCGAAACCGGTTTAAAAATTATTAAATTTTTTTTTTTATTGTTTAAGGAATAAAACCTCGTACTGGCATCTTCTGGACAGAGAAAACTTATGAAGGGCAGACATCAATTTCGCAGACGCTTTAGTCTTCAACCCTCGTTTCTTAAAGAAGAACCAGAAGATGATCGACATCATCGCAGTAGGTAAGACGATTTAACGAATTTTTAAATTTCCTCTTTTTATTGATGCGAAATGTTGAAATTACTTTTATTTTTTATCGGCATTCTTGTGCAGAAGTAATAGGAAAATCGTGTAAAGCTCTTAATGGTTACCGGTTCACATTTTTTAAATTTCATTCCGAGATTTCAGTTTCATGCCGGCTTGTGATTTAATCAATGATAAAACTGTTGCTTTAAAACCTACAATTTCTCACTTACTTGTTGACTATAATGAACTATTTAATTTTTATTTTTTTTTTATTGACAATTTATATTTAATTTTATAACTAAATTTACACATTGCTCCAATATTGTGTTTCGAATGTTGAAGTAAAATGTAATAAACTAATCACTTCAGTTAAAGTTTTGAATTTAATAATAAAAAAAAATGTAAAAGTATTTTAAAAAAATATTAAATCCCACAAATTACAATATACAAAATTTAAATGCTGTCTTTGATAAGCTGTGGGCTGAGATGTACAAAGTAATTGTTTGAATTGATAACATAAATGCTCAAGGATTCTTCCGACTTATTTATCCTGCAAGGTTTGCAAAATTCACTGAAAGCACGTAATAAAAAATGAAAATTTGATCGAAACCACTTTTAAATACTTTTGCTTAACATTTAATTTCCTGCGAATAAATTAACTTCGCATAGAATTAAGTTGGTTCGCTATTTTGCAATAAAGTAAATTTTTGGCTGAATTTTCAATTATTCATATTTATAACATCACTTGTTTGTACCCTCGTAATTAATTTAACAGTGTGTAACTTACAATTGAAATTTGCATGCTTTTATTTAATCTGTTCGAGTGCGGTTTTATAATCCCCTTGAATATTAATAAACGCCAAATTTACATTCTCTTTCATGCATTACATTATAGTTTCCTGTTACTGTTCATATTGAAAATTCAGAACTACAAAATTTCATGAAAGTGAAAAATTATACAGCTTCGGGAGCGGTTTTGCTTTTATTTTTGCGGTAAACCCAATACCGCAACGCCAATAATTACTCGAACAAATAAAAATTCCACAATTTTATTTGAATTAATTGGTGTATTTTTTCAAAATTCGCTTTTTCTATTTTTGCATTTTAATAACAATTAAAGAGAAATATTAAATGTTGGATATTTACAGATGCGGAAAAATCTCTTCCGATTGATAGAATTTTTATTCTCATCCACGAGAAGCAGAATTACGCTTCAACTATTTTTGTTCTTTTAAAACATAATATAGTAAAAATTTAAGGATTTTAATAAAAATTTAATTAACATTTTAAATAACCGCTCAAAACTTGAAGTCGATCTGTACACGCGTTTGTTCGCAAGACATCGACAGTGGCGTACTGACTTTGGCTTCGGGGGAAGGAATAAAAAAATTAATAGTAAACGCATTAAAGGCTAAAGTCAAATCAACTTTAAAAATTCCATTATTGGTCATTGTTACTTTGTAATGACTTATTCAGAAATCAAATTATAGATTTTTTCTTCTTAATTAGAACTTCGTCTTGTTATTAACATTAATGTACCAAGTTTTTACACCTGAAACTCATGGTTTATGAAGAAAAAATGCATAGCTGGGACTTTTTAGAAAAGCCTAGCAATTTTTTCCTTCCCACACGGTTGAAAATCTAAATTCCCAACCTTTTATTTGGTGAGGATACCCAAGATGGAAAAAACTAGCTCTTTTTTTTGCGGAAGCCAGGGATGAATCCGGCATAACTGCAACAAGTTTGCACTCTCTCTCGTAACCAAAAAAAATATTCAAAGCAAACATCGGCTACATCGACAAACGCAGCTGACGATTATCAAAAAATATCATCGGCGTTGTACAATCTGCATATGAAAGAAACAAAAAGAAATTAATAAGGTAAAAACTTATCTTATTGCTACTGTTGAGTGGTCGCTATCGCTCGATCTTTCGGGTGTCCAAGAAATCCAATGATGAAAAAAAAATCAAAAAAACACAATTTTCTTGAAGCGGTGGTAATTCCAGTAATTCTCACTACACAAAAATCACCAATAACTACCGAAAATTAAAGATCAAAACCAATCTTTTCGACCACCCAAAATCTGGATCTTTTTTAAATCACCCCGCACCTTTTCTCTCTGTCGCCCGTCAAGCGCCTCAATCCGTCTTGGCTCGCAATATTCTCGTATTATTAAAAATACCAATACGAGGTGTAGCCAAAAGAATCTAACAAAATTCAAAATTTTGTTACAGGTTCTGTGAGTACTTGTATAATATTCTCATAGGGTGCTAACCTTGCTAAATGCATATCCCGTAGATCAAACTTGGACTTTAGATCAAAGCAGTGCAGTCGGCACGATCAAGCGTTGAATCGCGGTCTCCCGCTCCGTAGCAGGTCAATTTAAGCCTGAAAGCATACTCAGGTTTGATTCTTTTCATCGATTTTTATTGACTTTTTATATCAGTATAGGCCATTGATACTATCAAAATAGTTTGCTAGCTTCGGCTTAGAAACGACAATCAGAACGCGGAAATAAGCTAAAAAATAAACCTGGGATGCATGGCATTTTTTGTCGAAAAAAAGTTTTCATAAAAACTTAATGCAAAAATATGACCCTGCATCTATCAGTCTTGGCGTGAAAACTATGACAATTACTAATAAGGTTGCAAGTAGATTAGCAGTGATACAAAGAGTAATGAAGAAGAGAATGCTCGGAATCCTTAAAAAACTGGAAACACGGACATAACAAAAAAGTAGCAAAACAAAAATGAAGTTGGATTGGCCATGATATGAGAGCGGATAACGGTAGATGGGAGGCCCGGACTGCCCATATAGCAGATCGCTGGCAGAGCAGCGGCGCTGGCTGATTACATAGCGAAAAAAATTATGCCATTTTATATATAATCAATAGATAAGTGGTTTAGGTAGTGTAACTCGATATTAATCATATCAAATTCTTTAGCATAAACCAAAAAATGCACAAACACTTTCTTGAAACTAAAATGTTTAAGTTATCATAATATATAAATACACCGTATGTATTGTCGTGTTTCGAAAACCAAAAACAACATTAATTTCATTTATTTTGTAAAATAATTTTAAAGTTTGAATTTGTGTTAGTATTTATTTATCACATTGTACATAAAAATGTTAGTTAGATTTGCTATGTAAATAAAGGTAGGGAGAAACGAAAAACTAGAAAGAGTGGGGCTTGGAGGTTGTTGTAGAAGACTTGGGCTGATGCCTTTGCGTTGAGCGAACGAAAATCATTCCCGCAATGAAAATTAAAATTGTTAATTGTTTTTTTGTTTAAAACCAATAAAATAAGTTAAATTGAGTTGATGTTTTGTTTTTAATTGTGGTGAAGTGAAAACTGTTAAATAAAATTGGAATTGTTGAAGAATTTGCGATAATTTTGTCGATACATAAAATTACATCGCAACAAATTTATTTAACCAGGCGTACTGAAGCCAGCTGGAATAACATGTGCGCTTGCAAGGCCACAGATTGGATAGAAAAGTTGAACATTTTAATTTTAATTAACGATTTTTAAACATTTGAAAAGCTCATAGCTATAAATAATGAATGTACACCCAGCTAAAGATTAATTTTGAAAATAAGCAATTTTTATAAATTTACATAGCTCGGGTCATCTCAGTATATTATCGCAAACGTTTTCACCATCATCAGGCGATGAACTAGAAGAAATTAAAAATAGAAATTTTTCACTTTGCACAAAAAAGTAAAAAAACTGGAATTCATTAATTTTCCTTTTATCTAATTTTTCTAATCTTCAAAAATATTAATTAGTGCTGCCGTTCCAAAACAACCATCAAAATCATCGCATTCACTCTACACTTCATCTTCTCATTCACTTTTAATTTCAAACAAAATAACTTCTTATAAAAAAAATCATTTTTCATATTCAAATTACAAATTTTCTAAAAAATCAACAGACTTTTTTGACACAAATTTTAACAAATCTTTAACAAATTTTAACAAACATTCAAAATTCAAACATAAACCATATAAAAAAAGTCATTTCACACTCCAAAATACCAAATTATAGGGAAATACACGACAGTATTATACGTATGTATACGAGTACATGTAGCGTTTTTGTGGGAAGTAGGGGGCCGACAGTCTCTAAAATGCCCGGGCCGGTTTTAGGTCCCAGTCTGGGCCTGGTAGATGATCGACTAGAACTTCCAGACAGGAAACCAAGAAGCCGTAAAACGAGCAGACGAACGCCCAAAAGATGAGCAGGTGGCATAAAAGAGGTAACCGGAAGACAGTGGATGCCAGAGATGTGTAACTGTAAAAAATAGAAAAATAAAAGAAAGAATTATGTCCAATATTGGAATGAAAGAGTCTGAAAGAGAAGAAGAAGAATATAACTTTTATAAATATTGTGAGTAAAGAACTATGGTTTGAACTCGAACTGAGCAAGAACGCTGTTCTAACGGTTTTTCCCTTGACCAGACAATGGCAAACCACCAAGGTATCTGCTAAAAAGAACCTTCTAAAAAAATAGAAAGAGATAGTTATGACCTTACGCAAGGCGAATGACTCTGAGATAGACTAGTCTGATTATTTATGTTAAAGACTAAGCAAAGATGTCTGGAGTGCGATAACCCGTTTTCGAAGATATTATAAATATTTCAGAAATTCTAACAAAATAACAAAATAAAATTAATAAACCGCACTTGTAGTCACGGAATGCAATTGTTAACATCATACCATAAATTTATTTTAATTCGGATTTCGGTAATTATAACCGAATTTTACTTAAAAATAGATTCTTGTCATTCTAAACCCAGGCATTTCGACTTTGTCGTCTTCACCAAATACATGAAACCGTAAACCACAGTCTTTTGAACGGCTCTCAGGAATGTATTCGCCAAGTGTGTGGGCCCATATATGAAATAAATATATTTTTAATTAACATAACGTACAAACTGGGACTTAACGTCAGAAAAACATTTGTATAATAATAAAGTAACGCAAATGGGCGGAGCTTACCTTATGAAAACAACCAATACAATATTCGCGTTTAATTTTTACGGCTTTTAAACCTTTGTTAATGTTTATATTTGTATTTTATTACAAATATAATAATTAATTAAAACTAATTTAGTATAAACTATATAGAATCGTATAGGGTAATTTGATCTCCAGTAATTTGGTCCCCGGTAAATTTATCCCGGTAATTTAATTCCCGGTAGTTTAAACTGTACGTAAAAGGTAGATTCACGCGAAAACATAGATGTATCAGTAGGTTAGTGTTAGTTTATGTTATTTGTTTAGCGAAACTGTACAGGTTCTGACAGCCTTATCCAATGCCTAAATGAGAAGGGATTTTATACCATCGGTTACTCAGATGATATCACTATACTGCTTACCAGGAAAGTTGAGAACACAGTATGCATGCAAATGCAAAATGCTCTCAAAATACTAGAGAACTGGTGCAACGAGCACTCTCTCTCTCTCGGTCAATCCGACTAAGACAGAGTTTGTTTTATTCATCAACAAAAGGAAACTGCGGAGCATGAGAATGCCTAATTTAATGGGGACTCTCCTGAAATTGGTGGATAAAGTCAAATATCTGGGCATAACACTTGACCAAAAGCTAAACTGGGGGGGAAACATTTAGAAATCAAGCTCAGAAAAGCGAGAATGGCCTTCTGGCAGTGCCAAAGAGCGGTGGGACAGTCCTGGGGTCTCTTTCCTAGGATCACTCTCTGGCTCTACACTGCTATCGTCAGACTCATGTTCTGTTACGGAGCGCTTGTTTGGTGACCCAAAACCAAGCAGGTGACAACAGCAGCCTCCTTACACCGGCTCTAGAGAGTGATCTGTCTGGCTGTAACTGGGGTGATGCGCACAGCTCCAACTGCGGCACTGGAGACTCTTCTCTGCCTTCCTCCACTTGATCTTCATGTGCAGAAGATGGCAGTCAGGGCTGCTCTGAGACTGCGCAGCTGGCGGCTGTGGAAAGATAGGCGGATAACTGTGAGGCACATGCGGATTCTAGAGGACTACTGCACACAAGTGTCTCAGAAGTATCTGACAGAATTCACCTTAAATATATATTCAGCAGGAAATATAATGTTCTGGTTCCAAAAACAATGCTGGCTCAGGTGCAGGAATATCATCCGTCGAACTTGAGATAAACATGAGCATACCGCTAGGCAAATATGCCTCAGTTTTCCAGGCTAAACTTATGGGCATACTGCACTGCACAAGAATAGTTAAAGCTAAAAGTATCCGCAACAAAACACACAAATATCTACAGACAGTAGAGCTGCTCTTGTGGCGCTTAGGAGTCACAAGATCACTTTGAGCTGCTGCTTGAATGCATGCAGACACTGAACGAGATATCAACTCTAAACAATGACTTTACCCTGCGCTGAGTTAAGGGTCACCAAGGCAACGAGAGTAACGAAAGAGCAGATTCGCTGGCAAAAAACGGTTCAAGCAGCCTTCCCTGCGGCCCTGAACCGATGATCGCGCCATCTGTAAAAACCTTTGATACTCTCCTAAAACAATACATCCTAAATCTGCACTCCAGCAGATGGGAAAAAGAGACTGAATGCAGACGAGCGTGAGCGGCCATAAGAGCACCTTCAAGTAAGCATTCCAAATACTATCTGAAGTTATCCAGAGTCAATCTACGGGCAATTGCAGGGATATTAATTAGTCACTGCAGATTAAACAAACATCTAAACACAATGGGCGTCGTAAACAGCCTTGTATGTCGAGGATGCAACGAAGCAGATAAAACAGCTGTGCATATGCTATATCACTGCCTAGCCTTATCATTAAAAATAAATTCCATGTTGGGGGATTTCTGGCCTAACATGGCCAGAATCAGTGAAACCTCGCCCGCCAGAATTCTCGAGTTCATCCGGTGGTTGAGATTGCTTGAGGAATGATGGGACGGGGTTGCTGTAACGGATGTAGTACAATGGGCCCGATTAAGCGGCCTGAGTGCGTGCGAGGTTAAACCTTGCCCTCCTTCTAATAATCCAGAATCCAGAATCCCGGTAGTTTAAACTGTACGTAAAAGGTAGATCCACGCGAAAATATAGATGTATCAGTAGGTTAGTGTTAGTTTATGTTATTTGTTTAGCGAAACTGTACAGTTACTGAAAACCAATTTACCAGCAGATCTAATTACCAGGGGATCAAATTACCGGGGTCAAATTACCGAATACCAAATTACCAGGGATCATTTAGAATACATAATAAAAATTATAATTAGTTGTTAATAGTCAGGGACTAAGAGAATGACATTTTTCCTGTTTCGCGGCAAATCAAAAAAATTTACAAGTTTGCTTGTTTTATATTAAGTTTCCCGGTAAAACAAATTAAAAAACTATATTTAACGAATACCATAATTAAGTGCTTAACCGGCCAAATCCCACTACTCATTTTGCTAAAAAAATATCCTGATTACAGAAAAGTGTGCAAAAATTTCGTTAATCCATTGTGCGCTTCTTTAGTCGGTTACAGCACACAAAATTGTGTTTGTTGTTTATCAAAATGATCTGCGAACTGCGATGAGTTTTTGTTATTTTTTATATTCTACGTCCTATCAATTTAAAAAGCAGTGACCGAACATTTCTCTCCCAGGCATTCGCTCTCGGACATTTTGCTACCACTTTTGTATTAATTCTGCGAATATTTATAATTTATTCTTGCTGAGTGCCGACTTGGCTAGAAAGCCCGAAATACAAACATGAGCACTGAAAATAATAAAATCGGACAAAAGCAGATCTTAGTCGGTTAGTTCGGATGACATCATGCGTGTATGGGAAAACCAATTGGAGAGTCAGATTTTAGACTTGTCGGGTGAGCACAAACCAACTTGGATGGACAAATTCTTCGGAAACAACTGAACTGTGTATTCTCTGGATGAACTTCAGCTATCGTAAGGCTATCGGTGAAAAAACCTTTAATAAATTATTTGCGCAGGCTGCTTTTACAAACTATTGTATTTTAAATAATTGGGAATAATTATGACAGATTGCAGAGCTGTTGCTCAACTGGAAATTATTGAAAAATCGATTACAAAATACTAAACAAACGAACGAACAAAAAATGTTACGACAGGTGAAAATTTTAACAGAAACAACAAAAAACTATAATACTTCAGTTTTAGAAGTTAATTTCTATTATAATGTTTAAAATCATGTTTATAAACAAATTTTCATGTTCAAATTAACAAAAAAATTCAATACTACTTTTAGTTTAAATGCGACACAAAATAATAATATTGACTTTAAAATTTTTATTACAAACAAAGCAAAATTCTAGAATCAATTTACAAAGTTAATTCATAAAACAAATATAAGCCGAGTTTACTTTCACATTTTCGCAATTCAGTTAAACCAAGGTAAATCTTTACCTTGATTCCGACGCTTGCAAAGAAGTAAAATAATGAACTACTCTGTAAGATCTAAATAAATGATATCCTGAGATTGTGAATAGAGAGAACTTCCAAATCAAGTCGATTTCGTTTTGTTTCAAAAGCAGCAATCCCAAGCAAACATTCGGTCTATTAAATTTAACAAATTTATATGCAGCAATCGTACAGAAATATCGATGACCATCCAACGCTGTAGCTAATGAAAAATCAAATTTTTTAAGTCGCAATCCGAGTCAAAAACTAACTTCAAGATTAGAATTTATTTGATTACTTGAAGTTCATAACTTCGAATTTTAAAATTCTTAACCTGAAGTTTATAACTTCAAACTAACAATTTTGGATCTTAAAGCTCTGAACTTGGGGATTAGCATTAACTTGGTAACTAGAAGTTTATTTTAAAGTTCAACGAATCTTAAAATAAAAAACCCTAAATGGAATTTTTGGTAATATTTCAGCGACAAAAGCATTGGTACTCTTCTAAAAATGCGAAAGTTAAGGCAGAAATGTTGAGAATTACCTAGTACAAGCTTAAATTTACATTATGAAATTGCGGTAAAATTAAAAAAAAAATTATGACATTTTTAATGAAAATAGGCAACTTACGCTACAGTGAATTTTTATGCGTGTGAAGTTCAGGTTATGTTAGTATTATTAGTAATACACTTTTTATTTATGGCGTAATAATTAATCCACCAGATTAACTAAACTGGTGGTTCAACGCAAAAAATTTAGGAAAATGCGTTAGTAGCTAAATTTTCGAATTACATTGAAATGTACTTTTTTACGTGGAATAAATTTTTTTTGTCGGCCAGCGCTCGATACTTCTTTTCCAGTTTTTTTCCAATATTCTCATAATAAAAAGATATTAATTATACTTTAATAAAAATAAGTTTATTTTTAATTGTAATATTTATTAAGTGTAGGTATTTGTAAATTAAGTTGTACATTTTGTACTTTGAAACTATTGAGAACTTTCCTTGGATCTTCGTGTTCGCAATTCTTATTTTATTTGTTCGGAGCTTACCTTTCTTTGGGAAATATTGTTCAGTTTGATTGAATTTAGAGTTGCCATAAAGCTTAACTGTAAAGCTTAAACATATAAGGTCAGCTTTACTGAAAGAGATTTGTTAGACTTTTTGTGTAAAATATTTATTCGCTTTGATGAGAAAAATAAAAGATGAAAATTACTTGCTTTGATGAAAATGGAAAAACTGTTTGCATTTTATTTTTAAACGATTCAACTTCGATTAATAATGAACATTTATAATATAAATAATACAAATATCACAATGTACTTTTTTTTAGAATTTCTGTAGGCGCAGGAATTCCTCCTAAAATCATATTGATTGTTTTTATTGGCATATGTTGCCTTGGAGCTTTGTTAATAAACCAGAGCTTAAATAAAGCAATAATTTAATTATTTCTTCTTTAAAAGAGACAAGGGGATTTCTTAATAACCAATTGTAATCTTATCAAAGTTTTTATAAGCGTGGTTGAATAAATACGTACGTATTTAGATAATTTTCTAGAATTTCTTTATTCGATCACTTCTTTTTTATTAAATTTATAAACATATCAGCAGCTACTTCTTAACAACAGAAATAATAAATTGTAGCATTTTATGTCTAATTACTAAAAAAGCAATAAATAATCGAATTTAATCATCATATAAAAAATATTAATGTTTGTTATATAGAAAATTAATAAATGCTATATAGGAAAAATCCCGTGAATTATACACGTATGTATTTCATTAGAAAAAGAAAACCTCTTAAAATCTCTAAGAGTCTGACTTTTCATAAGGGAAATTCTAGAAATTTACGAATAGAGCTCCTTCACATTTATTCTAATAAATAAATTTTTGAAAATTTTCTTCTGAAACCCACTTAACTTTACTTTTACTGAACAATAACCACATTTAATTAGATATGATAAGAAATAGCTTGTTTGTTTTAATACCTATCCCATACTTTAGTAAACACGAATTGGTAAGGTATGCTCGTGACACAAAATTAATTATGAAGTTACTTGACTTGACTTAATTTTCCTCATATCAGTTATGAATTTCGGATGTTTCCGAACCTAGAGGCTTTAGTACGTTCGATTGAGGACAGAATCACAAGAGGCAATATTCGATGAAGAATAGATTCCCAAAGATGACTCTCGAAAGTCAAGAAATTGTTCTGGGAGTCTTGTTAGATATAGAGGGGGCGTTTCACACCACCTCTTTTGACTCTATAGAGAGAGCTGTTGAAAGTCGTGGAGTTGGCCCGACCATAACGGGCTGGATTGGTTTTATACTACGAGACAGGAAAATTAGAGCTAGACTGTGACAGACGACTAAGAGATCTCTGCCGTACGAGGGTATCCGTAGGGGGAAACCTCTCAGATCTACTGTGATGCCTGGTAGTAGATGGCCTTAAAAGAAGAACAGAATAACTGTCTTTGCTGATGCAAAACTCTCTTAGAATCGTCAATCCGAGCAAAACCTCTATTGTGGCGTTCACACAACGAACAAAATTGCAAGATGAATGAATTCTAAAGTTCTGAGGGAAGGAGCTGTCTCTGCAGAGACAAGACAAATACTTGGGTCTAATCTTGGACAACAGGCTGACCTTCACATCTCACATTTGTTATATTACGAACAAAGCGATTAGAACCCTTTAGGCCTGTAGAAGCATCATCGACAAAACGTGAGTCCTAAAACCCGAACTGATACTGTGTCTGCACACCAAAGTGGTGATACCCACGATTACATAATCTGCCCTGATCTTGTGGCATAAAGCTAGAAAAAAGGAGAACACTAACCGGCTCAACAGACTGTAAAAACTGGGGTGCTTGGGCATCACGAGGGCAATAACATGGAAGGAACTTAATTAAGATGTTACTTGACTTGACTTAATTCTCCTCATGTCGGATGATATTAGTTATGAATTTCGGATGTATCCGAACCAAGAAGCATAATGCATTTGATCGAGGACAGAATAACAAGAGCCAATATTCGATAAAGGCAGAATCCCAAAAAAGATCATCGATAGTAGATTCACATGAGTAGCACAAGCAGCTCTAAATTCAACTATATAATTCGTCAAAAATGAGTAGTACGTCACTGAAGGTTAATAAATTTCGCATAGTGTGGATCTCTATAGTGTTGGGTTATTCTCCATTTATAGCACTACTATCAATAAGATCATGGTGTTCTTTTTTTTTTTCTTTCCTTCTTAATGTTTACTTTGCGGCAAGAGGACAGGAGCATCACCTATCCTGTTGTCTTCAGATGTTTTACCTCTCTATACCATCTGAATATTGCACCAAGGCGTTTATGCCATTTTCTGATCTTCCTCCTTAAAAGGGGAAAATGTAATAAAATGCAATAAAAAGCAGATGCTTTCTTACGCGCTGAGCCGTCCGTTTATTCTTCCAACAAATCTATTCTACGACTTGCTGTTCAATTAGACCCAGTTGTATAACAGAAGATCAACCTCGGATCACAGTTAACCCAAGATCAACTTACGGTTGATTCATTCAGAGTAACCAAAAGCCTGCGAATTTCATGGATTAACTCTAATCCAAAGTTGATTTTCTGTTATACAACTAAGCTTTAGTGTTCTAGCTGTTTCTTAGTTTTCAAACTAGTAATTTGCCAATATAACATCAATCGCTTCAGGTATTTTGGACACATGTAAACTGCGCTAGCGGTCAATATTTTTCGACATTTTTTAGGTGGGCAGCTTAAAGAAAGTCGTAAATTGCGCCAGCGGTTGGTGTGAGCAATTTAAGTAATTTATACATTGAATGAATCTATATACGGTTTTCTATTATTTTATGTCAAATGACTAGATTTTAGGGTGCATCCGGGATTTTCCGTGGTTGCGCTTGTTAATTTTACTTTCCGCACTCTCCGCTTTGGTCCTATCCGCTTCGGTCGTTCCGGGCCGTTTTAACAAGCACTGTACTATAAAAACATCACCATGAATTGTTTTTGCGCTATTAGCAAGGGAGTGGATATTTTTCTCTGTATACACTAATTATTTACACGTTATAGCTTCAAAAACGATTTAAATTAGGCTAATACTTAGTATTAATGAATTACTATTTAAACTAGGCAGTAATCCTACCGATGTACGAAAGGTAAAGAATTAAAATAATATAAATCTTTTTTGGCGCAATTTAGTAATCAAATTTAAAAACTCTAACCGCCTAGCGCAATTCCCATTCAGTTCTTCCTGCTTGAGTCTTTGTGAGTGGATGGTTTACTTACCTTGTCTTCCAATTAAAAATTTTAATTGAAGGCGCACTTTCTAGGATTTCTGCTTCTTCCAAGGAAATTTAACCCAAAACCTAACGTAACCCAACTCCGAGGGTTTACTCGATTAGAAATTCTTGTATACAGGCATTTCAAGATTTTCCAAGATTTTTCATTTTCAATAAAATTTTTGAGATGTTTTGAAAAATTTAGTAGCTTTAAAATGGTTGAAACTGCTGCAAAACAGCTAATATTTTTATTTTATCAATATGGATAGGCTTACTCATAATGTTCACTCCAATCTATGGAGAGAACTTTGTTACTCCACCGAACATTTACTTTTCCAACTGCACTCCCTCCCCCTTAGTAATTTCTTTTCCTCCCCTTGCTTACGTCACTAATATTAAACCATGAATATAATTTCCAGCTCATCTGTTATTGGTTCATTCAATTAATTACCCGGGAGCTGTTGGTCAATTTTTACCACGATTAGATGACTAGATCTAGGGTGAATTCGAGATTTACCTTGGTTGCGTTTGTCTAAACCAGTGGTTCCCAAAGTGTTCTATATCGACTGCCAGGGGTCGATGACGGACTGCAAGGGTTATAAATATAACCCAGGAAAGGGTTGAGAAAAGGAGGTTAATTTAAATAATTTAATAATTTAAATAAATTAACCTTCTTTCCTCATGCCTAGTATAGAAAGAGGTTTCAGCGCGGTTGCCGATTGGCATAGGAGATTTCCTATCCTATCTTTTTAGTAGAAAATAACTTAAAAAAGTTTTAGAATTTTTTAAGTATTTATGTGGTATTTAGTGGTATGTAATGTTAAAATAATCAAACCTAACAAATGTTAAAATAATACAATTTTTTAACTGTTAAGTAAAGAATACATACTACACAGAAAACATAATATTTAAATAACACTAAAATGACAATAATTCACATATAACAGGGTTGAACTTAAAATATTTGAATAAACAAGAAATAGAATTCTGAAAAAATTACGCTATAGAAATGATAAAAATTACCTTAAAAATAAAAAATAAAAAACTCTGTAACATAATATAAAGGCCCTTATTTTTTATTTTTAAAGTAATTTTTATCATTTCTATAGCGTAATTTTTTCATAATTTTATTTCTTCTTTATTCAAATATTTTAAGTTCAACCCCGTTAAATGTGAATTATTGTCATTTTAGTGTTCTTTAAATATTATGTTTTCTGTGTAGTATGTATTCTTTACTTAACAGTTCAAAAATTTTATTATTTTAACATTTGTTAGGTTTGATTATTCTATCTCTTTAGGTTTGAAATAAAATCTAACTAAATTGATGCCAAATATTGAAAATTTGTTAACAAAGTATCAGGTTCATCCCTTCCACTAAAAAGATTAATTTTTGCTAACAAATAACAAATAATAAATATTAATTTGGTATGTTTTAATTTTCAATACCATGTAAGTAGGGGGTCTGCCCAAAACCGAAAAACATGGCAAGGGGTCTATGAGACAAAAAAGTTTGAGAACCACTGGTCTAAACCGACTTTTCGCACCGGTCCCCTCCGCTCCGAATACTCTGAGCCGTTTTGACAAACGCTAAACCCTAAACCGGCCTTACTCGGAAAACTGTCCTACTAGGAAGAGGGTAAATTTCTCTCGATGTGCACTCGACACTGTGATATTCGCGACTTTATAATTAATTACTCGCTCGGTGCAGTACCGAACCCAGTGCAATTCACATGTTAGAACCATCTGTGCACTCCACGATCGACCGTTAGAAGCAACTGTTTAAAGAGTTGATTAGAATTCAACTGAAAATCTTATATTTTTACCCCGTTTTTTTAAAAGAATAAAAACCGCTGAGAGGAACTTTTTCTCATTGAAATGAAAAACAAAAAGTTAAATATCCTGTCATTTAGCCAGCACATTATTTGTTAACCGCGTCTTTCCATCATTTTGATATCGATCGCACCCCGAGGATGCCTGTATTTCCTATCTAATTAGATCCGATATTTTCGAGTACAATGTATGTTCAAAAATACTTCTATAAAATAAAATAACGCTACGGGCGGAGCTAACCTAATGGAAACAGCCAATCGAATAATCGCAAATAATTTTATTGCAATATTTACTCAAAATTTCGAATAATCCATAAAATTTTATATTTATAATCCCAGTAGAAAATTTTTTAAATTGTGGTTCCGGTTATCGTACTACTCTTCAGATTATCTGTGCGTTGCTGAAGAAGGAATTCGACTTAACTTTTTAATTATCATTAAAATGAAATTATAAAATAAACGCGTTTAAAAGCTATATTTTGGTTAATAAACCGGTTTCGGTTTTAAGGCATTATCAGCACATACCTATAAGATCACAAACTTTGTCTGTTATTGTTGTCACAAACTATCATTATTTTACTATCGATTTAGTGTTTAATTATAACTTTTTACTTTGTTTAGGACACATCGAAGTGAAGATGTTTCCGAGATGGATGAAAAAAGTGATACCCTTGGAACAAGTAGTGTCGTACGACATAAGGTAGTGGTATTGGGTCCGGCAAAGGTCGGCAAATCTTCCCTAATTAGTCAATTTCTCTATTCAACATTTTCACCAAAATATAAGCGTACAGTTGAAGAAATGCACCAAGGAGAATTTAGCGTTGCGGGTGTACAACTTACTTTAGATATACTTGATACGTCTGGTGCTTATGAATTTCCGGCCATGAGAGCTCTATCAATATCATCTGCAGATGCATTTATTCTGGTTTATGATGTTAACGATGCAGGAACCTTTGAAGAAGTTAGGGCTTTACGAGATCAAATTCACGAAACCAAAAATAGCACTTGCGTTCCAATTGTCGTAGTTGGTAATAAAACTGATTTGGTAGGAAATAGGGAAGTAAGTATAAAAAATAATAATATAGTTTTTCAGTATTAATTTTCTCTCTGAATTCAGATAGACACAGCTATGACCGAATCGGTTATAACCGTAGATTGGGAAAATGGTTTTGTAGAAACATCAGCTAAGGATAATGTAAATGTATCAAAAGTATTTAAAGAGTTATTGGTTCAAGCAAAAGTTAAATACAATTTAAGTCCTGCACTACGTAGAAGACGTCGACAGTCACTTCCTTTACAAGCAGGATCAACAACCGGTGGTTCCCCGAACCCAACTATTCCTTCGGCCGTCCAACTTCAACATCTCCAACAAATAAGAGATCGTCATGGGAAAAGAAATTCCTGCATATTATCTTAATTTATATTGATTTAGTTATTTTTACCTTGATCAATTAATTACGTGTGCAGAAAAACGCCAAAATAATTTTTTGCTTCATAATTCTTCTTGCTCAAAGTAAAATATTTAATTAAAATTTGCCCTTCTAATATTGTGATAAAAATAATTAAATAAGTTGTCTTTAAGTTAAAATAACCAAAGCAACAAATTAAATTTACAGGGACTTTTTATAAATCTTTTTATCTTGACCAAAACTTTTCTAGTCAATTATTTCTTCGTACGCTTTTCTACACAGGGTATTTTTTCTCTAAGTTTACTTATTGATTCGAACAAATGTTAACACCGCTACATTGCTTTTATTCTTTTTATTTCAAAAATATATTATATAGGGTATTTCTTCTACTAGCTCACCATTTGGAATCTTAGCCAATGAGATCATAATTTAGTACTAATAATAATTTCTTTCTAAACAAAAGCTCATTTTGTAGTCGTAAAGATGATTATTATAATGAGGGTTGAAGGAACTATTAAAAATTTAAACACCAAAGATATCTAAAAATATCGCCTAATCTACTTAAATTCTTCTTCCTACTAAAAAAAAGCAATAACGAGAAACTAATGGAAAATTATCAATTTAACACCAACCCAACTGATTGCAATGTTTATCTGCGCACGATTAAATTCTTCCATTTTATATACTATCTAAATACATAGACAAATTAATATAAGATGTATAATAAATTGTATGTAATTTTGGAAAACAGTATTGCATGAGAAGTCTGATGAGTTTGAGGTTTTTCATATTTATTTTAACATATCTTATTATTCTTTTTAAATCAGTTTATGTTTGTTTTGTAGGCTAGAACAAGTTGCACTACCGTTGTCACTACAGAAAGTATCGATTAAATCGATACATGTATCGATTATTTAGTCGATAAGACGCAATGCTTAAACACTGTAGTATTTTTATAAATAATGCGGCATGCGGGTCCTTGAAAGTAAATAACCTGATTAAAGGTTAATGGTCCCCAGTGTAACTTTTCCGATTGGCTGTGAATAAACTGTTGATTGCCAATATGGTAGCCAACCTGATCAGTAAGAAAGTATCCGTTTTCTAAATATTGAAATATTCCATTCGTACCATGCAATGATTAATTTTCAAAAACTATAGCGACAGTAGTGCAACTTGGTCCTATGAAGCTCACGTGACAATAATCTAATTTTTATAACTTCAATTTAAGAATTTTATATTATAGATTATTTAAAAGGTCAACCATTTCCAAAAGGGGGGGGGGATAGAATTTTGCATTTGAATTCATTATGAAGTTTGTTGATATAAAATTGGTTATATTACTTGTAAATTATACTGCGATTCATAAAATTTAGTGTTTAGTGGTTGTAAAATTGTGTAGTAATGTAGTGCAAACGTTTACAATTCGATAATTTTTATAACGGCGTTGCCTTGTAAGTCATTGGGGCAATAAATTCTGCCCTCCAAAAGTATACTAAATAATTCATTTTTTCATTATGAGCTTCTTCAGTCCACTGCTGGACTGTCAGCCTCTTTCTCTGTCAAGAAAAGTTTTAGCATTTAGACCCCACGGTTGCTTAGGTCAGACTGGGGAGTGTCTGTAACCCTGCTTTTAATCGTTGATTCTGGTAATCATCAACTCAGAGAAACCTTCGGCTTTACTTACCCTCCGAAGCACGGAGACGATCATAAGAAAGTTTAGACTTTTCCCGCATTCGAACCGGATACCTTAAGAACTGACTTATGATGACTTATGGGTTAGAAACCATGACTATTACCAACAAGAGTGCAGAAAGGCTAAGGGTGATGCAAAGGGCAATGGAGAGATCAATGCTGAACGTAAGTTTGCGAGACAAGATAAGATAAGAAACGGTGAGATTGGGAAAAGAACTGGAGTTGTGGACGTGATGGAGCGTGTGGCACGTCTGAAATGGAGTTGGGTCGGGCACGTGGCGAGGCAAGATTACAACAGGTGGACAGTAAAAATAATTAATTGGAAGCCAAGAATGACGAAAAGGAGCCGAGGCAGACCCCAGAAGAGAGGTTTGGAGGAGATTAGAAGAGGCTTATGTCCAGGAGTGGACCGAGGAAGGCTGACAAAGAAGAAGAAGAAGAAGACCTTAAGAACAGCAGTTATTCAGCTAACAAACTAAGTTAATGACCATCTCATTACCAATACTAAATAATCATTAAAAATAAAATATTATAAGGTAAACTTGGAAGAACTCAATGACATGAATGTATTGGAGACCATGAACTTGTTAAAAAAATCTCCCTAAAAACGACAAATCTAACAAAGCGCCAGACCACTCATATTGTAAAAATCTCCCAAATGGCGACAGATCTTAAAATCCGCCAAAACTTCAAAAGGATTAGATCTAAGAATTAAACAGTGCTTAAAAGTATGAGATCATTGGAAACCACTCATTTGTTCAAAAAGTCGTTCAAAAATAAGGGGAAACGCACCAAGTCGAAATGTGCTCAAGGTTGAAACGTTCATGTCAATTTTAATCGGATGGACGGTAAATATAACTAATTGGAGCGGAGCGGAGCGAAAACAACAAACGAGAGCGGAGGTAGACCCCAAGAAAGATAACTAAATGATATCAAAAAAGTGGGCGGATTGGGAGTGGTTGGGGAGAGCCATGGAGAGAAAGATTTGGAAAAGATTGGGAGAGGCTTATGTCCAGGAGTGAACCTTGAAAGGCCAAAGAAGACTTTTTAATTTCCACGTTTCCAATGTTCTCTATTATAGCAAACTCCTCCAAACTCCTATTAGGCAACTCCCAAAAACCGTCGTGGCGTCATTCTAAATTAACGAACCGAAAACTTTTACACTACAGCACTGCTCGTAATCCAAATGATAAAATTTAAATGATTAACATAATTTGTTGTCTTTCGTATGATTCTTGACAAACGCCTGTAACTTTTTAAATGCATTCTTGGCAATATACCTCGGTGGTTTGCCATGGCCTTCCGTGGTAAGGCGACCACAATAAAGTTTTTACTTCGCACCGGATATCGCGGCTTAAAAATTCGACGCACTTTTTATAATATTTCTTCATTCTTTCATGATATAATTTACAAGTGACAACTGTCACTGTGACATAATTGTCACTATACCAATTTATGATTTCTACGTCATAATATTTTGTAGCTATTATTTCTAGTTTGTTTATGAATAATTTAAAAATAGCTACGTCACCAAGCATTGCCTATTTTTATAAATTATAAAGTAATATAATAAAATTACTTTTATTTATAACTTTTTTAATTATGTATTATGAAGAATTTCTCTTCCTCCAATTTTGAGCCAGACCTTAATAGTTTATCCTCGAGGGATGAACAGCTTTCGGCTATCTGAAGCACAAAGAGTTATAAGAAGAATAGTTTTTATCCGTATTTAAACTGGTTAATTTAGCGTTAGCAGTTTATCGCGCTAGCTACTAGGCCAAAAACCATCCTAGTTTTAAAATTTAATTTCTTATTTTAAATTGCCAAAATTCTAAATTTAAACATTTAAACATTTTTAAATAATTATTATACTTGACAGTATACTGATCCCTATACTCCCGACAGTATACTCCCCCCCTCCCTCAAGTAAATATCTAACGTGCAAAGCTGTATAGAAATTAGATTTTTATTAGACTAGATTCTTATTGCTAAATTTATTAATGTATCAGTTGTTTAATTATTTATTATAAATTTACCAATTCAAGCAAATTGTCTACCAAATGTCTACCTGTTTGTTTCAGGTAACATTATAAAATCTGTCCTAAATTTGGATTAATCATAATAACTTGGCACACATTTTCAAAACTCGGCAAAACACAGGCAGGGATCACCGGAAGCTATGCAAACAGTACAAAACCGAAAATATTCTCTCATATATTGTAGTGTATCTTCTTTAAAATTAAACAGGTTCTTACTTTTGCTTTTATATTTTTCTTATCCATTCTAATCTATAATAATTTAATTATCTTACGCAAACACTTTTTTCATTTTAAATATATGCAGTGGCGTAACAAGCAGTTGAGAGGCCCGTGTGCGAAGTTGGGGGCCGGGGCGTTGTTTTTGTAACAACATAATAAAGCAACAATAAGAAAAACGTATTATATCAATTTTTTTTTAAAGATTAGTAGTCACAGCAGAACCGGGGGCCCGCGTGCGTGGCACCCACCGCACCCCGGTAGTTCCGCCACTGAACATATGACTTGCTAGGCAAAGTTTAAATCTTTACAACTTTCCACTTAACTGCAAAGTAAAACTTACCCCTTTTATGATCAAAAAATCAAAAATATTTATTGAAAAATTAGGATAATCAAACTTAATTAAAGAGAACATTAGCCAAAACTGTTCTATTTATAACGTCGCTATTCTGGGAAGTTAGATTTTATAATGGTTTGTGCTTCCTCCTTGCTCAAATTAAGATAAAAGATCCAATCTTAGTCCTCAATTATGCTATTTCTTTTTATATTTGATAAAATTAATTTTTTTCCACTGAAGTTAGATTATGTTAGATTATTATTTTATAAATAAATTTTATTTTTATAAAAAATAAACATTCAAGATATTTACCTAAATATAACAAATTTTTTAATCTTGAGGTGTCAAACACTATGCAATATTTACGTGAATCAACTTAAAGCCAAGATGACTTGCTAGTTTCCTGGTGCTTTGGTTAGAACCCATATTAATAGCAACATAATTTTAAATCTTGAGATACCTCAAACTCAATAAATTAAATTTTCTTTAAGAGCCAATATCCATTGAGTAAGTCGTGATTTATTTTCAGAATTCCATAGAAATTTAAATAATCACTAGCAGCCAAATTATAAAACCTCGAAATAAATTGTACAAAATAAGGGAATTACTCAATTAGCATTGGATAATTGCTTTTAATAATAAAATAGCATTTTCTACGAGCTTTAACTTGAGATCGTGGGGGGGATGTGCCATTTAAAATTATAAATTAAGAGTGGTGGGAGGTGATTTACTTATTACTTGAAATAATTTTTTTCGTTCAAACATTGGCTACGCTAATTTAACTGAAAAAGATTTTTTTATATTTTTATTTTTAAAAAATTTCTAAGGGCCGATTTTTTAAATTTCCTAATGGGACTTTTAAGAAAAGTTGGTACACCTTTAAAATGGCAGACCGGAGTAAAAGCGATGTTTTATGTACTGTCGCACTGTTCATTGGTGTAATGAGTACAAATTTTAATGGAAAATGAAAAGATCGGCCCTAAAAGGAATAAAAGTTATATAAATCGGACCTCTTGCTAATATATTTATTTATTTTTTTATGTATGTATAATTATTATAAAATATATAAATAAATAAATTCAACAGACCATAAAACCTCTAGACTTCACTCTTTCTCTCTCTAATACTGAATTTTTAATTTATCTTGTCATGTCTCCACATAATTAATAAATTAAAATTAGTAAAAATAAAAATGTGTTATAATAATCTTTTGTCGTGTTTTTGCTTTCATTTGCCATTAAATACTGTTAAAACTACAATACATACGTAAATACCTAATAATGTGTGTATTAGTTTATATCATAGTAACATGCAATGCATACAAGTTAGTATTGTATGCCACTTGACAATCTATGTATTAATATTTATGGGTGTAACATTTTCTCGCTCAAATTAGAACATTTTTGTTTGTCTAATTAATTTTAGATTAATTTGTTTTATACTGTAGAACAGTAAAATTTGCAAAAAATTCAAATTGTACTTTTAATATCTTCATTAAAAAATTGCTTTACTACATTAATTTTATTTTCCTCAATCAAGAGCGGGAGCAGGGGGGTCTTTATATTACAAACAAAAGGTTTACTTTTCAAATTTATACCAATTTAACTGCTTATTTAGAGTTTTTGAGGTGGTGAAAAAATAGCTCCATCTCTAGCCCCCCCCCCTTAAACAATTTAAAAATATTATAAATTAAAAAGTTGTAAATTGAACAAGTTAATTAAACTTGTTCGATTTAAAACTTTTTAATTTATATTGCAGTGGAATCTTCGTAGAAAATCCACTACCTCTTGAATTGCCTCGGGTTAGCCCTGGATTGCGGACACCATGGATGATTTTAGAGCGAGGGTTCTAGCGTTCTCAAAAATAAACTAAAAAAATTTCTAATCAAAAAAAAAATAAATACTCCAAAAAAAATTACTAAATCCAATCCAATTTAAATTCAATGTTAAAATAAAATTTCACTTCATAGGAAACGAAGTTTGATTTCCCTTATCCAAATCGACGAGTTATCTATCTCGCACGTTTTTTCCTTACAAATATAATTTTAATTTTCCAATTTTATAATGCAAATTCAAATTTATAATTTGAATTTCTCCTTTTCCAAATCAATCAAATCAAATCAATTATTATAGTTCAGTAGCCACTGATAAAAAATATTCAAAATAATTCCAAATCTCAAAAATATACTTCCAAAAAAAGCGCAATAATGCATTCGCATAAAATTACTTTATTTAATCAAACTCAAAAATTTACTCACAACTTCAAAAATAAATTTCACAAAGTCAAAATTAACGATTCAAAAGTCGCACCGCTTACTCTTGCGGCGACCCGTGGCAAAAAGCCCCGTATCTCTCTCGATTCGCCCCCACCTGTCTAATTTACAATGTTACAATTTAAACTTTATAAAATCAAAATTTTTTTTTAATGCACAGGGTGGGTGCGAATCCCTTTGAAATACCACAATATATTAAAAATTGTATTTTTTATTTAAAAATCAATATATCTGAACTTTTATTTTCAAATAGTTACATTTAATAAACTAAGGACTTTATTTATACACACAAAATTTATTTACATAGTCAAGTTTCCATTTTAAGTAAGGGAAAATGGAGAACTATCTCGAGTTTTAAAATAAAAAAGTCCTGGTCTAAAAAAAAGATGACATTTTATTATTAAATAGAGGTACTTGAATACTCACTGATAAGTTTCCTCTTGGCCCATGTAAACATTTGACTCCATGGTGCACATTTCCAAATTTGCAGCCTCGACTGTTGGGCAACGATAGGATTTGAAGGCATTTTTGTTTAAAATACTTTCTGCAAAGTAATGGTAAGCACGCCCATGGTTACATTCGACACTATCCCCAATGGTCCCTATTATACAGGTCTTACATGAATTTTTAACTTACAAATCCAAAATTACTTACATATATCATACATATTTGGACATCCAGGTTGAAATCTGCCACCATTAGGATAAAAATCCAAATGACCTTGCGGTTGTGGTGAGCTTAAAACCCTCATGTTGGTGTGTACTACATCCACAAGTCTTGCATCAGTTGGATCTAGTCTGTACACTGCTGGAACTTCATTATAACCAGGACCGGCAGGATCAAGTCCAGTAATTCGGGCAAGCGTTCCGTCTCTAACTTTGGATGCCCCCATCGCAGCAACATGAGCTCCCAAGCTGTGGCCGATCACATGGATGTCATCCAGAGAAACGTTTTCCTTGACCAACCAATTTATAAAAATTCCTAATTCACTACCGGCAATTTGGGCACCTCGCATTGCCGTAAAGTATTCAAATTCGCATAAAACCGACCAGTCCATTCCAATTATATTATAGTTTCCCGTCTCTAGATAAGCTAAAAATTATTAATATATAATATAAGTTTTTTTGGGTTTTGATAAAATCACCATTTTTGTTCAATTGGAAAACGCTGTATTTTGTGCTACTCAGAAATCCGTGAATAATTATTTTGGTCGGATTGTTGTTATCAAATCCAGAATTGAGAAAATCTTCGTGGGAGTTCACTTTAAAGTTGTGCCTCCAACTTTGGCTAAAATATTAGATGTAGGTATAGGTAAAATTTTTTACTACTTACTACTTACTTGGTAAATAAAATAAATTGGACGCTTGGCCCATTTGGATCCAAATACACATTATCAGATGCATTTATTGGCAACTCCTGGTTTATGGATGTGTTGTTTCTAGAAACTAGACCGACGAGATCTTATAAGTTAAAATAATATAAATAATATAAAATTTTGGAAATTTTGCAGATACAAAATTACCTTCAAAATATTCATTCCAGTTAACTGCACTCAATGACTCCTTTAGCTTATTAAATGTAGCTAAAGGATTAGAAAAATATGACGGCGAGTCAGTTGTCGTTACTGGCGAGTCATCCAGTGCGTTAGCTGAAATGATAAGCATTTTAATACAATTTGAAAATCTATTTTTAATTTTTATTTTTAAATAAACTGCACGGATGATTTGATTTGAAATTTTTTAAATTGTAATACAATGTCAAATTACTCATCGTTCTATTCCGGAATACAATTGGTCAAAATTAATGTCGTGTTCTACGTGGTTCAAGTTTGATGCCTTGGTCAAGGATATTAAAATTTATTGCAAAAATTTGTTTTCAAAATAAAATATTTTTGTTTCGTTTATCCAAATGGCGCAATTTCAGATATTGCATTTCAGACGATAGCTACTGCGAAGAAAACTTTCCCAATCCCAATCCACGAAGTGCATTTATTTTGTATTTTTATTTTTAATTAACTGTAGAGTGTAATATGACCGCCTCCGCCCCTTTTGCATTTCTAAAATATTACTAATAAATTTCAAAAAATCTGACTTTGAAAAAAAAAAATTTTTTTGAAACAAGAAATCTCTGGAATATTCTTGAAATTATATTTGAAAATGCATCAGATATTTAAAAAAATCTACTTTTTATTCTACATAAAAATTTTTGGAAGTTAAAACGATGTAAGTACCAAATGCGAATTTAACATAACAAATTTTTCGAAATTCGTAATTTTTATTCGAATTTTCCTTATTGCTTTAAATTTTAATTTTCATTTTAAATTTATATTTGGCATTGCGGTTCGATTATATTTTGAAAATATAGTATTATTTTGGTCAAATTAATATTTATGCATAATTTAAAAAATTTTGGAGATTAATTGCTTACCAAAAGACAATAAAAATAATCCAGCAAATGCAACAAAACTGTAAAATGCGGTGAGAAGTGGACTAAAAAAATTCATTTCAGCGAAATAACTATCACTACGGTTCAAACTAATCTACATAGAAATATAAAATGTCCTTCTATATTTCCGGAAAAATTTGATCTTATATTAAAATCTAAATGATGCCATGACGTTTTCGAGTTTTTTTTATTTATATTTAACCGGAAATTGTTCTCAATAATGAGCTTTTGTTATAATAATATAACAAGTGAAAGCTGATCCATTTTCCGAACAATATCATCATTAATATAATATAAATTAAACACAAAATTGCATTCTATTAACAACGACAACAATTTTATAACAAATTTTGTAATTAAATTAAAAAATTCTTCTTCGCTACACATAACATAAAAGCGAAATTTTAGCATATAAGAGGGGAAATTATTTTTTTTTTTTGAATTTATATTGACAAAACTAAGCAGTAAATTAATTTTAAAATTTGTGCGTGTAATTATTACTAATTCAGGTAATCACAAAACAATTTAATAATTTTTCAAGTTTTGCAAGCACATCGCTGGTACCTACTCAAGACGATCGGAACCAAAACCTTCAAATGGTATTTTACATTTTACACAGGGCTGTCTTTACGGCGGGCGTTTTAGGGGTTAGAACCCCCCCCCCTCCCGAAATTATTTATCAAGTACTGGAAGTCCGACTGCAATCGTAAAAAAATCAGAAAAAACAAAAACAATCTTTTCCACTAATAACAAAACATTAAACTTGAAGTATTAAAAAAAAATTAAAACTAAAGATATTTCTAATAAACTAAATCCCAAATTAAAAAATCGGAAATTCGTATTAATATCCGGCGATCGGCGACACTGGATTGAATACACCTACTACTAAATTGCAAAAATATAAAAACTGACGATAAAGAATATAAAAAAGTCCTATATATTTATAGTACTGTGTAAAAGTCTACGGCCCCTTAATTAATATTGTTAGTTATTACTCCTATTAATTAATTTTCAATTTTTTGAAAAATAATTATAGTGAAATAAATGAAATAGATATTTTACCTTAATTCTTACTATTATGGTAAAAATTTTAAATTGCTATAAATTGTTTGAACCAAAAATTTTAAAAGAAAAATAAATTTTATGACCATCATCGGCAACATAGCTTAAAATTACACTTCCGCAATAAATTAGAGTGGGCATTGCAAACCCATAAATTGTCTTATATATTGGTGTAATTTAGTTCTTCGTTTTGACAACATTATTTACCATCCGTAAAATAAGAATTTAATTTGTGATTTTTATTAAATTAAAAAATTTTATTTAAAGACGGTATTTTACAAAAGAGTTTAAAATTAAAATATGAATAAGTTTAAACTTATTAAAAATATCGTAGTAAACAAAACTTTTAAAATGGCACAAACAAAATTTTATCCGCGATGCCCACCCAGAAGTCAACCTGTAATCAAAATTTGTCGCTCCCTTGACCAATTATTTTCAACCATTAAATAAAGTTCACAAAAATCAAAATTTTCTATGAATATTGAACTTAAATAAAGAAAAATCACTCAAAAAAATAATTACTTTAATTAAATAAAAATAATCTTCTCACAAAATTTCAACTTTTTTGCGGTCACTTTTGACCAAAATACCTTTAAAGAAAATTTTCCAATAACAATATACTCAAATATAAAATCTTAATTGCAAAAATACTTGCACAAAATTATACTCAAAAAATTAGCGGAGCAAAATCTAGGCCTCCATCGTTTCCGCCATCTTGGCAAAAAAAAATCTCTCTCTACTAATTTTTCTGCAAACATTACATTTCAAAAATTAATATAACAAAATTTTAATTTAAAAAAATTACCAAAATTGCATTTATTTTGTCGATTTTAGCATGATTAAAATTTTTTTTAATTTTGAAAAAATTTTTCGTCGGGAAAGTTGTATTTTCCAATTTTTCCCTCGGCTCGGGGCTGTTACTTTTTTTCAACTCTCCTCAAAATCGACTAAGTACTGAGTACCTGTACCTGTTTTATATTACCTGTTCTTGGCCCGGTGGGTCACAATCTTTTCTTAAGTACCCTACTTTTATTAATCTTCTAAGTAGTACGTTAAGTATAAGGTAAATAATAAATACATTTATATCAACTATGATCGGATTTTCAAAATTCTTTTTGTGTTTAGTAGGTCTACCCATACTCGCTTTAGATAAATAGTTACGAAACGCAACATGCACTAAAAAAGATAAAATAAAAAATTTAAAAAAAAACAGACTTCAAAAAAAAAACTACTGTGAAAAAAATGTACTAAAAAGTAAAAAATAATTATGTTATTTAGTTATTACTTATTAGTTATTAGTTATAAGTTATATATTAGTTATTTAACCAAGCTGGCTAAATTACTAAAACTAAAATTTTTAAAAGCTTGGCCGGTACCGACTGCAAAGATTACAATAATTGACCGCCTATGCCAGCTAGTTGAAGTAACTAAATAACGTAATTATTTTTTACTTTTTAATGCCTTTTTTCACAGTAGTTTTTGATGTGTAACATTTTTCCACTCGCTTATGGGAGTAATTTCGTGAAATGGGACGAAAATGCGTAACAGAAAGCCAGAAAAGCGCGCGCTATTTGATTTGACTAATGAGGGCCAAAATTATTTTATCGGACATCATTTGTATTATAAAATGCCATTAAAAAAACTGCCTGACGTGAGGTTCAAACTCGCGATCATCAAATGATATAATTATGTTGCAAGAAAAATCTTTATTATAATAAAGATTTAAATTTACTGGTATTGTTTATTTCTTTTAGTAAAATTAAAAGTAAAATAGAAGGAGATTAGACTATGTAATATTTGGTTCTTCAATTTGAATTACTACCTTCTCAAATCAAAGTTCCAAAGCAAACCAAAGCTGTGATCGTCAAACAAACCTCGCACGTTGTGATCCCCCTCGTAGTAACACTTACCAGTGGCGTAACCACTGACAGGACACCTGAAGGAATAATTAGTACACACAAATTAAATAAAACACAGGATTCGGTTTAACGATGAATATTTATTTAACCGAAAAGAAAAAGGTAGTCCAACAACCAATTTACCAGCAAAGTTAATCTTTTTGATATCATTTAATTCAGAATACTTTAGTTTGAAATTTGATTTAATAACTGTTCGATAATTGATCCCCATGACTGTAATGTTTTAATTGTCTATTCATATGTAATGATCAACCACAATCTTTATAATACTTTGTAAAGAAGCGCCTATATGTATTTCGATGATCAACTCAATTATTTTATATTATGTAAGATCTTTAAATAATAAACCCATATATGCTGAATTATCCGCTCTTAACTATTACCTCGTCAACTTAAAACTAAGATCGTCACCTTAATCAATTTGTCGTCAGTGCTTAATCTAAGTTTGTCCCTCTTTAAGATTGTAGTGCGTAGGGTAATTACCAATTCAATTGTCTTTCAGTAACAAGAAAGAATAAAAGATGTAAATCTCAATTAATTAATTTATAAAAAGATAAACACACAAGAAAAATTTGTAAAAACCAAAAAATGATAACATTAAAATATTGACAATCGATATTCAAAAAAAATAGGAGTTTTAAATCGTTGCAACTCTACCTAAAAAAATAATTTTAAATACAACATAAGTTTGTTTATTACCTTAGTTTGTAGAGAAAACACACACAAGTAAAAAAATGAAAAAATTTACTTGAACACTCAAGAATAAAAAAAAGTCTTCACGACTGAAACTCGGGCTCTTTTAATTAAAATTTCAAGGGTGTCAATAAGGGCTAAAATTTTTCTTCTGTTGACTGTATTTTACTTTTAAAATCAGATTGAATCGAGAAAAGTCCGATGTGACATTTTTGTCACATTGTACAAGAATAGGGAAGAGTGTATGTTAATTATAATTGAATTCTAGCAAATTAACCGTGAAAGTTTGGAATTAAACCAGTGCATACAAAAAGTTGACTTGAAATTCAAATTTTAGCATGAGCATTGAAAACAGTTTTAGGGTCACTGCTTTTGAAATTGACTGGTTGATATTGCATAATTATTCACGTTAACAGATTTATGACTTCCTTAATTTTTAGTTTAAATTTTTTAAAGCGATAACTGCCCAAAAAATCAATTTTTATTATGTTGAGGGACGTTTCTTCGACCTTCTTTTATTACTCTCTTGGTGACATAAGTTTTCTGGAAGTTGATCTGTGGACCATGGGGTAAATTGAAAACTACCTCATTAATATACTGTTGTGTTTCGAAAACCATAACTACATTAATTCATTTATTTTGTAAATTATTTTAAAGTTTGAATTTGTTTTATTGTTTATTTGTATCATATTGTATAAAATAGTTAAATTTTAGCTGTAAATAAGGTGGGAGAAATATAAAGTAAAGATAGTGGGACTTAAAGGTTGTCCAAGACACTTGGGCTTAAATAGAGACACTTGGACTGACGCCTTCACGTCGAGTAGACTAGCGGACGAACATCATTCCCGCAATAAAAATTTAAAATGTTAATTGTTTGAAAATTAATAAAATAAATTAAGTTGAGTTGATGTTTTTGCTTAATTTAATTGTGGTAAAGTGCAAATTGTTAAATAAATTGGAAAAGTTGAAGAATGTAGTGAAAATTTAGTCAATGCATTAAAATTACGTCGCAGCAAATTTGTTAAACCAGCCGCATTTGTTAGACCACATGCGGAGCGTGCACGTGAAAGTTACAAGTATAAGGCCATATGAAAGGTAACAAATTTGAGCATTTTTAATTTACAATTTTAACTTCAACTACAAGAGATCATAGCTATAAAAAATAAATGAATCCGAGAAAAGAAAAGTAATTTTGGATTGAACAAATTAATAAATTTGAATAGCTCGGGTCATCTCAATACACACATAATTCACAAATACGTTTTATGCATTGAAAAATTTAATGGTTTTATCGAAGTTTCTGTCTACCAACGGCAGAAAAAAAACTTTGTTGAGTTGATTTTAAGTAACAAATAATTTTTCTGAATGTTCACCTTAATAAAGGATATTATTTGGCAGCTTCTTTCGGCCTACATTACAAATTTAACACCCTAACCGCCAGCCTACGACCGATCTAATTTTTTAATTACTTTCAAAATTTCATAAATTTGTGCATTAAGCACAAAAAGTTAACAAGTGGTTGACGTCAGAGTTTATATAGCACAGAAATAATCAAAAGCAATCATTTTAGTCAGTCAGTACTCAATAACCAATTGGTATTTTAATTAGATAATAATAATATGTTTTACCCGAATTAATTTTTAATAACGAGTTTATTTTTCAAATTTAGTTTTAAGTCCTTTAAAAATAACGAAGAAAAAATAATACCTGAATATAATACCGGGTGATCAATATTAATACCCGATCTTAATATTTTTTTTTAAATTCTGCTAAATAGGAATAAAAAATTAATTAGTAGAAATATAGTTGAGTTAGGAATCAGTATTAAAACAATAAAATTGTTTTCATTTTTTACTTTTATATTTTTATTAAACTAAAATATGTAATTTTTAATTCTGTATTTCTATATTTTACTACTTTTATATTTTTATTTTTATTTTTATTATTTTCAATTTTGTAATTTATGTCTTCTTCTTTTCCTTTTCTAAGATCTGACAATCTGTTTCAAACCATGTTTTGTTCTTCTTGGGAGATGGATTGCCAGCTGTCTCTCCATCTCTTTGGAGGTCGGCCCGGTTGGCGGTTACCTTCGGGTTTTCTTTCAAGGGCGATACGCGGTAGTCTTGTTGGATTCATTCTTTTGACGTGTTCGTTCCAGTAGCGTCTTCTCTGTCTCCCCCACCTAACTATGTCTTGCACTCCACACTCTTGCCTTATTGTCGTGTTTCTTACTCTGTCTCTCAGTGTTTTACCCGCTATCGGTCTCAATGTCTTCATTTCAGCCGCTCTTAATGTGCTTTTTGGTTTAACTGTGTCCGCTCTAGTTTCTATGCTATATGTTAGCAAAGACCTTACGTAGGTTTTGTATATGCGGGTCTTATTTTCTATTGTCATATATTTATTGACCCACACTAGCTCTCTCAGGCATCCAGACGCCACTGCCGCCTTATTAATTTGAACTTTTATTTCCCTCATTGGGTCGTGGTAGCTTACCACACTCACACCAAGATAATTAAAGTGCATAACCTGCTCGATGACTCTGTTCTCTACCACCAGCTTACATCTGGTCGGGTCCTTGGATATAACCATGCTTTTTGTTTTGTCGATGGATATAGTCATATTCAGTTCTCGAGCAATTTTATAAAATTTGTGTAATTGCCTCTGCAAGTCGTCCTCAGTCTCGGCTATTAATGCAGCATCGTCTGCGTAGCATATTATGCCGATAGTCTTTTTGCTCATCCTATAACCCAAGTTCATAGCGGTCACTTCCTCTATAATTCTGTCCATTAATACATTGAACAGGAAAGGGCTTAGGCTGTCTCCTTGCCTGATGCCGCTTGGCGTCTCTATATCTTTGCTTGTCTGGTTATCCACCCTGACCTTAGATGTATTATTTGTGTTTAAATTCCGTATCACTCTGATAATACTCATTGGAGATCCCCTTCTTTTGAGCATATTTAGCACATCTTCCAGCCGAACTCTATCGAATGCTTTAGTTAGATCGATAAAGCATACAAATGCTTTTTTGTTGTACTCGATGGATTTCTCTTTTATTTGTCGGATCGTGAATAGCGCATCTGTGGTGGATCTTCCTCTTCTAAACCCCTGCTGTTCTTCTCTATTGCTTATATATTTTTCGAGTTTAGTTTTCACAATACCAGTAAACAGCTTCATGGCTGCGCATAGGAGAGTTATTCCTCTGTAGTTTTCGGGGTTTGTCTTTTGTCCTTTCTTGAAGATAGGAATCGTGATGCTTTTATGCCACTCCTTAGGTGTTGTTGAAGTTTTTAAGATTTTGTTATAGATAAGAGTCAATGCTGCGCATATCTTTGACCCGCCATATTTTAGGAGTTCATTTGGAATGTTGTCTACTCCAGGAGCTTTTCTATTTTTCAGTTTGCTCATTCCCTCAAACACATCTCCATATTCAATTTCTATCTCTGCTTCCTCCTGTCTTCTTTCCTCTTCCTGCTGTTTAGTCTTTTTCTCGCTTTTATATAGATTTTCAAAGTGCTTTTCCCATTTATCTAGGGAGATCTTCCTGGTTTGTATGTACTCGTTTACTGGTTTCTTTCTATTCTTAAGCATCTTCCATATCTTTCTCTGTGCACCATACAAATCATGTTCCATCTCCTTCGTAAACCTCTCCCAATACTCTCTCTTTATTTCCTTAATTCTTGCGTTGATTCTGTTTCTGATTTCTTTATATTTCCTGTGTTCTTCATTCGATGGTGAGCTCTTGTACACTTGATAAGCCTTTCCTTTTTGTTCTGCAAGTTCTTTAATTTCTCGGGTAAACCAAGGTTTAGTTTTGTTCCGAGCATTTACATTGATTTTCCTGATTTCAATAGCTTCTTCTGCGGCTTTCTGTAGGCAATTTTTAATTTCACTCCAATGTTCTTCCACGTCACACTCTTTATCCTCGTACTCAGTAAGTTTAGCCGTTAGTCTATTCTTATATAATTCCTTCGTGCTTTCATCAATCAGTGACTCAAAGTTATATTTATCTATATACTGAGGTTCTTTTTTAATTTTTCCCGGCTGATCCATACGCAGTTTTCCAAGAATTAAGTTATGATCCGTTTCTAAGTTAGCGGAGGTCAGTGCTCGAACATCCAGTACTTGTGTGGGTGTGATCTGTCGATTAGTGATCATATAGTCGATTACTGATTTTTGGTCCCTGGTATTGTTGAAGGTAATCGTGTGTTGTTCCTTGTGCATGAAATAGGTGTTGTTAATCCGCATTTCGTTTCTAGCACAGAAGTCTATCAGAAGCTCGCCGTTTTCATTGATCGTGGGTTCGTTGAACCTCTGCATAACTCCATCTATCACTTCATTGCCGATTCTAGCATTGAGGTCTTCCAGTATTACTACTTTATGAGCAATATCTATATTGTCGATGGTTTCTTGCAGCTTTCTATAAAATTCAAGTAACTCTTTTCTGGGTTTGGATATATCCGGAGCGTACGTGCTGATTATATGGTAGGTAAACGAGTTGAATTTGAGAGTGATCTTTAGAATTCTGTGGTCAATATCTGTCACACTTTGGGTGTATTTCTCATGTAGCAAGACCCCGACTCCCGAGTGTGCTCGTTCATGTTTGGGTTTTCCACTGTAGACTAGAAAATAATTGCCATACTGAGTTATTCCTTGGTCTTTCTTTTTTGTTTCTGACAGTGCACATATGTCTATGCTGTGCTTGTTCATTTCCAATATTGTGACAGGGGTAGGTTTTGATTAATTAAATAATCGCGGCCGTCGTGTGGTAACGGATGTTAAAAAGCTGCCACCAAAGTCGATTTATGAAGCTGACTTAAACTTGTTAATTGAAGATCGGAGACGTAGGATTATTAACAATTCAATCACCTTGAAGTAGCAAGAAAAGAATAAAATCATATAAATCTATATCTATTTAATCAATACAATGCAAAAGAAATAGTACACTAGAAATTCGTAAACAAAAATATATAAAAGAAAGAAATTATTAAGTTGAAATTAACAACTAATATTTAATAAAAACAATTTTAGTTATGTTGCGTAACATAAATCTGAAAAAAGAACAATTTTCGATACATAGATTGTTTATATTTTACCTTTTTGCTGAAAATAGCGATCGAGGAAACACACACACACGAGTTTAAAAGAAAATAAGATAAAATTACACTTTGGATGTATATAAAAAAAAGAATTTAAGTTTTAGGCTGTTCGATTGTCACTAAAAAAAATAATAAAATTTTAACTGAACACTTGTAAAAAAAAAGAAAAAATGAATGAATAAACTGACCGTGACTGACGAAATTGAAAAGTTGAATGATTGTGACCGTTACTGACAAAATTGAAAAGTGGAATGATTTGACCGTTACTGACCTCCTAGTCTCTTCCATTCCAAGAGGTAATGTTCCAGCATGCCAGTCTTGTGGTGTGGCCTCGCTTCCGATTACTCATTTTCCTTTTTCTCGCGTACGTTGTCATCGTTGATTTCCATCCAACATCCGAGACAATTCTTGTGGTTCTGTGAGCAAAATTGTGTTTTATATTTATGTAAAATTTTTAATTATTTGTATTTATTTGTAGCCTTGATAATGGGTCAATAAAGACTCGAAATAGTGACTCCTAACTCAACTATATTTGTACTAATTAATTATGGAAAGTCAACGATATAAATACACTAAAAATAAAAAAGATGAAGAAAAAATTATTTTAAATATTCTGAAGATACTCAGTATTTGATATTTTGTCTTTTTTTAATTATTATTAAAATCTCAATAGAAAAAATAAAGAAATAAAACTTTAAAAATATTAGTCGCCTTGTTTGAATTTTCTTACAAGCTGTGTTTATGTTTATTATTAATCAAATTTATTTTAATCTATCAAAGTGGTTTATTGATATTTGGTTTATTGGTAAAAATTCAACTAATATTTTTTTAAAAGTACTATTTTTTATTTTATTATTGAGTTCTTAATAATAATTGAAGAACAAAATATCAAATGCTGGGCATCTTCAGATGCAGAAAAAAAATCTCTTTAAATTATTAATACCTTTTTCATTCTTATCCGGTGTAAAAGAAAGCAGAAATTTGAAAAAAATTAATTTTTTATCACAAATCGGTCACCCAGTATAAGTCAGGTTAAATCATAATTTTATGTTTTCGATGTATTTTTAATTTTTTTTTATATTATGTTGTATTGTATTTTTTAAATTTAATTATAAAATTTAAATGTACAGGGTGTCCCCGGACACACTTTTCATAACTTAGGATGGCATTTTTCTAAGAATTCAAACCCTCGAGAGTTTTTACGAATTTTCACCATCACATGGCCGTAGCCCTAAAAATATTGATTTTTTAGTAAAAATGATTTAGTTCTCTTTTAAGGAGCGTGAAATAATCTACAAACTAGATTCAAACTTTTTATTGTCTAAAATCAACGGCTTTCGAGTTATGAATTAAAGTAAGTAAAAATATGTTAACTTAGAGGATATTTTGATCATTTGTAGAGATTCACAAACAAATTTACAAAACCGGCCTGGCCAGCTGCAATACCACATGTGGAGCGTGCACGTGAAAATTACAAGTCCAATACCGCATGAAAGGTAACAAATTTGAGCATTTTAATTTACAATTTTAACTTCAACTACAAGAGCTCATAGCTTTAAAATAATGAATGTACACCCAGCTAGAGTAATTTTGGAACGAGAAAATTTATAAATTTGCATAGATCGGGTCATCTCAATATAATAAAGGGTAAGATGGCCAGATTTTTTATGAGCGCACGCCAAGAATTAATTGGGATAAATTATTAAATTAAGAATTAAATTAATTTAAGGTTTATTAAAAGCCGCGTGAAAACAGCTTAAGAGGGTAAAACACTGTAAAGTTTTCAAAAATTTGATTAATCATACACTAATAGGTACATCCAAAATTTTTACTATTTGTGGTTCCTTTTAGTTTAAAAATACGAGTTCAAAAATACCCCATTTGAAAATTTGTTTTTCAGTGGTGTGCCAATTTGCTCTTTTTCTAGATACCAATTTTTTCTCCGTCGGATTATAGGTATATAGTTGGTAAAAAATATTTTTGATATTTTACAAAATACCATGAGCGGTGGACAGACAAATTTTAGGTACCTAGACCTAGAATCACCTTCTGACAACGCCGCTGTTTTTAACTTTCCAATTCAAATGTGAGAATAAGCTAATACATTTTTTTATGATTCGTCTTCGTGCTTCGGAGGACACGTAAAAACATATGTCCCTTGAGTAGAAGATTAACAATAAAATACGGTCACAGGCACATTTTTATTATTCTAAAGAAACAATAATCAGAAAGATAGATTATTTGTTTGAACTGCAAAAGAAAATTTTACATTTTAAAGCTGTAATCGCAATCAAATCAAACCATAATCCATGTGTATTTCCGGCTTTAAATTGACTGATTGTAGGTAATTAAAACAAAAGTCGAAATATATAGCTCAGAATTTTCACAAAACAGCAATGAGCGAAAAGAAACTGTTATCAAAATTAGAAAATTTAAAGCTAGAAGAAAAAGAATTCGAAAGCGTACGCCAATGCAACGATAAGATAAAGAATAGCAAACATACCACAGCTGCCGCCATCCTGTATGCTACTGAACCACCTGGACCATCTGAAATTGACAGGTTGAAAAGTGACAAAGCCACATTGATTTTAAAATTTGACTTTAAATTTTTAGATCCAACGAAGGAATACAAATGCCGAACATAGAACTTGAAGCTTACGACTTGATCGCAAATATTGGGTACATAATCTAATACATTTTTTTTACGTTTAGGTTATGCCGAATTATGAGTAAATTTAACTAATATTGTGAAATTTGTAGTTATAAAGGACCTTTGCTAGACAAAAATGAATTTAATAAATCCCTTCAGGAGGCTCCTAAAAATCTGGAATATGCCAATTTGATCACTTTTTTGACAAACGAATTACACACACTTTGTAAAACAGATGAACATGTCGATGTTATTACATCGATCGATGATGTAAATTCTTTTATCATGGAATTAAGTTCGTTTTTGAATGAATTAGGTAAATATGACTTTGCATTTAATATCCATTCTGGTTGTATAAACAAAAATATATTCAGGATGTCCGCATAAATCTTTAACACAGGGACAAGTGTCCCAACGTCTTACTACCAAGCGAGACAAGGCACTTTTGATTAATTATTTGGTATCTGAACTTATGGCTGCAAGAATTTTGAACGTAAAACATCCAAGTGTTCCTATGGAAGTGGAAGTGGTATGTGATAACTTGAAATTCAGAAGGTTTACTACTTTAAAATTTTATTATAGAAAGAATCTCCTCAAGCTGCAGATTTATGTGCCATTATGAAAACTTTGGCATTATCACAACCCCCATCTAACATTACTTCAAATATGTTACTCGATAAACTGCGGACTCGCATTGAAAATGCAACCAAGAATGCTCCCGATGTTATAGGAAAACCGATTTTTACGAAAAGTTTAAATGAAGCGCAATGGAAGGCTTTAGCGAAGTTACAAGAAGACATTCACGCGGAGTATACTATGCGGCGTCAAATGATACTTACTCGTGTGGATTGCACAATTCAATCTTTTCAAGTGAGTAAAACGGTTACATTGTTAACATTGCTGTTATGTTACCTTTCAGTGGTCTGGAAAGGCAAAAAACAAGGAAGAATTATTTGATCAAGTATATTACAACGAAAGACGATTACTGAGAGCCGAACCTAACGTAGATTTGGCTGACTTCTTAATCGCACGCACCGACTTAGCAATTATTGAAAAGACGAGCAGTTCATCAGTGCGTAGGAACACTAAGTCTTCTGTAAACGATGTTCTTATTGGAGAGGTTTGTTTCTGTGTTATTTATTACTAGATTAAGAAAATTAAAAAAATTGGTGTTTTAGGTTCCGGATCGAGGTGGTAGAACCTCAGAACAAGCACCTCCTCCACCAGAGATGCCACCGTGGCAAAAAAGAACCGAAGGTCCTCCAGGTGGTGGAAGAGGCGGTGGAAATTTTCGAGGTAGAGGTGGACAAAGAGGTGGAAATTCTAACTATTCACAAAAAGATGGGGGTTCTAATTTTACACCAAGAGATGGAGGTTTTAATTCTTCCGGAAGAGATGGAAACAACAGAGGATCATATGATAGTGCTGGCCGTTATGGTGGTGACGCAAGGCGTTCTGATAACTTTTATGAAGGTCAACAACGGGGAAGTTATGGAAATAATTCAGGAAGTCATAATCGTGGAAGTTTTGATAGTGCTGGTAATTATGGAGCTCCGAGTTATCAAGAACCAAAAAGAATCAAGACTTACGATGAATTTCAACAAAATAGAAATACTTATGCTGATCAGTACGTCCAAGATAATCAGCAGAACCAGCAATATCACCCGAGAGATGGTGGACATCGAGGTAGGGGTGGTCAAGGGGGTAGATCAAATTACAACCGAAATTATTACTAACTGCTTTAGCAAATACTTTTCTTTTCAATCTATGTTGTGATATTATTTAATATTTTTTTTTATAAGTTTGAATATCTAATCTATATTCTAATTTTTCTGAAAATTATATTTAAGAGGCCAATTCAGGTTTTATCATGTTAATGCATTTGTCATAATTTCACCAAAAGTAGAAATCGCTACAAAAATAATGTGATATTTAAAAAAAACTATAACATTGAATTTTTCTTTTATTAATAAATAATTGCTTTTTACAAGCTGGATTACATTTTGCAAAGCATTTTAAATAAAAAAATTTCTATTTATTTAGTTTTTCATAATTTGAATTCGTTTTTTCTCAACTTGGCCCAAATCGAGTGTATTACTGGTCTAATGCAATACTGAGTCATCTTTAAAAAATGTAATTTGAAAACTATGTTTTTCAACTGCGGACATGGTTACTCTTGAAGCAATAAACCAATTTTCCATAGTTAAACTTAAATTCTGTTAAAAAAATCCAAACATTACGATATTTTTTGATATCATGAAATATTTGGGAAAGGAAAATTTTTATTAGCAAAAGTAAGTTTGTTCCTGAAAGTATCCGCTTAATAAAGAGGCGTAAACTTAATTATTACTTTTTTATTTCCATTATAAAAATTATTAAGAAACATTTGAAGATATAAAAAAATGCCATCAGTAGGTAAGCCGACGATTTATGTGTAGGCACACAATCTTCATATTTTTCCAGCATTAATTGTCGGTAACTGAGAAACGTAACGAATTCAAAAGGTTGTTTTAGAGTCGTTCGTATAAGTACAAATAGCCTAGGTCCTTTGGAGGATTTTCAGATAGGGCTACTTTATTATCATTAAATATAACCCAATGGCCATCTTTTAAAATGTGAACCACGTAATGTCCCACCATACTTGACGTTCCCATGTGTGAAACGAAGGCAACCAACTTGTATTCTGAAAAAAAAGAGAGAAAATACTTACAATTGTTTTAAACAATATTAAAATATTATATACAGTTGTAACGAGCGAAATGAAAGACCTTTTCCGATTTTTTTTTACAGCATAATTAATATATTGTTGTGTTTCAAAGTGATTCGCACCCACCCTGTTCATTTTGATGAAAATTTTATTTTAATAATTTGAGGTTGTAAGATTGTAAATTTGAGAGGTGGGGGATACTTTTGGCTCGTAAATTTTGGGTCTGTGAGACTTATATTTGAGATTTTTTTTGATTTGAAGTTGTGAGTCATATTTAAATAAAGTGATTTTCATTCGTTTGCATTACTGCGTATTATTTTGAAGTTATTGGAATTAGTTTGAATATTTTTTTTCATAAGTTGCTACCGAGCGGTAGTGTATCGATTTGGGGGAACTTTTGCGTATCCCATCCCACGATTTTAACTTTTTCCTATTGAAAATACGTAAAAGGACACTTTTCTAAGCATACTAGAACAAAAATTTTGTAGGATAATACAAAAGTTTTCGAAAAAAATCGATTTTAAAAATGTAAAATTTACATGTATTTTAGATTTTTAGTAAGGCAAAAAATAAAACAGGCCCTCCGGACGCCTTCCGGGCCTATTTTATTTTTTCACCTTACGCATAACAATTTAAAAAAATCCCTGAAGAATGACAGAACTCGCCAAGGGTGGAACTCGAAGCCATAGAACTCGTCCGGGTATCGACCGCAACTGACAACATTAAGAGTATATCAAAGCACACATACTGTCAACAAAATGAGACTGTCACCGACTAGACCGTACCTCAACGTGAGACCGATTGTCATGCATCGGGGTGTATCATATTACATCTACCTGCTTATCGTTATTTTAAAATGCCGTTATTTCGACAACTATTGCATAATCCTAAAAAATTTTTGTATTAATATACTCAGAAAATTGTCCTCTTTCCACTAGTCAATAGGAAAAAGTTCAATTCGTGGGATGGGATACGCAACAGTAACCCGATTTGGTTTGGTTGATTTGAAGAAAGAATAAGTTAAAATTATAAATTGGGTTTGAATTGTCGTAAATTGGAAAAATTAAAATTACATTTGTAGGAACGAATGTGCAGAATAGATAACAAGGCGATTTGTTTAAGGTTAAAACCAAAACTTTCGATCCCTTTAAAGAATTTGAAATTGAATTAAAATTTCATGCGATCGAAAATATTTTTGGAAAACGCTCGAACCCTCGCCCTAAAAGATTACCAACTACCCGCAATCCAGGGTTAACCCAAGGCAAAATAAGTAATTAAATATCTCTGCGAGATATATTATTTCAATATATTTAAAAACTGTTAATTACATATGTATTGTGGTGTTTCAAAGGTATTCGCACCCACCCTATACATTTTAAAGAAAATTTTGTTTTAGTAATTTTAAGTTGTAGGATTGAAAAATTGGAAAGGTGGGGGAGAATCGACCGAGATACGAGGCTTTTTGCCACGAGTCGCCGCAAGAGTAAGCGGTGCGACTTTTGGCTCGTTAATTTTGACTGGAAATTTATTTTTGAAGTGAGTAAAATTTTGAGTTTGATTAAATAAAGTAATTTTATGCGAATGCATCATTGCGCTTTTTTGGAGGTATATTTATGAAATTTTAATTATTTAAAATTGTAAAATTTAAATTGCATTCGTAGGAACGAATGGGGCTGTTGATAAGCGAGCGATTTGAATAAGGTTAAAATCAAAACTTGGATCCCTTTGAAGAAAGTTAAAATTTTACATTTAATTAAATTTGGATAGTTAATTTTTGAAGAAGATTTATTTTTTATTTGCATTGGGAGAATTTTATTTTTATTTTTGAGAACGATAGAACCCAACCTGAGATACGACCGTCTAATCTCCCGCATTTAAGAGCAAGTTTGGAGCACTTATAGTGCATGTGAGAAACTAATTTTTTTTTAAAGGATCACTGCATCTATTTTTATGGCACCCAGGCAGTGGGGCAGAATTTTTATATTGCATTCTATTATTTGTCGCCGTAACGTGGGGCTCAATTTGATTGAATTGCAACTTCTATTTGAGCATTTTTGGGACCTTTTAAAAGCGTTGTGAAAATGGAAATGTCGGAAAGTAAAATGTCAAGCACGGAGAAAATGCTGCAAAAGTTATTTGAAACAATAAACAGAATGGATAAAAACACGAGTGATACAAACGAAAACAAACAAAAACATAAATGAAATAAAACAAGAACTTAAACAAGCAGTATTTGCAATAAGACAAGAATTTGGTCGTGAGAATAAAATATTAAAGACGGATGTGAAAAAAATGACGAACAAGAAAAGAAAATAGTCAAAAAAAGAAAATTTGGGGGAAAAAATGAAGAAAAAACAACAGAATCATGCGAAGAAAAAGAAATAATGGAATTTGAAAAACTAGAAGCTAAAAAATTGGAAGCGAGGAAATTAGAAGTCAAAAGATTAGAATTGGAAAACTAGAAATTAAACGATTTGAATTTGCAAGACAAGAAGCTGAAAAATTGGCAATTGAAAAACAAGAATTTGAAAAATTAGAATTAAAAAAACAAGAGATTATAAAATTAGAAATTAAAAAATAAGACGCTATAAATTTTATAATTAAAAAACAAGAAGCTGAAAAATTAGACTTGCTAAAACTAGAAGAAGAAAAATTGGAGGCTGGAAGATTAGAAGTTGCAAAACAAGTGACGATAATAACCCATGAAGAAAACATTTGAAAAATAGAAAAACTAGATAGCATAAATCAAATAGCAATGAAACGGGAAGTTAACAAAGAAAAGAAGAATGATTGCAAGTTTTGGATGAGTCGGGGGTGGAACAAGAGAAGAGACAACATCCCAGTGAAGTGGACGCCCCAAACCAGGATTAATTTGTGGAAGGTCCATAAAGAAAAATAAACGAAACTGAAAGAATGTATTACGAATGAAAATTTTTTTTGAATACAAGATAAGCTTTCTTTTTATTATTTGATTTAATTAACTTTGAATTTTATTTTATTTTATTTAAATATTGTAATGTGCATAATATTTTTTTAGATTTATTTTGTTTGAAACACTCGAGTTTTTGCTAATCTTATTATGAGCTGCGCTCATAACTGCAATTAGCAACGGTGGTAACAGATGTCGTGTTTCAAAGGGATTCGCACCCACCCTGTGCATTTTAAAGAAAATTTTGTTTTAGTAAATTTAAGTTGTAAGATTGAAAAATTAGACAGGTGGAGGCGAATCGAAGGAGATAGGAGGCTTTTTGCCACAGGTCGCCGCAAGAGTAAACGGTGCGACTTTTGGCTCATTAATTTTGACTTTGTGAAATTTATTTTTGAAGTTGTGAGTAAATGTTTGAGTTTGATTAAATAAAGTAATTTTATGCGAATGCATTATTGCGCTTTGTTTGGAGGTATATTTTTGAGATTTGGAATTATTTTGGATATTTGTTGATAATTCGCTACCGAGCGGTAGTAAGGCGATTTGGGTTGATTAATTTGAAAGAAGAGTCTTTGGAATGGTAAATTCGATTTGCATTAGAAAATTGGAAATTAAAATTATTTGTAAGTGCGAGCGTGTGGCCAGATAGATAAGCCAACGTTTTGGATAAGGGAAATCAAACTTTGTTCCCTATGAAGTGAAATTTTATTTTAACATTGAATTTAAATTAGATTGGATTTAATAATTTATTTTGGAGAATTTAATTGTTTGAATTGGAAATATTTTTTTGAAAACAGTTGGTTTTATTTTTACAAGAAAAAAATTTTGGTATTAGAATTGGATTTGAAAATGGATAGTTAATTTTTGAAGATTTATTTTTTTATTTGCATTAGAAGAATTTTATTTTTGAGAACGATAGAACCCAACCTGAGATACGACCGTCTCATCTCCCGCATTTAAGAGCAAGCTTGGAGCACTTGGAGCACTTAGTGCATGTGTGAAAACTACCCTTTTTGAAAGGATCACTGCAATATATTAGTACATGTTTTGGGGTATGTATTAAATTTTTTTCATAGAAAAATATTTAGAATTAGCACAACTACAGCTGTATTTGCCTTTTTTGGGGACCACTTTGCGGTGGTAAAGATAATTCGAGAACGATTCATCTGAAATCAGAATTTCAAAAAAATTTCGTTAGTATATTGTATTGTCTAGTGTAGATAACTGAAGGATTTTCAAATTTTTAAAGCAAAAAAATCGAAAATTTAACACCTTCGAAACAAACTTTTGATTAAAACTGTCGCCATTTTTTGTTAAATATAAATTTTGACAAATCCTGTGGTTATCTACTAGACAATACAATATACTAACGAAATTTTTTTGAAATTCTGGTTTTGGATGATTCACTCTCGAGTTATCGTGACCACCGCAAAGTGATGCCCAAAAAGAGGCGCTCCGGGAATACAGCTATAGTTCTGCTATTTCCAAATATTTTTCTATGAAAAAAATTTAACACATACCCCAAAACATGTATTCATCAATGTAATTAACAGTTTTAAAATTAAATATTTATTTTGCTAGTTACAACTGTATGTAACCTCTTAAATGTACTTACTTCCACTTCCGTCACGAAATTCGGGTGCTGCGGGAGTTTCGTCTTGCTGCAACTCCTCGGGATGTGAAAATATCCAATCGATGGCCCTTTCGACATTATTGCTGGTTGCTTTAAGAGCTTTAACGGCCTGCTCTTGAGTGAATCCCATGTTCATAACTATAGGTAAAGCTACTGTGTTTGGAATAAAAACCATATTTTCGGTACCAGGTGGTACAAAAGGATCTGAAAAGTCTGCATCTGTAATGTGTTCCATAATCCAAGTTGAAGCTGCCTCGATTCCAGAATTTTGGGTAAAGAACACTGCCCGTTTACAAGCCTCGGGTGGGAAACCTAAATTTGACATTTAAAAATGAAATACAAACTTAAATCAAAGTCAACACTTGCCCATTTCTTGCAGTTGGCTGAGAACAGCTTGGTCCATTACCGGAGCTGGAGGTGGACTGCCGACTATTTCCGGTAGAGGTTCTTCGCCTGGTTGTGGACCTACACCACGTAAGGGCGTCAAATCTAACACGTCTGGCATATCGACAGCCACATCTAATTTTATCGGAACCCAATCTTCCCGTAAAGTAAACTTCTTAAGTTGAATGACTAAGTAATCCGGGAAAGAAGCAAGTCTTGTAGTCCTAAATTTAAAAAATTTAAAAGGTTGCATAAAACCAAATATAAAATTACTTTCTAGCTGTTGTCTTAGCATTTAGGGCCGTACTATAAAATTGTTCAACGATTTCAGATTGCGTAAAGAGTTCCAAACACGAAAAAAGCTTGATTCTAGGCCTTACAAGTGCCGACTGCTCTAACCTTTTACCTAATGCCTCGGCTTCAGTCTTTCTTGCTTCGTAAGCTGTAACCTTTCATAAAACCAAAATTAAATTAAAAACTCAAACAAGATTTTCCACTCACTTCATCCTTATTAATCGCAGCCTCCAATGGTATGTTTAATGCCAAAACATTATCTGATCGATGAGAGTATTTAACTTTTTTGCTAGAACTGCATTGCACACGTTCTTCTACTTGAAACTTAAAGGAGTCACCGGGATTATTTTGGCTTAAACTATTGCGTTCAAGAAGTGACAAAATATGTAAAAAGAATTCTTGCGCATCCTGTTGTTTTTTCGATGAGAAGTCGGCATGTCCACGTCCGATAAGCGTTTTAAACATGAGAGGAGAAACACCTGGAGGATCAGCATCGACGGGCGAGCCCTTTGGTGGTGGAATAGAATACTTTCCAGATAACAACCCAACTCCTAATTTTGACCTAAAAGTTGGATATTGAAAAATTGAGTTGCGACTGTAAACAAAACTAACATTTGAATATTAAAACTGGTAGCCGGAGAGTCGCCTTCATATTGTTCTAATATAGCAGGTGCTCCAGTTACATATCGAGTTACAAAATCGGGAACAATAAAAATCATTTGCATTACACTGTTTAGGTAACAGGAATTTCCCAAATTGCTCATTCCTGTATAACCAGGACCATAGATTGGTTTCAATTGCCCGTCACTTTCTTGTAAAGCTGACCACTCATTTGATTTTTTATTTAATTCCAATTCTAGTTCCACCATGGATTTTTCCGTTTTCTCCATGTTAGAAATGTTGATTCCTAAATAAGCAACAGGAATGTAAATTTTTATAAAACAAAAAAATTGAAATGTATACCCCAGTGAGCCAAATGTTTAATTAAATGAGGATCCTCGACCATATCATCTTCAGGATAACTGTAAACATCACCCTTACCATCCTTAGTTATGGTTCCCAATTTCACAGCTAATGGATATTTGGTCTCATTGTAATGATCACTGGCATGATTATTTCCGCCAGAACCATCAAAGAAACGTCTACCGCATAATATAGAACCGTCGGTAAGATTTAGCCAAAGGTTATCAGTCTTATCACATTTTGCACACTTCCAACCAGCAGGAGGAATCTTCACGTCATTGTTTAACTGACATAAATTTTGAGAATGAATGCTAACAATTCGAGCTTCACCGTCCCATGTACAAGAGAGCGCCTCGAGTTCGGCCAACTTACTGGCAGATTCAACTTCTAAAATTGCTTTTACAGATTGATTAACCTAGAATTTCGGCTTTCTATTAAGTATGTTTTCAAAATAAGCAAATTCATACCAACGGTGGAAGGTTTGAACTTGGCCACGGAACAGTATGATATTCGGGCAGAACAACAACATTGTAAATATCTTTAAACTCAAATTTTTTGCATACATCGTTATTAAAACCACCTTCAACGCCAATAGCCAGTCGAGTTATTTTCTTTTCTGGCCCATCTCCCTGTGATGGTGAAGAGACCTAACCGTTATTATTTATTAAATTTAAACTTAAGACCCATATCTAAATAAAGAAAACACAAAGCGGTCAAGTTTGTACCACATACCTCATGACGTTCTCTTTTTATGTGTAGAAATACTGCGTGATTAGTTTTTCTGTAATATCTCTCGATATGTTCAAAGCCAATTCCCAAAAAACTGGTCAAACTTACATACAATCCGGTGTCGGTTTCCTGTGAAATAAACACCATGAAACAACAAATCTAAAAATAAGTGAGGTTACTTTACTGGGTTATCGAAGGAATAAACACATTCATCTTTATAAACTTTATCGTAAGTCGTAGCGATTTTGATATTTCGCAAATGAGGTTCAAATATGAGGTCCATTTTTAATTTAATAAAAATTAACAAAAATTTTATTCTAAAAATATTACTCTTTACACGGTATGATTAGCAAAAACCGAAATATTTTTCCCAAGTGACAGTAAATGACAGCCTCGACGCTGTAGTGTGCGCATGACACATTCCAATGTTGTTGTCACATAAAAGCTAAGCGGACACCGGTTGCTAAGCTAACATGAGATTTTTTTTTAAAGTTAAATTAATGGTAGATCCTCACAGCAGTAGATCACTTTTGATTCACTAATCAAAATTCATTCGCAAATTCCACTACTATGGGGATATAGGTTGTGTGTTTAAGTGATGTATTTTAAGTATATTTTGTTTATGTGTCTTTGGTTCAATTTTGGATTTGATGTTTTGAATTGATGATCAACTTACGGTTGATCCAATCAGAGCAACCAAAACCTGGGAATTCCATGAGTTAACTCTGATCCGACGTTGATTTTCTATTATAGAAACAACTTGATTTTAAAAAATATAAAAATTCAAAAAATTTCCAAAAGCACCAAAAAAATTGCAATATTTTTGAAAAAATCGATGTAGATTGTAATGTTAGGTTCTTCAATTTGAATTACCGCCTTCTCAAATCAAAGTTCCAAACCAAACCAAAGTTGTGATCGTCAAACAAACCCCGCACATTGTGAACCCCTTGTAGTAACACTTACAAGTCCTTTTAAATCTGCGGATGGCTCTTTGAATGTTAACGTCGTTACCTTGTTTACTATCCTCTAACCTCACCTAAACTTATATGTGGCAGTGGCGTAACCACTGACAGGACACCTTAAGGAATAATTAGTACACACAAATTAAATAAAACACAGGATTCGGTTTAACGATGAATATATTATATTTAACCAAAAAGAAAAAGGTAGTCCAACAACCAATTTACCAGCAAAGTTAATCTTCTTGATATCATTTAATTCAGAATACTTTAGTTTGAAATTTGATTTAAGCACTGTTCGATAGTTAATTCCTCTGATCGTAATATTTTCTAATTGTTTATTCATATTTAATGACCAACCACAATCTTTATAATACTTTGTAAAGAAGCGCCTATATGTATTTCGATGATCAACTCAATTGTTTTTATATTATGTAAGATCTTTAAATAATAAATCCTTATATACTAAATTATCCGCTCCTAACTATTACCTCGTTAACTTAAATCTAGGATCGTCACCACTTAATTAATATGTCGTCATTGCTTAATCTAAGTTCGTCCCTCTTAATTTCTAATTGGTCATTTCCTTAAAAATCTAAATAAATCGCTCGTACTTAAAACTAAATAAATCGCCCATTCTTAAAACTAGCGTCATCATCTTAAACTATTATGTAGCCGCAAATAATCATAAAGAACTTTGTTAAAAACAGTTCTTAAATATCGTAATTGGTATTATCTCATATGTGGTCGCAAATAATCATAAGGAACTTTGTTAATATTTATTAATAACTGTCCTGAAATATCAGAATTTGTATTATCTTATTGAGAGATATTTAAAAAAAAGAAAAATAAGCAACATGTTCACCAAATCTGCCTGATCATTTTTGGCATGTCCTATTGCGGTTATCGTTACCAGTGATCAGCCATTTCTGCGACATATTGTCACGGCCATCTTATGATTTTAAGCGTCCACCCTCCTTTGTTGTGTAATTCGTCTAAATTAAATTATCTCATGATATATTGTCATGCCCCTGTCTTTTGCAAAAGTTATAAAATTTTCTTTATCTATAAATTAATTAATTAACAACTGGGCATCTATTTTTTGTTGTAGCAAACGACTCTTCAAGTTTAAATTTTAAATTGTTAATGCTCACTTTGTTAGTTTTCGTGCACATAGGTTATTTTCACAAATTTTTCCTTTTTAATTCAAACAAAAACTTAAATTTACTTAATTTATTTATTACAAATAATTATAATTTCAATTAGAATTGCGGGAATTATTTTTCATCCGCTAGGCACCACGGCCTTTGCCTTCTTCCTTGCATCTACCTGCTGATCGTACCCCCACTTACTTCTCCCTACCTTTATTTACATTTCAAACTCAATAACTAATTTTATACAGTGTGTTTATAATGTTATAAATAATAATGAAACAAAACTCAAACTTTAAAATAATTTTACAAAATAATAAAATTAATGTTTTTTTGCATTTCGAAACACGACAATATATTTTTCTACTTCAAACAACCGCCTTCATATTGTTTATCTTAAACAAATAATCCTACTTCTTATTGCCGTAATAATCCTTAATGTATTATAAAAATACCGCCTAGGTGAAATATGAATAATCAATATCTTTCATTACATTAGCCATCCCGTTTAAATATAATAGTGTATAAATCATAATCTCAAACCAATAATTAAACCTTAAAACTGAAGATGAAGTAATTTAAAAATAGTTTAAATTCATACACACGTGGTCGATAACTTATTACCTACGTAAATTTCTAACGACTCATCCTGTCCTTATTTAAAAAGATTATAATTAATAAATTATAATTAACTTGTTTATCCCAAGATTATTTAATTATATTTGACAACTTATAAAATTAATTTATTAAAATATATTTGAAATAATTGTAAATTCAATTATTGCATAACTTTTTCTTAAAACCATTTGCCGCACAAAACAACCACAACCTGCTCCTTTGACGTTCAAAAATCTAAGAGCTTCTTTTTACCCTCTTAGTCCTAACGGTAAAAATTTCTAACGGAAACTCGACTTGTCGAGTACGAATACGAATACGAATTGTCGTATTTTAAAGTAACCAAAATGAACTAAATTTAAAATTTCGCGCCCATTATATTTAAATTCAAATTTACAATATTACAGTACTCTATAGCAAAAGAAAAATCGTTGTTAATTAAGCAATGTTGTAGCTTTTGAATTGATTTTTTCTTCTCTTACGTGGAACAACTTACTTGATTTTAAAAAATATAAAAATTCAAAAAGTTTCCAAAATGACCAAAAAAATTGCAATATTTTTGAAAAAATCGAAGTAGATTTTTCAAAAAAAAAAACCCCTTGGATTTTTCTAAAACTTGGATATCTTATGGGGAGTTACTTATTCTATAAATGTTCTCCAAATTTTAATGTTATATTTATTATTAGTTTCGGAGATATTATTTTTTGAAATTTTATAATTACTTAGGTGACCAGATCATGCAGGTTAGCGGGGCTCACGTTCTAGGATCTATTTCCGCTCAAAAAAGTTAATTATAAGAAAAATAAGAAAACTCATTTTTTTATTTTCTTTCAAAAAGAAAAGTCTTGATGCCGAATAGCGGCATCTTAAGATTCAGAAAAAAAGAATATTATTCTCAAAAATTCTATAGCATAAGTCATAAGGGAAATCGATTTCAGTCGCGTAATTTTGTGAATTTTGTAGATTTTGTATTGATTTTTTTTTTCTCGTAAGTGAAATTACTTGCTTAATTTTTAAAAATATTAAAATTCAAAAAGGCCATAATTATTGCAATTTTTTTGAAAAAATGTTAAATCGCTTTCGTAAAATAAAACTAATTTTGATTTTTTCAAAAATTAAGTATGTTATGGGGGATTATTTATCTTATCTGTTCTCTAATTTTAATATCAATTTATTATTAGCTTCGGAGATATTAATTTTTAAAAGATTTTAATTATTTAGCTGACTGAATTAATATAAAATCGGCAGGCTCACGTAGCTCATATTCTACAATTTATTTCCACTGAAAGATCATACTGCTTGAACAAAATGAAGAATCCCGTATTTTTTTTATTAAAAAAAAAAAAGTGCTGATGTCTGATAACGGCATCTCAAGATTTCAAAATAAATAATATTATCTTCAAAAATTCCGTGTAAGTATAGCATAAAATCGCTGTCAATTAGGTAATTTAGTAGATTTTGTATTGTTTTTTTTTTCTTTTACATGGAATTGTTTGCTTAATTTTTTTATATATTGAGATGACCCGAGCTATACAAATCTTCTATATTTGCTTAATCTCAAAAATTACTCCTAGCTGGGCATTCATTTTTTGTAGCTATGAGCTTTTCAATGTTTAAAAAATTTTGTAAATTAAAAACTCTTCAAATTTTGTTACCTTTTCAATATGTGGTATTGAATGTGGTATTCTAACGCACATGTGCTATTATGCAGCTGGCTTCACAAATTTTGCTGCGTTGTAATTTTGCATCGAATAAATTATCACTCTCTTCAATCTTTCCAAATTCTTGGCACTTCACTTTAATAATTAAAACAAAAAAAACATCAACTCAACTTATTTATTTTCAAAAAAAAAAAACAATTTTATTAAAATAGAACAATTTTAATTAGAATTGCGGGTATGGCTTGCCATCCGCTCGACCATTCGACGTCAAGGCCGTCGCCCAAGTCCTTGCATCAACCTTCTCCCCACCTTCAAGTCCCACTCCTATTTACAGCTAACATTTTGTGTACAATTTGATAAATAAATAAATAATGAAATTGAATTTTTAAATTATTTACAAAACAAACGAAACAATGGTTTTTTGCATTTCGAAACACGACAATATAAATATTCAAAAATTTTTCTAAAAGACCATAAATATTGCAATTTTTTCGAAAAAATTGTTAAATCGCTTTTGTAAAAAAAAACTAATTTTTATTTTTTTAATAATTTAGTATGTTATAGGTAATTATTTATCTTATAAGCCCTCCAAATTTCAATTTCAATTTATTATTACCTTTAGAGATATTAATTTTTGAAATTTTGTAATTATTTTGCTGACTGAACTATTATACTAATATCAAATTGTGCAGGCTCACGTGGCTCATATTCTAGAATTTATTTGCACTGAAAGCTGTTAATGCTTATACAAAATGAAGAACCCCGTATTGTTTTCACTTCAAAGATAGTCGCAATATCCGATAGCGGCATTTCAAGATTTCAAAAAAAAATGCACTAAAAAGTAAAAAATAATTACGTTATTTAGTTACTTCAACTAGCTGATGGCATAGGCGGTCAATTATTGTAATCTTTGAAGTCGGTGCTGGCCAAGCTTTTAAGAAATTCAGTTTTAGTAATTTAGCCAGCTTGGCTGGCACCGACTCCAAAGATTACAATAATTGACCGCCAATGCCAGCTAGTTGAAGTAACTAAATAACGTAATTATTTTTTACTTTTTAGTGCATTTTTTTCGCAGTAGTTTTTTTTTTTTTAAGTCGGTTTTATTTTTTTTTTTAATTTCTTATTTTATCTTTTTGGAACGAAGTTCCTTATGGGAGGATGCGGAGGGGTACCCTAATCGGAAAAAAACGTCCGTAACGAAAATGCGTAAGATTTTTATATCGTTCGATAATAATTACACAATCTAGTGGTCAAAAGTGGAACGCACATCTGATCAGCATTAGTACATATTCGGTTTGCAAATTTCTCTAGAAAAAAAATCGCCTTCACCGGGATTCGATCCCTCGACTTACTAATGTGTAGGCGGGCCTGTTCGCACAACGCCACAAGGGGTCACAACAAAATTAATAGTGATACGCTATATAAGCTACTCTTAGCGTATTGCGAATTAAGTACGCGTTAAAATTGTTAAACCGACAAATGATTAAACAAAATGTAATTTAATAATTTTTTTTTTTAAATTAATTTTAAAAATTAAATTTAAAAGTCGAAAAAAACACGTTCAAAATTTTTTAAAAAATCGATTTTGAAAAATGCCACCCGAATGCAAAAAAATATCTAAAGCCGAATGTGCAAAAAAAATTTCAAAAACTTCAAAGATGACCGCGATGATTGCGGATTTACATCGACTTTGACACATGCCGAAATCGCTATTTTGGCAATTTTGTAAAGTAGTTCTTGATTTTTATCGATAAAAAAAATTATAATAAAATATTTATATCGGAATAATTATTTATTTTTTACCTCGACTAGAGCTTGAAATTAATATTTATGTAATAAGGTACTTCGTTCCTATCTGGTGTCCCACGACACCACATTTTATATTTTAGTGCATGTTGCGTTTCGTAACTATTTATCGAAAGCGAGTATGGGTAGATCTACTAAACGCAAAAAAAATTTTGAAAATCCGATCATAGTTGATATAAATGTATTTACTACATATTTACCTTATACTTAACGTACTACTCAGAAGATTAATAAAAGTAGGGTACTTAAGATAATGGGACCAACTTGGAACTATACTTGATTCAACGCAAAAAGAATTTTAAAAATCCGATCATAGTTGATATAAATTTATTTACTATTTACCTTATACTTAACGTACTACTTAAAAGATTAATAAAAGTAGGGTACTTAAAAAAGATTCTGACCCACCGGGCAGGTACAGGTAATAAATAAAACAGGTACAGGTACGCAGTCCTTAATGCGTTATTAAGCCGATTTTTAGGAGAGTTGAGAAGAAGTTTGAGGGTTTTCCCGGTTTATCTTTGAAGTTCAAGGTCCAATACAAATGAAATTTTGATGGGACCAACTTAAAACTATACTTGATTCAACGCCGAAAGAATTTTGAAAATCGGTTCATAAATGACGAAGTTCTGAGGTAACAAACATAAAAAAAAAATACAACTGAATTGATAACCTCCTTCTTTTTTGAAGTCTGTTAATAAATAATATTATCTTCAAAAATTCCGTGTAAGTATAGCATAAAAAAAATCGCTGTCAATTAGGTAATTTAGTAAATTTTGTATTGGTTTTTTTTCTTTTACATGGATTGCTTGCTTAATTTTTTAAAATATAAAAATTTCCAACAAGACTATAATTATTATAATTATTTGAAAAAATTTCAAAAAAAAAACATTTTTATTTTTCTAAATTTAGTATGTTATGGGGGATTATTTATCTTATACGTCCTCCAAATTTTCCTCAATTTTGTCCTCAACCTTCGGAGATATTAATTTTTGAAATTTTTTAATTATTTGTCTGACTGAATTTATATGAAATCGTGCAGGCTCACGTGGCTCATATTTTAGAATTTATTTATATTGAAAGCTGTTAATGCTTATACAAATTGAAGAACCCCGTAATTTTTTTCACTTTAAAAATAGTCCCGATACCCGATAGCGGAATTTCCAGATTTCAAAATAAATAATATTATCTTGAAAATTTCCGTGTATAGCATAAGAGAAATCACTGTCAATTAGGTAATTTTATAGATTTTGTATCGATTTTTTTTACATGGAATTGCTTGCTTAATTTTTTAAAATATAAGTATTCAAAACATTTCTAAAAGACCATAAATATTGCAATTTTTTTGAAACAATTTCAAATTGCTTTCGTAAAAAACTAGTTTTTATTTTTTTTAATTTAGTATGTTATGGGGGATTATTTATCTTATACGCCATTCAAATTTCAATATCAATTTATTATTACCTTAGGAGATATTAATTTTTGAAATTTTTTAATTATTTAGCTGATTGAATTGTTACTGAAGCTGACTGAAAAATGATAATATAAAATGAAAAACCCCGTATTTGTTTTCATCTGAAAAATAGTTCTGATGCCGGATAGCAGCATCTCAAGATTTCAAAATAAATAATATTATTCTCAAAAATTCTATGTATAGGATAAGAGAAATCGCTGTCAATTGCGTAATGTTGTAGATTTCGTATTGATTTTTTCTCTTACTTGTAATTACTTGCTTGATTTTTAAAAATATAAAAATTTAAAAAATATCCAAAAAGACTAAAATTATTGTAACTTTTTTGAAAAAATTGAAAGTAAAAATAAAGAACTCCGTATTTTTTTTTCTCCTTAAAAATGGTCCTGAAGCACAATAGCGGCATTTGAAGATTTCAAAATAAATAATATTATTCTCAAAATTTTGTTGTATAGCATAAGAAAAATCGCTGTCGATTCGGTAATTTTGTAGCTTTCGTATTGAATTTTTTATCTCTTACGTAGAACATCGTACTTAATTTTTAAAAATGTACAAATCTTAATCAAAAAGATTACAGTTATTGTAATTTTTTTGAAAAAATTGAAAGCCAATTCGATAATTGTGTAACTTTTGTATTGATTTTTTTCTGTTCTCTTAAAACATCGTACTTCATTTTTAAAATATAATAATCCAAAAAGATAAAAATTATTGTAATTTTTTTGAAAAAATGAAGTCTTTTTTTTTCAATAAACTATTTTTGTATTTTGTAAAAATTTAATATGATTTGAAGAGTTACTTACCCTATATGTCCTCCAAATTTTAATATAGTGTGGTGATTTTTTGTTCAGTTAACCCGCAAGTCCAGACCGTGGTCATATTATTTGTTTTAAGTACAGCAAATAAGTTACAATTTATTCAGAAGAAAATTAAAAAGGCTAAATTTTATACTTAAACACATCCGCAACACATTTTTTGTTTGTAATTTTTATAAACATTGGAATAAGTGATATTTGTGCAGTGCTTCGAAAACGATCTACGATAAAAGAAAAGAATATTAATTTGTACAACATATCCTGTACGTAGTTGAAGAACTTACGTGGTATAAATTTTCTTAAGGTTGAAACCAGGTCTTCCAGAGCGCTTTGATGTGGGTTGGACGCAAAAATTTGCGTAGTGCGTTTTTAATTTGCGAGGAGTATAATTTTTACTTAGCAACTAAGTAGAAATTAGTTTTGGAGCCGTAAAAGTGAATATTTATGAAGAATCGTCAATTTCAGTAGAGAATTGCTGAAAATATTAAAAATTTGAAGACATCGTAAGTAAAATTTTACGAAGGTCAAAGTTAGAAGCAGAGGCCATTTTGAAAAGGATTAAAAATTTTTAATGCTAATGCAATTTCACTTACCTACGTTAAATTTGAAGTTAGTTAAATTGGATAATATTGAAAATTGAATCAACGGTTTTGAGATTGATAAGTTTCAATCTGATTGAGTTTGAAGATTAATACTACACCAGATGGTCTGCTAAAGTTTGTTCTTTGCAACATTGCAACACGTGTGACATTCACTGGTACGGAAGCAAACGGTGATCGACAGAACGAGCCGCTTATTTTTCAAAAGGTATTTCAAAATAAAAAAATACCCTAGTAAAAACATTTCATTAATAAAAAACCAAAACTTGTATTACTTTATAAAATTTTATTATTCGATACACATTTAAACACACCGACAAATGAGTTTGAAATTTAGCAAGGTTTGGAGTAAAGTAAATAAAATTTCAAAATCAGTGATCGAACATCATTACACTATAAAGCCTAATAGCGAAATTTGTCGCTACCAAAATTTTCCTTTGAATAAACCAACATTTTTTTGTTATTCAAAAATAAGAGTTTTTATTTGCTCACAAGACAGACGGGGTGACCTACAGGAATTCGCTACTGAGTGTTTCACGCTCTACCAAATCCACTAAGCTAGTCGAGGTAATTTTAGGTTGAAAAAGGTTTTTAATAAAATACCACCACAATAGATTTATTATTAGTTTCGTAGATATTAATTTTTGAAATTATTTAATTGCCTAGGCTGACTGAATTGATATGAAATCATCAGGCTCACGTGGCTTATGTTCTATAATTTAATTCTACTGAAAAATGTTAATGCTTTTACAAAATGAAAAACTCCGTATTTTTTTCATCTTAAAAATAGTCCCGATAGTAGCATTTTAAAATTTCGAACTAAATAATATATTCTCAAAAATTTGGTGTATAGCGTAAACAAAATCACTGACAAATTAGTTGATTAAAATATAAAATATAAAAATATTTTATATTTTATAAAATATAAAAATATTTTATATAAAATATAAAAATCAAAAAAAAAATGATAAATATTGCAAATATTTAGAAAAAATTTTGTATATTTTCTTAAAATTAATTGAATTTTTTGAATAACTTTATTTTTTATTTCAGAATCTCAAAATGCTACTATCTAGCTCAAAAAATTTATTTTTATTTTATCCATTCTTCTTATTGCTTAATTTTTTCTATTTTGTTGGATGTATTATTAATTTTCTATTCGAATAATATTTATAAAAAATATTCGAATATTTAAATATTGCGAATAGCATTGTGATTTGAATTGATTTGAATTCTATTTAAATTTTAAATATTTGATTTATAATTGCAGTAGCACTACAACCCACAGTGGGTTTTGGCTGACCACTTTTTTTATGAAGGATTTTCAAGGTAGATTACCTCGGTGGTTTGTCATTTCCCGTCGAAAGAGGAAATTTAAAAAATATTTTTAATATTCCAATATTTTGAAAGTATTTTGGGTATTTGAAATATGAATAACTGGATAAAATGATAAAAATTCCCAGCTTTGTTCAATACCCACGTAGGTACTTTAAACTATTTTTCTTTATTGTTTACAATAATTATTGTAATTAATTATAAATAACTTCCCAAGAATGTTGCCATAGTTAATTTAAATTTTGTTTTTAAATGCTTTTATTATTTAAATAATCGCAGTAAATGCAATTCGTGCTTGATAAGTTTTTAATAATAATATTCTTAAAAAATGATCGTAAAATTCAACTGTCGTTGAATTCATTGAGCCAAAAATATGATATTACAGCCAAATATACTATATTATTAGCACAGGACGTTTAGCATTTGACCTGAAAAAAAAACTGTAAGTTTGTAAATTGGTTAAATGATCTCGAACCATTACTGAACAACATACTAAAACTCCCATGACCGCACCAAGACCAATTTTCAGACTAATTATTTTATTTTTTCTGGGTTTCTATCTAAAGAACTATTATAGGTATGAACGTTTTTAGTAATATAATCATCAATTTTTTGATTACGAGGCTTTTGTCCTACATACTGCAATATTGCACTTAAAATCCGCGATTGATATGTAATTTTATAGAAGCCTGCGTTACTGAGTATTGTTGTTAATTCTTCCTATAAAAAATAGAGTATTAGAATAAAATTATGTGACCTATGCTAATTCTAAACCTTTGAAGGACAAAATTTAATATTTTCTGCTAAATATTTCATAGTATATCCATTTTTCCAAAACAATTCATGAAAGAATCCAGAGATATGTTCAATATATTTCAGATTAATCCTAAAAATATTAATTGCAAAAAAATAAATTTTTGGGTTAGAGAATTAATACTAATATGTAGTACAAATTAAAAAATTAAAAATTTTTAATTCAATTGCGCTAAAATAATAATTATTGTAAAAATAAATTGTCTAGATTGCGGAATCTAAGTTGCGCTAGAAGTCACCCTTTCGTCTTCAGTTACCCCAACTTAAAAAATTTAAATAAAATAGTGCTTGAGGATTTTTTTGAAAGCAAATGTATTTTTCTTGCGTTAAAAAATATTATTTTAATTTTGTTTAATATTTATTAGTTATTTTGTGACGCTAAAAAGAAATTTGGAAAAAATTCAAGCCGATAGATGTTAATTTTTTAAGTTGGGGTACCTGAGAATGGCGGGGTGAGTCTTAAAATTTTTTATTTTATTTTGCGGTTAAAGTTCTTCCGGTAAACTGCTCTCAAAATAAAATAATACTTCAATAATAAAAAAACTATTATATAAACCATTGCATGTTGGTAGGATAATCCGAATAACAGTAATCTAAAATTCCAACTGTTCCTCCTGGTTTTAAAACACGAAAAGCTTCCCGAACCATCTAAAATAAGTTATATTATTTAAATTTAAATTAATTAAATAATCTTGGAATAAACAAGTTAATTAAACGTTTTAATTATATTTCACAAGTTAAAAAATTAATTTATTAAATTTAAATTATGCAATATTTTACAAATAAATTAAAAAGTTTTCAGTAGAACAAATTAATTAAACTTTAACATTTAATATTTTTTATTAATAAACTTTTTGCGAAAGTTGTCGCTTTTATCAAGATTTATTTATATAATTATAATTAAAAAAGTTTACGTTAATAATAATAATCTTACATTATTTACGTTTACACCAGTGCGGAGACCAAATGTTATTACAAATACATCAAAAGTTTCATTTTCAAATGGCAATGAATTAATATCGGTTTTAATCCAGTTTATTGATTTTTGATCATAATCAAACATTTTCACTTTTTGTTGACCAACAGCCATCATTGCTAAGTTCATATCACAAACAGTTACATTTAAGTCTAAATTTAATTTTTTTGAATAATCCAAGATTTCAAATGCCGTCAATCCTAAAAATATATTATTTATCTCAATTTTCTTTCTTAAAAATATTTGAAACAATAAAACTTCAAAAGTGAGACCTTGCTGTTACTTAAAACAGGCCATCTTCTCTAAATTGGAATTTAATCTGAAGAGACGGTCAAGTATACAAAATTTTGTTTACTTTTGGCCTCGTTCTCCCCTTGTAAAAAATCAAAATTTTGAATACCTTACCATCTCTTACAGTTACAAAAAACACAGATAGCAAAATCATCGACCAAATTAAAATTATACTCATTTACCAGTTCCTCCAGCTGCATCCAAAATTTTTGACTTTTTGGGAGGGGCTATTTCTTCAATTAATAATCTTCTCCATTTTTTGTGTTGCCCGAATGTATTTAGACTAATTGAATTTTCGTACACTTTAGCCACATCCGCGTACAATTTGTAAGCTGGAAAATAAGTCGAATAAAATAAATTCAAATTGAAAATTGAAAATTATTACTTGCATTCGTCGCAGCATACAGGATAGGCTTATTTAAGTTTTGCAAATGTTTTGCTTGATTATGAAACTTTTTTGGAGCATTAATATTATGTATAGATCTCACCAGAATTAAATTTGTTATTTTGTTCATTTTCTTAAAACTTCACTGAAATACAGAGTAGAAATTAAGTAATTTGAATGTGAAAAGTAGCTTAACTACAATTTGGTTTAGACGAAACTAATAAGTGAGGAACGAAGTTTTCCCCACACACTCCTAAAGAAAAAACACTCGAAGAAAAACCTAGACGAGGTCATCAATAACGCAAACATTGTTTTATCATTGGAAAAGATCATTACAAAAATTCCGCAAAGTTCAAAAATAAAATGAAATTACCAAATGCATTAACAGATAAAATTCAATATTTTATTTTTATCTTTATAATCATTAATTAATGATATAAATAATCATAAATAATTAATAACTTTTGCTTTACCAAGGTCGAAGATAAAATCTAAATAGAAATTCAAAATATTAGCTTTCTATGTTGATAATCCTTTAGGATTAAGTTAATAGTCGTTTAAAAATTATAGCGTGTAATTAATTATAAAGCTGCAAATATCACATGGAAGAGATGCACCCCTTCCTAGTAGCATACTTTACCGAGTTGGACCGGTTTAGGGGGATATCTTTAGTTAGTACAGCGTTTCTCAAAACGACCCAGAGCGGATGGTCGGTTTTGACAAGCACGGCAAATCTTGGATCCATCCTAAAATCTAGTCATCTAATCGCAGTAAGGATTAAATTACCATTGTTACGAGAATAATCTCCTTACAGCGTGATTTCCTTCTTGGCGTCGAATTTCAATAATCCTCTTATACCATAATCCCTTCGTCGGTGCCCAATTTAATAGGGTTAAAACAGATTGAAAGATTGGTACACCCAAATTGTGTAATTTCTTAATCCAGCGTTTTTAAAAAAATCTTAACGTGTTTTTTTAGGTATAAAGCTTTTTTTTTATTTATTATTTTATCAATATTCATAAACTTAATTTAAGTCTGTCTGGGATTTATTAAATGTAAACAAAATTAATGAGCACCTAAACAACAAGTTCGGCAAGAAAAAATATGCTTTTTAAACATTATTGAATTTTTATTTAAATAAAAGTTTATATTTAACTATGTACTTGAAAATTGCATTATTTTGTTCCAGAAATATGCAGGATTTATTCTAAAGTTTTGCAAATTTTTAAATATAAAATTAAACATAAACATTAAAATCAATTTAAATAATAGAATTTGAATTGTAAAGTAAAAAATTCATCATTCGTTCATCGCACGTGGCGTCGTTATTCAATTCATATTAATTTTTTTAACGTTTTTCTTCACTATTTTACTTTCTCAATTGTTTTCAATATATTTTCTTATTTATTCTTGATTATATACAACTGAAGTTCCAAAATAATCGTGAAATAATGCTTTATATTGCATTATTAATTTTTTATTTATTAATACTACATACTAATTACCACAAAATCTACTTGAAATTTATTTTTAAGTTTTTGTTTAGAAAATACATAAACTTTTTTTTCTGAAAATACACATATTTTGTTCTAAAATAATCCACAATTTTTTTAAAAACTATTGTTGCAAATTCAACAAATTAGTCATTCTATACAAATTTTGTACTTAAAAATTACATAACTGAGTTGTTTACCTGCTTAAAATTGTTGACCCAAACGTTGACGGGCGGCCCTAAATTGGGCACTAATAATACCTTTTTTAAGTTAATTATGTAATTTATTTAGGATTAAGTTAATCGTCGTTTAAAAATTAAAGCGTGTAATTAATTATAAAGTAGCAAATATCACAGCTTAAGTGCACATCGAAGAGATCCACTCCCTTCCTAGCAGGGCCGTATTTAAACTAGATTTTCGGGGGGGGGGGGGGGGGGGGGGATTTAAAAATATTAAAAAATAAATAGCTAATTTATTAAAATACAAAGGAAACTAAAATTCAAAACAAAAAATAAAAGTATAAAGTACAACATATTTAAAAAATAAAAAAATACTACAATAAAAAACAAATATAAAATGAAAATTAGAAAAAACTCGATAAATAAATAAATACCTAAATAAAAAAATTTAAGTTCCAACTTAAACCGTCAGTCATGTTAAAATCGGCAAAATAAATGCAATTTTGGTAATTTTTTTAAATTTAAATTTTTATATATTAATTTTTGAAATGTAATGTTTGCAGAAAAATGAGTAGAGGGAGGTTTTTTTGCTAACATGGCGAAAACGATGGAGGCCTAGATTTTGCTCCGCTGATTTTTTGAGTATAATTTTGTGCAAGTATTTTTGCAATTAAGATTTTATTTTTGATTATTGTTATTGGAAAATTTTGTTTAAAAGTATTTTGGTCGAAAGTGACCGCAAAAAAGTTGAAATTTTGTGAGAAGATTGTTTTTATTTAATTAAAGTAATTATTTTTTTGAGCGATTTTTCTTTATTTAAGTTCGATATTCAAAGAAAATTTTGATTTTCGTGAACTTTATTTAATGGTTGAAAATAATTTGTCGAGGGAGCGACAAATTTTGATTACAGGTTGACTTCTGGGGGGTATCGCAGATAAAATTTTGTTTGTGCCATTTTAAAAGTTTTGTTTACTACTATATTTTTAATAAGTTTAAACTTATTCATATTTTAATTTTAAACTCCTTTGTAAAAAACCGTCTTTAAATAAAATTTTTTAATTTAATAAAAATCACAAACTAAATTCTTATTTTACGGATGGTAAATAATGTTGTCAAAACGAAGAACTAAATTACACCAAAATATAAGACAATTTATGGGTTTGCAATGCCCACTCTAATTTATTGCGAAAGTGTTATTTTAAGCTATGTTGCCGATGATGGTCATAAAATTTATTTTTCTTTTAAAATTTTTGGTTCAAACAATTTATAGCAATTTAAAATTTTTACCATAATAGTAAGAATTAAGATAAAATATCTATTTCATTTATTTCAATATAATTATTTTTAAAAAAATCGAAAATTAATTAATAGGAGTAATAACTAACAATATTAATTAAGGGGCCGCAGACTTTTACACAGTACTGTAAATATATAAGGCTTTTTTATATTCTTCATCGTCAATATCAAAATATAAAAACTGCAGTTTTTATATTTTTGCAATTTAGTAGGTGTATTCAATTCAGTGTGGCCAATCGCCAGATATTAATACGAATTTCCGATTTTTTAATTTGGGATTTAGTTTATTAGAAATATCTTTAGTTTTAATTTTTTTTAATACTTCAAGTTTAGTGTTTTTGTTATTAGTTGTAAAGATTGTTTTTGCTTTTTCTGACTTTTTTTACGATTGCAGGCGGACTTCCAGTACTTGATAAATAATTCCCCCCCCCCCCCCCAGTAAATACGGCCCTGCTTCCTAGTAGCACACTTTGCGGACTTTTATAATTAAGTGTTTGAAACTTAAAACGACAAGTTATGAGCCAAATTTATCCAAACTTTCTAAAACCATGCAAAGCCAACGTTCCCATTGAATTTGTTTACTCAAATGTATGCTATTGTTTAGTAAAGTTTAAATTTTCTACTTGAATAACCATGCAAAGCCATCGCTCCCATTGAATTTGTTTGCTCAACTGTTTGTTATTGAAGTACTAGTTAGTATTGTAAGTAAATGTTTAATTGTTTTAATTTTTTACTTAAATAATAAGTAATTATCTAATAATGCCACATATATTGCTATGATATTTTATCTAAAAAATGTACCACACACTTGTTTTGCTCGAGTAAGCCCTGATGTGCGGAAGCAGTCAGAATATTTCTAGGATCGAGGGTTCGGGCGCTCGTAAAACAAAAATTACCAACCAATCCTAATGCCATGGTACCAAAAGATGCCATGATATTTTCTCCAAAATTAATATCACTAATACAAATTATCGTCTTCAAAGAAAATTTTAAAATCGTAAATTAATTTAAATTTAAAATTTCATTTTTTGTATCGAACCTTCAATATTTAATCATCACCCAAACGCGGTATCTTCTAACGCACACGTTGGTCTTATAAATTTTAATTTTAATCAATAGATAAGTGGTTTAAGTAGTGTAACTCGATATTAATCATATCAAAATTTTTAGCATAAACCGAAAAATGCACAAAACACTTTTTCGAAACTAAAATGTTTTTGGTTTATGCTAAAAACTTTGATATAATTTTAATTTCCAACTACTTCCAGTCAAATCAACATCAAGCCCAAATTAAAATTACATCCAATTAAATGAAAAATGCTCATCCAAAAAATAAATTTAATTATTCAAAAATCCAAAACAACTCACACAATTCAAAATAATTCTATCGGCGGTCACATCCAACCAAAACACTTCTCAAACAATTCAAATCAATATTTGAATCACTATTCAATTTATTTCGCACAATCTCAAAAAAAAACTCTTATAAAATTTATGAGCCAAAACCTCGCACGACCAGCTCGTGCGGTCATTTTTGGCAAAAAGCCCCGAATTTCCTGTAATTACCCCCACCTAGCAAATTCTACAAAGTTACAACTTAATAATCAATATAAAAATTTCACTTCACATATATTTCAATATATCTAATTTGTTGTGAAAAACATTACTTCTTGTATATGTTTTTTTTTGTCAAAATCATTATTTATGCTAATACGTGGCTAATACTATTTATTGTTGGCAAGAAAAAATTTTGTGGCTCTTTAAAAACTTTGAAATTTTGCAAATTGTAATTTTTGACTCTTCTGACTCAAAAGGTTGCCGACCCCTGATCTACGGGGTTATTTTTAATAGTACAGCGTTTGTCAAAACGGTTCGGAGCGGACGGGACGGAAGCGGAGAGTCGAATTTAACAAGTGCAACCGCCCCAATCCCAATCCAGGCAAAAAAAATAAAAACCCTCCTGCACATTTGGGGCTCTACCCCTATTTACGAGAGATTAAACAATAATTAAGCTCTTATAAATAATCCCTTTGTCCTGCATATGTAATCGTATCTCACTTAATACCACTATTAGCAAAGTTGGGCACTCAGCTTACGGTAGACCTTTTTGCTTGGAAAGGACTTGGGAATTTTTTTTCTTTTATCTACCGGATGGGCGAAGAGACAGAGAGATTCTTTTATCAAAATATTAGATTTAGACACAAATTTTGCAGAAATATTGCGCAGTTGTGTACATTTTACACAAGTTACATTTTTCTTTGAGTGAAATAATAGTTTGTAATATCTCTTGCACAGTCCTCTCTACATCAGCTGCAGAGATTGGTTTATTTGGCCGCAATCGAAGTGATGTGAACGGCACCTACTGTGGCTTTGGAAACTCCTCTGCCTTTCTCCGCTGGGTCTTTATGTAGAGGAGCAGGTAATGAGAACTGCTCTTAAAATGCGGGCTTGGGGCCTTTGAACCCACAGGTAGAGAGTCGGTGGGCATACACAGATCCTTGAAGACTGCTCGAAACGGTTGCCTTTTTTGGGTCTAGATGGTAGCAGGATTCCTCCTAAATGTGTGATTAACATTCTGTTGGGCTCAACATGAACTGACGGGTTCTAATTATCAAACCTCGTAACTCCAAATTCATAACTTTTGCAGAAAACAAAAAACATTCTAAAAAATTCAAACAAATTTTCCTCAAGTTATTTAAATTATATTTAAAGACAATAAACTAAGTAATTTTTACATAATCTGTTACAACAAATCATGACAAAATTTTAGATTAGAGATCATGGAGTTACAAGTATTTAGTCGATGCGCAATACGGAATGGAATTGAGAGGTTTTCTATTTTTTTTTTTTATATAAAAACAAAATTATGTGCCGTTACAAAATTTTCTCCATCTATACAACATTTTTTCCTCTAGCAGGTGGTATAAAAATCTCATTTATAATCAAAAATTGAGTTACGAGGTTTGATAATTAGGATGACAATATTATATCTGTACACAGATGGTTCCAAAAGCAATACTAGCTCAGGTGCGGGAATATTTTCCTCTGAACTACAGCTAGATATACCTCCGGTCTTTCAAACAGAAATCATGAGCATACCACGCTGTACGGAAATAGTCCGGAAAAAAGACACCCAGGGTGAAAAACAGCAGGGCAGCTCTATGCACTTGGTTGTCATAAAATCATCTCGGGCCTGGTGCTGCAATGCGTCATGGGTATAAGCTACGAGAGGGCTGATGAATTGGCGAGGTTGGGCTCGGGTAACCCACCCTGTGGTTGTGAGCCTTTCATAACACCAACCATTAAGACCTTAGATGTTATCATAAAGAAGGAAACATGGAAATTGCATGCAGAAGTGATTGGATGCCACCGGTGTGGGCGACAATGCATTCTCCTCCTTTGATGTTTTTAATTCTAAATTATGAAAAACCTGTGATTATCAGGAAACATAAGAGTAGCATAAATAAAATTATGTAGTTACTGTTTTAGGACATTGTTTACCTTAAAACTTAGTTTTTCAATAAAAAATTAATTTTTAAGCGTACTTTGATTATTTTCCTTCATAAAATTTGATATGCTGCTCCACATAAGATCCAAAATTAATTTTTGTAAAAAAAATAAATAATTTATAAATTACTTACTAAATAAATTTAAAGAACCTACTCTTGGTTGAACCAATCGAAATATAAAATTCTATTCCGGGTGTAAAAAACTGATTCCTTAATCATTTTTTTCGCCAGGTTTTTATCACTTTTGAAGGCCCATGATGTGCAAAATGTTTTTGTTTCTATACTAAAACTACAGATGCATAAAAAAATCAATCAAAATGTATCAATAAAAATTGTAATATTAAATACAAGTTTATTTTAAACATAAAAATATAATTAATAATTACTGCTTAACCAAGGAGAGTTCTTAAATACTTTAATTCATGCATTCAATTATTTTACAAGACCCAGCTTTTTAGCTTCTACTTCATAAATTAATAACCTCCACATTTTAACAACAAAAACTTCAGCTTCTTCGTCTAATACCATTTGTACATCCTCTAATATTACTTGTGGTTGAGAACCGGCCAGAACTTTAGAGCAAATAAAATCTACTAATGTAGGTTCAGGCTCACCAATATACTCAATAATTTTTTTATTTATCCACGGACGTATTTTCTTTTCCATTAACGCATTATCGATAACTGTCCAATCTAATTGATAATCGAATAAAGCATTCTTTTCAGTTGGAATCTTTTCGATGAGAGATTTTATGTGTTTACGTTTCTCTTCTTGTGACTTCAAGACTTCTTCAGATTTTTTATCACCGTTCTCTTTATCCCTTTTACTTTTCTTTTCCTCTGTATAATCTAATGGAACTAATTTACGTTTTTTAACTAAAGTGCTAGTGTCATCTTCATCAGGATTGAACACTTCACGGAGATCTGCTCGTCTTCTTTTGTCATTACGTGGAGGACTATGAAGTCCACTTGGTTTAGACAAGGTTAGTTTAATACCGGTGCTCGTTGGGGGTACGACCAATTCTTCGGGATTTGAAATTACTGACTGTCTAGAATCTTCATCTCCAGCTTGAATTTGAGTCCACTAAAAATAAAAACAATTACAAATTGATTTTTGTTTGTAAACAAAAACTTACCTTAACAGATTCACCACGACTTTCCGAGCTTGTGTCAGGTTCAGGTGGCATAGGTGGACTGTGGTGACCATCTACATCGCTATCACTGTCAATAGGTTCGGCATGCACAGCAGCTAACTCTTGGGCGGCTTGTTCTACAACACATCTCTCTCGTTCCTCTTTAATCCTCTGTCTAGTTAATTCTCTCTCCGTCTCACGATCACGTTCTCTATCTCTAGCTTTTTGTCTTTCGATTTCTCTTTCTCTTTCCTTTTCTCTTTGCCTATACTGATCCAAATTAACGTCAATTATTAGTTTGGGTTTATATTGCTCCTCCCGTTCTCTTTTGACCCTTTCGAATTCTGCGTTAGGATCTTCATGGCCACCAGAAAATATTTTCGCTTTTAGCTCTTCTATTTCTTCTTTTTCCTTTTGTCTGTCCCGATTATCTGCTTCAAATTCCTTGAACCGTTCAGTTATTCGTTTCTGTAATTGACTACCTCTGCAAAATACAATGTTAGAAAATTTAAAATAAAACTAAATATAGATCTTACTTGTACAACTTAATATCATCACGTTCATCATCATAATCTTCTAAAAATTCTTTTAGTCTTTTAGCATCCCGTTCCCTTTCTTCTTCTTTAATTCTATCTTTTTCTCTATCCTTCTCGTAATCTTTAGCTTTCCTACGTTCACGGGTCTCCCATGTACGTAATCGTTCCTGATATGCAGCTTCTTTTTCTCGTGCTCTCCTTTCTGCTTTCTTTTTTTCTTTCATTTCTTCCTCAATCTCTTTATCTTTCAATAACTCTTTACTGTTTTTTGTTTTATCACGATCCTCCCTGTCGCCCCTGTCCCCTCTATCGCCCCTATCATTGCGATCACCCCTATCACCTCGATCACGTTCTCTTTCGCGATCTCGATCCCGATCTCTATCGCGCTCCCTTTCCCTGATTTCCCTATCCCGATCACGTTGTTCTCGTTCCCTTTCACGTTCACGCTCCTTTTCTCTCTCTCTATCTGCACGATCCACTTCCTTATTTCTATCATCTTTTGATCTAAAAATTTAAATCATATTAAAAAAGAAAAGAACAAAAAAAAGATAGCTTACCTTGATCTTGAGCGTCGCCGCGTTTTCTTTTCCTCTTTTTCGCGACGTCGTGGACTGGGCGAACGCGAGCCTGGTTTTTCCTTTTCTTTACGACGACTAACTTCTTTTTCTTCCTCTTGTTTCTAGAAGGAAGCGGAAATATGTTAAAAAAAAATTTTAAATTCAAAAAAATGTTAGTTAAATTAATTTATCATACCGATTACGACACTTTTTTGACAAGACAATTGTTTAACAATTGCTTCCTATTTGTTGGTAATTCTTTTTTTGATAACGATTATTCCGACAACCGCCTAAAGAGCAAATAATTTTTGTTTTCATAAACAAATAAATAATACATTCGTTATGTACATATTATATAAACATAATTAAAAAACTATGAATGCATAAATGCATGCAATCGTCGCTATTAGAAAAAAATGAAGGAACAAAAATATCGAATATTAGAAAATATTGGCAAAATTGATACTTTTTGTAATATTTTCAAATATTCGTATTTAAAAAAAAGGTACTATGCTAGTATTATACATTTACTGTAATAACTTACTCTAGAAAAAAAGGTGTGAAGATCCAAGACGACGTAAATTCTCACCCATAGTCTCCAATTAATGTCGAAAATACATTTTTACTTGGTTTTACACCACGAATCATAACTTACAAATACAATTCGTGGGTACTTATTACATTACTACTTAACTAAATCATTAAACAAAAAACTGAAGTATCAAAAGTTGAAATTTAATTGTTTGTTAATTTAATAAGTTTTCAACCAACTTAAAGGAAAATCAATCTGTTAAATATTTAAACATCAATAAATGAATTTTAGCAAAAAAAAGCGACGTTGCTCAAATTTTAGCTTTAAACATATTACGGGAACAAATCGTGCGTTTTAAATCAATCGTGGGTTTTAAATTTTAATTTAAAAAAATCTTGTTAAGTTTACATTTTAATTTTATTATAAGTAGAATTAATCCTATTTTGTTAGAATAAAATATACAAATTTTGTATTTTGTGAAATGAAAATTTAAGTTTGGGAATCACCGAATCCCAGTTTGCCCAGCATTGCTCTTAACTTTGAAACAATGTTAAGATTTTCTAATATTTACCATCTAGCAAGGTTACCATTCTACTAAAATGTACTATTCAAATGCTCACAGAACAGAATACAAATTTCAAGTATATTTTATAACTTTAGCATAATTACTGAAATTTAACTTTTTCTGTGAGCTTAACACACCAAGGTATACAAATAACCTACTTTAGAAATATTAATCAAGAGTGAACCGCAGCTAAGCTTGAAATAAATTGCAAAAGAGTACAATATTAAAGAATTTAGTAGCTCTAGTTTCTCAATACTGCTTTGATGTAATTTTACCTAAAAAGTAAAAAAAATATTACTTTAAAAAAAGACATAAAAGCATTAGGGAGTTACTCAAGTTGCTAGATTCTTTAATTGTCGAGGAGACAATGTAAGCTGATGTTAAGGGGAGGGTAAGGTTTATAAGGTGAAAAAAATAGCATATTTTCAAGAATTTCTTTAGACAATACAGGTAATGTTGGTTTATTTAATTAAGTTCCATGTAATAATAACAAATTTGTCGATTTTATTTTTAGCAAAAATTAAGTTTTTGTCTTCCAAGTGCTACCGAAATTGGAAAAATCAATCCACAGCATTACTTCGAGAAACATTTCACCTAATAAACGCATTTTGATTTTTTTGTTTCAGATCCACTGATGAGTGTTATAGCGTACACTGCAAAACAACTTTTTTTCGAAAATTTAGGAGAATATCGGTCAGATGTATTATTATATGGAAATAAATGTATTCTCGTGTTCGGGTTTGAAAAAATTGATTTTTTTTACATATTTCCAAAGTAAAATATATTGAAATTATACTGTAAAATTTCAGATCGAAATTGAAAATATCAACAAAGTTATAGCAGAAATACGAGAGCGTCGTAGTTGCGCTCCGGTAGCAGTAAAGCTGTCGCAGTATACACTATTGTTCAGTTCCTCTTATACCTGCGTTTTGTATATTATAATATTTATACGTTTCGAGTACTAAAATAGTATATTTTTGAAACTGTGTTTCAAATGTGTGGGCATCGAGTAAACATTTGCAAAAATAAGCGTCATGGTAGAAATCCAGGTCAGTCTGCTTTTTTAAAACTTTTTAAATCTCAAAACGCGTTTTTATCGAAACAACGTTTTTTCGATCGGCCCGAGGGGTTTACAAAATTTTACTATCGGCTACTATCTACTATAGGCTCTCGCGGGTAGTAGAATTGTATATTTTCACAGAAAATTTTCCTAAAAAAAAAACACGATTTTTGAAAGTCCCCCTTTCGTTATTTTTCAATAAAAATGTTTAAATCTACTACCTGCTAGAATGACAAGCCTAATGAACAATAATCAATTTGAATTTTTAATTTCAAACCACGACAAGTGCTGGAATTATTCAGGCCAGCCAATTGCTTTTTTTGGACCCCCACTTTGACAGCAAAAAGTAGTAATAAAATATTATTAAATAAACTAAAAAAAAAAAAAAAATTATTCTGTATACTTTATAATGTCAATAATAACATAAAAATTTTAAAATAATTGGATGCTATTTACTTACTAGCTGGCACAGGCGTCCTTCGGCCGCCTTTAGCCATCTAGTCTGTGTCAGATATAGTTGTTCGGCCTCACAGGGGGAATATCGGTAGTATATCTGAAAACCATAATTGTTCGACTCTAAAGTCGTACGGAGCGACTCGATTGTTGAATATAAACAATATAAAATATAAAATGTGCGCTATACCTATATTATATGCGTTGAGTAGTTATCCGTCGATGTGAATGTATGTACTTCTCAGATTAATAAAGTTAATGTTAATTAATGTCATACTAATGTTTGAAATGTTAAATTTTAGTATCGTATCGCAGCGCCATCTATGCGTGTGGGTGTATATTTTTTACTTAATAGTTTGGCTACTATATAACAGGTGGGGTAATAGATGGGGACCAATCAGAGGTGCGTTACGGGATAGATACACAGACAAGGGCTATTATATTATGTAATAAAAAAAAATTTGGTCGGAACATGAGAATACATCCTTAAGTAAACCAGCATTACCTGTATCGTCTAAAAAAATTCTTGAAAAGAAGCTATTTTTTCCACCGATTTAACCTTACCCTCTCTTTAAGGAGTTTGCAGAATATCCCTGAAACCGAGATTTACACATGTTAACCATAAACGTAAGAATTACGTACAAAATGTAAGTAATCTAAAATTAGCAATATTTTTGTCAAGCTAAAACCAAACGGAGAAGTCCTAAGAAAATGCCTTAGAAAATAGCTTAGATTCTGCAGCAGTTTGAGCCGTTAATGTTCACGCAGCAGGTAAATAGTGTTGAAGTGTAGCAATTTAAGTTTTTGTATGTCCAAAAAATGATTAAGTGGAGAGAACAATTTTGTAAAAGAAGAATTTTCCCCGGTGATTTTCTAATTTATAAGATTACGTACGGTGCACTCTTCAAGATATAATGTGAATCAATTAGAAAGGTAGAAATTGAAACTAAAATTTTTCATGCTAGATGGACGACCCGTCAATTTAATTGAATTAAATTTTCTTCAAAGTTAAGATTTGGTACAGCCACTTCATTTGCTAGATTAAAAAAAATTGTGATAAGATTGTTTTCCTTTTATTCTACAAATGTAAGTGGATGCAACTTATGTATAAAAAACATTTGTTCAGGTTAAAACAATTAAAAATTGGATGAAAACGATTTAAACTGCTGATGAATCGAATTTTCATTAAAAGTTGTGTATAAAAATTATAATATCGATGCAAATGCAATTTAAATCATTGGTACAAATGGAGAAAATTGGTGTCACATTACTCACCGGCGGCGCTGCACGTTGTACAAAGGTTGGACTGCGCCGATGCCATATCCTAATGGTTTTGAATTACGATATTACGACCCTCAAAGCTAACACCCTAACTTAATTTATAATAACCTAACCAATATCTCTCTAACCATAAAACATACATCTGTATATTTCTTTTTATATAAAATACAAAATTGCACATCATTGGCATGTGCAAGATTTAACTTATTAACAGGACTTCTTCCCATTAAGAAAAAACAATTTAGAACTGCCTTCTCCATTAAAACAAAAACTTCAACTTAGAACAAAATCACTCACCTTCATTATTTCACGAAATTTTCCAATCTCACGTGTTATTAAATCCCGCTTTTCTTCTTCCACTTCGGCCTCTTCGAGAACTTTGTGTCTTTTCTCCAAAACTTCCTCTAAATAACAACAAAAATATAAATTATTTCAGCAATTAAATTAGTCGATCTAGTATTATCATCGTAAAAATCATAGCAATTATCGTAATTATCATAGCACAGAAGCTGTAACGGGAAAAAGTAAACCAATAGATGATTTGAAAATTGTTATCAATAGAACATACATGACAGTAAAAAATCAATATTAAATTTTCTAAATCATAGAAATTGCATCGGAAATTATTATCAGCGATCTCAGATAATTCCTTTACGTGATCGCAGATTAATGATTAATTAATTTAAAAATTGACTCGTTCGACTCAATTTTAAAAATTAAAAAAATAATTTCCGATGCAATTTGTGACTGCTAAAGATGGCACACAATATACAATTACGTAAGGCTAATTAGTTAATGTCCCGATGTTATTGATTTTACTTGACATAAAAGTTTAAAATAATACAAATTGCAGTCTCTACTCACCCTCTTTTTTTAATTCGAAATTATTCATTTCCTCTTCATGATCCACTAAAATCTGCTTGATTCTCTCAACAGCTACGGCATCAAGCGCTAAAGTTTCATCATCAAGCTGTTCTTCATCTTGAGGCTCATCCTGTAATGGCGAAGATCCTCTTTCTCCACGTTCTTTTCGTCTTCTTTCAGCTACAATTAAAATTATCGTTAAACTTCCGGACAGTAACAACGTACTCGACTTACCCTTGTATTCGTCGAGAACAATCTTCGTTTTGGCATCCACTTTTGCTACGAGCCGCTTATCGCCGACCATCATATCGTGCAGTAAACGTACAGCTCTCAATCCAGCTTCCGGACCAGCTAATTCACAAAAACCAAATGCTTTAACTCGCTTCCAGCTAATTACATGGCCACATGTACCCAAAATTTGTCTAATCATAGTATCGGGAGCTTTTTCCGTAATGTTACCTAAATTTACAACATTAAAATCGTATACACAGTAATATAAAGCCAAACTTACCAACAAAAACAGTCACCGGAGGTCCTTGAATTTGTTTTAGCTGTTCTCGGTTGGGATTAAGTCTCGGTAAAGCCCTAATTTGAGGAGCTGATGTTACTTGTACAGGCATCATCTGCAAATTAAAATTATGTAGATTTTTAATCATATAAAACTAGAAAACACTTACATGCTGTACTGGCATCACGGCAGGCATCAACGGTGGAGGTGCCGTAATAGACATGTAAGCCATTCCTGGCATAGGAATACCCAGTGGCGGACGTGTCGGATAAGACATATTTTTTGATTATTATGCGTAAATTACCGTAATATATTTACAATAAACTTATAATTAGCTTTGTAAATGGACAAGCATCCTCCCTGTAAAACACAAACAATTCCTTTTCTACGAATCCAATTGATAAATAGAAATTTCAATTGTAAACCGCACCAATATTTGTATAATATTTGAGTTAATATAATAAATTTGTCACAAATTAATCAAAATTTTGATGTTAACGTAACTTGATTGTACCGAAGTACCGAACATACCACCATTATTAATTATATACGTAAGACAGATACCAACCTTCACAAACAGCAAGTTACCAATTACCAATATAAATTCAAATATAACCTGCAAAAATTATCGATTTTATTTCGATTTAGCATATAATATTAAAATTAATAATTATGTCGGTTATTTTATCACATTTACTTAGAAATTGTAGGCTAACAATTTGTAGGAAATTAAACGTAAGATATTTTATACTCTTATCATTATTGATTTTTTATTAATCATGGTTTTCAGAGCGGTCCCGTTTTGAAAATTAAACCGCATTACCGTACTTTCAGTAAAAACCCAGAATCGAAGCAGCCGAGAACTTTGATAACATGGAAAAGTGTATCTGTTACAGCCGTATGTTGTAGCGGACTCCTATTGTACATGTTATACCTAAAGCAGAAAAAAGAGGAAGGTGTGGTGGTTACATAAAGTTATAATTGCAGTTATCATGCATTTTTACAGCACAACTGAAAGAAAGACAACGAATGTTAGGTAAAGCAGCAATTGGTGGTTACTTTGAGTTGGTTAATTCCGAAAAAGTATTAAAGAAGAGTGAGGACTTTCTGGGGAATTGGTTGTTGATTTATTTTGGATTTACGCATTGTCCTGACATTTGTCCCGATGAGTTGGAAAAAATGGCTGCAGTTGTAGATACTCTGGACAAGAGCGAACATGCTCCTAAGATTCTACCGTTATTTATTTCTGTTGATCCAAATCGAGATAGCCCCGAAGTTGTCGGCAAATACTGCAAAGAGTTTAGCCCACGGTTTATTGGTTTAACCGGTACTGAAGAACAGGTAGCTCAGGCTTGTAAAGCTTACAGGGTTTACTTTAGTGCTGGGCCTAAAGATTCCGAGAGTGATTATATTGTAAGTATTTAGCATAAAATAATTTGTGAGTAATTCAATTAAATGTTTTGACCAATTTTAGGTTGATCATACAATTATCATGTACTTAGTTAATCCGGATGGTGAATTTGTGGATTATTACGGTCAAACAAGAAATAGCGAAGAAATTGCCAGCTCCATTTTAATCAATATATTAAAATATGATCAGTTAAAGAAGAAACCGTGGTTTTAGTGTATACGGTTTGAATTTTGTAGTTCATTTATTTTCTATTAAATAAATATTTCACTAAAAAGTTTACTTATCCAGAATAAAAATACATCTTATTGTGGCGATTGAAAGTTAAATTTTTCTTGAACATCAAATTTTGTTTGTTATTTCTAGGTACACTTACGTAACCTGCCGGTCTTAATCTTGTGTTAATTTTGAATTCCAGACGTTCCAACTACCAGACGAAGGTGATATGGACAGAATCAACATGTTTATCGTTCAATATCATCGAGGAAAGAAGGTAGTATAGATAAATTCGTTTCTCTTAATTAAGATTCAAATTAGAATATCTGTGTGCATCCAGTTCGGATATCTGCACAGACCGGCCTGAAAATGACTTCGGCCTCTATTAACAATTCAATCTAGTTCTGGTACACTGTAGTGCTAAAATTGTGATTATCGGCAAAAAATAAACCCCTTTGTCTAGTATGATCTTACTAACAAGTTATTTTCACCCCACCCACCTGTAGTCTTGCAACTTTTTTTTTGCGTGCGTTGGAAAGAGGTAAAAAACCTTGCATAGGCACCACTTCTTAGATCTATAGAGGTGGTAGTGCCAGATTCTTACTGGCTAAAAATATCCTCCTCGCCTGTTTGGTCGCAAGAACCGCCGTGTGGCATTATTTTTGCAATCTGGCGGATTCGTCAAAGTTGATCTTTCTTCCGTGTGGTACTACGTCCGGTTTATATGTAGGCGTGCAGCGGCTTTCTCTTCTCTCTCCGCTGCTTCCTTTGAACCAATTATTACGTGTATCATGGCTTCCACCAATTTCTAGTTTTTGGGGTAGCGCAGCATCACGGGTGTGAGTTGCAAGTTCACTCCCAACTCGGCGGTAGTCCTGGCCTGAACCCATCTAGAACAGTTGAATAAGGTGTTGTCCGCCTCGCAGCGATCACATGTTGGTGACGCCTGTTTGCCGAATCGATGGAGATATGCTTTAAAGCATCCGTGGCCGCAGAATGTTTGTGTGAGGTGAAAATTCATCTCTCCATGGCCTCTGGCGACCCATGTGTCGATGTTGGGAATGAGTCGTCGCGTCCATGATCCGACTCCGGCCGCCCCCCACCTGCGCTGCCACTCTTGTAAGGTGCTGGATTTGGCATCCTGTTGGCCAGAGTAGATGTTCTCTTTTTCCACGGCCTGTAAGTCTGCCGGTGGTATGGACGCCAGTAGCAGTGCGGCTTCGCTAGACACCATTTTATACGCGCTTATTACTCGTAGGGCAGCGCGTCTTTGCACTGCCAAGAGCCTCTGCGCATTGCGTCGTACTTTCATGAACCCAGACTACACCGGTGCAGTATACAACATGATAGAGTGCACTACCATGGAGAGCACTCTTCTCTTTGTGGTTTTGGGTTCTCTTACGTTAGGCATCAAGTGGGCCATGGTTGCCGCTGATGCCTCAGCCTTGTCCGCAGTGTCCCGGATGTGCTCGGCGAAGTTAAGATGTTTGTCCAACCTCACTTCGAGCAGTAACACTGAATCTCCAAGATGGATTGGAGATCTTTTCATGAAGATGCTAATGTCTGGCACCTTCTTGCGGCCAGAGACCATGACCGCCTCCGACTTTGCCGAAACCAGCGACAGACCCCTCTGACCTATCCAGTGGACGATGGTAGCTAGCTGACCAAAGTCAGGTCATCCGCGAATCCTACTAGGTGGCTCCCGTAGGGAGCTGTAAGCGGAGGATCCTATCGTACATGGTGTTTCACAACATGGGGCCGAGGACCAACCCTTGTGGTACATCACTTGTCGCTTCTATATTCGTTTATGCCCTTTCTTTTCCCAACTTGATCGCGCGATCTTTCAGGTAGCTGACGATGATGTTATAGATGCGCGCATTGATGTTTCTATCCAGGAGGGCTTGCAGGATGTTTACCCATCCAGCGCTGTCAAAGGCGCTCCGCACATTTAACGGTAAAACAAGGCAGAATTCCCTGATCCTATTAGAGATCAGATAGGCCGCCGCTGCTTTCGATGTCTGTAATAATAGACACTTCAGAATCATCTTCTCAAGCAGCTTGCCGGCATGATCCAGGAAGCATATTGGTCGGTAGTAAAAGAGCTCTTCCAGGGGCTTGTTGCCCTTCCTTATGAGGATCATGTCCGCTTTTTTCCACATCAGTCGAAATTCCTCCCTCTCGATGCAGCCATTGGGCGGCTAGGAACCAATGTTCTTCCATTCGCCAGGGTCTTTAATGCCAAAACCGGCATTCCAGGGGCCTTGTCCGCTGGTAGGCTGGACAGTACTTCCCACAGTTCTTCTTCTTGAAAGGGAATCCAGGGGTCCGGGGTAGGCAGTCTTACATGTGTTGCCTTTAGGTGTACCGGAAATAACGCTTCGGCTAACATTTGGACTCTAGCTGGATTGAGTCCAGGTATGGGTATTCTCCCTTTAATTTGTTTGCAACGATCTTGTAAGCTTTTCCCCATTGCGAAGGTCTAATAATTCCTCCCAGCATCTCTTCTTATGTTCTTTTATTTCCTATATGCAAGCTTCCTTTTTGTCTGCCGGTACTTTTCCAGGATTTCGTCGTGATTGGATCTATTTCATTTCTGGGATGCTCTTCTTAGCCGATTGGAGTCTCTTCTCAAAGTCGCAATGTTGAGGGTCCACCAGCGTACTGGTTTATGGCCCATTATCCTCCTTCTTGGCATTGCTACATTGCACGCGCAGATGACGGCGCGCATCATCTGGTCGGCGTCCATGCTCCCCCCTTGTCTTGCAACTGTAACAGTGCAGGCGTGGGTTGTAACCCATGAACATCCTTGTCATTGCTCGGAGTTATAAACTATTTAGTGCCAGGTACAATTCCGTAGCCACTGGATTGCCCAGATCACGCCATCCAGCTCGAGCCCCAAAAAAGCAGACATTACACAACCAATAGAGGTGACTATTTTTACTGGGTTGATATTCAAATTAGGGGAACCACCGGCTTAATATGCTCTCCGAAGCATGGAGACGATCACAGAATGAAAATTTTAGAGTTTAGGTTTTAGTTTTAAATAGGGTAACGCAAAAGAAGTTAGGATTTCTATTCAAAACTTTTAGCGCACATTTAAGTTGAACTGTAGGAAAGTATTTTTATTGGTCCATATACAAAAACTAGATTAATTAAAAGAATGTAACAAACTTGGAATGTCTAACTAAGGGGCAAATAGGGGGGAGGGGAGTATTGTTTAACATGACGATATTTGACAAGGGAGGACGGACACGAGTACGAGTCGTTTTTGGATGTCACGGCGGTCTCGTCAGAATTGGCGAGCGAGGTGACTAACTGGAAGGTGATGGACGAGGAAACAACAAGCGACCACAGATACATCTCATTCGAAATTGGCCGAACCTCCACTATGGACAGACCTCCTCCTCCGACAGGCTGGAACTGGAGAAAAATCAACAAGCACGACCTTCAAACCCACCTGCAAAGGCCTGACCTGCAGCACACCATCAAGGATATCGGACTGGGGAGTTCCTTAAGAAGCTGTGCGACAATGTGATGCCCAAGAGGGGCCTCACCATGAGAAGGGGGCTTATTGGTGGACCGAAGAGATTGCCTTAACAAGGAGGCGCTGCGTAGACGCCAGAAGAACTTACCTGCATCGGCGGAAGACACTGCGACGTCACGAAGGTTCGCTTTCAAACAAGTGTGAAGAGTCAAGACTGGGACTCAAGAGACTCAGAGATATCTTGACAAACAAAATCAGAGACAGTAAAAGTAGCAATTGGAAGAAACTCATTGAAGAAGTGAATGAGGACGTCTGGGGAAGGGCTTATCAAATAATATCTAAGAAGATGGGCAGATCACCTATTCCTGGCTTGACTGAGGCTCGCTTCAGTGAGATTATCCAGACCCTCTTCACAGTACACTCGGAAATGGCATTTACCACCAAGCCGGTAGACGCAGACGTCCCACCCTTCAACGAGGCAGAACTGAAGGCAGCTGCAAGGAAGATGCCAAACAACAAGGCTCCCGACGTTCTGCTAGAAGTATACAACAAGTGCCTGCGAGAAGGTAAATGCCCCGAGAACTGGAAGAAGGCAAAACTCCTGCTGCTGAGGAAAGGAGACAAGCCCCTAGAGCTCCCGAGCTCGTACAGACCGATTTGTTTGCTGGACCACGCTGGAAAGATTTTCGAGAGACTAGTCAATAGGAAAAAGTTCAAATTTTTGGGATGGAAATAGTGGCAGATTCCATGAAGACGTCCAGCTATCCTGTAAAATAGGTAAAATATGAAAAGCAATCATATAGAAGATCAAATCATGTTTTATCAATTTATTTAAATGTAGATTCATCGAATATTTGAGATCATAATTTAAAAAAACAACAAAATAATGATAAAAATTTACTAAAAAAAGTACAAATAAGGTGAACGGAGATAAAATCACAATATAAAAGATATTAAATTAAAATTTAAAAATTACCAAGTTATATGAAAAGTAAAAATTGCTAATTTCTACAAGCTTTTTCGCCAATGGTATGTTGCTATTTTTGTCAAATGCTTTACTTATTGTTAACTTGTTAATTTTAAAATTTTATTTAATATTAATTTAACTCGTTAACAATTTATATATTTTTATAAAAAAGATAATAATTTACAATGAAATTTAACCAAATATTAAATTATTTAAATTTTAACTGTAAGTTGAGGTATATACGTATACATTTTAATCAACACTTTTTTGAGAAATATATTACATTATCAACTCCATGTGGCCATATTCTCATTTTAAAAATATTTTCATAATTTTTTCATTGAAACTGACGAATAGAACCGACAAATAAAATTTAGTAGACAGGGGAAGGCAGATGCAAAAAATATCTTTATGATGTAGATCTAAATTTGTTTTCATTTAAAAATTGAGCCTCCGTTCCATATATCCACTACCTCCCCTCTTTGACCGACCATACTAATAAATTACAATCATAAAACACAGAAAAGTTTGTGGTCCACCATCACTTCCTAATTTATATTTTTTATTTCTGTTCTCAGCCCTTCTTAATATTTTTAAGAAATTCTATAGAAATATCTCTGTCTTGATTAGAATTTTTGTCGCTATTATGCCTGTATATTATGTAGAGGTGTTTCCTTTAAAACATCAGTTAAATGTTTGACTACAAATTTTGGTTTTATTATTGCTTGATTAATATTTATGAGAAATTCGTGGTTTACCTATATAATTTATTTCTGGAATTCCACAAAAATTTAAATAATCACTAGCTGTTTATGACCTTATAACATCTCTTCAGGTAAACATAAGAAAATACTTCTACATACCACCTAATTGATTGTAAATCTTTATCTAAGTTTTTTCCATTATAATATAAAAAGATAGATTTCTTTAAACAGAAAATATGCTTCTTGTTACTGATGCTACTATTCCGTTTAAGCAAGATATGTGTTATCTGATCTACTGTACCCACGTAGAAGTAGTTAGGTACATATCTACAGATGTAATCATGATAATGTTCAAAAAATAGGGATTTTGAATTATTTTACAACAATTTTTGTATTCCACTTCCCACTGTATTTGAGGGCCTAATCGAACAAATTGATCCCGTACACCAAACAAAATTGTATTAACCGATTATCTGTATTAAATCCAGTAATTCACAAAAATGCTGAAATATTAGTCAACAACCACTTTGTTAGGGGGTACAACGTCAGGGTGATGGAAGTCCTTTCTCACCTTGCGATAATTAATAAATAAAGTATTCTAATGTGATGTGATGAAGACATACCCATAAAAATGGGTCATGTCGTTTTTATCGAGAGGCGAACGATAGAAGTTGAGATAAATCCTAATTTAATTTTGACGTCAGAATCAGTAAGTATTTAATTTTGATATAGTTGCTTAAATTAACCTGTTTTTCAATAACTATTACTTCGTATTTACACTCAATTAGAAGAGAGAATTCTAAGGATCGCATTTTTGCACACAAAATAATTTTTGTGAAATATCGCATTGTTGACCCGAGCAATAACTACTATAATTCTATAATATGCTTCTAAATATCAATTTTTTGCATGTCCACGTCTATACAGCTCTCGATAGTAGGAATTTCGAATTTCCGGAGACTTATATGGGGGAAATATTTGAATATGCATTTCACGAAGCCAAAGGCTGAGGGAAATTCGTTGAAAATATTTCTTGAAAGTAAGTTCCGAGTGAAACTTCCACGATTTCTGGACCAAGCCCTATGAGGTAATCTCTCTCACAAAAGCTACTAAACAAATCTTTCTTGTCAGTCATAAAAAATCTCTTCATATATTTTTTTATATAGTTTCAACTAAATAAAAAAATAGTATTTCTCGTTTTATTCAGTTTCATAATCCCACTTCTATTTTTCGAGTTTAGCCTAATATGTACCCTTGTAAAATTAGCGGAACAATTTATTGATTGGTCATACTTCTAGATCATTTTTGCTTTGATTTTTTAAATTACTGGAACTATTTTTAAGTCCGGTTTTTATTCGTCTTAACATTTGTTCGTGGCCAGTCCACAGACATTGACTCATATTTGTTTGATGGTATTTTAAATTATAATGCTATAGGGCAGTGTTTCCCAAATGTCTTGAAATTGCTGACCCCCAAAATTAAACATTAGTTACAACAGTTTCGTTACAAAAATAAAAAAAGGATTTCATTTTTCATATACAGGATGTCTCCGTGACCGTGAAAACCATTTGAGTTGGTGATAAAGGACACTTTTCTAAGACAAATTTTCAAATAAAATTTGTGTCCAAGTCCAAACCCTTGGGGGGAACCTCCCTTGAAAGCAATTTTTGGAATTTCTGATTTCAAACGGCCATAGCTCCGATATTATTGATTTTTTAGGCTTAGTGAATTAGAACTTTTTTGAAGATCATATGCTTATCTACAAATTAGGCTATAACCCCTTATCTTCTAGAATCAAAGGATTTCGAGTTATAAATTAAATTAAGGCAAAAAAATGTTAAAATATTCGGGTTTTATTTCTTTTACTTTTCTTGCGAACCCCGTATCTCTTAAACGAGAACTCGTGGAAAAAACTGACAGCCCAAACCGGATAGAGAATTTAACGGGCTACAACTTTGGTCAAATACATTTTTTTGGGAAACCAACCGCTTTCACAGAAATTCTGAAAATAACGAACAAGATGTAGGTAAAAAATAAAAAATCAATAATATCGGAGCCAGCGTTCGGTTCAGGAGTTGATCCGTTGATCGGATCGGATTAATGGAATAGCTAATTTTTAAGTGGGAAAAAAACCGACCAATCAGAGGTGCGTTACGGGAAAGAAAGATAGATACACCAGGCCCATAGCCAGGAGATTCGTTGTTTCTTTTTACCTACACCTTGTTCATTATTTTCAGAATTTCTATGAAAACGGTTGGTTTCCCAAAAAAATTTATTTAACCAAAGTTGTAGCCCGGTAAATTCCCTATCCGGTTTGGGCCGTCAGTTTTTTTTCTAAGACGTTTCGTTTAAGAGATACGGGGTTCACAGAAAAGTGAAAGAAATAAAACCTGAATTGTTTTAACATTTTTTCCCTCAATTGATTTATAACTCGAAATCTATTGATTCTAGAAGATAAGGGGTTATAACCAAATTTGTAGATAAGCAACTGATCTTTAAAAAAGTTCTAATCCGTTAAGCTTAAAAAATCAATAATATCGGAGCTGTGACCGTTTGAAATCAGAAATTCCAAAAGTTGCTTTAAAGAGAGGTTTTCCCAAGTGTTTAAACTTGGACACAAATTTTATTATCAGACCTCAAAGGGTCTCTACGGTCACGGAGACATCCTGTATATACAGCTACGTTCAAAATAATAGCACTGCTATTATTTTAAATAAATTTCTTATTTGAGTTGCTGGTGTTGTATAATTGCATATTATAGAATAGCTACGATTAAAAATTAAAATTAGCTTATCAAATGCTTCTGCGGACCCCCGGGGGTCCGCAGACCACTATTTGGGAAACACTGCCCTAGAGCGTAAAAATTGGAAGTACTCAAAAAATGTTAAGTCATACAAAATTCCTAGAATCCATTATTCGCAGCCCATCAATGCCAAGTATGACTGCAGCCGCTTGGTGGCCCTGGTCCGCACCCCAACAAAACCAAGCATTATACAGCTGATGACTGTAAATTTTGACTCCATCCTCGATGTTTAAATTGGGAGACCGTCAGCTTTACGTGCCCTCCAAAGCATGTAGTCGGTAATATATGATCAGGTCAGATGCCTCCGAATACCATAATATGCTGTTCTAATAATAATAACCGATAATTTTGTGTAAGCGTAACTTACAATTGTACTGCTAACTTCACCAGCAAAAAATTTACTTCTCGTTAATGTGGGTTTTCAAGTGATATTGCAAATTGCTTTTCTGAATGAATTTTTTATCACATTTACTACACGCGAATGGTTTTTCACCGGTGTGAATTCTATTATGACAATCTAAATCTCCTTTACGAATGAAGGTTTTAGGGCACATGCTGCAATTGAACGGTTTTTCACCACTATGAATTTTCAAATGATACTGCAGGTGACTGTTCTGTGTAAATTTTGAATCGCATAAACTGCAAACGAAAGGTCTTTCGTTTGTATGAGTTTTGATATGACCCTGTAAAGTGCTTTTCCTTCCAAACGTTGCATTGCATACATCACATGTAAATGGTTTTACCCCGGTGTGGACCATTACGTGCCTATCAAAATTATTTTTTACTGAGAATCTCTTATCGCATACATCACAAACAAATGGTTTTTCGTTAGCATGCAGTTTTAAATGTTTTCGTAAGTCCTCTTTATGCATAAAAGTCAAATTGCAAAGATTGCAAAAAAAATCATTTTCATCGAGGTGAATTTTTAAATGAGATTGTAAACTGGCCTTGTGGGGAAACTTCTTATCGCATAAATCACAAACAAATGGTTTCTCACCTGTGTGCGTTATTAAATGAAGCCGCAAATAACTTTCGCGTGTAAACTTTCGCTCACACAAATGACAATCAAATGGCTTTTCACCTGTATGCATTTTTTCGTGATACTGCAAATAGGTTTTTTGAGCAAAACTCTTATGACACACATTACAAGCAAACGGCTTGTAACCGGTATGAAGTTTTAAATGTCTTTGTAGATTACTACGATGAGAAAATTTGGCATTACATAAATTGCAAATAAATGGTTTTTCACCTGAATGAACCTTCGAGTGCGATTTCAAATCCCCTTTACGAGTGAATTTCTTATCGCATACAAGACAGGTAAATGGTTTTTCGCCAGTATGAATTCGAATGTGATATTGTAAACTACTCCTCTTAGGAAATTTTGCATGGCACACAACACAAACATACGGTTTTTCAACAGTCGAACCTTTTACGCCACATTTAACTTTAATTACTTCACTATCAAATAAACCTTCTTCAACGATGCTCTTAAAACAAGTTTGTTCTTCTTTGTTTTCTTGCTTGAAAGGCTCCGTCGAGTGATTGTTCCACAAAAATTGGTTTGATGAACGTCCCTCGTCTTCCACATCAGTTTCGGTATTATCATCGAGCTCTTCTTTTATACGAATAAGATGGTGCTCTGGTTCGCAATGAATATTTTCCATTTTTGTGTCATGTATGTAAACGTTATAACTATCTAAATTTAAAAAACTTATGAAAATAAAAAATAATTAATATAAAAATTGTTACCTGTATCTTTGTAATCGTCATCCAAGTATTCTTCATTTTCCGGGGGTTCCTCTTTAACAAAAATTTCAATTTTAACATTTTTATAGTCAGGTTCCATGGTTATTCAAAAGTTGAACTTGGGTGACCTCAATCAAATTATTATTTTGCCACAAATTTAAGTATTATCCATAACTCATTGATAATAACAGAAAATCTTTTCTAAATCATAACGTAAATATTTGTATAAATTAAATTGTAAATATGTACAGGAATTAAAATCTTGGATTTGATAAGAATCTTGGATTCTTATCAGAAAAGAAAAATTACTGTTTCAATAAATACTAAAGTTATGTTTACAGTGTTGCTGGGTGTGACATCTAAAGCCGAGATTACAATAAAAAAAAGACAGCTGTTAAAACTAAGTTAATGGTGATTTTTCTCTAATTTTATTAATACAATGCAGATCTAATGAAAGTTTTTAGAGGGAGTAATTAAATATTTTACAATAAAAACCAAAGTATAATTTTCAAATTTGAATCAATTTAGTAGAAGTTATGGTAGGTATTTTTTTTTAATTTGAAGAGTTTTAGAGGAGAAAGGGCATCCCCAATACCCCCGCTTGTATTAAAATTTATTATCATTATTATTAAAGTACCTACTGAAATATTTTGAGTGTGCAACCTCAATTATTCATCAACCCAATTTTCAATAATCCGACTTACTAGGTTTTTCGATTGTATGGTAAAATAGTGCCGTTAAAAATTTAATTTCAAATTTTAAGCATTTACGATGAATAATCAAAAATTTTTTGTATTGTATTACGTATTTAATGCTATTTTAGCAGCAATTTGTTTCATCGACCACGACGACGGGTGAGTGCAACCCATTAATTTTAAAATTATTTAATTTTTAACGTTAGAGTTATATTTGACCAATCAGAACGAATTCTTCTGTACTAATATTACCAAAGTTGGCAGTCTGTCGACGCCATCCTACACTGATAAAGATGATTGATGAAGAAAATCATTATTTTTATTACGACGAACAAAATTTTATATCGATGAAAAATTCATAGTATTCATAAAAAAATCATCGAATTTCTGAATTTAGTTCATCAATTCTATTCACATGTAATATTAACATGTAATATTGTAAATTTAAATTTGAATATAATCGGCTCGAATTTAAATCCTATTCATTTAGTTTTACACTAAAAGTTAGTTGGTTGAAATAAACCGTTACTAGTTTATGACACTAGGGTAAGGGTAGCTTTAAAAAGACCGGATAGGAGGTCATTATTACTTGGGCATCAGAAGAAAACGGTTGATCTTAGTGAACAAGTGTGTAAATTTTATTCAGTAATTTAAATCTAAATTTGTTTAAATAAAATCGTAGCCATCGACAAAGTTAAAATACGTAAGTTTTAATACAGGATTACGTTAGAAATTTATGTAATAATTTCTCTGCCACGTGATCGAATAATTGTAACACGAGTTTGAATTTAGTTTTTTAAATTACGTCATCTTCAGTTTTAAGATTTAAATATTGGTTTGAGATTGTGATTTATACATTATTATATTTAAACGGGATGGCTAAAATAATGAAAGGGATTGATTACTCATATTTTACCTAGGTGGTATCTTTATAATACATTCGAGATCATTGCGGCAATACGAAGTAGGAGGATTTGTTTAAGATAAACGATATGAAGGCGGTTGTTTGATGTAGAAAAATATATATAGCATTAGATAACTTAATTTAGATGAATTGCACAACAAAGGAAGGTGAACGCTTAAAATCATAAGATGGCCATGGCAATATATCGCAGAAATGGCTGATCATTGGTAAGGATAACCGCAAAAGGACGTACCAAAAAATGATCTGGCAGATTCGGTGAACATGTTGCTTATTTTTCTTTTTTTCAAATATCTCTCAATGAGATAGTACCAATTCTGATATTTCAGGACAGTTATTAATAAATATTAACAAAGTTCCTTATGATTATTTGCGACCACATAGAAGATAATCCAAATTACGATATTTAAGAACTGTTGTTAACAAAGTTCTTTATGATTATTTGCGGCTACATAACAATTTAAGATGATGATGCTAGTTTTAAGTACAGATGATTTATTTAGATTTAAGGAAATGACCAATTAGCAATAAGGGGACGAACTTAGATTAAGGTGACGACATATTAATTAAGTGACGATCTTAGTTTTAAGTTGACGAGGTAATAATAGTTAGGAGCGTATAATTTAGCAGATAATGGTTTATTGTTTAAGATCTTACATAATATGAAAACAATTGAGTTGATCATCAAAATACATATAGGCGCTTCTTTACAAAGTAATATAAAGATTGTTGTTGGTCATTAAATATGAATAAACAATTAGAAAACATTACGATCAGAGGAATTAACTATGGAACAGTTATTAAATCAAATTTCAAACTAAAGTATTCTGAATTAAATGATATCAAGGAGATTAACTTTGCTGGTAAATTGGTTGTTGGACTATCTTTTTCTTTTCAGTTAAAAATATGTTCATCGTTAAACCGAATCCTGTGTTTTATTTAATTTGTGTGTACTAATTATTCCTTCAGGTATTATTCAGTGGTTACGCCATTGGCACATATAAGTTTAGGTTTGGGGTTAGTAAACAAGGTAACGACGTTAACATTCAAAAAGTCATCCGCAGATTTAAGAGGACTTGTAAATGTTACTACGAGGGGGATCACAAGTGCAGGGTTTGCTTGACGATCACAGCTTTGGTTTGGTTTGGAACTTTGATTTGAGAAGGCGGTAATTCAAATTGAACAACCCAACATTACAAACATTTTCTTTAATTTCGGAATAATCGATTTTAAATTTATTTTTTATTTTCAAAATTATTCAAAGTTTTTCAAATTCAATAAATCCAATTATGAATCTTAATAAAATACTTTTCATTCAAAAAATTTACTAATATTCAAAAAATTATAAACTTATCCTATTAAATTTTTCGGACTCACAAATTAAACGTCCACTACGTCGATCATTTTTGGTAAAAGGCCTTTATCATTGTATTGTACTTAAGGGTCGATTGGCTACTAGAGCCTTACAGAACTGCGACCAGTATTGATCTTTTGTTCGTGACTGTGTTGTAACAAAATTTTGAATTTTGTTATACTCTTTTGGCTACACCTCGTAATTGTATTTTAATGATACGAGAATATTTCGAGGAAAGAAGATTTGGGCGCATGACGGGAGATAAGAAAAAAAAGAGTGTGGGGTGATGAAAAAAGAGCCAAATTTTGTGAACAGAAAAAGTGGGTTTTTACCTTTGATTTTTGGTAGTTTTTATAAGATAAGTTTATTTATTAGATCTTATTACCTTTGTTTCGTTTCTTTCATCTGCAAAATTGAACAACACCGATAATATTTTTGATAATTGTCAGCTGCGTTCGTCGATATAGCTGGCGCTAGCTTCAAGTATTTTTGATTTAGTTTTGAGTTCAAGCACCTTTTTAAATATTCCAAATATTCGAAGTCTTTATTAAGAGTTGTTGCGTGAGTGCTTTCAGCGTCGGTCGTTGTGAACATCCATTCCGAGTTTGCTGCCCATAGTAGGTACGTCTTATTTCCGTTACGCGAGAGAGTGCAAACTTGTTGCATTTACGCCGGATTTATCCCTGGCTTCCGGAAAATAATAGCTTGTTTTTTGCACTTTGGGTATCCTCATCAAATAAAAGGTTGGGAATTTCGATTTTCAACCGTGTGGGAAGAAAGAAATTGCTGAGCCTTCTCTAAAGAGTTCCAGTCAACCTTTTTTTTCATACTACTAATTAAGTTTTCAGGAAATCAATTCTGCTAGCAAAACATAGAAAGCTCCTGAAAGATTTTGTTTGCACCTCCTTGGGTGTTAGTTGTATTTACCCCAAATGTTTTAGACAAAGTCGAGCGAAGACATTGCAGCTGCAGATAATGTGTTCGGCCGATTCCACAGAGTCTGCATCTGTCCCATGCCTACTAGTGCCATTCATCCCCGTAATGAGTTTAATTTTCTTCTTTGATAAGAGAAGAAGCTTTTTGGCCATTGCAGTCGAGTACTCTATAAATTTCTTCGTGTCTTTGTCCTGGTGCATTGTACGAGAGGGTTTTTATGCTTTCCGTTTCTCACTTTTGTACCTCTACCCTCTGCGTGTTTTGGATAGCTCACAGAATGATTCAGATCCAGTCGGGGTCGTTTTTGAGCCTGTTCTAGCCAGTTCGTCAGCTCCCCAGTAATTTAAATTACCGGGGACTAAAATATCTGGAGATGAAAGGACTTGAGATAAAATTACTAAAGAATAAAATTACCAGGGGTGAAATTACCGGTGATGAAATTACCAAGAGATTAAATTACTTGGGGATAAAATCACCTGGGGTGAAATTACCGGAAACGAACTTCGCAGGGCATCAAATTACCGGAGACAAAATTACTAGGGGTCAAATTACCGGCTATGGATCTTATAATGTGATTATATTTCTTTATATTATATTGTCGTGAATTTTTATGACAAGGCTTCATTTTCGGGTTGATAATCAGTGATAGCTTCGCCTTGAAAGAAATAACTGTTTTTGAAGGGTGAACTAAGCAGAATCATTTTATGTAAACGATAATACACAGACATTGTCAACACGATTATTTGTATGAAATGTGGTGACCCTAAACCAAGTGATTAAAAATGTTCGGGAGTGTATAAGAAAATTTGATTTACGTTTAAGATTTGGTGTTGTCAAGTTTGAAGCAAGGAATTTTGGAAAATTGACGTGATAGACGGAAGAATAAGATTAGAGGCGCTAATATCGTCTAAGCCGGTTGATTTGCGTATTGGTGGGTCAGCGACAATTAGTTTTGCGAGTGAGAGTTTTCACAATTCTTGTGAAAAGTAAATTTGGTTTGAGACGGAGATTTTTTGTCAATTTTTGAAGATAAACATCTTTTGCAGCGTAGATTTGTTCCTGAGACTAAAATTTAATTATTCCAGGAAACCAGATGTTTTAACCTCATTTTGTTTAAAATTTTGAACGCCACCGCCATCTTGAAGATTAAAAAGCCAAGAAATTTGTAAAGGTTGCAGCGAGCATTATTGTAAATTTTAAAAAATTAAAAATAATAATCTTACTTAGAATTTTAATCAGTTTAATCGGCAATTCAATCAGTAAATCTTAAACCATATTATTTAAAAAAATTTGTTTTTAGAAGTATGATAGTCATGAATGACCACATTTGTTGGCTATTTTATTTTATTGTTTGTATTTCTTAATTCGTTCGGTCTAGCAAACGATTAGTAAGAATCTTGGGAGCCTAGTGTATTTGAACCGTTGTTTTCATTGGGATTAGTACAATAAAGTGCATCACAAGTTTAAAAATGTTTTAGACATGGTAGGAAAGAGCGTATTGTGTGTTTTGAAACCGAAAAATTATTATTTTAGTTATTTTGTAAATTATTTTGAAGTTTGTTTTAACAAATAAGTTTAAAAGTGAATAAGTTAAATAAACGTTAAAATATAAATTTTTTATTTTATGAGCTTTCAGCGAGTTGTATTGCCTTCATCAGAATAATAATAATAAGAAATATACATGAAAACCGCGAAATAACGTATTGTCATCTGAACAATCTATGATCTAAAAATTCTTGAAAACAAGGAGTATATGATCGTGGGTTAAGGAACAACCTAAAACGAGTTTCCGTCAAAGTGGGAAAACTTGTTCACTTTTAAACTTATTTGTTATTATTTATCACAAATTAAGAATTAATATATTGAAGTTTGTTTTATGTTAATTATTTATTTGTAAACATATTGTACATAGAAAATTTATTTAGTCGTATTTATAAATATTGTGTTAGTAATGAGCGAAGTGGGAGAATTGCCTTTTGCCAATGTGGCCGAAGCAAGCCGGACGTGTCAATTTGTCCGTGCTGATACCGTCGCCGTCGGTACTTTGCTATTTTGGTGATTAAAGTGAATTTTTTTTAAGAATAAAAAGTTATTTTAATTTGTGAGATGAAGCGAAGTGTAAAAAAATTAAGATTTGTGAATTTTGTGTGTGAAAATTTGGTTATTTGTTGAAATACCACGACAGAATTTGTTTGACGAGGACAGCTGTGAGAGTTCACGTGCGGTACGAAACCACATGCAAGGTAAAAATTTAAACATTACCAATTTATTCACCACATTTAAAAATCAAATTAGAACAAATATTGAAACATGTTATGAGAATATTTTTTACTAAAGCAAATAAACTTCTCACCACACCTGGAATAGGTCTTTTCCAGTATTAAGTGTGGTAGACCCAGATAGAAAAACTAGCTCTGTTAATTTTTGGAAGCCAGAGCGCAGATTCTGAAAGAAAAAGAATTTGCTTCCACTTTCGCAAAATAAAAATGCCGATAGTTGTTGATGCCGTATAATGAACAAATAAGTAGGTACAATCTACTATTAAACTTTAACAACAATTTCCGATTTACACTTATGAGTCGGCAGCAATAATGTGACTTATGGAAACTCTTGCTAAAATAAAAAAAAAAACAAGAATGTACTCTAGCCAGGATTTTTTGGGAGTAGATAAACTTTTTACATTTTAAATAACTGGAGGCATTGCATCAATTATTATTAATTATATTAATGAAATTTTGAGAATTATTAAATGATCCATAAGATTAGCTCCGCCCATGGTGAGTTTGCATTTTCTTAAACTATTTTAAAACATAACTTACACTCGATTAGTGCACAGGTCCTTATCTAGACCAAAAATGTATTGAATTATAGTTTTAACGTTTCCCGTCCCGTACGCTCTGAGTCGTTTTCCCTTAGATGGCAAAGAGTAATTTATTAAATGATGTTAACAGTTGTATAGTCAATAGTCAACTGAAGTGCTGCCCGCTTTTTAAAACTTGCTCCTGTTCGCATATACGTTGAGCACACAAACTGCCAAGGAATCTTACGTGGAAATCGATATATCAAATTTGATTATTTCTTAATTTTAAGGAAAAAGGTATGTAGGTTCTTAGTTTATTCGCTTCGTAATAATGTCCTTTTTCATATTACATACTGCTGCGACCTTATGCGCGGCTCTGCATACAAAATTTCTATCTCGTCTATGGGATACGTAGGTTCTCGAATGCAAAAATTGTTACAAATAAGACAATAAAATAACTGTTGGATATTTTTATTTTTATTTGCAAACTTAAAAATTTTATAAAATAGGAACAAATATTAACAAAAGCAAAACTCACGCAAATAGCCGACTCCAGCTTTTCTGCTGAAGAAACCAAAGTTATCTTCTTTCGAAAAAAATATCGGGCACAAATAACACGCGACCTTCTTATCTTCAACTCTTTTAAACAGCTTTGTCTGCTCGATTATTTTCTCTTCCTTCTACTGCTTTCTGGATATCTTCAATTAAAAAAAATCATTTTTACCACCAACTCTTATTCCACTTTAAACAATATTCTTCACACGAATAAACCTTTATTGAATCTTTTTGTATGCCTCTTAGGCATCAACACGACTTCTCTCTCAATTTAATTCATAAAAATTCTTCGCAAACTTTTATCGACCGATCGCTCTGCTAATATTATCTGACTCTCCTTTTCCTTTATTGATTCTTTTATCCTCTTGGATATTCTTTGCAATGTGTCTTCTTTTCATTGGTTGTACTTTAATGTCCTTTTATTTTCAAATCTAGATTTTTACATTATTTAAATTTTGGCTGTTGTCGGCATTTGGTGAGTCATGATACAAACATAAAAATAATAAAATCAAAATTGGAAAACAAAGTTTTCTAACTAGTAAGAAACGAAAAGAACTTGTAAGACTAGTAAGTTTACTAACTAGACAAACATAAAATATTATACTAACTGAAATCAAAATAAAGAACACACAAAAATAAAACACACACTGGCAATAAAAATGTTAAAATAGAGTTTCGCTTTGTTTTGTTCCCCTAGTTGCAAATACCGTTATCTTATTGCTAAGTTCGCAACCCATTTTAATCACTTAGTGCGGACACTACAATACATAGGCATCTTTAATGTAAAACTTGAATTCTGTGGTGTACTTTATCGTCCTACATCCGTTCTGTTGTATTAAGTATCACTTTATGTTATGGGTACATAAATAGCTATTACAAACGTAGGTATTGAGTCAATACCAATAATCTGATTAATAATTGAATTTTAATGTCATTTTGATTACGTTTATTCATAATTTCCAGAAAATGCCTATCAAAACATAATTTGGGAAAATTTTATACGACATTAGCATTTTCCAGTTGGCTTGTGAAACAATGAAATTTGAAAATTGCGTATCATGTGCTATTGGTACAGCAGTAGCCTGTTCATCCGTTTTCGGAGTTCCATTTATAAAATTCTATTGCGAACACAGAAATACAAATCAACACGAAATAATAGTTCGCATATCCAAAACCAAGTTTAGCTCCGCTTTAAGCATCCTGATATTTTTAATCGTGATTTTCAGTCTGTGTGTAATTAATTTAAAGAATTCATTTCAAAATGAAAAACCTTATTTTTATGCTATGATCTACACTTTTGATATGATGTCTATCCTTTGCTCTATAGTGGCCATGGTGGTATCCATGTTACACGTAAATATAATTATTGATATCGCAAATACATTTCAAAGAATAATAGATAAATGGCAGGAGCTCACGTCCCAGATTTTATTATCGAAAATTGATACCTTAAGAATTAAAAAGTTTATTAATATTCAACTTTGTGTAATAGCTGTAATTATGGTTGGTTGCATCGGAATTTTATTTTTTACAGAAGAAGATCCTAATTGGAGTGTTCTTGAAAAAGTTGGAACATTTAGTTCCTATTTTATTAATTTTGTGATGGCATTAGCTGTTATTACTCTTTTGAAATTATACCTTTTAGTATATAACAGTTACCAAAATCATTTAGAAACTGAATTAATTCGAATACTTTTTATTAACAAAGATTTAAAGAATATGTTGACGGCTTATGCTCAATTACACATTCAACTGAAGAAGATAGTAACTCAGTTCGGCCATTTCATGAATCCTACAATTTTGTTATGGATAATATCTAGTGTAGTACTTCTAATTTCGTCTACTTCAGTATTAATGCTGCACTTTTTGGAAGATGAAGCAAATCCAATCACGGCACGAATAATTATAACGCATGTGGAATTTTATACTTTTTTATTATATTACGCATATGTGGGAATTATAGGGACTACGATTGAAAACTGCGTATGTAGAATGTTTTCTCATATTCTTTTGTATTTTTTATATCTTCATTAGCACACAGAACAAAACTACTTAACTAATTCTCTAACACCTTCCAAATTTTTATCTTCGACAATTTCCCCACACCTTTTAATATTTCTCAATTTTAATTTCACTTTTCTTCAATCTCAATTTCAAGGATAAGTTAAAAATCCATTATTTTCTTGTCTAATGCCATAGGTAACCTACAAGGGATCCACGTCAATTTGTCGCGGGAAATTCGTCGCGGAAAATTCGTCGCATGAGACAATTCATCGCATGCGACAATTCGTCGCGTGAGACAATTCGTCGCGAGAGGCAATTCTTCGCATGCGACAATCAGGCGCAATTAATAATTGCACTTTCCCCTTCTCATTTGTTAACAAAAGTAAAAAACTTTATTAATAAACAATCAACAACAACGAAAAAAATAATCAACAATGAACAACAATAAAATAAAAAATAATGATTATATTTGCAATTTAAAATTATGCGCAATTCCTCGAAGGAAATCCAAAATTTGTCTGTTTGCACTTATTTTTCCCAAAATAATTATGGTAACCCTAGCTATAGATCATTATTAAACTTGTAATATTGTAAATTTGAATTTGAATATAATGGGCGCGAAATTTTAAATTTAGTTCATTTGGTTACTTTAAAATACAACAATTTGGCAACAGGGGGGTTGTAAAACGCAAGTAGTGGGAGTTTCCGTTAGATTTTACCGTTAGAGCAGGAACAAAGGTCTTACATTTTTGAACGTCGTAGGAGACGGTCGTTCTTTGTGCATCAGTTTTTAGAATATTAAGTAATTGAAATTAAAATTATTTCAAAATATTTAGTTATCAACAGATTTAAAATACGTAAGTTTAAATATTTGATTTATTTTCTAAAAGAATTTAATACAGGATTACGTTAAAATTTCGAGTAATAATTAAACAGTCGCGTGGTTAAGTAATTTTTACATAAGAAGTTGAATCTAAGTTTTATTAATTTATCTTCAGTTATAAGATTTAATTACTGTTCGAGATTGTGATTTAATACTATTATCATTTAAAACGGGAGTGAGATTATGTAATGGAAGAGATTGATTATTTATATAATATGTTATCAATGGCGTACCATGGGTATGGTTGGTTTAGTTAAGGCGTGAGAGGAGTTGTTGAAGATAATTTAAATGAAGGCGGGTGTTTGAAGTGGAAAATATATCTATCGTGGGATAATTTAATTTAGATAAATGGCGCAACAGATTGAGTGGACGCTTAAAATCATAAGATGGCGGTCAAAATATGTCGCAGTATGGATGGTCACTAAAAAGGCAAACTTTATAGAACCGGAAGTGACAAAGCAAATGCTGTGATGTCTCTCCTTTCTTTTTTTTCAAATGTCTAAATGATGTACTAAACAAAATTATGATATTTCAGGACAGTTATTGATAATTTTAACAATGTACCTTATGATTATTTGCGACCACTTATAAAATAGTAACAATCGAATACATTTAACTTAATAAAAATTGAATACAATTAAAATAGCAACAATTAACCAAATAAAAGGTAATACCAATTAAAAAACAATATTAAAGAACTTTGTTAACAAAGTTAATCATGATTATTTGCGGCTATGATTATTTGCTAGTTTAAGTATAAGGAATTTATTTAGTTAAGTACATACGACTTATTTAGATTTAAGAAAATGACCAATTGGCAATAAGAGGGACGTACTAGTTTTAAGCTGACGACATATTAATAAGGTCGAACATCTAAATGCATACATGAACTTCTTACAAATTACTATAGGTTGTAGTTGGTCATTAAATATGAATAATCAATTAGAAATAATTACGATTAGAGGGATTAACTATCGAACAGTTATTAAACGTGCGAGGTTTGTTTGACGATCACAGCTTTGATTTGGTTTGTAACTTTGATTTGAGAAGGCGGTAATTCAAATTAAAGAACTAAAAATTACAAACTTTAACAACATAACATATTCAAGAAATAAATAATTACCGCTATAAGATACAAGGAAGGACAACAGGATGACAAGAATATACAAAGAGACACAATTGACGACAATATAAGACGAGAAGAGACAGATGACAACGGTATATAACAGAAAACAGAAAATAACGAATTGAAGTGAACTTTTAGTTACGTTTGGCGAATTTAGTAGCTATCAAATCATTTCATACGACGAATTGTCTCCTGCGACGAATTGTCGCGTGCGACGAATTGTCTGCTGCAACGAATTGTCTGCTGCGACAAATTGCCTGCTGCGACAAATTGTCTCACGCGACGAATTGTCCGCAACGATTTTCCCGCAACAAATCGTCGCGCGACGAATTGACGGTATACCACCTACAGGCGTCCAACTGCATGATTTTTTTGCGGATTTCTTATTTTATATTTTTTATATTTTAGGGAAGCAATAGTTGGCAATTTCTTAATAAATTTCAAATAAGCCTGTTAAGCAAAGAAGAAGCAACAAAGGTCTGTGTTTTTCTCATTTAACATCAAAAAGCAAAAAAAAAATTACCTTAATGTTTTAGTTTGAAATACTCAAAAGCTTTTTCGTCAAAGTAAATCCAGCTTGGATAGTTTCAAATATGTATATCATGGGAGTTCGGTTAGTTGGAGCGGTAAGTTCCAAAAATTATAATGAATACTATTAATCTGTTTTGAATAATTGCAGATGTGTGGAACGGTAATTACCTACGTTGTCGTTGTATTGCAATTTTACATCGCATGGATTAAAAATAAAAATTAAATTGGACCAAGTTTTAAACCTCACGGATTAGTTTTAACTTTGCACAATGGATGACATATTGTTATAGTGTTGATGCTTAAATTTACATTTTTACACTAGGTATTAATAAATTAAAATTATGCAGGCTGGGCGGGCCTCATGTTCCAGAATTCTTTTCCGAGAGTAAGGAGATACATATTATAGTCCTGGCGCTTCATAACGGAAGTTTAAGTTTTTGAAATAAATAATATTATTTCAAAAAATACGGTTTAGTAAGAAAAACTGGCTATATCTCTCCGTCCGATGACTTGTCGTCTTCTTCCTCTCTCTTCTCGTAGTCGCGATAGTGGTATTCAGTTGATCGTTTGAATTAAATTTACGAAAATTTTTTTGGTTGCCATTGAAGTAATATCTTCAGTATCGCGCGAGTTCATGATATATTGCAATGCCCCCAGCTATACAAATTTGTAAATTTTCACTTAATCCAAAACATCTTGCCTGGATACATTCATTATTTATTTTAACATGAGACTCTTCAATGTTTTTAATTTTCTTAATTTTTTTATGTAAAATTTTGTATCGCTTTAATTTTTAACGTTTAAAATTTTCGTTTTAATTTAAATTTCAGTTTTAATTTTATTTTTATTGTATTCAATAAATGTTAAGCGTAATACTAAAATTTTACCTCGCATGTGGTGTCCAAATAAGCAAAATTATGCAAATCTTCACAACTCTTCATTTATTAGCACTTCACCAAATAAAATAACAACATATTTCATAAAAAATGAATTCTGGAATATTAGGTTCATCTAGCTTGCATGTTTTGTAATGGATTTAATCAATAGTATCTGCAGTATATTGTTGTGATATAATCAATTTTAAATTTTTCACTCACTTTGAAGAACTTCACTAGCTCAAAAATGTCGGAAGCATAAGATCGCCTAGGGGGATGAGATCTGGAATAAGAAAACAATTATTATTGTATTCAAATAAAAAAGTATTTTAATTATAATTATGTACAAGAAAATGATTTATACTTGTCCGACAAATTTTGAATCTTTAGGGCTTGAGTGTTAAGTGTATAAACAAATAAAGTTTCAAAAATAAATTGCATTTATTTCTGAGCGAATGTGTACATAAATGTGTTCACAAAATTTTAATAAAACGTGGTGTATAGATTTCATCAAATAAATTCACTTTATTGATAATAAAAAATTTCCCTTTCCTGCGATATCTTTTGCTGAAGATAACACTTTCTTATTGATTTCTTCAATGTGGACAAAGTCCGCCTGCTCGTAGTTGGGACAGAATTGAGTTTCCAGAGAGTCTGCAAAGGCTTCGGCTTTCTCCATGTTCGAGTGAGCCATTTCTTGAGTGCCATGGATTGGTGGGATTGCGTCTTGAGTTCTACGGATTGATTTTACCATCCGCCGTACCAAATTGTTCTCGCTCGATAGGCTGTTCAATTTCTTGAACCAGCTTTGATTTACGGAAGCTTTTCAGTGCGGCTGACACTTTGTTCTTTAGTTGATTTGTCCTATTTTGCTCTTCTGGGTTCCACGTTTCTCTTGTGGTATGAAAAGCACGCCAGCGCCGTCTTTCCCTGATCGTATCTTTAATGTGGCTGGGGAAGAGGATGTTCGGGTCCGGCTTTGGAATTGGGTGATTTGCTGTCTGAAGGGAAGTACTAATCTGATTTTCAAATGAGCTATAATATTTGGTTCTTCAATTTGAATTACCGCCTTCTCAAATCAAAGTTCCAAACCAAAGCAAAGCTGTGATCGTCACACAAACCTCGCACGTTGTGATTCCCTTCGTAGTAACACTTACAGTTCTTTTAAATCTGCGGATGGTTCTTTGAATGGTAACGTCTTTACCTTGTTCACCTCATTTTAACCCCACCTAAACTTATATGTGTCAGTGGCGGAACCACTGACAGAATACCTGAAGGAAAAATTAGTACACACAAATTAAATAAAACACAGGATTCGGTTCAACGATGAATATTTATTTGACCGAAAAGAAAAAGGTAGTCCAACAACCAATTTATTAGCAGAGTTAATCTCCTTGATATCATTTAATTCAGAATACTTTAGTTTGAAATTTGATTTAATAACTGTTCGATAATTAATCCCACTGATTGTAACATTATTCGTAATTGTTTATTCATAAAGAAGCGCCTATATGTATTTCGATGATCAATGAAATTATTTTATATTATGTAAGATCTTTTAAACACCACCTTCAATTATTAACTACTAACTACTAACTCGTCAAACTTAAATCTAAAGTCGTCACCACTTAATTATTATGTCGTCACTACTTAAATCTAAGATTGTCACCACTTAATTTCTAACTGGTCAATACTTAAATCTAAATAAATCGTCCATACTTAAACCTAACCTCATCATTCTAAATTGTTATGTAACCGCAAATAATTATAAAAAAAAACTCTGTTAATATTATTAACAGTTGTTAAATATCATTATTGACATTATCTCATTGAGAGATATTTGAAAAATAAATAAAGGAACTTGCTCACATAATTTGCTGGCTCACAAGTAGGTCTTGGTTGCGGTTACTACTTCAATGTGATCAGACATTTCAACGACATCTTGAAACGGCTATCTTAAGATAGGCAGCGTCTCCTTTCCTGTTGTATAATTCATTTAAATTACATTATCCAATGCAATATATTTTTCTACATGAAATAACCGCCTTCATATTAATTATCATAAACAAATACCCCTACTTTGTATTGCCCACAATAATCTCCAATCAACACTGATATTTTGTATTATAAAGATACCTCCTAGGTTACATATGAATAATCAATCCCTTTCATTAGATTAGCCCCATCCCGTTTAAATATAATAATGTATAAATCATAATCTCAAACTAATAAATTAAATCTTAAAACTGCAGATGAAGTATTAATTTTAAAATAGTTTTAAACTCAAATCAACATCTACGCCGCTGAAGCCATTAAAGTTACTACGTATTAACTTGAAAATTCTAACACCCCATCTTGTCCTTATTTAAATAGATTATAATTAATAAATGTATTAAACTTACGTATTTTAAATTTGTTGATAACTAAATTATATTTGAAACAACTTTAAATTCAATTATTGAATAACTTTTTAAAACCATTCGTTTGCACTAAAATCGACCTTCCGTCCTTGGTGATCAAAACGTAAGGGACCTACCTAAGACGCTTAATTGTAACGGTCTTTTTTTTCTAACGGATATCGACATCCTGTTGCTTTAAAACCCCTGTTGCCAAATCGTTCTATGTTGAAGTAAACAAAAATAAACTAAATTTAAAATTTATCGCCCATTATATTTAAATTCAAATTACAATATTACAGAGCTTATATAATTTTCCAGGTCTTTCTTCGATTCGATAATCGGAATTTTTCTCATGGTCTACCTGAGGTTGTTTCGGAAAACTGGCCAGACTATTCTGTTCACAAAACGTTGTTCGACTTCTAGACTGGTTTGTTCTCCCAGATAAAATAAGACTGGGTAGTGGTCTGACTCCAGAGAGGTTCCACTTTTAATTGGTATTGGAGTTTTACGTTTTTTAGAAGTACTATATTTAATACGTCATCTTGAAGCGGTCTTCCTACACCTTCGTGTATGGAGGTTCAAGCGGGTTGATAATTTAAAGAGAGCTCTGCCAGCCGTTTGGTTTTGCGTGAATACCAGTTTGGATGCTTGTCATTTAAGTTTCTCGTGAGGATTTTCGGATCTGCAAAGAGCGCTTTGATGTCTTCTTCTGAAAGAGGGGGCGGGGAGGGGTTGTATACCGAAGGGATCTGTTAGAAGTCGTAATTAGTATCAAAATTATCCATTTGTATACTTATGGTCGTGGCTTCTTCAGTACTGGGGTTGACATCTTGTGCTGTATCGTCTTTGTCATCTACTATAAGGCTGTTCCTCTAGCCTTATAGGACCTAAGATGTAGTTAGGGATCTTCGCTTTCGTGAATGCCAGAAGGTGAGTTTCACATACCAAGATGATGTCCAAGTCATTTTCCATAGCGAAGTCTTGCATTTTGGTTTGTTTCCAACTTGAGAGGCCGTTTGCGTTCTAGTAGGCACTCTTGAATGTTTTTGGGGATCTTCTTGATTTCTTTTTGTTCGTTTAGGTTTTTCTTTATGGTGTGGTTGGGTTGGTTAAAGTATTTCTAGAGTGGTAGCTTTCCTCCTAAAATTACCTTCTTCGATGTTTTCTTTCATAACCGTAGCTGAAAATTCGACTGGCGTACACTGAATTTCCGTAAGTATCATATTTTAAATTTTATGTGGCTTTAGAGTGGACAAATCTTAGGACAATGTGACTCTTTCTTATTTCGCATTTTAAAACTGTTTAAAGTGAATGCGCTATGTTCAAACGCGTTTTTCGAACTCTACGCATGGAAATGCGTCGATATAAACTATAAAAAGGCTATTGAAAATTTATACTGTGTTACAAAACGATTTAGACCCACCCTGTACTCTTTTAGAAAAATTTTGTGAATTGTATGTTATTTTAGTAAATTTGGAAAGAGTGCAACGTAGGGAAACAGAAAAAGAAGATAAGGGCTTTTTGCCAAAAAAGCAGGCCGGAGAGGTTCAATGAATTTTTGCTCCGTGGTTTTTGAATATTTTGTTCGAATAATTTATTTTTTTGAGATTGCGAAATTCTGAATATTGTGATTTAAATATTGACCGCAACCAAGATTTATTGTAAGTTTTTTTATTTGAATTGATATTTTTTTGATTATTAAAGTTATTTGGTTTTAGGACAATAGTTTGGATTTGATTGAAATTAATGTAATTTTTATAGATAATTGGAAGAAATAATATTGTTAAAAATGACGACGTGTGGTCGGCAAGTTATCACACTTAATTTGATAAATAAATATTGTCGATCCTGGAAGAAGTATAGAAATTTACATTTAAAATTAAAATTTATTTTCGATGTAAGATACTTTTTCAATACAATTTTTTTGAGATTTGATAGTTTATCGCCTAATGATGCCATAGTATGGTGAAAACGTTTGCAATAATATACATACGCTGTATTTATATTGTGTTAACTTAAAACATTTTAGTTTGTGCATTTTTTGGTTTTTCTAAAAAATTTGATATGATTAATATCGAGTTACACTACATAAACCACTTATCTATTGATTATTAAATATTTTACTTTAGTACAAATTTATAATCTAGAACTACATAGAAAGTGTTGTCAAACAAAATACAACACAGTTTTGAACCTTCCGAATCGATCACAATAGCCAATAAGCTATATTTATAAAATGCAGAAGTCGCGGATTATAATTTATAAGTAAAATTGAACAAATTTAAGTAATTGGTTTTATTTTTGCTATTAACTTGAAGTTCATGCTTTTAAAGTAACTATTTTCTATTTCTGATCTTTCCTATGTTGCTGTTAATTTTTCATTTCGGCTTTTGTAGGAAGCACCCTTTAGCACTTATCAGTACCCAGTAGTGGTCAATATGTACCAATTAGCAATTACTACATATTTTGTATTTTCATCTTGAGCGAGTTTCTTCTTCTTCTTCTTCTTCTTTAATTAGGTCTGCGACCTGTTTTTACTTAACAGCAACCTTGGTGATGTTCCGAAGTTACTATTAGTGCTATGAGCATATTTATTGTTTTACATCTAAGGTAGCTTGCTAGGCTTATCTCAGATGTGCCAGTAACTCTGGTTTTTGTTGTTGATGAAGGCAAGTCATCAACCCAGAGGGACCGCCGGCTTTACGTGCCCTCCGAAGCACGGAGACGATCATAAGAAATTTTAGACTCTTCCCGGATTCGAACCGAGTACCTTAATGTTAGCAGTTATTTAGCTAACAAACTAGGCTAATGATCGTCTGTTGAGCGAGTCTGATTTAATTATCTACAACGTAACCGTGACCACAATCTCCATATTGCGGTTTAATTTTTGAAGTAGATCGATCACCTTTTTTGTATGAAGCTTTCTAGAAGGTTCTATACGGAGGGTTCCTTGGAAGAGTGTGCAGCAACTGAATCAGAATTTCCCGAGAACTCTGTTTTGTTGTGCTAAGCAAGGATTTTGCAGTGTTTATTTTGATACTGCTGGACCCGTAGGTTAGAGGTACACATATGTGTAAAGTGGAATTATTGTGAACTTATCGATAACTATGTATCAGGGTGAATAGTATTTTACTTCTAATCTGTCAGGTTTTTATATTGCGTAAGCAGTAGTTTTATTACTTTGGTCACGATGGAAAAACTAACAGTGTGATGTAAGTCTTAAATTGACATGCTACGAGCGGCAGACCGCAGTTCGATGCTTGGTCGCGCAAACTACACTGCTGTGATCTCAAAACCGAGTTTTCTCTATGAGCCATGCATCTTACCAAAATATATGCAAGTGCTCAAAGAACCGTGAATGTCAATTGTAAACTTGGTATATAACATGGTTAGAAAACAGAACGTAGTCCTAGATTAAGAAAAAGCAGAAGAGGTCACGATTGAAAGTGACTCTTAAGTCAAGAGCATGTAAACTCTGGTTTACATGTTCGGAATTAGGACTACAGTGATTTTCGTGATTTTCTGCAAATATTTTGAGCCTTTCCATTGTGCCATTTGCACCTCGAATTGCAGGTATGCTTTTTTTGTTTTTTTAGGAGACTTTTGGTCATCCTCCAGATGGATTAGTCATCGAAAGAAAGAGATTCCATTGTATTGGATCTTTATTAATCATAAGTTTCTTTTTTATTAATTTTTGTAACCAGTAGGATACAGAAATAGTTTAGAAAGCAAAAATAGTTTAAATGATCATTATTGGAACAGTGTCCATTACCGGTACGGTTAGCTTATAAGCTACAGCTCCATATCAAGCTAATTTCTTACGCAGTGGGAGAATAACAAAAAAGATGTTTTAATTTGTTTAATAATTTATTTTATTATTTCTAAAAATTAATAACTCCTTTTTCGTTATAAAATAAGAAAATATATCACCATCGTGCCAATAATTGATATTAAATCAGGACTTATTAAACATTCGTGTGATGTCACGGTGCCTACATCTCTGTTGGTAAAATAATATATCCATTGCATATGTGGTTCTAAGATGGTGACAGGATATAAGTTAGTTTTGTTGTTTTTATAACAATGGACGTCTTCGATATAAGAGATTATTCCAAGCAAATATCCATCACATATAAAAGGGGCACCTAAATCATTCTTGCACAATTTTACAGGATCACTTGCATTTTTTGGATACAAGCACAAAGCATTTGGAGATGTCTGTTGAGCATCATCATTTGGCATTTGACCTCTTTCATTTATGCAAAAAACACATCTAAATTTTATTATTCAAAATTTCAAACTTTTAAGCCAACCTGCAGCTTGATGTAAACTTATGTTGAAAATAGCCATGAAGTTTTTTTGATATTATCAAATTTTCTGAAGATTCGTTCTTGTGTTTGTGATTCATCCATAAAGCTGCATAACAGTGCGAGTTCTAAAATATTAATTACTTGGAAAAATATGTTCTTTCTACTTAAGCTGGCTTACCAAAAATGAGAAAGGATGGATCAAAACTGGTTTGGTTACAGAAGCCTCTACTGATCTATCCATCTGCACTAATTTTATATCTCTTTCTATAGAATCAATTATATATCGAAGCTTAAAATTGTATCGACGATGAACGTGTTGTTTGAAAAACGTATCGATCTAAGCAAACCAAAATTATATATTTGTGGCTGAAATTTAAATTTATCATACACCAACGACTACTTTCCATTCTAACGTAACTGGACATTCTTTACTAGTAATAATCCAATTTTTGGCTATAAGCGCACAAGTGCACTCTCCTGTCAATTCAGGATATGGATTGATATCTGATGGAACTTCTGTCACAAAATACAAAAGTCCTGTAAAAAACGATATTTTAGCGTTAATGGGCGGCATAGCTTGAGAGTTAAGTATGGCGCTCAATGTTAAATGAAAACAACTTGATAGTAATAATATTTTGACTATCATTTTGACGTTCTTTATAAATAATGAAAAAACTCTGCTGCCTTGATTTGAAAAATTTTAGGCCGGCATCACCCATTAACTTAACCCCATTTAGCAGTTTCCGGTTGATAATAAAGAAGATTGGATTCATTCCAGTACGCCTATATATTCATGGTTGAGAACGGAGAAATCCTAAAAATTACTAAAAAGCTACATAAAATTCTTTGGGATTCATTTCAAGATTGTGCTACGATCAATTGTGCGATTAACTTATCAATAGGTTACTACTATAGGAAACAACCTGAGTCGAACTAGCTGGAATATCCAACCAGAGCAGACTATAAAAATAATAAAAGTTTGTTTAAAAATATTTATTTATTACTTACTTTATTTTAACAGTATTTAACGTTTTATGAAAAAACTTATGCCCTATAAAGATAAATTTTTACAATTTATGTTCAGTTCTAACGATAATACAGTAGTAATTACTGTGAAATGAAGAGGAGTTGACCGACAAGATGATTTTTCTTATTTTTGAGGTTATGTTCATCCAGCCAAACGGTCAACTTCTCCTCATTTTCGGTATTATGTAGTGTACACTTCGTTTTTATTCTAAATATTAGAAATACTATGCCGTTTGGTACGCTTTTCCAGTAAGTTTACAAAAGATGATGAGACCTATTGCCGTTATTAATAATAATGCAGATAGACCAACTAAAGTCCATTTTACAATTTCGGCCATTGCTAACGGATCGATAAGTTTTTCGTTTACTTCTTCGATTAATTCGTCGGTTAACTCAAAACCCTAAAAAGATTTAATTAATTACTATTTAAATATTTTTCAACGTGGAAATTTCTCTTTAAGTCAAAGACAGTTAAGTAAAGCCTTATTTGCACTATCCGTTTGGGTTCCTTAGATATAAATAGATCTTTAATGATAAAACATCTAGCTCTCGCTTACGGCTCGTCCTGAAAACCGTCAATCCGCCAACTTTCTATTTTCCAGCCGGTAACATCTTAACTATTTAATTTATTTTTTAATTAATTGTCCTTGGCTAAATTAATAAAATAATCTTAGAATAAACAAGTTTGTAATATTGTAAATTTGAATTTAAATATAATGGGCGCAAAATTTTAAATTTAGTTCATTTTTGTTTACTTTAAAATACAACGATTTGGCAACAGGGTTTTTAAAACAACGTTTTTAATACAGTTTAATACATTTATTAATAATAATCTATTTAAATAAGGACAGGATGGGGATTAGAATTTTCAAGCTAATACGTAGTAATTTAACGACCACGAGGTCAAGTAAATTTTTCCACGAGTTTAAAACTATTTTAAAATTACTTCATCTTCAGTTTTAAGATTTAATTTATTGGTTTGAGATTATGATTTATACATTCTTATATTTAAACGGGATAGGGGATGTAGTGAAGGGGATTGATTATTCATATGTGACCTGGGAGGTATCTTTATAATGCAAACTATCGGTAGTGATTGGAGATTATTGTGGGCGATACGAAGTAGAGGTATTTGTTTATAATAATTAATGTGAGAGCGGTTGTTTGCTGTAGAAAAATGTGTTGCGTTGGATAATTTAATTTGGGTGAATTACACAACAGGAAGGGGGACGCTGCCTATCTTGAGATGACCGTCTCGGGATGTCGTCGAGATGGCTGATCACATAGAGGTGGTAACCGCAATTTAGGACCTTCTTATGTGCCAGCAAATTATGTAAGCAAGTTGCTTGATTTTCTTTTTTCAAGTGTCTCTCAACGAGATAATATCAATAATGATGTTTAGCAGCTGTTAATAATATTAACAGAGTTTTCTTAGTGATTGTTTGCGATTGCATGGTAATTTGGGATGATGACGCTAGGTTTAAGTATGGACGATTTATTTAGATTTGAGTATTGACCAGTTAGATTTAAGTATTGACCAGTTAGAAATTAAGTATTGATCAGTTAGAAATTAAGTGGTGACAAACTTAGATTTAAGTACTGACGACATAATAATTGAAGGTGGTTTTGAAAGATCTTACATAATATAAAATAATTTAATTGATCATCGAAATACATATAGGCGCTTCTTTACAAAGTATTATAAAGATTGTGGTTGGTCATTACATAAGAATAAACAATTACAAATGTTATAATCAGTGGGATTAATTATCGAACAGTTATTAAATCAAATTTCAAACTAAAGTATTCTGAATTAAACGATATCAAGGAGATTGGCTTTTCTGGTAAATTGGTTGTTAAACTACCTTTTTCTTTTGGGTTAAATGAATATTCATCGTTAAACCGAGTCCTGTGTTTTGTTTAGTTTGTGTGTACTGGTTATTCCTTCAGGTATCACTCAGTGGTTGCGCCACTGACACATATAAGTTTGGGTTGGAGGTTTGAAAGAGTTAACATTCAAAGAGCCATCCGCAGATTTGAAAGGACTTGTGAGTATTACTACGAGAGAGATCACGACGTGCGAGGCTTGTTTGACGATCACAGCTTTGGTTTGGTTTGGAACTTTGATTTGAGAAGGCGGTAATTCAAATTGAAGAACCAAATATTACAAGTAAATTAAACGATTTTTAATGTTTTTATTATTAAGCTTTCAACGTTGGTGAACGTCTTCATCAGAATATTAATTAACTTGTTTATTCTAAGATTATTTAATTATATTTCATAAGTTAAAAAATTAATTTATTAAATATTGGCTAAATTAATAGGGGAAGACAGTCACGGACTAGCTCATAAGTACGTGAACTGGCAAACCGTGGTATCCGGTTCGATCCCGGCAAAGTAATAACTTTATTATTCGGACTGTTTTCTCTCGAAAGGCAAACAAACCCCAGAGCTAATTATCCAAGGAGCCTTTAAAAGTAAAAGCATACAACGAAGAAGAAGAAGAAATTAATTGGAGCATTGCAAACTCCAATTTAAAATTGATTCAATAAAATTACTTACATCTTCCACCCATAGGAGAGGAAACAGTGTTCTCGGTAAAAGTTGTGTTTTGGGTATGACTTTGCCTCTGTAAAGGATTGGCCTTAGCACTGTATTGAACTGAATTCTAAGTTCAGCTTTCATTGGAAGTCCAAGATGCTAAAAAATAATTATATAATCTATGAATTATTCTAAAATTTACAAAAATATTCCCAGATCATTAGCTTAAATGCAAAATCAAAATTATTGAGATAATAGTGGATTATGTTAAAAAAAGAGCAAAATATAAAAAAAAAATAAAGATTAACAGATTTAGTAGCCTAGTTGGGTTATTCGTGAAAAAGACTTTCTAAAATTTAATGCTGTGATAAACTGTGATAAATTAACTTTTTTAAATATAGTATAATGTGGTTCGTTTTCTGTCTTACACAGTATTCAAAACGGTTGGTTGTTTAAATCAAGAAAATATACTAGCTACTAATATTAGAAGGATCCTGCCGAAGAAGGGTGATTGCTGAATAGTCAAAATAGCTGTGTAGCATTCGGTAAACACAAGAATATCTTGTGCTTGTTTATTAATAATATTAACTGTAAGACTAATTTTTTTGTCAATGTTTTGCCCATAACTCTTGATTTATTGGCTGTTTCTTTCGGGGATAATCAATATATTGTAAATTTTTACTATTATATTACTACCTATCTACGTATATCGTTAATTTGTATTTTTAATTTAAGCTTATCACTAGGAAATTCTCTTGTAAGAGGGGTGCTATTCTTAAATCCTTCGCCCATTTGAACCTTTTTGATGATGACTTGAGAAAAGAAACGGAGAAAAAAATATTTTATAATATTGCAGTTTATACCGTAAGTAAGACAATGATAAAATACTGTACTATGCTCATTTGTTATAATTTAAATTAAAAGTTATTTTTAGAATAAACTGTCACAAAGAATCACTCGAAATTATTACAACATTTACTTATTATCAAACAATGTAATATAATAATTTAATACTGCTTCAAATAAGTTATACTAGTTTATCTTTTCATTTACTATCCCGATTTGCTTATTTACTTAGCTTTTTTTTTAATTGTTTGAATTATTATGTCATTTTTAATATAAAAACTCGGGTTGTCTGTAAAGTCGGTTTACGGACGATAATTTTACGTGATGTCATAAGAAAACATTGATGAAAAATTGCATACTTTTATGAATTTAATTGAATTATGTTTATGTAACAGATAATACGAATTAAAACTGTGTTATTACATTAACCCTCAATAGGCTAGTGCGTTATGTGCATGAAACATAATTGCATCATTTAGTGATCGCGAGATCGAACCTCATACCGGACAAGTTTTTTTTAATGACATTTTATAATTCAAATGATGTCTATCTATGATGCAAAAGCGATTGTGCCTCTCTCTCGCTTGTTCCGCGTTCTCGCTTGCGGAACGTGACAATGAGTCATGTTTTTTCTTGCGTGCAGCCGGTATATCAATTTATAAGACGTTATCACGTCAAAATTAATTTTAAATTAAATAATAACAAATGAGCGCAGTACTTACGGGACAAATTGCAATATTATAAAATATGTTTCGGTCAGCTCTGAGTCATCATCAAATACGCTCGCTGGGGTTTAAGAATAACCCCCCCCCCTCTCTATCACATCTTTAAGTATGATTTACCGGTTCAAACTCAAGAAACGTGTTGTGGTCAAGTGTATACTCAGAGTTTAATCCTATTATAGCTTCTTGGTATTTTTTGCCAGCAAACATTAAATGTGGCATTGATAGAATAACAGGAGAACCTAAAAATGAAAATAATGAAGATATGATGATTGCTATAAACACTATAATGCTTACCACCAAAACAATTAGTTAGATCCAATATTCCTTCGTTAAGACAATTGAAATGGCCATCAATATCTTTTGTTTTCTTAATGCAAACACAATCTTCCTCGGGCGAGGAAAATGATTTTGCATCTGTTTGGAAGCGATAAACGTTTATATCTTTAAATGTAGTTTCCTCAGCATAATTAAGATTTCCTGTTCTAAAAAAAAAATAAATTAAAGTTAGAAGAATTCTAACTAATAAAGTTTATCTTTAAAGAAGAGATGTTATGCATTAAATTTAAAATTACCGCCTCAGATTAACAAGAATACGAAGAGAAGAAGGGAAAAGAGTCAAATTTTTTTATGTGTAACATCTTTCCACTTGCTTATGGGGGTAATTTCGTGAAATGGGACGGAAATGTGTAACAGGAAGCCAGAAAAAGTGCGCGCTATTTGATTTGACTAATGAGCGCCAAAATTATTTTATCGGAATACATAGACATGATTTGTATTATAAAATGCCATTAAAAAAATTTTGTCTGACGTGGGGTTCGAACTCGCGATCACCGAATGATGTTATTATTTTGCAAGCACATAACGCAAAACGCTGTGAGAGTTCATCTAATAATATTGTTTTAATTCGTATTATCTGTTACAGATTGGGGTTACGGTTACTGGTAACGTAATGCCGTTCCACCTATTTCGCGATTTTAAATAATTTATAATTATTAATTATTTCAAATATTTCACCTACCAAGGTGATATGTCAGATGTTACACATCATATACGAGTACTGTAAGGTTCGCTTTTTTGAAATATTTTTATTTTTCAGCATAATATCTAAATTAAGTTCCATTACATTTGTAACGATATTTGCAACCATGGGTATGAATTCTCGTCTACACGAATTAAATTATCATGATTTAGTTTTCTACTATTAAATAGAGCAAGACTAGGGTTCCTGACCCAGGTCAAAACCACCAACCAATTATTTGTTTAAAATATTAACACAATTCCGATAGAGTGAAGATTCCATCTTCCGATAGGGTGATGACTTTCGCACTACCTTGTAGTTTTGTAATTGCTTTTCCTTACAAAATTATCTACTGGCTGTTGTTTTCTTGTTCGTTAAAACTTTCGTTCATTAAATATTATTACAGAATATTGTTCGGCAAAAATCATAGGTCTTCCACGTCCAATAGTCTTCAAAGCGATACAACGATACCAAGAGTTACGTAATTCTTTGGTCCATCCAGGAAGAAGTCGTTCATGCACCGGCAACACCCCACGGCTCCGTAACATCCTCAGATGTCAGATTCACCGAAATTCGCAAATTAAGATGCTTCATGTAACCAGGAGTATATTTATTTAAGCCGCGAATTAGTTCAAAAAATAGCTAAACAAGACCTTGATAACTGTCCAAAAAGCCCATTTTCTTAACGACAAAATGAAGCTTACACGACTTCAAAGATGCAAAGTGTTACTGAAGCAATTCGGGGGTAGAAGATCCAGAAAAAGTCTTTTTATTGGTGAGAAGCTGTTCACAATTGAATAATGTCACAATCATCAAAATGAAGGAGATAAACGGTAACACGTGGTACCTCCATATAGCCAATAAGTTCATCGTTCATCGAGCGTCGGTCGTTGCGAACATCCCTTCGTGGTTCGCTTCCCCATAGTAAGAACATTTTTTTTTGTTACGGGAGAGAGTGCAAACTTGTTGCGGCTACGCCGGATTCATCCCTGACTTCCGCAAAGAAAAGAGCTAGTTTTTTCCATCTTGGGTATCCTCACGAAATAAAAGATGGGAAATTTCGATTTTCAACCGTGTGAGAAGGAAGAAATTTCTGGGCCTTCTCTAAAGAGTCCTAGCCATCCATTTTTTTTCATACTATTACATACTGGGGAATTTGAGTAGTATGGAATACTTTCCGGTTCAACATAATCGAGAAGTTAGATGATTACTCTCCAACCCTCATTTCTAGACCATTAGACCTCTAATCTTGTTCTAGAACCTACTTTTAGTACTTTGTTCTGTTATTACTTATTGCCATTAATGCACCAATTTTTACACTTGACTATTGTAGTTGTGTGAGCATTTGAATAATATTCTAGTAGGGAGCTAACCTTGCAAGAACGTCCCATTCCGTAAAATATTGATTTAATCCTTATACCACACTGCTGGTTCGTGAGACATTTAATCTTACTTATAAATTTCGTATACAGTCAAATATACGAGTTAAAGAATCCCTTAATCACTACAACAAAAGAACCCCTCTACCTTAGTTGTAAGTAGTTGTCCTTCTCTAAATATTTATTAAGAATGAATTTGTTCAAATCCGATCCATAATTCTACTACAATTGGCGTAAGGCCTACACCCATAGATTGGGAAGCGGGAGAGCGCGGTTAAAATCCTGGTCTATAAATCTTGATTTACTTTTACAGGTTTTTGTCATTATTGTTTAAGTTGTATCTCTGTTCTTTTTACGTTATGCCTCATACCGATATTTTCATCAAATTAGCATGAGCAGTTGAACGCGCTTATGGCGGTCTTCTATCACCATTTTTTACTGTGTTTTGTGTAAAGAAAATCTTAATTAAATCAAACACTGATCAACCTATACTATCTCTTTGTTCTTCTCCACCATACACTCCGCACCACGATAGTGTAAGGTATGCTATTCAGCGGCGAATCGTTAAAAGAGGCAATGAAAGCTTAGCTTCTCCTGAAATTTTGAACTATAGAATTATTATTCTTCTTCTATGTACAATGCTTGCCTTCCCGAAGCATTTCTGGCGAGCAATACCACGGTGACTTGCCAGGGAATTTTCCATGAAGTGGTTTTCTATTACCTTCTTCATCGCCACAAATTGTTATTAGACTTTAGATCACAACAGTGTGGTTAACGCGACCAAGCATTAAACTGCAGTTTCCCACGTCTCAACATGTCACCTTGCACCATTTTCAAAAAAGTAAAAAGTGACATAATACTTATCCGAAGACGGTCACGGCCTGATGCTTATGCGCGTCAACTGCTAAGCCAAGATCCTCGGTTCGATCTCGAGCGAAGTTAAAACTTTATTCTGACCGTCTTCCCTCGGCAGGTAAACCACCAAAGTATCTTCCGAGATATCTGCCAAGTGAACCTTTTAAAAAATAACAAGTGGTCACCAAGCCTTCATCAGGACAAGAAGACCGAGAAGGAGGACTTATTCGAAAAGAATTCTGCTGAGAACATCTTTCAGATGGTTTAGTCATCACATGGACTACAAGGTTTTACTGTACACCTGATGAGGTACTGCTATAGCGTGCGATCTACCATAAAATTTCTACTATAGTCTGCGGTATACCATAAAAAAAATAACGCAATTTGAAACCTGAAGGTTATGTATTATCGTGCTTTTAAACGCAAAAAACGTTAGAATTATTTATTTATGAAAACTGTAAATTTATAAACACTGTACATAAAAATTAAGTTATAAAAGAAGGTGTGGAGCGTGAAAGTAGAAAGAGCTTGAAGGTTGTCCAAGACTTAGGTAGAGACGGCCTTGGCGTCGACTTGACCAGCGGATGATCATTATTCCCACAATAATAAGTTTAAATTTTGATTGTGTTAAAATTTAAAATTAAATAAAATAAAAAAGATTGAAAATTTTGAAGATTTGTGATAATTTTGGTTATTTGTAAAAATTAAATGTACCAACAAATTTGTTAACGAGGCGCGGATAACAGCTGCAAGACACATGCAATTGCGATACCATAAGGTACAAAAATTTAACTTAGCAACCAAATTAAACGACACTTATTTAAAAATTAATCAACTACAAGAGTCTCATGTTAATCATAAATAATGAATGAACCCTGGCGAAGAATGAATTTTGGAATAAGAATTTTTATAAATTTATAATGTTGGGGGCATGGCAGCATAGAACACAATATCGGATAAATGGCCGCCTCGTGACTGATGGCTCTACTTGTTTTTTTTTTTATCACATTTTGGCGTAGTGACGGCTCAATTTTCAATCACCTTTCCTGTCAAAAAATCCTAAAGATGAAAATTCAAGAGCGTCAAATCGCATGATGTTGGTAGCCAATTCACATCGCCACGGCCCGAGATAACTCTGCCACCCGCCAACCCAAATTGCGCACCAAACAGTAGTTCGTAGTAGATGCATGGAACTTTGAAGGATCACTCTTGGGTTTTCAGCTCCCTAAATGCGACAATTCTGTTTGTTGACAGCCATCAAGTTCGAAATGCGTCTCATCGGAGAAGATGAGTTTTTTCGACAATTCAGCATTCACTTGTTGTTGGTGTAAGGTGGAAGGATTCTGGTCAAAACTCTCACTAACTGAGAGCGTCTTCTAGGTTTGAATTGACTTAATCATCTCTAATTTCTCTATTAATCAGACTACTGACGGCGAGATGATGCATTTTCACAATTTCTATGCGTTGTGCATCCGTATAATGCTTCATGACTAAACCTAATGTTTACAGTCACACATGATAGCTGTCAAACTACAGCGCTATACGACCAATACTTAAAAAATGACGCTAAATTTAAAATAGGTGGTTTTAATGTCACAATATAAAGTAGCGAATATCGCACAGCGTCGAATGTACATCGAAGAAAATCACACTTTTCCTAGTAGGAGCACCCTGGGGAGATATTTTTAGTGAGTATAGCGTTTGTCAAAATAGCCCGGAGCGTCCGGACCGGAGCGGAGGGTCCAAGATAAATGTCGGATTCAACCTAACTTGTAAACCGGCGCTGGTCAATAGACCACACATTATAGCAGTGCCACTGATGGTTTCAAAATTACTGCAAAGAGATTTTTCGTCATCAAACACAACTTAACCCGCAGTAACTATGTATCGATTGGGTATTGCAATACCCAACAGTTGAGGGTCCTTATGATAATAAATAATATCATCCGAGTTAATATTTGTAATAAAAAAAAAGTTGGGATGGGGTTAGCCTCCTCAAATGAAAAACTTAGACCTGCTACTGATGCTATCTGGCCCGAACCTTTACAAAGCCAACTTCCGCTCCATAATTCAACCAGTGATCACACCAAGCTAATGCTGCGTAAATCTGCTTTTAGCACCAGATTTACATGCTCAGTAGCGCAGCCAGAATTTTGTTATGGGGAGAGGGGGGCTAAAGGATGCGAGCGAAGCAAACTGTGCTAAAGGCGCGCGCCGCAGGCAAAATTTTTTTGGAAAAAGGGGCGTGGTCATCTTATTTCCGAGTATAATTATTGTGTTACCACTGTTACCTATCTTAAATTGAAGTGAGAATTAAAGAACGGCATTCCGAAATAACTCAGGGCAAAAGATTTATCATTGATTTTTTTGCCAATCTTCTTATTATAATATACTGCAATGTTATTTTCATGGAAAATTTCCAAACACTTTATTTACCTCGGGTAACTCAGGATTGCGGGAGCAATTGTTAATTTTCAAGGGTCGAGGATTCTTGCGTTTTCAAAATCAATCAAATTAAACTTCTCCAATGGAAAAAAAATCAAATACTTCAAAATAAATCTTTTTGAAAAATAAATTATCCAAATTTAAATTACATTCAATGTAATGTAAAATTTTACTGGGCTCATACGTTTAATTTTATGCGTATCCAAAACGTCCTGTTATCACCATCTGCCACTCGCTCGTACAAATGCAAATGCCAATTCTTGCAATTTCAAAACCAATTTTAAATTTTATAATTTCAATCACTCTCTTCAAATTTCATCAAATCAATCAAATCTTTCCAAATCACCAATTCAAATCAACTACCGCTCGGTAGCAACGCATCAAAAATATCCAAATTATCAAAATATCAAAATAATCATCCAAAAAGGCGCAATAATGCATTCGCATAAAATCACTTTATTTAAATCAATCAAATTAAAATATTACTTACAAATTCTCAAAATAATATCAAAACTCAGCGGGCATACAAAGATCTCGCACCCGCTGTCGGCCATAGTTGGCCAAAGAAGCCACGAATTTCGTGTCATTGATCCCCACCTAGCAAATCTTACAATCTTACAACTTAATTACTAAAGCTAAAATTTCACCAAAATGCATAGGGTGAGTCGCAATCATTTTGAAACACCACAATACTTTCCCTTATTTTTAATAAATAGCACTCATTGAGACTAAGAATTGAAACTGATTACTAATTATCCATAGTGAAGTTATTTTGTATTTGAAATTTCAGTAAACACTAAAAATCCGTTGACCACGTCCCTACCTGCGCTCCCCCCCTTGCGCCGAATCTCTCCTGTTAGCCCTTAAGTATAACAGGGACGGCATCTCAAAGTAGTGCCCATGGGCGATAATTTGGTAAATCCGCCCCTGGGGGCTCGAAAATGCAAGACCTAAATTAACTAGCTTGGCTAATTAGCTTCCAACAAGCAATAAGTAATAACTACAATCATATCGAACAGTCGAACACAATAATTCTTTTATTTTAAAAAATTTTTCATTGCACCGGTAAAAAAGCGACTATGGTCGTTAAAAAAAAAGAAGAGTGTCTGGGGGGAAGCTATAGCCCCCTAGCCCCCCCCCCTTGGCTGCGCCACTGTACATGCTTTTCAAAGCACATAGGCGGCTATAAGAAGAAAAAAGTTAAACTCTTAATGAATTTGAACCGAGTACCTTATCACCAATAGTTGATCGGTCTAACTACTACGCCAATAGCCTCCAGGGTTGATAGAATAAAAGTTGTTATTTATATTTCCTAATTTCTTCAAAACATACTAATTAGATAGGTTTAATTTATTTGTTGTAATTATTTTACAAACAAATTTGCCTAGAACTCCAAAAAAGTTTGATCCGGGCCTGTGTTTACTTCTTTGTAAATATAGTTTTTCGATAAAAACGCAAATGTTTGTTTTAATTTTACACTCTGTAGTATCAACAAAATTATTTAAGCGACTGTTTAAATTAGTGTGCCTCACCCTGTACATAGAAGTTTGTTGAAAAGTTAAAATCTAACCTTACAAATTTGAATACAAAATTTGTATATTTCTTCGTTCGTAACAATTATAATTTGTAAAATGTCGACAGAAAGTTTAGAAAATCCAGAAAATTGGGAAGAAGCCGAGTCGATTTACGAGTTTAATGCAAAAACCTTGAAAGGGGAAGTAATTTCGTTAAAGAAATATAAAGGCAAAGTCTGCCTCATCGTCAATGTTGCCTCCAAGTGTGGTTATACAAAACAGAATTACGCCGAATTGAACGAATTATACGAGAAGTATGCTGAATCTGAAGGTCTACAAATTTTAGCGTTTCCATGTAATCAATTTGGAAAACAAGAGCCCGGAGACTCAGATAAAATTTGCAGCTTTGTCGAGTCGAGAAACGTAAAATTTGACGTATTCGAAAAAATTGACGTGAATGGCGCTAAAGCCCATCCATTGTGGAAGTACCTGAAAGCAAAGCTTAAAGGCGACCGTGGAAATGCAATCAAATGGAACTTTATAAAATTTATTATCGACAAGGACGGCCAACCGGTTGAACGATTCGCTTCGAGTAAGAATCCCAAATCTCTTGAACCGAATTTGGAAAAATACTGGTGAAGAATTGCATCGGGTAATTGTTTTGTTTCTGTAATAGATTTAAGAATTTTATTTTTTTACTGTAAACTTACCTACTTATTAACCAAAAGTAAATTGAATTTAACCAAATGTTTTTTTTTTTAAATTAACAAAAAAATTTGGTTGGTATTCGTGGGAGATTATTGATTTTCTAGTGGTTGCAGTAGCAAGGTAGGGGAAGTAATTGCCGGTGATTGCGCAAGGATTTCTCAGTTAACAACAGTGAGTTGCATTTTTACGTTATGGCTACTTCGAATCCGGAAAATTTTAAAGAGGCAAAGTCGATTTACGAGTTTTCCGCTAAAAACATATCAGGCGATGATGTTTCGTTGGAAGTTTATCGCGGTCATGTTTGCATAATCGTAAATGTCGCTTCGCAGTGTGGTTTCACAGCAAATCATTACGAGGAGTTGGGAAAGCTGTATGAAGAATACGGCGAATCCAAGGGGTTGAAAATTTTGGCATTTCCATGCAATCAATTTGCTGGACAGGAACCAGGAGACGGCGCTCAAATTTGTACTTTCCTGGCTACGCACAATGTGAAATTTGATGTCTTCGAAAAGATTGACGTGAACGGTTCAAATGCTCATCCGTTATGGAAATATTTGAAACACAAGCAGGGGGGAATTTTGGGTGATTTTATTAAATGGAATTTCACTAAATTTATTATCGATAAAGAGGGCCAACCGGTGGAACGATTTGCACCGAGCACCAGCCCACTTGGTGTGGTACCATCACTCGAAAAACTATGGTAATTTTTATATTCGATTGATTACCACGGTTGATTTTTCTTAAATACTGCATTTAATAATTACAAAGTATATTGTATTTCTAGATAATAAGAATGTTTATTGTTCGCTCGTTTTGTTATGAAGTTAAATTTGTTAAAACACTTGAATAAAAATTTATTATTACATTTCCAGTTTTTCATGTATCGAAGGGAATTTGCCTTTTATTCTACCTACTCCTACAGCGCTTTTATTTTAAAATTCATTTTAATTGCCGTCCATCCTGTAAGTTGCGGTTTATTATTGAAGATCAGCTGATTTTAATTTTATGTCAAGGTCACATATTTTGGTGGGCCTCTCGAATTTTATGTAACATCAGTGCAGGGCCGTATTTACGGGGGGGGTTTTAGGGGTTACAACCCCTCCCGAAATTATTTATCAATAAATAAAGTACTAGAAGTCCGACTGAAATCGTAACAAAATCAGAAAAAAAAATCTTTAAAACTATAAAAAAAACATTAAACTTGAAGTGTTTAAATAAAAATTAAAACTTAAGAGATATTTCTAATAAATTAAATCAGGTATTTTATCTTAATTCTTACTATTATGGTAAAAATTTTAAATTGCTATAAATTGTTTGAACCAAAAATTTTAAAGCAAACAAATTTTATAACCATCATGGGCAGCATAGCTTAAAATAAGACTTCCGCAATAAATTAGAGTGGTTATTGTAAACCCATAAATTATTTTATATTTTGGGATTCGTTTTTTACAACGGTTTTTTACAAGAGAGTTTAAAATAAAAATATGAATAAGTTATTAAAAATATCGTGGTAAACAAAACTTTTAAAATGGCACAAACAAAATTTTATCCGCGATAACGCCCAAAAGTCAATCTGTAATCAAAATTTGTCGCTCCCTCGACAAATTATTTTCACCCTTTAAATAAAGTTCACAAAAATCAAAATTTTCTCTAAATATCGAACTCAAATAAAAAAAAATTGCTCAAAAAATATAATCACTTTAATTAAATAATCTTCTCACAAAATTTAAACTTTCTTGCGGTCACTTTCGACCAAAAGTTTGAAAGCATTCAAACAAAATTTTTCAATAACCATACTCAAAAATAAAATCTTAATTTCAAAAATACTACTTGCACAAAATTATACTCAAAAAATCGGAGGAGCAAAATCTAGGCTTTTGTCGTTTCCGTCATCTTGGCAAAAAATCTCTTTCTACTCACCTTTCTGCAAATATTACATTTTAAAAATTAATATAACAAAATTTAATTTAAAAAAATCACCAAGATTCGGTTGTTCAGTTGCAGGCTAAACCAAAAAATTTAGATTAACTAATAATATCTTTTAAAAAACAGCTTTTCAACGTAATATTTCATTGATTAATCCAAATCTGTTGGTTTAACTTACAACTGAACAACTGAGCCCAAAGGTTTCAAAAATTACAACAGAGGGACTAAGGCGTTCAAATCCTCCTTTCGTAACACGGCAATATATAAGCTTCTACAAATACTGTGTACCCTGCTAGTGACAACAGCCACCCCGGGAAGAAGTTTCTTTTCACTCAAAAAAGAGAAAAGCTATTTAAGAAATTCTACTGGATAAGAAAGGCTAACAAGACTAGCTCTTATTCTTATGTCCAGTCATAGAACTATGCCAATCCCCAGTGACCTGGTTTTAGGATAAATTTTCATAGTGCAAGATGATTTTAGTTGGTACTTTAAGTTTTTTTAAATTGCATTTATTTTGCCGATTTTAGCATGACTGACGGTTTAAGTTGAGACTTAAACTTTTTCATTTAGGTATTTACCTATTTATTGAGTTCCTTCTATTTTTAATTTTATATTTTATGTTTGTTTTTTATTGTAGTTTTTTTTTATTTTTTAAATATTTTTTATTTTTTGTTTTGAATATTTTTTATCCTTTGTATTTTAATAAATTAACTATTTATTTTTTAATTTTTTTAAAACCCCCCTCGAAAATTTAGTCTAAATACGGCCCTGCATCAGTGAAATGCATCTTAATTAGTTTGAGAGGTCGCCATGAGTGTTTACTTTTTGAATTGGAACAAAAATTGTAGTGTTTTTATTATCAACCATCTTGTTGCCATCCCACTCCGCTATTTTTAGTGATTTTATATTATTTATAGATGTAAGTTGCAAAGGTCATTTTCAAAGTTATTTCTAAGCAAAAGGGTTAATATTGCAAAATGCAGCCGGGTTTAAAGTTATTTAGTTTTACAACGGCAGCCCTGTTTACGGGATTCGGCATTAGAGGAGTAATGGCTGCGAATAACGGCGTTAATTGGAAAGATGCAAAATCCATTTACGATTTTAATGCCAAAACAATTACCGGCGAGGATGTGTCGCTTGAAAAATATCGCGGCCACGTATGCATAATTGTCAATGTTGCGTCGCAATGCGGATATACGAAAAATCATTACGAGGAACTGGGCGAATTGTTCGAGAACTTTTCCGAAACAAAAGGATTGAGGATATTAGGATTTCCGTGCAATCAGTTCGGTGGGCAGGAGCCAGGAAACGCAGAAAGTATTTGTAGCTTTGTACAAACCAGAAACGTCAAATTTGACATGTACGAAAAAATTGAGGTTAACGGCGATGGGGCTCACCCTCTCTGGAAGTATTTGAAACATAAACAGGGCGGAACTTTAGGCGATTTCATTAAATGGAACTTCACCAAATTCATAATCGATAAAAATGGTCAGCCGGTCGAACGTTTTGGACCCAACACTGCACCCAAAGAACTGATTTCAATCCTGGAAAAGTATTGGTAAAAATTGTGATTTACTCAGTATACAATTTTGTAAACAAATGTAATTATTATGTATCCATAAAAAATAAATTTTAAGAATTTGTAATTTTATATTGCTTGACCTAGGCGGCCTGCAGGCCGCCACGACTTCTTGGTTTTTATAATATGGGGACTTTCGAAATAACAGAACACGGCGAGACTTCAGGAAGTTTGCAGATGGACTGTGTTATGAGTGCTAACGATCTGCTGACAGGTATTATTTATCGGAATACCTGATGTGCCGAGCACCTACCCTCCCCCTGCTTAGTCCTCAAGGGGGGGGGGGTCCAAAGAAACCCGCATCTAAGGTTCTATTGGCTTAGAATCTATGCGTGCTGGAATTCCAGGGAGACAACTGATGTCCCCAAGCCCGCTCTTAAAATCTCAACGCAGTAGTGACTAGTGGCGGATTTATACTTTTGCCGCCTTCCTATTTATTTTTCTGTATTTTTTACAAATGAAAGACATTTTATTTATTTTAAAATTTTAAATTTTACAAATTAAAAAACCCTCTATTTATTAATTGAATGCGATGCTAAAATTTCTGGTTACTGTCAGACAACCCTCACCACGAATTTAAAAATTTCAACTGCGCTATAAGAAAGAGGACAATTTTCTGAGTATAATGCAACAAAAATTTCCAAGGATTATGCATTAGTTTTCGAAAAAACGGCATTTTAAAGTTATTAAAAGCAGGTAGTTGTAACCCGATACACCCCGTTGCAACGAATCGGGCCACGGTCAACTTGCACGTTCCGTTCCTGCTCTTCATTTTGTTGACGGTACGTGTGCTTTGATATACTCTTAATGTTGTTGTCAGTCGCGGTCGACACCCGGACGAGTTCTGTCATTCTTCAGGGATATTTTTAAATTGTTATGCGTAAGATGACGGCCCGGAGGACACCGAAGTTAAATACAGCTGTGTTAAAAGGTGTATCTAAAATACATGTAAATTTTACATTTTTAAAATCGATTTTTTTCGAAAACTTTTGCATAATACTTTAAAATTTTTGTTCTAATATGCTTAGAAAAGTGCTCTCTTTCCTATAGCGTAGTTAAAATTTTGAAATTCGTGATGAGGGTTGTCTGACAGTTCCCCTTTCTTCGTGAACTAGATTTTGAAAACGAATTTATAACATCATCAAAGTCCAATCTTTTGGTTAGCTCTGATTTGATAGTCAGAATTGCTACATCTCGAAGGCATAATTTCGTAATTTGTCAGCATAAAGTGCATAATTTTAGCATGAAGCTCCCGGATACTGACAATATTAGTTCGACAAAAATAGAAAAGTCGTATAATAAAAAAACGTTTATAAATAGTGTATTTTATTTTAATCAATTAATTGAAATAGTATCTACTTATCCGTCTAATAAACCTAATCATCCATTAGGTTTTTCCCACATGTGATTTTGGTATTTTTGCAAAAATTTGCCGCCCTTGAATTTTGCCGCCCTGGGCTACAGGGGCTAGTGGGCTGGGCTAGTGAAAGTTAAAAACAAATTAAAACGAAGCGAGAAAGGGTCGGCGAGGCTGATAACCCGGACCCGGTGTTTGAAATTTGTTCATCCTGACCATTTCCTTGCAAGAGTTAACCAAGACGTCAGATGGGCCCCATTATCAACCGGAAAAAGGACCACCCACGCTGACTAAGCTGACTAAGCCCCCCCCCCCCGAAAAAACAAAATGATTGCAATCCTTAATTAAATAAGAGCTTTGCACGACTGAAAAAGAAATGACAGTCATCTTCACAGCCGATACGATACAGGTTTTTATAGATACAATAAAAATTTTTGTAGAATTTCAAAAATTACATTAAAACGAAGCGATTAAACTATGAATTAACCTAAATTTTTCCTTAAATTTCCGAAATAATCGATCGTTTATGTAAGAGTTGTTAAATTACTCATTGTGTTGACGGTGCGTGTGGTTACTTGTTTTAGTGGGCGGGGTCACCCACAGTTGGATTGCAGCATCGCTACTGCTAACATCATGTTATACATTTATTTAAAATATCATCATCATCAACCGCAAGAATTAAGCCATGGTTGGCTTGTTCCGACTTCATACTTCAACCAATTGATCACTCCACTGCTTCTTCCTCTCCTCCCCGCTCTTTTTCTGTCATTATTCTTGGGTACTCAATCACTGTCCATTCTTTCGATGTGCTGAATCCATTTTTTTTTCTATAGATCACAATGACTTTGTTTTCTATTTGTAGCTCTTGTCGTATACCGATATTTCTCATGCGATGTGATGTATAGTCCGCTACAAATCGTAGGAATCTCATTTCAGCTGTTTTTATTCGTCTCTTCTGCTCTTGAGCCATAACCCAATTTTCGCAGCCATAAAGTGGAGTTGGAGTTGCAGCAGAACTCATATTTAAAATATAAATTCGTTAATTTATTATATCAAATTTTTTAGAATAAACCAAAAAATGCACAAACACTTTTTAGAACTAAAATGTTTTAAGTTAACACAATATAAATACACCGTACTATGTATTGTCGAGTTTCGAAAACCATAAAAACATTAATTGATTTATTTTGTAAATTATTTTAAAGTTTAATTTTATTTTATTATTTATTTATTTATCATAATGTGTATAAAAATGTTAGTTAAATTATTTGCTGTGAAAATAAGGTAAGATTGTAAAATAAAGTGGAAACATCGGCTTGCAAGCCGATGGAAGTGTTATTTCCCTACTGCACTGAAATGATAATTTTGGTTATTTGTAAAATAACTGAACAAACAAATTTACAAGACCGGGGTGGCCAGCTGCAATACCACATGTGGAACGCGCACGTGAAAGTCACAAGTACAAGGCCATATGAAAGGTAACAAATTTGAGCATTTTTAATTGACAATTTTAACTTCAACTACAAGAGCTCATAGCTATCAAATAATGGATGAACCCGAGCAAAGAAGAATAATTTTAGAAATAAGAAAAATTTTATAGATTTGTATAGCTCGGCTGATTGCAGTATATTATCGCAAACGTTTTCACCATACTATGGCATCATCAGGCGATGAACTAGAAAGAGAAACGAGAAAATTTCCGTATTTATCGACAAATTTAGTATAACCGAATTTAACTTAAAAAGAATAATCTGCGTCTCGTAAATCTGTAATTTTCGAGTTCTGGGTATTTTAGGGATTTTTTTAAATAATTTGTTGTGCTTAGAGATCTGTGCCTTTCTAAGCACGTAATTTTCGAATTCAGTCGCGCTATAGGGATTTTTTTAATGTACTCTAATATCTGCATTTTTGAGTGCATTTCATAGGGAGCTGATGCCAAAATATCTACCGAAGATATTATGGGTACGATTAAAATTGTTTCCGTATTTAATAGATAACATTCAAATGAAGCAAATAAACTATGGAATTTAGAAAATAAAATATTTTAAAGTATCGATTTTTGAATAGAAAACTCGTAAAATGCTCATTCTGTGAGCGGTGCGTATGCTCTACGTAAATATGTACCGTGCTTGATTTCGTTGACGAGACTACCCACAGTTGGATTGTAGCTCCGACACTGTTAACATCATGTTATAAATTAATTTAAAGTAGGAATTTGTTAATTTTAGCCAAATTTAACTTAAAAATAAAGATCTGCGTCTTCGCCGAGTAAGACCAGTCTAGGTGGATATTTTTAATCGGAAGCGTAGGCGACCAGATTCAGACCGCGATCTTCGGTACGCACCTGCCCGTCAAGGAATTGAATTCGTAGTGGCTGTGGTTGATCAGTCAACAGGGCTGACCAGAATTCTCAAATGAGACCTTCACGTGTAAGTTGCGTTGCCAACAATTACGGCGCTCCATTCTCCATAGTCTGAATCTGGTATGGGAAAGTATTCAGATTTCATCTTTGCCGTTTCCTTCTTTATTGAAATAAAAAACTATTTTCTAGCAGTTTGCAAGAAAACTGCAGCAAACAGCACTCATAAACTAGTTTCGAATTGGAAAATGCTTTATCAGCTATCGCAAAAAGTGTGATTTTTATCATTTTTTTGAAGTTTTTAGGCTAGTTTACAGTTAAACAATCCAAACAGTTCAGGATTTTTTCATAGAAAAATTTTGCATGAAGCCCCTCGATCACGGATGCTCCTTAATTTAGATGTTCTTCACTTTCAGAAATACTACTATAGATCATGCACTTAACGATTTCCCGTAGTTAAAAATATACAAAATTTGTAAAGTCGTTTCGGTGCTTCTTAATCCCAGTTTTCCCATCATCTTCACGATTCATTTTCTCATTTAAAGCTGAAATTTTGAAAAAACTTTCACCCGTATGTAGATGTAGAGTTGTCATAACTAAAACCGACTATTAAATTATTTTTTAGAGAAGCTTAATTTTTAACCCCCGACCTAAAAAAGGGCTATTAAGTTTGACGCCTATGTTTGCCTGTCTGTTTTTCTGTCCGTTTGTGATTTCATAACTTCTAAACGGAAGATCAAATAATCTTAATGAGGTTTTTTTTAAATTATAGCGCAGATTGTCGAGAAGTTATGATCGTCACGTTATCCTAACGTTAAAGAAGTTAAAATAACTAATCGTTAATATTCTACTTATCTTCAAAAAATCAAAACTATCTATAAAAATTGATATAAGATGTTATACTTGAAACACTGCAATAACCATGACAAATACGATAAAATTCATAGAAACAATGTTGTAGGAAATTAAATCTTTTACGAAAAAGTCCGTGAGTGCATATATTTATTTTTAATAGTTTAGACTCGGGAAGCTGTTCAAGTTTCAAACTACAATATTTATTTTATAAGAAACGCTGAAATAACCGTAACAAATACGATAAAATTTATAAGAATAATTCTGTAGGAAATCAATTTTTTTACAAAAAAGTTCGAGAGAGCATATATTTATCTATATTACTTTAAACGCAAAGAGTATTCAAAGTTTCAGATTTATGATTCTTGAGTAGTTATTATTAATTCAGAAGTTTGTTAATCTTTGACCCAAAATTCTTAAAAATAATACAAAATTGCGTGCTTGTTTAAAAATTAATAAAATAAAAAAAAACGCAACCTAAAAAATTAACAATAAAAATAAAAAATAAATATTAATAAAATGAGATTCTTTAAAATAGAAAAGATTATAAATAAATTATTATTAGGAAAAAAAAATGTTGACGTGTAGAGGGAAAAAAAAGGTTTGTTTTTTAAACTTTTTTGTGGAATAAAAAAATTATAACTCCAATTCGAAAAAGTTTCAAGGAAAAGTTGTATATTTTAAAAATATTTAAATCGGCCAATTACTTTTCAAGAAAATCATAAAAACTATTAAAAATCGATTTATTTTTGTTTTTAACATACCTGTTACAAATTAACATTTAACTGCTTGCTATCTATTTACTGAAAGTATAGCCCAAAGCAAGCGGAATTTTTTCTTATAAATTTTTAAAATATTAATATTTTTTTGAAAACATGGCGATTGTTAGAAAAAAAGATTTTCTCCAAAAACCGGCTACTCTTGCTCGAGGGATGGTCGTAGATCAATAATCGAGGATTCAATTTTTTCTGAATTGTACTACAAAGTTAACTAACAATTAATTAAAATTCCATTAATTTTTTCCTTTAATCTTTTATTGCCCGAAATTTTTTTAGAGGTGAATTAGATTTAGCAAGGTAATATTGTTAATATCCAAATAAAAATTTTAAATTTGGTCATTTTGCAGTAATAATATTTTAGAAGTCGGAGTGTTAATTAATCTAATTTTATATAAATTAGTAATACATAATTTAATTCATTTCATAAAAACAGAAATAATTAAAAAAATAATAGTTTTAATTTAATCGCCATACGATTTAATTTTTTCCCAAATGTGATTAGTGTATACTTGTATATTTTCTATTCTCAGGGTAGCACTAGAAATATTTGGAAAATATAATAAAAAATATAAAGGGGGGCACTTATGAAATATTATAACGTCTTGTGCAAGACAAAAAATTGCAAGACAGTACAGGACTTTTGCAACTCTTGCAAGACTTCTTGTCTCTACCACAGGGCCGTATTTAACGGGGGGGGGGGGTTGCAACCCCACCGGAAATTGTTTATCAATTAATAAAGTACAGGAAGTTCGACTGCAATCTTAAAAAAATCAGAAAAAACAAAAACAATTTTTACAACTATAACAAAAACATTAAAGTTTTAAATAAAAATTAAAACTAAAGAGATATTTCTAATAAATTAAATCCCCAATTAAAAAATCGAAAATTCGTTTTATAATCCGGCGATTGGCAACACTGGATTGAATACACCTAGCTACTACTAAATTGCAAAAATATAAAAACCGAAAATAAAGATAAAAGATATAAAAATTCCCTAAATATTTAGAGTACTGTGTAAAAGTCTGCGACCACTTAATTAATTGTTTGTTATTATCCCTGTTAATTAATTTTCGATTTTTTTAAAAATAATTATATTGAAATAAATATTTTATATTAATTCTTACTATTATGGTAAAAATTTTAAATTGCAATAAATTGTTTGAACCAAAATTTTTAAAGGAAACATAAATTTATGTCCATCATGGGCAGCATAGCTTAAAATAACACTTCCGCAATAAATTAGAGTGGGCATTGTAAACCCATAAATTGTTTTATATTTTGTGCATTTGTACATAAGTGTACATTTGCTTAAGATTTTTGAAATTTTCTTTCAATCTAATTTAGTTCATCGTTTTGACATTATTTTACTATCGCCATCGGTAAAATAAGAATTTAGTTTGTGATTTTTATTCAAATTTTAAAATTGACAAATTTTATTTAAAAACGGATTTTTACAAGAAAGTTTAAAATTAAAATATGAATAAGTTTAAATTTATTAAAATTATCATAGTAAACAAAATTTTTAAAATAGTACAAACAAAATTTTATCCGCAATAACGCCCCCCCCCCCAGAAGTGAACCTGTAATCAAAATTTTTTCTGAACATTGAACTTAAATAAAGAAACATCGCTCAAAAAAATAATCATTTTAATTAAATAAAAACAATCTTTTCACAAAATTTCAATTTTTTTGCGGTAACTTTCGACCAAAATACTTTCAAACAAAATTTTCCAATAACAATACTCAAAAATAAAATCTTAATTGCAAAAATACTTGCACAAAATTATACTCAAAAAATCTGCGGAACAAAATCTAGGCCTCCGTCGTTTCAGCCATCTTGGCAAAAAAACCTCCCTGTACTTACTTTTCTCCAAACATTACATTTCAAAATTTAAATTTAAAAAAATTTTCTTTGTATTTTAATAAATTAGCTATTCATTTTGTAATTTTTTTATAACCCCCCCCCCCCCGAAAATCTAGTCTAAATACGGCCCTGCCCGAACTGCTAGTGCTGCTATATTTTGTCATGAAACAAAACAATTGCGGCCCACCCTGTGCTTAATTATAAATTTTGTTAAATTTCGTTTTTAAAGGTTTGATTTTGAAAAGTGCAAGGTAGGGAGAAAAGAGAGAGAAGTATTGCTTTTTGCCAAGAACGGAAGGCTCCTGATTTTGAGTGAGATTTTGTAATTTTGTGTGTGAATTACTTGAATATTAAAATTTGAATTGTTTGATGGTATCTTTGGATGGATTATTTTTTTGAATTATATTTTTATTATTAAAGAAGATATTTTTTTAATGCGGATTTAATTTTTTTTTTTTGATTTTAGAAGTTGACATTAATTTAATAAATTATAATATTTAGATGGATTAAAATTAAAGTTTGTAAGATCGAACTTGATTGATAAGCCGTCGAATTGGATAAATTAAAATCGCAAGTTCGAACCTAAAAAAGAATATTTTTATTTAAAATTTTGCCAAGTGGAAATTTAAATTATAAACAAACTGGATAAAATTATTTTGAAAAACAATTTTTTTTTTTTGATTGAATCTTTGATAGACGATGAAGACGAGATCGTCACAAGAATCCGCTCCTGAGGTCGGAATGTTCCACCGCGTTAAGAGCTAAACCGATTGAAAAATTATCAAATACCACTATAATATAATAATTATACGAAAATATTCTTTTTATTTTTTTCTTATTTTTACCATTGAAAAGATATACTCCCCGATTTTCATCTTTAAATTTGAGGGATTGCAATGGGAATCAATAAAAAAACCGAAAAACCATTTTTTGATTATAACTCAAATTAAAGATCGTTTAAATTGTTATCTTTTTACGCAAAAAAAATTAAATTCTATCAACTTTAATCATCAACAAACGTTCGTTTTTGAGAAATTGGGTAACGACTATTTTATTTATGATACAGTCGATTTTAATTTTTTTTGCGTAAAAAGATAGCTTTTAAGTTTTTCATGTATTTAGGGGCAGCGGATCCTAGAACTATAACTAGTATGCAATCGGGTCTCTTTTTTCCTATCAAAAAAGAACTATAAAGTGGATCGTTTTTAAATTTATACCCTCACAAGATTACTGGCCAGTAGCGGAACAACCACAACAACGCTACATCTTTGCTCGTTGCGAATTACGCATTTAGAGCAACCTAAAATAAGATTAAAGAAAATTTCGAAATAATCTCAACAATTTTATTCTTTATCATAATTACTAAGTTATTATAGTTTCTAAAAAAATTAAGTGCCCTAAAAATGAGATCTTGCACAGGTCACTTGAAAAGCTAGTTACGGTACTGTGAGTAACACTTCAAATAATTCAGTAGTATGTTAATAAAAAAAACTAAAATACCTATTCGTATAATCAAGTTGAAGGTCAAAAAAACTTGTTTGAAATCCAAAAAAAAAGACCAAGTTTAGATGTACTGCAAGTTGCGACGGTTAAGTGAATAATAGGAGTGACTAATACGTTGAAAATTAGTGACGACCAAATTATTTACAGTTCCAAGTTCATTTCCATCAAGAATTATTCGATTGCAAGCAGTAGTGAAGTGTTGCAGCCATCATGCAGTTAATATTTCTAACGACGACGCTAATAGTGGCAATCTTGAGCATTGGTAAACCAATTGAAGCTGACGAAAACCCAGAAGATTGGGAAAATGCAAAGGCGATTTATGACTTCAGTGCTCGTATTTTGAATTCTGAAAAAGTGGAATCTTTGGAGAAATTTCGCGGACATGTTTGCATTATCGTAAACGTCGCTTCGCATTGTGGATATACGGAAAACCATTATAAGGAATTGGTGGAACTGTACGAAAAGTATTCCGAATCGAAAGGCTTACGTATTTTGGCATTCCCAAGCAACCAATTTTTACAAGAACCTGGAACTGAAAAGGATATTCAAGAATTTGTCGAAAGTAAAAATGTTAAGTTCGATGTGTACGAGAAAATTAACGTCAATGGTGACGACGCTCATCCGCTATGGAAATATTTGAAACACAAACAGGGAGGAACTTTGGGAGACTTCATCAAATGGAATTTTAGCAAATTTATCATTGACAAAAACGGTCAACCGGTGGAACGATTTGGACCCACCACCAGCCCGAACGAGCTCATTCCCACTTTGGAAAAGTATTGGTAAAAACCAAAATACCCACTTAAACTGCGATGGGCAATTTTTTTTATTAATCTTAATTAACGCAATAATAAGCTGTAATAAAAAAATTAATTACCAATAAAGTGTTTTGTTTCTCTGGAAAGTTTTTATTTAAACGATTAGAACATTTCTTATCAGCTATTCAAACGGAGATCATAAAAGTATTGTTATTTATAATAATATTATATTGATTAGCACGTAGGGAAAGCTGTAGCTACTTTTCTAGCGCGCCATTGGCAGATAGTGGGGTACAGGCCCGGACTGGCCATAAGGCAGATTGGCCAAATGCCCGATGGACCGGTGCAGTCAAAGGGCCGTCTAACCAGCAGCGCTGGCTGATTACATCGCGAAAAAAATTATGCTATTTTATATAACATAACAAAGTATCAAAATGGTTAATAAAACTTAAAATTTTAGCACAATAAATTTATAAATAACAAAAATCGTTGAAATACAAGATTTTAATAGTAGAAACTCGATAACGTGAACAGCGAAAATTAACAGTTGTTAATGTTGTGTATTAAAAATGTTGATGTCTACCAGCTTCTTCTTATCACTTGTACATGATTAAATATAAAATAAAGACGCCCGTGTTTAAAAGAAAGAAATGCATATCTACATAATGATAATAAAGTCGCCCAATTGTCGACAAAATACAAGGTGGTAATGACATTGTAATATTTTTTTTCATGATGTCAGTATGTAATTCGGTTACGGTCATGTATTCTATCCCAAGAATTGAACTTTTTCCTATTGGCCATTGGAAAGAAGACAATTTTCTAAGTATATTAACACAAACATTTTTTAGGATTATGCATTAGTTGTTGAAATAACGGCATTTTAAAATAACGAAAATCAGGGAAATGTAATACGATACACCCCGATGCGTGACAGTAACTCGCACGTTGAGCCCCGCTCTTATTTCTGTTGACAGTATGTGTGCTTTGATATACTCTTAATGTTGTTGTCAGTTGCGGGCGACCCACCCAGGTCGACACCGCCTAACCCGCGTCGGCGTATATTTTGATCCAAGATTTCCAACGCCCGTTACTCGCTCACCAGATGACGAAGATTAAAGCGCTTACGGCGCTAAACGCTTCGCATTGCCATTCCGCTACGCTACGCTACGCGTTGCGGGCGACACACCGACGAGTTCTATGGCTTCGAGTTCCACCATTGGCGAATTCTGCCATTCTACAATGATATTTTTAAATTGTTATAAAATTCGGACGCCTTCGGCACCCTCCGGGCCTGTTTTATTTTTTTGCCTAACTCAACGACGGCCTATCATAAATCCATGTTAAAACGTATATCTAAAATATATGTAAATTTTACATTTTTAATTTCAATTTTTTTCGAAAACTTGCATTATCCTACAAAATTTTTGTTCTAGTATGCTTATAAAAGTGTCCTTTTACCAATATTCAATAGGAAAAAGTTCAGTTTTTGGGATAGTTTTTGTGACAAATCCCGTTTGATTAAGTATTTTAACATTCAGTGTTTTCAGCAGGCATGCTTTCTCATGACGTTTATCATTTTAGCTAAAATCCACTTTTTTCACGTAAAACTTCATAATTATTTTACATCTTGTGTTAATGATTTTATGTATCTATAAAACAAAATACTCAAAATTCATAATCCATCCATAATTTAGTGAATTAAAATTATTTCACAAAATTCACCTATAGTTGCATAATAATTTTTTTTTCTTCTTTTTAAAATTAAAAAATAATCAAATTTGAAATATCTATGTTCACATAAGATTCGTTCGGAAGTTGCATCGGGTTAGCGGTCCGTGTGCTCAACGTATTATAATGCCCCCAACTATTTAAAAAAATCTTATGTACTTCAGAAATAATCTTGCTGGCGGGCATCCATTATTAATTTTAAAGCTATCAGACTCTTCTTCAAAATTTCAAGTTTATTTTTAAAATATAATTTTTCGTATCGTTTTATAATTTTGTTTTAATTTTTAATTTTCATCTAAATGTGATTTTAATGGTAACGCTAAACTTTTACCTCATGTGGCGTCGTACCGCACGTGCGTCCACAGTTGGCCTCGTTAAACAAAATTTGCTGTGATATTTTTCTATTAACCAAATCTTAAATAATTTAATCTTAACACTTAAAACTCTTATCCGAATCAAACTCACTTTTAATCATTAAAATCATCAAAAATCAAAATTATAATTAAATTTGTACGAGCGTTGCAAAAGCACGCCCGCTCTTGAAGGCTAACCTTGCATGAAACTATTCTCCCACTTACCTACACTGTTACCGACTTCCATATTTTTACAATTAAAATTTTTTTGTCTGCTTACAAATAAATATTTACAATAAAAACAAAACAAAATTCAAAATAATTTACAAAATAACTAAAATAATAGTTTTAACGTTTTAAAACACGACAGCATATACGAGCAGGACCGAGTTTTAAACGGAATTTATGGGAATGATTTTAGTAGCACAGCGATTGTCCAAATGACTCGGAGTGGACGGGACGGGAGCGTAAGTTGTGAAGAGTTGATTTTGACAAACACAACAACGGCAAATCTCGAATCTTTGGTCTTAGCCATTAGACAGAAATTTAAAACCTTAATTCAATAAATTTTTGGTCAAGTGTAAATTATGCCCAAAAAAGCCTACCACGGGCGGGGCTATAACATCCAATGAAATGTACTGTTTTGGTCCTTTTGTACGCGTATTTTTAACAATCTTCAAAATTTTATTTATATAATTGAAATATACGCCATTTCCTACCATAATGTCATATTTTCAAATTCGTGGTTCACTTTGTGGTGCCACTCCTGCGATTATTTAAAATTAGTGAAGAATGGAGATTGAAAATTATCGTACGCGGGACGGGGTAGGATTAAATTCATGAAGCAATGAATGATCAAGATTCAGCAATAAAAAAATTTGAAAGCAATGTGAATTTGTCAGTGTTAAGTGTGTTTACTTCAAAAATTCGAAAAAAAAAAGACGACAAATGTAATTAACTGAATAATTAAAATCATACCCGAGGAACTGCGGGACGGGACACCCTAATCGAAAAAGAGTAGTCCTGCATTCTTCTCTATTAAAAATAGTTGGTTGAGGGAAGTTGTTACCTGCTAGTTGGAGTAGGTTATTATTGTAAAAACCGCCATTTTCGCAAGAGCGCATATCATTTTTATTATGTTGATCCATACTCCATACATTGAGATACTTATCCTTCCCAAAACAAATCTAGCCCAACAAAAAATAAGTAAAAAATCCGAAAAAAACACCTGCCTTGGAGGAAGCCTACCTGAGTAGAGACGGATTACTAAAATAAAGATGCTAGCAAAACGTTCTCCCTTCAAAAGAAGAGAAACTCTTCCTAGAAGAAGTTAGAGAGAAGAAAGCCTCTTAATCAGTCTTTAATTCTGAAAAAAGTTTATATGGGATTTCGTTGTGCTGACTAGCAATATTATAACAGTTACCCCATATTCTGGGGTGAGTTTTAGACAAATCTTAATGTAAATAACTTCGCCGTTGATCCAGTTATAAATTGGATAAAACGGAATAGATCGAATAGCAGTACCAAAACCCTTCTCTCTCTCTCTCAAAGTCCTTCATGATACGTAAGGGCAGAGTGACCACACCTTTTCTAACTTATTTTAGAACGGTTCTCTTGACAAATACCTCGGTTGATTGCCATTGCCTGCCGAGGGAAGACGGTCAGAATAAAGTTTTTACTCCGCTCGGGATCGAACTAAGAGACTCGTTCATAAGCATCAGGCCGTGACCGTCTAATACTGTTAATAGCCACTAAAGCCTTGGGTATGCGGTCCGTTAAAATAAAATCGATTTAAATTATTACTATGTATTGTCGTGTTTCAAAGCGATTCGCACCCGCCCTGTACGTTTTTGATGAAATTTTATTTTTATAAGTTTAAATTGTAACATTGTGAAATTAGACAGGTGAGGGCGAATCGAAGGAGATAAAGGCCTTTTTGCCAAGATGGCTGACCGAGCTGGTCGCTAGTTTTGGCTCTGTGATTTATTTTGTTATTTAAGTTGTAAGTAATAATTTTGAATATTTTGAATAAAGTAATTTTTGTGCGAACACATTATTGCGTATTTTTTTGAAATTTGAAGTTTGGATATTTTTTTGTGACTGGCTACTGAACGGTAGTAGATTCGATTGACTTGGAGGAAACAGTTGGAATTATTATTTTGGAAATTGTTTTGAAATTGGAAAGTTAAATATTAAATTTAAAGAAACAAATAAATGATAAAGTTTTGGATAATGCTGGAAATCAGACTTCGTTCCCTTCGAAGATTATTGAAATTTTAGTTAACATTTACTTTGTATTGGCTTTTGGATTGATAATTGTTTTTGGAGAAGCATTTTTTTTGATTGGAAATACTTTTTTGAAATACGGCTTATTGATTTTTGTTGACAAGAAATTTTTTTTATTTAATTATATTTGGAAAACGAATTCATTTAATTTGGACAACAGCAATTCAAATCAATTTAAGAATCCTCCCTGAGAGACGATTATCTCATCTCCTGCGAAGAGAAGATTAGTCACGGTACTTTTTAGTGCATGTAAGAAACATTTTTTTTTAAAGGATCACTGCAATATAATACAAATTTTTTGCTTGATATTCATTAGAAAAAAATCCGAAAGATTATATTGGCCCTTCTAGATCTGACAGTGGTTATTAAAAATCGCATTTTATTGTTAGCAAAATTTATTTTTTATGGTCTTAATTAAAAAATACGTTAAAAAACACGTGGCACTCGGGTTGTCTGTAAAGTCGGTTTACGGACGATAATTCTATGTGATAACGTCATAAGAAAACATTGAATAAAAATTGCATACTTTTATGAATTAAATTGAATTATGTTTTCTTATGGCGTAAAATCACGTAAAATTATAGTCCGTAAACCGAGTGTTAATTTAAAAATTGAATTGAATTATGTTTATGTAACAGATAATAAAAATTAAAACTATGTTATTACATTAACCCTCAATAGGTTAGTGCGTTATGTGCATGAAACATAATTGCATCATTTGGTGATCGCGAGATCGAACCTTATGCCGGACAAGTTTTTTTTAATGGCATTTTATAATTTAAATGATGTCTATGTATGATGCAAAGCCGATCGTGCCTCTCTCTCGCTTGTTCCGCGCTCTCGCTTGCGGAACGTGACAATTTTTCGTGCGAGAATCGCTTATTCTCGCTTTTAAAAGCTCAGGGGTGGCTTAAAAACTTGAGATATATTATTTTTAAAGAAAAAAGAAAACAAACTTTATCGTCAAATAATAGCTATTTAAGCTGCTAGTGATGTAAGGAAGTTGTAAATAAATACAGATTCCTGGTTTAACTGGCGGGAAAGTATGTGAATTTGAATTTTTTATTTCCTATGGTTGAAGCTCTTTCGATGCAAAAGAGGAACCTTATAGTTAAAATAAATTATTTTGGATACACTTACTTGCAAATATCAGTACTGTATATTTTGTACGAGGAATGCTTCTTCATAAATGGTGGAAAAAGGGCCGTATGACCATTTACATGATCACAAGAAGTTTTAGTAGATCGATTCCAAAATTCAGTATACGTCTTACCTTTAAACGACGTTACTAAACCTAACTTATCAATTTCTTTAATGCCTCTTTTCAGCGTAAATGGTCCATCGTCGTCTTCTTTCTGTAATTATAAAATTAAATGCTAGTTATTTGAATTTCTGGATTAAGAGAGTACATACGTAACCAAATAACGAAAATAATATTAATCCGTCGCTTTCGTATTTTAAAATTTTTTGATTCATTAACATAATCAAGGCGCAAACTAGCATTGTCCAATGATTAAGATCTCTCTCTGGATCACACATTTTGATACCGTCAAATGCATATTCCCTTACTTTTACTTTGGTAAATATGTTATTATCTTCTAATATTTCGCTTGTTAATTGTTCCAAACTTATGGGTAAAGGAAAAGGAAGATCTTCTAAACTTTGAAGCACTGCCTAAAAAGTATTTTAAGAAAACTGGTCTAAACATATTATGTATTTCAGTACTTACAAACAAAGCTACATTAATAATGTAAATTTCGTCACTTTCAGTACGACCTTTTGATTCCTGTGCATTAAATTCAAAATTCCATTTTTCGCTATAAGTTAAAATATCCCATCCTTTAGAATATAGAGTCTTTGTTCTAGTCTCACTAAAATATAAATAATAATTGCATGTATAAGTTTTATAAGTATTTTTATAAATCTATTAGTTTTAATTGTAAATTGAAACATATAATCGTAAGTAACAGCCTTAGGAGTTTGATAATATTCAAATAATGCACGAAGACAGTTTTCGTGTACTGAATTCTGAAGCCGAAGCTTCTTCGTTCTAGCAAATTTACTTAAGATCCTGTGCATCAAAAAGCTAATTTATAATTATATTAGTTGTATAAGTTGTTGCATACTCTAATATATTTTTTTATATTTCAAGTGTTTGAATGGTGTTCAACTCGATTATCCACGTTGTGCGGCTTGAAGGCCGCGCTGACCAGTTACTCCCTACCTGACCTTTCAATTTTTTTAGGTTGGTAAGTTAAAATGAAACAATCGGATGTGCGTTGAGGAAAAAATTACAGGCATAAACCCATGAGAAAATTTATTTTGTTAATGGAAATATGAAATACGAGATATTTTAAAATCTTAAGATTTGGGACGAATTCTAGCTAATGCTACCTTGATCTTTGTAACCTATAGTAGTAACCACACCTAAGGTTTTGTTTTTACTGAAATCGAAATATGAAAAGAGATAAGTAATATCTAAGTAGCAGGAACCTAAATAAATTGATTTCTTTTATCAATACCGTCCAAATTATTTACCAATAATGTGAGTGGGTATCTGATATTAAATTTATCAATTAAAAGTTATCGAGAAATTTTTGTTGTAGATTTTAAAAACTGATAATATTTGAAGTTCAGTTATATTTAGAAATTATTCTAATGAAAAGATTCAACTTACGTATACACATAAGGCCCAACTTCTGATACATTTGCTACCTCACCTAATAAAACTTCATCTGGATTATTAATTTGGAAAAAATAAACTTTAAAGTGGAAAGGTACTGGCAGTTCCATAAATCGATCAAATTGAATTGTGTCATCGAGAAGTTGAACATTCTGAAAGTAAAAATAAATTAATATAAAAAAATATAATAAATATATTAATAATATAATTAGGTGCCCATTTATTTATTTGATTAATTTTTAACTTATGTGATTTCCAAAAAATTACTTGAATAGGGGAAAATGTTCTGTAACGGCATATTACTTCTTTGCGTTTATATGTAAATGTAAACTGTTTAAAGAGGACGCATAATAACACTTTTACGCGTAATATTATATCGTTTTATTAATTATGTCATTTTAGAATACTTTAAAGGATTTAAAGTGTCCTTACTTCAAGTTAAATAGTGCAACAAGTAAAACAAATTAGTACATACATATTAGTTCGTCATCGGTGGCGATTTGGTCTGTATACACAACGCACAATTACATACCCTAGGTATTCTAGCTTTGAATCGCCTAAAGGGCGACTATTTATAATGCATTTTATATTATATTTAATGTCATTAAAAGTCTACAAGCAAAATTAAACAGGAAGCCTTCGACGTTTTGACAGATATGTACTTTTTATCTGTCTCTTTGTCTCATTAGCATTGTATATTTAACCGCAATAACGTCAAGCTGTTTAAACTTATTGAAAAACTTTTGTAAAAACAAAAAAAAAAATAACTGCTGTTACAAGGATAGCTTATTAAAATCAGAAATTAAAAATAATTGCTCTACAGAGTGCTACCAATGCAGAGTTCGAATTAAAAAAGATTTCTTCAGAAAGTGTTCTCAATTTATATATTTTGCTTTTTACTCACTTTTATAGTTACTAAAATCTAGCATTTATTTATCATGGTTAATTAATGTATTGGCGTGTTTTGAAACCGAAAAATCCTTATTTTACTTATTTTGAAGTTTGTTTTATTTTAATTTGTAAATTTGTGAGCATACTGTACATAAAATTTTATTTGTAAATAATTATGATGGTAACGGACAAAGGCTTAAGCGTGGTGCCGACGTGGCCACTCGCAGAATTATGTACGCTGCAAAATCAATTTAATTAGTTTGAAAATTTAATGATTTTTATAATAACAAGTAGTTTTGATGAATTGGGAATTCTAAATAAGAATTTAGAAGAATTGGAAGTTTTTGGTTGTTCGTGAAAATACATCACAACAAATTTGTTTAACGAGGCGCAAGCAGCTGTGAACGTTCACGTGCAGTACAAAACCACATGCCAGGTAAAATTAAAACATTTATTTACCACGCCTGAAAACAAAATTGAAACAAAATTTGTATGATTTGAAATTTTTTAATAATAAATTTTGAATTAAAAAGAGTCTCATGCAAAAATAAAAAGATGTGTGCACTTCAGCGAAGATTTTTCTGACACAGATAAATTTGTTATGTTTTCACAAGTTGATGACATTGCAGTACATTATCCTCCCAAGTGAAATAAAATTTCTATTCTTTTAGAGCGATGGTACACTTAGCGGTTTTACAAAGACGATTGCCTTATATTACTAATAACTAGAATAATAATTATTTTAATATATTGTCGTGTTTCAAAGTGATTTGGACCCACCCTATGCAGTTTAGTAAAATTTTCATATTAATTATTAAGTTGAAGCATTGCAAAATTTGCTAAGTGGGGACAAATCACAGAAAATTCAAGGCCTTTTGCAAAAAATGATCGACATTGATGGACGTATAATTTGTATAATTTTGATAAAGTTGTAGTTTTTTGGAAATATAAGTGATTTTTGAATGAAGGGTATTTTATTAAGATTTATAGAAAGATTTGTAGTTGGATTATATTGATTGTGAAGAAAGCTTGAACGGTTTTTGGAAGGTAAAAATTAAACGGAAGAAAATTACATAATTAAAAATAGAAATGGATAAAGTTTAAGAATCGTAATTAAAAATTAAGTAAATGGTAAAAATTGTATATTTTTAAAATTAAAAATTTGTTCAAGGAATGACAAATTGTTTCTGATAAGCCGGACTGAGATACCGGTATCGTAAAAATTTAACTTTACCATTTTAAAATTTTATTGTAACGAAATTGAAATTGAACGAATTATTTTTACCTAGAAGATTCATTGAAAAAAATTAAATAATTCTACAAAAATTACATTGCAATATAGGTAAAATTTCATTAAGTATTATAATGTTTAGTGCTGATGGCCGCCTTGATCTTCTAGTGTTTGCATGGTGTACAACTGTATTACCTTGACTGTGCGGCCTAAACGCCGCATTGGCTCTTTACTCACCCGTAACTTACCATTTATTTACTTTGGTAGCCTAAACTGAACCAATTGGAAAAGCGTTACATTTGAAAATACATAAAAATGACTGAGGTTGTGCAGCCTAAAAGCTACACTAATCTGTCATTTTCCAGTAACCTCCCAAATAGACAATAAAAATTTATCAGTGAGGTTGCATTACGAAACAATTAAGATAAATCGCAAATCAAAATTTTGTATACTAATTTCTCTTCTTGGCTCCAATTTTTTATTTTATAAATTTTGATGAGTACACTAACTGAACTTTGATTTATTAGGGTAGCTATCAAAATTAGAAAAAAATAATTTCTAAAATTTGTTATTGGTTTGAAATTAGTACGGCGCCGCATGCGATTTTTTAAATGTCTCAAGGTTAAATCATTAAACCACTAAATTCGAGAAATTGATTTTATAAAATCGATCCAGAATATATTTCTTCTAGAAGTAGGTTCGAGTTAGATTGAGAAAATGTAATTTGGAATACTTAAAATTAGTTTTAAAATGAATTCATTATCAACTCGTTTTAAGGACTGGAAAAAATGTCCATATGAGGGTCCGACCTGTTCCTTTATTTGATAGATTGCAGTTTAGAATCAGTTTGTTGTATGCAAGTCAAAGAGTTAGTTTGTTTTTGCTCTAATCAGAATGATTACTAGCTCTTGGTGCGTGAAAAGTGCAGGGACGATCTTATAGAGAGGAAAAAAGAAAGAGTCTCCCCCCCCCCTCAATATTGCAGACAGTTGGTGAAATCTGCGAATAGGAATAAATGTCATTACTTGGTAAATTGCGGATTGGTCCCCCCTGTCCCGAAAAATTTTGGTTGGGACTGTCTCTGGAAAGATGATACGCCATATAAGTCAACACTTCAAGCCAGTATTTTAACCGCTCAGCAACTTGCTAGGTTTTTTATGCAATTCTTTAAATATTATGTTTTTGGCTTGCTTCTTGTAATAGGATAACAACTGAGGTAGAAGCTGTTGAATATTTTTGGCAAAAACTTTTTAAATAAATGCATTAGCGTAAGTATGGAGCAAAGACGAAGGATAATGTAATCAAACATCGCAAAAGGTAGAAATTTATTTTAGTTAACTGATACGCATGAATGGATTAACGAGATGTAGACTGCACAATAGAACCTTTCCCAACAAATTTTTTTGTGTCGTTTGTTCTGTAGTGACAGAAATTCTACAGTTTAATCTGAGTTCCAAACCATGAAGCATAAATCGCGTGGCGTAAATTCTCATTTCAAAAAAGTTTTCGTAGCAGATTACCTCGATGGTATGTTCTTGCCTATCGCAAAAAATGGTCAGAATAAATTTCTAACTCCATTCAAACTAAAACTTTAGATGAAAATTTCAAAAGTAAGCAGGTTAAATTACCAAAAATAGAAATTTTTTAACATAAGCTTTCAGCAATGATATTTTGCTAACTAGGGATATACGGCAGACTTATGTCATCGATGAGTAAACAACAGAGAAATTTTGGTGTTCAAGATTTAGAAATAGTAAGAATTGGACGATATTATACATTATTTATAGTTGCAGTTTGTTGCAGTAGCAGATAATATTACATTATTTGCAAAATATAAAATTAAAAATCATATATATTGCCATGTTTTTAATGTTTTGTTAAAACAGAGACAAAATTGTATTTAATTAATTTTATTGATTTTTATCAATAGCCCTACAATGTACATTTTAGCCCCACATGTTTATTGATAAAAAAATAAGATAGGCATAATATTTCAACACCGGTAGGTACAAGGTTTTGCCACCGTTACATAGAGGTAAACAAGTGAAGTTTAAGATAAGCGTACACAGATACAAATTAATGTACTAACAGTAAACAAATTTTTTAAATTAAACATATTTACTACTTACACTTTCGACATTGTCGTATATAATTTGAGGTAACACAACAAATGCTATCACTAAAAAAGTAGCGGATAGCAAGACACTAACTACAAAAAAAGCCGTTAAACAAGTATCATTTTTACATGCCATTTTTTTGGATGTGGCGAGTACATGAAGGTATTATTTAAACTAGACGAAAAGAAAAATGTCTATAATGAATTGTAAATCGATCGACAATTATCAGCTTTTTATGAAGTGTCGGGTATCTAACACTTATTATTCTAGTATATTTAGTTAGATAATCTCGATTGAATTAGATAATAATCCTTTTTACTTTATTGCAATAAACGTATTTAATCGCCATTGTTTCACCTTATCAAAAATAACAAAGTGTGTAGGTATTTTGTTGTATTATTATTCTATAATGGAGAAATTTAATTCATCCAATAATTTAATGCTGCTCAATCTGGATTCAAACTCGAGAGTACTCTCGAGTATAGATTAAACCACTAAAGCAGTTATTAAAAATATTTTAAAACACCGTTAGTAAAAATTGAGCAAATACTGCATTGTAACCAAAGGTATTACAATAGTACTACCAAAGGTCGCAAGTGGTTTTTTATACTTATCTACTAAGAAGAAGCCAAAAAGTTTGTTGTAAAATGCGCTAAAAAATAAAACAAAGTTCTGCTTATATTATAAAAATAATCTAATCTTAATGTATCTACGTTCTCATAAATCTAAATCCACGAGATGTCAGGGTAAACTGATAATCTGATCTGTTAATAACAGCGTACAGACGCTCATTATTATTTGCAAATGCATAATTGTTACCTTTCGTTTCGCGTGGCTTTAAATTTACGTTTTCATCACTTGCAATCAAATTCTTCTCGTAAAAGTCGCGATTTTCTCTTTTTTCTTCTCTTTTGGTTGGCAATGCGGTGGTTGCAGTTGTTTTTTGAGAACTTTTTGAAAATTGAGTTGTAGTCGCTGTTATCTTATTGGGGGTTGGTTTGGGTGTTGTTAACTTTAGGCGATGAACCGGAGTAGTACTACTGGATGGATTGGAAGGTTTAACTTCTGTTGATACTGCTACAGTTTTACGTATCTTGGCAGGAGCTGAAGTGGTCGAAATTTTAGCAGGAAGACTATGCTGAGAAGATCCTTCAGTACTGCTAGGTTTTTCAGTCGACAAAACTGTCGATTTGGGTTTCGAAGTAGTTTTTGTAATTTTGGTATTCAATGTAGTTGTTGAAATTTTCTTCGGTATTTCATGTTTTTCGGCAGAAAAAGCCATCGCTGCTGTTGTTCCAGCAGCTTTATTTTTTTGATGTTTACTCAAATTTTCTTTCGTAAAACAACCGCTCAAAAACTTATCCGCATGATCTTTGTTGTTGCAGTATAAATTGTACACAACCCAAGCTGTGAAACCGTTTCCCGAAATTCTTTGATGTTGTCTAAATATTCTTTTGGCGCAAATGACATCGTCTTCGATATCGTCATCTACGAGATCAGAACAAGACACAGCACAAGCTAAATCCATTCCTGGGGAACACCAAAAAAGTTCACTAATTTGAAAAAGTCCATGGTCTCCACTCCTTGGATTATGCGCTGATGTATTGAAGTGAGATTCGTAATTTGCAATGCAAATCCAAGTCGCTAATTGATTTGCAGGAAACTCATAAACATCCCTTAATTCAGTTGCAAGTTCACATCGATCGTATACTTTTGATTTCACCGGACAAAAGGTAGCAATTAATAGCACGAACGCTGCTATGCAAAAAGCCATGATAACTAAAATCTTTTCACGTTCACTAATGATTATATCATGTTCTCAGTGCGACAACCTAGACCTGTTTTGAATGTTAAGGATAAGTGACCCGGTTATTCAACGATGCTAACGAAAATTTTTAACTTGCCAGTGGCGGCGTATTAGTCTCCATGCAATAATTCTATTTTGGTACTTTTGAAGCGCCAAAATTTTAACTGATCAGGAAAAAAAGTGAGTCATTTTGAAAGTGTGGCAAAATGACATAATATAAAAACTACGTGCAAAAATTTTAAGATTTAGATTTCTACATTCAAAATTTCACCCGAAATTCGAAAAAAGCTTTCATTGTTTTAAACTAATCATTGGGTCAGTACAAACGTACAAATTAATTTTTTCTCTTGCCCAATTTGCGGTAAGGTGCCAAAAAATCAATTTTTTTTAATGTTAATTTATTATTTTGATGTTTGTCCAAACACTAGTATAAAAATTAAAGTATACAAAATTTGCTTGCTTAATTTTGGTTTTTCGGTTATATCTCAAAAACGGTTAGACCAAGCCAAAAACATTTTAGTATACAATTGAAGCTGATAAAATTTCCTACAGAAAAGTATGTAATTATTTTTAACGTATCTGTTTCAATTTCTGAGATATCCGCTAGTAAAATTTACAAATTTTCAAAATACTGTTATTTGCCTCACGTTTTTTAATAAATTTTGTTTCTTAGCTTCTTTACCGTTTCTTTAAGATAAAAATTCTTCTAGAAGTAGTTTTAGAGCATTAAATTTTCTTTGAAATGAGTATATTATTCAATATTTTATATTTAACAGATCAAAAATTAGAGCAATTTAAAAACGTCGAGATAAACATAATCTGACTCAAAAATCGTGTATTGCACTTTTTCGTTTGATTCTTAAGGCGTGAAATTTTTAAAATGTATTGAATGGCACTTAATAGATGTCTCTATGTTGATAGATAATTTACATTAAAAAATTCTAGTGACAAACTTTTTTATTAAATTTAACATAACATCTTAAGAAGATCGAAAACATTCGTCTTTCGTGTTTATAATTACACTAATTATTCAGATTTCAGATTATAGTATATGATTACAATTATTATTTTAATGACATGTAACAAAAGCAACAACGCATTATATACTATATTAATTCTATAATCGTTAAATAATTTATGTAATAGTTGCGTTCTTGATATTTACTTTATTATTCTGATTATTATTGCGTTTATTTGCGGTTTTACTCCAGATTACTTATTATTTCAATTAAACAAATATATTTGTTCTTGTCGCCAAATAATATATAAATTTGCGACCTTAAATTGCACCTGAATAAAAAATTTCAGTAACTAGAATACGCGACTTTCTCTGAATATGTAATAAACAAACAGATTTTCCGAAAGTTAAGTTATATTATAAAATATTTAATATAATAAAATATTAACTAAAATATCTTTCAAATAAGATTAATACTGCGCTTATTGTCTCTATTGCGGTGCAATGTTTGATGCAATGTTTGCAATGTTTGCAATCTTACTTAAATTATAACAAAAAAATAAAAATTTGATAAATAAATTTGCTTTCTGTATACTCAAAAAAGTTTATATATTTTTTTAATGAGCACGATTATAGCTATGTGAGCTCTAAAAAATTTTTATATCGGGTGTTTAGTTTATTTATTATTTTACACAAAATTTAAAACCATTTTTTTTTCAGAAAAATTTAGTAAAAGCTTGGTATTTGGCAAATATTTTAGAAATGACGGAGTTTTGGTTAAATAAAGTATAAATATTTTTTAAAGCTGTAGAAATTATCTTCAATTTATTTAAATGTTTTATAAATAAGGGTATAATTTTTTAATAAATTAAATTGTCTCTTTTTGGATAGAAATATTAATATGTCTAAAATTAAATATTAAGAAAGAAAGTAAGATATTGTAGCTTGTGATAAGTGATAGTCTACTTTAAGAAAATATATTTACTTTATTTCTAACTAAATTTAATAATCCTATTATTAATCATCTTATTGAATTTAATTATATAATATCACAAGTTAAAAAATTAATTTATTAATTATTACTTATTTCTAACTAGCATAAAAAATTATTTTTGGTGATTTCAAAATTTATGTATTTCATTATTTAACCACGATTTAATTGGCTCTTTCAAAAACTGTGATTAAGATAAATCAGCACTTTTGGTATCATTTAAAAAATAATTTATTTGTTTAAAAACCATTGTTTATAATAGATTCTAAAAAATTTACTTATTTTTATAAAAAAAAAAAGTAGATTTTCTTAAGTTAAAAATTAATTTTAGAAAAAAAATGTGACTTGACGACCCAAACGACGAAAAAATTAATTAATACATTTTTTGTCAAAATACAGTAAAATAATTAAATTAAAATTTCGATTTTTACGAACGCACTTTTTTAACAATTGATAGCCATAATGTGGCCAATTTTTGTTATAAAGAAAGAAAACAAACACATGATTACAGATAATTAAATTATCTTTCATATTGCTTCGTGCCAATTTTTTGTAGCACCGTTACTTTTCCGACAAATTTTTTCCGACAAAAACAATTTAATCTTGTGCTCTAAAATGTTATGCTCTAAAACTTCCTCTCGGAGGACTTTTACCTCAAATAAACGGTAAATAAGTTAAAAGGCAAAGTTTATCAAAAAACGTGTGAAAAAAATATGCTTTTGTCCCTTTACTCCCTTGCACCCCCACCTCATAGGTACCGGGACTTTTAGTATGTTTATATCCTAACTACTTCAAACGCAGCCCCAAAGTAAAAAATTGAGACCGCGACATTTTCCTCTAGATCCCAAGGTTGTGCGTTCATTGTCTGGACTAAAATAATACACAAAATAAAAATATTTTAAACGCACCGATTCTAAAATGTAACAATTGGATGTAATTTTACCCGTAAAAAACAGTCATTTAATAAGAGTAAATTTACACTGGAAAATTTTACAAGTAAAAATAACACAATTTAGTACATTCACTTTAAAAATAATGTAATCTCATGTTTAATTCAATTAATAAATTATAATGTCGCTAATATCACAGCGTCGAGTGCACATCGAGGAGATCCACTCCCTTCCTAGTAGTACACTTGGCCGAGTTGGACCGGTCTAGGGAGATATTTTTAGATAGTACAGCATTTGTCAAAACAGTTTAAAGTGCCCAAAACGAAGGGAACCGAAGTGGAAGATGCGAAGAGAACGCAACCACGGCAAATCCCGGGTCTACCCAAAAATCTGGTCATCTAATCGTGGTAAGAATTAACTAACAGTTCCCGGGTAATTAATTACCATTGTTTCATTTCATAATTCCCTCATCGATGTCCAATTTAAGAGTAAGATTAAAACAGATTGAGAGAATTGAGAGAGGGCTCAATTTTTGCACGCCCGTAAATTGCTCCAATATTTATGATGGCTATTTATTCTTTTGGAATTCAACCTTTAAGGGTTATTAATCCTCTTTAGGGGTTCGATAATCTTTTAATTAGTTTGATACAGTATTTGATTATTTACTGATGTGGAGAATTTCAGACAAGCTTCTTTATCTATACGATCAGGTGGTTTGGACATTAGACAAACAGTAGATGTGTTTATCCTTAACGGATATTGAGGTCCAGAGAAGTTCCAGAGAGATGAAGTTCAAGGACGTTACTAGTAAAGTCAATATGTGGCATTAATCGATCTGTTGGGTCATCATGGGCTTTCGTGCTCTCGGAGTGCAGGCATGCGACCCTTAACGAAATTATTAGACAATCTTTTGCAAACGCAAACATTCTCAGCATCGTAGAACCCATTGCAATTTCTCCTGATGATAAGATAGCAGGTAGGGTGATCTTGGTTTCGCGATGGTAAGGGAGAGCTTTAGTGTGAAACGCTAGGTGCGTAGAAAACTGAAATTTTATTACAAAAATAGAAAATATTGAATTTTTTATTTTGAAGCACAAAAAATATTCTTAACCAGTGGGTACTAATTTAATAATAGGATTACGGGCGAAAGTTAGAGTAGGCGGCACCCCGTGTGCCAAAATTGTATCAATTACGTCGCAAAATGTATCAATAGGTATATTGGTCTCAAAACTAACATACAAAAAATTTGTTTCGGATATAAAGTGCTAATAATATCCTTCTGTAGTAATTCCACTCAAGAAATAACCGCATGGTTTAAATAAAAAAATTTCTATAAGCAAACCTGGAATTATTTTATCTATTTCTGATTTTTGAGTCACGCTTGGACCATCGTAATAGTTTTCACGTGTAAATATTGACGTAATTTTAGGATCTAAATCAAACATTAGCACTTCCAAAGTTTGATCTTGATTAAAATTTTTAATTGAGTTATCGATGTTCCTATCTTCCAGAGAATAAAGCTTGTAAAGATACCAGCAATCATTATTTGTCGTTCCAAAACGATAAGCCAAACCACCTAAAAATATGCCATCTAAAAGACCCCCTCTTTTTCAAAATCTTGAAGTGGTCCAAATTGCATTGTTGGGTGTTTGTAATTTTTATAGGAATAAAAAATGTTTTTTACTTATACAGGGTGTCCCCGTGAATTTATTTCTTTTTTACCTACACCTTGTTCATTATTTTCAGAATTTATGTAAAAACGGTTGGTTTCCCAAAAAATTAATTTCACCAAAGTTGTAGCCTGTTAAATTCCCTATCCGGTTTAAATTATTAGTTTTTTGTAAAACGTTTCGTTTAAGAGATACGGGGTTCGCAAGAAAAGTAAAAAAAATAAAACCTAAATTTTTTTAACATTTTTTCCCTTAATTTAATTTAAAACTTTAAAACCGTTTATTCTAGACGATAATTGAATATAACCTAATTTATAGATAAGCAAATGATCTTTAAAAAAGGTCTAATCCATTATATCTAAAAAATCAATAATATCGGAGCTATGACCGTTTGAAATCAGAAATTCAAAATATTGCTTTAAAGAGAGGTACCCCGCAAGGGTTTGGACTTGGACAAAAATTTTATTTAAAAATTTGTCTTAAAAAAGTGTCCTTTATCACTACTTCAAAGGTTTGCCATGGTCACGGGGACACCCTGTATATACCCGATATATTCTTGGATTGCCAATAGTAAAAACGACAAACATAATACTAGGGTAGTCTTTCCGCATTTTTCAAAATAAATCTATTTTTTAATTATAAATAAATAAATTATAAAATTAATAAATATCCGCTGAGGAATTATTATAGAGGGTTGGTAATAATAAAGATTTTTAAATTATTACGGAGGTCTAAGATATTTCTTCATTCTATAAGGAAATGTTGAGCTTGCTTCTCACACAGTAAAAAACATTTTTTGGATTTTCATTTTAACGTTAAAAAATTAAATACTAAAGTTCAGACGGCTCTGAGTCAATGGCAAAACGGCGAAATGGCGATGGCGAAATGTTCCATCCCCTATTGCCAATATTTATTTTGTCAGAAATTACTGCGACTAGTAGTTAATATATACAATTTCTTCTTTTCCGCACAACTACAAGGCAGGCCCGATATAAAAGAATAATTAAATGACAGTGACATTCTAAACATAGGTTCTCGTAGCAGCGAATTGTGTTGAATTCTGATTGGTGAATAAAATTTTATGTAAAATTTTTGACCAATTAGAAGTTTTTTGGGATATTTTCCCATTTTAGGCAAATTTGCAAGTATTTCTTCTGAAGCAAAACCAAATATTCAGATTGGATGATATTTTTAGAAATAATGAAACAAATACTGAAAACTTGCGATGCTACAAAATACTTAAAAAATTTATAAGTGCTATCGGTATAAATTATTTAAATCAAAATACAATACTCATTTGTTTTCTAGATAATCGATAAATAAATGATTATTTTCAAGGTTCCATTATTACTATAAATATGTTAGTAAATAGTCAATACAGGATTTCAATAATTGCATTACGCATAAAAGAAGTAGATTGCCTTCATTATAATTTTTAAAATTAAGGAAGTACTTTTACGCAATATTATATTTAGATATGGCGACGATGATGACCTTATCAAAAAAAATTTTGAAAGGTCCTCCTGCGATTTGTAAAACGTGCCTTCTACACTGCCTTCCTGGATTGCTTATTTATCAAGGTCAAATCGATAATCCAGAAGTACACAAATAATATCTGTATTATAGGTATTTCTCAAAAAGTTTGCCCTATTTAAATAATAAATGCCAGTTCCAAACAGACATGACCTCTAACCCTCACCAGATTCTTCTTGTGTTTTTGAAAAAAGCGACAGAATTTTAAATTGTGATAACTGCACGATAAGTTTCATTGTGGCCAACTTGACCTTCTACTCTTTTTCATTCCAAATGATGAAAAACTACTATCGGCACGGCATAAAGAGGATTAAGATTAATTCATAAAAAGAGAAATTGGTAGATCACAATGTTTTTATCGAAAACTTGTTTGGGGTATGGCGTTCTTTCATCTCCTTAAGAAGATTCAGGTGATCCAAAACAAGAGCTTCAGATTCGATTTTGATGCCCTACACTATGTCACCAACAGAAAACTTCACGCTGATGGTAAGCTTGAATCCATAGAAGAGTACATCCAAAGTTATCCAAAAAACTGTATCATAACTGTCAATTTTCAGAAAACCCGCTTGTACTTCAATTAGGCCAATACCAGCAAAGTGAAAATTTACGTCACAGCCGATCTAAAAACATGCTCTTACTGCTTACTGATCTCCACCCGACATCACCTAACCCCTGCTAGATGCTGTTTTCAGGAACGTCATCGAGCAGGAGTAGGACGCAGCCGCTCCCACCACACCAAACCCGCACAAACAGAATCATCAGGTTTGCTCTCCTTATTTTCCTTTTTCAGAGCCAACTAGTCCAATCCAACCTAGCCTTACGCCACCCACAGAGAACACAACCTCCCCCCCCCCCGCCAGATGATATTTATCAGCATAAAGTCCACAACTAAACTCACAAGATCAACCCACAGACTCAGACTGGACGTACGCAGAAAAGAAAATACAAAATAGATCAAATAGTCCTGAAAAACTAAACAGAAAAGCCAAGCAGTCAAAACTAGCTGACTACTGATTGAGCGCCCCACAAACATCGAACAGTTTTGCACCACTGTCGGCAAGCGATGGTGAAAATAATGAAGAGGATAAAGAAAAAAAAACACCCAAACCATCTCCAGTATTCGTATCCGAAGTCCTGAAAAAGAAAAGCCCAGTCAATTACAGAGGATGTATGATTTATAAAGAACTAAATCAATAAATAGTACTGCTTCAATTGTACCACCTTTCGACAGTGCACTGGCCCCTGTTCTCAAAATCAAAGAACTCAAAAATCAAAATAATTTCCTTGGAAGCAATAAAAACAAAGCCCCACGGTTCAAGTTTCTTATGACGAAGCTAAATCATTTTGACCAATCAGTTTGATATCATTTCTACTAAAGACCATGGAGAAACTAATTGATAGACATATCAGGAACAACGTTCTGGCAAACTCGCCTCTACATAAACACCTATGCCTATGCCTACCAATCGAGTAAATTTTGTGAGCTTAGAATACATGAACTAACTCTCAAAATTGAAAGGACTCTCGGAAGTCAAGAAAATGATCTGGGAACCTTTCTTGACATAGAAGGGGCGTTTGACAACACCTCTTTTGAATCTATAGAAAGAGCTGTCGACGAGCGTGGTGTTGACCCGACTACAACGGGCTGGATCGGCTTCACTCTAAAAGACAGGAAAACTAGAGCTAGTCTGAGACAGACGATTGCGGAGGTCTCTGCTCCACGAAGATGAGAGAGTGGTAGATGGCTCTGTGGGAGCTGGAACAAGCTAGGGTACATAGACAAGGATTTTCTGACAATAACACAATCCTTGTTATTCAAAAATTCGGAAGAGTTGTGTTTTTACTGATGTAAAATTCCTTGAGAACTGCCGAAAGATGGTTCATAAGAGAGGGACTCTCGATTAATCTGAGTAAAACCATTGTTGTAGCGATGTGGGAACTCTAAGGGTATGGGAGAAAAAGCTGCCTCTGAGGAGAAAGGTCAAATACCTGGGTGTAACCCTGGACTACAGGTTAACCTTCACACCACATATAAGTACGTAAAATCACAAACACAGACTAGGGCCATCTGGGCCTGCATGAGCATGATTGATAAAACGTGGGGACTAAAACCTAAAATGGTAGTTTGGTTGTGGTGATATCCACAATTACATACTCGGATTTTATCTGGTGACATTTCGCCGGGAAATGGGAAAGCACAAACCGGCTCAACAGGCTACAAAGACTTTTTTTGCATACATTGGGAGTGAGGAAATCTTCACCAAAAGACCACGCAGATGCTGAGTGATAGTGTGAGATTCTTACCGACTAAAACCCCACTCCTTTGGACGTGACTCGGCTTTCGCCATGACATTTCTTCAGGCATTCCTATTTACATTGTTGTACTATCCCTCCGTTGTCGCTGGATTTTTCTTTCGTGATCTTCCTTGTTTGTATAGCATTCCATCTGCTTTCACAGCTTACTATCATCCGGATCAGGTTTTCACCTGTTGATGAAAGAAAGAAATGACCTGAGCAGCCACCTCTCTCGCTTCGCGCCAGTTCTCGTAGACGAATAGTGTGTGCCGAGGAGTGTCTTCGCTACTGCAATAGAAGCACCCGCTATTCTCCCGCTTCCCGTACTTGTACAGATAAGACGAAAAGCAGCCGTGGCCGCTAAACACCTGAGCTAGGTGGAAACACATTTCGCCGTGATATCGAGTTACCCACGCCTTCGCGCTTCAAATGAGGTCTCGCGTCCACTGTACCTTACCAGGTTTAGACCATGTTTCCCGCCACTCACGCAGGAGTGTCAGGTCCGCGCCTTATTTCTGTGATCTCCATCAAGCGCATTCAAATGAGCATTTTCCTCTGCCAAGAGTTTAATAGGCGGCAATGACCAACGCCGCTTCCTCTGATACCGTCCTATATAGTCCGTCTTTAATTGCCAATAGTAGCTGCAATCTTGCATAATTTTTTCTGTAGCTCACCACCTTAATGGCCCTGTACCAAATTGGAGCCGCATTGTTATGTTTTATGAAGTCGGCTACCGCAATCAGTAGGTTACAAAGACTGGCGTGTCTAGGTATCACGGGGACTATTACATCAACGCCAACCGCGTCCATGGGTTCGCTTTCCTGAGGTTTCTTCCTCTACATTTGATTGTGGAGGCTCTACTAGCAGCTTACAGGTTGATAATTGACGGTCATGGTTAGATTAATCCGAGGCGGATATTACACTACTATAATCCTAAACTCAATAAATAGTAATAGCGTGTTCATCATGCAATCGGATGGAGCCAGTACCATGAGAGACTTCCGAAAACCTTTTAGAGTCATAGTACTTGAAAGGAAAGTGGTAGAAACCTCACAATAGCTGAGGTTATCTTTAATAGCTATCTTTAATATGATACCATCTGATACAGAAGTTTGCTATAAAAGAATGGGAGTTGTTTATACCATAAACCTGGAACCCCTCACCATTGGATTCCAGGCAGAAATAATGGCAATATTAGTCTGAGCTGAAGAAATGGTATGGAGGAACTATGAAAATATGAGGATCTGCTCTAAGGGCTTTGGAAGGAGTTGAATCATACTTCAAGGTTGTAAAGCAATGTAAGTAAGTAAGGATAACAGCGTCACGCTGATGTGAGTGCCGGGACTCCAGGACATTAAAAAAAATGAAGCAGCAAACTTTATAATCAGGAAGGTTAAAGGGAGGATCAGGGACAGACACCTTGCTCACTGAACGAGTCTCCCTGAACTGATGCAATCGCGAATGTTCATAAGGGTTCCGTCAAGTAAAATACTCATTCTGAGTAGGAACCAACTGAGAAGGACAGTAGGACTTTTTACATGACACTGCTGCCTTAGAAGGCACTTCAATAAGATAGGGCTAGCTGAAGATTACTTGTAGAATGTGTGGTGAAAAGAATAAAACCCCACACCATATAACTATACCTTAGCTGAGAGTAGGCTAAGTCACCTTGGTTTTCCATACCCGGCAACTGAAGAGATAGCACAAGCGCCCTTCAACTACATACTCGACCTTGTCGAAAAGATAAAACTTGGAACGAGGGTCACAATAAGCTTGAGCTTCAGTGCAGTGGATGTCAAGAACCACAACTCGTTAGTAATAATAATAATAATGGGAAAAGAAACGTGTCCGCCCGGTTTCCTAAATAATTATCAATTACCACAAAGCAACGATGCTAACTATCTTGTAATTCACCTGGATAGACATAGCTTACGTAGGAAAAACATATATTGCAGTATTCCTTTCAAAAAAAGGTAGCTTCTCACATGCACTATAAGTGCTTCAAGCTTGCTCTTAAATGCGGGAGATGAGACGGTCGTATCTCAGGTTGGGTTCTATCGTTCTCAAAAATAAAAATAAAATTCTTTTTACGTTACGGCGACAAATAATAGAATGCAATGTAAAAATTCGCTTTAATGTCGCTTAAATAAATTTCACAAAGTCAAAATCAACGAGCCAAAAGTCGCACCGCATACTCTCGCGGCGACCCGTGGCAAAAAGCCTCCTATCTCCTTCGATTCGCCTTCCTTCGAAACTTTATAAAATCAAAATTTTCCTTAAGATGCACAGGGTGGGTGCGAATCCCTTTGAAACACCACAATATATTATCACCAAAAAAAATCAGTTGAGCTATAGGTTGACTAAAATGTAATTGCTTATTATGAGGCAAAAATCTTAGCTATCACTAAAAAATAAACTTGTAAGTCTAAGTTTATAACTTCGTCCCAAAGCACGAGACAGGGCAGGATGGAAAAAAATTTTTCTGAGTCCGCATTCTTTTCAAATTCTCAAGAATATAAATTTCCCAGGGTTTTCTAACCACACATTGCAATAAATTGAAAGTTAGAGTCAATTATTATAATGCTCGGCCGTAATTTAAGTATGAAAAATAGTCTCTGTAATGGCAGACGTTTACAAATTATTAAATAAATATTCAATTTTCAGTAAAATTATGACTGATGATCATGCTGGCAAAGTGATATTTTTTACACTAGACTGAATACATTTGTAGCCTGGCCTTTAAATTTCTGTATGTTTCCACACTCTGGGGTATGGGTTTAGAAGCACTGTTTTAGACTTTAAAAAACTATAACCTCACTTTAAAATCTTTCCATTTTTAGGAAATACCATAATGATATTTTGGCCGTAATCCAATTGGATTTTGAGATGTGAATTGCACAAAATGTTGCTGATAAATAAAATTCGTCTACCATTATCTTACGCCTCCTGTTCACAAATTAATTTTTTGAGAAATTTGAATTCTGATGTCACGAACAAAGAGAAGTTGGAAATTGTACCTCCGAAACATGCAAAAGTGGTGATATGTGGGGGCGGTGTGATGGGAGCATCGGTAGCATACCACATCGGTAAATTAGGATGGGGTGCCGACACTGTACTTCTTGATCAAAACAAGTAGGTAATAATAATAATAAAATGTCATGATAATATTTCTCTGTTCCGTTGTTAATTTAGAGTTGGAGGTGGTACGACATGGCATTCCTCTGGTCTGCTAGGGGTTTTTAAACCAAGTTTGGCTCAAATGAAACTTGCACAAACCAGTAAACAATTGTATCAAGAATTGGAATCAAAAGACATCCCAACAGGGTGGAAACAGTGCGGTAGTTTAAATTTGGCAAAAACTAAAGATCGGATGGTGGTTTTTAAGCGAATGAAGGCTCAGTCTGTGTAGGTGATCTTCTTATTTAATTTATTTTATGTCTTATCTGTTATTATTCAAAGGTCTTGGAATGTGGAGTGCGAATTACTAACTCCTAAACAATGTAAAGAGAAGTGTCCCCTTTTGAATGTAGACGATTTGGAAGGGGGGTTGTGGATTCCAGGTGACGGAGTTGGAGATCCTTATCAAATTTGTAATTCGTTAATTGACGAAGCAAAAAAAATGGGTAAATAATGATCGAAGCGTCAAGATTTTGAATATCCATTTTGAACTTTTAGGTTTAAGAGTGTTGGAAAATTGTGCAGTTAAGAAGGTGACTCAAGAAGAAGGTAAAGTGAGCGGGGTCGAAACAGATTATGGTTCGATAAAATGTGATTATTTTGTAAATTGTGCTGGGTTTTGGGCAAGAGGTGTGGGTCAGCTATCTGAACCATGTGTGAAGGTACCTTTACATGCAGTTGAACATTACTACTTGCATACAAAACCTGTTCCCGATTTAGATCCCATGACACCAGGTAAAAAATTAGCCTTTATTTAATTTCTGATTGTTATTGAAATTTATTTTTCAGTTGTAAGAGATCTGGATGGTCATACATATTTTCGTGAAAATAACGGGAGGTTGTTGGCCGGTGGTTTTGAACCTATTGCTAAACCTGCATTTGAAGATGGAACAATACCAGGTTTGTTGTACTTTTTACTTGTTGACCAAGCAACATTTTATAATAAATAAATAATCAAACACTTTTCTCTTCAAGATATATTTTGGTTCACGAACTGCTTTGGACTTTGCGGTATCATCGACACACAAAATCTGGAAGACAGTGTTTGTTATATTTATTTATTATAAGTTACCGCAAGGGAAATCCTAACATTATAAAGAATATTCTAGTTAGCAGTAAAGATCGGTACTTACCCGAAGATTGGGACCACTTCCATGTTCTTTTGGAGCAGCTGCTGTATAGAATACCATGTTTAGGTAACGCCACGTTAGATCGTCTTTGTAATGGTCCGGAAGCGTTTAGTCCTGACTGCAAATGGATCATCGGCGAAGCACCAGAAGTACCTACATCATCAATATTGAATTTTATTATTAAAAAATTCATTTTTAGATTCGGAATTATCTTTTAGCTGCTGGTATGAAAACTGTTGGGATATCAGCGGCGGGAGGAGTTGGTCGTGCAACAGCAGAATTTATTGTCAATAATAATACTTCTTTTGATATGAACGAATTGGAAGTTTCACGTTTTCTCGGACTGCACAACAATCGTCGATTTTTGAGGGACCGCGTCAGAGAAGTTCCCGGCAGACATTACGGTTTGATGTACCCATTTCATGAATTTAAAACCAGTCGAAATCTTAGAATGTCCCCCATTTATCCAAAATTACGTGAAGCTGGTGCAGTTTTTGGACAAGCTATGGGATACGAACGACCAAGTTGGTTCGATCCGGAATACATTAGTGGTAAACTGTTAAGATTCCTTAGCAAATTATCAAATTAAATTTTTTTTCCTAATAAGATTCGCCTGATAAAACGATGCCATATCGCATTGCATACACTAACACATTTTCAAAACCGCCATGGTTTGACTTCGTCGAAAAAGAGTATGAAGCGTGTCGGGAAACTGTCGGCATAAGTGACTATTCGTCTTTTACTAAAGTGGATCTATGGGTAACTATCATTTAAAAACATTTCATCATTTTAGTTTATTACATCCTCACTATTAACTTTAGTCGAAAGGTAAGGAAGTTGTGGATGCTTTACAATACATCTGCTCAAATGACGTCGACGTGCCAATTGGTTGCATTATACACACCGGCATGCAAAATAAATATGGCGGCTATGAAAACGATTGCTCTTTAGCGAGAATTTCAGAAAATCAGTAAGTTGGTTTTTATTCTCATTTGCTTAAATCTACATTGTTTTTTTTAGTTATATGATGATTGGGCCTACGATACAACAAACCCGATGTAAAGTTTGGTTACAGAAGCATTTACCATCAACCGTCGCTATGTCAGATGTTACCAGCATGTACACCGCTTTATGCATCATGGGACCGTTCACACGAAGTCTTCTATCTGAACTCACAGACACCGATCTTAGTCCAAAAAATTTTCCCTTCTTTACTTACAAATCTTTGGACGTGGGACTTGCAAATGGAATACGAACCATGAATTTGACTCACACCGGGGAGCTTGGCTTTGTGCTCTACATTCCAAACGAGGTTGGAGAATATTGATTATACCAAAACGGACATTTGCTCTATGATAGCACCTAATCCAACATGGATTTTATTTTTAGATTTTTCAATCTATTGGGATTTCGGTTAAAGGAAAGATTGAAAAATCAGTCTTAAACCTTAAAATTTTTTCAAAATTATTTTGCTAAAAATATATTCTCAGGGGCATCTCCCCTTGGATAAAAGGCCACATTTATTACAGATATTTAGAATTGGCAGTTTTGTAAGCGCACTGATTGGATTAACGAATCGAACGATATTTTTGAGCACGTCTATGTTCGTTTTGGTACTTCTGCTATCTCGCTCTTGCTTATCCATAAATGTTTTTAATTTGCAGTTGACCTATCCATTTTCCTGTTCCCGCGACTTCTTTGAGAATTTCAAGTATTTTGACGGCTGTTTTGTTTAGTTTGCACTTCACGTATACTCGCGAATCATAGAAGCAGGAGAAAAGTATGGAATAAAACACGTTGGCTATTACGCTACAAGGGCCTTACGAATTGAAAAGTTCTATGCATTTTGGGGTCAAGATTTAGATACCCGAACTACACCATTAGAATGTGGTCGCACCTGGCGTGTCAATTTTGATAAGGATTTTATTGGAAAAGACGCTTTACTGAAGCAAAAGGAAGAAGGTGTCGAACGAATGTACATTCAACTTATTTTGGATGATAATTGCCATGAAACGGATTTGTGGCCGTGGGGTGGCGAGCCAATTTACCGCAACGGGAGGTATGCTGGAATGTGTACGACTACAGGTTTTGGGTTTACTTTTAAACAACAAGTAAGTTTTACTCCACTTCTGTTCCAAAAACTAACATTTTGTTTTTGAAGGTTTGTTTAGGATTTGTTCAAAATTTAAACGAACAAGGAATTCCTGAAAAAGTAACTCCCGAGTTTGTCGAGGCTGGTGATTACGAAGTCGATATTGCTGGTCAAAGATATTTTGCACGGGTTAATTTACGTTCTCCAACTTTACCGTCAAAATATCCCGATATAGAACGTGAATCTTACCAGGCTACACGTGATAAAGATGGTAGTCGTGTAGTTGTTACAGTTTTAAATAAATAAGAATATTGGAAATAATGTTGAGATTAATTTATATTACTTATTAATTTTAATTGTGTACAAAATTCTATTAAACTATTTGTTTTTTAGTCTCATTATTTTAGCATTTGGCCGTAATCTGATGATTACGTAAAATTATCCTTCAGGATTTTCTATCAAGCAGATTGCAAAAAATTAGTAATAAAAATCCTAATAACAAATAACCACGGTTGCATGGCACTCTTCACACTTAAATCGCTTTTCACCAGAATGAATACTAAGATGAGATTGTAAACTATCTTTACGATTAAATTTTGCATCACAGAGGTTGCACGTAGATGGTGATCCATAAATGTGAATTTTCAGGTGTACTTTTAAATTCACTTCGCGGGTAAATTTGACCCAACAAATGGGCCTCCTTCGGAGTGCGTTTTCATGTGACTTTGTAAGTAGTAATTTAAAGGAAATTTTGCACCGCACACTTGACACACAAATGGCTTTTGACCTGTATGAATCTTTAAGTGTCGATTTAGACTGTTTTTAAAAGCAAATCTTGCATTACATTGGTCACACGAAAACTGCTTTTCGTCTGAATGCGAATGAATATGAGCTTTCAAACTATCCTTTCGGCTAAATTTTGCATCACATAAACCACAAACAGATTTCTAGCAGAAGTTCTCTTTTCGGAACTGTGCACCACAGTTAAATGATTGTTTAAATTAGCTTTAGAAGGAAATCGTTTAAAACATACGTTACACAAAAATTTCCCTCTCGAGAGAGAGGTTCTTCCCCTAAACAATATTGATCCGATTGTTGAAATGTTGGATCTTGAATTAAAAAATGATTCTGTATAACAAAGTTTTCGTTATCGTAGTTGGCCTCTTCTTTGACATTTACAAAATTATATTCAATCTCGGTTGATTCAATTTTAATGTCCACCGAATGAATGGCATCGTTTTCTAAAAAATTAAATCTCGATCAGTATAACATCACAAAAATACATAAATAACAATATTTTTACCTGTATTCCTGCAGTCGATGACAAAATTTTCGTCATTTTCCATAACTTCTTCTGTAATACTAAATTTGAGTTTAACATTTTCGTAATTATTTGACTCCAACACTTCGGATATTCTTTTTAAAAGATTTTCAAAAAATCTATGAAAATGTTAAGATTGGGTAGGTTATGATTAAATCTCAAGTTAATAGTATTTTATATAACAAGTGCCAATGTTGTTCTTAATGTCAGTTGATGATTTCTGAATGATTGGTTGAAAAGATGAGTCATAAAAGTTGTATAAATCCAGACGATTACCAAGTCTTTTTAGGGATTACATATTAACGTTAATTTGCGGATTATCTAAGCTGATTACGTGGATCATTACATTACCCCCCCCCCCTCTCTCTCTCCTAGTGAGATTGCTGAATATAATTGATTGAGCGATATAATTGTGCAGTGCGATGATTAGAATCAATCCTGTTCCAGAGCCTACTGTGTCATTTTGCATCGTAATATTGGATTTCTTTCTAGTCCCCATCTGCTAGAAGTCTAACTGCCAAAACCATTCTGTTGATTCCCTTTTTTAGGAAGGGATAACTTCATGCTTTGGTAAAAGCATGCTTTGGTACATAATTGATTTGACGCTTAAGAACCAAACAAGGAAATTTTCCAAAAAATCCGGTATAAAAAAAGAAAATAACAGAAAAAAAGACAGTACTACAGGAAGAAAAAAGAAGGAAGCCCAGAAAGATTTTAATTATTAAGTATTCCACAACCCGGGTCTCTCAAACTTTTAAAGACGGCCTTGCCTTCGAGTGGTGTTCCACAGTTTTTCATCGAATCAGAAAAGCCAGATTCTTTCTTGGATGGTTGCAGGACGTAAATGCCCGGGTAGGACAAAAAGTGTCCCAATTTATAAATTTTGTTGAAGGAATAAATTACAAATATAAACATTAAATTTTAAGGATCATTCAAAAATACTCGTAAAAAAGGTCAAAAACTGAATGAGTGCATCCGATTGGCTGATTTCATAAGGATTACCTCGCCCATGGCGTGTTTTTATTTTATACAAGTATTTTTGAGAATAAATTGCACTCAAAAATCGCGGATCTACTTAGACACTGAATCTTTAAGCCACTCATGTCATCAAAAACATCCCTGCAGCGCGTCCGAACTCGAAAATTATGGTTTTCACTCCTACCATTAAAAACATACCTGGGACGCGACCGAACTCAAAAATTACAAATTTAGAAAGACCGAGATTTTTGTTTTTAAGTTAAATTAAAATTTAAAAAAACCAGAAATGTCCCCTCTGGAAATTACAGATAATGACCGCCCTTGGTAATTAAATTTTTTTTGTATTATTGAGAATAATTTAAAGTAGGAAAATTATAACGACAAAATTAAATTGGTATGATTACAAATATCTTGATTGATAATTGAATAGGTATAATTTGAAATTTGTAAAAATCTATCGGAAGTCAAGTGATTTGATAGACGGCTGGTTTCATGTTTATTTTGTTGAAAATAAAAAAAACATAGCAATTGTAGTGGTATTCTCGGGGGCAATCGAGAACCCTTCACTAACCAAAAAATTACCTCGGCTTACGTTAATAGTCGTAGAGTAAGAACTCTTCTCAGTAGTCGGTTCCTGTGGCACCGGTTGCCGGTGAAAGAAAAAGAAACTTTTCCGGGGGCAAATTGAATCAAATTTATTGATGAAAGATGGAGTTTTACCTTCAGCAGATTAAAATTTGGGTGTATTGTGATAATTCGTAAAATTGAATGCACATTTTTTGTTAATCGTAATAGCAAGAGCTTCTAATTTTATTAACCTTTTATGTGTAATAGTGTCACTATGTCAGAAATTTGTACAATGTAAACAATTAATGCACTTCAAAAATTAATAATAGTTTTATCTACCTGTGGATACGCCACTGACTCAGTAGGGTCTCGTTCTCGTTTACTATAATTATAATAGGCACTTGCAGTTCTCAGGTACAGTGGAAACCATGTGCTTCCCTTGACACTGCTGTTGGAATAAAAAATTTAGCTTCCAATCTATTTCACAATATTTTACTTCACAAATTATTACGTGTCTTATGATAATCCACACGTAATATTAAACGTAGTTAAGGTAAGTTTTATAACTTATTAAAATCTTTACTTGTAATTTTCAATATGGCGCCCCGTCTGGGCGGGGAGAGGTAAAATGTGGGGTTACGGTCACTTATCTTATCCCAAGAATTGAAATTTTTCTTATTGGCCATTAGAAAGAGGACAATTTTCTGAGCATATTAGCACAAAAATTTTTTGTATGTGTGCTTTGATATACTCTTACTGTTGTTGTCAGTTGCGGTCGACACCCAGACGACTTCTATGTTAGACAAAAAACAGGCCCGAAAGGATCCGGAGGGTTTGTTTTTTTGATTAACTCAACCACGGCCTATCGTAAATCCATGTTAAAACGTGAATCTAAAATACATCTAAATTTTACAATTTTAAATTCGATTTTTTTCGAAGTTTTGCATTATCCTACAAAATTTTTGTTCTACTATGCTTAGAAAAGTGTCCTTTTACCAATATTCAATAGGAAAAAGTTCAATTTTTGGGATAGGTTTCGTGACAGATCCCAAACGTCTCCGCTGCAAAGATGTTTCTGTTCGAAACTTGATAAATGGTCTCCACCTCGAACACTATTTCACTTTCCACAAAGTGAAATTCGCACAAGAAAAACTAATTTTCGCTGACCAGCAAAACTATTATTTTGCAAGTCAACTGGCCTCAACGCGAACATTTTTATTATCACTTTTGTTTTAGGTCACTACATTTTATACAAATAAAATTGTGTTAATAGTTTTTATGTTTTACGTTTAACATAAAATAACTCTGCTTACACCATTTTTTTAAAAACGGTTGACACAAAAATACAACACACAATACGGTGGTTGATGCGTTTCAATTTATAGAATAGTGTTTAATCGTAGTCTCTCTGAGTCCCTCGCCCAACTTTTCAAATTTTCTTTAGAAGGGTTCTCTTAACGAATACCTCTGTGGTTTACCATTGCCCTCCAAAGGAAGACAATCAGAATAAAGTTGTTATGGCCGAACTCAAACAGGGGATTTTGACTTAGCAGTAGACATACATAAGCGTCAGACCATGACCGTCTTCTTCTAATCGTCTAATCTTAGTAGCAAGCAAAAAATAGTTACCTATCTGTATAGACGGTGGTGGCCTGATACTATGTGCATCGACTGCTAAGCTGAGACTCTCGTTCTGATCGTCTTCCCTCGGCAGGCAAAGGCAAACCACCGAGATATCTGTCAAGAGAATCCTTCTGAAAATAAAAAGAAGTGATCACTATGCCCTTACTTAAGACGAAGGACTCAGAGAGATCTGTATAAATAGTTCTAATGTTACAGCAGAGTCCTGTTGTGGTATTTATCTTATATTTGCATAAAATATTACATTATGAAACACAAAAATACAAAATAAGAGCAGCTGCTCCTTCATAATTAAGCAGACATCTCCAGTAGATTTGCAAAAGTAATAAAACAAAAATAAAAAATAAAGTTTTAAACGATATGGATTTTTAAATGTTTCGTCAAGTTAGTTTTATGACTAAATTTTGTATTGCACACTTGACACGAATACAATTTTTCGTTAGAATGAATTTTCATATGGCTTTGCAAGTAATATTTTAAAGGAAATTTTGCTTCACATATCAAACAAGAAAATGGTTTATCACCAGTGTGAATTTTCAAATGTCTTTGTAAACTACTCTTATAAGAAAACGCTGCATTACATTGCTTGCAATTAAATCGTTTCCCACCAGTGTGACTATCAAGATGAGCTTGTAAACCATCCTTCCGTTTAAACCTAGTATCACATATTTCACAAACGAATGGCTTTCCATGAAAATGAAGCTTGATGTGATTTTTTAAATTCCACTTCTGAGTGAAAGTCACCCCGCACACATTGCAAGTGTAGGGTTCACCGGTGTCATCCCTTAAACTATTTTTAAAAAGATGCCTCTTAATGTGTCTTTTTAAATAATCCTTTAACACAAATTTCATATCACAATATCCACACACAAACGATTTGTCACTGGTATGAAGTTTAACGTGAGATTGGTAGTTACATAGCTGTCTAAATTTTGTGCCACATTGATTGCAGATATAAGGCTTCTCTCCGGTGTGAAGTCTCTTGTGGATTTGTAAAGAGTGTCTATGACGAAATCTAATACTGCACACTTCACAGATATATGGCTTTTCATCTGAATGAATGCTCATATGTTTATTTAAGTTATATTTCTCACTAAATTTTTTATCACATACACCACATTCATAAATTTTGCCAGTGATATGACTATTTCGATGGCGTTTTAAACTGCTTTTCTTAGTAAATGCCTTATGGCATATATCACATAAAAAACTTTCTTCGGTTGCGTGACACGAAAATTGTTCTAGTTTTGAGACAACACCCAACGGTAATTGTTGAAACACAGGCAAATACTGACCATCTATTCTTTTCGTTACATAATTTTCATTGGTAATTTCTTCTTTAATATGCCGGTCTTCTAATCTACTTTCAACCCCTTGACATTCTTCGTCGTTTACTTCCAATTGAGAAAAAGTGGAATCACCTATAAAATTATGTGACATTAAAGTTTGCAAAGTACCAGAATAGAACAAATAAGACTAAAATAAGTTATCATTAACAAGAGCAGTTCGATGTTTGAATAGCGGTGGATATTTTTGATTTTCAAGTGATAAGTTAGTATTTTCAATAAAATTTTACCTTGTCCGCAGTTGTTAATAAAATATTCTTCATTTTCCAGGAGTTCCTCTTTGACAATAACTTCCACCTCAATACTTCCATAATTTTCTTCCATCAGACTAAAAAGTTTAGCAAAAGTAAGGTTATGTCAATAATATTAGCATGCTATTCGAAAAACTCAAAGTTAATAAATTTTGTGAATTGAGCAGGAAAATATGCGCAATAAAAATAAATTTCAACCTGAATTCTTCAATTTTCAAATTGAAATAATTTTTTCGGTAATTATTATACAGAGTGAAACAAAATTTGTCATTTCTGAGTCAGAGGAAGAACGTTGGTTAAGTGTTAATTAAAAAAAAAACTACTGTGAAAAAAAAGTAAAAAATAATTACGTTATTTAGTTACTTTAAGTAAATAGTTAATTTAGCCAGCCAAGCTAAAACTACATTTTTTAAAAGCTTGGCCGGCACCGACTGCAAAGATTACAATAATTGACCGCCTATGCCAGTTTGTTGAAGTAACTAAATAACGTAATTATTTTTTACTTTTTAGTGCATTTTTTTACAGTAGTTTTTTTTGAAGTCGGATTTATTTGTTTTTTTTATTTCATCCTTTTTAGTGCATGTTGCGTTTCGTAACTATTTATCGAAAGCTAGTATGGGTAGACCTACTAAACGCAAAAAGAATTTTGAAAATCCGATCATAGTTGATATAAATGTATTTACTATTTACCTTATACGGTAAATCTCCGAAGTTTAAGATCCAATACGAATGAAATTATAATGGGACCAACTTGGAACTATACTTGATTCAACGCCAAAAGAATTTTGAAAATCGGTTCATAAATGACGGAGTTCTGAGGTAACAAACATAAAAAAAAAGAAAACCGAATTGATAACCTCCTCCTTTTCTGAAGTCGGTTAAAAAAGTAGTGGAAAAGCTAAAACTGCAAAGACAACCGTAATATTTTGCTTTTTTTACAATTGACCAAATCATGAATTGACCGTAAGGTGTATACGGCTAAGCCGTGGTATCCTAAAATAAGTTTCAATTTTCAAAATTCGTAGAAGTGTGTAATATTGTAAAATTTGAATTTAAATATAATGGGCGCGAATTTTATGTTTTGTTATGTAATGTGACCGTTGGGTCTTAAAAGACGCCAAGTTGCACTTAGGATTTGAACACCGGATGAGAACGGTTCGTTTTTTGGTCAACGAGTGTTTTTTTTTTGTTATTCAGTAATTGAATTTAAAATTGTTTCAAATATATTTTAGTTATCGACAAAGTTAAAATATGTTAGTTTAAATATTATTAATTATAATATCTTTATTAAAAAATACAACAAGATTGATGTTAGAAATTTCAAGTAAAAACGTAGTAACTATGACGCGGGAGAGTCATTTTTCTTGTAGTTTAAAAACTTTTATTTCACTTATTAGTTCTTCAGATCGCGAAAGGGTTGCTTTATTTATAATTATTAAAATTAATGATAAATTTAGGTGTTATAATATTTTACGCGGGAATTGATGTTATGTATCAAAAGAATTGTTTATTCAAATTGTTTGACCTTGGAAGATCTATGTAATGATAGTGTTAATAAAGGTAGATTGTTTTGCTAAAATATAAAGATGGGTGTTTTTAGTAATACGAAGGTTGATATTTGTTCTGAGGTGAAAATATAAAATAATGAGGTAGATAATTGACCGTGTGCCTATTTTTAAAGAGGACCCTCGCGGCAGTCATCTTGAATTTTTCTATTCTTCGACGCTCTTCGGAAACGCGTATTTAGAGGTTCTCGCGTTGTTACTGTCGATTACAACGCGAGAACCTCCAATTACGCGTTTCCGAAGATTGCCGAAGAGCGTCGAAGAACAGAAAAATCCAATATGGCTGCCACGACGGTTGTTACAGCCCCGAGCCAAGGAAAAATTTGAAAATACAACCTTCGTGGCGGCTATATCAGATTTTTCTGTTTTTCGACAATCTTCAGAAACGCGTAATTGGAGGTTCTCGCGTTGTTATCAAGAAAACAGCCCCAATCCGACGGAAAATTTTAGAAAATAACTTTCCCTAGAAATTTTTTTTTCAACTTCCCTCGGCTTCGCTCTCGGGAAGTTGTTGAACAAATTTTTCGTTGTGAAAGCTGTATTTTGAAATTTTCCCTCGGCTCGGAGCTGTTACTTATGCAAGAAAGAGCAGTACCATAATTAGGACCTCTTGCGTTTCAGCAACCTCTCTTTAAAGCAATATTTTGAATTTCTAATTTCAAACGGCCATAGCTCCGATATTATTTGTTTTTTAGACTTAATGGATTAATCATATCAAATTTTTTTAGCATAAACCAAAAAATGCACACTTTTTCGAAACTAAAATGTTTAAGTTATCACAATATATAAATACACCGTATGTATTGTCGTGTTTCGAAAACCATAAACAACACAATTTTATTATTTTGTAAATTATTTTAAAGTTTAATTTTGTTTTATTATTTATAATCATGTTGTATAAAATAGTTTGTTAAGTTTTGCTATGTAAATAAAAAGGTAGGGAGAACGAGAACTGGAAGGAGTGGGACTGAAAGGTTGATGAAGTACATTTGGGCTGCGGCCTTGACGTTGAATAGACTGGCGGACGAACACCATTTCCGCAATAATTAAGTTGTTTTTTTTTAATTAATAAAGAGAAGTGCCAAAATTAAAAGTGAAGAATTGATGATAATTTTAGTAAATGTGCAAAAATACGTCGCAGAAAGTTTGTTTAACCAGGCGTACTGAAGCCAGCTTCAATACCACATGCAAAGGTAACAAAATTTGAGCAATTTAAGTTTACAAAATTTTAAAACACTGAAGAGCACATGTTAATTAATGGATGAAGCCCAGCTAAAGATTAATTTTGAAATAAGCAAAGTTTAAAAAGATTTGTATAGCTCGGGTCATCTCAGTATATTATCGCAAACGTTTTCACCATACTATGGCATCATCAGGCGATGAACTAGAAAATTCCGTATTTATCAACAAAATTGCAAGAGAAAAGGGAGAGGGTAAGAGGGGGGTAATTTTAAAAATAGTATAATTTTGTGTGAATTTACTAGAGGTTAGGGGTATATTTAATACAAAAGAGAAATAATGTAGGTGGAAGCCCGATCAAGCTTAGTGCTTCAAATGAGGAACCACACCTCAATAAATTCCAACGCCCGCTGCCCACATCAGTTGAAGGATATAAACGATTTCCCCGTAGCACCTCCACATTGCCAAGAAGTTCATCGATGTAGGTGGATGTGAGATAAGTTAGAAGGAGGGGGGAGGTATTATTTATTAAATAATAGTTTCGAGAAAGTGTTTGTGCATTTTTTGGTTTATGCTAAAAAAACTTGATATGATTAATATCGAGTTACACTACCTAAACCACTTATCTATTGATTATTTTAATGGATTAAGCCTTTTATAAAGATCATTTACTTATCTACAAATTAGTTTATATCCCCTTATCGTATTGAATAAACGGTTTTTGAGTTATAAATTAAATTAAAGGAAAAAATGTTAAAAAACTCTGATTTCATTTTTTTTACTTTTCTTGCAAACTCCGTATCTCTTAAATAAAACGTCTTAGAAAAAAACTAATGGCCCAAACCGGATAGGGAATTTAACGGACTACAACATTGGTCAAATAAATTTTTTTGGGAAACCAACCGTTTTCACAGAAATTCTGAAAATAATGAACAAAGTGTAGATAAAAAAAAATAAATAAGGAACTAATTAACAATATAAATTAATAAAGTAATTAACTATAAACTAATGCGGTTTATAACAATGTTGCTCAAACGTCAAACGCTACAATACGTTTTGATATTAAAACAAATTGTTCCCTTAATTTAATTTATAACTTGAAAACCGTTTATTCTAGACGATAAGGGGATATAAACTAATTTGTAGATAAGTAAATGATCTTTAAAAAAGGTATAATCTATTAAGTCTAAAAAATCAATAATATTGGAGCTATGGCCGTTTGATACCAGAAATTCAAAATATTGCTTTAAAGAGAGGTACCCCCCAAGGGTTTGTACTTGGACAAAAATTTTATTTGAAAATTTGTCTTAAAAAAGTGTCCTTTATCACCACCTCAAAGGTTCTCCACGGTCACGGGGACACCCTGTATATGATATACATGTGCAGTTTGTTTGACGATCACAGCTTTGGTTTGGTTTGGAACTTTGATTTGAGAAAGTGGTAATTCAAATTGAAGAACCAAATATTACATGTCTCAAGTTCAATTTTAAATAAATCTAGAATGACTAATTTTTACTGCTTGCTTTGCAGGAACTAATTCTGCTACAATCCATGCTGAGCTCTTTGCTGTCTGGAATTTAACAAGTTGAACAAAATCTAGTAGTTTTTGTTTCCTTATGTGTAACGGGTGCATTTGTTAATTTCATTTTCCACCTTCTCATTTACGATAAGAAACTTACTATTACTTAGAATTTATTAAACAAAGATTTAAAAATTAATCTGTGCTTTCAATTTTATTAGTGACAAAAGTACTACTTAATATTTTTACAATTGTGGTGCACTTCCAACTAACTTTTTCTTTTCACTGCTTCAGTCAGCTTCTGACAAATTCCATTTCAAAATGTAGAAATCCTCTTTACTCAAGAAATCAGATAGCAATTATGCATTCAATGTTTATTCGTCGGTTCATCCTGTGCATAATATTTTAAAATTTGGCTTACAATATTTTGCTGCTTACCAATTTCAATAAATTGCTTTAAAAACTTTCCGCCAGATGAAATTGGCATTTTCTGCATTTTCACCTCTCCAAAATCTTCTAATCTGAGGTATTCTGCTGTCGTACCTTCACCTGCAACAAACATTTCTATATTTAATGCTTAGCAAATTAATTGATGGTGTAATTTAAATAAATTAACAAAATTCCAAAAAAATTTAGGTTACATTTTTCATTCTTAATCTCTTTAAGGGTTTACGAAAATGGCACCGGTAGATATGTACCTTTCACCGTTTGGTAATCAGCTGATTTGTTGATGCAATGATTAGGTTGAATAATTTCTGAACGATAATTTATAGCGACACTGTAATTTGCTGCTACGATGATGTAAACTCAAAGTTTATTTTTAATATTTTGTGATTAAAATCTTATATAATATGTATAAAGCTGCTAAACGATTTCGATTGCACCGAGAAACTGAAGGTGAAGATGAACGTAATCAAAAACTCCAAACATAAGCTACAAGACAGGCTACTCAAACTACTACTACTGAAACTGCTACTGAAGTTAAATGCGATAGAAAACTGAAAGAACAATCCAACTTCAATATTTTTAAATATAAACAAATAAAAAAATGCCCATATTTTCACACATAAGATTTTAATTACCCTACTATTTCTTTAGTATGATGTTTAGTACTAATTGAATAGCACATCAATCGGATTGTGCACTAAACAAACTAAACTTGAGCAACGCCGGGTACGTCAGCTAGTGTCAAATAATAATAGGAACAAAACTTTAGTGGCTTTAAACTGAAGTTGTCAGCTATTTTGAATGATTTACCACAATCTACCAACTACAATTGTCGATCCACAAATTATTAACCTGGTACATGCACCTGATGTATTTAGTACAATTTCTGAACGTGGTTCAGTTCTACTAGCTGAGCAAGCAGTGCGATTGATATCTATCAAATCAATTTTCGTAAACCCCTTTTATGTGCATCTGTGGTAGACAGATAAATAATAATTGTCATAGAAATTGTTTACCTTGTGTATTAATTCTTAAATAGTCATTTGTAGCTTGATAGTTTTGGCCAAACAGCTTCACCGAAGATGAATTCTCCGAAATTAAATTATATTCTTTTTGCGTATCATTATCAACTTCCATAAGGTCTTCTTCCACTTTTATATCAGCAGTATGCTGTAATTCATCTAACTCAATGTCAAGGTCTTCTTTAATTAACTTATCGTTTTGTAATTCTTCTAAATTGACAGACGGCTTTTCAGCTTCGATTTTTTGTTGATTTGACGTTTCATCGGAACAAGAATTTTCAGATTCTACTTCTTCACGTTCTTCTTTAATATCAATCGAATGATGCACTTGCAAACGGAAGTGAAGATCATCTTCTATAATTTTGTTGTAGTTATGCTCTGAAACAATTTATTATTGCAAAATGTATTGTAATTACCTCAAATATTTTCACCTTTACTTATACCAACTTGATCTTCTGGAAGTTCTTCCTCTATTTCGATTTTTATAGTAATAGGTGAACTTTCGTCTCCCATTTTTAAATCGGTTCTCACTTTTTAGTTAAAAAACAAAATTAAATCTTAAACTAATGAAATAATTACATGAACAGACAGAAGCATCTGACTTTTGGATAAATATTACACATCATGGAGTTTAAACTATTTTGTTGATTTATTTCACATTTAAAAAGCACATTTATTTTCATAATATAAAATCTTTGGTGTATTTTTTGGTGTAAATAAAAATTCCCTAGATTACTAAAAAATAAAAAATGACATTTCAGTATAAGATGGTATAAGATCTGTTTAGTTTTACAAAAATATTATCATTCGAGTTAAATGCATAATTATTTTATTTAGTTCGTGAAAAATAATAAATATAGCAGATAAAAAATGTCGCGACATCGTAACGTTAGGACTATGAATTACTCCGATGGTAAGTTGCAGGTTATTTGTGAGGTTATACTAATGCACATTAATCCCTTTAATTTTGAAGAGTATGACGGATATGACGATGTTTATGGACATTCGGTCGAAGACGATATATGCATGTCTCCAAGTCAGGCAGCTTTCATGTACGATCGGGAGGGTTCCAAAGGAAAACAAAAAATAGCTGCTTTTTTTCAAAACGACATAGCAGAAGAAGAAAACGAAGATATTGAATCTAAGGTATTTGCTTTTTGTGCTTTAAGTTTTGCGTGTTCTAAGTCGGGTTTTAGGAGTCGAGTTTGTCGGAAGTGGATCACGCTCGTTTGTTGTCTTGCATTGAAGCATTAAAAGTAACTGTTGGTTCAATATGCACTAGACCGGAAATGGTTAATGTTATTTTAACACATAATTTTGACACGGAGAAAGCTTTAAATTATATTTTGGAAAATTCACAAAACAAGGATCCCAAACAGCCTGACAAAAAAGAAAAAGGTGACTATCGAACCTATTTAATATTTAATTTTATAACAATTTATTTTTTTGGTAGTTGATTTGCTTACTCAAGCAAAATCATTTGTTTGCTTAATTAGGCGATCGAGTTTCTATCTGATAATTTTCCCGATAATATCAAGAATAATGTCATTATAACAGATTAACCGATTTGATAAGTTAAGTTTTTACGAAAAGCGAACCATTGTTTATAAAGTAAACAAAGTGTTGATATGCCAGTCTTTGCTTTATTGGTTATTTTGATTAACTTATAAAATTGAGGAGTAAATCACGAGGCAAAATTGTGTACCACCACATCGACGTTTTCTAAAAATCTTCTCACCAATATCACCAGTTTTTAAGTCATTATAATTTATTACAAATACGGTTAAATACATTATTGAAATGTTGCTTCCATTTTTAGAATTAATTTTGTTTTAAGGATGTATTCTCATGTTTCAACCGAATTTTTAAGATTTTTTCGGGAATTTTTTTTTATAAGTAAATAACATCCAATTATTTTAAAATTTTTATGTTATTATTGACACTATAAAGTATACAAAATAATATTTTTTTTAGTTTATTTAATAATATTTCATTACTACTTTTTGCTATCAAGGTGGAGGTCCAAAAAAATACCAGGTGGCCGACCCCGAGTGATTCCAGCACTTGTAGTGGTTTGAAATAAAAAATTCAAATTGATTATTGTTTAGTAGGCTTGTCATTCTGGCAGGTAGTAGATTTAAACATTTTTATTGAAAAATAACAAAATGAGGGACTTTCAACAATAAATTTTCAAAAATCGTGTTTAGTGGAAAATTAATGGGAAATTCTGAGTGAAAATATACAATTCTACTACCCGCGAGAGCCACTGATATGTAGAATAACATCCAAATTTCAGACCAATTATTCCAATTTTTATTACCGTAGTATAGTATGCTTTGGTATTTAATTTTTAGCTTCTTAGCTGTTCTTCTAATTAAAAATATTTCTTTCAATTTTAATTTTGTTGTAATTAAATATTAAATGGTAACGCAAATCTTATTCGATACCGGTTTACAGCTATCCGGCTTATCACCACAATTTGTAGTTCCTTTCATAAAATTATTAATTTAATAATATAAAAAAATTTTACTATTTACTTAATATTTTTTATTATTATTATCCAATTCCATTGCAATCTATAATTACTCGACCATTGCTTCTGTTTTATTCTCATTTTTAAAATCATCCTAAAATTCTTTCAAAATCAATATAAATCCAATTATTATAAATTTCAATAAAACACTTTTCATCAAAAAATTTCTTATATTTTTCAAAATTATAAACTTATTTAATTAAATTTCTCGGACTCACAATTTAAACGTTTACTACGTCGGCCATTTTTGGCAAAGGGCCTTTATCATTACTTAATTACCAACATTCAAAAATATTTTCGCCAACTCATACATAGTCACATAAATTAAAATATAAAATAATTACAAATTTTCAAACAAATTTAACAAAATAACCACAGGGACAGTGATGTCATTTTGAAACACGACATCTTTACCCCCTATGAATTTTGAGAGTGAACTAGGAAGTTCGTGACCAAAATTTATACAGTAGTTGTGGTTTACAAATAAAGTTTTTAAATTCTAAATTAATGTTTGTTACTGTTTGTTCTTTTTCTTCCCTTATAATACTTTTTATTTCAATTATTTCTTTTTTTAAATAACCTTTTATCAAGTCTGCCAACATCTTTAATTTATTAGGAACTACCTAATCCTTGATCTTTTTCATTCACTTTTATGTTTTCTTGAATCTCATTTACTTATCAAATATCTCGGGGTCAAAAATAAGTCGCTATTTTTTAAAGCCTCGCGTTGGGCGTCGAAAGAATGAGATGTAAATTTTCTAATTTTAATTAATTTTTTCAAATCATTCAACTCAATGTAATTCGTTAAATTTTAATTTAATAAAATATAGGAATGGTAACGTTAAATTTTATACGATTCCGTCACCACAGGTGTCCGCCTTATCACCACAATTTCTTGTTCTTTTCATAAAATTATTTTACAAAATTTTACCAATCCAAACAATTTTTCCAATTCCTTCGTAATTTCTTTTACGTCTGTAAAACACTCGTTCATATAAATCGGGTGACCGGTCAAGGAACTGAACATAGGGAAATAACATGGGATATTGATTTTTCTAAATTCCTGCTTCCCATTATAACGGATTAGAATTAAAAAGGTATCAAATTAAAGAGGTTTTTATTCCGCGTTCTTTAATAATTCTTTAATTATTGTTAAAAACTCAACATTAAAATTTAAAAATACAGCTTTTAAAAAAATATTTAAAATTTATTGCTATTAACAATAGCAATGCGGAGACCCTGCTAATATCTTTTTTAAATCTATTTCTTAATTTTACTAAATACAAAGTAAATTACTTTGACCATCTATCTTTCATAACAGATTGTAATTTTCACAGATGGTTGTGCATATTTTACTTAATTTAAGTATATGAGTTGGTATCACTGGTAAAGCCAGGTTTCCAAGCGTCAAATTTAAATTTAAATCTTGTCCAGGGGCGTATCAAGTGGTAGTGCTCGACACGAACATTTTTTGCCGAAACTGGCCGAAGCCAAACCTTCAGTTGGTCAAAATAATAACAAATTTTCAAACAAAATAATCACGGGGGCGGTAATATCATTTTGAAACACAACAATATGTATTGCGACTTTTTTTGATTTTCTAATATTGCATTTTACTATTACGTAAGTGTTGGTGTTTGATCTGTTAAGTTTTGATACAAAGACTGCTTGATATTGTGGGTTAAAAATGAGGTAGAAGCGCTCGTATAATAAAATCTTCAAGTATGCTCGATTAACTCTTTTTGCAATAATTCAAATTCGGTGAAAGATATTAAAATTGCATACGTACACATGTAATATTTTTACGCTGAACGCTTTTAGGCATCTCAATTTTTACCGTTTTTGAATTATTAGAGATAAATTGAATTTGTCAAACTTATAGTCCAATCAATAGGTACAGAAATGATTGCAAATTCTTATCAGGAAAAGCAAAAAATTATAACTTCAATCAAAAAAGGTAAATGGAAAAATTGTAGGTTTTAAAAATACTAATGCAACCAAAATTATTTAAATCGGTTTTTATGTCTTTAATCGAGTTTTTAGGGTTCTATACAAAGTACAGAAAGAAGCCTTATGATCTGGCTATGTGTTCGTTCAAAGGATTAAAGGATCAAAGAATTGCGATGGTTGCGATTGAGTGAGGCCAAAGGTCGAACATCCACATCTTCTAGTGACGATAAATACCAATCGTAAAAATTTAATTACTGTAGTATTTCTGATATTGCATTATATCAGATAATTAACAACTTTTCACAACCTAGGAACTGGCCGCTAAAGCTAGTTCCACATTGTTTTGTTCTTAAATGCTTATGCTATTTACTAAAAGTATAGCCGAAAAGCTCCTTTTTGTAAATTTTGAAAATATTGTTTTTTTCTCAAGATAAGGCAATTTTTTCGAAAAAAATACATTCTATAAAATCGGCTCTTTGCTCAAGGGATGATCGTAGAGTAATAATCGAGGGCTTATTTTTCTTCAGAGTTGTACTACAAAGTTAATTAACAATGGAATTGATTTTATCAATTTTTAGTATTGAAAAATGCTTTTAAAACTGTTGTCATTTTTGAAATTAAGTTTTTTCGAGATAACTTTTCTAATCTTCAGTTTTTCTAAATGATATGAGAGACAATAAATAGCTAGCATTTTTTAAAGTATGTCTTTCCTAAAATGAAAACTTAAAAAAGGGACAATATATTTAAACGTATTTTTTGATATTAAGAATTTATTCTATTGTTAATTAACTTTGTAGTGCAATTCTTAAAGGAAAAATGAGCCCTTGATTGTGACTCTACTATCATGCTTCGGACAAGAGCTGATCTTCGAGAACGTCTTTGTTTTGAAAAATATAATATTTACAAAAAGAAGTTTTTTCAACTTGCTTTAAGGCAGTCACCCCGTGTGACGATCATTTTTTAAGTTGTTTTTTGGGATTTTTTTATGACGAACAATAAAAATATAGAGGTTTGGACTTTTTTCTATATATTTATTGACATTTCAACAGTAAGTCAGAATATTTTCAGACCAAAATTTTCATCATAATTACTCCAAAAGCCAAGATTGTTTGTCGACGGTCGCCATGATTCCGGCTTATTGGCTTATCTGAAATCAAAAAAACGAACGGCATTTCAATCTGTAAAGCTGTGGCTATCGAATGAACTAGAATCATTCAAAAATATTGGTAATTTAATAATTGACATGTTTTTGAAAATTAATTTTCAAATTTCATGATTTTATTTGATTATTTTGTTACGAAAACGAAACAGCTCGGAATTTTTTAATTATTTTAGTTGAATTGATGACCATACATGTTGCGAATGTATCATTAAAATTTTAAAGCGATGGGTCATACGGTTTTTGAGATATTGTGGAGACCAGTTAAAAAAATGTAGTTTTAAGAAAATCCCGTTTAAGAAGTTTAAATACGATTTAAATCAAGTTAAAATCTTTCGTCACCATTAATCTACTATGCCTGGTCCATAGATAATTCCTTCTTCATCTTAGAAGTCCCTTAAAATTGCTGGCTCCGTTCTTGCTTCAATCCCAACGAATGAAAAGGAATACCGATAGTTCTGCAAAGACAGCATTGCTTGACTTGTAGAATCTTTGTAATATTTTTAAAGTGTAAATGTGTGTAGAAAATTGGAAAATCACTTTACCAGCATATTCTACACATGTTTAGGAATCAATTTATGAAATAACAAATTCGATTTTTTCGACATATCACACGGGGTGACGGGTTCCAGTAAATAGCAAGCATTCAAATGTTAATATGTAAAAGATATGGTAAAAAAAAAATAAAACCGACTTCAAAAAAGCTACTGTGAAAAAAATGCACTAAAAAGTAAAAAATAATTACGTTATTTAGTTACTTTAACTATTAGCTGGCATAGGTGGTCAATTATTGTTATCTTTGGAGTCGGTGCCAGTCAATCTGGGTAAATTACTAAAACTAAATTTCTTAAAAGTTTGGCTGGCACCGACTGCAAAGATTACAATAATTGATCGCCTATGCCAGCTAATAGTTGAAGTAACTAAATAACGTAATTATTTTTTACTTTATAGTGCATTTTTTCACAGTAGTTTTTTTTGAAGTCGGTTTTATTTTTTTAATTTTTATTTTTTATTTCATTCTTTTTAGTGCATGTTGCGTTCCGTAACTATTTATCGAAAGCGAGTATGGGTAGACCTACTAAACGCAAAAAGAATTTTGAAAATCCGATCATAGTTGATATTATAAATGTATTTACTATGTAGTCTTTACCTTATACTTAACGTACTACAAAAGTAGGGTACTTAAGAAAAGATTCTGACCTACCGGGCAGAAACAGATAATAAACCAGGTACAGGTACTCAGTACTTAATGCGTTATTAAACCGATTTTGAGGAGAAGTTTGAGGGTTTTTCCGGTTTATCTTCGAAGTTCACGATCCAATACGAATGAAATTATAATGGGACCAACTTGGAACTATACTTGATTCAACACCGAAAGAATTTTGAAAATCGGTTCATAAATGACGGAGTTCTGAGGTAACAAACATAAAAAAAAATACAACCGAATTGATAACCTCCTCCTTTTTTGAAGTCGGTTAAAAACAAAACAAAAACTGCATTTGTAACGGTTTTTTCGATTCTTTTCGAAAACTAGTTATCTTTAAAACCTACAACTTTACCATTTAATTTTTTTACATTTAGGATTTTTTTAGATTAAGTTCTCCATTAAATCTCCAAATCTTTCTTAGGAGTTTTTTCTCTACGCGCCTATAGTTTTCTTTTCCTGATAACAATTTGTGGTAATTTAACATTAGACTTTTACAAATTGATTGGACTATTAAGCTCTCGTGGTGATGACTTTATTGTCCCAATGAATGTAAAGCTTGTATTTATAATTTAATTTTTCTAATTGCGTTTTTTTTTTCATGTTTTCTCTTCCTGTTTCGTTTACGACTTATGCAAGGTAAGATTTAAAACATATTTCTTCTAAAAGTTTTACTATACCAAAATTAAATATATTCAACATGAAAGTCCCAAATTCCTTACCAATGAATTTTAATGTACCACCTTTGGGCATAATTCAAAATAATAAAGAATTGACAACCAATTCAACTACTTATACTTCTTTAAGCGAACTTGCTAATAGTCACTTACATAAAAATCAACCTAAGTTCAGCTTAAATAAGCCTGCGTTTTCGAATATCGGTGGCGGTACAGATTATAATATTCCACCTTTAAAACTAAATAACATCACTGACCTAAAAGCAGTTGGAGAAATTGAGAGAAAGTCTAATAAAGATAGTGTTGATGGTTTATGGCATGTGGATCTCACGAAAGCTCTTAGAGATATTAAGAGTACACCCTCCAGTAAGGCAATATCCCAATCAGACGATGAAATTTTTATTCCTGAATTTATTGATTGTGAAAATGATACCAAGGTTTTACAAATCATACAAGATCCTTGCTGCATGAACATGGCCTATGTTTTGAAAATTAAGTATGGACATCGAAAAGCTGCTTCCAGTTTCGGGAAGGTTTTGTGTCGACGCTATAAAAGGGTGAAATCATATATTAAGCCGGATGACGATCGAGATATGTGCGATATAACTCCTTTTAAATTTGATATACCTTCGCCAGATGACATTATACTCAGCCATTTGTCCAAAAATAAAAATTGAAATTGACAATAAATTAAAACGTACGCGAACGGTTCGTGTGAAGCGGCATTCATTGTAATTTATTTTTAACTCATTAATTCAATTGATGTTACAATACCGATTTTTTAAGATTTTGACCATTTTTTGGTATTTTTAAAATTATTACATGTATTTTAACGCATTGCGCAATATTTTATAATTTTGTGTTTTTGAATTTGTTGTAAAATAAATTTATCTATAATTGTCGGTATTGCGCAATATTATACAGTCGGTATTATTAATATACTTTTGAACACTTTATTGTTAGGTAGTGGTAGATATAAATTATTTTGCGTTTCAAATTTTAAATTAGTTATTAATTTTAAGTTCTCGGGCGCACTTAGCCTTTAATATTATGGTGGTTGATGATATTTGTGATTTGATAGCAGGTAATTTTTGATTTTATTTACATTTTTTTTTGTAATAACTTGCAAATTTTGGATTTATTTTATTTTAAGAAACAAATAAGTACATCAACTAATAAAATTTGAAAATTTTTTATATTATTAATTTTGAATAAACATAGGTTATTAGTAACCTGATTTTTTGATTAATAATTAGCAACCTGCAGTTTCTCAAGTGCAAATGCCATTTTTTCTCCAATCAAAACTTGGATTATACAAATTGGGTGAAAATAATTTTGATATTTTTCCTAAAGCATTACTATTTTATTTAAATGGATTTATCTACATTTTTTGAAAATGATAGTAAACAACCTCGTCAATGAAAGTGAGTCAAGATTAAAGAAACTTTTAGGAACATTCATTGTTCTGAATCATAATAAAAAATTAATATATTATAGCAAATATAATGGCAAAGTTTTGATCAATTTATCTCGAACAATTAAATGGTTTAGTTTTAGAGCATAATGAAAATTTAAATGGTTTTTAGCGCCCAATTTTCAAATTTAAAAAATAATCTTATTTACTCATCAAGTAAACAAAACTGAAAAAAATCCATGTGGGGATTCCCATGGCTGTAGTATTTTATGCGGTATTTTTTATCTATAGCCTTTTTATCAATCTTTTGTCTATAGAATTTATCGAGAGTATTTTTCCTTGAATCGTAAGGTTTATTAATTTTCATAAAAAAATATTTTAACTTTTGGATTTAAATTAAAATTTTGTTTTTACATTTTTGGTGTTAAGATGGGGCCAGCCGCTTATTACCTCATATCAGATTTGAGGGAGTATTAAAAATAATCTTTTACTCTTCAAGTAAACAAAACTGAAAAAAAATTCGTATGGGGATTCCTATGGCTGTAGTATTTTAACCTGTATTTTTTATCTATAGTCTTTTTATCAACCTTTTGTCTATAGAATTTATCGAGAGTATATTACAGTGATTTTTCCTTGAATCGTAAGGTTTATCAGTTTTCATAAAAATATTTTAACTTTTGGATTTAAATTAAAAAAATTTTTTTACACTTTTGATGTTAAAATGGAGCCAGCCGCTTATTACCACATACCCGATTTGAGGGGTGTTTTTTCAAACCATAAATTATAATTCATTTTGTTTTTAATTTTTAACTGTTTGATTTTTTCGCTTTTCTCGTCTTCCAGTTTCTAGCATTTTATTACTTCTTATCTTCATGTTATCTTACTTAACATCTTTAAAATACATCGAATTTTTTTTATCAACATTATTTTATTTATTTAATCATTCCAATATGAAAATCCAGAAGGTTCATTAAATTTGAACATCGAAGAAGCTAAACGAAGGGAAAATTTTAGAACTTAAGACATTGTCGGAATAAGTTGCAATGGACTGCAACTGTGTCAGATTTGGATGTTAAAAATAACGAATGACAGGACAGTGGTGGTACAATATTAATAAATGTATCAATGTCAAATTTCTTTTCCATAATAGGAAAAAAAATTGATATTATTTGGGAAAAAATTCAGTAATTATTCTTCTTGTTCTTATAAATAAATTATAACTTATTTTCATACTTACACGTCAAAATATTTATGTCTGGTTTCACAAAAGGTAATTAAAATTTAATCTGATTAATTGTTATATTATCGTAGAATTTTAATCGTATATTAAATTTTAACTTGGGTTTTTGAAACCAGACGTCAAAGTTAGACTCGTGGTTTGGCTTATTTAAATTTTGGAAATACGAATTATTTAATTATTATAAAATAATAACTACTAGTGTGATTTTCGTTTTCGGTCAGCAAAAATTATATGTGTTTTCTAATCTCAATAATTTTTTCTTATTTAATAGCTGGAACGATACTATTGAAAGAAATAGACGTGCCAATCATCAAAGTAATTACTCCTGCTGCAAAAAGTGCCAACGTAACGAAGGGTTTTGATTTAGCTCAAAAACCATTTGATCGTGTAATTAGAACTCCACGTACACAATCGCCTGCTTCTGGGCGAGTAACACCAGTTAATTTTCAATCGTCTTCTGATCAAATCAATGATGAAATCAAGAATATCAAGCCAAAGGAAAAAGGAATTAATGTGGTTGCACAATACAAGAAAGAACGCGGCAATTCGAAGGAACACCTGTACATGGTCGTTATCGGACATGTCGATGCAGGAAAGTCTACGCTCATGGGACATCTCTTGTATTCGTTGGGACAGGTTGGTTAAAAATTGTGCGCATTTTTATAATATAATTTTATAATTAATTTAGGTGAACCAAAAAATTATGCATAAATACGAACAAGAGAGTCGTAAATTAGGCAAACAAAGTTTTATGTATGCGTGGGTTTTGGACGAAACAGGAGAAGAACGGGATCGCGGAATTACCATGGACATTGGAAGATCTCAATTTGAAACGAAATCAAAACTAGTAAGTTACTTTATTTTGTGGTAGACATTTTTATAGTAATGGTATTTTTAGGTCACATTATTGGATGCACCTGGTCATAAAGATTTTATACCAAACATGATTTCGGGTGCTTGTCAAGCAGATGTTGCGCTCTTGGTAGTGGATGCCACGCGTGGTGAATTTGAGACCGGCTTTGATTATGGCGGTCAAACACGTGAACACGCTCTTTTGGTACGATCGTTAGGCGTGGTTCAACTTACTGTTGCAATCAACAAATTGGAAACCGTCGGATGGTCTGAAGCGCGTTTCAACGAAATTAAACAAAAACTTGTGTCGTTTTTAAAACACGCTGGTTTCAAAGAAAGCGATTTGTCTTTTGTACCTTGCAGTGGCCTTACAGGACAAAATTTAATAGAAAAACCAACGGAAAATGAATTGTTGTGTTGGTATAATGGACCATGTCTGATAGAAGTTATTGGTAAGTTAACGAATTTTAAGGCTTTGTAGTTTTTAATTTGTTCGCTTTTTCAGATAGCTTTAGATCTCCTGACCGTCCAATTAGTAAACCATTCCGCCTTTCGGTAAATGACATTTACAAGGTGAGTTCATTTGTTATGTTTATACAGGGTGTTACTTTAAGGGGGGTAATAGGGTAATTTTCATGAATTTTTTTTAACATATTGAGATGACCCGAGCTTTACAAATTTATAAAATTTTCTTATTTTCAAAATTAATCTTCTTCACTCGGTGTACATCCATTATTTATAGCTATGAGCTCTTGTAGTTTTTTAAAATCGTCAATTAAAAATTAAAAATGTTTAACTTTTTTTTGTAATCTGTGGCCTTGCAAGCGCACATGGTCTTTTGCATCTGGCCACGCCTGGTTAAACAAATTTGTTGCGATTTAATTCTACGCATTGACTAAATTATCACAAATTCTTCAACTTTTCCGTGTTTATTTAACAATTTGCACTTTACCATAATTAATTTAAACAAAAACATCAACTCAACTTAACTTATTTTATTGATTTTCAAAAAAAACAATTAACAATTTAAATTTTTATTGCGGGAATGATGTTCGTCCGCTAATCTACTCGACGTGAAAGCGTCAGCCTAAGTGTCCCTATTCAAGCCGCTCTTTTTTCTACTTTTTCATTCTTCCCACCTTATTTACATAGCAAATTTTTAACTATTTTTTGATTATATACAATATTATAAATAAATAAATAATAAAACAAAATTAAACTTTAAAATAATTTACAAAATAAATGAATTATGATTTTTATGGGATTTTGAGATTAATTTATACATATTGTGGTATTCTGTTTAGTAAACGAGAACCCTTTACTAAACAAAAATTTACTTCGGCTTGCGTTATGGTCGGAAAATATGAGCTCTTTTCAGGAGTTGGTTCTAGTGGTAGTTCTCAATTACCGCTGAGAGGAAAATTTCTTCTCAAATTATTTTCTATTAATCTAAAAATTATTACTTGGAAAAATTTAAATTCCACTTCGCAAATTTTAAATTTAATTTATTATTCTTTTCAAGGTTTGAACTTGCGATTTTAATTTATCCAATTCAACGGCATATCTATCACGCCACATGTTCGCTCTTACAAATTTTAATTGTTCTTTCTTCAAATAATCAACCTATTTCTATTCGGCAGCAAAATATTAAAAAAAACTCATTTTCCAAAAAAATGTATTAATGCACACGCATCAAAATCACTTTATTTATCTCAAATAAAAATGCTACTCATAACTTCAAAATTTCACATCAATCTCACAATTCAAATTTTATAAATCAGAGCCAAAAACTTGAACAACCGCTTCGGCAGCCATTCTTTGGCAAAAAGCCTTTAATTTCCTGTGATTGGTGCCCACCTAGCCAATTTTACAAAGTTACAACTTTTTAAGTAATCCAAACATTTCACTAAAATGCATAGGGTGGATCCAAATCACTTTGAAACACCACAATATATTGAAGAACATTTACTGAAATTTTGAAATATTTTTCTTGAAAAAGCTCAGAGATATTAGCTGCTGCACGTTGTAAGTCGCAACCAAACCGGATGGGCAGTTTGTGTACATCTTGGAGGTCACAATTTTTATCTGAAATTAATTTTAAAAAATGCCCCTAGCTATTAAAAATGTAAAAAGTTTATCTTCAGAAAAATCTTTGCTGGATGGCATACATCTTTAATTGAGCAAGAGACTCTCCTCCAAAATTTCAAATTATAATTTAAAAATATAATTTTTTGTATCATTTATAAATTGTTTAAAATTTTTCAAAATATTGCAATGAAAATTGTTTCCATAAAATATTACCTTATGCTCATGTAAATTTCTATGTATGCCGTACTCAGCTGGTCAACTTATTACACCAATTCCTCGTGGTTTGGCAAAATTTTAAATGGTTTTACAAAAAATCTTCATAAATTTTATCAAGCAGCATTTCCATTTAAACAAAACAACTTTAATAACATTTACATTGCCAACCTAATCATTTACAAATAAAATTTTATGTACAGTACTACGTTTACAAATTTACTATTTACAAATCAATAAAACAATGTTTTTAACGTTTCAAAACACGACATTATATAAAGAAAATGTGTGCTAAATTTAATAAGGATTGATCAAAAACTCTGCGAGCTAGAGTGTACACAAGTTCAAAAAAAGTATAATCAATAGAGAAGTGGTTTAGGTAGTGTAACTCGATATTAATCATATCAATTTTTTTTAGAATAAACCAAAAAATGCACAAACACTTTTTAGAAACTCAAATGTTTAAGTTATCACTAGAGCACGAATTTTAGGACGTAAAAAACATTCAAAAAGGCACAATTTTAGGCTATAAAAATCATCGAAACAGGTGCAATAATGAAGAATTTAGGCATTTTAGGCAATATATTTTTTATTATAAAAACTTATACTTATTATTTAAAAAAACTACTAGAAATTCTCAAACATCAAATTTTAAATTAGCGTAGCAAACTAAATATTGTTCTAAATTTTTTAAATTTTCTTCGTTTTTCTGTTAGTACGGATTTATAAGTCGGAAATAATCGTTCTACGTCACATGAAGTTACAGGACAAAATTTAAACGAAGAACTCATAATTTCTAGATTAAAAGGTTTTCCGAATCGATAGCTTTACCATTCTGAATTTCGACTAAATCATGTACTTGCTTGGCTCCGGAATTTTTTGAACTTACTTGAGTAAATTTCTGATATGCAAACATTTCTATTTTTCCTGGTGATGTCTATTTTCACATCGGCGATTATTTTATATGACTCGGTAAGCGGCATATCAAAGCTTTTAGTTTTTTAATACTTTTGCTTAATATTATCTTAAAGTGAGCATTGATATAGGCTATATCGTGTTTTACATTTTTTAAACAAAAATAATATTGGGCTAACTCAACAGACTTGACACAATTTTTATCGAACCTTAAATAATACTTTCGGCAATATGGAGAATAAATTTATTATTGTTTAGGCGTTTTAGGCATTAAAACTCTATTTTAGGTCACTAACATAAAAAATAGGCATTTAGGCAAATTAAACTAGGGCTCAAAATGTTCAAAATCTCTTGAACGGCATTTCGATATAAATAATTTTGAATTGCCTAAATAAATGACAAAAAGGCAAATTGCCTAGAATCCGTGCTCTAGTTATCACAATATATAAATACATCGTATGTATATTATCGCAAACGTTTTCACCATACTATGGCATCATCAGGCGATGAACTTCATTCGTTCATAACTTAAACATTTTAGTTTCTAAAAGTGTTTGTGCATTTTTTGGTTTATTCTAAAAAAATTTGTTATGATCAAAAAAAGTAGTTTTGAGAAAAACGCGTTTGAAAACAAGAGTGGCAGTGAAGGTAAATTTAAGGCAGTAATGAATCAATTTAAACAACTTACTAATTAATCAGCTATTCCAGCACCATATTACAGTCCTTCATCAGCTTCATATGTATCAGTTTTAGCTCTGAGCTTTTTTTTCGAGCTTCTTTACTCAATCATCACTTATAACTTTTAAACGATTTGGAATTTTACTTTGAAATTTTCAAGGTATATTATTGAATAGTTCTAGAATCGATTTATGAAAAAAAAAAAAAATTGGATTTTTTGAAACCTCACACGTATTTCCCCTTTTAAGGGAATTTCATGTGATATAATTTTTATAGTATGAAGTAAAAAATTAAATTTCATGCATTTTATGAAAAAATTAAATTTTATCAATTTTATTTTTTAGGGTACCGGTTCAAGTTTCTGTGTTTCTGGCCGAGTAGAAACAGGAAGTTTAAGTGTCGGAGAACGTGTTTTAGTATGTCCGAGTCGGGAAATAGCCTTCATTAAATCGTTAGCTATAGAGGAAGCAACTCAACAAACAGTTTTTGCAGGTGATCAGGTTTCGGCCACAATATCAGGGATTGATATGCAAAATGTGAGCGTAGGCTACATTTTATGTGATTCTCAGTGTCCAGTACAAATTGCATCTAAATTTCAAGTTAGAATTGTTGTATTTAATGTAACAGTTCCTATTACGAAAGGTTTTCAAGTAGGTTTTTTGTTAAGTTTTGGTTATCGGATATAAAGATTTTTGTTGCAGGTTGTGATTCACCACCAAAATTTGGTGGAACCTGCTGTTATTAGTAAATTGATCTCTCAATTGAATAAAAGCACAGGTGAAGTCGTCAAGAAACACCCGAGGTTTTTGAATAATAACTCAAGTGCTATGATCGAAATTCAGGTGTCTCGTCCTATTGCGTTGGAGTTATATAGTAACTGTAAGGAATTGGGACGGATTACGATCAGGATTGGAGGTGCTACTATCGCTGCTGGACTTATCTCAAAAATTATTTTATAAGTTTTACAGTGGCAATTTTGTATAAATTTTGTATGTTTATAATTTCTTCCAATTCTGGGAATTGTGTTAATTTGAAATATTGTTGATTTTTTTAATACATATTAAGATTTTAATATTGATCGTTTTCTATTGAAACCTGTTTATAATAAATGTAATGTGATAATTACCTGTCAGGCGTTCATTTTTTCTAGACGTATTTCTTGTTTAAAGCATGTCGAGGTTAAAATATTTATTTATAAGTCGACCAAGAACAAATATTTACGGTCACGAGGAAAAAACATTTACGACATCAAATATTTGTCGGAAACATAATTTTAATTGCTAGTCAAAAATACATTGTCTTTCTCGTTAATTCAACATGTGAAATATTGAAATTTAAAAATATCTGATGTTAATTAGTTGACAGATTTTTCGTTTACATTAACGAAGCATCGACCTCTCTCAAGTAGAAGTGGTTGCATAAGTTTACGTTACGGTGAGTCAAAATAGTTAACCTTAAATCTTTTAATTTTGTTTTTCGTTGTTATCAGTATTGAGTGCAGTTTATGTTTGTTGAGTGTATCACTAATCACACTGATAATTATTGTTAGTAGCTGCTGTCATTTATGTATTTTAAGGTGACAACAAATACAGAGGTAAATTATTTTATCTAAAATATGTTGTAAGAATTATTCGAAGTTATAAAATTTTATTTCGACAATTTTGAAACATTCACTTTTAATACCAGAGTTGTACTACAGCATCGATAAAGTAGAATAATTTTGTTGTAGAGATTTAATTTTCCAAAATTTTTGATCTTACAAATTTTGTTGTTATTTTGTTCCAAAAGTCAAAAATTGTTTGTGTATTGCGCTGGTTTAACTAAAAATACATAGATGGCGCGGTACTTGGATCACCTTAATCACTCTTCAGGAAAGATGAAAATTTAATCAATTGTATATTATTACTACTCTGCAAGCTTGTAATCAGCAAAAGAGTATTTTACAAAATGCTACTTTTTTTGACTGGAGTTTCCGACCAAAGTATAAAAACAATAGTAATTAAAAAAACTTGAGGGAACCCCCCGAAGCCCTATGCCCAGTGCACCGGGAATGTTAAATGTTAAATTAATTTTTGTTTTATTTTTCAGTTTGGAAATGTCGCTTAATATTGGTGAACTGCCCGACGTGGTAAATAATCTAAAGTGCCTTAATTGTAAAAAAATCTTATCAGTATTTCCGATTCATATATCATCAAAAAACGGTTACTTGTGTGGTCGCTGCTTTCCTTTCACCAGAGAAAAATCTTTGAGAAGAGCTTCAGCTTATGAAGCAGTAGCCAAATTTATAATATTTCCGTGTTGCAATAATATAATTGGATGTAATGCCCAATTGAAACACGGCGATATTATTGGACACGAAAGTATTTGTTCTTTTCAAAAGCGCGGATGTCCTTGCGAAGACGATTCTCAGGACATTAACTCAAAATGTAATTGGACCGGTGGATTAAGTGACTTACCAGTTCATCTAAAAATCAGCCATCCAACTCGTTATCGGGAAAATCCTCTTCAATTCCTCATGGATTTAACGCAAAGCTGTACATTGGTTTACTTTTTCTGTTTCGAACTAAACACATTTGTCATAAACATAGATTACGACAAACTAACCAACTTATTTTACTGCTTTGTTACAAGTTTCGGAATTGAATTGGAACCGAATTTATATAATTACCAGCTAGAAATAAGTAATACGAAGAACTACTCGATTGTTTTCCAAAAACCTGTTACCGAAAATTGGAGTCAACAGCCTGTGAATATTAAAATGCTTGGCGATAAAGTAATAATGGTAGATGTTAGTTCCGTTTTCAATTTAGTCGGAATTACAGCTTTATCGTTGGGTTATAAAATTTCTATTATGAAAAACACAGACATTGAAAGTTCTATTTCAAATAATATTACTAAATCTTCCATTTGTGAAACGACACGTCCAAATTTAGATTGTCTAAAAATAAACCAACAACTGTTAGAGGAAATGGAATGTCCAATTTGTAGCGAATATATGTTTCCTCCTATTTTTATTTGCTCTACTGGTCATAGCATTTGTAGCAATTGTAAATCAAGAATTAGAGAATGCCCCACTTGTCGAGCGACCAATATGAACATTAGAAATTTTGCATTGGAAAAAATGGTTCTGCAGTTTCAATATCCATGTAGATACGCTTCATCTGGTTGCGATAAAATGTGTCTTCACTCCGATATTCGTAATCATGAGATTAACTGTCTGTATCAAACTAAATGTATACTTAAAACTTTATTAAACATATCGTGCGACTTGAGAGAGGAAATTATAAATAATGTTCATCATATTCGAGAGCATCACCGCGACTTAATCATGAACGAAAATTATGAATATGGAATTAGCATCGAGTCGAACATTCCAGTTTCTAACAGAATTGTAATTTCCGATGAAGAAATATTTTTGTTATGTTGTACACGAGTTAAAACAATTATGAAATTTAATGTTTTGCATTTCGGACTGAATTTCAAAGTGGTAAAGTATCGGTACAAAATGTTTTTTATTGATAGTACTGAAAATGCTTTGACTATGGCTATGTCTCAATTATGTCAAGCAGTGCCTGTAAATATGAACGATGCGTTTAAAAAATGTTTGTCAATTCCTATATATATGTTGGAGCCTTTTATTACTACGCATGGCCCCTCTATATTGCGTTATAAATTTATAATTGAAAAAATTTAAATGACTGATTGCTTTTTACTCGACTTTCTGTTAAGTTCCCACTGCTTTGTAACTAATGAGTATTAGCATAGCATAGCATATATCAGTTCTTAGACATAGCTAGAATTTATTTTTTTACTAATTTTATAATATAAACCAAGTGTTATAATGTGCAGTATTTTATTTACTGTTTTTATGAAATCGTTTAAATCGAGACGATTTAGAATAGTTTTTTGTGTTTCTATATGTCTATTTTACAGTTACGATGTTACAACCACTTTGAACAGGTAAATCTGTATTTTTATATAATATATAAAATAAAATCAATGATAAAAGCAAAATGTTTTTTTTAATAGTTGAAGGGCACTTGCATAAATTACAATTACACTGCCGTATTGCAGAGAACTCGTGGAATCTTGTCTGTTATTTATATACCACTCTTGCACATGAATGAATTAACGAGAGATATTTTAATAAAAAAATCACTAGGTAACTTGTAAGTGAAGGCTGCTCAACCCTAAAATCGTGGATCATGAAAGAAAGAATTTGGTTAATATATTTATTTATTGCATCAGTGGTAGATAGATAATGGATAAGAATCCTTTTTCGAGGCTTTCACAGTGAAAAGAACATTTTTTTGTGGTGCGACAGCGACGTGGATGAAAACTCGGGTCATCAGGTATGAAAAGTTTTGATACCTATCTTTTCTCTAAATATTTTCAAATTTATCTACCACTAAAAATATTTATTTGTAATATTTTATACAGGGTGTCCCCGTGATCGTGGAGAACCTTTGAGGTGGTGATAAAAGACTTTTCTAAGACAAATTTTTAAATAAAAATTTTGTCCAAGTTTAAACCCTTGAGGGGTACCTCCCTTTCAAGCAATTTTTTGAATTTCTGATTTCAAACGGCTGTAGCTCCGATATTATTGATTTTCAAGTTATAAATTAAATTAAGGGAAAAAATAAAAAAAACCCTTTTGCGAACCCTCTATCTCTTAAACGAAACGTCTTAGAAAAAAACTGACGGCCCAAACCGGATAGGAAATTTAACAGGCTACAACTTTAGTTAAATAAATTTATTTAGGAAACCAACCGATTTCACAGAAATTCTGAAATGAACAAAGTGTAGGTAAAAGAAATAAATAACAAACTAATTAACAATAATAAATTAATAAAGTAATTAACGATAATTTAATGCGCTTTATTTTTAAATTACAAATTGATTTATTTATACTTTACCCGATTATACCCGACAGTCACTGTATATAGTCAAGTCATCGTAAGCTTTCATAAAATTGCCGAAAAAAATAATTTTAAAAACATTACGAAAATTATTTTATTTATAATTAGAGGATAAAATAAGAAGTATAAATTTAAATACCTTCGGTAAAAACCATAGTAAGATTGTAGTATATCAGGTTACATATCTCTTTGATTTGTATTAATTTTTCTACACACGTTTACACTTTAAAAGCATTACAAAGTTTCTACACGTCAAGTCTGCTGTCTTTGTACAACACGGAATTCCTTTTCATACGTTGGGATGGCAGGTCTCAGAGAACAGCCTTAAAACAAATTATAAAATAATCAAATCGAGATTTTTAGCAATTTTGTGAATTTATTTTTTATTTTTACCTACACCTTGTTCATCATTTTCAGAATTTCTATGAAAATGGTTTGTTTCCCAAAAAAATTTATTTGACTAAAGTTGTAGTCCGTTAAATTCTCTATCCGGTTTGGGGCATCAGTTTTTTTCTAAGATCTTTCGTTTAAGAGATACGGGGTTCGCAAGAAAAGTAAAAAAGATAAAACCTGAATTTTTTTAACATTTTTTCTTTTAATTTAATTTATAACTCAAAATTCGTTGATTCTAGACGATAAGGGGTTAAGCCCTAATTTGTAGATAAGCGAATGATCTTTAAAAAAGTTCTAATCCATTAAGCCTAAAAAATCAATAATGTCGGGGCTATGGCGGTTTGAAATTAGAAATTCAAAAAATTGCTTTAAAGCGAGGTCCCCCAAGGGTTTGGACTAGGACAAAAATTTTATTCAAAAATTTGTTTTAGAAAAGCGTCTTTTATTACCACCTCAAATGTTGTCAATTGAAGCATTTAAAAAATTAATCGAAATAAAATTTCGATTTGTACATGACCAACTTATTTTATTTTTTGTTTTTTTTTCTGCAATTTCTATAGTGGTTGTTGTGGAAAAAAGATGCATTCGGACTGAAAACTATATTTTTCTACGCGATAGTTTTATATTTGCTCGGCTACGTTTCACTGTACCTCGCATATTATGTAAAATTTGCTTGTCAAAACTCTCTGTTTTTAAGTAAATCTCGTCTACCATTTAACATACATCTTTGTAAGACTACCGAATTCCAAACAGGGGTCTCTGTTTTTAAGTACAATTCGACTATAATAAACAAAATACAATTTAAAATAAAATGATTATGTTGTACACAATTGTAAACCTTGAGTGTAAGTTGTGTAGTAAATCGGTCGTCTTCCAATCGATGTGAGTTTTTAAATTTAAAGGATCAGTTCCTGTGTGAATTTTGTTATCTTAACTGGATAATATTATAATTTGTTATTTCTATTATTATTAATTTATAATTTATTGTAATGTGCAAAATGCATTGTTAGTAATTAATGATCATTCAGTCTAGTAACGATGATAGGAACACCACGGCGCTGCCGTATATCTTTTGTTCTGAGTGCAAGCATTGTACTAGGCGTTTTTTGGATGGAATCGTACTTCATTTGTTTCCTAATGGCTGATCTAGTTTGGGTAGCTTAAGCGCAACAGGGCTCCCACCGGACACTTGTCCTAATTCAGGAATTTGCTAAGCGAAAGGTCTCGGTGAGGCCGTGCTGCTACCATAGCTTCTGTTTGGGCATTTTTAGAGTTTACTTTAGAGTGACGATTCAGCGGGATAGGAAAGGAAAGCCGTCACAAAATAGTTGCTTTGTTAGGGTTCTGTAATCCTATTTAGTCGTTCAGGTCAGGAGCCTGAGCTCTGAGCATGGACCCCAAGAAACGCGTTACAAAGCAGATTTTCTTCTACTAAATCTATGAAAGATTTCTTCGAATTTCCGGAGTTTCCTAAGATTTCCTGATATTTTCTCTTTGATTGCCTTAAGATTTCTCTTGGAAAAAGTTGAAAAAGCACAAAAAAACTCATCTATAGTACTTATTCCTAAGGTCCAGCTGTATAAAGCTCAGGTAGTGTTAACATAGGATCAACTTATGGATGATCTAATCAGAGCGGCCAAAGTCAGAGTTAACCCTAGGAATTCCGCGAGTTAACTCTGATCCGAGTTTGATCTTCTGTTATACAAGTGGGCTTAACATTTCTTTTGATTTCCTCGGATTTCTTAAGATTTCCCTTCGCTTATATTCTGCTGTGTCTAAGCGGTAATGTATGGGCTGCGTATTTAGAAATAAAACAATTGACTTTGCAACCTGAGAAACAATAAAGCAGGACTTTACGTTTCCGTTTACATTTATTTGATGTGCTATTTGATTTTGTTCGTTTATTTATTTTGTATTGTTTAGTTTAAATTGTTTTCCGTTTTACTTACTAATTTAAGTAAAACCTAGAAAGAGACCTAGAAGAGATCAGGGGTGACGTAACGGGTCAGTACAACCTAAACCGTGCAGAAGAAGAAGAATAAGACTTACTAATTTAATTTTAAATGAAATGTTATTTATATTTTTAATTGTTGACATGTTTATGACTCACCAACATGCAGACAGTATGGAACAGTACAGCACAGCCGACATGCAGTAACATTGATTTAGAAAATTAATGCAAATAAAAATCTAGATCAAAGTCAAAATAAAAAAATTATGGGAAGACCAATGAAAAGGGATAATACATCAGGAGCTTTGGGGATATAGAAAATAACAACGGTAAGCATCATTAGTTATTCTTAGATCGAAGGCGGTTGAGCTAATTCGAGAGCTTTGTTAATGTGTTTGGATTGCTTAGGAATAAAGCCCAACAATAATTAGTGTGGACTAGAGGTCCGATATTTTTCGAGTTTGGAAATCGTCTTCACCACGCGTTTATCAAAGTGAGAATCCGACGAGTCTACAGAATTACGAAAGCTGAACATAAGCATTACCAAGAAACTGAAGCATACAATCATTGAAGATAAGTGAAGAAGAGATCCCGTGCAAAAGAAAGTTTTTAGTTTATCAAATCTGTGCTGGCCTACAAGTTGCGCGAGTCCTGTTTGCTATTTATTGTTTATTTACCCAGGTTGCAAAATAAATACTATTTTTATATCGTCAATTGTTTTATTGTCTTACTGGTAACCATTTACTTTCGAAGAACGCCTCGACCCATAAAAGATATCGAGTTAAGAAAGAGTAGGTAAGCACTAGCATACCATCGATTTCCACCTTGGTTGATGCCGTATTTTGAACTCACAGTGAGAACTAGATAAAGATAGTAAAAGGAAAGAAAGGAAGAAGGTTTGAGGTATGCGTTGTACCGCAAATAATCATTACTTTGGTAATTATCTATATCTTTGATTTTATCAATTAAGAGTTTATCTCTCGCACTTCTGATAAACTCAACGAAAGGTTCCAGTTTGGAATCTTCCTGCAATCTTTTAGTTTAAACGTATAAAGGGATCTTCAGTGAAACTCTCGTTAGTATTTTTCTGCACTTTCTAGAATTTTTTTAAGTGGTTTTTGACCGCATAACTCCAGACTGGTTCAGCGTAGGTCATGATTTGCCTGATGACTGTTTTGAACACTGCTAAACCAATTTTGTGCTCAGTTAGCTTTGCCTATTTCGCAAGAGTCCTAGTGTGGTCGTAGCTCCATTTGCTTTATTTATCATGTCTTTGATGTGGGGGGCTTAAAGTGCACTTAAAGTGTATCCTTTAAGTCAAACCAAGTTAAGTAACATTTATTAATTAAATATGTGGTAATGTAATCTTGGCTTTGTGTGAAATACCAGATCTTAGACCTCTATCTTTTTTATCATTGAGAGGGGGGCCTTAGCAAGTAGGACAGAGATCCCTAATGAAACAGAAAATTATCCGCAATTGTATTCTTGTCGTCTTCGCCGGACGCTTACAGGAGAACCTCGTATAGGCGCTGAGTGATGCATTCTTTCTATATAAGAATTAATCTAATATAGGCTTGTGTATAATACCGACTACGTAATTCGTTAGGATTACTTTGTGAGCGTTTTTTGGACGGAATCGTGTCCTTGATTGCCTTTAGACAGGTTTTGTTTTTGTCATTTGTACGCAATATGGTTATACTAGAGACTTGCGCTTAGCCATGGTTCTGGTTGCTCAGGTATTAGCTAAGCAATTGTCTCGGAGTGACCGCACTGCTGTCGTGAGTCCTTTTTGGGTGTTCAGGATAGAAGCAGGATCTTGTGCTGCGTGTTCCAAGATTTTAACACTTTTGCTTGCTTAATCGGCCACAATTGTAGCCCTCGATTAAAAGTTGCCCTGATGAGGCATTGCGACTTTTTAAGCGTTCAGGCCAGGAACCTAAGCTCTAATCGTGAGCGCCGTACTTGGTAGTCGGGGAAAGGAGGGAAAGAAGTGAAAGAGAGAGGACTGAGAGGAATCGTTTATTTTGCAATTTTCGGAGATTGGTTATTGTAAATTTGGGTAGGGGCTGTGGAATGGGCATTGTGAGACAATGCTGGTCCCATTCATCTGATCCGGAGCATCAGAGGCTTGCATTCTTTGATCTGGCTAGCAGGCTGCGTATTGTTGGTTGGATGTTCTTGATTTCATCGCTTAGGTGCTCCAGACTGAAAAAAAGGAGGAACAATTGCAGTCGTGTTGAGGGTGAGGTTGCAGGATCGTTTTTGGCCTCCTGTAGTGCAAATAGTTATCCAGTGTCTTTAGTGCACGTCGTGTAATTTTGTTCTGCATCCACTAAAGTTTTTCTATGTGGCTTTTGATCACCCGTCGTAGACAGGTGCAGCTTATGTTGTAATGAACGATGAATTTTGTAATATGACGGAGTTCCAGAGCAAACCCTGTATCTCCTTCGACTGATGTTGACGGCAGACAGTGGAATTTGAGAAGTAATGTCCTCTTTGGTTATTGCTGGGCTAGAAATGGCTAGATCCATTGATCTTAAAAGAGGAAGAAGGTATCAAACTTGATATCCAAAAACAAAAATTTTATTAAACACCGGTTGGCGGTGGGAAGAACAGAGGGACGGGTGAAACGTGGATGTTCCTGGAGCGGCTGTGTTCTATGTTATAGCCAAGTTCGTGTTGCCCTAGATGAGCGATGAAAGTGGTTTTCTGCAAATTGGGTGAAATAGCAGAGTTTTTCTGCCTGCTACCTGATGTGATAGTCGATGGTTTTATCTATGATGAGGCGTCTGTTTGTGACGTAGTACGGGCAAGCGACAGCGTGTTAGAGGTATCTGTTAAGGACGACTTGAAGCTCTTGATGAAATTGATGACGCTGTTTTCCAGACTGCGACTGCATAGGTCACTGTCGGCTTTATGATTGTCTTGAAAATCTGGAATTTGTTGTTGATACTTTGTGTCATGATACTTTTGGAATTGGCTTGATTACTGTTTTTAATTAAGGTTACACGCACCGTTAATAAAACGTAGACCTACACTTAGACGTAGTAGGCGTTTCTTGCATAAAATATCTAAAAGTAAATATTGATTATTTTCTATATTAATTGATAAATCATTAATTTAATCGCTTTATTTTAATGTCATTGTTATCTGTCAAATTTTAAAACGTTTCTTATTTTAATAAAACCTGTGAGCCCAGTTAACGCGCCAGACCCGACAAGGGAAAATAAAGCGTGCATTGCAACACGCGACAGTGTATGATTTTTATTCTTATTTTTGTCGCAGGTGTGGTCCGGCTCGAAACTGAACTAAAACTCCGAACAGGACTTATAATGTTATTTTATCATAATGTTGTAGAATACACTTACAAATGTAGTCTATAATAGAGGAGAGCAATGGTGGCATGTACCACCCGCTAAAAAAGTGAAAATGGAGAAAAACAAAATCTGGCTATAACCCTGTATTATCATAATTTTTTTAAATGAATTCATCTGGTTATAAACCAAAAAGTTCTTTTTAAAGAGGTTAGGTTAGGTTAAGTTTTTCATTAAATTGTCATAAAAATAATAAAGCTGGAATTAAAACAATAATAGTATATTATTAAACGAGCATATAATATAGGCTATAATTCACGAGGATGAAGTTTTCATCCTTTCAATGGCTATAATTTAGTCATCTGACTGAATTATAGCCATTATGTGCGAGTCTAATACGACGTTTTATCTACGACTCAAAATAATAAATTTTATATTTTTTACAAAAAGTTAATTATTAATTTACAATTAAAATGGAATGTTGACATCTGATTTCGGCATGTGTCAAAGTTGATGTAAATCCACAATTATCCGGGTCATTTTTGAATTTTCCGAAAATGTTTTTGCACATTCGGCTGTAGATAATTTTTTGCATACGGGTGGCATTTTTCAAAATCATAATTTTCAAAAATGTTTGCACTTTTTTTTCGACTTCTTAAAATTTTTAAAATTATTAAACTACAATATTTTCTTTAATAATTCAACGGTTTAATAATTTTAACGCGTTCTTAATTTGCGATACTCAAAAAGTAGCTTATATAGCGAATCGCATTATTACTTTTAACAAGGACCGTTATGGGTAAATGATAGCACTGCCCGCTACCAACCAACACATCGAGGTTCGAATCCCGGTGAAGGCGACTTTTTTGCTAGAGGAATTTGCAAACCGATTACTCGTGGTTTTCAAATATTATATGAAAACATTGATATGACTTCAGTTCGGTGTTTTAAATTCATAATCCACGGGCAAGAACTCATAATCCACGGGCAAGAATTCATAATCCACGGGTGTGGATTATGAAGGGAATTACATTACTGTGATTACGTAGATGTATTATGTACCAGTCGTAGATAAAAGAAATTATTTTATTAAATATTTTAATAGGTACCTATATCTATATCATCATAATCCGTTACAAACTTTAATATATTATTTAAACTAAAATATTACTAAATAAACTATAAATAATGGAAAAGAGGAAAATTAATACACCGTGGTAACTGTGCTATAATATTTACACTTCACAATCATCTTCCGCCGAATTACATTGAGAGTCTTCTTCCAAGTTACTGTTTTCTTCTTCAGAATTTGTTAAACTATAATTTAAAAAATAAATTCATAGAAAATAAGTTAACCCGAGGCGAAAAACTTACCTTGAATCTTCTTCTTCTTCTTCTTCATTTTGTCTGTCTACTTGTTGATTGCTTAGTCGTTTTGGTTGGTTTACCTTTTGTTTTTTGTCTTGCACTTCTACACTTTCTTCTTCGCTCGATTCGACAATGAGCTTTGTTTTCTCATATTTTTTATTTAAAATTTGATTTTTTGTTTTTTGTACATTATCACCCCTCTTGTTTTCAGCAAACTCGTTACTACTGCTTTCATCCGAAACAACTTTTTGCTTTTTTTGATATTTGGTTTTGGGTTTTTTGGTATTTTGCTCAACACTTTCAGATTCAGCCGAGTCAATTGGTTCTTCCGATTGTTGTCTTTTTGAGCGTTTATTCACTTTCACGAGAGGTTGATTGTCGAAATTTTTTTCTATTTTAACATTTTTTACTTTAGCGTATTTTTTGGACCCTTCGGTGTCGACATTAAATTTTTTATTTTCATTCTTTTGCTGTTCTTTTTTATTTTTATATTCAGTTTTTTGAGAATACTCCTGAGTTTTTCTATCCTTTTGATTGTCGTTATTTTTAGAGTTCTTCCTGTTTTCTACGTCATTCTTGTTTTTCTTTTTTTCGCCACTGCCAGCTTGGGCCAATTCGGTGATCGTTAAAAAAACTAATAATAAAATTATAAAAGAAGCGTAAAATCTAAAAAAAAATTTAGTATTATTTCGTAATATTATGTCACTTAAATTATTCTTACCTCATTTTGTCTGATTTCCGAGTTGAAAACGCACTGATAATTTTATAAAATGTTCAAAGAACTTATCAAGTTTTATTATGTGTGTACAATGTATCCTTATCTTATTTTTCAAAATATCTTAGGAAAAATTTAAATGTTGATTTTTAAACACAAATCCTTTTTATCGAGAAGTTCTTTTTCGTCATCGTAAGGAATAAAGCATGTGCTTTTTATTTATAAATTTTGGCAGACGTTTTAAGCCAATAAGAAGATATGCTGACGTGGCGGATAAATAAATGCTATTTATAATTATTGGAATGAGTTTAATCTTAGAAGAGTATGGTGGAAGTAGTAGTAGATTTTGGTATATAAAGAAATTTTCCATACACAGCTTTTTTCTTAAAAAAATTGTAAGTTCAATGTGCGCTAACACCTATTTAATTTATGACTTTATTATAATATATTGCTTTGTATTTGCACAATCCTATTTAACTTTTTCCAAAAACTGCGCGACATTAATATCCAAATAATTAAGAAATGAGTATGCACTGTTTATATTTCATGAAAAATATTTGTTTAACCTTTTACTGTTTTTCCACTTCGTCTAATGTTTATTTTTCTTAATCTTTTTTTAAACTTTAAAAACAAATTATTGGCCATCCGCCGCATCTAAAATTTTGCTGATAAAAGTTGTCTGCTGCAAGCTCAAAGAGGTTTTAAAAAAATTATTTCGACAAAGCCCACGAAAAGTTTTCTTCCGTTTTTTATATTAGAGGTCAAATTTTTGGCATTATTGGGGATGGGAGATGGAGATTTCTGAATAATTTTCTATTATCAGAAACATTTTTTTTATTTCATTTTTTCGTTGTGAAAAAAAAAAAGTTGGAAAAATTCGGTTTTTCAGGATTCATGAAAACGTCGTCATTCACCTTGAAAAGTGAAATAAATATTTCAATTTGAACGTATGACTGGCCGTCTATATGTAGGATGCACATCCTCATTATTGGGATCAAATTTCCAACAAACATTTTGGTTTTTATTTTTTAAATAAAATATACATATTTTTAAATTTTTAAATACATAAATATTTTTTAAATTGATATTTTTATAACTATTATAAAAAAATTGTACGTCAATTTTAATATTAGAAAATATAAATTTGATTTTGGGAATCTTCGAATCTCATTTTTTATCTAATTCTGTATTCAAATAATTAAATCAATTTAGTTTCCGTGTTTGCATGTTGTAAATTATGAAAATAAGCTACTACATAAAATACGAACAGAGACGGACTTAGCCAAAATTGTTCGGGGTCGGGGCGCAATCCTCAGTTAACTAAACGGTTTCTCACCTCTTTGAGGTTAATTCGGAAGAAAAAAACTTTTGTTTTTTTGCTTTTCTACTTTTTTTAAAAGGAATTTTAACGGTTTTAGATTTTTCTGTAGCTTCTCCTTCATCCTCTCATGAGTTTTTCCCCGAACACGAATTATTAAGATAGCACTAAACGTTGCTTTTTAGTCTGTTGTGTTCTTGGTTGGTTGCAATTTATTACGCATATGCCAACGCATGGTCAACTCGGCGACCGGTCGACTTGGCGGAAAAATCTTGTTATGGTTTAAAATTACAAATTTTAAATTAAAATCTTCAAAATATATCGAAGTGGATTTTTGTAAAAAAGTTACCAAACACTTTTTCTCGCTCGGGGTAGCTGTATCTCTGGTGTGCGGAAGCAGTCGAGCTTATTCAGGGGTCGAAAGGTTCCACGTTTGCAAAAAAATATAATAATGAGTTAAATTCGATTATTAAGACTGTTCATCAAAATTAATTTAAACTTTAAAAATTTCTATATTTGCTTCGAGAATCGAACTTATGATTTCAATTTACCAATTCAAATGTGATATCTTCCAGGCCATACGTCGCTCTTTTTAAATACTGATTTTTAAATTTTTAAATCTTCAAAACGAAATTATAATTAACTCCAAAATTAAAAAAAAAATCACTTTTAATAATCATAAAATCAAACTTACAAAAATTTACAATCTTTACGGTCACTTTCGACCAAAATACTCTCAGAAAGTATTCGAATTATAATATTCAAAAATTATTTCACAATCTCAAAAAATACTACTTCCGATTACAAAATACTCAAAATCTTCGGAGCCAAAATCTACACAACCGCTTAATTTTTGGCAAAAAAAGCCTACTCTTCTTCCAAAACTTTAACTGCCACAATTCAAATTTAAATTCAAAAATTATCAAAATATTTACAATTAACAATAGGGGCGGTCAAAATTATTTTGTAACACGAGAATATATAACAATATAATGCAGGATGTTCCCGCGACCGTGAAGAACTTTTAAGGTGCTGATAAAGGACACTTTTCTAAAACAAATTTTTAAATAAATTTTTTGTCCAAGTCAAAACTCTTGAGGGGTACCTCTATTTAAACAATTTTTTGAATTTCTGCTTTCAAACGGCCATAGCTCCAATATCATCGATTTTTTAGACTTAATAGATTAGAACTTTTTTAAAGATCATTTGCTTATCTACAAATTAAATTATAACCTTTTATCGTCTAGAATTAATGGATTTCGAGTTATAAATTAAATTAAAGGAAAAAATGTTAAAAAATTCAGGTTTTATTTTTTTTACTTTTTTTGCGAGTTCTGTATCTCTTAAACAAAACGTCTTAGAAAAAAACTGACTGACCAAACCGGATAGGGAATTTAACGGGCTACAACTTTGGTCAAAAAATTTTTTTGAGAAACCAACCGTTTTCACAGAAATTCTGAAAATAATGAACAAGGTGTAGGTAAAAAAAAGGTTGCCGCTGCCACGACTTCTTTCCACGTGAACCTTAGTTTTCCTCGTTTCCTCTTTTGGGATGGTATCAAATCCAATATTTTTCTCAGTCATCTCTCCATCGCCATTCTATTTACAAAGCATGTATGTTTATACCATATCAGCTGCTTAATTTCTATTGTCTCCGTTAATTCCTTTTTAAAAACCATAGAAACACCGCCTTGGCGCTTTTTTTCTTTGGGACGCTGCTGTCTATGTGTATATTGCAGATAATTTTTATAAAATAAATACCGCCCTTTATTTTTCACGGTCTAATTTGGTCCAGGTAATTGGTCCAGGGCGCTGGACCAATGTTCATAAAAAATCAGAATTTGATTTCAAAAACTTCTAATCGAATTATTGTAAACCTTAAAATTTTTATACTTTACTCGAAGATTAAACTAAAGATTTCAATTTATCAATTCAAAGCAATATCAGCCACGACATACGGACGGCTCTGTTTTAATGTAATTTTATTTTCCAAATCTTCTAATTAAATTAATATCAACTACAAAATTAAAATTTTATCAAAGAAAAATTCTTAATTAAAAAATAAATCTAAAATAATAAAAAATAAATATTTAACTTAAAAAAAATTTTAATGCGGCCACGTTTGACCAAAAATCTTCTCAAAAACAAAATTCGAAGTAACAATATTTGTATTAAAAAATCATAATTGCAAAACTATTCACAAAAAAAATTATATTCAAAAACTCAGCGGAGCACAATCTAGGCATCCGCCGTTTCCGCCATCTTGGCAAAAAGCCTCACTCTTCCTAACTTTTCCGCTAACCTTCCATTTTCAAAAATTTACGACCTTATACTTTAGATTCAAAATTAAAAAAATAATGGAACATCAGGGGCGATCAAATCTTTTCTTAACACGACAATATATTTATGTAGTTTCTCCATACTGGAGCCCTTCTTTTAGTTTTGGTTAGTACAACAATGTCTATTTTTATTCTTTTCAGTTCTTTCACTATTTAATACTGTTTTCTTCTTAGTCCCTGTATATTTCATGGACCAAAAATGTTTGACCGTTTATGTTTGAGCTTTTGTTTTACATTTTGATTATCCGAATTCCGAGACTTGCGATTTGAATCCTTTGCACTTTGTTGCTTTTAAGAAGTAATAGGCAGCAGGCTCATTGCTTAAACCTCCAACCTAAAGGACCAGTGTTGGACCAATGTAATTTGTTAATGAAATTCCATATAGTAGGGTATAAAATTCTACTACCGAATGCAAATCGTAGTTCCGAAGGCAGGCCAAACATCTATGTATGTTAAGAGAAACATTGCGGTAGTTTTTGCTTTGTTATTTTAAAAACGCCTTATATATTTGTTAGTAAATTATTCCAAAATTGGTTATGCTTGCTAGTGTCCTTGAGCCTTAAGAGGGAAACTGACGAGAGTAACTATAATTTCATCGAAATCTTCTCTTGGCAAATTCCACCCCCCCCTTGACGTGATAACGTCTTATAAATTGATATACCGGCTGCACGCACAAAAAATTGTCACGTTCCGCAAGCGAGAGCGCGGAACAAGAGAGAGAGAGGCACGATCGACTTTGCATCATACGTAGACATCATTTGAATTATAAAATGCCATTAAAAAAAACTTGTCCGGCATGAGGTTCGAACTCGTGATCATCAAATGATGCAATTATGTTTCATTCACATAACGCACTAGCCTATTGAGGGTTAATGTAATAACATAGTTTTAATTCGTATTATCTGTTACATAAACATAATTCAATTCAATTCATAAAAGTATGCAATTTTTCATCAATGTTTTCTTATGACGTTATCACGTAAAATTATCGTCCGTAAACCGACTTTACAGACAACCCGCGAGTGCTACGTATGTTTTTACTGAAAAACAATTAGAACTATCAACACGTAACAGCTTTAATTGTATTTTGTGATAATTTCTGCATCAGATTTTAGAAGTGGCTGCGCGGTATATTGCAACGATGCACCTGCACCAGAAACCGAAATCAAAAGTTACCGAAAGTTCTTAGGCAAAGACGTGCGATAAATCATAAATTGTATATATCAATATCGTAATATCGCAGACCAATATTGAAAAGCGCTGCGTAAAGATTTTTAATTATTCATTTTCTTCTTTAACTTTTATTAGGTCTGCGTCTGTTTTTACTCTTTACGTAAACAGGGCTTTGCGTGCCCTCCGAAGCACGGAGACAATTATAAGAAAGTTTAGACTCTCCCGGATTTAAACCGAGTATCTTAGTGTCAGCAGTTATTTGGATAATATTTTAGGATAATTGTATTTTGATTTTGCTGCGGCCGCCTCTGTGTATCATAGCTTGGCACAGCTTTGCTGTTATCGACAGATACAACGACAAGTGAAAAATGATAGAAAACAACATTTATGTCAAAAATAATTCATCAGATTTTAACGAAATTATGTTTTTGAAATTAGGATCGTACATTTTTAAAAAGCATTTTTTTAATTTTTGGTCGCCGAGTTGGCGTTTGACGAATTGGCGTTGTCAAGTTGTCGTTTACCGCTCGGTTCTGGGGCCAACTTAAGTACGGAATCGACCGATTAAAATAAACAATTTCGTACTTAAGTCATTCTCAAGTTTCACTTCAAAAAAACAAGCAAATATTTTTACTAAACATTAAACATATATAATTAAATATAAAAAAGAGAGCTTGTTTGCTTTAATATTATTTATAACATATTCTTGTAAACACGAATTTGTAAGGTATTCTCGTGCCTTTTACTAAATTAATAAATGTGCTTTGATTTGATTGATTGTGAACACATTCAAAGTATTCATTGAATAATAAATTTTAGTGGGATGCTAACCTTATTAGATATATAATCCATAAATCAAACTTGGATTTTAGATCACAGCAGTATAGCCAACGCAATTAAATATTGAATCGTAGTTTCCCGCAGTTTCCCACTCTATAGCCTATCGTTGTAAACTTTACGTTACACCGGAAGGTTGACAGGTTCACCGGAAGTAAAGGTGACTTCATGAATTTTTCTATATAAATTTCTAGATATGAACTTATGTTATGATGCTAGACAGGGTTGCCATAAATATAAGTTATCCTAAAATCCGACGACTTAAAAAAAAATTAGATTTTTTTTCCTTGTTTCAGAAGTGGTAGACAATTGAATTCTCTATGTAATTTATAGAAACAATTTTTTTCCATGATTAACTGGTAAAGAGGTATTGCGAAAAGATCTATTTTTGATATTTTGGAGGGCTTGGCAAAGCAAAAAATATAAAATTTTAATAAGAACCCCAAATCCTGATCATATCAAAAAATCAGAACTACTTGACTTTGCAGGAAATCGCTCATTTCTCGCTCCTGTTATTGAACAGGTATTTTATAAAAGTAGAAAGTGCTGAATGAATGGTTATAATGTTACTTTCTATTCCCAAAAGATTAGCTCGGCCCCTGGGGTGTTTTTATTGTATACAAGTATTTTAGACGGTTATTAGCCTAGTTTGTTAGCTGAATAACTGCTGACATTAAGGTACTCGGTTCGAATCGCGTGCTTCAGAAGGCACGTAAAGCCGGCGGTCCCTCTGGGTTGATGACTTGCCTTCATCAACAACAAAAACCAGAGTTACTGGCACATCTGAGATAAGCCTAGCAAGCTACCTTAGATGTAAAACAATAAATATGCTCATAGCACTAATAGTAACTTCGGAACATCACCGAGGCTGCTGTTAAGTAAAAACAGGTCGCAGATCTAATTAAAGAAGAAGAAGAAGTATTTTAAAGTATAAATTGCACTTGAATATTACAGATCTAGTAAGAAGCAAAAACTGCGAGTAGCTCAAAAAATTAAAAAAGTTCCTAAAGCGTCCCAAACTTGAAAATTACTGATCTAGGGAGACCCAGATCTCTGAGTACTTCAAAAAATTCCTGTAGCGCCTCCAACTCGAAAATTACGGATCTAGGAAGGTGCAGAACCTTGTTTTTAAGTTAAATTCGGCCATAATTGATAAAATATTATTTTAAATAAATTTATAATACGTAGCATGTGGCTATCAAATACTTGCCAAGTTTATTGTTATTAAAACAATTATAGTTCTTTTTTAAGTTTCTCCGAGTTCTATGGCAAAAAGTCCAAACTGCAAAGGCAATATAAGTTTAACGGGTTTTAAATGCTACCTTTAGGGCGTTCTCAGTTAGTTAGGATGTCGACCAAAGCCTTAACATATCGGATCTGCCCTGTAGTTGTGAGGAAAATTAAGAAAATCTAAAAAATATCTAATTATGTTTAAATTAGCGCACTTAAACACTCGCCTATAGGTGAGTAGTTTTTACGAAACGTTTAAGCGGTCATTATAAGCGGAAGTCTGTTACAACCGGATCCGTTATAGCGAAACATCATTGTATTCCATATATTCGGCCTCACTTAGATGTTATTTTTTTTATATCTACCATATTTATCAATTTTACTACTTGTTTATTTTATACGTATACGTCGAATTGAAAATACATTAACTTGTGGATTTGGCAATACGATGATTTGGCGATACAATGATCCCTTCATATTGTAGTGTAGTCTGCTAGTAGAGGATTTGAACTTTGAATTTAAAAGTGCCACTTTCTTGTCTTCTGTCTTTTTTTATTAATTTTCTTTAATCCTTCTTTGAGTAATTAGCATAATTATTATTAGTTAATTATATCTAATAATAATTATAATAAGTATAATTTTTTTGTAAGAGTCTCATAGATCTCATTGAAGAGATCTTATTTGGGCTTCTGTACCAGACGAGCAAAAATGTTTCTGATCTTATTACACACTTTTTTCCTAAAATAACTTAAAGTAAAATTACATTATGGGTCACCTACAAAGGAAGTAGGTACAGTAAACCAAACATCCTAAAATGTGAATGGGGCTAAAAATATAAAAAAGATTTAGTCCTTCCACAAAGCCAAAAGCGAATTTTGAGAGCATCAACCTTATCGTTGAGCTCTAAACGTTAAATTTGGAAAAAATGTAGCCAAGGATGCTGCGAAAGGAATTCAATTCAATTACCAATCAAGAGTCATTTCTGACTTGCACAAAAATTATCTCGTACTTACCACGTGAAGTTCACGTAAACTTTGGATGTTCAGCCGTTAATCGCAATACTACGGAGTTATCACAACTTTTATTTATAATTATATTCGCAAAAATTGATCTCAAAAAATATTTTGGGATTAACCTTTGATACAAATAAAATTCCAGCAGTCAATGCTACAAAATAAATAGAAAAATTTACAAATAAATTATTAAAAAAAAATGAATGTTTTGAGTTTTTTTAAAGAGTGAACTCAAAATATTTTTGTTGTCGAAATAAATGTATGTATGTCGACATCTTTTATGAAATGAGTCAGAAAGTAAATTTTTGGCTACAATTACCTTCAGAGTAATTGTAGACTTCCAAGTAAAAAATGCAAATTGTGCCCGACCTTTTGGCATAAGTAAAATTTATATTATCGGTTAGTCTAAAAATAAAATTTACGTCGTCGCATGGAAATCACTTTTGATGTAAAAATCGCATTTTTCTACCGTGTTCGATTTATTAATTTGTATGCCAAACTGTTTTGCTTGATTTTTAAGAAGTGGGTAGCAAAAGGCGCGTAATTTATATTTTTGTTTTTAGATTTAAAACAAAGAATGGGTAACACAAAGAGCGAATTTTTTGAGCAAGTCAGTGTTGATCCGTGGTGGAAAGATAATGCAGCTAATATTGAAAATAAAGTGAACGAGAGAACTCTAAGTCCAAATAAAATGTCGGAAATTAAAAACGAAATTCATCATTTGCATCAAAGAAGATTAAAATTAATTGCCGAAAAGAAGCAAGAAATGAACGACTTGCGACAAGAAGTTGAGCAACGCAAAATTGAAAATGAAGAATTGGTGCGTTTATTGCAGCAGTGTAATTGTGAGAAAGTTAGTTTGGTGCAAAGAACTACAAATTTTGAAGTTCCGGGTTGTTCTAACGATTTAGAAGTTGAAGATCAACAGTTAAAATTTAAAACTGAAGAATTACTAGTGGAAACGAATGAATTGGAAAACTTAAAACGAGAAAATTTGCAATTGCAACAGCAAGTTTCAGAAATGGAAGAACGTTTGGGAAACTTGGATAGTGAAAAAGAATCTATTGAAAATGAACGGAAAGAATACAAAACTCACGTAATAGCTTTAAAAGACATAATTACTGTTGCCAAACAGCTTCTTTTACTAAGAGATGGCCAAATTAAAGAGGTAATATATATTTTTTCCCATTCTAAATATTAATTAATTTTTTTTTAGTTAAGTCAAAAGATTGAAGAAATTCAAGCTTCTTTGGCGGAGAAAGAGTTAAACATGTTTTCCGACGAATTACGTCAAGAGTATGAAAAGCAATTAAAAAATATGAAACAATTAAGGATTCTGTACGAAGAAAGACAAAGAATGGATAACGCTGAGCGAAATACGGTCAAAAATCATTTAGAAGAAGCCAAAAGGAGTGCAGAATTTCATCAAACTCAAAATGGGTAGGTCTAAACACTTTATATGCTTTTTATTCTACAGGGTGGCTAAATTCAAATTATTGCAACTGCAAAAAACGCATATTTTTTGAAAATCAAAATAAATTTTTATTTCATTTTTCCTGACCGTTTTGGGAAAGTTTTCAAAATTATCAAGCAATCAGTATTTAATTTTTTATCAGCCGCTACGGTATTCCCTCCCCTTTTTCGTTAAACGCTTAACAGTTTGCTTAATGTAATAATACATTTTTCTTGTTCCCCAAAACACTCAAATAGAGAAATTTATTGAATTCTGATGCGGGAGTAGCAGTTGTTTTTAAAATAGATGACGAAAGATTTTTTTAAAGCCGGATTGTGTTGTGCGTCTCTGTATATTGGTGCGAAGTTTAGTTGAAAATATACCGCTTGTTGTTTTCCAAATATTCCGGAATTCAATACCGGAATCCATAAAAATTAAAAAAAATTAATAATGAAAACTTGGAAATAAAATTGTGTAAAGTTATGAAAAACTAAAAAAAAAAAATTTAAGTATAATAAATTTACAAAATATTTGTAAAATAATAAAAAAATGTTAAAAGAATTTAAAACAAAAAATTGAAAGTATTGAACTATTTTTCAAACACTTCTTTAATTTTCTTGCTCTTTTCGTATCTTTGTAAACAATGTCCCAAAAATGTTTTATTTTTAACAACATAGGGGATTGAAAGGGAAATTGTAATCTTTACACTCAAAAAGTTATTCCATACAATTACTGCGATGTTGGAGAGTATTCCATACCTTCCGGTGCGTATTGAAACAACATACTTATAAATAATAAATATTATTTTGTTATCAAGTGTTAAAAGAACTCCTTGTGATAGAAAACTGTCTAATTTAAACTATGAAATGAAAGAGTAAAGTAGTTATTGCGAACTCTGAATAATATTTCTTAATATATTGCAGTACATTTCTTTGCATAGGAGAAGGAAGGGGGGGTATAGATTATTTTCAAAATTTTATTTTTGATCTTATTTTATTTTGTAAAATTTTGTAATTGCAAATTTTGTAACTAGCGAAGAACCAAAGAACTTCTTCTTAAAATGCAATAGAGAAGAGCCATTCGATTTTAGAAATAATTTAAGAAATTGATTATAAAAGTAGTGTAATTAATAAAAACACATATTATTTTGATAAAACTTTAATAATTTTGAAAAAAAAAATAAAATTATAAAATTAGTAGATTAGAATTTAATTAAACATTGGTAAGAGTTTTCAAAATATTAAATTTGGAATTAATTCAAAGACGAAGTTGATAGCCGAGCATATGCATTTGGCATTTATCAATTGTTTTTCGTTTCAATAAATTGAAACTTGAAGCATTTAACTGTGAACTTTTATAAAGATTTATTTGGAAATTTATTGGGACTAATAAAAATTATTTTAATATATAGGAAGAATTACACATCGACCGCACATTTTTAGCCTCCCGCTACTTGTAACGATTTAAATTAGACTTGGCCGTATAGTCACGAGTAAAAAGATTAGACCGATTAAATGTGGAACAATGAATTAAAAATTTTTTAATTAATAATTTTTGAGCAAAAAAATTGCTAAAGTCTCTTCTCTCTCGGATGACAATCAGTCATCATCATCAGCCTTTCAGCTTGGACCATCGGCCTCTTCTCTGTAAAAAAATATTTTATCATTATTTAGACACTACGGTAGCTTAAGCCGGATTGGGAAATGCCTGTAACCCTGTTTCTAATAGTTGACGGTGACAATCATCAACTCAGGAGAACCGCTGGCTTTACGTGTCCTCCGAAGCAAGAAAACGATCATAAGAAAGTTTCTCTTTTAAAAAAGAAATTTTAACTAAATAAACTTTGACAAACTTTACCTATGAATTTAAAAAATTTTCTCTGAAATTATGGTAGTTGAAAGCCTAAATTTTATGGATCATTTAAAATTTTGGGCAAAAAAAGCCTAAAAACTTAATATAATAATTATTCTATTGTATGTTTTAATTTTATACAAGTATATTTAGACATTAATTGCATTTAAAAATGGCGGATCTACTTAGACAGATCATTGCTGAGTCATTTCACTTATTAAAAATATTCCTAAAGCCGCCCTAACTCGAAAATTATTAAAATAAGAAAACCGGATTTTTGCTTTTATTTTTAAATGTTTTTAAATTAACAAAATCTAATTTAAAATAAATTTGTAATAGGATATTTACTGTTGCACTCCTAGAAGGCAACTGCGATTGATTTAAAAATAATTTTTATGTATGTTTTGTTTTAGTGAGTTACAAGCGAGGGTGGATGAATTAGAAAAAGAAGCTTCTGAGAATTACGATAAAATTACAAATTTACAATCTCAACTGGGTTTATCAAAAGCAGAATGTGGCGATTTAAAGACGGAATTATCAGTAATAAATCAAGTAAGAATCCTATAAATGATTGTAACAGTTTAATCATTGCATTTTTCTTTTAGCTGTTTTCCCAAATTTTGGTTGGTTTCAATAATGGTCAAGATATTAATTTAGATAATTTGATAAAAAGTTTAGAAGAGAATCACGACTTGCTTACACAAATGTTTGTTAACGAAGAGGACATTTCCTACACATTGCCTAAAGTACTATTGGATTTGATAAGTCAAGTCAACTCAAAATCTAATCTTGTTTCCGAAGAAGAAACAAATTCCGAAGATGATTTAAGTCAACGTGAGTCCACCAGTACCTTGAGTACGGCAACCGAAATTGTTGAAAATTTGCCAAAAGTATGGAGAGTTCTAACGGAACTCTTGAGTCATCAAACTGCACCAGTCAGCGTACTGAATAATGAAACTCAAGGTGATAAAAATCCTTGTTATAAGTTAGTCGAAACACCAAATGGACAGACGTTGGCTTTAAGTGTCAGCAAAACTTTCATCCGGCTTAAAGATTTAATTGTCGAAAAGAAGTCGTTGGAAAAAGAAACTATGCGCTTAAAACAACTAAACACCCACTTAGAAACAAGACTGCAAGATCAAGAGAAGCGTCTGGAATTGGTATCCAGTGAGTTATCAAAAACATGGAATGTGGTATGTAACGAAAACAATAAAGGTGCATTTGGTTTATTTTAATTTTATTTTAGGTAGGAACAATGCAAAAGCAGCATCAGCAGTTGCACACGCAAGAAAAAATTTTACGCTACGAGTTGGCCCAAAAACGTAAACTATTGAACGAATTAAAGCAAGAATTGGAATATTGCAGGGAAAAATGGATACAGGCGAGAGAAAAAAATTCCCATACAGAAGAACAATGGAAGCAACTGCGTAGTGAATTTGTGGCTAGAAAAAGTGTTATTGAAGAGTTCAATAACAGTGCCGAAAGTGGATACAGTGATGACCGCGAATCTTCAAGCAGTGATGATGATGACCTTTCCGAAAACAAACTTATCGTAGATAATAGTTGTAAAATGGACTCGATAGCAGAACTTAATGAAAGTGAAAATGGACAAGCAATTTTTGAGGTTATACAGGAAGAAATTGAAAATATTGAAAATGAAATTTCGGTTTCTTCGTCTGACGAATCAAAGAGCGAAGAAATACCTGAGTTAAAAGAAAATGTGAGCTTGGTTGATGAAGAAACGCCGGAAACTGTTCAAGACGTGAACGAACACTTGGAAGAAGAATCTTGCCACGAAACAAGAGAAGAAAGACTTTCAAGATTGGAAGAAGAAGCCAAAGATTTGCTTGCGCGAACATCGAAAACCTCCAATCGTAGCATAGAAATTTGTACAAAATTAGATGACCTACATGAGCAATATGGCAGCGATTCCAAAAGTAAACGTAAGGACATAGCGGATATATATAAAAAATTAGAAGAAGACATATTGCAAACAATAAAAAAAACTCAAAATGGTGATTTGTCTCAAAAATGTGAAGAAGAAATTCAGTTAAAAGAAGAATTGGAGAAAGTCGAATTTAACGAAGAAGATTTATGTCAAGCTGGTACCTCTACTACAAAAACTCCTGCAGAAATATTAGCAAAGCGGGAAGAACGTTTGCAAAGAATGGAAGAACAGGCACAACTGTTGGTAAAAAAAGTACAAAATAATTCCGTTAGGGGTTCACAAATTTGTAATAAACTTAATGTACTACATGATCGATATGGCGAAAGAAGAGATTCTTCAGCTGATGCCGGAATAAAACATTTAAATGAATCGGAAAGCGTCGAAGTAAATGATGATGTAAAAATAGTACAACAGGAAGAAGAAGACGATGAAGAGTTAATTTAATTTTGTTATTTAAATGTTCGTGGTATTTCAATTCCGCAGCAAGGTGTAGTTGAAAGACAACCAGTCAATCAAATATTAGAAGTACAAATAAAAATTTAAATATTTTACCTACATAATATAAAATAAATGTAATATAATATACCTAGTGTTTTGTATAATTGTCAGATAATTCTTTTAAAAGATAAAAAGTATATTAAGTTGGTTTTATTTTCTACCACTATCAAAATTAAGAAAAATCTAACCTACACAGGTCGCTTTTTGAAGTTTTGGATTACTTATTTTGAGAATTGGTAAATTCATTTGTTTTTTTTTATCAATAGCTTTGGAGTCAGTTGGAGCTTTAACTGTGCTTCTCCACGTTAAACATCCATCACCACAAAACCTAGAGCCGTAAAAGCGCAAATTACACATTTCAAGAGCTTTCATATGACCCGAGCCTTACAAATCTATAAAAATTTGCTCATTCTAAAAATTATTCTATGCTCGGATTCATTCATTTTTTATAGCTATAAGCTCTTCTTCGGTTATTTAATTTTTAATAAAATTAAAAATTTTTGTGTCTTAAAATGTTGATTTTCAAATGTCCAACTTTTACCTTGTAATGTGGTCTTGTAATCGCACGTGCACGCTCCGCATGTGGATTGCAGCTGGCGTCTGGTGTAACAAATTTGCTGCGACGTAATTTTAATGCATCGACTAAATTTTCACTAAATTTTACAAATTTTCCAATTTATTTAACAATTTGCACTTTACCACAATTAAATTAAACAAAAACATAAACTTAACTTAATTTATTTTATTAATTTTCAAACAATTAACATTTTAAATTTTTATTGCGGGAATGATGTTCGTCCGCTAGTCTACTCGACGTCAAGACATCAGCCCAAGTGTCTTGTACAACCTTCAAGTCCCACTCTTTTCACTTTATATTTCTCTCACCTTATTTACAGCTAAAATTTAACTATTTTACACAATATGATACAAATAAACAATAAAACAAATCCAAACTTTAAAATAATTTACAAAATAAATAAATTATGATTTTTATGGTTTCGAAACACGACAATACACTACTGATGACAACTTTTGAGTCACAAATACATTGTCTGCTATTTATTCTTAAAATTGTAGCAAATCCATTTAATCTAAAGACCATGCATAGAGTAAGAGCTGTACAAAGCACTCGGTTAAAGTAATTTCTATTTCGCTTTACATCGGAAAAAAAGTAGCACATTGCGGGTAAAAATTATTCACTTTGCTTCCTTAACAAACAATATACTATTTTGCGTGTCGATAAATTTCAATACGATAAAAAATATCCTTACATCCTTTAAAAGTAATTAAGTTACCAAAGAAATATTTAAAACCAATTTTTTTTTTAAATTTTGATGAATATCTACAATCTGTTTCGATAAGAAATATTAAGTAAATTATTTTACAATATATTAACCTATATTTAAAGGCTTCAAACGATCTCCTAACTAACCGAGAACACCCTAAGCGTGGGGATTAAGAGTTTTTATGTTTCATGCTTTTATATAATGGTTAGTTCAGAAAATGCAGACTTTGTGTGCAATCAAGTTATCGAGAACACCACAATATATACTATATTATAATTATATAGATAGAAGTAAATGTGGTTGAATTGTCTTTTTTTTTTACTTTTCATTTTTTTTTTAGACACTGTGTAATACATACTTACATAGAAAAATAATATTTAAAAAACAATAAAAAAGATAGTAATTTACATTTAACAGGTTTGAACTTATATTTGTATAAACAAGAAAAATAAAAATGAAAAATTACAAAATTTTTTTAAATACTAAGAATTTTTGAAAAAAATTACGTTATAAAAATATGATAAAAATTTTGTAATACGATATAAAGGCTATTATTTCACGATTATTTCCAATCATCAGTCGTATATAACATAAGAAAACTGGAAAAATAATGAGAATCAAGAAAATATATACCAAACAAATTGAAAAATTAAAATTAAAGAACTAAAAAATTTAAAAAATTATTTTAGATTGAATTGAAAATATGTAAATCAATCTACTATCACACTTCACTTAAAAAATTCATTTTTTAGTTTTCTATCTATACAATATTTAAATTATTTTGTATGTTAGGAAATAGTAATTAAAATAAATATCTAACTTTCGTTACAAATTACAAACTTTTTTTTGTCGAAATGATCATTAATTTTACGATGGCGTAGTAAAACTTTTAAAAATACTTGAAATGTGTAGTAAGTAAGATGATATTTCAGAATTTATTATTATCTTATCAATTAAAGTTTTACACGCGAATGAATTACAACAAGAATTTTTCTTATTGATTGGTTTAAGTTATTATAAACAAAATATTTATTGATACACATATTTTATATATTATTGAAAAGTATTAGTGTTATTTAATAATAGTTGTCGTGATGTCTAACGACGGTGAGTTTTTTTTTAAATAATAAACAAAATTCATCAATAAATCTATTATTAGAAGAAAAATAATATATTTTGACTAAAAGTTGCAAAAATTTGCATTTTAGTCCTAATAACGACTCAAAATTTAAATAATAATTTAAAAATTTTAATTTAATCAGAAGAACTTGTTTTCAAAATATTTTAAATTAAAAGTTTTAAATTGAACAAGTTGATTAAACATTAAATTATATATAAATATTGTCGTGAAATAAAACGAATTTGAGCCACCCTGTGCTGAATTGTTATTTTTGTTAATTTAATTTTTAAATGTTGGAGGTTGAAAAGTACAAGGTGGGGACTAAAGGAATAGAGATAGTTGACTTTTAACAAAAATGGCCGTCAGAAGCGGTTGTTTAAATTTTTGGCTTTGTGAATTCTTATTGCGATTTTTGTGAGATTTTTTTGATGCGAGTATTATTTTGTAACAGTGAAATTTGTAAATATTGCGATTTTATAATTTTTGGCCGGATGTGACTGCAGCTGAAGTTATTTAAAATTTTGTGAGTTATTTTTGATATTTTTTTGGATTAAAGTTGATTATTTGGACGAGCAATTTTTATTTAATTAGAGGTAAATTTTAGATGTTGGAAGTTGATATTGATTTAATTGAAATTGAAAAGTGAGAAATTAAAATTTGTAAGTGTGTGGCGTGACAGATAATCCGTCGATTTTGATAAGCGAATATCAAAAGTTCAAAATTTAGAAGTATAAAAATTTTACGTTTAAATTTGAACAAGTTGGATAGAATTATTTTAGATAACAAATTATTTTGATTGAATATTTCATTGACGACGAAGAAGATATAGTCACAGGAATTCACTTTTGAGGTCGAATTCTTCTACCGCATTAAAGAGCTAGTCGGCGTAACCTCAAGTGTAGTAAAGAATTTTTTGGATTTAAAATTCCAAAAAATTTTACCAATTAACGAAATCCAATTTAAAATAAAATGCTGACCAATCCAAAAAAATTTAATAAATTCTCCAAAATAAATCTTCTTCAAAAACAAATTAATAAATCGTAAACCCAATGTAAAAATTTTAGTTTTAATGTAAAATAAAATTTTACTTTTATTCGAAAGAAACACAGTTTGATTTCTTGCCTTATCCAAATCGTCGAGTTATCAGACACAACACTCGTTCGCTCAACTATAACTTAAATTTTCCAACTTTAAATTCAAATCGAAAATTGCAATTTTAACTGCTTTTTCCAAATCAACCAAATCTATCCAAACTACTACCGTTCGGTAGCAACTCATCAAAAATATCCAAATCCAAAATATCAAAAATAATCATCCAAAATAGGCGCAATAATGCATTCGCATCAAAATTCACTTTATTCAATCAAAAATATTAGAATATAACTCACAAATTCAAACTTATCAAAAATCTCAAAAATTGCTTTGAGCCAAAGTGGCACAACAGGCTCGGGCAGTCGCTATCGGCGAAAAAGCAAATATCCTCGTCAATTGGCCCCCACCTGTCCAATTTCACCACATCTAATACCCCCGTTTCTAATGGCAGTTTTGAGCGCAGCTGAAAACAAAATTAGCAAAACCTCGAGAGTGTTTCAAAAAATTAAATCTAAAAATTTTTTTACATGACATTACAGTATTTATAATTAAAATAAATTCAATTTCAAAATTTATCAAATCAAATAAAATAAAAAAAGGCTTATCTATCATTCAAAATCTTCATTCGTAATCCATTCTTTCGGTTTCTATTTTTTTTCTCTTCGGACCTTCCACAAATTGATTTTAGCTTGAAGCGTCTACTTCACCGGGATCTTGTTTCTTGTCTTCCACCCCCGACTTATCCAAAACTTCCAATTCCTCTTCTTCTTTTTCATGGCCTTCCGTTTCGTGAGATTCCGCTCTGCAACTTTCAATCTTGTGGCTTCCTGCTTCATAATTTCCAATTCTATCGCCTCCAATCTCAAAGCTTCCCGTTTTACAATTTCCAACTTTTCAAATTCTAATCTTTTGGCTTCTTCTTTTTCAGTCTCTAACTTAACAGCTTCCTGTTATTCAAATTTTAATTTTATAGCCTTTTGTTTTTCAGCTTCTAATTTCATTATTTCCAATTTTTTTGCTTCTAGTCTTGCAGCTTCTTGTTTTTCTGCCTCTAATTTTTGTTTATTTTCTGAAGTTTGTGAATCATCCCTATTTAATGAATTTTTTTCCACTACGATTATTTTTGTTTCCAATTCATCTACCCTTGATTCTGTCTTAAGTAGTTTCCTGTCTAAATTTTCAAAATCCCTTTTTATTGCCCTAAATTCATTCTTAATTTCTTTTTGATTAGCCGTAAGTAATTCTTTTATTTCCTTTTGACTTGCCATAAATTCTTTCATAAAATTTTTAAAGTTTGCCATTTTGTTTGAAATTTTCCAAAATAGATGAAATTGAATCTAATGTCCCTGCGCCGTGGTGCCAAAAAGATGTAATGTTCAAATTCTGCCCCACTGTCTGGGCGCAAAAAATAACTTTCAAAATAAAATAAAAATCCTTTTAATGCAAACAAATAATTTCTTCAAAAATCAAAAATCCAATCCAATGTAAGTAAATAACAAATTCTTCAAAAATAACCAATAAATTTCTAATCCAATGTAACATTTTTAATTTCATTTACTCATTTTCTAATTTTACCAAATTAATCAAAACCATCAAATCAACTACCGCTCGGTAGCAACGTATCAAAACTTATACCAATTCCAAATATCAAAAATTATCCAAAATTACGCAATAATGCATTTGCATCAAAACTCACTTTATTCAAATTAGAAATTACTCACAAATTTAAACTTATCAAAAATCTCAAAAATTGCCTCGAGCCAAAATCGCACAACAGGCTCGGGCAGTCGCTATCGGCGAAAAAGCCAATATCCTCGTCGGTTCGCCCCCACCTGTCTAAATCTACAATCATATAACTTAAAATTATTTAAATAAAATTTTCATCAAATGTACAGGGTAGGTGCGAATTCCATTTTTCACCATAATATATAAAGTATAAATGAATTCTAACGAAACCTTCGCTGAAAGCTCAATAAAAAAATATTAAATGTTATTAATCTAATAATTTATATATTAATGTTTTTAAAATATCCTTAAATTGGTTAAGTTTAATTTGAATTTAACAATATTTTATAAAATAATAATTTAAAAAATTTAAATTTTGGATAAAAATTTTAAGTCTGAATTTAGTACTAAAACGACTAATTCTTGTTTAGTTTGGAAGAAAATAATTTTTTAATATTACTTTAACATTAAAACTTTTATTAAAGTTTTATTTTCATCTATAAAAATGATGGTTTGTTTAAAAAATACCCATTGCAACTTAAAAATATTGTTTAAAAATATAATAATTTTTCAATAAATAAGTAGCATTCATACGATATTATGATAATTAATAGATGTTTATGCAATGACTGGAAAAAGATACAGATTATTGAACAAGTGGATAAATTTTTATCACAAGTTTTTACATAGCAAATCAGTGCGCATGATTTTTTATTAAAAATAGATTTGTATAAAATTTTAAATTGCCAAAATGTAAAGGATTAAATTAAAAATAAAAAAATGTTTTCTATTATAAATTATTTTTAATTTAAAAAATATATGTTTCTCTATTTAGCTTCACAAAATATGCCAAAAATAATTGATGAATTTTTTTGTCAGAATGCAATTTAAGTAACTATAGTTGATTATTTCGATTTTCAATAAAGCGCATTTTTTTTAGCAATTAATGGTAAGAATATGGTCAATTTTTACCATAGTTGATTGAAATAAAAATAAAATTATAGAGAATAGAATAATCTATTTCATTGCTATTTATAATTTTTTTGTATAACCTTTACTTTTCGAGTAAATCACAAAAATAGAGCTTTAAAATTTCAATTTTACATACAGGCAAAAAGAGCTCAATTAAAAAAAAATCATATTTCCATCAACCAAACAGGACAAATTTTAATAATCAGCAAGCCTTAGATATATTTGATCTAATTTTCAATTAACAACTTTTTTTATATGCATATTAATTATATTAATATGCATATGACTTGTGCTTTTATTGCTATAAAAAAACAATAGCGCCAAAGGTAGGGGTCTTGGGAGTTTTAGTATGTTGTTCAGTGATGATTGAGGATCACTAAAGTCAGTTTTCAGACTTATTTCTAGGTCAAATGCTAAAAGTTCTAAGTTCTTGCATCTATTGAAAAATGAAATTGTAATAAAATTAAAGAAAGAAACCATTAAATTTTGAAAAAAAAAAATTAAAATTACTGTTTAAAAAAAATATGTGTAGCAAGATAAAATAATTATATACTTCCATAATTACCATACAGATATTCAAAAAGTAAAACATACAAAATTGCAATTTCCTTTTAAATACATAAATAAAATCGATAAATAGTTTTGCAATTAATTTAATTAAGGTATGAATATTTTTAAATTAGAATTTATTATCGTAGCAAACAATTGAAAACCTTATCTTTCAAGGATAATAAAGTTTGATGTTTATCACATATATAGTTTTAATTACATCCAAACAAAAAATAGATTATTTCCATTCAAAAAATTAAATGATTGCAAAAATAAGAGTTAAAGTATTTTTCTATTATCTTTTAAGTAGTAAGAATTTCGCTTGCTCTTCTAATTATTAATTGCAAATTCAAAAAAATAAAAATTTTGCCTTTTAACTTTTTTGCCGTTTATTTGAAAAAAATTCTCTTAGAATCATATTTTCTTTAAAATGAGTAAATTATCAGTATTTTCTATCTACCTTCTTTTTTTTATCCAATGAGATTAATTGGCAAAATGATATACTATTTTACATTGCCTGCCATAGCAAATTTCACTTTTCCCGATATAACAAAAAAACATATTTAACTCTTATTTGATCAAACTACAACTATCAAACTTCATCTCCAAGTTCCAACTGTCTAAAATATGGTAATATATTGAAATTTCACCAAAACAGAAAGATTTTAGATTAATATTTCACTTTGCCCGCCTACTCCGCTTTGCCCGGTCTTTCCCTAATTGCTAATTTATAGAAAATATAGGACTTTAGAACTTGGTATTAAAGTCAATCAAAATATGATTTCAAATTCCAAGTTTTAATTATAATTACTGTATAATTTATTCAAACTAAAAATGTGAATAAAAGTTTATTTAATGCAAATATTTAATATTAACCCAAAACTCTGTATATCATATTTATGAAGCTGTTATTTGGAGTCTTTTAAAGCCCAAACTTAAAAGTACACAGCTCAATTTGTAAATAACATTTAAAAAAATTATATCGTACTTTTAAGCAGTTGAAATAAAAATACTGAAAAATGTAAAAAAAGTTGCATTTATTTTAAAGAACACAAACACACATATTTTAAATACAAAATATTTCGAATTCTTCGGAACATCATATTGGTGCCGGTCATGAATGGATTCACGAGATCTTTTATATATTTATATAATTTATAATTGAAAAGCGTAAAAAACCAAGATAAATTTAGACATTATTGCTGCTTATCGGGTCCAGCATTACCCCATTTCACCGGCTAAGGGTTAAGATTTACGAATCATAACATTACATAAAGTTTTAATATAATGCAAATTTATTCAAAATGCAATAAGCAACATATTATGCTCAATGAATATGTATGTGATAGTAATAAAATGTGATAATAATAGTAAACAATTAAAATTTAAAATATTTAATAAATTTAAAAGTTAATTAATTAAATAAAACAAATAGCTAGTTCTCAATGACTTTATTGTGAAACTATTTAGAGAGAACCTAGAATATTATTATATTATTAGCTATTAAGGAACCAAAGAAAGTCATTTATTGAAAAGACAGTATTGTGGTGTTTCAAAGTGATTTGGACCCCCCCTATACATTTTAGTAAAATTTTGATATTAATTAAGTTGTAAGTTTGTAGAATTTGCTAGGTGGGGACGAATCATAGGAAATTGGTAACTTTTGCTAAAAGTGGCAGCACGAGCCGGTTGTGCGAGTTTTGGCTCTGAATTTTGAATTAGGATTTTGTGAGATTGTTTTTGATGCAAGTATTTTGTAATTGCGGTTGAATTTGTAAATATTTTGAATTGTTGAAATTTTGATCAGATTTGACCGTACGAAGAATTTTTGAGATTTTTAAGTTGGAATTTTGTAATTTATTAAAGTGATAAATTTTGTGGACGAATGGTGTTTTTATTTGGAAGCTGAAAATTTATGAGTTATAATTTATTATAAAATTTTTAAATTTATTAAAATTAAAAATTATTCAAGGAAAAAGAATAAGTTGTGTTGATAAGAGCACGCCTGCGATACGGGAATCATGATATTTTATATTACCATTTTTGGATTATTGTATTAAATTAAAATTAAAATTTTAAGAAAATTAAATAATTGAAACAGAGTTACATTGCATTTAATTGGATACCAATCGTGGGCTTAAAAATGTGGGATCGGTCGGGTTTACTATGGGTCGATAATATTAATACCAAAATTCGATTTTAAAACTTCCGATCAAATTATTTTAAACTTTAAAATTTTTATACTTGGTCGAGGATCGAACCAAGGATCGTATTGGTTGTATTATCAACCAAATGTAATATCTTCCAAGCCATACATTCGGCTGTTTTTAAATACTAATTTTATTTTTTAAATATTTTAATTAAACCAACACTAAGTTCAAAATTATAATTTTATCCAAAAAATTTTTAGAAAAAATCGAACGTTTAATAATCAAAAAATCAAACTTACAAAATTTTATACTCTTAGCGGTTCCTTTCCGCCAAAATATTTTCAAGCAATATTCGAATTATAATATTTAAAAAATTCACAATTTCTAAAACTTTTCGTATAAAATAAATATTCAAAATTTACGGATAAGATGAGAAATTTCTGAAAATTGCTTCTCGTAATAAATTTCTTTTCTTATGCTTATATGCTTCATTTTACACTAGCGCGAATACAGGGGGCAATTCGTTTAATATCATCAGTAGAGCTCGAATTTATAAGCACTTATAATTTAAAAATAGCGCTTTAAAAAGTTAGTAAAAAAGCACTAAAATTCAAACATCAAAACGTAATTTTTATTAAATATTAGACATTCGCTTAATAACTATAAAAAAAGTAATTATCATATATTTTTCCAAATTTTTGATTATGAAAGTTTGTTGTCTGTCGGTTAACACCAGCTTTTGAATAGAAAAATTTTGCTCAACATCAACTGATGTAATGAGAGACCATTTGGGTTAGTGTCAGTTAATTCACCTCACGATTTGAATTTTTTCCTGTGCACTATTGGAAAGAGAAAACTTTTCTAAGCATATTTCAAAAAAAATTTGTAGAAATTTACGCATTAGTTTTCGAAAAACCGGCATTTTAAAATTTGCAATTCAGGGGAAGCGTAAAACTCGACATAGCTTTGATGCCACACTCTCTTGTACCTCTAAAGTTTTCTCTCTGAGATTATTTATAATTTTTACCGATTTTACTAAAAGCAAATACCTTTTCTCCAAATTTTGGATAGATGATGCAACGTATGAAAAGTTAGCTTTAATAGTATAACTTAATTGTTTTTAAAAATTTCTTGACATTCTTTTATTGCTGCCGTCGATAATTCTGAGTAATCTTAGAAAATTTTCAAAATTTCAAAATAATATATAACAATAACAATATAAAAATATATTGCTGTGATATTTATTCCCTTAGGGTGCATCCAAATTCAATTATTAAATTAAATTAAATTTTACATTCATAAAATTGTAAAATGTAAAAGTCGTGATACCTCCATCATTTCACTCTTATCTGTCACACATAGACTTGCAAATTTTTAATTTTATAATACTTTTAGTTTTATGTTTCAGTTGGCAGAAAAATGTGGTTGTGGCCAAATAATGCCAAAATTTGAAAAAGAAAAATTTTAGGAAGGATTTTTGATGCAAGGTTGGTTGGAGTATTAAAAGCGCAGACTTAAATTAATTTAAAACTTATAATTTTACTTCAGATTTTTATTTATTTTTTAATAGCATGTTTTACATGATTTATAAAAGTCACTTTGAATCCGTATAAAACAATATACTATTGTTTTATTTTAATAACACACTATTATTATCAAATTAAGATCAATTATATTTTTAAATATTTTTAAAGCTTGAAATACGAAAATTTTAATATTTTTTATTTTTAATTTTAATTTTATTTTTAAATTTATTACTTCTACAATTAAATTCGTATTTCTTAGTCTATAGATGCAATAAAAATGGCAAACAAAGAAAAAATAAAATAAACGATTTTTTGGCTTAATTACCTATATATTTTGGCCAATAAACTTTTTGGCTAACATTTACATAAATAGAATTTTGAGTTCGTAGATACTAATTATTGTAACCTACGTTACACCAATAACGCGAAACTGTTAAGTATATATTGAAACTGTACTTGTGTATAAACTTTTCTTTGCTATTCTGTGTTGCTTTACTCTCAGATGCGATGTATCCATTCGATTCATAATTAATTTATATAGTGAAATTGTAATTTATTGCTAAATTAAAAAACTGAAGTATTAAAATAAATTATTTTTGTTACCAGATCTTAAAGAAGCAATCGATGAAGAAGACAATATTTTACGCACTCCTGATGAAAAATGCTTTTCAAATTCGGGCGGATTAGGAAAATTGCTGTTTGGTTACATGAAGAAAAATGGGGACTCAGTTGCGCAGGTAAATTAAAAAAAAAGTGTATTAGGTTAAATGTGAAGTTTTAATTAGCACAATTAATTAATCACGTAATTTCCGATTAAATTTTCATTTTCAACTTTTTAAACGTAAGCGCATGGCTAAAAGAAGTTGTTTTGCGTGCTAACTTTAATTAAAATAATTCTAAAATAACGGTTAATTTTACACTTGCGTGTATAGAATAATTATTGGACTTCTCAGTTTTTTATAGAAAAATATTTTAACTCTGGGCAAAATTAATGCACTTCTTTTCAATCTATACTGGCAATTTAATCTACTACATAATATGCCACCCCCCCTCCCACTTGATCATAAAAATGATAAAGTCAATGCTAAAAAGAATTAAATTATTTTTTAAAGAAAATGTAATTATTTTAATTATTGGCAAAACATTGTCAATTACATCAAAATAACCCGATTTAAGTTCTATAGCCTCTATGCGATCGAGTCAATAGATCAGCCAATAAACCAGGGATACACAGACTTATTAGGTCTAGGGGCCACTCGGGCAGATTATGAGCTAAAGGCGGGGCCGCTATAAATAAAAACAATTTAATAAAAGTTTAAAAAACATTTATTGACATTATAATCTGTACTTCGAAACATGGCATTGCATTATGCTAACAATTTTTTTAATATTTTGCTCCAATACGGAAAATACTACATAACGCAGCGACCAAGCCTGCTAATAATTTTTAAAAGCTGTATTTCTTATTTTACTATTGAGATTTTAACAATAATTAAAGAATAAAATATCAAGTTTTTGGTATCTTTAGACGCAGAATAGAAATCTCTTTAATTTGATACCTTTTTTTATTCTTATCCGTTATAATGGGAAGCAAGAATTTAGAAAAAATCAATATCCCATGTTAATTCTCTATGTTCGGTTCCTTGGCTGGTCACCCGGTATACTTTTCATCCAACGTTGCAAGTGTTTAAATTAGTAAAAATACAAGGCAACCTAGATTAAACTATTTTTGTTTATTAATCAAAGTAAATATCTTTATTTAGTAATTTACATAATAAAATTACCATTTAAAAGAAATTTAGTTTTTTTTATTATTTTTTGCCATTTCTTATAATTCATTTGCGGGCCGCATGCACATCGATGGCGGGTCGCATGCGGCCTGCGGTTTGTGTATTCCTGCAATAAACAAATTAACCTAACTCTAACATTCAACTCATTAGAGATGCGATGCCCAAGCGTAATGTACAGGGTTGGAAAGAAGTTGAGTGGATATTTTTGCAATCTGTTTCAAAGTATCTGACAGATAAACCAAAAAGTGGTTAAAAGTGGGTTTGTCACTTGAAAAATTAGGCTTTGCTCTCGTACGGATAAAAAATTAATTAATTAATAAAACCAAAATGTTTGCAACGACTAATTTGGACTTAACTGGTGTTAGGGACTTCGTTGCAGTGCTCAACGGAACTCATAACTCAGAACTCAGTGTTCTTCACACGAAGGTGATAACTCAACCAAGAGTATACTTGCCGCAGAGTTTTCTTTAAAAAAAAAATAAAGAGTCTGCTTTATCATCACGCTGCTTTATCAATACTATATATTGTCGTGTTTTAAAATTCCATTGAAAAACTGTTTTGTTATTTTTGTAAATTATTTTAAAAATTTGTTTTGTTTTAATTTTAAATTTTGTTACATACTGTACATTTGAAATGTTAAACTATTTGTTTTCGTTACGAGGTTGGTAACGGAAGAGTAGGAACGATGATTTATGCCAGAGAGCGTCAAAGGGAATGGACAAGTGTTAGTTTCGTTCTCTTCTTTTTGATAAATTTTGATGATTAATGCGAATGAAAGTGATTTTGATAAAATCCAAATCCAAAATAAAATTCCAAAATAAAAAAAAATGTGGAATTTTATTGGAAAGCTAAGATTTTTTAAAATACATGCAAGAGTACATTGCAATATATTGTCGTGTTTCGAAAATTATTGAAAGAAAATTTTTATATACTTATTTAATTTTGAAATCGTTTTAATTTTGAAAATGTAAATTTAAATTTTAAATAATATATAATTTTGAAATAAGGTTGACAATAGAAGGTGAGAAAAGGAGCTTTTTGCCAAAAATGGCGTAGCAGCGGACGTGTAATTTGTGAGTGGGCTGAATTTCATTTATAAATTTTATAATTTGTGAAGTATAAGTTATTTTTTTAATGAGAGATTGATTGGTGCGCTTTTTTGCCAAAAATGGCTGATGCAGCGGAGGTGTAATTTTGTGAATTTGCTAAATTTAATTCAGTAATTTTTTAATTTGTAAAGTATAAGTGATTTTTTTGATGTGAGATTAATTCATGGGCTTTTTGCCAAATATGGCTGACGCAGCGGACGTGTAATTTTGTGAGTCCGCTGAATTTGATTTATAAATTTTTTAATTTGTCAAGTATGTATAAATGATTTTTGGATGAAAAGTCGTTTCATTAGAATTTATAATTGGAATTAATGAAATTATATGAAATATTGAAAAATTTTGTCGAAACTGATTGATAAGAAGCATAAATTTTAGCGTTTCAATTTTATGCGATTAATTTTTAAAACAAAATTTCAAGTTACATTGAAAACTTAATTTTAAATTATTTTTTTTGCCTATTCAAATTTGGAAAAGTTTAGATTAATAAAATTACACATCAAGAAGCGCACAACGTTTGGCGTAGAAGGTATAGCAGTGGATTGTTAAATTGAAATCGAAGGTTCAATCTTTGATCAAGTAAAGAATTAAACAAATTGAAAGCAAAACAGGGTAGAGATAAATAAGAATCTACGTCCCTTGGAAAAGTTTCTCAGCCTTAAAGTGAGAGCGAAGCCGTAGTAAGTTGTGTGGTGATTTTCTTTGCGGATATCATTTTAATATAATATAAGCACAAGTTAAATTGGTGACTACAACTGAAGGTTCTGTTCTACATTATTTTTTTGTATTTATTTATTAACTTGTGCGTTATTGCAAACCTAGCGTTACAATGTTTAATTAAGAGTGCGGATATTTTTCTTTTAGATGGATTCAATTTTATGTAATTAATTTAATATTTTTGTTTAGATCGATGGAATTACTGGAGAACAAGACCCATATTCATCATATCTACGGCGGTGTATAAGAGCAGCAATAAAAATTCGTTCGAAAGGCATTACATCAGATGATATTATTATAATTTGTAGCGTCAATCAGTTAACCGCATCCGTGCCGTTCCTAGCATCGTTGTTTCTTGGCATAAAAACGGCAAAATTGGATCCCACTTTATCGGTAGATGAAATTTCCACGTTACTACGTCAAATTCGCTCCAAATTTATTTTTGTTAGCACAGAATCTATTGACCTCATCGCAAAGTCTATAGAAATTGCAGGAATAGAAACAGAAATTATTGTATTTGGAGAAACGTCGAAATATACAAAGTTTTCGGAATATTTAGAACCATCGGACGAAGAAGATAGTTTTGAACCAATTGAAATTACGGACATGCAAGAAACAGCGCTGATCTTATTCAGTAGCGGCTCTACCGGGTTGCCCAAAGGTGTGTGCTTGCATCATTATGGATTTCTCTGTATGGCTTACGAGTACTCGTAAGTAAAATTTATTATTCCTTTGTACTTGCAATCACATATAATTTTTAGTCAAATGCCAGATCATCGTCAACTTTCGTTTTTATTATTTTCATCATTATATTGGATTTCTCAAGTCAGTATCATAATTGCTACGATAGTAAGTAACGGCAATCGAGTTATAGTACCTAGTTTCGATAAAAATACCGTGTGGAATTTATTAACCAATTACAAAGTGAGTAATAACAAAAATAAATATATATTATATATTATATATTTCATATATATTTTTTTAAAGATTGATTTGATGATTATGTCTCCAAGCCAAGCAATAACTTGGCGTCAAGTAGGACGACCGGAAGATATTAAATCAATATCATTAAAAATGTTAATTGTCGGGGGTGCTGTAATTTCCGAAGAACAATTGAAAAACATAGAAGCAATAGTTCCAGAAGCAGTCGTTTTTTCGGCTTGGTCAATGACAGAGTTAACAGGACGAGGAACCATGTATGATATCGAAACAATGCATATGTACGATAAAAATGTTCTATACAAATCCGTAGGGCAGCCTGCAATCGGAATGACATTCAAGGTATTCAAAATATTTGATATCATGTTGTGCCCAAAGTAATTTCAATCGTGGGAAAACTGTGTCATTTTCGAACAAGTTGAGAAAACGATGACTTTGACTTTGACGATAACTTTCCCACATAATTGGCACTATTACTGCTAGTATGTCCATTGGTTCAGTAATTGACCTCTTTCTTCACTTGTTAGGTAAACTACTTTACAGTAGCCGATCGTTAATGTTAATTTTTGTAGGTAGTAGACCTTGAAACTGGAAAAGCTTTGGGTCCAAATAAACCAGGAGAGTTGAGAATTAAATCAAGATTTCTAATGAACGGATATTTTGGCATAGATTCGAAGGATGTTTTCGATTCGGAAGGGTGGTTTAAAACTGGAGATTTAGTGTACTATGACGAAAACAAATTCTTTTACATCATTGAACGAATTAAAGAAATATTACAATTTAGAACACACCACATACATCCAAATAATATAGAAAAAGTAATATTGACTCATCCAGGTGTGCAATTTGCAGTAGTCGTAGGATTGCCACATTTGGAAGATGTGCAACATCCAGCGGCTGCAGTAGTTCTAAAAGATAGCGCTAAAGGTAAAGTTACCCCACAAGAAATTGAAAAATACGTTGAAGAAAGAGTAACTGATAAGCACAAACTAAGGGGCGGAGTTGCTATTATAGAACAGCTTCCGGTAGCTACTTCTGGAAAAATAAGAAGACGAATATTACAAGAAACGATATTACAAAATACAAATAAAAATAAAATTTAAAAAACATGTTTAAAGGTTTTCAAGATTTTTTTAGTGCTAATACTTTTAATTGTATATGTTTGTAATGTTAAATAATAATGGCAAAATAAAATTTATATTGGTAATAAAATGTTTTTAAATTTATTTAAAAACAAGTTAGTTTGGTGCAAAGGAGTACAAATTTTGAAATTCCGGGTTGTTCTAATGATTTAGAAGTTGAAGATCAAAGTTAAAATTTAAAACTGAAGAATTAGTAGTGGAAACGAATGAATTGGAAAACTTAAAACGAGAAAATTTGCAATTGCAACAGCAAGTTTTAGAAATGGAAGAACGTTTGGGAAACTTGGATAGTGAAAAAGAATCTATTGAAAATGAACGGAAAGAATACAAAACTCACGTAATAGCTTTAAAAGACATAATTACTGTTGCCAAACAGCTTCTTTTACTAAGAGATGGCCAAATTAAAGAGGTAATATATATTTTTTCCCATTCTAAATATTAATTAATTTTTTTTTAGTTAAGTTAAAAGATTGAAGAAATTCAAGCTTCTTTGGTGGAGAAAGAGTTAAACATGTTTTCCGACGAATTACGTCAAGAGTATGAAAAGCAATTACAAAATATGAAACAATTAAGGATTTTGTACGAAGAAAGACAAAGAATAGATAACGCTGAGCGAAATACGGTCAAAAATCATTTAGAAGAAGCGAAAAGAAGTGCAGAATTTCATCAAACTCAAAATGGGTAGGTCTAAACACTTTATATGCTTTTTATTCTACAGGGTGGCTAAATTCAAATTATTGCAATTACAAAAAACGCATATTTTTTGAAAATCAAAATAAATTTTTATTTCATTTTTGCTGATCTTTCTGGGAAAGTTTTCAAAATTATCAAACAATCAGTATTTAATTTTTTATCAGCCGCTACGGTATTCCCTCCCCTTTTTCGTTAAACGCTTAACAGTTTGCTTAATGTAATAATACATTTTTCTTGTTCTCCAAAACACTCAAATAGAGAAATTTATTGGATTATGATGCGGGAGTAGCAGTTGTTTTTAAAATAGATGACGAAAGATTTTTTTAAAGCCAGATTGTGTCGTGCGTCTCTGTATATTGCTGCGAAGTTACTTGAAAAATATACCGCTCGTTTTTTCCAAATATTTGGATATTTACACCAGGCCACCAAAAATGTACCGGAATCCATAAAAATTAAAAAAAATTAATAATAAAAACTTGGAAATTAAATTGTGTAAAGTTATGAAAAACTAAAAAAAAAAATTTAAGTAAAATAAATTTACAAGAAATTTGTAAAATAATAAAAAAATTTTAAAAGAATTTAAAACAAAAAATTAAAAGTATTGAATTATTTTTCAAAAACTATCTTCAATTTTATTGCTCTTTCGGTATCCTTGTAAATAATATCCCAAAAATGTTTTATTTTTAATATATGGGATTGAAATTGAAGTTGTAATCTTTACACCAAAAGGTTATTCCATACAATTACTGCGATGTTAAAGAGTATTCCATACCCTCCGGTGCGTGTTGAAACGACATACTTATAAATAATAAATACATTTGTGTTATTGGGTGTTAAAAAACTCTTGCGATAGAAAACTGTCTACTTTAAACCATGAACTGAAAGAGTAAAGTAGTTATTGCGAACTCTGAATAATAATATTTCTTAATCTATTGCAGTACATTTCTTTGCATAGGAGAAGGAAGGAGGGGTATAGATTATTTTCAAAATTTTATTTTTGATCTTATTTTATTTTGTAAAATTTTGTAATTGCAAATTTTGAAACTAGCGAAGAACCAAAGAACTTCTTCTTAAAATGCAGTAGAGAAGAGCAATTCGATTTTAAAAATAATTTAAGAAATTTACTATAAAAGTAGTGTAATTAATAAAAATACATATAATTTTAATAAAACTTTAATAATTTTGAAAAAAAAAAATAAAATTATAAAATTAGTAGATTAGAATTTAATTAAATATTGGTAAGAGTTTTCAAAATATTAAATTTGGAGTTAATTCAAAGACGAAGTTGATAGCCGAGCATATGCATTTGGCATTTATCAATTGTTTTTCGTTTCAATAAATTGAAACTTTAAACATTTAACTGTGAAATTCTATAAAGATTTATTTAGAAATTTATTTGGACTAATAAAAATTAATTTAAAATATAAGTAGAATTACACATTGACCGCACATTTTTAGCCCCCCGCTACTTGTAACGATTTAAATTAGACTTGGCCGTATAGTCACAAATAAAAAGATTAGGTCGATTAAGTGTGGGACAATGGATTAAAATCGAATTAAATATGTTCAGTGATTATGTTAATGCACTCATATATTTCTTAATTAATAATTTTTGAGCAAAAAAATTGCTAAAGCCTCTTCCTTCTCGGATGACAACCAGTTATCATCATCAGCCTTTCAGCTTGAACCATCGGTCTCTTCTCTGTAAAAAAATATTTTAGCATTATTTAGACACTACGGTAGCTTAAGCCGGATTGGGAAATGCCTATAACCTTGTTTTTAATAGTTGACGGTGACAATCATCAACTCAGGAGAACCGCTGGCTTTACGTGTCCTCCGCAGCAAGAAAACGATCATAAGAAAGTTTCTTTTTTAAAAAAGAAATTTTAACTACTAAATAAACTTTGACAAACTTTACCTATGAATTTAAAAAATTTTCTCTGAAATTATGGTAGTCGAAAGCCTAAATTTTATGAATCATTCAAAATTTTGGGTAAAAAAAGCCTGAAAACCTAATATAATAATTATTCTATTGTGTGTTTTAATTTTATACAAGTATATTTAGACATTAATTGCATTTGAAAATGATAGATTTACTTAGACAGCGCATCGCTGAGTCACTTTACTAATTAAAAACATCCCTAAAGCCGCCTTAACTCGAAAATTATTAAAATAAAAAAGCAGAATCTTTCTTTTTAAATTTAAATGCTTTTAAATTAACAAAATCTAATTTAAAATAAATTTGTAATAGAATGTTTACTGTTGCACTCCTAGAAGACAACTGCGATCGATTTAAAACTAATTTTTATGTATGTTTTGTTTTAGTGAGTTACAAGCGAGGGTGGATGAATTAGAAAAAGAAGCTTCTGAGAATTACGATAAAATTACAAATTTACAATCTCAACTGGGTTTATCAAAAGCAGAATGTGGCGATTTAAAGACGGAATTATCAGTAATAAATCAAGTAAGAACCCTATAAATGATTGGAAAAGTTTAATCATTGCATTTTTCTTTTAGCTGTTTTCCCAAATTTTGGTTGGTTTCAATAATGGTCAAGATATTAATTTAGATAATTTGATAAAAAGTTTAGAAGAGAATCACGACTTGCTTACACAAATGTTTGTTAACAAAGAGGACATTTCCTACACATTGCCTAAAGTACTATTGGATTTGATAAGTCAAGTCAACTCAAAATCTAATCTTGTTTCCGAAGAAAAAACGAATTTCGAAGATGATTTAAGTCAACGGGAATCGACCAGTACCTTGAGTACGGCCACCGAAATTGTTGATAATTTGCCAAAAGTATGGAGAGTTCTGACGGAACTCTTGAGTCATCAAACTGCACCAGTCAGCGTACTGAATAATAAAACTCAAGGTGATAAAAATCCTTGTTACAAGTTAGTCGAAACACCAAATAGACAGACGTTGGCTTTAAGTGTCAGCAAAACTTTCATCCGGCTTAAAAATTTAATTGTCGAAAAGAAGTCGTTGGAAAAAGAAACTATGCGCCTAAAACAGCTAAACACCCACTTAGAAACAAGACTGCAAGATCAAGAGAAGAGTCTGGAATTGGTGTCCAGTGAGTTATCAAAAACATGGAATGTGGTATGTAACGAAAAAATAAAGGTACATTTGGTTTATTTTGATTTTATTTCAGGTAGGAACAATGCAAAAGCAGTATCAGCAGTTGCACACGCAAGAAAAAATTTTACGCTACGAGTTGGCCCAAAAACGTAAACTGTTGAACGAATTAAAGCAAGAATTGGAATATTGCAGGGAAAAGTGGATACAGGCGAGAGAAAAAAATTCTCATACAGAAGAACAATGGAAGCAACTGCGTAGTGAATTTGTGGCTAGAAAAAGTGTTATTGAAGAGTTCAATAACAGTGCCAAAAGTGGATACAGTGATGACCGCTACGATGATGACCTTTCCGAAAACAAACTTATCGTAGATAATAGTTGTAAAATGGACTCGATAGCAGAACTTAATGAAAGTGAAAATGGACAAGCAATTTTTGAGGTTATACAGGAAGAAATTGAAAATATTGAAAATGAAATTTCGGTTTCTTCGTCTGACGAATCAAAAAGCGAAGAAATATCTAAGTTAAAAGAAAATGTGAGCTTGGTTGATGAAGAAACGCCGGAAACTGTTCAAGACGTGAACGAGCACTTGGAAGAAGAATCTTGCCACGAAACAAGAGAAGAAAGACTTTCAAGATTGGAAGAAGAAGCCAAAGATTTGCTTGCGCGAACATCAAAAACCTCCAATCGTAACATAGAAATTTGTACAAAATTAGATGACCTACATGAGCAATATGGCAGCGATTCCAAAAGTAATCGTAAGGATATAGCGGATATATATAAAAAATTAGAAGAAGACATATTGCAAACAATAAAAAAAACTCAAAATGGTGATTTGTCTCAAAAATGTGAAGAAGAAATTCAGTTAAAAGAAGAATTGGAGAAAGTCGAATTTAACGAAGAAGATTTATGTCAAGCTGGTACCTCTACTACAAAAACTCCTGCAGAAATATTAGCGAAACGGGAAAAACGTTTGCAAAGAATGGAAGAACAGGCACAACTGTTGGTAAAAAAAGTACAAAATAATTTCGTTAGGGGTTCACAAATTTGTAATAAACTTAATGTACTACATGATCGATATGGCGAGAGAAGAGATTCTTCAGCTGATGCCGGAATAAAACATTTAAATGAATCGGAAAGCGTCGAAGTAAATGATGATGTAAAAATAGTTCAACAGGAAGAAGAAGACGATGAAGAGTTAATTTAATTTTGTTATTTAAATGTTCGTGGTATTTCAATTCCGCAGCAAGGTGTAGTTGAAAGACAACCAGTCAATCAAATATTAGAAGTACAAATAAAAATTTAAATATTTTACCTACATAATATAAAATAAATGTAATATAATATACCTAGTGTTTTGTATAATTGTCAGATAATTCTTTTAAAAGATAAAAAGTATATTAAGTTGGTTTTATTTTCTACCACTATCAAAATTAAGAAAAATCTAACCTACACAGGTCGCTTCTTGAAGTTTTGGATTACTTATTTTGAGAATTGGTAAATTCATTTATTTTTTTTTATCAATAGCTTTGGAGTCAGTTGGAGCTTTAACTGTTTTCAAGAGACTAATTTCAAGAGCTTTCATATGACCCGAGCCTTACAAATCTATAAAAATTTGCTCATTCTAAAAATTATTCTATGCTCGGATTCATTCATTTTTTATAGCTATGAGCTCTTCTTCGGTTATTTAATTTTTAATAAAATTAAAAATTTTGTGTCTTAAAATGTTGATTTTCAAATGTCCAACTTTTACCTTGTAATGTGGTCTTATAATCGCACGTGCACGCTTCGCATGTGAATTGCAGCTGGCGTCTGGTCAAACAAATTTTCTGCGACGTAATTTTTACGCATCGACCAAAATTATCACTATTTATTCAACTTTTTATATTCTAAACACCCACACTTCTTAAATAAAATAAAAAAAACAACCATAAATTCAAATAAAATCACTTTTTCCTTTATTTTTACACATTCAAAATTCAAAATTAAAATATCGAAATAAACATTCCGACCGGCTCGCCGGTGTATTGCCATCTACCAGCCTTGCTAAACATCTTTCTTTCTCCCACTTTACCTTCTTTATATTTCTTCCACCTTATTTACAGCTAAAATTTAACTATTTTACACAATATGATACAAATAAACAATAAAACAAATTCAAACTTTAAAATTATTTTAAAAAACAATAAAATTAATGTTGTTATGGTTTTCGAAACACGACAGTATATACTGCAATGACCCAAGCTATACAAATCTATAAAAAATTTGCTCAATCCAAAATTTTACTGCTTTGCTCGGATTCATCCATTATTTTATAGCTATGAGCTTTTCTTCAATTGTTTTTAATTCAATTGTAAATTAAAAATGCTCAATTTTTACCTTGCAATGTGGTCTTGCAAAGGCACGTGCACTCTCCGCATGTGGTATTGCAGCTGGTCTAACAAATTTGCTGCGAAGTAATTTTAATGCATCGACTAAATTTTTACTAAATTTTACAAATTTTCCAATTTATTTAACAATTGGCACTTTACCACAATTAAATTAAACAAAAACATAAACTCAACTTAATTTATTTTATTAATTTTCAAACAATTAACATTTTAAATTTTTATTGCGGGAATGATGTTCGTCCGCTAGTCTACTCGACGTCAAGACATCAGCCCAAGTGTCTTGAACAACCTTCAAGTCCCACTCTCTTTACTTTATACTTATACTATAATTAAGTAAATTATTTGACAATATATTAACCTAATTATTAAACACTCAAATATCTTTTGAAGTATTTAAATATCAAATACTTTAGATTAATTTCAAAAATAATTCAATAAATGTAATTTAGTTTGCGTCATAGCAAGGTAAAATTTTGGAATTTTTAAGCCACGTCCATTGAATTTTTAAAGGCAACCTTTTGACTTACCTTGCTAATTTTTCGCATTATAGGGCAAGTTCTATATTTTAAGGCTTCAAACGATCTCCTAGCTAACCGAGAACACCCTAAGCGTGAGGGTTAAGAGTTTTCATGTTTCATGCTTTTATATAATGGTTCGTTCAGAAAATGCAGACTCTGTGTTCAATCAAGTTAACGAGAACACTACAATATATATTATATTATAATTATATAGATAGAAATAAATGTGGCTAAACTGTCTTTTTTTTTACTTTTTACTTTTTTTTCTGAGACACTGTGTAATACATACTTACATAGAATAATAATATTTAAAAAACAATAAAAAAGATAGTAACTTACATTTAACAGGTTTGGACTTATATTTGAATAAACAAGAAAAATAACAAAATTAAATACTAAGAATTTTTGAAAACAATTACGTTATAAAAATATGATAAAAATTTTGTAATACGATATAAAGGCTATTATTTCACGATTATTTCCGATCATCAGTCGTATATAACATAAGAAAACCGCAAAAATAATAAGAAGCAAGAAAATATATACCAAACAAATTGAAAAATAAAAAAACTAGAAAATTTAAAAAAATTATTTTAGATTGAATTGAAAATAATTCAATCTACTAACTACCACGCCCCACTTAAAAAACTCATTTTTTAGATTCTTTTTCTATACTATATTTAAATTATTTAGTTTGCTAGTAAATAGTAATTAAAATAAATATTTAACTTTCGTTACAAATTGCAAACTTTTTTTTTGTCAAAATGATCATTAATTTTACGATGGCGTAGTAAAACTTTTAAAAATACTTGAAATGTGTAGTAAGTAAGATGATATTTCAAAATTTATTATTATCTTATCAATTAAAGTTTTACACGCGAATGAATTACAACAAGAATTTTTCTTATTGATTGGTTTAAGTTATTATAAACAAAATATTTATTGATACACATATTTTATACATTATTGAAAAGTATTACTGTTATTTAATAATAGTTCTCGTGATGTCTAACGACGGTGAGTTTTTTTTAAATAATAAACAAAATTCATTAATAAATCTATTTATTAGAAGAAAAATAATATATTGTTTAAATTAAAGTTGCAAAAAATTGCATTTTTGTCCTAATAACGATTCAAAATTCAAATAATAATTTAAAAATTGTAATTTAATCAGAAGAACTTGTTTTCAAAATATTTTAAATTAAAAGTTTAAATTGAACAAGTTAATTAAACATTAAATTATATATAAATATTGTCGTGAAATAAAACGATTTTGACCCACCTTGTGCTAAATTCTTATTTTGTTAATTTAATTTTTAAATGTTGGAGGTTGAAAAGTACAAGGTGGGGACTAAAGGAATGGAGATAGTTGTCTTTTGCCAAAAATAGCCGTCAGAAGCGGTTGTTTAAATTTTTGGCTCTGTGAGTTCTTATTGCGATTTTTGTGAGATTTTTTTGATGCGAGTATTATTTTGCAACAGTGAAATTTGTAAAGATTGCGACTTTATAATTTTTGGTCGGATGTGACAGCAGCTGAAGTTATTTAAAATTTTGTGAGTTATTTTTGATATTTTTTTGGATTAAAGTTGATTATTTAGATGAGTAATTTTTATTTAATTAGAGGTAAATTTTAGATGTTGGAAATTGATATTGATTCAATTGAAATTGAAAAGTGAGAAATTAAAATTTGTAAGTGTGTGGCAAAACAGATAATTCGTCGATTTTGATAAGTGAATATCAAAAGTTCAAAATTTAGGAGAAGTATAAAAATTTTACGTTTAAATTTGAACAAGATGAATAGAATTATTTTAGATAACAAATTATTTTGATTGAATATTTCATTGACGACGAAGAAGATATCGTCACAGGAATCTACCCCTGAGTTCGGATGGTTCCACCGCATTAAAGAGCTAGTCGAAGTAACCTCAAGTGTAGTAAAGGATTTGGTTAATTAAAAATTTAATAAAAAACCACTACAATATATTGAGATGACCTGAGCTATGCAAATCTATTAATTGCTTAATCTCCAAAATTAATCTTTAGCTGAGCATCCATTATTTGTAGCTATGAGACTCCTCTTCTATTTAAAATTTTGTAAACTTAAATTGCTCAAATTTTGTTACCTTGTAATTTTCTATATGCGCGCTCTGCGCATGTGGTATTCCAAGCGCACGTGTATTTTGGAGCTGGCCAAACAAATTTGTTGTAATGTAATTTTGCATCGACCAAATTTTCAAATTTTAATTTTTTTGCACTTGCACTTCATTAATTTAAAATAAAACATCAAATCAACTTAATTTATTTTATTCTTTTAAACAATTAACAATTTTTATCTACTGCGGAATGGTGTTCGTCCGCCAGTCCACTCGACGTCAAGGCCGCAGCCTAAGTGTAAGTGTACCACCACCTTCTAGTCCCACTCTTTCTTTATTTCTCGCTCTTCTCACTCTTATTTACAGCTTATAATTTTACACAATTATAATTAAACAATAAAACAAAATCCAAACTTTAAAATTATTTTATAAAATAAATGAATTGTGATTTTTAGTGTTTCGAAACACAACAATATATAAAATATAAATAAATTCTAACGAAACCTTCGCTGAAAGCTCAATAAAAAAATATTAAATGTTATTAATCTAATAATTTATATATTAATATTTTTAAAATATCCTTAAATTGGTTAAGTTTAATTTGAATTTAACAATATTTTATAGAATAATAAGTACAAAATTTAAATTTGGATAAAAATTTTAAGTCTGAATTTAGTACTAAAACGACTAATTTTTGTTTAGTTTGAAGAAAAACAATTTTTAATATTACTTTATCATTAAAACTTTTATTAAAGTTTTATTTTCATCTATAAAAATGATGGTTTGTTTAAAAAATACCCATTGCAACTTAAAAAAATTGTTTAAAAATATAATAATTTTTCAATAAATAAGTAGCATTCATAGGATATTATGATAATTAATAGATGTTTATGCAATGACTGGAAAAAGATACAGATTATTGAACAAGTGGATAAATTTTTATCACAAGTTTTTACATAGCAAATCAGTGCGCATGATTTTTTATTAAAAATAGATTTGTATAAAATTTTAAATTGCCAAAATGTAAAGGATTAAATTAAAAATAAAAAAATGTTTTCTATTATAAATTATTTTTAATTTAAAAAATATATGCTTCTCTATTTAGCTTCACAAAATATGCCAAAAATAATTGATGAATTTTTTTGTCAGAATGCAATTTAAGTAACTATAGTTGATTATTTCAATTTTCAATAAAACGCATTTTTTTTTAGCAATTAATGGTAAGAATATGGTCAATTTTTACCATAGTTGATTGAAATAAAAATAAAATTATAGAGAATAAAATAATCTATTACATTGTTATTTACAATTTTTTTTTTAACATTTACTTTTCGAGTAAATCACAAAAATAGAGCTTTGAAATTTGAATTTTATATACAGGCAAAAATAGCTAAATTAAAAAAAATCATATTTCCATCAATGTTTGACCAAACTGGACAAATTTTAATAATCAGCAAGCCTTAGATATATTTGATTTAATTTTCAATTAACAATTTTTTTTGCTAATTATATTAATATCCATATGACTTGTGCCTTTATTACTGTAAAAAAAACAATAGCGCCGAAGATAAGGGGTCTTGGGAGTTTTAGTATGTTGTTTAGTTATGATTGAGGATCACTAAAGCCAGTTTTCAGACTTATTTCTAGGTAAAATGCTAAAAGTTCTAAGTTCTTGCATTTATTGAAAAAGGAAATTGTAATAAAATTAAAGAAAGAAACCATTAAATTTTGAAAAAAAAAAAAAATTAAAATTACTGTTTAAAAAAAATATGTGTAGCAAGATAAAATAATTATATACTTCCATAATTACCATGCAGATATTCAAAAAGTAAAACATACAAAGTTGCAATTTCCTTTTAAATACATAAATAAAATAGATAAATAGTTTTGCAATTAATTTAATTAAAGTATGAATATTTTTAAATTGTAATTTATTATCGCAGCAAACAATTGAAAACCTTATCTTTCAAGGATAATAAAGTTTGATGTTTATCACATATATAGTTTTAATTAAATTCATTTAAAAAAATAGATTATTTCGATTCAAAAAGTAAATGATTGTAAAAATAAGAGTTAAAATATTTTTCTATTATCTTTTAAGTAGTAAGAATTTCGCTTGCTCTTCTAATTATTAATTGCGAATCCAAAAAAATAAATTTTGCCTTTTAACTTCTTTGCCGTTTATTTGAAAAAAAAATTCTTTTAGAATCATATTTTCTTTAAAATGAGTAAATTATCAGTATTTTCTATCTACCTTCTTTCTTTTTATTCAATGAGATTAATTGGCAAAATGAAATACTATTTTACATTGCCCGCCATAGCAAATTTAACTTTTCCCGATGTAACAAAAAAACATATTTAACTCTTATTTGATCAAACTACAATTATCAAACTTCATCTCCAAGTTCCAACTGTCTAAAATATGGTAATATATTGAAATTTCACCAAAACAGAAAGATTTTAGATTAATATTTCACTTTGCCCGCCTACTCCGCTTTGCCCGGTCTTTCCCTAATTGCTAACTTATAGAAAATATAGGACTTTAGAACCTGTTATAATTGCACCATTCTAGACAAGCTTATTGTTAATAAATTAAAGTATACTACATAGATGTGTTAAATATTTAATTATTATGGATATTTTTTACTGTGATACTACTTATGTAATATTGTCGTATTTGTAATAATATGTACTTGGTATCAAAGTCAATCAAAATATGATTTCAAATTCCAAGTTTTAATTATAATTACTGTATAATTTATTCAAACTAAAAATGTGAATAACAGTTCATTTAATGCAAATATTTAATATTAACCCAAAACTCTGTATATTATATTTATGAAGCTGTTATTTGGAGTCTTTTAAAGCCCAAACTTAAAAGTACATAGCTTAATTTGTAAATAACATTTAAAAAAATTATATCGTACTTTTAAGCAGTTGAAATAAAAATACTGGAAAATGTGAAATAAGTTGCATTTATTTTAAAGAACACAAACACACATATTTTAAATACAAAATATTCCGAATTCTTCGGAACATCATATTGGTGCCGGTCATGAATGGATTCACGAGATTTTTTATATATTTATATATTTTATAATTGAAAAGCGTAAAACCCCCAGATAAATTTAGTCAATAAAAAAAACGTATAAAGTATCTATTATATTATGTACATACATTATTGCTGCTTATTGGATCCAGCATTACCCTTTCTCACGGGCTAAGATTTAAGATTTACGCATCATAACATTACATAAAGTTTTAATATAATGCAAATTTATTCAAAATGCAATAAGCAACATATTATGCTCAATGAATATGTATGTGATAGTAATAAAATGTAATAATAATAGTAAACAATTAAAATTTAAAATATTTAATAAATTTAAAAGTTAATTAATTAAATAAAACAAATAGGCTAGTTCTCAATGACTTTATTGTGAAACTATTTAGAGAGAACCTAGAATATTATTATATTATTAGCTATTAAGGAACTAAAGAAAGTCATTTATAGCAAAGACAGTTTCTGCTCTTAATATATATTGTGGTGTTTCAAAGTGATTTGGACCCACCCTATGCATTTTAGTAAAATTTTAATATTAATTAAGTTGTAAGTCTGTAGAATTTGTTAGGTGGGGACAAATCACAGGAAATTCGTGGCTTTTGCCAAAAGTGGTAACACGAACCGGTTGTGCGAGTTTTGGCTCCGAATTTTGAATTGAGATTTTGTGAGTTTGTTTTTGATACAAGTATTTTGTAATTGCGGTTGAATTTGTAAATATTTTGAACTGTTGAAATTTTGGTCAGATTTGACCGTACGAAGAATTCTTGAAATTTTTAAGTTGGAATTTTGCAATTTATTAAAGTGATAAATTTTGTGAACGAATGATGTGTTTATTTGGAAGCTGAAAATTTATGAGTTACAATTTATTATAAAATTATTTGAATTTATTAAAATTAAAAATTATTCAAGGAAAGAATAAGGTGTGTTGATAAGAGCACGCCTGCGATACGGGAATCTTGAGATTTTATATTACCATTTTTGGATTATTGTATTAAATTGAAATTAAAATTTTAAGAAAATTAAATAATTAGACAGAGTTCCATTGCATTTAATTGGATACCAATCGTGGACTTAAAAATTATAAAAGTTAAAATTTGATGAAATATTTTATTAAAAAATAATAAAAACTGATTAATAAAAATTTACCTTAGGGGTACATCGCAATATACCTAATAAACTATTTTATACCAGGTGTGTAAGTATGAAACCGGAATTTGCCTATAGGTGGTGCTAGATGTCGATGCAGTTACCGACACATCACGTCAGCGGTGTCTTGTTATTGTTTTGATATCCGACAAAGATTTCCAACTCACAATAACACGAGTTTCATTCAGTAGCATTAGTTTATTAGAGATAAACATGTCGAGTTTTGTGCCAACAAATTACGATTTGCGGACAGCACTACTTTTCTGTTTTCATCTGAAGAAAACCGCAGCCGAATCGCATCGAATGCTTGTGGAGGCGTTCGGTGAGCATGCTCTCGGTAAAACACAGTGTTTCGAGTGGTTCAAACGGTTCAAAAGTGGCGATTTTGACGTGAGGAACGAAGAACGTGGAAGACCACCGAAAAAGTTTGAAGACACTGACCTGCAAGCCTTGTTGGACGAAGACGACGCTCAAACACAACAACAACTGGCGGATCAGTTAAAGGTGACCCGAGAAGCCATCTCCCTTCGGTTGAAAGCCATGGGAAAGATACAAAAGGTGGGGAAATGGGTTCCATATGAACTCAACGAAAGACAGCAGGAAAACATCATGCAAAATGCTGCTCGCCAGGTTCAAAAGAAAGTCATTTTTACATCGAATTGTGACTGGCGATGAAAAGTGGATATATTTCGAGAATCCTAAGCGCAAAAAGTCATGGGTTACTCCGGGTGAACCATCAACATCGACGGCAAGACCAAACCGCTACGGACGAAAGACAATGCTGTGTGTTTGGTGGGATCAGAAAGGCGTAATCTACTACGAGCTGCTGAAACCTGGGGAAACTGTCAATACTCAACGCTACCGACAACAAATGACCGATTTGGATCGAGTTTTGCGTGAAAAACGACCAGAATACCAACAAAGACAACACAAGGTGATTTTGCTGCATGACAATGCACCAGCACACAAAGCAAAACAGGTCCAGGAAACGATCGAGTCGTTCCCTTGGGAGATTCTTCAGCACGCGCCTTACTCACCGGACCTTGCCCCATCCGATTACTACTTGTTTGCATCGATTGGACACGCACTTGCTGAGCAACGCTTTACTTCTTACGAAGATGTACAAAAATGGCTCGATGACTGGTTTGCCTCAAAAGAGCAACAGTTCTTTTGGCGCGGAATCCACAAATTGCCAGAAAGATGGGAAAAATGTATAGATAGCGACGGACAATACTTTGAATAAGTTACTTTGTATCATATCATTACAATAAACGTGTATTTTCTGTACAAAAATTCCGGTTTCATACTTACACACCTGGTATATTGCCATGCTCGCAACAATCCATAACGTAGATAATTCACCTACTTAAAAAAACGTTTTGCTGGAGTACACACATCTTTTGAGCACCAGACTCTTTTTTGTAAAAATTGTAAATTTATAAAATAATATGTCCAAATGTTTAAATTTCCAATTTTGTCTATAAATTTTTGTTTTCAATTTTTAATTTTATATGGTTTATAAAAGTTAGCACCATTATAGTTTTTCCACAAATTTATTTTATTTATTTGCACCTAAACACTTCTTGTATTCGATTTTAAATACCTACAAGTAATTTTTATTTATTGATTTGGCTACATAAATATTGATGTGATTTTTTAGTAAAAAAATACCAACGACGTCTCGGGGTAGCTCTGGTGTGTGGGATCGGTCGGGTTTACTAAGGGTCGATAATATTAATACCAAAATTCGATTTTAAAACTTCCGATCGAATTATTTTAAACTTTAAAATTTTTATACTTGGTCGAGGATCGAAATTATCAACCAAATGTAATATCTTCCAAGTCATACGTTCGGCTCTTTTTAAATAATACTAATTTTATTTTTTAAATATTTTAATTAAACCAACACTAAGATCAAAATTATAATTTTATCCAAAAAATTTTTAGAAAAAATCGAACGTTTAATAATCAAAAAATCAAACTTACAAAATTTTATACATTTAGCGGTTACTTTCCACCAAAATATTTTCAAACAATATTCGAATTATAATATTTAAAATATTCACAATTTCTAAAACTTTTCGTATAAAATAAATATTCAAAATTTACGGATAAGATGAGAAATTTCTGAAAATTGCTTCTCGTAATAAATTTCTTTTTTTATGCTTATATGCTCCATTTTACACTAGCGCGGATACAGGAGACAATTGGTTTAATATCATCAGTAGAGCCTGGATTTATAAGCACTTATAATTTAAAAATAGCACATTAAAAAGTTTCAAAAAACAAAGAAAAAAGTCTTATAAAATTAAAAAAAAGCACTAAAAATCAAACATCAAAACGTAATTTTTATTAAATATTAGACATTCGCTTAATAACTATAAAAAAAATAATTATTATATATTTTTCCAAATTTTTGATTATGAAAGTTTGTCGTCTGTCGTTTAACACCTGCTTTTGAATCGAAAAATTTTGTTCAACATCAACCGACGTAATGAGAGCCCATTTAGGTTAGTGTTAGTTAATTCACCTCACGATTTGAATTTTTTCTTATGCACTAATGGAAAGAGGAAACTTTTCTAAGCATATTGCAAAAAAATTTTGTAGAATTTTACGCATTAGTTTTCGAAAAACCGGCATTTTAAAATTTGCAATTCAGGGGACGCGAAAACTCGACATAGCTTTGCTGCAACACTCCCTTGTACCTCCAAAGTTTTCTCTCTGAGATTATTTATAATTTTTACCGATTTTACTAAAAGTAAATACCTTTTTTCCAAATTTTGGATAGATGATGCAACGTATGAAAAGTTAGCTTTAATAGTATAACTTAATTGTTTTTCAAAATTTCTTGACATTCTTTTATTGCTGCCGATGATAATTCTGACAATTCAAAAACAATAATCTTAGAAAATTTTCAAAATTTGTCTTATAATATATGATAGCATTGAGCTTGTAAGCACTGGTTTAGGAAGTAGAGGTGCAATCGGGAAAATTTTCTTTAAAAGCTTGCACTCTCAAATGCACCTTTACAAAACTTCTTTTTGCATTCAAATTAAATTATTGATCAATGAAAATTTAAGACAAATTGTTTCGGCAACACGGGATAGCCTATGTGCCAGACATGTACAGTAAATTAAATTTTCATAAAATACTTTTAGTTCTGTTTCAGTTTTAATCATGTACTCCGTCGGTCATTAAAAAAAGCTCTAATAAGCACTAACATGCATTTTAAGCAAAATCTTGAAAAAAAAGCAAAAAAGATCCGTAAAGAGCGTAAAGATCCTAAAGGAATATCTTCTGCTTATAAATTAGAGCAATAAGCAAAAAGCTTAGAATCCGAGCTCTAATCATCAGTACCCGTTTCACTGTTAGTACTACAAATAATAATAAATTATTACAAACAATTTTTAAATTCGGTATTTTAATATTAATTTATTATTTTTGTGAAACATGATAACCATCAGTGTGGTATAAACTTTCCATTGGGTAAATTTCCTAAAAAAAGAAAAAGTTAATATTATTTTAAAAATATGTATACTTTAATTTTACGTTTCTCAACAGTCATAAAGTTATTTAAATTATTCAATCGGAAGAGGGGGGGGGGAAGTAATATATTTTATATTTTATCTTCCACTTAGAATTATTACGTGAAAATTATTTCAACTGATATCGATAAAACACGTACAAAGCAATTACCCCTTCATAATTCACTCATTCCGCCCCATAATAACATCTATATTTAATTTTTAATTTAATATATTGTCGTGTTTCAAAGGGATTCGCAACTAAAAAAAAAAAAAATTGAAAAATTAGAGAGGTGGCAGCGAATCGACCAAGATACGAGACTTTTAGCCACGAGTCGCCGCAAGAGTGGGCAGTGCGACTTTTGGCTCGTGAATTTTAACTTTGTGAAGTTTATTTTTGAAGTTGTGAGTAAATTTTTGAGTTTGATTAAATAAAGTAATTTTAAGCGAATGCATTATTGCGCTTTTCTGAAGGTATATTTTTGAGATTTGAAATTATTTTGGATATTTTTTATGAGTGGCTACTGAACTATAATTGATTTGGTTGATTGATTTGGAAAAACAATAGTTTGATTAATAAACTTTGAGATTTGGATTGTGTTTAAAATTGGAAAATTTAAAATTGCATTCGTAGGAACGAATGGTGCTATTGATAAGCGGGCGATTTAGATTACGAAAGTCGAAACTTCGTTTCCACTTAAGAAGTAATAAAATTTTACATTTATTTTACATTCACTTTAATTTGGATTGGTTTTAATAATTATTTTTGGAGAATTTATTAATTTTTTGGATTAGAAGAAATTTTATTTTATTTTGAAAGACATTTTTTGAAATTTTGGAAGACGATTTATTTTTTTTTTTATTGGAAATTTCACTTTTGTTTTGAGAACGATAGAACCCAACCTGAGATACGACCGTCTCATCTCCCGCATTTAAGGGCAAGCTTGGAGCACTTATAATGCATGTGAAGAGGCTACCTTTTTAAAAAAGGATCACTGCAATATGATTAAACGGAGACGGTTGTCTCCATTAAGAGCGTTGCCGCTAATGCTAAATGCTTGGTTCTCGCGGTTTTGAGTCCGCGTTACTTAATAGGTCCCCCATGTGTGTGATCATATTTCAAATGTACAACACAAGCATGGAAGAGAGGTCGCCAACATTCGGTGGACCAGATATGGCACATGAAGAAGTCGAAATTTAAATGATTGAAACTTTTAAGTACTCCGAGCAAGATGCCTCAAAACTCTAATTTTGGTAACTCGATTTTATTAGATAAAAATTTAATTTAAATCATCAGATAAAACAAAACTTTTGTTTGGTTAAATGTATACAATTATTTTTATGATTATTCTCGTAAAAATAGAAAAATATTTCTTAAAAAAAAAGTTTTGATAGATTTATAACGGTTTATGTTAGATCAAAAAAATGATAAAAATATTTCTGTGCTGGAGACCAATCTGAAATTTCGTAAAGCTATATTAACAAAAATAATATTATAGAATATAAAAAACCGCAGATAAGCAAAGTTCGTTTGTAATATTTTAATCGTTATTTTGAAAAATGGCGGCGATAAATCAGCAACCCGTGCGCAGTAGAAGAGGCGCTTAAGTCCAAATAAATAAAATGAATTTGTGAAAAAACTATAATGGTTCTAGCTTTCACATTTTGGTGCTAGCTCGAAGGATCCCAGTGCTAGGTTTTGGGGTAAAAATATTAACCGGGGGGAGGGGGCAAGGTAACAGACCCCATAAATTAATAAATTGAACTTTTATCGACCCTGAATTTTAAATTGTAAAATATATTGCTGTGATATTTATTCCCTCAGGGTGCATCCAAATTCAATTATTAAATTAAATTAAATTTTACATTCATAAAATTGTAAAATGTAAAAGTGATACCTCCATCATTTCACTATTATCTGGCACACATAGACTTGCAAATTTTTAATCTTATAATACTTTCAGTTTTATGTTTCAGTTGGCAGAAAAATGTGGTTGTGGCCAAATAATGCCAAAATTTGAAATTGAAAAATTTTAGCAAGGATTTTTGATGCAAGGTTGGTTGGAGTATTAAAAGTGCAGACTTAAATTAATTTAAAACTTATAATTTTGCTTCAGATTTTTATTTATTTTTTAATAGCATGTTTTACATGATTTATAAAAGTCACTTTAAATCCGTATAAAACAATATACTATTATTTTATTTTAATAACACACTATTATTATCAAATTAAGATCAATATTATATTTTTAAATATTTTTGAAGTTTAAAATTCGAAATTTTTAAAATTTTTTATTTTAATTTTAATTTTATTTTTAAATTTATTACTTCTACAATTAAATTCGTATTTCTTAGTCTATAGGTGCAATAAAAATGGTAAACAAAAAAAAAATAAAATAAACGATTTTTTGGCTTAATCATCTATATATTTTGGCCAATAAACTATTTGGCTAACATTTACATAAATAGAATTTTGAGTTCGTACATACTAATTATTGTAACCTACGTTACACCAATAACGCGAAACTGTTACGTATGTAGATATTGAAACTGTACTTGTGTATAAACTTTTCTTTGCTATTCTGTGTTGCTTTACTCTCAGATGTCTTGCGCTCTCAAGGAGCTCAACTAACGCGCATAGTGTTTTTTTAAATACAAGTGAAATTTTAAAATAATGGATAATTTACGAGGTTCGTACAAAAATAATTTTAAATTTTTCAAAAATTAATAATTATTTTTGATTCAGTTTTTCTTGTTGAACTTACCTAATATCAATAAAATAAAATTTTGTTGTGGTATAATAATAATATTTACATATGCATGATGTTACTTTTAATAAAACCTGTTTAATATTTACATGTTATTTTACAATTAAAAAAAATTAAATGGTTAATTAAAGTTACAGATAAATATACCAACGTAAATAGAGAGATCGGCTGACCCCCTTAAAAATAAAATTTGAAATTACATACAAGATTAGTAAATAATTTCAATTTGTGAAATCAAGGTCGCTCACTGTAGATGATTAGATTTTTGTCATACCTGGAGGCTAAGTTTTTACTTATGAAATGAAAAAGATTAATTTGATTTAATTATGCTTTATTGCGATGTATCCATTCGATTCATAATTAATTTATATAGTGAAATTGTAATTTATTGCTAAATTAAAAAACTGAAGTATTAAAATAAATTATTTTTGTTACCAGATCTTAAAGAAGCAATCGATGAAGAAGACAATATTTTACGAACTCCTGATGAAAAATGCTTTTCAAATTCGGGCGGATTAGGAAAATTGCTGTTCGGTTCCATGAAGAAAAATGGGGACTCAATTGCGCAGGTAAATTAAAAAAAAAGTGTATTAGGTTAAATGTGAAGTTTTAATTAGCACAATTAATTAATCACGTAATTTCCGATTAAATTTTCATTTTCAATGTAAGCGCATGGCCAAACGGAGTTGTTTAAGTTGCGTGCTAACTTTAATTAAAATAATTCTAAAATAACGGTTAATTTTACACTTCCGTGTATAGAATAATTATTTCACTTCTCAGTTTTTTATAGAAAAATATCCAAATCGAAGTAAGTAAGTACTTCGATTTTGCTTCGATTATCTGACCGGCAATTATACTGGCAACTTAATCTACTACATAATGTGCCCCCCCCCCCCTACTACTTGATTATAAAAATGATCAAGTCAATGCTAAAAAGAATTAAATTGCATTTTTAAAAGAAAAGGTAATTATTTTAATAATTGGCGAAACATTGCAACTGAATAAAGTTTCAAAATAACTCGATTCAAGTTCTACAGCCTCTGTTATTTTTTTTATTTAATTTTATTTAATAATATTTAATTTTACTGTTAATATCAGAATTCGATTTTAAAATTTGCTTGCAATCGAAATTATTTTAAACTTTTAAAAATTGTATGCCTTGCTCGAGGTTTGAACGTACGATTTCGAATTATCCACTCGACGTGATATCAGCCACGCTATACGTTGCTCTTTTAAATTGTAATCTTTTTACTTTATCATACGAAGTCTGAGAAAGTATTGTAATCGTGCAGAAAAAAAAACTTGAGATTTTGATGAATTTAGACATTTTGGGGTTCCAGAAGCGGAAAATCGTCATTTCCAAAATATGTCTGTATGTATGTATGTGTGTATGTGTGTATGGATGTATGTATGTATGTGGTTAAATTTTATGTGCGCTCTACCTCAAAAAGTAATAGAAATTTTTTAACAAAATTTTGTATTTAGTACATAAATATTGAGACTTAGAGCTGATTAGATTTTGGTTAAAATCGGTATACGGAAACGCAAAAAAAATAAATAATATAAAAAAAAATAATGAAAAAAAATTTTGCAAATAATTTTTTTCTTATTTTTAAAATTTTAACTTTTTAATATATTCTCTACCAAAATAATATTTTTTTAAAATTCTTTTAAATTTATTATTATTTAAAAGTATGATAAAGTTATGGGCATGACCACATCCGATTTTTTTTCTAATTCCACGAACAAAAGTTTAAAATTATAATCCCAACAAAAAAATAATCCACAAAAAATAAATCTTTTTTAATAATCAAAATCTACAACTTACAAAAAAAATCAAAAATCCTAGCTGCGGTCAAATTAGACCAATAACTTTTTCAAATCAAACTCAAACCAACAAATACTAAAAAATAATCAATTTCAAAATCACTCGCATAAAAATCTCAAAATTTACGGAGCCAAAACTTAATCGACCGCTCCGGCAACCATCTTTGGCAAAAAGGTCCCCACTTTTCTAAAACTTCCGCCAACCTTAACTTTTAAAAACTTTCCCCCTAAAATTCAAATTTAAACTATGAAAACTTTACAAAAGCTACCAGGGTGGTCAAATTACTTTGTTAGGCGACAATATATTGTCTTGTTTCGAATAGGATTGAAATAAAATTTTTATATTTACTTTATTTTGAAAATGTAAATTTGAATTGTAAATATAATTTATATTTAGGATTTATAATATGATTTATTATAAGTTTTCTTCTCAGTCCTTGGCCCTACATAAGATTGTAGAAACTACTTTTTCTGCAGAAGGGTTTTCTTGGCAGATACCTCGATAGTTTGCCATTGCTTTCTGAAAGAAAACGTTCAGAATAAAGTTTTTACTCCACTCGGACTCGAACCGAGAATTTCGGCGCCTTCCGGAACTGTTTTATTTTTTCACCTTAAGCATAACAATTTAAAAATATCCTTGAAGGATATTTCCACTCCACTCGATATCCACTCGCCAAGGGTGAAACTCAAAGCCATAGAACTCGTCCGGGTGTCGACCGCGACTGACAACAACATTAAGAGTATATCAAAGCACACGTTCATTCTTTCATTATCAGCCTCTTCAGTCCACTGCTGGACTATCAGCCTCTTTCTCTATTGAGAAAGGGTTTCAGCATTTACATACCTATTCACTAACTCCGATCGAAAAGTTTTCGATGATGGAGAAGTCTGTGATGGAAAAGGGCGTGTCTTCGATCACGGTAAAAATGGTATTCAGTAACTACCACTTTTCGATATCGAAAGAACCAGAACAGTTATCGATAACTTATTTTACTATTAGCATCTGTTGGCAATCCTGATGTACAGTTTAACCTAAACCACGATACACTTGACCTAAACTAGCCTTAAAATTAAACGTCAGTTCATAAAATTTTTATTACAGTAACTGTAATTACTAAAAATGTAACCTGTATAATATAAGAAGATTGTTGTGACCAATCGCTAATCGTCACATCTAAAGTTAACTGGGAAATTAAAACTTACTGAAAATCACAAAACTAACAATACTTGAAGAAAATAATGACAATTTAATTGTTTTATGTGACAGTGTTTTGTTTTGATCGCCCTAAAATTAATAAGTTGAATAATAACAAAAGCAATAATAGCCTTCTAATTAAAAAAAAAATTAAATTTCGATTATAATCAGCTGCAGTTTATTTAAATGTTTTTAATTTGTTTCAATGCATTTTACTCGAAAAGTCTACGTGTAATAAAATAATTTTTTAAACAAAAGTTGTTTATTTATTTATGCTAAATATAAATATGAAAAAAAATATAAGGTACCATTTAAAAAACCAAAGTTTACCTTCAAATGACCTTGTAAAGGTCAATAAATTAAAAAAACAATTATGCCATATTCTTTCCCTCCCGCTACCATACAACTTTTGTTCGAATCATTTTTTCATCTGACTTTTGGTCTTTGAGATATTAATTGCTGGAAGTTTTAAAATGAACACCCGGTATATATTATAATTAAGTATAAACTTATAACGATAAAACTAATAACGATTTGCACTTAAATAAAATCATGAAATACAATACAATATTACGAGTTTGTTTTAAAGGCTATGATGATTATGATTCTAATGCGCATGAGTAATGGACTTTTCCATCGATCGCAGCACTTCTCGGGCCCTTCAAGACTAACAAAAACTTTTCCATTGATCGATAGCATTCAATTCGATCGAGGCCCTTACTGAATACGAATTTAGGCACTTATCGATCGATCGAAAACTTTTCCATTCGATCGATCGTTAACTTAGCTAAGGGCCGGTATTATAAAGCATAGATAAATCACTAGTTAGTTAGTTTCAAAGTAAATTTACTTGACTACTAAAATTTACGAAATAAAAGTTGAGTACTATAAAGGAAAGTAACCAAGTAAATAACTAACTTAATATTTACTTTCCTATTATGTTTAGACGTTTTGATACCAGATGTCTTGGTCATGGTGCATGAGATTTTATGATACGTTAGAACTAATTTTTAAATTTTATGGTTATAGTGTTGATTGAAGAATGGTATCAACCAATCAACGGTTATAGGCTATGTGTCAGTTCACAACTAGCGCCCACTGGTTGGGCGCACTTGCACTTTTTATGGGATATTTTTCATTTAAAACGAATAACCTCACAAATGATTTGACCTGTCAATTTACTTCACAAGTAAATATTTAGTTGAACAAAATCGAGGGGTAAATTAGTTGCTAGATTTAGTTCGAGAGTAAACTATTCGTGCTTTATAATACCCAAATCTAGCAAGTAAATGTACTTATTTGACAATCGCACAAGTAAATTAGTTATTTGTCGTTTATAATCCCGGCCCTAAGTGAATAGGCCTGTTAGACCCCACGGTTGCTTAGGCCGGATTGGGGAATGCCAGTAACCCTGTTTTTTAATAGTTGACGGTGGCAATCATCAACTCAGGGGGACCGAAAATTTTGTCGAAACTGATTGATAAGACGACAGCTGAATACCGATATCGCATAAATTTTAGGTTTTCCATTTTATGCGATTAATTTTGAAAACAAAATTTCAAGTTACATTGAGAACTTAATTTCAAATTATTTTTTTTGCCTATTTAAATTTAGAAAAGTTTGGATTTATAAAATTACACATCAAAAAGCGCACAACGTATGACGTAAAAGGTATAGCAGTGGATTGTTAAATTGAAATCGAAAGTTCAATCTTTGATCAAGTAAAGAATTAAACAAATTGAAAGCAAAACAGGATATAGATAAATCAGAATCTACGTCCCTTGGGAAAGTTTCTCAGCCTTAAAGCGAGAGCGAAGCCGTAGTAAGGTGGTGTGGTGATTTTCTTCGCGGATATCATTTTAATATAATATAAGCACAAGTTAAATTGGTGAATACAACTGAAGGTTTTGCCTTACATTATTTTTTTGTATTTATTTATTAACTTGTGCGTTCTTTTAAATGGATTCAATTTTAGGTAATTAATTTAATATTTATGTTTAGATCGATGGAATTACTGGAGAACAAGACCCATATTCATCATATCTACGGCGGTGTATAAGAACAGCAATAAAAATTCGTTCAAAAGGCATCACATCAGATGATATTATTATAATTTGTAGCGTCAATCAGTTAAACGCATCCGTGCCGTTCCTAGCATCGTTGTTTCTTGGCATAAAAACGGCAAAATTGGATCCCACTTTATCGGTGGATGAAATTTCCACGTTACTACGTCAAATTCGCTCCAAATTTATTTTTGTTAGCACAGAATCTATTGACCTCATCGCAAAGTCTATAGAAATTGCAGGAATAGAAACAGAAATTATTGTATTTGGAGAAACGTCGAAATATACAAAGTTTTCGGAATATTTAGAACCATCGGACGAAGAAGATAGTTTTGAACCAATTGAAATTACGGACATGCAAGAAACAGCGGTGATCTTATTCAGTAGCGGCTCTACCGGGTTGCCCAAAGGTGTGTGCTTGCATCATTATGGATTTCTCTGTACGGCTTACGAGTACTCGTAAGTAAAATTTATTATTCCTTTATACTTGCAATTACATATAATTTTTAGTCGAATGCCAGATCATAGTCGCTTTTCGTTTTTATTATTTTCATCATTATATTGGGTTTCTCAAGTCAGTACCATAATTGCTACGATAGTAAGTAACGGCAATCGAGTTATAGTACCTGGTTTTGATAAAAATACCGTGTGGAATTTATTAACCAATTACAAAGTGAGTAATAACAAAAATAAATATATATTATATATTTCATATATTTTTTTAAAGATCGATCTGATGTTTATGTCTCCAAGCCAAGCAATAACTTGGTGTCAAGTAGGACGACCGGAAGATATTAAATCAATATCATTAAAAATGTTAATTGTCGGGGGTGCTGTAATTTCCGAAGAACAATTGAAAAATATAGAAGCAATAGTTCCAGAAGCAGTCGTTTTTTCGGCTTGGGGAATGACAGAGTTAACAGGACGAGGAACCATGTATGATATCGAAACAATGCATATGTACGATAAAAATGTTCTATACAAATCCGTAGGGCAGCCTTCAATCGGAATGACATTCAAGGTATTCAAAATATTTGATAGCATGTTGTGCCCAAAGTAATTTCAATCGTGGGAAAACTGTGTCATTTTCGAACAAGTTGAGAAATCGATGACTTTGACTTTGACGATGACTTTCCCACATAATTGGCACTATTACTGCTAGTATGTCCATTGGTTCAGTAATTGACCTCTTTCTTCACTTGTTAGGTAAACTACTTTACAGTACCCGATGGTTAATGTTAATTTTTGTAGGTAGTAGACCTTGAAACTGGAAAAGCTTTGGGTCCAAATAAACCAGGAGAGTTGAGAATTAAATCAAGATTTCTAATGAACGGATATTTTGGCATAGATTCGAAGGATGTTTTCGATTCGGAAGGGTGGTTTAAAACTGGAGATTTAGTGTACTATGACGAAAACAAATTCTTTTACATCATTGAACGAATTAAAGAAATATTACAATTTAGAACACACCACATACATCCAAATAATATAGAAAATGTAATATTGACTCATCCAGGTGTGCAATTTGCAGTAGTCGTAGGATTGCCACATTTGGAAGATGTGCAACATCCAGCGGCTGCAGTAGTTCTAAAAGATAGCGCTAAAGGTAAAGTTACCCCACAAGAAATTGAAAAATACGTTGAAGAAAGAGTAACTGATAAACACAAACTAAGGGGCGGAGTTGCTATTATTGAGCAGCTTCCGGTAGCTACTTCTGGAAAAATAAGAAGACGAATATTACAAGAAACGATACTACAAAATACAAATAAAAATAAAATTTAAAAAACATGTTTAAAGTTTTTAAGATTTTTTTAGTGCTAATACTTTTAATTATATATGTTTGTAACGTTAAATAATAATGGCAAAATAAAATTTATATTGGTAATAAAGTGTTTTTAAATTTATTTATAATAAACAGCAAAAATCAAGTGCTAAGAAACTTTACTTACTTGCAGCAAAAAGATTAAGAGCAAACAGCCTTCAAACTAATCGACCGATTTTGTGCGATTAGTTGAGTTTAATCACGGTTAATGCTAGGTGCATACGCATTTCTTGCAAACAAGTAAAGATAATGACAGTTTCAATAAAAGTAACCTCAAAATCGGAAAGTGTATTTTTACGTGTTTGCGATTATAATATAAATTAATTTTATATTTTTTGTTGGTATATAAAAATTTTCGGCCATTTTTTTTCAATCGGCTCAAAATTTTGAAAAACGTAGTTTGTTTTTTTATTTTTTTGGATTCGGCTTTTAATTTGCCTTGTTCTTCCTCGTTAAAGTGTAGCAATTTTATGTATTTTTTTTTGCTTCGGCTAATTCCTCAAATGTAGTCGAACGACTACCAGCTTTTGTCTTTCTGCTAAACTCTACTTGTTGGTGTAACCGATTTGTTGCCTTCCGCTTTTTAAAATTTGTCTCGACTTTTGTAGTCTCCGCTACATCACTGTAGTCTCCGCCATAGCCTCCGGTATGTGGTCTACTCGCAAAAGTCTTCTCAGCTGTGCTGGATTCCAATCCGCATCAAACTCGTTGAACATGGGTTGAATTGTGCCACTGATAATACTTTTTATCAAATCGAATAAAAATTCGTCCTTTCCACTATCGTTGGGCCGCTGTCCACCTCCTATACGTACAATTTGTTAATTTCAAATGAATAAATTTGCATAAAAAAAAACTTTACTTGTTCGAATTTGTTCTCTACGAACAGCGGCATAATGTTTCCTGGTTGTTCTTTTTAAATTATCTCAAAGAGTTTTTAACTTTGGGGTTGATCTGTTGTCAGACAACCCTTTAGCGTTAAACTCTTTAGATATACACTCCCATGTAGAATCTTTTTCATTCATAGTCATAGTGTCAGTCTGTTTACATTCAACAATAGAAGCGTGTTTTTTTATTATTTGAACTAATTCGTGTTTTTCTCGGTTCGAGAAATTTGTACCACGTTTTTTGACAGACTACGTAAAAGTTGAGGTTATAATTTATTATTTTATATTATGTTTATTTCATATACCACCTACTACGAATGTCAGATACTAATGTTTACTTGCAAGGTTGGTAGCCTACACATTTGCATTCTTAGGAACGAATGGTGCTATTGATAAGCGGGCGATTCGGATAAGATCGGAATCAAAACCAAGATCCCTTGCTTTAAAGAATACTACTTTTGAATAGGAATTACTGTTTATTTTTTTAGATTGGAAATATATTTTTGAATAAGATTGGTTTTACTTTAACAAGAAAAAAATTTTTTGTTTTATTTATTTTTGGAAGACGGATTTAACTAATTTTGGCACCACAGCTCAGGGACGAAGCAGTAAAAATTTTTTTGAAATTATTACAACTTTAATTGGCCCACAGCGCAGGGACGACGTTTTGTTTACCATTTTTTTACAATATAATAATTTAAATAGATTACCCTAACAAATATCATTGTGATTAAAAATGGAGGTAATTTTACGAGAGATAAGGAGGGACGCAGAAAGAAGAGATATAAAAAAAAAGATTAGAAATAAGAAAGGAAAGGACGAAGAGAATGAAGAATTCAAAAAAGAACAGATAGAGGGAGAGGAAAGATTTCATAAAGAAGATGGATTAGAGATTAATAAGGAAATTATGAAAACGATTAAAAGAATAGAGAAAAGACTGGACGCATTTGAGGAGTATCGAATTGCAAAAAATCTGAAAATACAGGATATCGGTGCAGGATTTGAAAAAGATGAATTATTAGAAGAGGAAAAACCACTGGAAAATGACGAAGAGATGGAGGAAACAGATAAAAAAATAAAAATTGGGGAACAAAATGAAGAAAACCAGAATTATTTCAAGAGAAGGAACCAATGGGAAAGAATGAATCGGTTGAAAAAGAATTTTTGAAAGAAAACGAGTCCAATGAAGAGAAAGAAGAATCATTGGAACCAGAAAATCAAAGAAAGGACGAGTCATTGGAAAGAGAAAAGCAAGAAAAACCAGATAAGAAGAAAAGTTAACTTCTAATGCTCCTGTCCATCCGGTTGACGATGTTTTTATAGATGAAGTTGAAGTTAAAGAAGAAAAAAAGATAATTTGGAAGTATTGGACGAGTCGGGAGTGACAGAAGAAAATTCCGGTAAGATGGACGCCTCGTACCAAAATAATTCTATGGAAGGTGAGAAGAGCAAAATAAAAGAACATGAGATTTGGAAGAGATAACAATTTTCTTTTGATTTTTGAATTGATTTTATTTTTCATATTTTTAAATAGGTCTAAATTGTAAACAATTGGTTTTTAATTACTTTTGATATTTTTGATTTGTAGCACGACATGGGAGTTGCAAATTTTCGTTTTGAGCTGCGCCCATAACTCCAATTCGCAACGGGGGCTTTAAGATGTCGTGAAACAAAATATTTCGGCCCACCCTGTGCTAAATTGTAAAAATTTGTTAATTTCATTTTTTAATGTTTAAATTGGAAAAGTACAGAGTGGGGAGAAAAGATAGAGATAAAAGCTTTTTTGGCCAACTATGGCCGACAGCGGGTGCGAAATTTTGTATGCCCGCTGAATTTGATTTTTGATATGAGATTTTGTTATTTTGAAATTGTGAGTAGTATTTTGATTTGATTTAAATAAATAATTTTGATGCGAATGCATTATTGCGTTATTTTGGAAGTATATTTTTTTGATATTTGGAATTGATTTGGATTAATTTTTTATAAGTTGCTACCGAGCGGTAGCAGATTGATTGGTTTTGTTGATATGGAAAAAGAATAGTTCAAATTAAAATTTGAATTCGATTGTTTTTAAAATTAGAAAATTAAAACTACATTCGTAGAAAAGATGGTGCAATTGATAAGCCGACGCTTTAGATAAGGCAAATCAAAGTTCGTTCCTTTCGAATAAAATTGAGATTTTATTTTATTTTTACATTGAATTTAAATTGGCTTTGATTTTATAATTTTGGAAAGCGATTTATTTTTTTTACAAGAAGAAATTTTTTATTAAATTATTTTTTTGAAAACGCAGAAACTCTCGACCTTTGAAAATTACCAACTGCTCCCGCACATCAGGGCTGCCCGAATAAAGACAAGTGTGGTAAATAATTTCTACGAAAATACCATTACAATATATTTTCAATTTTTTTAAAATAAATAGTTGAATGGAATATTGAAGAACTTACTTACCTGTAATGCATAAGTAGTTGATCGTTGGTTTCGAGAAATTATTTAGAATCTGTATTTTATGTACACCACGTATATGTAAATGAGATGCGCATTGAAGTTGCGATTATGTCAGGGGCAGCTCCAGTGTTGTCAATTGCTTCGTTATCAACAAAAAATTGCTGGTGCTAAAATCGTTGATTAAAAGGTAGTTTAAATTTAACTTAATTTAAAAAATAATTGTTTTAAAGTTTCGATTCTTTACGTAAGAAGCACACAGTTATTCTAAACTCAATTTGAACAATTCCATTCTGTTGACTGTACGGCCTACCCAGCCGCAGTTGTCGTCTAGTTGTGCAGCTGTTAAAATCATATCATGATTTATTTAAAATTAAATTTCTTTAATTGTAAGTTTGTATAATATGTTTGTATATAATGTTTTTATAAAATATGTAAACGCTTGAATATTTCAATCTGCCGAAGTAAGCGGTCAAAGTTTCGTTTGGTTTTACGTGCTTCAAACTTGAAAGTAATTGGATTTTATTTAGAAGTTTGGAATAATTATTGAAATAAAAAATTTCCTATAATTTGCGACTTGGGAATAAATAAAAATCTCTCAATTTGAGATAAGTCACCCAATCTGGCAACAGCAACAATGGGGAGCTCATTATCTACAACCAACTTAAAAGTGAATTTTTAACTAAATAAATCCAGAATTAATTTTTTTTTCTAGAAATTAAATACCTGGTTAGGTTTTCTACTATGGGAAAACTGTGTTTTGTTAATCAATTTTGATTTAACCGTGTACTTCACAGCGCGGTATGTAAGAGTAAAGCGGTACTTATGATGGCGTAGCGTATAAAATAAATTCACTATCACAAACATAATTCATACTTAAAAAGTTTATTTTTTATCTACCTTTGTTCTAAGATATACGCAGATGATAACTAAAATATTTTCTATTTGAAAACTAAAATTTAAAAAAATCCAATTGATAAAATCTTTTTACAATTAATTTGATCATTTTAAGCGCATTAGAGAATTTATTTTAAATAGTAACAATTCATTATCTTATCGTCCAAGTAGTTATAAAATGTTAGATAATTGATTGTTATATTCTCGTAAATTTGGAAATCGCTAATACCTTTATGTGTTCTAATCAAGTTTGGGGTTTTCATAAGTAACTATGATTAACGGTAAGTAATCATTTTGTAACAAAATATTTTACGGGGGTTTTAACATTAAAATTTTTAATTGAAATTTTTACAAATAATAATTAGAAGTAATTTCTTTAAATTAAAAAATTTAAGGCAAATCACTTTTCTAATTTTTTCTCAAAATATAAAAAATAAATGGTGAATAGTTTTCTCACAAAAGTTAAATTAAGATAGAAATTTATTTTAATTAATTAATAGTAAATAAGTACATTAATAATTAAAGAATTAATATACTGAATAAATAAAATAAACAAAATATTAAAATAATGAATTTTAACTGTTAAGTAAAGCATACATACTTACATAGAAAAATAATATTTAAAAAAACAATAAAAACAACAGATTAACATTTAACAGGTTTGGACTAAGAATATTTAAATAAACAAGAAATAAATTTTGAAAAAATTACGTTATAAAAATGATGAAAATTAAAAAAAAAATAAAATAAAAACTTTGTAATATGATATAAAGGCTTCTATTTCACAATTATTATTGATCATCAATCGTATTTAACATGAGAAACCAAAAAATTTAGAAAATTACTTAAATTGAATGAAGATAGTTTGGTAATCAAAAAAGATAGCGCTTTCTTCACCAATCGGAATTATTGCATCGTAACTTAAAAATCTAAGCAGCCAGTACATTGGCCAAAAAATATTTTAAATTTTAGGCAAAACTAAGGTTTGTTTTTTTTCATAAAACGAAAGTAGTTTAAATCAAATTGGTCTTCTCTCATATCGGGTTTTGCAAGTAACATCTTTTCTTTTATTAAATAAATAATAAAACCTAACAAAATGTTAAAGTAATTAATTTTAACTGTTAAGTAAATAATTACATACTACAAAAAAACATAATATTTAAAGAAACCAAAATGGCAATAATTCTCATTGAACAGGGTTGAACTTAGAAATATTTGAATAAACAAGAAATTAGAAATCTGAAAAAATTATGCTATAGAAATAGAAAAAATTAGAAAAACCTGTAACATAATATAAAAGCTTTTATTTCACGATTATTTCCGCTCATCAGTTATGTATAACAGTAAAAATAAAAAGAAGTAAGAGCAAATATACTAAACAAAATTGAAAAAATTTTTAAAGATTAATAAATTAAACAAAATTTAAATGATGCGCTTACCAAATAACCAAACTGTACCACGCCATGTGACTAAATAAAACTTTAGGTTAGTTAAAATGAAATGGATCTTAAAATCTCCTTACAAAGGAGGGGGTGTTGAAGCAGAAACATACAATGCCATCTATAGCTTCGAAAATTAAATTTAAAAGAAAATTTCAAACCATTCAATATAGAATAAAATATATTATATTTAATTTCTTTTTAAAAGAACTTCATTTTAAATTATTTACTTTAACTGAATAATTTATCCTTCTTTAAAAGCGTATTTAAAATTCGAATTTTAAATGATTCTAAATTTTTAACAATTTCATCAACCACATCTACTCGAATGCCGAATATATTATTTCTATCAATTGATTTTTAGATAAAATTTGTTCCTGGCAAATTTATCAGTAAAATCAAAATAAAATATAGATTATTTACTTTTAAGATTAAATATCACTCAATTGAAATAATTAAAATTAATTAAAAGACTCAAATAATAAATTATGTTTTTAATGCGATCTAAAAATTTAACGAAATCCACAACGCGCTTCTATATATTGCTGTGAAATCTTCGTAGAAAATCTACAACCTGTTGTATTGCCCCGGGTTAGCCCTGGATTGCAGACACCTTGGATAACTTTCAGGGGAAAGATTCTAAGCGTGTTCAAAAAAAATAATTAAATAAAAAATGTAATCTTGTAAAAATAAATAAATCGTATTTCCAAAAATTCTATGTAAAATAATTGTTAACTAAAATTTCAATAATCTTAGAAGGGAACTAAGTTTCGTTGTTAGCGTTATCCAAATCGCCCGTTTATCAATAGCACCATTCGTTCCTACAAATGCAATTTTAAATTTTCCAATGTTATAATAATTTCAAATCTCCAAAATATACCTCCAAAAAAGCACAATAATGCATTCGCATAAAATTACTTTATTTAATCAAACATTGATACTGCGATAGATATGTTGAATCGTAATCTCGAATCGATACGTGTTTGGTCGTTATTGAATGGTCTGACTCTGAACCCTGCGAAGTCGGAGCTTCTGTTCCTGGGTAGTCCTGGGCTGGTGCGTAGGGCTTTAAGCGTTGCAACATCGTCTGTTGCGATTGATGGTGAAACCGTCAGGGTTGTGGACTGTGCTCGGAGTTTGGGTCTGGTCTTGGACAGTGAGCTCAATTTTCGTCTACATGTGGACCGTAAGCTTAGGGTGTGCTATTACAAGCTTAGATCGCTGTACCAGTTTAAAACCTTATTACCTTCTCATGTGAAGTGGTCAATTGTTAGTACTACGATCTTATCTAACATAGAATACTGTGCAGCGGTATATTACGGTTTTCTCACGCAGGAATATAGGCGCAGGCTCCAGCTCATGCAGAATTCGTGTCTGCGTTTTTGCTTTGATCTGCGTAGATACGACCACGTTACTCCTTTCTATCGGGAACATGGCATACCCAGGATAGAACATCGTTTTTCGGTACTTTTTGGAGTTATAATCTTCAAAATTTTGAAGAGCGGAGAGCCGAGTTATCTTCGACAAATGATTAGGCCCCGTTCAGCTTGCCATGCACGTGTTCTGCGGGATTTGGGAAATTTCGATGTGCCCTCCCATTCCATGGCAGGTTTCGAGCATTGTTTTGCGTGTTTGGCGCCCAGATTTGTGGAGAGACACCGTAGCCTTTTTGACGACTCCACTAGCGTAAGGTCCTTCCGCCGTGATTTGAATGCTGCTATTTATGCAGAAATGTCTGCATAATCTTTTTTTAATATTTGTTGATTATTTGTTTATTGAGCTGAAACGGGTGGCTTGAAAAACTAACCTTGTTAGAAGCCATCCCATTAAGAATTTGTATAAGAATTTGTATATTTAGTTCTTAATAAATAAGTATTATTATTATTATTATTATTATAAACTGAAAATGTTACTCACAATCTCAAAAATACAACAAATCTCAAAAATAACTCACTGGAGCCAAAATTGACAAGCCAAAAGTCGCACAAAAGCCTCTCTTTGTAAATTTTTATACCTTGTCGAGGTTCGAACCTTCGACTTCATTATAGCAGTCCTATGCTTTGTGCGTTACCGATCGCCCGCACCTTTTTTTTTGCATTCGCAACAAAATCACTTTATTTAATCAAACAAAAATAATCACTTAAATTGCCAATTATCAAAAATCTGACAAATTTTCAAAGAGCCAAAAATCAATCGACCAGCTCGGCCGCCGTCTTTGGCTAAAAATTCTCTAATTTTCTGTCATTCGCCCCCACCTCTCCAATTTACAATGTTATAATTTAAACTTCATAAAATTAAATTTTCTATCAAAATGTACCGGGTGGGTGCGAATCACTTTGAAACACGGCAATATATAAATTGCTATATTCTATTTCTATATCCATGTCTTATAGGCGGAACCCTGGTCAAAATATTTTCGGTAGACCAATTTTCAAATTTTCAAAAATTTGAGATGGATTGGTTTTTTTTTTTAAATTGATGAAACTATTCTTAATTTAACTTTATGATCTATAAATAAAATATGGTTTAAGAACTCTGTTATCTTTCAAAATTTTTATCAACGGGAACCCTATCGTTACTTAATACTCAAGTAGGTTTTCGACAATCACTATGTTGTATTTACAAAATTTTAAAAGTGATTTGTGTGTTATCGATTTTTATTAATAAAATTGTTATATTTAAATTTTATTATTTTAACATTTTGTTAAGTTTGATTATTAAAACAAAATAAACTTTAAAATAATTTACAAATTAACTAAACAAATTTTCAACATTTTAAAACACGACAATAAATATAATAATTGATGTAATAAAAACTTAAAGCTTAATAAAAATATTAAATATTATTAAAGTTTATTTAGTTTCCTTATGATCGTCCCACGGTTGCTTAGGACGAATTGGAGAATGCTTGTAACCCTGTTTTCAATAGTTGATGGTGGTAATCATTAACTCACCGCGATCATCAGCTTTACGTGCGTTCTCAAACACGAGACAATTATAAGAAAATTTAGACTTTTCCCGGATCCGGATTCAGAAAGTCTTATTAACTGTTACCATCATTTGGTAAAACAAAATACACTCCAATGAACAATTTTGGTTTTATAAAGATTCTTGAAAGATTACCATCACCTAATTAGATTTACACAACTTTTATAAAACAAAAATTATTCATTGGGTTTGTACTACATACGTACAAAAAAAATTTAACCTTTAACCATTCAAAATAGACTAAAATATATTAATTAAATAATCTTGAAATGAACAAGTTAATAAAACGTTTAATAATATTATATTGAATTATTCTGACGAAGACGTGTACCAAACGTTGAAAGCTTAATAAAAACATTATTATTAAACGTTTTATTAACTTGTTCATTTCAAGATTATTTAATTATATTTCACAAGTTAAAAAATTAATTTATTAAATAAAATATATTAAAATAAACAAACTAAACAAAATATTAAAATTTTGTTTAGTTGGTTTATTTTAATATTACATACTACTAACTACCACACTATTGACTTAAAAATTCATTTGTTAGGTTATTTTTCTATTATATAGTAAAACATTTTACATTTAATTTTCCTGTCAAATAACTGCACTTTAAATTATTTATTTTAACGCGATAATTAATACTCGACCGATTTCATAATTTAAAAACGTATTTAAAATTCATATTTTAAATGATTCTAAATTTTTAATTATTACATCAACCGCATCTACTCGAATGCCGAATATTCAATTTTATTAATAAATAAAATATTCTATCAATTGATTTTAATAGACAAAATTTGTCTTTGGCAAATTTATCAATAAAATCAAAATAAAATATATTTACTTTTAAGATTAAATATCACTCAATTTAAATAATTAAAATTAATTAAAATACTCAAATAATTATGTTTCCTTGAATTTTTAAAATTAACTATTGCTTTTAGTTTTATTGGCAAAATCAAATTGACCAGCGCTTCGACGCTACAAACTAGAAATATCATGTAATTCAAAGATGACCCGTTTTACACGGACGACAAAAAAAATTACCAATTAACACTCAAAGAACAAAATTATTTGTCTTTTATTGGACAAAATTTACGTTAGTAAAATAAATTTTACACAATGCGATCTAAACATTTAACAAAATCCACAACGCGCTATCTATATAAATTGCTTTATTCTATTTCTATAAGCAAAACCTTGGTCAAAATATTTTTGGTAAATTAAAAAATTTGAGATGGACATGATTTCTTTTAAAATTGATTTTGAAGTTTTTTGGATACCAAAGAAACTTTAATACTTAGAAAAATATTCTTAATTTAACTTTGTGACCTATATAAAACTTGATTTAAGAACTCTTTCAAAATTTATCTTTCAAATTTAGTTATCTTTCAAAATTTTTATCAAAGGGAGCACAATTACTACTTAATACTCAAGTAGGTTTTGGGGAATCATTTTGTTAATGTATTTATTTACAAATTTTAAACGTGATTTGTGTGTTATCGATTTTTATTAATATAATTGATATATTTAAAATAAATTTTGGTATGCTACATTGCTTAACTTAATTTTGTTCAAGGTGAATCAAAACATGACAACGAAAAATATATTATCCATATGCCAAAAGAAGAATGCTTCCCAAATTCGGGGGGCATGGGAAAAGTCTTTTACAACCAAATGAAAAAAAATGGAAATAATTTAGCGCAGGTAATCTTCTGAATCAACCCACACACTTCGGGAAGCATCTGCTTACCTAAGATCCCGTTCCGTTTTACTGTATTTGGACTAAGGATGTGCTTCCGTGTAGTCGGGAGTGTCTGTAGAACGCTAACTTTGTTCTTTTTTAGATAGATGGGTTAACTGGAGAAGAAGATACGTATGCACAACTTTTGCAACGCAGCATACGAACGGCAATCAAAATTCGGTCCAAAGGAATTAAAAGAGATGATATTGTAACAATTTTGAGTTACAATAACTTAAACGTCATCGTCCCGTTTATTGGTTCTTTATTCATCGGCATTAAAGTGGCAAAAATTGATCCATCATTATCGATAGGAGAAATAACAAAACTGTTAGCAACGCTAAAGTCAAAAATAATTTTTGTCGATCTAGCAAATTTGGATGTTGCAGAAAAATGTTTGCAATATTCTGAAGTGGATACCGAAATTGTAGTTTTTGAGAAATGTTCTTCCCATACCGAGTTTTCAGAGTTTTTGGAGGAATCCAAAGAAGAAGAAAGCTTTGAACCAGTAGAAGTTACAAACCTAATGGAAACTATGGTTATTCTCTTTAGCAGTGGTTCTACAGGTTTGCCAAAAGGAGTATGTTTACATCATTACACTTTTGTGTGTCATGCGTACCAATTTCAGTAAGTTAAACTGTTTTTTAATCTCCGGTTAAATCTTGGTGGGCTAACCAAGGCAGTTAATTAACCGTCGGTTAACGTAGAGAAAAAATATGAAATGTTAAAAGCAAACAAATTTTAGAAAAGACTTCGGGAAAGGCAATATTCTGGTTTTCTCTTCGATATATTGGGTTTCCCAAACCAGTATTATCAATTTAAGTATTATGACAGGAAGTTGCAAAATTGTGGTGCCACATTTTGACAAGGATATCGTATGGAAATTACTATCAAAATATAAGGTAAGAATTCAAGAAATTCATAAAAGATGATGCTCTTATTAAATTGTTTTCCAAGGTTCATTTAATGCTTTTAACCCCCTTCCATGCAATATCGTGGACCAATGCTGTAAAGCCTAAAGGAATTGATGAATTGGCGCTGAAAATACTTTATGTGAGTGGTGCAGCTGTTCCCAGAGAACTCATGTTGAAATTGAAAAGTATGGTGCCCAATTGTTATGTTATGCAAGCAATGGGTTTAACTGAACTAGCAGGACGTGGATTTATGATGGAAACGAAACTGGCCGCCCAATATGATCCCGAAAAGTTAGTAACGTCGGTTGGGAAACCTGGATTAGGCATATCGTACAAGGTACAAGAGAAAAATTAATATTGGGTTTGAATACTTTCTAAAACTATTCTTCTAGATAGTTGATGTAGATTCGGGAGAAACTTTAGGTCCTAACCAACCAGGAGAATTAAGACTAAAATCGGTATTCGTCATGAACGGCCTGTTTGCTTTAGATAGTTCCGATGTTTTTGATTCTGATGGATGGTTTAAAACTGGAGATATGATGTACTATGATGAGGATCATTACTTTTACCATGTGGAACGGATAAAAGAAATAATTCGATTTCGAACCCATGAAGTTCAACCAGCTATCATTGAAAAAATTCTTCTATCGCATCCGGATATTCAGTATGCTGTAGTTGTTGGGCTACCACATTTTAAGGATATCGATCATCCTGCAGCTGTTGTTATTTTGAAGGATTCTAATAATAGTAATGTTACACCAAAGGAAATTGAAGATTACGTTGCCGAAAGAGTTATTGATAAACTTAGACTCAGGGGTGGCGTAAAGATTGTTAAAAAATTTCCTTTGACTACTTCTGGAAAAATTAGAAGAAGAGAAATTCAAAATATTTTAATGAACGACTAAATGTAAAATAATTAGTTAAAAGGAATTCCAGTAATTCTTAAAACTATAAATTTCCAGTAATTTTAAAAGCCTCTGGAACTTTACTCCATTGTTAAGACTTTAGTATTGGATATATTTATAATCAATTTTGATAACATTATTGTATTAGGTTTTTCAATAAAATTAATACAAAATATAATACCTGGAAGTTATCTATTACTAGTTAATAATAATTTAATTATCATTTAGTAATAGATTCGTACATAATTGCCAGGGCCGTCTTAAGATATACGAGGCCTCTGCGCTACTAAAAATAGTTTATTACCCCACAAGAAATTGAAAAATACGTTGAAGAAAGGGTAACTGATAAATACAAACTAAGAGGTTAAGTTGCTATTATTGAACAGCTTCCGGTAGCTACTTCTGGAAAAATAAGAAGACGAATATTACAAGAAACGATATTACAAAATACAAATAGAAATTGTGTTTAAAAAAATATTTAAAGGTTTTCAAGATTTTTAAGTGCTAATACTTTTAATTGTATACTTTTGCAACTTTAAATAATAATGGTAAAATAAAATTTATATTGGTAATAAAGTGTTTTTAAATTTATTTATAATAAACAGCAAAAATCAAGTGCTAAGAAACTTTACTTACTTGCAGCAAGAAGATTTTAAATTTAATTTTTTATTTTAATTGCGTTATAATATTAGAGTTAAATAAGTATACGACGATTCAATCTTCTAGGATTTATAAAAAGAATTTATAAGAAATATTTTCTGTAGAGCTAAAATCACACCACGTGTATGTAAATGAGATGCGAATTGAACTTGTGATTATGTCAGGAACAGCTCCAGTGTTGTCAATTGTTTCGTTATCAACGAAAAATTGCTGATGTTGAAATTGTTGATTAAAAGGTAGTTTAAATTTAGATTAATTAAAAAATAATTGTTTTAAAGTTTAGAATTTTTACGCAAGAAGCACACAGTTGTTCTAAGCTCTATTTGAACAATTCCATTCTGTTGACTGTACGGCTTACCCAGCCGTAGTTGTCGTCTAGTTGTTCAGCTGTTAAAATCATATCATAAATTTATTTAAAATTGGATTTCGTTAATTGTAGTCAAATTTTTACACGACTTCGGGCGACTTCAAAGATGTTTTAACAAAATAGGTAGGCGCTTGAATATTTCAATCTGCCGAAGTGACCGGTCAAAGTTTCGTTTGGTTTTGCGTGCTTCAACTTGGAAGTAATTGGAATTTATTTGTACTACGGTGGTTGAAAGAAGTTGTAATAAGTATTAAAATAAAAAATTTGCTAATTTGTGACTTGCAAATAAATAAAAATCTCTCTTGAGATAAGTCACCCAACCTGGCAACAGCAACAATGGGGAGCTCATTATCTACAATCAACTTAAAAGTGAGTTTTTAACTAATAAATTCAGCATTCATTGTTTTTTTCTAGGTATTAAATACCTGGTTAGTTTTTCTACTATGGGAAAACTGTGTTGCGTTAATCAATTTTGGTTTAACCGCCTACTTCACAGAGCGGTATGTAAGAGTAAAGTGGTACTTATGATGGCGTAGCGTATAAAATAAATTTATTGTCACAAACATAATACATACTTAAAAAGTTTATTTTTTATCTAGGAAGACCTTTGCTCTAAGATACACGCAGATGATAACTAAAATATTTTCTATTTGAAAACCAAAACTAAAAAAAATCCGGGTACTGTTACGTATCCTATCCCATGATTTTAACTTTTTCCTATTAAAAATACGTGAAAGGACACTTTTCTACGCATACTAAAACAAAAATTTTGTTAGATTATAAATTAGTTCTCGAAAATATCGAATTTGAAAAATTTAAATTTACATGTATTTTAGATACACCTTTTAACACGGCTGCATGATTAGCCGATTTTGTGTAAGGCAAAAAAATTTAAAAATATCCCTGAAAAATGACAGAACTCGCCAAGGGTGGAACTCGAAGCCATAGAACTCGTCCGGGTGTCGACATCGACTGACAACAACATTAAGAGTATATCAAAGCACACGTACCGTCAACAAAATGAGACCGTCACCGACGAGACCGCACCTCAACGGGAGACCGGCCGTCACACATCGGATATATCATATTACATTTGCCTGCTTTTCGTAATTTTAAAATGCCGTTATTTCGACAACTATTGCATAATCCAAAAAAATTTTGTGTTAATATACTCAGAAAATTGTCCTCTTTCCAATAGTCAATAGGAAAAAGTTAAAATCGTGGGATAGGATATGCAACAGTAACCAAAAATCCTATTGATAAAATCTTATTAAAATTAATTTGATTATTTTAAGTGCATAAGAAAATATATTTTAATTAGTCACAATTTTTATCTTATCGGCCAGGTAGTTATAAAATGTTAGGTAATTAATTGTTATATTAATTTTATATCGTAAATTGAGAAATAGGTAGTACTTTTGTGTGTTCTAAACAAATTTCGGGTTTTCATATTAAGTAACTATGATTAACGGTGAGTATCATTTTGTAAAAAAATATTAAACGCGGGTTTTAAAATTAAAATTTTTTCTATACAAATAATAATTAGAAGTAATTTATTTAAATTAAAAAATTTAAGGCAAAATATTTTTCTCATTTTTCTCAAAAAATTAAAAATAAATCAGGAATAGTTTTTTCAAAAAAGGTTTACACAACCTCTATAAAGCAAAAAGTGTTTATTAAGCCACTTTTTTTATTTACTAAATTTAGGCTTTCGCTTTGAGGTTGTGTGCTTAAACTTTTTGTAAGTTCTGATTTAAATACTCCACTTTCCCCTTTTTAAAAAATGAACCATCAGCTAACATTTAGTAGAAGCCTAGGTTGCGACGTTTGACTATTAAATCTTTACAATTTTAGAAACTTTTATTAATATTTATCTGTAAAATATTTTGAATTAAAAATTTTTTAGTTGAACAAATTAAATAAAAATTAATAATATTAAATATTTTTATTAAGCTTTCAGCCAAGATTATCGCTTTCATCACAATTTATTTTATGCCTCCAGCTATTCAAATTTGTAAAATTTTAATTTTCTCCGAAACATTCTCGCTGGGTTAGCATCCATTATTAATTGTAACCATGAAATTCTTCAATAGAATTATTAATTGTATCGTTTTATTTTTGTTTCTATTTTTAATTTTCAAACGTTGGTTTCCATAAATTTTTATGTTACCTTATCGTATCGGAACTTGCACGTGCGACCCACAGTTGCTCATGCAGGTCAAACAAATTTGTTGTACTGTACTTTCACGAACGGCCAAAAACATCCAATTTCTTAAATTTTTAATCTATTCTTTTAGCAAGTGCACTAATTAAAATAAAAACAAACATCTATTCAAATTAAATCACTTTTATTTTTATTAATATTAAAAATTATCAAAATTAAACTTATCATAGCGGGGAATAATACTCCCACCGTTAGCCAACGCACAGGGTGTCTCACCAAGGTTAACCTCTTTGAACACATTCTCTCCCACTTATTTCTATTGTCAACCTAATTATTTACAATTAAAACTTTATGTACAGTCTATTTACAAATAAATATTTATAATAAAAACTTAAAATATACTACAAAAAAACTACAAAAATACTTAAAAATTCAAAACTTTTTTAAGTTATTTTCTATTTACAGAAAACGTGCTTTAGGTACAAAACGTGGTAAAATTTGAAAACTCTTTTCAAATTTACTTTCGAAGATGGCATTGTATGTCTCTATTTCAACCCCATTGTATGGTATTTAGAATTCATAATCTTTTCTTAATCTAAAATTTCATTTAGACACGTGAACTTTTCTAGTTTGGTCATTTGGTAAGCGCAATATTTATTTCAAAGTTTGGTTAATTTCTTGATTTTTAAAATTTTAAATTTTTTTAATTTTGTTTGGTATATTTGCTATCACTTGTTATTTTTACTGTTAAACATGACTGAGAATCGGTAATAATCGTGAAATAGGGGCCTTTATATTATGTTACAGGTTTTTTTGTTTTTTATTTTTAAGTAATTTTTACCGCTTCTATAGCGTAATTTTTTCAGAATTCTATTTTCTTGTTTATTTAAATATTCTAAGTTCAACCCTGTTAAATGTGAATTTTTGTCATTTTGGTTTTGTTAAATATTATGGTTTCTTCGTAGTATGTATTATTTACTTAATAGTTAAAATTTTATTATTTTAACATTTTGCTAAGTTTGATTATTAAAACAAAATAAACTTCAAAATAATTTACAAATTAACTAAACAAATTTTCATCATTTTAAAACACGACAATAAATATAATAATTGATGTAATAAAAACTTAAAGCTTAATAAAAATATTAAATATTATTAAAGTTTATTTAGTTTCTTTATGATCGTCCCACGGTTGCTTAGGACGAATTGGAGAATGCTTGTAACCCTGTTTTTAATAGTTGATGGTGGTAATCATTAACTCACCGGGATCACCGGCTTTACGTGCTCTCTCAAACACAAGACAATTATAAGAAAATTTAGACTTTCCTCGGATTCGGATCCGAATCCAGAAAGTCTTATTAACTGTTACCATTATTTGGTAAAACAGAATACAGTCCAATGAACAATTTTGGTTTTATAAAGGTTCTTGAAAGATTACCATCACCTAATTAGATTTACACAACCTTTATAAAACTAAAATTATTCATTGGGTTTGTACTACATACTTACAAAAAAATTTAACCTTTAACCATTCAAAATAGACTAAAACATATTAAAATAAACAAACTAAACAAAATATTAAAATTTTGTTTAGTTGGTTTATTTTAACATTACATACTACTAACTACCACACTATTGACTTAAAAATTCATTTGTTATGTTATTTTTCTATTATATAGTAAAACATATTACATTTAATTTTCCTGTAAAATAACTGCACTTTAAATTATTTATTTTAACGCGATAATTAATACTCGACCGATTTCATAATTTAAAAGCGTATTTAAAATTCATATTTTAAATGATTCTAAATTTTTAATTATTACATCAACCGCATCTACTCGAATGCCGAATATTCAATTTTATTAATAAATAAAATATTCTATCAATTGATTTTAATAGATAAAATTTGTCCTTGGCAAATTTATCAATAAAATCAAAATAAAATATAGATTATTTACTTTTAAGATTAAATATCACTCAATTTAAATAATTGAAATACTCAAATAATTATATTTCCTTGAATTTTTAAAATTAACTATTGCTTTTAATTTTATTGGCAAAATCAAATTGACCAGCGCTTCGACACTACAAACTAGAAATATCATGTAATTCAAAGATGACCGGTTTTACACGGACGACAAAAAAAATTACCAATTAACACTCAAAGAACAAAATTGTTTGTCTTTTATTGGACAAAATTTAAGTTAGTAAAATAAATTTTACACAATGCGATCTAAACATTTAACAAAATCCACAACGCGCTATCTATATAAATTGCTTTATTCTAATTCTATAAGCAAAACCTTGGTCAAAATATTTTTGGTAAATTAAAAAATTTGAGATGGACATGATTTCTTTTAAAATTGATTTTGAAGTTTTTTGGATACCAAAGACTATTTAATACTTAGAAAAATATTCTTAATTTAACTTGGTGACTTATATTTATAAAACTTGATTTAAGAACTCTGTTATCTTTCAAAATTTTTATCAAAGAGAGCACAATTACTACTTAATACTCAAGTAGGTTTTCGAGAATCATTTTGTTAATATATTTATTTACAAATTTTAAACGTAATTTGTGTGTTATCGATTTTTATTAATATAATAGATATTTAAAATAAATTTTGGTATGCTACATTGCTTAACTCAATTTTGTTCAAGGTGAATCAAAACATGACAACGAAAAATATATTATCCATATGCCAAAAGAAGAATGCTTCCCAAATTCGGGGGGCATGGGAAAAGTCTTTTACAACCAAATGAAAAAAAATGGAAATAATTTAGCACAGGTAATCTTCTGAATCAACCCACACACTTCCGGAAGCATCTGCTTACCTAAGATCCCGTTCCGTTTTGCTGTATTTGGACTAAGGATGTGCTTCCGTGTAGTCGGGAGTGCCTGCAGAACGCTAACTTTGTTCTTTTTTAGATAGATGGGATAACTGGAGAAGAAGATACGTATGCACAACTTTTGCAACGCAGCATACGAACGGCAATCAAAATTCGGTCCAAAGGAATTAAAAGAGATGATATTGTAACAATTTTGAGTTACAATAACTTAAACGTCATCGTCCCGTTTATTGGTTCTTTATTCCTCGGCATCAAAGTGGCAAAAATTGATCCATCATTATCGATAGGAGAAATAACAAAACTGTTAGCAACGCTAAAGTCAAAAATAATTTTTGTCGATCTAGCAAATTTGGATGTTGCAGAAAAATGTTTGCAATATTCTGAAGTGGATACCGAAATTGTAGTTTTTGAGAAATGTTCTTCCCATACCGAGTTTTCAGAGTTTTTGGAGGAATCCAAAGAAGAAGAAAGCTTTGAACCAGTAGAAGTTACAAACCTAATGGAAACTATGGTTATTCTCTTTAGCAGTGGTTCTACAGGTTTGCCAAAAGGAGTATGTTTACATCACTACACTTTTGTGTGTCATGCGTACCAATTTCAGTAAGTTAAACTGTTCTTTAATCTCCGGTTAAATCTTGGTGAGCTAACCAAGGCAGTTAATTACCCGTCGGTTACCGTAGAGAAAAAGTATACAATGTTAAAAACAAGCAAATTTTAGAAAAGACTTCGGGAAAGGCAATATTCTGGTTTTTTCTTCGATATATTGGATTTCCCAAACCAGTATTATCAACTTAAGTATTATGACAGGAAGTTGCAAAATTGTGGTGCCACATTTTGACAAAGATATCGTATGGAACTTACTATCAAAATATAAGGTAAGAATTCAAGAAATTCATAAAAGATGATGCTCTTATTAAATTGTTTTCCAAGGTTCATTTAATGCTTTTAACCCCCTTCCATGCAATATCGTGGACCAATGCTGAAAAGCCTAAAGGAATTGATGAATTGGCGCTGAAAATACTTTATGTGAGTGGTGCAGCTGTTCCCAGAGAACTCATGTTGAAATTGAAAGGTATGGTGCCCGATTGTTATGTTATGCAAGCAATGGGTTTAACTGAACTAGCAGGACGTGGATTTATGATGGAAACGAAACTGGCCGACCAATATGATCCCGAAAAGTTAGTAACGTCGGTTGGGAAACCTGGATTAGGCATATCGTACAAGGTACAATAGAAAAATTAATATTGGATTTGAATACTTTCTAAAACTATTCTTCCAGATAGTTGACGTAGATTCGGGAGAAACTTTAGGTCCTAACCAACCAGGAGAATTAAGACTAAAATCGGTATTCGTCATGAACGGCCTGTTTGCTTTAGATAGTTCCGATGTTTTTGATTCTGACGGATGGTTTAAAACTGGAGATATGATGTACTATGATGAGGATCATTACTTTTACCATGTGGAACGGATAAAAGAAATAATTCGATTTCGAACCCATGAAGTTCAACCAGCTATAATTGAAAAAGTTCTTCTATCGCATCCGGATATTCAGTATGCTGTAGTTGTTGGGCTACCACATTTTAAGGATATCGATCATCCTGCAGCTGTTGTTATTTTGAAGGATTCTAATAATAGTAATGTTACACCAAAGGAAATTGAAGATTACGTTGCCCAAAGAGTTATTGATAAACTTAGACTCAGGGGTGGCGTAAAGATTGTTAAAAAATTTCCTTTGACTACTTCTGGAAAAATTAGAAGAAGAGAAATTCAAAATATTTTAATGAACGACTAAATGTAAAAACAATTAGTTAAAAGGAATTCCAGCAATTTTTAAAACTAGAAATTTTCAGTAATTTTAAAAGCCTCTGGAACTTTACTCCATTGTTAAGACTTTAGTATTAGATATATTTATAATCAATTTTGATAACATAATTGTATTAGTTTTTTCAATAAAATTAATACAAAATATAATACCTGGAAATTATTTATTAGGTACTACTTAATAATAATTTAATTATCATTTAGTAATAGATTCGTACTTAATTGCCAGGGCCGTCTTAAGATATACGACGCCTCTGGGCTACTAAAAATAGAAAAAGTTAATTTATTACTATTCCCCTAAGCGAAATTAAAATTCATTTAAAATTAAAAAATATATACAGGTTCTCCCCGGATGCACATTATATAACTTACAGGTGCTGATAGAGGACACTTTTCTAAAAAAACATTTTTAACAAAATTTTTTTGAAACTCAAGCTTTCGAGAGTTAGGGCTCTTTAAAGAATTTTTTTAAATTTCCACTTGCATGTGGCAATAGCCCGGAAAATATTAATTTTTTTAGTAAAAAATAGATTAGTGTTTTTTTAAAGAGCCTGAAGTAATCTACAAACTAGATTCAACCATTTTTTGTCTAAAATCAACTGCTTTCGAGCTATGAATAAAAGTAGGTAAAAAATTTTTAAAAAATTTAAGTTTTTGGTTTTTTCAAAAACCTGTATTTGTTAAACGAAATATTTTACAAAAATTCTGACACCCTATTAGGGAAATTTAACGGATTACAACTTTTGTCTAGTAAAAAGTTTTGAAAAACTAATTCATTTCAGAGAAAATCAGAAAATTATAAACAAGACAGCTACAATCCAAAAAATTAAATTCTCAAAATTTACATTTTTTTTAATAAATTATTACACAATCGTGATTGTTTTAAAAAATGTATTAATTAATAATATTAATAAATTAATTTATAATAAATAAAATTAATAAATTAATTTTTCAATAAAATAAATTAATTTAATTTTTTGTACCGTAGCTGCCTGGTTTACTAATAAATTTTTTTAAGAGTATTATTTTTATAGATATTGATATAAAATTTGTTGAGCTTAATAAATACACTTTCAAAATACATAAAACAATTTTTTATTCATTTTTTATAAACAAAAATAGCAGGCAAACGTAACTCCTGGAAAAGTAGACATGCTAGCGTGACGCTGGCGACACGCGTTAATATCTCAATAACGGCTCATCAAAAACGAAAAAATAAAAAATATTTAGATTTAGTATGATTGTGGCTTCCGCGTATTCTATAGATATTAATATTTATTGATAAATAATAAAATGACGGATATTAAAAAAAAGAAGAAAGAAAAAAAGTTTTTTTTCACTATTTTTGGCAAAATAAAATATTAAAAATTAAAATTTTAATACGATTACAGAATGCACTAAACGTATTAATGTGTAAAATAAGTGGTTAAAATTTCAAAAGGATCGGTTCAGTGGTTCAGCAGAAATCACCGTCGCCGATCGAAAAAACGTTGTTTTGAGGAAAATAATCAATTTTTTGATAATTATAAACCAGGATGATCCTTTAAATAAGTCATTCTCTATAATATAATATAAAAACTCATATTATTTAATTTGCTCTGTTCCAAAGAATATCGTAAATAATTTGTTATCCTTTTTAGGGTTAAAAAAGATCAAAATAAAAATTGCCGCCTTCAAAAGGCTTGCACCCCAAAGCGTTGCGGTTAGAGTGGCCCTAATAATTGCTTTCGTAGTTAGTAACTCAAGCGGAATTTTTTCGTTGGATACACGAAATACATTAATTACAAGAATATGGAAGAGCATAAGCTATAGACAATTTCGTATACAGTAATTTGATCCTCAGTAATTGGGATCCTGGTAAATTAATCCCTTGGTATTTTTACTGCCGGTAATTTCATCCCCGGTAGTTTAAACTGTACATGAGAAGTAGATCCACGCGAAGACATGGATTGGTCAGTAGGTTAGTGTTAGGTTTACGTTATTTGTTTCGCGAAACTGTACGTAAAAGGTAGAACCGCGCGAAGCAGTGGCGTAGCTAGGAATTTGGTTCGAGGAAAACCTGCAAGCGCAGCGAGCCGTTTTCTAATAGCGCGCAGGCGAAAATTAGAAAATTACAATAAAAAAATTATTTCTCCGAAAAAAGGGTTTCGTCAGTAATTTTTTAAGTTAACGATAATAATAATAGTTTCTAACGACATAAATAAATAAACATTTGATTGTTTTTGATATTAAAAAATTAAATTTGGCTTAATAAAAAGTTGTTTTAATTAAGTGAAGTGTTCGAAGATAAAAATTTGAAGATTTTGGAAATTATTACACCACGAATTTGTTTAATAAACCTAACAGCTGCGCAACGCACGCAAGAACATTTGCGACCATATCATAAGGTAATGAAAATTTAATACAAAAATTGATGAACACATTTTAATAATTTGAAACAGAAATTTTAAAACGTTAAAAAAATTACATTAAGAATTGAAGAGAAGTCTCATGCTCTCAAATATATTTGCATGTCACCACCAACCCACAGAGAAAATTGAAATTTTACATTTTATAAAATTATTACTGGAGGTACATCGCAATATATTCGGAAAAATATCGATTAAGAGCTTCCATTGTATATTTTGGAAGCTCTCCTTCATAGTTTTTCCATTTCTGTTGCCAAACCATTTCTCTTCTAATAAAGCATCATTAGTGTCTTGAAGATCATTTATATAGAAATCTATACATTATTATTATTATTATTAAAACGGGTTGTGGTGCATGACTCCCACTGCACTGAAGCTCAAACTTATTGTGCCCTCATTCCAAGTTTTACTCCACCAACTGCGTCCCTTCAACCAGGTCGAGTACGCAGTTGCAGGGTGTTTGTACTATCTCCTCGGTTGTTGGGTAAGGAAACCCGAGGTGACGCAGCCTGCTCCCAGTCAAGCCAGGCATTCATATATGTGGCGAGGGGTTTCATTCTCCTTTCCCACACATCCTACAAATAAGAACCTTCAGCTAGCCCCATAATATTGAGGTGTCTTTTAAGGCAGCAGTGTTCTGTGAAAAGTCCCACTAACCTTCTTAGTTTATTCCTACTCAACATGAGTATTTTATTCCTTCACTCACCGGGCGATGCCCTTATGAACATCCGCGATTGCCTCAGTCCAGGTAGGTCCATCCAGTGAGCAACGTGTTGTTCTCTAATTATGTCCCTAATCCTTTCCTTAGCAATGGTATATGCGATCCCGCAGTACGTACAATCCACGATAAGACATGGATCTGCCAGTAGGTTAGTGCTAGTTTATGTTATTTATTTAGCAAACCTGTACAATTACCGAAAACCAATTCACCAGGGGACCAAATCACCTAGTACCAGACAATTTACATCAGATTAAAATATATCCCAAAATAGAATTTATATAGTTCAATATAATATTGATATAATTTTTCGCTAATTATGCAAAAATTTATATATTTATATAAATTTGTTTAAAATAACACATAATCAAAAACGGTATGTGACGTCACACGCCGATAACGTATGGGTTACTATTCTCAATTCTCACTAGTCTGTTTTTTTTAAGAAAAATATTGGAATTTGTACTAAGGCGATGACCTCGATATGTAAACCAATGAAATTGCTTTGAAATTAGACGCTATTACAATAACGAAATTTTTACGATTAAAGTGCTATGCGTGTTGTCTAAACTGAACCGGTTAAAGTCATAAATAAGATAGATGTGAACAGAGTTAAATGTAATATCGAATAGACGTAGTTATTTGGTTATAACATTTTGCTTTTTTGTGGTGAATATTTAATATTACTACAAGATTAAGTACTATATAAATTATCTGAAGTTTCCCGATGTAAATTAGACTTTGTAAACGACGGGCCACCTATATTTTTCATATCTTGAATCGACTATAGACATAATTTTCATAACTTTATCAACATTTTAGTTTAAAATAAATGTTTTCATACATCAAATTTCTTAAAAAATACACAAATAGAAAAACAATACAGAATAAAATAGAACAAAAAAATTAATTTTACAAAAAGTGTGGGCAGTCACACTTTTACACGTACGGTAGTTTTTCTACCACATTTTATTTTAACTTATGAAAACACTAATTTTTATTTTATAAATCAATGTATTTTCTTAATTAATTATTTTACATATTGTACAAAATTTACAGAGCGGCTTTCACGCTCTACTTACGATTTTGTGTGGTTGCTTCATTACATAAAATAACAACTCAATATTTAAATTAATAGTTGCTGCATCCTGTGATATAGAAACTTGCTCTGGTAAAAAAAACGAGTGCGAATCTGAGGATTCCTCAGCTGTGGAGTGTTCCTGAGATCCTCTCCTACTGCCATCTTAAATTTGATATTTGATGCCGTGAGGTGTACTTTTTCATATTTCAATTTTGGTAATTTTACTTTCTTAAACGTTAACCAATTTAAATTCAAAATTTTACATAGCAAAACAAAAATAACAAAAAAATAATTCTAAAATAAAAAACTTGTTATAAGTGAAGTAAACAATAACGACAATTAGAAATTAAAATTAAACATTTTTAAATAATTATTTTGAATTTCAATAAATTTGCCTAATATTCCTACATTACACATAAGTTAAGCCAAGAATAACGTAAAGCTGGTAACTTGTGTATTAATTTATTAAATTTGCTACACATCATATAAATATTAATTTATATAGTAATAACAATAAATATAAATATGTGACCTAAATAATACTAAAAAATACAGACACTGAATTTTTTACAATAAAATCAATCTAAAAACTAACAAAAATAACAACAGGATAAGGTAAAAAAATCACAGCTTAGGATAGTCGAATGTTATTGATTTGCTAAAAATGCTCAACATTAATAATTTGAAAAATACAAATTCAAACTGCTAAACAATATCCTATTAATGCGTGAAAATTTATTTTAAAAAATACTATTCACAAAGTCGGACTTAAAATTTAAATGGTCAAAACCATTCGATTACAATTTGCTTCCTAAAATTATTTCAATTTAGTACAGAAAAGTTTATGCTACAATTATTTAGTGAACACGTGTACGTAAATTCTGTAATTTTTCACACGATGGAGTTTTTATGCTTTGAGCGTTTTGGTATAACGCAGCATCCCCAAAATTACGTGCCTTCCACATCATAGAATCACCTAGTATGCCACAAATAAGAAATAAGTACAAATATGATAAGCAAATTTAAAATACTTACGATAGTTTTTCTCCCTATAACAGGAGTGTCTCAAATTGGTGAGGTAGTCTTCCTCGATGGACACCTCTAAACGTCGAACCGATCCTTGATATTCAGTATGGAAGTTGTTCTTGACGTAGTAGGGAATGTTTAAGTTGTCAGTATTACGCATAACTGTGTATTTCCTGTCGAGCAAAAAAAATTAAAAAATTTTGAAATAATTTTGTTACGATAACAACTTACGAAGTCAGTTGAAGACTGTAAGCCGGATCGGAAATAAATAAACTTGAAGCCATCGATAAGAGAATTGCAAGAAGAATGGGCAGTAATTGAAAGAAAGCAGCAAATCCGCTGGTTTGTGTCTGTAATATAAAAAATCATTGAGTATTTTTCTTTATATTTTCCGATAGATGCATTTTACCTCACGAGGTGCATGATGTGTTTCACCAGAACTAGCAGTTTGTCTGTAAACACGACCATTACGCCGAACAAAAACGTTTGCATTACTAAATCCACCACCAAAGAACATGTTGAACAACTCCTCTGCTGTAGCGTCAGATTCAAAACCTCTCGAATATGATGCACGGTTATTGTAACTGCGTGACATACGTTCCTCATCGGATCCATGTAAATCGTATTGTTTACGCTTTTCTGGATCAGTTAGAACAGCAACAGCATTTCCTGTATGAATCAAAACGTTAGTCAAAAATTTATTCCACATCGTAACCCTACACAGTCGCACTGAGAGAAAAACGTCCACGTACAGTTTTCAACATATCAAATTACTTTAAAAATCTAAAAAAATTAACAAATAATCTCGAGTGTGAATCCATGCTTATTTAAGTACAAAATTATTATATTTAATACTATAAATGCCTGCTGTTTGAATCATATTTTCATCGTATCTTCGTCCTCATCCTGGATATCATCGACCGCATCAAACATATTTTCGTTATTCAGTTCACCGTTCACCATCGTTCAATTAAAATATTTATTTACACACCTTAATGCACCATTAGAAGCCTCTTAGATCAAAAATTCTGACTCTTTTCAGTTTGCCAGGCAAGAAATCATCTCAGTGCGACTGCTCAGGGTTAATTGAATGATGGTGGATAGATCACAATAATTGTGGTCATTAAAAGTAAATTATTTTATTCCTACGTACCTATCGCTTTAAAAGCCTCACTGGAACCTGGACACTTATTTTTGTCGGGATGTAATTGAAGAGCCAACTTCTTGTAAGCTTTCTTTATATCCGAGTCGGTAGCATCTTTATTTACTCCTAAAATTTCGTAATAATCCTTACAAGCTTTTATCTTCTTCACAGCTTCAAATTGCTCGGGCGAATATTGAGGTGGTGCTGGAGGTTCTTCAGATTTAGCTGCAGGTTTTCGCTTACGAGGTTGTTGAGTTTCAGGCTCGTTCGAAGGAGCCATCAATTGCACCGATAATAACAAATCTGCAATAATAAAGACGTCAATGTCAATCAAAAATGTCATCACTCAAAATTATTAACCTTTCGCACGCTGGGTAGGATATAGACGTTCAGCTTTGTGGAGAAATTTTTCTGCCTTCTCACGATTTCGTTCGCGGACGTAGCCTTCTGCCAGTTCTATGCAGCGTTGCGCTTCGTCCCTATTCACCTCCATCCTTTAAATATTCGCTTAAATTTTGATGAATAAATTGTATTATGTAAATAATGTTCGATCACCTTAAAGTACTAAATATAAATAGTAAATTAAATTGTAAACCACCATCTTGTCAGCTGATAACTGACGTAATGCGCATGCGGTTTGCAGGATGGTAATAGGAACCTACAATACTTACGTGGTAGTGAAGTAGTGGAAGATTAAAAATGTTTGTAATGGGGTGCCCAAATTCTAGCACCTTTCTGAAGAAATTAATAAGAACGGTGAATAATATTGTTTATTAGCGTAAGTTTAAATTTCTTAAACTTTTAAATAAATTTTTCCAATAAAAAATAAACAAATTCGTAAGATCTGAGGGGCCATTCATAAAATAAGGAAAATACGTTTGCAAATAAGGGGGAAGGGTATTGCTTAACGTGACGGTATTTGACAAGGAAATGAGGGGGAGTTCTAGCAAATGTGATGCAGCGAGACGAGGAAGGGAGAGGAGTCCAAAAAGGCAAAATTTTGCGTGACACCCCCAGATGGGCTGGTTTGATACAAGGGGGAAGGAGCCTTGATATGATGGACTTATCCTCAATAAGTACTAATAGAAGTTAATATAAATGGATTTTATAAATATTGTAGCAATACCAGCTACCCCACATTGTCATGACTTTGAAAAGTCAGAAACGTCACTTATATTTCTCATCTGTCACAAATATATTGTCGTGTTTCGTAACCATAAAAAAACGTTAATTTATTATTTTGTAAATTATTTTGAAGTTTGTTTGATTTATGATTGTAATTATTTATTTATAAACATGCTGTACATAGGATTTTAATTGTAAAAAATTGTTGGGTTGGTAACCGCGCTGAAGGTATTGAAGGGAGAGGAGGTGTAGACAACAGACGGCGTTACGTCAGCTTGACGAACGGAAGACCGTTATTCCCGCTATACTAAGTTTTAATTTTGATTTTTGATTGTGTTAAGTGGCCTATAGACGTTAAACTTGCTTGTCAACTTAAATCATCAACCTGTTCACTCTGTTCACCACACACTTTTCAACTTGGTTGACAACCTTGTCGTTAACATCACTTTTTACTATTGTCATCAACATCACATTTTACTATTTTACTTTTTATCCAAAGCATTTGATTTTCTTCAACCTAGACTTCAACTTGTACTTTCAACCTTCAACTAGTCTACACACGATCAACATTGTCGTCAACATGGCAAGTTGATGATTAGGTTGACAAACAAGTTTAACGTCTATGGACCCCTTTAAATAAAAAGTGATTTAATTTGAATAGAGGGTCGTGTTTTTGTTTAATTAATTAAGTGAAGTGTTTAAAAAATTACAAAAATGAAGTAAATAAATATTATTGAATAAAATTTGGTCGTTCATGAAGGTGCGCCGCAACGAATTTGTTAGACCGGCGAGCATATGTGGATCGTACGTGCAAGCCTGATACCATAAGGTAACATAAAATTTACTATAGGAAAATTTAATTTTAATAAACAATTGAACAATTGCCAGAGTCTCATTGCTTTAAAAATTAATAATGGATGTACATCTAGCGAAGAATATTTTGGATTGAATGAAACTTTATAAATTTGTATAGCTGGGAACATAGCAATATTTTTACTTCTAGGAATTTTGAGTTTACATAAAAAAATTGTTAGTGTTTCAACCGATTTTATGTTCAGGTAGGACCTAAGTATCTTTTATAACAACCGCATGCTTATTAGTCTGAAAATGTCGTCCCAGAAAACATAGTTACGTTATTAGTACGTCATATTCTAGTCATTTATGTCACATATCACGTCAGAAATCAAAGTTAATGAAGGGGGTAAATAGGACGAAAAAGTGAGTCGACTTGTTTTTTTGTTTTGCTCTTTACGGCTTTCAAGGTAACAAGCAAGACCTTTTATATTTGTTGAGGGGGGGGATAGTTACTCCGTTTTTATTCTAAAAATGTTAGAAAAATAAAAATAATATAGTTGGCATATGGATTATTTATAACCTACTAGGTAGTTACATTTTTATCTAATTAAACAACATAACAATAAGACACCGGTGGTCAGGGCCGTCTTTGAAATCAGTGACAAATGAGAAATGTGTGTGCGGAGTTCACGCACCACAGAAGTAAAACTTTTTGCTTATTACAATAAAATGATTTTGTCATTAATATAAAGTTGCAATACATTAATTATTAAGGCAATTACCATACCACATTGAATATAACCGTTCTCCTCCAATCACGGAAGCCAAACAATGTTGGAAGCGGTTAATAGATGGGGACCGTTTGGGAACACCGTATGCCGTTGTCTTACTTTAAATTTCAATAAAGTTGGTAATTTATTTTTACACTAGATAATACCTAAAGTGTGGTTAACTCGGATTGAAATTATTCAGTCTGAATTAACTACTCATTCGGGTTTGTTTAATGATTTTTGTTTCTTTTGGATCATTGGCCTGGTTGTTTTTCACGCTGCTTCGCGGATTCTTGACAGATTCATCGATATGAAATTTTTTGTGGTGGTGGATGATCCCTGGGGTCGCGATATTCTTCCCGCCATATAGCTTACTTTTGAGGCCATCACGCGGTGTTACAACATTCTGCTTCTCGATTTAAAAAAAAATTAATTTTTGAGTTTGGGCTACTTTTAGGAATGTTTTTTATTTTGTTGATAAAAAATAACTTTTGTTATTTTCTTATATGTACCTATCGTTTAGGAGAATATTTTTACTACAATTAATAAAAAGTTTATTTTAAATAAATTTTTAAGTAATAATAAGGTGGGAACAGAAATTTTATGCTAGAAAAACATATGTTTAACATAATACAGTATACACCTTTTTTATGTTTACGGTTTTTGGTCCTTTTTTAAGGGTTCCACAAAATTGTATGTTTATATTTGTAATTTACTCCATCCACTATCATAATTTGATTAGAAAATTTTTTAATTTAGGGTTGCTATCGTACTTTCCTAGCGCAAAGAAAGTTATTTTTGCTTGATATACTAATTTCGGTGTCGCTATAGCGTGCGGTCTAACGACTAGAACCGGTCTACCGGTTTGGGTGGATCTGATATTTGCTGTGGTTGCGTTTGTCCAAACGGTCCGGAGCTTTCAGAGCGGAGGGGACCGAAGCGGAGGGTACGGATCCTACTCGGCAAAGTGTGTTACTAGGAAGCAGGCACTTGACGCTGTGATATTCGCGACTTTTATAGTTTGTTTAAAACTGCATTGTATTTAATAAATGAGACGGTTATTCGGTATAAAGGGAAGCAAATCAAACAACGTATTAACTGCTGGCCGACGTTTCGAACTATTTATTATATTTGTTGATATCTTCTTTTATGTGAAGTTATAAAATTTGGTATCTAAAATTTATCATTCCACATTCTATTTATTCTGCCAATACCAAACATTCTTCTTTGCACGTGCTTACTGGAATAATTTCTTATTCACACTATATTCGGATGTAACTTTCACAATAAAAAATGATAATTGCCTTTCTGTAAAAGTCAATGGCAGCCAATTACCACAGACCGAGGATAATAAGTAATATTGGCGAATCATTTTTTTCCCAATAACTTTTCCAAATTCCAACGCATTTTTTTATATATTCAAAATTAATTTTTTAAATAATATAATACTTCGGAAGTAAAAAACTAAACAAAAAATAAGAAAATGTAATTAAATATAATCTTTAAATCAGTCCTAGAAATCGGGAAAACTTCGTTCTGAACTTGTCTTCGGAAAATATTTTTATCGAATGTTCCTGAGCCTACGGCTTCGGGAAATATATTGCAGTGATCCTTTCAAAAAAAGGTAGTTTCTCACATGCACTATAAGTGCTCCAAGCTTGCTCTTAAATGCGGGAGATGGGACGGTCGTATCTCAGGTTGGGTTCTATCGTTCTCAAAAATAAAAATAAAATTCTTCTAATGCAAATAAAAAATAAATTCTCCAAAATAAATCTTCTTCAAAAATTAACTATCAAAATTTAATTAAATGTAAAATTTTAACTTTCTTCATAAAGGGATCGAAGTTTCGATTTCCTTTATCCAAATCGCCTTGTTATCACTTTCACACATTCGTTTGAACAAATATAATTTTAATTCTTCCAATTTTTAATACAAATCGAATTTATAACTTGTAATGCTCCTTTTTCAAAATATTCAACCAAATTAACTCACAATCTCCGCTCAGTAGCTACTTATCAAAAATTCCAAATTAACTTCAAATTTCAAAAATAATACTTTCAAAAAAGGCGCAATAATGCATTCGCATCAAAATTATTTATTTAAATCAAAGCAAATTATAATACTACTCACAATTCTCAAAAATAACAAAACTCAGCGGGCATACAAAGTTTCGCACCCGCTGTCGGCCATAGTTGGCCAAAGAAGCCATTATCTCTATCTTTTCTCCCCACTCTATACTTCTCCAATTTAAACATTCAAAAATTAAATTTACAAAATTTTACAATTCATCACAGGGTGGGTCGAAATATTTTGTTTCACGACAATATATTGCTGTGGACTCTTCGTGGAAAATCTATAATCTCTTTATTGCCTCGGGTTAACCCTGGTGTGCGGGAGCAGTTGGAAATTTTTTAGGGTCGAAATGTTCTAGCGTCTTCAAAAACAAAATAAAATTTTCTTCGTTATTTTAAATTCAATGTCCAATTCTTGCAAGGGATCAAAGTTTCGGTTTTATCGTTATCCAAATCAACTGATTATCAATAGCACCGTTCGTTCCTACAAATGTAATTTTAATTTTTTCAATTTCCAATACAATCCAAATCGAAACTTAAATCCGAATTATTCTCTTTCCAAATCAATCAAACTAAATCGCCTTACTACCACTCGGTAGCAACTTAAAAAAAATATTCAAACCAATCTCAAATATCAAAAATACGCAGTAATGCAATCGCACAAAAATCACTTTATTCAAATCAAATTCAAAATGCTACTCACAACTTATAAATGACAAACTCTCAAAAATCAATTTCACAGAGTCAAAATTAACGAGCTAAAAGTCGCACCGCCTACTCTTGCGGCGAGTCGTGGCAAAAAGCTTTCAACTTGGTGTCATTCGCCCCCACTTCTCTAATTTTTCAATCTTACAACTTCAATATTAAAATAAAATTTTCTAACAAAATGTATAGGGTGGGTGCGAACTACTTTGAAACACCACAATATATATAAATTAGCACTACGGGCCTAGCAGACTCATGGCTTGTTTTGCCACATTGGACCATATCTTCCTGTTCATGGCTTTATTTTTACAATTCGTAATGTGCAAGCATTCCAAATCTTCCTGTATCTCCTTGCTCCATTTTGTCCTCGGTCTATCTCTCTTTCTTCTCACTTCCCCCATATTCATTTTTAGCATCATTTTAGGTATTCTCTCCTCGTTCATTCTCATCAAATGCCCTAACCATCTGATTCTTTGAGATTTGACCATTCCAATAATTGTTGTTGCCTCATACAGCTCGTACAGCTCTTGGTTGGTACGCCTCAGCCATGTCTCATCTGTGTACTTCCCACCTAGTATTTTCCTTAGAATTTTCCTTTCCCACACACCCAACATGACCTGTTCTTGCTTCCTCAAAGTCCATATCTCGCTTGCGTAAGTTGCAACCGGTCTTATCATTGTTTTATATACTCTAATTTTTGTGGTTATTGAAAACATTCTGCCTGTTAATATTGTTATTAAAGCAAAGGCGCTTCTGTTCTCCGCTGCAATTTTAGCTCTTATTTCTGCTGCGCTTCCAGGTTCTCTCATCACCAGTGTTCCCAGGTATATAAAGGTTTCCACCTCCTCAAACTTAACAACTTTATTTTGTGGTGTCTGTACTTGGAGAAAGCCGTTTCTCTGAAATGGTGTCTCATTCCATACCACATATTTCGTTTTGCTTTGGGAAATATCATATTTAAATATTTCCCTCACAAAGTTTCCGAAAATTTCCTTTGTCCCAGGCTGTTATAACTGATAACAGCTCTGCACTGTGATTGTATAGAATCAACCAGTTTCACTATACGCTCTAATGGTATTTTTACCCATTTTTTCTGTAAAGCTTCCCACTATTGTTTCGTATCTTGGTATATTCCACTTTGGATTCAGATCCGGAGACTGACTAAGTCATTCAAAAAAGTGAGTTTTGGCTTTATCCATATATTCTGTTACATGTTTTGAAGTATGTTTCTGATCATTATCTTGCTGAAATATCCATTTGCGGGAAATTTTATCTTTACCATGTGGTAGCATGGTGTGGAGCATGTGGAGAAACAGTCAAATTAGCCGAACAACTGCTGATACGTTAAGGTACCCTGTTCAAATCCGGGGAAGATTTCAAACGTTCTTATGACCGTCTTTGAGTCTTGGAGAGCGCGTAAAGCCGTTGGTCCTCTTCAGGTGATGATTGCCACAATTAAGTATTAAAATAAGGTCATAGGCTTTTTCCTATCCCGTTTAAGCAGCCGCGGAGTCTAAATGCTAAATTAAGACTTAAGATTTGGGGCTCAACTGCCAACTTCAATGATTTTAGAAAAAAGTCCTTTGTTCCTTCGTCATTGCAACGTATTCATACCAAGCTGATCATGGAAGAGATAAAAAGATACAGCATCAAATATAGAGAAAAACTTTAAAATCATCAGCAATTGTGTTTGCAACTCAGGAATAAATTAATTTCAAAAATATTAGTTAAAAAAAAAAAGAAAAAATGGTTTCTATGTAACTCACACCTATTTAGTTATGTACTCATGTGGCTAACCACTCACGTCTTAAGGGGGTCTTCCAGTTTGTGGAGTTTTTCGGGTAGTCTTTCATTGCCGCATTTAAGCTATTTATGCAGTTGTAGAATAATTTGAAACTAAACATTTTATTATTATAGGTAAAGACTTTTATTATTAATTTAAGTACAATTTTAATTGGAATATCGAACAGTTGCAATAAAAGTTCTAATTTTCATAGGGGTAAGTACCACTTCCAAATTATCTAAATTTTCACTTCCAAAGAATGACTCTTTCTTATGAACATCATCACAATTCTGACTACCCAAACATGATCCAGCTGTCCACTTCAATTTAACATTCTCTTCTAGTTTCTGATTTGCTCCTAATGTATGCTCCACCAATTCCAATATTTCAAATTTGGAAAATAAGCCCTAAACAGATTTGGTCAAATAAAATTTGACTTAAAAACACTATTAGTTTTACCTTTAAATTAACTGTCACACTTCCAACACCTTCAGATTTTTCCAAAATATGTTCCAATCTGAGTAACACTTGATTATCATGCCATGGTTCTAAAGTCAATATTTGAACTTCGTTTGGTAGATCTCTAGTTAGCCCTTGAAACTAAATTAAAAACATCATGAATTTATATTTTATAATATTAAATTAAGTTAATTACTTGGAAATTAAGTTGATTTTGCAAATTTTTCAAAGACGTTTCTTCAGATGTTGCATCAGCCACAAAAATCCATGGTGCGAGGAGTTTTCTTTGGGCTATATCTCTTTGCTTCAACCTCGTTTTACCTAAATTATTATATTCATTATAAAATTTTAGCACATTTATAAATCCGTACCATGAACGCTGTTATCAGTGTTACCACCAAAAGTGAGAAAATGTTGACCTCTCACGATTAAACCTTGCCCAAATTCCGTTTCATTTAAAGCCTCACCAACACCAAACGCGTCATCTTTTAGTAAGCGTCTATGAACCTAAATAGGACAGTTAGATGATAATTTTTTATCAAACTTGATTTCTTACCATAAGTTCCAGTTCCCCCAAATTCAAACTTGCTCCACCTTGAGCTCTATCGTTCAACACCGCAAGTTCTACAGCTTTTAGTTTATCCACAATACTAATTCCAGAAGTAACTGGATAATAATTTCCAGCAACAGGCTCCTCATTAGTGTAATTGTAGGTTTCTCTAAAATTGTTTCTTCGTTCCAAAAGTTCCCTTCCATTAGAATCGGTATAAAATGTTTCTGCGTTCACATTGGTCGTAAAACGCGAAATAATTTCTCTACATTTATTATCACTGATGTCAATGGGCCCAACTATCCAATCGAATTCAATATGATTTTCTTTTTTGTAAACTCGAATTATTTGTTTATTCCAATCGTTAAACGTTTGATGAGCTTCGTCAACAAGGTCACCTTTGTACACGACGGTTTGCTTTAGAATATTGCTTGAGAAAGGCATAGCTATAGATTCGTTCGTGTCGGGTCTAAAAATGTAGGCTCCGGATGAACGGTTTTCAAATATCCAATTATTTCCTTGAGCTCCGATATAGTACATGAGTTCTTGCCTAATTGGAAGACTCAATCCACTTTTCAGAGTAGCCGAATGCATGAAACCTGTCTCTGGATTTAGTTGAACTTCTATATTTCCCTAAAATTTTTGGATTCATTAACTGGAAGAGACTTTGAAGAGACAAAATACCTGACTTCCTAAAACAAAGCTGTCCTTATCTTTACTTGGTAAAATGTCTTGTGGAGTTTTCCCAAATGCAGTATTTTCAACGTGGTATAGTTTAACTCCTAGCGGAGGAACATCTTTGGCCACGAAGACCAAATCGAATTTTGAAGGTTTGATATTGTCCACGTAGCTAAAGTTGCGAATACTTGGAGTAAGTTGCCATTTTATATTTGCATTATTCGGGCCGGTGATGGTAAAATTATTGGAATTCACCGGTAATCGAACATGAAGCGACACATTTCTGCTAAGGGGATTGTAGACAGATACTACAAAACGTTTTTCTTGAGATTGCGGACAATGGCTTACGTTAGCCAAAATGCAAGAATCAAATTTTAGATTTACGCTTTCATTGTTGGACAAAAGCTTCCTAAAATTTTGATTAGTATTAAGTAATTGTACGTACAACGAAAGTTAAATTCACTTACGGAAGGATATTTCTGATGTTTACATGAGAAGATTCCATGGCTTCAGCTACAATTTTAGCATAATCTTTTGCCACGTGTTCTTTTTCTGTACCAGTAATAGCATCGTGATGCTGCATTATTCCGACTGCTGCTCGAAGTTCATCCAAATTTTTATTAATTACAGATGAGTTTCTGCCCGAAAATGTCGTCAGATGTTTTGCTACCTGTAAAAAATTGAAAATATTTTGGTATACAAGCTTAAGTAATGAGTGATAGTGAATAATTGGTAATAGTGCGTAATACTGAAGTAATATGGAGTAATATTTGAAATTGGAGGATATTATGTTTAGTAATGTAAAAAACAAACGAATTAGATTAAGTAAACGATAATTGTAGGTTAAGTTAGATTAGGTTTAGGTAAGGTTAGGTTAGGTTTAGGCAAATTCAGCGTTCTTGAGTCGTCCTTCGCGGACTATCTCACAGTGGTGAGAAAACAGAGGTAGCGGTGTAAGACATCTGCACGTGGATGAGAACATAAGGGTATATTGATTGTGCCAGCTAAGATGGAAGCGGTACTTGTGAACACGAAGAGACACTACACACCAATTCAAATAATGGTGGAAGGCATCACAGTAAGCACCACAGAAGCAGTGAGAATCCTGGGTATACAAATCGACCGCAGCTGGAGCTTCCGGAACCATGCTTGGAGCATAGCTGAGAGAGCGCTGAAGGCGGCTGTGACGATCTTCAGACTTCTCCCAAATGTCGGATCCAAAGAAAACAGTGTTTGTATCGGTGAGAAAAGTGAGATACGCAGAAAAATACACAAGGGTCAAAATAAGAATGGCGCTGAGAGTAGCGCATGCATACAGGGCTGTCACCAATGAGGCACTCTTGGTAATTGCGTTGATGGTCTCATGCGGTCTCATGCTGGCGGAAGAACGAAAGGAAAAATACATAACTCAAAGAACGGACAAAGAGCTACGCGAGAGTTCTCTGAAGAAGTGGCAAGAGAAGTGGGACGTTCGTAAGAAGGGCAAGTGGACGCACCGATTAATTTCAAAGGTGGAGCGGTGGTGCAATAGGGGACATGTCTACTTAACCTATGAACTAAGACAGGTACTGGTGGGGTACGGTTGCTTCTAAAAATACCTGTACCGCTTCAAGAGGGCAGATACCGACTGCTGCCCATACTGCCAAGAGGAAGACACGTCACACTACACTTTCTTTGTGTGCAAAAAGTGGTAAGAGCTACGACAACGATTGGGAGAAAAGGAGGGAGTAATCTTGTTCCCAGAAAACCTGGTCGCAACAATGCTTGCAAACGAAGATAACTGGAAAGTAGCGGAGACGTCCGCAAAGAAGGTCATAGCACAGAAGAAGATGGATCAACAGAAGAAGCAAGCATCGCAAGAGATTTTAAGAACAAAGAACCGAAAGGCGGAAGAGAGAAGCGTACGGAAGTAATCTTAAAACTAATCCCGGCGTCTCTATGTAGTGAGGTTTGAGTTAGTAGAAATCTGACACTTTCTTTTTTATTTGGGGGGGGGGGGGAGCGGCTATGCAAAGTTTCTCCACTTCTGACGAATACAAAAGAAAAGATTCAGTGTGTTAAGTAGAACACCATTACTTCTTGGTTTTGAAGAACGGCAACCATGAATAAATACGGTCGTCATTACATATCGAGTCATTGTTAGTTAATCCAATCAGGAGCATACTTTTAACTTGGGATTTCGGGTTAGACCTAGTGAAAGTGTATAATAAATTAAATAATTGTAAGTAGATAAACTATGCCGATTCTGCCGTAATATTTTGCGTTAAGTTGTGGAGCCCTGTTGCTAGTTCTGTGAACTACTGGGGTAATTACCGGAGTCAAATTACCAGGGACCAAATAACCTAGTGCCATTTTATAAAAAGTAAACATTAGGGATGTTTTTCATTTATCATGCATGCATACTTCATTACTTTTAATATAACTTACTTGTAAAAGATTATGTGATTGTCGTTCAAATCGTTTCTGGGTAGGCCTAGAAGAGTAATATCCAGACCAATAGCTGTGGTAATCCGAAGCATAAGGAATAAAATCATCAGTTTTGACTTTGAAACTGGTTTCATAACTAGTTGCATTGTCATTAACTGCTTTGATGTAACAAGCTGGGGTCGAATAAAATAATTTAATTCTTCTGTCCTGGCTATCTCTCATATCATATAATTTAAAGGCACTGAAATGAAATTAAATTTTTGTACATTTTGCAAGGCATTACTGGGCGTTCAATAGTATCAAACCTATTAATCATCTTACCTGATAAGAGTATCCAAATTTTTGTAAGAATATCGGGCATCCTGGTATGTAAAATCATTTCCCATTGTAATTATGATATTGTTTGTTGCATAAGAATCTTTCTGTCGATCTACAAACTGCGCAAATGCGTCTACTTTAGGTTTTAAGTTGTATTCCGCGCTGCGTTTATCAGAAATTAAAGGATCATCTTGACTTAGAACGTCAAAGTAAAATCCAGGTGGCGGACTGTAGTGGTTATACAAAGCGTGAGTGAATAACAAAGAAGAATTTCCCAAATTAGCACTACTTCTCCAAAGCAATTCGGCAGTTTTAGATGTCATTCGTGCACTTTTATCTCTCCAATCAAGACGAGCAAAGAATAAAGCGTCGTAGCCTAATTGGGCAAAAATGGAAGCCATTTCGCGAGTGTGACCAAACGGATCAATTTGCCAACCAATTTTTGGACGACCACATTCTCCCAGCGTATTATTTAAAAATCTTAAACCAAAAGTAAATTGGTCTATAACGGAATGATAATGCACCGCCGCTTCGTCATTCATGCTCCAAGCTCCACCAGCGATTTCCAATTGACCATTATTTATCAAACGCAGGAATTCTTCTCTCCTGGATTGGGTTTGCTGGCTCCACCATTTCCATAAAAATGCGCTCTCTACTTGTACGAATCTGTTTGGAAGAGTGTTTGAGAAAAACAAAATAAAGAACACACCATGACTTACTTTCGTTCAGGATTTTCCTTTAGAGCGTCCAAAACTGAATCGATAATATGTTCAACTCCAGCAAACTGTATGTTTGTTTTACCTAAAAATATAAACATTGGTCATCCATTAACCCATTGTATTAACATTTTACTTACTTCCATAGTAGTACTGGTCTACAGTTTTTAGCCAACCAACATCGTCGTGAGAATGGGCCACTATGTGAACGTTGAGAGCCGAAGGATCGTACGAAGGACAAACCTAATAAATAATAAATTGTTATTTTGGTTTTTTGGTTTTTATATTAAAGTAAAGCCTTACATCGTAGCCACATTTTGGTTCTCTGGGCCTCCCAAAAACTTCAACAATCACTAGCAATAAAACGATAGGAAGCTTCATCTTCAACTACCAAAAACCCAAGTGAAATATTGAAGTCCAACCTAAAGCAATTTATATCGCTCTAATTAATTGTTTGAAAATATTTATTTTAGTGCTTAATAAAACGATAATAATCAATCATACAGGGTGTTTAAATATATTTCCTTAATTTTTTTAAATTCTTTTTTTTTATATTAATGAATTTTGAAATCGATTTTAGTTATTGGTTAATAAGAACTTTGTTTTTTTTTTATAAATATTAATATTTTTTGCATAGATTTCTATAGAGCAGAGCTTGTTTTAACAATGTCAATCGGTTTTTAGATGCTACAGTATTGCTTCCCATTGTATTGTTTTAGTTATTTTATTATGGTCCTTAACATAAAATTGTTTGTAAAATTATTATCGTTAATTTATAATCACCTACCAATCTACAAAAATTTGTCAAGTGTTTGGTAACTAAGCTAAAATGTGTTATTATCTTCTTAAAAATTTAGATAAGCACATTGAAGTGCATTTAAAAATGAAAATAATAAAAATTTTGTGTAAAGATAAACACTCGATGAAAGTTTCATATTATGTAGGTATCTGAAGGTTCATCAAGTTCTTTTTAAAGTGGTTTGAACTAATAACAATACTTTAAAAAATTAAAAAAGTCCTAATTATATCGATCTGACATCATAGCAAAGTTGGAGAGTAGCACGCAAAGTGACCCTACAAATTAAAATTTTTTTAATGCAATTATGGTAGATTATCGCGTAGATTATCGGGTAAAAACAGCTAAAAACGGAATAAGAACATTCGATTGGCTGTTTCCGTAAGATTAGACCCGTTCAATAAAATACTGTTTTAAAAAATATTTTTGGATATAAATTGCAGATCTAGTAAGAATTGCAGTGATCTCTGAGTACAACAAAAAATTAAAAAATTCCCCAGAGTACCCAGAACTCGAGAATTATAGATCTAGAAGGGTTTTAAGTTAAATTCGACTTTAATTGATGGAATCTTACCTTAAATAAATTTATAATATGTTGTTAGCTGTACTACGGGTAAGATTCATCTGTGGGCGGACCCACCCACTAAACCAAGTTTAACACCTATTGACCAGGAGCACACGCACCATCAACTTAATTTTAAGAACCTGCTAAACTTATTAAAATGAGTATTTTATGAATATGATTTTATTGGTCAATAATTTATTTGGTAGATTTGTTTGAATTTTATACTTGCCAATAATTATTTTACATCTGAATTATTTACTTAATTTTTGAATTTTTATTTTGATCTAATACGAGATTTTCGGAAAGTTACTATTGTCGCATTAGTCGTGATTTTACTTTGATTTTACAGTGATTTTACTAAAAATTAGTGGTAATAGTGATTTAAGGGATGGCATAGTAAAAAATTATTATTCTATTCTTTTTTGACAAGACTCAGGAATGCATACTTTTTGTTTACTGCCTCCGATAGCGGCCGCTAGAAATTTATATACTAATTCAATTTCTTATTCTTTGGTTTTATAGAAAACGGTTCCGTCGTAACGACTGTACTAGTGTGACGCTGCATGATATCACAAAAAGTTGTTTAGTGTGCTATAATTTAGTTTTTGTAAATAGCTATTTCCCACGGAAATTCCGTTAATAAAACTGATAAACGAAAACTGTAGAGGGTCTAATTCTGCGCAACGTATATATACTTTTTTCTATTCAATATACTGCTTTAAAATCTAATAGATTATATGCAATATTACTGATTTATGTGATTATTTATAGTGTGCGGCCTGAAGGCCGCACTGACCCATTGTTCTACCAAACCTCTCAAATTTTTAGGTTGCTGATGCGCAATTTAATTGCTTAAAACCAGGATAAGAATGTTTTTAAAACACTTAAAACTATATATATGGTATTAACGAGTAATATAAGAACCTAGAGACAAAGACAGGCAAAGCAGTGTTTAAAGAACGGGCAAATGATTTCGATTTGGGCATTTCGATAGCCACACCTCTCTATCTTGACAGTCCTTGTCCCTTATTGCTTGATCCGCCATTGTCTCTTTTATCCTTTGCATCTATGGCCTATTGGGTCTTCCTTTTCTTCTCCTTTTGTTAGCTGGTATATACTCCATAGCTCTTTTTGGTCAATGATCTTCGGGCATTCTCATCACATGTCCATACCATAATATTAGTTGCCGAAATTCTATTCTGTTTATAATTGTATACCTCTTGTTGGTTTGTCGCCTAATTGCTTCATTCAGGATGTGCTCAATTCGGGAGACTTTGCATGATTGTCTTAGGTAGTCCATCTCGGCATCCTCAAGAACTCCCTGATTGTCTCTGTTCGTTCGTTGCCAGCATTCTGCTCCGTATTGAGATGACCCGATCTCTACTGATTTTATAAAATTTTCTTATTTTCAAAATTAATTTTTTTCGCTCAGTGTACATCTATTATTTGTAGCTATGATCTCTTCTTCAATTGATTAATTTTAATTAAATTGAAAATTTTTGTGGCGTAAATATTTAATTTCAAATGTGCAACTTTTGCCTTGCAATGTGGTCTTATACTTGCACGTGTACGCTCCGCATGTGGTTTCAATTTGTCGGTCTAATAAATTTGTTTGTGCATTTCATGCGCTGAACGACCAAATTATCACAAATTCTTTAACTTTTCCTTGTTTATTTAACAATTTGCACTTTACCACAATTAATTTGAACAAAAACATCAACTCAACTTAAGTTATTTTATTAATTTTCAAACAATTAACAATTTTAAATTTTTATTGCGGGAATGATGTTCGTCCGCTAGTCTCCTCGACATGAAGGCGTCAGCCCAAGTCTCTATTCAAGCCCCTCTCTTTTCTAGTTTTATTTTCCCCACCTTATTTATACAGCAAATTATTTTAACCAACATTTTATACACAATATGATAAATAAATAATTAATAAAACAAAATTAAACTTTAAATTAATTTTACAAAAAAATAAAATTAATGTTGTTATGGTTTTCGAAACACGACAGTATATTAAAATTTGTTCTATTATTATTCTATAGATGGTTATTTTTGTATGTAATTTTATTCTGCTGGACCATAATAAAGAATTTAAAATCCGAATGATTTTCGACCTTGTTGGGTTCAACTACGTAATATGTCTCTTTGTGTTGTTTCTTCTTCTGAAATTATACTGCCCAGGTATTTGTACTTCTTGCTTTTCCTTATTTCATTGTTTATTTGGAGCTCCTCATCGGGTTTGCACATGTCGCTTGTTTGCACTAGGCATTTCGTCTTTTTCTTGTTCATTGTCAACCCCCACTTTTGGTACTCTTGTACTAATTTTCTATGCATAAAATCAGTGCTTTCTTCATCATTTGCAATGGATGATCTGATTGTCCGCAAATAAGAGAGTTGTCAGATTTGTAGGGTGAGGGTGCAAAAGGGTGCGGGAGACAGGCAGCAACCCTGCTTTAAGCCTTTAGTAATTGTAAACTCCTCCGATGTATTGTTTCTTCATTTAACCAAGACCTTTGCATTCCGATAGATATTCTAGATGAATCGGATATAAACCTCATTAATGCCAACTTTCGTCATACTTTCAAAAAGTTTTTTAATTGAAACAGAATTGTAGGCCTTTTCAAGATCTACGAATACTAGATGGGTGGGCAAATATCTATCTATTCTTTTTTTGATTATTTGCTGTAATACAGATAGGTTGTCCATGTATGATCTTCTGGCGCGAAAACCGTTCTGTCCTCTATGTCTGAAAACTCGGTTTCAATTCTTTTCTTCAGTATTCTGCCATACAATCTTCTCACTGAAGTAGTCACACTGATTCCCCAATAGTTTTCACACATTTTCTTACTTTCTTTTTTGAAGATGGAATTTAGCTTATGTAAGATAAGCTAATCTTCTGGGACATCCTCTCTAAATGGACAAATGGTGATAATCAAATTGATAAATTACCACTTTGAAAAAATAATAAAATTAATGATAACTAAATAGGAGATTTTGCAGGAAAGAAATACCCTAGAAAAACTTAAAGTCAAGAGAGAAATGAGAAGAGATGAAATGGGGATTTTAGAAAAATAACTAAAGAAAAGAAAAATAATTACAACTACAAAAATTCAAACACGTGAAAATGCAATGGAAGCTTTAAATGTGATAAAGTAATTAAAGCTATATGTTATGAAAGGCTACATATTGAGATATTCCCAGCTATTCAAATTTGTAAAATTCTAGTTAATCCACAAACTCGCCTGGGTACATCCATTATTTATTTTAACATGAGACTATTCAATAGAATTTTAATTTCAGTTTCCATTATTTATTGTTATTCAAAAATTGTAATAAATTGGTTGCCAAGTTAAAATTTTACCTTGCATGTTGCCTTGCAATCGCATGTGCGTCTCACAGTAGTTGACACCTGCACGCCCTGTTTAACAAATTCGTTGTGGTATTTCAACAACTAACCAAAAATATCTAATTTCTTCAAAGTTTCTTATCAATTATTACTTACACTAATTAATATAAAACAAAAACAACCAGAATCAAATTAAATCACTTTTAATAATTGAAATCATAAAAATCAAAATTAAACTTATCATAGCAAGAATAACATTCCTCCGCTCGCCATCCTGGCGCAACGGCGTCTGCCAGGCTTTTCCCTCGCTGAACATATTCTCCCACTTATTTTTATTGCTAACGTTAAATTTTCAAACTTAACTCTATGTACAGTGCATTTACAAATAAATAATTTACAACAAAAACAAAACAAACTTCAAAATAATTTACAAAATAAATAAATCATGTTTTTACGTTTCAAAGCACGACAATATATTCCTGAAAGGAACCATAATTTAACAGAAACTCTGAATAAGAAAGACTAAAGAAAAGAAAAAGTAGCTAAAATTCAGTGTTGGGTAAAGAATATTGTAGAGAATGAGAAAGAGGAACAAACTGAAATAGAGCAGAATTTACATTGATAATAAAATATATACAGGTAAAGGATCTACAGAATAAGACAAGAGAACTGGTAAAAAGGAGATAGGAAAAGAAATTAAGATTACAGTAGGACACCAAAAAGTATATATAGCCTAGCAGGCCTGTGGCTTGGTTTATTAATGTATTCCAATATTTTCGTACTCTTGCTATCAACTCCCAATCTCTCACCCCAATTTTCTCTAAATCTTGCTGTACCTGGTTACTCATCTATTCATTAGCCTTCCTCCTAGTACTCCCAGCTCTGATTTCCATATTATTTTCTGTGTTCTCATTCCACCCATTCTCGCTGAATGCCCTACCCATTTAACCCTCTGGGTCTTTATTTTGCTTACGATGCTTTGATCTTCATAGAGTTCTTTAATTTTGTTATTTGATCTTCTAAGCCACAATCCTTCCACCCATTTCCCACTTTAAATTCTCTGTAATATCTTTCTCTCTCCATAGGCCAAACGTTACTGTTGACCTGATTATTGTCTTATAGATTCTCAATTTTAGTTCACGGGAGAGAACTTTACTATGTAACATTGATTTAATCACCAAAGCACTTCTTGTTTCTGCTGCTAATCTTGCTTTCATCTTCATGTCATTTCCAGGTTTCTTGAAATCACAGTTGTTAAATATATGAACGTTTCAACTTCCGCAAAGTCTATTACCACTCTTTCATTTATTCCAACATCCATTACCCTCTTTAGTTAAAATGCTTTGTTTTGTAAACCCAAATTGTAATAATTGGGCTAAATTGATTTTCCGTCTAAAAGGCTCTGCGTCAAATATGCTCTGTATTACATAAGTTTTGCGCTGAAACGGTTTATGCAGAAAAAGCATTGCACCAAATATGGAACCGAATTTAGAAATTTGGAAGAAATTGTGATAATTTTGGTTATTTGTTAAATAAATAAATGGACAAATGAATTTGTTAGACGGACTGACGCCAGCTGCAATACCACATGCGAAGGCAACGACCATACCACGTGAAAGGTAACAAATTTTATAATCTCAACGAAAGTTTTTTTAGGCTTTTGACTTACCTGCAAAGTATGTGAAAGCAGTTAGATAAACTGTAAATATAGTTTTTGCAATAAATAATTCAATCATAATTCAAAACTATAATAATTTGTCTTAAAAAGTACTACAAAGAAAATATAAATGTATTTCAGTCTTAAAAATATTTCAATATCTTTTGATCTCAACAATAAACGTTCGTATTTGCATAGGTTCTAATGTAACCTGAAATTCATCCATAATATTAGCTCCACTTGGTTGATCCCCATAAATTTTTTCTAATGGGTTGTCGATGTCTTCTAGGAATCGGTCAATTTCATTTGTTTCACATTGGTTATTAATCCATTTCTCCCAACCGTTTTCCCACAATGTTTCTTGGACATTTTCACCTAATTTTTGATTTTTCACTACATCTTCTAATGTGGAATTAACGTTAAATTTAAGTTTATCGTTTTCATCCAGCCACTGATTTGCTCCAAGTGTAGTTTCTCTAATTGAAGATAATTCAAATGATGCAAAAAGTTTCTTCAAATTAACTGTAACTGATTTAGATAAAACTGGATCTTCATTTTTTTCAAAAATATGCTCTAAACGTAACAGCAAACTCATTCCTTTCCAAGGTTCCAACGTCAATATTTGCACGTTATTGGGAAGAGATTGTGTAAGCCCAGAATACTAAAATATTTTTTTTATATTACAATTACGTTTGGTTTTTCAACTCACTTTCATTAAATATTTTGATTTGTATTGCTTGAACGATAAACCCTTAGTAGGCGAGACAAAAGTCCAAGCTTGTAACAATTTTCTTTGACTTAAATCTTTTTCTAGTGCTGCTACAGAGTCACCATTGGTTTTAATAAAGGATCCGGCAACTAAATAGTGCGATCCTCGAACCACCAAACCAACTCCAAAAGCTTTTTCTTGAAGAGGTTCACCAACACCAAAGGCATCATCATGTAAACAATTACGATGAACCTATAATCAAACCTTTTAGTTTTCTTTGGTGATTATGTAATAATATCAAATACCATAAGTTCAATTTCGCCATCTTGTAAACTACTGCCTCCTTGAGATCTATCAGTTAAAACGGCTACTTCGAGATCTTGTTTAGAGTCTCTAATAAGGATTTTAGTAGGAACAGGATAATAATTACTTGAAACCGATTCCGTTAAATTCAATTTCCATGTTGGTCTGAAATTTCTGACCCTTTTCAAAACTTCTCTTCCGTTTGAATCGGTATAAAAAGTAGATTCCGAATTCAATTCTGTTTTAAATCGGGTTATAATTTCTTTTCCATTGACGTCACTAAAATTTTAACACCGTTAAACAAGAAAGCTATAATATTATTACTTACTCTTCAGGTATAGGGCCCACAACCCAATCAAATTCAACGAAATCTTCGTTTCTGTAAATTCGGATAACTTGACTTAACCAATTACTGAAAGTTTGATGAACTTCAATAATCAAAGGTCCTTTAAGGATTTGGACGGATGGTTTTCCGTTGATGACATAAGCTGTGGTTCCATTCGGTCTAAATATATAAGCTCCCGAAGATCTATTTTTGGCTTCTTCGTTGTCACCAACTGCTCCGCGATAGTAGAAAAAGTTTTGTTCCAATGGTATGACCTTGCCTTTTATCAAAATATTTGCTAGTAAGCCAGTAGATGCGTTAATCGAAATTCCAATATCCTAAATCCAAATTTCAGTAAAAGAACTACGATAAGATATAAAAGCATTACTTCGTATCCAGTATGATTTGCATGTGGATCGCTTGGAGTTGATTCTTGTAGTTGATTAACATAATATGATTTAAAACCCAAAGGAGGAATATTAGAAGCCAAAAACACTAATTCCTTAGTTGCATTACTTTTTCTTCCAGGAATATTTTGAATCGATTTTGGAATAGGTACAATTTGGACCAGTAGTTTTTCACCTGCAATGTTTTGGTTAATTATTTTGGGAGGTTTCATTTTGATCACTTACTATCAGGGTCGATTACTTCGTAATTGTTAGCTGAAACTGGTAATCGAACATAATTATTTACTGGCCTGCTCAGTGGGTTGTACACTGTTACAATAAAATTATTCGATTTTTCAGTAAATTCGCACTGACTGACGTTTGCCAAAAAACAGGTAGTAAACGGAATTTCTGGTGCTGGATCTTCTTCATTTGGTGATTTGGTGGAGTTTGCGGCAATTTTACTTAACGCCATTGCAGCTGCAAATGAGCACTCTTCCAATCCCAAACTTAAAATTCGTTCGTAGTCGTGGGCAACATGTTCTTTTTCGGTTCCGGTAACTGCGTCGTGATGTTGCATTATTCCCATGGCTTCTCTTAGACTGTTGAGATCGGCCCAATCTTCAGGTCCTAAATCAGCTAAAGCGTATTGTTGCTTACAAACCTAAAATTATATTTAGTTCCTGTCTGCTCTTTGACATTTAACTGACTAACCTGGAGGAAATTGTTTCCAATCCGTTCAAAACGCTTCACAGTTGGCTTTGAAGTAAAGTATCCACTCCAATAAGAATGTGGATCTGATGCATATGGGAAAAAGTCGTCAGTTTTTAGGGGGTAATTGATTTTAAGTTTTTTAGATATATCATGAACTGCTTTTAGATAACAGGATGGAGTCGAATAAATTAAATTATATTTGGAACCTTGAGATTGGAGTCGATTAGCGTAACTGTGAATTTTTGGAAGATTAAATTTGGCCAAAGTCTCTTTAGTTTTGGCAAATTATTACTTACAGAATTAATTTATCAATATTTTGAAACCAGACGTGAGCGTCTTGGTAAGTGAAATCTTCACCCATGGTGATCAAGACGTTGTTGGTGGTGTATACAGCGGTAATGTTCTTCACATATTGCAAGAAATCATTTACCTGGAAGAAACATTATACTTAGTATAAAGGTTAATGAATAAAATAATAGGAGCCATGAAAAGATGCGCTGACTACTAACTCTTTTATCCACGTTATATTCAGGACTTTTCTTGTCATCGATGATGGGCTGATCGGTGCATAAAATATCAAAACAAAAACCTGGTGGAGGCGAATAAGTATTATACATAACGCTGGTAAATAATCGAGAGTTGTTTCCTAAAATTTAAAATAGGTATATTTTTCCAAGTTTTACCTATCGGAAATTTTACCTAAGTTATCACTTCCTTGCCAAACCATCTCAGGTGTCTTACTACTAAATCGTAAATTTTTATCTTGGTAATCTATTCTTCCCAATAGTAATCCATCAAATCCAAGTTGGGAAAAGATGGAAGCCATTTCTCTGCTGTGCCCGAAAGGATCAATTTGCCAGCCTACCTTTGGACGACCGCATTTTCCAAACGTATCGTTAAGTTTTCTAATCAAAATTTGATTTCAAATTATAAATTAGGAAAAATTCTGTTGGTTACCTTAAACCCCAAGTAAACTGATCGATTATAGATTGATAATGGGTTACTGCTTCATCGTTCATACTCCATGCGCCTCCAATTAATTCCAATTGGCCATTACGTAAATAATTTTTGAACTTATGCTTCACACTATCATGCTGCTGTTTGTACCATTTCCATAGATACGCAGTTTCCACATAAATGAATCTAAAAATTTAACTTTACTTAAAAAGTTTATATTCAGCAAAAAGTCATCTTCACCTTCTGTTGGAATCTTTTTTCAGTTCATCGAGAACTGAATCCAAAATATATTGGACTCCAGCTTGCTGAATTGTAGTGTTGCCTAAAATAAAAATTATATTGGAGAGAAGAAAAACTTAAAAAAAAATATTTTGCTTACTGCCATAGTAATATTGGTCAACAGTTTTCAACCATCCAACGTCATCATGTGTATGAGGAACAATGTGAACATTGACCATATTTTCTTTGATTGGATGGCATGACTATTAAATATAAAAGATGCAAGTATAAAAATGAACGAAATTGATAAAAATAGTTGGATTTCCTTGCACTAAATTTTTGCTTTTGTTCCCCAAAAGAATTGAAAATTAAAATTATAAAATATTAAGTATTATTACCAAGGGAAAAAATATATTTTGAAAAACATTGCTTTTGTTTGCTCAATTAATTTTTCTTCAAGGTTCAGGGTAATTGCACTTTAATTATTTCATTCCATTAAAATAAAGACCATTAAACAAAACTTCCAAATTATTACGTAATAATTTAGACAAAAAAAAAATCTGCTTACCTCGTATCCGCATTTTGCGCTGGCATGTTGAAAATTCAAGTGGTTTTGAACTGGATGGGCAGTTAAAACACTCACAAGTAAAAGGATTGTAAAAAAACTTTGTATTATCATTTTTAAAATTTCCTTCTCAATACATCAACCGGCTACGTTGCACTAACTTTAAATTAAAGATTAACCGATGCTCTTTGACTTGCCCCCTTCTTATCAATTAGTTCTGCCAATAAGTTAATAATATTATTGTTGATTAAAGAAGAGCGGTTCCATTGTTTGTATTTTTAAAGCAAACAGAAATATTTATTTTTAAATATCAGAAGCACTAATTTTTGTTTTAATGATAATTTAATATTAAAATATTTACATTTTAACTTGCTAGATAAAAATAATTAAATTTTTGACAACGACTTTTGGCAGAATGAAAAAATGTAAGAATAATGTTTTTAATATTCCTGCACCATGATTGGTCATGACTGCCCTAACCGTCATACCGAAGAAAAAGATTACAATATCAAAAAAAAGAGAAGTAAGAAATAATTTTTAGAGAAATTATTTTGATAATATCGGTGATGAAACTGATCATGAGTTCATTAAACCAAAGTTAACATAACATGCCACATTAAATGAAGAACAACAGTTTCGGCAAAATTTGGAAAACAATTTTTAAGCTAAGAATTTTAATAGTTAAACTGGTAGTTAAATTTTTGTGAATTTTTTTTAAAGATAAACTGTTTATTTACAAAAAAAAAGTCTTCAACCTACGGTCTCGGGTTATAGTATTTTTATAATACAACTTTTGCAGGATACTGGTTAAATAAATTATAATAAATGCATTCATAGGCTGGCAGTTAGAGTGTTGGATTACAATGCCACAGGCGTGGGTTAGATTTGTGATTTAGGTCGAATACACCCAATTTTTCTGGCCGTGTCTGAAGATACACAATCACTAAACATAATAAAGAAGAAGGAAACAAACAATATCAACTTTTGAGATGGCGTTAGAATAAATAAAGGGTTTTATATTTTGCTAAATAAAATGTATAGCCTATTTCTTTACTGGTTCAACCACAACCTAGAGTGTCATACCATTTAACAAAAATTGAAGAGTTGCTATCATGAGTTACACGTCACACGATGATTATCTGTAATCTTCTATATTAATTGAATATATTTTTATTTTTATTTTATACTTACAATATTAGCCAATGACATAGCTGCAATCATGAAACGACAATTATTAAGTATCTCGTATATCAATTGCACCAATTCTAAGATGTCAAAGCTGCTTTTGATTTAATATCATCTAAACCCATTTCTGACAATTATTTAATTTTTTCAACAGAGTTCTGATTTGGGTTTGATCGTTCAGCATAAGAGCCCTCGCAGACTGCAGACTTGTGTGCGCGCGTTGAAAAGCATCATACTGATTTAGCAGTTGGCCGATAGTTCGCCGACAGTTCAGTTCGAAGGCAATGGTATAGCCCATCAAACTATTTTATCGACCGGTACCGGTGTGCAGTCCGCGAGGGCTCTTAACCGTTGTCCAATAACGAGGGGTCTTTGAATGAAATATTTTGATGCTAAATTTTGATGGTTTAAAGCAGCGGTTCTCAAATGGGGTTCCGCAAAAAAATCCAAGGGTTCCGCCAAAAAGAATTTCATGGCAATCCATTCATGGAATGCTAACGTCCAGTCGAATTTTCTGCTGTAGATTTCGAAAATCTAATTGAAATTAGGTGCGACTTCCAATTGGAAAATAAATTTAAAGAGGTTCCGCTTGGCATATTTTGGAATAAACTGCTCGAGGAATATCCGGAGTTGTCCAAACGTGCAAACCGTATTTTGCTACCATTTGCGAGCACATAGAAGTGTAAGACTGAATTCTCGTTATATTCAGGAACAAAAACAAAGTATCGAAATCGACTTGACGCAGTTCCCGACATGAGAATCCAGCTTTCAGAAATCGGGATTTGTCAGAAATCCTCACCTACGATTTTAACTTTTTCTTATTGAAAATAGGTAAAAGGGCACTTTTCTAAGCATACTAGAACAAAAATTTTGTAGGATAATGCAAAAGTTTTCGAAAAAAATCGAATTAAAAATGTAAATTTTACATGTATTTTAGATATACCTTTTAACACGGCTGCATGATTAGCTGTTGTTGAGTAAGGCAAAAAAATTTAAAAATATCCCTGAAAAATGACCGAACTCGCCAATAATACAACAACATTAAGAGTATATCAAAGCACACGTACCGTCAACAAAATGAAGAGCAGGGACTCAAACGTGCTAGTTACCGCCGCGCATCGGGGTATATCATGTTACATCTCCCTGCTTTTCGTAATTTTAAAATGCTATTATTTCGACAACTATTGCATAATCCTAAAAAATTTTTGTGTTAATATACTCAGAAAATTGTCCTCTTTCCAATGGTCAATAGAAAAAAGTTGAAATCGTGGGTGAGGATTTCTGGCAGTAACCCAGAAATCAAACCAAATATTAAAAGAATTTATTTATTAGAAGAAAACAAAATGTCATACTTCTTACTAATAATAATTGTAATAATTTGTAATTCTGTAATAAATAATTGTTATACTTGTATTTACTTGGTCACGGAGGGGGGGGGGTAGTGTGCGTACACAACCTTGTATGCAGTAAACAAATCGGCTTGGGGTTTTGCCAAATTTTTTACATCGCTCAAGGGTTCCGCGACCAAAACTAATTGGGAACCGCTGGTTTAAAGGGATAATTTTGGGGTATATTGATTTAAAATAATCAAAATTAACAAAATGTTAAAATAATAAAATTTTTAACTATTAAGTAAATAATACATACTACGAAGAAACATAATATTTAATGAAACCGAAATGACAATTCACATTTAACAGGGTTGAACTTAGAATATTTGAATAAACAAGAAAATAGAATTCTGCTATTACGCTATAATTACGCTATAGAAATGATAAAAATTACTTAAAAATAAAAAACAAAAAACCTGTAACACAATATAAAGGTCTCGATTTCACGATTATTAGCGATCCTCAGTCATGTATAACAGTAAAAATAACAAGTGAGAGCAAATATACCAAACAAAATTGAAATTTTTTTTACAAAATTAAAAGATCAAGAAATTAACCAAACTTTAAATGTTGCGCTTACCAAATAACCAAACTAAACGATGCCATGTGTCTAAATTAAATTTTAGGTTAAGTAAAAGAAATATGAATTCTAAATTTCATACAATGGGGTTGAAGTAGAGACATACAATGCCATCTATTACTTCGAAAATAAATTTGAAAAGAGTTTCAAATTTTTACCTAAAGCACGTTTACTGTAAATAAAAAATAACTTAAAAAAGTTAGAATTTTTTAAGTATTTCTGTGGTGTTTAGTAGCATATGATGTTAAAATAATCAAACCTAACAAAATGTTAAAATAATAAAATTTTTAACTATTAAGAAAATAATTTAAAATTTTAAAAAATTTTATTATTTTCACATCACATGCTACTAAATACCATAAAAATACTTAAAAAATTTTAACTTTTTTAATTTATTTTCTATTTATTATTTTGATTTACAATACAAATTTACCACCTTCTTATGGAGTATCATGCGCATCAGCAATTTCATTGCAGTTCATTAAAATTATCGTCGATCAAGCCTACTGACGTCGCATTCTGCAGCCTCTTTACTCTTCATTACTTCATTCATTGCTTCAGTTCAAAATTTTACAATTTCTTCTATTTTGTTTTTCAAGTAGTTATTTTACGTTTTTAGTAGTAATTTTTGAATTAATTATTAATTCGGTTTCATTCATATTAGGAATATAATGCATTCGAAGCTTAGTTTCAAATTTTTGAAGCAAAACCAAAAATTAGAAAGAGATGGCTTAATGCTAATGAACAGGTAATTATAAACATAATTCAGGTTTCAATAATTTCGTCAATAATTCAGGTTTTTTTTATTTATAGTAAAATTTTCGTTATTATAGTAAAATTTGAATGGATCAAAAATTATTATTGGATAATTATGTTGTTAACCACGCCCATCCATGCACCCTTCTAAAAATTTTGTCAAAATTTTGACACGCTGTAGCAGGAGTGAGCTGGGATTTTATATATAAGGATTAGCCGAATTTATTACAGCATTTGCCGTTTCCTGCACGCTATACGCCATTTCTTTCTATCTTGGCTACATTTTTTGGTCCGACCGTCTACTTTGCATGACCTCTCTCACACCTTGTGCTCACGTCCTTCGAGGTCGTCCTCTTTTTCGTCTTCCACAGGAGTCCATTTCCATACCTTTCTCGGCTACCTTTTTTCTTTCATACAATTTAGATATCCATAGTCATTTTTTCTCGATTTGATCTATGATATCTCTATCCACCTTTATTTTCTCTCTTATCATAGTATTCGAGATATGTTGCAGCTTTGATATTCTACAGCTACGTCTAAGAGCATTCATTTCTACGGCTCGTAACTGGGGCTATTTCTCATCGAGACGTCTCACACTAAGAATTATATTGCAATGTCCCCCAATTTCTACTTAATCTAAAAACATCCTCGCTTGGGGTACATCCATTATTAATTGTTAACATGAGACTCTTTGTTTTTTTATAATTTAAAATGTAAATTTTGTTACGTTTTTATTTATGTTTTACTATCGTTTAAATTGTATAAAATAGTAAAAATCTTGGTTTTAAAATTTTTAATTTTCACAAATGTGGTGATGCAAATGTTAAATTTGTTACCTTGCATGTGGTAACGCCTGGTCGTTCACATCTTGGCTGCTCCGTTAAACTTCGTTGTATAATTCTTCACACAATGATCCAAAATCTTTCTAAATTTTCTTATTTTTAAAAATCAACACTTTACATTAATTAAAAACAACTCTTATTTTAAATTAAACTTATTTTTTATAATTAAATCATAAATATCAAAATCGTAATCAAATTTTTGGGAGCGTTGCAAAAGCAAGCCGCTCTTAAAGGCTAACCTCACTGAAGTCACTCTCTTACTTTCTACCTTTACGTTGCCAACATCGTACTTTTACAAATAAATAAATTTATGTACAGTACATTTACAAATAAATAATTAACATTTGCAAACAAAATTTCAAGATAATTTTCAAAATAAATAAAATATGATTCTTACGTTTCAAAACACGACAATATGTACAAAGTAATACATCACATCGAGATCTGTAGAATAGGCTTCTACAAGAAAAAACAAAATACGACGCAAATGTTTGTAAATACCAATTTTAATAAATTCATCAGTTTTATAAAAAAACTAATTCATTTTGTAGTTGAACTTAAATAGCAACACCCCTCTGTCACCTACACATGTGTGGTTTATATTATATTAATTTGACATTCTAATTTTAACAAGCAAGCATGACTAATAAATTAAAAACATTAAATTTTGAAATAATTTTAATTTAGATTAATATTATCTAAATATTTTTATCTTTTTTTTGATAAATAAGTTTTCGAACAATTTAATATGAGTATTATATTTTAATTTTAATTTTTTATCATAATATTATTTTTCAAAAATCTTGAAACGTTTTTTGGGAAGCCTATAAATTAGTCGACTAATGACATGATAAACTTTCCGTAAACGTCTATTTCAGTGAGATTGCTGATCTAATATGCCCACGCAAATGTACTTGATAAATTTTGATGTTTTATTTTACGTACAACTCGCAACATCAAAACACTTTTAAGGTAATTTTCTTTAGAAATCTAAATTTATTTTATTTTTAACATTAATTGTACCTACCATTTTTTAAAACACATTATTTTGAGTGCATATTGATTATAAAATTACTACAATTGACTAAATTAAACATATTACCGTTTGTGTTGATTACATTACAGAAGGTGCGGGGTAGACTAATTGTCGCCAGTGGAATTTTATCACAATCGTTTTATTACTAAACTCATTCAGAAATGCATTTTTATCGGTATAAATATGCTGAAAATAAATAAAATAAATTGTAAACTCGGCACTTGCTGTTCTGATTATTTACATGTATTGCATTACAATTATTTTTGTAATTGACTGCTAATTTGTTTAATTTTTCAGAAGCAAATAAATTAATATATTTATAATAATTTATAATATAAAATAATAATTAAATAGCATAAGATCGATTTGTCGGCCAAGAAAGGAATATTAATTATACTCCCTAGTAAGTCATCTTGTCTTTAACCAAATTTACCTCCTTGTCTTCTTATCTACTTTAAGAAGAAGAAAGTATTTATTAATCCCTACTTTATCTTCTGTTATTTAATATGTTATTGTTCCCATTTATTTTCTGATTATTGTCATCGATGCCGTTTAATCTCGCAATTAAATTTGCCACATTAGCAAATTTTTGAGTTAGTTTCATGGCGACAAACTTACAAGGGAATTATATGACCTCCGCATTTTTGTAATTTTTGCCACTTATTCTACTGAAAGTTTAGCTCTTCAATAAGAACTCCTCAAAGCAGTAGGGCCAGATGGCCAGAAATTTTCGAGAAAATTGACTTTGAAATATTGTCGAAGGAGTTTGAAGACAAGATGTGAAACAATTAGCAAATAGTTTCGTAGCACAGTGGCGAGCGAGTTGGACTAGGAAGCAGTGGGTCCACGGTTCTATTCCCACCTTCGCTAGTTTTTTTTTTCTCTTTAGTGCTTATTCACGCCATTTAATTATTGTAAAATTGATTAAATTTATGCTTGTAGACTAAAATGTGTCAACATTTAATTTATTAAATACATTCAATTTTTTTTTAACAAATATAAAATCGAATGTTTTAATTATTATTATTCAGCAGGACTAGTTTCATATGTCATCGCATATATCATCTGGTGGAAATAATTTACCTAATATTTATTTATTTTACGATTGGTAGATATAGCAAACATGATGTGGCTAATAAAGCTATGCAACTGACTAGATTTTAATAAGAAATAAAAAGTTAATAAACCAACATATCCTAAAACTACATATTTTTATCCTAAAATACATTTTCAACAGTTTAGTTTTTATCTAGCGTAGTTACTGAAAAGTTATCATGTCTGATATTTATCCGTTAATTTGCCTGGCCCCTCGACGAGGGCTGAAGACACCGTCGAAGATAGTCTGTGCAGTGAAATCGCTAAATTACGCATGAAAGATGCTCTTGTGTATTACGAGCATTTACTTAAGGAAAATAATACGCACTAAAGAAAAAAAATTAAAAAAAAATCTAGCAGAGGTGGGAATAGAACCGTGGACCCACTGGTTCCTAGTCTAACTCGCTCGCCCCTGTGCTACGAAACTATTTGCTAATTACTTTACATCTTGTCTTCAAACTCCTTCGACAATATTTCAAAGTCGATTTTCTCGAAAATTTCTGGCCATCTGGCCCTACTGCTTTGAGGAGTTCTTATTGAAGGGCTAAACTTTCAGTAGAATAAGTGGCAAAAATTACAAAAATGCGGAAGTTATATAATTCCCTTGTTAGATCCATCAAATATTTGTGTTAATTATTTAAATTGATTCTCTTTCAACTTCAAAAATATGAAATATTTTGGAATATACGACCGCTTAGAATCTGAATTTTTTTTTTCAGTTTGTTACTCTGCAATTTATATATTTTTGCAATCTTAATAGTTTAATTCAACCAGCCTAGAACATTTTGAAATTCTCGTTTACTGTATAGCTCATAAGCATTGCTTTGTTCTTCTCACTCTTCTGTACTCCGCACCTACTGTCTTTGTATGCAACTGATTGTGAATTACAGAATGAACGAACGGGCTAATGAAAAGTATTACTTTTTTCTTAGAGTAGTAGATAAAAGGATACAAGTTCCACAATTAAGTTTTTATTATATGTACATATTATATACATTAAAATGACGTACAATACTCATTCATTCACTCATTCATTCATCCGGTAACCTTTCACTAACCAAAAAAAAAAAAACAACATTCTGATTGGTCGATTTTTTACCAACCGAAAAATATGTCAAACCTCTTTTCAATTAATGTCAGAAAATTTATGTTGGCTGGTCTGCCGGCCGCACCGACAACCGTGCACTTTGATTGATGTGGAACTCGATTGGTTACCACATTTTTTAGGTTGGTAATAAAAATTTACCAACGAGAGGGTGTTTGAAAGAGACTATGGTACATGTTTGAATTGTTACAACTATAATTAGTACTTTATTGGTCAATATAATACAACGAAATTAAAAATTGGCACCTAAGTATTAGGGCCTTAAAAATATTGTTGCACGTTCCTCGCGGGGCTTTGCTAGGAATCCAACTGTTATCACTAAAGCCAAGATAACTACGGCCAATATACCAACAGATATTGCTAGTCGTCGTTCAAATGGTGACCATCTTGATAAGCAGCAATATTGTTCTCTTTGTATGCTGAAATATTATTAAAATAAAAATTGAGACAACTAATTTTTGATCTAAATAATAAAATTGTTTCTTGTTTTTTCTTAGGTTGTTTTACGCCAACCCCAAAAATGTTTCAAAAAACAATTGTTTTTATAGAAATTTAATATAGGAACATAGAAGCTTGGTCTAGAAGTTTGGACTGTAGGTACTTACAGCAACACTTGGCATTTTTTGTAGGTTAAAAAAATCAAAATATAGGGCTGGATTTTTTTTTTGGAATTGACTACTGTAACTATAATTTCAGTAAGTAAGGCAATCTAATTCAGTGGAGCGGTTCCTTCGATAATTTTATGAATGTCATGAACCAATCTACTGTCTAAAATGGATAATTTTTTCTGGTGCAATTGGTGCGATTGTAATAATCATTGGTCAAAAATTGCTACGAATAGAAATGTCTAAATAATTTAACAGCACCGTAAAATATAATATCGAGAACGATGGGCATTTACAGGGTCGATCTTTAGTATGTATGTGATGACCTTCGTTTTTTTGCTGTTACTCTTTTTGATGTGTAACATCTTTCCACTCGCTTATGGGGGTAATTTCGTGAAATGGGACGAAAATGATTTATAATTATTAATTATTTCAAATTATAATGTTGCTTACTAACAAGGTGAATTGTCAGATGTTACACATCATATACGAGTACTGTAAGGTTGGTTTTTGTTTTTAGAAGGAATTACTACCGGTAGATTTCTACCGTGTAAGTGTACCAATATTGGTAGATTTTGCAAACTATCTGAGTCCCCTTGTTCTTTCTTATACAGTAGACCCTATATACCCTATGGGATCGTCCCTGGACGTTTACAATAACAATTCTTAATAATTAACAATTTATCTTACTTTTATGATATCCTGAAAGAAGCGAACTTACTGTAAGCCATCATGTACCGATGATCTAGCACTATCGATGTATCCTCGATTAAAATTATTATTCACTGAAGTTTTACCAACATATCCACCATTATCATATCCACTCAAATCGACAATTCTTCCTTTCTTACTACTCACACTATTATTTCTGGACGCTGGATTTTTTAGAAAACTTGTCTTTCGGCTGTCACCGTTTACACTGAATTCAGTTTCATCAACTTCAATAATTGGCACACGAGACACAGCAACTTTGCTTAGATTTGTGTAACTATGGGCCCTTGGTCGCATATCAGTCACGACTGCAGAGTGTGGTTGTATTGTATTACGAAGTTTTTGATCTCGAGATGAGCTGTCAATTGCCAGAGAGATTGATTGAACTTGTTTGCTTGCCATAATTTTCAAAATTAATCACTTCAACACCATATGCAATATTACTATTAAATATTTATTTCTATACATATTTTTAAAGTAATAATTAATAATTTTTTTCAATCATTATTGGCGATATCGGATAAGCAGAAACACTAAGTTACGCGCAGCCAAACATTTGTGTGCTTGTTGGTATCTCAATGATAAGATAAGGTAAAATGCCATTAATTTATTGCCATTTCTCTATAAATCAGACAAATCGCAAAATAATTTAATCATACTTTACTCTATTTACGGGGGTCTTATCAACTTAAGTTTAAGATGCCATCCCATGACTCGGTTAATTGTTTTATTATGTAATAAACCAAAAAAGAACCGCATATCAAAGCAAATGGCCAATTTATTGTTACGTAAAAGCCAGTTATTCTACTTTCGGCCACTATAAACCAGTTTTATTACCAGCCTGGTTTTATTTTATTTAATTAAATTTGGACAAAATAAATTTGAACCGCCATAGCCTTTCTACTTATTTAGGATTACTAAGCTCAACTCTGTGAAAGATTTAAAAATAATGCTACTGAGTGGAACTGTATAGAGAAGGAACACGAACTGATGAAATTGAAATGGATACAGGATGTGATTTCCAAACAGTGAAAAGCTTGGTTGAAGTATTTTATTATCTAGATCTACGAGCATAATACAAAATCATGTGAAAACGATCTACATGTTTATAAAAACAATAAAAAGGAAGGGAAAATATAATCCATGTATAAGTGATTAGCTATAGGTATGTGGCGATAATGACACCGCCATCAGATACCAGCAATGGTGGACAATTGATTCAGCGATCAGAAATATCTAAATAGCGTAGACTAACCTAACTCGAAAAATCTAAATTATGATAGACAATTTCTACAAGTTCTTTTTTGTAAAATAAAACTCTACCTATTGACTGGACTAGATACATAAATATTGTTCCAAATTATTAAATAAACAATTTTATTTGTTATAAATATTACATGGCTAAAACACCACCTGCTTATCTTAACGATTCTTGAGATATGTTTATAAAATTTAAGTGTATTATAATCTAATCTAATAATTCGCTAAAATAAATGAATGGCCAAATGATTATCGTATTAGCTTCTCGTGTCAAGACTCATGTCAGCGCCATCTACAGTGGTACGTTTCAATCTCACGATCAGATGTCTACCTGCTGGCATCAGTTAATACCGAAACGGGTTACATTTTTTAAATCGTAAATGGTCTTGTGTATTTTTCTAGCCCTGATATTAAAATAAAATTAATTACTTATTATATGTACTTACTTTTTGGTTAGCTCAGTCGGTTTTATTATATGCATGAGGTTCAAAATAAGACAGAAAAAGATCAAATGTTGTATCAAAGAAGAAATTTTTTATTAAACTCTTAAACCAATCATATGGCGAACTTAAAAAATTATAGTTCATGAAATAAGTGTAATCACAATCAATCTGTTTTCTTCGAAATTAACAGTCGTCCATTTATTGAGTAGTACAGGTAAGCAAATTCTTCAATATTCCATTTAAGTATTAATTATTTTATTTGTAGATATAATTCTCTTTTTACTTTTTTCCGCATTTTTCAATTGTTTAATTCTTTTAAGTAGGTTAAATAAATTTTTAAAAGATTTAAATGAAAATTCTGTTTCTAGAAAAAAGATTACATAAAATAAAATAAATAGAGCTGCCACCAGATAACTACTAAAATTAATGAGTAACCTACTGAGTCAAAGTAAACGGCAAAAATTAATTTAATTTGGACACTGTAAAAAGTAAAAAGTATGATAAAATGGTAAAATAATTGTAGGTAATTTTTAAATCAATTAAAGTAATTTTCTTAAGATTTTTATAAATATATAGGTTAAAAAAACAATTATTAAAATATTATATAAAATTCGATTAATTGTTAATTTAATCTTTATATTTTTAAAAAGCTAATCATTTATAATATAGTATTTTAATAAATTAATTAAATGAATATTAAAAATAATTAAACACTATTGGTCGTAAGTTTTCATACGTCCTTGACTATATAATTTATACAAAGTGAAAACGAAAGTGCGATTTAAAATATGTTGAAAGCTGATTACTGAATAAATTTTTTTTGGTTCCCTTTAAAAGACGTTTTTATTAGTGTTTATTTTTAACATTGTGTATCGGGGAATTTTTAACTTAATTTTTTCTAATTGTCAATTTTTTATTATTTATGATAATTTAATTTTTATCAGAATTATTTTATTTCTTGTGTAAAAGTTCAAAATAGTGAATCCAAAATTACAGAAGTGTGAAGACTGTGAGTGAACTGTCAGTCAATCCTCACCACGATTTTAACTTTGTATTTCACATTTTACGGTTATACTAACCGTAACCGACTATGATAACTCGTCCCGGAATTTATTAATAAAATTGTGGTAGTTGAAGGTATAAATACAAACATTAAAATATTGGATTGATGAAAATTATAGATCACTTGCAAATTTTGGTAAAATGAACGAAAAACCGTTAAAATGTAATACGTATACTGTATTGGCTGGTTTCAAATGGTTAACTGCGCCCATTAGGTTCATCAATCAATAGCACGCATAAATTCTTAGTTTGTATATTACTGTATCTGTTATGTTTAAATATATTGTCGTGTTTTGAAACCTTAAAATCCTGATTTAAGTTATTTTGTAAAGTATTTTGAAGTTTTGTTTTAATTTTAATTTTGTAACATACTGTACATAAATTTATTTATTTATTTGTGTAAATAATTATGTTGGTAACAGACGAAGGAAGGGAGAACAAGAGGAACCAGCGAGGTCATACCTCACTGTGCGTGCATATTGGTAGGAATATTTATTCCGATGTTATTATTTTGATTTTTGGATGATTAATAAATGAAAAGTAATTTAATTTAAGTTAAAAGTTGTTTTGATTAAAAAGAAGTGCTACAATATTAAGAAAATTTTTAAATTTTGTGATAATTTGGTTGTTTGTAGAAATATTTCACAACGAATTTGTTTGACGAGGCGGCCAGCTGTGAACAGCCAGGCGAAATAACACTACCACATGAGGTAAAATTTTAGCATTACTATTAACATTTTATTGACCACATTTGGGTGAAAATCGAAACGATAATTTATGAAACGATACTGAATTAATATTTAATATTATTTAAAAAAAAGAGTCTCGTGCTACTAAATATTTGCATACCCTCCACATGAAACACGAATACCGTTATTTAAATCTTGTTTAAATGGCGGTTTATTAATAATTTTATATTATTAATTTCAATTAATTAATAATTATTAATTATAACCAAATTTAACTTAAAAGCAAAGATCTGCGTATTTTTAGATCAGTAATTTTCAAATTCTGGGTATTCCAATGACTTTTTTAAATTTTTTAATGTACTTAGAGATCTGTGTATTTCTAGATTTCTAGCTATGTCTAAAAATAATTTTATAAAATAAAAACACGCTATGGGCGGGGCAACCTTTATGAGAACAGCCAGTCGAATACATATTGCTCTGCTCTCAGCTGTTCAAATTGTAAAAATCTTACCTCTGCAGAAAAACGCCTTCCTGAAGTGCACAAATCTTAGTAGCATGAGACTAATTTCAATTCGTAAAATTTTTTTTTGAAAATAAAATGATTTGTAAAGTCATTAAATTATTAAATTTTTAGCTCAACTGACGAACAAAAGTCAGTTGACTGTGAAAGTCAGAGAGAAAGTCAAGCTCTCTGGTGTAAAGCAAATTTTTTCACTTTGTCACTAACCTTGTAACCAAAATAAAATAATTTACAAAGTTTTATATGTACAAGACGTAACAAAATTTTAAATTAAAACAAAATAATGTACAATATTCACAAAACTGAAAAAAATATAATTTTTAATGGCTTCGATATACATATATTGTCGTGTTTTGAAACCATAAAAATCATAATTCATTTATTTTGTAAATTATTTTAAAGTTTAATTTTGTTTTATTATTTATTTATCATATTGTGTATAAAAATGTTAGTTAAATTATTTGCTGTGTAAATAAGATGGGATTGTAAAAAAGTAGAAAGGGAAAATTGTTTTGAAGGTGGATACAAGAAGGCCCGATGTGTGCGTTATTTTTATGCAACGTGAATTTTAATTATAAATATGAATTTTGATGATAATTAAAGTGAATTTAATTTTAATAAAAGTTGTTTTTTTTTACAGTTGTTTTTTGAAGAATTTGTGATAATTTTTGGTAGATGCATTAAAATACGTCACAGCAAATTTTTTTGACCAGGCGTGGCCAGCTGCAAAATACACGTGCAAGTTCAAGACCACATTGCAAGGTAAAAGTTGCACATTTGAAAATAAATATTTACGACACAAAAATTTACAATTTAATTAAAAATTAAATAATTGAAGAAAAGCTCATAGCTATAAAAAAATGGATGAATCCGAGCAAAGAAGAAATTTGGAATTGAGCAAAATTTTATAGATTTGTATAGCTCGGGTCATTGCAATATATTATATACAGTTTTTGTTTTTCTTCTTCAAATTTTTGGTTGTGATTTACGGCGTGAACGACCATAACAGCGTCAGAAAATTTTTAAAATTTTTATTAAAATTTACCGTATTGAAAAAAGAGTTTACGTGAAAATTACTTTATTTTAGGACCAGAAAAAAGGTCTTTAGTATTTCTACAAGAGATGCAAACAGAAACAGAGACAAATTTCTCATGCAAGATTTCAAAATTACAAAATTTTAAATTGGCGGTTTCCTGTACATCCTATATCCAAAATAGGTAATATAAAAATTAAAGTAAATAAATTTCGACATAAAATTATAAAACATTTAGTTTATTTAGTTTTTGGGCTGTAGCTTTTCATACAACACCAATTTTTCTCAATTTTTGGTCAAAAAACTTTGTTTTCGGATTTCGATTTAGAAGGCTTTTCTGTTCATCTACCGCAAAAGTGGTCTATAGATAAGTAAAATTAGATTGAATTATCTGTAAATCTATGCAAAAAATAACTTTGTAGCCATAATATGCTCCTATCTGGAAGCTTTCAAACATAATCCTTTTTTTATTGATTTTCAGTATATCTCGGGCGAAATATTAGCATTACCTGAAGTATGGAAAACAAGATTTTATATCTAGAAAAAACAAAAAATAAGTAATAAGCTTCACGGTTATAGAGATATGATTTTCCAAAGTACAATAATTTTTGGTGAAAACTGTAAAATTTATTTTTTTGAAAATAGTTTTTTGTTTTCGTAGCTCTGGAACTAGGAAACTACATAGATTAGAGCAATAATTTATTTACATTTTCACACAGGATCTTATTTACTTGAATTTTAATATGAGATATTTTGGTTAAGGATGTGCAGGAAACGGCCAATATAAGATTTTGTGAATTTGAGGAACTTTCATGACAAATTTGCTCTTATTTCGGTTTGTATGTATCTGTTGTGGAAAACTTAAACATTTTTTCTGATACTAAAATAAAGAATTTAAGAAAATAAAATTTAATTTCCGAGTTATTTCCTTGCACACGCACCTAATGACCGAGCTATTATCCTTTTATTTGTATTTGTATATGTTATCGTATTTCAGTTTGATAAACACTGTGTAATTATTGTAGATGGAAATCTGATAAGAGGTAAAGGCAAGGACAGCTCTTTTTTATCGAAAAAATGTGATAGTTTTGGAAGAATTATATTTTTAATTTGTAAAGCTATAAATAAAATTACTATCTGCAAACTCTGTCTTAACATTTTCGGCAGGTTTGCGTAGCTCCGCCAAATACCTTTAATGGAAAGATAGCTAAATATAAAATTTGTATATACAAAACTTGGGTATACCTATTATTTTTGCCGACATTTTTATGAAATATAGCACATAAAGTTTGTTAAAATATTGAAATTGATTATGTCAGAAATTGCAAAAAAATTCACCGAACGCCAAATTGTGATAAAAAATGTGAAATACAAACAATAAATTGAAAATTCTTTAACCTTTTGAAAACTTTTAAATGGCTTTTATACGTAAAGTTTTATTGAATATTTTTTATGTGTTATTGAATTTAACCGATCAGAGGTTATCCAAAATTTTGTAAATTTTAAATAAAAATTATTTTACCGATAAAGAGATTGCGATATCTAATCTACTATTGGTTTTCAAATACAAGATAATCTAAATCAATTCCCGGACTTTTTAGCGTACTTATGAAAATGTAATAAGTTAATAATCAACAAAATAAGCAAACAAACAAATTAAAAGATAATGAATGCGGAGTTTTATAGAAAAGCGTATTAAAGAAATTAATTAAGATTTATTTGGGATTGATAGAATTTCATTAGGAAAGGAAATACTGTCGTAAAATTAATTTTGAATAAAAAATAATAATAACGGAATAGGAAAATAAACAAAATCTAAATAAAACCACGCATGTCCAAATCCCAGACGGCACGAATAGAAGGCGGAGAGTAAAATTTTGAGCATAGTGGTGAAACACCCCTTAAAAGACGGCCAAGTGTACACATTTTCACAAGTATCGATTGCTGTTCCAACTCAATATTTTATTCTATGAAAATAGAGGGAAACAAATAATCCTCCGAAGTTCTTGGACCAGAATGTTGTGGCCAAGCTGGCACTTCGCAGTTTCTATCGATTTTCCCCATTAATTATAACAATGTGGATTAGTGATAATAAAAGACAATATAGTAATTAAAAACAATGGCCCAATTTGTTACGCATATTCAACCTACGTTGATGGAAGCATCGCACCATCATCCGCCGCATCATCATAAAGATATTCACAAAGATCTTAAAATTAAAGATTACCATAAAGATACTTTCAGTCATCATAAAATGCACCAGGAAGACTTGGAGGGTCACTTAAAAGACGTCCAAAAACATCAAGGTCATCCACGTGAGTTTCCTGTGTTACCAAAAGAGCATTATCATGCCCATCATGACGACTCGTCAAAGTTGCAATTGAAATTGGATCATGGATATAGAGCAAAATCGCATCACGGAAATAAATCCGGAGATCGTTCTTATTCCGACTCCCACGGGATTCAGCACTCTTATCAAATGCACTTTATCGATGCTCAAGGAATTCATCGCGATTCGGGTGGCCATGCATACGAAGTCGAAGTGAATCCCCAAAAATTCCGAGACAAAAATGGACACAAAGAAAAATCTAAAAGTGGATCTAAAGATAAAAGCGATTCGCGTAAAGGTAGCACCGAACTGCGTTTTAAAGATCCGGCAGAAAAAGAAAATCTTTCCAAACTGGTTCCTCCTCAATACATCGACTTAACTCCAACTAATTTTGAAAACAAATCGGTAAGTTTTTTAATTTTTATTATACTTTTAAGCCACACCCATTAAAAAGGCAATGTGCCAAATTAAATATAATGCTACATCGTCATAGACAAAAATCCGGAATATTCCGGGTGCCAGTCAGTCGGGCTCCGGGTGAAACGACCTTTGCAACCCCAGGCGCAGTTCGCATATCCGCATACAAATTTATTATTTCCCATCTTCCTTTACATCTGCAATTTCAGACTAACAGGAGACACTTGAACATAATCATCACATTTTCCCATTGTACGACGACAGTTTTCTATTTAATAATGAATTTCCATTTCACGTTCTTGACGTCTGGGTTGAGGTAGGTAGCAAGCGAACCAAGAATAAATTGTCAAATGAAATTTAATTATTAAAAGGGTCATTACACAATGTTGAGCTTTATTATCTAAATGTCGACACCAAATACCCATGAATAAATAATTTATTCGAAATAAATAAAAAATAATCACAACAAAATAATGTGGGTCAACAGGTCTGCATTCCATTTTTTTCACATTGCACTAAAAAATTTTACTTTTTTTATAATATAGTGTACTATAAGAATAATAATGCAATCACATACAGATTTTAATAAAACCAAAATAAATAAAAAAAATTTAACGAATAGGTTATTAATTTTTATTAAAATGTGCACTTAAGTCTGCGTTCCAGTTATCAACCACACTTTTTTGATTTTATTTTTTATTTTCCTATACAGGAACATCTGAGTTATTCTAAATCTTAATCTAAATTACATTGATTTTGTTAAGCACAGATCAATAAGCATCAGCACGGACACAATAGATACAATAAAAGTATAAATCTCCTTATAAAGTTATAAATTAAACTAGGCGCACGAAATTTTCTTATCTAAATTGCATCAGGTTCAGGTACCATAAGAATTACTTTGCAATTGAAATACAAAAAGATTATGGTAAATTATATGACATACCCGAATAGAAATAAACCAATCGAAATTAACTTTAATTAATTTTAATCACAATGAATTAATATTATTAAAATAAATACAGTAATTATTACAAACACTACTGTTTTTAAATAATGAAATTTTAAAGTGACTTCAGTTAAAGTTAATTTTTATTATTGGCTAATTAGTTAAAACAAACCAACGAAAATCATCAATTTTACTTTTAAGTCGCCTTGAATACTCAAGTAATTTAAAAAAAATATCATAATTTGGCTGTAACGGTTAATAATAAAAAATTAACCCAAGTTAGCCTTATGAATGTAAGTAGATTATAGCAGGGTGAGGATTGGGTGTCTCTTTCAAAAATAACATTTGACTACGTCACTGCTTAATAATTAATAATTATATATTAATAATAAGAATTCAATCTAACCTATCCTAAGGTAAATATTATTTCAAAAGGCGAATCGCAAAGCAAATCTTTCTACATTACATTTTCTTTTACGAGATTTTTAATAAATTTTCCAGGATATTGTCCTGGATTGCCTTTAAAATAAAAAATAAAAACAGCTTAACTTTAAGAATTTCCTGTGATTTCTCTTCACATGTATACCATATTTTACCAGCAATTCCCCCCTCAGATTAATGAAATTAATAAATATAAATTTTAAATTCAATAATAAAAATGTAATTTAACTAAATATAATTTTTTATGGAAATATACAAAAAACACGTACGCATGTAATTTGTGTGCAAAATTTTATCTCATGCATAAAGGGCTTACCGCTTAACGTGGGGTCCGAACCATGAAAGTCCTACTACACTTAACATTTTGAGAAGGTTTTCCCAGGCGATTTACACGTCGGTGGTTTGCCATTGCTTTTTGGAAAGAGGTCAGAAATAAAGTTCTTATTATGCCTGGAGTCGAATCGGGCTTTCAGCATTAACATTCGCCATATCTAGGAGACGGAAAGAGGAAGTAACGACGCACAGTGAGCGGAATCTCATTTGATATCGGTCTCGAAAGGTTCATCCATTAATATGCTTGTAAACTTTTTATAGCATACCTATAAAAAGTTGTCCGCTAGGAGATTCAAACCACTAATTTCTAGGGTATGCTATGGAACTCTGTGTACACAGACCAATGAATCATCGAGGACGAACCAGTATATTGTCGTGTTACAAAGTGATTTTGACCACCCGTATAGCATTTTGTAAAGTTTTTGAGTTTTTGATATTTGAATTTTGCAGAGTAAAATTTGTAAATGTAATGTTGGCGGAAGTTTAAAAAAAGTAAGGCTTTTTGCCAAAAATTGTCGTCGGAGCGGTCAATTAAGTTTTGGTTCGAATTTTAAAAGTTTTTGTGCGAATAGTTTTGCAATTGGTAGTTTTATTTTGAGTATTATTGATTTAAATTGTTTGAAAGTATTTTGGTCGGAAGTGGCCGCATAGATAATTTTTTTTGCTAGTTGGATATTTTTTATTTAATTAAAATTGATTTATTTTTGGAGGATTGTTTCATTTTTTTTATGGGTATTGTTATTTCAATTGATAAATATTTAGATTTAAAAGAATTAATTAAAATTATTTATTAGAATTAAATGATTTGGATTATAAAATTAAATTTTAAAAGAGCCAACGTATGGCGTGGTCGATATCGCTTATTATTCTAAGTTCGATTCTTGAAGGATGCATAAAATTTTTGAAAGTTAAAATAATTTCAATTAGAAGCAAATTTAAAATAAAATTCTGGTATCAGCATTAAAATTTCAAAAAACACAGAACTTTACCCCCGAGAAGAGTTTTTTTTGCTCCTGCATGCATGAGGTAGTCGAGGTAAAATTTTTTAAAGTGTAGTAAAGAGTTTTTTATCAATTATTAAAATAAGGAAAATACCATTAAATTTCTTTACTTGGTCAAGGATCGATTTAGCCATCCACTGCTATAATTTTACGCCGCACGTTGTGGGCTTAAATGTAATGTCTTCCTCCTCCTTGGTTCTTTTGCCTTGATGAGGGCTTGGTGACCACTTTTGATTTAGAAAAGTTCTCTTGGCAGATACATTGGTGGTTTGCCATTGTCTGCCGAGGGAAGATGGCCAGAACGTCAAACGCAGTTGACGCACATAAGCATCAGGCCGTGACCGTCTTAAGGCAGTATTCTAGTCTAGAAGCCCGAATTTCAGACATTCTTTGACGGTTGATAAAAGAAAAGCAATTGATATTTTAACTATACATTTTTTTGTCATCGATTTATATATATTTTAGGAATTCACAAAAAAAATTTCAATAAAAAATAAATAAACTTCACAAAGTTACACGCTGTTGAAGTAGACTCTTCTAGTCATCTGAAAATCAAAAGACAGGTAGATTCTTAATCAGTACAAATGTCATTATGGTAGGAACCAGGAAAAATGAAAGAAAAAAATTTTTTTCGCGAAATAGCGGATACTCAGAAAAAAAAGTTGATTTTTTCAGTAATTTTTTAACTTTCCGACTTTTTAAGAAATAGTTAAAATTGAAAATTATGATTTTTTGTTGGTTCTTACCATAGAAAGATATATAAAGAAAATTCATGCCTTTAAAGAAAATCGGTCAATTAGAACTTGAGATTTTATGTCAACCGATTTGAAAAAAGTAGTTTCGAGAAAAACACATGTTTCAGGCAGTCTAGCTGATAGAACAATACATATAACTTATATTTCTTCAATCAGCGATTCCGGCTCTATACATCGGGCCTTCTTCTACCTCAAATTAAATATTTAATAAATAAAATTTAAAAAACACAAAAAAAACAAAGAATAGTTTTTAATATTTTTCTTAGATTCGCTCCGTCTAAACCGGTCGAGTTGCCACGACACTAAAATGGCTATAACTTTTAAAATAATTCGAATTTTAAAACATCCTTTTAAGAAGATATTCTTGAATATTTAAACTATCAAAATATGAAAACAAAATTTTTTGATTTTTCCAACTTTCTAGACTAGAATACCACCTTAATGTAATGTAAATAATCAATTTCTAATTAATTTTCAAAATTTCTTTTCGATACATTTTTAAAATCATCAAATTTTATAATAACTCTTTAAAATATTTAAACCTAATTTCAAGATAATTTTTCAAAATGGTAATGCCAAATTTTTACGATACCAGCATGTAGCTGTCGACTTATCAATCAATTTTGTCGTTCCTTCGACAAATTTTCAAATATTCCATAGATTTTTACCAAACCCAACCACAAACCTCAATCAAACAATTTCTTATTAAAAAAAGTCACTTTTATTTTCAAATTATTAATTTATAAATCAAATTCAGCATACTTACAAAATTAAATATCTGCAGCGTCGTCCATTTTTGACGTAAAAAGCCTATCAATCAATCTCTCATCAAAAATATTACTTATATTTTACAAATTATAAAATTACTAGATTAAATTAAGCGGACTCACAAAATTCGACGCCCGCTGCGTTGACCATTTTTGGCAAAAAACCCCAATCTGTATTGCCAACCTTCTCATTTTAACAAATATTCAAAATTCAAATATAAAATATTTACAAAATCATATTCAAAACTACTCAAATATAAATTTCTATATAAGATCATTTTTAAAACACGCTAATGTAATTTGTCTTTCCGTTAGGCTTCTTAACTTTAGATAAATGCCGGTACTATGTTAGCCCCTTTTTTTAAAAACCAAATTCACATTAATAGTGTAGTTGCTGATGTGTTTGCATTATAACGCATTGTTTTATTTGAGCAACCATAGTTCGTAGTGAGAAATTAAGAGTGCATCCTCACCACTTTTCTCTCTTTTAAAGTTACTATCTAAGATTACGCCCAATGTTACCCCCAGGCCATCTTTCGCTCAAGATTCTCTTTCGAGGAAACCTGAGAGTGACTTTGACTTTAAGTATGATTTTAGGCGGTATCCTTGAAAGGAAGATAAAGTGGTGGAAATGCATTCTCAATTTCTCAATTTAAAATCATGTAAAGTAAGCGTCATATATTAATTTGTTTGTTGAGTTTGTATAGCATTAAATGTATTATTTAATAAATTAAAAGTTTATAATTGAACAAGTTAATTAACCAAATTTTTACTATTTAATGTATAATAAACGATCGCCCGGTAGGAGATTCAAACATTAAATTCATCGGGTATGTTCGACATAATTATACTAATGAACCACCAAGGACGAACTAGTATGTATGCACGCGTTCGTCTTTTTTGTTGTACTTTTTAACTTGAGGTAAGAGCCTTTATAAGTGGATTATAAGATTTCAAATTATTTTAGCTAAATATAGCTCTCTAAATAGACTACCCTAAGCTAATCGGGCAACAAAATTTTGTTACTTGCTCCAAATCTTTCCTAATTAAAATAAGACAAGAAATGCAAAACTTGATTGAATTGATTACTTAATTTAATCCAGTGTCTGTTAGAGTTTCACTCAACATAACTTATTTTTTAGGTTACAAAGTATTTCTGATTGGCTGAATAATGAACAAAGTTAGATTTATATTCTAATCAGTACTGTGATTTGATTCATTTGGGCTACTGTTAAGCCGTTAATCAGTAATCTTGCCCAATTTTAATTTGATGTAATTATTGTATTGCATTTTTAGGTTACAATGTATTTTTGATTAATTCAATAATGAATTAACTGGATAATTATTATAAAACCAACTTTGATTATGAATCACTCAAAGCAATCAAATTAATTATTAATCACTTAATTTTATTAATTAAGCATAATATGAGAAATGTCAGTTTAAATATAATTAATCGATTTAAACAAAATACAAATGAAAAAAAAAACGAACCTTACAGTACTTGTATATGATGTGTAACGTCTGACATCTCACTTTGCTAGTATGCAACATTATTATTTGAAGTAATTAATAATTATAAATTATTTAAAATCGCAAAATAGGTGGAACGGCATTACGTTACCAGTAACCGTAACCCCAATCTGTAACAGATAATACGAATTAAAACGATATTATTAGATGAATCCTCACAGCGTTTTGCGTTATGTGCTTGCAATATAATTATATCATTCGGTGATTGCGAGTTTGAACCTCACGTCGGACAGTTTCTTTTAATGGCATTTTATATAAAATGAGTGTGAGTAGTAAGAAAGGAAGAATTATCGATTTGAGTGGATATGATAATGGTGGATACGTTATGGTAAAACTTCAGTAAATAATAATTTTAATCGAGGATACATCGACAGTGCTAGATCATCGGTACATGACGGCTTACAGTAAGTTCGCTTCTTTCAGGATATCATAAAAGTAAGATAAATTGTTAATTATTAAGAATTGTTATTGTAAACGTCCAGGGACGACCGCATAGGGTATATAGGGCCTACTGTATCAGGAAGAACAAGGGGACTCAGATAGTTTGCAAAATCTACCAATATTGGTACACTTACACGGTAGAAATCTACCGGTAGAAATTCCTTCTAAAAAAAAACGAACCTTACAGTACTCGTATATGATGTGTAACATCTGACAATTGACCTTGTTAGTAAACAACATTATTATTTGAAATAATTAATAATTATAAATCATTTAAAATCTCGAAATAGGTGGAACGCCATTACGTTAGGAGTAACCGTAACCCCAATCTGTAACAGATAATACGAATTAAAACAATATTATTAGATGAACCCTCACAGCGTATTGCGTTATGTGCTTGCAACATAATTACATCATTCGGGGATCGCGAGTTCTAACCCAACGTCGGACAAAGTTTTTTTAATGGCATTTTATAATACAAATGATGTCTATGTATTCCGGTAAAAGTAATTTTGGCGCTCATTAGTCAAATCAAATAGCGCGCGCTTTTCTAGCTTCCTGTTACATATTTCCGTCCCATTTCACGAAATTACCTCCATAAGCGAGTGGAAAGATGTTACACATCAAAATGAATTTTGTATGTTGCATGTGGAGAAACTTCTCTTTGTCCTACTTGCGTGATTGTAAAACTCGGCTAACGCTTCGTTTTGGAAGTACCGCGCGCGTTCGATAATGATTTACTTTCTGCACTGATCACATAAATAATTTTAAACTACATAATGAGTAAAAATTTGCGGATGAACTTTCCCCGTTTAATTTTGATAGATGTTTGAGCAATAAAGTGTTAACTCATTGTACTGATTACCAAAGCAAACTGTTAACTTCTCTACCAGATGGTTTATTCTGGTGATGTATATAGGTGGCTTGAAATTATTGACAAAGAGAAATATTTATAATTTGAAAAACTATTGATATAAAATATAAAAAAAAAATTTGTTTGTACCTTATTTTTCTGGTAGCTGCTCGCCAACTTCGTCTGCAAATATTCTTAACAGCGATATATCGTGAAGACACTAAACTTGATCGTAGCACTATCACAAAATTTTCTTTTTCGAAGATGATTGCTGAAGGTTTCTTAAGCACTTGTGCTGTCTGAGAGGGCCAGACACTTGACTGCCAGATCTTAGGATTGCTCTTGTTGGAATGGAACCTCCAAATTTAATAATTTTCAGAAACCAATTTTTCGATCTTTCACGTTCAAGTTATTGGATGCAACTGAATTAAATTATCTCTCTATCGTAAGTTTTTTACCATTGGCGTTCTTCCGAAAAATAAAATAAACTGTTATAAGCGTACGCTGAATAACTCTTTTACTTTTATTGTAAAAATATAACTAATGTAATAAAATTGCGAAGCGCACTATCAACTAGCGAAAAAGCAATGACTTCGAAGGCAAACATTTTTTCTAATTTTATATCAAAAGCTAATATGTCGTTTTATCGACCATGATGCTATTATGGGACACTTTTTCCTAAAGTTAGTTGTAACGATCGTCTAGAGATGTAAGATTATTTTTTTAAAACTGAGTTTGGTAAATCCATATTAATTTATTTTTTTTATATTTGAATACGACACTCAACTTCAATTTATCAGAATAGAAAAGTTCTTTTTGAAAAACTTATTAGCTTTTCTATTTTTGAGTTTGTTTATATCAGTATAAACCTGAAGTCTCTTGGGAATTAAACGTCCGCTTTTTTCAACCACTACACTCAAAGCTAGAATTATTTTCAAATAAAGTGTTTTTGGTTTATTTTGCACTTAGCAATAGAAAAAACTAAGTTCAAAGTTGTTTATCAACTAACGAGGAAAGAGATAAAATAAAATTTTAGAATTTGTGCACCACTTAGCTGCTGCATGTTTTATGTAGCCTTAGGTATTAACAGTATTGGATCGCTGCCATTGAGTTTCAAATGGAGTATGAGAAATAGAGTTTTATGGTGACAATACACTAACTCGTATATTCCATATTTTAGAGTTTTCAAACTTAAAATAACATAAAAATACCCAACCCTGAAATTTATTTGCTTATGTAGTAATCATTACTTTCATAAATTTATTATACGGTCGCCTTAAAATTGAAATATTTTAATCCACAATATAAATGAGAATTACTAACTTATCAAATATTTATTTCAATAAAATTTTGAATAACGTAACTTTAAAATAATATTACATTCTCCCAATCAGAAAGCTAAATTTAATTTTGCAATAAAACCCAACAAAAACTCAATTTTACCCTTAGCTCAATAATTGTTTGTGATTTGTTATTACATAGTCCTGATAAACCTGCATACCTTTTGAATTTATACAGTCCATATCTATTAATCCAAACCAATTAGAGCAAATGAAACATAAGAAATCGTTATGCCGTGTAGCGTTCCATGATTACTAATGTAACAATTGCAGATGTTAGGCAAAAAGGTTGCAGTGCCGCTAATGAAACGACTAGGCTACTTTATCGGGACATCCTTCATACAGGTGTACTACACAAGTGGTAGAAGAGCTTCTCTCAAGTGAGCTATCCTTAGTTTACATATAGGGGACCTACAGTTTAACGCAGGCTCTAAACCGCAGAAAGTACACATCCTTTAATTATCGGCGATGAGATATATTCTTCAAATATGTTTCTAGCAGTTTGGCAAAAAGACCTTGTCGTTAGTCAGTCTGCTCGGGGATCGAACGCACAACACAACTATGTCATCCAATACTCATCACGTGCTTATTGATTTATGATTATTAATATTAAAATTTAATAAATAATGCCCAGACTGAATGTCCGGTCCGCACGAGGCTAGTAAGCTAGTAAATCTAGCTTCGTGTAAATAAAACTAGCTTAATTTTTAGGCTAGCAAGCTACTTAAGAAGCTAGTTTAGTTTAATAGGAATGAATTCTATGTTTTGAGCTAGTGACCCCCACCCACCACCAAATTTACTATCTTAGTTTTGTGTACTAGCTATGTGTGGGAAGTCCACTTTGTGTAGACGGTTAAGTTGGTACATGATCAGCTAGTGAACAGTAACGAACTCTTGTAACTGTAGTCGTCACGATAGTTAGGTAGTTACAACAAATACTCTTTATGTCGATAATACCTTAAAATTTCCTAGCATCGTGTAAATTGCTTTATTTGTACCAAGTCCGGATAGTAAGCCAGATTAGGGCGTCATAAATTCCTAGCTTGCTATTCTAGCTTGATAAACTACCCTCGTGAGACTGGGCATTACTTATAGATGTAGTTCAAGAATATATTATATCTCACCGTACAATTTTCCAACTCTAGTAATAGAATACAAATATCCGCTACAGTTCCATATAACCAAATCAAAAAAAGTTTTATTGGTCATCTGGAAGAGCACTTGAAATTGAAGTCGTTTGAACTAAAACTAGTAAACACGTGGAATTCACGGTATCCGTGATACAAAACAGTGTTTTTATTGCAGCCTCTATGATGTATTTAAGCAAGGCTTGTATGAGCCAGACGTTGCACTTAATGCAAATATCACCAAATAAACAATTTTTAATTGAATAATATATTTTTTTTAATACTAATATATGTTTCTTTTATACACATCCGTAACAATTAGAACAAAATATCGAACAAATCATTAATATTTTACAAAAAAAATATGTTTAACAATGATAATTTTGGTTTAGTTATGTAAAAGTAACCATCGAGATATATTAGGGAGTTATCGCCACACCACGGTAAATTTTACGTTAGCGCTAATCTAGTTTTAGCGCTAATCTAGTTTTCTGCATGCGCAGAAATAGCGTAGGTATTTAAGGTTACGTTATTTATATATTTTAGGCTATTTAGTTAAATTAGGTTTTGGTTTTGGTACTTTGTTATAATAAATTAGAGCCCGGAAAAATAACGTGTAAATCAAGCATTACTAGTAATTCTGTGCAGCAGGTAGTGGGAGATGGTAGGAGTTTGTAAAGGCTAATAATAGAATAAATAGAATAGAATAATAGAATACAATAACAAGACAACTTAAAATTTGAGAATGCACCATCTATAGGAATTTACTATAACTATAAAAAACGTCACAAAAATAGCGGGATTTGAGATAACTCTTGAACTGTATTCCCGTTATTGCAAAATACCGTATCTTGTCACGTGACTTTTAGCGTTAGCGGAGAGTTTACCGTGTTGTGGCGATAACTCCCTATTATCTACATGGTCAACCCGCCATTAAAATTTTGGAATTTAACAAAAATTTCTATTTCTACAAACGCAATAAATAGTTGAAAACTTGTTTATAATAATACACATAATAAATTATTATTCAGTGAAATTAATATTTAAATAAATATTAAAAAAAATTAACTACCTAAATAGACAATAAAAATCCGAACCTTTGCTGAAAGTTTATGAGAAAACACATTTCGATTTTTATTGTTTATTTAGACAGTTAATTTTAAAATTATATTCTAACAAATTTATTTATGAGTATGGCTTCAAATAGACTGATCAACTTAAGTGGTTACAAACATAACGTCATTATTAAGTAAATGTTATCACAAGTCATCAACTTGGCCAAAGTCAAGATGACTAACTAGAGAGAATTAATGGGGTGGTTTCCTGTTGTCTTTCTCATAGCTCACAAATCAGTAATAGGCTTTAGATCACAGCAGAGTATCCGACGCCACCAGAATTTTAACCACGGTCTCTCATTTTCCAATCGATCGGTAAATCCTTACGTCATATTTTTATTTTCTGAAGAATAAAGCGTTCGAGTGGTTTTTGTTACTGCCGCTTACTTGATATTTTTAATAATGCAAACGCTATTTTATGTTTATCCGGTTTTTGCAAGTTTATCTCATTTTTATGAGAAAATTTTTATGAAATAGATGAAAAATTTGAATTGGACCACTGAGTTGTTGTACTGTTTTGTTCTATGTGGACAACAGTTTTTTTTTGTAGATTATTTTGAGATAATTGCATTCACCTGATTACGGATTTAAATAGCAGTCGTGGATAATGAGTTTGATTTAATTGCATGCTTTCTATACTGATCTGTTAGTAACAGTATTAAAATGTGCTAAGATGAGTTTGTTATTTTATTTTATAAGAGCATGTTTTTGAATTGAAGAAGTTACAGTACAGTTTCTCGATATTTTATCAGTTTTGAATAGCGTTGAACTGTCCGTTTCAACTCCATTAAGATGCACAATTTCTCCACCAGAGATGATCTATTTAAAGTGAAATGGGGTAACTTTGATTGCATGTTAAAATCCAGACTAGCAGACCAGCAGTGTGGTATAAGGTTAAAATCGACATGCTGAGACCGTGGTTCGATGTTTGGTCGCGCCGACTACACTGTTGTGATCTAAAGCCCAATATCAATTTGTGGGGTATGGAAAAGGCCACAGGAAACCAGTCTATAAGTAAGTCTCTGGTTTGTGACTTTGGCTTCTGCTAAGTTAACACTTAAAAAAGAAATATGTTAGAAATGGAGGGTTGTCAGACAACTCCCCCCTACGATTTTAAGAATTTCATTGCTTCTATAGAAAATAGGACAATAATCTGAGTATATTAAAACAAAAACTTTAAAGAAATATCTATAAGTTGTCGAAAAAAATCGAATTTTAAAAATTAAAAATTTACATGTATTTTAGATACACGTTTTAACAAGAATACATGATAGGCCGTTTGTTGAGTTTCGGCGCCTCCCAATCCTGTTTTATTTTTTCACCTAACACATAACAATTTAAAAATATCCCTGTAGAATGGCAGAACTCGCCAAGGGTGGAACTCCAAGCTATAGAACTGGTCCGGTTGTTGACAGCGACTGACAATAACATTAAAAGTATATCAAAGCACACGTACCGTCAACAGAAATAATAGCAGGCGCTCAACGTGCGAGTTACTGCCGCGCTACTCAAGACATCGGGGTGTATCGGATTACTTCTCTTTCTTATAATTCAGTTGAAATTTTAAAATTCGTGGCGGTAGTTAACTGACAGAGCCCAAAAAATGTTATATATTATGTTATCATCTCAGCTATTTCGAATTATACTGCATTCTTGAGAAAACCCCGACTCTCGCTCACCATCAGATCATAGCCATTGAAAAGCAGAAAAATTGACGTTTTTTCATAAACAAGTAAAAATACAACATCTAGGTATATTTTTTGCTCTCTGGAACACCTTAAGAGCGTGTAAACTTTTCCGTCATGCGAGAAGTTGGGCCTGGTTGTAATGAAAATTACAATCTCTCGGACTACAACTTCTCACCACGCCTGGAATTGATCTCTTTTAGTTAAAATATGTGTGTGATGAAACCTAGATAGAAAACCAGCTCTTATTAATTTCGGCGGTAAAGAGCATGAATTTTGTAAAAGAATTTGCTTTCACTTTCTCAAAATGAAACACCGATAATTGAGAATCGTATAATGTTATGTTAATGTATAAATTGTGAGACTACAAGCCACGTCGCAAACAACCATTTGGAACTAACAGCGTTCCCAAAAAACCAAACACAGTAGGGAATAGTAATGCTATAATTGACTTACCCAAGCGCTCGGGTAGGTTTACAAGATTATGTACGACAGTGGTTGTACCACTAAGACCCTCTGTGCTTTCAATTATGAAGAAATAGTTGTCGACGTGACCTTTCTACGCTGCGGTGGAAGAAACGGTTGCTTGCAGAACTGCACGGTAGAAAGGTGATTAAATCGATGCTGGAACAGGAGTAGCTTCGTCCAAACTATTACTGAAGCACTTATAACTAACACGTAAAACACAGTAGGTCGTCGATGCTGGTACGAAAGAACAACATAATATTACACGACTTCAATTATGATACCAATTGTCGACGTTCACGTTGTTGACAGTTTACTTTTACACAGCGCCTCAGGTTAAAAATTCTAAATACTGACACCTTGCGTTTTTCACTGATAAGGATATTTCTACTAAAACTCAGACGAATTTCGGAACTAATTCCGTTCGCGGCACTCCATGCAAACCCCTCGAACAGAGCTTAAATCAACCGTCTTCATTGACGTTTTAAATCAAAGTCCTATTGCTTCTCACGACGACGTTCGTACTGCAAGCATGCTAGGGATTCGCCTCAGGCTGCGTGTAAATGATTCCCATAGGCGTACGGTGCGACCGACAATCTGAGGTCGCAAAAAATAATTATACAATAAATTGTTACATGGTAGTTTTTTTGTAAATACAATAAAAAAGTATTATTAAATAATCTTAGAATGAACAAGTTAATTAAACGATTTTGTTGATTGTTCATTCTAAGATTATTTAATTACATTTCACAAGTTAAAAAATTAATTTATCAAAAAAAGTATTATTTACACAGTAGTGCCATACCTTCTTCAACATATTAAGACTTCATAGCACAATTTTTAATTTTTAATTATAGTTGAATTTATTCTTCAAAGTAATTCACTCACTATTTATTTTTGTTCTTTCTTTTCGAAAAGTTTAAAATTTGCATTTTGTTGCAGTTAGTAGAATGTAATTTTTCTTTTAATTTATTTCTTTTGGTGTGTGATGAAACAGCTTTCTGTGTCATCTTTTATTTTATTATATTTATCTGGCGCTCTTTGCGCTTCTGGCGTTTTTGAATTTAATTCTTGTTCCAGTTTTCCTTTCGCTTATTTTAAAATCAAAAAATTTCAAAATTATGCAATAAAATTTTTTTGAACTTATTTAATTTTTTTGAAAAGAAGTTTTTCTTTTTTATTTTTAAGTAATTATTATCTCTGTCAATATCAATATTATTATGATAACCAATGTCAAGTGTAAGCTTCCTTGAATGTAAGTTTGTGATAATTGAATAATTGATTGTGTGGGCAAAATCCATAACAATTTATGCATTAAAAAATTTCCTTTAATTTCCATTTTCTTTATTTCCTATTTCAATGGCGCCTGGAAGTCGACACAATTTAGAACATTCATTTATCTTTTGTCAGATGTATCTATTGTAGCAATGGAAAGAAATAAAATCCAGTTGTTTACTAGAATTTGTTTGCTCATGGTTCGCATGGTTCAATAAACAAAATTGGTATATTATTAGAAAAACTTGAATAAACTTTTGGCACATCTTTTAGGTTTATAGAGAAACAAATATTTGAATTCTTTCCGAAATAGGTCAAAACAATGCGGTAAAATTTATAATTAATTAGATACATAAGTTGCCTACATAACCGAGTGAAAAATTGCCAAAAAGTTATTAGCAGTAATAAATTTTTCCTCTATAAAACTACAATTTTTATTTTCCGACACTTTTATTGTAAAAATGATTACGTGTTTTACGCTGGAGTGGTTTCCATTAAACTTGGGAGTTTTTTTTTTTATTTCAAGTTATATCACGAACAGTCTTTACCCTGGGATGGGGGCGAACAAAAAAGAATTATAACCCAGAAGATCAATAGCAAATTTAAAAAAATATGTGAGGTATCTGCTTGCAATTTGAGATTATCCATTCAAATTTCGATGGAATTCTAATAGCTAGTGGCATTTACAATTAATTAGCCTCTGAGGTTGAATTGTAATGCAAATTAATTAATTTTGACCATGTATATTGCATCAATCATTACGATTGAGCACAATTTAATTGGCAATGCGACTAACGCGGAATATTTGTAGAATTCATAATTAATTGTTGCAATAATATGAATTATAATATTGTAACTATTCAAAATGTCCGAACTTTATGAAACACCTTGTATGTTGCATTTAAAGTTGTACTGTAGTTTTGGCTTTACATTTAAAAAAACATCGCAATAATATTCTGATGTATAAATTATTGTGGAAATTACTGGAATTTTTGTATTAGTTTTCGTTCTTTCGCGTAGATGCCGCTGCGTGTGCGTCGCGACGCGACGTAGACGCGATCAATATTTATAACGCTTCCGCAACTGACTAAGTTACAATGCGTTTTATTGCGTCTATTTATGGTACCCAGAAAAATAAATTAAGAAAAATAATCGTAGTTTTGTTGTTGCAAACGCTAGGTATATTTTAACTTTTTCAGAAAAAAAGTAAATTATTGGATGTTTAGATACCTACACTGGGTGCTACATCCCGGGTATTTTTAGAAAGTGGAGTAATGAACTTGTAGGAAGGAAAGTGCACTTTTTCGTGCGTCGGTTAGCATAATGCGTTTTTAATAACACAGGGGCGTTGCTTGGGTTCAAGAGTACTTGAAATGCTGGTTACGGTTCTGAAGTGAATTATTAATTTGCAAATCAAAACACAGTCGATCGACAGCTAAAAATAAATTTGGTGCGAAATGCTTAATGTGTAATAATAATATTACGAGACGTGCGTAAATTTAAAATTACTACGTTCTAACATTCCGGAATGACCACATCTATTAGTTATTATCATCAGCTTTATTTTTACACACAGTAGTTTCAACCGTGACCTATCAAGTGGACGTTTTAATAAGTAAATTCAATTTACTTGTGCTAATATTTTTTTCATGTTGTATGGAGCTTCCGTTTGTCAAAACAAAAATAAACTAAAACTTCTTGTGTGGTTTTAATCATATTCTCTATTCTTCTCTATTCATAATCAAGGGCCTTTCACAGAAAAATCGAAATCCAGACTGACCAAAGTTTTTGAACCCGCTGCATAAAATTCAAAATAATTTATTTTATGTTAATATTTGATGATAATAAGTAGCCAGTCCCTGGTCAGCAGTTCCTGCGCCAGCTCTTCCACATATTATAATCTGCCGGAGTAATTAAAGAAATAAAGCATTTTGAAACCAACAGTTAAATCCAGTAAAGACCGCGGTATAAAAAAAGGCTTCAAATTTAATCTCATTTAGTACCCACAAAATTTTAAAACAAAAGTTTACCTCGCCGAAACGGAACCCTTTCTGCGTTCTGGCGTACGTTAATGCTTTATACGGATTTAACAATTAAATCCTTCTACAACTCTTAACCTGTTTTTTAAATAATGAGTGTGTAATTAAGTACATACCTTTTCAAGGAAATTATAGAATTACACAGATGTATGTAGTTACTTACACGTCGTACGTACGTGCATTTAATCATCTAAAATTATACAAATAAGTGAAGTGGGATGATGATATGTTTGCAGGTACTACAGCTACAATATACGGGATAATAGTATACGTAGTAGTCTAGTATCCACTTCAGAGTAATGCTCAAATTATGTACGAGGTTTATTTCAAAATTATTAAAATTAATTTTTACATGTTACATGAAATTGAAAAATAATTTAATTTATAACTTACATAAAATTATTCAAAAACTATTTAAATGAATGATATAGCTTGCGACACCCTGTTATATAACCGATGTTTCGATTTTCGGAATCTCATCAGGCAAACCTCGAAAAATTATTGAAATGATTGAAAAGTTATGCTATTAAATTCAAAATTCAAACTTGATTAAAAGTCAAATCTTGAAATTAGGGCAATCTACAACTTTTGTAATTTTTAATTACAACTAACGTTTCATTTTAGCTTTTTTATTTGGGTTAGTTTAGTTTTCCGGTTTAGAATTTTTCAAAATAAGTTTTTTTATTCATTTTGGCTTCAAGTAGGTATAATCTTTGTTTTTACAAAAGTCAAATAAAGATGACTTTTAATTAAGTTTAAATTTTGAATTTAATAGCATAACTTTTCAATCATTTCAATAATTTTTCGAGGTTTTCCTGATGAGATTCCGAAAATCGAAACATCGGTTATATAACAGGGTGTCGCAAGCTATATCATTCATTTAAATAGTTTTTGAACAATTTTATGTAAGTTATGAATTAAATTATTTTTCAATTTCATGTAACATGTAAAAATGAATTTTATTAAAAAATATTATCACATGTTAATAACCTTAACCATTTTATCAAAATTATTAAACACTAGTGTATTATTTTTTCTAAACAAATTTTAATAGTACCAAAAATTACAATCAACTAGTAGGTACTAATTAAAAAAAAGTTTTTTAATTTTACTTCACATTTAGTAAAAATTACTAAATTAAGTAAAGTTTACTTCCAAATTAATGCGAGTCGAATTTGGACTTCAACAAGAGTAAAAATAACTTCAAAGTTTTATTTATCGATTATGTGGTCATGTTATAATAAAAAAATTATGAACTAACTAACGAATATTAATAAATGCTATAAAATTTAGTAGCTAACCAAAAATTTGATTTTTCTGCCAACTATCTAACCAAAAAGTGATTTTGAGAAATAAACTAATTTTACTCAATCACAAAATTTAGATTTACTACGCTGCCGGGTGCGATTGATGTTTTATGACTTTTTTACTGAAAAACGGTCGACTCTACGATGAAAAGTGAGAAAATTAAATTTTTAGAGAATAGAAAGATAAATAAGTACAAAAAATCTGACAGTTTCAAGTAATTACTTTGTCAGTTATAAAGGATAAATAAATTTTCTTTTACACGTCGGTCAAAATTTCAATTTTTTGAAAAAAAAATATTTTAATAGTCGGAAGTAGTACTTTAGGACATCAAGATATGCGATGAATTTTTTCAAATATTTAATTCAATGCTGTCATATCGAAATTAAATATTAATGATGTAAATGTAATAATAATAATATTAATTACTCATTTTGTAACGTCCCTAATGGCTTAAATAATCAAGATAAAAATATACTACCTATAACTTTTTTATAGATAATTTCATGCTCTATAAAATTGTCTATTTGCAATTTTACTCTATCTTAAATAGTTTACCCGAGAGAGGGGTTGAAACAGCATCCGGAGTAAATTTTTGATGTTGTGGTTTCCAATTCGTTATTCAAAATATTAAAAAACATTTTTCCCACTTTTTCACATTTTTTTCTTCAGATTTTTCTTTTTCAGTCATTATTTAGTTAATTTTCAAATTTGAAAGCGGTACTATTTTTGCTTGATTTTTCTGATTATATCTGCGGTGTTTCCGAAAATAACAACAATTATTATATTTATTAATAATTATTAACTAAACTAATCAACATAAAAAATTTGAGATAATTTTTAACATTAATCAGTAGCGTAACGTATAAAAATATGTAGCAGGTAAAGTTAAAATAATTAAGATGTGCCCCCCTACGCTCAAATAGTTAACAATTTTTTTTGTATTCTTAAGCAACTTATTGCTAAAATTTTGAATAATAATTTTTAGTATAGTATTTCATTCATTTTTTAAATTAAAACAAATTTATTATAGTAAATCAGAACGAACCACACTGATTTTTAAGCTGTAAGTTTTTCAATCCTTAATTTTATAAAAAAAAATTTTTTTTTTTAGTAATTCACTATTTCTAATCTTACCTTAGAACAAATTATTGTTTGAATCTCTGATCAGAATTAAGTGAGTTAACCTGAGATTAACTAAGTCTTTAGCTACTCCGATTGTGTCTACTAATAAGTGATAATCACTGATGCGCTTTTCTTGTAAACTATAAGCGACAAAATTTTTTTTTAAGTTGTTGAGCAAAAGAACAACTTTATAGTAGAAGTTAAAAAATTTTCAGCCGTTTTTTCGAGAAGAATCATAGTTATCATATCAAATTTTTAGTATAAACCAAAAAATGCACAAACACTTTTTCGAAACTAAAATGTTTAAGTTATCACAATATATAAATACAGCGTATGTATTGCTATGCCCCTAACTTTACAAATTTATGCATTTTCACCCTCTTGTAAAAATTTGCTGAGGTAACACAGATTATTTTATTTAGCTATGAGCTCTTCAAATTGTTTTTTTAAATTGTAAATTAAAATGCTCAAATTTGTTACCTTTCATGTGGTATTTTACTTGTAACTTTCACGTGCGCGCTCCACATGTAGTATTGCAGCTGGTCTAATAAATTTTGCTGCAATTTAATTTTTACGCATCGACCAAATTATCACAAATTCTTCAACTCTTTCTCACAATTAAAATTAAACAAAAACAATTTTCATTCTAAATCAACTTACTTTTGTATTATTAACAATCAAAATTAAGAATTATTATTGCGGGTCGTCTATTCGACGCGAAGGCGTCAGCCCAAGTGTCTCTATTCAAGCCCCTCTCTTTTCTAGTTTATTTTTCGTTCTCCTCACTTTATTTACATAGCAAATAATTTAATAAACATTTTTTATACACAATATGATAAATAAATAAATAATAAAATAAAATTAAACTTTAAAATAATTTTTCAAAATAAATGAATTATGATTTTTATGGTTTCGAAACACGACAGTATATTATCGGAAACGTTTTCTTAAGTTATAGTTATCATATCAAATTTTTAGCATAAACCAAAAATTGCACAAACACATTTTCGAAACTAAAATGTTTAAGTTATCACAATATATAAATACACCATATGTATATTATCGCAAACGTTTTCACCATACTATGGCATCATCAGGCGTTGAACTTCATGAGCATGAAAAAGTGTTTGTGCACCTAAACCACTTATCTATTCATTAGAATCATAGTTATCTTTCCTTTAAATTGGAAAGCGCAGTTTTTATTACTCTATTGGTTAGATCGAATAATAAGCATTATTTCCCTAATTGAATTCTTGTACATCTTCTTGTATTAAAAAAACCTTTTAAAAGTAGCAGGTGCATTTCCAAACAACTTCAACAATATTACTACTAAATTTCAAAACGTTATCTTTAGCGGTTTTTCATATGACTACGAAAAATAAAAATACACTTATTATTTTTTGTAACCTCTGAAAATAATACTACAAAATTTTGTGGTAGTCGTTTTGAAATTACTTGAAAATGCACCTGCTATTTTTTAAATTATTAATTTACAAACAAATAGGGGAAAGGAACCTATATGATGCCCTATCCTTAAGTTAATGAAACTAAATTAAATAGGTACGTCATAAACTAGATTATATTAGCAAAGTATTAAAAAAAAAAAAGAAAAAACTTCAATGCTTTATTTCAAGTATTCTTTCTCTCGCATTTGCTTTGTTCAAATTTTGTACAAAGTTTGCAACTTGAACGGAAACAATAGAACACTTTAAACTTTAGTAGCTTGATTCGATTCATGTAAGTTAAATTAATCAAAATAATGGTTTTTTAATTTCTCGCTTTTCAGGAGTGACTAAAGACTTTGTGCATTCATAAGAAAGTGAGATAATAAAAACACCTCTTGCTCCGAGCTCTGATCAGAAGTAGACTTGCCCCGGAGCCCTTTTAATTTAAAGAGCGACTGGCTTTCAACAATATCAGGAGTCGGTTACTGTAGGTTATCTTTGAGTAAATATCTGCAAACCAAAATGCAAATGTTGATTGGGCATCAGATGTAATAATGAATAAAAGAATAATTTAAGATAAGATTTTTGGAAATTAATATTTTTATAATTTTATATAAAAGTGAGATTATATCGGTGGATAACCCCCGAGATACGATTAGCACAAAAGCAAAGTTTGATAGCCCATTTCACTTGTAATAAAAAATTATAAAGTAAAATCCAATATGACTGTCTCAAAGAAAATGCAGGCTATTGAAAATTGTCTCTAAGGTACAATAAACTTGTCAAATCTTGAAGAGACGTTGAAACTGAAAACAACTAAAAAGGTTACAAGAACTATGAGTAAGAGGTTTAGACGGTGATGTTTGTACTATAGAAATTATAATATTTCAGTACCATGTTTACTAGAAATGTCGTAATTTATTTAATCATCTGCCTCTTTGGATACATGATCCAATAAATAAAATTATTGTTGTGTAATGGATATTCAAACTGTCATGTCCAGACGAATGTCTAGTTTATGTGAAGAGCATTATTATTTTGGACTCATCTGCACTTGAAGGGTGACGATGATATTGACTTCGACTTTTAAGAAGTTATGGAAATAGAATCATGTGATATTATCTAATTTACAGATAAATCACTTTAACATTTAGGATAAATCCATCAGATCGAATTGAGGTTCTTATTGTAAGAACTTGAAAGCCATTATAGAATAATTTTGAATAAAATGAATCTTAAAGTTTTGAATAATTCACCAAATTCAGTAGTTCTGCATTTTACCTTAAATATTTCGACTATTAACTATCTTGGCTTAAAAATAAACAAACTAAACAAAAACGTTAAATAATGAATTTTAATCGTAAATTTAAGTTTACTCAAATATTCTAAATCCAAACCAGTTAAATGTAAATGTCTTTTTAATTGCTTTTTTGCTCTTTTTTTAATAATATTTTTCTACGTAGTACCTATACATTCTTTACTTTACGGTTCATCATTATCAGCCTCTTCAGTCCACTGCCAGACTATCAGCTTCTTTCTCTATCGAAAAAGGTTACAGCATTTAGACCCCACGGTTGCTTAGGCCGGATTGGGGAATGCCTGTAACCCTGTTTTTTAATAGTTTATGGTGGCAATCAGCAACTCAGGGAGACCACCGGCTTTACGTGCCTTCCAAAGCACGGAGACAATCATAAGAAAGCTTAGACACTTTCCGGATTCGAACCGGGTACCTTAATGTCAGCAGTTATTCAGCTAACAATCTAGGCTAAAATTCATTATTTTAACGTTTTTGTTTAGTTTGTTAATTTTAACGTTACACACTACTAATTACCACAAAAACCTAACTTAAGTTTTTTTTCTGTTATCTTGGGATAGTTTAACTTTTTTCATAAGCGTTGGTGATGGAGTAAATCCTTATGAGTCGGATTCTTACAGAATAATTCTCCCCCCCCCCCCGATAACGTGATTGCAAGAGCGTGGTATCCGTCGTTAGACATTTTTTCGCTGCTCCTACAGATTGAACGCATTAGATGTTAAGTTTTAACTACTAGGGTCCTTGTATGTTGCACTTTTGTGAACATGTATGGGTTCAGCTTCATGTGTTTCGAGCATTTTCTTAGTTGATATTATTCCTAGCGCCGCTGGCGGCTTGCTCTTGTCTTTCCATGTCTTTTTTACATTTGAGAATATTTGAAGCGAACTGTTGGATCCTATCCCAGTTCCATTCGCTCTCCAACATTGTTGGTACTATGTGTTGGGGGTGAGCATTTCCCCAATTTCGAATTCAAAGAATTCACAACATTTAAAGAAAGTGTGGTTTGCATTGTCTTCTTTGCTGCAGTAGTATAAACTTGGCTCCGCTATTCTCTTTGTGCAGTGTAAGTATTTATCAAAGCACCCATGATCAGTGAGCAGCTGGGTAAGGTGGTAGCTCAGTTCCCCCTGCTGTTTGGAGACCCATTTGCTTAAGGTGAGCTTGAGTCTATTGGTCCACCGTCCGTTGTTTGATTCTTGCTACCTGTTCTGCCACGCTAATATTGTTTTAGTGCCGTCGCTCTGTTTTCCTTTGAGCTGTCTAACGCCAGAAGATCAATTGGCGGGATAGATGCCAGTACTTGTACGGCCTTTAGGGACACCGTGCTGTATCCACACGTCACTCTGAGCTCCGCAGCGCGACGTTGCACATGCAGCATTTTTGCTGTTTTGGGCGGTGTCGTATCTGTTGCCGTCCACCGCTGAGTACTACATTGGCGGCGAATAGAGCATCATTGATTGGCCTATATTTTTGAGGAAATATATCGGAAGTTTTATAAAACTGGAATTTAAATGAACAAAAAAATTCTCGTCCGCGTTCTTGGGTAGAGAGGACAATATAAATCAAACAAATGTCTGTCTTGCCAAGGTTTTAAAAAATTCTGTATTTTCATCTTCAGGGCTAAAAAAATGGTACATAATGAAAATATACTGGCAAGGTCCGTCAAAAAACAAAAAACGGATGAGGTTACACTCGCCAAAATGTCTGTCTTGCCAAGGTTTCAAAAAATTCTATATTTTCATCTTCAGGGCTAAAAGAAAATGGTCCATAATGAAAATATACTGGCAAGGTCCGTCAAAAAACAAAAAACGGATGAGGTTACACTCGCCAAAACCGGGTTTTTGTTTTTTGGCGGACCTTGCCAGTATACTTTTATTATGTACCATTTTCTTTTAGCCTTGAAGATGAAAATATAGAATTTTTTGAAACGTTGGTAAGACAGACATTTGTTTGATTTATATTGTCCTCTCTACCCAAGAACGCTTAATACTTATTAAAACTGGGATTTGATTATGTCGGGAATTTGGGCGTGAGATAACCCAAGAAGAAACGTATCTCCCGAAAAATAGATGCGGTCATAATATGTTAGTGTTAGCAGTTGATCGCGCGACTACTAGGGCAATGACCGCCTCTGTGTTGAACTAGAATATTATATAGTACAATAATACATTATAATACATATTATAGTAATTTGAGTTGCTTAAAATTTGTATTAAACTTAAATTTCGAAAAGTAAAGAATAGAAAAATTCCATTTGATACTTTAGTCGCTATAGTCACCTAGTGGCGTTTTATTTGATAATCAATCATCGACACTGCAGCATTCGAATCGATATTGTCTTGTACGGCTCTGCCTTCTTTTATGGTTTTATGTTTTTATCTCAATAAATTTTTAAATTTACTGCTTTTTATAGCCCATTTTGTAGTGAATTATTTGTTACTAAAGTTATCATCGTTTTTTTTTTTTGAATGACCATCGTATTAATTCACATATGTACGTACATACAAAAGCTGAGGTAATAGCACATTTACATTCAGTTGTAATTCGTCTGCTATCACGAAAACCATAGGTTGCAATTTTGTAAAATTTAACCGCGTTTACGTAACTTTTTAGATTTTTGAAACATTGATTAACCGAATTGTGACCTTGAAATGTAGGTGGAGTTAGTTTAGGAAGGAGCCAATTGGAGCTCAGTTTTGTCTAGCAAAAGTTATCCCAAAACGAGTTTTATATGGGAGCTGCAATGCGGACCGGAATAGCCCGGATTTCTAGCGTAGGTTAGGTACATCACCGGAGTATTTAGTTACCTTCCGGAGTCACAGTTTCAAACATCAATATGATACAGCTGATGCAGAGTGTGCTTTTAAGTGGTGAATTACTTCTAAATGACTTTCGTTACCGAATCTGTTAATCTAAAATGAATGGCACAATAAGTCCCAATCTGGTGAGTAATTTATTATAAAACATTTACCGATTGTTTATTAATTATGTTTCTAGTTTTTAATACTCTCACTCACCTATTTATATCGACTCCTTTTTAAACGTGCGCCTATGATGTTGTAGTATTGAAATAGCTAATACGAACACTGCTAAAAATAATCACACAATTTGCCAGTTTCCTTTGCACTGCGGCTAACAAAAGTCTATTTTACATTTTTTGGCGAAAAGAAAAATTACAAAAGTCGTTTACAGTAGGGTGAAAATTTTTTTTAAGTGCGCGAAAGTTTCTGCTCGGTAATTTTGGAAATCGGTGCGAATTTTGATTGTGTTTTAATTCAGGTGCAAATTAAATCGATTATATTATTTGATTATTACTTGTAGAAATTGCAATTTTTGTACCACACTGAAAAATGGAATATTTTTTTGCGAACTTGCTTCTAATTGATCTAAATTCGTGACAATTAATGTTTGTTAATTCTAATATAATAACAATAAAAAACGTAAAGAAGGAAAATTGCAAGGTTGAAATTAAATAATCAGGGTCATGGGAGCCGCCTTTACGGTCTGAACTATGAGATTTTTAAATCATTGCTCATCGCACTTACATAATTAATTACCTACTTTTTTACTAAAATTTTAAATTTTAGACTAAAATTCTGTTTTTACGTAGGCGTCCAGCAGACAAATCGGTCAACAACCAAGGACTTGCATCAAATATGAAAGTGCAAGTTAAATAGGTTCCTCTATGCAATATTTGTCTTGCAAAATTGGTTCTCCCACACTTTCTTTTTAATTCTTTGTCTTTCAAAGTTTACATCTTTAAATTGTAATCTAAATTTAAATATGGGTTCCATATATAGGTCAAACGGCATAAAGTGATCAATTATTGAACTAGGTTTATTAGATTAAACAAACCTGTGATGAATATGAACTTTACAGTTTTAATAATACATAATGTAGGTCAAACTAAAATTACAAATTAAAAATTTTCAAAATTTTTATTTTCTATAAAAACTCTCAAGGGGTAAATTTTGTTCTATACTTATCTGTTGCTTCAAGTGTTTACTTAGTCGACTGAAAAGTGTGCAATGGATTAATCTCTTGTGGTTTAACGATTTTCCAATACCTATAGTTTCCACTCATTTTGTCTTTTTGTAACATTATGAGGGTAGATCAACCCTTTCATGCTCACCACTACTTTTCCATTTGAAAGCACATTTCTACTTTTACAGGATAATTCGTACTTTTCAGCTTTAAATTTATTTTAACCCTACTTTTTTAAAACTCTTTGCAGATGATTCCGAAAATTTTGAACTCCAATGGATGACGGAATTTTTACAAGAAATAAACAAGTAATCGATTATAATTAAATAAGTTATTGATTTAATCTATAGAGTGTTTAAATATAGTGGTAATATTTTAACTGAAGTGGTTTCGTTTATTTTTATCATTGGATTTATAATTTAGTACAAATGTTGACAAATTCGCAAAAATTTGCATCTACGTCGAGTTTAGGGGTAAGAAATTGTTGTTTTATAGCTTATTTATAGATAATAATTAAACCTAACAAAATGTTAAAAATAAAATTTTTAACTGTTAAGTACAGAATACATACTACAAAGAAAACATAATATTTAAAAAACGCTAAAATGCCAATAATTCACATTTAACAGAGTTTAACTTAGAATAAACTAGAAAATAGAATTATGAAAAAATTACGCTATAAAATAAAAATAAAAAAAACCTGTAACATAATATAAAGGCCACTATTTCACGATTATTATCGATCATCGGTCATGTTTAACAGTAAAAATAACAAGTGAGATCAAATATACCAAACAAAATTTTTAAAATTTTTAAAATTTAAAAAATCAAGAAATTAAAGAAACTTAAAATAAATGTTGCGCTTACCAAATAACCAAACTAGAAGAGTTCAAGTGTCTAAATGAAATTTTAGGTTAAGTAAACATAAATGAATTTTTTTCCTACACTGTAGGGATATGAAGTAGAGACATACAATGTCATCTATCACTTCGAAAATTAAATTTGAAAAGGATGTTTCAATTTTTTACCACGTTTTTGTACTTAAGGGGGTATGCTCACCTAGACCGTCAAAAAAATGAGTAATTTTTGCAATTTTTTGTAGAGAACTGAATGCATATCTTTGTACAACAGTTTAAGTATTTAAAAAACCTTTATTTAGTGAGTGGTTGGTAATTTATCAAAATATTGATAAATAACAAAGTTAAACTGAACGTTCGACGAGCATGTTTTAAAATCATGTTTTGCGGTGAGCAGTGTTATTCGGACCCAGGTTATCAAAACTCACAAATTCATAAAAATTTTGATAATCTATTAGTTGATACTGTCTTTAATCTAAGGATTTTCTAAAAAACTTAAATTTGACAATATGGCAGTCATTTAAAATCAAAATTTCAATTTATGTTAAAAAAAAACAAATTTTGGTTTATAAAATAGAAACTACGCATCGTAAAACCAAAAGCTTCGATTAAAGACTAGTTTTGAGTGTTTAAAAAAAGCACACAAAATTTGAGATCGATTGGTGCACAGGTTTTTGAAATATCTTGCTCACCGATTTAAAAATGTAGTTTCGAGATAAACGCGTTTTAAGTTTGTAATTCAGTTTACACTAAAGCAAAAGAATTATTTTATAACTTATACATAGTGATCTATTCCAGGCCTATATACTGTGTCTTCTTTTGAATTTGTCGCTTTGGAAACATCAATTTTAGTTTGCCGACAACGCATTTTTCCGTCTCGGGTACTCTCTTGTATGCCTTTTTCTGCTACCTGTATGCGTTCAGCGTCTTCTCTTTCGAGATATTGATGGGCATTGATGTCACAGTTTACTCACATACCTTATAGGATCTGTAATAAAACTGCAGATATAATAAAAGAGCACGAAGGAATGTACTGAGGTTCCCACTTATCACATAACAATACAATTTTAAATCCGAAACCGCGGGTACTTTGAAATGTTGAAATGTTTGAAATGTTACGTTACCATCACACTGTTTGCACTTCACTAAAACTGAAATTGCCAAAAAAACAGTTCTTTATTCCACAGTATTTTCTTGTGCTACATTGAATTTTTCGTGGTAATTCCTGCTACACTTACCCGTATTTAAAGCCTTATAGCTTCTGTATAAAAAATCAGATTATCTTAAAACTTTTGGGAGATATTCCTGACATTGTATACTTCAAGAAAATGTAATTTTTGAAAAATCGAATTTTTGAAATTTCTAGGTGAGCATAACCCCTTAAGGCACGTTTTTACTATAAATAGAAAATAACTTAAAAAAGTTTTAGAATTTTTTAAGTATTTTTTGTGGTATTAAGTAATATGTGAAGTTATAATAATTAAACCTAACAAAATGTTAAAAAAATAAAATTTTTAACTGTTAAGTACAGAATACATACTACAAAGAAAACATAATATTTAAAAAACGCTAAAATGACAATAATTCACATTTAACAGAGTTTAACTTAGAATAAACTAGAAAATAAAATTATGAAAAAATTACGCTATAAAATATAAATAAAGAAACCTGTAACAAACCTGTAATATAATGTAATATAATATAAAAATTTTAATATTTGGTTAGGTTTAATTATTATAACAACACATATTACTTAATACCACAAAAAATACTTAAAATATTCTAAAGCTTTTTTAAGTTATTTTCTATTTATATTTATAGATAGATATAATTTTATCGGCAAAATCAGAAGATATGCAATTGCAAAAATCTTCCTGAGGTCCGATCGATAATACAACTTGCGGTATAATTATTTTGCCGTGTTCCGTATTCGTTCATGCAATTTACCCATTATCTTTTTGATAAGAATCTACCAGCAGCTAAATGAACTCAAGAATTTTTCTACCGTGATGGAAGCATTACAGTATTTAGCATTTTATTTTAAATATTTCAGCGATAAAGCTTCCGTTTGCTTTGTGCAGAGGTTCGTTAATTTAGAAATATTAAACTTCAATATTCCAATATTCTTGAAATTGAAAAATACATTTTAATCACGAAAGACGGAGCTAACAAGAGCAAAAATTTAAATTTGAATGAGATAGCTTACTCATCTAATTGGTCTCATTAGAAAGGAAGATTTGGTAGATGTACGGAATGCTCGAGTTTAAGTAACTACTTTACCTCTTGGGCTTGTGTAATTGCTTACCAAACATAAGGGGTGCGCAAGTTCCCTTCTTAATGGGAAGGTTATGTGAACTGATTGATTTCGTTTACTTTACTCTCGTTTTCTATAACACTATATCTACAGATTGAATTTTGAAGTGGCTCTAGAGAACTGCTAAAGCTATCTCAGCTTCTAGATTCATAACATCTGCAAATGATTCCAAAGTAATCCTGTTACGTCATAAGACAAAGTAGCAGTCGCAGAATACTATCCTGTTTCTTATCGGTTTTTTACATCTATCAATTGACACATATTATTGCTATAGTCGATCTAAGATATGAATAATATAGGTGGCGCGTCGTTTGCAAAGTCTAGTTTACATCGGGAAACTTCAGATAATTTAAATAGTACCTAATCTTGTAATAATATTAAACATTCACCACAAAAAAGCAAAATGTTATAACCAAATTGCTATGTCTATTGGATATTACATTTAACTCTGTTCAAATCTATCTTATTTATGACTTTACCCGGTTCAGTTTAGGCAACACGCATAGCACTTCAATCACAAAAATTTTGTTATTGTAATAGCGTCTAACTTCAAAACAATTTCATTGGTTTACATTTCAAGGTTGTCGCTTTAGTACAAATTTCAATATTTTTCTTTAAAAAAACAGACTATTGGTAACAAATAATACTCTCTTCTTAACACTTGTGATATAATTACTGAGTATTTAATATCACATTAATGGTGATTTTACTGAATTTTTACTTGGCACCAATGCAGCTTCGGCGGTGGTACTATTTGGTAGTAAAACTGCTACTTTACTGGCTAATTTTAGTTATCAAAAAGATTAAACTTTTGATAAAATGATACAAATTATACAAGAAAAAAACTGGTTGATGTAGCTTTTTATTTTTATCTCTCAGTTTTAAGTTAACAAAAAAATTACGTATTTCAATAAATTCGTTATGAAATTTTCTTTCCGAGGATGTGCCACACACGGTGCGTTGCCATTTTCAATTTTAGCAAGGATGGGTGTAGTCTATTGCCTAAGGATTGACGACACACTTTTTTGACTGCATTGCGGTGCAGTTGGGTCTTTTGTCGCTCGATAAAAATGTTTGGCAAAGTTTGGAGTCAGTCTAGACAAAATGATCAATAGCATAAAAATAATTAAATTAGTTCCGAATACAGGTTCACTCGTGAACTATTACAAAAGCTAAAAGCTAATGAGATTGTTCTACATCATAATGAGAAAGTGTAGACAAACAAACTTTCAGAAACTTATAGAGGAAAGGGTCAAAATAAGGATAAGAACCTTTTCAAAAACGTTATGAAAAATAATACTAAAAGAATCTAGCAGGACAGATCATGTGTCGATGTCTGCTGCCCCATCCTCCTATAGGAGATGAGATTGATTGCAACAAGATTTTTATGTTGGTAGTACCTACTTGAGAGTCTACGTTAGGGCAAGCGTCTAACCAAATAACATCAGGATTTTACTTATTTTATACATTAATAAATACAAAAATTAAAATGTTGCTTTCGAAATATCTTTTTTGCAAATCTAAAATTAAACTATGATGTATTTGAAATTTTTAAATTTTTAAGCTACAAAATATTCAAATTTTAATAATTAATACCAATAAAATTCTTTGATCGTTAACTATTATTTTTCATATTAACGAGAAGTTTTTTTTTCGCTTTATATTTGGATATGGTAGGCTGTTAAAGCAATATATTGAAGTTAGTTGATTGGTTTATAAATTAATGAATCCCGATTTTTATTTAATCTATATTGCAGTGATCCTTTCAAAAAAGAATAGATGCAATGATACTATCAAAAGAAGGTAGTTTTCACATGCTTTCACATCCAAGCTTGCTCTTAAATGCGGGAGATGAGACGGTCGTATCTCAGGTTGGGTTCTATCGTTGAAACAAGTGACGTCCTAAATTTTCGAGTCTCACGTTCGGCGCAAAATAAATAGATTGCAATGTAAAAATTCGCTTTAATGTCTCTGCGCCGTGCGACAAAATTAGTTGCTAAATAATTTCCAAATATAATTAAATAAAAAAATTTCTTTTTGCAAAAGTAAATAAATTAATTGTCCAAAAATTATTATTTCCAATTCAAAAAAAATAAGTAAATGCTTTTCCAAAAATTAATTAATCGCATTCAAATTATTCAAATTTAATGTTAAAATAAAATTTCACTTCATAGGGAACGAAGTTTGATTTCCTTTATCCAAAACGTCGACTTATCTACCTCGCACGTTCTTTCCTTACGAACATAATTTTAATTTTCCAATTTTATAATGCAAATTTCAAATCTATAATTTTAATTTCTTCTTTTCCAAATCAATCAAATCAATTATAGTTCAGTAGCCACTTATAAAAAAAAATATCCAAAATAATTCCAAATCCCAAAAATATACCTCCAAAAAAACGCAATAATGCATTCGCATAAAATTACTTTATTTAATCAAACTCAAAAATTTACTCACAACTTCAAATAAAAAAATATCTCAAATATAATTCTCACAGAGTCAAAAATTAACGAGCCAAAAGTCGCACCGCCAACTCTTGCGGCGACTCGTAGCTAAAAGCCTCGTATCTCTTTCGATTCGCCCCCACCTCTCTAATTTCACTATTTTACAACGTAAAATTATTAAAATAAAAATTTTCATCAAAAAGTACAGGGTGGGTGCGAATCTCTTTGAAACACGACAATTATAATAGTTTCGTGTGCTAGGTTTTAAAATGAAATATTTGACCCGGAATGATGATAGTACCAGAAAATCATGTATTTACATAGCTCCATTGTTTTAAATAATTATAATAATTATTAATTGAAATAAAGTGTAATTAAATCGAATTGGTATTGTAATAATGGGAAGATTGTTTTGAAATTGTTGGATGATTATCAGATGATGTTTTTAAGTAAAAAATTAATTGTAAATATTAATTCAACAATAAATTATTACAAAACAAATTAAGATATCACTGTTTCAAAAGTAATTAATTTGTAGTCATGACGAGGAGAAAAGTAATAAATTTGTTAAGATTACTCGAAAAATTTTATTTGAAAATCATATAAAAGGAGTGAGGAATATAGAGCGAGTCATACATGAAATTCATCTAAAAGCTTAACATTGCAATATATATTTTGATATTTTCAAAATCGTAAAATTTTTTATACAAGAATTCTCGAATTATTTTACATAACTTAGGTTCTGATAGAGGACACTTTTCTAAGAATCATTTTTAACAATTTTTTTTTTTTTCTAAATTTAAACCTTCGAGAGTTAGGCCTCTTTAAATATCTTTTTTAATTTTTCACCTTCACGTGGCCATAGCTCAGAAAATATTGATTTTTAGGTAAAATTGAATTAATTTTTTTTAAAGAGCATGAAATAATCTACAAACTAGATTTAAACCTTTTATTGTCTAAAATTAACGGCTTTCGAGTTATAAATTAAAGTAATTAAAAAATGTTGAAAAATTCTAATATTTTTATTTTGGTTTTTTTCAAAACCTGTATTTTTAAACGAAACATTTTACAAAAATTTTGACACCCCATTCCGGATAGGAAATTTAACGGACTACAACTTTAGTATAGTAAAGTTTTTTTAAAAACCAATCCCTTCCACAGAAAATCAGAAAATAGCAAACAAAGCAGCTACAAAACAAAAAATTAAATTTAATTTATTTTTATTAAAAATTATTTTATTAATTAATACATCTTTTAAACCAATCACGACTGTGTATTGAAAATGAGAGTAGTCATTTTGAACATTTACTTAAATAATATAATAGTTTTACCTTAATTAATAAAATAAGTTTTCAATAAAAATTTTGTGAATTTAATGTTTTGTTTTGTAGCTGTCTTGCTTATTATTTTCTGTAAAATAGATTAGTTTTTCAAATATTTTTACTAGACAAAAGTTGTAGTCCGTTAAATTTCCTATCCGAAATGGGGCATCAGAATTTTTGTAAAATGTTTCGTTTAAAAGATATAGGGTTTTGAAAAAAACAAAAATAAAAAAAGCTCAAATTTTTTAACATTTTTTTACCTACTTCTATTCATTACTCGAAAGCCGTTGATTTTAGACAAAAAATATTTAAATCTAGTTAGTAGATTACTTTACTCTTTTAAAAAAAATCACTAATTTGTTTTTACTAAGAAGCTATATATTTTCCGGGAGATGTGAAAGTGAAAATTAAAAAAGAATCTTTAAAGAGACCTAAATCTCGAAGGCTGAATTTAGAAAAGACATTTTGTTAAAAATCTTTCTTAGAAAAGTATCCTCTATCTCTACGAATTCGCCTTTTATTAAAGATATATTAATTGTTTAATTGCACACTAACGAATAATATATTGCAGTGATCCTTTCAAAACGCGTTGATTTTTCACATGCACTATAAGTGCTCCAAGCTTGCTCTTTAAGGCGGGAGTAGAGACGGTCGTATCTCAGGGTGGATTCTAATACTTTCTCAAAACAAAAGTAAAATATCCAATAAAAAAAAACAAATAGTAAATGCTTCTCCAAAAACAAAATAATAACTTAAATCCAAATTAAAATAAATGTTAAACAAACTTTCAACTTTCATAAATGGGAACGAAGTTTAGATTTCTACCTTATCCAAATCGACAGCTCATTTTTCGAACCATTTGTCCCTACAAATTTAATTTTAAATTTTCTAATTTTAAATGCAAATCGAATTTATAATTTTAACCGCTTCTTCCAAATCAACCAAATCAATCAAATGTACTACCGCTCGGGAGCAACTTATTAAAAAAAATCCAAAAATCTAAAATATCAAAAATAACTACGCAATAATGCAAACGCATCTAATTCACTTTATTTAAATCAAAAATTATTACTCACAATATCAAAACTTCAAAATATCTCAAAAATTGCCTCGAGCCAAAATCACACAACAGGCTCGGGCGGCCACTATTGGCAAAAGGCCTCGTATCTCCGTCGATTCGCCCTCACCTCTCCAATTTTACAATCTTACAAAATTACAACTATTTAAAACAAATTTTCTTAAAAATGTACAGGGTGGATGAGAATCCTTTTAAAACACCACAATATAAAGTGTATTTTCAGTCGTATGATCTATCAAAAGATAAATACTTCTCCTTTAAATACTTCTCCTAAAAAAAAACAGCGCCTTTAGTTTAAAAATGTGCAAATGGTTTAGCTATTATACGAATTGTAAGGTATTATTAGTGCACTACCTACGGTTTCGAGATTATTCCGAGACGAGTATACATACGTAGTATTCATGCACCGACCAAAAATCACCGCATAAATATATTCCGCTAAAATTCCGTTATTATGGGTTTTTCAGTGAGATCCCGGAGTTTTCAAGAGAAAAATTTAGTTCTTCTGTAGCCTAAGATATTTGTTTCTTTTTTTCATTGTAGTTATTTTAAAATTAAAAACTACACATACGTAACCTATTTTTAATCTGATATAGGTAACTAGAAATATTTCCTATAAAAGTTTTTGCAACAAATGTTTATTGACTTTACTACTCTTTTTTCGAAGTCGAAGACCGCGGTTCAATGCTTATTTGCGCCGACTGCACTGTTGTGATCTAAAGTCCAAGTTATGCATCTAGCAAGGTTAGCACCCTACTAGAATATTATTTAAGTGCTCACAAAACCATGAGTGCCAAATGTAAAACTTAGTACATTAATGGTAATAACAGCACAAAGTTCTAAATTAATAGGAAGAAGAAAAAAGTGAAAAACTTCGTTATCGGCTTTACGCGGGCTTTCGACGTTACAAACAATGTTTTTTATAAGAGTAAAATGTTTAAAATTAGTCAGTCCACTGATCCATACGTTTTCATAATATTTGTATTATAATATATTGCCAGTAGTCCGTATTTCCTAAAATTTACGCAAGACTTGGCGGGAAATAAAACATGTTTTAATTTAAGCATTTCCTTGCTGGTTGAACTTGCGTAAAAAATTTGAGATTTTTGATATTTTATTCTAACTACTTTACCGTCAATTAATTCATGAGGTTTTATCCGTAAAGGAATTCAAAACTTCTTGATGCAATCCAACTTCAGTTGTTAGAATTACTTTATCACATTAAATAAATAATAATTTTGAATTTTACGGTGCAAATATTCTAATACTGTTGTTTTTGTCTGAGCGAAAATCCAAAATCCAAGATTGATCTGTGAGTTGTGGAAAAACACCGGGCAAGGAATAAATGATCTTAACTTTAGCTAAATTTGATTGCCTGCTCACTATACAGCGTTTGCCACGCAAAAAGGATAAAAATCCAATTTTCCTAAATCCCTAAGGATGTTCGCGCTATTTAACGCTAAAAAAATTGCCAATTGTATGGAATACACAATTTAATCGATCAGCTTTATCCATTATCAATAATTTGAACTTTAATATTTAAAAAATATTATTCTTGAGTAGCTCATACGTGTGAATACCAACATGTGAAACACGTTCTGGCAATTTAAGCTCAATAGAAGTTTGAATAGATAATAGATTGAATAGATGAGCTAGTTTAGAATAAAACCTACGCTATTGATTTATCTGTTAAATGCTGTTATTGTAACTCCGCAATTTATAGCTTCAATATTACTTTATTTTGCGTATGTATATGTTAATATGCGTAAATTAACAATAATAATAATTATAATAACACTAGCAGTATGGTAAGGCTTACATCGACATGCTACGGAGCCGGAGATGGCGGTTCAATACTTGGTCGCGCTAACTGCACTGCTGTGATCTAAAAGCCTATATAACACCTTGGAGTTAAACTTGCCAACACGCAACCTCTTAAAAATGAAGGAGACCTACTCGGCCTGCTCGCTTATTCCCTGAAGGGGATGCTGCTGTCGAAACCACCACGTAATTTTGTATATCAAAAAGTCAAATTAAAACAGAAATATTGCTACACTGCAGTTCGACTCAACATTTTTCTAGTATTTTGCAGCAATCTGTTAGTATGACATCATAATGTACCTAAACACAGCTCATATCTGATCTGATTGCATTGATACTATTGGTTTTAGACGATGGAATAAAGATAAATACTGCATTGAAAAGATTTTGGTTACTGTCACGTATCCTATCACAAGAATTAAACTTTTTCCTATTGACCATTGAAAAGAGGACAATTTTCTGAGTATATTAACACAAAAATTTTTTTGGATTATGCAATAATTGTCGAAATTACGGTATTTTAAAAATGCGAATTAGCAGGGGCGTGTAACTTGATATACCCAGTTCTGCCGTGCCTTATGCGTGGTCTAGAGTCAGTACTGTAGGCCACCCGCTCAGCATGCAAATTGAAATGTTAAGATTTAAGCTTTAAAATTCGTAATTTTAATTGCATTTTCGATGGGTTTCGAATTATTAGGTTAATTAAAATATCGAAATACATTAATATATAGTAAATTTTATGTGTTAGTCAAAAAAACAAGGCCGCCGGGCGCCTTCGGCCTTATTATAAAATAACTTATTTATGGCAAATCTCGGATTCCAGGTAAACGTAGATCTGTGGCGAGTTCTGTAATTCTTCAGGGATATTTTAAAATTGTTTTGCCTTACACAAAAATGGCTAATCATGCAGCCGTGTTAAAAGGTGTATCTAAAATACATGTAAATTCGATTTTTTCGAGAACTAATTTATAATCCAACTAAATTTTTGTTCTAGTGTGCTTAGAAAAGTGTCCTTTTACCAATAATCAATAGGAAAAAGTTCAATTCTTGTGATAGGTTACGTGACAGTTCCCATCTTTACAATTTTATTATCTCTATCTTTGTCTTTAACTTCGTTTTCACCTTCATCTTTATCGTTGTTATCTTTATCTTTATTTTTATAATATTTACAAATATTTCTAATTTATAAAATTTATAAATTAAAATAAACAGTAAAAGCTGTTTAATTTTCCATTAAACAGAAAATTTTAGCAGATTTTCAATGGAGGGTTTGATTAGAGCAAGCTAAGTGCAAGGCCGTGTATGATCTAAAACTAGTCACGTGAGAAGAAAGAGCCAGGTTGAGAAAAAAACGAATACGATTACTTAATATGAAACATAAGGAACTAAAGCGTTTTCTGTTGAGGGTTACCACTGTAATATTGATAAATGGTATAATCTATTATGCGGGATTGGTGGTACATTAATAACATTAAATGTAGTATAAAAATGTTATATAAAAAGTCATTCGGTAGGGGATTCAAACTTACAATTCCAAAAGTATAATTTGGGCTTTCAAGTGCATAAACTGCTAAGGCACCAAGGAAATAATATGTGCATACTATTTGGTCTGTATACACTGAGCTCTATAATGTACCATAGGAATACGTGGTTCGAATCTCCCAGCGGGCGACTTTTTATATTACATTTTATGAAACATTTAATACTATAAAATGTTAATAGATAACACTTTCGTTATTTTTACATTGGTGACCTCGACGGGATTTGAACACGCACAAATTTCATATTTCATAAAATATTCTTATCAACAGGGCCGGTTTTAGGCATCACGGGGCCTCAAGCGAAATGTTTTTTCGAGTTTTTTATAACGAACGCACTGCGCTATGAGCTGCGCTAGCGATATTCCTGAATATTATGTAGTATTCTTATAAATGTATATATGTTACGGAAAAAGTACGTATACCAGTAAAAGTACACATTTTTCGGTAAATGTGCACTTATGCCGGCGCTTATGGTAAATAAAAGTACATACAATATACTTTTCTCAATAGAAATAGGAATATCTGCACATTAACTAAGCGATGTTGGAAAAAGTATATCTTTTATCATTTATTATTATTTACTATTAAGTTAAATTCAAACAAAACAAAAAATAAAACAACAAAATATCAACTACAGAATAATATATTTAAAACGTTCACTTCAGAAATTCATTCAAAATTCATTTCAAAATATTTAATTTTTAAAAATTTTTAAATTCAAAATATTAATAAAATTAGAAAAATCAACGATGGCATCATTATAATTTTGAAATCCTCTCTCTTTCTATCGTCACGTAAGTCTAACTTCCCCCCTTTTCACTCATTACGTAATTTATAAACTTGGTGTGCTATAATTCAATCATAATTTCACAATTCACTTAGATATTTTTTTAAATAAATTAAAAATTAAAAAAATAAATATTAATAATAATAATAATAATAATAATACTAGTAGAGCTCTACAGACTTTGCAGGCCCATGCTTGAAAATTATATTTTAAAATAAATATTTATGCTTTAAATTAATTTTATTAAACTAATTAAGAACTAAAACCAACAAAATAATTAATTAATTTTTATTGCATCCGGGATTGTTGCTGTGGCATTTCTAATTTATCAAGTTATTTATTTAAAAATATTATAACATTGAAAGGTACGTTAGTTATAATTTATTTATATTCACATTATCCTGTATTCGTTGATTCGCTTTTACCAAGGTGTACATGTGTACATTTACCGGTAATTGTAAGAATAGCTATGTCTTTTAAATTACTCAACGTACTTTCTATCAACTTTCGTGGAATATGTACATATTTACCGGTAAATGTATACATTTTCCAGCTACGTACTTTTTACGTAACATATAACCTAATAATAATATTTTTTAGAGTTTTGACGCTCGACCGGGCCGCCAAGCGGCCACTTGTTCCGCTTACCCAGCGCTGCTTATTGATAAATCAAATAAAATATTATATTTATGAAATGTAAACTATAGAGTGTACGTTCTTTTATTCGGTACATTGGTTTACTCGCGTGCTGAATAGTCTTTATTAAAAAAGAAAAATTCTAATTTAGCACTATCACAAATTTGAAGGTACAGAACTATACAGACTTAACAACCGTGTCCAAATAAATGGACTTATTTAATTCCATTATTTTAATATTATTTTTAATTATATTATTAAATTAAAGCATGTCCGAATTAGCAAAGTTTTACTGTAATTATATTATTTAATTATGGATTATTTTATGGCGTCTTTGTATTAATTTAATTTTTAAATATATTGCTATGCTCCCAACTTTGCAAATTCATGCATTTTTACCTACTTGTGAAAATTGCTGAGGTTACACAGATTTTTAATAGCTATGAGCTTTTCTAGTTGAAATTGTTGATTAAAAATTAAAATGCTCAAATTTTGTTACCTTGTAATCTGGTATTGGCTTCACGTGCGCGCTCCACATGTGATATTTTGCAGCTGGCCACGCCGGTCTAATAAGTTTGTTGGTGCATTTATTTTAGAAATAACTAAAATTTATCACAAACTCTTCAGTTTCTTTAATTTTTTTGCACTTCACATTATCAATTAATTAAAATAAAACGTCAACTCAATTTAAGTTATTTAATTTTTAAAAACAATTTACAATTTAAAATTTTCATTGCGGGAATGATTTTTCATTTGCTCGACGCAAAGGCTTCAATCCAAGTGTTCTACTCCTAACTTTCCAGTCCCACTCTTCTAGTTTTTCGTTCCTCCCTACCTTTATTTATATCTAACATTTAACCAACATTTTTATGTACAATTATAATACAAATAAATAATAAAATTGAATTTTAAAAATTATTTACAAAATAGTAAATGAAATTGTAGTTTTATAGCATTTCGAAACACGACAATATATTTGTATTCCTGTAAAAGACCTACATTTGTACTTAATTTTTTCACGATTTATCTTAAACCGTTTATAGAGTAAAACTTTTTATAAACTTTGCTGAAATAGTATTTCCATTTTTCAAATATCCATAACTTACTATGTTTTTTACAAATTATTCTTTTTAACCCTGTAATAATTGACCTTTTAATAAAATGTTATAATAAGCTATTAATTTTAAGGTAAATCCCGTCGTCGTATTCTAATTCCTTCTATTCGTTTTTTACTTTTAAACTGTATTTTATATCTAAATTTTATATTGAATTTCTAGTTTGCTCTATAAAAAAAAACCATAAAAATTTTCTGTCGCTATATTTAAAACATTTCTTATCTTAGTTAATTTTGAAAAATTCTCAAACGTATCTACATATTTTACAATTTATTACAGTAATACAGAAATGATTGAATTTTAGAAAGCATCAATTGTAATTCAAAATTGAAATTTTTAATATTCTCTTAACGTTTATTAAGTTTAATTGTTATAATAAAAATAATGATTCTTTTAGAGTTAAAGATTTACTAATTTGGATTCTAATCGTTACTTTCCGAATTAATATTGGCTAGCCTGAAATTAAAGTATCTGTTGGTACCAATAGTACTAATAGAACCAACATAAATTATCGGTTACTTTTGTTAGCCTTGTGATCCATTTTTTGACTACTATCTGTATGTAAAGCGCTGATTTTGCAGCACATCTTAAATTTAAGTAATGGTTAACAATTACAGTGAAAATGAAATTAAGTGCCAAGAGAAAAGATGGCGTTATTTAGACGTACTTTGTGCAAAATTATCCTTTGATAAATCTAATACATAAATTTCTTCAGCTCCTCTTTGGGAATCGATAACGCTAACTTTAAAATAAGGGAGTGCGAACTTAACAAGTTGATGTAAACTAAAACTTTAGTTGCTTTGAGTTAGGTTTGATTAATTCATTAATTTTATAGAATGGCTTGCGTGACAAAACTACACTGCCGCAGTATTTTGTGCAATAATTATTCTAGAATGAAATTTTTTAATTATTGCGCATTAACTTTCGATATTTTTTTTATCTAAAATTGTTATTCTTAAAGTAGCCATAAAATATCTAAGCATTATTATTTCAAAATTACAGTACAAACTGAAGAAAAAAAAATTATGCAAAATTACATATTGCCGAACTTCAACACAACGAAACTAAATATATGCCGTGTCTTCGGTGCATGCAATTGTGCTATGTTGGCGTTTGACGTAACTCATAACTTTATATACTTATAATTTTTTTTCGGTGCACCATTTTTAAAATTGAAAATATTGGTGTCAGTCCCATTATTCATATTTTGCCGACAAAGTTTATTAAAGTGATTTTGGGTTAGGTTCTCATAAAATTATTGAGAGTAATCTCTTACACAAATCAGCACCTAACTTATGTGAAAATTAACATAATTTGAAAATTTTAAAATTAAATTACATCTTTTGAAGTAGTAGACAAATATTTTTTCGCAGTATGTATTAAAATAAATTGACAGTTAACATAACTTAAACAAATTCTATATATAAAAAGCTTTTGCGATGATTTAAGATATTTAAATTAAAATTTTAAGTCTCTTGATTCCACCCCGTAATTATATTTTTAACCATAACCAAAAAATGCAAGAAGTAATTTTTCAGAACTAAAATTTCACAAATAAGTACAGTGTAAGTATAAATTATTTGTGAAAACTTTTTTCAATTTTTGCTTAAAAAACGGAATAGTGCAATTTTTTCCCTTAAAACACTGATATTGTTACTACTTTTATACGTTTGTATACTGTTTTTTTTTTAGAAAGTGTTTTTCTTGCCAAGAATCACTGCATTAATGTTCGTTTAGGTGTAAAACGGTTAAATTGCATAAAAACAAGTCAGTTATTATGGAAAATAGAAAAACACACACATACAGTAGATAAGTTCTTTATTTAAATTCTCTTTGGCTGTTTTCCAAAGTGCAATAAATAAAATCATTCACTCGGTCATATTCTATTTAAAAATTCATTTACTTGATTCACATCAAACTACCGTAATCGATTTTTGTGTTATAATAAATTATATAACACGAACTAGCTTTTGTGCATGCAGTTCTTCGTGTGCATTGTAATGAGGTGTAGATTGTTAAGATAGGGGATTTTATATAGAAGGGAAGGGTCGCTTCATAAATGTGTTTGTATGCTGACGTTGTTTATCCACTTTTGCAATAAATTTCATATCAATTTGGTTGTAAAAATCAGGTGTAACTTAAAACAGAGGGGTAGTAAATTAATTACGTTCCCAAAGTGACTCGTGCCCAGTGGCGTAACTATCACTGTGCGATATGTGCCAACGCTTACTGGCGCCAGTTCACTCACTTTATTCCATTTTAATCTGTATCTTTTTTATTACAGACACAAAACGACTTAATTTTTTAGTAAAATGTACCTCAATACAATTTCGACAAAATGTTGATTTATTTTAATTTTATTTTAATTTATTTTAAAATTTATAATATTTAATTGAATTGAAATATTCATTATATTTGTTTAATAGTAATTTTAATGTTATTGTTTTTTCATTGCACTTTAAAAAATATTTAATATTAAGGGGCCCAAAAATTTAAAAATTGCAAATTAGAAGGTACACCGTACTACATAAAGTTATAGTAGCCGTGGTGATTAAAATAAATTTTAGTATAAACAATTGATGATTAATCGTTTAACTCTAATTTAAATGTTTATTAACACAATAAAAATAGATTTTTTAATCCAACCTTCTGTTACGTTTTACAAATTACTCCACTCACTAGTTAAAGATTTACACACAGCAAATAACCAAAATGTTGCAATTTTGAATACTTTAAATGTTACTTCCTACATCGATCGTCCTAAGTGATGAGGTATTCAATAAACTTTACCTACACCACTTTGAGGTGTTTATCACTTTGATGAATAAAGTTTGGAAGGCTTGATCAAACCGCCTAAAAACTTGTTCATCAAATTCAAGTTTTAGAGAAATTCCTGCAAAATACCATAAAGCTATGAGATATACATAAAAAGTAACAGTGAAGATTAGTTTATTTTCAAGTTTTTATTAGCTCGTCAGCTTAAGGAGGTCAGGGAGACATTTTAAGGGAACCACTTAGAAAGTCGGGTTATGTTTTAAAATTAAACAAATATACATATTTTGTCATTTGGGTTTGAAATATTAACAGCAAATCGTAGTCTAGGTAGCATTTGAAAAATCGCTCTATAAGTATTCTCTGAAACTTTTCTGCAGTATAAATTTTTTATTGGAAAAAGTAGACTTCTAAATCTCTTACAAAACTTTTTATATTATGTACCATTTGGTATAGTTATGTAAATGTGACTAAAAATTGTTTTAAACTTTTCATTTTTAAAATGTTAAATATGTCGTAAAAAAAAATCATGAAAACAAATGAGACTGTGAGAAATGAAGATAAGAATCCATGAGATAAAATGAGTTGCTATTATAAAAACGAAGTAAAAAATTTGGCAAAAGCACTAAAAGCGCCTTCAACTAAATGTAAACATTTTTTAACTGTTTTGGTATTTGGTATAAGTTAGAATAAAGTTCTGAAAGTTTGACATAAACATTAGTTGGGTTGTATTTAGTTAATTTCTCGACTTAGTTATCAAACTGACAAATTTATTGAGAAGAGTTAAAAAAAGAAAACTTTTTCAAAGGGTTGGAACCCTTTTTTCTATTAATATAATATGAACATAATAGGTAACTAATTTTTTGGTCAGTATTTTTTAAAATTAATGGTTATTATTTATTGATTAATATAAATAATAAAGTTACAGTGGATGGTCTTAAATTGGGCACTAGTAATACTTATAATTCTTTAGAATTATGTAATTTATTTAGGATTAAGTTATTAATCGTTTAGGAGTTATAACATGTAATTAATTATAAAATTGAGAAAATCACCCCTTCCTATTAGCATATTTTGCCAAGTAAGACCGGTCTAGGGGCCGGCGAAAACGGCCTGGAGCGTTCGGAGCTAAGTGGACCGGAGCGGAGGGTGCTGAGGATCGGTTCAACTCTAAATTAACTCCAAAATCGTGGTAAGAATTGACTGACAGCTCTCTGGTAATTAATTACCATTGTTGCCAGAATAATCTCTTCCTTAGTCCGCTCACCATAATCCGCTCGTCGGGGCCCAATTTAAAGATATGATTAAAAAAAATTGAGGGATTAATGTCCAATTTATAAACGCTGCTTTAAAATACTGACCAAATAAATACAAGCCAACACAAAATTTCAAAATGAAATAGTAATATTTACTGTAAAATTTTATAATTACAAATTGTACCTTACAGTAGCAAATTTATTAATAGAGTAGCATTAATTATGTTTATAACATTATACAATTACAATAATTGTACAAAATTGTAATTTTAAATTTTGAGAGCTTAGATCATCTTTTACACGTGTCATGTTCGTTCATTATTAATTTATTAACTCTATGTGCTGATAATGATGTAAAGTCGAAACTGGTTCATTACTAAAAAATAACTCAAGGAAAGTTTTTTTTATTATTTATTTGTTATAAACATGTTGGTAAGAAAATTTGGTTTCCACGTGTAGTAATAATCAGTTATTGTAGGGCTAATATTGGTAGTGTAAGCATAGGTATCAATTTTCCTGAGGTCAATAGTCGTTGAAATCACATGTCGCTGAGGTCAATAGATGGATATTGGGTTTTGCTCAATTTACAGTTAGAATTACAATAGTTTGGCTTTTATTGAATTTTCTATTGCACGAATTTCAATAAAACTATTTCAAATAAGTGAAAATTTAGTAAAATACACATACAATTAATTACATTTCAAGACTAATTAAAGGATTTATTTAACTTTTTACCGTTAAATGTTAATAATTAGTACACAGATAATTAAAAATATTACAATTTTGAGCTAGTAATACCTATCTTAAGTTAATAATCCTTCAGGATTCTGTAATTTATTTAGGATTAATTTAATAGTTGTTTAGAAATTAAAGTGTGTAATTAATTATAAAGTTGCGAATATCACAGTGTAGAGTTCATATCGAGGAGATCCACCCCCCTTTTAGTAGCACACTTTGCCGAGTTGCACCGGTCTAGGAGAATATTTTCAGTCAGTACAGTGTTTGTCAAAACGGCCTGGAGCGGACGGGACCGGAGCGGAGAGTCTGGATAGTCGGTTTTAAAAAGCACAACCACAGAAAATCTCGGATCAATCCTAAAATCTTAATCGTGGTAAGAATTGACTGACAATTCACTACCATTATTACAAGAATAATCTCTTTGTAGCGTAATCGCCGTAATCCCTCCCTTAGCGCCGAATTTATGCACGCCCGGAATTTTATTGCAAGTTAGATAAAAATATGATTGGATACAGTAATGTAATATAGGGATGGATATACAGATGGTTGTTGAGAAGTGGGGGGGGGGGATATTAGAATAAGACTTTTAATATTTAGAAAATTTTCAAATATAGTAGAATTATTGAGTGTTCATATTAAATCAGTATTAAAATTTCAATTAATTTGAAAGTTTCTTTAAATAGAATAAACTTTTTTATTATTTTTAATATTTAAAAAATACATAATATAATAAAATATATACCTTATATAAGAGTATATAATAATATAAGGATTGGCAACGTAATTGCACTTTTTCCTTCCAGAAAAATCTGTCTACGATTCTGTTAATTAATTTCAAATGTTAATAATAAAAATTCAAGCTAACTTAACTTATTATATACTTAAATTATGTTATTATGCGATGAACAGAATTTACGAATAAGAAATAAATAGTTGAGATAGAGGTCGTTATAATCTACAAAGTAGATGAATTTCAAAATACAAATTTGTAGCAGGACATCGGTAGTCAGGACCGTATTAGGAATCAATAACGAATGAAAAAAATAGAAAGAAAAAAATTATTAAATTCAAAACGCCTTAACGAACAATTTACATTTCACATTCACTGATCTTATGACCGCTTGCATATAGTCTAGTAAGATGCTAACATTGCTACATTTATATAAATAAAATTAAGAGTTAACCTAACCTACCGCAACTAATACTAACAATCTTAAATTTTCAGTGTAAGGTTAAAAGCCGTCCAATTTCCATTTAATAATCCGTTTTTAAGCTATAATAACTATAATTTCCTTCTTTCCCTATAAGTACGTATTACAAAGTGCTAGGGGGCTTTACATGCGGGATTAAGAAAATAAATTGCAGAAAATGAAAAACAAGAGTCATTTTGAGGGTGAATTACAAAATTTAGTTTATTTGTTAGTCATTGACAGTAAAACTGTTTGTTTATGTTTGGATTGGACGAATTCTTAAAAAAATACGACAAATTCCGGGAAAATAGTTTTATTGCAATGATTAGTCATTTAAATATCCCACTGGTGCAACTTGCCAAAAAATTTCATAGCATGAAAAATGTTATAAACTGAGCTACGATGTCTGCAGTAAAACTTATAACGGAAGTTTTAAATTGTTCAGTTGTAAAAAACTAACGTTTTTAAATTTATTGATACCGAGAGAAAATTTCTTAATTTGGGGTTTTTCCATTCTTGATTGAAAATACTCTCTTATAATTAGATATTTCCAAAGTGTACATATTTGCGTATTGATTCAAATTTGCGATGAAATTCAATTTAGCAGCATACTGTGATAATTAAACTGTGCTTAATGAACTGATCATTTTATTTATTGAAATCTTACAAAGAAGAGCTTGAATTATATTTTTTTCATAATTTTTTAGATTTTAATTTATTCTTGAAAATGTATAAAAGTTAAGGTTTACTTGGTTTCGTGGGTTCAGCAAAACTACAGTCCATAACTTGAGAGGCACAGAACGGGCTCCCTTCTCCGTTTTTGGCTGTTTAACAAATTATTAGAGGTTTATATCTTAATATTAAAAAATATAGAAGTATCGCGCCACTAATTAGGTCATACCACATAATTTTTGTCTAATAATAATATTGATTAATTAATTTAAAGCTAAAACCGGACGAAAAGATTGTCTACTGTTTGTAGACAAGATGTGCGCTTTTAATTATAAATAATATTTAAATTGGTATATATTTAATCAATTTTACATGTAAATAATGTACTAACTCTGAAATTAATTTTAAAGAAAATTCAAGAGACTTAAGAAATTCTGCTACGAAAACTGCTTGTTTAGAGTTTACATTGTAAAATATTTAGCAGTAAAGAAGTTTTCAAACTCGATTTCCTCGACATTGGTTGAATTGCTGATTACTCCTATAAAAATATTAGCATACTAATTAACTACTCACAAATAAGTTTATAAACCAAGTAAATTTTAAGTTTTGGAGATTTTCGTAAATAAATTCAACCCGAAATTAAATTAAATCTACGAGGTTACGAGCTATAACCTATTACTTTTATACTTGCAATGGGCAGTTGCCGCTAATTTCCGCAGTTTTCAAAGTTAATAACTTAAATTTCAAAGTTTCAAAATTAAAAAAAAAATAATGCCAGGATAATAAAGGAAAAATACCGAGGATTTAAGTTCTTTAAAAGTTGACCACTTTTCAAAACTTTGTAAAATTACCTGATTTATTGTTCCCTTTGCTGTTATTTCTTTTCTACAGTAAACATAAAAAATTTGAGCTAACATTTTTAATAAAAACTTTTTTGTAACCGCTGGAAAAAGGAGAGCTGTGGACTACCCATATGATGTTGTTTAAGCTTATCTCATAAGAATAATGGCTCTTTGAAACTTTCAATTGGTCGAAAGAGCTGGAAATCTTCTCCTTTATTTTTGGTTAGGGAAATCTCTGTTGTCTTTTGATGGTATTCTCGTTCCGAAACTACTTTGAGAGTGTAGCTCACTAATCTTACCTCAAAAGACACGTAGACGGTCATAGTAAACTTGAAATTTCCAGGACTCGAATCTAGCAATTTCGTGTCAGCAGTTGATCAGCTGATATATTAGGCTGATTGTCTCATTAGCTTGATTAAATGGATTGATAAATATATTAACAAATAATTAACTGAACAAAATTTCCATTTTAATTATTAGATATAAACTCACGCCATCTAGTCATTATCACGATAGCTTATGTAATGTATTTGAAAGTATCGTGAATACTGTAACGGTGAAAGGATCTCTTATTTTTGGCCTAGTTAGCCAAAGGGGTTAACCTTTAAACTTTTTATGGGAGATTTTGTAAAACCTAAAACAGCCTAGACCACTCACCTAGCTGCCCGACAACCCCTTAAACATAATAATTAATTTATGAATTCATAAAATTCAGATGGAAATGAATCGGATATTTTGCGATAATTTTATATAAAATCTCCCGCGATTTCAAAAATTTTAATTTTAATGTATTTACTGAGTTAATTACATTTTTCAGAATAGTATTTTCTCATTACTACGCCCAACAGGGTACATTTTTAGATTGGAAAATGTGTTTTTCGTTAATAATTTATTCATTAGAGAGCAATTATTTTTACGTTTTCCATTCTGTGTTTTAGATTAATTTAAAAATTTATGTTTGCGCTCTAAAATTTATTCCATTCCGGTTTAAGACGGGAAGATATTGGCAAAGTTCATTTTCGTAACTACGTTAATTTATTATGGATTTTAGAAGATTATCTTTATAATGTGATCACCTGGACAAATTCATCCCTCACGGTTAATTTAATATTTAGCATCACTCTCGACTGGATTATCCTGCTAAATATCTAATTGTGCTTTAGATTTTAGAAAAAGATATGAACCAAAATGGCACACACATTTTCATTGCTTTCTGGTGTATTATGATTGTAATAATAAAACTGAGTAATTGTTGTTTTTCAACTTGCGAACAAAAATATTCCATTATAAAGGAAAAGAAACAAAAGTAAAATTCAACATAACTGGCGTTGAGCATAAATAAACTCAATTCTGGGGTAGTTACGTGACTTTTTTCTTAATTTTGCCGACGGTGAAAATTATTGCTTTGAGAGCCCGTGGATTTAATTTAAAAATTTGCATTATCATAGACATATTTACGTCACTTATTGACGAGTCCTTGGTATTTAATATCAATTAGTTGTTAATTTATCAATATGCTGTTATATTTTGATTTGGTGGTTGATGCATTCATGGTGAAAGTGATCGATGTTTAGGCTTCATATCCTTTTTGTTCGGAAATCATGGATTTGGGATAGTAAGCTTTTTTTAATACATTAGGACCTTATCGACCCCGCAATACGGAATAGCATATCGAAGTATAAAACCACCCTCTGTGAGATATCAAAGTTGTTTTCCGCTCGATACTTGGGCCAAGCCGTGCCATTGGTTCACTTTTCATGACAGTGTTGGAAGAGCTTGGCCATACTGCAGAGAAATGCCGGCTCCATAGTGTCTCATTTTGCTCAGACTTTCTTAGTTGTGTTAGATAAGTGTGTTGGGTTCAAATATGGTCACTGAAAATGTTCAGGTGAGATCTTACACTTTATTAATTTAATTTTAATTTCACCGATTCATTTTAAAGGTTAACCTCCATGTTTTCAAATTTTTGAAAAATAATTTTTCATAAAAATATTTTTATATTAATAATAAAATCAAAAAATTTGAAATTAATTCAAAACTTAATACCCTAATAAATTTATTTATCCAAAATCAAAATTTGAATTATTAGTCATTTTTTATAGAACACTTGACAATGCTATTGTCCACCCAAAATTTTTGTGTTTTCCAGATTGTCACTATGGTAAAACTTGAGGGTAAATATATTTACCCCCAATATTGATTTTAACGTAAACCGTACACATTTACGTATATTACTTACACCCCTGCTCTAATTTTGTTTTCACGTTTCCTTCCGAGTGTTAGGTCTACTAATTCATATAAAATATTTGTTCTGAACTCCAACAATACTTTTACTATTTTATTGTTATCCCAAAATTCTACACATGAATATAGCATACACTTGCGTGATAAAACCAATTTATCAAACTCTTCCAGTTTTACATAAAATTCTACCCAGTTACCTCTGGCATTTATAGGTTGAACGGAAAATATGGAAAATAATGCTTTTCAGTTTCTTAAATAATGTCCGGAAATTTTTAGCACATCCTCATTGTAAGTCGAAACTTAATTGCTCACTACGAGGGCCCACCAATAAAATGTAACACAATTTTAGCTGGTGTGACATTTGGATGACCTCTAAAGTCTGTACAGAAATAGAAAAGATTACTACTTTTCAAAGTTAATTATTAATTTTTTTTTTAAATTAATTTTTTTTTCTAACCTATAAGTTTGACGATGCCAAATAAATACATGTATTATCATTAAATGTTTAAAATCGCTAACGATAACGAAAACCTTGTTTTTTAATTAAACATCCATTAAGACCATAATTACCCAGTAATCTTAACGAAAAAATGGCAAGTTTCAAAATTATCGGTCTAGCCAAATAGTTATGAATAGTAAATGAGTCATTCGAGCACGACAAGTTGCAAAATTTCCCAAAATTAAAGTACAGGCATAAATCAATAAAACACAAATAAGTTAATAACTTTTGCCGTAGGAAAAGCAGTTGTTCAAACAAAAAATAAAAGGTACAATTTTTTCTCTCGTTGCATAGATAGCTATTGTTTAATTTTTATTTTGTTTAAAAATGGAAACATGCAGAATCGCTTAGCAAATTACTTTGGTGATTTGCCATTGCTGACCAAAGACGGTGAGATTAAAGTAGTTACTCTGACCAAGCTCTATGAGGGAATCTGCTTATCGATTTACATGCTTAGTTACTAGGCTGTAACCGCCTTTAGTCACCATAATTAACGTTTTAACGGGTAGAAAATCACGTTCATCTAAAAATCTGAAAGGCGCAATTTTTATGCCGAAGCCCCTAAATTATGCACGCCGAGATTTTCTGCGCTGTTAATGGTTAAAATCAGTCTAAAGCTTTTCGGGATATATAGATTTTTTTAAGCATGCCGCAGCGTTTTAATATACAAAAGTTGGTAATCGACCAGCAAATTACATATACATGTTTGAGACTCGTCGTTGGGTGCCGAAAGGAATCCTAAATTAACAGTCATTCAAAATTGTTATGCGCTATTGAGTTAATTCCATTTCAATTGGTTAAATCCATGTCGGTGTTTTTTTATGCAAATTAGAAAGTTAATGACTGATTTATTAAAATTTTTAGTTTGTGTTTAACTTTGTTAAATATTTTAATATCATTTATTAGAAAGCTTTAAAGCTACGACTTAATTCTTTCGTCTGACTTTCTCTGGATCTGACGAATTCTAGTATTTAAATTATTTATGTGTTTCCTATAACAAGAATAAATATGTCGGAACAGCCAGATAAACGATTTTCAACAACCGGAGGCGACACAGCTACAAAAATACAGAAGTAATATTAACGAAAGAATTTGTCAACCTAGAAGATTAAATGGGTAAACTGGTCTTCCTCACCAATGTTTAATCAAAGTTATTACTTGACACTGAAGTATGTTTCAATCAATCTGAAGTAATGATTACTAGCGTAAATCTCTCAGTTCTCTCTCAATCAATCCAAATCCACGATAGAGTCGACACTGCCAATAGCAATACAAAATAAAACAAAAAGCATTGAACAGAAGAAGCTTTGCATGTCCACCTCGAGATGAATATTGATTAGACCTATGACAACAATACCCATTCAACCGCAAAATTGAAATTTATATCATGCCCAGAAAGAAAATAGTTTCCTGATCAATATTCAAAAAGAAGTTGGGTTAGGTGTCAGAATTTAACAAAATTTGACATTCCTGGACATTTTGCTGAAAACAAACTTATCAATGCTTGAGCTGTTATAAGTATCAATTTAGGTTTAGAATGCAGGCATACAGAGTTGTGATAAACAAAAATACAAGAATATTTCTTTGAAAATAAACCGTCAAATGTGATCTATATGTATTGAGATGACACGAGCTTTGCAAATCTATTAAATTTTCTTAATTCTAAAATTCTTCTTTGCTCGGATTCATCCATTATTTGATAGTTATGAGCTCTTGTAATGTGTGGCCTTACAAGCGCACGTGCACGCTCCGCATGTGGTATTGCAGGTAGCGTCTGATCAAACAAATTTGCTGCGACATAATTTTACACATCGACCAAAAATTATCACAAATTCTTCAACTTTTCCTTTTTATTTTATTTGCACTGCACTTTATTAATTACATAAAAAAAAGACTTTTATTAAAAATAAATTCACTTTAATTATCATCAATTGCGGGAATAACGAACATCCGTTCGTCTATTCGACGCAAAGGCCTCAGCGCAAGTGTCTTGTACAACCTTCAAGTCCCACTCTCTTCACTTTATCTTTTTCGTTCTCCTCACCTTATTTATATAGCAAATAATTTACCAAACATTTTTATACACAATATGATAAATAAATAAATAATAAAACAAAATTAAACTTTAAAATAATTTACAAAATAAATGAATTATGATTTTTATGGTTTCGAAACACGACAGTATATAAGATCCAGACATTAAAAGAGCTTGTGCCAAGTAGAAATGCCTCCAAGATATCTCCAAGCAGTTAAAGAACTTAAGCAGTTAAGTTATTCAGTAGGACGATGCTTCCTAGCAATATGTTACGAATTGTTTTAGTTTTGCATTTTTTTAATTTTTAAAAATAATGTTACCAACTAATGATTGACGGTTCTATTTTCATTTGGCACGAGCTCTAGGCTCGGATCCATCTAAGCGCAGTCCGTTTATTGAATAATATAGAATTATTGAATAATAAATATAATGATTATTATAGTTAGTTAACTTTTAGCAAAATAAATTTCGTTTCTCTTTCTTAGACTCATTTTACTGATGAAGTTTGGCACATTTGTGTAATTTTGGCTGCTGATTAAAGATTAGAAGTTTGATTAAAAGTTAACTTAGAAATTATGTTGGAGATTGGTTCCTCGCTATATCATAAGTTAGTTTAGACATTAGATTATAAACTAAGTTAGAATAGAACATTTTTTATTTCTTTTTCTGATTTATTCCCATAAATAAAATAAAATTAATAAAGTTAAAGTTTAACTCATATGTTAACTTAGAGATTACGTTAGGCATTAGGTGCGAGGTTCAGTTAAATGTTAGGTTACAGGTTAGATTAAAGGTTAGACTATATTAGAGGGTGCAAAAAGTACAGTAGAAAATAATGCAAAAAAATGGAATACTATTTAAAATACCAACCGCCATAAATATTATTAACGGCATAAATTAATTATTAAATACATAGATACTTATTATTATTATTATTGTGAACTGAAAATAATTTTTGTTTATCTAATTCTAACGACGTAAGTTACTACTTTAAGTTGACGGTTATCTACTAAATTAGTTTCTCTCTGAAACAATTACTATTGTATTGGGGGGGGGGATGAGTCAGATTTCCGGTTTCAGAAATTGCAAGCAATTTTTATTCTTTTAAAACAAATATGTCCATAACCTATGATACTATGTCTGTCTCGGTAGTACGCTTTGTGGGTCTGGGAGGCATAGAATATCTTTCGTTACCTCAATATTTGTATATCCTTTGAATATTATATTTTGAAATAATTCTTCCTATAGAGGTATAATTATACTTTGACCACAGATTTCTAGTCCTTACCTCCCGCTAAAGTAAACTACGAGACTCCGCTGTGTAAAATGTACATTGCGATACTGCGAATTGTGAATCCTACGAATCAAACAGTAAATATTTAAATGTAAAAGTAGATTTTACAAAAAAATCTAAATTATACCATTTATATAAATTGTGATATTTTATATTTAACAATTTACTGTAATGTAAATTCGATTTCACATTAAATTAATATCGTAATAAAAAATTAAAGCTATTGGTTTTGATTACTTACTGAAGTTTAAACAATTTGTATAATGTGATTGTTTTAAATTTTTAAGTAAATGAGATTTTCTGAGTAATTTGCTCATTTGTGTAATATCATAATCAAAATACATAGTAGAACAAGTAAATAGCAAGGGTAGATAAAGTAGCACTGTAACAGGAGGGTTAAATAAATACGAATTTGTCATGTTCTATAGAAAAATATTGAATTTTAACGACTCACGACTTTGTCGCTCGTGAATTAACACTTTCCGCTGTTATTTACTCAAATACTTGAAGCAAAAAGTAATTAAACACCAAAATGTTTATGTAAATCATTATATTTACTTGAAGTGCACAATATAATGTAATGTAACACAAGACTCAAGTACCTTAATCCTTCTTATTATTAATTGCGCTCGCTCGCGCTTGGAGAATTTAGTTGTAATATCTTACTCAAGATATTATATAATATACTACTAAATTTTCCAACAAATTTTCTCACCACTAAAGCGTCAGTCAAATAAATTGAGGTAAAAGTTTCCAGCTTTGTATCAATCTTAGCATTAAAAATGTGTTTTCCAGATTTATATTAACTTTTAAATTAGGTTATGTGACTTTGTTAATTATGTCATTTGTATTACAATAGAAAGCTCCACATCCTCCTTCTTTGGTCTTCGGTGATTGGTGATTGTAAAAAGTAATGTAGTATAAAAGTTTAAAGTTTGTTTACTTTTAAAACCACTTTAGAGCAGTCTACAATGCATTTTCAAGCAATTAAAACTTTTGTGAATGCTTCCGTCTGAATTTATGTCTTTAAACAAAACGCTTCCAAAAAAATTCAGAAAACCCTGTAGTTTCAGAAATGTAGTCTTTATAAAATTACTTTTTTCAGGAAATTCCTTGGTCCAGACAAAGAATGTGGAATTATGTAATTCTATGCAGTAGATTCTATTCTACTTAATCTTGTCGTCTAATTTTATACGCGTGTTTTATAACCTAAAAAAAAGCAGGTTTCTCCAAGTTTGTTGTTGTTTTTCATAAAGTAGTTTACACAAATTTTGTTTTTCCCTAACCGTCGTAAAAGGCGTTTGTTTTAATACTATTAATATCTAGCATTAAAGCTGATATATTTTTTAGTAATATAAAAGTAGAAATACTTATTCATTAGAATCAAAAACCCTCTTTGAATTCTAAATGTGCCAATAAAACAAAAGTCGTAATTCTAGATTTGAGAAAAAGCGGTATATGTGTACTATATCATTTAGATGTGATATATAAAGATGTTATTTGGATAAAAGCATCTTTATTTGACACGCAAACTTTGCATACGCTTGGCTACGCTACGCTTTGTCTCGCAAATGCAAAAATTGCTTGTCAAACTACCTGTCAATTTTCAAATACTTTTATTTCGCATTCTGAAAAGTTTATTGTCTTTGGTTGAGTAATAAAAACACCTGAATAAGAATAAATTCGTTCATGTATTGAATCTCTCGCGTTACTCCATTAACTCTCATTTACGCGTGCTAAATTAATCACGTTGCTTTATTAATTCAAATTGATGGAAAATCGATAATGCTTTACGTGAAATTCTAGACTATTTAATATTTATTACCGTTTTGACATACTGGGATCCACGCCAAAACTTTTTAGTGATATACTTTATCAAGTCTAAAGAGTTATTTCAGCATAAATCGTGAACGTTCTATCTTCCATCAAAAACTTACGACATTCATTTTTTGTTGTGTCTTTTTATTTTGGCAATGCACAAAATTTTTTAGGTTAATATACTAATCTGTCTTGTAAATACTACAAATTATTTTCGTCAACATAATTACGTCATAATAGCAGCAAATCGAGGTATACATTATTTGTGCCTTAATTAGATTATGGAAATAAGGCTTTATCCATTGTCCTAGCGAAGCCATTAATTATAAAAGCGAGTAAATGATACAAAAACGCTCAAGTTTATAATTAGGTTAATTACATTAAAGAGAACAAAAACCCGATTTTACCTATCGTTAATTTAAATTATACATGAATAATTTTCAGGAAATTTTGGAAAATTGTCATTTCCTGAACAGCCTGACAGTATTTGAAGTCGGTAGGCTGCTTTCAAATAAATTTTTTTCCGATGTATCGAATTACTTTGGGGATTACTTATAAATTCATTAAATTACATTTCTGCGTAAAGGTCAAAAATTTAACAAAAAATTGTAAAATTTATAACTATACAAGAAACTGCAACATTAAGTTAGCAATATTTTAGTTTAATTACAAAATTTTAATTCAATCTAGGGACTTTCATAAAAGTAAGGTTAGGTCTATTTCGAATTATCGAAGTTAACTTAGGTGGTTTAACGATAAGAAATTAAATTTAACACCAAATAGCTTAAAATTTCCCCTTTGAGTGGATTTCCATGAAACAATATATTTTAATTTCCTAATTTTAATAGAATTATTCGTTTTACATTACCGAGCACATAAATTCAGGCACGGACCAAATAGCCACTGCGTGTTTATAATATATAGGTTACCACAAAAAAAAATTTATTTTTTTTATAATAGAAAATCTTTTAAAATAGTTTTTCTCGTGACCTCAAACTTTCTTAGACCAGAATTTCTCTACAAATTGCATGTCATGCTAGTTTATAAAATTCGTGGTTACAACATTAGGTTAATATTTTACAATTTTTCATTTCAAAATGTGCATATATGGTACTAATATTTTTTAAATTATGATTACAAATGCAAATATTTTGCCACAATCCAATACTTCGTTAATTATCAATTTATGTTCAACAAAAAACGTTTTCAACACACTGTATGTTATAATTAGTAAATTAATTAAATTTTTTTTAGTAAATTAATTAATAACCTAACCTAAATAAATGGTTCTGGTTTACGCCTTCATTTAATTTTTTAATTTAATTAAATTTAAAAAAAATTTATTTCATTCATTTTATTTCATAACTGGCTTTGTCCTGAAGATGATTTCATAAACCGAAACCGGTAGAACCGAAGCTTAATGCTTTATTACAAAAATATACTCTGTAGGGATTTTAAGTTAATCCGTTAAGCGTTCCATCCTTAAGGAGAGTATTTTCTGCAGAAATACTGCAAATCCCTGCCTTTAAGGGAAGATAGCACAACAACAAACCCAATATTGTAATATATCAATCTGGTTGTTATCTGAATAGCAGTGGTTGACATAGCAATATACTTAATGCGCGTCTGCTAAGACATTGGAGAAAGAGGAAGAGAAGAAAATGATGAAAATTTCTAATTAGGAAACCATGAATTCAAACGGTCTAACTTATCAAGCAGAAAATTATAATTAAAATTGGTTATAAATATTTTATTAGGAAATAAAATCATTAATTAAATTTCGAGTGTACATTTTTTTTTTACTTTGTAAGATTTCAAATATTTCACAAATATCGAATAATTACAAATTTTTTATCCACTTGGTAAAATAATAAAATAGAAGGACTGAAAGGCGTACTTTCAGAAATATTCGTGCATATATTTTATAATAAATCAATCAATGAAAATCAATCACGATTTTAGGAATCAAATTGCTCATAATATAAAGATTATTAACAATAAATTGTGCATTCCAATATAACAACAGTAGCAATTATTTATAGTTGCTTTTAGTTAAAGTTGCTCGTAGAATTTTAATCAAAATGTAACCTCACTCGTGATTGGCTAATTTTATTAAAAAGCGTAATAAATTTTGTATAGATTTTGAAAAGCATAATAATTTGCACAATTGATCAAATTATAAAATCAATAAAAACATAATAAAATTATTATTGATTATTTTTCTTAATACTATAGCAGCTAATTACAAATCGCGTTTAATTAAGTTTCAAATTTCAACCAATGAGAGTAGCTTTACATAGAATAAAACGAATCTAGTCATAGATCTAGCATTAATGTTAAAATTTAACCGTGAATTTTATTAATTGTTACAAAATAATTTTGGTATTCAAAAAATTTAATTAATTTGCATTTGCTTGTGTAAAATGGCCTTTATAGTACGGTAAAATGCCCCATTATTCTGGCTTAACTTGACCTAAAGCCACTAGCTTTAGAGTGTTATCATATGTTTGCTTTTTGACGTGATAACGTCTTATAAATTGATATACCAGCTGCACGCACGAAAAATTGTCACGTTCCGCAAGCGAGAGCGCGGAACAAGCGAGAGAGAGGCACGATCGGCTTTGCATCATACATAGACATCATTTGAATTATAAAATGACATTAAAAAGAACTTGTCCGGCATGAGATTCGATATCGCGATCACCAAATGATGCAATTATGTTTCATGCATATAACGCACTAACCTATTGAGGGTTAATGTAATAACATAGTTTTAATTCGTATTATCTGTTACATAAACATAATTCAATTCAATTTTTAAATTAACACTCGGTTTACGGACGATAATTTTACGTCATAAGAAAACAATTCAATTCAATTCATAAAAGTATGCAATTTTTCATCAATATTTTCTTATGACGTTATCATGTAAAATTATCGCCGATAAACCGACTTTACAGACAACCGGTGAGTGCCACGTGTTTTTTTAGATGTGTATAAATGTCATATCTAATTTGCATAATTATCATATTAACGTAATCGATATTCAGTTTGGACAATTTTTGGTCTATCCCATGCAATATCACTGGAACGGTAGCGGTTGTTACAGGGATGACCACAGAGTGTCGCTCTTCCACAGCAAAATATTATATTTTTAATATATAAATTATTAACTTATGTAAACATTAATGCTTAACTAACTTGTTTAATTTAAAAATTTTTAATTTATTATAATTTTTATATCAATTTCTCTCCGATCAAAAGTTTAAGATGTTTGTTAAGCAAAACTGTCAGTAAAAGATGGATCCTTCCGAAGACATGGGTCTGTCAGTAGGTTAGAGTACCGTTCCAACATTTGTGGAGTTTACATGGAGATTACTGTCCATATTTTTGCTCAGAGCGGAGTTTACAGTTTTATTTTTTTTACCTGTTTACACCGACTCATAATTTTTTCACATACCTACTGATATTACTGAATCTAGGTTTCTTGAACTAAGTTGAAATAGCTAATCAAAATTTATAAAACGCATTGCGAAGATTTCATACTGAGGCAGACTTTTGTCAGATTGATGAATGATCAATAGGAAGTTAAATTTTCGGTTCATAAGACATGTGCTTAACAACACAGTTTTTTTAATACAGTTATTGTAGAATTACTCTAGGATTACAAACTTAGATTTTATTAGGGTGTGGAAATTAAAATCAATTTTAAAAATCCACTTAATAGATTCCACAAATCCCATTTTGCTCGGGCGGTCAAACAATTAGAACTCTATCTAACAACTTCTTAAGATAAAAATAATGGAGACATAGTATACTGAGATGACCCTAGCTATACAAATCTATAAACATTTTCTTAATTCGAAAATTTACTCTTTGCTCGAATTCATTCTTTATTTAACATGAGACTCTTCAGTGTTTAATTCAATTGTAAATTAAAAATGCTCAAATTTGTTATCTTTCATGTGGTATGGTCGCTGGCTTCACGTGCGCGCTCCGCATATGGTATTTCAGCTGGCCACGCCGGTCTTGTAAATTTGTTTGTTGTTATTTTACAAATAACCAAAATTATCACAATTTTCAATTTATTCTTCACTCGCACTTCAATAAAACAACTTTCTATTTAATTTTAACTCAAATTTTAACATAAAAATCAAAATTATAATTTAGCGCAGCATGAAAATAACGCACCCATCGGCTTGCAAGCTGCAAGGCCGTCTCGTCTCCACCTTCAAAACAATTTTTCCTTTCTACTTTTTTTTACAATCCCATCTTATTTACAAGCAAATAATTTAACTAACACTTTTATACACAATATGATAAATAAATAAATAATAAAACAAAATCAAACTTTAAAATAATTTACAAAATAAATGAATTATAATTTTTATGGTTTCGAAACACGACAATACACAGTGGCGTCGTTCTTCCAAAATTGAATATTTCATTTTGCATATATAACTTATTAATTAATTAATTCTGAATCCTTTGGACCTTTTTTAATCCACTTCTGAACAATCGGCCTCTTGGGTCCACAAGGCTTTATATTGCATTAATATTCTACTTTCAAAATTTATTTTTGTATTTTAACATGTTTCATAATATAAATTTTCGTTCTTTCATTTATTGTATCTTTTTCAAATATTCCTAGTTTTAACCTACAGAAAAGGTAAATTATTGCCTTTTTAGTGGTTTTTCAATAATAAAAAAATACTTTATTTTAACGTTCTCTTTAGTTTTGTTAAAAGAATACAGTAAAAAAAATTATAATCACCCTCTTGCCCTTTTTTCCTCACTTCTTTATATACCCTCCGAAGCACGGAGACAATCGTAAGATAGTTATACTTCTCCCCGATTCAAACCAGGTACCTCAGCGACAGTTTTTCGAAAAACTTAGTAAGCTAATGACTGCTTTATTAATTTTCATTAATATTAACTCTCTAACATTAACTCAAAATAATATGTTTTTAATTAATATGTATCATACCCCCCCTCCCCCCCCTATTGCAGCAAACTACGAGTGGCTGACTAGAGTATTTCTATTAAAGAGACAAAATCGCTAAAAATGTTTGTTTTTCCCCAAATTCGAAATGAATATTTGTTAGCAGTAGATCGCTCAAACTGCTATGCCGATGACCGCCTTCTGACTACAATTTTCATTTGTTTATGGCTAGATTGTGTCTGCCCTTGTTGAGTATACTAAGAGTCATAGCTGGTATTTTTCGTTAGCGTAATCGTGAGGATGTGGATTACAAAATTTTGATTTGAACTAATCAGGTTTCTCATCGCCTCGATTACAAAACTTACATGTTTTAGTTTAGTTATTCAATCTTCATGTAATTTTTAAAACTATTTTATTATTCTCAAAATTCAACAAAAAAGATGAAAATTTGTTTCGGATATTTTCGAACACTTTCTTAGATTTAAGTTTTTCTAGAGTAGTGCGGTGCAACCAACCAGGCATGAAGGCACTCTCATTGTTTATTAAATTAAAATAAATATTACTTCATGATACAATTTATTATAAAAATTTTTTTACATTGTCCTAATAAATAACTTGTTAATATTAGTTGAACTTCTATTCGTTTCATCATAGTCATTTATCATCAACCATCAGGTCTGAAAGAAAAATTAGAAACATTGAGTAACAAATTGCAAACATTCATCAAAAGAAAGTTTAAATTTGTTTTATATACTTAGATTTTCGTTGGTTTATTTATTTAGTTTTCAATTAATTATTATTAGTCAGACTTACGGAAATAAATCTTAACACCTTTCTCCTGTTCCGGTATAGTTATGTAACACTTCAACGTGTTATAAATTTATTATTTATTTTTGTGCATTCCAGTGATGACTGTAAGTATTTACCCACTCCATTCGCAAAAATGTATAAATGACTAATTAGGTTTGCATTAATTTTTAAAAGACATCTACAGAATTCTAGGGGGTTTTTGCGTATTTTCTATAAACAACATTGCTTTTTTGCAAAATTGTTTAATAATGTTTAGTTATTTTCTAAATTTTTGGAATAGGTTTTGTTAAATTGTTCATGTGGCAAATCTTCCCTATGTGTTAGCCACATATTAAAAGAATGCCCAAGGCACCAGGGATTGCAGGGATTGCATCCTATCAAATAACAAGAATTGCGTACAAAAGTTTCTGAAGTTCCTATATAGGAAGCAATACTCAGTTTGGCAATTATTGACATTATGAAAAAAATCTCGAGTTACCAGTATCAGTTTTCCGTTTGTCAATCGAGGTTGAAAAATGCGTTTGTCTTCATGAATATTTCTTTAACACTCGTGATATAACTAATGATTAATTTATTTTTTCTTTAAAAAGCGATGTTTTGAGGGTGGAAAATGTTTCTCGTTAATGACTCAGCAATATCAGGATATCATTTATGATACATATTTTGCAGATCTATCAATCTTTAGAGTTCCAAATGAGAAGAACATGTAAAATTGAAAGCTTTGAAAATCTCTTGTCATTTCTCGCAGCGAAATTTCAATACCCTATTCAATTGTATTTAGCATGCCAGTTAGTTTCTACTTTCCTCTTTTTAAATTTATCTTCTATACGTTCTGCTAATGGATAGACAGCTCATCAAGTTGACAACGGGTTTTTCATTTCCTTTTAGTAGATGTTTGCGGGAAACCTAATTAGGACCATTTCTTTACATTGCTATACTTTACAGAAAAAACATCGACTATTGTTAACAGTTTACTCTTACTTCCAATAACTGTCAGGACATCCTAAATAGAAGTTAATGTTATTTATTGCGAACCTTTACTTGACAAAGAACTGGAACCTCTCTCCAAATCCAAACATTGAAAAGTTTTTTAATAAGTATTTTATTATTTTTTTTTCATAATTTCCGTTTCGATACAGTAGCTTTATTCGTGAAAAAATAATATAAATCCAGTTTTTCGGTTATAGAGTGGCGATTTCGAACTTTGATAAAATTTATGAGCTTAGAGAGACCGTAAACTTTTGTTTTTTGGTACTTTTAACGATGCCCAACGGTTCAATTTAACTACCTTTTTGCATTAACAAAAACATTTCAAACTAATTATCCTGACGGTTACCAGAAACGCAAGTTTATTTTTAGAAAATATAGTGGGAAACGAAACTCGATTTGAACTTTTCGTTTCATTCAAAGTAACCTTGTGATCTCAATTCCACAACTGGTTTAAGGGTATGAGTGAAATTCTGGGATAATACAGAGGGGTGGAAAACTAAACTAGACGCGCCGTCGCGACGATTGTATTGAACGCTGACGTTGCAAGGCGGTGCCGAAACGCACGATCTGGATGCATCCTCTTTTTCTGTTTCAAAAGACTGGTAGTTTTGTAACATTAGCTCTAGTTTTTGCTATTTTAATATCGAGTGCAATTTTCACAAAGAAGGACCAATTTTACACACCAGAGAAATCTGATTATACAAAATAATATGTAAAAACATTAATTATTGTTTTTCAGTGTTTGTGTGTCTATAATTAGTGTAACCAAAAAATATTTATAATATCGGAGATTTGGGGATTCACCTGTTGAGTGACAGTGAATTATTTCGGTTTTGGCAAAATGGTGATAGAGAATAATGTGCTAGTATAATGCGGTGTTGTTTTAAACTACCCTGTATGGTGAGTAATATTTTTTATTTTATGTTCGAGTAAAACAACTTCGAAGAAAATAAAGGTTTTATAAAAACCTTTCAGGTTTTTTTATTATTTTTACGCAATCGATCAATTCGTACCCTTGTTATAGAACAGGCGGTAAACAAAAGGGTGGTTCTGTCACTCAATATAACGTAAAAAAAATTTTCGAATTGCAAAAAGTGTACTACTTTGTAGATAATTTAAATTTTTTAATCGGGTCACTAAAGTAACGGCCGTAAAGATTATTTATTGTCACCAGGCACTTGTTTGCAAATAGGGGTGCGAGCACAATGAAAGAGGGTTGTTTTCCACCTTACGTGCTCCATAGTCTTTCGGAAGTAACAGGCTCGTTATGACACGTGCCACATTATTGTCTGATACCCCAAGCTTTTTTATATATAACTCACTTGTCTAACGCTCTATAGACTAGACTGAATATATTGGAGAATATTTTCCGCAAACACGCAATTCTATAAATATCTCTAATAGTTTCTATAATAATTCTGAAATGTTTAATCGATTTTTAAAGAAACGCTTCCATTACAGCAAATCCACCTGAATATGTTTTGTAGTATTTAATTGCTATCAATAGTATTTAAATTAAAAATGCCCCCCCCCCTCAATTTCATGGATTGCCAATATCTAAATCCATACCCCATTCTAGAAGCAAAACAAAAGTAATAAAGGTGCACAATATCAATGCAAAAACCTGATTGCAACTGTTTCGACCTTATTCACGATTAATTAGGATATATTGTTCACGTCAGTTTCAGCTCACGTTTTTTTGTTGACAGTCATATAAACTTATGAATCTAGGTAACACCTTTCGTTTACTTCCCCTACAATATATTTGGGTTAACGATTATTAATATTTTAAATTACTTAAAATTATAAATTATTAAGGATTATTAAAATTTATTATTTGGATTATATCCCGAACATAAAATTTTACATTTATCCGCTCGTTCGGAAACAAGAAAGTAATTTTATTGGTCTTTTTTCGTTATTTCTTTTATGTAAGCTTGGAGCTCTCAAGAGACGAAACGTACACTGCTTCTTCCATACCAAGGAGCTTGATCTTTTATTTATTATCATACCGTACTTTTAGATGCCTTTTAAAGAGTAGCTTGATCTGTATAAATAAATGTTCATAAAAGTATACATGATGAGATCAGTCGAATTTTATAAAACCTACTGAACCCATTTATGCTATTGATTTCAAGCGTTTTTAAAGCCGACCCAATAGCGTACATTGGAATTTTATTTCTGATCACGTAAAAGTTTTCTAAAATACCGTAATACTATAAGCCTTGTGAAATAAAACCTACGTTTCCAGCGAAAACCAGACATTACTTTGAATAATTGAGATCTCAGAATGGTTGCTTAAGAAATCAAGTCTAATGCATCGGATGCTGGTCTTTTCCTTAGTAACTCTAAAAATGAGATGAGATGAGCAATGATATTAATAAAAGATTACTGTAAGGCAACGTCTTGATCATTTCCAAACCAGCGTTGATCGAGCGTTTAATTTCAATGTTTTTCAAAGTTTACTTTGTTAAGCTCGTTAATCCATATGTGCGCATTAATGTGTATTGCAAAAGTTCATTACTCAGAATAAATCACTCTTACTCCTTGGAGTAGCGAGGTTACCTGGTTCAGATGCCTTCGAAAGCAGAAACACACACAAAATTAATAAGGTATTTTCATATTTAACACTCATCAAAGTTTTAAGTAGGTCAATGTTATTTTTGATATTTATCAATAACATGGCTGACGAAGTAACAAGCTATAATTTATGCTGCCTAATGCAGTCGACACGAGCTGTTTCTATGGGCCTCCCATATATTTCACAAATTTTACGGTTTCAAATATACCGACCTTTATTTGGTTTAAAAATATTTAAATGTCTAATTAGTCAAAATAGTGACTATTTTCAACGTGAAAAACTTAAAGAACATTAAACAAGGTGGAAAGAACATCTAAAAAGGATAAGCGAAGACAGACTTCCTTTAAGAATCTAAAAGTGCAAACCTAAGAGAGAGAGAAACATAGGCATATTAAGGAAGCGATGGGAACCGGAACAGGCAATTCCTAATGCCTAACACGGAAAGTGAAGAAGAAGAATTCTTAGTTTAAATTATTTAAACTTTTTCTTATTAGTTAAAATGGGAAGTAAAATTTTTCGCTAAATTTAAATTTAAACAATTTTTTAATGAATTTAATTCATAACTCGAAAGCCGTTGATTTTTGTTTTGCTTTTTTTAACTTTTCTTCTGTTTAACAACTAATGTTACTAAATATTGTATGAAAAACCCCACAGTTGCTTAGAATTGTTTGCGCACACGTGATGACGTAAAATTTTATTTTGACTCAATAATGATAGTCCGTCACAATTTTTATTGTATTATTCTCTTTATATACTATTTAAGTCGATGTCGATGACATTTTAGCCCTACATTTCTAACCGTTTACAGTAAACTCCTACCGCTGCTTCCACCAGTTGTAGAATCTGGCACAGCGCTCGCATTATCGCAGGAATCACACACCTTGTTAGGTTTTTGCCTTAATTTTACTCTTAAAGCATCTTCTATCTTCACGCGCCAAATCTAATAAAAAAAATAGTGGTTCTTCCTTACAGGCTGTAACCACGTGTGATTAGCTTAGTAGTTACAGCGATCAACTGTTACTAAGGTTAGAATCCAGAAAGAGACCAACTTTTGGTTGATTAAAGAGTGCCATCAATGATAAAACAGCCTAACAAACAATTTTTGTTTTTATAAAGATTCTGTAACCCAAAGTAAGCGTTGGGGATATTTAGAGAACCTTTATAAAACCAAAACAGAACAACGTTTGAGCTGTTTCTGCTGACCTGTTTATAAGAAATCCATTAAATATAAAACAGAAGATGTCAGTAAAAATAACTGGAAATGATATAAAGTACAGATAAAACTGCTCTCGAGCAAGAATAATTTGTAATTTTAGTTAATATGAAAACTTCTGTCTGAAATGAAACATAATTCCAATTTCTCGGTAAACCAATTTATCACCACTATGAACTCCAATTGAGGGATGCTCTCGTTCTGTCGTGTTATGTCACTTCAACTCGAAATTGTTATCAAAATATTTTTTATTACGATAGTTATTTCTCCTTTGATTGAGTTATATAACTCTCGAACTTATTTAATTAAATAGTAAAATTGGTAAAGTTCTTATAAGATATCGTAATCTGATTTGATGAACAATATAAATTTTATTAAAAACTTTACGAACAACATCAATACTCAATAACAAAATAAAATACTCAGACATTTTTTTATGCTAAAGAGAGTAGCATTAAATTTAATTATATTGATAAAATATGTAATCTTCCTTCAATTTTTAACATCCTATTATTGTTTGCATCTGTAACACTCTATAATTATGGTAAATAAAGGATAACTCAATTAACTTGAAAACTTAGAGCGTAAAACTTCTCGGTGTCCCGTGAGGAATTAAGTAAAGCCAACTCCATTTTAAGAAGACTTAATGTAGTCAGAGCAAACCTTCCAAAGTTTCCATTTTCTTCTTCTTAATTAAGATTTTCTTTATTTTAATTTTCCGTGTAATAGGAGGTTTTAAGTAAACCGGTAGTTAATGTTGTTTCATGTGTAGGTAAGATGAGTGCGGGAAATGAATATCTCATTTCCTCACTAAGTGCGGAAAAATGCCAAACCATAAATATTAAACTTTAAAGAACTTAATTCCCGTGTTTGTTAATAAAATAATTTTTTCTTAACTCATTAGAGTTCGGTAATGATGTTCATTACCGAACTACGATAAGCGTATATATGTGGTTTTCTATTACCTCACTATTATAACGTTTTGTTATTGTTGTTATGAAGTTTTTTATTTATAAACTGAACAAAAATTTCTAATATTTGCTTATTGTGACTGGTTTTTTTGTCGTGGGAGTGCACATATTTCACAGTTTAAATCGGAATATAACAAAACAACAGCACCGTAACTAGGGTAGACCGAGCGGGGCACCTGCCAAGGGCGTAAAATATGCTAAATATTCTCTGGTAGGTAATTCTAAAACAATAAAACAAATATCAAAATTTTGAAAAAAAATGTTTGCATATTTTTGTACGGAGAAAAAATAAATATAAATTTATCAAACGAAAACTAAAAACTTGAAATTTGAACTACTTAAAAAACGATAAATTTTAATAGAAAAGTTTATTTGGTGTATTCTGACTTTCATGTTATTTTATGTAATATTTTCCGCATTACTGTTTACTACTTGGTCTATTAATATACCCATTATATGTTAATGGTGTATTAATAAAAAAACATAAAAACAAAATGTTTTTAGTTGGAATTTTGCAAAACCAGTCGAATCATAAATTTGAAATTTAATCAGGCCGATTTTGAAAAAGTATAAACAAGAATATTTTTTAAAACTAGTTTTTTCGATTTTCTATTAGCAAGGTTTGTTAATGTCGCGCACAAATGTTAAATAAATAAAACATTAATGTAAAAGCAAACAGAAATAATTGTTACAAAACTTAACGAGTTTCTTCACATGTTACGTGACACTACGTGTGCTCTGCTCTATGATAATGAATTCACCCTCACATTAAAATATCATGACCCTCCTTCGTTCGAAATAGTTACCCTACACGAAAACCCTTGGGGTTGCGAATGCCCGAGATTGAAACAAGTGATAATTATTTAATTAACTAATTTTGGGGTTACTTTAATATTAAATTGGTTTTCTTTGTTGCAGTCTGAGGGCAATACGTCCTTTCTGCGCGCTGCGCGTGCCGGACATTTGGATAAAGTCCTAGAGCATCTGAAGCAAAATATCGACATCAATACGAGTAATGCGGTAAGAATTTTTCAAGGGTCTTAAATTATTAATAAAAAATAAAAAATTAGTAGTTTTATAACTTAACTGCCATATGGTTCCAGCTAAATTTAAACGAACCGTTTACACACTTGGCAAATTTCCATCTTAACTATAAACTTTGATAAACTTGGCAATTTTTCTTAAATTAAACACTTTCTTGATTTGATTTTTAGAACGGATTAAATGCATTACATCTGGCATCCAAAGATGGACACGTACAAGTGGTTGAAGAGTTGCTTAATCGTGGGGCAGCCGTCGATTCCGCCACGAAGAAGGGTAACACCGCTCTACACATAGCATCTTTAGCTGGACAAGAAGAAGTAGTAAAGCTTTTGGTTAATCACGGCGCTTCCGTCAATGTCCAAAGCCAAAATGGCTTCACACCTTTATATATGGCCGCCCAAGAAAATCATGACAATGTAGTTAAATATCTTCTAGCTAACGGCGCTAATCAAAGCTTAGCAACCGAGGTAAACCTCCAATTTCTTTCAATTTTAAAAATATTAATCCAATATTATTGATAGGATGGTTTCACACCTTTGGCTGTTGCTATGCAACAGGGTCACGATAAAGTGGTTACGGTTCTTTTGGAAAACGATACAAGAGGAAAGGTACGTCTTCCCGCTTTGCACATTGCTGCCAAGAAGGATGACGTCAAAGCAGCCAAACTTTTATTAGAAGTAAGTATTTTAGATCAATCATAAAAACTTATGAAGTAGAACAAACTTAAACACCGACTAATGCATTGCAAAATCAAAATGTTCTCGAAATAGAAGATATTCTTACACTTCCGATAAAAACTCAGCTCTTTGTTACGGAATTCCATTACAGTTTTTGCGATGGGCGGTCCGCCTAAATGAGGAATCCGCCGAAAAATTAAATCGTGATATAATAAATTAAATATTACATCTCTTCAGATGTAATGGTTATTTTATGACCATACCAACCTTGTAACCTAAAAATCTAGAACTGTTTACAATAACACTTCAAGTGAAGGTGATTGGAAATTTTTAAAAATTATGCTAACTCTAATCTACTTAATGACAACTTTAAATGAAATTTTTTCTAATCCTGTCTTTTTAACGATCCTTTTAAAAAAATTAGTTTCTCGAGGTAAATGACGTCAAAATGACGTTATAAAGGAATCACTTCTAGTTAAGTTCATTGGGTAATTTTAACATTTTAATTTACTGTCTGAATTACCAGGCCGAATCATTATTTCGTGTTTCCCTCATACCCTGGTACGGATTTCTAAGCTGGGAGAAAACTTTGGCAGTTACAAAATTTATTTCCAGTAATATTAAAATAATGTATTTTGTTGTAAAGTTTAACTCATAATTAATTTCATGAGTCGCATAATAACAATTAATTTATCTTTAGAATGAACATAACCCCGATGTCACATCAAAATCTGGTTTCACTCCTCTTCACATCGCTTCGCATTATGGTAACGAATCAATAGCTAATTTATTAATCCAAAAAGGCGCCGACGTAAATTACACGGCAAAACATAACATTTCCCCATTGCACGTCGCAGCAAAATGGGGAAAAACGAATATGGTTTCCGTGCTATTAGATAAAGGAGCAACTATAGAATCCAAAACTCGTGATGGATTAACACCTCTACATTGCGCGGCTAGAAGTGGTCACGAACAAGTTGTAGATATGCTTTTAGAACGGTCTGCTCCAATTAGTTCCAAAACGAAAAATGGCTTAGCTCCTCTTCATATGGCTGCTCAAGGTGATCATGTAGACGCGGCCCGCATTTTGCTTTATCATCGTGCACCAGTTGACGAAGTTACCGTAGACTATTTAACCGCTCTCCACGTAGCTGCTCATTGCGGTCACGCAAGAGTTGCAAAACTTTTACTAGATAGAGGTGCCGATGCAAATGCAAGAGCGCTTAATGGCTTTACACCGTTACATATAGCCTGCAAAAAAAATAGAATCAAAGTGGTGGAACTGCTGCTAAAACATGGAGCTAGTAAGTGTTTTGAGCTAATCAAAGTTTTAAACCTAACCCATTGCCTGTTTTAGGTATCGGAGCAACAACTGAAAGCGGTTTAACTCCGTTACACGTAGCCAGCTTCATGGGGTGCATGAATATTGTCATATATTTATTACAACACGAAGCTAATCCAGACGTTCCAACAGTTCGGGGAGAAACTCCGTTGCATTTAGCTGCTAGAGCTAATCAGGTATATTTAACTTTCGGCGCAAAGTGATCGGTTTTTATGGATCTTTTATTCTAGACCGATATCATCCGAATTTTGTTACGTAATGGCGCTAATGTTGACGCTCGTGCTCGAGAGCAGCAAACACCTCTTCACATTGCTTCGAGGCTTGGCAACGTTGACATCGTTATGCTTCTCTTACAACATGGAGCAAAAGTAGATACAGCAACAAAAGATATGTACACCGCTTTGCACATTGCGGCAAAGGAAGGACAAGATGAGGTACATTAAATTAACGCATCTTCTTGTATCTAATTCTTTTTCCCGTTAGGTTGCGACTGCCTTAATTGACAACGGAGCATCTCTCAATGCCACAACGAAAAAAGGTTTCACTCCATTACATTTAGCCGCCAAATACGGTAACATAAAAGTTGCCAAACTTTTATTGCAAAAGGAAGCACCAGTAGATGCCCAGGGCAAAAATGGTGTAACACCACTTCATGTTGCATCGCACTACGATCATCAAAACGTAGCTCTTTTACTGTTAGACAAAGGAGCTTCACCTCACGCAACAGCCAAAAATGGTCACACACCGCTTCACATTGCAGCTAAGAAAAACCAAATGGATATTGCTAATACACTTTTAGAATATGGTGCCCTACCAAATGCCGAAAGTAAAGCTGGTTTTACACCTTTACACTTAAGTTCTCAGGAAGGTCATACTGATATGACGTCACTTCTGATCGAACATAAAGGCGATCCAAATTATCCTGCAAAGAATGGATTGACGCCTTTACATTTATGTGCTCAAGAAGACCGCGTACCTGTTGCTGAAGTCCTAGTACAAAATGGTGCTGAAGTTGATGCCAAAACCAAGGGTGGTTACACGCCGCTTCACACAGCTAGTCATTATGGTCAAGCAAACATGGTCAAATTTTTATTGTCCAACGGGGCTAACGTTAATTCCACGACCTCAATTGGCTACACGCCTTTACATCAGGCAGCCCAACAAGGTCACACCAATATTGTCAATATTTTATTAGAGAATTCTGCTCAACCAAATGCAGTTACCAATGTAAATTACTAGTCAAAATAATTTGGTTTGTTACTAATCGAAATTAATTGCAGAACGGCCAGACACCTTTAAGTATTGCGCAGAAATTAGGCTACATCAGCGTGATCGAATCGCTAAAGGTGGTTACCGAACCCAGCGCAACTACTTCGCCGATTTTATCCACAGACGAAAAGTACCGCGTGGTTGCCCCGGAAGCCATGCAAGAAACCTTCATGTCCGATTCGGAAGAAGAAGGAGGTAAGATTGGCGTTTAGTTTTGGTTCTTAACCCGTAGTTATCATTTTCCGCTGAAGCTCATGACGATATCATCTGCATGATTACTTATTATGTCATTGCTCACGATTGCCACAAGTCAAACGTTCCTCTTAGAACTGGGTTAGCGTTTGGGAAAAAGTGGTGCTTTTAGATGTTTGCCAAAAAATGGTCATTTTGTTTATGTATAATTTGTAATAGAAAAAACCAAATACACTAGTACATAATACTTTTTGCTCGCGTAAGCAGGCGAGGACATTTTGGATGGATATGGTCAAGCACCACACGAACGTCACGTGTATCTTCCATATTTCAACGGCACAACTTTGTTGACCAGTAAGTTAGCAAATTATCAAAACCTACACCAACACTTATTGTTAGATATAATTAAGAGTGGGTACAAATCCATTAGCTTCAATAACAAACAGTTAAAAAAAAAATAGTCGATGTACGTACACCGATGAAGCAATGGCAAAAATAGCGAACATTTTCGTTTACGTATCAGGTTAGGCTCATTTTAATCATTGCGCTTTTGCTAATATTCTTCATTTACACAGTGTGTGTAAAAATTGAAAACCTCTATTTTTAACTTTGTTGTCTCTAGGGGAAGACACATTATTGGGCGACCATGCATATCGTTATCTGACGGCAGATGAAATGAAGTCCCTGGGTGACGATTCGTTGCCAATTGACGTAACTAAGGATGAGAGAATCGATTCCAACAGAATGGTTACCAGCGGTGATAGCAACATATTTCCTCCTCAAGCTATCGAAGATTCTGTCAGTCCACAGCACATTCAGCAAAATTATGTCGAATATGCGAGGAAGTATACCCCAGATAACGTCGACATTTCCCGACATCCTATCAGTATTGGGTAAGTTTTCTTTTTTATCGGAAAATTCGATTTCTTAATATTTAAAAAAATTTCTTTCTATTTGATGCTGCAGGAAGTTGCACTGGAAAAAGTAAGTTGTATTGCAAAGTAATTCGCGTAAAATTTTAAGTTTACGCTTTCTTAGCGCAATAAAAATTAGTTCTCCATACTTAGGATATTAACATAATTCAAATCTGAGTAGGTTTACTTAATGTCAGGATACACGGAGGAATTGTGTAGCAAAATTATTTCAACCTTCAGTGATTTGCAACTAAAATAAATAGAAGTGCTTGAAAATGTTAGATTTTTTAAGGTTATAACCTCTTTAAATATTGATTATTCATTATTAACTTAGAGTTTACTGTAACAATCACTAAAACTCCTTTTTCACTTTTTCAGCTTTTTGGTGTCTTTCTTGGTGGATGCTCGCGGTGGAGCGATGCGAGGGTGTCGCCATTCAGGTGTACGTGTAATTGTTCCTTCACGAAGTGCAGGTAGTCCGACTCGCATTACTTGTCGATATGTACGACCTCAAAGAACGCCACATCCACCTCCCCTAATGGAAGGTGAAGCTTTAGCAAGTAGAGTTTTAGAATTGGGACCTGTAGGTGTTAAGTTTTTGGGGTAAATATGTTCAAAAATATTTTGTAACCAGACTGACCAGTTTTTTTTCCAGACCTGTGATAATTGAAGTGCCACATTTCGCCGCTCTTCGAGGTAAAGAACGTGAAATTGTGATCCTTAGATCAGATAATGGCGAAACTTGGAGGGAACATACGATCGAATCTAGCGAAGACATTTTAAACGACGTCCTCCACGACAGTTTTGAAGCCGACGGTAAGACTACTGAGGGTTTTTCCCCAATGAACTTTTTTTACCAAGTGTCGATTGCAGATTTGAGTCAAATGGAAGACCCAGCTTCTGGTCGAATCACGCGTATTGTGACAAACGACTTTCCACAATACTTTGCGGTGGTTTCACGCGTGAAACAAGAAGTTCACGCAATTGGACCAGAAGGCGGAATGGTGTCCAGTACGGTCGTTCCGCAAGTACAAGCAGTTTTTCCACAAGGCGCGTTAACGAAGAAAATCAAAGTTGGACTACAGGTAAATTTGTTTAAACCACGAAAAGGTGTACCCGTGGAAAAGTTGCGAAAAATCACAGTTAATCATATTCCCAAAAAAATGCGCTGGTCGTTGATTTGGTGAAAAATTTAGAATTATAGGCTTTTTTATATCTAATTTCGACAAATTGTCGTGCAACTGCTTACAAAAGTGTTCAATTTTTAATATAAGAACTATTTTTGCTAGTCAAAATGAATATTTTCTAGTCATTATTTTGGACTTAAACTTTTGTGTCCATTAGCAATCCAGTTAAAACATTGTATCATCATGTTTATGTAATATTAGATTTAATTGGCCTAAGTACGTTCAGAAAATGTTCGTTTGGTGCTTGAGTTATTCAGCGTTGCTACGCTGGAGTACTCAAGTACGAACACGAAATCCAATCTTCCAAAATTCGATAATTTCAGTACAAAATTTTTTTGTCAAACAAATGTGTAATAAAATATATTTTTGATCGTACCAGTATTTTTCTACGGTTGTTAAAGCGAAATGCTAAATATTAGACAATAAACACTTAAAAAATTTAAATCATGTATCTGCATAATGTTTGAAGGTCGAAGTATTCAATTGTAGATGTTTAAAGAATGCACACTTAAACTTTACTAATTTACTTTAATTTAACAAATTACAACTGTTGGATTATGAAAATTGATAAACGTGAAGGCGCTCTAAATGTGTCTGCCTTCACATACTTGACAATTTACATAGTCCTACGGTTGTCATAATATCATTCATCAATCATGGCCGGCTTGAAGGTTTCTTTTTTAGGTAATAACATTTTAAAAACTAAAATCGACATTTAAAAATGTCTTAAAAATTTTTTTTTTCGATAATTTTGCTATCGAAAGTGAAAACTATAGTCAGACAATCATAGCTTATTAAGGTGTGAATTCGCACCTGGCAGATTGCGGACATTAGGGTATAGAATGTTTATAGAAGTTCTTCTACTAAGTAGTAAAAAGGGGAATACCCGCAGTTGAAAAAGTATTTTTTGAAATACATGACACTTTGATGTTGTAGACTTAAGGCGGTATTATAGTCTAGAAGCACGAATTTTAGGTGTTTTTTTAAGTGCAATAAAGCAAAAATAGGTAATATTTTTATTATCCATTAGTTTACAAGATATTTATTAACGTTTAAAGAATACATGATAAAAAAAACGTGAAAAAATTAAAAATTAAAAAAGTTACAGGCTAATAAACTGAAAGGACTCAAAAAAATGGCGCGCGAAGTTTGTCACGATTGTAACCCTCCTAGTAATGTCAAATAAAAAATGAAAAAGATTTATTAATCTATAGGAATACTGCTATCGTACTAACTAAAAAAAAGTTAAAAAAAAATGTTTTTCCTCAAAATTGCGGAGGTTTGAAAAGAAAAAAAGTTTTTTTACAATTATTTTTACTTTTGCGAACTTTTTTAAAATAGTAGAAATTGAAATTTTGTTATATTCCAAGTTCATACGATAGAGAAATGTATAGAGAAGACTCACACCAAAATTCAAGTAAATCGGTTCAGTAGAACTTGAGAAATCATGACAAAAATGTAGTTTGGAGAAAAACAAGATTAAAATTTCAGGTAAAATTACGCCAAGGAATTTGATTGATACTTTATACTTACATTTCTTCCATCAGCGATTTCGGCTCTATACATCGGGCCTGCTACTACCTCAAATTGAATATTTAAATAAGTAAAATTTAAAAAAACAAAAAAAAAAAAGACTAGAATACTGCCTTAAGGGGGTATTTCAGTCTAGAGGTGTGCTTTTCGGGCGGTTTTTGAAGCTCTATATAAATGAAACCAAACATATTTTTAGTATCAATTTTTTACCATTTGTTTGTTGATATTTTAAGATTACATAAAAAATTAACCGAAAAAAAATCCTCAAAATTCACAAAGTTATAAGCTGGCAAAGTGGAGGGTTCAAAGAGAAGAGGGTGTCCTGGCGTGCATGATTTCAGCCTTTCTGGTCATCTGAAACAAAAAATTCAAAAAGATTCTTAAACAGTATAGATGCCGCTATAGCATGAACCTTACAAAAGGCAAAAAACAATGTTTTCACAAAATGGCAGCCGTTTGAAAAAAAAAATTTCTTTTTGTCTTGTTTCTTTAACAATTCTGAATTTTTTAAAAACAGTAAAAGTAAAAATTTAGATCTAAGTGTGGTTGAGGCGATAGAGGAATGTATAAAGAATTTTCATAACAAATTTCAAATAAATCCGTTCATTAGAACTTGAGATATCGTGCACGCCAACTCGAAAAATGTAGTTTCGAGATTTGAGACAAGTTTTCGGTAATTTTACTCATAGTATCGTACTTACATTTTATTAATCGTCGATTCCTGCTCCATACATTGGGCCTGCTATTAAATTGAATATTTAAATAAGTAAAATTTAAAAAACCAAAAAAAAAAAAACAAAAAAGTATTTTTTAATAGATTTCTTAGATTCGTTCCGTCTAAACCGGTCGAGTTGCCACGACACTAAAGTGACTATAACTTTTAAAATAATTTGAATTTGAATTTCAAAAAATCCTTTTAAGAAGATATTTTTGAATATCTAAACTATCAAAATATGAAAACAAAAATTTTCGATTTTTTCAGCTTTCTAGACTAGAATACTGCCTTAACCCAACATTTACCATTTACCAAAGCAATATTTTAATAGCAAATTTATATTTTCTTGTTATTTTATTATTATTATCATTATTTCCAACATATATCACTATCTGCTGTGTCTTTTAAATAATTGACGATTTACCAACGAAACATTCGCCAATATGTTTTAATAATTGATTATTTAAATCCGCCATGGAATGCTCTTGTACAAAAGCACCCAAAACAAAAATGTTTCACAAAATTTTAAATATAAATGGAAACCTTTAGAATTAAAATATTTTTCAATCTATCCAAGATATTAATATTTTTAAAGGCGGAGTAATTCACGATAGCTAAGCGGTTACCTTGTTAGCTGCTTGAGAATAGATTTACTCTAAGGCTACTAATGTCTACCTGCTGGTTTCAGGTAACATTATAAATGTAAAATGCACGTTAAATTATAGAATTTTAATAGTCTTCTATTATATATCCGTTTTTGCCCGAGTAAGGGCAAAAATAGAAATCAGACAAAATTTGTCTCATTAATGAGCAAAAAAAACTACGTTCTCCATTCTCAATTGAGTTTGAAAGTGAAAGAGGTTGTGAAGTATTTTAATTGTTGTACCTTTAAAAAAGTTATCTCTTCAATCCGGCTTTGTTTGAACCATAACATTTCAATTAAAGATAAGAGAATGTATGTATGTATGTTAACTTAATATAATATATTTGTTTCACTGGTTACTTTGCACAAATTTTATCATTGTATGAAAATAATAGAGTGCCCAATAAAATTAGTTAAACTAATACACTAACTTATTAATTTGATTGAGATACGTAGTTCATAAACAAACTTTGGGCACTTTTGCTGATCGTGGAGAGTATGGCCAAAATTTTTCTTTGTATTTGCAAAAGTTTCTTTATGAATGCCGTCTTACAAAATATACAAAGCACGGTTCGAAATTATTTTAATGTTTAGATAGTGAGGAGTTTAACTATACGTGTTGGGCGCTCAGTTTGAGTGTGCTCATTTTTTCATTGCTTTTCATTATTTTTGCACTTTTAGCTGCTCATTTATTTGTTTTATGTTGCTTTCGAACCTGCTTTGTGTCGTACCTTTTCCTTATATCCTTCACTTGTGAGTGTAAAATCTCGTGGTAAGTATGGCTTGGCTTACATAATCAGTAACGAAGTTCCTTCACACTTTTTAATCAGCTAACTTGTAATGATGGGTTTTTATACAAATCGTCACGAATCATCGTATTTAAACCCATCATGAAGCCTTTCTAACATTTCATGGGTTGGCATGCAAAATATATTAAAAAACCATAACGGAAAGTTACAAGCAGTGTGATCTTGATACAGGCCCAACTGATTGATCCAGAATTAACTGCAAAATTGTTGGGACATGGCGTAGCTGTGTCACCAGTGGTAACTGTAGAACCAAGACGACGAAAATTCCATAAGGCTATCACCTTAAGTATGCCCGCGCCAAGGGCGCATTCGCAAGGCATGATTAACCAATATTCGGGTTCAGCACCAACTCTTAGATTACTTTGTTCCATAACGGGTAAGTTTAACCATTTTTTATTTGTATACTATTGTGTAACCTACCATTATTTAACTCCCCGAAAATAGTAGTTGTTGCAAATAGTATAATTATTAGATACATCCATACAATATTTTTAGATATGAATGCAAACAATTTTGGTAAATTTTAATTTTTTAATTCTTTTGATTTTTTAATTATTTTTAAAAGAAATATTAATTTATAAGTCGTCTACTTAATTTCCACAAATTGGAAAGTTGTAACAGAAACTGAACAGGTTTGTTTTGTTGCATTGCTACAATACGAAAAATAAAATTTGAGGGCTATTTTAAATTTTAAACTAATTTTCTGTCACTGTTTTATAATAATTGGTGTATTAAACTGTTTTTCTGCAATATCTACAAAATTACAAAAAGTAAATCACTCTGTATATTCACTATGGACTCGAACTGCATGGACGTGTTTACAATACCGACACTTAATTGTTGGAGCACTCTGAAATTTTGCAATTCCACTTTTGTACTTTGTGATTAATATCAACTGGCTTACACACTCTTAAAAAATGAACGGAGATTCTACTGTCATAAAGATTTAAATTTGAAGAATTTATGCAGAGTAAAGTATATTCGCTATAGCTATGACTGTGAAATTACACGTTCTAATCTCTGCCCCATAACATGTGATACATTAAGGTGTTTAACCAAAATATTACCACTTTAGCTAACATGTTCTAAATTTTATAATACCAACCTCCTCTTTCAACCAAGAGTTATGTTTAGAAATAAAACTAAACAAAAATTAAAATAATGAATTTTAACTGTTCAGTAAAGAATACATACTTACATAGAAACATAATATTTAAAAAACACTTTATGAATTGCATACTACTAAGATATACCACAATAAATACTTAAAAATTTCATTTTTTAAGTTATTTTTCTAGTTATATTTAGATCCACTGATCTTTTTCTTCTTCGTCGTTTGCTTCTTGTCAGAAACGTCGTTATAAATGATGAACAGTGGTTCTCATATCATGCGGCTTACTTGGGACATGGTTTGAATGCAGTCCCTCTCCCTTCTGCACCTTTATTTAGCCTTTAGATCACAGCAGTGTAATCGGCACGACCAAGCATTGAACCGCGGTTTTTTGCTTTGCAGCCTATCGATTCAAGCTTTACACAACACTGCTGGTTCTGAATAGAACTAATTGCCTTTGTCAGTCTATCTGCAATTATATCATGGGTGCTAACATCTTCCACCTGAATTTTCATTTCTTCAATTTTATTACGAATAAAATGATGTCTTTCTGGGATCTCCATATGCCAGATTAATTGCACCTCTATTTTCGCAAAATATTTTTATGGATTGAGTTTCTGGATTATAAATCTGATTCAAGTCGTTTTAAGCAGAGCAACTGACTAAAATCCCATAGTTTCTGCTTCGGTGGTAGGTAATTCCATGGCATTTTGTAGTATACCATGAGATAATCATCCATTCATTTCAAAAATGTGTGTAATACAGTCTGAGTAGCTTCAAATCATTTTTAAGAGTGTAAGCAGTACATCAATAGGATAGCAAAATTAGAAGATCATTTTTTAAGTGTTAATAATGTAACCACCCACATGGAACGTGCAATAACCCAAACGGGACGCTATTCTATTAGTAGGGCAGTTGGCAGGGAACAAAAAATATGATTAGGCCGCATTAATATTGAAAACAAGCTAAATTTTTTAATGGGCTTAGATTTGTGGTTCTAATTAACTTTTATTATTTTTTTAACAATGCTAAAGCCAAAATTAACTTTGCTTTTATTTCATTTACGGTTACTTTAACTATAAAAAATGGGTTTAGAAAATTATGAAGAAGAGAAGAAGTACTCCACCATATCAATAATAATTATTAATTAACTATCAATTTATTACCCTCGAAACTATTATTTTTGTCAATTAATTAAAAATATAAAAATAATAATTTAATAATTTTGTTCTAAAAGTAATTACCTAGTTATGAAATTCATTTAAAAAAATAGAAAAAATAAAAAAAGTTAAATGCGTTCAAAATTTCGGGTCACTGATAAAAAGATTGGGAACCACTGCTTTAAGTCTAACTATGTATTAACCCTGTTGAAATTTTTTTAAGAAAAAATTACAAAAATCATTATTAAAACTGAGATACTGCACTTTAAGAAAATATGTTAACTAATTTAAAATTTTATAAAAAATGCAGTGTAGGTTTCATTTAAAAAATATTTTAACAAACCACCTATAAGGAAGATACTAAGGCAAATTTGATTTTTACTGCCATTTTCCCATAATGCTAGCGCGACACTTTAGACATATTAGAAAAGAAATAGAAAAGAAAATATGACATATATCATAAGTTAATGAAGATCTTAAAAACCAAGTTTATACAAAAATTTAGCTTGTTTATTATTAATGCGATTTAACAGAAACTCCGTCGACTGATATAATACAGAGTGTTCTTGCGACCGATTGACAGCTCTTTGGTGGGGATAGAAGACGCTTTTTGAGAGCTAACCACCTTCAAAACAATTTTAATTGAATAATTAGTTTATTTAACAATTTTATAAAACTTTTTCTTTTTAATCCATATCTCGAAAGCCATTTATTTTAGACAATAGAGGATTAGCATCTGAACTGAAAACTGAACTATTTACACTAAAAAATCAATATTTTCAATTCTATTAATTGACATTAAAATTAAAAAATGGCTAGCTCCTCTCCCCAATGGTTTCAAAATAAAAATATTCCTTAAAAAGTTTTCTTACAAAACTAATTTCTAGCATCAATCGGTTGCGAGACACCCTGTATTAATACGTAGTACTTCCGGGATATATTAAAATTCAAATATAGATTTTTTTATATTTTATCAACTTATATAAAAGTTCTATACTTAAATTTGCCACATTAATTGCATTATTTAAATCATGTAATTGTGAATATTAATGTAATGGGGTACTGCAAGCGTTAGAACTTTTAATGTAAAAAATTGTAAAATTATTAATTTAAAAATGTAAATATAAATTTCTTTAATTTTTTCTTCACGTGTGTGTAAAAATGTTCATAGTTTGCTAACGTGTGAATTTTTTTAAGTTAATTTTTATGTTCAATTTATTATGATTGTTATAAATGTTTGTGTTGTGTTGTGTCTTTGTGAGCTCTTAATTCTTATTTAAGGGGTTGGCAAGCTTGTAAATTAAAGGTAGAAATAAATTGTAGGTAGATATATGAATTAGATGTAGATGAAACTTATAATAGAGTTGTTGTGTAGGTACCTTTAGGATATCAGTAGATATTGAATAGTAGAAAAGCTTATAAAAACTGAAACGAAGTAAAATCAACAAAAATACACAATTACTCATTAATCTAAAATATTCTCACTTATTGTTGAGATTGGGGTTAATCATATTATCTACATGTATTACGACATTATCAGACCTAAATAGGAAATTTTTACAAAATTAATTATTAATTTTTTGTTTATCAAAAATAAAACAATTTTCCGTTTTGCTTTACCATATAATTTTTATATGTAAAAATGTATAAAAGTTTTTTTCTCTTTTTGCTATTAAAAAAGTATGAAAGGTGAAAAATGTTTTATCAATTTTTTATAGATATTAACTTCAACTTCATCTTTCATTATTATTATTATTATATAATTTTTAAGTTTAGAATCTATAGTTGCGATTTTTCATTTCACATTTTCAAATATAGATAAATTTTACATTTGCTTTAAAAAATAAATATCCAAGTAAATAAAAAAAAGTTAAACAGGTTTTTTTATAAAATATTTATTACAGTATTAAAAAAGTATTAAGAAATTCTAAATTGCATCATTGAGGACCAGTTTCGAAACAGCAGCTTAAACTGCAAGTTCAGCTGAACTAAAGCTTTGGAAACAAGCTGTTATAATTATAGAACAGTAGCGTAACTAGACGGGTCTATAGGTACTTGAGCTTCCCCCCTCCCCCGTAATAGACTGGAAGTAACAAAATTTGTTGAGTCTTTTGGCGGCGGAAGTTGTTTTATTAGCGCCTCCAAGTATAAAAATAAATGTAAAGCAGCATATTTCTTTTTACTGAAGATAGAATTATGTAAAACGACCAAGTTATCTCACTGATATTAGCTACCATGCAACATTAAGCTCACATGAGCTTTGAATGCACGAGAACAATTTACAAAATTTACCAAAATTCCCTATTGTTTACTAATAATAATTTAAATTACTTCATGCATCATTTTTTGTAAGATACATGTTTTGAAATTAAAACATGCACTACAGTGAACAGCCAAAAGTAAAGAAGATTAAACTGAATTAATAATAACTTTAAATCTTTAAACTTTAAATTAATAATTTTTAATTGAACCACGATATCGCCTATATATCAATCCGAATATAATATAGGAAAGGCGCAAGCTTACCCGATAGTAGGGTAATCAGATTGGCATAGGAAGAAGCTCTAGGTGGTAAAAGACCGGTGGGACAACCAAAACCAAGATAGAGAGATAATGTCATGTCAGATTCGGGAACACTACGATCACAATATAATGAAGCACTAAACACGATGACAAATAGGGGCATGAAAGACAATTGTGAAGTCAGCCAGATCCACCCTGTAGTATCACGAAAGAAGAAAAAGAAGAGCGAACCAATCAAGAAATACTATATCATTATTGGAGTGCTTAAATCGCATAGGATAAGATGGTTTAGTCACTTAATGAGAATAAGCAATGTACCAAACTAGATATTGAAGATGAACATGAATGAAATGAGCAGAAGAAGAGGTAGATCAAAATTGAAATGGAAAAAGAAATATAAGAGGATGTAAATTTTTTACATATCAAAAAATGGATGGATGGAGCTAGAAACTGAAAGATATAGTCCACTGTAATTAAGCAAACCATGTGTCTTCACAGGCTGCAGGGGAGTAGGTTCCAAAGTATATGTAGAAGATAATATAGGTATAAGTAAATTTGTTGCAGAATTTGATAGATAACATTAAAATAAGGAGAAAAAACTATGGGCAAACTCCAAATATCGAATAAATTAGAAAATAATCAATTTTACAGTTTCTATATTATTTGCATAGAAAATCCCTAGATAACTCATTCTGTTAACAGTACGTGTGCTCAACGTAAATAAGTACTACAGTGCATTTTAGTGTTTAGAACCGGCTTCATTTGACTGTTGGCTATGCAAGCTATTAATATAATTTAATACATTTATTTTAAATAGAATTTTGTTAATTATAACCGAATTTAACTTAAAAATAAAGATCTGCGTCTTTGTAGATCTGTAATTTTTAAGTTCTAGGTATTTCAGGGATGGTTTTAATTTTTTGTTGTACTCAGAGATCTGAGTTATCGAGTTACACTACCTAAACCACTTATCTATTGATTATAAGAGATCTGTGTTTCTCTAAATCGGTAATTTTCAAGTACTGGGTATCTCAGGCAGTTTTTAAAATGTTTTGTTGTGCTCAGAGGTCTGGGTTTCTCTAGATCAGTAATTTTCGAGTTCTATGTATTTCAGCGATTTTTTAATGATTGGAACAACTCAGAGATTCACTGGCTAACTAGATCTACCATTTTTATGTGTTATTTATGAAAATTTATAAATTTTAATGTTTATATTTGTAATTTATGCCATGAACTCCCATAATTTCTTTAGAAAATTTTTAAAATTGGAGACTCACTAACGGACTAGTCCCTAAAAATTCTTTTATAAGATAAAAAATAGGCTATGGGCGCCATGCGCATAACTTGATAAGTTTTCTTATAGGCAAAATGAGATAACCCCACAGATGGGAGCCGATAATGGTTAATTTTCTTGTTTCCTCCGTCATAGCATATCAAAATAAATAATTGAGTACAGGACTAAACGCAAAGAGAAGTAGCACATTAGTGCTACACCGTTTTAACAAATCTGAAAGCTCATTGTAAGATTATGATTTCAGTTTGTGCAGTATTGCAGTATTGGATAATTTGTAACGGTAGAAAATGGACTAAAAGACTGTCCAATCAAAACCTTGTTTGTGGATTACCCTTAACTGGATCAATGAAAATGGAATAGTGCACTATATTAAAATACCGCAAGAATTTAAGAGTAGAGATGGGTAAAATTTTTGAAATCACAGATCAGATGTTCTACAAGAATGGTAAATGACAACAAAATCAGTCGAAAAAATAGCTTGACAAAATTACATACACTTTAAACAAAACTAATTTCAAATATTAAACTATGTCATACTATGTACCACACTGTATATTACTCGTATATTGCATTCTATAATATATTATTAATATAATATAAACAACCCAAATGAAAGTAATAAACAAATCGTCTGTCACATGGATGATATGTTGAATTACAGCTAAAACCAAAGTTTATTACTCACTAGGTACTTTAGTTTAATGAATCTAACTAAATTCTTAAAGTTCATAGTTGTGGGCAATGGTCATTGTTTTTATAATAAACGGAGCACATATAATTATTAAAACTGAAATTGATTTAAGTTTTATATAGAAATAATTTTTAACAGTAAATCTTCACTTTTATCTTTGGCGAGCACTACTTTATGGCAGAATCAGATTTCTTCGTTGGTATTGCATCTCAAAATCACATAACCGGTATCGACATCAAGTTAGACAGGTAATAAACGATTGAAATGACCCATAAGCACTTAAATTCTCTTGCGACAAATAAAACAAATCAATAGGAATCATCGATAAAGTGCTGACCAAACTTATCACAATGTTTTAATATGAAGACACAAGCCGGTATGCAATTTTAATTAAGAATTAAGAACGTGTTTAAATAAATGTCTCTTGAACATGACACAAGCCAGTATGGATAACAATGAAAACAGCCGCAAACTTGATTAAGATTAATAGAATCGTGCTGTACATAACCATCTTAGACGGGATCTTCTGAGATGAGTTCAAGACCACAATACGAGGGGATAATATGGATTTTCTTCGTAATTGTTGGACAAAGTCTACTGTGAGATTTCAGGTTGAAACTACTGAAGCGCAAAGAATGCTTAAACAAACCACAATAACAACTTCAAGTAATCCATGTTGCCCAAATAGTGATGAGTATAACAAATATCACGACAAATATTCCCATAATCCAAAGATAGATGTTTGACAACCAAAAATTCGGTTAACCCAAATGTATGTAGATGTCATTTTAATTTAGGGAAAAAATGCAAGTAATCTGAAAAAAATGCTGATATTTTTATTTCTAAATCTAAATCTAAAGTAGAAATTATTTACATTTTGGCAAATGGTCATCTCTCAGATACAACTTTTTCATAATTTTGGAACGTTATAGGCTCTATAGATACCTAACTTTAAATTCGATAACCCAATTTTGGTTATATAGACCATTCGTTATAAACCTTTTAGTTTTTATCTGATTTTCAAAATTTGACCATTCAGAAATACTGCAAAACTTGAATGGTAGAAATGACGTTTGCAATTTGTATCGAAAATTTATCTTAAAATTAAAAAAAAAAAAGAAAAATAGATCACTAATAAAGAAAGTATAAAACATACCAATATTATTGATGATTTAAATTATTAAAAATTTATCCTTTTTAATTTTGTTGATTTTGAATTAGGTATTGTCTAAGGAAAGAGAGAGATTGTGCAAATAAAAAAAATTTTTTGTAATGGTTTATTTATGGTGAAGGTGAAGGTTTAATTTTTTGCAACAACGTTTACCATAATTTCAATGCCGAGGACATCGTTTAAAAATGATCTAAAATACAAGTTGGAAATCAAAAGAGAGATTTTTTAATTATCTATAATTATTAATAATTTAAAAAAATTAAAAATTTACAGTTAGGTATATTTTTGTACAGTTATCATCTAGATATACATAGCTATATTATAATCACTTAATATTTCCAAAAATACTTTAGGGCTTACAATATTACCTGATAGTTTGCCAGCCACCTGCTTTTTTTGTTATCAAGTAAAGTCCTTATATGATATTTAACCTTATCGAAAAGAAAAAAAATCAAATTTTTGGATGCTGGTTCAGGAAAAATTCATTTGGATAACAGTTGAGAAAAAAAATTTTTTTTTCGAAAAGGTTAATCAAAATCATATTGACTTTACGACATAGGATTACATGTTTCATATTAGGACGTCACTTTATTATAAAATCATAATAGTGAACTAATGCGCTACTTGGTCATTTTCACGCGGGGTCCAGGGGTGTTTCGGAAAAGATCTCTCAAAGGTAACTAACTAAAATATTGTGGGCTGCCCCCTCTTAGAATGTATTCTCTCTTGTTTTGTTTTATATTTTTTAAATTATTATTACTATATATTATTGGGTTATGGAAACTGATCGTGTCCACAATTAAATTTTTTTTCCCAAACGATTTAAATAATTTTTCCAAAACATTCTGAGACAAAAATTATTTAAAATTGCGAAAAAGCGCGTAATAGTCAGCGCACGTTCACTTTCCAAATTTTTCTATATTACAAAAAATTTAATTTTCGCCTTTAGTCGTTTAGTTTAAAATTAAAAAGGTCACAAAAACACAAATTGCAATTTCACTTTATAGATTTGCTGCATATTTTATTTTTTGTTCTTGGTTAATATTTCGTTAAATTTTGTTTGTCAGATCAGTCGTTTTAATGTAAGAAAAACTTTTTTTTTTATTAATTGAAATGTTAACGGGAAGTTAGTTGCCCCGCGACTGGTCTTTTCTGAAACCATTCGAGTACATGCTTATGCTTATGCCGCTTTTAAAATACACTGCATTTGCTTGACACGCAACATAACATTTCTTTAAAAACTATATTGTCATTTTTGCTTAATGAATGCCGAAATCTTTGCTTTTGCGTTAACTGCTGAATACATCACAACTATCGCTTTTCAAAAATGTCATCAACATTAGCTTTGTTTCTGCAGCAGTTTGAAGCGGTTTGAAACTATCAGACGCACGCGCGAGTTTCAAAACGGTTTGACCTGTTGCAGAAACACAACTATAGTAGCACACTCTACTTGTGACTCTTCTCTACTTACACATTTTAAATGTTTAACTCGTCTACACAAATTTTTCCAATTTTTCTCAAAACCATCACAATAATTTGATGTTATAAATTTTTTACTCAAATCTAAGACATTTTCATCAACATCTAAAACTTTTGGCACTCACATCGCATTATTTAAATTGCGGTATCATCAGATGTAATGTATTCAATAGTACCCAACTTTTTACCATTTTACCTTTCGTGCTCAGAAATATAACGCATGCTAATGCATTCTTTCAAAGTTTTAACAATAATTATTATATCAGTGAGTACTTTTGACTAAATTTCAGTTGGTGTTGCTTGATTAAATATTGTTGTTTTCCCGAAGGTGGAACGACTCGTGCTCAATGGGAGGACGTAACAGGTTCAACACCTTTAACGTTCGTTAACGATTGCGTTTCATTTACGACCACTGTTTCCGCACGTTTTTGGCTCATGGATTGTCGTAATATAGGGGATGCTACCAAAATGGCAACCGAACTTTACAAGTAACCAATTGAATTTTATATGTATACAATTTGTTATAATGAATATTTTAGGGAAGCCATTCACGTTCCCTTTATGGCGAAATTTGTGGTCTTCGCAAAACGTGTGGATCCATTGGAAGCTCGTCTTCGTGTATTTTGCATGACGGACGACAAAGAAGACAAAACTTTGGAACATCAAGAACATTTCACCGAGGTTGCCAAAAGTCGTGACGTTGAGGTAGTAAAGATTTTTTTGTGCTCATTTCATCGTAATGATCTTTTTTTATATTTTAGGTATTGGAAGGAAAGCCTCAATACATTGAATTTGCTGGCAATTTAATTCCAATAACCAAAAGTGGTGAACAGTTGCAATTTTCCTTTAGAGCGTTTAGAGAAAATAGGTTGCCTTTTTCTGTGCGCGTTAAAGATCAACACGCCGAAGCTGTCGGAAGGTGTTTGTTTATGAAGGAAGGAAAAGTGCCTAAAGGTGAACCTCCACAACAACCAATTTGTATTTTAAATATCGTTTTGCCGGATGATATAATTTCGGAAACGATATCACTAACCGACAGTGAATCATGGAAAAAGTCTGGTTACCTCAAAGACGAATACGACTATTACAGGCCTGATCCAAGATTAGCCGATATGAGTAATCTCCTAGGAGAAGATTGGGTGCCTTTGGCTAATCAACTTGGCTTAACTACTTCCGAAATTAACGTAATTAAATCAGAGTATCCAGATAGTGTCGCCAAACAAGCACAGTCAATGCTCAGGATGTGGATATCGCAATCCGGTAATAGGGCACAAACCAATGTTTTAGAAAACGCTTTAGTAAGAATAGGACGTGAAGATATAATACCTCAGTGTCTCAATGTAGAACCTATCGAACCCTTCCAAAAACGCGAAGATATCAATAGGATAACTAAAGAATATTTCGATCGGGACAAATTTATAGATGGAGATGGTAAGTAGAAATCTTTATAATTTAAAACAAAAATTTAACTTTTTTTGCTAGATTCCAGTGGTAGATATAAAGATAAATATTCGGCCGAAGAAAAAATTGTTGACGAAGTTTCGGACGAAGATGAGAACTTTAAAAAGACTGTATCGGAAAGACGAAATTTAATAGAGAAAAGATTATCTGCTGAACGAACTATTCCGGCATCTTCACAAAGAGTTGAAATTGTTCAGGAAATAAGTTCCATTAAGCGTCAAAGTCTTGTCGAGGACAAGATCGCTGAGGTGGAAGAGAAACATCGAACCGAACCGGTGCAAACTATTACCACTAAAACTATTACCACCACTCCAGACGGTAAAATCTATACCGAGACAATCGAACAAACAAAAACCACTAAACCACAAGATGTTCAATTGTCTCAGTTCGATATACCGGAGCACACTGTAGTTACCACAACTACCGAAGTAAGCACAGGAAAAGAAATTCTTGAACCTGTTCAACATATTCCTGATCGACTAGCAGAAAGAAGAGATTCTGACTTATTGGAAGGAGTTACGCAGAGGCTAGAGACAACAAAGAAGTCAGTCCCCAGGATATCAACGGAAAGTGAGTATTAAACATTTTCATTTTATACCTTAATTGGGAGCGGATGTTAAAATGTCCACCAAACATATTATAGATAACATTAAAATAAAGTGAATAAACTATGAGCGAACACTAGAAGAACAACTTCTAGTGAGCGTTGCTACCGACTGTTGGATTGCAGTATCCGTACTGTTAATATCATGATATAAATTTATTTAAAATAGGAATTTGTTAACTTCAGCGGAATTTAACTTAAAAACAATAATCTGTGTTTTAGTAGATCTGTTATTTTCGAGTTTTGTCGGAATCGGGGAAATTTTATAATGAGTTTAATGCTTGTCAAAACGGTCGGGAGCGCCCGAGCGAAGCGAAGCCATGACAAATATTGGATCCAGCCAAAAATATAGTCAGGGGTAATTTTTGAGTGCAAATTATGCCCAAAATCACTTTAATAAAATTAAAACACACCATGGGCGGGGATAATCTTATGGAAACAGCCATACAGTAACCACTTTTTAATTGTACGGTTTTTGGGCTTAATTGCTCGAATTTTTGAATGTTTCACAAATTTTAATATTTATATTCGATATTTACGCCATAATCTATCATAATTTCATTAGGAAATTTTTAATTTCGTGTGGACACTTTAGCATCTATCTCACTTAATTTATTACAAAGGTCTTTTGTATAGAGATTTGGATTATCGAATGGTTAGGGCAGGTTAAAAGTTGCAAAAACCGTTTTAAAATAGGAAAGTTCATAAGTTGTAAAATTTTTGGGTATAGAATAAATAAATAGTTCCATTTGATAGACGTAACCACCAGTGCCGGAAGAAATTGTACATTTTATTTTACAGGATATTTTCTAGCAATACAAAATCGTTTTAGGGATGAAAGTATTAACGTCTTATTATCAATAAATATTATAAACTATTAAAAAAAAACAGTAAAAAACAACAACTAACAGTTAGCCCAAGAAATAAGCAAAAAGACGAAACGCTAAATTTAATTTTAATATTAAATATATTGCTATGCCCCCAACTTTACAAATTTTTCGTAGTTTCATCCACTTGTGAAAATTGCTGAGGTAACACAGATTATTATTTTTAGCTATGAGCTCTTGTAGTTTTTTGAAATCGTAAATTAAAATGCTCATTCTTTGTTACCTTGAATGTGGTATTCAACTTTGGCTTCACGTGTCCGCTCGATTCGCATGTGCTATTCCAGCTGGCTTCAGTACGCCTGGTTAAACAAATTTGCTGCGACGTAATTTAATGCATCGACTAAATTTTCACCAATTCTTCAATTTTATTATTTTGTTTTCACTTCACTTTATTAATTTAAATAAAAACATCAAATCAAATCAACTTAACTTAATTTATTTTATTGATTTTTAAACAATTAACAATTTTAATTTTCATTACCGGAATGATGTTCGTCCGCTCATCTACTCGACGTCAAAGCCTGAGCCCAAGTCTTTCTATTCAAGCCCCACTCTCTTCACTTTTTCAACCTTCGAGCCCTACTCTTTTTTGGTTTTATTTTTCTCCCCACCTTTATTTATACAGCAAATTTAACAAACATTTTTTTATACAATATTATAAATAAATAAATAATAAAACAAATTCAAACTTTAAAATTATTTACAAAATAAACGAAATTAACGTTGTTATGGTTTCGAAACACGACATTTTCTTGTATAATTAATAAATCAGCATAAAATAGTATCAGCCAAAACAAAATGGTAAAACTTATTTCAGAATAGTTGAAAATGTTATATTTATATCAAAATATCAGAAAAATGTCACAGTCTTTTTAGTTCGATGAACTTCTATTAACTTCTTTCAGTTTATTCCATGGTTTATTGCAAAATATTTATATCAGTTAACCGAATATGTATTTCATGAGTTAAAAAATTTCTTTAAGTTGAGTAATTTAAAACAAAACACCGTTTTCTACAGTTTGATTCTATTATTATTATAAGATTAATTTTATATCACATTGAAAATTGAAATTAACATTCAAGTCATAATTTACTTATAAAGACAACAAACTTTTAAAAACAAATAATTAAATAGTTTTTGTCCTTATAAGTAAGTTATGACTTTAATTTTAATTTCAATTTTTATTTAACATGATAAAAATGTAATCTTATAAATATTATTATTATATTTATCACAGAGTAACTTATGCTTTAAAACCGTTGCATTCGCTTCCTTTATTTTTTTAAAATATAAATTTGAAATCTAAACTCCAGGATACAGGGAAAAGTATGTTAGCTTAAATAAATATACAGTTGTTCAGTTCTTTTTAATTACTAGGGTAATTAAGTTTTAAATCGTCTATAGCTTCCAAACATTCTAGTTTTTTAATTTTTAAATAAATAAGGAAATAGGGATTGTATTAATCCTATCATGCGCGTCATTTATTAATTTGCTGTTCATGGAACCGTAGTTCTAAACTTAGACACCGATAAAAAACTAGATGGCGTCAACCGAATTATAATTTGTGTTTTTAAGCCAAAGGAATCTCATTAAATATATCGACTTTCACGTAACAAATTAATTCAATTAATTTTAAGCTTAATTATTTTGTATAAAAAAAAACTCTTTATGGTTTTTAAAGGTTATGAGCGCCTGCGCGCTGGATCGCGCGTACCTTTTTTGAAATGACATAATTGACCGAATTGAAAAATGACTTAAATAATAAAAATAATAAAATAAATTACAAAATTAAATTTTTTATTTTTTATTCTTTAAGAAAAACCTTGATAATAAAATAATAATAACCTAGTTTTGCTAAGTTAAAAATAACTATAAATAAAAAAAATGTCATGCTCTTAGCCAGATACTGAATAAATTTGAAGCGAAGTTAATTATGCATTCGTGTAACCACACTAACCTGCCCACACAATAAATTAATACCTAGTATGTAATTAATTCGTGTGTTTGAGTCATTAATTATAGCTTCTAGATATGTTTATTTTCAATGAAAATGAAAGTATTCTGATTTGGAACTAAACAATATTTTTAGTTTTTTTTTTAATTTAAAAAAAATATTAAACTATTTAAATTATAACTTTTTTTTGGACGTATTATTAAAAAATTGTTTGTTTTACTTTTTCTATTTATACATTTTTTTATATATATTTTTTGTAATGCTTCATTAAAGTAATTCACTTTAATGATCTGCATAAAAACTGTATTATTAATTAAAACGTGACGCGTTATTTGGATTAACGAGGTTTATGATATCGTCTAAATTTATCTGTTTTATTTGGTAATTAAATTTGTTTGCTAAACAATAAACAAATTAATAACAATTTTTCGAAACACACTATTAAAAAGTATTTAAATAAAATTTCAAAATATTTTCAAAATTTTGAAAAATTTCTTATACTTGTTAAAGCAACGAGCTTAAATTTTATTTTGTTAATTTAACTTAATATACCATTGTTAAATAATTCGTTAGCGGTAATCTGTAGATTAAAGGCCTAAATAAACTAAGCGGTTTTTAAATAGTTTTCTGCTAAAACACACACGTGGCTGGAGTCTTATCAGGCGTTGCTCTTGCCGAGCCGTACCTTTGTCTCGACATTTGAAGTGTTTTATTGCTCCCAGTGTACGTTTCTTATTTTGCGTAGGCAGGCGTGTTCGAAGTATTGAATATTTGACATCAAGGACTATATTTGAAATTTAAATCAAGACTATAATTAATTATTAAAACAAATAAAAGCCTCAGCAGAGTTGTATAAGGCTTTAATCAACGTACTACAAGCCGGCTACCGGCTCCGCCGACTACACTGGTGTGAACTGAAGTTAATATCTAGTAAGGTTAGCACCCTACTAGAATATAAGCAAGTGCTCATGTGTAAAACCATAAATGCCCGGTATACACTTGGTATATCACATGTACCATTAAGAAGGGTGCTTACACACGGTTATTTCAAGTTTGTGAGTCAGACTACCAACATTGATCACACAATTTACATATTTTTGATGACAAACTAAAATTGAGTGGGTGTAGGATATGATATATACTAAAATGCACATATTGCTATCTCCTTTTATCAACAACTGGGGAATAACATTTAAAACACAATAGAGTTTAGAGCAGATGTCACTGATAGCTGTATCATGTCATATCAGGTATGGCTTACGCAAGAATAAAAGGTTGACTGTGCTCACATGCTTAATAGTGAGTTAAGAACTACAATTTTTGTAAGTTGTATGTACTTACAAAATAGTAAATACAACAAAAACTAAGATTTTGTATTGCTTAGGAAGTACCCTGTATATGAAGCATAAATCTTTTTAAGTAAGTAGGCCAAAGAGATTTTTCCGTTTTTACTCTTGGTTAAGCTAATTTCCTAGTCAGTAGGGTCTAAGGGTATGAGCTTATAATTAGTTAACCTTTACAAAAAAACATGTTTTTTTCTATAGCAGATGTTTAAGTGCAGTTGGTTCGACTAAAAATAATAGAACAAGTGACACTTTAACAACAAGAGCATATAAAGTTTCATGTTAACAGCAAAGTTAAATTAAGTACTCGAAAATACTATTGAAATTGCTAATTATATTTGATTTAAGGTAAAATAAAAATCCAAGTTTTCGACTTTCAGATGGAAGCGAAGTGTTAAAAATTAGTCTATTCAAAATAATTTTTTACCGGTTGATCCTACGGCACATATTTTCAAAGAATAAACTTGAAGATCTAAAAATTCAATACATTATTTTACAAAACTTTTTTTTTTCTAAGTATTAATATGTATAACGAGTTACAGCGGTTGAAAGATGCCAATTTGTTCAACTTTTCCAATTTTCGTTATTTCTAGCAAATTTTTTATTAATTATTTCATTTATTTATATGCCTAAACCGTGCAGTTGACAAACATTATTATTATTATTTTGGTAAGTTTAATCTACAGATATTCCAGTTTGCGATATCAGAAGTCTAAATGACGCTGGAGTCAGGCGGAAGTTGTTAGACTCGAATCCTTTCAGGATTAAATTATAGCTTTCTTCTTCTTTTTGATAAAGAAAAAAAAATTTTTTTATTTTAGCCTTCGTCCTCAATGTCATCTGCTAACAAGTTCTAACCTTGATCAGCATTTCTTCGAGCTGAATTCAGTGCAATTGATTCAGATTCCTAAATTTTTTGGATTTTATACTATTTTTTACTTTATAGTAGTACGTCAATGCTATTATGTAATATCCTTTGTTGATGGTAAAAAAACAAGATTGATTATTGTTGTTGATGTTGAAAAATGTTGAAGACGAACTTCTTCCAAGGTTACTTCTTGAAAATAATGAGGAAGCGTATTCTATCGTCTGCGTAGTTTTCTAGTTTGGCATAGTTTGTAGATGACAATAATGGTATACAGTCTTGTTTCCATGGACAATCGAACAAAATTTTGGGTTTACTTCTTTTTGATGTCGTTTAATTTTCTCTCACATTTCAGGTATTTTGTCTTATCACAGTTTATAATTAAATCTATTTTCCCTGCTGATCTTTCTATGCCTTGAAAAACCTCGATCATTCCATATTTTGTTCTTGAGATAATTACATCATCTGCGTAAGCAATTATCTTTGTCTCTTTATTTATTACTTTGTCTCTGCACTGAGTACTTCTGATTATTTTCTCTAATTTTCGATATATTAAACGGATCTTCAGACAAGGCATCGTCTTGTCATATTCCGTAGTTCATGATGAAATTATCTGTCTTCTCTGTTGTTTACACCCTGGACGTTGTCTGCTCGATAATTGACTCAAAAGAATTATTAGTTTCAAAACAACTTTATGAAAAAGATAACATCCACCCACAATATTGGATTATTGATCCAGTTCCTTCTGGAAGTTGTGAGAATTCTAATTTAAGATAATCCTTCGAATCGGCGTCGGATGTCTTCGCAAAACACATTCTCTGGAATAGCATTAGTTCTTTCGCCCACTTCTATGTAACTATCGATAAAAAAAAATGAGAAATTAAAAAAGCAATTTGAACAAATGTATATTTTTCCGCCGCGGTAGCTTATTATAATATATTAAATTTGTACAAAAAATATTTAATAAAAAAAAATGTAAAAAATTTTGTCCTCTTCAAGTTTGTTTCTAAGTAGGTATTTTAGCCATAGGATCAACCGTTGAGGAGTTATTTAGAGAAAAATAGTCTATCTATAAATCGGTTTTAGATCATCTCGAGACATTTTGTGATGCTTGGATTACATCTAGGTTTTTTAAGTAAATATATTGTAATGACCCTCAAAATTTTTCGAGCCCCACGTCTAGTCGACATTTAATGAGATGATCCAAGCTATGCAAATCTATAAAATTTTCTTAATTCTAAAATTATTCTTCTTTGCCCGATGTACATCCATTATTTATTATAGCTATGAGCTCTTGTGTTGAAGTTAAAATTGTAAATTAAAAATGCTCAACTTTTACCTTGTAATGTGTGGACTTGCAAGCGCACGTGCACGCTCCGCATGTGGTATTGCAGCTAGTCTAACAAATTTGCTGCAACGTAATTTTACACATTTACCAAAAATTATCACAAATTTTTCAACTTTTCCAATTTATTTACCAATTTGCACTTTACCACAATTAAAACAAAAACATCTACTCAACTTAAGTTATTTTATTAATTTTTAAACAATTAACAATTTACATTTTTATTGCGGGAATGATGTTCGTCCGCTAGTCTACTCGACGTCAAGCCGTCAGCCCAAGTGTCTTGAACAACCTTCAATCCCTACTCTCTTACTTTTTATTTTTCCCACCTTATTTACAGCTAAAATTTAACTATTTTACACAACATGATACAAATAAACAATAACACAAAATTAAACTTTAAAATTATTTTTCAAAACAATAAAATTAATGTTGTTATGGTTTTCGAAACACGACAATATGTTTTTATGCGTGACAGGGATCTAGCCTGTCGTCTCAACCCCCAACTTAGATGACCTTTGTTTTCAGATTGATATTAGACTTTAGATCGGAGCAGTGCATCCGACGTCATAACAGTAGGCTTTACGCTGTACTGCTGGTTTTTAAAAAAAGAAAAATTTTAGTACTCCCTCAAGGTCAAAAACTTGGATTTTTTATCAGAATATTCCAATCTAAACATCATACATATTTTGTAGGGTAAAAATCCTTATTGGCTGGATTATTTTACAGTTAAATATCGGATGTTTTTATGTTAAATTGTTCCTATTGAAGACTTTTTTATAGTTAAAAAATCGATTTTACAGCAATACTTATTAGACATTTTTTGTTGCAAATTTTATTGCCTTCATTTTTGTTTATATACATTTTTCTATTTTGTTGCAAAGAATTTGTAACAAAGAATGTTTCATAAGTATTGCTGTAAAATTAATTTTTATATGACAAAAAGTCATTAAAAACACAATCTAGTAGCTTAGTCGATTAGAAAATACACGCCTGCCCGTTCCCCTTTTCGAACCACGCTACACCACTGTTATTCTAATATAATTTATTATGATAATAAGAAATGATTTTGGAAAATTTAGAAACACTTTTTTTTAGGTCCATATTCGCCAAAGCTGTCCAAAACGCCGCCACCCAGCCCTGCGGATTTCATTCTACGAGAACGAGCCGCCACTGTCCAAGGTAGGATTTTGAAATTTTTAATCTTGTAATAGAGCTTATATATTGAAAATATATAAAAGTGACTCAAAATATATTTTTGAAAAATTATAACAACTATTGAGCGTTAAAATAAAAGTATGTTTTGAGCAAAAATGTGGCATATCATTAAAAAATAAAAATTTTGTATGTACCAATTAGATGACACGCCTTAAAGGAAACCTAGCTAGTGTTTACAGATTAAACACAAAACTTCTCCATTTACATAGTATTTAAATAACATTACCTTGTGTGAAATTTAAATACGTCCTTGTAAATTCACTCATCAAGTGAATTAATATGGTAGAAATGCATACAATGTGAATGTAAAATCAATTTAAAATAAATATTCAGGAATGTTGGAGTGGTACCAGGTGCCTACCGAAATTTTCGCTACTAGCCATGGACCCGGGGCTTAAAATAAAATTGTTAAATTTCAAAATTTCAAAAATTTTTGCATAGCTTTCTTGTATCTTTCGGATTGAAAAATCAAAAGTGAAAGTTGTAAAAAATTTGTGACGAGGCCTCGTATAGTTTTAAAGAAATTGCTTTCAATTAATATTAGTACTATTTTGGATAATAGATTTTATGAGATCAGCGTTATTTACGTATCAATTTCATTGTTGTTTATAAATTATTATACGTTATTTGTAATGGTTATTTATAGACGAAATTCTTTTTACCTACGTAATATTAAAATATTGGTTGTTTCATCATAATATGCTAACGTCTCATATTCGCTATATGTGACGATGTTTTCTTAAGTATCGTATGGCTTCTTAATGCGATTAAATTTCCATCGGGAATGGAAAACTAATTCGAAAAACTTTAGTATCGGCGCGATTTTTCATGCGGTTTACACGTATGTTTTGTGATTTTTGTCACTGCGGTAAGCAAATTTTTTATTTTTATAATTTAAATTAAATCGCCATGTACTTAAACTACTTTACTACAAACTTATGTAATACAAAAATGATATGCCACATTGATATGGGGTTTGCAACCGGTACAGAAAGTTTAGATGGAATAGAAATAGATATAAAAATTTATGAAATGCAATTTGTAAATAGAAAAATTGTATCTCATCCCTCTACCCTTTAATCCCTCCAAATAAAATAAACAAATAACAACAAAACACTAACCCAAATGTGCTAAAAAATTAATGCTTAGCGTTTGCAAAATTAACCTCACTTGATGGTATTTAAAAGATAAAACTAACAGAAAATAAATCATCTCCAAAAATGGGCGATATTTACAAGCGCGATGAAAAAATCGTTCTTCTAAAAACTTAAAATGTCCCCCAATTTTAAATAAACCGCTCGATTGCCTGCTTGCGCGCTTTATGTTGATAGCAACTTTTTTTTAAATCGGCACAATTTTTTTTATTGCACAATCGCTTCACACACTATTTATCATTCTTCCAGTGGCGTAGCAATTTAAATTGTTACGTCACTCGAGTCACTGACGTGGTGTAACGGCCGTGACGGGGCCCGGCCACTCAATGTACATATTTTCTTGTGAGCCGCTTGTTACGCCACTGCTTTACGCTTTTTAAAATAGCATGCACTATAAAACAGTTTTGAGTGACAAATTTTGTAAATATGCTTCCCCAAGTTTCTTATTAAAACCAGTGGCGTAACTAATTCATACTTTTTATCAGTTTTTAGTTGCGCCTGTGTATGTTGAGCTTGTAATGTACGAGTGAACTTTTTGTTGGACATGGATAACTAACATTTCATTGATTTCTTTTAATGTCTTGTAATCCATATCTATATTAATCTGCGCATATTTAGTTGTTGAAAATTGGAACGGAATCCTTCCAAAAGCTTTTCCCACTTTTGGCAAAACCAAGGGGAAGTTTCGGTTTCTCTCGAGTTGGCGGCTTCCTAATTGTCTTTTTGAACGTAAAATCTTTACTTCCATAAGGAGGACCACCCCGATTATTTTACTTTTTGAAAACTTCCTATGGTTATTTCCGTTATAATTTGATCGAGAGCAATTGCGAATAACTTCCCTAGGGTTAAAACAACTAAGTATGCGTTAACTGCATCACATTCATAATACTACACACTTAATCGTAATAAAACATTTCAAATTTGAATGTGCTTTAAAAGAAAAACTCAAATGCCAAATGCAGCTAACTAAAAATAAATTTCAAATTTGAAATAATTTTCCCAATCCTGGCTCCCGCTTTCTAAGATATACAGTAGTAGAGTAAATTCCTGCAGCTTGATGGACCGTATTGCAAACTCCATTGTCAAATAGGAAAGAAACGGAGAAACTGTAAATAATTTATTCATTAAATGTACAGTGCTGTATGCATGGTGTTGTTCCACCCACACTTATTTTTGGATATTGATTTTGATAATTATTTATTTTATTTTCATTAAAACCATTCTCATATTCAAGGGTAATAGTGGGTGGGCAGGATTTCAGAGAGTCTCTCCGGGCATTGGGCGTCATATAGCAAAGGCTATATTAAGGTCAGTGTGGAAATTGGCTCTGGGGGAAAGTAAATTGAGGTTTTCCAAATTTTTCATTTCGATTAGTTCTAACGGTGGCTTTAATTTATTTTTCCTTCGTGCTTTAGAATTATTTTGGGTATTGCTAATTGATGACGTGACTTACTGACATTTTGCTTTGAAAATACGGAACGTTGCTGTCGTAGATAGATGCTTTCCGAAACGCGGAATGTCTAGCTGGCTTTTAATTATATACATAAATATGAGAAATGGCTGTCGACTCTCCTCATCCTCCACTATTTCCATTCCATACATTCATACACAATTCATTAATATTGAGGGAATGTGCTGAATGACAATAGTGCGAACCCCTCTTGTGATTTATTTTCTGATGTAAAAATAATTGGATAGTAGTTTGCACTTTTGCGTTTTGTTCGAAACGCAAATATTTACACACGTTTACACTATAAATGATAATTTGACCTTTATTAAGTCTCATACACTATGCGACTTTAGTTCCTATTCCTGACATGTGTCCTTACGTCAACAGCCACCGCGTCGCCGCAAGACGACGATGACTCTTTGGACACCGATGGTTTCCGCGACGACCAATACCTTATAGAAACTCCTTCTTCTGGAAAAGATGCTGCCGACCCTTATCGTAACGATTTTCATTACGACCGACCGACCATTGGTGTCGAAGATGTGGAAGTACAAGACGTCACAAATTTAGACGACGCTTGCAAGTACTACACGACACAAATGTTATCCGGACAGCGCAAACGTCTTGCTTCGACCGAAGATCTTGACACCGATAACCTCGTCAATCCCGAACTGAATAGTGATGTAGTGAAAGAAACTACCTCTTTGTTATTGCCTTCCAAGCCAGTTGATTATTCCGATTTAACTGGTGTTATACGTATAGGTTTAGATAGTTATAAAATTATCGAATGTGATTCCGAGCGGCCTTCCATGCTAAAAATAAAAAGTTTGATTTCGCCCGAAGAAAAAGGTGCTAAAGACTCCAAGAGAAAAGAAGACTGGCAAAGTAAAGAAGTTAGGAGAGTTGTAAGACTTCATGGTGGTGCCGATAAAGGCGACATGGACGATATTGTATATCTTACGACAAAATCTAACAATGCCGACGATATTACTGTGACACAAACTGTAAATACGCAAATTACTCACGGCGACATTTTAACCTCAAATAGATCCTTCGAACTGACTAAATCAGACGAACATCCATCTGCAACTCTTCGTACTGAAACTAGCGAAATGACTGAAATTACTAACTTAGACGATAAAACTAATATAGGCATTCCATTTGACTTAAAAACCTTTTCCCGAGACGAACATATAACTCACATTACCAGAGGCACATCGCCCATGGATAAAAAGGGAATCAACGAAACCCCCGAACAGTCGCCCATAACGGCCGGAAAAAAGGGAGTTCCAACTTTAGAATTAGTAATAGGACATAAGGAAGTGCGCACACGCGAAGCTTCCGCAATTGCAGAAAACAGATTAACCCTATATGGAAATAAAGATGTTGAAATATCCATCAAGTCAAGATCCCATATATCCGTAACTACCACTAGACGTGATCATTCTGGAACGGAAACCTCGGAGAGGGTTGACGTCGGAATGAACGCCAGCGCGCAAACAAGAGAATCGCGTGTTCCGCAACCAGAAGAAATGCTATCACCGACCAAAGATCACGACTTATACATTATCCCTCCTGTCGATGTTATGACAGAAACCCCGCTTAAAAAGCGGGAGGAAACTGTAAATTTCAGCGGTACACAACAGGTATACACTTACGAAGCTAGGGCAACTAATCTTGATTCCGTAATGGATTCCCCTGCTTCGGAAGAAAGTATTTCCCATCACATTACCGATACGGGTATCTCCCTAACCAGAGGAACCATCACCGATACCATAACTAGCTCTATAAAACATCCAGTTGGGCACGGCTTTATAACAGGTCCCCTAACCACTGGCTTCATCTCGGACACCACCGAACAAGAAGAAAACGAATTAACAGATGCAGGGCTCAGCCCGATTCAAGCAGATGAAGTTCTTATGATTCCAACCGACATTGACTTAGAAGGAACGATCCACTTCACCAACATCGGTACAAGCCCAATTGAATTTCCAATGGACACTTCCGATGCAGCTACTCTGACTGATAAAATTGAAACAAAAGATGCATCCAACAGTCCTACACGTCCGGATGATAAAGATGATGATCATCTTGACGACGATGAATTTTTATCTAAATCTTCTAAGTTGGGAGATGTTAAAGCTAAAATTAAATTGATAGAAGAGCAAGTTTCGAAGTCTCCTTCGCATTTAGAATTTATAAAAAGAAAAAAGGAGTTCGTAGATTCGGAAGACGAAATATCAAGTATTAAAGAAGAAGAAGAAGCTTTCAGAGGTTCTACAGAAACTTTAGCTCAATTAGAGGACGATATAAAATATATGACTGATTTTGACAAAATGGAACCGTACACTGTAGAAACTTTTTCGGAAGCACATAGTAAATCCGAAGATACTTCAAAACCACATTCTACTTCATCGCACGTTAAAAGTATTGGTCCAAAAATTGCCGAGCTGCAAAAAATATTTTCTCAATCAAGTGATTATGAAGATATAGTAGACGATAATAAATTTGTACAAAAGAATATTAAAACAGCATCGTTAGTAGAAACTTGGTCTATGGGTTCATTGCCACCAAAAGAGGAGGAACAAGAAACATCGGAAGTTGTACCACGTATATCCGATGTGATAAAGTCAATAGAGAAACGAATAGCAACTGAGGTGTCAGAAAAAATCATCCCGGTTTCAAAGCCCATTACCAAACTTAAATTTGTTTACAAAGAAGACAAATCTACTACTCAAGATTACGATATTACAGACAAGGAAGATGATCAAGCAATAGATCAAACAGATGATGGAAAACAGGAAACGAATTTTGAATTTAAAACAGTTAAAGATGCGGCTCTTATGTTTGAAGAAATAATAAGTAAATCATCTAAGGAAGGTACACCTGTGAAGAAATCTAAAGTGCCCGTTCTTCCTAGAGAAATTGTAACTTCAGCTAAAGAAGAAATCTTAACCGAAGCTCCTACACCGGAAAGAAAGCAAATATTTCCTCAAGAAATTTCACTGCCCGAAGAAGAATTAATAAGACGTAGGTCTTTAATTGAAGAACAAATATTATCCGAAGAAGCGATTACAACTCATCGTAAATTAATAACGCCGACCGAAGACCAACTTCAACAATCTAGAGATCAACAAGTTGAAGAACCGGTTTGTAAAAAACTTACAGTGAAACATAAAAAACCAATTCCAAAATGTGCAGTTTTTAAAGTTGTTTCACCTGAAACAATGCTAAGTCTTACCGATATAGAGCATCCTCCCCTAAGTCCTGATATTCAAGTAGCTGTAGAAGAGTCATTAACTGAAGGAATGATTATAGCTCATCGAGAATCACTAACGCCCACTGAGGTAGATCTACTAAAATCTGTAGATATGCCAAGTGATGAACCAATTTGTAAAAAAATTACAGTGAAACACAAAAAACCAATTCCAAAATGTGCAGTTTTCAAAGTTGTTTCACCTGAAGAAATGCAAGGTTTAGTAGATGCAGAGCATCCTTATATAAGTTCTGATAATGAAGTACCCGAAGAAGTGATTGTAACTCATGAAAAATCAGTAATGCATACTGAAATAGAAAATTTAAAATTTGCAGATATCCCAACCGACGAACCGATTTGTAAAAAACATACAGTGCAACACAAAAAACCAATTCCAAAGGGCACAATTTTTAAAGTTGTTTCTCCCGATGAAATGTTAGGTTTATCAGATGCCGGGCTTCGTCAATTTATTTCTGATAGCGAAGTTGCTGTGAAAGAGCATACAGAATTCGTATCAAGTGTTCCAAAAGAAATTACGCCAACATCTGATGAAGTGCTAGAAGACCCCTACGTTAAAGTTATAGTAATGAACGGACAGATTCCCAATTTAACCCAAAAACTTAGAGATGAACAACAAATCTTACAAATAACTTCTGCAACACCGGATGACTTAAATACAGACACCTGTAATCAATATAACAAAGAAGATACAGCAATCGACGGTTTTTACGGTCCCGCAGAAGAACAGAAAAAATTTATCAAACAAATAGATATCTTAAAGTCAGAAGAAGTATCCAGCAAGAGTACTGACACTGTATCTACTATGGAATCAAATCTACAGCTTGATAGAAAAGATTTAAAAAATACTTACTTTATAAAATCTGAGGAAGGACCATTTGCCACCGAAGTTATTATCACTACTACCGAAAAATTATTAAACAATAAAAGTACTAAATTAACCGATATAAACGTTACCGACACTGACACACATATTAGTAAACACATAGATAAACCAACAACTCCAGGGGATCGTATAACTACGCCAACTGAAAAATCAGAAACTATTAAGGATGCAGAGCTTAAGGATCCAGTTCACGAGAAAGACGAACCTGAAGTTGATGCAATAATTTCTGAAGATAAACCAGCATTACTTCCTAAAGAACCTGCTGATAAAATACCTGTAGACAAATTAAAACCTAAAGACATAACAGTTGACCGTAAAATAATAACCCATGAAATAATAACCCACGAAATAGTTACTCACAAAACAATTGACGAAACAGCCGAGGTAGTTAAAGATGAGCCCGTAAATGAACCTGAAATTAGCAAGGTTAAAGCTCTTAAGGTTATCGACGATGGTCAGCAGGAACCTGAAACAGTAACAAAAATTACCGAAGAGAAACCATCCGATTTACCCCAGAAACCTACCGCGATATCACCCAAAGATGAACTTATCACTAAGGCCATTACAAGTGATCAAAAAGTTCTTGAAGATAAACCCACAGAAATCATTACTACGCCAACTGAGAAACCAGAAACTATTAAGGATGCAGAGCTTAAGGCTCCAGTTGACGAGAAAGACGAACCTGAAGTTGATGCAAAACTTTCTGAAGATAAACCAGCATTACTTCCTAAAGAACCTGCTGATAAAATAGCTGTAGACGAATTAAAACCTAAAGACATAACAGTTGACCGTAAAATAATAACCCATGAAATAATAACCCGCGAAATAGTTACTCACAAAACAATTGACGAATCAGCCGAGGTAGTTAAAGATGAGCCCGTAGAAGAACCTGAAATTAGTAAGGTTAAAGATCTTAAGGTTATCGACGATGGTCAGCAGGAACCTGAAACAGTAACAAGAATTACCGAAGAGAAACCATCTGATTTACCCCAGAAACCTACCGCGATATCACCCAAAGATGAACTTATCACTAAGGCCATTACAAGTGATCAAAAAGTTCTTGAAGATAAACCCACAGAAATCATTACTACGCCAACTGAGAAACCAGAAACTATTAAGGATGCAGAGCTTAAGGCTCCAGTTGACGAGAAAGACGAACCTGAAGTTGATGCAAAACTTTCTGAAGATAAACCAGCATTACTTCCTGAAGAACCTGCTGATAAAATACCTGTAGACGAATTAAAACCTAAAGACATAACAGTTGACCGTAAAATAATAACCCATGAAATAATAACCCGCGAAATAGTTACTCACAAAACAATTGACGAAACAGCCGAGGTAGTTAAAGATGAGCCCGTAGAAGAACCTGAAATTAGTAAGGTTAAAGATCTTAAGGTTATCGACGATGGTCAGCAGGAACCTGAAACAGTAACAAGAATTACCGAAGAGAAACCATCCGATTTATCCCAGAAACCTACCGCGATATCACCCAAAGATGAACTTATCACTACGACCATTACAAGTGATCAAAAAGTTCTTGAAGATAAACCATCACAAATCATTACTACGCCAACTGCAAAGCCAGAAATTACTAAGGATCCAGAGCTTAAGGCTCCAGTTGACGAGAAAGACGAACCTAAAGTTGATGCAAAAATTTCTGAAGATAAACCAGCATTACTTCCTAAACAACCTGCTGATCAAATAACTGTAGAAGAATTAAAACCTAAAGACATAACAGTTGACCGTAAAATAATAACCCATGAAATAATAACCCGCGAAATAGTTACTCACAAAACATTTGACGAAACAGCCGAGGTAGTTATAGATGAGCCCGCAGTTGAAACTGAAATTAGCAAGGTTAAATATCTTAAGGTTATCGACGATGGTCAGCAGGAACCAGAAACAATAACAAAAATTACCGAAGAGAAACCATCCGATTTACCTCAGAAACCTACCCCGATATCACCCAAAGATGAACTTATCACTAAAGCCATTACAAGTAATCAAAAAGTTCTTGAAGATAAACCCACAGAAATCATTACTACGCCAACTGAGAAACCAGAAACTATTAAGGATGCAGAGCTTAAGGCTCCAGTTGACGAGAAAGACGAACCTGAAGTTGATGCAAAACTTTCTGAAGATAAACCAGCATTACTTCCTAAAGAACCTGCTGATAAAATACCTGTAGACAAATTAAAACCTAAAGACATAACAGTTGACCGTAAAATAATAACCCATGAAATAATAACCCGCGAAATAGTTACTCACAAAACAATTGACGAAACAGCCGAGGTAGTTAAAGATGTGCCCGTAGAAGAACCTGAATTTAGTAAGGTTAAAGATTTTAAGGTTATCGACGATGGTCAGCAGGAACCTAAAACAGTAACAAGAATTACCGAAGAGAAACCATCCGATTTACCCCAGAAACCTACCGCGATATCACCCAAAGATGAACTTATCACTAAAGCCATTACAAGTAATCAAAAAGTTCTTGAAGATAAACCCACAGAAATCATTACTACGCCAACTGAGAAACCAGAAACTATTAAGGATGCAGAGCTTAAGGCTCCAGTTGACGAGAAAGACGAACCTGAAGTTGATGCAAAAATTTCTGAAGATAAACCAGCATTACTTCCTAAAGAACCTGCTGATAAAATAGCTGTAGACGAATTAAAACCTAAAGACATAACAGTTGACCGTAAAATAATAACCCATGAAATAATAACCCGCGAAATAGTTACTCACAAAACAATTGACGAAACAGCCGAGGTAGTTAAAGATGAGCCCGTAGAAGAACCTGAAATTAGTAAGGTTAAAGATCTTAAGGTTATCGACGATAGTCAGCAGGAACCTGAAACAGTAATAAGAATTACCGAAGAGAAACCATCTGATTTACCCCAGAAACCTACCGCAATATCACCCAAAGATGAACTTATCACTAAGGCCATTACAAGTGATCAAAGAGTTCTTGAAGATAAACCCACAGAAATCATTACTACGCCAACTGAGAAACCAGAAACTATTAAGGATGCAGAGCTTAAGGCTCCAGTTGACGAGAAAGACGAACCTGAAGTTGATGCAAAAATTTCTGAAGATAAACCAGCATTACTTCCTAAAGAACCTGCTGATAAAATACCTGTAGACAAATTAAAACCTAAAGACATAACAGTTGACCGTAAAATAATAACCCATGAAATAATAACCCGCGAAATAGTTACTCACAAAACAATTGACGAAACAGCCGAGGTAGTTAAAGATGTGCCCGTAGAAGAACCTGAATTTAGTAAGGTTAAAGATTTTAAGGTTATCGACGATGGTCAGCAGGAACCTGAAACAGTAACAAGAATTACCGAAGAGAAACCATCCGATTTACCCCAGAAACCTACCGCGATATCACCCAAAGATGAACTTATCACTAAAGCCATTACAAGTGATCAAAAAGTTCTTGAAGATAAACCCACAGAAATCATTACTACGCCAACTGAGAAACCAGAAACTATTAAGGATGCAGAGCTTAAGGCTCCAGTTGACGAGAAAGACGAACCTGAAGTTGATGCAAAAATTTCTGAAGATAAACCAGCATTACTTCCTAAAGAACCTGCTGATAAAATACCTGTAGACAAATTAAAACCTAAAGACATAACAGTTGACCGTAAAATAATAACCCATGAAATAATAACCCGCGAAATAGTTACTCACAAAACAATTGACGAAACAGCCGAGGTAGTTAAAGATGAGCCCGTAGAAGAACCTGAAATTAGTAAGGTTAAAGATCTTAAGGTTATCGACGATAGTCAGCAGGAACCTGAAACAGTAACAAGAATTACCGAAGAGAAACCATCTGATTTACCCCAGAAACCTACCGCGATATCACCCAAAGATGAACTTATCACTAAGGCCATTACAAGTGATCAAAAAGTTCTTGAAGATAAACCCACAGAAATCATTACTACGCCAACTGAGAAACCAGAAACTATTAAGGATGCAGAGCTTAAGGCTCCAGTTGACGAGAAAGACGAACCTGAAGTTGATGCAAAACTTTCTGAAGATAAACCAGCATTACTTCCTAAAGAACCTGATGATAAAATACCTGTAGACAAATTAAAACCTAAAGACATAACAGTTGACCGTAAAATAATAACCCATGAAATAATAACCCGCGAAATAGTTACTCACAAAACAATTGACGAAACAGCCGAGGTAGTTAAAGATGTGCCCGTAGAAGAACCTGAATTTAGTAAGGTTAAAGATCTTAAGGTTATCGACGATGGTCAGCAGGAACCTGAAACAGTAACAAGAATTACCGAAGAGAAACCATCCGATTTACCCCAGAAACCTACCGCGATATCACCCAAAGATGAACTTATCACTAAAGCCATTACAAGTGATCAAAAAGTTCTTGAAGATAAACCCACAGAAATCATTACTACGCCAACTGAGAAACCAGAAACTATTAAGGATGCAGAGCTTAAGGCTCCAGTTGACGAGAAAGACGAACCTGAAGTTGATGCAAAACTTTCTGAAGATAAACCAGCATTACTTCCTGAAGAACCTGCTGATAAAATACCTGTAGACGAATTAAAACCTAAAGACATAACAGTTGACCGTAAAATAATAACCCATGAAATAATAACCCGCGAAATAGTTACTCACAAAACAATTGACGAAACAGCCGAGGTAGTTAAAGATGAGCCCGTAGAAGAACCTGAAATTAGTAAGGTTAAAGATCTTAAGGTTATCGACGATGGTCAGCATGAACCTGAAACAGTAACAAGAATTACCGAAGAGAAACCATCCGATTTATCCCAGAAACCTACCGCGATATCACCCAAAGATGAACTTATCACTACGACCATTACAAGTGATCAAAAAGTTCTTGAAGATAAACCATCACAAATCATTACTACGCCAACTGCAAAGCCAGAAATTACTAAGGATCCAGAGCTTAAGGCTCCAGTTGACGAGAAAGACGAACCTAAAGTTGATGCAAAAATTTCTGAAGATAAACCAGCATTACTTCCTAAACAACCTGCTGATCAAATAACTGTAGAAGAATTAAAACCTAAAGACATAACAGTTGACCGTAAAATAATAACCCATGAAATAATAACCCGCGAAATAGTTACTCACAAAACATTTGACGAAACAGCCGAGGTAGTTATAGATGAGCCCGCAGTTGAAACTGAAATTAGCAAGGTTAAATATCTTAAGGTTATCGACGATGGTCAGCAGGAACCAGAAACAATAACAAAAATTACCGAAGAGAAACCATCCGATTTACCTCAGAAACCTACCCCGATATCACCCAAAGATGAACTTATCACTAAAGCCATTACAAGTAATCAAAAAGTTCTTGAAGATAAACCCACAGAAATCATTACTACGCCAACTGAGAAACCAGAAACTATTAAGGATGCAGAGCTTAAGGCTCCAGTTGACGAGAAAGACGAACCTGAAGTTGATGCAAAACTTTCTGAAGATAAACCAGCATTACTTCCTAAAGAACCTGCTGATAAAATACCTGTAGACAAATTAAAACCTAAAGACATAACAGTTGACCGTAAAATAATAACCCATGAAATAATAACCCGCGAAATAGTTACTCACAAAACAATTGACGAAACAGCCGAGGTAGTTAAAGATGTGCCCGTAGAAGAACCTGAATTTAGTAAGGTTAAAGATTTTAAGGTTATCGACGATGGTCAGCAGGAACCTGAAACAGTAACAAGAATTACCGAAGAGAAACCATCCGATTTACCCCAGAAACCTACCGCGATATCACCCAAAGATGAACTTATCACTAAAGCCATTACAAGTGATCAAAAAGTTCTTGAAGATAAACCCACAGAAATCATTACTACGCCAACTGAGAAACCAGAAACTATTAAGGATGCAGAGCTTAAGGCTCCAGTTGACGAGAAAGACGAACCTGAAGTTGATGCAAAAATTTCTGAAGATAAACCAGCATTACTTCCTAAAGAACCTGCTGATAAAATACCTGTAGACAAATTAAAACCTAAAGACATAACAGTTGACCGTAAAATAATAACCCATGAAATAATAACCCGCGAAATAGTTACTCACAAAACAATTGACGAAAGAGCCGAGGTAGTTAAAGATGAGCCCGTAGAAGAACCTGAAATTAGTAAGGTTAAAGATCTTAAGGTTATCGACGATAGTCAGCAGGAACCTGAAACAGTAACAAGAATTACCGAAGAGAAACCATCTGATTTACCCCAGAAACCTACCGCGATATCACCCAAAGATGAACTTATCACTAAGGCCATTACAAGTGATCAAAAAGTTCTTGAAGATAAACCCACAGAAATCATTACTACGCCAACTGAGAAACCAGAAACTATTAAGGATGCAGAGCTTAAGGCTCCAGTTGACGAGAAAGACGAACCTGAAGTTGATGCAAAACTTTCTGAAGATAAACCAGCATTACTTCCTAAAGAACCTGATGATAAAATACCTGTAGACAAATTAAAACCTAAAGACATAACAGTTGACCGTAAAATAATAACCCATGAAATAATAACCCGCGAAATAGTTACTCACAAAACAATTGACGAAACAGCCGAGGTAGTTAAAGATGTGCCCGTAGAAGAACCTGAATTTAGTAAGGTTAAAGATTTTAAGGTTATCGACGATGGTCAGCAGGAACCTGAAACAGTAACAAGAATTACCGAAGAGAAACCATCCGATTTACCCCAGAAACCTACCGCGATATCACCCAAAGATGAACTTATCACTAAAGCCATTACAAGTGATCAAAAAGTTCTTGAAGATAAACCCACAGAAATCATTACTACGCCAACTGAGAAACCAGAAACTATTAAGGATGCAGAGCTTAAGGCTCCAGTTGACGAGAAAGACGAACCTGAAGTTGATGCAAAACTTTCTGAAGATAAACCAGCATTACTTCCTGAAGAACCTGCTGATAAAATACCTGTAGACGAATTAAAACCTAAAGACATAACAGTTGACCGTAAAATAATAACCCATGAAATAATAACCCGCGAAATAGTTACTCACAAAACAATTGACGAAACAGCCGAGGTAGTTAAAGATGAGCCCGTAGAAGAACCTGAAATTAGTAAGGTTAAAGATCTTAAGGTTATCGACGATGGTCAGCATGAACCTGAAACAGTAACAAGAATTACCGAAGAGAAACCATCCGATTTATCCCAGAAACCTACCGCGATATCACCCAAAGATGAACTTATCACTACGACCATTACAAGTGATCAAAAAGTTCTTGAAGATAAACCATCACAAATCATTACTACGCCAACTGCAAAGCCAGAAATTACTAAGGATCCAGAGCTTAAGGCTCCAGTTGACGAGAAAGACGTACCTAAAGTTGATGCAAAAATTTCTGAAGATAAACCAGCATTACTTCCTAAACAACCTGCTGATCAAATAACTGTAGAAGAATTAAAACCTAAAGACATAACAGTTGACCGTAAAATAATAACCCATGAAATAATAACCCGCGAAATAGTTACTCACAAAACATTTGACGAAACAGCCGAGGTAGTTATAGATGAGCCCGCAGTTGAAACTGAAATTAGCAAGGTTAAATATCTTAAGGTTATCGACGATGGTCAGCAGGAACCAGAAACAATAACAAAAATTACCGAAGAGAAACCATCCGATTTACCTCAGAAACCTACCCCGATATCACCCAAAGATGAACTTATCACTAAAGCCATTACAAGTAATCAAAAAGTTCTTGAAGATAAACCCACAGAAATCATTACTACGCCAACTGAGAAACCAGAAACTATTAAGGATGCAGAGCTTAAGGCTCCAGTTGACGAGAAAGACGAACCTGAAGTTGATGCAAAAATTTCTGAAGATAAACCAGCATTACTTCCTAAAGAACCTGCTGATAAAATAGCTGTAGACGAATTAAAACCTAAAGACATAACAGTTGACCGTAAAATAATAACCCATGAAATAATAACCCGCGAAATAGTTACTCACAAAACAATTGACGAAACAGCCGAGGTAGTTAAAGATGAGCCCGTAGAAGAACCTGAAATTAGTAAGGTTAAAGATCTTAAGGTTATCGACGATAGTCAGCAGGAACCTGAAACAGTAATAAGAATTACCGAAGAGAAACCATCTGATTTACCCCAGAAACCTACCGCAATATCACCCAAAGATGAACTTATCACTAAGGCCATTACAAGTGATCAAAGAGTTCTTGAAGATAAACCCACAGAAATCATTACTACGCCAACTGAGAAACCAGAAACTATTAAGGATGCAGAGCTTAAGGCTCCAGTTGACGAGAAAGACGAACCTGAAGTTGATGCAAAAATTTCTGAAGATAAACCAGCATTACTTCCTAAAGAACCTGCTGATAAAATACCTGTAGACAAATTAAAACCTAAAGACATAACAGTTGACCGTAAAATAATAACCCATGAAATAATAACCCGCGAAATAGTTACTCACAAAACAATTGACGAAACAGCCGAGGTAGTTAAAGATGAGCCCGTAGAAGAACCTGAAATTAGTAAGGTTAAAGATCTTAAGGTTATCGACGATGGTCAGCAGGAACCTGAAACAGTAACAAGAATTACCGAAGAGAAACCATCTGATTTACCCCAGAAACCTACCGCGATATCACCCAAAGATGAACTTATCACTAAGGCCATTACAAGTGATCAAAAAGTTCTTGAAGATAAACCCACAGAAATCATTACTACGCCAACTGAGAAACCAGAAACTATTAAGGATGCAGAGCTTAAGGCTCCAGTTGACGAGAAAGACGAACCTGAAGTTGATGCAAAACTTTCTGAAGATAAACCAGCATTACTTCCTGAAGAACCTGCTGATAAAATACCTGTAGACGAATTAAAACCTAAAGACATAACAGTTGACCGTAAAATAATAACCCATGAAATAATAACCCGCGAAATAGTTACTCACAAAACAATTGACGAAACAGCCGAGGTAGTTAAAGATGAGCCCGTAGAAGAACCTGAAATTAGTAAGGTTAAAGATCTTAAGGTTATCGACGATGGTCAGCATGAACCTGAAACAGTAACAAGAATTACCGAAGAGAAACCATCCGATTTATCCCAGAAACCTACCGCGATATCACCCAAAGATGAACTTATCACTACGACCATTACAAGTGATCAAAAAGTTCTTGAAGATAAACCATCACAAATCATTACTACGCCAACTGCAAAGCCAGAAATTACTAAGGATCCAGAGCTTAAGGCTCCAGTTGACGAGAAAGACGAACCTAAAGTTGATGCAAAAATTTCTGAAGATAAACCAGCATTACTTCCTAAACAACCTGCAGATCAAATAACTGTAGAAGAATTAAAACCTAAAGACATAACAGTTGACCGTAAAATAATAACCCATGAAATAATAACCCGCGAAATAGTTACTCACAAAACATTTGACGAAACAGCCGAGGTAGTTATAGATGAGCCCGCAGTTGAAACTGAAATTAGCAAGGTTAAATATCTTAAGGTTATCGACGATGGTCAGCAGGAACCAGAAACAATAACAAAAATTACCGAAGAGAAACCATCCGATTTACCTCAGAAACCTACCCCGATATCACCCAAAGATGAACTTATCACTAAAGCCATTACAAGTAATCAAAAAGTTCTTGAAGATAAACCCACAGAAATCATTACTACGCCAACTGAGAAACCAGAAACTATTAAGGATGCAGAGCTTAAGGCTCCAGTTGACGAGAAAGACGAACCTGAAGTTGATGCAAAACTTTCTGAAGATAAACCAGCATTACTTCCTAAAGAACCTGATGATAAAATACCTGTAGACAAATTAAAACCTAAAGACATAACAGTTGACCGTAAAATAATAACCCATGAAATAATAACCCGCGAAATAGTTACTCACAAAACAATTGACGAAACAGCCGAGGTAGTTAAAGATGTGCCCGTAGAAGAACCTGAATTTAGTAAGGTTAAAGATTTTAAGGTTATCGACGATGGTCAGCAGGAACCTGAAACAGTAACAAGAATTACCGAAGAGAAACCATCCGATTTACCCCAGAAACCTACCGCGATATCACCCAAAGATGAACTTATCACTAAAGCCATTACAAGTGATCAAAAAGTTCATGAAGATAAACCCACAGAAATCATTACTACGCCAACTGAGAAACCAGAAACTATTAAGGATGCAGAGCTTAAGGCTCCAGTTGACGAGAAAGACGAACCTGAAGTTGATGCAAAACTTTCTGAAGATAAACCAGCATTACTTCCTGAAGAACCTGCTGATAAAATACCTGTAGACGAATTAAAACCTAAAGACATAACAGTTGACCGTAAAATAATAACCCATGAAATAATAACCCGCGAAATAGTTACTCACAAAACAATTGACGAAACAGCCGAGGTAGTTAAAGATGAGCCCGTAGAAGAACCTGAAATTAGTAAGGTTAAAGATCTTAAGGTTATCGACGATGGTCAGCATGAACCTGAAACAGTAACAAGAATTACCGAAGAGAAACCATCCGATTTATCCCAGAAACCTACCGCGATATCACCCAAAGATGAACTTATCACTACGACCATTACAAGTGATCAAAAAGTTCTTGAAGATAAACCATCACAAATCATTACTACGCCAACTGCAAAGCCAGAAATTACTAAGGATCCAGAGCTTAAGGCTCCAGTTGACGAGAAAGACGAACCTAAAGTTGATGCAAAAATTTCTGAAGATAAACCAGCATTACTTCCTAAACAACCTGCTGATCAAATAACTGTAGAAGAATTAAAACCTAAAGACATAACAGTTGACCGTAAAATAATAACCCATGAAATAATAACCCGCGAAATAGTTACTCACAAAACATTTGACGAAACAGCCGAGGTAGTTATAGATGAGCCCGCAGTTGAAACTGAAATTAGCAAGGTTAAATATCTTAAGGTTATCGACGATGGTCAGCAGGAACCAGAAACAATAACAAAAATTACCGAAGAGAAACCATCCGATTTACCTCAGAAACCTACCCCGATATCACCCAAAGATGAACTTATCACTAAAGCCATTACAAGTAATCAAAAAGTTCTTGAAGATAAACCCACAGAAATCATTACTACGCCAACTGAGAAACCAGAAACTATTAAGGATGCAGAGCTTAAGGCTCCAGTTGACGAGAAAGACGAACCTGAAGTTGATGCAAAACTTTCTGAAGATAAACCAGCATTACTTCCTAAAGAACCTGATGATAAAATACCTGTAGACAAATTAAAACCTAAAGACATAACAGTTGACCGTAAAATAATAACCCATGAAATAATAACCCGCGAAATAGTTACTCACAAAACAATTGACGAAACAGCCGAGGTAGTTAAAGATGTGCCCGTAGAAGAACCTGAATTTAGTAAGGTTAAAGATTTTAAGGTTATCGACGATGGTCAGCAGGAACCTGAAACAGTAACAAGAATTACCGAAGAGAAACCATCCGATTTACCCCAGAAACCTACCGCGATATCACCCAAAGATGAACTTATCACTAAAGCCATTACAAGTGATCAAAAAGTTCATGAAGATAAACCCACAGAAATCATTACTACGCCAACTGAGAAACCAGAAACTATTAAGGATGCAGAGCTTAAGGCTCCAGTTGACGAGAAAGACGAACCTGAAGTTGATGCAAAACTTTCTGAAGATAAACCAGCATTACTTCCTGAAGAACCTGCTGATAAAATACCTGTAGACGAATTAAAACCTAAAGACATAACAGTTGACCGTAAAATAATAACCCATGAAATAATAACCCGCGAAATAGTTACTCACAAAACAATTGACGAAACAGCCGAGGTAGTTAAAGATGAGCCCGTAGAAGAACCTGAAATTAGTAAGGTTAAAGATCTTAAGGTTATCGACGATGGTCAGCATGAACCTGAAACAGTAACAAGAATTACCGAAGAGAAACCATCCGATTTATCCCAGAAACCTACCGCGATATCACCCAAAGATGAACTTATCACTACGACCATTACAAGTGATCAAAAAGTTCTTGAAGATAAACCATCACAAATCATTACTACGCCAACTGCAAAGCCAGAAATTACTAAGGATCCAGAGCTTAAGGCTCCAGTTGACGAGAAAGACGAACCTAAAGTTGATGCAAAAATTTCTGAAGATAAACCAGCATTACTTCCTAAACAACCTGCTGATCAAATAACTGTAGAAGAATTAAAACCTAAAGACATAACAGTTGACCGTAAAATAATAACCCATGAAATAATAACCCGCGAAATAGTTACTCACAAAACATTTGACGAAACAGCCGAGGTAGTTATAGATGAGCCCGCAGTTGAAACTGAAATTAGCAAGGTTAAATATCTTAAGGTTATCGACGATGGTCAGCAGGAACCAGAAACAATAACAAAAATTACCGAAGAGAAACCATCCGATTTACCTCAGAAACCTACCCCGATATCACCCAAAGATGAACTTATCACTAAAGCCATTACAAGTAATCAAAAAGTTCTTGAAGATAAACCCACAGAAATCATTACTACGCCAACTGAGAAACCAGAAACTATTAAGGATGCAGAGCTTAAGGCTCCAGTTGACGAGAAAGACGAACCTGAAGTTGATGCAAAACTTTCTGAAGATAAACCAGCATTACTTCCTAAAGAACCTGATGATAAAATACCTGTAGACAAATTAAAACCTAAAGACATAACAGTTGACCGTAAAATAATAACCCATGAAATAATAACCCGCGAAATAGTTACTCACAAAACAATTGACGAAACAGCCGAGGTAGTTAAAGATGTGCCCGTAGAAGAACCTGAATTTAGTAAGGTTAAAGATTTTAAGGTTATCGACGATGGTCAGCAGGAACCTGAAACAGTAACAAGAATTACCGAAGAGAAACCATCCGATTTACCCCAGAAACCTACCGCGATATCACCCAAAGATGAACTTATCACTAAAGCCATTACAAGTAATCAAAAAGTTCTTGAAGATAAACCCACAGAAATCATTACTACGCCAACTGAGAAACCAGAAACTATTAAGGATGCAGAGCTTAAGGCTCCAGTTGACGAGAAAGACGAACCTGAAGTTGATGCAAAAATTTCTGAAGATAAACCAGCATTACTTCCTAAAGAACCTGCTGATAAAATAGCTGTAGACGAATTAAAACCTAAAGACATAACAGTTGACCGTAAAATAATAACCCATGAAATAATAACCCGCGAAATAGTTACTCACAAAACAATTGACGAAAATGCCGAGGTAGTTAAAGATGAGCCCGTAGAAGAACCTGAAATTAGTAAGGTTAAAGATCTTAAGGTTATCGACGATAGTCAGCAGGAACCTGAAACAGTAATAAGAATTACCGAAGAGAAACCATCTGATTTACCCCAGAAACCTACCGCAATATCACCCAAAGATGAACTTATCACTAAGGCCATTACAAGTGATCAAAGAGTTCTTGAAGATAAACCCACAGAAATCATTACTACGCCAACTGAGAAACCAGAAACTATTAAGGATGCAGAGCTTAAGGCTCCAGTTGACGAGAAAGACGAACCTGAAGTTGATGCAAAAATTTCTGAAGATAAACCAGCATTACTTCCTAAAGAACCTGCTGATAAAATACCTGTAGACAAATTAAAACCTAAAGACATAACAGTTGACCGTAAAATAATAACCCATGAAATAATAACCCGCGAAATAGTTACTCACAAAACAATTGACGAAACAGCCGAGGTAGTTAAAGATGAGCCCGTAGAAGAACCTGAAATTAGTAAGGTTAAAGATCTTAAGGTTATCGACGATAGTCAGCAGGAACCTGAAACAGTAACAAGAATTACCGAAGAGAAACCATTTGATTTACCCCAGAAACCTACCGCGATATCACCCAAAGATGAACTTATCACTAAGGCCATTACAAGTGATCAAAAAGTTCTTGAAGATAAACCGACAGAAATCATTACTACGCCAACTGAGAAACCAGAAACTATTAAGGATGCAGAGCTTAAGGCTCCAGTTGACGAGAAAGACGAACCTGAAGTTGATGCAAAACTTTCTGAAGATAAACCAGCATTACTTCCTAAAGAACCTGCTGATAAAATACCTGTAGACAAATTAAAACCTAAAGACATAACAGTTGACCGTAAAATAATAACCCATGAAATAATAACCCGCGAAATAGTTACTCACAAAACAATTGACGAAACAGCCGAGGTAGTTAAAGATGAGCCCGTAGAAGAACCTGAAATTAGTAAGGTTAAAGATCTTAAGGTTATCGACGATAGTCAGCAGGAACCTGAAACAGTAACAAGAATTACCGAAGAGAAACCATCTGATTTACCCCAGAAACCTACCGCGATATCACCCAAAGATGAACTTATCACTAAGGCCATTACAAGTGATCAAAAAGTTCTTGAAGATAAACCCACAGAAATCATTACTACGCCAACTGAGAAACCAGAAACTATTAAGGATGCAGAGCTTAAGGCTCCAGTTGACGAGAAAGACGAACCTGAAGTTGATGCAAAACTTTCTGAAGATAAACCAGCATTACTTCCTAAAGAACCTGATGATAAAATACCTGTAGACAAATTAAAACCTAAAGACATAACAGTTGACCGTAAAATAATAACCCATGAAATAATAACCCGCGAAATAGTTACTCACAAAACAATTGACGAAACAGCCGAGGTAGTTAAAGATGTGCCCGTAGAAGAACCTGAATTTAGTAAGGTTAAAGATTTTAAGGTTATCGACGATGGTCAGCAGGAACCTGAAACAGTAACAAGAATTACCGAAGAGAAACCATCCGATTTACCCCAGAAACCTACCGCGATATCACCCAAAGATGAACTTATCACTAAAGCCATTACAAGTGATCAAAAAGTTCTTGAAGATAAACCCACAGAAATCATTACTACGCCAACTGAGAAACCAGAAACTATTAAGGATGCAGAGCTTAAGGCTCCAGTTGACGAGAAAGACGAACCTGAAGTTGATGCAAAAATTTCTGAAGATAAACCAGCATTACTTCCTAAAGAACCTGCTGATAAAATAGCTGTAGACGAATTAAAACCTAAAGACATAACAGTTGACCGTAAAATAATAACCCATGAAATAATAACCCGCAAAATAGTTACTCACAAAACAATTGACGAAACAGCCGAGGTAGTTAAAGATGAGCCCGTAGAAGAACCTGAAATTAGTAAGGTTAAAGATCTTAAGGTTATCGACGATAGTCAGCAGGAACCTGAAACAGTAATAAGAATTACCGAAGAGAAACCATCTGATTTACCCCAGAAACCTACCGCGATATCACCCAAAGATGAACTTATCACTAAGGCCATTACAAGTGATCAAAAAGTTCTTGAAGATAAACCCACAGAAATCATTACTACGCCAACTGAGAAACCAGAAACTATTAAGGATGCAGAGCTTAAGGCTCCAGTTGACGAGAAAGACGAACCTGAAGTTGATGCAAAACTTTCTGAAGATAAACCAGCATTACTTCCTAAAGAACCTGCTGATAAAATACCTGTAGACAAATTAAAACCTAAAGACATAACAGTTGACCGTAAAATAATAACCCATGAAATAATAACCCGCGAAATAGTTACTCACAAAACAATTGACGAAACAGCCGAGGTAGTTAAAGATGTGCCCGTAGAAGAACCTGAATTTAGTAAGGTTAAAGATTTTAAGGTTATCGACGATGGTCAGCAGGAACCTGAAACAGTAACAAGAATTACCGAAGAGAAACCATCCGATTTACCCCAGAAACCTACCGCGATATCACCCAAAGATGAACTTATCACTAAAGCCATTACAAGTGATCAAAAAGTTCTTGAAGATAAACCCACAGAAATCATTACTACGCCAACTGAGAAACCAGAAACTATTAAGGATGCAGAGCTTAAGGCTCCAGTTGACGAGAAAGACGAACCTGAAGTTGATGCAAAAATTTCTGAAGATAAACCAGCATTACTTCCTAAAGAACCTGCTGATAAAATAGCTGTAGACGAATTAAAACCTAAAGACATAACAGTTGACCGTAAAATAATAACCCATGAAATAATAACCCGCAAAATAGTTACTCACAAAACAATTGACGAAACAGCCGAGGTAGTTAAAGATGAGCCCGTAGAAGAACCTGAAATTAGTAAGGTTAAAGATCTTAAGGTTATCGACGATAGTCAGCAGGAACCTGAAACAGTAATAAGAATTACCGAAAAGAAACCATCTGATTTACCCCAGAAACCTACCGCGATATCACCCAAAGATGAACTTATCACTAAGGCCATTACAAGTGATCAAAAAGTTCTTGAAGATAAACCCACAGAAATCATTACTACGCCAACTGAGAAACCAGAAACTATTAAGGATGCAGAGCTTAAGGCTCCAGTTGACGAGAAAGACGAACCTGAAGTTGATGCAAAAATTTCTGAAGATAAACCAGCATTACTTCCTAAAGAACCTGCTGATAAAATACCTGTAGACAAATTAAAACCTAAAGACATAACAGTTGACCGTAAAATAATAACCCATGAAATAATAACCCGCGAAATAGTTACTCACAAAACAATTGACGAAACAGCCGAGGTAGTTAAAGATGAGCCCGTAGAAGAACCTGAAATTAGTAAGGTTAAAGATCTTAAGGTTATCGACGATAGTCAGCAGGAACCTGAAACAGTAACAAGAATTACCGAAGAGAAACCATCTGATTTACCCCAGAAACCTACCGCGATATCACCCAAAGATGAACTTATCACTAAGGCCATTACAAGTGATCAAAAAGTTCTTGAAGATAAACCCACAGAAATCATTACTACGCCAACTGAGAAACCAGAAACTATTAAGGATGCAGAGCTTAAGGCTCCAGTTGACGAGAAAGACGAACCTGAAGTTGATGCAAAACTTTCTGAAGATAAACCAGCATTACTTCCTGAAGAACCTGCTGATAAAATACCTGTAGACGAATTAAAACCTAAAGACATAACAGTTGACCGTAAAATAATAACCCATGAAATAATAACCCGCGAAATAGTTACTCACAAAACAATTGACGAAACAGCCGAGGTAGTTAAAGATGAGCTCGTAGAAGAACCTGAAATTAGTAAGGTTAAAGATCTTAAGGTTATCGACGATGGTCAGCAGGAACCTGAAACAGTAACAAGAATTACCGAAGAGAAACCATCCGATTTACCCCAGAAACCTACCGCGATATCACCCAAAGATGAACTTATCACTAAGGCCATTACAAGTGATCAAAAAGTTCTTGAAGATAAACCCACAGAAATTATTACTACGCCAACTGAGAAACCAGAAACTATTAAGGATGCAGAGCGTAAGGCTCGAGTTGACGAGAAAGACAAACCTGAAGTTGATGCAAAACTTTCTGAAGATAAACCAGCATTACTTCCTAAAGAACCTGCTGATAAAATACCTGTAGACGAATTAAAACCTAAAGACATAACAGTTGACCGTAAAATAATAACCCATGAAATAATAACCCGCGAAATAGTTACTCACAAAACAATTGACGAAACAGCCGAGGTAGTTAAAGATGAGCCCGTAGAAGAACTTGAAATTAGTAAGGTTAAAGATCTTAAGGTTATCGACGATGGTCAGCAGGAACCTGAAACAGTAACAAGAATTACCGAAGAGAAACCATCCGATTTACCCCAGAAACCTACCGCGATATCACCCAAAGATGAACTTATCACTAAGGCCATTACAAGTGATCAAAAAGTTCTTGAAGATAAACCCACAGAAATCATTACTACGCCAACTGAGAAACCAGAAACTATTAAGGATGCAGAGCTTAAGGCTCCAGTTGACGAGAAAGACAAACCTGAAGTTGATGCAAAACTTTCTGAAGATAAACCAGCATTACTTCCTAAAGAACCTGCTGATAAAATAGCTGTAGACGAATTAAAACCTAAAGACATAACAGTTGACCGTAAAATAATAACCCATGAAATAATAACCCGCGAAATAGTTACTCACAAAACAATTGACGAAACAGCCGAGGTAGTTAAAGATGAGCCCGTAGAAGAACCTGAAATTAGTAAGGTTAAAGATCTTAAGGTTATCGACGATGGTCAGCAGGAACCTGAAACAGTAACAAGAATTACCGAAGAGAAACCATCCGATTTACCCCAGAAACCTACCGCGATATCACCCAAAGATGAACTTATCACTAAGGCCATTACAAGTGATCAAAAAGTTCTTGAAGATAAACCCACAGAAATCATTACTACGCCAACTGAGAAACCAGAAACTATTAAGGATGCAGAGCTTAAGGCTCCAGTTGACGAGAAAGACGAACCTGAAGTTGATGCAAAAATTTCTGAAGATAAACCAGCATTACTTCCTAAAGAACCTGCTGATAAAATACCTGTAGACGAATTAAAACCTAAAGACATAACAGTTGACCGTAAAATAATAACCCATGAAATAATAACCCGCGAAATAGTTACTCACAAAACAATTGACGAAAGAGCCGAGGTAGTTAAAGATGAGCCCGTAGAAGAACCTGAAATTAGTAAGGTTAAAGATCTTAAGGTTATCGACGATGGTCAGCAGGAACCTGAAACAGTAACAAGAATTACCGAAGAGAAACCATCCGATTTACCCCAGAAACCTACCGCGATATCACCCAAAGATGAACTTATCACTAAGGCCATTACAAGTGATCAAAAAGTTCTTGAAGATAAACCCACAGAAATCATTACTACGCCAACTGAGAAACCAGAAACTATTAAGGATGCAGAGCTTAAGGCTCCAGTTGACGAGAAAGACGAACCTGAAGTTGATGCAAAAATTTCTGAAGATAAACCAGCATTACTTCCTAAAGAACCTGCTGATAAAATAGCTGTAGACGAATTAAAACCTAAAGACATAACAGTTGACCGTAAAATAATAACCCATGAAATAATAACCCGCGAAATAGTTACTCACAAAACAATTGACGAAACAGCCGAGGTAGTTAAAGATGAGCCCGTAGAAGAACCTGAAATTAGTAAGGTTAAAGATCTTAAGGTTATCGACGATGGTCAGCAGGAACCTGAAACAGTAACAAGAATTACCGAAGAGAAACCATCCGATTTTCCCCAGAAACCTAAAGAACCTAAAGACAAACCAATACAGGAACCCGAAATTGCCAAAGTTAAAGATATTACTATTATTGACGATGGCAAAAAGGAACCTGAAAAAGTATTAGAGAGTCCCGAAGAGAAACCATCCGATTTGACTGAAGTTACAACTGACAAATCACCTAAAGACGATCACGTACCTAAAATCACACCTGTTGAATATGAACAAATTGACGATAAACCTAAGGAAATTAAAGAAGAGCCAACGAAGGTACATGAAATTGTTAAAGTAAAGGATATAACTGTTACTGACGATAGCAAAAAGGAACCTGAAAAGGTTGTAGAGAGTCCGGAAGAGAAACCCTCCGATTTGACTGAAGTTACAACTGACAAATCACCTAAAGACGAACAAGTACCTAAAATCCAACCAGTTGATCATGAACCAGTTGACGATAAACCTAAAGAACCTAAAGACAAACCAATACAGGAACCCGAAATTGCCAAAGTTAAAGATATTACTATTATTGACGATGGCAAAAAGGAACCTGAAAAAGTATTAGAGAGTCCCGAAGAGAAACCATCCGATTTGACTGAAGTTACAACTGACAAATCACCTAAAGACGATCACGTACCTAAAATCACACCCGTTGAACATGAACCAATTGACGATAAACCTAAGGAAATTAAAGACAAACCAATACAGGAACCCGAAATTGTCAAAGTTAAAGATATTACTATTATTGACGATGGCAAAAAGGAACCTGAAAAAGTATTAGAGAGTCCCGAAGAGAAACCATCCGATTTGACTGAAGTCACAACTGACAAATCACCTAAAGACGATCACGTACCTAAAATCACACCTGTTGAACATGAACCAATTGACGATAAACCTAAGGAAATTAAAGAAGAGCCAACGAAGGTACATGAAATTGTTAAAGTAAAGGATATAACTGTTACTGACGATAGCAAAAAGGAACCTGAAAAGATTCTAGAGAGTCCTGGAGAGAAACCATCCGATGTGACTGAAGTTACAATTGACAAATCACCTAAAGACGAACAAGTACCTAAAATCCAACCAGTTGATCATGAACCAGTTGACGATAAACCTAAAGAACCTAAAGACAAACCAATACAGGAACCCGAAATTGCCAAAGTTAAAGATATTACTATTATTGACGATGGCAAAAAGGAACCTGAAAAAGTATTAGAGAGTCCCGAAGAGAAACCATCCGATTTGACTGAAGTTACAACTGACAAATCACCTAAAGACGATCACGTACCTAAAATCACACCTGTTGAACATGAACCAATTGACGATAAACCTAAGGAAATTAAAGAAGAGCCAACGAAGGTACATGAAATTGTTAAAGTAAAGGATATAACTGTTACTGACAATAGCAAAAAGGAACCTGAAAAGGTTGTAGAGAGTCCTGAAGAGAAACCCTCCGATTTGACTGAAGTTACAACTGACAAATCACCTAAAGACGAACAAGTACCTAAAATCCAACCAGTTGATCATGAACCAGTTGACGATAAACCTAAAGAACCTAAAGACAAACCAATACAGGAACCCGAAATTGCCAAAGTTAAAGATATTACTATTATTGACGATGGCAAAAAGGAACCTGAAAAAGTATTAGAGAGTCCCGAAGAGAAACCATCCGATTTGACTGAAGTTACAACTGACAAATCACCTAAAGACGATCACGTACCTAAAATCACACCTATTGAACATGAACCAATTGACGATAAACCTAAGGAAATTAAAGAAGAGCCAACGAAGGTACATGAAATTGTTAAAGTAAAGGATATAACTGTTACTGACGATAGCAAAAAGGAACCTGAAAAGGTTGTAGAGAGTCCCGAAGAGAAACCATCCGATTTGACTGAAGTTACAACTGACAAATCACCTAAAGACGATCACGTACCTAAAATCACACCTGTTGAACATGAACCAATTAACGATAAACCTAAGGAAATTAAAGAGGAGCCAACGAAGGTACATGAAATTGTTAAAGTAAAGGATATAACTGTTACTGACGATAGCAAAGAGGAACCTGAAAAGGTTGTAGAGAGTCCCGAAGAGAAACCATCCGATTTGACTGAAGTTACAACTGACAAATCACCTAAAGACGAACAAGTACCTAAAATCCAACCAGTTGATCATGAACCAGTTGACGATAAACCTAAAGAACCTAAAGACAAACCAATACAGGAACCCGAAATTGCCAAAGTTAAAGATATTACTATTATTGACGATGGCAAAAAGGAACCTGAAAAAGTATTAGAGTGTCCCGAAGAGAAACCATCCGATTTGACTGAAGTTACAACTAACAAATCACCTAAAGACGATCACGTACCTAAAATCACACCTGTTGAACATGAACCAATTGACGATAAACCTAAGGAAATTAAAGAAGAGCCAACGAAGGTACATGAAATTGTTAAAGTAAAGGATATAACTGTTACTGACGATAGCAAAAAGGAACCTGAAAAGGTTGTAGAGAGTCCCGAAGAGAAACCACCCGATTTGACTGAAGTTACAACTGACAAATCACCTAAAGACGATCACGTACCTAAAATCACACCTGTTGAACATGAACCAATTGACGATAAACCTAAGGAAATTAAAGAAGAGCCAACGAAGGTACATGAAATTGTTAAAGTAAAGGATATAACTGTTACTGACGATAGCAAAAAGGAACCTGAAAAGGTTGTAGAGAGTCCTGAAGAGAAACCATCCGATGTGACTGAAGTTACAACTGACAAATCACCTAAAGACGAACAAGTACCTAAAATCCAACCAGTTGATCATGAACCAGTTGACGATAAACCTAAAGAACCTAAAGACAAACCAATACAGGAACCCGAAATTGCCAAAGTTAAAGATATTACTATTATTGACGATGGCAAAAAGGAACCTGAAAAAGTATTAGAGAGTCCCGAAGAGAAACCATCCGATTTGACTGAAGTTACAACTGACAAATCACCTAAAGACGATCACGTACCTAAAATCACACCTGTTGAATATGAACAAATTGACGATAAACCTAAGGAAATTAAAGAAGAGCCAACGAAGGTACATGAAATTGTTAAAGTAAAGGATATAACAGTTACTGACGATAGCAAAAAGGAACCTGAAAAGGTTGTAGAGAGTCCCGAAGAGAAACCCTCCGATTTGACTGAAGTTACAACTGACAAATCACCTAAAGACGAACAAGTACCTAAAATCCAACCAGTTGATCATGAACCAGTTGACGATAAACCTAAAGAACCTAAAGACAAACCAATACAGGAACCCGCAATTGCCAAAGTTAAAGATATTACTATTATTGACGATGGCAAAAAGGAACCTGAAAAAGTATTAGAGAGTCCCGAAGAGAAACCATCCGATTTGACTGAAGTTACAACTGACAAATCACTTAACGACGATCACGTACCTAAAATCACACCTGTTGAACATGAACCAATTGACGATAAACCTAAGAAAATTAAAGAAGAGCCAACGAAGGTACATGAAATTGTTAAAGTAAAGGATTTAAATGTTACTGACGATAGCAAAAAGGAACCTGAAAAGGTTGTAGAAAGTCCTGGAGAGAAACCATCCGATGTGACTGAAGTTACAACTGACAAATCACCTAAAGACGAACAAGTACCTAAAATCCAACCAGTTGATCATGAACCAGTTGACGATAAACCTAAAGAACCTAAAGACAAACCAATACAGGAACCCGAAATTGCCAAAGTTAAAGATATTACTATTATTGACGATGGCAAAAAGGAACCTGAAAAAGTATTAGAGAGTCCCGAAGAGAAACCATCCGATTTGACTGAAGTTACAACTGACAAATCACCTAAAGACGATCACGTACCTAAAATCACACCTGTTGAACATGAACCAATTGACGATAAACCTAAGGAAATTAAAGAAGAGCCAACGAAGGTACATGAAATTGTTAAAGTAAAGGATATAACTGTTACTGACGATAGCAAAAAGGAACCTGAAAAGGTTCTAGAGAGTCCTGGAGAGAAACCATCCGATGTGACTGAAGTTACAACTGACAAATCAGCTAAAGACGAACAAGTACCTAAAATCCAACCAGTTGATCATAAACCAGTTGACGATAAACCTAAAGAACCTAAAGACAAACCAATACAGGAACCCGAAATTGCCAAAGTTAAAGATATTACTATTATTGACGATGGCAAAAAGGAACCTGAAAAAGTATTAGAGAGTCCCGAAGAGAAACCATCCGATTTGACTGAAGTTACAACTGACAAATCACCTAAAGACGATCACGTACCTAAAATCACACCTGTTGAACATGAACCAATTGACGATAAACCTAAGGAAATTAAAGAAGAGCCAACGAAGGTACATGAAATTGTTAAAGTAAAGGATATAACTGTTACTGACGATAGCAAAAAGGAACCTGAAAAGGTTGTAGAGAGTCCCGAAGAGAAACCCTCCGATTTGACTGAAGTTACAACTGACAAATCACCTAAAGACGAACAAGTACCTAAAATCCAACCAGTTGATCATGAACCAGTTGACGATAAACCTAAAGAACCTAAAGACAAACCAATACAGGAACCCGAAATTGCCAAAGTTAAAGATATTACTATTATTGACGATGGCAAAAAGGAACCTGAAAAAGTATTAGAGAGTCCCGAAGAGAAACCATCCGATTTGACTGAAGTCACAACTGACAAATCACGTAAAGACGATCACGTACCTAAAATCACACCTGTTATACATGAACCAATTGACGATAAACCTAAGGAAATTAAAGAAGAGCCAACGAAGGTACATGAAATTGTTAAATTAAAGGATTTAAATGTTACTGACGATAGCAAAAAGGAACCTGAAAAGGTTGTAGAGAGTCCTGGAGAGAAACCATCCGATGTGACTGAAGTTACAACTGACAAATCACCTAAAGACGAACAAGTACCTAAAATCCAACCAGTTGATCATGAACCAGTTGACGATAAACCTAAAGAACCTAAAGACAAACCAATACAGGAACCCGAAATTGCCAAAGTTAAAGATATTACTATTATTGACGATGGCAAAAAGGAACCTGAAAAAGTATTAGAGAGTCCCGAAGAGAAACCATCCGATTTGACTGAAGTTACAACTGACAAATCACCTAAAGACGATCACGTACCTAAAATCACACCTGTTGAACATGAACCAATTGACGATAAACCTAAGGAAATTAAAGAAGAGCCAACGAAGGTACATGAAATTGTTAAAGTAAAGGATATAACTGTTACTGACGATAGCAAAAAGGAACCTGAAAAGGTTGTAGAGAGTCCTGGAGAGAAACCATCCGATGTGACTGAAGTTACAACTGACAAATCACCTAAAGACGAACAAGTACCTAAAATCCAACCAGTTGATCATGAACCAGTTGACGATAAACCTAAAGAACCTAAAGACAAACCAATACAGGAACCCGAAATTGCCAAAGTAAAAGATATTACTATTATTGACGATGGCAAAAAGGAACCTGAAAAAGTATTAGAGAGTCCCGAAGAGAAACCATCCGATGTGACTGAAGTTACAACTGACAAATCACCTAAAGACGATCACGTACCTAAAATCACACCTGTTGAACATGAACCAATTGACGATAAACCTAAGGAAATTAAAGAAGAGCCAACGAAGGTACATGAAATTGTTAAAGTAAAGGATATAACTGTTACTGACGATAGCAAAAAGGAACCTGAAAAGGTTGTAGAGAGTCCGGAAGAGAAACCCTCCGATTTGACTGAAGTTACAACTGACAAATCACCTAAAGACGAACAAGTACCTAAAATCCAACCAGTTGATCATGAACCAGTTGACGATAAACCTAAAGAACCTAAAGACAAACCAATACAGGAACCCGAAATTGCCAAAGTTAAAGATATTACTATTATTGACGATGGCAAAAAGGAACCTGAAAAAGTATTAGAGAGTCCCGAAGAGAAACCATCCGATTTGACTGAAGTTACAACTGACAAATCACCTAAAGACGATCACGTACCTAAAATCACACCCGTTGAACATGAACCAATTGACGATAAACCTAAGGAAATTAAAGACAAATCAATACAGGAACCCGAAATTGTCAAAGTTAAAGATATTACTATTATTGACGATGGCAAAAAGGAACCTGAAAAAGTATTAGAGAGTCCCGAAGAGAAACCATCCGATTTGACTGAAGTCACAACTGACAAATCACCTAAAGACGATCACGTACCTAAAATCACACCTGTTGAACATGAACCAATTGACGATAAACCTAAGGAAATTAAAGAAGAGCCAACGAAGGTACATGAAATTGTTAAAGTAAAGGATATAACTGTTACTGACGATAGCAAAAAGGAACCTGAAAAGATTCTAGAGAGTCCTGGAGAGAAACCATCCGATGTGACTGAAGTTACAATTGACAAATCACCTAAAGACGAACAAGTACCTAAAATCCAACCAGTTGATCATGAACCAGTTGACGATAAACCTAAAGAACCTAAAGACAAACCAATACAGGAACCCGAAATTGCCAAAGTTAAAGATATTACTATTATTGACGATGGCAAAAAGGAACCTGAAAAAGTATTAGAGAGTCCCGAAGAGAAACCATCCGATTTGACTGAAGTTACAACTGACAAATCACCTAAAGACGATCACGTACCTAAAATCACACCTGTTGAACATGAACCAATTGACGATAAACCTAAGGAAATTAAAGAAGAGCCAACGAAGGTACATGAAATTGTTAAAGTAAAGGATATAACTGTTACTGACGATAGCAAAAAGGAACCTGAAAAGGTTCTAGAGAGTCCTGGAGAGAAACCATCCGATGTGACTGAAGTTACAACTGACAAATCACCTAAAGACGAACAAGTACCTAAAATCCAACCAGTTGATCATGAACCAGTTGACGATAAACCTAAAGAACCTAAAGACAAACCAATACAGGAACCCGAAATTGCCAAAGTTAAAGATATTACTATTATTGACGATGGCAAAAAGGAACCTGAAAAAGTATTAGAGAGTCCCGAAGAGAAACCATCCGATTTGACTGAAGTTACAACTGACAAATCACCTAAAGACGATCACGTACCTAAAATCACACCTGTTGAATATGAACAAATTGACGATAAACCTAAGGAAATTAAAGAAGAGCCAACGAAGGTACATGAAATTGTTAAAGTTAAGGATATAACTGTTACTGACGATAGCAAAAAGGAACCTGAAAAGGTTGTAGAGAGTCCCGAAGAGAAACCCTCCGATTTGACTCAAGTTACAACTGACAAATCACCTAAAGACGATCACGTACCTAAAATCACACCTGTTATACATGAACCAATTGACGATAAACCTAAGGAAATTAAAGAAGAGCCAACGAAGGTACATGAAATTGTTAAATTAAAGGATTTAAATGTTACTGACGATAGCAAAAAGGAACCTGAAAAGGTTGTAGAGAGTCCCGAAGAGAAACCCTCCGATTTCACTCAAGTTACAACTGACAAATCACCTAAAGACGATCACGTACCTAAAATCACACCTGTTGAACATGTACCAATTGACGATAAACCTAAGGAAATTAAAGAAGAGCCAACGAAGGTACATGAAATTGTTAAAGTAAAGGATTTAAATGTTACTGACGATAGCAAAAAGGAACCTGAAAAGGTTGTAGAGAGTCCTGGAGAGAAACCATCCGATGTGACTGAAGTTACAACTGACAAATCACCTAAAGACGAACAAGTACCTAAAATCCAACCAGTTGATCATGAACCAGTTGACGATAAACCTAAAGAACCTAAAGACAAACCAATACAGGAACCCGAAATTGCCAAAGTTAAAGATATTACTATTATTGACGATGGCAAAAAGGAACCTGAAAAAGTATTAGAGAGTCCCGAAGAGAAACCATCCGATTTGACTGAAGTTACAACTGACAAATCACCTAAAGACGATCACGTACCTAAAATCACACCTGTTGAACATGAACCAATTGACGATAAACCTAAGGAAATTAAAGAAGAGCCAACGAAGGTACATGAAATTGTTAAAGTAAAGGATATAACTGTTACTGACGATAGCAAAAAGGAACCTGAAAAGGTTGTAGAGAGTCCTGGAGAGAAACCATCCGATGTGACTGAAGTTACTACTGACAAATCACCTAAAGACGAACAAGTACCTAAAATCCAACCAGTTGATCATGAACCAGTTGACGATAAACCTAAAGAACCTAAAGACAAACCAATACAGGAACCCGAAATTGCCAAAGTTAAAGATATTACTATTATTGACGATGGCAAAAAGGAACCTGAAAAAGTATTAGAGAGTCCCGAAGAGAAACCATCCGATTTGTCTGAAGTTACAACTGACAAATCACCTAAAGACGATCACGTACCTAAAATCACACCTGTTGAACATGAACCAATTGACGATAAACCTAAGGAAATTAAAGACAAACCAATACAGGAACCCGAAATTGCCAAAGTTAAAGATATTACTATTATTGACGATGGCAAAAAGGAACCTGAAAAAGTATTAGAGAGTCCCGAAGAGAAACCATCCGATTTGACTGAAGTTAGAACTGACAAATCACCTAAAGACGATCACGTACCTAAAATCACACCTGTTGAACATGAACCAATTGACGATAAACCTAAGGAAATTAAAGAAGAGCCAACGAAGGTACATGAAATTGTTAAAGTAAAGGATATAACTGTTACTGACGATAGCAAAAAGGAACCTGAAAAGGTTCTAGAGAGTCCTGGAGAGAAACCATCCGATGTGACTGAAGTTACAACTGACAAATCACCTAAAGACGAACAAGTACCTAAAATCCAACCAGTTGATCATGAACCAGTTGACGATAAACCTAAAGAACCTAAAGACAAACCAATACAGGAACCCGAAATTGCCAAAGTTAAAGATATTACTATTATTGACGATGGCAAAAAGGAACCTGAAAAAGTATTAGAGAGTCCCGAAGAGAAACCATCCGATTTGACTGAAGTTACAACTGACAAATCACCTAAAGACGATCACGTACCTAAAATCACACCTGTTGAACATGAACCAATTGACGATAAACCTAAGGAAATTAAAGAAGAGCCAACGAAGGTACATGAAATTGTTAAAGTAAAGGATATAACTGTTACTGACGATAGCAAAAAGGAACCTGAAAAGGTTCTAGAGAGTCCTGGAGAGAAACCATCCGATGTGACTGAAGTTACAACTGACAAATCACCTAAAGACGAACAAGTACCTAAAATCCAACCAGTTGATCATGAACCAGTTGACGATAAACCTAAAGAACCTAAAGACAAACCAATACAGGAACCCGAAATTGCCAAAGTTAAAGATATTACTATTATTGACGATGGCAAAAAGGAACCTGAAAAAGTATTAGAGAGTCCCGAAGAGAAACCATCCGATTTGACTGAAGTTACAACTGACAAATCACCTAAAGACGATCACGTACCTAAAATCACACCTGTTGAACATGAACCAATTGACGATAAACCTAAGGAAATTAAAGAAGAGCCAACGAAGGTACATGAAATTGTTAAAGTAAAGGATATAACTGTTACTGACGATAGCAAAAAGGAACCTGAAAAGGTTCTAGAGAGTCCGGGAGAGAAACCATCCGATGTGACTGAAGTTACAACTGACAAATCACCTAAAGACGAACAAGTACCTAAAATCCAACCAGTTGATCATGAACCAGTTGACGATAAACCTAAAGAACCTAAAGACAAACCAATACAGGAACCCGAAATTGCCAAAGTTAAAGATATTACTATTATTGACGATGGCAAAAAGGAACCTGAAAAAGTATTAGAGAGTCCCGAAGAGAAACCATCCGATTTGACTGAAGTTACAACTGACAAATCACCTAAGAACGATCACGTACCTAAAATCACACCTGTTGAACATGAACCAATTGACGATAAACCTAAGGCAATTAAAGAAGAGCCAACGAAGGTACATGAAATTGTTAAAGTAAAGGATATAACTGTTACTGACGATAGCAAAAAGGAACCTGAAAAGGTTCTAGAGAGTCCTGGAGAGAAACCATCCGATGTGACTGAAGTTACAACTGACAAATCACCTAAAGACGAACAAGTACCTAAAATCCAACCAGTTGATCATGAACCAGTTGACGATAAACCTAAAGAACCTAAAGACAAACCAATACAGGAACCCGAAATTGCCAAAGTTAAAGATATTACTATTATTGACGATGGCAAAAAGGAACCTGAAAAAGTATTAGAGAGTCCCGAAGAGAAACCATCCGATTTGACTGAAGTTACAACTGACAAATCACCTAAAGACGATCACGTACCTAAAATCACACCTGTTGAACATGAACCAATTGACGATAAACCTAAGGAAATTAAAGAAGAACCAACGAAGGTACATGAAATTGTTAAAGTAAAGGATATAACTGTTACTGACGATAGCAAAAAGGAACCTGAAAAGGTTCTAGAGAGTCCTGGAGAGAAACCATCCGATGTGACTGAAGTTACAACTGACAAATCATCTAAAGACGAACAAGTACCTAAAATCCAACCAGTTGATCATGAACCAGTTGACGATAAACCTAAAGAACCTAAAGACAAACCAATACAGGAACCCGAAATTGCCAAAGTTAAAGATATTACTATTATTGACGATGGCAAAAAGGAACCTGAAAAAGTATTAGAGAGTCCCGAAGAGAAACCATCCGATTTGACTGAAGTTACAACTGACAAATCACCTAAAGACGATCACGTACCTAAAATCACACCTGTTGAACATGAACCAATTGACGATAAACCTAAGGAAATTAAAGACAAATCAATACAGGAACCCGAAATTGCCAAAGTTAAAGATATTACTATTATTGACGATGGCAAAAAGGAACCTGAAAAAGTATTAGAGAGTCCCGAAGAGAAACCATCCGATTTGACTGAAGTTACAACTGACAAATCACCTAAAGACGATCACGTACCTAAAATCACACCTGTTGAACATGAACCAATTGACGATAAACCTAAGGAAATTAAAGAAGAGCCAACGAAGGTACATGAAATTGTTAAAGTAAAGGATATAACTGTTACTGACGATAGCAAAAAGGAACCTGAAAAGGTTGTAGAGAGTCCTGGAGAGAAACCATCCGATGTGACTGAAGTTACAACTGACAAATCACCTAAAGACGAACAAGTACCTAAAATCCAACCAGTTGATCATGAACCAGTTGACGATAAACCTAAAGAACCTAAAGACAAACCAATACAGGAACCCGAAATTGCCAAAGTTAAAGATATTACTATTATTGACGATGGCAAAAAGGAACCTGAAAAAGTATTAGAGAGTCCCGAAGAGAAACCATCCGATTTGACTGAAGTTACAACTGACAAATCACCTAAAGACGATCACGTACCTAAAATCACACCTGTTGAACATGAACCAATTGACGATAAACCTAAGGAAATTAAAGAAGAGCCAACGAAGGTACATGAAATTGTTAAAGTAAAGGATATAACTGTTACTGACGATAGCAAAAAGGAACCTGAAAAGGTTCTAGAGAGTCCTGGAGAGAAACCATCCGATGTGACTGAAGTTACAACTGACAAATCACCTAAAGACGAACAAGTACCTAAAATCCAACCAGTTGATCATGAACCAGTTGACGATAAACCTAAAGAACCTAAAGACAAACCAATACAGGAACCCGAAATTGCCAAAGTTAAAGATATTACTATTATTGACGATGGCAAAAAGGAACCTGAAAAAGTATTAGAGAGTCCCGAAGAGAAACCATCCGATTTGACTGAAGTTACAACTGACAAATCACCTAAAGACGATCACGTACCTAAAATCACACCTGTTGAACATGAACCAATTGACGATAAACCTAAGGAAATTAAAGAAGAGCCAACGAAGGTACATGAAATTGTTAAAGTAAAGGATATAACTGTTACTGACGATAGCAAAAAGGAACCTGAAAAGGTTGTAGAGAGTCCCGAAGAGAAACCATCCGATTTGACTGAAGTTACAACTGACAAATCACCTAAAGACGATCACGTACCTAAAATCACACCTGTTATACATGAACCAATTGACGATAAACCTAAGGAAATTAAAGAAGAGCCAACGAAGGTACATGAAATTGTTAAATTAAAGGATTTAAATGTTACTGACGATAGCAAAAAGGAACCTGAAAAGGTTGTAGAGAGTCCTGGAGAGAAACCATCCGATGTGACTGAAGTTACAACTGACAAATCACCTAAAGACGAACAAGTACCTAAAATCCAACCAGTTGATCATGAACCAGTTGACGATAAACCTAAAGAACCTAAAGACAAACCAATACAGGAACCCGAAATTGCCAAAGTTAAAGATATTACTATTATTGACGATGGCAAAAAGGAACCTGAAAAAGTATTAGAGAGTCCCGAAGAGAAACCATCCGATTTGACTGAAGTTACAACTGACAAATCACCTAAAGACGATCACGTACCTAAAATCACACCTGTTGAACATGAACCAATTGACGATAAACCTAAGGAAATTAAAGAAGAGCCAACGAAGGTACATGAAATTGTTAAAGTAAAGGATATAACTGTTACTGACGATAGCAAAAAGGAACCTGAAAAGGTTGTAGAGAGTCCGGAAGAGAAACCCTCCGATTTGACTGAAGTTACAACTGACAAATCACCTAAAGACGAACAAGTACCTAAAATCCAACCAGTTGATCATGAACCAGTTGACGATAAACCTAAAGAACCTAAAGACAAACCAATACAGGAACCCGAAATTGCCAAAGTTAAAGATATTACTATTATTGACGATGGCAAAAAGGAACCTGAAAAAGTATTAGAGAGTCCCGAAGAGAAACCATCCGATTTGACTGAAGTTACAACTGACAAATCACCTAAAGACGATCACGTACCTAAAATCACACCCGTTGAACATGAACCAATTGACGATAAACCTAAGGAAATTAAAGACAAATCAATACAGGAACCCGAAATTGTCAAAGTTAAAGATATTACTATTATTGACGATGGCAAAAAGGAACCTGAAAAAGTATTAGAGAGTCCCGAAGAGAAACCATCCGATTTGACTGAAGTTACAACTGACAAATCACCTAAAGACGATCACGTACCTAAAATCACACCTGTTGAACATGAACCAATTGACGATAAACCTAAGGAAATTAAAGAAGAGCCAACGAAGGTACATGAAATTGTTAAAGTAAAGGATATAACTGTTACTGACGATAGCAAAAAGGAACCTGAAAAGGTTCTAGAGAGTCCTGGAGAGAAACCATCCGATGTGACTGAGGTTACAACTGACAAATCACCTAAAGACGAACAAGTACCTAAAATCCAACCAGTTGATCATGAACCAGTTGACGATAAACCTAAAGAACCTAAAGACAAACCAATACAGGAACCCGAAATTGCCAAAGTTAAAGATATTACTATTATTGACGATGGCAAAAAGGAACCTGAAAAAGTATTAGAGAGTCCCGAAGAGAAACCATCCGATTTGACTGAAGTTACAACTGACAAATCACCTAAAGACGATCACGTACCTAAAATCACACCTGTTGAACATGAACCAATTGATGATAAACCTAAGGAAATTAAAGACAAACCAATACAGGAACCCGAAATTGTCAAAGTTAAAGATATTACTATTATTGACGATGGCAAAAAGGAACCTGAAAAAGTATTAGAGAGTCCCGAAGAGAAACCATCCGATTTGACTGAGGTCACAACTGACAAATCACCTAAAGACGATCACGTACCTAAAATCACACCTGTTGAACATGAACCAATTGACGATAAACCTAAGAAAATTAAAGAAGAGCCAACGAGGGTACATGAAATTGTTAAAGTAAAGGATATAACTGTTACTGACGATAGCAAAAAGGAACCTGAAAAGATTCTAGAGAGTCCTGGAGAGAAACCATCCGATGTGACTGAAGTTACAATTGACAAATCACCTAAAGACGAACAAGTACCTAAAATCCAACCAGTTGATCATGAACCAGTTGACGATAAACCTAAAGAACCTAAAGACAAACCAATACAGGAACCCGAAATTGCCAAAGTTAAAGATATTACTATTATTGACGATGGCAAAAAGGAACCTGAAAAAGTATTAGAGAGTCCCGAAGAGAAACCATCCGATTTGACTGAAGTTACAACTGACAAATCACCTAAAGACGATCACGTACCTAAAATCACACCTGTTGAACATGAACCAATTGACGATAAACCTAAGGAAATTAAAGAAGAGCCAACGAAGGTACATGAAATTGTTAAAGTAAAGGATATAACTGTTACTGACGATAGCAAAAAGGAACCTGAAAAGGTTCTAGAGAGTCCTGGAGAGAAACCATCCGATGTGACTGAAGTTACAACTGACAAATCACCTAAAGACGAACAAGTACCTAAAATCCAACCAGTTGATCATGAACCAGTTGACGATAAACCTAAAGAACCTAAAGACAAACCAATACAGGAACCCGAAATTGCCAAAGTTAAAGATATTACTATTATTGACGATGGCAAAAAGGAACCTGAAAAAGTATTAGAGAGTCCCGAAGAGAAACCATCCGATTTGACTGAAGTTACAACTGACAAATCACCTAAAGACGATCACGTACCTAAAATCACACCTGTTGAATATGAACAAATTGACGATAAACCTAAGGAAATTAAAGAAGAGCCAACGAAGGTACATGAAATTGTTAAAGTTAAGTATATAACTGTTACTGACGATAGCAAAAAGGAACCTGAAAAGGTTGTAGAGAGTCCCGAAGAGAAACCCTCCGATTTGACTCAAGTTACAACTGACAAATCACCTAAAGACGATCACGTACCTAAAATCACACCTGTTATACATGAACCAATTGACGATAAACCTAAGGAAATTAAAAAAGAGCCAACGAAGGTACATGAAATTGTTAAATTAAAGGATTTAAATGTTACTGACGATAGCAAAAAGGAACCTGAAAAGGTTGTAGAGAGTCCTGGAGAGAAACCATCCGATGTGACTGAAGTTACAACTGACAAATCACCTAAAGACGAACAAGTACCTAAAATCCAACCAGTTGATCATCAACCAGTTGACGATAAACCTAAAGAACCTAAAGACAAACCAATACAGGAACCCGAAATTGCCAAAGTTAAAGATATTACTATTATTGACGATGGCAAAAAGGAACCTGAAAAAGTATTAGAGAGTCCCGAAGAGAAACCATCCGATTTGACTGAAGTTACAACTGACAAATCACCTAAAGACGATCACGTACCTAAAATCACACCTGTTGAACATGAACCAATTGACGATAAACCTAAGGAAATTAAAGACAAATCAATACAGGAACCCGAAATTGCCAAAGTTAAAGATATTACTATTATTGACGATGGCAAAAAGGAACCTGAAAAAGTATTAGAGAGTCCCGAAGAGAAACCATCCGATTTGACTGAAGTTACAACTGACAAATCACCTAAAGACGATCACGTACCTAAAATCACACCTGTAGAACATGAACCAATTGACGATAAACCTAAGGAAATTAAAGAAGAGCCAACGAAGGTACATGAAATTGTTAAAGTAAAGGATATAACTGTTACTGACGATAGCAAAAAGGAACCTGAAAAGGTTGTAGAGAGTCCTGGAGAGAAACCATCCGATGTGACTGAAGTTACAACTGACAAATCACCTAAAGACGAACAAGTACCTAAAATCCAACCAGTTGATCATGAACCAGTTGACGATAAACCTAAAGAACCTAAAGACAAACCAATACAGGAACCCGAAATTGCCAAAGTTAAAGATATTACTATTATTGACGATGGCAAAAAGGAACCTGAAAAAGTATTAGAGAGTCCCGAAGAGAAACCATCCGATTTGACTGAAGTTACAACTGACAAATCACCTAAAGACGATCACGTACCTAAAATCACACCTGTAGAACATGAACCAATTGACGATAAACCTAAGGAAATTAAAGAAGAGCCAACGAAGGTACATGAAATTGTTAAAGTAAAGGATATAACTGTTACTGACGATAGCAAAAAGGAACCTGAAAAGGTTGTAGAGAGTCCTGGAGAGAAACCATCCGATGTGACTGAAGTTACAACTGACAAATCACCTAAAGACGAACAAGTACCTAAAATCCAACCAGTTGATCATGAACCAGTTGACGATAAACCTAAAGAACCTAAAGACAAACCAATACAGGAACCCGAAATTGCCAAAGTTAAAGATATTACTATTATTGACGATGGCAAAAAGGAACCTGAAAAAGTATTAGAGAGTCCCGAAGAGAAACCATCCGATTTGACTGAAGTTACAACTGACAAATCACCTAAAGACGATCACGTACCTAAAATCACACCTGTTGAACATGAACCAATTGACGATAAACCTAAGGAAATTAAAGAAGAGCCAACGAAGGTACATGAAATTGTTAAAGTAAAGGATATAACTGTTACTGACGATAGCAAAAAGGAACCTGAAAAGGTTGTAGAGAGTCCCGAAGAGAAACCATCCGATTTGACTGAAGTTACAACTGACAAATCACGTAAAGACGATCACGTACCTAAAATCACACCTGTTATACATAAACCAATTGACGATAAACCTAAGGAAATTAAAGAAGAGCCAACGAAGGTACATGAAATTGTTAAATTAAAGGATTTAAATGTTACTGACGATAGCAAAAAGGAACCTGAAAAGGTTGTAGAGAGTCCTGGAGAGAAACCATCCGATGTGACTGAAGTTACAACTGACAAATCACCTAAAGACGAACAAGTACCTAAAATCCAACCAGTTGATCATGAACCAGTTGACGATAAACCTAAAGAACCTAAAGACAAACCAATACAGGAACCCGAAATTGCCAAAGTTAAAGATATTACTATTATTGACGATGGCAAAAAGGAACCTGAAAAAGTATTAGAGAGTCCCGAAGAGAAACCATCCGATTTGACTGAAGTTACAACTGACAAATCACCTAAAGACGATCACGTACCTAAAATCACACCTGTTGAACATGAACCAATTGACGATAAACCTAAGGAAATTAAAGAAGAGCCAACGAAGGTACATGAAATTGTTAAAGTAAAGGATATAACTGTTACTGACGATAGCAAAAAGGAACCTGAAAAGGTTGTAGAGAGTCCCGAAGAGAAACCATCCGATTTGACTGAAGTTACAACTGACAAATCACGTAAAGACGATCACGTACCTAAAATCACACCTGTTATACATGAACCAATTGACGATAAACCTAAGGAAATTAAAGAAGAGCCAACGAAGGTACATGAAATTGTTAAATTAAAGGATTTAAATGTTACTGACGATAGCAAAAAGGAACCTGAAAAGGTTGTAGAGAGTCCTGGAGAGAAACCATCCGATGTGACTGAAGTTACAACTGACAAATCACCTAAAGACGAACAAGTACCTAAAATCCAACCAGTTGATCATGAACCAGTTGACGATAAACCTAAAGAACCTAAAGACAAACCAATACAGGAACCCGAAATTGTTAAAGTAAAGGATATAACTGTTACTGACGATAGCAAAAAGGAACCTGAAAAGGTTCTAGAGAGTCCTGGAGAGAAACCATCCGATTTGACTGAAGTTACAACTGACAAATCACCTAAAGACGATCACGTACCTAAAATCACACCTGTTGAACATGAACCAATTGACGATAAACCTAAGGAAATTAAAGAAGAGCCAACGAAGGTACATGAAATTGTTAAAGTAAAGGATATAACTGTTACTGACGATAGCAAAAAGGAACCTGAAAAGGTTGTAGAGAGTCCGGAAGAGAAACCCTCCGATTTGACTGAAGTTACAACTGACAAATCACCTAAAGACGAACAAGTACCTAAAATCCAACCAGTTGATCATGAACCAGTTGACGATAAACCTAAAGAACCTAAAGACAAACCAATACAGGAACCCGAAATTGCCAAAGTTAAAGATATTACTATTATTGACGATGGCAAAAAGGAACCTGAAAAAGTATTAGAGAGTCCCGAAGAGAAACCATCCGATTTGACTGAAGTTACAACTGACAAATCACCTAAAGACGATCACGTACCTAAAATCACACCCGTTGAACATGAACCAATTGACGATAAACCTAAGGAAATTAAAGACAAATCAATACAGGAACCCGAAATTGTCAAAGTTAAAGATATTACTATTATTGACGATGGCAAAAAGGAACCTGAAAAAGTATTAGAGAGTCCCGAAGAGAAACCATCCGATTTGACTGAAGTCACAACTGACAAATCACCTAAAGACGATCACGTACCTAAAATCACACCTGTTGAACATGAACCAATTGACGATAAACCTAAGGAAATTAAAGAAGAGCCAACGAAGGTACATGAAATTGTTAAAGTAAAGGATATAACTGTTACTGACGATAGCAAAAAGGAACCTGAAAAGGTTCTAGAGAGTCCTGGAGAGAAACCATCCGATGTGACTGAGGTTACAACTGACAAATCACCTAAAGACGAACAAGTACCTAAAATCCAACCAGTTGATCATGAACCAGTTGACGATAAACCTAAAGAACCTAAAGACAAACCAATACAGGAACCCGAAATTGCCAAAGTTAAAGATATTACTATTATTGACGATGGCAAAAAGGAACCTGAAAAAGTATTAGAGAGTCCCGAAGAGAAACCATCCGATTTGACTGAAGTTACAACTGACAAATCACCTAAAGACGATCACGTACCTAAAATCACACCTGTTGAACATGAACCAATTGATGATAAACCTAAGGAAATTAAAGACAAACCAATACAGGAACCCGAAATTGTCAAAGTTAAAGATATTACTATTATTGACGATGGCAAAAAGGAACCTGAAAGAGTATTAGAGAGTCCCGAAGAGAAACCATCCGATTTGACTGAGGTCACAACTGACAAATCACCTAAAGACGATCACGTACCTAAAATCACACCTGTTGAACATGAACCAATTGACGATAAACCTAAGGAAATTAAAGAAGAGCCAACGAAGGTACATGAAATTGTTAAAGTAAAGGATATAACTGTTACTGACGATAGCAAAAAGGAACCTGAAAAGGTTCTAGAGAGTCCTGGAGAGAAACCATCCGATGTGACTGAAGTTACAACTGACAAATCACCTAAAGACGAACAAGTACCTAAAATCCAACCAGTTGATCATGAACCAGTTGACGATAAACCTAAAGAACCTAAAGACAAACCAATACAGGAACCCGAAATTGCCAAAGTTAAAGATATTACTATTATTGACGATGGCAAAAAGGAACCTGAAAGAGTATTAGAGAGTCCCGAAGAGAAACCATCCGATTTGACTGAAGTTACAACTGACAAATCACCTAAAGACGATCACGTACCTAAAATCACACCTGTTGAACATGAACCAATTGACGATAAACCTAAGGAAATTAAAGACAAATCAATACAGGAACCCGAAATTGTCAAAGTTAAAGATATTACTATTATTGACGATGGCAAAAAGGAACCTGAAAAAGTATTAGAGAGTCCCGAAGAGAAACCATCCGATTTGACTGAAGTCACAACTGACAAATCACCTAAAGACGATCACGTACCTAAAATCACACCTGTTGAACATGAACCAATTGACGATAAACCTAAGGAAATTAAAGAAGAGCCAACGAAGGTACATGAAATTGTTAAAGTAAAGGATATAACTGTTACTGACGATAGCAAAAAGGAACCTGAAAAGGTTCTAGAGAGTCCTGGAGAGAAACCATCCGATGTGACTGAGGTTACAACTGACAAATCACCTAAAGACGAACAAGTACCTAAAATCCAACCAGTTGATCATGAACCAGTTGACGATAAACCTAAAGAACCTAAAGACAAACCAATACAGGAACCCGAAATTGCCAAAGTTAAAGATATTACTATTATTGACGATGGCAAAAAGGAACCTGAAAAAGTATTAGAGAGTCCCGAAGAGAAACCATCCGATTTGACTGAAGTTACAACTGACAAATCACCTAAAGACGATCACGTACCTAAAATCACACCCGTTGAACATGAACCAATTGACGATAAACCTAAGGAAATTAAAGACAAACCAATACAGGAACCCGAAATTGTCAAAGTTAAAGATATTACTATTATTGACGATGGCAAAAAGGAACCTGAAAAAGTATTAGAGAGTCCCGAAGAGAAACTATCCGATTTGACTGAGGTCACAACTGACAAATCACCTAAAGACGATCACGTACCTAAAATCACACCTGTTGAACATGAACCAATTGACGATAAACCTAAGGAAATTAAAGAAGAGCCAACGAAGGTACATGAAATTGTTAAAGTAAAGGATATAACTGTTACTGACGATAGCAAAAAGGAACCTGAAAAGATTCTAGAGAGTCCTGGAGAGAAACCATCCGATGTGACTGAAGTTACAATTGACAAATCACCTAAAGACGAACAAGTACCTAAAATCCAACCAGTTGATCATGAACCAGTTGACGATAAACCTAAAGAACCTAAAGACAAACCAATACAGGAACCCGAAATTGCCAAAGTTAAAGATATTACTATTATTGACGATGGCAAAAAGGAACCTGAAAAAGTATTAGAGAGTCCCGAAGAGAAACCATCCGATTTGACTGAAGTTACAACTGACAAATCACCTAAAGACGATCACGTACCTAAAATCACACCTGTTGAACATGAACCAATTGACGATAAACCTAAGGCAATTAAAGAAGAGCCAACGAAGGTACATGAAATTGTTAAAGTAAAGGATATAACTGTTACTGACGATAGCAAAAAGGAACCTGAAAAGGTTCTAGAGAGTCCTGGAGAGAAACCATCCGATGTGACTGAAGTTACAACTGACAAATCACCTAAAGACGAACAAGTACCTAAAATCCAACCAGTTGATCATGAACCAGTTGACGATAAACCTAAAGAACCTAAAGACAAACCAATACAGGAACCCGAAATTGCCAAAGTTAAAGATATTACTATTATTGACGATGGCAAAAAGGAACCTGAAAAAGTATTAGAGAGTCCCGAAGAGAAACCATCCGATTTGACTGAAGTTACAACTGACAAATCACCTAAAGACGATCACGTACCTAAAATCACACCTGTTGAACATGAACCAATTGACGATAAACCTAAGGAAATTAAAGAAGAGCCAACGAAGGTACATGAAATTGTTAAAGTAAAGGATATAACTGTTACTGACGATAGCAAAAAGGAACCTGAAAAGGTTGTAGAGAGTCCGGAAGAGAAACCCTCCGATTTGACTGAAGTTACAACTGACAAATCACCTAAAGACGAACAAGTACCTAAAATCCAACCAGTTGATCATGAACCAGTTGACGATAAACCTAAAGAACCTAAAGACAAACCAATACAGGAACCCGAAATTGCCAAAGTTAAAGATATTACTATTATTGACGATGGCAAAAAGGAACCTGAAAAAGTATTAGAGAGTCCCGAAGAGAAACCATCCGATTTGACTGAAGTTACAACTGACAAATCACCTAAAGACGATCACGTACCTAAAATCACACCTGTTGAACATGAACCAATTGACGATAAACCTAAGGAAATTAAAGAAGAGCCAACGAAGGTACATGAAATTGTTAAAGTAAAGGATATAACTGTTACTGACGATAGCAAAAAGGAACCTGAAAAGGTTGTAGAGAGTCCTGGAGAGAAACCATCCGATGTGACTGAAGTTACAACTGACAAATCACCTAAAGACGAACAAGTACCTAAAATCCAACCAGTTGATCATGAACCAGTTGACGATAAACCTAAAGAACTTAAAGACAAACCAATACAGGAACCCGAAATTGCCAAAGTTAAAGATATTACTATTATTGACGATGGCAAAAAGGAACCTGAAAAAGTATTAGAGAGTCCCGAAGAGAAACCATCCGATTTGACTGAAGTTACAACTGACAAATCACCTAAAGACGATCACGTACCTAAAATCACACCTGTTGAACATGAACCAATTGACGATAAACCTAAGGAAATTAAAGAAGAGCCAACGAAGGTACATGAAATTGTTAAAGTAAAGGATATAACTGTTACTGACGATAGCAAAAAGGAACCTGAAAAGGTTCTAGAGAGTCCTGCAGAGAAACCATCCGATGTGACTGAGGTTACAACTGACAAATCACCTAAAGACGAACAAGTACCTAAAATCCAACCAGTTGATCATGAACCAGTTGACGATAAACCTAAAGAACCTAAAGACAAACCAATACAGGAACCCGAAATTGCCAAAGCTAAAGATATTACTATTATTGACGATGGCAAAAAGGAACCTGAAAAAGTATTAGAGAGTCCCGAAGAGAAACCATCCGATTTGACTGAAGTTACAACTGACAAATCACCTAAAGACGATCACGTACCTAAAATCACACCTGTTGAACATGAACCAATTGATGATAAACCTAAGGAAATTAAAGACAAACCAATACAGGAACCCGAAATTGTCAAAGTTAAAGATATTACTATTATTGACGATGGCAAAAAGGAAACTGAAAAAGTATTAGAGAGTCCCGAAGAGAAACTATCCGATTTGACTGAGGTCACAACTGACAAATCACCTAAAGACGATCACGTACCTAAAATCACACCTGTTGAACATGAACCAATTGACGATAAACCTAAGGAAATTAAAGAAGAGCCAACGAAGGTACATGAAATTGTTAAAGTAAAGGATATAACTGTTACTGACGATAGCAAAAAGGAACCTGAAAAGGTTCTAGAGAGTCCTGGAGAGAAACCATCCGATGTGACTGAAGTTACAACTGACAAATCACCTAAAGACGAACAAGTACCTAAAATCCATCCAGTTGATCATGAACCAGTTGACGATAAACCTAAAGAACCTAAAGACAAACCAATACAGGAACCCGAAATTGCCAAAGTTAAAGATATTACTATTATTGACGATGGCAAAAAGGAACCTGAAAAAGTATTAGAGAGTCCCGAAGAGAAACCATCCGATTTGACTGAAGTTACAACTGACAAATCACCTAAAGACGATCACGTACCTAAAATCACACCCGTTGAACATGAACCAATTGACGATAAACCTAAGGAAATTAAAGACAAATCAATACAGGAACCCGAAATTGTCAAAGTTAAAGATATTACTATTATTGACGATGGCAAAAAGGAACCTGAAAAAGTATTAGAGAGTCCCGAAGAGAAACCATCCGATTTGACTGAAGTCACAACTGACAAATCACCTAAAGACGATCACGTACCTAAAATCACACCTGTTGAACATGAACCAATTGACGATAAACCTAAGGAAATTAAAGAAGAGCCAACGAAGGTACATGAAATTGTTAAAGTAAAGGATATAACTGTTACTGACGATAGCAAAAAGGAACCTGAAAAGGTTCTAGAGAGTCCTGGAGAGAAACCATCCGATGTGACTGAGGTTACAACTGACAAATCACCTAAAGACGAACAAGTACCTAAAATCCAACCAGTTGATCATGAACCAGTTGACGATAAACCTAAAGAACCTAAAGACAAACCAATACAGGAACCCGAAATTGCCAAAGTTAAAGATATTACTATTATTGACGATGGCAAAAAGGAACCTGAAAAAGTATTAGAGAGTCCCGAAGAGAAACCATCCGATTTGACTGAAGTTACAACTGACAAATCACCTAAAGACGATCACGTACCTAAAATCACACCTGTTAAACATGAACCAATTGATGATAAACCTAAGGAAATTAAAGACAAACCAATACAGGAACCCGAAATTGTCAAAGTTAAAGATATTACTATTATTGACGATGGCAAAAAGGAACCTGAAAAAGTATTAGAGAGTCCCGAAGAGAAACCATCCGATTTGACTGAGGTCACAACTGACAAATCACCTAAAGACGATCACGTACCTAAAATCACACCTGTTGAACATGAACCAATTGACGATAAACCTAAGGAAATTAAAGAAGAGCCAACGAAGGTACATGAAATTGTTAAAGTAAAGGATATAACTGTTACTGACGATAGCAAAAAGGAACCTGAAAAGATTCTAGAGAGTCCTGGAGAGAAACCATCTGATGTGACTGAAGTTACAATTGACAAATCACCTAAAGACGAACAAGTACCTAAAATCCAACCAGTTGATCATGAACCAGTTGACGATAAACCTAAAGAACCTAAAGACAAACCAATACAGGAACCCGAAATTGCCAAAGTTAAAGATATTACTATTATTGACGATGGCAAAAAGGAACCTGAAAAAGTATTAGAGAGTCCCGAAGAGAAACCATCCGATTTGACTGAAGTTACAACTGACAAATCACCTAAAGACGATCACGTACCTAAAATCACACCTGTTGAACATGAACCAATTGACGATAAACCTAAGGAAATTAAAGAAGAGCCAACGAAGGTACATGAAATTGTTAAAGTAAAGGATATAACTGTTACTGACGATAGCAAAAAGGAACCTGAAAAGGTTCTAGAGAGTCCTGGAGAGAAACCATCCGATGTGACTGAAGTTACAACTGACAAATCACCTAAAGACGAACAAGTACCTAAAATCCAACCAGTTGATCATGAACCAGTTGACGATAAACCTAAAGAACCTAAAGACAAACCAATACAGGAACCCGAAATTGCCAAAGTTAAAGATATTACTATTATTGACGATGGCAAAAAGGAACCTGAAAAAGTATTAGAGAGTCCCGAAGAGAAACCATCCGATTTGACTGAAGTTACAACTGACAAATCACCTAAAGACGATCACGTACCTAAAATCACACCTGTTGAACATGAACCAATTGACGATAAACCTAAGGAAATTAAAGACAAATCAATACAGGAACCCGAAATTGTCAAAGTTAAAGATATTACTATTATTGACGATGGCAAAAAGGAACCTGAAAAAGTATTAGAGAGTCCCGAAGAGAAACCATCCGATTTGACTGAAGTCACAACTGACAAATCACCTAAAGACGATCACGTACCTAAAATCACACCTGTTGAACATGAACCAATTGACGATAAACCTAAGGAAATTAAAGAAGAGCCAACGAAGGTACATGAAATTGTTAAAGTAAAGGATATAACTGTTACTGATGATAGCAAAAAGGAACCTGAAAAGGTTCTAGAGAGTCCTGGAGAGAAACCATCCGATGTGACTGAGGTTACAACTGACAAATCACCTAAAGACGAACAAGTACCTAAAATCCAACCAGTTGATCATGAACCAGTTGACGATAAACCTAAAGAACCTAAAGACAAACCAATACAGGAACCCGAAATTGCCAAAGTTAAAGATATTACTATTATTGACGATGGCAAAAAGGAACCTGAAAAAGTATTAGAGAGTCCCGAAGAGAAACCATCCGATTTGACTGAAGTTACAACTGACAAATCACCTAAAGACGATCACGTACCTAAAATCACACCTGTTGAACATGAACCAATTGATGATAAACCTAAGGAAATTAAAGACAAACCAATACAGGAACCCGAAATTGTCAAAGTTAAAGATATTACTATTATTGACGATGGCAAAAAGGAACCTGAAAAAGTATTAGAGAGTCCCGAAGAGAAACTATCCGATTTGACTGAGGTCACAACTGACAAATCACCTAAAGACGATCACGTACCTAAAATGACACCTGTTGAACATGAACCAATTGACGATAAACCTAAGGAAATTAAAGAAGAGCCAACGAAGGTACATGAAATTGTTAAAGTAAAGGATATAACTGTTACTGACGATAGCAAAAAGGAACCTGAAAAGATTCTAGAGAGTCCTGGAGAGAAACCATCCGATGTGACTGAAGTTACAATTGACAAATCACCTAAAGACGAACAAGTACCTAAAATCCAACCAGTTGATCATGAACCAGTTGACGATAAACCTAAAGAACCTAAAGACAAACCAATACAGGAACCCGAAATTGCCAAAGTTAAAGATATTACTATTATTGACGATGGCAAAAAGGAACCTGAAAAAGAATTAGAGAGTCCCGAAGAGAAACCATCCGATTTGACTGAAGTTACAACTGACAAATCACCTAAAGACGATCACGTACCTAAAATCACACCTGTTGAACATGAACCAATTGACGATAAACCTAAGGAAATTAAAGAAGAGCCAACGAAGGTACATGAAATTGTTAAAGTAAAGGATATAACTGTTACTGACGATAGCAAAAAGGAACCTGAAAAGGTTCTAGAGAGTCCTGGAGAGAAACCATCCGATGTGACTGAAGTTACAACTGACAAATCACCTAAAGACGAACAAGTACCTAAAATCCAACCAGTTGATCATGAACCAGTTGACGATAAACCTAAAGAACCTAAAGACAAACCAATACAGGAACCCGAAATTGCCAAAGTTAAAGATATTACTATTATTGACGATGGCAAAAAGGAACCTGAAAAAGTATTAGAGAGTCCCGAAGAGAAACCATCCGATTTGACTGAAGTTACAACTGACAAATCACCTAAAGACGATCACGTACCTAAAATCACACCTGTTGAACATGAACCAATTGACGATAAACCTAAGGAAATTAAAGAAGAGCCAACGAAGGTACATGAAATTGTTAAAGTAAAGGATATAACTGTTACTGACGATAGCAAAAAGGAACCTGAAAAGGTTGTAGAGAGTCCTGGAGAGAAACCATCCGATGTGACTGAAGTTACAACTGACAAATCACCTAAAGACGAACAAGTACCTAAAATCCAACCAGTTGATCATGAACCAGTTGACGATAAACCTAAAGAACTTAAAGACAAACCAATACAGGAACCCGAAATTGCCAAAGTTAAAGATATTACTATTATTGACGATCGCAAAAAGGAACCTGAAAAAGTATTAGAGAGTCCCGAAGAGAAACCATCCGATTTGACTGAAGTTACAACTGACAAATCACCTAAAGACGATCACGTACCTAAAATCACACCTGTTGAACATGAACCAATTGACGATAAACCTAAGGAAATTAAAGAAGAGCCAACTAAGGTACATGAAATTGTTAAAGTAAAGGATATAACTGTTACTGACGTTAGCAAAAAGGAACCTGAAAAGGTTCTAGAGAGTCCTGGAGAGAAACCATCCGATGTGACTGAAGTTACAACTGACAAATCACCTAAAGACGAACAAGTACCTAAAATCCAACCAGTTGATCATGAACCAGTTGACGATAAACCTAAAGAACCTAAAGACAAACCAATACAGGAACCCGAAATTGCCAAAGTTAAAGATATTACTATTATTGACGATGGCAAAAAGGAACCTGAAAAAGTATTAGAGAGTCCCGAAGAGAAACCATCCGATTTGACTGAAGTTACAACTGACAAATCACCTAAAGACGATCACGTACCTAAAATCACACCTGTTGAACATGAACCAATTGACGATAAACCTAAGGAAATTAAAGAAGAGCCAACGAAGGTACATGAAATTGTTAAAGTAAAGGATATAACTGTTACTGACGATAGCAAAAAGGAACCTGAAAAGGTTGTAGAGAGTCCTGGAGAGAAACCATCCGATGTGACTGAAGTTACAACTGACAAATCACCTAAAGACGAACAAGTACCTAAAATCCAACCAGTTGATCATGAACCAGTTGACGATAAACCTAAAGAACCTAAAGACAAACCAATACAGGAACCCGAAATTGCCAAAGTTAAAGATATTACTATTATTGACGATGGCAAAAAGGAACCTGAAAAAGTATTAGAGAGTCCCGAAGAGAAACCATCCGATTTGACTGAAGTTACAACTGACAAATCACCTAAAGACGATCACGTACCTAAAATCACACCTGTTGAACATGAACCAATTGACGATAAACCTAAGGAAATTAAAGAAGAGCCAACGAAGGTACATGAAATTGTTAAAGTAAAGGATATAACTGTTACTGACGATAGCAAAAAGGAACCTGAAAAGGTTGTAGAAAGTCCTGGAGAGAAACCATCCGATGTGACTGAAGTTACAACTGACAAATCACCTAAAGACGAACAAGTACCTAAAATCCAACCAGTTGATCATGAACCAGTTGACGATAAACCTAAAGAACCTAAAGACAAACCAATACAGGAACCCGAAATTGCCAAAGTTAAAGATATTACTATTATTGACGATGGCAAAAAGGAACCTGAAAAAGTATTAGAGAGTCGCGAAGAGAAACCATCCGATTTGACTGAAGTTACAACTGACAAATCACCTAAAGACGATCACGTACCTAAAATCACACCTGTTGAACATGAACCAATTGACGATAAACCTAAGGAAATTAAAGAAGAGCCAACGAAGGTACATGAAATTGTTAAAGTAAAGGATATAACTGTTACTGACGATAGCAAAAAGGAACCTGAAAAGGTTCTAGAGAGTCCTGGAGAGAAACCATCCGATGTGACTGAAGTTACAACTGACAAATCACCTAAAGACGAACAAGTACCTAAAATCCAACCAGTTGATCATGAACCAGTTGACGATAAACTTAAAGAACCTAAAGACAAACCAATACAGGAACCCGAAATTGCCAAAGTTAAAGATATTACTATTATTGACGATGGCAAAAAGGAACCTGAAAAAGTATTAGAGAGTCGCGAAGAGAAACCATCCGATTTGACTGAAGTTACAACTGACAAATCACCTAAAGACGATCACGTACCTAAAATCACACCTGTTGAACATGAACCAATTGACGATAAACCTAAGGAAATTAAAGAAGAGCCAACGAAGGTACATGAAATTGTTAAAGTAAAGGATATAACTGTTACTGACGATAGCAAAAAGGAACCTGAAAAGGTTGTAGAGAGTCCTGGAGAGAAACCATCCTATGTGACTGAAGTTACAACTGACAAATCACCTAAAGACGAACAAGTACCTAAAATCCAACCAGTTGATCATGAACCAGTTGACGATAAACCTAAAGAACCTAAAGACAAACCAATACAGGAACCCGAAATTGCCAAAGTTAAAGATATTACTATTATTGACGATGGCAAAAAGGAACCTGAAAAAGTATTAGAGAGTCCCGAAGAGAAACCATCCGATTTGACTGAAGTTACAACTGACAAATCACCTAAAGACGATCACGTACCTAAAATCACACCTGTTGAACATGAACCAATTGACGATAAACCTAAGGAAATTAAAGAAGAGCCAACGAAAGTACATGAAATTGTTAAAGTAAAGGATATAACTGTTACTGACGATAGCAAAAAGGAACCTGAAAAGGTTCTAGAGAGTCCCGGAGAGAAACCATCCGATGTGACTGAAGTTACAACTGACAAATCACCTAAAGACGAACAAGTACCTAAAAGCCAACCAGTTGATCATGAACCAGTTGACGATAAACCTAAAGAACCTAAAGACAAACCAATACAGGAACCCGAAATTGCCAAAGTTAAAGATATTACTATTATTGACGATGGCAAAAAGGAACCTGAAAAAGTATTAGAGAGTCCCGAAGAGAAACCATCCGATTTGACTGAAGTTACAACTGACAAATCACCTAAAGACGATCACGTACCTAAAATCACACCTGTTGAACATGAACCAATTGACGATAAACCTAAGGAAATTAAAGAAGAGCCAACGAAGGTACATGAAATTGTTAAAGTAAAGGATATAAGTGTTACTGACGATAGCAAAAAGGAACCTGAAAAGGTTGTAGAGAGTCCTGGAGAGAAACCATCCGATGTGACTGAAGTTACAACTGACAAATCACCTAAAGACAAACAAGTACCTAAAATCCAAGCAGTTGATCATGAGCCAGTTGACGATAAACCTAAAGAACCTAAAGACAAACCAATACAGGAACCCGAAATTGCCAAAGTTAAAGATATTACTATTATTGACGATGGCAAAAAGGAACCTGAAAAAGTATTAGAGAGTCCCGAAGAGAAACCATCCGATGTGACTGAAGTTACAACTGACAAATCACCTAAGGACGAACAAGTACCTAAAATCCAACCAGTTGATCATGAACCAGTTGACGATAAACCTAAAGAACCTAAAGCCAAACCAATACAGGAACTCGAAATTGCCAAAGTTAAAGATATTACTATTATTGACGATGGCAAAAAGGAACCTGAAAAAGTATTAGAGAGTCCCGAAGAGAAACCATCCGATTTGACTGAAGTTACAACTGACAAATCACCTAAAGACGATAACGTACCTAAAATCACACCTGTTGAACATGAACCAATTGACGATAAACCTAAGGAAATTAAAGAAGAGCCTACGAAGGTACATAAAATTGTTAAAGTAAAGGATATAACTGTTACTGACGATAGCAAAAAGGAACCTGAAAAGGTTGTAGAGAGTCCCGAAGAGAAACCATCCGATGTGACTGAAGTTACAACTGACAAATCACCTAAAGACGAACAAGTACCTAAAATCCAACCAGTTGATCATGAACCAGTTGACGATAAACCTAAAGAACCTAAAGCCAAACCAATACAGGAACCCGAAATTGCCAAAGTTAAAGATATTACTATTATTGACAATGGCAAAAAGGAACCTGAAAAAGTATTAGAGAGTCCCGAAGAGAAACCATCCGATTTGACTGAAGTTACAACTGACAAATCACCTAAAGACGATCACGTACCTAAAATCACACCTGTTGAACATGAACCAATTGACGATAAACCTAAGGAAATTAAAGAAGAGCCAACAAAGGTACCTGAAATTGTTAAAGTAAAGGATAACACTGTTACTGACGATAGCAAAAAGGAACCTGAAAAGCCTGTAGAGAGTCCTGGAGAGAAACCATCCGATGTGACTGAAGTTACAACTGACAAATCACCTAAAGACGAACAAGTACCTAAAATCCAACCAGTTGACGATAAACCTAAAGAACCTAAAGACAAACCAATACAAGAACCCGAAATTGCCAAAGTTAAAGATATTACTATTATTGACGATGGCAAAAAGGAACCTGAAAAAGTATTAGAGAGTCCCGAAGAGAAACCATCCGATTTGACTGAAGTTACAACTGACAAATCACCTAAAGACGATCACGTACCTAAAATCACACCTGTTGAACATGAACCAATTGACGATAAACCTAAGGAAATTAAAGAAGAGCCAACAAAGGTACCTGAAATTGTTAAAGTAAAGGACAAAACTGTTACTGACGATAGCAAAAAGGAACCTGAAAAGGTTGTAGAGAGTCCTGGAGAGAAACCATCCGATGTGACTGAAGTTACAACTGACAAATCACCTAAAGACGAACAAGTACCTAAAATCCAAGCAGTTGATCATGAACCAGTTGACGATAAACCTAAAGAACCTAAAGACAAACCAATACAGGAACCCGAAATTGCCAAAGTTAAAGATATTACTATTATTGACGATGGCAAAAAGGAACCTGAAAAAGTATTAGAGAGTCCCGAAGAGCAACCATCCGATGTGACTGAAGTTACAACTGACAAATCACCTAAAGACGAACAAGTACCTAAAATCCAAGCAGTTGATCATGAACCAGTAGACGATAAACTTAAAGAACCTAAAGACAAACCAATACAAGAACCCGAAATTGCCAAAGTTAAAGATATTACTATTATTGACGATGGCAAAAAGGAACCTGAAAAAGTATTAGAGAGTCCCGAAGAGAAACCATCCGATTTGACTGAAGTTACAACTGAAAAATCACCTAAAGACGATCACGTACCTAAAATCACACCTGTTGAACATGAACTAATTGACGATAAACCTAAGGAAATTAAAGAAGAGCCAACAAAGGTACCTGAAATTGTTAAAGTAAAGGATAAAACTGTTACTGACGATAGCAAAAAGGAACCTGAAAAGGTTGTAGAGAGTCCCGAAGAGAAACCATCCGATGTGACTGAAGTTACTACTGACAAATCACCTAAAGACGAACAAGTACCTAAAATCCAACCAGTTGATCATGAACCAGTTGACGATAAACCTAAAGAACCTAAAGCTAAACCAATACAGGAACCCGAAATTGCCAAAGTTAAAGATATTACTATTATTGACGATGGCAAAAAGGAACCTGAAAAAGTATTAGAGAGTCCCGAGGAGAAACCATCCGATTTGACTGAAGTTACAACTGACAAATCACCTAAAGACGATCACGTACCTAAAATCACACCTGTTGAACATGAACCAATTGACGATAAACCTAAGGAAATTAAAGAAGAGCCAACGAAGGTACATGAAATTGTTAAAGTAAAGGATATAACTGTTACTGACGATAGCAAAAAGGAACCTGAAAAGGTTCTAGAGAGTCCTGGAGAGAAACCATCCGATGTGACTGAAGTTACAACTGACAAATCACCTAAAGACGAACAAGTACTTAAAATCCAACCAGTTGATCATGAACCAGTTGACGATAAACCTAAAGAACCTAAAGACAAACCAATACAGGAACCCGAAATTGCCAAAGTTAAAGATATTACTATTATTGACGATGGCAAAAAGGAACCTGAAACAGTATTAGAGAGTCCCAAAGAAAAACCATCCGATTTGACTGAAGTTACAACTGACAAATCACCTAAAGGCGATCACGTACCTAAAATCACACCTGTTGAACATGAACCAATTGACGTTAAACCTAAGGAAATTAAAGAAGAGCCAACGAAGGTACATGAAATTGTTAAAGTAAAGGATATAACTGTTACTGACGATAGCAAAGAGGAACCTGAAAAGGTTGTAGAGAGTCCCGAAGAGAAACCATCCGATTTGACTGAAGTTACAACTGACAAATCACCTAAAGACGAACAAGTACCTAAAATCCAACCAGTTGATCATGAACCAGTTGACGATAAACCTAAAGAACCTAAAGACAAACCAATACAGGAACCCGAAATTGCCAAAGTTAAAGATATTACTATTATTGACGATGGCAAAAAGGAACCTGAAAAAGTATTAGAGAGTCGCGAAGAGAAACCATCCGATTTGACTGAAGTTACAACTGACAAATCACCTAAAGACGATCACGTACCTAAAATCACACCTGTTGAACATGAACCAATTGACGATAAACCTAAGGAAATTAAAGAAGAGCCAACGAAGGTACATGAAATTGTTAAAGTAAAGGATATAACTGTTACTGACGATAGCAAAAAGGAACCTGAAAAGGTTGTAGAGAGTCCTGGAGAGAAACCATCCGATGTGACTGAAGTTACAACTGACAAATCACCTAAAGACGAACAAGTACCTAAAATCCAACCAGTTGATCATGAACCAGTTGACGATAAACCTAAAGAACCTAAAGACAAACCAATACAGGAACCCGAAATTGCCAAAGTTAAAGATATTACTATTATTGACGATGGCAAAAAGGAACCTGAAAAAGCATTAGAGAGTCGCGAAGAGAAACCATCCGATTTGACTGAAGTTACAACTGACAAATCACCTAAAGACGATCACGTACCTAAAATCACACCTGTTGAACATGAACCAATTGACGATAAACCTAAGGAAATTAAAGAAGAGCCAACGAAGGTACATGAAATTGTTAAAGTAAAGGTTATAACTGTTACTGACGATAGCAAAGAGGAACCTGAAAAGGTTGTAGAGAGTCCCGAAGAGAAACCATCCGATTTGACTGAAGTTACAACTGACAAATCACCTAAAGACGAACAAGTACCTAAAAACCAACCAGTTGATCATGAACCAGTTGACGATAAACCTAAAGAACCTAAAGACAAACCAATACAGGAACCCGAAATTGCCAAAGTTAAAGATATTACTATTATTGACGATGGCAAAAAGGAACCTGAAAAAGTATTAGAGAGTCGCGAAGAGAAACCATCCGATTTGACTGAAGTTACAACTGACAAATCACCTAAAGACGATCACGTACCTAAAATCACACCTGTTGAACATGAACCAATTGACGATAAACCTAAGGAAATTAAAGAAGAGCCAACGAAGGTACATGAAATTGTTAAAGTAAAGGATATAACTGTTACTGACGATAGCAAAAAGGAACCTGACAAGGTTGTAGAGAGTCCTGGAGAGAAACCATCCGATGTGACTGAAGTTACAACTGACAAATCACCTAAAGACGAACAAGTACCTAAAATCCAACCAGTTGATCATGAACCAGTTGACGATAAACCTAAAGAACCTAAAGACAAACCAATACAGGAACCCGAAATTGCCAAAGTTAAAGATATTACTATTATTGACGATGGCAAAAAGGAACCTGAAAAAGCATTAGAGAGTCGCGAAGAGAAACCATCCGATTTGACTGAAGTTACAACTGACAAATCACCTAAAGACGATCACGTACCTAAAATCACACCTGTTGAACATGAACCAATTGACGATAAACCTAAGGAAATTAAAGAAGAGCCAACGAAGGTACATGAAATTGTTAAAGTAAAGGATATAACTGTTACTGACGATAGCAAAGAGGAACCTGAAAAGGTTGTAGAGAGTCCCGAAGAGAAACCATCCGATTTGACTGAAGTTACAACTGACAAATCACCTAAAGACGAACAAGTACCTAAAATCCAACCAGTTGATCATGAACCAGTTGACGATAAACCTAAAGAACCTAAAGACAAACCAATACAGGAACCCGAAATTGCCAAAGTTAAAGATATTACTATTATTGACGATGGCAAAAAGGAACCTGAAAAAGTATTAGAGAGTCGCGAAGAGAAACCATCCGATTTGACTGAAGTTACAACTGACAAATCACCTAAAGACGATCACGTACCTAAAATCACACCTGTTGAACATGAACCAATTGACGATAAACCTAAGGAAATTAAAGAAGAGCCAACGAAGGTACATGAAATTGTTAAAGTAAAGGATATAACTGTTACTGACGATAGCAAAAAGGAACCTGAAAAGGTTCTAGAGAGTCCTGGAGAGAAACCATCCGATGTGACTGAAGTTACAACTGACAAATCACCTAAAGACGAACAAGTACTTAAAATCCAACCAGTTGATCATGAACCAGTTGACGATAAACCTAAAGAACCTAAAGACAAACCAATACAGGAACCCGAAATTGCCAAAGTTAAAGATATTACTATTATTGACGATGGCAAAAAGGAACCTGAAACAGTATTAGAGAGTCCCAAAGAAAAACCATCCGATTTGACTGAAGTTACAACTGACAAATCACCTAAAGGCGATCACGTACCTAAAATCACACCTGTTGAACATGAACCAATTGACGTTAAACCTAAGGAAATTAAAGAAGAGCCAACGAAGGTACATGAAATTGTTAAAGTAAAGGATATAACTGTTACTGACGATAGCAAAGAGGAACCTGAAAAGGTTGTAGAGAGTCCCGAAGAGAAACCATCCGATTTGACTGAAGTTACAACTGACAAATCACCTAAAGACGAACAAGTACCTAAAATCCAACCAGTTGATCATGAACCAGTTGACGATAAACCTAAAGAACCTAAAGACAAACCAATACAGGAACCCGAAATTGCCAAAGTTAAAGATATTACTATTATTGACGATGGCAAAAAGGAACCTGAAAAAGTATTAGAGAGTCGCGAAGAGAAACCATCCGATTTGACTGAAGTTACAACTGACAAATCACCTAAAGACGATCACATACCTAAAATCACACCTGTTGAACATGAACCAATTGACGATAAACCTAAGGAAATTAAAGAAGAGCCAACGAAGGTACATGAAATTGTTAAAGTAAAGGATATAACTGTTACTGACGATAGCAAAAAGGAACCTGAAAAGGTTGTAGAGAGTCCTGGAGAGAAACCATCCGATGTGACTGAAGTTACAACTGACAAATCACCTAAAGACGAACAAGTACCTAAAATCCAACCAGTTGATCATGAACCAGTTGACGATAAACCTAAAGAACCTAAAGACAAACCAATACAGGAACCCGAAATTGCCAAAGTTAAAGATATTACTATTATTGACGATGGCAAAAAGGAACCTGAAAAAGCATTAGAGAGTCGCGAAGAGAAACCATCCGATTTGACTGAAGTTACAACTGACAAATCACCTAAAGACGATCACGTACCTAAAATCACACCTGTTGAACATGAACCAATTGACGATAAACCTAAGGAAATTAAAGAAGAGCCAACGAAGGTACATGAAATTGTTAAAGTAAAGGTTATAACTGTTACTGACGATAGCAAAGAGGAACCTGAAAAGGTTGTAGAGAGTCCCGAAGAGAAACCATCCGATTTGACTGAAGTTACAACTGACAAATCACCTAAAGACGAACAAGTACCTAAAATCCAACCAGTTGATCATGAACCAGTTGACGATAAACCTAAAGAACCTAAAGACAAACCAATACAGGAACCCGAAATTGCCAAAGTTAAAGATATTACTATTATTGACGATGGCAAAAAGGAACCTGAAAAAGTATTAGAGAGTCGCGAAGAGAAACCATCCGATTTGACTGAAGTTACAACTGACAAATCACCTAAAGACGATCACGTACCTAAAATCACACCTGTTGAACATGAACCAATTGACGATAAACCTAAGGAAATTAAAGAAGAGCCAACGAAGGTACATGAAATTGTTAAAGTAAAGGATATAACTGTTACTGACGATAGCAAAAAGGAACCTGAAAAGGTTGTAGAGAGTCCTGGAGAGAAACCATCCGATGTGACTGAAGTTACAACTGACAAATCACCTAAAGACGAACAAGTACCTAAAATCCAACCAGTTGATCATGAACCAGTTGACGATAAACCTAAAGAACCTAAAGACAAACCAATACAGGAACCCGAAATTGCCAAAGTTAAAGATATTACTATTATTGACGATGGCAAAAAGGAACCTGAAAAAGCATTAGAGAGTCGCGAAGAGAAACCATCCGATTTGACTGAAGTTACAACTGACAAATCACCTAAAGACGATCACGTACCTAAAATCACACCTGTTGAACATGAACCAATTGACGATAAACCTAAGGAAATTAAAGAAGAGCCAACGAAGGTACATGAAATTGTTAAAGTAAAGGATATAACTGTTACTGACGATAGCAAAGAGGAACCTGAAAAGGTTGTAGAGAGTCCCGAAGAGAAACCATCCGATTTGACTGAAGTTACAACTGACAAATCACCTAAAGACGAACAAGTACCTAAAATCCAACCAGTTGATCATGAACCAGTTGACGATAAACCTAAAGAACCTAAAGACAAACCAATACAGGAACCCGAAATTGCCAAAGTTAAAGATATTACTATTATTGACGATGGCAAAAAGGAACCTGAAAAAGTATTAGAGAGTCGCGAAGAGAAACCATCCGATTTGACTGAAGTTACAACTGACAAATCACCTAAAGACGATCACGTACCTAAAATCACACCTGTTGAACATGAACCAATTGACGATAAACCTAAGGAAATTAAAGAAGAGCCAACGAAGGTACATGAAATTGTTAAAGTAAAGGATATAACTGTTACTGACGATAGCAAAAAGGAACCTGAAAAGGTTCTAGAGAGTCCTGGAGAGAAACCATCCGATGTGACTGAAGTTACAACTGACAAATCACCTAAAGACGAACAAGTACTTAAAATCCAACCAGTTGATCATGAACCAGTTGACGATAAACCTAAAGAACCTAAAGACAAACCAATACAGGAACCCGAAATTGCCAAAGTTAAAGATATTACTATTATTGACGATGGCAAAAAGGAACCTGAAAAAGCATTAGAGAGTCGCGAAGAGAAACCATCCGATTTGACTGAAGTTAACACTGACAAATCACCTAAAGACGATCACGTACCTAAAATCACACCTGTTGAACATGAACCAATTGACGATAAACCTAAGGAAATTAAAGAAGAGCCAACGAAGGTACATGAAATTGTTAAAGTAAAGGATATAACTGTTACTGACGATAGCAAAGAGGAACCTGAAAAGGTTGTAGAGAGTCCCGAAGAGAAACCATCCGATTTGACTGAAGTTACAACTGACAAATCACCTAAAGACGAACAAGTACCTAAAATCCAACCAGTTGATCATGAACCAGTTGACGATAAACCTAAAGAACCTAAAGACAAACCAATACAGGAACCCGAAATTGCCAAAGTTAAAGATATTACTATTATTGACGATGGCAAAAAGGAACCTGAAAAAGTATTAGAGAGTCCCGAAGAGAAACCATCCGATGTGACTGAAGTTACAACTGACAAATCACCTAAAGACGATCACGTACCTAAAATCACACCTGTTGAACATGAACCAATTGACGATAAACCTAAGGAAATTAAAGAAGAGCCAACGAAGGTACATGAAATTGTTAAAGTAAAATATATAACTGTTACTGACGATAGCAAAAAGGAACCTGAAAAGGTTGTAGAGAGTCCTGGAGAGAAACCATCCTATGTGACTGAAGTTACAACTGACAAATCACCTAAAGACGAACAAGTACCTAAAATCCAACCAGTTGATCATGAACCAGTTGACGATAAACCTAAAGAACCTAAAGACAAACCAATACAGGAACCCGAAATTGCCAAAGTTAAAGATATTACTATTATTGACGATGGCAAAAAGGAACCTGAAAAAGTATTAGAGAGTCCCGAAGAGAAACCATCCGATTTGACTGAAGTTACAACTGACAAATCACCTAAAGACGATCACGTACCTAAAATCACACCTGTTGAACATGAACCAATTGACGATAAACCTAAGGAAATTAAAGAAGAGCCAACAAAGGTACCTGAAATTGTTAAAGTAAAGGATAAAACTGTTACTGACGATAGCAAAAAGGAACGTGAAAAGGTTGTAGAGAGTCCCGAAGAGAAACCCTCCGATTTGACGGAAGTTACAACTGACAAATCACCTAAAGACGATCACGTACCTAAAATCACACCTGTTGAACATGAACCAATTGACGATAAACCTAAGGAAATTAAAGAAGAGCCAACGAAGGTACATGAAATTGTTAAAGTAAAGGATATAACTGTTACTGACGATAGCAAAAAGGAACCTGAAAAGGTTGTAGAGAGTCCTGGAGATAAACCATCCGATGTGACTGAAGTTACAACTGACAAATCACCTAAAGACGAACAAGTACCTAAAATCCAACCAGTTGATCATGAACCAGTTGACGATAAACCTAAAGAACCTAAAGACAAACCAATACAGGAACCCGAAATTGCCAAAGTTAAAGATATTACTATTATTGACGATGGCAAAAAGGAACCTGAAAAAGCATTAGAGAGTCGCGAAGAGAAACCATCCGATTTGACTGAAGTTACAACTGACAAATCACCTAAAGACGATCACGTACCTAAAATCACACCTGTTGAACATGAACCAATTGACGATAAACCTAAGGAAATTAAAGAAGAGCCAACGAAGGTACATGAAATTGTTAAAGTAAAGGATATAACTGTTACTGACGATAGCAAAGAGGAACCTGAAAAGGTTGTAGAGAGTCCCGAAGAGAAACCATCCGATTTGACTGAAGTTACAACTGACAAATCACCTAAAGACGAACAAGTACCTAAAATCCAACCAGTTGATCATGAACCAGTTGACGATAAACCTAAAGAACCTAAAGACAAACCAATACAGGAACCCGAAATTGCCAAAGTTAAAGATATTACTATTATTGACGATGGCAAAAAGGAACCTGAAAAAGTATTAGAGAGTCCCGAAGAGAAACCATCCGATTTGACTGAAGTTACAACTGACAAATCACCTAAAGACGATCACGTACCTAAAATCACACCTGTTGAACATGAACTAATTGACGATAAACCTAAGGAAATTAAAGAAGAGCCAACAAAGGTACCTGAAATTGTTAAAGTAAAGGATAAAACTGTTACTGACGATAGCAAAAAGGAACCTGAAAAGGTTGTAGAGAGTCCCGAAGAGAAACCATCCGATGTGACTGAAGTTACTACTGACAAATCACCTAAAGACGAACAAGTACCTAAAATCCAACCAGTTGATCATGAACCAGTTGACGATAAACCTAAAGAACCTAAAGCTAAACCAATACAGGAACCCGAAATTGCCAAAGTTAAAGATATTACTATTATTGACGATGGCAAAAAGGAACCTGAAAAAGTATTAGAGAGTCCCGAGGAGAAACCATCCGATTTGACTGAAGTTACAACTGACAAATCACCTAAAGACGATCACGTACCTAAAATCACACCTGTTGAACATGAACCAATTGACGATAAACCTAAGGAAATTAAAGAAGAGCCAACAAAGGTACCTGAAATTGTTAAAGTAAAGGATAAAACTGTTACTGACGATAGCAAAAAGGAACGTGAAAAGGTTGTAGAGAGTCCCGAAGAGAAACCCTCCGATTTGACGGAAGTTACAACTGACAAATCACCTAAAGACGATCACGTACCTAAAATCACACCTGTTGAACATGAACCAATTGACGATAAACCTAAGGAAATTAAAGAAGAGCCAACGAAGGTACATGAAATTGTTAAAGTAAAGGATATAACTGTTACTGACGATAGCAAAAAGGACCCTGAAAAGGTTGTAGAGAGTCCTGGAGATAAACCATCCGATGTGACTGAAGTTACAACTGACAAATCACCTAAAGACGAACAAGTACCTAAAATCCAACCAGTTGATCATGAACCAGTTGACGATAAACCTAAAGAACCTAAAGACAAACCAATACAGGAACCCGAAATTGCCAAAGTTAAAGATATTACTATTATTGACGATGGCAAAAAGGAACCTGAAAAAGTATTAGAGAGTCCCGAAGAGAAACCATCCGATGTGACTGAAGTTACAACTGACAAATCACCTAAAGACGAACAAGTACCTAAAATCCAAGCAGTTGATCATGAACCAGTTGACGATAAACCTAAAGAACCTAAAGACAAACCAATACAGGAACCCGAAATTGCCAAAGTTAAAGATATTACTATTATTGACGATGGCAAAAAGGAACCTGAAAAAGCATTAGAGAGTCGCGAAGAGAAACCATCCGATTTGACTGAAGTTACAACTGACAAATCACCTAAAGACGATCACGTACGTAAAATCACACCTGTTGAACGTGAACCAATTGACGATAAACCTAAGGAAATTAAAGAAGAGCCAACGAAGGTACATGAAATTGTTAAAGTAAAGGATATAACTGTTACTGACGATAGCAAAGAGGAACCTGAAAAGGTTGTAGAGAGTCCCGAAGAGAAACCATCCGATTTGACTGAAGTTACAACTGATAAATCACCTAAAGACGAACAAGTACCTAAAATCCAACCAGTTGATCATGAACCAGTTGACGATAAACCTAAAGAACCTAAAGACAAACCAATACAGGAACCCGAAATTGCCAAAGTTAAAGATATTACTATTATTGACGATGGCAAAAAGGAACCTGAAAAAGTATTAGAGAGTCCCGAAGAGAAACCATCCGATTTGACTGAAGTTACAACTGACAAATCACCTAAAGACGATCACGTACCTAAAATCACACCTGTTGAACATGAACTAATTGACGATAAACCTAAGGAAATTAAAGAAGAGCCAACAAAGGTACCTGAAATTGTTAAAGTAAAGGATAAAACTGTTACTGACGATAGCAAAAAGGAACCTGAAAAGGTTGTAGAGAGTCCCGAAGAGAAACCATCCGATGTGACTGAAGTTACTACTGACAAATCACCTAAAGACGAACAAGTACCTAAAATCCAACCAGTTGATCATGAACCAGTTGACGATAAACCTAAAGAACCTAAAGCTAAACCAATACAGGAACCCGAAACTGCCAAAGTTAAAGATATTACTATTATTGACGATGGCAAAAAGGAACCTGAAAAAGTATTAGAGAGTCCCGAGGAGAAACCATCCGATTTGACTGAAGTTACAACTGACAAATCACCTAAAGACGATCACGTACCTAAAATCACACCTGTTGAACATGAACCAATTGACGATAAACCTAAGGAAATTAAAGAAGAGCCAACGAAGGTACATGAAATTGTTAAAGTAAAGGATATAACTGTTACTGACGATAGCAAAAAGGAACCTGAAAAGGTTGTAGAGAGTCCTGGAGAGAAACCATCCGATGTGACTAAAGTTACAACTGACAAATCACCTAAAGACGAACAAGTACCTAAAATCCAACCAGTTGACGATAAACCTAAAGAACCTAAAGACAAACCAATACAGGAACCCGAAATTGCCAAAGTTAAAGATATTACTATTATTGACGATGGCAAAAAGGAACCTGAAAAAGTATTAGAGAGTCCCGAAGAGAAACCATCCGATGTGACTGAAGTTACAACTGACAAATCACCTAAAGACGATCACGTACCTAAAATCACACCTGTTGAACATGAACCAATTGACGATAAACCTAAGGAAATTAAAGAAGAGCCAACGAAGGTACATGAAATTGTTAAAGTAAAGGATATAACTGTTACTGACGATAGCAAAAAGGAACCTGAAAAGGTTGTAGAGAGTGCTGGAGAGAAACCATCCTATGTGACTGAAGTTACAACTGACAAATCACCTAAAGACGAACAAGTACCTAAAATCCAACCAGTTGATCATGAACCAGTTGACGATAAACCTAAAGAACCTAAAGACAAACCAATACAGGAACCCGAAATTGCCAAAGTTAAAGATATTACTATTATTGACGATGGCAAAAAGGAACCTGAAAAAGTATTAGAGAGTCCCGAAGAGAAACCATCCGATTTGACTGAAGTTACAACTGACAAATCACCTAAAGACGATCACGTACCTAAAATCACACCTGTTGAACATGAACCAATTGACGATAAACCTAAGGAAATTAAAGAAGAGCCAACAAAGGTACCTGAAATTGTTAAAGTAAAGGATAAAACTGTTACTGACGATAGCAAAAAGGAACGTGAAAAGGTTGTAGAGAGTCCCGAAGAGAAACCCTCCGATTTGACGGAAGTTACAACTGACAAATCACCTAAAGACGATCACGTACCTAAAATCACACCTGTTGAACATGAACCAATTGACGATAAACCTAAGGAAATTAAAGAAGAGCCAACGAAGGTACATGAAATTGTTAAAGTAAAGGATATAACTGTTACTGACGATAGCAAAAAGGAACCTGAAAAGGTTGTAGAGAGTCCTGGAGATAAACCATCCGATGTGACTGAAGTTACAACTGACAAATCACCTAAAGACGAACAAGTACCTAAAATCCAACCAGTTGATCATGAACCAGTTGACGATAAACCTAAAGAACCTAAAGACAAACCAATACAGGAACCCGAAATTGCCAAAGTTAAAGATATTACTATTATTGACGATGGCAAAAAGGAACCTGAAAAAGTATTAGAGAGTCCCGAAGAGAAACCATCCGATGTGACTGAAGTTACAACTGACAAATCACCTAAAGACGAACAAGTACCTAAAATCCAAGCAGTTGATCATGAACCAGTTGACGATAAACCTAAAGAACCTAAAGACAAACCAATACAGGAACCCGAAATTGCCAAAGTTAAAGATATTACTATTATTGACGATTGCAAAAAGGAACCTGAAAAAGTATTAGAGAGTCCCGAAGAGAAACCATCCGATTTGACTGAAGTTACAACTGACAAATCACCTAAAGACGATCACGTACCTAAAATCACACCTGTTGAACATGAACCAATTGTCGATAAACCTAAGGAAATTAAAGAAGAGCCAACCAAGGTACATGAAATTGTTAAAGTAAAGGACATTACTGTTACTGCGGATAGCAAAGAGGAACCTGAAAAGGTTGTAGAGAGTCCCGAAGAGAAACCATCCGATTTGACTGAAGTTACAACTGACCAATCACCTAAAGACGATCATGTACATAAAATTACACCTGTTGAACATGAACCAATTGACGATATACCTAAGGAAGTTAAAGAAGAGCCAACGAAGGTACATGAAATTGTTAAAATAAAGGATATTACTGTTACTGGCGATAGCAAAAAGGAACCTGAAAAGGTTGTAGAGAGTGCCGAAGAGAAACCATCCGATTTGACTGAAGTTACAATTGACAAATCACCTAAAGATGATCACGTACCTAAAATCAAACCTGTTGACGGTGAAACTAGTGAAACTAGAGAAACTAACGGAAATATGAGCGAATTGGAAGCGGATTACGTTTTAGATGGTATACCTGAAATTGTTAGGGACGCAATTAGGTATCACACGCAGGTGGTGTCTACTATCGCACTTCCTTCTGAACTATCTACGCGTACATTTGACACTCAGACTTCCGTCGAAGATATTAATGTTAGCCAAGGTACCAGCAAATCTTATATGCAAAAGATGGAACAAGAGGAGCTACATATAAAGAAATTGTCACAGGTAGAAGATGTTACTAGAGTTATTTCGGAAGTTTTGGAAGTCACGAAAAGGATTCGTGAAGATGTCCGTAAATTAAAACCAGATTTAACTCCTACCCCAGAAGGACAGTTTTTAACAATGTTTCCCTCCATGTCCAGCGATCCACTAATTAAAATAGCTGAAGGCGCGGAATCTGCAATTTCCAAGAATGTGGATGAAGTCAGTCCTGATACGCAACTTCTGGTTAAGGATAATAAAGCAGATGAAAGCGATTTAAATTATGCTGATTCTATTAAGCTAAATGAAAATGTTACAGCACACGTTTCTTCCGGAAGAGAATATTCCGGTGACAGTACATGTGCTTCACGGGTAACGCCTACTGAACTAGCGTCGAGCAATACCGATGCAACAAGTCAGACCAGTTTGAATACGACAAGTTTAACGTCCGTATCGGACACAGTTGACGATTTGAAGTTTGAAAATCAAATTGAAATAATTCGTAAATCCACAGATACGCGAAACGATGTAACAATGAAACAACAAATCGAAAAAAGTACAAAGTTGTCCAAAGGTCTTAGTTTGAACATAAGTAAAAAATTCTATACAACGGCTGATGCAAAACTGGGTTCGTCGGATGAAGCGTTACAAGGAAGTGCTTTTCCAATGAGCGATTCTATGAAATTTTCAGAAACGGATGGCGAACCGGCTTCATCTGGAACTGATTCATCATATCAAGATCCTAGTTATTCAAGACAATCAATAATAACAAGCAAACACAAAACTTCTACGCCTCATTCGCACTCGGAGTGTAGTGAGGCACACATTGAATCAATTATTGAGACCAGCCCAAAACGTCCAAGTTATGGCGTGGAGGTTGATGATATAGTTATGAACGATGATATGATTAAAATTATAATGAGAGAACCAAAGAGTGATTCTAATATTCAAAGCGTTAAGCAAAAGCCTATATCGAAGTCACCAGTGAAAGTACCGAAAGTAACTGCTACTCATATAACCGACAGTAAAAGACCAAGTAGAGAATTGAGTAAAACATCTCGAATTAAAATAATCAAGAAAGAAACTGATGCTGACGTCAGCTCCGATGAAGAAATATTAAAAAGCGATATTAAGAAGAGTTCAAAAATATTTAACACACAGATATCTGTTAGTCAGAGGTCAACTAGAGAAGTGAGTTCATATAAAAGTTCCCGAGTAAAATCAATTAAGAAAGAAACTAAAAACGATGTTAGCTCCGATGAAGAGTTAATCAAGGATGATTCGAAGAAAATCGCAAAACCGAAGAGTCTAAAACGAACTACTCCCAAAGAGGAACCGAACAAAATTTCACAAATTCCTAAATATTCGAAACAACCGAAGAAAACACTTGGTGTGGTACCGGTTGATTCTAATAAAATAAAAGAAGAGAGCAAGCGAACGTACGAAACGAAATTGTCTAGCAAGCAAACCATGAGCACAACAAAGACGATTAGTACGGTGACCAAAACGAGTTCCACTCGGCAAATTTCCAAATCTAGTTCATCAACAGCAAAAGAAACGAGCGAGCTAATAAGTCAGCCCGTGGCAGCAAAACCACGAAGTCGGCAGATGCATGGTTATATGCAATCTACTCTATCTCGAGATTTAAAAATAGGAAAAAGTGAAATTGAGAAACACACCAAAGAATTGATAAATGCAAAAATTACGTCGGATTACAAAAAAATAAGAGATAAACAAGATGTTGAAAATACAAACGTGAAAACCAGAAAGTCTAGAAAAATGGATGACCCCAAAAAACCATACGAAAGTCCTTACAAGCGCATTTATGAACGAAGAACTATATCGTCAGAAAACAAAGTCTCTTCGAGAGAAGACACCCCAGTTAAATTTATCGAAAAGGACGTAAGTGCCGAATCCAGTCCAAAACTGGGCAGAAAAATTCCTCACGATACGGAATTGCTGAAAGCGGACATATCTTCTGCCAAAAAGCATGTTCAACATACCCGAGTACTATCAAAATCTCAAGGTAGTTACAGCATAAGCTCTTCACATACGAAAGAAACAACATCGGTGTCTAAAACTAGCAAAAGCGTTTCGTCGGTGAAAAGTGAAATTAAAACCTCTAAAGAAATGTCGACATCGAAAATTCATCACGTTGCAGCATCAGAATATATTCGAAGAGAATCTCCGTCTCCAACAAAAATCCGCCGTACCATACCTATGGATCAAGTTAGAAAGGACTTGGTTGTAGGAAAACCGTCCAGAAAACCGTCATATTTTGACAAAACCGTCCCGATTTCCGACCGCGAACGTAGTCAATCCGTTATACCAACCTCACATCTTGATAAAACCTTAGAATGTCAATTAATTGAACGTAGCCTAACTCCGAATTCGCTACCCGGAAGTCCGATAAGAAGAGTTCACTCCGTAAATGGTGGAACTCAAGTTTTGACATCGGAAGTATTCAAACGAACGCACGATTTGACCGGTTCCATCGAAGTAATTTACAAGCAACCGTACGAAAATATAAAAAAGACATCTTCAGCTTTAAGAACTGAAGGTGAGCTTTCATTAATTGACACCACCGATTCGAGCTTATCAGAATCGGTTGCACTTCCATCATCACTTTCCGATCACGACATGAGTTCTGATGCCAACGGTCGCCTCAAATCAACATCACCGTTATCACCAAAAACAAAAAAATCTTTAGAATCAATATATGAAGCGAAACATCGCATTTCAGATTTGGCCATGTTTTCCAAAACTTTGGAACAATTCAATACCGAACCTTTTAAATCTTTACAAGACAGTAGACAGCCCACCATCAGCGAAGAAGCGAGCGTTTCGCTTCCGAGGCAGTTGCTGATGTCACAATATAAAAAAGATCAAGACCACTTTAAAATAAGCGTTCTTACTCGTGAATCCGAAAGCACGGTAAAAACACTGGAAAGTTACGAACAAGTAATGGAAGCTTGCAAGAGAGAATACGAAGCAAAGCAGGAAACCATTTCAGGTATCACAATTTCTGTGTTGCCTAGTAAATCATCCCCACTGCCTGTCTGCAGCATGGCTTCTCCAAATGCAACACTTGACGAGGTATTTGATTGATTCCCCATTGTCTAAATGTTATTTTTGAACGTAGTTTTTGTTTTGTAAAAATCTGATTAAGCAATACCTAAATTTGCCTAACTGTGACGTAGCTATTAGAAATTAGTAATTAACTGACACCAGCAGTCTCTTAAGGTAAGATCTACGACGCACGTTTGAATATTCTTTAAAGTACATGGCGATACTTGTATATTATGTAATTTATATAATTTGGTTTTATTTTTGTAAATAGGACATTTAAAAAAATATGTTGGGCACAAACGTTAACGTGCCTATAATTGCAATAACACCAGAAGCCGAAGAAGATGACGATCATAATTATTTAAGCTTGGTGGAAGTATTAACGGATTCCGAAATGTTAGATCTTGATGTAGCAGTTGCCCAAAAGCAAAAAAAGACCAAAGAAACGTCATTTAAACTAAAAATTAAACTTAATGAATCAACAACCGACGTCGAGGACATGGAAGCATCGGAAGATGATTCTTACGATCCTTTCGTCAAGGAGACCCAAATATCTCCTACCGCAGATTTTGGTATTTTCAAAGAGACTCATAAAATGAAAACCAAAAACAACAAGGGCAAGAAAAAATTGCACACCCAATCATCCACAACCAACGAACCAGTTTACAACAATCTTAACGAACCCTCAATTAACGAGGCGAATACGGATTACGAAGATTGTTATGCATCCGAGAGCGACGTTAATGCTGTTCCAGAAATTGTATTTACTGAGGACTTTTTAGAATCATCAAAAGTTTTCGATCGAGATACAACGGAAAATTTGAAAGCATCTCCCGCTGTAACTCCATGCGTATCAGACGAAGAAATCGTAAGGAAGAATTCAAAATCGAAATATCTTTACGCTTCGGTTAAATCCGACAAAAATAATATAACTGATGTTGAAAATTTAGGAACAGATTCAGACGATGACGCTGCATCTAAGAATCAGAACAAAAAATTGAGACGCAAGAAGCCAAGGCAAAAAGCGAAATCCAAAAAATTTTTAGTTGTGACTAATGTAGAGGATGAAGGATTAACTGAAACCGAAAATTTTGACGATCCCGATTTGCCGGCTTGTTTGGAGACAGACAACGCTAAATCTATGAATTCTGATTTTAAAATTCAATTTATCGAACAAAGTAAGGCGAAATTGAGTATACCGCCAGTGGATGAAGACACCCATACCGATATGGAAGCGATCGATTCATCGGAAGAAGAAAAGGAATACACCGGTATTCAAATAGCAGTCATACGTAAGGTTCGTAAAGATTCCGAAACAGACGAAGATGTCGTAAGCGGCGATAATGAAGGCTATCATAAATCTCCATCATTGCAGGATTTGGTTTTGCCAAAACCATTTAGAAAGGCAATTTCACTTACCGAGCAAAGTGATAAACCAACTATAACGCTTACCATGCTGGACGACGACGCGGAAATCGGTTTGGACGCGACGTATGAAGCTCCATCAACTGACGAGGAAAATTTTTCCGATACGGAAGCTCTGCTATATGCTGCAACTTTAAGTCGTGGTCCGACACCAGAAATTTCAATCTTCGATTACGGTTTTGAAGATTCCAAAGAAGCCTTGAAGATTAGGGACTTTCAGTTACAGTCAGCTTCTTCTTCCATTGTAGAAGCACTCACCGATACTGAAGATATAACTTTATTGAACAATCGGTTAGCTAAGAAGTCAAAAAAATTTGGCTCCACGTTAGAGATTGCGCAGAAGGATGACAATCCTCATACCGACACCGAAGAGCTCTTCATTGGCAATGAAAAGAATTTTCTCGAAGTTAATAATCAGACAACCGACGATTTGACGGATGTTGAAAATATGGCGATCTCGGATGATGACGAAGAATGTGCAAATTATAATAAAAATAGACCTTTTTCGGTTACTCCGACATGCATGCGGGAAATGGAAGGAGAGACCATTTTGTCCCGGGACGGAATAGGATCATTTTCCAATAAGATGCGCTTGGATATGAATAAACGGGTTCTTCGCGTTTCCGATGCTCCTGCCAGTCCCATGCTGACAGATACCGAAGAAGTAGCTACATCAGCAGATGAGGATGCACCGGCAGATACGGAAGCGATTGAAATTCCGAAAGAATTAAACGATAATTCTTCGAATGTTTTTAACCAAAGCAATAGCAAGTTTAAGATAGATCCCACTGATCCTGTATTGTATTTGCGTGGCGGTTATCGCGAGGTTCATACCGATACCGAAGATATGAACGTATCGGATAACGAAGAACACAAATGTAAATTCATAAAAAAGGTTAGTGTGGATATTTTGGGCGAAGATAAAATTTTGTTGTCGACAAAAAATTTGTGCGTTAATTGGCGAAGTTGTCCAGTCGGGGTGGACTTGAAGAACAGGAAAGGTAATATTCAAAAAGTAGACGCTAGTGACTGTTTGCAGTTGATGGTAGAACCGTTACAAGCTAAAATTTTTACAACGGAATTTATAGTTAACATTAACTCCCGTCCAAAAACATTAGTAACCATCCTCTATTGGGAAATTCCTTTCAGTTTTTCTCTCCCAAACACCGAAAATGCCGTATATTTAGTGGGAAATACTACGCTGATTAACGAATTGCCCGATACCGACGAAAAGGAAGAGCTTAAGAAAGACGACATTTTTTCCTTGGTCAAAGAAAAATTAAAAGGAAAGCGGTACAGCATAGACTTGACGATTGGAGAAAATAAATTTGAGTTTGAAATTGAAAATATCTGTAAATTTTTAGAACAACAAAAAGGTATTTAATGGGTGGATCAATTTTCTTTCGGCCATTCCTTCTAAATTTTTTATAAATGTTAGATTTTTCCACAGTAAAAAATAATCTATTTTATGCACTTCTTATTAGTTTTAGTTGCTTAAAAGATACCTCAAATGTAGTTCTTGTTTGGCTTCAAAGTTGGTGGTAAGTGGTACCTTTAGTTTAGAATAAGTAGTATAACTATGCAGCACTGTACATTTTTATTATTGTTCTGTTTCGAAATTGAAATGTTATTAATAATATATTTCGTTTTACTTTTAGAGTGGAATACCTCTGGAAAGCCCGAAGAGCCCGTCTTCTCCGAAGGATTTCCGGCAGTAGCTGCAGTACAAGGTAAGAATTTTTGAATTTTGTGTAAATGAACCAAATTGATCGTTGCAAGCGTTTTCTCAACGCGATCTAAAGTGGAAAGCAATAAAAGGCATAATAACTGAGACAGTGAGACCGTTTCATATTTTTTATCAAACTTTTGATTTAGGAGCATATCCATCATTAACCATTTTATTTTTAAGTGTTGCTTTTATTAGAACATCATCTTTTTATTTTTATAACTATCATCAACATTGCGCGCTTAACTTATAAATCCAGAGAATGCTTTAACGTACATTTAACGCCTCGTTCACATTTTTAACACTAAACTGCCTTATTCTGATTTGAACTGCTAACAGCTAGCACACGGTTATTTGATCGGTTAATCGTGTTAATTCATCACTTCATCACTTGCTTAACCGATCAAGTTTACGGGTTGCCTAACTGTTAGCGAGTCACTTTATTTTAGGGCCGTTAAATAATAATCGTTAACACAATTAACAGCATGAGCATGAGTCAGGTGTGTCTAGTTTCTAGTAAACCGTAATTTTTAACATTTTTTATGTTCGTTATGCAAAGCACTAACAAATTGTGAATAATTTAATTGGCACACGATACGCTTTTAATGAACGGCTCTACTAAATGCGTTTGATTTTTTAACACAATCATTAGGGGGGGGGGGGGCTTTGCGCATGTGATTAGAATAGCTCTAGATAAGAAGAACGATTAAGGAAGAATGAAGAAAGGAACACTCGCTCTATTGATCTAATACAATAAAATATAATATTTTCTTAAAACATAAAACATGAAGAACTCAAGAAGAATATCTGGAACGGTGCTTGTGTACCTAACAATTTCACGAACGCAAAATTAACAAAATCGGTGGTGCTTTGCTAAAATTTTGTAAAATGTGGGCTTACTACCGGCAAGCTAGCTTTGCTTCACTCTAGTATTTGAAGGTTAAGTTTTTGGTCACATTTGTAACCAACTCTTTATTATATTTTTTATTTTAATTTTTCATTCACAATCCATTGGCCAACATTAGAAAAGAATCCATCGAGTTGTCAAAATAAAAACGATTTAAGCAAAGAAAGAAAGGTTATTTTAGTTATGGCTAAATATTCTTACTGACAGACCAGGTTAATGCGTTAATTTAAGTATAAATTGCAATAAAACTAGACATATCGGAAATTTTGTTATCAGATTCCAAATCGATGGACGTTCCAAACGTATCATACGAAAGCGCTCTCTTGAAGTCGACCAATCGCAGTAATCCCGTTACCTTTTATTCCGATTACAAAAAACATTCCTACACCCAAATTAACGAAATGTTAGATCGCATGCTAACGGAAGTCGAGCAGCAGGAAAAACTATTTTCTTTAGATCTAGATATACTGGAAAAAAGCGACGATTCTTACATCAACACTTTGGAGTTGGTTCCGTCAACCGATGCGTTATTAGAAATCCCAATCAAAAAAATCGTTAAAATACCAAAAGTTTACGAAACGACCCATAGTATCATTTTAGGCAGACCTAAACCCGAAGAAGATTTGATCAAATTTGAGGACTCAGATACCACTCGGGCCGAGTCGAGTAACACCAACACGTCGACTTTAGAAAAGTTAGAAGAATCTATTAAAAAACTAACAATGGAATTTGAACACGACGAAACGGAACCTCTCTTAAATTTAATACAACAAATGGAAAACGATACGATCTACGAAACCATGCATTTTGGTGAAGCTAATCGAGCTTCAAGCGAGAGCAGCGATATATCCGTTGATTATTATCCCTTAGATTGGGAGGAACCCAAGGAAAATTATTACGAGCCAATCGAAAATCGTATGGATAACCCGAGAAATGACATTTGGTGGGAAGGAACGTACAGAAATTTAAGTGTAGTGCCCGAAGAAGACGAAGAAAATGTCAGTCTGGTCGGCAATTTTTCAAATAAAAGTTTTGATATGAAACCAGTAATCGATGAAATTAAAAAAGAGGATATTTACCATAGTCCCTGTAGTTCCTCCAGTTCAGACACAACCGACGACGAAAGTTGGAGGCACCAAAAAACCATTAAGGCGGAAGTTAAACTTTTGGTAAAAACCACCGATAGAGGGAAGGAAGAAATTGAAATTCGTTCGGTACGCGAATTCGTTAACGACGATCGCGAATCCAGTAACGACAATAAAAAAAAATTGAAATCTAAAGTTACAAATGGAAACAATCCCGTATTCACACTCCCCCGTTTATTTATACGATCAGTCGAAGTCGACACTCCGACGACGTCTTCCAACTCACCCAATTTGGTCAGCGGAAAAGACGGTCCAAATCGTAACGAATTGGTAGCAACTCCGACCAGCCAATTTCCTTTAGAATTTAATCCAGTTAATTTTTGTAGTTACGAAGATCTCCTCGATCCTCCAACTCAGTCCAAAAATATATTGGTGGGAAACAATAAATTTGATCTTTATGCTAACAAACCTTTCTATCCATGCTATAATTTGGTTAACACCTCGTCATACCCGACCACAAAAATTACGTTAAGTCCTGACAATCCTCCTAAAGTTCCAGAAGCCTACTGCGATTGGCTTTCTCAAACGGAAGAAGAAAGTAGAGGTAAAGTGAAGTTTGTCCGTGCTAAAACTTATCCGCATGGAGTTTTTTGTAGTTAGTTTTTGAGACTAACTGTGTTTGCAATTATTATGAAATCGTGTATTGTTTTAAAATCATAAATTGTGCATTAGCTAGAACCAAAACTGCAGTAAGGATATTTTAACTGTAGGTAGTTTAAATTAAGGTGAAGCTCTAGTAGTTAGGACGCTTTTTGGAGTCGCATGTTCTTGCAGGAATTTCGACCTCGACCTCAAAACCTTTAGCTAGTCCAGAAGACACCCAACATTTATTAGAAACTCCAATAGAACATAAAATTATTTATACTCAACCCGTAACCGGTTTATCGATTGTTCAAGACGTTTTATCGAAAAATATAAAACCCGTCGTTGAACAAACTAACGCTTTAATTAATTCCGAATCTATACCAGAATCGTACAACGAATCGACCCATAAGTTAATATACGCTCAACGCGAACCACGACAGGAAAAGATTGTTGGGAAACTTTCCAAAAAATCTGTTAGCCGTGATTCTAGTCGCGAGGATGAAAAGAAACGAAAAAGTTTCTTGGTATCACTTAAAACATTTGTTGGAAAATCCTTGGAATCTGATTCCTCTGAATCAGAGAAATTGCCTAGAAAAGAAAAGAAAAAGAAAGACAAAAAGAAGAAGAAACCTAAAGGTGCGGTAGGTTTACCTCCAGAATCGCCTAGCAAAGTTGGAAAACCCAGATTACCCACACCTCCTGCTGACACCAAATTTGATGATATACCTTATATGGAATCATCTATCACCGAGTTAGCACCCACAGAGCAAATTACAAAGTCCACCATGCGCGTTACTCAATCCGCAATGGATGACGCTATGCGCATTAAACCCCCAAACAATAAAATTCCCCGAGATATTAAAATGGCAACCACCTATTTAATTCAAAATGAACTTTACTTCCCCGGATGGCACGACGATCCACATAACGTTAACAAAACTCAAGTCATGCCACCAGAACCCACAACTTTTACACCAAAAGTAACCCGAAAGTCAGCTGGTTTCTTTAACTTATTTGGAAAATTATCCAAAGATGTTGAAGAATCAGACGAAGATCGATCCGAAAGTATCATAGAAAAACACGATAGAGAACTCTCTAAAGAAGGCCCGACAAAGGAAAGGTCCTTGACGCCGCAAGAAATCAGAAAGAAGAAAAAATTAGAATCAGATGACAGCGAAAGCGATAGTAAAAAGCGTGGTCTTTTTGGAAAGTTCAAAAAATCGAAGAAAACCGACACCAAAACTCCCAAAAAAATAATTTTATCAGATAACACATTGCAATCAATGGACGACAGTAATACATTCATAACCCAAGAATTGTCCAATTACAATGACGTAAAACCTTCGACAATTCAAAAACCACTACCATCTTTGGAAAAAGTTCATGAACCCAAAGTTATCACTGAAATAAAAACAACAGTTCAAGCACCACTGCGCGAAAAAATCGAAACTTCGAAATCCGTTACAACGGTCAATCTTCCTAAAGCCGAAATTATTAAAAAAATTGATATCGACAAAGCTGAAACGGAAAAATCAAAGGATACATTTATTCCTACACCGAGTCCGTTGCCTCAAAAAGTTTTGGAAGACATGCACGATACTACAAACTTCATTGGAATTGAAGTTGCTAAATTTGAAGACGTTCGACCAATTATTAAGCCTGTTGAAGCAGAAATTAAACCAGAAGATAAACCCGAAGATAAAGGTAGTAAAGATCCGAAACGACTAAGTGGAATATTTGGAATTTTTGGAAAGAAATCGAAGAAAGAAGAAACCGATTCTGCCGATCTGGTCACGGAATCAAAAGTTCCATTAACAGATGCTCAAAATGTATTGCAAAATATAACCAATACCACTAACTTTTTAGACGAAGAAATACGAAGGTATCATGATGTTCGACCAATCCAACAAGAAGTTATTGTGTCGCCCACTGATATCAAAGAAGTGAAAAAAATTACCGCTCCAAAATTATTTAGTAAGTCGCCTAAACGAGACGTATCTGTAGAGAAAGAAAAGTCTAAGAAAGTAGATCCAATTCCAACAGAAACGGAAAAAATTTCAGATGGCAAAAGGAGCGTCTCACCTCCAGAGATCAAAGAACAAAAGAAAATTACAAGTCCTAAAATATTTAGTAAGTTGGTGAAAAGGGACTCGTCGGTTGAAAAAGAGAAGTCGAAGAAAGTCGACCCAACTCCTAGTGCACCACCGGTGCCAATTGGTGCTGTAAAAGTGCCACACGATATCTTGCAAACTGAAAAGTTTTTGGACGAAGAAATTAATAGGCACGAAGACGTTCGACCAGCACCAATTGGGGATATTGTTTCGCCTGTAGAGAAAAAGATTACCAGTCCCAATATATTTGGAAAAGCAACTAAACGAGATTCTTCTGTAGATAGAGCAACGCCTCCTCCTGTAACCGTAAACAAGGACACGGAAAATTTCCTATCAGAAGAAATTAGAAGACACGAAGATGTACGAATGGCACAACCTGCAGTGGTTATTTCGCCTGAGAAAGTTAAAGAAGTTAAAAAGATTACGAGTCCTAAATTGGTAACAAAATTACTCAAGCGAGAGCCATCTGCTGAGAGAGAAAAATCTAAGAAAGTTGACGCGGTGTTAGCAGCCCCGATAGAAACTTTCTTGAAAGACACCGAAAATTTCCTGCAAGAAGAAATTAAACGACACGAAGATCTGAAACCTGTAACGACTGCTCCTCCTTTGCTCGACGATAAATCTTCCAAGCAACAGAGAGAAAAAATATTTGGAAAATCTCCTAAAAAAGAAGTTTCCCAAGAAATAGTTGAAACTAAAACAGTTCAACTAAGGGAGACGCCTGCGTCGCCATCAAAATCACCAACCAAAGATAAAAAGAAAGAAAACAGAAGAAGCGGTTTGTTTAGCCTTTTCGGCAAGAAATCCACGAAAGATGAATCGTCGGATCCAGAAACTGAAAGCAAAGAGCAACCGAAGCCTTATTCAGAAGAAACAATGCAATACATGAAAGACAGCACAAACTTTTTAACGGAAGAAGTAAAAAGATATGAAGACGTTAAACCAGTAATTGTTGAAGTTTCGCCCAAAAAGAAAGCAAAAGATAAGAAGGTAGAATTTATAGTCGTAGAAAAGCCCGATGTGAGCGAACAAGAACAACCTGTTGAAAAATTGATTATTAAGGAGATTAAATCTCCTGTGGCGATAACACAGTCGATAACACAAGAGGTGGCTCCTTTATCGCAGGAAACTGTACAATTTATGAAAGATTCTACAAATTTCTTAGACGAAGAAATTAAACGATTCGAAGATGTCAAACCCGTGATAATTAAAACTGAATTGAGAGAAGAGCCTGAAAGTAAAGAAGAAAAGCAAGACGACAAAAAAGGTCTTTTTGGATTATTTGGCAAAAAGCATAAGAGAGATAAATCAGTTGATAAAACTGTCCCCAAAACTATTGAACCCGTGACTCAAGAAGTTCAACAGACAACTGACTCTTCAGATTTTTTGCATACTGAGATTAAAAAGTTTGAAGATGTCAAACCTATAATAGACAAATCTAAGGCAGATATAAAGGAAGTGCTCATAGAAGAAGTTCAAGTGAAAGTTCCACCAATTGAGTCAACCGTGAAAGTAGACAAAGAGGTAATTGAAGTTAAGCCGATAGAAGCAAAAATTGAATCAAAATCCGAAAAGAAAGGACTGTTCGGATTATTTGATAAAAAACCCAAACGAGATAAATCTGTTGAAAAAACAGTGGCCAAAGAAATTGTAACTTCAGTCACAGCTCCTTCTGTGATACCTCTTTCACCAGAAGTAGTCCAACATATGAGCGATGCTTCTTCCTTCTTGAAAACCGAAGTAGATAAATTTGAAGATGTGCGCCCAGTAGTTCTGAAAAAAACTGAAGAACCCCAAATTAAGAAAATTATTGAACCGATCGCAACAACTATCACCAAAGAAGTTACAATTGTTCCAGTTACGCAAATTAGTGACCTCGAAATTGTCGATGATAATTTACTCTCAAAAGAAGAAAAGCAGGAACAGAAAAAGGGAATCTTTAGTTTGTTTGGTAAAAAACACAAAAGAGATAAATCTATTGATAAAACTATTCCGAAAGAAGAGACTTTATCTGCCAAACCTCTGTCCCAAGAGGTGATGCAAAATATGAAAGACTCTTCATCTTTCTTAAAAACTGAAGTAGAGAAATTTGAAGACGTTAAACCAATCATTCAAATAAAAACTGAAAGTATTGAAATTCAAAAGAAAATTGAACCTATCGAAACCATCACTAAAGAAATCATTATAGCCCCCATTGAAACTTCTACAGACTTGTCCAAGGAAACTGAAGAAGAAAAACAAGACCAGAAAAAGGGCATCTTTAGTTTATTTGGTAAAAAACATAAACGAGAAAAGTCTGTTGATAAAACAACTCCCAAAGAAAAAACTACTTTAGAGTCTTCTAAGCTAACCCAACCTCTCTCGCCAGATGTTGTCAAAAATATGAACGATTCTACATCTTTCTTACAAACGGAAATAGAAAAATACCATGATGTTAAACCAATAATTATAGTGAGTCAATTGAAAATAACCAAGCAAGAACCACTAACAATGGATGAAATATCTCAAAAGAAACCCGAGCAAGTTGAAATTGTGATTAAAAAAGAAATTAAAACAACTGATCTTTCTCAAGTAACTCCTACAAAAGAACAGAGAGAAGAAGAACAAAAAGAGAAAGAACAGAAAAAAGGAATCCTAAATTTATTCGGTAAGAAACCTAAACGTGATAAATCGGTTGATAAAACTGTTACAAAAGAAGTTATCACTTCACCCCCGCTCCCCTCTGTACAGCCTCTTTCTCAGGAAGTTGTAAAACATATGGCCGACACTTCATCTTTCTTGAAAACCGAAGTAGACAAATTCCACGACGTCAAACCCTTAATTATATCAACTAAAGAAATTGTGCCTATTAAATCTGAAACAGAACAGATTATTTTGCAAAAAACAACGCAGCCTGCTGAATCAGTTATCAAAGAAGAAATCGTAGCAATTCCTTCCGAAACCGTCGCTAAGCAAATGGAAGACTCAACTAACTTCTTAAAAGAAGAAATTGAAAGGTATCATGATGTAAGGCCTATCATTATTACAACTACGCTAGTTAAAAGAGAACCAATTGTTAAAGAAGAAAAGCCAGCTATTAAAGAAGAAAAACCAGCTACCAAAGAAGAAAAGCAAGAAACTAAGAAAGGAATTCTTGGTGGTTTGTTCGGTAAAAAACATAAACGCGACAAATCGATCGATAAAACTGTTATTATTAAAGAAGGCTCTCCAATTCCATCTGCTCAGCCTCTTTCACAAGAAACTGTCAAAACTATTGGAGAATCTTCATCAGTTTCAAAACCTGAATTGGATAAATCTGATGACGTTAAACCCTTAGCTGTGTCGCCCAAGATAGAAGCCAAGGTTCCAAGAGAAATAGAATATAAGAAAGTTTATTTGAATGAAGAAACTGGAGAAACAAAAATAGAAAAAACTACTTTAGAAGAAATCAACCGTATTAACCGATATTCCAACTTTTTGAACGAAGAAGTTGATAGATATCATGATGTTAGACCTATAGTGGTTAAAAAAGAACCCACTACTGCAGAACCTCCAGCCCTTAAGGAAGAAAAGCAACTAATACAAGACGAAATCAAAGAAGCAAAACAATCACCTAAAAAGGGAATTCTTGGTGGATTATTTGGTAAAAAACATAAACGAGATAAGTCACTTGATAGGCCTATTCCATTCATTCAGCTTATGTCGCCAGAAATAATCAAAAATATTGATGATACTTCCGGTTTTCTAAAAACAGAAGTTGACAAATTTGAAGATGTTAGACCATTAATAATTGCACCTACCTCTCAAGCAGAAGTACCAAAACAAGTAGAAATACAAAAAGTTTATATTGTCGATCAAACTACACCAGCAGAACTACAAAGAGATACAAAAACAACCACGCAGCTCCCCGAAGCAGAAATTAAACCCGTGGAATCTTCGAATTTCTTAACAGAAGAAATCGATCGATACCACGACGTTAAAACTATTCCGATTAAAAAAGAACCAGTTGTTGAAGCAAAATTGGTTATCAAAGAAGAAAAAGCGATTACAAAAGAAGAAAAACCTGCAGAAGAAGAATCACCTAAAAAGGGAATTCTAGGTGGACTGTTTAAAAAACAAAAACGAGATAAATCTGTAGAAAAAACTCTCCCACCAACTCAACCTCTATCACCTGAAGTTATTAAAAATATGGACGACGCTTCAGGCTTCTTAAAAACAGAAGTAAATAAGTTTGAAGACGTACGACCAATAGTAGTGCCACCTACTGCGGAAGTAAAAGTACCCAAGCTAGTAGAAGTTCAAAAAATTTATATTGTCGATCAAGCTGCGCCAATAATAGAAGAAAAGAAAACTAAGACCACTCAACCTCTTGAAACGGAACCTCTCCGTATAGAGGAATCTTCCAATTTCCTAAAAGAAGAAATTGATAGGTATCACGACGTTAAGCCTATCCTCATTAAAAAAGAACCAGTTGTCGAAGAAAAATCCGCTATTCCAGTAGCAATAGCTGGTTTAAAAGAAGAAAAGCCAACAATACATGAAATTAAAGAAGCAAAGCAATCACCTAAAAAGGGAATACTTGGTGGGTTATTCGGTAAAAAACACAAGCGAGATAAGTCTGTTGATAAATCAGATATTTCGGCTCTACTACCATCTGCTCAACCTCTTTCTCCAGAAGTCATACAAAATATGAACGACTCTACTTCTTTCTTAAAAACGGAGGTTGATAAATACGAAGATGTCAAGCCACTCATTGTCGCACTTAAACCGGCTGCCAAGGAACCAATGCAGGTAGAAATTCAAAAAGTTTACATTGTCGAACAAGCTTCACCGCCAATAAAAGAAGAAAAAGAAATTAAAACGACGCAACCTCTTCAAACGGAACCTTTCCGTATAGAGGAATCTTCCAATTTCCTACAAGAAGAAATTGATAGATATCACGACGTTAAGCCTATCCTCATTAAAAAAGAACCCGCTGTCGAAGCAATATCAGCTATTCCAGTAGCAATAGCTGGTCTAAAAGAAGAAAAACCAACAATTCAAGATGAAATTAACGAAGCAAAGCAATCACCTAAAAAGGGAATACTTGGTGGGTTATTCGGTAAAAAACACAAGCGAGATAAGTCTGTTGATAAAGCAGATATTTCGGTTTCACTACCATCTGCTCAACCTCTTTCTCCGGAAGTCATACAAAATATTAATAACTCTACTTCTTTCTTAAAAACGGAAGTTGATAAATATGAAGATGTAAAGCCACTCATTGTCGCACATAAACCGGCTCCCAAAGAACCAATGCAGGTAGAAATTCAAAAAGTTTACATTGTCGAGCAAGCTTCACCGCCAATAAAAGAAGAAAAAGAAACTAAAATCACGCAACCCCTTGAAACGGAACCTTTCCGCATAGAGGAATCTTCTAATTTCTTAAAAGAAGAAATTGATAGATATCACGACGTTAAGCCTTTCCTCATTAAAAAAGAACCCGTTGTCGAAGCAATATCAGCTATTCCAGTAGCAATATCTGGTCTAAAAGAAGAAAAGCCTACAATTCAAGATGAAATTAAAGAAGCAAAGCAATCACCTAAAAAGGGAATACTTGGTGGGTTATTCGGTAAAAAACAAAAACGAGATAAGTCTGTTGAAAAATCAGACATCTCATCTCCACTTCCATCTGCCCAGCCTCTTTCTCCAGAAGTCATACAAAACATTAATAATTCTACTTCCTTCTTAAAAACAGAAGTTGATAAATTCCAAGATGTAAAACCACTCGTTGTACCTAAGGCAGATATCAAGGAACCAAAGCAGGTAGAGGTTCAAAAAATTTATATTGTCGATCAAGCTGCACCAATAATAGAAGAAAAGAAAACCAAGACCACTCAACCTCTTGAAACGGAACCTCTCCGTATAGAGGAATTTTCCAATTTCCTACAAGAAGAAATTGATAGGTATCACGACGTTAAGCCTATCCACATTAAAAAAGAACTCCTTGTAGAAGAAAAGCCAGCTCTGAAGGAAGAAATTGCAGTTCTCAAAGAACAAAAGTCAACAATCCAAGACGAAATTAACGAAGCAAAACAATCACCTAAAAAGGGAATACTTGGTGGGTTATTCGGTAAAAAACATAAACGAGATAAATCTGTTGAAAAATCAGACATTTCTTCTTCACTTCCATCTGCCCAGCCTCTTTCTCCAGAAGTCATACAAAACATTAATAATTCTACTTCCTTCTTAAAAACGGAAGTTGATAAATTCGAAGATGTAAAACCACTCGTTGTACCTAAAGCGGTTGTCAAGGAACCAAAGCAGGTAGAAGTTCAAAAAATTTACATTGTCGAGCAAGCTGGACCAGTAAAAGAAGAACAAGAAACTAAAGCCACGCTACCTTCTGAAATACAACCTTTCCGTATAGAAGAATCCTCCAATTTCTTAAAAGAAGAAATTGATAGGTATCACGACGTTAAGACTATCCTCATTAAAAAAGAACTCCTTGTAGAAGAAAAGCCAGCTCTTAAAGAAGAAATTGCAGTTCTCAAAGAAGAAAAGTCAACAATTCAAGACGAAATTAAAGAAGCAAAGCAATCTCCTAAAAAGGGAATACTTGGTGGGTTATTCGGTAAAAAACACAAACGAGATAAGTCTGTTGATAAATCAGACATTTCGGCTCCACTTCCCTCTGCCCAACCTCTTTCTCAAGAGGTTGTACAAAATATTAAAGATTCTTCTTCTTTCCTCCAAACTGAAGTAATTAAATTTGAAGACGTAAGACCACTCGTTGCTACAATTAAAAAAGATGCCATAGAACCAAAGCAGGTAGAGATCCAAAAAATTTACATTGTCGAACAATCGGTACCAGCAAAAGTAGAGAAAGACGCTAAAATCTCCAAACCTCTCGAAACAGAAATTAGCCACCTACCAGAATCATCCAACTTCTTAAAAGAAGAAATTGACAGGTACCACGACGTTAAATATACAGGTATTAAACCTGAGTTAACAGAAAAAGAAACACTCATAAAAGATGAAAAGTTAGTCGAAGAAGAAAAGTCACCTAAAAAGGGAATTCTTGGTTTGTTTGGTAAAAAACATAAACGGGATAAATCGGTTGAAAAAACTGTTACATCACCTCCGCCAGTTCAACCTCTTTCTCAAGAAGTTATCGCAAAAATGGACGATGCTTCATCTTTTTTGAAAACAGAAGTAAATAAATATCATGATGTTAGACCAATATCACCAATATCGCATAAACCAGAAGAAGTAAAAGCACCAAAAGAAGTCGAAATTCAGAAAATTTATATTGTCGAGAAAGCGGCACCGGAAATTTTACAAAAAGAAATTCCAACTGCTCAGCCCGAAGTAGAACTTAACTACAACAAAGAAGATGCTTCCAATTTCCTAAAGGAAGAAATTGATAAGTACCACGATGTGAAAACAAAAATTACAAAAGACTCTGAAGTCAAAGAAGAAAGTGAACCCAAAGAAGAAAAACAAGAAGAGAAGAAAGGATTGTTTGGATTATTTGGTAAAAAGCATAAGCGTGAAAAATCGGTTGAGAAAACCGACAAACCCAAAGAAAGTACAACTCCGCAAGGTCCTTCTCAAGAAGTTATGCAACAAATACTTGACTCTTCTTCATTTTTGCAAACTGAAGTGCAAAAGTATGAAGATGTCAAACTTATACAACCTAAAGTTGTTGCGACAGAAACAAAAGTGGAAGTAAAACCTGCCCACGGAAAAGTTAAAAAAGCAGTCACTATTGTTGATCCAGGCAGAGAAGTATTAGAAACCGTCGAACAAGAAATCATCAAAGAATCAACCAAACCTGGTCTTGCGGAGGAAATTCCGCACCATATGAATATTTCACGCGAGTTTTTGCAAACCGAAGTTGATAAATTTCATGATGTAAAACCCGTTATCGATGCAAAAATTGAAAAACCAGAAGCCGAAGAAAGTCTAACACAATTGGATACGATAGAAAATAATATTAGAAATATGGTAGATACTTCAACTTTCTTGAACGGCGAAGTTGCTAATTTTAAAGACGTTAAACCGGTAATTCCAGACACAACGGGAAAGAAAGTTGTTACAGAAATTGAAAATGTTTCTACTATCGGCGTGGCGCCAATTCTTCCTCATGCAGTTCAGCGTGTTGAAGCGTCAAAACAAGGTAAGGAAGAGATACCTCCAACCAACCGTCTGCTTTTGTCGCAAACCGTACTTCAACATATGCAAGATAGCGACGACTTCTTAGAAGGTGAAGTGAAAAGGTATGAAGATGTCAAAACAGTATTGCCAAAACCGTCAGAAGACAAATTTGATTCAGATGATGAGAAACAAGGAAAACGAAAAAGTGGACTTTTCGGACTGTTTAAGAAACCCAAACGAGAAGATTCCGTCGAAAGAAAATCGACAGAAAGTGAACCCAGCTCTATCGACAAAGAAGATGTACCACTAAAACCACAAGGTAAAGAGTCGGAAGAAAAGAAATTATTCGGATTGTTTGGAAAGAAATCCAAACGGGGTAGTTCAGCCGAAAAGCAATTGGCCGATGGAACAAACATCGACTTGAATACCTTAGAAAATATGATCACCACATCTAATTTCTTAAAGGAGGAAGTCTCAAGGTTTGATGACGTTCGTCAAGCGATAGTAGATAATTCGACAAATACTGAACTCGAAAAAGTTGAGGCTAAAGATCATGCCAAGCCTTCTCTGTTTGGTGTGTTTGCCAAAAAATCTAAACGGGACGAATCCATTGAGAGGCAAATTTTAAAAGAAATTGAAATAGCTCAAAGTACTCCAAGACCACCTCTATCTCAAGAAGTAACTCAACACATGGCTGATAGTTCTAACTTTTTGAATCAAGAAATCGAAAAATATGAAGACGTCAAGCAAGTTAAAATGCGAAAGCGGCCAAAAGAATCGAAAATTAAAGACAGGAAATCTGATTCCGACGATGAAAGTAAGGAACGTCGAAGAAGTGGTGGATTCTTTGGAATATTCAGTAAGAAATCTTCCAAAGATGTAGTGAGTACAGAAGGAGAGACACCTGTGGTACCGGATGAAGTACGTGCAAAAAGTGCAACCCTGCCAGCAAAACTTACGGCGAAAGATATGAAGGATTATCAGGACAAGGAGGGCAAACGAAGCAGCATTTTTGGAATATTTGGAAAGAAGTCTAAAAGAGATAGCTCGATCGATAGAAAGGCTATAACTCTTTCACCAGAAACAAATAAAAACATACAGGAGTCGACGGAATTTTTGAATGAAGAAATTTCGAGATTCGACGATGTAAGACCAACTCAAAATATTCCAAGTGCTGCAGCAGTTGCGGATGTTATTCAAATAGTAAAAGATACAGGCACTACAGAAGCCGATAAGTTAATTACCACTACAGAGGGAGTCTTGCATTCAATAGAAAGTAAAATTAGTTCTACAGGTGATAACATATTAGCGACCACTAAAGACACAAAGGACACCATCGTGGATGAAATTGACAAAATACCCGAAGTAACTGCTGATACTGTCAAAGGTACTGTAAACGCAATTAAAAAACCACCTCGTGCAGCCAAAAGAGGAGTTGTCGCAATTTCTTCCGGAATTGAGGAGAAAGCTAAAGATATTGATGATAAATCAAAAGAAAAGACACAAACCCTATTGGAAACTGTTAAAACCACAACCGAGAAAGGAGAACAAAAAGCTGGTGAAATAGTGAAGGAAACCAAAAAAACACAAAAGGAAATGGCTGCTAAAGGAAAAAGTGGTGTTAAAGAAGTATCCAAAAAAATTGGAGGTTTCTTTAGTGGCGTTGGAGAGAAAGCTAGATCAAGATCAAGAGATTTAGAAGATACGCCGAAAGAAACTAAAACAAAAGTCAAAGGAAAGACTGATCAATTAAAGAGCGACACCAAGGTAGTACGCGAGACAGGCAAACAAAGTCCCAAACAAAGTCCAAAAGAAATTCCTAGGAGATCCTCAAAATCATTAGGTACTCCAGATCAAAAATTGAAGTCTGCAACAAACGGCACGGCCAAAGTTATTAAGGAACAATCTAAACAAATAAAAGCTGAAAGTGTAGAAAGTATTACCAAAACAGCAGATATATTGGAACAAAGTGGTGACGATCTTAAGGATTCTCTTGATCTTACAACTAAAACGCTCGACGAAGACACAAAACATTTACGTGAAAAACTTTCTTTGCCACTCGTATCAGTATCTGTTCCCAGACAGAAAAGCACATCAAAACCACAAAGCGGAGTAACTCAACCTGCAAGTGATAAAATTTCCAATGCCAAAATATTAACAAAATCTGAATCCAAATTAAAAGACAGAAATGTTAAATCGGCAATTCCGACGGCTAAGGCTACACCTAAAGAAGCTAAAGTTTTACCAAAGGACCAAAAACAAAAAGCTGGAACAAAAGGAGTATCGACAAAGATTGGAGGTTTCCTAGCAGGTGTAGGAGACAAGGTTAAACCAAAATCAAGCGATACAAAGACTTCAGAAAAACAAACTAAATTAAAATTAAAAGGAAAATCTTTGATACCATCGGGAATTACAACCAAAGTTGAATCCGCAGCTGATCAAGTGGAATCCTCTGTACAAGAGGTAGCTGATTCAACTGAAGCAATAACAGACAAAGCAACGGAAGAAGCTAAAGAGCTAACCGATAATGCTAAAACTTTAGAAGATAAAACCAAAAGTAAAATTGATGATGTCACAAAAGGTGTAGGTGGCTTTATTTCGGGCATTAGCGGCAAATTAGAGACCGCAAAGGAAGATATAACAACTGAGGCTAAAGAAGCAAAAGATAAAGTTTCTGATAAAGGAGAAGAAATTGTGAAAGATGCCAAACAATCTGGCGAAAAAGCTGCGCAAGTCGTGAAAGAAGAATTTGCTAAAGCATCAAGTGCAACCAAGGAAGCAACGAATAAAATTAAAGATAAAACTGAAGAAGTGGCTCAAGATATCAAAGACTCAGGAAAACATCTAAGTGATAAAACAAAAGAGGGTGCAGATGAAGTAACTAAAGGTGTAAGTGGCTTCTTCTCCGATGTAGCCGATAAATTTGAAACCGCTAAAACAGAGGTTACTACTAGCGCGACAGACGCAAAAGAGAAAGTAGGTGACAAAGTAACCGAAATTACTCAAGATGGTAAAACAGTTTTAGCAGAAGTTGGAAGCAAAGTAAAATCTACTGCAAGTGATGTAGTAGATGCTACCGAAGAAACCAAAGAAAAGATAAAAGACAAAGCTGCAGAAGTGGCTCACGATGTAAAAGAAACTGGAAAAGATTTAGAAGATAAAACTAAAAGAAGTATAGATGGAGTCTCGGTAGGTGTAGCTGGCGTCTTATCCGATGCTGGTGACAAGTTTAAATCCACCAAAGAAGATATTACAACTGGAATAAAAGATACAAAACAAAAAACTGCTGACAAAACCAACAAAATTGCTAAAAGTACTAAAGAAGCTGGTGAAAAATCTGTAAAAGTTATTAAAGATGATGTTGATAAACTAGCAGCTAAAACTTCTGCTGCAGTTAGTGTTGGTGAAAAGAAAGTGAAATCTACAGCACATGATATAGCTGACACTACCAAACAAGCTAAAGACAAAGTGAAAGATAAAACAGCAAAAGTAGCGAAAGATGTTAAAGACACAGAAAAGGACTTGAAATCTAAAACAAAGGGTGGCTTAAAAGGAGTGAAGAAAAGCGTAGGTGGATTTTTCTCGGGCGTTGGTGACAAATTCAAAGCAACAAAGGAAGATGCTACAACAGGGGTTAAAGAGGCGAAAGATAAAGTAGTTGATAAAACTGAAGAAGTTGTTAAGGACATAAAAGAAACTGAAACAAAAATTGCTCATTCTGTGAAAGAAGATGTTGATACTTTAGCAGCGAAAACTTCTGATGCAATTGGTACGGCAGAAAAGAAAGCCAAGTCTACAGCAGATGATTTAGCTGATGCTACTAAAGATAAAGCTACAGGAGTAGTAGAAGCTGTGCAAAAAACAGAGAAAGATATGGAAGCTAAAACTAAACACGGCGTAGAAGAAGTCGCAAAAGGTGTAGGAGGATTTTTCTCAGGTGTAGGCGACAAAATTGTATCGGTAAAGAAAGATATAGCAACGGAAGCTAAAGACGCAAAGGATAAAATTACTGACCAATCAGATAAGGTTGTTAAAGATACTAAAGAAGCTGGCGAAAAAGCTGTACATACTGTAAAAGAAGATATTGATAAGTTAGCAGCTAAAACGAGTGATACAATTGACGAAGTTGGAGATAAAGTCAAGGCTGCAACACATGAGGTTGTCGATGCTACTAAACAGGTTAAAGACGATGTAAAAGATAAGACTACAAAATTGGCAGATGAAGCAAAACAAACTGAAAAAGACCTGAAAGCTAAAACTAAGAGTGGCGTAGAAGGAGTCACGAAAAGTGTGGATGGATTCTTTTCTGACGTAGGTGACAAGCTTCAAACTGCTAAACAAGATACGATAACTGGAGTTATTCATACAAAAGATACTATTATTGGCAAAGCAGATGAATTTGCAAAAGATACTAAGGAGGCTGGGGAAAAAACTGGAGATGCTGTTAAAAAAGGATTGGATACTTTAGCTGATAAAACAAAGTCTACCGCACACGATGTGGTCGATGCTAGCAAAGATGCCAAAGACAAAATAAAAGACAAAGCTGCAGAGATATCGAAAGATGTTAAAGAAACAGAGAAAGATTTGGAATCCAAAACAAAAAGTGGTGTAAAACAAGTATCAGAAGGGGTAGGAGGGTTCTTCTCCGGTGTAGGTGATAATCTGAAATTGGCAAAAGAAGATGTAACAACTGAATTGAAAGACACAAAAGATGCTATTGTAGATCAAACGGGTGTAATTAAGGCAGAAACTAAACAAAAGGGCGAAAAGGTTGCACAAGCAGTTAAAGAAGAAGCCGATAAAGTAAAGACGAAAACTGCAGCTGCAGTTGACGAACTTGAAGAGACAGTAAAAGCGACTACGCATGACGTAATAGAAACTGGCAAAGAAGTTAAAGGTAAAGTAAAAGATAAAACTGTTAAAGTAACGAAAGATGTTAAAGAAGCGGAAAAAGATTTAAAAACTAAAACTAAGAGTGGCTTAAAAGGTGTAAAGAAAAGTGTAGGTGGTTTCCTCTCTGGCGTAGGTGAAAAATTCAAAACGTCTAAAGATGATATTAAAAGTGGTGCTAAAGATGCTAAAGATAAAGTTGTGGACAAAACAGATGAAATCATTCATGATACTAAACAATCGGGAGAAGAAGTTGCGCAGGCTATCCAAAAAGATATAGATTCAGCAAAGGCTAAAACATCTGATGCAGTCGGTGCGGTTGGAGACGTAGTTAAGACCGCCAAAGATGATGTTATTGATGCTGCAAAGCAGACTAAAGATAAACTTTCTGAAGTATCAAAAGATATTAAAGACTCTGAAAAAGAAATGGAAGCAAAAGTTAAAGGTGGTGTGGAAAGTGTGGGTGATAAACTCGAAATGGCCAAAGATAAAGTAACAATTGGCATTAAAGACTCAAAAGAAGAAGTGATTAAAAAAACTGAAGAGGTTACTAAAGACGCTAAGCAAGCTGGTGAAAAAGTTGCACACGATATAAAAGAAGCGAAAGACAAAATAAAAGGAAAAGCTACAGATTTTACTAAAGATTTTGTACAAGCAGAAAAAGAATTTGAAGAAAAAACTAAAACTGGATTAGAAAACGCTTCAAAAAGCGTAGGTGGTTTCTTCTCTGGAGTAGGTGATCAATTCAAATCCACAAAAGATGATATAGAAACTGATGTCAAAGATACAAAAGATAAGATAGCTGAAAAAACTGAAAAAATTCTTACAGACACTAAGGTAACTGAAAAAGCTGTACAGGACGTCACAAAAGACCTAGATGCCTTAAAGGCCAAATCGACTGAAGTAATGGATAAGGTCAGCGATAAGGTAAAAAGCAGCACGCAAGATATTGTAGATGACACCAAGCAAGCAAAAGACAAAATAACAGAGAAAACTGCGGAAGTAGCCAAGGATGTGAAAGAGGCGGAGAAAAATGTAGAAACTAAAACTAAAAGCGGATTAAAAGGGGTTAAGAAAAGTATTGGTGGGTTCTTCTCTGGTGTAGGTGACAAATTTAAATCGGCGAAGGAAGATGTTACAACAGAAGTTAAAGACACGAAAGATAAAGTGGTTGGTAAAACAGATGATGTAGTGAAAGATTCTAAACAAGCTGGCGATAAGGTTAAAAAAGACTTTGATGCATTGACTGGCAGGGCTTCTACTGCAATTGGTGAAGTTGAAGATAAAATAAAATCTACAACTCATGACGTTATTGATGCTACAAAAGAGGCTAAAGACAAAGTAAAAGAAACGGCTGTAGAGGTAAAAGATAAAGTACACGATAAAACTACAAAGGTGGCTAAGGATGCTGAAAAGATTGAAGAAAATATAGTAGATAAAAGTAAAAGCGGCGCAGATAAAGTAATAAAAGGTGTAGGTGGTTTCTTTTCTGGAATAGGCGATGAATTTAAATCAAAGAAAGATAATGTAGCAACGGAAGTTAAAGATACAAAGGAGAAAATCGTTGATAAAACTGAAAAATTTGCAACAGATGCTAAAAGGGCAGGCGAAGAAACAAAAGAGACAATAAAGGAAAGCGTCGACACACTAAAGGATAAAACATCTGATGCAATTGGTGTAGTTGAAGACAAAGTAAAGTCTGCAACTAAAGATACGGTCGATGCCACTAAAGAGGCCAAAGACAAAGTAAAAGATAAAGCTGCCGAAGTAGCAAAGGATATTAAAGAAACTGAGAAACAAATATCAGATAAAACTAAAACTGGTGTGGAAGGAGTCACTAAAAGTGTGGGCGTCTTCTTTTCCGACATGGGTGATCAATTTACATCCACCAAGCAAGAAGTAGCAACTGATATCAAAGATACAAAAGACAAAGTTGTCGATAAAACTGACAAAATTGTCAGCGATACTAAACATACTGGAGAAAAGGTTGTAGGTGCAGTAAAAGAAGACCTTCATACAATAAAAACCAAAACCTCAGATGCAATTGGTGTAGTCGGGGACAAAGTAAAGGCTACCACAGATGATGTAGTGGAAGCTTCCAAGGAAGCAAAAGACAAAATGAAAGATAAATCTGCAGCAGTAGCAAAAGACATTAAAGAAACCGAGAAAGAAGTAGTAGAAAAGACTAAAAAGGGTGTAGAAGGTGTCACAAAAAGTGTAGGTGGCTTCTTTTCTGGCATAGGAGACAAATTTAAATCAACCAAAGATAAAGTTGTTGATAAAACAGATGAAGTTGCCAAAGATACAAAGCTAGTAGGGGAAAAAGTAACAGAAGCAGTGAAAGAAGATGCAACTAAGCTGAAAGATAAGACATCAACTGCAATTGGTGCCGTTGAAGACAAAGTAAAATCTACAACAGGCGATGTAGTTGATGCTACCAAAGAAACAAAGGAGAAAATAAAAGAAAAAGCTGGAGAACTAATAACAGATATAAAAGAAACAGAAAAGGAAATAGCAGATAAAACCAAGAGTGGTTTGGATGGAGTGACAAAAAGCGTAGGCGGATTCTTTTCCAACGCCGACGACAAAATGAAGTCAACTAAGGAAGACGTAATAACTGAAGCAAAAGGCACAAAACAAAAAATTGTCGATAAAACAGATGATATTCTCAAAGAAACTAAACTGGCTGGGGAGAAAGCTTCTCAAGCTGTCAAAGAAGACTTTGATATAGTGAAGGCTAAAACATCTGGTGCAATTGTTACAGTTGGGGAAAAAATAGAATCGACCACACATGATGTGGTGGAAGCTTCTAAAGAAGCTAAAGATAAAATAAAGCAAAAGTCTGCAGATGTAGCTAAAGATATTAAAGAAACCGAAAAAGACATAGCAGAAAAAAGTAAGAAAGGTGTGGAAGGCGTCACAAAAAGTGTAGGTGGCTTCTTTTCTGGCATTGGTGACAAATTTAAATCAACTAAAGAGAAAGTTGTCGAAAAAACAGATGAAGTTGTCGAAGATACTAAAGAAGTAGGGGAAAAAGCTGCTCAGGCCGTGAAAGAAGATGTCACTAAGCTAAAAGATAAAACATCAACTGCAATTGGTGCCGTTGGAGATAAAGTCAAATCTACAACGCACGATGCAGTTGACGCTACTAAAGAAGCAAAAGACAAATTAAAAGATAAAGGTGCAGAAATTGTAACAGATATTAAAGATACCGAGAAAGAAATTGCAGACAAAACCAAGACTGGTGTGGATGGAGTAACAAAAAGTGTAGGTGGTTTCTTTTCTGGCGTTGGTGAGAAATTAAAATCAACAAAGGAAGACGTAGCAACCGAAGCTAAAGATACAAAGAAAAAACTTGCAGATGGGGCAGATGAGATTCTCAAAGAAACTAAACTTGCTGGCGATAAAGCTTCTCATGCAGTTAAAGAGGACTTTGATGTAGTGAAGGCTAAAACAACTGGTGCAATTGTTACAGTTGGAGAAAAAATAGAATCTACCACACATGATGTGGTGGAAGCTTCTAAAGAAGCTAAAGACAAAATAAAGCAAAAGTCTGCAGATGTAGCTAAAGATGTTAAAGACGCCGAAAAAGACATTGCAGATAAAAGTAAGAAAGGTGTGGAAGGCGTCACTAAAAGTGTAGGTGGGTTCTTCTCTGGCATCGGTGACAAATTTAAATCGACCAAAGAGAAAGTTGTCGATAAAACAGATGAAATTGTCGATGATACTAAACAAGCAGGGGAAAAAGCTGCACATGCCGTGAAAGAAGATGTCAGCAAGCTAGAAGCTAAAACATCGACTGCAATTGGTGCCGTTGGAGACAAAATAAAGTCTACAACACACGATGTAGTTGACAGTACTAAAGAAACAAAAGACAAATTAAAAGATAAAGGTGCAGAAATTGTAACAGATATTAAAGATAGCGAGAAAGAAATTGCAGACAAAACCAAGACTGGTGTGCATGGAGTGACAAAAAGCGTAGGTGGATTCTTTTCCGGTGTGGGCGATAAAATAAAGTCAACAAAGGAAGACCTAGCTACAGAAGCTAAGGATACGAAGCAGAAACTTGCCGATGAGACAGATGAAATTCTCAAAGAAACTAAAATAGCTGGCGATAAAGCTTCTCATGTTGTGAAAGAGGACTTTGATGTAGTGAAAGCTAAAACCACAGGTGCAATTGTTACAGTTGGAGAAAAAATAGAATCTACCACACATGATGTGATGGAAGCTTCTAAAGAAGCAAAAGACAAAATAAAACATAAGTCTGCAGAAGTAGCAAAAGATATTAAAGAAACCGAAAAAGACATGGCAGAGAAAAGCAAAAAAGGTGTGGCAGGTTTCTCAAAAAGTGTAGGTGGTTTCTTTTCTGGCGTTGGCGAGAAAATAAAGTCAACAAAGGAAGACCTAGCTACAGAAGCTAAAGATACGAAACAAAAACTTGCCGACGAGACAAATGAGATTCTCAAAGAAACTAAACTGGCTGGCGATAAAGTTTCTGATGCAGTTAAAGAGGACTTAGATGTAGTAAAAGCTAAAACCACAGGTGCAATTGTTACAGTTGGAGAAAAAATAGAATCTACCACGCACGACGTGGTGGAAGCTTCTAAAGAAGCAAAAGACAAAATAAAACATAAGTCTTCAGAAGTAGCAAAAGATATTAAAGAAACCGAAAAAGACATGGCAGAAAAAAGCAAGAAAGGTGTAGCAGGTTTCTCAAAAAGTGTAGGTGGTTTCTTTTCTGGCGTTGGCGAGAAAATAAAGTCAACAAAGGAAGACGTAGCTACAGAAGCTAAAGATACGAAACAAAAAATTGCCGATGAGACAGATGAGATTCTCAAAGAAACTAAACTGGCTGGCGATAAAGTTTCTCATGCTGTTAAAGAGGACTTCGATGTAGTGAAAGCTAAAACCACAGGTGCAATTGTTACAGTTGGAGAAAAAATAGAATCTACCACACATGATGTGATGGAAGCTTCTAAAGAAGCAAAAGACAAAATAAAACATAAGTCTGCAGAAGTAGCAAAAGATATTAAAGAGACTGAGAAAGACATGGCAGAAAAAAGCAAGAAAGGTGTGGCAGGTTTCTCAAAAAGTGTAGGTGGTTTCTTTTCCGGCGTTGGCGAGAAAATAAAGTCAACAAAGGAAGACGTAGCTACAGAAGCTAAAGATACGAAACAAAAACTTGCCGATGAGACAGATGAGATTCTCAAAGAAACTAAACTGGCTGGCGATAAAGTTTCTCATGCTGTTAAAGAGGACTTCGATGTAGTGAAAGCTAAAACCACAGGTGCAATTGTTACAGTTGGAGAAAAAATAGAATCTACCACACATGATGTGATGGAAGCTTCTAAAGAAGCAAAAGACAAAATAAAACATAAGTCTGCAGAAGTAGCAAAAGATATTAAAGAGACTGAGAAAGACATGGCAGAAAAAAGCAAGAAAGGTGTGGCAGGTTTCTCAAAAAGTGTAGGTGGTTTCTTTTCCGGCGTTGGCGAGAAAATAAAGTCAACAAAGGAAGACCTAGCTACAGGAGCTAAAGATACGAAGCAGAAACTTGCCGATGAGACAGATGAGATTCTCAAAGAAACTAAACTGGCTGGCGATAAAGCTTCTCATGCTCTTAAACAGGACTTTGATGTAGCAAAGGCTAAAACAACAGGTGCAATTGTTACAGTTGGTGAAAAAATAGAATCTACCACACATGATGTGGTGGAAGCTTCTAAAGAAGCAAAAGACAAAATAAAACATAAGTCTGCAGAAGTAGCGAAAGATATTAAAGAAACTGAAAAAGACATGGCAGAAAAAAGCAAGAAAGGTGTAGAAGGAGTCACAAAAAGTGTAGGTGGTTTCTTTTCTGGCGTTGGTGAGAAAATAAAATCAACAAAGGAAGACTTAGCAACTGAAGCTGAAGATACGAAGAAAAAACTTGCAGATGACACAGATGAGATTCTCAAAGAAACTAAACTGGCTGGTGAAAAAGCTTCACATACTGTTAAAGAGGACTTTGATGTAGCGAAGGCTAAAACAACAGGTGCAATTGTTACAGTTGGAGAAAAAATAGAATCTACCACACACGATGTGGTGGAAGCTTCTAAAGAAGCTAAAGACAAAATAAAACATAAGTCTGCAGAAGTAGCAAAGGATGTTAAAAAGGCTGAGAAAGAAATGGTAGAGAAAAGCAAGAAGGGAGTGGAAGGCGTCACAAAAAGTGTAGGTGGTTTCTTTTCTGGCATCGGCGACAAATTTAAATCGACCAAAGAGAAGGTTGCCGATAAAACAGATGAAATTGTCGAAGATACTAAAGAAGCAGGGGAAAAATCAGCACAGGCCGTGAAAGAAGATATTACCAAGCTAGAATCTAAAACAACATCTGCAATTGGTGCTGTTGGAGACAAAGTCAAGTCTACAACAGACGAAATAGTTGATACTACCAAAGAAGCTAAAGATAAAATAAAAGATAAAGGTGCAGAAATTATAACAGATATTAAAGAAACAGAGAAAGAAGTAGTAGAAAAAACCAAAGGTGGTGCAGATGAACTATCAAAAGGCGTGGGAGGATTCTTTTCCGGCGTTGGCGAGAAAATAAAGTCAACAAAGGAAGATGTAGCAACTGAAGCTAAACACACAAAGCAAAAGATTGTTGATAAAACAGACGAAATTTTGAAAGACAGTAAATTGGCTGGTGAGAAAGCTGTACATACTGTTAAAGACGATTTTGATGTAGTGAAAGCTAAAACAACTGGTGCAATTATTACAGTTGGAGAAAAAATAGAATCTACCACACATGATGTGGTGGAAGCTTCTAAAGAAGCTAAAGACAAAATAAAACATAAGTCTGCAGAAGTAGCAGAGGATGTTAAAAAAACAGAGAAAGAAATGGCAGAAAAAAGCAAGAAAGGGGTAGAAGGCGTTACAAAAAGTGTAGGTGGCTTCTTTTCTGGCATCGGTGACAAATTTAAATCGACCAAAGAGAAGGTTGTCGGTAAAACAGATGAAATTGTCGATGATACAAAAGAAGATATCAAAAAGCTAGAATCTAAAACATCAACTGCAATTGGTGCCGTTGGAGACAAAGTCAAGTCTACAACAAGCGATGTAGTTGATGCAGCTAAAGAAACAAAAGACAAAATAAAAGATAAAAGTGGAGAAATTGCAAAAGATGTCAAAGAAACTGAGCGACACGTGGCGGAGAAAGCAAAAGATGGAGTGGAGGGAGTCACTAAAAGTGTTGGCGTCTTCTTTTCCGACATAGGCGATAAAATGACATCGGCCAAAGAAGATATTGCAACTGATATCAAACACACCAAAGAGAAAGCTGCCCTTAAAACAGATGAACTAGTCAAAGACACACGACAAGCTGAAGAAAGAGCTGCGCAAGCAGTAAAAGAAGATATCGACAGGCTAAAAATTAAAACCTCAAGTATAATTGGAGCCGCAGAAGACAAAGTACAGTCTACCACTGGCGATGTGGTTTATGCAACTATAGAAGCGAAAGACAAAATTAAAGATAAAAGTAGTGAAATAGCAAAAGATATTAAAGATACAGAAACACGTGCAGCAGGTAAAGCAAAAGATGGCATAGAAGGGATTACTAAAAGTGTGGGAGTGTATTTTTCGGATATAGGGGGTCAAGCTAAAGACATCAAATCGAAGATTAGCGACAAGACAGATGAAGCAGATAAAGATATAAAGCAGTTCAGCGAAAAAGCTGCACATGCCGTTAAAGCTGACGTAGACACAATAACGGTAAAAACATCCGGTGCTATTGGTGCGGTTAAAGACGAAACAAAATCATATAAACGCGATGTAGTTGATGCGACGAAAGAAGCAAAAGACAAACTGAAAGATATAGCTGCAGGTTTAGCTAAAGATGTGGAACAAGGTGAAAGAGATTTTGAAGATATAGCTACGAGTGGCACAAGTAAAACTAAATTTGTTATGTCGGGGGCCCATTCGCAAGACTTCAGACGTCCTGGTGAAACAGCTATTCATACAACGGAATATGAATCTGTGGGTGCTAGGGGTACCCAAAGTCCTACAAAAGTAACCCAAGTTAATATTCAGTACAAAACCTACGAACCAGTAACAACTTCTGGCGATTTTGCTAGGCAAGGTAAAGTTCATAGTACCACATACGTATACGATTCGTCCACAAGAGATCCTGAATCATTAAAAGGTGTAATCACTCGAACGGCGTCAGATAATGAAGCAATTGCTGGTAAACTTGCTTCCGTATTTAAAGATTCTGGCAGTAGTATTTCCGAAAAGGATTTGGATTTGTCTCGTTTAACGGGAACTTATAAAACCGAAATAGATATAGGCAGATTCGATTCAATACCCATGGAAGTTCGCAGAGATCAAGTGACTCGCGACGGCAAAGTAACAGTAACAGAGAAGAGGATAGTAACCCAACAATCTGATCGGAAACCGTTGTTTCATATGGATTCGGAAGATGACGTAGTAGACAAGAATATTGTACATAGAAGCGAGAAAACTTTTGAACTCACCGGAAACGAATTTGATGAGCTTGTAAAGCAGGCCGAAGTTCATTCTCGCGACTTAGATAATCTTGTAAAACTTACTACCGTAGTCACTACTACCAAAGTCACTCATAGCATCGACCCAAGCGTGCAATCGGATGTCGATGCTATAGAGAGAAAATTGGAAGATTTAGATAAAGCGTTAGGTTCATTAGAAAAAGCAGATATCGAATATAGAATACAACACGACCAAGACGACTCGAAAACTGAACGAAAGCTAAAAAGGGTTGAACGAAAATTTGAACGTTTGGCTTCTCAGACATTAGAAGAAGAAGCCAAGAATGCTAAAATGAAGGAACTATCGACTCCAGACGTGGAAGAAAAACGCGAAAGTGATTTTCGAACGATCGTTTCACAGTTAAGTACAGAAGAATTATCAGATTTACAAAAAGAATACACAACCCTATGGGACGATCACGTATTATCTTCTAGCGAAGATAAAAGTGCAAAAACTCCCGGTAGTCAAGCTGACGCACAAGAATTACCACAAGGTAGATATTATTAAATGTGATGCTAACAAATTATCATTTTCCACTTACTAAATATTTAGCTTGAGTAGGTACATAAACACAAACTTGATGTTTCGCCTCTATCTTTTCGCATGTTATCACTTATCGTTTAATTCATTTAATTACCCAAACATATCGGGACCTATTTACACATTTTGATAGAAGCCTTCCTTATTAAATTTGATTTCGTAGGTGAAGTTGTTTACATGGGACCCGTGAATTTAAACAAAGCTCTGATTAATAAAGCGGGTATCGAAGTTAATATTATTCCCATAAAACGAAGTCCTTGCTCTACTCCCAAAATTTCCAAAAAATGCAAACATTCCAAATCTGAAAAAGATTATCAAATGTACAATAAATACGAAGAGAGTCGTGTAAGCTTGCCAGACCTGGCTTTTGGCAAATCATCGCAATCGAAAAGTGGAATTATGGATGCGATTTTGCGAAAAGATCAAAACATGTTCCTCGATAGCACCCAATCCTTATCATCTAACTTGAGTAGTAGCCAGCAAAACTTATCAAGATCGGTGGGAAGCATTGATTCTTTATCGAAAGGAGCTCTGACCACCGCCGTAGTAAACTGGTTAAACAGATCAAGCAATTTTAATTCCCTGGAAAATTTAGACAACAGAAGCTTGTGTAGCAACCAGTCAAATACACAAGAGAGTGAAGAAATCGCGGGCTTGAATGTGCCCAGCATTTTTCTTTCACAAGATTTATCAGACGAAGCCCCAAATACAAATGTCCCAAATATCTATGGAGTCAGAAGAACCGAATGCACTTTAGAAGAATCTCCATTAGGTAAATAAATCTAGAAGATGGTCAATCTAGTCATTCCAAGGATTTATCTTGGCCCCGATATGTTTGACTTTCTTTAGCATGTAAAAACACTAGACACTAACACACTGGCTTAAAAACATACAAGGTACTTAGTATTTATTGCACCAAGCAACTTGGGCTGATTTTTTAGTTTTAGTTTTACATTTATTTTATACATAAAGATGTTACATTATTATTATTTACGGTAAGTCTTATTGTTAGTACCCGTACTAGCACTTGAGTCGAGTTATTTGTCTCCCTGTTTGTAATAGTCATTGCTTTCAACTCGATTTGTTTGTTAATTTTTGTGTACTAACTGCTAGGCGGCCTTAATATCTATCCCCGTATTTTTAGACACCGGCTTCGGACTAACACATACCTCGGCAGAACTAACAACAACCAGCGAAACCAATTTAACATCTGCTATACCAAAACCCAAACCTAGAGTTACTAAATCAACCGACAATGACATCCTCAGAAGTTCTCAAAAATCACCTGTTCGAGACGACATTTTAGATACAGACTTAGTAGTAGATCCTTCCATTATTGAAGAATCTAAGACTTATACCGACAAGAAAAAGTTCTGGGAAAGTATTTCTGGTGACTCATCCGTTGAAACCCAAATATCTCCTACCAAACCATTAGAAATAGATACAAAATTGCTCAAAACGTTAAAAGATACAGATACCTCTATCCCCCCTCCTGTGCCAAAACCTCGATCATCCATACCAGCATCAGAAGGTATAGAAGAACTTCCGAAACCCAAAGTGCCTTCTGATATAGAACCAAGTAAAAAGATGGAAAGCGAAATTTACTTGGGATCTCCCACAAAAATTATGAGCGAATATCAAGCTCAATTCCAAGATCCATCAACTGTTCCCGAAAATAAACCCCTCTCGAAACCATCCGAACCTCAGTTTGATAGTAAAGATAATTTGGAATCCGAAAAAGGTTACATATCAGACAGCGAAGACGTAGAACATTACATTTCAGATTCCGAAATCGAAGATCGAGTGCCACAAATACGAACACGCCAAATGAGCGTGTTTCATCCCAACGTTCCGGCCCGTAAGAGCATCTACGAACGATCGTTATCCCTACCGACCGAAGACTTATACGATATTTCGTCTAGTTTAAAACGAAGAAAACAATATTTCGAAGAGCAAATCAAAAAAGAACTCGTCGAAGAGCAGTTCGCAACCGAATCAGAAGAGGAAGCGTCGCCCGAACATAAAACTTTACGCAAATTTCCAATAGACGCACAAATAAAGACTCAAGACGACACAAAACAAAGTTCCCAAAGCGTCAAAGACTTGGCCAAAACATTTGACGTTACTTCTAACAAAGTAGAATCAACAGAAATAGAAGATGAATCAAAAAGCTTTTCAGCTATAAAAACGATGTTTGAAGCAAAACACTACACTCAAGCAGCCGAATGTTCAAGTACGGAACAACAAAAGATGGCCGAAGAATACGCCGAAATATTTAGATTGGAACAAGAAGAATTCAAACGTGATACGCACAAACCGATCAAGACATTAACGCACAAAGAAGAAGAATTAAGTGAAGTAAGGCAATCGTCCACCGAATCCGAAAAGAGTTCATCGCCCGAAAGAAGTTCAGAAGTAGTGGATGGTATTTTATCTCTATCTACCGACGTTTTACTCAAAGATGAAAGCTTTTCTAAGCCCAGCGATTCCATGGAAGTACATATTGACAAAAGTGAAGTGGAAGATTCTGAAAAAATCACCGATAACGAACAAGATGCCACCGATATCGAGACAAAATCGTTAGATTCCTTAAATGCAATTGATGGAAGTTCGAGAGCATCTTTTAATATAGACGAACAAATTCCCGAAATTACCGTTACTTTATCGGGAAAACAAAGACGAATTAGTGAAGACAGCGAAGATTCCATTGACGAAGTACCGCAAATTGTTAAACCCATTAGTCCAATTCCAGAAATTACATCTCCAATTTGCCATCCAGAAGAAAATATTGATGACACCGTTTGGGAAGTTGGAGTACAATCACAACCCAGCTTTGAAAAAGTTGCCGATTTGCCCATGCACAAAGAAGAAAAACTAGAAGAAGACTTAAGTGGAAGCGTGCAAGAAGAATCGGATTTAGGATCGGAAATTCACCTAGATCATTCGGATTCGTTTGCTTCCGATCGTCCTAAATCCGAAAGTCATAGTGAAATTGAACAAATAATTTTAGAAAGTCTACATTTTCAGAATATATCACCCGAAGAAGCCAAAAAAATTGCTGCCGAGTTAATAGGTGACATTGAGGTTGAAATTCAGAAACGGCAACAGTGTTTGACCAGCGAATTTCAGCAACAGATGGTACCATCGCCAGAAGTAGCCAGAAATCAAGTATCGGAATATTTACGACACCTCGCGGAGACCAAAGGCTTAGACTCACAAGAAGTCGAATTGGTAGAATCAGTATTGGCCAGAAAACAAAGACAATTTGCAAAATTAAAACGTGACGATACTCAAGCATCCAGCATGGAAATAACCGACGAAGACTTAAAATTCAGTGGAACCGAAATGGATTTCTCTCCTTCTGGTAGTCAAGCTCATATTTTAGAACAACTTGAAGCAGAGAAAACTACCCTAGACATAGAAGGAATCTTTGATGCCATGAAAAAAGAATACGAAGATAAAAGTACCACGACCCATAAAACCGAAGAACAGCGGGGTACTGATTCCGTTACTTCCAAACACAGCACAGAATTACTAGATGGTAAAATAGTGGATTTCAAAAGCACCGTCCAAGTAAATACGGAAGAAGGAAAAAAATCAGAAAAAAGTGTTCAAGGTTTGACAACAGAAAGTAAAGCAGGAATTACCAAAGCACTCCACGAAACTGAACTTCTAAATACCGGTTCGAAAATAATTTTGAAACAAACAGATGAAGAAGTATCCGATGATCATATGGTTGAAGCGGTAAGTTCTACCGTCATCGCAGAAGCCAAAGATAAAAAGATCGACAAAACTACCGAATTAAGTAAATTGGAAAATCTAGAAAGAGCAAAAAGCGAAACCGCCGTTGAAGAAAAATCAAGAATTTCGGGATTATACGAAACTGATTTGAAAGCTCACGAAATCCTCGATAACAAAATTGTAAATACGATGGCAAGCGAAAAACAGTCGACAGATAATATCTTGCAAACGGAAACTCAACAAAAAATTGACAAGATTACGGAAACTAAAATTGAAGACGATGGGTCGGTAGTTGAAATTACAGAAACAAAACATGAAACTCATACTAAAACTTCCACCACTTCTATTGCGATTAACGAAAGTCATCATAAAACTGAAACAATAACAACTGAAATGGTGCAAGAGCTTTTGGAATCAGATGGTATTCCTAGATTGATAGAGAACAAAGAAGTAATCGTGACGAAACACGAAGTTAGAAGATCTCTGAGTGATGATTCTAAATCCAGCCAAGATGAGTCGATCAAATCTCCCGAAGATCAATTTTCAACTTGCTCGTCAGGACGAAAAGGCGATTCAGACACGGTTAGCAAAACCGTGGAAAAACAAGACGTAATTTTGAGAAAAACCAAATCTTACAAAGATCCAGATACTAGCAGCAGTAGCGGAAACTTAAAACCAGATCGAAAATCGGGTATTGACTTTGAAGCATATTCCAGCTCTGGTGAAAGCCATTATCACAGTTTTGAATTAGATAGTAAGAGCCGACCATGTTCATCGGATGTCGAAGGACTAATGGCAGCTAATTCATCAGAATATGAAAGCGCTTTAACTTCACAAGATGCTTCCGGAAAATCTCACATATCAGAATACCAAACGGCAGCAAGTAGTTTGAGTTCGAAAGAAAGTATGAAGAGCCTCGATAGTGAAAGTTCTGGTAACTTAGCCAGTGTGGAAGTATCCGAGATGTCCGAAACATTAATGGCATCTGAATTGGAATTTCAAGGTGACGAAGGTGAAGTTTGGCCCGAAAAACCCACCCGCCAAAGTACTCAAATGAGTGATTCCGATTTGTTATCATATCCAGATAATGAAGGTTCCATGGACGTCTCGGAAGACGAATTTATTATTGAACCTAAACCAGTCGAAGATGGACCATCCCGTATGAAACGATCACATGAAATGACGTTCCAACCTGAGCCTAAAATATTCATTCCCGAATCGCCAACTGAAATTACTCAAGAGGGTGATTCCAAATTTGCTACCAGTTTAGACGAAGGAAGTATTCTTAGTATGAGTTTATCTAGTACTTCTAGTATTGCTGCGCAGAAAACAATTATAGAATTATCTAGGGCCGATTCCGAAAAGCTCGAATTAAGTATGAATATGTCTGGAACTTCGGAACAATTAAGTTTGGAAGATATGGAAAATCTACCACGGGGTAGTCGCGAAAGCTTGATAAGCTCTCAAAATTTACAAATGGATGGATCCTTTACTTCCCCCATGCCCGCAATTGATTCATTTACATCCACTCATTCTCCTACCCTTGATTTACCCTTAGGATCCGTCACCATTACTAGTTCGACTATAGACGAAAACGGTATTCAAAGTGTTAGTACTCAAGTTACGTCGAGGCCACACACGCCTACTTTACAAGACGAACTTGCGCAGTCGCTCCAAAAATCAATCGAACAGAAAGAAGTGGAACCAAAGAAGAAAGGTCATAAACGTCACGAAAGCACATCTACTTTCGTTCCATCTAAGGTGTTAACTTCGTCGACGACAGATAAAGAGTTAGAGAAGTTGTTGCGGTCAGACCTGGCTGAAAGTGATAAATACACCGCGGAATTGAGTTTTAAAGAAGGCAAAAGTGATGAAAAGAAAGATATCGATGAAAGAGAACGAGAAGAAAGTTACGAAACGGAGGCCGATCAAGGTTTTCACCGAGATCAGAGAGAATCTCGTCTTTCGAGTACCGAATCTGATCAGTCAGCGAAGGTATCGGAAAAAATATCCGAAATTCCTCAAGCTGCAACCGAACCCGAACATTCCGTAAAAACTCATATTAAAAAATCAAAAGAAGACAAAGTTTCCTACGAAAAAAGAGACTCTCATGGTAGAACAAGTGGTAGCTCTAGTGAAAAATCAAGTTTTGAAGAAGCCGAAGCCGAAGCAGCTTTTAGTATGGTTGCACATGTGTCACCAGCTCATAAGGTTAAACAAATTTGTCCCATTTTAGAAGATGAAGATGCCGAAAAACACGAACTGGAAACTAGAGAACGTGTAAAGAAAGAACTTGAGGAGCGTAGAGCGGCACAAATAAGAGATCACAGTCCAGGTTCCATTCCAGATATTAAAGTTACTCAGCACTTAACGCCGTTAATTGATCGTGGATTTAGATATCCGGATTTAGAACTAGAAGAACAAGAAGCCGAAATGCAAGATACCACACCCGAAACGCCAGCTTCAAATTCTAGCAAAACTTCAGAAGAAACCGATCAAGGAAAAGAGTACATTTTGGACGACTGTGGTGTTGCTACAATTCCAGAAGAACCAGAAGGAAGTATTTTAGACGAAAAATCAGAAAAAGCTTTGACAGAATCGCGTAGCGAAGTTGCCACGATAGTTGATAAAACAATTCAACGCAGCGAATCTCAGACCGATTCTCCGGATAGTGATTCTTTTGAAATGTTAGAGAAACCTGACTTGATGGACGATTTTGTAATAATCGAAGAAGTAGCCAAAGAGGCGTTCGAACAGGATACGGAAGGCAAAAGCGTACACATTAGTATGAAGAAAAAAGTTGTTAAAAAACACGACGAAGATTTGGAAAACTTTATAATCAAAACAACTTCCCCTGTAACCAAACTAACAGAAATTAAATATTATCCCGATGGTTCTTCTGGCGACGAGCTAGGATTTGAATTTGACGATAGTCCACCAATCACCAGTCAAAAGAATGCCGGCACAACAGCAAAGGGTTCTTCTAGTTCGAGCTCGAGTGACTACATGAACGAATACGATAAAGAATTAGAAGCAAATAAGAAGTGGATGGAACAACAGTTTCATGGAGATCAAGCGATAATGATGGCAGCTGGGTATGGTTATGAAATGGAATTTGAACGAATACCTCTGGAAGATATTAAAGAAGAAGAAATAACTGACTTGGATGCGATTTCAAGCCGAATAGGTAGTATGGGATCGCAAAAGGAATCGGGTGGTAGTTTGGGAAGCGTGAAAGACTCCTTTTCAAGTACCCCCGAATATGACGTTCTGGCAGGAAGAAAATATTTTACCAAATCAGGCGAACACGACGACGTTTCAATGTCAAGTTTACAAGAGTTTGAAAACCTCGAACGAGCTATGTCGTTAGAAACGCGACGATACCATCAAGGTTCTCAAGACTCGTCCAGCAATGGTAGTTTTGGGAAGCGCTATAACGCAAGCCGTAGCGGTCAAGGAGATGACGTATCGGTCAGTTCCTTGAAGGAATTCGAAGGTTTGGAGAAAGCTTGCATAGCTGCACATAAAATAGAAGAAATAGTTAAAGAGGAAGAAGCTATGTTGACACAAATTGAGGAAGGGCAGGAAAGTATTGCGTCTGAATCGGAAAGTTGCGAAACAATTTCTGGTACCGACAAAAAATTGATTCCCGATTCTGACGAAGAAGATTATGAAAAGAGAATGTTCGAAATTGACGAAATAATACGACAAGCTCAATCCAACGTGGAAAAATTTATCGATATTAAGGATGACGACAAGCCCGAATCGATTGGTCGTGGCGATTCGCTTGAAGAAGTATCTAAAATTCCAGATTTAGATTTAGACGCCCCTTTACATCAAAATAAATCCCAATGGAGTACCACTGATAACACCATGGTTACCTCTACAGATTCGTTAGATTTAAAACCCGATAAACCTAGCCGTCGTGAAAGTACCGACAGCTTAGATCAAAAAACTGTTCCTACGGACGTAATGTCAGCTAGTACGGATTCCATCGAGTTTCAATTGCAATCGAAACCGAAAAGTGCAATGCAAAGTGATAGCATTGAGTTTAAGGATTTGCCAGATTACAGTTACGTTATGACTTCTAGCGATTCTTTAGAAATGGGATCGGCTACTGGTGGTAATGTGGCAGCTTTTTTGAGTGATTCAATCGACGAAGACGGTTCCAGAATTGGAATTCACGATCAAAGTAGTTCTAGTACAGGCAAAGATTTTAGTTCGGCCTCGGTACGAGACGACCAAGGCGACCAATACGATTTGAAAGAACCTCTAGGTTTAGATCCTTCAGATATCTCAAGTTCTACTGCAACTCATGCGACATGTCATTACGAAACGGATTCCATATTTTCTGGTAGTTTTACAAGTGGAGGTTCAAATACCATGGTGTCTTCCACCGATACCATAGATCCCAATGGTAGTCATACGCGAGAAACTGTTGATCTTGCATCTGCAGTTCGTAAAGTTTGGTTCGACGATGATGCCGAAGGAGCCAAATCTTTTACCACCGAATATATTGACAGTCTTTCCAAGCCATACGTAACTGAAGTAATCGAACCATGCGAGGATGAATTCTATTCTCATACCATACACAGGCGAATTGAATTACCTCCAGAAATACGAAAAGTGACCTTTAGTGGACCGGATGCAGAAGAGCAAATGCGTCAGTACATGGACAAATTCAACGAAGGCGAAGTCATAGAAGAAAGTCAAGAAACTGATGCTGCTGGTAATGTCCACACCAAAAAAATTGTCCATAAACGAATGATTGTGAAATCTGATGAATACGAACCACAGCTGAGTAAAGAATGGCAAAACCAGGGTGTAATGAAATCAACCCACACCGACTCACATGGCAGTAAGACAGTTTACACCCAACAATTTGGATTAACGAAAATGGAAGGTCAAGATTCGACGGTTGCAGCGCACAGCCTGCTGAGCTCAATTGCAGGAGATACGGCAGGTTCGTCAAATTAAAGTTTCCCATATAAAATTTTTTTACCAGCAGGTAGTTTCTCTAATTCGCTTCACAATAAAACCCCATCCTCCTCAAAATTACCATTATAATTTATTATTATTGTTTGTTTCTTTTCGTTAGTTTTATTTTACATGACCTCTTCACAGATCTTTGCAGATTTTAGTTTGGGGTAAGTTTTAGTTTTTTTTGGTTTAAGTTTGCATGCGTTTCTATGCATGCCTTACATCTTTATCAAAGCTGCCTTAATTTTTTAATGCTGTAGAAGTACGTAATTTAAAATGCTAATATAATTTTACATCTAGGTGAAGCATCCGGAAGTTGGCCACAACCCATTGCGTCCCGTCAATCCGTTCCGTTTAGAGGTAAATATGCCGCTTTCGATAAATTGCCAAATTTTTTCTTATAGAAAATTGTCCTTTACCGCCAAGACATTTTACATTTTTTATGTATGAATTATGTCGTTGCAGTGCCGTAGCAAGGTAACTTGGCGTTCTAGGTGAGAGCTAAAAATTAGCGATAAGATTTTTTTATGAGCTGAAAATTACAAAACTACAGAAAAATCTTGTATAAAGTGGTTAAAGTATAACCACGATGCAGTAGTAGCTCAATTAATGATAATACCCAGCCATCATCAGCTTTCTTCCATCTCGCAAAAGTTTTGTTTTCCGCTGTTTTATAAATTCAAATCTTGCCCATAAATCAAACCAACTTTAGTGCTGAATTGCGCACAATTCAGAATAAAAGGATTACACAAATATGTCTTTTATGGTGTGATTCTCAAAATTTTTCAATACCATAGACGGAAATAGAAGAGGAGCTTCCCAAAGACAACATTATATTTTATCATATTTATATTTTATTTAAATATAAAAATGTAAGTTCTAGTTTTGACTATCCAAATACTTTATCGCAGCGATTACTTACTTGTTCTTTAAGCAATTCTTTGAGGATTTCGTTTCTCTCTTGTGTTTTTTCAGTTGTTCCACTGGAAAAATAAATTGATTGAAAAGAACATTAAAATTTAAGATAATTTAATAATTTGTTCATTTGCTGTCTACTACGGTCGCCCCACTAGCCTTGCCCTTGCTACGATACTGTTTTATTGTGAGTAGACGTTTTCCTGATGAAGTTATTTCTTAGCACAAGCAACCCGTAGACGCCCTCTACGTTACGAAATCAGTATAGATGATCAAATTGAAGTGGATCCAAGAGAACATGACTGGCGATTTCAGTTACCTTCACATGGTAGATAACATTCTATCGATGTCCATCCACAAGTAGCCCTATCAAGTTCCCCTTATTCCTTAGTTGTGAAATATGCTTTATAGGGGTTTGTCGTAATTAAAATGAAAACTTGGATATTGGCAAAGCCCTTGGGTTGCGGCCAAATAAATTATTTGCAAAGAATGCTCTTGGTCTTCTTAGATTCATCCAAGGCTTCAGCCTAAATTACTTTAATTATGACAAGTCCTGTATATAAATTTTGTTTCGCACAAAGATTATTATTCAATATTTGGCATATTATCTAAATGTTTACTTCTGCTTATGACCTGTAAATATTATAAAAAAAAGTTTGCTTGCATTTGTTTAGCGCACACCAGTGGCGTTCCCGATCTGATCGTTACATGATCACTGGTGCATGTACCTACCTCAAATTAAAATTTTTTAAATGTACCTACTTATCCATATTTGTTGCATCCATTCCACCTAATTTATATGTTTTTATGTTTAAAAATTTTGTATTTCGTGATTTCGTCGCTGTGTTAGGGAGTTTCGAGGAAATATTCGTGTAATTGGTTTTACGTTGATGTAATGAAAAAAATTGGTGCACTGACCCTGTTTTGAATTGAAAGCACCAAGGGCATGATATGTAAAGAAAATTTTGTTACGGTGATGAGTAATCCTGTTCCGTTTTTCAGGCGAACACAGCCCAACCGAAGCTCGGGGTGCAACTGGAGAACAAAGATCGCAACAAAGGTAATTTGCACTTTCCCTATTTGGTCCTTTACTTACATTCAAAATTTCAACGTTTCAGAGATGTTACTGATCAACATCAACTCTCAGAAGAAATGAGAAAATTATTGGAAGAAATGGAGAGAGATAGCAAGAAGTAAAAAATTACGTGTTTGTTTAGTTTTCGAATTATTGTTTATGAAAATTTTGTTAATTCCAGATAAGGTAACGATAATATTATGTGCATATACCAAATCAGTTACGAATTTGTTGTTAAGTTTGTTATAATTTATTTTTGTTTGTAAAATAAGATTTAAAAAATTGAAAACACACAAAAAAATCTTGTCAGCTTAAGTACCAACTAATGCTTTCGCATTAATAATTGTGTGACATTTCATGCTTTGTGCTACATCAAAATAATTTTTTGATTATTTACAACATATAAAATACAAATTAGCACAGCAGGCGAATCACATTTAAAGATAAATTAATTTTCAAGTTTTAACCGGACTTGGCGGCATTTTAAGTTTGAAAGTTTTATAGAGCAAAAGCGCCAGTAACTTTTCCAAGCCGGTTTTTCTTAAAAAAAAAAAGAAAAGTAAATGCATAGGTTACACCAAAAATGTATTTTAAAAATATTAGACAATTGAATGTTTTATATTATTGATTTTGTTTTGATATTCATAGCTTTTTCACTTTGAATGTGTTCGAAAATTTTTGTTCGACTTTCTTTATTATTTTTATATGCTAATGAAAAATGAATAAAAATTTTCGAAAAAAGGGAGGTGTATCTATTTTAGTAAGCATCGTACTTATAGTTAAGTGTTTAGATTTACATTAACTGTGAGGTACCTCATTATTTAAAAGAAACGACAATTTTTCCATTGTAAATTTAATAAAACTATTTTTATTATTGTTCTAATTACATGCGTGTAGTTTTTTTAATGAGGTATCCGTACAGGAATCGAATTTGTATAAAATGAAAAGCGTGATTGAGAAGGTAATAAAATTCATGATTTTAGTATAATAATAATAATTAGACTTACGTTATCAAAAGAACTGAAAATTGAAAAATAATTATAATAACCAATAAAATTGAGTTGTGGTTTACTTGATTTTTTAAAACAGTGTCAATATAATTATTTTTTGATTTGCTGCTTTTATATACCTAATTAATTTAACTCAATGTGAATTATATTATCAAATATATTCATCTGTATCAAATTATCTGATTATAACAATTAAAGCTTTAAAATATTAAAACTTAATTTGATTAATTTAATTATCTGCTGGGGTTTGATCGGGGCATCCTTGAGTGATTGGTCCAGTGGTAAAACGCCTAACTACTAACTAACAAGGGAATTATATGACCTCCGCATTTTTGTAATTTTTGCCATTTATTCTACTGAAAGTTTAGCCCTTCAATAAGAACTCCTCAAAGCAGTAGGGCCAGATGGCCAGAAATTTTCGAGAAAATCAACTTTTAAAATATTGTCGAAGGAGTTTGAAGACAAGATGTGAAACAATTAGCAAATAGTTTCGTAGCACAGGGGCGAGCGCGTAGGATTAGGAACCGGTGGATCTACGGTTCTATTCCCACCTTCGCTAGTTTTTTTTCTCTCTAGTGCTTATTCACGCCATTTAATTATTGTAAAATTGATTAAATTTATGCTTGTAGATTAAAATGTGTCAACATTTAATTTATTAAATACATTCAATTTTTTTTTAACAAATATAAAATCGAATGTTTTAATTATTATTATTCAGCAGGACTAGTTTTCATATGTCATCGCACATATCATCTGGTGGAAATAATTTACCTAATATTTATTTATAATTTATCATCTGATTTAATTTATTTATTTTACGATTGGTAGATATCGCAAACATGATGACGTGGCTAATACAGCCATGCAACTGACTAGATTTTAATAAGAAATAAAAAGTTAATAAACCAACATATCCTAAAACAACATATTTTTATCTTAAAATACATTTTCAACAGTTTAGTTTTTATCTAGCGTAGTTACTGAAAAGTTATCATGTCTGATATTTATCCGTTAATTTACCTGGCCCCTTGACGAGGGCTGAAGACACCGTCGAAGATAGTCTGTGCAGTGAAATCGCTAAATTACGCATGAAAGATGCTCTTGTGTATTACGAGCATTTACTTAAGGAAAATAATAGAAAGAAAAAAAAATTAAAAAAAAAAACTAGCGAAGGTGGGAATAGAACCGTGGACCCACCGGTTCCTAGTCCTACTCGCTCGCCCCTGTGCTATTTGCTAATTGTTTCACATCTTGTCTTCAAACTCCTTCGACAATATTTCAAAGTCGATTTTCTCGAAAATTTCTGGCCATCTGACCCTACTGCTTTGAGGAGTTCTTATTGAAGGTCTAAACTTTCAGTAGAATAAGTGGCAAAAATTACAAAAATGCGGAGGTCATATAATTCCCTTGTAAGCAGCTGATAGAGATAGAGATCTGTTAGGAGGCCACAAAAAATTTAAAGAATATTTTTTACTGAAACTCTATAAATGAAATCCTTATTTTAAAATAAAGTTTTATAAAAATTACGTTTAAAAACTAGAGAATTCAGAAAATATTTGGAATATTGAGGAGGTCTTGTAATTATACTAGAAGTTTAAGAACCACCCTATTAGAACACACAGTAGTGCCATACTTCCATGCAATTTTAATTCGTATTAAACCTGCTGAAATTTATAGACCATAACAGTAGACACCGTTTGTAGAATATTCTTTGTGTAAAACAATATTTTATGGTAAGATACTTTTTCCATTATAAACGTGCGTATTTTAAAATTTTAAATTAAAATAACTTTATTACAACTTTATTACAATTTTTTTACAACAAATTCAATCCAGAACAGAAGCGCAAAGAGTCTGAAAAATTAAAAAATATTAAATTAACCTTTTCCTGTGCATACTATTTTCAAAATAAATTATATCAAAATTAAAGTAGATAGAAAAACTATAAAAAAATTATTATTTTATCCTATCTAGCTTCCGAAACAATAGCTCTTTATATAACCCCGATTTAGGGGTTAGCTGGGTATTAGCTGTAAGCTTTGAAACCAATATTCACATTGAGCTTGGGATGCACTGAAATTAAGCAATTTCCAAAAATGTAGTAAATGGCCAAAAAAGGTTAAAAGTTAGGATCCTAATATAACTACAAAGTTGTTCTAGAGATAGATCTGTAAATCACATTTTTATCAAATGAACAGAAACAAAACTCTTAATCGAAAACTAGGGGTATAACATTATTCACCCCACGACCCGATTCTACTATACCAACAACAGCTAGATGGCCTACTGGCCCACGCAGAAACAACGGTAGGCGATGTGATAATCGGAAGGGACTTCAACTTTAAGTTCTCTCTTTGGGGATCACTTTACCCTGATAAGAGAGGGGAGTTACTGTCAGAAAATCGGACCCACGATTTCAAAAATTTCATCTACATTATAGGAAAGAGGACAATTTTCTGAGTATATTAACACAAAATTTTTTTAGGATTATGCAATAGTTGTCGAAATAACGGCATTTTAAAATTAGGAAAAGCAGGGAGATGTAATATGATACACCCCGATGTGTGACGGTAAGACGCACGTTGATTTCTTTGCTTTTCATTCTGTTGACGGTATGTGTGCTTTTATATACTCTTAATGTTGTTGTCAGTCGCGGTCGACACCCGGACGAGTTCTATGGTTTCGAGTTCCACCCTTGGCGAGTTCTGTCATTCGTCAGGGATATTTTTGTCTTACACAACAACGGCTAATCATACAGCCGTGTTAAAAGGTGTATCTAAAATAAATGTAAATTTTACATTTTTAAAATCGATTTTTTTCGAAAAATCTTGCATTATCCTACAAAATTTTTGTTCTAGTATGCTTAGAAAAGTGTCCTCTTTCTTAGTGTGTAAATAAAATTTTGAAAATCGTGTGTCCAATTTTCTGACAGTTCCCGAGAGCGGAAGTCCTGGTGGACGCCTTAGGAGCCACGCAATTGGAAGTGTGCAACGTCGGCACTGCCCCCACATTTCTGAGGGAGAGTCCAAGTTAATCATTAATACAACCCTAGCGCATCCACACACCCTCCGAAGAGTGACGGTGCTAAAAGAGGAGACGTGAAGTGACCACATATATGTACATCTTCTTCAGTGTGGAGGCTTTAAATACCTATTCGACTAACCAACAAGAGATGGCTTTCCTACAAACTGGTCAAGAGAAAATTGTTGGAGGCCTTCACGGCGGACGTGTAAGCTGTGGGGACGATGAACGTAGAAGAGATTAAGGGCGTGGTGTCAAAGGCAATAAGAAAGACTACCAACCGGCTTCTAAGGGCGTCCCAAAAGACGCGAAACGCGCCTTTGTAGAATTGCCGGGCTAAGAAAGCACATGCACAACAGATCAAGAGGAACAAGAAAAGATACTGGGAAGAACTGCTAAACCTTCTAAACGAAGATCCTTGGGGTAAAGTATATAAAATCGTGGAGAGGTAAAAGGAATAGGAGCTACTCCTGAACTAGCACCATCTAGAGTCTAAAGGGTGGTCGAACCTCTATTTCCGGCCCACCCTAAGTTTGCACACCCTAAACAGTCTACCTCATAGTCCCTTCAAAGAAAGAGAACTTGAGGAGGCTGTGTGCAGTCTTCTAGTAGACAAAGCCCTTGGCCAAAATGGATAGTACTGAAACCATAACAACTGCTAACAAAGGCAAGATCTTAGTGCTTCTCAACAACTGCGTCAATAGGGGATCCTTCCCCACGATGTGGAAACGGGCGGACCTGGTCCTGATCAGAAAAGCCAACAAACTCTTAGAAAAGCCTTCATCCAATAGACCTATTTTCCTGCTGGACACACCGGAAAACTTTTTGAGAAGTTAATATACTCAAGAGATTGAACGAAGATATTGAGAGTAATAGCGGTCTATCCGAAAACATATTCGGATTCAGGAAGGGTAGGTCTACCACAGACGCCCTGCTTACAAACGTTAAGATTGCCGAAGAAGCAAGAAGTGGAACCCGCCGAACTAAGAAATTCGCGTTCAATAGCGAGGGATAATCACACTTCATTTTAGCCTTACAAGAAATGAAAATAGACCCGTACACTCATACACCGTACAATAGAACCGTAGTTTCTCTCAGCAGAAAATGGAGACGACTAGTGGTGTTCCACAGGGATTGATTTTATCTGCTGCAGGCTGTGACCGGCCATGGCTGCTTCAACAAATACATGTACAAATTCAAGAAAGTAGCCAGTGCTTTACTACTGCAAGAAAGACGATGCCGCCAGCCTTATCATTTTTCAATAAGCCAGGTGGCGAGAAATCAGAGAAGCCCAGAGATCAGCACCTTAAACGAGATGCTCCAGGGGGGGGGGGGCTGAGTGGACAAAGATCGCGAGCGGGACAAATGGCATAATGACCGAGAAATTTGAGGAAGAGCTGCTGCGCTAAAATACAGCAAACTAATGAAGCAGTTAAGAAGAACAAAGTCAGAAAGAGCAGAAACTGATTGGCTGATGGCAGCGGAAGAAATACCCCAAGGTGAATCCCGCTGGCATTCTAGAGGGGTTTTGTAGTGAGCTGACCCCACACTACCACTCAGCACAAGCTGGTGGTGTCTTATTTAAGATTTTCCACCTTCCGACACGCAATAAACAAAAAAAAAGGTTTTATCAACTTTAATTTTAATATTATCTATTTTAAATATGGGATGTACAGAAAAGCTCCACTCAGGCCACGTCTGTTTTGCAGAGTACTTCCGTCGCTTCAAAACGGCAACGACCAACTGCTGCCCTTACTGCAAAGACCCAAACGACACAGCGCACCACACTTTCTTCGTTTGTCAACATGGGGCAGCGCAGCGTAGAGAGGCAGAGCTGATTTTTATATCACTCCTCACTCCCGAGAACATAATGAAAAAATGCTCACCAGCCCAGAGGGCTGGGAGGCAGTGGAAAAGTTTTCAAAAAAGTAATAGTTGCAAAAGAGATGAATCAGCGCTAAGCACAATGCCAAAAAAGCTGAGCAAAAGAAAAAACCCGAACACGATACACGGCAGGGACCATACGGAGGTAATGCTGAATAGCAAATCCCGGTAATCTCACGAGGAAGGGTTTTAGTGGGTAGCACCGCCGGAGTGCAAACTTTGGACGCGCGAGTCCCACACCAAAGACTTGCCAGGGTTAGTGCATACAGCATTTCCTCTCTTTCAACGAACTAAAAAAAAAGATACTTGTTAGATGGAGGCCTGGGTATTCTAAGCATTTTGCCGTTGATCTACATTCTCGCTGAATGCAAACGTTTGGCATCTGTGGCACTGTCCCAGTCTGAATTTATTGTTTGGGGGATTTAATCGCGACGTCGATTTCGAGGATTTTGGCGGTATCAAGGATTTCCTTGTTTTCGACGATTTTTGGCAAAGTGAGCATCAGTAGTAGAAGGGGTTTTCTATCGCAGTATATCGGTATATCCGCACTACGTAGTAGACGTTGAATCCTTGAGATTTCAGGTCCTCCTTGACAAGATCGGTGTTGATCACCACGTTTAGAGGTTTGTCGTCTTCCATTCGATGTATGAAAAAATTGATACTGTCGCTCGCTAGGTTAACTTCTAGCAGTTTGATCAACTTTTGAAAACTCTTAGGGTACAAAAGTACTTGATACTTTCGTCTTTTTCACACGAATCACGTAGTCACGTGATCCACACGTGACTACATCCTTAAGGGTGATTAGTGGAATTCTTGGCTGGTAGGTAGTCTTCCTCTTAGGTGTGCTTGGCCTTGTGACTGGTTTGTTCGGCATCCCGCTTCGGTTACGGTTGACGTCAAAGCAGACATTATTGGCTCATCTTCTTTTTCTGTTTCTATCGTTTCCTTCTGTTCTGGAAACTACAAGAGGAAATTGAAGCGGTTCAGGTGATCAACATTGAATTGGATAGAAGTGCTGGGTTCTGGAACATCTACTATGGGCTTTATTCCGATTTTGTTCCTTTGGTCGACTTATTCGGAGAAGCTGCGTATTGAACTGGATGTTGGTTGGTCAACGTCAGAGTCTTCATCGATCATGGTTCTTTGGTCGAGCCAATTCATCATCGGAATTCCATTTGGCATCAAATTGGGCTATCGTTAGAAATTTCTTCCTCGTGGTCTATAGATTCGATTTTAGTTTCGGTTTTTCAAATCGAAGTCGGTGTTGAGCGGATTCTGTTGACGGTACGTGTTATAGACTTAAATAGATGTAATAGTGTGTGGGCGGAGTCGGATAAAGTTACCTTCTAGAAGTGCAACTGTGAACATCATATTATAAATTTATTTTAAATTAGATTTAATTTAAAAATTAAATTTAATTTAATTGGGCTATCGTTAGAAATTTCTTCCTCGTGGTCTATAGATTCGATTTTAGTTTCGCTTTTTCAAATCGAAGTCGGTGTTGAGCGGATTCTGTTGACGGTACGTGTTATAGACTTAAATAGATATAATAGTGTGTGGGCGGAGTCGGATAAAGTTACCTTTCTAGAAGTGCAACTGTGAACATCATATTATAAATTTATTTTAAATTAGATTTAATTTAAAAAGAACTATTTCGTCTCTCTAGCTCAGTAATTTTTAAGTTTTGAAAGCTTCAGAGATGTTTTTAATGAGTGGATCGACTCAAAACTTGCATCTTTCTAGATTTTTACTTTTCGATGGCTGGCGGCTTCTGAGATGTTTTTGCCAAAAGAGTTGGTTCAGAAACCAATACTTCTCAACTTGTGTTAATTTCTTAACTCTGTTGTTTATACAGAATTTTTTTAATTACCATAATTTCATTAGAAAATTTTTAAATTCGTAACACTGGTTAAAGTACTACCCCAATATTTTTTTTCAATTTTTAGGCTCTCACTGTATATTACCAGTGCTCAAATTGAAAGTTTTACTGGTTTTACTGAAGAGCTGAACATTTGAACTACTGACGAATAAAAGTAAGGTCGAATGTCCAGAAGTAATTCGTTTGTCTTCATCGTCTTCATTGTATATAAACAAACTAAACAAAATAGTGCAATAATGAATTTTAAGTGTTAAGCAAGGAATACATCATACTTAATACAAAAATAATAAAAACGGTAATAACTTACATTTAACAGGTTTGTTTTCATTGTTATCGTTTTTATTGCTTTTTTTATTGTAATCGTTTTTATTGTTTTTTAAATATTATTTTTCTATGTAAGTATGTATTCTTTACTTAACAGTTAAAATTCATTATTTTAATACCTACTATTATAACTACAACTTAACAAATTAATTTTTAGGTTATTTTTCTATTCTTGACGAATTATGCACATTTTAGTGCATAAGTACAATCATGTTTATATAATATAGTAGTGTACGTACGTATCTGTTACCTAATTTTTCTTTATCTACGAGTGTGCACTTTGCTTTTTTGCGATAGCAAAATTGAATAAAATCGCTTAGTAACGTTCAAATCGCTCAGTTGTGAGTTTCCAAGTGACTTATTTTTATTTTAAAATATGGCTTTACGTTGGGGCATTGCTGGTGCGGGAAAAATATCCAATGATTTTGTGGGTGCTCTACAAACCCATTCCAAAGAAAATCATCAAATTGTTGCCGTTGCAGCTCGATCCCTAGAGAGTGCTCAAATTTTTGCCGACAGTCATAATATTCCAACCGCTTATGAGGGATATGAAAGTATTGCCAAAGACGAAAACGTCGGTAAGTTTCTCACTTTAAATGCAATTCAAAATTTTCAGTTATTTCGTTATTTCAGAAATTGTATACATTGGCCTTTTAAACCCTGTACATTTGAAAGTATCTAAATTGATGTTGGATCATGGGAAACATGTGATGTGTGAAAAACCTTTGACCATGAATTTAAAAGAATCGCGAGAGTTAATCGACTATGCAAAAGAAAAAAAATTGTTTCTTATGGAAGCTGTTTGGTCACGATGCTTTCCAGTGTATGAAGAATTGCGAAAGCAACTAGACGAAGGAAAAATTGGCGATGTTGTACAGGTTAATGTTGATTTTGGATTTCCTTTAGAACACGTCGATCGTGTTAAGTAAGATTCTAGCTTATTCTAAGATTTTTAAATTATTTATTATGTTGTAGCGTTAAAGAAATGGGCGGCAGTGCAATTTTGGATATTGGAGTTTACGTTTTGCAGTTTTCTCAATTTGTGTATCGCGGGGAAAAACCTGTGAGTGTTTTGTCTTCGGGACATATGAACAGTCATGGTACTGACGATACAGCTGCAACTATACTTAGTTATCCCGGAAATCGTACCAGTATTTTGACTATTAACGGAACAGCTGAGTTATCCAATACTGCTTACGTATATGGAACTAAAGGTACAATTAAGATTCCTACTTTTTGGTGTCCGACAACTATGATTACGCCTAGTGAAACATTAACTTTTGAACTTCCCCAATCTTCGGCAACATATAATTATCATAACAGTGCTGGTCTTTCGTACGAAGCTGAGGAAGCTAGAAAGTGCATTAGAGAAGGTATGCCTGGTTATCCAGTATTTTTTCCCTAATTTAAATTTTTTTAAATGTTTTTAGGATTGCTAGAAAGTCCTAAAATAACTCATACAGAGTCACTTGAATTAGCAGAATTAATGGACATTTTACGGAGAAATATTGATGCAAGTCTTGTCGAAACATAAACAACATATTTCACAGTATATTCTGACCTATCACTTCTTTATTTTAACCAAATGGAATTTGGAGTTATGTAGTATTTGTAAATTTGTAAGAGAACTAATTAAATAATTAAATTTTACGTGGGAGTTAATATTTGCTATAAAAATTAATATTTACCATAAAAATTAATGTTTTAAAAATCTAACAGGTTACGGGGAAGGTAGATAAAAACGCTTTCTATTTACAACTTAGCAATTTAGGGGAAGTTAGATTTTATGCATGTTTCGTGCATTTTGCAGAATTATTTTATATAATTGGCGTATAAAATTTTTTAAGATGCAATTATGAATTAAAATTTTAGCGTTTCCAATTTTTCCAATAATTGAACTTTTATTCTCTTATTCGAAAACTGTTAAAAAATAATTTTAGATCAGTGAAGTAATGAACATAATTAACATTGAATTAATTTACAGGTAATTAAAATCGGTAACAGTAATGAAAAATAGTTCTAACTTTAATTTACCGTTTTACCGATCCGAAGTCCGGACTGCTTAGGGAGCATCCATTAATTACTTCAAGACAATTTTAGTAATTTTTGACCCCCTCCTCCCCCACGTAAGGGTATGTAAAATTGTGGCAATCCCCTCCTCTTATGTAAGGATTTTTTTTAAAATTAATTTGGACCCCCTCTCTCCCCCCTTATATTTGATAAAAATAATATATAATAATATATTGCAGTTGAATACAAAAATCTAAATTAAATTTTATTTATGCAGATAAAAGCAAATAAAGATAATTAATTATGTGATTTTTAAATATAATTCAAAATAATATTTTAAGTTCAACTTACGTAAGGAATACGTTGAACCCCTACGTAAGGATCCGTAAAGTTTTAAATATCCCCTATCCCTTACATAATTAATGGATGGCCCCTTAGCACGAAGTCTGTGGACTGGTAATGGTAAAATAAATAAATTAGTTTAATAAATCGGCTAAACAATTATGCTAACATTAAAGTACCCGGTTCAGATCCGGAGCTAGATTTGGATAAATCAGGTGGTTCCCCAGGATCAATTATTTAACTTGATCAACAATAAAAAACCAGGCGTTTTTATTATCTGAGGTGGCCCTAGGAAGTCCGTTTATAAATTAATATGCTCTAAATATAGAAATATTTTTCAGACATTTTTTGTAGATAATTTCATTCCCTCCATTTTTGTTTCCACACATTTTTCCATCCCATGGGAATCCCCTGAAAAAAAACAAGAATTCCATTGTGCATTTTTAATTTCATTAAAAAGTTTTACCGAGTCTGCTTTAAGTCACTCTCGGTCGAAAATAAGGGAACAAAATAATAAAATGTATATGAACAAAAATGAAGACAATGAAATTTTCGACCAAAAATGCTGTAAAAACGATTTTTATATGATAAAAACAGTGTTCAAATGGAAAGATTTACATTGCCGTCCGAATACTTTTGTGAATAACTGTACATACTAATTGTTATTGTACATAAAGTTTTAAAAATATTACATACTCACTGTTATTTATGTTGATTATTTACTTCCTTGCCTGTCAGGACCAATCAGCACGTTGCATTTAAGGTGACACTTGGTGACAAACAGGTACAATGCTGTATCCGATTGAACGAGCGGTGGTACCGGTCATGTCGCTTACGAAGATACGCGATCGAGAATTTTTATTAGAAAACCTGAAATTTGTCCACTTTTCTTCAACTTTCACGATCGAGAGTATTGTGCAGTAACATGCATGGACTGCAATTATGTTAACTTGCTGTGTCTAGGTAACCGGTATCGGTAAAATTATTAAGAACCGGTTGTTTGGGAACTGCCAGATCCCACGATTTGAACTTTTTCCTATTCCCATTCCTTAAAACATTTTAGTTCTAAAAATGTTTGATCATTTTTTGGTTTTCTAAATAATTTATTATGGTTTTTTCTATTGATTATTGGAAAGAGGACACTTTTCTAAGCATACTACAACAAATTTTTTTTAGGATTTTGCATTAGTTTTCGACAAAATCAAAATCGAAATTAAAAATCAAAAATTTTAGATGGGGAAATGTTCGCTTTAACATGGATTCGCGAATAACCGTGGTTGAGTTTGTCATAATATAGGTCCGGAAGGCGTTCGGAACACATAGGAATTTGAAAATATCCCTGTAGAATGATGGAACTCGAAGACACAGAACTCGTCTGGGTGTCGACTGCAACTGACAGCGAACAGTAAGAGTATATCAAACTACACGTACCCTCAACAGAAAAGAAAACGGGGCGCTTAACGTGCGAGTTCTCGTGGCGCGACCTATGGCATCGGTATGTATCGTATTACAACTCCCTGCTTTCTGAAATTTTAAAATGCCGCTATTTCAACAACTAATGCATAATCCTAAAAATTTTTTGTTCTAATATGTTCAGAAAATTGTCCTTTTTTAATAGTCAATAGGAAAAACAATTCTTGGGATGGATTCAATGACAGTAACTAAAAATTATATGCAAACCAAATCCATATTTAATTCTGATTGTGATAAATACGAAACGAAAGTAAAATAATTTTTGTTTTAAGAAAAAATTTAAATTAAAATATTTTACAAGAAGTCTATGTAAAATATATGGTGGTAACCTGTAAAAGTTCAGAATGTCCAATCAATCTGTAAAGGCCTAATATTAATTCTTACAAATTGTTATAAAAGAAAACCGGTGTTTTGCTGGTGGAGAAATGGCAAATTTATTCTAGAAACATTAAATATAAAAAAATGGATTTTTATGAAATAAAAAGAAGCTGTAATTCAATTGAAGAAAGTGAAATGCGAAAGTTGTAGATTAAAAAAATACCCAATGAATGCGACCTGAATCATTCAAATCGGTCCATTCGTTTTTGAAAAAAATATATTATGGTATAGCTTAAAGAGAGCCGAAAAAACTGATTTTCGTAAATTTTAAAAATATTGATTATTTTTCGAGATACTGCGATTTTTCGCTAGATTGAGCACTAGTAATGTCTACTCTAAGTTAATAATTCTTTAAGATTATGTCATTTATTTAGGATTAAGTTAATAATCGTTTATGAATTATAGCGTGTAATTAATAATTATGAAGTTGCGAATATAACTTCACATCGAGGAAGATCCACCCCTTCCTAGTAGCACACTTTGCCAAGTTGGACCGGTTTAAGGGGATATTTTTAGTGAGTACAGTGTTTGTCAAAACGGGCCGAAACAGAGGGTGCGAGAGTCGGTTTTGGAACACGCAACCACGGAAAATCTCAGTTCCATTCTAAAACCTAATCATATAATCGTAGTAATGATTGATTGACAGCTCCCAAGTAATTAATTATCATTGTTACCAGAATAATCTCCTTACAGCGTAATCTCTTTCTTAGCATCGAATTTCAATAATCCTCTTTTACTATAAAGCGTCATTCACATCCAAGTAACGTACGTAGCGGACATACAAGACATAACGCGAGGAAAGTTGAAATGCACGGTTTCAAACGCTACCAGTGACATTCGTACAAAACATAGCCGACATGAAGTAACGTAACAAAGAGTTCGGTCAACTTCAACTTCTCCGTTATGTTTTCTATGTTTGACTAATGAGATGCGTTCATTTTATAAGGCAACACCTCCGTTTTAAAATTTTAAATTGTAAAGTGAGGTTTACACTTTCCACATTTAAACTTTTAGGTTAAATTACAGCGTGTCGTGTGTTTTAATCAACCGATCGGGTGAAAATACGCGTGCGCGTTCTTCACGTTTCTATGTTTTCTATGTGGATGTGAATGACAAGTAATTTGCTATGTTTTGTACGTTATGTCTTGTATGTCCGCTACGTACGTTACTTGGATGTGAATGACGCTTAATTCTCTCGTCGATGTTCAGTTTAAGCTTTAAGGATAGGATTAAAAATGGTAGAGGGATTAGTGCCCAATTTATGCACGCCTGGCAAAAGTGGCAAGTTTTTGGAGTAGTCGGTACTGTTTTTCATTTTATAGCTTGTACTGTAATGTATAATAATTTGTAATTTATAACTAAGGCTGGAAATTTTTATCATTTTGGTATTTGAATACTCGTCAAACAAATTGTTTAAATATTGAATTTATTCAAATATTCAAAATATTCGAATATTCAAATATTCAGATTATTTGAATATTGAAGTTACCCGATTATTCGAATTTAAATATTATAACAGTAAGGTTTTAATTTTTGAAACGAATACAGAAACTTATGAATAACATTTTTAAGTTATTTTCTATTTATAGTAAACGTGCCTTAAGTACAAAAACGTGGTAAAATTTGAAGACTCCTTTTCAAATTTAATTTTCGAAATGATAGATGGCATTGTATGTCTTTACTTCATATTCCTTGTAATTTACAATTAACCATGAATTTTTAATTTAAAATTATAACGGCAGAACACCCTGTATATGTAATTTTATTTAAACTAGTTGCAATTATTCAAATTTACTAAATCAACAAATTGTAAAAATATTTTAAAACTTTAATAAAGACGTCGACAGGTTGCACGTGCACCAAACAAAATGCAATTTCACAAAAACCTACTTTAATGTAGGAAACAAATATGCATATCTCGTAAGGTTAGAAATCCTTTTAAATTATAATGTAATTACCTATTAATTTCTGTATATAAATTTGTTAATTTAGCATTTGTTAATTTGATATATAAGTATGTAAATTTTGTTAAATAAATTGAGTATTAATCGAACTCCGTAAAACTTAACTTTGACTTGAGTTTTATTCTACCAACAGGGTGACTTTTGAGATCCAAGCCTAAAAATTTGTTAGTGAGGCTGCTAACACTCAGAAGTCATTCGCTCTCTCCATAATCTTCATACCGAGATTATTCATTCCTACTGTGTAGGTGTAAAAGATTCATTTTGTTTACTTAACTTAAAATTTCATTTAGACACGTGAACTCTTCTAGTTTGGTTATTTGGTAAGCGTAACATTTATTTAAAAATTAAAAAAATTTTTTAAATTTTGTTTGGTATATTTACTCTCACTTGTTATTTTTACTGTTAAACATGACCAAGGATCGATAATAATCGTGAAATAGGGGCCTTTTATATAATGTTACAGAGTTTTTTTATTTTTATTTTATAGCGTAATTTTTTCAGAATTCTATTTTTTGTTTATTCTAAGTTCAACCTTGTTAAATGTGAATTATTGTCATTTTAGCGTTTTTTAAATATTATGTTTTCTTTGTAGTATGTATTCTGTACTTAACAGTTAAAAATTTTATTTTTTTAACATTTTGTTAGGTTTAATTATTATACATCACATACTACTTAATACCACAAAAATACTTAAAAAATTCTAAAACTTTTTCAATTTATGAATGCCGGATAAGCGAGCTTTTACTGTAATACTAATAAAAGTTTATTTGTTCAAATTTTCAGCTTAAATATACTATAGTTTCCGGTTAAAATAAAAAATTCGTACTTTTTGAATTCTCTAAAATGTTGCTGCTTAGCGGGATTCTTTATCGAACAGCAGTGGGCCTCTGTCTAGCGAGACTTTTCAGACATACTTTTCAGACATACTGACGGAAACAGCTTTAAGGATCTTTATTTTTTATTTCATAAGGTAAATCAATAAAATCATAGTTGTCGACATTTTATTCTAATTATTGATTCCATATAAGGCAACTTTTACCGAAACCATGTCTGGATAATAAAATTTTAATGTTTTTTCTCCTTTCTTTGCCTTGCGTATATAAAATATATTATCACTAGTCATGCGAAGAATTTTATGGTAGGTACACAACATTTAATGAATTTTATTACAAAATATAATTTAATATTAATAGCTACTTGACACAGTTATGCAATAATTACAAGCAAACTAACTTAATGTCAATTTTACCGCAAAATTTGAACTAGAGAGATAATTAAGCACACAGCAGCATTTCATTTATAACACAAAAAATTATTAATTTATCATTAGCAATATTAACAAATTTTTAAGTTTTTTTTATTATAAATCAATAGATATATTTCTGCATTACTTCTCTGGTTAAAAATTTTAAAATTAGCAATGTAGCATTTTCTGAAAATTTTCTTGATGTGGTTATATCGTTTTATTAAAATTTTTCGGTATAACTAGAACATCAAGCTACAAGTTTCATAATTTACTTGCAAAATGAATTCTGAATACATAAATAATAATGAGCTTTACTTTTCAATTGAAAAGCGCAAACTTTATATTATATAGTACTATTTGTTTAACCTTAAAATTAATCCTGTACCTTTTTAGGAAGTTAAACTATACAATATTGTTAAAAAAGAAGTTATAATAGTATATTGTTTTATTACGAACAAAAAACAAACTTTTTTAACAAGCAAGTTAGTATACTTCGATAACTTTCCACGATTATCCTTTATGCCCACAGGAAGCCTAAAGATCAACGCTAATTTCTGGTGTTTGTAGTAAAAAAAAACGAATGGCTGGGAGCCAAATCTTTAATTAGTAAAGAAATCCGCGAACTTCGAAACAATTTAAACAAACAATGTGTCAAGTGTACTTATAACTACAACAATAAATCTTAAAACAAATAATTGGGAAAAAAATATATAAAAATAAAAATATAAATTCAAAGATCTCAAAGAAAAACATTAAGCTGCTTCAGGTTGCTGGCTTCCGCTGCAAACTCTTTGGAACTCAACTTCACTTTACTTAAAGAAATCTTCGGCTTGGCGAAGATGATAGCCTGCAGTCCTTTATGTGAGATACTTTTTGACTTGCACGATTGTAGTTTCACTTGAAGTATTACTTCGAAAATATTTAATTTGATTTTTGAAATTCAAGAAATCAATTATTTGCAGCTAGCTGCTCTCGCGATTTGAAACCATCTAACTTTACAAAATCATAATCCTGAGTCCTGGAAACAAATTCAACATCCCTGATTTAGTAAAATTACTTTCTCTAATTGGTTGAAGAGACGGTTGTCAGTTAAAGCGGTTAAGTGCGTTGCTGCTAATGCTGAATGCCTCGTTTGACTCCGGGCTTAGTAAAACTTTATTCTCGCCGTTTTCCCTTGGAAGGCAATGGCAAACCGCCGAGGTGTAATCTGCCTTATACATCCTCTCTGGAGATGAAGTGTATACACTTTCAGCGATGTGGAGCCCGCGTTAAGCAGTAGGTCCCTTATGTGTGTGATAATACTTCAAACGCACAACAGAAACATAGAAGAGAGGTCGCCAACGTCTGGGGAACCGGATATTGCACACGAAGAAGAATTGGTTGAAAGGCCTTCTTTTCTTGATCAATTTTACATCTCGTAATCAAAGATATGGAAATTATTTTGGGTTCTACAATCCTGATCTTCGGTTATTGTCTTTCTGATAAATTTGCTGATTTAAGTTTTTGCTCGTCACAGCAAGAGGATTTTTTCTCAATGTTCATCCACGGCTTCTAAGTGGGGTTATTTATAGTAATGTTAAGAGAAATTTAAAGAGTGGTGCAAAAATAATAAAAATCTGAAAATTTTTGAAAGTCTATTACATTAGTTCACTTCCGTGAAAAGTCAGAATCAGAAATCAGCAATTTTGTGGAATTACTATTCGATGCTAAAGGCCTGCGTGCGCAACATTGCTGCGTTTCCTAAAGTGCAGCTTTACTGAAACCGACATTGGATTTTCCATAAAAAGTACATGATAATTACATAATCAGTAATTTTTTCTATATGGCCTAGACACACTCTAAACAGCTACAAGCTAATTAAATAGAGTGCGTGTAACGTAACATCGGGATGACGCGCGTGCTTCAAGAAGTGACCGGGACCTACAGCTTAAGGTGGAACCTGAACCACGATGGATGATTTTTGTGCAACCTTTCAAGAGCGCCACCTAAAAAACCGGCAGCAAACTATGGAGGTCACACGTACACTGCTTCGTTTATGCTTCGGAAGAGTGCATGCAGACTAAGTAAATTTTCAACCCGGACTGAGAATCGAACTCGTGGTTCTTAAGCAAGAGTCGTCCTTGGGGCTTACTAACCTAGCTTCTTTCACGATTTTTGCGATGTCTGCGTTTTACCAGGATCTACGGCCGGACAAACGGCTCTTGTAATTTTTGAATTATGATGAGCCAATGAATTTTTTTCGATTATAATATTGATTTTTGGCCAAATTTATAAAGTGAAAAGTAAAAATTTTCACAAAAAATCGTGAAATGAACTATGCAATATAAAAAGAAAAAATACTACGCATTTCCATACACAATGTCCTTTTAATGAAGTTATCGTTGTTCAAAACGATTTGGACCCACTCTGTACTTTTTTAGGAAAGGATTGCAAGGTGGGGAATCAAGAGAACAAGATAAAGGGTTTTTGCCGAAAATGACCGCACGAGCCGGTTGTGCGAGTCTTTGGCTCTGTGAATTCTTATCGAGATTTTTGTGGGATTTTGTTGATGCGAGTTTTATTTTACAAAAGTGAAATTTGTAAAAATTGCGATTTTGTAATTTTGGTAGGACGTGGCCACAATTTGAAGTTATTTTGAATTTTGTGAGTTTTTTTGCATATTTTTTGAATTAAAGTTGATTTTTGGATGAGCGATTGTTTGATTGGAGGTAATTTGATTTGGACTAGATGTTAGTTAAAATTAGAAGTATTTGGATTTTAATAAAATTACATTTAAAAGACGACGCGTAGTCGCGACGTTATCACACTTGATTTCGACAAAGGAAATCAAAAGTTTGACACTGGAAAGAAGTATAAAAATTTTATAATTAAAATTACAGTTTACTTTCAATTGGAAAATTTATTTTGGAAAGAACGATTTATTGGTAAAACTGCGGTAATTATTGAGAAACTAAGAACCCTTGCTCTAAAATCATATCAATTAATCCGCACATCAGGGCTATCCGAGTAAATTAAGTAGATGGTAAATTTTTTTAGAAAAAATATTATTTCAATATATTCAAAACTTCAAGTGAATCGGTTGAAAATCATCTGAGTTATGTTTCCGGCTAATTTGAAAAATGCAGTTTTGGGATAAGCGTGTTTGAAATTTTGAGTAATAGGAAATTATGAATAATTTTGTAATACCTTTAATCTGCAAAGCCTGCATCATACAATTGGCCTCACAGATCTTTTAGGACATCATTTTAGAGGTCCTAAGGGACCATTAAAAAAATGGGTTTTTAGAAGATTCTAGAGTGGCCTAACCTCTTAAGGTTTTCAATCAAAATACGCCATAAATCGGACTTAAATATATTTAAATATACTGTACAACATCCTGGTAAAACTATTGTTAGTGTGGGGGTTTAAAAATTTAATGTAATGTAAAGTTAACCAATAGATAGCGGTAGTGTAACTCAATATTAATCATATCAAATTTTTTAGAATAAACCAAAAAATGCACGAACACTTTTTTGGAACTATAATGTTTAAGTTAACACAATATAAATACACCGTATGTATATTATCGCAAACGTTTTTGCCATACTATGGCATCATCAGGCGATGAACTAATATACTGCAGTGATCCTTTCAAAAATATTGATTTTCACATACACTTCAAAGTACCTCGACTAGCCTCTTAACTGCGGGAGATGAGACGGTTGTATCTCAGGTTGGGTTCTTTCGTTTTTTTGAATTAAATCGCTCTTCTTCAAATAAACAAATCGCACTTCTAAAAATAATTTACAAATCACACGTGATTATATTTCCAAATAAATTACAAAAATTTTCAATGCAAAAAAATTAATTCATCTCTAAAAATTATGATTAAATCAAATCCAAACAAAAGTAAATGTTAAATAAAATTTTAAATTTCTTTAAAGGGAACGAAGTTTCGGTTCTTAGCCTTATCTAAAACGTCGGCTTATCTATCGCACCATTTGTTTCTACGAATGTAATAAATTTTAAACTTTCCAATTTTAAATAATTCTAACTCAATTTTTAATTTCAATTGCTTTTCTTCTAATTTATCAACCAAATTAATAACACTACCGCTCGGTAGCAACTCATCAAAAAATATTCAAAGTCCAATTCCAAATATCAAAATAATTATCCAAAATCACGCAATAATGCATTCGCATCAATTCACTTTATTCAAATCAAATCAAAATATTACTCACAATTCTCAAAATGACAAAATCTTGTATCAAAAATCAAATTCAGCGGGCATACAAAATTTCGCACCCGCTGTCGGCCATAGTTGGCCAAAAAAGCCTTGTATCTTCTTTGATTCACTCCCATCTCTCCAATTTTCCATGTTACAATTTAAACTTACTAAAACAAAATTTCTATAAAATGCACAGGGTGGGTGCAAATCCCTTTGAAATACCACAATACATACGGTGTAATTATATTGTGTTAACTTAAACATTTTGGTTTCTAAAAAGTGTTTGTGCATTTTTTGGTTTATTCTAAAAAATTTGATATGATTAATGTAAAGTTGACCAATTTTAGTTGCAGATATCAGATATCAGGTGGGTTACAGATATAAAAATGTTTTTTGTGCTGTTAGTATAATATATAAAAAAATATGTACATAATTTAACATTAACTAAGCATTCCCGATAGTGTAGAAATACCTATTCCTTTGCATAATATCGATAAGATTTGCTAGCATTGTAATTTACATATTATCTGTAGTATTAATATTCCAGCTTATTTTTAACGTTAGTATCGCAAGTATTAATGCAACAATAATTGTGTATTACATAAGCAAGGAGGTAAAGTTAGTGGTTAATCGCAAATGTGCATAATTTGTCTCGAAACGCTAAGTCCAATGGTAAATTATCCCCAAGAGCAATTGTCATGGATTTTATGAGATTTTAATAAATTATTAGAAAGGTCAAATTTTGTTTTATTTACTTACACATATTTTTGTGATCAATAGTGATTAGACAATTGAGAATCAATTAAACCAAGACATTGGTGGTGTAATATTGCATAATTGATTCAATAATCAAAATTTTATTAATCATTAATAAACTTCAATTATACCTAAAAGTTTTAAAAATCTAAAACAGTTATAAATTGCTACGAAAATTAAAAAAAGGATTTTTTTTAATTTTGAAAACTTTTGGGAAGATAATGTCCGGTGATAAGAAAGTGCCGAATAAAGCGCTATGTTGATAGTTATAATTTTAAAGTTAAATAAGTTTACGATTATTTATCTTCTTGTATTAATGAAAAGAGTAGGAAAGTGAAACCTTCAAAAAATCTAAAATTAAAGAGTTTAATTGTGTACATGTCAGGAGTATCAGTATTAAGTCAAAGTATTTTGTAAATTGTCGTTCATCAATTAATGAAGCAATTGATAGTTAAATGTAATATTAGAAAATTTATTTATTTGTCATCAATAATAATGTAGTCAAAAATAATTAACTTTTAAATACAAAATTTGTATTTTTTTTATCCCAGTAGGAGCTCATGCAAATTTATTTCACCAACTGAGTTAGATAAATAAGTGTAGTAAGTACCACGTTGGGCTGGCGGCCAGGCTGGAACATCGAAAACTACTCCAGACTGAAAAGCTGGCAAATGCGGTGCAAGAAATGAAAAGACTCGGGGTGGATTTCTTTAGCGTGAGCGAGGTAAGATGGCGAGGAAACGGACAATGCACTATAGATAGAGGTACACTATACAATTCTGGGAACAAAGAACAAGACCGAAACTATAGGAATGGGGTGAGCGTTTTGATCTCTGAGGGAATGAACAAATTTGTTTGTGGCTTAATACCGGACTCCGACCGATGTTTGCTGCTGAAGATTCGTGGGACTCTTTTTGATCTGAATTTAATACAGACGTATGAACCAACATTGGACAAAAGCGATAAAGAAGTAGAGCGCTTTTACGAGCTAATACAAAACTTAATAAAAACAACACAAAGCTCTGGTGTTACCATGGTTATGGGTGACTTTAATGCTAAGATTGGAATGGGAAGAGGAGGAGAAACAGCGGTGGGTAGATTTGGATTGGGACAACGTAATAAAAGGAGCGACAGATTAACACAATTTTGTCACGAAAATATATTTATTATTACTAATACTTGGTTCCAACTGCCTGCTAGAAAACTTTACACATGGAAATCACTAATTGGGCACGCAACTTCTTCTTTAGAATGAAAACCTTATTATGCGGCCGGGAACTGGACTTGAAAACCCGATGGCGAATCGCAAAGTGATATGTTCTGCCAATACTTTTCTATGGAGTCGAGAGATGGACTTTGAAGGTTCATGAATAAACTAGAAGCTTTCGAAGTGTGGATGTACTGGAGAATGCTTAAAATATCTTGGGTTGAGCATGCTACAAACGAGGAGGTTTTGCGTGGTATGTGTAAAGACCGAGAGGTCCTGACCGTCATTAACAGGAGAAAGGCGACTTACTTCGAGCATATCTTTTGAAGTGAGAAGTATGGTTTTCTCCAACTAATCATGCAGGAAAAGATAGAAAGGAAGCGAGGGCTTGGAGGAAGAGGCAATCCTGGTTTAAGAACCTGACGCAATGGTTTGGTATTCCGGATGCCGCAACACTGATACGACTCGTAAAAGACAGAAAAGAGTACAGTGTCATGGTAACCAACCTCTTATGAGAAGACAGCACTCTAAGAAGAAGTAAGTAACTATTTTTTTTTATTTTTTTCTGTAAAATTATAACGGGCTAGAAAGTTACGCTTTAATATAATTTATAAAAAAAATTAATTAAAATGTGACATATATACGCCGATGATACTGCGATTTATGTACACTTATGTGTACACATAAAATCTACTTTGGCCTCATTAAGCAAATACTTTGACAAATGGAAGATCCAAGTAAACGTTGGAAGAACGGAGACAATTTATTGTCTTCACCAGAAAGCAAATCAGTCGCAAGGTTCCAGAAACTAATACTCGATAAACAGAAAATAGAGTTTTAACCATAGGTTACAGATCTATGGCTAGATTTCAATACCCATCTCAATCTTATTTTTGATGTAAAGAAAACTTTCACATCCTGATATGTACGTAAGAAAAACATACTACAATATTTACACCGATTACTCCGAAACTGTTGTACCGATTAGAATGTAACAAATTTTTTTTTATGGGGAATACTTAAGACTCGCCGTTATGTTTCTGAACAAATAAAGGATTCAGGGCTAAACCGGGTACCAATTTTAAATTTTAGATAAGTTAGATTTTGTCGTTCGTTTATGTTTTTCTGAAAATTCAAACGTCAAATCATATAACAAATAATATCTTTTATAAATTTGGAGAGTAGGTAGCTGTGCTATTAGAGAAAATCGAAAACGACATCCAGACACCTTTTCTATTTTCTTTTGTATTGTATTAATTTATTTTAAGTGAATTATTTAACGGAAACCCAATTAAAATAAATTTTTAAAACTTTTTTTATTTGCTAAACGACGCAATAAAGATATAAGTAAATATAAAAGGTATTGATCGTACTTTGTAAAAAATTGTATTTTATATTTTGTAAATGGAAAATCATCCCACGCGTCTGAAAGGTGAATGAATGGAAATTTACCTAACAACTAAAATTCCGATCTTGAAGTTACTACTTTGAATAAATATGTAACTTGCGTTGGTAAAGTGCAGAAAAAATTAGTATTGATTAGTCAAACTACCTGCTCTAGAAAAAATTATAGTTAATCCGTCTCTGTAAGCAATCTATAATGATTCCACACGAGGGCAAAATTCATCACAGCCTACACAGAGATTATAACGCCTACATATTCGATTTTATCCTGCTAAATTTCTTTGGGTTTAAATACACCTTCGCAGGAAAATCTCATGTTAAATTGTTCACACATACATACTGACATACGTACAACTTGCGCAAGATATTATAATTAAAATTAGTATTGCCTAAAATTTAATTGAGCCAGGACTTTGCATGCGTGGGTGGTTATCGCAGGAATTATTTTGGAGTTCATCACCTAATAAAAAGTTATTATTATAGAAACATTAATCTTTTCACATTTCACTTAAGTTTCAACTAATTAAATTTCATTCTAGCTTAAAATTTATAATTATCTAAAGAGATGTACTACAATTAGCCTAACGATAAAGTAATGAAGTGGAAGTCCCAGGTTCGATTTCGGATAAACAACCACACACTAATCCTAATCAGGTGTAAGTAGCCGTGTGATCTATATTATGTTGATTGAAAGCGATGAAGTCGAAACAATATGCGCTGATTAGTTAAAAATTTTAATTAATTATTTTTATTTAGCTACAAGTATATGTCAACATTTATTAATTTATTTTGTAATGAAGAGTAAATGTAGCATCAACGGTGTACATAGCATTGATTCGAAACCTATTGTAGTTTTTGTTTTTAACAAGTCATTATAAAAAGTAAAACAATAAATTTTTTTGTTGTGACAGAACCAAATATAGGCATCGATTGGAAAGATGAAATTAATTCTACTTCCGGTAAAATTGGAAAAGAAATATAAGAGATTTGAAATTTTTATTAGCCATCTTGTCAGTTTTATTTTTTATTGATAGGGTCTATTCTTCACATTGTATACTATATTCGAGCTGGTTATTTGACGTTTTTTGCTTGAAATTTACTAGCTGTAACCGTTTGAGATATTTTGTAACAATCGATTCGTGCTAATAGCTGACACGTAATAATTCACACACATTTTATATATCTACCTAGATATTTGATTTGGACATAAATTTTTTTAGTAGTAGATATTAATTTATTGAAAGACTCGTAAGATGTCACTGACTGCGAAGCGATTATGATGTCTTTTGCAGCACCCGGGATTATTTTCGAGGAATTACTAGTTGACAAATTATTTTATCTTCCGTTACTCGCAGACACCAATATAAAAGATATATAAACTGAAGAAAAGATGAAAAGAGATAAATTACGAGTTGCTCTATATACATCCGTGAGTAAGAGCTAGCCATTTTTTCTCAGACCCTGCAGCGCCTATAGCTAGTTAAAGCTACAAAATACAAATTTACTTACACACGGAAGATTTAACCAATTTGTATGATTTTCGTGTCTTAACAAGAAATTTTATATCAAATCAAAAACGTTACAATTTTAAATAATTTATTGCCCTGTTACGCTATAAATTGTCTTCATTTTTTTTGTAAAAATATTATCAATTATTTAAAATTATTTACTAAATAAAATAATACCTATAGTATAATATTGTGTTTTAAAACGTTAAAAACAATGTTTTATTAATTTGTAAATTATTTTAAAGTTTGTTTTAATTTATTTATTTGTAAATATTGTACATAAAAAATTTACTTACCATTGTAAAAATACAAGGTTAGCAACGAAATAAGTGGGAGAATGACTTTAGCGAGGATAGCCTTGGATAGACGGCAAACCTCTAGAAATGTTTATTCCAATGAATTAATTTTGATTTTTGATTGATTTAGTAATAAAAAATGGATTTTGATTTAATTAAAGTTGTTTTTATTACATAATTTGTTAAGTGCTGCATAATCAAAATTTTCTTCAAGAAAATTGAAGATTTTGGGTGATGGTGAAATATTCACAGCGAATTTGTTTGACCGAGGCAGCCAGGTGTGAATAGCCGGGCAGTCGCAATACCATTAACATTTTATTAACCAGATTTTGATGAGAATTAACAATCGAATCAATAAATTATAAATGATACGAAAAGATGTTTTAATTAAACTTAAAATTTTGAAGAAGAGTCTTATAGGTGTTAATAATGGATGCCCTCCAGCGAGGAAATTTCTGGAATAGATAAATTTAATATTTTTAAGCAGCTAGGGGCATTGCATTAAATGTCACCCTGAACGTGGGGCTCGAAAAATGCGACCTACATTTAAGGCTGTTCTTTTAGTGCCTTTTTATAAGTTCTAAACGGCTGGACCAATTGACTTGAAATTTTGACAGAATGTGTAGTAGATTATTACAAACCTTTACAAATATCCTTTTTTGAATAAGTTTTTTGGTTTTTCCAAAAAAGCCAAAAAACCATTAAATTTGAGTTCTTCCGATATTTTGTAAATCTCGATTTTTAGAAACTTTTGGCTCAGACAGAATTTTGATATCTTAATTGGTTTAAAAGTTTTTAGGGCCTAAAGTTCAAATTGCTTCACGTAATTATAATTGACGTGTAGGAAAAGTATATAAATTGAGAAAGAATGTCTTGCATCTTTTACAATTCTTATCGAAGATAGTAAGTCAGTCTTGCGATTATAAAGCATAGTATAATGTTACATACTACATAAAAAAATTATGTTAATTTTCTTTTAGGATTTTATATTACATAAGCTAATCACAAATAGGTACGCACTTTATAACTGTATCTATGAACACAAATTTTTTTCTTTCTAGAAATAACTTTTGGAAGAAATTCATCATGTGGATTTCTTTTTTCAGTGTTCTATTGGCGCTATGTTTTTATCTCAATTTGTATAATTTGTAGTTAATTTATTAATATAATTATTTTAAACAAATTGATTTATTTAAACTTTACACTAATTTATTGTTTTAATATTATCTCAAAATTTTATAAATATATTTTTTTGCATTTTTATTATAATAAATAAAAAGTTGTTATTTCTATTGCTTTATTGTTGCGTCCTATTTTGTCTATAATTCCCAAGAATCTTGGAACACTAATCATGATGAAATACAAAAACAATTATAAATAATAATTTATCTTTTTGAGTAAGCGTCCAGTAAATGTTATATTTTATCAACAAATTTTACCAAATATAAGGTACATGTCGCTGCCTGGCAAGAATAACCACAAAACTAAAAAAAGCACTTTTTTCAATAGAGCGTTTTTAAACTACTGATAAGTAGTAACTTTGCATTACATGCATAATGGCACTGCCGCTATAATAACAGCAGGTTATTAAAATTTTGCATTGTGACGTTATACATGATAAGATATAGCCAAATTCTGTCGATTTTAATACTTAACTCAATTTTGCCAAATTTTGAGTTGTGTCGTTATTCTTTCGAGGTAGCAATGTGTACGTGTTTGCATTAGGTAGGAACGATGGTCAAGTCATCGTAAGATTTAATGAAATTGTTGAAAAATATAATTTTAAAAACATTACGAATATTATTTTATTTTTTAGTTTTAGCACACAATTATAAAATTGTATTGCACTTCGGTAAAACTGCAACATCAGCTTATAGTAAGAATATCTGTTTACGTGCGTGGGTAGGCGAACCTTGATTCGTATTAATTTTTCTACACACGTTTACACTTTAAAAGCATTACAAAGTTTCTACACGTCAAGTTTGCTGTCTTTTTGCACAACACGGAATTTCCTTTTTTACGTTGGGATGGATAGGCTCAGAGAACAGCCTTAAACCCTGAGATAAAAATTAATTTGTGAAGAAAAAATTAAAAACAAAAACGTAAAAATGGGAATGGAACAAAGGGGTGAAACTAAAACGTCAAGCATAGATAAAATGCTTAAACAGATAATAGAAAACATAAACAAAAATTAGAGTGATCTGAACAAAAACTTTAATAAAAAAATAGATACGATAAATGAAAAAATGGATAATATCAGGAGTGAGACGGAAGAAGATATCCAGCATTTAATTAAAAAAAATGAATACAATAGAACAAAAAAATAATAAAATATACAAAAATACTTACTTAAATAAAAAAAAATTAGAACAAGAGCTTTAATACGGATAGTGAAAAAATAATAAAATTACATTCAATGATAGACAATAGAGAAAAGGCAAATGATAAAAAGATATTGAAAAATAAGAATAAGGTTATAAAAAGAAAAATTAATAAAGTAATGGATAAGAAAGAAAAGAAAATTAAAATTATTAGGTTAATTATTATAAGAAAATAAAGCAAAGAAAATTCAATATCAAGGAGGATAAACAAAAATAGATCGGAAAGGAATTTTAAGGAATGGAAGAGTAGGGGGTAGCGAAGATTGGGTAACTTTTACTCGTAAACACTTTACGTTTACTCATAAAAATTAAAGGGGTAAAATGTCGTGTTTTGAAACGTTAAAAACAGTGTTTTATTAATTTACAAATTATTTTAATGTTTGTTTTAGTTTATTTATTTGTAAACATTGTACATAGAAACAAAATAAGAAGAAGAATGACTTCAGCAAAGTGAGCATTAGATAGACAGCGATGGGCCGGCAAATCGGTAAACAAAAATTATGCTGTTGTAGCTTTGTCGCCAATTTTTATCAAAAAATGGAATTGCCTTCTGGGCCCTTACTAAATTCTAATATATATTGCTATGCCCCAACTTTACAAATTATGCATTTTTACCCTCTTGTGAAATTTGCTGAGGTAACACAGAATTTTATTTCGCTGTGAGCTCTTCAAATTGCTTTTTAAATCCTAAATTAAAATGCTCAAATTTGTTATCTTTCATGTGGTATTGGACTTTGGCTTTACGTGCGCGCTTGCTCCGCATGTGGTATTTCAGCTGGTCGAACAAATTTGTTGCGACGTATTTCAACAAATAACCAAATATTATCCCAAATTCTTCCACTTTTTAATTTTATTTACTTGCATTAATTAATTATGGAATAAAACAATCACCAATCCAAATTTAATCACTTTTAATAATTAATAATCAAAATTAAACTTATCATTTCGGGAATGACGAACATCCGTTTGTCCACTCGACGCGAAGGCGTCAGCCTAAGTCTATCTATTCAAGCCCCACTCTTTTTACTTTATTTTTCGTTCTCTTCGAATTAATGAAATTTCGAATTAATGTTGTTATAGTTTTCGGAACACGACAATATATTTTTCTTTTAAATTAAAAGTTTCTTTCTAGTTTAAACTCGAGACTAAGTTAAACTGATTTCATATGTTTTGTGTATTTCAGTTTCCGTTTAGGATTTAAACTGTGCTTTAAACCAAGATTAACTAATGTACCAAAATCGAAAGTTAAAACTTTGAAACGATTAAAATCAAAGAAAGTGGCACAATCTTAAATCTCCATGAATCCGCCTCACAAGCAGTTTTTTTGATGAAAAATAAATTATTTTGACAATAAATTAATAAAAAACAAAATTTTAGTTTTGTTTAAAATATTACAAGCTTAATAGCCGAGTTAATAAAAAAAGTAGCAGACGTAAAAAAATTCTAAACACGGGCAAATTAAATTACTGCTATACAAACTATTTTTTTTTGAGATATTTTAAAACATGCCGGTGTTATGATAATATTTGTTTAATACAACGATTATTTTGTATTATCATTGGCGGAGACTTGGGACTGCTTATGTAAATAACACTTTCATATGGTGGGGCAGATGTCTTATGAGAGTTGCAATATGGAATATGGGTCGCAAGAGACAAAATATTCTCTCTTCATAGCAATCTTATCTAGTGCTGGGCAGGGTCTATAAGCTTTGAACGTAGGCTACTTTCTTATATAAAAAAGTGTCAGCATTTAAATGTTACGGTTGCTGAATGGTGGCTGAAACGGTTGATGGTGGCAATCATCAACACATGAGAATCAACAGAGCACCGAACCGGTGATATGAAAGTTTTTAACTTTCACCGGATTCGAACCGGGTACATTCGAGTCAGCAGTTGTTTGGATTACTTAATAAGCTAATGACCGTCTCTAGAAACATATTTGACATTTTGACCTTATAAGTAATAATATAATTTATTATGCCATTGTGTGGGGTAACTTTTCATAATTTAACTACCTACCTTAGTTTAAATTTTTATTTTCTTTTCATTATATTTATACAGCTGTAAGTTAATTTTTTTTTAAATTTAATACCATAATTTCTTTCAGTTATAATTTCTGTTAATCATAAATGTTCCAAACGCTGATTGTCCGGTTTGACCTTTTACAAAACAGTAGAAAGTTTTTTGGAAGACACTAAATCGTTCTAATGGTAAGTAAAAAAATTGTAATTATTATTTAATAGTTAAAAGATCTTTTACACTTTTGGCATGTTTAAGAAATAAGGTATATATTTTTAAAGCTACGATGATAAACAATTTCGTCTGTTCCTTTTAGACAAAAACATTTGTTATGTTGATTCCATGCTAAATTGCAAAGTAGACTAATAAAATCTACATTCTTACATTGGATTTCAGTTCTTGCTTACATAGCTTCTTAAAAAATCACAAAGAAATTTATTTTACTAGAATAAAAGAAAATTGAATTTAACCGCAATTTACCAATATATTTTGATATCCGGTTTTTAACGTCAAGTTAAGAAGCCCAACAGATAAGACGAATTAGAACCTACATTCTAGTTTGTCCCCGGTAGCTAAACGATCCGTATACTTTGAACTCTATATCACACCTACAATTTATGGTTTAAAGCTTCTAATGGGCGACTTTCTGTAATATAACACTTTATAATATTGTCGTGGATTTTTGTGACATGGCTTCATTTTCGGGTAATTGCTTCGCCTTGAAAAAAGCAACCGTTTATGAAAGGTAAAGTAAGCAGAATTATTTTATGTAAACGATAATACTCAGACACCATCAACACGATTATTTGTATGAAATAGCGGCGACCCTAAAACAAGTGATAAAAAATGTTCGGAACTGCATAAGAAAATTTGATTTACGTTTAAGATTTAGTGTTGTCAAGTTTGAAGCAGCGAATTTTGGAGAATTGGCGTAGTAGACAAACGAACGAGGATTAGAAACGCTGAGGTCGTCTAAAACGGTCGATTTGCGTATTGTTTAGTCAGCGACAATCAGTTTTGCTAGTAGAATTTTCACAATTTTTGTGAAAAGTGAATTTGGTTTGAGACGGAGATTCTTCGTCAATTTTCGAAGATAAACATCTTTTGTAGCCTAGATTCGTTGTTGAAATTGAACGTAATTGCAGGAATAAACGTGCATCTGAGTTTACGAATTCACATAATACACCAAAATTTAAATCTGCTAAAGGTGAAATTGTCACCAAATAAAACTGCATCTTTTACAAATAAATTTAATTAAGTTTGCCTTAAAAAGAGCAATTCTCTTTTAATCGACAATAGAGTTATTTGTCACAGCGACCAATTTCTGGGAAGAGCTCAATGCTCTCCGATTACAAACTCTAGCCGCGGTAAATTTTTTGTTTATCAAAGAGTTTTTTCTTTTTAATATTTAGAACCAATCATTCCTGTATCAATTCTATATTTCATAAAGAGAACGGAATTGCGTTTGTAGCTACTTAATCTAAATATGAGAAACAGAAAAATAATAATAATGGAGAAAATGGTTGCGTCTACTGTTGTAGAAAGATTTGCAATTTCTGGTGAAGATAGGTAAAATCAAAAAAGAGGTCTCTTTAGAAGTCTCTCTCTTTTGTAGTCTTTATCAATGGATTAATGAAGACTGCAAAGAAATACAAAAACTAAAAAAATACTAAAAGAAGATAAGCAAGAGTAAGTTTGATGAAAACTAAAAAAAAATATGAAGAATTATCAAAAACAAGGTTAGAAGAAATGATAGAGAAAATAGAAAAAATTGAATATTAAATAATAACAGCGTATTCTATGAGAAGATAAAGAGGCAAAACCTATAGGTTACAAGATAAAAACAAGAAGATTGAGAGATAAATTGTGCAAATTAGAAGACGAGGCGGCAAACATTAAACAAATCTGGGTAGAGTACTTACAAAAATTATTAAATAAAGCGTAACGGAACGAACATAAAAATGAAAGACAAAATATAGAAGAACCAACATACAAAGAAATAATAAAGAAGAATGCTCTCCTCCCTGAGAAGAAATAATTCTTCTCTACATGCTGGTAAAACCGCAGCTTCTTTTTTTTGTGTTGAGAGTCCGAAGAGCTTCTTGTGGAGGCTAAGACAAGGTTAAAAAAAATACTCTCCAGCAAGCTTTAGCGTCTGAGAAAGAAAATGCATAGAAAAGTATTTAATAAATTCATGCAATATCTTCTAAGCCACACTTTGTGGTCTTGAATAGATCACGAAACAAGCGGATGACCTAAATTGTGGTAATATTCTCCTCAATGGATGAAATAAAAAAAAATAAGGTCAAAACCAAGCGAAAAATCATTTGTTTAAAAAAATTCAGCGAAAGGTTTACAATACTTCAGTTACTCAATATTTTACAATGCAAAAATTTAATACGTAATATTCTTCTTCTAACCGTCTTCTTTTATCTACGATCTCTACCGAGTTACCACCGAGTTACTCTCAGAGAAAACAACAATATACTCAAAGACCAGAACTACCAATTTCCCGTATTAAAGCTCAAAAATGAAAAAACTCATTGCAATGATGGTAAATATGCTTAAAAATGGAGGAAAGACGCATAAGAGAGTGCATTAACTTATGAAAGAAGTATGGATAGAGAAAAGAATGTCAAAGAAATGGTAAGCTATACTGTCGTGTTACAAGATTGATTTGATCACCCCTGTAACTTTTGTAAATATTTTGTAAAGCTTTTAATAATTTTAAATTTAAATTTTGGAGAGAAATTTTGAAAAGTTAATGTTGGCAGAAATTTTACAAGAGTGGGGGCATTTTTGCCAAAGAAGGTCGCAGAAGCGGTCGATTAAATTTGGGTCCGATAAGTTTTAAATGTGCTTTTGTGCAAAGTAAGTTTTGTAATTGAACTTTGATGATTTAGTATTAATTTGAATTGATGGAGAATATTTTTGATTAAATTTGATCCGCATCGGATTTGTAAAATATCTTAGAGACAACCAAATTTCTGCAGGAATTCTTCTTCTTCTTCTTTAATTAGGCACTGGCTGTCTTTCCAATTTGCGACCTCATCTTGATGGTGATTCAATCGACGACGTCACCCAACTTTCCGCTCATCTTTCTGGCGGTCTACCGGGGGTCTTCTTCCTGTGGGTTTACCATCTCTTGCTATTTTTGGGAGGCGTTTCTCTCCCATTCTATCTATATGCGCGTTTCATTTCTTGCGGCGGGTCTTTATAAATTTTACGACATCTTGTATGTCGCATTGTTGACGGATATCTCGACTCGAAAGTCTGTCTAAGAGTGTTCTGCCAGTTATTGTTCTGAGCGTTCTCATTTCAGTTGTTCTAATTTTTTGTCTCACTTGTCTCACTTGTCTCAGCTGCATATGTTATCACAGGTCTTACTGTTGCTTTGTATATCCTAATCTTGCTCTTGATTGATATATACTTGTTTCTCCAGAACACGTTACAAAGACATCCCGACATCACTGCTCCTCTCGTTGCTTGTTGTTGCACCTCACGAAATATGTCCCTCGCGCTCGATATTTTTATTCAAAGATATTTGAACATTATTACTTGCTCTATTATTTTTCCTTCTATTTCCAATTTACATCTTATTGGCTCCTTATATATTGTTAGGCATTTGGTCTTCTTTATAGATATCTCTATATTATAGTCTTTCACTGCGATGACAAATTGGTGTAATAGTCTCTGAAGGTCGTCCTCGTTATCCGCGATCAAGACCGCATCGTCAGCGTAGCAGATGATGTTGATTTCTCTTTGACCCATTTTGTATCTTCTCTTATAGTTTTGACGCTGTTAATTATCTCGTCTATAATAATGTTGAACAGCATTGGGCTGAGTGAGTCACCTTGTCTTATTCCGCCAGGAGTTGGTATTGGGCTGGTCGTTCCGATTTCCACCTTGATCCTGGTATCAGGAAATGATACCTGGTAGGTAATCAGAAATTATTGTTATTAATAATATCTAAGATATCGGAGATGCACTGTCCGCCATTCTCTTCAACCTGGTAATTGAGAGCATCGTAAGAAAGTTAGGAAATAGATCAACGATAGCAACTAAAGAATGGCAAAACATGCAATGGAGATGGGGAAGACTAAATACTGCATAAGGTTTGAAAGACGGAAGATACAAGTTAGAAGAAGTAAGAGAAATACAAATACCTGATCGTTCGAAATAAGAGAGAGTGTGTAGGTTGGATGGAGAGAATTTCATGCAAACAAGTGAATATTGAAAAGAGCATATCCACTAGAACTAAAATCAAAATATACAAGATTTTTTGAGTTTGACTAAGAGAGAAGAAGAAAAGTTGAGAATATTTGAAAGAAAGATATTGAGAACTACTATTACAGGTCTAAAGAAGATGAGCGAGAACAAATGCTGAACTAGCCGAAACACCAAGAAACGAGGATAGGCCTCGTTAGGTTAGACCATGTAACAAGGAAAGTATCAGGCAATATTTTAAGAGAAAGAGTGGGAGAACAAGAGATAGATGGCTAGATGAGATGATGGATGACCTTAAGAAGATAGATGTGACAAATTGGAGGGAGATATGCGAAGACAGAATGGTTTGGAGAAAAATGGTAAACAAAAGCCAAAACACACATACAAATTTAGAAGATCGAAGAGGGAAAATGGGAAGGATTCACTCCGCAAAACGAATCCCGAAGACTTCTAGGAGTAGGCATATTTTAGAAGGAATGGATACCTGATTATCAATAATAATATCTAATTAATAATAATTGTTTTAGTTTGGTTTATCAATTACAACACAATAATCAAATTTAAAAAATTTGGTAAATAAATTACCCCGAGAGTAGGAAAATGCACCAAAAGTGCAAAACAAAGTACACCATGAATTTGAAAATTTGTTAAAAACCATTTGGTAGGAAAGGGGGTAAGTTTTAATTTTTCAAACTATATTTTTGAACATAACTTGAACTCTATTAGTACTCCGTGCTCCAGTCTTTATCAGACCAAAAAATGAATTAAAATATAGTTTTCTAATCCGATTTGATTCCCTCCGCTCCAGCCGCTACGGTCTGTTTTAACAAACGCCTTCCTTAGATTGTTCAACTTGGAAAAGTGCGATTTATTGAAAATATGTTAACTGATGCATGGTCAACAGTAGACTGCGGTGCTCGCCAACTATGAAAACTCGCTCTGCTCATATATTCGTTGAGTATATGAACCGCCAATACAAAGCAATTTTCGAACGAATCTTAGGTGAAAATCGATATTTTAAATGCGATTATTTCTTAATTAATAATAAAAATTTACGACAGACATCTACAGCATTTTTACAAAAAGCCGATTAAAATTAGCTTGAAGAAAGTCTTTGTCTAATTATTATTAAATTAATAATAATAATTTTAAGCTAAGGGAGTAAGTAGATGTTTGCAAATTACATTGTGAAATTCATTAGGTGATATATTGAAAATGTGGTAGGTACGTCAAGCATTAAAGATGACCCATATAATGAGAGGCAATAATAAACGAGATATTAGATTAAACATTTAACTGCAAATATGCTAACAACGATGAAGTAAACCCCCATAGAGGTCGTTCATCTTTACACTTAATTGCGTATATTGAGTATAACGCATTAAGTCTGTTTAATGTATAAATATATCTACAAGTGCAGGTTTTTTGAAAATAAAGAAACGGAAAAAGGAAAAATAATAATATGAAATCAATATTGTAATAAATCATCATACACGCGCGATTAATCGAGAAACATTTTTGTAAATGGCGCTGTACGACGTGTGGCAGGCTTTAATCTAACATTAAAAATGATTATTTATTTTTCAAATCAAATTTTGCAAGAATTTCAGAGTTCTTACCTAACATAAATTTAAATTTTAATAAACCAAAGAAATTCAGATTGCAATTCGAGAGAACGATTTCATAAATAATAAAGGCTGTCTTGCAATATCGCCATAAACATCTTCATTAAATCGAGTGTTTAATCATTCATAACAGATTTGCAAATGTAAACTTTTTGAATTTTATTAAATCTTAGAAATTCAATTTTAGTAAGGATGTATTGAGAAACAACAATACAAAGCAAAAGTTAAAAAATTTAGCATGAAATCTTAACTAAACTGGTAATATTTACATATATTTCATATGAATATTTCTGGGAAATTTTCCGTACTGTGATCATAGATTGAAAAATCAAAGATTTATAAATTGAAACGATCCCTATTCCAAGGAAAGCCAAAGGATATGTTTCTTTTCAGAAAGAAATAAACTATTCGCCACTGTCCTGTAATCTTATCAAATATTAATTTTACATACATTGTCTTTTGATTTTGGTTGACTAAACTTCCGTCAAACTTTCGCCTGATAGTTTCAGATAGGCATTATTGGCTCATGGAAGAGTTTATGTATTTTTAGCAGAATTTTTAGAGAATCAGTCAAAGTGAAAATAAAAAATGTAAACGTAAATATGAATATGTTTAATGAGTAAACGCGGAACACCTACACTGGATTCGAACGCTTTTTAGTTAAGCCATAGCAATCCGAATAACTTATTGTAAATAGAAACTTTGTCCAAAATCAATACCTAACGTTCACAAAACTCAGATTTAATTTAGAAGCAATTCAGTTTTGAATTTTCTTTATTAAAACAAGCGGAAACTTAACAATAATAAACAAAGTGGAAATTTTCTTTAAACTGTGGGAGTCTTAAATAAACAACGAAATTAAAGAAAAATATTGCCGTTTTTGAAAAACAATTTTAATTATTTCAGTTAGAATGCAACTGAAATCAAAAATGCACGAAATTTTTTTTTCAATTCCAATAAGCTTATAAAATTGGAAAATAAAATAACTCAATTATTTTTTGGAATTATTATTTTTTAAGCTCGTTTCTAAAATTATTCAAATTAGATAATTTATCAACCGATGACATTAGAATTAATTAAATATTATTATTATTGAATATAACTTTCGGTGCGGAATAAACGAATTGCTTTGAATTGAGATTATAGATATTTATTATGACAAAAATGAGAAATAAATTGGTAGATCAAATTAGACAATTGAATGTCATCGATTTGTTCATTGTAATAAAATATAAATGCGGACTTCTTAAATAGAATTTTGGTGTTTTCAGATATTTCTGATATATTTGAAAAAATCCGAATACCCTCGGAAGTCGGTAAACATTTTTTGAAAATACATACATACAAAGCTCTTGTTTGTAGCTGTTTTGCTACTTTCAATAAGTTTAGCAGGATGCATTGTAGTCTATATTTATTGCAGGGTCTTAAATAACGACAATATAATATTTTTTTGAAGTGTATAAAAGACCCACACAAAAACATTGAATTTTATAAGCCGGCTCTGGGCTTTTTAATTTTAAAGTTTGAATTTGTTTTAGTATTTATTTATTTATCATTGTACATAAAAATGTTAGTTAAATGTTAGCTGTAAGGAAGGTGAGGAGCGTAAAAAAAGTAGGGCTCGAAGGTGGAAGAAAAGAGTGGGACTTGAAAAGAGAGACTTGGGCTCAGGCCATCACGTCAAGTAGCCGAGCGGACGAACATCATTCCTGCAATAATAATTCTGGATTCTGAATTCTGGATTGGATGTGGAGGGCAAACCAAAGTTTGCTTGCACTCAGGCCACATATCGGACCCATTATGCTGCCTCCGGTGTTTGGCAGCCCACCTTCCTTCCTACTTCTCGAGCCATCCCAAACTTAAAATAAACTCGAGCATTTTGGAGGGCAGTGTGTCACCAATACTGGCCATGTTAGGCCAGAAGTCTCCCAACATGGATCCTCTTCTCGACGTTAGTGATGGGCAGTCGCAGAGCACATGCTCCATCGTTTCGTCTGCTTCATTACATCCACGACAATTTGGACTTTCAACCAGTCCCATTGTGTGGAGATGTTTATTTAGCTTACAGTGTCCCGTGAGAAATCCAGCGATAATGCGCAGGTTGCCCCGGGATAGCTGCAGGTAGTACTTTGCATGTTTTTCGGAGGGCGAGCGCATTGTTGCCCTCGCTTGTCGACAGCCACCAGCATTTGCCCATCTCTTCGCATGCATTCTTCGCGTCTCATTGCTTATGATGGCATCCAAGGTCTTGATAGTCGGCGTTATGAAAGGCTTTAGACCACATGGTGGATTACCCGAGCCCAACCTGGCCAGCTCAGCAGCCCTCTCGTTAGATTGCTTCTGAATTGCTCAATCAAGTGATGATGCAAATAATTCAACTTCTTTCATCCGGCTTCATAAAATCCAAAAATGTCGTGCGCATCTGCTCGCCGATACATAACGTGCGTTGACCACCTTTTTTGATTCCTTGCATATTTAAAATTAACTGCAGGAACCAATCTAACGCCGCAAAAACGACTTCTTCAAAAATTGACGATGATGAAAACTTGACTTTAAAACAAATTCGGTTTTCACAAATACTTGTGAAAAATTCACTATCAAAAACTTTTTGTCGCTCAAGATCAAACGCAAACTCGACCAATTTATACGGCCTTCGCGTCTCAAGTCTCTGCATTTCCGTCCGCTACGCCAATTTCCAAAATTCTTGCGTCTAATCTGATGAATCCAAAAACTCCACCCGCAATTTAAACGTTATACCGTCACGAACCTTTTTATTTCTTTCACTTTTTTGATTTCACAGCACCTTATACAAATTTTGTGTTGAAAGTTTGTGTGATTGTGTTTAACATAAAATTTTACTGCGTGTTTCATCTTTCAAAATTGTTGCTTCCTTCAATATGAAGCGATTGTTGACTGTGAAAATTCGACAATCGAGCTTGACACAAAATTACACCACAATATATTGAAATGACCCTGGCTATACATATCTATAAAATTTGCTTAATTCCAAAATTACTCTTAGCTGGGTATCCATTATTCAACATATGACTCTTCAGTGTTTAAAATTTTGTAAATTAAAAATGCTCAAATTTTTGTTTACCTTGCATATGGTATTCGACTTTTGCTTCACGTGCGCGCTCGCTTTGCATGTGCTATTCCAGCTGGCTTCAGTACGCCAGGTTAAACAAAATTGTTGCAATGCAATTTAATGCATCGACTAAACTTTCACTAATTCTTCAATTTTTCCAAATTTATTATAGTTTGCAGTGCACTTTATCAATTTAAATTAAAACATCAAATCAACTTAACTTATTTATTAATTTTTTAAAATAGAATAATTAACAATTTTAATTTTCATTGCGGGAATGATGTTCGTCCGCTCGACTACTCGACGTGAGCTCAAGTCTTTTTTATTTAAGCCCCACTCTTTTCTAGTTTATTTTTCGTTCTCCCTACATTTATTTATACAGCAAATTTAACACACATTTTTATGTACAATGATAAATAAATAAATACTAAAACAAATTCAAACTTTAAAATTATTTACAAATTAAATGAAATTAATGTTGTTATGGTTTCGAAACACGACAATATATATATTTGCGGCATGTTTTACAGTTGTTTTATCTGCTCTAATTATCCGATAACTGTTATGAATTAATTGAAAAACTAATTTTTATTATTAATAGACATCATAAAAATATGACTGATCAAATCAGGCCGATATAGAATAAATTTAGGGCGGACTTTTATTGGAATTTATTAGAAGGTAAAACGACTTCTTCTTTTTCTTCGCATACTTATGCGTTACCGGACGTTGGATATTATATTTTGGCTCTGAAAGTTTCGTTGTTGTTATTGTTGCAACTTTCTTTCTTCCTCTTTCTTTCCGGTTCTTTCCTTCTATGGACTTTTCCCTAGAGTATCAGCTGGAACAACCCATAGCGCTGGTAGAGTTTCTCATGATGTGACTTAATTAAGTATTCAAGTTTCCTTCTCTTGACTTGATTCATTATTTCCATCATTTTTCTCATTTGTTCTGAGATTCTCAGCATGAATTGAAACAGTCACATCTAGAATGTCTCGAGTTTCTTGTTTGATGATTCTCTCAGTGTCCATGATTTCACTCCGTATAGAGCACCGGGAACACGTAGAAACGGAGAAGTCTAAGAAATTCTGAAAAACGGCTTTACAGATTTATTTAAAATTTGAAAACATACATTTTTGATTTTTTATAGATATCTTTGATTTTTGTTTCCGCCAAAATCACATAACCAAGTCATTTAATTCTGTTTCACCTTTTCATTTATAATCATTAATAGAAAAATAACTTAAAAAATTCATACTTTAGGTTATTTTTGTTAGATAGTAAACGTGCCTTTAGGTGCAAAAACGTGGTAAAATTTGGAAATTCTTCTCAAATTTTATTTTAGAAGTGGCACAATGGCGCAGTGCGTTCTTCACTTCAAATCCGGTTGTACCGTGATAAGAATCATTTTATTTATTTAACCTTAAAATATTTCATTTAGACACGTGACAATGTTTATAGTTTAGTTATTTAGTTTTATTTGGTAAGTCACATTTAATTAAGTAAAAAAAAATTTTAATTTCTTAGTTTTTCAATTTTAATTTTGTTTGGTATATTTTTTCCTGCTTTTCATTATTTCTACGTTTTTTTTATGTTATATACGACTGAAGATCAAAAATAATTGTGAAATAGGGGCCTTTATATCGTATTACATAGTTCTTATTTTAAAAATTTCTATAACTTATTTTTTTCAAAATGTTTAGTTAGTATTTAAAGATTTTTTGTAATTTTTCATCTTTATTTTTCTTGTTTATTCAAATATTCCAAGTTCAAACCTATTATATGTAAATTATTGTAGTTTTTATTGTATTTTAAATATTATTTTTCTATGTAAGTATATATATTCTTTACTTAACAGTTAAAATTCATTATTTTAAAATTTTGTTTAGTTTGTTTATTTTATAATCATTAAACTTGTAAATAAAATTATCGACAAATTTTAATGCGAATCATACACAACTTGTACAACTAGTAAAAATTATACTAATTTTATTAAATATATATGTTTGATCAGTGTTTAAATGTGTAATGACTACATGTCCAGTTTTGAATGAATGATTTTGTATTGAGTTAACATTGGTTACTCACCCCTGAAATGGAATGAGATAGGGTTGTCGTAAGGTTTGAGCTCTTTGTTTGTAATCCTTTTATTTGTCGAGGTAGATGAATACTAATCTGCGTGAATTTTTTATACTGTTTAGTTGATTATTTTGTAAATTTATGAGGTGCTGTAAATGACAGTTGATGTTTCACTGAATTTACTAGGCTTTAGATTTTGATGTAATCGTGGATAATGACTTTGATTTAATTGAATGATATCAATTCGATAAGTAATTTTTTCTTTCTATGATAGTATTATTAGCAAATATGGTTATTGTTATGGTTTCTGCGACCATAAACTTTCTACTATGGTTGGAACATCTAGTAATGATGAGCAGAGACGGAATGCCATATGAAATTTGGAATATAATATTCAAAAGCACTAAGCACAAAAAGAAGATGTAGAGCAATAAACCGTTGGGAAAATGAAGTACGGGAAGATTTAAATGAAATTCGATTGGAATACACATCAGCAGTATGTGGTATAATCAATATAAGTATACTACGGAGCTAAGCTACACCTTGGGGTTATGCTCATTAGTAACAGCTTCGGAATGTCCTTTCGGAAGAAAGGACTCGAAACCAAAAGCTGTAAGTTTTGAAAAAATATAGCACGAACATAAAAGTCCACATGACTTTTGCACATTATGTGGTTGTTTTTCTAATAACAGACAGAAACAAAGATTAATTAATACCCGCACTCTAATTAAATGTACCTACTATTTATCCTAGTGCAAGCTACAATCCGTATTTGACCGTATTAGTTATAAACCATGATATGCAGAGCATTACAGAACGGCAGGCGGAGCAAAGCAAAAAGTCAGGGGTAAAATAAACAACTTAAAGACAAAAATCATGATTATAGACAGAGCCAAGAGTAATAAACCTCTGATACAAAGAGCGTCAGGTTTGCGGTAGCCGGCAGTTTCTAATATCTAGGATCTACAACAGATAATAATGGTGGATGTAAACTAAAAATTTGAAGACGATTGGCGATTGGCAGAACATCACTGATGAAACTAAAAAGAGTGTGGAAAGATCAAGCCATAACAATATAAACTAAGCTCAAACTGGTACAAGCATGGGTATTCACAAGCGTAAACCCGTTTCTCGCATCTTGCTCTCTCCTTCTATCTATCAGCCCAGTCTCCGCCCGAAGTCCTCTGGCTTCCATTGCCACTGCTACCTCTTGCGCCCACGTTTTTGATGGTCTTCTATGCTTTCTCCTTAAACTTGGATGCCAGTTTTACATTTACCTCAGCCATCTAATTTCTTTCATTCGCTGCCAGATATGTTCTAATCTGGAGACGGCACAGCTGCGCCTTTGGAGAAGTTGGAGAGTTGGAGAGCACATGTTGGTTTGGTTTGAAAGTTTGCTGAAAAAGCGCTATCAATCTATGCGCATAAAGTATTTTGTGTCAGGAAAGTTTCTAGTATTTTCCGGGGTACCACAGGGTTCATCATTTTTTGATACCATTTATAAACAGCACAACAATTTTTAGAAAAACCAAAAAATGCACAAATCCTTTTTATAACTCAAATGTTTAAAGTTAACAGAATATAAAAATATACAGTATGTATTGTATATTATCGCAAACGTTTTCACCACACTATGGTATTATCAGGCGATGAACTAGAGAGAAGAGCAAGAAAGATAGCATTGGTATTATGAAATGTATAAGCGAAGCAATAAATAATATTAAAAAACAGATAAGAATAAAATGATGGAAGCAATAAATTACATTTAAAAAACAGATAAGGATGAAATGATGGAAGCAATAAATAAAATTAGAGAAAAATATAAAGAAGAAATGTTGAATGTAATTAGACAAACATAAATAAAAAAAATAAATCTGAATTGAAAAAATTACATTAGACAATGAAAATTAAAATTGAAAATATTGAAGAAAAACTTGAAAAAAGATTGGCGAAATTAAGCTTACAGCAATTTCAGCAAAGTAAGTTTTAAGAAAATTATAATGAAAGTACAAAGAAAGGATTCGATTTACAAGAAATCTTAAATTTTAAAATTTGGTTTAAAAAATGATTTTATAACAAATAAAATATGGAAATGGATTTTAAAAAGGAAAATTTGAAAGTACGAAATGTATAATACAAATGAAAATTATCAGGAGTCTTTATTTTTCTCAAAATTTCAAGATTTTAGGGGGAATAGATGCTGTGTATTTGAGTGTAAAATCGGCCCTATAGTTTACTTTTATTAATTTGATTTGAATTGAATATAATTAAGGAATACGCAAGATAAGCAGATAGAGGAGGTCGGTCCGAGAAAGCAATGCCGACCGAACGCGATTTTATATGATCTGTAAATAAATTATAATTTGAATCGAAATAAAGAAATATTTAATTTAAAATCAATCTGATTTTATTAGCAATCAATTTTTAAAAAGAAAATAAATGAAATTTAATTGCTTAGTTTACAAAAATTGGATACAAAATTATATTTATGATAAGAAAACGGTAATATCAAGTATCACATTTATAACAATTTTTACGTTTTCTACTTATTTTTTGAATAAATTTAGAAAGAATGAATATTTGTTTCACTGGAAATTTAAATAATAATTTGGATATTTTTGATATCTTAAAGGATCTCGAGATCTTTTTTCAATAACATATCAATACATACAAATTAGTTTAACTAGATGGCAACTTTACCCGAAGAACCATTTTAGAGTTTTTAAAAACTAAAATTGAAAATAGAAAAAATATTGTGAATTGTGAAAACCAGAAAACGGGAAATCCTTTAAAATAGCTGGAAACATCCAGTTTATTTTATAGAGGTATTATCAATTGTATGTGCTGAATTAGTGGTAGTTAATGTGTAATGGTGCAAAGTTATTTTGCAGCGTTCCATGATTAGCTGATTAAAAATTTAAATACCGAGTGTTAAGCGGAGCTGGGAAATGGCACAAAAGATGTAGTCGACTCGATAAGCTAATAAAAAAAATTTAGAAAAATTTTCTGTTTATATTAGCAAGTTTAATATGAGATATTATTGCGAAAAGTAATAAAGCTCAGCGGCATTGTTGAAAAATAAATAAAAGAACAGTTAAACAAGTTAAAAAAGACGTACCGTTTTGTTCACATATTTTAATAAGAGAATCTAGTTGACAACTTAGATCCTTGTTAGTTTATTGCGATTTACATTTTTCTCATTTTCTGGAATTTTAAAATCAGGTTGGTTAGATAATCCTAAAAGCAATTTACCAACAATATACCGTTCGGATGTATAACTTAATAAATATGGATGTATTTTAGAGTTCGTATTATGAGTGAGATGTAGAGTAGCAATTATTCAAATTGACAAGAGCGCACGATGATAAGGTGGAAAACCTTTGTAGAAAAAGCTTGAGAATAAAACATTTCCGGATGTCGCACTATACATAGTGTGCACAAGGCAAAACGGAAACGAACCACTTCATGAATTTTTCTTCCAAATTTGCATAACCAAGTTAAAGTGTAGTCAATGTGACTGGAACAGGATTCATTTTTCTTCTTAAAGACAAACACGTTATCCAACATAAATCTAAACTAAATTAGCAATTGGATTTAACACTCGTTAATTAACGTCTAACTTAATTGCCTAGATAATATATTTAATGAAATTTCATCCGACAATGCATTTTATGCGACTGGATGCATTTCCGCGCCTCATTCGCCCAGTTATCAGATAAACTATTTTAATAAGTTACTAATGGGTCGCCGATGCTACATTACAGCTAACATTTAAATGGGTTCTAATGCACATTAAATAACTTTTGTATAACTGAATTGAGCCGAGCATTTTCCTAAGCACATAATATCTACACGAAATATTTAACGAGATTAAAACTATATGTTATCTTTTTTGCCACATTGGAACACACACAGATAATTAATTTAACAACAAATGAAATTCTCGTGAGAAGTCACAAAAAATGTAGGTCTTTGTTAATATAACAAACACATTTGCGAAGAAAAAATTAATTTAAAAAGGTTTTTGACCCAAAAAGCAATTTGGCGAAAAGGAAAGTGTATCGGATCTTAGTACTTAGGGTTAGTAAATTGGTAAACATTTGACGAGAGCATATCATGAGTTTAATTCAATAGACCAGCTAGTTATATATTTTGCTCTTGGAAAAGTGGGAAAAGGGTCAACGTTAATGAAACTGAGAAATTTTCAGCTTGTGGCTTATTGCCGATATTTTCATTCATTTAAAAGCGCGCCATGCACGGAATTAAATTTGTCACAATATCCAATATTTAATTTGCATTTATAATTAAATTGCAATTTTTTTCACAGAAGACGGCACACTCCTATCGAATTCAATTATTTAGTTTCGACTGGAGAAGGGACTGTCAATAACAATGTAAAAAGTTTTCAGTAAAAAGAAAATATAGCAGTCTTTGTCAAAATATTTTAGATTGTTTTATTCAAATCCAATTTTAGAGTAATATCAATTTGTAATATAAACAAAAAATAAACCTATGTCTTAATTAGCATTAAATATTATCCAATAGCGATTCGTTCTTTATTTGTCTTTATCGTACATAATTAATTTGTTATTTGTCGTTTTTTATCACGATTCAATTTGGTTTACATCCAATTAGAACTCGGAGTTAGATATTCCATTTTAGGTATTTTCTACTTTTTGTAATTAGTAACATTCTGAATTGACATAACAATATGGTTATATAACAATATTGTTATTCGACAATAACATCCTAATGATACTTAATTTGAGGTCAAGTATTAAATTAATTCATCTTAACTACTACTGACAATACATTATTGGCTGAGAAACAGTTTTGACTGTATCAGTCCAAAATAGCCCATTTCGCAGTCGCCGTTTTGCCGTCTGTAATGTGAGTTCGTTTTTTTTCAGTTTCTGTAATTAAATTCCCTTTTTTACTAAAATGCATTTCGACGCCATCTAGTTTGTGAAAGTCTTAGCTTTTGTAGTTCTTGTAATTTCCGCTTCAAAAGTAACTTCTGCGCTTTGCGCTACCGATTATAATTCAGTAGGAAAATATTTCTTCTCGTAGGATAAAGTGTTTTTTTTTTGTAAAGCACATTTTCTTTGTGGTGAATTTTGAATAGTTATCGGGCTATGAATGGTCTGGGGTTGCCTATTTAGCCGTTCTGCTGTGTTGCAAATTTGTTATTTATCCAAAATGCGTAAACCAACTTCCGGCACATGTGAGTGCATATCGTTTAACAAAATATTTATGGAAATGTTATCATCGCTCTGAAACAAACAAATCGTCATTCCCTATTGCTGGTACTATTATTAACGTTCAAGTTTCTTCAACATTTATCAAAAATCTGGAATCATCTAGCCGATGAACGTCGATAAAATTTTCGCCTTTTATTGTTCCACCATCTTGACGACGCCATGCTTACTTTGTAAATAAAGGATTTCTACAAGTGTTTATCTGCAAATGTTTTTGTATCCATTAACCAGTTTTCAATATGTGTGCTTTTAAAATTATTCAAACTTTAAAATTCATTTTCGTCTTTGGTGAAGTAAATTTTCAATAGTTAAATCACGTTTAAATTTTATGTAACGATCATGCAATGGTTCATCCAGCGTCGTGCGGATGGTAATTCAATTTAAGTTCAGTGGCGTAACGTTTTACCGATTTTTATTTAGAATAATAATTTTGATGACCTAAATTAAATTTTTGTGTATTATTGTATTATGTGTTTTCAGTATTTAATTCTAAGTTTACTAACCTATTGTGGTTTCTATTATTCGGTTCTCGTAGGATTTTGTCGCCGTGAGTGGTTTGGCTCAACTTTCATGTTTTTGGCTCCTACGAGTACAAATATTGAAATATTTTGTTTTATTTTATAATTTTAAATTTATTAACGTGTTAAACCCTACTTGATGTTTGTCGTTAATTGGGTTGTCTAAACCACAGGCAACAACTTTAAGACAGTGTATTGTTTTACTTAATTAAGTGTGAATAATTTGCTTCTTTATTAACATTTTATGTCATTATGATATTTCTAATTTATTATGTGTTTTAGTTTAAGATCATTCATTCACCATTTAAAGTTAAGTCCATTATTTCACAAGGTTAAATTAAAATTATTATCTTGTTTTCAATTATTTTAGTGTAACGATACTTTCTCTTGCCTACAATTTTATTTGGAATTCGCACCTAATTAAAAGTATAATCTCACTGTCGATTATTTGTTTTTATTTTTTGATCTACCTTCTGTTACCACCATTTTTAGTTGAGGATTTTTGTCTTGCACCAAACTCAATTTAAGGTAGATTCGTTTGTTTTGACTTTCGTCCGAGTGGCGTCTTTTATTTTGTCTCCTACCGGATGTGATTTAGATCTTTCGATTAAGCTTCGGCTAGAGCTAGCGGCAATCCTGATCTTGCAAGTAAGTATTAAGATTTTTCTCTCCTATTGTGTCATCTCGGCCAATTTGGCCTGTTACACGTCTACTATAATACCTAATTTTTGTAATGTTTTTTTATGATTTTTCTTTTTTTTTAATTAAATTGTATTATATGTCTAGAATATTCTCTCAAAATTTTGAATCGATCAGAGTAAAATTTTAAGACATAGACACTTCGGAAGTTCCGCCCGTTTCTCACTTAATTTTACTTTCTAAGGGCAACTAGTTATAAATATTTTTTATAATTTTTATAAAGTTTTAATGAAGCAAGAAATTCGTCACAGGCAAAAGTCAAAGGATGCTCTCGATATTGTCATTGCAGCAGATACAGCAGACGGTAGTAATGATTTCTCAAAAATGTATTAACCGATCTTGTTCAAATTTTGCAAACATTGTTTACAACTTCTCCAAAAATTGTAATTAAATTTTTTTTTGTTCAACCACGAGCTATATACATCTACTAACAAAGAATTCGGTTTTTTATTTTAATATGTACCAGTCATGAGTTATCCTTACTATGTCGAGAGAATTTTTTTTGAGAGGTCAAAAGAAATGAGCTCTCAGTGGCTGCATTTTTAAAATTTTTAAGTAAAAATTTCACAAAGTACTTGTTAAATATGTATCTTTGATATACTAAACTGTATGAACAAAATATTTTATTTGATATATTAAATAACCATCAGTAAAAATACGCTTTTTTTGAGCATTCAAAACCTACCTAACCCCTTAAGAAATAAAAGAGTCTTTTGCTCTAAGAATTTGCATGTCACACCTCCAGCCTACGAATAAAATAAAAAATGAACGAATAAAAAAAATAAACGAATAAAATTTGAAAAATTTTACATTTTAAAAATTGTTAAAGTACATAGAAGTACATTATAATAATTTTTGTGAGTGAAAATCGCCACACTTGCTTACCTCGGTTTCGCTCTAATTTTCTGGTAGCAGAAAAACTTTTCAATAGTTCGTACGCTTTGATTCAGCTCTTTCTTGTCTTGATTTCAATTTGATCAATTATAAATTTATAAATTCTTTACTTAATCGAGGATCGAACCTTTGATTTCAATTTAGCAATCTGCTGCTAAACCTTTTACCCCACACGTTGTGCGCTTAATAAATAAGATGTAATAAAAATATTCTTAATAACATCGTTACAATAAATTTTCAAATAGTAACGCTAAAGTTTTATACGACGCCGTCACTCAGCTGTCTGCCTTATCAATCCATTATGTCGTACCTTCGACACATTTTTAAATGTTTCATAAATTCCCATCAGATCCAATCACAATATTCAATCAAACAACCCTTCATCTAAAAATCACTTATATTAAAAAAAAAGTACTAAATTAAAATCAAATTCAGCGGACTCACAAATTACACGTTCGCTGCGTCAGCCATTTTTAACAAGAAACCCCTACTTTTGCCTTATTGCCAACTTTATTTTTTTTAAACAAATTATTGTTATCAATTTTAAATTAAAGTTTAAAATTAAACAAATATAACAAATTTTTTTACAAATCATTTTTGCTTTACTGCATTCACATGAGCAGCTGACAGTTTTTCCATGTATCGATTGATCACTGTCTCACTTCCAACTGCTTTACATTATGGAAAATTTGCTTCTTCCGCTTTACAATTACCAAGATTTTGTGCACTGTCCGGTGGTATTGCCACAGCATTAAGTAACATAACCAAAAAATTATAAACTAAGTGATCAACAGAAAAGTAAATAGCTTAGTTATGCGCAAATTTTTTTTTAGCCCAGGACGTTTTCTACGCTAAGGCCGGTACTGTAAGTTTACAGTGGCAAAGTAATCTGAACACGTACTAATGTGACCTAACATGTAGCGTAATAATGAAATAATAACCTCGTATATAATTAGTTTGTGTAAAGAACCTGAAATTCATTTCAAGACTTCAAACTTGCTTTTACATAAGTAATCAGTTTGTAAAATTGCCTATTATGTAACAAGTTTCCTTATGTCGAATAAACGCTTTTGGTTTAAAACGTAAAATTGGAAATGTTCGAGGGTAAAAGTAAAAGAGGTGCTAACGAATATAAATAAAAATAAATAAATTTCGGAACTCAAATCACGTCCTGTTACAAAGTTTTCTGGTTTTTGTTCTAAATCAGATTAATACACTGATTTTTAGTTTCGACGTGCTGGAACGAAACAGATCTGTTTGGTTCTTCTATTTAAATATCAGTAGATATATTAAATAAGCATAAAATATATTTAATAAGTAGATATCCATTACATTTTCTACGAGGGCAGTCTGAAAACTTCTCGGTCTGATATACAGATGACGTTAGAAGCTGTCAAACCATAACTGTATTGGAAAGTTCCATCCTCTTCTTCAAGTATAGTAGTAGTTGTTTAATATTAAAATGTCATTGATTTTTCTAAAATGGAAAATAAAATTGAATATTGTGCAGGAATTAAATTTTTTGTTTCGAATGGTTTAACACCAACAGAAATTCATTCGAAATTGTTAAAAGTATATAAGAACTGCAGGCGTAAATGGATATTTTGCAGATCTTCTGGAATTTTACTTTTACGATGGTATTAAATTATTGGATACACTTTGAAATATATTGTCGTGGATTTTTGTGACAAAGCTTTATTTTTGGGTTTGATAGTCAGAAATCGCTTAGCCTTGAAAGAAACAACTGTTTTTGAAAGATGAAGTATGCAGAATCATCTTATGTTGAACACTATTACACAAAAACTTACAACACGATTATTTGTCTAAAATACTGTGACCTAAAAACAAGTGATTAAAGATGTTCGGGGGTGTACAAAAATTTGAATTACGTTTAAATTTAATATTGTTAAGTTTGAAGCAGGGATTTTGGAAAATTGACGTTGCGGATGGAAGAACAAAGATTAGAGACGCGAAGGTCGTCCAAGACGGTCGATTTGCGTATTATCTTGGTTAGCGACAATAAATTTTGGTAGTGAGAATATTTTCACTTTTGTGAAAGGTGAAAATAATTTTAAAGCGGAGATCGATTGTCAAGTTTCGTAGTGAAGCATTATTTGTGGCGTTAAATTGGTTCCCGAAACTAAATTTTAATTATTTAAAGAATCCAGGTGTTCAAAACACATTTTGTATTGAAAACTAGAAAGCGGACGCTACCTTGAAATATTAAAAAGCAAGAATTAAAAAGTGATTTACTTACCTAAATTGCGATAGATGTTGGGTGTGGATAATCACAACACACAGAATTGTTTGTGAAGATTACGACGAGCAACACTCGAAATTATTTGGAAACAAAAGACAAATAAGTTTTCAACAGTAGCGGCTACGAAAACCAGATATCCTCAACTTCGCATGCAAGATTTACAATTGTACTGAGTGAAAACCACATCTTATAAAGTCAGTAGCGTATCAACAGGTACATTTTAAACAATAATAAAATTTCATAGTGCGTTTTATTTAATTTTTTTTGAACATTAATTGATTTATTTTGTACAAATTTTGATTACACGACAACACCAAAAGATTAATAAAACCAGATGCTAGCATGAGTACGTTTGAGAATAAATGTGCATATACCCAATATTTAAATCTGCTAAAGATTAAACTGTCACCTACCAAACTATATCTTTCGAAAATAAATTAAATTTGATTTCCCCTAAAAAGAACATTTTTCTTTCCCCCGACAATAGAGTTTTTTGTCACGGGAACCGACTTCTGGGGAAGAGCTCAATGCTCTGCGATTAAAACGCTAGCCGATGTAGACTTTAAAGATAGTAAAAGGTTCTTCTTTTTTTTTTTAAAGAGAATTAAAGTTTCTATCATTGCTAGACCGAGAACTTTTCAGATTGCCTCCGTATTTCTTTGTATTAATAATATAAATGTCTGTTAAAGAATTTATAAATATATAAATTTATAAAATATATAAAAAAAATCAGCTTAGGAAGTACGACCATTTTCAATATTAAAATTTCAACGCGGAATAAAAAAATAAATAAAATAAACTAAAAAGTACAAATACATTAATTTTAACTGTAAGTTTTAATGCCAAACATCATTAATATCTGCATAATTCCATCTTTTGTTATGAATTTCTGTTATCATTTTTAGAATGTTGGTAATAAATTATACTTTAGTTTAAATTTGTACGCATTTCAACTTATGTTGGAATTAAAATCAGGCTATTGCTTCAGCCCCAAAAATGTTGAACTATGATAACAAACTAAGCAAGCTAAAATTCTGAACATTACAATTTAAAAAACTTGAAACACAACATGTTGAATGAAGTTTCTCCAAATCTTACTTTACAATGTCACAAAACTTTACAAACGGTACAGAATTTTCTTTACTGATTAAAATTCGTTATTCTAACAAAAATCAAATAATTTATTTCTGTTTCTGTATCACATTTTGATATTTTTATATTAAATTTGTAATTGCATGTTAGCATGTACGACATCATTCTTACAAGTATTTAGGAATTGTGTCATGCTAAAATTGTCTTCCTAAAACTTTCTACCCTAAGAAATTCCTAAGATTATTCTAATTCCATACCAAAAAGAAGTAAATAACATCATAAATAAAATACTAACGTATGCATATGAATGAAATTTCGTAACGAACAATTTTTAAGAGACAGTGGTTAAAAATAATTACAACTTTAAAAATATGAATTGATTTGTAATCTTATGATGCATATTTTGGTATTATGTTAAAATGTAAATTTTATGTAATGTTCATGTAATTCGTTTAGTATACACTCCATTTAATCTTAAATATCTTAAATAAATTTAACACCAACTATTTCATCTTAATAATTAATTCTCATATAATTCTCCAATAATCCCAAATGTTGTGTAATTTACTAAATACGAAATTTGGTTCTGATATCCTTATTGGTTTTCAATGAACATAAAGTTTGACCACATAAGTACGTGCATACAAATTTACCCTCTCCTAGATATTTTTTTAGAAATGATCTCTTGTAGCTGAAAGAACTCCAGATAGTGTAAATCTATCAAAACCTATAAACCTATGTATATTTTTTTCATATTACGAATAAAGTAAAAATTATAAAAAAAATAATTATTAAAACAAAATCACAAAAAAAATTGACTCAAATGAAAAAGTCACCTGGTTTGCACGGTAAAAACCGTGGTTTTCCCAAGCGGTTCAGAAAGCTATGAGAAAAAAATGAATGGCTGGAACTCTAGAGAAAGCCCAGCAATTTCTTCCTTCCCACACGGTTGAAAATCAAAATTCCCAACCTTTTATTTCGTGAGGATACCTAAGGTGAAAAAAACTAGCTCTTTTCTTTGCGGAAACCAGGGATGAATCCGGCGTTTGCCTGCAACAAGTTTGCACTCTCTTTCCTAACAAAAAAAAAACGTACTTACTATGGGGAGCGAACTCGGACACGATGTTCGAAATAACCGACGCTTGAAACACTCACCCAACAACTCTTAAATGAAGCTCAAAACTAGATCAAAAAATTAAAAAATATTCGATGCAAGCATCGGCTATATCGACGAACGCAGCTTGCAATTATCAAAATTATATAAGAAACAAAAAGAAGTAATAAGGTAAAAAACTTATCTTATTGCTGCTGCTGAGTGATCGCTATCGCTCGATTCTTCAGGTGTTCAAGAAATCTAATGACGAAAAATAATCAAAAAAACAGAATTTCCTTGAAATTGGCGTAAATCCGCAAGAAGGAGCGGTGGTAACCCCAGTAATTCTCACTAATAACTCACCAATAACTACCCAAAATCAAAGGTAAAACCCAACTTTTTCCTCCACCAAATCTGGCTCTCTTTTCTAATCATCCTGCCTCTTTCCTCTTATCTCCCGTCATCGCCATCGCCTCAATCGTTTTGCCTCGAAAATATTCTCGTATCATTAAAAATACAAATACGAGCTGTAGCCAAAAAAATCTAACAAAATTCAAAATTTTGTTACAAAGCACAAAAACGAAATGTAGTTATTCGATTGGCTGTTTTCATAAGATTGGCGCCATGGCCATATGGCGTAAGTTTATGATATAAAAATTTTTTTTGCATGAATTTCCAACTTGTATGTTACTATTAAAGCTGCTAAGTTTAAAAATTTTTATAAATCAGATTTTTTATTATTTTTAGTAAAGATATTTGGTTTCTGGACACCTGCACTTGGTAAAAACATCCCTGAGAGCTGCTCGAAGTCAAAAAACGCGAGTATATAATGACAGAAATCTAATTTTAACTTAAATTTAGCTTTAATTATCTTAATCCAATTTAAAATAAATTTATAGTGTGATGTTAACAGTTGCACATCTTGAATACAACTGCGGCCGGCTAATAACTAAATAAATATTATGAAGACACAGTTAGAAATAATTCTATTTAAACAAGATTTCTTAAAACACTTTGAGCAGGGTTGGTTGAGATAAAAAAATTCCGCAAGTTTTGTAAAAGCGTTGTCTTGCTTTGGAAGACAATATAAGAACAAGAAAAAATAAGATAAAAATGCCAACACTAGTGCTGAACAGTTTCATTATTAATAAATAGAATACAATTTTATTATAAAGCTCGCTTTAGTCTATGACTTGGAAATTACGAAATCGTGATAAGAAGATTAATATAGTAAGTAAATATTATGAAGTTAACAAACACAAACAACCTAAAAGAATTTTAATTTATTCATTTTAAAACATACATTTTACTTAAACCTTTGCTCTCTTGTGCAAATATGTATATTTAAACTTTTAAAGCAATACAAATAAAAGAAATTAAATAAAACAAGTATAAATAATGATATATTATTTCAAGAATATACACTAAAGAAAACGAGCAAAAACGAAATTACTTAACAGTACTATTATTGGGTTTGAGGTATCCACAACTGAATTCGGTGTTTGCAGCAGAGTAATTGGTAATTATTTACAATGTTAACTGCTAGTACAACAGGCTAAAATACTGTTAATCGTTATTTTCTTACTAAAAGTTTTTCACAGCTACGCAAACCTGCCAAAGAATATTAGCACGAAGCTTGCAGAAAATTTGAATATTTTGTAAATTAATTAGGTAGCTATTCAAAAACTAACTGGCGCATTTATTTGATTATCTGATTGTAAAAAACTCGCACTTTATTTTTTTAAGGCGCAATTGCCTATTTCAGTTTCAATTAAGATTAGCGCTATAATTGAAGTTTACATCTAACTATTTCTGCCATATGATTAACTTCAGCAGAAACTATACGGCCGATTTAATTGTAAATAGCTTTTTAGACCCATTTTTGTTTAATGAATATGAAATAAAATACAAATTATAGTTCAGGTCACGTACAAAAAATACTAACTAATTGGTAGTCAGCATCCTTTGCTTACACATTATAAATTGCTTACTAGCAGCTATATTTCCAAATGAGTTGTATCTATCGCCAATTTTTTTCTTTTTTCAAACTAGTAGTTCCATCTGTAATCTCGTTATTTTTCGAAAAGATAATGAAGAGGAAATATATTGAGATGATCCTAGCTATACAAATCTATTAAAATTTGCTTAATTCCAAAAATTATTCTAATAGCTGGGCATCCATTATTAGTAGCAATGAGACTCCTCAATGTTTTCAAATTGTTAATAAAAATTAAAAATGCTCACTTTTGTTTGTTACCTTGCAATCTGGTATTCAATGTGGTATTCCAAGCGCACATGTACTTTGCAGCTGGCCTAACAAATTTCTTGCCATGCAATTTTGCATTGACCAATTTTTCATAAATTCTTCACTTTCTAAAATTTGGCACTTCACTTTAATAATTAAAACAAACAAAGAAATCAAATTAACTTATTTATTTTCAAAAACAATTTTAATTTTAATTAGAATTGCGGAAATGGTGTTTCATCTGCTTGACGCCAACGTGTCCACCTCAGTCTTACTATATCAACCTATTATACTCGTGACTTTCAAGTCCCACTCTTTCTTACGCTCCCCACTTTCCTTTATACAGCAAATTTACAAACATGTTCTATACAATGTGATTATAAATAAATAAATAATAAAAATTGAATTTTTAAAAATTATTTACAAAATAAACAAAACAATGGTTTTTTGCATTTCAAAACACGACAATATTGTGGTGTTTCAAAGGGATTCGCACTCACCCTATGCATTTTGGTGAAATTTTGGCTTTAGTAATTGAGTTTTAGGATTGTAATATTTGCTAGGTGGGGATCAAGGACAGGAAATTCGAGGCTTCTTTAGCCAACTATGACCGACAGCGGGTGCAAAGTTTGGTATGCCCGCTGAATTTGATTTTTGATAAGTTGAATTTGAGTTTGTGATGTAATTTTTGAAGAATTGTGAGTAATAATAATTATTTTTGAATAAATAAAGTGAATTTGATGCGTATGCATTATTGCGTGATTTTAAAATTTTGATATTTTGATATTTGGATAATTTGGATATTTTATGAGTCGCTACCGAGCAGTAGTTGATTGATTTGGATGATTAATTTTTGGAAAAAGTAATAAATAAGTAATAAATTTTGATTTGATGTAAAATTGGAAAATTTAAAATTGTATTTGATCGAACGAATGTCGATACTGATAACTCGACGCTTTGGATAAGGCAAATCAAACTTTGTTCCTTTCGAATAAAATTGAGATTTTATTTTGTTTTACATTGAATTAAACTGGAATTAATAATTATTTTTGGATTTTGGAGAGGCTGGATTCATCGCATTTATTGGCGCCGCAACGTGAGGCTAGATTTCATCGCAATATATTTAAATCTCTATAATACATTTAAAAGCAAAACGTTGACTATTAACAAATAAATTGAAAAAAGTTGAGAACCGCAGAAAAAAGAAATAAATTAATGCAAAAATATAAAGTAATGCATAAATTATCGCTTCCTAATTTTGTCTCGGTTGATTCAAATTATCTCAAATCTTGAATTATATTTTAAATTAATGTCAAATTTTTGAATAATTACTGTAAAACTTTCAAATAATTTATTATGTAAAAGTATAATTTTTTTTGAATCTAATATTCTATTGCAACTTAATTAGTTTTACACTGAGTTAACTCCGCTCGCATAAATGACTTATTTTGTAAAATTTCACCAATTCTCATGTAAGTAGTGAAGTGAATATTTTATAAAAGTAGGTTGTCCTGACGAGAAAATTTACTCGTATTATTAATAACTGTTGGAGACACAATTTAGTACCATCTGTTTTGTTTTTAAAAATTAATTTATAATGCAAGATAAATATTATCTATATAATATAAAAAGTTTATTTTTAAAATTTTAATGGAAAATCAAATAAAGAATAAAAATAAAATTAGAATTGCGTTTTGTAACCCGACCGAACAGAATACCCATTGCCATTAAACGCAAAGTGTACAATATAAAATAAAAATTTATTTGTTAAATTTTTTTGAAATAAAATAAACAAACAAATTTACCGAAGCACCCCTACAAATTAGATTTGCATCTACACGTGTTGCGATGCTATTTACATTGTGCAAAGCGGTAGATTAATATCATCGTTCACATCGATGAACATAAACATAATATCACACACAATAATAGATTCACTGGGTTTACAAGACATTATTAGGAACTAGAACATTCTCTAGACAAGGATAAGAAAACTTAAATTAATAAGTTTTAAAATTAAAAAAGGCTTCAAAACTTAACAGCTTTATATGATAACATCTTGCTTTAAATGGCAATAATTTCTACTTTTCTAAGACTGCATTAGTTTCAACAGTTTTTTGTTCAAAGTTTATATAATATTCGACTTTAATATTAATTTAAACTATTTTTTATCTATTAGCATAGCAATCGGATGGATCCGATCACTCTAATGGAATATTCCGGGAACAGATCTATCTGCACGCAAATATATGTTTTTATTACTTTGGTAGAAAGTGTGTATTTCGTGACAACTTTGCCCAAAATTCCGACGGATATATCTTGATATGTGCACAAATGTCACGTTAGCATGGCCAGTAATATTAAATACACAAGGAGGCGTTGTGGTTTAATAGGTTCACTTCAGAACATTTATTTTCTATTTCGATGTCTATCAACAGATCTACTAGCCTCTTTTCGTCATTAAACTAAAGAAAATCAGCTAAATAACTAAAAGGACGCAACTTAACAAATCGCATTAACGAAATTTTTATAATATTCAATGTTCTGCAAATTTATCTGGTAGACAGTAACCTGCAGTTTTCAGACTGCAGGTCTGGTCTTAGGTATAATGAATTGTACCATCCACAAAATAATTATATAGAAAGAGTAAATCGTGATATTGGTAATACGATAAGATTACACATTGGCGACAACCACCGTATTTGATATGTTGAAATTAGTAACTAGTATGTCACGTGAAAATTCATTTTTTTGGTTTTCGAACACTTTCAACTGAATCTTGGGACAACTGCGTCTACCATAAGCGATTATTATGATGAAGTAGTAGAATTTAAGATACTGACGTAATTACTAATTATTATGATTATGCCGTAAAGTGGTCCAATTTTAATTGTATCGGTAACTGAATATTATGTAGAAGTAAGTTATCCTAATTAGAGAATTAAGAAAAATTATAAGCTTCGTTTTACTCCGATTAGTTACAAAAGTGCTACATTGACAAAAATGTAGTAAGTATGTAACTGTTTAACGACATTTTAGAAGTACTATTTGTGTTATAAAGTTTAAATAACATGCAACCCAGTACGCTTTTACTTTGTATTATTTATAAGACATTTGTTCGATATTTCTAGACTGCATCTAGATGTTAAATAATTTAGTATTCTTAAAGCACTAATAGAGGCTTTAATTTGGCTATCATTTTGAACAAGATGTACAATTTCATTAAAATGTAAAAAGTAACCAAGTTGCAGAATTTTATTACGCACTCCATGGATTAAATTCTATCTTTATCCCATATTTGGTTCCTGAGAAAAACCAAATTTAAAAATGACACCTATTCAATGAAAAATTATACTTACGTATATTCTCATATAATGTATTTTCGGTTACCAACTTAAAATTTTGTTCTTGCTAGTGGTTTGATGTGGTCGCAGGTTAAGTTATAGAGCGGAAATTTCAAGTTTAAATAAAGAATTTTACAAAGTTTCTTAGCTTGAGTTTCCTGTAGGGTTTGATAAAACTGGTGTGGATTAGCATAACCATCCATACCTTAGCAATTACAAAAATTAATCAAATGTCTATTCTATTTAATGAATTCAGACAAGTTTATTCTAATACCAAATACACTGGCAGACAAACTACTCCTACTCTTCTCCTTCCTGCATACCTATTTAGGGGGTTGCTTTTCTGTAAGTTGTGATTGTTAGCAAATCTAGAGAGACAGATAGAAAGTTTATGCAATTGCACACAACCAGTATACCATCTTGAGTTCAGAGGTATGCAAAGTATTGATTAAAAATAATGATTGATTTCTACCAAACCTATTAATTTTTAGGTGTATATAATTCAATGGTTTTTTAAAAAGAGCGAAAGTATCTAAAAATTAGTTTATGAAGATTTATTGGCTAAAATGAACAGCTTTTAAGTTATGAATTAAAATGAGTAAAAAAAGTGGTGAAAATACAAACTTTAATCTCAATAAAAATAATGTTTTATAATTTATTTCTTTTTTCATTTGTACATTTTATATCTTTTATAAATTTTATATATGTTTTTATATGTCTTTATGTTTTTATTTATGTGAAATTGGTTGATTTAAAAAAAATTTTTTAATAGGCTAAATTTGTAGTCTCTTAAATTTGCTATCCGAAAAGAAAAAGAAATTTTTTGTAAAATGTTTAATTTTAAGGTACAGTTTTGAAAAAATAAAAAAATTTTGTATTTTTGTTAAATTTTCAACATATTTTAATTAATTTTATTCGTAACTCGAGAACCGTTATTTTTAGACAATAAAGTATTGCTAAATTTGTAGATCAAAATTATTTATTTAAATCAAGTCAAAATAAAATATTACTCACAATTCTCAAAAATATCAAAACTCAGCGGGCATACAAAATTTCGCACCCGCTGTCGGCCATAGTTGGCCAAAAAAGCCCCTATCTCTCTCTTTCCTTCTCACTCTGTCTTTTCCAATTTAAACATTCAAAAAAAAATTAACAAATCTTTACAATTTAGCACAGGGTGGGTCGAAATATTTTGTTTTTTAGAAAAACCAAAAATGCACAAACACTTTTTAGAACTAAAAAATTTTAAATTAACACAGTATATGTTGCGATGCTACCCTGTATATTTTTTGTAAAATTTTTAAATACAAAATAATTCAATTTTACTAATTTGCGTTGGTTTGTGTGGAAGTCATGCAAATAATTGTGAGCATAAGACTCCTTAATATTTCAAATGTAAATTTTAAAACTTAATTTTTATTGTTTATGAAATATATTGTTTATGAATTACTTTAAATGTGGTTTTACAAATTTTTAATGTTATCTTGCAATGTGGTCTCGTAAATGCGCGTCAAACCTACGCTTACAGCTGACCGCTTTATCACAAAATTACGCTGTGAAATAATTTTCAATTCACCAAAAACATCACAATTAATTAATTTCACAAATTAATTAAAACAACTTTTCATTTTAATCAGAATTACTTTTTATTAAAATTCATCAATTAATTAAGTTGATTTTGCAGCAAAAAAAAATTTTGCGACTGGCTGCGTCGGCCAATTTAGCATAAAGCAATCTCTTTTCCTTTGTCCGTTACCAACATGATTTTTACAAATAAATAAATAAATTTCTATTTACAGTATATTACAAAAATGTAAAATTAAAACAAAACAAACTTTAAAATATTTTACAAAATAAATAAAATAAGGATTTTTTGGTTTCTAAATACAACAATATATAACACAATTATATATTGTGTTTACTTAAAAATTTTTAGTTCTAAGAGATGTTCGTGCATTTTTTGGTTTTTCTAACACGATTTATATGATTAATATCAAGTTACACTATCTTAACCACTTATCTATTAATTATAACTTTTTTTTCAATTAACTTAGCGGTATCTAGAAAGTTGAATTTATCAAACATTTTTGTTTTCATATTTCGATAGTTTAGATATTCAAGAATATCCTCTTAAAAAGATTTTTTGAAATTCGAATTGTTTTAAAAGTTATAGCCATTTTAGTGTCGTGGTAACTCGACCGGTTTATACGGAACGAATCTAAGTATTAAAAAATACTTTTTATTTTCTTGTGTTTTTTAAATTTTACTTATTTAAATATTCAAATTTGAGGTAGAAAAAGGCCTGATGTATGGAGTCGGAATCGCTGATTGAAGAAATGTAAGCAGGGTATCAGTTAAACTGCATGAAATTTAACTTACAACTTTTTTTCGCGAAACTATTTTTTTCGAGTTGGCGTGCACGATATCTCAAGTTCTAATGAACGGATTTATTTGAAGTTTGGTGTAAATATTCTTTATACATTCTTCTATCGCCTTAACTCAGATCAAAATTTTTAATTTTAGAATTTTAAAACATTCGGAATTGTTAAAAAAACATACCAAAAAGAAAAATTTTTTTTAAACAGTTGTAATTTTGTGAAAAAATTGTTTTTTTTTTACTTTTCTAAGGTTCATGCTATAGCAGCATCTATACTACATAAGAATCAGTTTGACTTTTTTGTTTCAGATGACTAGAAGGGTCAAAATAATGCACCCAGACACCCTTTTTTTGACTCTCCACTTTTCCAGCTCATAACTTAGTAAATTTTGAGTTTTTTTTTTTTGGTTAATTATTTATGTAATCTTAAAATATAATCTTAAATAATAAAAAATGAATAGTAAAAATATTTTTTGTTTCATTTATATTGTCGTGTTTCGAAACCATAAAAATCATAATTTCATTTATTTTGTAAATAATTTTAAAGTTTGAATTTGTTTTATTATTTATTTATTTATAATATTGTATAAAAAATGTTTGTTAAATTTGCTATGTAAAGAAAGTGGGGAGCGTAAAAAGAGTAGGGCTCGAAGGTTGAAAAAGTAAAGAGAGTAGGGCTTGAATAAAGAAGCCTCTGGTCTTCGCGTCGAATAAACGGGCGAACGTACATCATCCCACAATAATAATTTAAAACTGTTAATTGTTTAAAATCAATAAAATAAGTTAAGTTGATTTGATGTTGTTATTTAAATTAATAAAGTGCAACGCAAATTGTTAAGTAAATTGGAATTGTTGAAGAATTTGTGATAATTTAGTCGATGCATTAAAATTACATTGCAACAAATTTGTTTGACAAGAAGCCAGCTGGAATACCATATGCAAAGCGAGCGCGCACGTGAAGCAAAAGTCAAATACCACATGCAAGGTAAAAGAATGAGCATTTTAATTTAAGATTTAGAAACTACAATAGCTCATAGCTAAAAATAATAATCTGTGTTACCTCAACAATTTTCATAAGAGAGTGAAAATTTATAAATTTGGAAAGTTGAGGGCATAGCAATATAGAGCTTTAAAAGCCACCCGAAATACATGCTTCTAGACTGAAATACCCCCTTAAATCACGGAGATTGTTAGGATAAGATTTTTCGTGGGGTCCTGTATGTTTAATACCTTTTCAATAAGCATCCAAAATATGTTGAATAAATTACCATATATTTTATGGGATATTCCCGGGTATATTTTTTGAAATTGGATTAGCCCTAAGTATGATTATGCTTATCTTCTTCTTTTTCTTTTATATCTGTAAGAAATAATCAAAGCTATCATTTAGATATAGCTGTGTTATGTACTCTCGCCAAAACGTTTTTATGCCAAAATATTTTTGTGTTGAAACGTCTTCGTGCCGAAACGTTTTGCGCCGAATTGTTTTTTCGCCGAAAGGTGTAAATAAAGGTGTATTACTATTACTGAAAGTTTAATTTATTTTTAATTTCAAAATTTAAAAAGTTATTTTAAATAAGATTAACACTGTAGTTTCCACAAAACTGCTATTTGTGAGAAAATCTGTTGATTTTTATACATAAAATGCAAAATTTTATTTTTTATATAAAATTTAATATTATAATAAATTAAGCTGACATTTGCTCATATGGGAAATTTATTTTTCTCAGTGCAGCGTATTAAAAAAATTATTTTAGAAATTTTAATCAATAAGTTTAAATTTTTATTCGGGGTAGCACAAAGTTCTTGGTGCAATTTTTTAATTTTGTGTAATTTTCTTCAAAACCTTTGTGTATTTTTAATACGAACATTAATTTGTTAAATCTAATTTTTGTTTCTGTTAATTGTCGAACCAGGACGCAATGTCTTGTAATATTCCAAGATGTATGGGAAGAAAATGTATGTTAGGAAAATTTAAATTTTAATGAGATAAAATTAAATTTCCAAAAGACACTTACGAGTGATGTAAATTAAATTATTTTTGGTACAAATTGTAACCCCTTTCTGACATGCCGAATTTCGATTCGTAATAATGACCGTTAATTATTAGGAAGGCAGTTGTATAATATGTGTGGTCTGTGTTAGTGTCAACTAAATTGCGTAGTAATGTATTTTGGCAACATTTGTTTGAGGTGTTTGTATGCGAATCCAATTCATAATTTTTAACTTTAGATGATTGTGCGCGTATGTTTTGGACTTGTGGGAGGCGTCGCAACGCCTCACGTCGTCGAACTTTAGTGGCGCACTGGACGTCTGCAAGTGTGGTACGAGCATTGTTACATTTGCAGCATCGCGTTACGTACTCTAATTTTGACGGAAAAACTTTTCAAAATTTTAAATTTTGAGAAACTTGTTTTCAACTGCAATTTTCCTCTACTTCTTCTTCTAAGGGCTCGGGCCGGCTCTAGAGGTAAGTTTACTTCATAATTTATTTTTTAAATTGTGTTACGTGCGTCCAGGATAACCGAGTCTCTGCAAATCTCCTAGCACTAACTTTTTGAAACGATCACATTATAAATTAGTAACTTTATCGAAAGTTTTCAGTTACAAATTGTGGCATTAAATTAATTTTTTATTTTTATGTGTTTTTATTATTCAAACAGCGCAGTAAATTATACCCGCTTTATTTAAATTTAATTAATTTTGTATATTTAGTCGTTAACAATAACATTTTTATTACTCTAACTTCATAAATTTTAATATTTCCCTTTCTTAAAAACTGCAATAATTAATTCTTTTTATTTTTTGACCGTCTTTGATTCTTTAACAAACTTTTAATATTTTATTCTTCCTTAATTATATATTGCTTAATTTTAGCCAACTAAAATTGCTAACTAACTGTTGATGCACATCACATTTTGAATTATTTGTCATGAAACTCATAAATTAAAAAAGAAACATCAAAATTTACTGTGTTTGTAATCGAAAATTTTTGAATGAAACTGAATATTACGTCTCTTTTATTTGAAAAAAATTTTTTCATATTTTAAAATTTTCTTCTTATTTCCTTAACCTTTTCATCAGATTTACTTACAAATCTCAAAAACCCCAAGTGAAAAATTATTAAAATGTAGAAAAGAAGTTTTAAATCTTCATTTCGTTTCAACATACAGAAATGTATTTTCTATGAATTCTAAATAAAATTTTGAAATAATAAGTACACCGAGAGAAATAAAAATTTGTGGTAAATAAATAACCATTTATTTCTTCAATTTATGTGAATTAACTGCTATATTCGACACCAATCTAATTTATTTCAAACATATATTGGTAAGTTTAAATGAAATCTAGAATGCAGTTGACTGACAAAGGAAAGAGTACCGGTGTCTTTTACCGAATTGAATAAACTGTGGAAATGTTGTGGAGCATCAAAAATAAGAAATCTCGAACTTTTTAGTTGCTAAAATGTAATCGTCCTCCAAAACTAGAGTAAAAAATTAAATTTTTATGCAGAATAGATTTTTAAATTTGAATGGAACTGATATCTAAATATATCATTTTATAACCAACCTATATAATTTTCACATAAAGTTCGAAAATTCAATTTTTTAGTCTATTCTTGGAAGACGAATACACTCTCTAAAACCGTTTATCAGCAACTAAAAAATATGGGTCTTTTATTTTTCGATACCCTATCACATATTATTCAAATTTATCTAAATCGGCAAGGAAGTCTGAAGATGCTTTGCTTGTGAGTTAATTGGACCTATCAAGTTTTCTTTGTGCCAACAAAATTTAGAATTGAGGCAAATCTACCGTCAGATTAAAAAACTATTACAAAATTAATTGAGCTGATTTTAGTAAGATTATTTCTATGAATAATATTTTTTTAAATTTGATTAATCGAACTTTTCCTATATGTTAAAATTATTTAGATTTAATAAAAATTAATTAATCTACTTGTCTTGAAGAAATCATCTACCTTGCTTGCAATATTTTTTTTTTTCTTATAATTTGCCATAATATAATGCAAATGGTTATGTATTGATGTGGATTTTTGTAAAAAAAATACCAAACACTGTTGCTTGCTCAGGGTAGCCGTAGCTCCGGTGTGCGAGAGCAGTTAGACATTCAGGGTTGAAAGTTCGATATTTGTAAAAAAATTAATAACAACCAAAATTCGATTTTAAGAACTTGCAATCAAAATTATTTTAAATTTTAAAAAACCTTTATACTTTGCTCGAAGATTGAACTTACCATCATACGTTCGGCTCTTTCAAATGTAGTTTTATGTTCCCATACTTAATTCAAACTAAAATCAACTTTGAATCAAAATTGGATAAAAAAAGACGTTTATAAAAAAAACCCAAAGAAAACTCATAATAAAACAATCCAGGCCGCGGCCACTTTCGACCAAAAACACTTTTTAACAAAATATTCAACATTTTCTAAATGAAATCGCAATCTCAAAAATTTATTTGCACAAAATAATAAAAATTTTACGGAGCCAAAAATTAGTCAACCGCTCCGACGGTCATCTTTGGTTAAAAAAGCGCCTACTCTCTTCTCCGTTCTGCCAACCTTAACTTTACAAAATTTAAAGCTTTTAAAAACTCAAATAAAATTTTCAAACTAACAGCAGGGGCGGCCAAAATCACTTCGTAGCACGACAGTATATACGGACGTAGCAATTTTTTAATTTTGTTTAAAAATGTAGTTTTTACTGATGCAAATATTTGAGTTTTCGTCTAAATTAAGCCTACAGTAAATTAAATTCGTTATAATTTTGCGTTTCTTGTTAAAGATGGCTACAATTTATCAGGATAAATTTCGGGTTTTCCATGTGTGTAAAGAAATTTATTTCATTGTATTAAATCTAAAAACAATACATAATTTAGTGCCCATAAAATTTCCAAATTTTCGTCCTTTTCTAGATTTGGTACTCAAACTGTATTTGGTCATGGCATCAGTGCACTTAAATCGTGAGTTTACAGTGGTTTTATTGGCTGCTTTTATTTCGTATAGAGAGAAAATCACTAAATTATATTTCGGAATTTTTATTTTACTTTAGTAATTTTGTTATTATAGTCACATTTAAAATGTCATGTTAAAAAGTAATACACTAATTTAAAAAAAATACGCAGGATATTAATGCGAATAAGTTACCACATTCAAAGGATATGAAGTGCGGAGAGATGCAAGGATAACCGGCGATGTATTTCGTCAAGATACCCGCAATAACAGTTGTTAAAATAAATTAAATACGATCTCCCCCCTCCCCACCTTAATATCTCGGAATATTATAACATGCGTATAATATCAACATTAACATACTTTTTACAATATAATAAAATTTTCACAAAATATTTAGTTGAATAAATTTGAGCTTCTTTGTTAAAAAATAAAATATAATAACATAAAAAAAACACATTGGGTACCTAGAATACAAAATCATACATTTTATTATACCAACAATTTAATAATAAATTCATAAAAAAATTTTTTTTAATTAAATGACGCTACTGGATTACCATTTTATTTGGTAAATTGAAATAAAATAAATAACATTCGAGTTTATTTAGTTAAAGCCTGTATAAAAATGTTCTCATTTAATTAAATTACGAGAGCAATATACGCCTACTATGCGTAGGTGTTTCTCTTTGAATCAAACGATTTACAACAGTTTTGACTTTTGCTCTAATGTCAGCGGTGGACTGGATGAGGTTTACGATTTAGACTCTAATGTAACCGCTCAATTTTATTTTATTATGCCTATTTTTATTAATAAATAATAATTAATTACATATAAAATATTTAACTCTATTAGTTTATTTCAAATTCAAAAAAGTAATAAAGCTAGTTAAAGCACAAAAAGTTTAATATTATGTTGAGTACCACCCACAAAACAATTATGTAGAGAGAGTAAATCGTGTTTTCATACTAAGTAGACATTATTTACAAGTCTAGTAATAGTTAAATAAATACTATACAGTATATTTTGACTAATTTACAATTCATGAAAATATTATTCAAAATTACTCCTACGAAATGTTTAAAAAAATGAAATAGCAAAAAGTAGAAATAACAGATATTACAAGCAGATTCGGCTAAGCAAAGTCAACCGCTTGGAATTACTTGAAGTAAGATAACAAAATTCTAAAATTATTAAAATTACATGTAGTTTTAAGTCGACGCAACGTAGGAAGATAAAATCGAATAATATAATTAATAGCATAGCGGAAAAAGCAAAAACGATCAGCCACAAACAAATAATGCTAAGTAAGTAACGGCTTACTCTGCGAGCCGATAAGCTTAATTCCAAAACTCAACACGGGTTTACATCTATGCAGTGGCGTTTCACAAAAATATTGATTTTCAAATTACTTCAAATAACAATAAGTTCAAAAAGCATAGTCAACAATTCAATAAAAAAATCTTATAGCTGATAATTTCGTTTTCGCTATGACAACCTACTATGAAAATTGAGCTTGAATAAGAGCTGAGGGCTTATTCTATAACTTCTCGACATCAGTATCTTTTTATCTATGATCTTGATTTTGAGCAGTACCTTTCGGCATTTTCATTAAACTACTTAGTTTACTGAGAACTACTATTACAACAAAAAGAAAAGAAACTGTAAAATCAAGAATACAAATAATAATAGCAGATGTAGAGAAAATGCAAGCAATACTGTAAAAAAAATGTTAAAAAGCTATAAAAAAATTTCCTCTATCCGGTTTATTGCATAGCAACCCTATCATGACATTGACATGTATCAATGTCATTTATTAGCCTCACACTAGAAAAAAAAAGTACGTTGAAATTAGCAACGTGCTTATGACGGTGACGTGTATCATTATTTTTCTCAATTATATTAGCAAATATAACATAAAACCATGTTTTTTCTTTTTGGTGATTTAAATTTTTAAACAAAAAATACATTATTGCTTTTAAGCAAGAATGCACTTTTGTTGGCAATATTAAATTACAAATTAAAACAAGAGGTTTTAATTGGATTTCATTTTGGTTTCACCCAAAATAATATTAAACTTATAGAATAGAATAAAGAATACTCTTTATTTATTAACAAATAAGTATTTATTAGTCTATTCCACTATAATAGCATAGCGTGACAGGAATATTAATATTTAAATAGTTGGCAGTAATTTTAATATTTCAGGTTAAGCTTATATTCGGGAAAGTCTTGATTATTTTACACCACCATGGTCACTTTTAGTGTTTTCTATAAATATTAAATTTAACTTTAATACTTTTCAAATTTAATTTATAACTTTGTTAATTATTAACTAAAACAAATTTATTAACACAATACAATCAGTAAGCAGCTACTGTATTGGTTGTTGCTATAAGCTTAGCCTCCCCCCCCCCTAAAGTATGTTTTAATTTTATTAAACTATTTTTGCGCATAATTTACACTCTAAAATTACACCTGACTTTAATGTGGTTGCATTTGTCAAAGGCAACTCTCGGTTCTGTCCCCTACGCTCAAGGCGCTCCGGACCATTTTGACAAGCGCTTTACTCACTAAAAAGATCCCCTTAGATGTAGATATATTCTTAAGTTAAATTTGGTTGAAATTAGGGAATTTCAATTTTAAATTAATTTATTAAATGATTTTAACAGCTGCATTTCTAACAGTCAACTGAATTACGCTGCCTCCATTAAAACACACTCCTGCTCGTATTTACGTAGAGCACACGCATAGCTCACAGAATGAGCTGTTTGGTGGGTTATTATTTCCTAAATTTTTATTTCTATTCTAATAATTTATTCCTAAATTTTCTCGATATCTATCAAATGCCCCAAAAATTTTAATCGTATCTATAATATCTTTTGAAGACATTTTGACACTGCTTCCTTATATTTTATATCTCAGATTTTGCCGTAACCGAACTGTCTTTTTGACACAAAACCATAAGTTACTTCAAGCCAGGGTGTTCACTTACGTTGGGTCGCCACCAAAGCTGCTCTTTGCCGTCAAGGTATCAAGATCACTCCAGCGGAGTATTTATCATTATCACTTAAAATTCTGGATGCAAGAAATGTCTAAAATAGCAAGAAATTGTTTAAAAATTAAAAAAAAAAGAACTAGCTATAATTCTAAGGCTCACGCACATTCGTAGAGCTTTCGTGTAGGTAGATTGCAAGATACAAATTAATTTCAGCTTATTAGCATTAAGTTATAAAGTATAAATGATCATAAAATTGTTAAAAATTATTTTCAAAATTAAAAACATTAATAGAAAAGGTTACGTTGAATTGTAATTGTATTGGATTTAATTATTTATTAATGATGACTGTTTTACACTGATCTTGTAATGAACCGAAACCGGTCGACACAAAGTATTTGTATTTTATTTGGGATAAAGTACATGTAACTTTATCTTTAAATTTTTGACTTTACATTTAGATCTACAATTTTAGTAAATTACGTAATTAACTAAATGAAACAATACAAAACTTATAACCGTTTCTATGGCGTAACACAGGGTTTCACAGGTCTAAATTTACTTTGTACTACAACAATGAATTTAAATTAACACGGAAATAAATGCGATTCGAAATTTACTAAACAAGTCAGATAAATAAACTAAGATCTATAAATTTTGAAAAAGGGATCTGAAATTTAGTAAGAATAATATTTAAAGTTATTTTATTATCAATTATCAATTAAAAGTTGATTTAAGATAAAGAAAGTAGAGAGAGCGAAAGTTCAACCAATTTTTATTTTCTAAAATGAAAAAATGTTCGATAATATAAAATTTTATAATGACGAAGCGCATTTCTAAAAATCATTTGCCGTCAATAGATTAGAGCTTATTCTTGCTTTATCGATGATAATCAAATTATATTACGCGAAAAATTATAATACTTTTATGACACGACTACAAAATAAAATTAATTTACCCGCATGAATACGCGACGTTAACACTTTGCAGGTGTTTGTTAAAAATATTTGAAAATAACAACGCGGCAATTTAGGTTCAAATATTATAAATCATTATTGTAATTGTCTTTTAAACAATGGAGGGTGCACAATAAACGGAGAGACAGGTTGTGTATCAAAACTTTAACAATTAGTGTTTTCGCTTAAAACAATGCTAGTTATGTATATCTTACTTTAAGTGAATTTGGTGAAAGATCGGTTTTGGAAATGTTGCTTGTTTGAATAATTAAAGGAAGCACCTTCGTTTTTGCATTACATATTACCATGGTCCACATTATAAAAGGATGCCTTCTCTTTTTGTCTTTATCTCTTTTGTATATCCTACATTTGATCCTGCTTTTATGTATCCCCACATTTACCTTCCAATAAACCAACTAAAGTATTTATGTATGGTATTATAATCAAATTTCAAATTTGATCTAAATTTTAAAATTTTACAATGAATTTTTCATATTTTTATAGCATTGGCATAATATATTGCAATGACCCTTTGTGTTTACATTGTGTTGCTTATATAGGGAAGCTCAGGAACAATTACTTTATCTTTCATTGGATTGTTTGTTAACAAAAAATATTGGGCGTCCAATCTAAACGATGTCCGAGAACGTCGTTGATAAATATAAATTTGGAAAATTTTGATTTATTTGAATTCTTCAACGGTAAATAATGTAACATAGTGTTGAATCTGTACTTAAATAATACTACAAAAATAAATCATCTTTTAAAATAACTTGAAAATTATTATAAGATAAAAAGTAAATTCTCAAAATCTTAGGTAACGTTGTTCTTGTTGCTGGATGCTGCCGCAAACTATGATGCACCGGTAAGCTCAACTTCAATTTGCATTGACTTCAATATTTTTAACTTTTTTTCTACTTGCGTGACAAACGTCAGGTACTTTTAGTTGGGTAATTTCTTTCATTTCTAAGTTCACTCAATCCTTGACTGATGATGCAATTTTGTAACCTAAAATCGTTTTCTTAAATTTGATCTTTATGTTGGTAAGCTTGTTATTGCTTGTTATTGAAAAATTGTTACGATCCCAAATGCATTTTAGTCAGTCGAAGATTCTTTTAGTTTCATTTGGCGGATTTTAATATAGACGGCGTTATAATTTAAATATTAAATTAAAATTGTAATAAAAATGCTTATAAATACAATACAATAAACTTTATTAAATAAAGACTACCATAAAAAAAATGGAGTATTTATTTAAAAGTATTGATTCAGCAAAGCTGATTTTAAATCAATATCTAATATAGCAGAAGAGTTACTGCTGTTGATTCGTTAGCAAAACCTTACGAAGATTGTGTTAAAAAGTGGCCCTGTTAGTTGAGTCACATTTATGTATTTATTGAACACTCGGTAGGCTCTATACTGAAAACATTCTTTTTACTTACTAGTTTTATGAGCAGGGACCGAGAAGATCTCAATATATCTTAAATTACGGACACGATAGTCAGATCTTTTCTTGAATAAGTCTGCCATGTACTTCGGAACACCAGATTTGTAAATTATAAATAGCAGCGTTGCAAATTTCAATTCAAGTTGGTACTTGAGCTTTAAAATACCTTGTTCAATGTACCTGAGTGTTATATGCTCTCTGCAATTAATGCTGAAGGAGAAGTGAAGACAGGTGTTTCAAATACGTTGCAGCTTGTCTTTTAGGGGTTCCGTAACATAATCCAAAATATACAGCACTATAGTAGACTAGATGGCATAGAACCAAGCTTTGAACTAGATGCTATTTTAGTTCTGATGGTTTGAGATTTCTGTACCTGTAACAATTTAACAATTTAAGTTTGAAGTAGCACATACTGATTATTTTGTTGACGTGATTTTCAAATGTGAGCTGACTGCCACCATAATACACATAAATTTGTACCTTTATTGCTTATGTCAATAACGTGGCTGTGGAGAGTAATCTTACTGTTCATCGTTTCCTAGGCCTCTGTACAGCATTGTGAATTACCCATGAGTAAGCAGAACAAACCATTAGCAGATGATCAATATGAAATCGAGTTAAAGCTTACATTTATTTTGCAAACTATATAGTTAATGTCTGACGGGTCACCAGATGTGTAGATTTGGGTGTCATCGGCATACATATAAACAGAGCCATTATTGGATAGTGCATGGCAAAGATCAACTGTAAATAGTAAATATAGAAGAGGTTATGGTTGATGACGTTAAAGCTTTACTGTAGTCGCGTAGAGCAAAAATTGAATCATTCATATTTGGGGCGCAATCGTTTGCAACCTAGGAGCAGTAGTGGTACTAAAATCTGAACGAAAACCAGACTGGATATCGGGCAGCATATTATGGTTTTTTTCAAGAACGCAACGTTATGAAATAAATATTAGCAGATTTTCTTGGAACTTACCGTAGACGATTTAGCTTATAGACTGTGTTTTTCATACCAAGTGGATTGAGGATTAAAGTGTCTACGATCTGGATACTTAAAAGTACTGTTTTTTTCTAAACGGTTTTCCAGATGTTAAAACCTCTGTTTTGAAAATATTTGTGGTTTTCCGATATTCCATTTGTTTACTATTGACATTGTAGTAAACATTGTAAAGAATTAAAGGTAACGACGTTTTACTCTATACTTTATCTTTTTTTTATTTTTCTTTTTGGTTTACTGACTTATTCTACTCCTTACGTTCGTAGTTTTAAGGTGGTTGATGTCAATAACTTTGTCCTGGTGAACTAAACTGCATGACGCGCTCAAGTCATCATCTTTTTTAAATTTTATTTTTATCATATCAAGTTGGGGTCACTTTTATTGTTATCATTGACGTTGCTTACTCTGAGCTAGCTAGAGGGATGATATGTTTCTCGCGCCAAAACCCTGAAACCTCTAATTTGATCGTGGCAAAATGTTGATTCTTAAATTGTTTCTTTTGAGTTGGCTTGAGATTGTTTTTGGTACGATTATACTTCTTTATTCGTTTATAATTGTGAAAATCTCACTTCTGCAGAAAAATGCCTAGCTAAAGTACACACTTTTTGTTAATAATTTCTATTTTCAATACCCAATTTTTTGTTTCTTATTTTTATTAAATGTGGTCATAATCTGCTATTAAAATATTTAATTACCTTATAATATGGTTTCGTTAATGTCTATTATTTTTTCGGAGTATTTCGTTGCGCAGCTGTCCGGCTGGTCAAACTAATACGTATAGGGCCAGTTTTTCAGTCGTGAGTTAACTTTTAGGTTAGCTAATTTGGTTTAAAATGTAACTAAAATTTTAAACCAATTTCAGTGATTAGACAACATTTTAGTTTGCTAATAGTCTAATTTTTGTCTGAACTAATTTTATGATAGAACTTACCATTTTGCAGAAAATTGCAAAATACCAATTTTTTTTAACTTTTGACCTCGAATAAATTTTTTTCCACGTACCGTATCTGTGTACGGATCGATGAGGACTTTTTAAATTTCATTTATAATTATGTTTTGAACAATTTTACCAATTTTAAGCTTTTGAGAATTACTGTACCTTCACTTTTACTTTTAGTACTAATTTGACCGGACTATAACCAAAATATTTGCTAAGTTGGTATCGGAACGCAGTAAAATTTCATAAAGTGACGAATAACGTGTGCGTATTTCTGGTATTTATGATAAATTGCGAGGTTATGCAGGTCAACGTCACTTTTAGTTGCTTAGCATAGTTAACTAAAGTAATTTAGTTAAACCACCACATATGCTGCTTTAAGTAATTGGTTAGAGAAAACTGCTAACCCAAGACTGAAAAACCGCTAACTAAAAAATTTTGTAGTTACCGTAAAGTGGGGCGACATTGATATCACGGGGCGGCTTTGATAACTGCCCCCACTGCAAACTGCAACCGTGCTAGCGGCGCACTGGTATATTTTAAAACTACCGCATTAATTGCATTAATTACGTTCACGCGTACAGATCTTCAAATCATTGTGAAAATATTTTTTTTATAAAGTAACGTGCAATAAATTGATCAAAAACGGCGGTCATCAGCCTAAGAAGATTTTTTTAGTGGTTATAACTTCAAATGTGCAATGGTTGGTAATATTTTATAGTATTTTTTCACCTCAATCACCTCAAATAAACATTACAAAAAAAAGTACCATGTTGCTAAAAATCTTGTTAAACCGTCGTGGGGTCACTTTGATCATAACTAAGAGCAGGCGACTTTGATTCTTATATTTAATAGTTTTTAGGTTATTTTGAGCAAATTTTGGCGATTTTTGGCTTCAGATGTTTCAAGTCTATAAAAGGAAACCCGGAACTAGGAATTATAAGCATTACTCACAAGGCCAATTGGATGAAGCCATTCAGAGAATTTTATTTCAGTTTTTAATAAGTACTGCAAAATTATATTTAGGTATAAACGTACAAGCACTTATTTTTTTTTTTTCGTTTTTTATATAAGAATCTGTATTTTTTAAGAAAATAAACACCTAATACAATAAAAAGATTTCGATGAAAGTCGCCCCCAAGCAATATCTGTTATAACTCAAAAACTACAACACCGATTTTAACGTGAAGCGAAAGTAATCGCTCTAAACAGGTTCTCTGCATTTTAAACGTATTTTTAGGGGAGGGGGGGGGGTTTAAAGGGGCCCCACTCGAGGTGTAAAGTTGATCAGCATGTTTTTATTTTTTTACTGCGCGTATTAATAAAAATTAATTTCTCTTTAGCATAAAATCGTCTCTGCATACCATCACCAATCGTTTGATAATTTTTAACTTTAAATTTATAAACAATCAAATCTTATATATGCAAAATACAAATTAAATTGATCAAAGTCACCCCATTTTACGGTAACTATTTTTATTTGGTTTAAATCACGACTGAAAAACTGGGTCATAGTGAAATAATTTCTAACTTCATCAAAATCTTCAAACATTTGATATTTTACTATGTAGAGAGTTAGTTGAGCTAGAATGATAGGGTGAGAGCAAGTAAAATTTCTGTAGGGTTTAACGGTTTTGTTGGGACCAATTGTTTTTGACGTTGGGTCTCGTGCTCACATTGAATTTTTGAATTATACTGTTATGCGTGCTCGTTCTTAGTTTCAGAAAATTTGGGTATCCCCTATAGCTGGCGGGTGGGCCTCTGCAAAGTTTCGCAATTTGCTGAGGTTTCTTTTGTCTTCTCATAAATATCTTGTTTCGATTTTGACGTCTATTTAAAAAACTTGTCTAATGTCGAAAATTCTTGTTTATTTTGACTGTAAGTCGGCGTGATCATTTCTGGCACAACCCTGTGATGTGGTCAATGTTGAAACCTTGGGTGCTTAGGTCATCCTTAACGAATCTGATATTGATTGATTGATTTATTCCTCTAATCACCATAATTTGAGGTTTGTTAGTAGTAGAGTGTGGAATTTATGCACTAAAAAGTACCAAATATATGCACATACATATGCAGCAATAAATGCCTGAAATATTCACGTATATGCTTTAAAAATAAAAAAATTTTGTACTAAAAATCAAAAACCTTTAATTTTTTTAAACTAATTTTATTGAGAGATTTAATTACAATTATCAATGAGATTATACGCCAGCTGCATTTTTGTAATTTTTGTCACTTATTGTGCTGGAAGGTCAGCCCTCGAATAACAATTCCCCAAAGCTGTTGAAACAGATGGTAAGAAATTTTAGAGAAAATCGCCTTTAAAATATTAAAAGTGAAACCGTTGAAAAAAAAAGTACAAAAATGCACCAATACGCACAATCTACGAAAATATCCACGTAGTGTGTTAAATATATGCAACATAATATGTATTTTAAAAAGTATTTTATTGAATTTTTATTTGCTTAATTCGGCTTTATCCATGTGGATTTTGGTGACATATCAATTTTAAGAAATATGCAAATGCATTAAATTTCGTGCTCTAATTATGGCTCATAAAATAATCATAAGCTGCATTTCCATTATGACGGCACAATAAACGCCAATATTGATGTATCATGTTTATTGTGGATGCAACAATAAATAAATAGATTCGTTTCCAAGCCGTACCTGGGAAGCTGTTCTTTTCAAAGATATTTGTGTAAAGTTCATCTTTTTTAAGTTTTATTTTCTTAAAATTATGAAAATATGCACTTATATGCGTTAAGAATAAAAACATATGAAATATGCTGTAAAAATAAAAACATATAAAATATGTACTCTCAAATTTTGGTTGTAAATTCTAAAGTTGTAGAAACGCATAGATACAATTTTTTACGACGCTACGAACAAGCAACAAAAATATGCATTTACATATAATTCCACACTCTAGTTAGTACCATGTGAAGAACCCTTTGCTGTCGGAAGAAACTTTAATTAGATTAGTTTAATCAATTTGTTTTGGGGTGGTTAATTGTAATTTTTGAGGGCTAAGCCTCCCTTCTAACCTCTTCTAGCTGAGCCTACTAAGGTTATAGAGCTGATATACATCTGAAGACCATGTACTTGATTTTGGTTTTGTGAATTTTCTTGATTAAACTAGGTCTTGCTGCGACGTTCTACAAGGTGATTCGGCACCGTTGGCAGGCAAGTGGGTTACCCATGAGAGGTTGGGTTTTGTTTTTAGTTTATTGGTACATGATTACAGCAGGCGTGGTGTGGTAGTGTAGGTAGTGGTAGTTCTTCATTGTATTCTGTCAAATCAGTAGCTGCTCTAGCTGTTTGAACCGATTTGAACAATCGGAAAATAAGTTCTGGGAGAAGCGTCGCGCACGCTTTTTACTTAAAACCGTAGTTAACATCATTGTTCACGTTTTCTTCGACCTTATCGATCTCAATTCTTTTGGGTAATGGTGACAAGCAAAAACTTGTCATGCTAGCAACATAATCGTCCAGATGGCTGACTTTAAATATAATAGCTTCAATGTTACGCGTTTGGTGCGTATGTTATACGCGTATGCGACATTTGTGTCTTCGGTAGTTTTTCCGGTTTTTCCGATTTCTCTAGTTATTCTCTCATTACTTCTTGTGCTTTTAAGAAGCTGGTGTAGAGAATAATTGTCCTTTTCTACCATTATCACTCTTTCTTCGTTATGGACAACTCGGAGACGGTCAACTTGCCGCGGAAGCGAGCCGGAAAAGTGGTGCTCATGAGCCGTAGTTTAGAGACACCTGCATCAATACATTATAGAAGCAATAAAAATAACAAATTATTACACTACGTATAATATAATATTACGTGATTAATCTGTTAGAGTTCTAACGATTTTAGTTTCCCATTAACCATACTTTGTCATGGTAAATAAATTATGGCTCAATAAAGCTAACATATAAAAAATAAATTAATGCAATCTGTTAGTTAGTTAGCTATATTCAATAAATCGCAATAATTGAAATGCAAAATTTGTAGTAGGAAATGTACTAGACATTTGCATTAAATTACATAATTATTATAGAGCTACAGCTCAACGTCCGGTAATGTGTAAAAAAGTTTGTCGCTCTTTCTTTAATATCAAGAAAATGTCTCCATAACATGAGTTAGTAAAAAATTTAATAAAATTTGATAATCAGCATTTATTTTAAATTGCATTGTTTGAAATTTTTCCGAAGCTATGCAATAAATCTTAAATGCACACCCGCTAAATTAGATAAAAAAAATTAAAGATGACCGCGGTTTCGAGCTGGATTACAGTTTTATACTGGTCTTTTATATTTTTTAGCCTGGATTTCAGAAAAACCCTATTACTTTTAAGCCAAATTATATCTTAAGTAAATGTGTCTCACTGTACCTCACTGAATTTTATTATATAATTGATTAGAAATCGATAAAAAAATACTCGTAATTAATAAGTAGGTATACCTAAGTGACATTCTGTTTTATCATTAATTAACTTGTTGGGTTGGGAAAATCCACACTCAAATAGGTGGTCTTTTTCAGCTTTTAAAACTTTTTATTATACACAATAAACTTTTAATTAATTTTAACATAAAATTATGGCTTTGTCTACTTAGAAGTTTTCATCTCTGCTCGTTATCACGTTTTGACTTTTATCGTTAATTAATATAATTAGGAAATAGTTTTTCAGGCGGTTTCACAATTTCATATTTAATTAAACAAAAAGTTATTAATTTTTAATCAATAAATAATGTCAGAAATTGCTATTTTCAGAAGGATCAAATTAATAACTTGTACCTACTTTTATTTTAAGTGTGTTTATCTAAATAAAAGTACAAAAAAATTTTATAATCCAAAATGAAAGAGAGCGGCTTATAGGATTATAAAAAACAACCGGCATAATTATTTGCATCTGTATCTTTTTGTTTCATTCCCTGAAATTCACGCTCCTTAAAGGTTTATTAAAACAATATTTTTTTAATTTTCTCGAAATTATTAAATTTTTGTCGAACATCATATTATACCCCCAAGAGAAATCTCCGTGGCAGAAGATCATCTTGTTCACCAGCTATTGATGCTCTTTATCAAATGGACCTACCGTCAAAAATTTATATAAAACAAATTCAAAAGTGGGATTGTAATATTTGGTTCTTCAATTTAAATTACCGCCTTCTCAAATCAAAGTTACAAACCAAACCAAAGCTGTGATTGTCAAAAAAACCCTGCACGTTGTGATCCCCCTCGTAGTAACACTTACAAGTCTTTTTAAATCTGCGGATGGCTCTTTAAATGTTAACGTCGTTACCTTGTTTACTAACCTCAAACTTCACCTAACTTATATGTGCCAGTGACGTAACCACTAAGTAATACCTGAAGGAATAATTAGTACACACAAATTAAATAAAAGGTAGTCCAACAACCAATTTACCAGCAAAGTTAATCTCCTTGATATCATTTAATTCAGAATACTTTAGTTTGAAATTTGATTTAATAACTGTTAGATAATTAATTTCTCTGACTGTAATGTTTTCTAATTGTTTATTCATATTTAATGACTAACCACAATCTTTATAATACTTTGTAAAAGAAGCGCCTATATGTATTTCGATGTTTAACTTAATTGTTTTTATATTATGTAAGATCTTTAAATAATAAACCCTTATACTATGTTAAATTATCCGCTCTTAAAACTATTACCTCGTCAACTTAAAACTAAGATCGTCAACTTAATTAATATGTTGTTACCTTAATCTAAGTTTGTCCTCATTATTGCTAATTGGTCATTTCCTTAAATCTAGGTCATCTGTACTTAAAACTAGCACCATCATCTTAAATCATTATGTAGCCGCAAATAATCATAAAGAGCTTTGTTAATATTCGTTATTAACAGTTCTTAAATATCGTGATTGGTATTATCTCATATGTGGTCGCAAATAATCATAAGTAACTTTGTTAATATTTGTTAATAACTGTCCTGAAATATCAGAATTTGTATTATCTCATTGAGAGATATTTGAAGGAAAAAGAAAAATCAAGCAACTTATTCACATAGCCAGTTGTCAGCTTAGAGGTCTTAATTGCAGTTAGAACTCCCACTGGTCAGCCATTTATGCGACATGTTGCGACGGCCATCTTATGATTTTAAGCGTCCACTCAACTTGTTGTGCCATTCATCTAAATTAAATTATCTCAAGATATATATTTTTCACATCAAACAACCGCCTTCATTTTAATTATCTTAAACAACCACTCCTACTTTTTATTGCCTCAATGATCTCGAATGTATTATAAAGATACCGCCTAGGTCAAATATGAGTTATCAATTCTTTTCATTACATTATCTCACCCCGCTTAAATATAATAAAGTAAAAATCACAATCTCAAACCAATAATTAAATCTTAAAACTCAAGATGAAGAAATTTTAAAATAGTTTAAATTCATACACACGTGGTCGATCATTGATTACGTATTAACTTAAAAATTCTAATACCACATCCTGTCTTTATTTAAAAGATTATAATTAATAAATTTATTTAACTTACGTATTTAAAAATTGTCGATAGCTACGATTTTTATTTCAACAAATTTAAATTTAAATTACTGAATAAAATTGTCATACTTGTTTTCACTAAGAACAACCGTCCGGTTTCAATGCCAAATGGATAAGAAGTTTTTCTCGTCCAAGAAAACCACCTTTAACGTCGTGTCATAAAAACTAGTAACGGTTTACTTTAACCAACTAACCTTTAGTGTAAAATTAAATGAACTAGAATTTAGAATTCGCGCCGATTATATTTAAATTCAAATTTACAATATTACAGTATTTACAAAACAGAAACGATCTAAACTCTCCTATAATTTTTTCCATGCTTCGGAGAGCACGTAAAGCCTGCAGTCCCCCTCAGTTGATGATTGCTATCATCAACTATTAAAAACAGGGTTACAGGCATTCTCAAATCCGGCTTAAGCAACCATGAGGACTAAATGCTAAAACCTTTTCCGGCAAAGAAAGAGGTTATATCCGATGATATACAAAAGAATTACCTAAAAATATGATTTAATCTCAAAAAAAAACTTTGCAAAACCTATCAAATTGCTTAGAATCATTTTTAAATTAATTTAGCTGTGGTTTCTTTTCTGTGTAATGGAAGATGGCAAAAGTAATTTTGATCTATCTGAAACTTTTTTTTACTTATTGAAATACTAAAATTATTTTTGGAGAATTTAATTCCAGATCACCAATTTGGTTTTTGACAAAGACATGGCACAATAAGTGAATTGTATAATTGGTGATTAAGATAAAATGATATGGATACAAGAAATCCATCTTAAGTAAGGCCAAACGCTTAACAGTTTATTCTCATAAATTTGATTGATTTCCAATAATTAACAATAAAGTCGCTCGTTGCTCAAAAGCATCTCTAAATAATGTAATATAAACTTTCGCAAATTATTTTAATTGTTTTTAAATTGTTTAAGAAAGTTTTCTCAAATGAGTAATGACGAAGTGATAAATTTAATTCATGATCAAAGGACTATAAAACCGAAGTAGTATAGTATAAAGCAAATAAAATTTAGGAAATTAATTAACGTAAAACTTTCATACAACAAAAACAACCAATGTTAACTAATTATGTAAGTTTAATTAAACCGGAAACTATTTTATCCAAACCATAAGCTTTTTATCTTGAAAATACCATCAAGTTAAATTTTTGGGTGTTGGCTCCCAAATTAAACTTATTCAGTTAGACAACATTTTATTATACTAGTATATTTTTTATTTTGTATACAAGAAATGACAGTACACTCTTGTTTTATTGTTGTTTGACCGCTTTGAGGTATATTTAGATTTCCTTTTTAACTAATGAAAAATTATACTGGTAATATAATAGAAAAAAATGAGGTAGTCATACTTAAGATACATATGTGGGTGTTGTAAATTGATACATGGTAATCTCAATAAAATTATCTATTCATTATGCAAACACGATTACTAAAGCAAATTTGATGAGAAAAGTGAAAATTCAAGGTTTTCCATTCTATTTAGCAACTTATAAATAAATAAAACAAATATAAATAAAATTTTATTTATATTGTAAGTTCAGTCTTTTTCTGGTTTAAATTAAACAATAGAACAAATTAGAAACTCAATAATTAAATTAAATTATTTAAATTTAAAATAAAATTAATTGAGATGTAGGTCGATTTAAACAATTTAAATTGTTTAACGTTTCCAGCCATCTTAGTGACAAATTTTCAAGCCTAAAAATATTTAAAATCCAATATAAAATTTAAAAATCTCATAATAAATTTGCCAAATATTATTGACTCATTGAGGTAGTATTGACAAATATGTTATTGGTGAATTGCATAGTATGCGAGCTTTTAAGTTGTATAGAAACTTTTTTAATTTTATTTAATTTAGATTTTTTTTTATTTTTCATAAATATATTATTCGTGCTTCTTCACTCAAATCCGCATACTATGCGATTTTCTAATAATATATTTGTCAATACTATGTTGATTTCTCAATAACATTTGTGAAACTTATTGTAATATTTTTTAACATTATATGCATATTGAATTTACTGTAATTTTAAATATTTTAGCCTTGATTAAAAGCTGTTTAAATAGATTTCTCTTCTCAATTAATTTTATTTAGATAATAAAAAATGTCAACTTCAATAATGTATTACTTACTTATAATTTAATTTAATTTAATTGGCCAGTAATCGTCTTCTTCTTCTTCTTTTTCTCTTCGTTTTTTTTAGTATTATTACCCTGTTTTCAACCAGCGTTTTATTATTGTATTATATTAGTAATTAAGTAAGTTAAATTTTAATTTTATAATATCTTATTTTTTTCTGTTAGAAGCCTTTACTACATTTTTAAAATGTCACTGTTAATATCAGAATTTGATTTTAAAATTTGCTTGCAAACGAATTTATTTTAAACTACAAAAATGTTATGCATTGTTCAAGGATCGAACTTACGATTTCAAATTATCTACTCGACGTGATATCAGCAACGCCACACGTCGCTTTCTGTTAAATGTAATTTTATTTTCCAATATTAAGTTTTCCAATAAACCAACAAAAGTCCAAAATTAAAATCCCAAAAAAATCTTCTTTAATAATCAAAATTTACAACTTACAAAAAAAATCAAAACCCTTAGCTGCGGTCAAATCAGACCAATAACTTCTTTAAATCTAATTTAAACCAATATTTAAATAATCAAATATAATCAATTTAATTGATTAATAAATCAAAACTTAATTGACCGCTTTAACTTAAGACCGACTTAAGACCGAAACTTAATCCGGTGACCGGCTTTGGCAAAAAAACCTCCACTTTTCCAAAACTTCTGCCAACCTTACATTTAGAAAATTCATCAACAAACTTTAAATACAAAACTTTACCAAAAGTATCAGGGATGATCAAAAATTACTTTGTAACACGACAATATATACTAGTTTGTGCTATTAACGGCCAAAAATGTGTACTGTAATGTTATTTGCTCCCCTAACTTTTAAAATAAATTACTTTTTACGCCTGTAGATAACTTTCAACATCAGTAGATTGCTTTCAACATTAGTACATCACTTTCAAAGCCAGTAAATATCTTAATCACTTTCAATATGAACAATCTGAGTGAAGCAGTCAGCAGTATTGCACCAGTACTCCTAAATTTAACAATAAACATAAAATAAAAAAAGATTCTTAATTTTTTAATTTTAAATTTTTTGTAACTCAATTTTGCTCTCACTTCTTGTTATTTTTACTGTTATACATGACTGATGATCGGAAATAATCGTGAAATAAGAGCCTTTATATTATTTTACAGAGTTTTTTATTTTTAAGTAATTTTTATCATTTCTATAGCGTAATTTTTTCAGAATTTTAAATTATTAAGTAAATAATTTAAATATTGTAAGTTCAACCCTGTTAAATGTAAATTATTGTTATTTTAGTTCTTTAAATATTATGTTTCTTTGTAGTATGTATTCTTTACTTAACAGTTAAAATTTTATTATTTTAACATTTTGTTAGGTTTGATTATTTTAACATCACATACTACTAAATACCACAAAAATACTTAAAAAATTCTAAAACTTTTTTAAGTTATTTTCTACTTCTAGTTCAGTCACATAACACTGATAAATAAAATACCAGATGATCGATCCGTACTCAAGTCCGCTACAAACATATGCATAATACAGACGCTTCAAAACTCCAAGATCTGTAAAGTCTCTACAATTGCGATTTATAAATCCTAGAGTTTTAATTGCTTTAGACCCAATACTTTCTACATGCCCAACAAAACTAAGCTGTGCATCAAAGAGAACGCCCAAATTTCTACACTGATTGCAACACTCAATAAGTTTACCATCAACTCTGTACGGATATTGAAGAGATTTCTTTGCTCGAGAATATGTCATTATCCTACACTTAGCAATATTTAAATATAGGCGATTACTCGCACACCAGTCCCTTAGCAAATCCAAGAACCGCTGTATCATAAGACAGTCTCAAATTGAAATTATAGTGCGATTTTTGTGTCATCGGCGTACAATAGTATAAGACACTTTACCACATCTGGTAGATCATTAACAAATATGGCAAATAACAATGGGCCAAGATTAGAGCACCGAGGCACGCCAGATGTAGGAACAAACGCCCACGATTTGCAGCCTTTATACTCAACAAAATGCCGTCGATTAAACAAGTACGATTTTACCAGTTGTATCAGATCATCAGATACCTCAAACATTCTCAACTTATCAATAAGAAAATACAAGTCTATGCGGTCAAACGCTTTCTGAAAATCTAAGTAAACAGTATCAACTGCCCATCCCCATCTAATTCCTCACAGGCGTATTGGGTAAAACATGCCAGGTTTGTGATCACAGATTTATTACTCACGAACCCATGTTGGAACGGTGAAAGAAATGACTTAGTCACATTGTTTATTTTTGAGCATATAATATAACTTCCATCACCTTTGAAAAATTGCACAAGATAGTTATTGGTCTATAATTAGTTTATTATGTAATATTAAAATGTTTTATTATGTAAGAAAAAGCTTCCAATTAAATTTTCAAAATCTTTGTTTTTTGTAAATGATAACGCAAAATTTTATACGATACCGGCTTGCATCTGTCGGCTTATTAATCAACTTTGTCGTTCCTCCGATAAGCTTTCAAATATTTTATTAAATTTCAAATGATAAAATGGTTAAGGTTATTAACATATGATAATATTTTTTCAATTTCATATAACATGTAAAAATTAATTTTATAAAAAGAAAAAATTCAAATGAACTAAAGCTAATTATAAATTTCAATCCAACTTTTTCTCATCAAAAAATTTATTTTTAATACTCACATTACAAAATTTTCAAACAAACTCAGCGGACTCCCAAACTTTCACGTCTGCTATGCTGCCATTTTTGACTTAAAGCTCCTACTCTCTAACCTCTATTGCCAACTTTATTATTTCAGCTAATATCTAAAATTCAAACAATAAATCTTTACAAAACCATTTTAAAAATTAATTATATATATTTTTTTATAACTTATTTTCAAAACACGACAATATATTGCAGGTTTTTTTTTTAATCTTATAATTGATAAAAAATCCTTTACTATATACACTCTAAAATTATTTACCTCGACTAGCAACGCGCAAGGTTGGCTCTTTTAAACTGCAATTTTATTATCCAAATGTTTCAATTCCAATAATTTTAATTATTAACGCTGCAATCAATTTCTTGCCAATTCCAATTTTAATAATTCCACGCAAAAATCGCTCATTCAAATAAAAATCACTTTAATAAAAAAATTTTCAAAACTGAGAAAATCAAAAATTTTAGTTGCGGTCAAATTCGATCAAAAATATTCTCTAAACAATGTTTAAATCGCAATATTCAAAAATTCGTAAAATCATATGAACTATTATTCAAAAATTTTCAAAATCTACGGAACCAAAAATTAATCAACCGCTTCGGCGGCCATATTTGGCAAAAAAACACCCACTCTTCTAAAACTTCCGTCAACCTTACATTTTACATTTTAATTTGACAAATTGAAATAAAAAAAAACCATTCGTCCAAAAAATTTTTAATTATAAAAAACCAAAACTCACAATCAAGACCTAGTGCGGCCACGTTTGACCAAAAATCTTCTCAAGAACGAATTAATTATATCCGTAAAAAAAATTCAATTGCAAAAATATTCGCACAAATTATACTCAAAAACTATCGAAGCCAAATTCATACGTGCGATCCGTCCGACATTTTGGCAAAAAGACCCAACTCAACGCTCTTTTTTATTAAGTTTACGTTTCTAAAATTTTAGAACTAAAATATTTTTAAATCATCACAAATAAAATTCACAATAAGTAAAATACCGCAAGCGTTTCCACCAAACGATAAACTAGGGCCGGGATTATAAACGACAAATAACTAATTTACTTGTGAGATTGTCAAATAAGTAAATTTACTTGCTAGATTAGGTATTATAAAGTACGAATAGTTTACTTTCGAACTAAATCTAGCAACTAATTTAACCTCTCGATTTTGTTCAACTAAATATATACTTGTGAAGTAAATTGACAGGTCAAATGATTTGTGAGGTTATTCGTTTTAAATGAAAGGTATCCCATAAAAAGTGCAAGTACGCCCAACTAGTGGGCGCTAGTTGTGAACTTACACATAGCCTATAGCGGTTGATTGGTTGATACCATTCTTCAATATAATCATAACCATGAAATTTAAAAATTAGTTCTAACGTATCATAAAATCTTGAGCACCATAACCAAGACATCTAGTATCAAATCGTCTAAACATAATAGGAAAGTAAATATTAAGTTAGTTATTTACTTGGTTAGTTTCCTTTATAGTACTCAAATTTTATTTCGTAAATTTTAGCAGTCAAGTATATTTACTTTGAAACTAACTAACTTGTGATTTATTTATGCTTTATAATACCGGCCCCTAGACTGAAAAATAGAAAGAATTGGTTTAAATATCGTCCGAATTGTAATATAAAAAAAGCAGAGAGGCGGTATTTCAAAACACTCCCTATTTTGAAAAAGGAATTTTTAGAAGTGTTTTATTAGGGTGGGGTGTGAAGAATATTAATTAAGTTAAGAGAAGGTATATGTAAATACAAACATGGAGGTTTATTATTTATTAAAAATGTTAAATAGAGGTGCGTTCCTTAGGTTATATTGACTGCTTAATAAAAAAAGAACGAATATTTTAATATACTTTAATATTGATAAATTTAACGTAAATAAGTTCAGCACTTGGTTTAGTGAGCGGTGTCGCCCATAGCTGATTGTTAGCTGCTAAGTTACTTATTATAAATTTATTTTAAATAAGAATCCGTTAAGTATAACCAAATTTAACTTTAAAAACAAATATCTGCGTCTTTCTAAGTCTCTAATTTTCGAGTTGAAGGCGTTCAGAGAATTTTTAATTTTATAAACTCTTCAGAGAACCGTATCTTACTGGATTAATAATTTTTGAGTTGGGACTGCTTCAGGGATATATTTAATGACAACAGTAACTCAAAGATTCTCAAAAACTCAACGAAGATGTTTTATTTAGAATACAATTTATGTCTAAAAATTCTTGTATAAAATGAAAACCGCCAATCCAATACACATATTCAATTTTTGACTATTTCTACCCAAATTTTTAGATGGTCCATTAACTTTAATGTTTATATAATATGCAATTTACGTCATTTGCTACCATAATAGCATTGGAAAAATTTTCAATATCTTTCATAATTAGAGTTAACCATATTATGTAAACAGCCAATACGGTATTCGCATTATATTTGTACGAAATGTAATCTTTTTCTTAAAAATTTTTGAACGATTCTTAAAATTTAAAGTTTACGTTTGTAATTTACGTCCGCAACTACCAAAATTGATTAGACAATTTTTAAATTCGTAAACAAAAATAATTCCTTTCGAGGCTTTCTCAGGAATTTTTGCATCCAGCTGATCCAAGAGGTTACAATAAAGTTCAGAGTTGATTGTTTTATCTTTTTGAAGATAATTAATAAACTAAACATTTTTGTAATTCCAAGAAACTGTTGCCATGTCCTTTCCTGTAGATGGAATCGTCTTTGCCTTCTTTTGTGTACTTCCACCAGATTTTATCCATTTTTTTGACTATTCTTTTTGCTCTGCTGTTTAGTGGCGGATCTTAAATTCCATCAACAGTTATAAACCGATGCTTGAAATTCATTTTATTTTTCTGAAAATGATCTAAACATACTTGAGAAATACGCGGTACCCATCTTACAGAATTTCTGTTAGTGTTAAAACATTTAAAATCAAAGAATTTAATCACTACACAATATTCAATATTTTCCATTTTATAAAAATCGATGACATTTCAATATTAAACAGCTGCTACTATTCGAAAAAGTTGGTAGATCAAAATAGCATTTTCATGTGTTTATATAAAGAATGGAACTTTTCAGACTGCCTTATCATTAATAAATATATCAATAAAGGTGATTTTAATAACAACTTTTTCGTCGAAGAATAAGGATAATAAGGACAGAAAGTATATTATTTTATTCTTTTATAAAATTTTATATATTATATAGATATTTTATTCTGGTAGTTAAATCGTCACTTTTGGCAAACCTGTGGTGGAAGTAAAACACAACTTTATACACCAGAAGCGGATAAAAGAATTTACGTAAACTTTCAGCTAAACTGATAAAAAGTCGGAGATAAGTATTACTTTATGAGTTGGTAGTTTACAGCAACATAATATTTATATAGTGCCTGTTTACAGTGATCGTTAAGAAAATGTGAACATCACAGACAAGTCAATATGATTTTATCATACACGTTAAACTTTTCAGCTATTTTACTAGGTATTTATGTACGTAATCATGAAATTAAATTGTCATGAGATCTTTTTAAAAAATTGCGACCGCAGAAATTAAGAAAAAAAAACCTTAAAATAATTATCGTTGGGTGGTCTAATAAGAAAAACAATCGGAACTGAAAGGCAGTAAGACGCATGAAAGTTAACAGCAGCTTCCTTTTTTATTTCATTACTAAAGATTCTTTTATGTGTACATCCAGGTCTTAATAAGAAGACTTAATTGTGTTACTTTTATTTTTAACGATAGAACAGTGGGAACTTCAATAATCTGCAGCAACAAAATAACATTACGTATTAAATAAGCAATTAAAAACATCTAAAGCCAACCCTGTTTTAATACTCACTTGGGGAGTAAATTAAATTAATCGTAGGTAAAAACAGCACTTGAAACTTTTAACGAAAGGGAATTGTTCGTGAAAAGATCATAATAAATTATTTTTGCTTCAACTAACAAAGCAATGTAGGTAATCTCTTTTTAATCTTGCAATTAATAATTTGATATGTTTAATTCACAAAACTATAGACTGAATTTTTGAACAGCAATGCTTAATGTCCACAAATTTAAATTACTCCTACATTGGCTACAATGATCCATTTCCGTCATTAAAACATTGATATAAAATGATTAAAAAATTTTTAAATAATTTGGTTAGTGTTTAACAGTAAATATTATATAAAATTCTTAATGGGGGATTGTGGTTTACATAAAAAGAAATTTTTTACTCAAATGAAAATAAAAATGTAAATAAATTAACAGTAAATATTGTGGTGTTTCAAAATGATTGGGACTCACCCTATGCATTTTGGTGAAATTTTGGCTTTAATAATTAAGTTGTAACATTGTAGGATTTGCTAGGTGGGGATCAATCAGACGAAATTCGGGAGGCTTTTTTGGCCAACTATGGCCGACAGCGGGTGCAAAATTTTGTAAGCCCGTTGAGTTTTAATTTTTGATATGAGATTTTGTTATTTTAAAATTGTGAGTAGTATTTTGATTTGATTTGAATAAATTGATTTGATGCGAATGCATTATTGCGCTATTTTGGAAGTATTATTTTTGAAATTTGGATAATTTTATATTGAGTGGCTACTGAGCGGTAGATTGGATTTGTTGATAAATTAGAAGAAGAAAAGTTGAAATTAAAAATTGGATTTGAGTTGTTTAAAATTGGAAAGTTTAAAATTTGCATTCGTAGGAACGAATGGTGCTATTGATAAGTAGTCGATTTGGATAAGAGAAATCAAACTTCGTTCCCTTTAAATAAAATTAAAATTTTATTTAACATTTGTATTACATTGAATTTAAATTGCATTTTGCATTGTGAATTGGTTATTTTTGGAGGAGCATTTTTCTTCCGTCGTTAATGAAGGCTTACATGTGAACTCACCCCTGACGATACTTGCTCGAAGACTGAGAAAGCTAGCCGTGGTAATTTTTCAAGTTTGTGATAAAATTAATATTTAAAAAATTTCATATCATCTCAATATATTATATGATTCTTAAGGGGTGATTACGGTTTATATAAAAAAGAATTTTTTTACTCAATTGAAAATAAATATTAAAATGGATATTTTTGCAATCAACTTATTAATATATTATTTAATCTACATTTTAAAAATAAAAATGTATATGAAAAGTGGAACTTTACATTCAGAATTACATTCTTTGGAGCAGTTTGGGCAAATAATGCCTGCACTGTGTACTCGAAGGCATCTTATGATCCGAATCAAACGAATAAATACATTCATAAATAAAATTAAAATACTTAAAGAATGATCCTAAATTTAATGCAAAAATGAAGTGTACACAAAAATGAAAAACGTGTGAAATTTAATCATACTAGATAATTTTAAACATTTTAGAATTTCATAGCGAGATTTAGATTTAATCAGGAACCAAAAAAAAGGCAAAAAAATTTCACCTTAATTGATGCAATTAATAATTTCGAAAAAACGATATAAAATTTAATTTTTGAATGATCTGTTTTATAATAGAGCAGATTTATTATTCCACGATTGCAAAAAAAGTCTTTTGTCTCTTTAAATTAATCTTCTAGTTCAGTTTTGCCTTACACAAAATAATCATGGAAAAGAAATATTTTTAAACTCGAAAAACCGACATCTCCCCTTAAAGAATTGAAGCTCAACCACTTGATGCTTTTTCGTGTATTTTATTTAGAAAATGTTATTATCTTTTTCATGCTTTTAGGTTCTTTTATTTTTTCTTATATGTTTACATACTAAACTTATAGTTAAGCTACTTTAGTTTACTAAGTTATTATGTTGCACTAAATATTTTACGTTTAATTACTTACATCTCTTGAGTTTGAAAACGGCGCTATCTTCATTAGTATTCTACCAACCATAGTTTTCGTTCAAGTATCTGCTGCAACGTTTCGCTTTAACTCTCATAACAAACTCTCTCTTCAGCTGGGAGAGCTTTCAAGATTACCTCACGGGGGCTTTTGATCTACTTTGCGTTAACTCTTTGCTCTAACAACTAATGTGATTAACAACAGCTTTACTTAATGTGTGACATAAAAACTTCCTATCTACTTTTTTCATTTAGAGTAGTGCAAGATTATACTTAATCGATTTTAAGTTCTGAAAAGTAAACAAGCACTGGGTATGCTATTACTGAACTAAACTAACATATTTAAACTTTATTTTATGTTTAGTTCATTTAAATGGTAAATGAAAAACTACAACACTCAATGAATAAAATTATTTTATTAACAAAGTAAAATAATTTGCTTCCTTTTATCATAAATACTTTATTATAGCAGTAAAAGCAATCTGCTGATAAAGTAAGCAAGAAATTTTTTGTTGTGATTACAAAATATTTGTCGGGACAACAAACAATTTTTCTGAGTGTAACTAGTTGTGTCATTAGCTTTAATTTTTTATTTTAAAATTTAGTACAGTATCCGGACGTTTTTGATCTAAAGCTACTATGGGAATTCTGCCAAACCTAATGTAAGCTGCCACATATTTTCCTCCAATTGGTCATTGATCATTTTCTCTCTGCCATACAAATAATCTATTTCTAAATAGAACTTCTAGTTTAAATAGCCATTACATCCTAGATCAACGTAGTTTCGCTTTTTGTACAATTTGTCAGACCGAAAATAATACTTTGCGGTCTCAGGTTAGAAAAACATGTAACCTGCTTATTTTCGAAACATATTTATTTAGGTTACTATTTTCTGTTACTTTTATTCCGGTTACATTTCATTTTTTTTTCTCTTAATTTTATAAGGTTTTTTTAGAGATAAAGCTGCATACGTAGTTCGCGCCGAAACAATTTTCTGTGATTATTTGTTCTGCTAAATGCTTACTCATTGCGTAAGCATGTTTTAGTCGCTCTCTAGAAAATCACTATTTGATGGCTACTTTAAGAAATTTAAGTCATTCTACTCATTTTTAGCTATAGTTAATAGCTATTAAAACCAAGAAGAGAGTGCGGAGTACTCACACTGTATTCACTAAAAATATACTCTAAACTGGTCCTACTCGGCAGAGCGAAATACTAGGAAGAGGGACCGATCTTCCTCGATGTGCATGAAGATGTGATATTTGCAACTTTGTAATTAATTACACACTATAATTCCTAAACGATCATTAACTTAATCCTAAATACAAATATGTAAAATAACTATATAACAAATAATACTAACCAAATTAATAAATTATATTGACCATTTAAGGATAACAATGCTGGCTCAAAAATTAGTTGCTTTAATGATAAATTAAAATTGAAAAAGGCAATGCCCCATCGCTTTCTTTGTACCAGCGCGACTGGCCAAAATACTATAGAAAGAAATGTAATTTATGTAATTCAGACTCCCCTTCTTAAAAGTAAGGCTATGGTTAAGCTAATATTTACCTTCCCAGTGATAATTCCACTGGAAGCTAGTGTTTTTAATTTTTAAATATTTCACTTCTACTTCATCTAAACGAAGACTAATATAAATAAATGTTCAAAATTAGTAATAATATATTTTGAGTAACTCACACAATAAAAAATGAAATAGGTATCAAAACAATTAATTTATTATTATTATTATTATTTTGCAAAAAAGAAATATTGAGACCAGTCCACAGTTTGAAACTCGATTCTACGCGAATTTCACTGTGCCACTGTTTTTTGTAGTGTTTATATTATGTAGGGTTACTGTGTATGTTGGTTTAGTGGTAATATTACACAAAATTACTCAAACAAAACAATCGGAACACAAACTTCCCATAATATGTTTAGTGTTGTGTTTGTTTCATATTTCGTAATTGCGATTCCAAACTTATAAAACATCTGCATGTTTTTGGAACACAAAAAATGTCCAGATGGTTAAAAGTAATAAGAAAACGGTAAGTTTTATATTTATCTCAGCAAATACCTGAATGCACACTCAACACTATTGATTTTATTACGTGGTAACTGCAACTATTATAAAACTTTATTTCATAATCTTTACTATTAATGATGTAAGTTGTTGTTAGAAACACTTCTGTTGTCGCTTTATATAACCTAAAGTTTTTATAAAACTTGTAACGATCTAAAAATAATAAAACCTAACAAAATGTTAAAATAATAAATTTTAACTGTTAAGTAAATAATTACATACTACAAAGAAACATAATATTTAAAGAAACCAAAATAACAAAAGTCCACATTGAACAGGGTTGAACTTAGAAAAATTTGAATAAACAAGAAATTAAAATCTGAAAAAATTATACTATAGAAAATGATAAAAATTACTAAAATTAAAAAATCCTGTAACATAATATAAAAGCTTTTATTTCACGTTTATTTGCGATCATCAGTTATGTATAACAGTAAAAATAAAAAATAGAAAGAATTAAAAAATCCTGTAACATAATATAAAAGCTTTTATTTCACGTTTATTTGCGATGATCTGTTATGTATAACAGTAAAAATAAAAAATAAAAAGAATTAAAAAATCCTGTAACATAATATAAAAGCTTTTATTTCACGTTTATTTGCGATCATCAGTTATGTATAACAGTAAAAATAAAAAATAAAAAGAACTAAAAGCAAATATACCAAAGCAAAATTGAAAAAAATTTTTAAAATTAATAAATTAAATAATGTGCTTACCAATAACCTAACTAAACCCACGTGATGTGTCTAAATGAAACTTTAGGTAGTAAATAAAAATGAATCCTAATCTCCTTACAAAGGAGGGGTTGAAGCGGTTTTTACATCACATACTACTAAATACCACATAATACTTAAAAAATTCTAAAAACTTTTTTAAGTCATTTTCTATTTTGCAACGATCTTTTCATCACCTAAAGTAATAATAATTTAAATCATAAAACTACTGTTAAATTAATTCGTACAGTAGTTACAGTAGGTCATATTGAGCCAAAATTATAAACTAAAAGTTACCTTTTCATGATATTTGTAAGAAAATCTTTGTACGTTATAACATTTTGCATGTTACAAGCATCAATTTTAATGTTAAAAATATTGTTTCAGCCTTCAACGTTGAGAATAATTTGGGTAAGTTTTTCAGAGTTTTAGTAATTTTTACAATAGAAAAATAACTTAAAAAATGATTTTTTAAGTATATAGTGTGGTTGTTAGTAGTATGTAATATTCCAGTTTTAAAAAATTTTTATCATATTTTTATAACGTAATTTTTTCAAACAATTTTTAGTCAGATTTCAAGATTTTTTGTCATTTTTCTTTTTTATTTTTCTTGTTGATTCAAATATTCTATCTCCAAACCTGTTAAATGTAAATTATTTTCGTTTTTATTGTTTTTAAATATTATTTTTCTAAGTATGCATTCTTTACTTAACAGTTAAAATTCATTATTTTAATATCTTGTTTAGTTTGTTTATTATAGTAATTTTTGTTTTTGAGTATTAAAACAAATATGAAATAGTATATTAAACAACAAGTTTAGAAAAGTTAAGTTTTACTAAACGAATATAGCTTTTAAGTATGAGTGAGCACAGCGAGCGAGTAACTTAAAAGCTATATGAGTTTAGTAAAACTACTTTTCTTACGAGGTTTGTTTATACAATTTTTTCGTATTTTGTGAAAATCTAATCTAAAATATTAATTTAGACGTTTATGAGTAAATTTTTTTAGCGCGCGATCGTTCTAAATTTTTTCGTATGCCTTCCTACCGATAATTCACGAGGGGTGAGTACAAGGCGAGGGGGGCCAATTTTTTACTCAGTTTTTCGATATCTAGCGCCGTTCTTGAGTTATTGCTAATTCAAAAAGTTTCTAAATAGATATTTGTGTAAAATTTTCGTAATCTAGTAACCAGACACGGCTTTGTTTATTTACATAACAACAGTTAATTTTTATTTTTTGATTCGAATTTTGTGTAAGTTACATAATAATTATAAAAATGAGATTGTTAAGTTTTCTAGTTTAAATAATAATTTTGTGCTTTTAATATACATAAATGTATAAGAATAATTCCGATTTTTAAATAAACAATCTTCTATCCAATAGTTTTTTATTGACAGTGACATTACTATACAATAAAGTGACATATCTATGTGCTAAAGTGCCACATTATTAAATGATTTTGAATTTAATAAAACAGCACATTATTAGTCAAAATGCGAAAAAATTGTTTTGTCATCCAAAAAGTACTAATCAGTATACTAATGTTCTGTGTTATTCTAGTATGTAATTAAAGAATAACATACGAGCCACTAAGAGTACATTATCTCCGAATAAAACTTTTTTTTTCTGAAAATTTAAGAAAACGATTCTTAATTTATTTAATGTTGACGATTGATTAAAAATTACATTTTTATTACAATTTTTATAAAATTGATGATGTGACTTGAACTTGAGCTTTTAATTAAGTTGTTTTAGTCAAAATGTAATATAAAAAGCTAAAATAAAAGTACGTATTGCGGTGTTAAAATAGGAGATCGTAAAACTAAAATTCGTTCTTGAATGTAAAGTACCTTATTTGGTGTTAAATTTGAAATTATTAGAAAAATTTTCAATACTAGTGTTATAGGATATGAATAATTTATGTACATTTATTGAATACTTCTATAGGTATTGCAAAAATTTCAATTTTAAGTATCGTGTATGAATCACATCAAAATGAAGCACTAGATGATCGAAAATGGCGTTATATGTTTAAGTGGGTTGTAATAAAAATCTTAGTTTGACCGTAAAAAAAGAAAACTATTCTGAAGCCACTTTTACAACCATATAATTGCGTCAACCGCTTGTTTGTTCAGAATTTTACTGAATCGAATAATAAAAGTTTGCAATCCCGAAGATAATAATTTAATTATGGTTTTATGCCATTTGATTTTTATCACTTTAATCGAAATCGTTATCGTGTTATTCGATGGCGCTCTCAATAGTGAGCGCCCGGGTTAGGGGTTTATGATTTTATTTAGATGGTTAAATATTCAATCTATCATAACGGGAAAAATTTATCGTTAGTGCACTTTTCCAATAAATAATAATATTATATTGTTGAATTTAAGTTCAAACTGTCACTCTGGAAGTATTTTATCGGATGCCAATAACCCAATACCACCTTATAATATTTCTACCCCAATAATTATTTGGAATAACCCATAAAGAAATATTCAAAAATATGTAATGAAATCAGAACTGCAAATTGAATTTTTAGCTTATTTATCGAGAAAAACGTGTTGAAAATTGCGAATGTGATATATAAAAGTTAAACTGTAACAGAGGGGTCTTACGGGGTTGTATATTTTTTATAATATAAACGTAAGCAAACTTAATTTATTGTAGCATAAATCAAATTTTGTGTAATTTAAATTTTTTTAAACTTTCAGATACAAAGCTTATCGCAAGTTGACGTATTTTGTGTCATTAATTCCTTGCGCTTTGCTTTCCTTTATAATAAATCTGTACATACCATCAGTGGCGTAACAAGCCAGCTTCACCATAAGCAAATCATATACTAAATTAAACAGAAAATTAATAAATCAGTTGGTATAATTTACATCGATAATAAAAACAGGAAATATTTTGTGTTTTCATACCAAGTAAATATAACTGTAGTTAATAAATTGCCTTAGGTGGGTGCTAGTGGACATTATTAAACTTCAAATATCTATAACTTCAAAGTTTCATATAACTAACGGTATAGTATCTACCTACACATTTTATCAAATCTAACTTGTTCAAATAATAAAGTTATCCGTAATAAATGAATAACTTCTATTATTTTAAAATGGAAATTAGAAGACTTTCGGCTTATATTCAGCACTAATATATTTCAGCAGCAGTATAAATATTGTGAAACATCTGTATATATTGCTGTGATATTCATAAATAATTTCAGGGTTTACTCAAATTACAATAACCTTCAAATTTATTTAAATTTCCAATCAAAACCAATTTTCAAGAAAATATTCAATACAAAATTTAACTTAGAATTAATAAGTTTGTAAAAACTAAAATATTTGTAGTTCATATAAAATTAAATTGTCGAATATTGTTTTTCAACTCAAATTTTTATTTTATTCCCAACTCAAGAATTTAATAAATATTATTTATATTTATATTTATTTAATATATTTTTTATATTATACAATAAATATTTTTAAAAATCAAGTAAAAAGCTACAAAATTACCAAACTGGCAACAATTTCTCTATGCTATACATCGAATTTATAAAAATAACATTATTTATTTTTAAATCTTAAAATGGCATAAATATTATAGATCTTCTCATTTTTTACAAACAACAACATATTTAACGAAAACAAATTCAGTCAACTTGATTTTAATTTTCATTAATTTTTAAATAACAAAGTATTTTATTTTTAATTGCTTTTATTAATTTACAATCATTCCAAAATAAATATTATCTCTGACGTATTATTAAAATAAATAAATAATAAAATAAATAAAATTTTTAATTTCTCCATGGCGATGAACTACATTAGCGCCGGTCGTGAATAGATTAACGAGCTTTTAATTTGAAAGTGTTCAAAGAACGGGCTTAACCACAAGTACAATATAAAATTCAAAATTTTAAGAAGAAAAAAGTATTTGTCGTAAACTTTTTATTATAAAATCAGGGTTGGCTTAACAAAAATTTATATTTCGTATGAAACATAAACATTAAATAAAAGCAAAGCGAAATGAAACGAAACACAAGGTTTAAGTACATTTAGCTGAAGTTGCTTAAGTGCGCACTAAAAACGTAATGGAACCGATTCAAATGTGTTATAAAAAATAACAATGCAAGATAAAATTATAGGGTTTGTGACATTTTAAATATAAAAGAGTTTTATACAACAAGTATAAACTCTAGTTATATTTTAATATAAAGATGTTTTTTTTTTATTAAAGTTTTATGAAAATGGACGAAAAGGTTTACTTGTGCTTACATTCAGAATACAAATACAGAATTATTGTTTATTTCATTTCCAACCAGAAAACCATACATTGATAATAAAGCGAAATTTATAGTGAGCTTTTTTAAAATATTATTTGAAGTAAAATTGGAAGGAATTTAGCAATTAGAGAAAAATTAAAAAACAGAAAATAACGTAAAAACTAATAAAGAAAATCAATGATAATAAATTAAATATTAAATAATAAACAGATTAAATGAAATTAATAAAAAATGAAAAATATAATCAAATCATAGGAAAGTTTTAAATATTAATATTATTAGGAGATATTTGAGATGGAATGCAGGGCTGTATCTGCTATACAGCAACAGCGGTAAATGTTTGCACGAATCCATTTTAAGGTTTATAAAATTGAAAAAAGAAGAAAAACTGGGCTCTTGTAGTTTTTAAAATCGTCAATTAAAAATTCTCAACTTTTCTTTGTAATCTGTGGTCTTGCAAGCGCACATGGTCTTTTGCATCTGGCAACGCCTAGTTAAACAAATTTGCTGCGACGTAATTTTAACAAATAACCAAATATATTATCACAAATTCTTCCAATTTTTATGTACTAAACACCCACTTCACCACAATTAAAACAAACAAAATCAATTTTCATTTTAAATCAACTTACTTTTGTTTTATTAACAATCAAAATTAATATATTTAAATTTTTACTGCGGGAATGATGTTCGTCCGCTAGTCTACTCGACGTGAAGGCGTCAGAGCCCAAGTCTCTATTCAAACCTCTCTCTTTTTTATATTTCTCCTACCTTATTTACAGCTAATTATTTAACAAATATTTTTATTCACCATATGATACAAATAAACAAATAATAAAACAAATTTAAACTTTAAAATTATTTTACAAAACAATAAAATTAAAGTTTTTTTATGGTTTTCGAAACACGACAATATGTAGAACTCAAATCGGTGTAGAAAGTGAGCTATTACGTAACAGTTAGATAAATATAAATATTTTATTGCTTAGTCTAACAATGCTGTTATAATATTATCGCATATTCTCTTCTTTTATCTTAAGTAGACTTAGGACATATTTTGACTTGTCTTTGGAAATTTACATTACAAGTTTGTCGACAGAAAGCGTATAATTTTTCTATATGAAATAATATACCTTTAGGTAAGAGCAAAACTTTTGCAATTCCTTGTTCAGCTCTCGCTAAGTACTGCAGACAAAATAATCGACCCAGCTTCCGGCTTTATTTTCTAAGCCATTAATTCGACAACTTGATTGGAATTGATTTGACTTTTACACCTGACATATTAATATTTTATGAAAAAGTATTTCAGCTTGTGACAATGCTGAATTGCATTAACCTCACTATTATTCATATAGCGCTCTCTACGAATGAAATTGTAGAGTCACCAATCAAAGTTCTCGATTACATGACGTTGCACTTATTTCCGTGCATTACATCAGACGAATATCGATGTCCCGCTGCATACCAAACAGGAGCTTCAAGATTTAACAAAAATTGAAGTTTCATGTAATCGCTCCAGGCTGCATAGCTTTTATGGAATTTAACTATTATTTAATTTTATACCTAAACGCCTAAATAGAATATTATGCTTATTTGATATGTTAAAAACAATCTCTTAAGCTCTCTACATCAGACTCAACTGGAAAATTACTAAATTTATTGAATTAGGTCTCTAAAATCACAAAGCCATGGATTAACCGTCCCCTACGCATTTTACATACACACAGCTTCCTGGGATCCTTAATTTCTTTTTAAATTTTTCCAAAAAAAAAAAACAGTTGAAAATACTATGTTGTTTTTCTTTATTTCCTAATTTTTTTATATTGTCTTTTTTAATGCATTGGGAGGGTTGTATTAATAAAGTTTCGAAACAAGTAAAATTCTGTTACCGAGAAACTAAACACAAATTTGGGTTCTTTCAAATGCAATATCTTAAAAAATATTCAAACTTCAATATATTATTATTTTTTATTTTATGCGGAACTTTGTTCTCTATCTTTTAAGTTATATTTATTTTACACCTCATATACACTGAAATTGAGTTATTTGTAAAAATATAAAATAGCTAAAAAAGATAGACACCGGATAGTCAGAGCCCTATTAGGGATAGACGGTTGCTTTATGCCGCGATCTATAGAGAAATAAGTCTGAGAAAAATTATACATCAAAAACCGAAAATTACAGTGTTTTGTGTATAGAATTTTTTTTTAGCCATATGATGAATAGGAAGCTGTTAACTTACGACTTTTTTAATTTATTAATGCTACTCATTACGTTTTTCATGTTGCACGACGACGAACATAAAAAGGACAAGAGTCCTTTGTTTTCGATCTGTCCTACTTTTAATCCTCTCCCCCCTAACTTATGAACTGTAGCTACCTTTTTCAAAAATAACTATAAGTAATGGACATTAATTATAATTTTCTTGAAGTAGGGCAACCCGTAAATCATGAAAATAAGAATATATGGCTTTGGGAAATAAAATTGTTTTAAAAGCCATTTAAATAAATTTTAAAACAATTGAAGTATGTTGTCAACACAGATGACACAAATACTGAACATACGGAAAACTTTTTAAAGTTTGTGAAGTTCACAGAACAAATTTTAAACATTTCACTGCTATTATCTAACTTCAAAGTCTTCAACCCAAAAAGTAAACGATTTTAGTGGAATGCATTTCTTATATGCAGTTTATTTAAAACAAGTTACTCTTCTTTTCAACGAGATTGTTAAAAACATTTCAAGTTATATTTATTGCGTCAATATTTTTAAAGATTTCTAGTAACTATTTTAAATGCATGATCAGTATTTTAAATACTACATGAAAAATATTTATAATAAAACATCAGCAAACACATTTTCTTGGTCTAAGAGCCAAATAAGCCCATTTAAAAACATTAATGGAAAATATAACAGTTCAATGGGAAGTCTTCATTATATTGCAATGCCCCAGCTATTAAACTTTATAAAATTTTATCTTATCCAAAAATATTCTCGCTGAGGTATCATCCATTATTTTTTGGAACTGCTATGAGACTCTTCTAATTCAAATTATAAGTTTTAAATGTATTTTTTTTGTTTAATTTTTAAAATATAATTTTTCGGAACATTTTAATTTTGTTCCAAATTTTAATTTTCATCCAAATGTGTTGAATAAAATGTTAATGTTAAACTTTTACCTTGTGTGGCGTCGAAACTGCACGTGCGTCCTGCAGCTGGCTTCCCCGGTCAAACAAATTTTGTAGCGAATCAATTTCAATTTTACTAAAATTCTTCTAAATTCCAAAATTACCTCACCAATTAAAACAACTTTTCTTTTTTTTTTTATTTTTATTAAAATCAAAATTACCTTTTATTTAGAACAAACAAAAATCAAAAATTATAACTTAGCGGGAAATGAACACTCCCACCGCCTTAGGAGGCTCACTAGCCTCTTCTTTTTCTAACCTCGTTGAAGCCACTCTCCTCACTTTGCTCATTACCAACACAAAATTTACAAATAAAACTCTATGTACCGTATGTTTATAAATAAATAATTAACATTACAAACAATACAAATTTTTAATTTAAAAATGATAAAATAATGATTTTAACGTTTTAAAACCCGACAATATATTCATTTAATATTTAGTAAATGCAGAATTAAAATCTGACAAGGTAAGAGGGTAGTAGCAAAACAGTATTAATATTTTCAGTAATTTATGATCTAACTTATGATTTTCTGATCTAACTATAGGTACTGACTTGTAAGCAGGTAATATAAGGTAATACTTATTGTTGCTTGAATAAGTTTGATTAATATTCCCTATTCAAAAACATATTGTAATGCTATTTTCGTAGAAATTTTCCACACACTTTATTTACTCGGGTTACTCTGGATTGCGGGAGCAATTGACAATTTTCAAGGGTCGAGGATTCTTGCGTTTTCAAAATTAAAATAAAAAGAAATCTTTCCAATTTAAAACAAATAATTTCTTCGAAAATCAAATCCAATTCAGAATAATACTGGCCAATCTAATAAATTTAATGAATTCTCCAAAAATAATCTTCTCCAAAAGTAAATTAATAAATCGCAAATCCAATGTAAAATTAAAATATTTTTAATGTCAAATAAAATTTTAATTTTATTCGAAAGGAACACAGTTTGATTTCGTGCCTTATCCAAATCGTCGGCTTATCAATTGCACCATTCGTTCGAACAAATACAATTTTAAATTTTCCAATTTTAAATCCAAATCGAAAATTATAGTTTTAACCGCTTCTTTTCCAATTAAACCAAATCAATCCAAATTACCAATTCAGTAGCAACGTATCAAAAATCATCCAAATATTATCCAAATATCAAAACTTATCATTCAAAAATTGCGCAGTAAATGCATTCGCATCAAAATCACTTTATTCAAATCAAAAACAATAACTCACAATTTCAAAAAAAATCACAAATCTTAAAAATAAATCACAGAGCCAAAATCATCGACCAGCTTGGTCGGCCATCTTGGCGAAAAAGCAAAAATTTAACGAGCCAAAAGTCGGCGCTGTCACTCGCGCGGCGACCTGTTGGCAAAAGCTAATCTCCCGGTCGGTTCGCTCCCCACCTGTCTAATTTTCGCAGTCTTGCAACTCAAAACCATTTACAAACAAAATTTTCATCAAAATGTACAGGGTAGGTCGCAACCATTTTGAAACACGACAATATAAACTACATCTAAAATATTTCTTGTCCCTAATGGTAAAAATCAAATAAATCATAAAACTTGCTAAACGGTGACATAATAGCACTGACTGGTTAGTTCATTCCGTAATTGGCGCGGTATCAAAGTACGTAAAAAATCTTGTGTCTCTGGTTAACCTAACCTTACCAGGAAGATTATTTCCAAAAGATCTGGACAAAGTATGTTACCATGTATTAATTTTGTAACATACAAGCCGTTCAAGTCTGTACTTTATTACCTATAATAAAACCTGGATACTCCTTCGTACTAAATTCTAACCAGTCGTCGCCATAGTTTAGAACAAAACTCATGTGTTGGATGTTTTTGAGACTTAACCGAGTGGTTAGAAAATGCGGTATTAACCACAGTCTCCACAAGTTTAATTCTTGCAACGGGCAGGGAAACAACTAATCCACCCAAGGCTCTCGTTCTAATTATTTTGGTCATTGCAAAACCCTGCCAGTAGTACTCTATTAACCAATTTATTATTAGTATTATTATTTTGGTATTATTGCTAAACGGGTTGTGGTTCAAAGCCTACTTACACTGAAGCTCTACGTTTATTGTACTCAGCGTTCTAAGTATTACTCCAACAGCTTTGTTTTCTCAGCAAAGTTGAGTACGTAGTTGATGGGTGCTTGGAAGATCTCCTTGTTGTCAAATATAGAAAATCTAAGCGCCTTAGACTTTTTGAGACTAGAACTAGATATACTGAGATGACCCAAGCTATGTATACAAATTTATTAAATTTTTCTCAATCTAAAATATCTCGCCAGGATACATTCATTATTTAATAACAAGAGACTCTTCAAATTGTAATTTTAAATTTTTATTCAATTGTCAATTAAAATGCTCAACTTTTATCTTGCAATGTGGTATTGAACTTATAACTTGCACCTGCACGCTCCGCATGTGGCTTCAGCTCGTCGGTCTAATAAATTTGTTTGTGCATTTCATGCACTCAACGACCAAAATTATCACAATTTGCACTTCTCCAATAAATTAAAATAAAAACATGAACTCAACTTAACTTATTTTTTTATTAATATTCAAACAATTAAAAATTTAAATTTTTATTGCGAGAATGATGTTCATCCGCTGGTCTTATTGACGCCACCGAGTCTCTCGTACCTCTACCTCTGTGTTGGACAACCTTCAAGCCCTACTCTATTTACGCTTCCCTCCTTCTTTACAATTAAAATTTTTATTTACAGTATGCTTATAAATATTAAAACAGAACTTTAAAATAAATTTTACAAATAAATAAATTAATGGTTTTATGGTTTCAAAGCACGACAATACACATAGTATGAGATGGAAAGTCATTTCCACCTTCTCACACATTCTACATGTAGAATTTTTTGCTATCCACATATTCTTGAGGTGTTTGTTTAGACAGAAGTGTCTTGTTAATAGTCCTATTGTCATCCTCAAGTTAAGTCAAGCTTGTATTCTTTCAGTTGGTGTCGATTACAAGTTTTAAGTATTATACAAATCTTTTTTTTGACTTATCTTATCCACGTCTTACGATTTAGATTCAGCAAAGAATACTCTTACAGTGAGATTATCAGAAAAATAAGCCAGGCAACCCAACGATTAACCGACAATATTTTTTTCAAATCCTTACAGTATTACATAATTGGCTTTAGGTTAAAACGGCTGCCATCCTTCAGTTTTGACAAAATATTATCATCAGTTTAATAGACGATCAAAACAAAGTTAAGCTAGTTTGGGTCTCCTAATAATAATATCGCAAGATATATCTAAAGTTTAATCTCTTAGTGCTCTACTTGTAAATTTAAACTCTAGATTAAAATGGTTACTTAACGCTTGGATTTACACTATTGGAACTAGTAAACCCATTCGTGGTTTTGGTGAAATCGAGTAAACAATCAACATGCTTAGACACTTTAGTATGTACGACTGTTCTTCTCGCTGTAAAGTTCAAACCATACATCAGTTTTAGCATGATCGTAGCTTGCAGACGCTTAAATTCCAAAGGCATCCGGTTGTGTTAAAACCTAATATCGCTTTTTGTACTACTCGGGAGTGCCAGGAAGGTTTCATCTCTCCTTCATTAGAAGACGATTTTTAATCTCTCGTCAGTTACCGGTGTTTGCTTAAATTTCTTCACGTTTGACATTCAGAGCAGGCCATTGCAATGTCATTACTATAGACATTATAGATTCGATCCCCGACTTCGTGCCAGTGCTTTAGTAACCGTAAAGGTTTTTCTTTCGTAGTTTCTTTTAATTGTAAAGATTTCTCCATCTGCAAATGTGTTTAATTGTACCATAAAATTTTAATTTGAGAGAATCTCGTTAATTTATCATGCGCGCTCAAGTTTGAAAAATATTTAAAATGTACTTTTATAAGAGTTTAAAAAGATTAGCAAACCTAGCAAGCATTGAAAAGTTCAAAACCGAACGGTTTAAATTAGAAGCTTGGAAATTAACTTGAAAATTGTTAAAAGATTTGCAGTGCGTCGAGGTTTGATAAAGTTCATGCTTTGGAATTTATTTATGAGATCAAATATAAGATGCAATAAATAATTAAGTATCATATTCCTATATATAGCATGCAATTATTGCACTCAGTGTACTATAGGTCAAAGCGATCTTATTGTTTAATCACAAACAATTTTAATTTATACATAATATACTGTCGTGTTTCGAAAACCAAAACAATATTAATTTCATTTATTTTGTAAATTATTTTAAGGTTCAATTTTTTTATTATTTATTTATTTACAATATTGTATATAAAAATGTTAGTTAAAATTTTGCTATGTAAATAAGGTGGGAGAAAGATAAAAAAAGAGAGTGGGACTTGAAAGTTAAAAGTAGAAGACTTGGGCTGACTTCTTCGCGTCGAGTAGACGAGCGGACGAACATCATTCCCGCAATGAAAATTAAAATTGTTAATGTGTTTTTTTTTTAAATTAATAAATAACTTAAGTTGAGTTGATGTTGTTTGTTTTAATTATGGTGAAGTGAGTGTTGAGAACATAAAAATTGGAAGAAATTGTGATAATTTCGTCGATGCATTAAAATTACATCGCAACAAATTTGTTTAATCAGGCGTGGCCAGATGCAAAAGACCATATGCGATTACAAGACCACATTACAAGATAAAGGCTGCATATTTTGAATTAAATATTTCACAAAAATTGACAATTTACTATTAAAGAAATAAATTTGAAGAAGAGCTGATAGCTAAAATAATGGATGTACACCCAGCTAAGAGTAATTTTGGGATTAAGCAAATTTTATAGATTTGCATAGCTCGGTTCATCTCAATACAGATATTCTATGGTTTAAATTTTTTGTTCAACTATTTCAGCTTTCTTTTGCATTTTTAAGTGAATAAATGAATTTTACTAATGAAGCAGTTTATAAATCTTTTTTTTTGTCATTTTAATATAAGTAATTGTAATTGAAATAAAACCTGAAATGTACTATAATTCTCACTATTTTTAAAAATTCAATAATTTGTAATATTGCTTGTTGGTACTTAAAAAATTCTGTTTACTTTTTATTCCTACCATTATTTTTAGGTATCGGTTAATGAAATCTTAAATTTTACATGGACTGTATTTATACAAAATTAATGCTAATTTGTAAAAATTCTTTATGTAGGCTAGGAAAACTTTCTCATTCTAAATTTTGCTACTGTTTATTAAACTGACTGAAAGATTGCTGATTACAGTTTTACTAAAAAGTTTACACAAGCAACCTGATACAATCATAATTTTCAAACTTTGAGTTTATCTTTTTATATATTATTAACTTGAGCTGAACATTTTCTTCTAATCTCAACTCGGCTTTTTTGATTTTGTTGTTGTTTTAGATTGGAATATTTTAGAGAGATATAAAAGTTTCTTCGACTTTTTTCCTACATAAATAGTTTTATAATTTATCGTTTAAAATTGAGCCAGATGGCCCAGAAAATGATCAATAAATATAAAAACTTTGTAGTCTAAATACTATCAATCAATGATAACAAGAATGGGATAAAAATAAAATAGAAAAACATTAAGTATATTACGGCCACTGTAATCTGTATTCGCTTAATGTAAGTGGTGCCCGAGTTTAATATATTCAATTTTTATGAATAGATTTTTCCAAAACACTAAAAGGTGCTAGAAGAATAAAATTAATAAAAGTGTTTCCACTGATTATTAATATCATTAACCTAGATAAATGCTGAAGCAAAGAATTTACCCCTTAATAATTGCTGATTGTCTACAGCAGCACCCTTATCTTGCGGGTTTAGTAGAATCCTAGTGAATAAGTTGGGAGCTGAAGATTGATTACACACTCCCCTGTAGTTTACAAGATTCACCCTATCACCACATAGGAAAGTTTTGTGCTATTTTCAGTTTTCTTGATTACATTTTAGTGTTTCTAATTTATATTTTTCCCTTATCAGTATGGTAGGTTGTGAGTGATAATCATCGATTAGAAACTGGAAAATAAACTTTATTTTCAGTATTTTTCCATCTTTTATAACACAAAATTACAAAATTTTATTTTTTAAATTTTATAATTTTTTTTTGGTACTATCAAAGTTTCTCAATTTTTTTAAAATTTTTTCTTACTAATTTTTATTTCTGTGATTTTATTTTTATTTGTTTTATCCTATATAATTATATAGCACATTAGGACAGATTAAAGATTTCACCATTGTTTTTACTGCGTTTTTTCGTTAAAATCAGTGAAGTAGAAGTTAAACAAAACGGAATTTAGTGTAACCACAATTCCATTAATCATTCTAGCCTCATCTCTCCCCATGCAATTAACTCACCCTAGTACAAGTTTCCTATTACTTATCTTACTTTTTCAACTTTTTTCTCTTGATGTACATCTTTTCACATATTTTTATTAGCAGATTTTTAACATATTTACAATATACTTTCACCATAAATTTAAAATTATGAGGTTGGCGCTGATAAGTTAATAAGTTACACTACATCTTCAAATCCTATTCCTGCTCTAATTAAAACTTCAAACGCATTTTTAATGTATTTTTAGAACAAAAGTAATATACTGTATTTTTTTTTAATTTAAGATGTGAATAATGTTGAATTTAATAAATGATACCAACTATAAATAATTATACAGTATCGGAGAGTGATCTCATTTTTTTTCCCCGAATCATCCGAATCCGTGGACGATTCGTCTTTGAATGACGACGCTTGGCGACAGCGGGGCTATTTTTTGAATTCTTCAGCTTAGTTGATTTATTGTTGTTCCACTTCCGATCGGCGCCGGCGGTGGGTTATGATGAACATGAAAGCCAAATGCAAAAAAAGTGATAATACATACTATAAAAATTTAGGCAATATTCTTCCATTTGCTGAAGTTTCAGCGGAATTGTTTAATTCAAGCAAAAATATTCTGCTTCTTTATTTAAGCACAAAGTGCCTGCTTTTACGAACAGTTACTTCTGTGGTATTCTACATATTACATCTGCTGTGGTTTGCTGGGCTGGCTTCAGAAGTGCCCGCAACCCTGTATTATTGTGAATGGTTATATAATTTTTCAGATAATAAAATAGACACTGCCTTCTTGGATTGCGTCGAATATTTCTCTTCAAAATGCCTTTTGCAAACAAAAATTTAATATTATATTACTTTAGAAATATTCTAAAATTTAGAATATTTCACTTTGTATTCAAAGTTTGTAAAATTAACAGACAAGCAGAGCCAAAAAACGTACAGTACGGCACTAAAGTACTTTATTGCCGCTTATCTTTTTTTGATTATAAAGAAATTGCGTTCATAAAAAGTCACAATTTAACTTTAATAACTAATTAGCATAAAGTCAACTTTTTATGTTGTTTTGGAAAGAATATATTATTACATCACAGTAATAAGTATCTTCAAAATTATTAATATGTCAATGTCTACATAAATATTATAATACTGCTTACATAATATATGCAAATATTATCCCTGTGTGTATGATATTACAAACACACTGTTACGTGCATTACGTTTTAATATTACTTCAGTACTTACTGAAATTTATTTCATTCATTAAGAAAACAAAACACGTCTCATCTGCATCAAATTTCGACAGAACTTAGTAAATTAACATACAATGTACTTATATATTATAAACTACCTACTTGTGCTCTAATAATATTATATTTAGAAATAGGATCGATATACCACATATGCCATTATAGACTACTTTTCTCTATTCCAAATACTGTACATATAAAAAATGCCAATTATATGTATGTCTTTTTCCACATAGGAACAAGAACAATCAAGTTCCACACCGTTCAAACACTGTAAGATCATGGCGACTGACTGGCCGCCTGATTTTTTAATTAGTTACTAATTAATAATAAAAAATAAAGAGGAAAGGACGAACAGCCCAAAGACTACAAACATCAGTAATAAAAACTATAAAATATTATTTTGATAAAATATCATAAGTAGAAAATAACTTAAAAAAGTTTTAAAGAATTTTTTAAGTATTTTTGTGGTATTTAGTAGTATGTGATGTTAAAATAATCAAACCTCACAAATGTTAAAATAATAAAAATTTTTAACTGTTAAGTAAAGAATACATACTACACAGAAAACATAATATTTAAATGTGAATTATTGTCATTTTAGTGTTCTTTAAATATTATGTTTTCTGTGTAGTATGTTTTCTTCACTTATCAGTTAAAAATTTTATTATTTTAACATTTGTTAGGTTTGATTATTTTAAATATCATAAGGTCGTATTTACATCGAAAATTAGAAAATTTTACCAATATCGTGAATTTAAATCTTTAATAATTTACAAAAATTTACAAATTAGTTAGAAACGAAAAACAACATTTTGGATAAATATTACGACGTTCAGAACTTTAACAACCGGTCATTATTTGGTACGCGACAACTCGGAGACGTCAACTCGGCGATGGACAACTCGGTGACGTCAGCTCGGCGACCGGCCAACTCGGCGACAGCCAGCTCGGCGATCGAATAACTCGGCGACGGTCAACTCGGCGACAGTCAATTCGGCAACCGGTCAACTCGGCGACAATCAACTCGGCGACCGGTCAACTTGGCGACGGCCAATTCGGTGAACAAATAACAAAAAATTATTACAAATTTCGTATTTCCCCTGAATAACATTTTATCGGATGCCGACAATGTACATTGGAGGTATTACTACTTTGTGATATTTAATTTTTTCATTTCCCCCCCCCCTCCTTTTTCTATAGAAGTTGTTCTTTAATTGCCCAATCATTTTTTACAGGTTGCAAATTTTTTTAAATTTAATCCTAATTTAAATCTAGAAACCGTTACGTTACGTTTACCAAAATATTAAATATAGTACGCCAAACCAATTTATTTATTTATTTATATTTATTCGGGCAGTGCAATAGGTACGAAGTTATTTTAATGTTTTATTTTTATGGCAGTTTCTACGTAGTAGTGCATACTTGTGAATACCGATTACAAAAAAACATTTGAATTTCAACAACTTATATCTTATACCCTCAGCGGACCATGGGTATAAGCGAGTTAATCGACGATAAATTTAATAAGTTCGACATGAATGAAAACGAATTAACAAAAACGAATTTAATCCTTGTGATAACGTTATTTCTGGGGTTAGCTATACTTAAATTTAACTGACTATTGTAAAAGCAGGCTTAAGTAATTTAACTTATTTTTCCCGTATTTCTTCTGCTATTAAACAAATCATCGCCGAGTTGACCGGTCGCCGAGTTGACCAATCGCCGAGATGGCCATCGCCGAGTTGACCAGTCGCCAAGATGATCATCGCCGAGTTGACCGGTCGCCAAGATGATCATCGCCGAGTTGACCGGTCGCCGAGATGGCCGTCGCCAAGTCGATCGGTCGCCGAGATGACCGTCGCCGAGTTGACTTCGCCGAGTTAACCGTCGCCGATTTGACCGTGACCAGTCATTATACACGATTAAATTTCAAAATCATAAATAAAATTATGTGTTTTTCTATTTTGATTTTATTTTAATTAAACTAAATTTTTAAAAACTCAATTAAAATAAAAATTTTTTAAATTAAAAATTAGCTTATTAATGTTTTTCAGTAGTCACTGTATACCATTAAAATTGAATCAAGAGTTTAAAAAAAATTACTTTATTAAAAAAAATTAAATAATTAAATACATATACTTATTCAAATCAGCAATGTTTCGGTCGTTCAAAATAATTTTTAAAACTGGCACGTCAGAAAATGTCATGATCTTTACAAAGAAAAAGTAAACATGCCAAATTTTTGTGGTAAAAATTTGTAAGAGCGAAATTTAAAGTAAGACGAATTTAAAAATTACGAATTTGAAAATATTTTAATGAAATTATGGTACGTGTATTTCAATTATATGAATTAAATTTTGAGAATCATTCAAAAATACACGTAGAAAGGACCAAAATGTACAATAATACATTTCATTGCCGTTACCGTAAGATTAGCCTAGCTTATGGTAAATTTACATTTTTTTAAAACTATTTTTGGGCATAATTTGCACTAGATTAGTACACTGATCCTTATCAGAACCAAAAATTTATTAAAGTAAGATTTTCAATAAATTATTGTAATGGTAGTTGTCAGTTATTGCTTAGTAATGGCTAAGATCGCAGATCCGAGATTTACCGTGATTGCGCTTGTCAAAACGGCCAGGAGCGGTCGGAGTGGAGATTCTGTATACTATAACACTATACTAATTAAAAACTTCCTTTGGTAAAGTGTGATTTATTAAATGACAACTCAATGCGACTGTCGAACGAATTTTACATGAAAATCGATATTTTAAATTTAATTATTTCTTAATTTTAAAGAAAAAAGTATGTAGATCCTCAGTTTATTTGCTTCGTAATTTTGTCCTCTTTCATTTTGCATAAGAATCTTTAGTGTAAAACTTGAATTCTGTGGTGCACTTTATAGTCTTACACCCCATATATTTTCAATTTTTGAAAGCTCGTATTTTCCTTAGAAATATTTTTAAGAAAAATGTTATTTTTGGTTTAAAACTTAATTTTTTGAGAGAAATCGCTTATATTAGTACTTAAACACACTGTATAAGAAAATTACGCAGTAATGGATTAATAAAAATATAAAACTTAAAAAAATTCGTTTGAAACATCAAATTAATTATTTTTAAAATCATCCTACGTGAATCTTTCTCGTTTAAGGAAAAAGAGATGCCACAGGTTACAAATAAAGATCACGATGTTCTTAAAACAACTAACAAGAAAAGGTTGCTTTCCTCTCACAAATCAAATTTTAATTATTTTAGCTAATTAGCTTGCAATTAAGGTAAAACAAGGGCGACAGCTGTTACACTAAAACATAAAGAAATAACATAACGAATTAGTTTTTTCAACATTTCTGCTTCCCGTTGTAGGATTCGATATTTTTCAATAAAAATAAATTTTTTCTAACGTCTAGAATAAAATAAACACATTTAAAAAATAAGTTCCCAAAAATCACTCATTTTAATTAGGCGCGTGCGATTCGATAAGAGTACGGAATAAAATACCAAAATATCTAGTATTGAGTTAGAAAAAATTTGATAAAGCATTGATAAATTTTCTATTTCGATATTATAATAGGAAGCACAAAAAGAAAAAATTATACAAAATTTGATTTATAGAAGCAAAGTCGCTGTAAAAAATTTACGAGTAAATAAAATTCAAAATAATAATATACACTTCTTAAGCTTTTGGTAATAATTTATTATCTAATGTAGTCATTTGTTGAATGTTATCAAGTTTAATGAGCTTAATTGAGCTTATCACTCAAAATGTCACTTATCAATTTTTCTTTTTATTATCATGTTTTGGCATCGTTTCAAAATCCTGTTTTTCATATTATATGTGGATGTAAAAATAATTTTCTTGCTGTCAGGTAAATCTTCATTTTTAAGCTATATACATAATCATAAAACTAAAAATTTAAAACTAAAACATACACTTTGAATATATTTCAAAATTCTTCTAGTTTATTTAGACTAAAAAATATTTCAGATCTACAATTACATTTTTAAATGAAGTAAATTAATTAGATTAGAGCAGCTGTTGCCGTTGAATTAAAAAGAATACATAAGAACTCAAATAAAGCAAACCATTAATAATGATAAAATATTATTGTATATAAAAGTAATTAACATTTTGGTATAATTTTTATTCACTGCAGTTCCGAAAGCGGTCTACGACTTTTCGGCGCAAGAACAATTCGGTTCGGAACCGCTTCGGTGTGCAAATATTTCGATACAAAGAAGCTTCAGTGCGAGAAATATAAAATTTACTTATGTTGTTTTTACTTATAAAAAAATTATTTGAATTTAAAAGTTATATGAATAAATTATTATTCATTGTTTTACTATCATCCATTCATTTAAAACTATACAAAAATTCTCTTCTTAATTGTTCAATTTCCGAAAAAAAATTATACTAAGTAGGTAGTGTTTTTCAAAAACCATATTTTTGTTAGAATTATTATAAACTCTTGTAGTGGAAACCACGACCTAATCCAGTGTTCTGTAATAACTCAAAAACGCTAAAAGGTATAAATTACATATATTTTAAATTGAAGAATTTTGAAGATGGTTTGATTTATTGTACGTAAAGTAATTTGGATAACTGATTTATTTATCTATAAAACAGTTAATAAATTTATTTTCTAATTTAAACCAAAATTTTTGCTTTTAAATAACAAAACACTTTTTTACAAATTCAATACTATTGCTTTAAACCTATTCAGGTTTACTACCTTTCAAATTTTATTACAGCGTCGAGTGCACATCGAAGAAAATCAACCCCCTTGTTAGTAGTATACTTTACCTAGTAGAACCGGTCTAAAAGGATATTTTTAGTAAATACATCGTTTGTCAAAATCACCCAGAGCGTCCGAAGCGGAAGAGATCGGAGCGTAGGGTCCGGAAGATCGGTTTTGACAAACGCAACCACAGCAAATCTCAGATGCACCTTAAAATTTAGTCATTTAATCTTAGTAAGAATTGACTGACACTGCCTGACTGACCTTATAGCGTAATCAGCTTCTTAACACCTTTACTGATTTTCTTATACAATAATCCGCTCTTCAGTACACAATCTAAGGGTGGGATTATAACAGATTGAAGGAATAATGCCTAATTTATGCACGCCCGTTTAAAATACTGACTATTTAAGTTACCAACCATATTATTTAAACTACTAACCACTTATTTGAAATACTGACCAAAAATATTATTTAAAATGTTGACCATTTATTTAAAATACTGACAATTTCAATAAAAAACTGATCAAAAATATTTTAAAATACCAGCTTCTAATGACTTTAGCAAAACTTAAGTTAATTTCATAACTGAAACACAGTTTTCTTTTTCTTTCTTTTTATTGTTTTAAGTTTCCATTTTATAACTTCATTTTAACACTATCAGAGTTATCTTTCGCATAATTTCCTGAAATTGCAAAATTAACTTCTTCCTCTTTATTTTCAAAGTTTATTTTTAAATTTTCAGCTGCTTCGCATCTCTACGGATTTTTAACCTATTTATTGTCAATTGTTTATAATTATGTAGTTTTTCACTCTCTCCTTGATTATCCATTTTTATTTAAATGCTTTTAGCTTTACCTTCTTAAATTTGCAATTTTGCTGATTAATTTTTTTTTTCTAAATTTAATTGTGTATATTTAAAAATATAGTACTTCCTTTATATTTCCAAACCCTCTTTTTCATTTTCACTATTATCCAATAAACCTCTGACATATAATTCCAAATTTCTTAACTTATCTCAGTTATTTCCTTTCATCTTTGCTTCAATTTTTTTATTGTTTTCCTAATATTTTGCGGATTTTGCGTTCTTTACTTCAAATCCGGTTGTACCGTGATATAAGAATTTTTTTTTTTTTATTAACATCCTAGAACTTAATACAATCTGTTACATGAATAACAATAAGTATTATTATTTGACTTAAGAAAATAACATGGATGAAGCTGACCCATTGGTAAGCCTCGTGATGAATGCAAAACATTTACATTGTGATGAATAAATTTGTTTAGGTCACTAGGTACGCTTGGCCAAATCCAAAGAGTCGACTCTCTCCAGCCTTCTATATTGAGCGCGATAAGGAGAATTATTTTATTTATTTAACCTAAAAAATTTAATTGAGACACGTGACATATTGTTTGGTCTAGTTTGGTAAGTCACATTTATTTTAAGTAATTTATAAATTTTTTGGTTTCTCATGTTAAATACGACCGATGATCAATAATAATTGTGAAATGGACGCCTTTATATCGTATTACCAAGTTTTTATTTTATATTTTAAATTTTCATCATTTTATAATGTAATTTTTTCAAAATTCATTTAAATATTCTTAGTCCAAACCTGTTAAATGTTAACTTGTTGTTTTTATTGTTTTTTAATTATTAATTTACTATGTAAGTATGTATTCTTTACTTAACAGTTAAAATTCATTATTTTAACATTTTGTTTAGTTTAGTAATAATTTATTTAAAATTACATACTACTAACTACCACACTATAGACTTAAAAAATTAATTTTTTAGGTTAATTTTTTATTAAGTAGCTTTTAAGCTGAAAGTGCTGCTTAGCTTAGAGTATATGCAAAAAAAACGATTAGCATTAACTAAAATTTTAAAATCTATTAATTTAGGTAATAATTCTGTCGCTTGGCTGCTAAATTAGAAAAAATACAATATATTCAATTTTTCATTTGCAAAATATTTGAAATGTAGCGTAATAACAAATTAAAAAACCTTGAATCTTCATTAATTTACTTTTTATTAAAAATTATATAAAAAATATTTTGCTCAAATGTGAAACTTCTAAAAGAAAGTAACTGCGCGCACAACTCTATAACAAACAATGATAACTAAAAAATTGTATTTGTAGTTCAACAATGTACTATTTTAAATAAAATTGAGTCGGCACATGTTTACCCACTTAATAATACTCTTTTATGTTTAATAACAAACGAGCTAGCTTAAAAAACTAATAAATTTTTTTTGTTCTCTCGAAAAATTGAATTTTTTGCTGATTGCTAAATTTCACGTGCTCAAAATCAAAATTTTCTAAAAACTTGATCGATGTTTCGTTAATTAAATTAATTTAAATAAATAATTATTAAATTCCAAGTTTTACAGTTTTTAAGTTTTAGAAAAATTTTACAATATGATTATTATTATTTATAGAATATCAAGTTTCTTAACAAAAAAACGGTTCCGTCTTATTTTTACTTCAATCATCCAGTTTGATTAAATCGGTTTGAAATAAAAACAAATTGCGTGTGCTTTTATAAGGAAATAAAATTATATTAGGTTTAATTGTCGTATTTTCTATTTTCTTTGCCATGTGAAATTTGGGAATGCAATAATACAAAATTCCATTATTACGGACGAACGAACAATTTCTACTATGACGTTGTTTTCCTGTTGAATTTCTAAGGACCATTGTATGGTTTGATTACTTTGTCAAAATCAATTTATTAGACTAGATGGAGAAAATCAAATTTAACAATTAAATGTAAAGACTTTATGCATTTTGATGCGACGATCATTGAAAATTGATGAAAATAATTAAAATGCGTTCGCTTTTTTTTAATTAATTTCATTATTCGCAAGTAATATTATAGCATATATTATATTATAGCATTCACTCTGTATTTATGTACTACAAGTAACAAATTGAAAGTAGCTTATGGGGTACTCACGAATATTACCTATAGTATATTTGGAAAAATCAATTTTGTGCTTGAAGAAAAAATATGTTGAGCTCAAAGCTTTCAACATATCAAAAATTTACTATGTAGTATGAGAAACTAGAGAAAATTTATAATCTATTATGTTTAAATATTAATTTTTGTTGAATTTTTACTGTGCAAAAAAGTTTCAAAATGTTATAAAACTCGAAATAAATAATTGCCTCGTGAAAATTAATTAATAATAAGATTTATCCTAATTACCACATCAAAACACCTGGAAAATCTTTACCGATAGAAAAATTTATTCTCATAAGAACAAAATTTTCAAATTGAAAACTTTCTACAATTTGCAATATTTAAATATTGCATATCGCAAATTCTATTGACTCTACTACCTACATGCAAAAATCTTTTTAAATTAATTTAACTAACAATTTATAATTATTATTAGTGAAAATCCGCTTCATTGCAGAAAATACCGATTTTTACACTTTTCACACTTCATTTCTCAACTTTAATTTTGAAGTGTTTTTTATTTTGTGATTTTTTAATTTTATTATCGTAAAAAAGTCGGTAATATTTTGCTCTTCAATTTGAATTACCGCCTTCTCAAATCAAAGTTTCAAACCAAACCAAAGCTGTGATCGTCAAACAAACCTCGCACATTGTGATCTCCCTCGTAGTAACTCTTACAAATCCTTTTAAATCTGCGGATGGCTCTTTGAATGTTAACGTCTTTACCTTGTTTCTAACCTCAAACCTTACCTAACTTATATGTGCCAGTGGCATAACCACTGACAGGACACCTGAAGGAATAATTAGTACACACAAATTAAATAAAACACAGGATTCGGTTTAACGATGAATATTTATTTAACCGAAAAGAAAAAGTAGCCCAACAACCAATTTACCAGCAAAGTTAATCTCCTTGATATTATTTAATTCAGAATACTTTAGTTTGAAATTTGATTTAATAACTGTTCGATAATTAATCCCCCTGATTGTAACGTTTTAATTGTCTATTCATATGTAATGACCCACCATAATCTTTATAATACTTTGTAAAGAAGCACCTATATGTACTTCGATGATCAACTCAATTATTTTATATTATGTAAGATCTTTTAAATAATAAACCCTTATATGCTAAATTATTCGCTCTTAACTACTACCTCGTCAACTTAAATCTAGGATTGTTACCACCTAATTAATATGTTGTCAGTGCTTAATTTAAGTTCGTCCTCTTAATTTCTAATTGGTTGTTTCTTAAAATCTAAATAAATCGCACATACTTAAAACTAGCGTCATCATCCTAAATTATTATGTAGCCGCAAATAATCAAAGAACTTTGTTAATATTTGTTAATAACAGTTCTCAAATATCATAATTGGTATTATCTTATTTAGATATATTTGAAAAGAAAAAGAACATCAAGCAACTTGTTCACTGAACTTACTGGCTCACTTTGAAGCTCTTAGATTGCGGTTATACTTCTAGTGATCAGCCATTTCGACAACATCTTGAAACTGCTATCTTAAGATCTTAAGCGTCCACGCCCCATGTTGTGCAATTCATCTAAATTAAATTATCTATTGCTATATATATTCTTTCTACTTCAAACAACCGCCTTCATATTAATTATCTTAAACAAATACCCCTATTTCGTATTGCCGCTATAATTTCTAATCATCATTAATAGTTTGTATTATAAAGATACCTCCTAGGTCACATATGAATAATCATTCTCTTTCATTATATTAGCCCATTCCGTTTAAATATAATAATGTATAAATCATAAACTCAAACCAATAATTAAACCTTAAATCTGAAGATGAAGTAATTTTAAAATAGTTTTAAACTCGTGTTAAAATCATTTGACCACGTGGTAGAGAAATTATTACATAAATTTTTGACGTAATCCTGTATTAAATTCTTTTAGAAAAATAAATCAAATATTTAAACTTACGTATTTTAAATTTGTCGATGGCTACGATTTTTTATTTAAACAAATTTGAATTCAAATTACTGAATAAAATTGACACACTTGTTCACTAAGATCAACCTTCTTCTTTTGATGTTCAAGTAATAATGGCGCCCTATCCGGTCCTCCAAAACTACTCCACTCTGGTGTGATAAACTAGTAACGGTTTATTTTAACCAACTAACTTTTAGTGTAAAATTAAATGAACTAAGATTTAAAATTCGCGCCGATTATATTTAAATTCAAATTTACAATATTACAAGTTTTTAACCCTAACCTGCATGTCAAACCAAACTCCTGAATTTAATAATTAATATCACACTATTTAAACTTACGCAAAGCAATACATACACAAAATGCATCTTACAATTTGGCGCCCGCGCAGGGACTGTTTTATAAAAGTAGCTTTTTGTTTATTTTTAAACAAATAATATATTTGTTTTTTTAAGTATATATCTTGTTGTTCAACTATTATGTTAAATAAATTACATTTTTAAGAATTTAATTCTGAGCTTACACTAATCATAAAATAATATTATAGTCTTAAACATTACCCACAAAAATACTTACAAAAAAGTTCTAAAACTTTTTTAAGTTATTTTCTATTTAACTGTGTTTCTGACTTATTAGTCGTCTTTAATACCATACACACGGTATTGACGTATTAATATACAATATTGCACTTCAAGCTGTAGTGTTCATGTAAGCAAAATCCAAAGTACGTAAACAATCGACAATGAGAATATGCTCACGACGCGACGTGCACGTCTTCAATTATGAAAAATAATATTTTGATGTTCTGAAATAAGAACATCGGAAATAAGATGCTCTGGTTTCTGCAGTTCGTGATAAAGTTATTTTGTAAAAGATTATTATAAAAATTTATCGAAACTGTTCACAGATAAGTTAAATCTAACAGCTACGTTGATGAAATTTACTGGTAAAAAAATAGGTTCATCAGATGTGTTAATGTTGTTTTAATAGAAAATTAGCAGTCTAGAAAACAAACAAAAATTATTAGTGCTTGTTATTGCCAAGCTAGATGAATTCTAAGTGATAGGTCAGATTGTGCTTTGTAAGAGAGATATGGTCGAAAAAGTTTGATAAACTTGACCAAAGATTAAAGCTATAACTGCGGTATATTTATACTGTCAAAACTCTAACTGTCAGCCTACCACCATAATCATGAAACTTTGAGTGTTTAGATTCTTTAAAGTGTTTTTATCTACTATTAGTATTAAATTAGCATTATTCTCATTGCTATAAATTTTTTTCATTTATCCCACTGCATAGTCTTCTTTCAACTCAATACACTTAGTCCAGTGGTATTCCAACTTTCATAAGCCATTCAAAACATATAATTTATCATATTCAGCAAAATTGGCATCTATTACGATCATGAACCGTAAACCGCAAAAATGAAAGCGTAAACCGCTTTCCATTAAGCCATTTTTAATATTTGGAAAATAACCCACATTGAGCCAAATCTGAGAAATAAGCTGAATATGATTGCATTATTAGCTAATTCTTTAAGTTTTTCTGTAGCAATTGTAGACGAATGTGCTGGTGCATTCTCATGTTGAAAGATCGCATTATTCTTCCCCAAATGGGGCTGTTTTTCATCACTTGGCGCTAAAACGTCCCAATTATCAAGCAATCAAGAACAAACATTCTGATTTTCCTTCTCTTTTCTATTTATTTATCTATTTTATTTTTAACTGTTAAACCTGTTAACTATACGTATTTTCCAAATAATTAGTAAACATAATGTTTCACGAATTCTGAAAAACGGTAGTTGTGGCCCTTCCGACACATGGAACTGTTTTTGCCTTCTTTAGAGCAAGTTTTACGTTCGCCAAGTAAATTTAACTGTATTGACTCTTCTGTTATTTTTGGCATACATTAATGGATTTATGTTTCATCAACAGTCACAACACGCCGCAGAAAGAATGCAGTGTTCCCAAGTTACGATTCCCTGTTTTGCTTCGTTAGCAAACACTGCATCCATCTCGCTAATAACTTTTTCATGTAATATTTTTGATGTATGATATTTTGTATGCGTTCTGTTGACTGGTTAATAATGTCAGCAATCTCTCTGATCTTCATTCGGCGGTCTGCTAACACAATTTTATATATTTTTAGATAAACACACGCACACCTTCAGTAGTCACATCAATAGAATATCCTGTTCGTTTTTTATCAAAAACGAATATTTGGCCACGTTTGAATTCGTTAAACCAATATCAATCATATTGATCATAAATGCATAATTCTTATTTAAAATAGTATTTTAAATTTTAATTATATTGCGCTGATTTACATATTTGTTTATATTGTATTTTTATTTCAGGAGTAGTAAATATTACTATAAGTTATTCTAATGTCAATTAAATCCAATCTTAGTTACTATATTTTAATATTTTAATATATTATTTGCAAATTTACCTTACAATTTGGCGCCCGCGCAGGGACCGTTTTATAAAACAGGTATTTAGATGTAAAACAAATGCATTCAGTTTTAACCGTACTTGCCATATTGACCTAAATGTGTCAAATAGATAATTACATTTTTCTGTTCAATATTGAATTTCCACCATCATAAAATTTTATTTTAGTCTTCAGCGTTAAATTTATGTTTACAGGAGAAGTACCAGTCAATCTTGACTGAAAACTATTAATAAGAAATGTTTAAACAGCCAAGGTTTGTTGAAATTCTCAATTATTCAATTGAAAAGTATTTATGAACCTCAATTGGCTTAATTTCAAACAAAATATGTTGTGATTATTATTTGTCAAACAAGATATAATTTTACTTAGTTTTCCTAAGTGCGGTCTTCTAGTTAAACTAAAAAACTTTTCGCTAGTGCCTTCTCATTTTCTGCTAATAATAAATTACGATTTCAATATTTTAATAATGGCAATTACATTTGGAATTAGCTTAATTTATTTTGTAAAATTAAACAAAAAATCATTAACCTTAATACGCAACCAAAAGTTTGTTAGGTTAAACTAACTAATTTTACTTAACTTTAAACAAGTTAAAATTGTTTATTATAAATTTCGGAAAAAAGTGCAATTAGAAATCCTCAATTATAATTTATAATTAAAACTTTTTATAAAATTTATAAAAATTTTCTGAGATAATACAATTTAGCTTATTTTTATTTTGATTGTAACTGTTAATTTGTAAACTTTTGTGTGCCCCCATCAACTTGTCTTGGCATTCCCCACCAATTAAAAATTTAAATTTTAATGTACAAAGCGAATTGCAATATTTTAAAATTTAATTGACTGCTGAAAATGTAATAGAATTTCTCATTTAAAACAGAAATGCTCAGCAAATCTAATAAAACGTCAGTCGTAAGTGTAACTCGTCTAATATCTTTTATTTTTCACACTCCGTGCCGTTAATAATATTGCCATAGCTCGTATATACCAACGTGTTGATCTTAATCTACTATATATTATTATTTCTTTCATTTTTCTTTTACCAAGTAATTTTATAAAAATCTAGCAAGTAGGTAATCGGAAAAAATTGGAACGGAACTCAGCGATGTGTTCAAAAAATATCATAGAAAATGCAACCACATCCTGCTTTTTCAAATTCATCAACGAAATTGTGCTCGACTTCTCAGCAGAGCTAATAAACCTGTAGATATGTGATGAAAACACACAAACCGGAATTGACGCTCGAAACCGCAAATTATCGACAAAATGATTGGTAATTCGTTTATGACATTACCAATTGTGTGTTGGCAGTCAAAATTCGTCTCTCCATCGTTTATTAATTTTTTTTTGTTAATCGAATCATTAATGAACGATTCTAGCTGTCCGTGTTCAAAATAATGTTTCGTGCATGTAAGAATTTTTACTTTTACGCATTCGGAGATCTACATCCATGTCGTTTGCTTCAAATATTATTATAATAATAATAAGTATAATTAATTAAATTTATTTTTCTATGTATTCTTTACTTTGAGGTACAATTTATTATTTTAACATTTTTGTTTAGTTTATTTATTTTTATAATTAATTACTTTGCATCCGAACGAAAATTATATTTTTGAAAATATTTTTCATGTATCTACGGAAGAAAGCTGGCAAATAAAACAATTTCTGTTAAATGTCACATTGTCACATACTTACTACTATCTTTTTATAGTTTTGAAAAGTATTTGACGACTGCTTTAGATAAAAATGAAAAAGCAGGAATATGTTTTATGTTGAGTTTATATTACACTTGAAAAGCATGCTTTAAATATGAATTATTAATAAGATTTTCGACACAGCAAACAGTATAATGGTAAATTAAATATTCATAATAGTTAAAAAAATTTGTTATGAAAAGAAAGAAAATTGAATTATTAGTAGACCAAAAAAATAAATGGAAAGCGTAACAGGAATTGCGTTGAACCCGGAAACTGACAAAGGAGAAAACGTTATTGGCGACATTAGTGTTCTGATTAAAACACTGACAAATAAAAAGGATTAAATAATCTCCAAAGTAACTACATTTTTCTTTTTAATCTTTAATCAGTATACAAAACTCATTTGCTTAATTTTATTTTAAAAATTATTATTTTCGGATTTTCAATACTGCTGTGTTATATAAATATTTAAATAAAAAAGCTTTTGACTATTCTTAAAATATCTAGCTTATTAAATAAAATCTAGTATTAATTCAAGTATTCATGTTATTCATGTATTCAAGTATTCAAGTTTTCAAATATTCAAGTACCTACAGTAATGTTCAGCTATATCGAAACCGGTTATAAAAGCTTTTATTTTATAGTAAACTAAAGTAAAAGTCCTGCCGAAAAGACCATAATAATAAAGATAAATGTTTACTGGACACAATGTACCCGATTATAATGTACTCTTGGTTATAACAAATCCAAAATAAAAACTACTTCGAAACCCGTGATCTGTTTTTAGATTTTGTAATTTGTATTGTGAACGCGTAAACAAAAATGGAGAAACCGATGAATACTATATGTGGATTTTTAGGTTCGACAGCATCTGACAGCAATAACTAAGACTAGTTCGGAACACACGTACCGCAACATATTACGCATGTGACGTAACACATGATCAAATCTCTGTCTAAAAGGCATGTAAAATTTTGATTTTTAAATGTCGTTTTCTCGAAAACTAATGGATAATCCTACGTGATTTTTTTTTAAATGCTGAGAAAATTGTCCACTTTCTAAATGTGTATAGAGAAAAGTTCAATTCGTGGTGCCGATTGACTGACAGTAACCAAATTTTCTATTTCTATATATATATATATATATATATATATATATAGGCGGGGTTCCTACAGCCGTTGCCGCATCCCGCATTTCGATTGACACACCTCTCTATCTTGCCAGTTTTCTTCCTTTATTGCTCGATCTGCCATTATCTCTCTTATCCTTTGCTTCCACGATCTGTTTTCTATTCCTACTTTCTAAAAAAGATTCTTGTTATTTAATTTAAGAATTTAATTCATTAAATAAAATTAAACAGCAGTACCAGGACTATAGCGTAAAACATATGCGGTTTAAATCCTTGTCGCGTCGGCTGCACTGCTGCGATCTAAAGTCTAATATTGATCTGTGGGCTATGAAAAAGGCAAGGGTTCTCTAAGTTACGGGTTGAGGCGCCAGCTAGTTCCCTGTCACTTGTAAAAATATATAAGAGTACTATTTACTAAAAAACCTAGAAGTAATCTAGGGGTTGGGGAACGTCGCAAATAATTTACGTACCGCGCAGAGATAACGCCTAAAAAGAACAAATTATGCATGTTCTCAAGCAGTTTCGGAAGCTTTTAGCAGTTCTGACAGGACAAAACTGCTTGAAAGAATGTTGAGGACTGAACGGAGACGGATAGAAGCAGCAGTTACGGCTCTAAGCGGAACTGTGTAATGTGAGTTGGGTTTTTTTCTTTAGTCTCCGTAATTAAATTCCCATTTTAATTATTTTTAATTTTAAAATGCATTTCGACGCCATCTAGTTCATGAAAGTCTTAGTTTTTGTAGTTTTTGTAATTTCTGCTTCAAAAGTAGCTCCTGCGCTTTGCGCTACTGATTATAATTCTGTACGGAGATATACTTACTCGGAGAATGGACGGTTCTCTTCTTGTTTTGTTTTTTTGTAAAGCATCATTTTCTTTGTGGTGAATTTTGGATAGTTATCGGGCTATGAATGGTCTGGGGTTGACTATTTAGCCGTTCTGCTGTTTTGCAAATTTGTTTTTATCCAAAATGCGTAAACCGACTTCCGGCACATGTGGGTGCATATCGTTTAACAAAATATTTGTGGAAATGTTACCATCGCTTTAAAACAAACAAAATCGTCATTCCCTATTACGGTTCTCATCTTTAACTTTCAAGATAAATCAAAATCCAGTCCAAATCTATAATCAACTAGTGGATGTTTATCGATGCAACAATTATTCTTTGTTTCCGATATTTTGTATAGTGACGTTATTGCAATTCGTACAAACAAAGGATTCCTACATCGTAAGTGTTTACTAGCAAATTTTTCTAACCATTAACCGTTCTCAATTTTGTGCATAAAACTTTTCGTAAAATAAAACTTTGGAATTCTATGTATTTTCGTTTTGATGAATTAAATTTTCAGTATTTAAATCATGTTTAAATTTTTTTTGTAACGATCATTTGTGATGAATCTAGCGTCGTGCGGATGGTAATTCATTTAAGTTCAGTGGCGTAACGTTTTACCGATTTTTAATTAGAATAATACTTTTGACGACCTAAATTAAAGTTTTGTGTATTATATGTTTTTAGTATTTAAGTTTTACTAACCTATTGCGACTTCTATTATTTGGTTTTTGTAGGATTTTGTTGCCGTGAGCGGTTTGGCTCAACTTTCATATTTTTGGCTCCTACGAGTACGAATAAAGAAATATTTTGTTATTTATTTCATAATTTTAAATTTATTAACGTATTAAACCATACCTGATGTTTAACGTTATTTGGTTTTCTAGCCTGCAGGCAACAACTTTAAGACAGTGTATTGTTTTATTTAATTAAGTGTGAATAATTTGCCTTTCTTGTAATATTTGAAGTCATTCTAATATTTCTGATTTTTATGTGTTTCAGTTTATTCAGATTTAAGTTCATTAATTCACAAGGTTAAATCAAAATTATTATCAGTTTTCAATTATTTTAGTGTAACGATATTTTCTCTTGTCTACTATATTGTGGTGAAAAAGTGGATTCGTACCTACACTGTACATTTTAATGAAAATTTTGTTTTAAATAATTTTAAGTTGTAAGATTGCAGAATTAGACAGGTGGGGGCGAATCGACGAGGATAATTGGCGTTTTGCCGACGAGTTGCCGCGAGAGAGCGAGCGGTGCGACTTTTGGCTCGTTAATTTTTGACTCGAGTGAGTTATTTTCGAGATTTGTCTTATTTTTGAGATTGTGAGTATTTGCTTTGATTGAATAAAGTGAATTTTGATGCGAATGCATTATTGCGTGATTTTTGGATGATTTTGATAATTGAAATTGGATATTTTTTGATGGGTTGCTACCGAGCGGTAGTTGATTTGATGGTTTTGATTGATTGGATAGATTTGATGGTTTTGATTGCTTTTGAAGGAAAGGTTGAAATTATAAATTTGAATTTGCATTTAAAAATTGGAAAGTTTATAATTGCATTTGTACGAGCGTGTGGTCAGATGGTGATAACAAGGCGATTTGGTTAGGCATAAAATTAGAAGTACGAGCCCATTTAAAGTTTCACTTTGAATTGTATTTGAATTTATTGACGATACAAAAATTTGGTTTTCGAAGAATTTATTATCTATTTATTTTAAATTGGATTTCGTTAATTGGTAATTATTTTGGAATTTTGAATCCACTCCTGAGAAATCTTAGCTCTCCGACTTGGAAGCCGTAGAGATTGATAGTGATATTTTGCAGTTTGCCACGCATTGTAAAAAAATATAATTACAATATATATATATATTTTTTTTAATTTGCACCTAATTAAAAGTATAATCTCACTGACAATTATTTGTTGTTTTTGATCTACCTTCTTTTACCACCATTTTTAGTTGAAGACATTTGTCTCGGACCAAACTCAATTTAAGGTAGTTTTTTTTTACTTTCGTCTGAGTGGCGCCCTTAATTTTGTCCATTACTGGATGTGATTTAGATCTTTCGATTAAGCTTGGACTCATGATTTTTATGAACTTGCGATCAACGACCTCGCTTCGGCTAGAGCTAGCGGCAATCCTGTTTATCCAAGTGAGTTTTAAGATATTTCCCCCTTATTGTGTCATCTCGGCCAATACGGCCCGTTACAACTGCTGTGGCAATCCCCTCTCCGGCCCAGATAGCACAATAGCGAAAGCGTCTTCACCGATGACCTTGGAAAGGTTGTCAATCACGCAAGGCGATTAATTCTCTGACAACTGACTGCTCGTTCTTGCTTTGCCCAACCCGCTTCTGAAAGACATCGTCCCTTAAAGACAATCTAATTCACTTACTGGGACTGTAATACCGCTACTAATCCTCATATCAATAATCTACACCAGCACGGCAAATTTCATGCAATTTCTAACGGACAATCTTGATACGGCGCAAACTGCTTCTAAAGTCGTCAACCCCCCGGTAGAAGGTTGTGTTATAATTCCTCAACCTCTTACCAATTCAGGTTTTTCTCGACATCTATTTCAAAAATGGTATTCACTCGCCTAGTACTTCAAAATGGTCATTCATGATTCTGAAAAACTCATCCAGCCTGGGTGTACAAAATTGTGTACACCAACGGAAACCCGACCTAATCAGCTACCGTAGTGATCAAGAGAGTCCTACACTAAGCACCAACAAAAAACGATCGAGCCAGAAACCATCGCAATGATTCTGGCAGAGTTGCTTATCCATCAGATAGACAACAATGTGATTTCCAGCATTGTTGGTAGATTGAAATCACAGTTTATGATGCCGTCATCTTCAGATGACTACACTACAAAATCAAACCAGGACAACGTATTGATGGTTTCCGAGTGACAAACTCGTAAAATTCAAAGTTCAATTCACAGAAAGAGGTGCAAAAAATCAATCTGATATTCCACAATTGCTAACAAACTGTGTAACTAATGTAGCGGTTAAGGGGTATTATAATGATGTTACGAAACATTTAGGAGGCATACTACTCGGACTTGACAAAAAATGTTACATTAGGGAGATACCACTGGGGCATTTGGGCGTAGGATTATAATAATCACGACTTAATAAAAATGAACTAAACCGTCAGTAATAATTTGACACTAATAATTTTTTCGCTTTTATCAACTCATTATAGTTATCGCATTCAAACTGACTGATGGTGACATTTTAGTAACGAAAAGTTTCCTAAATCAAAAATCAATTACAAAGTTCCTCAAAACGGCGAAATTAAATTTAATAATCGATGTAATGAGACAAAAAGTTTGCGAAATGGTAGAGCTAATTTTTAAAATGTAGCAGCTAAGTTTAGCTAACTGTCTGCTCGTTACGTAAACTACTATTTTAATATTGTCAGGTTGATTAGTTAAATAGCAGCCTGGATGTCTGAATGAAATGAAGGCAATGCTACGACCGCCAAGCAAACCGGAAGCAAAGTGTGTCTGTGATAAAATAGCAATGTTGAAACGACGGAATCAAAATGTCTCATTTCGTAAGTTTTCTTGTAAGTCATGTGTAACAATCGAGTGGAAAATCTTTTCCCTTTTCTTATACGATCATGGAAAACGTAACGTTAAAATTTGCATACCTACTCGTTTGCTTTTGAGAGAAAATAAATTTAGCTGCCTAGTGTATCTAATGCGAAAACATTCAACAAAGTCACTGATTTTTCCACCCTCGTCACTTAATAAAATAGAAATTTAACTTACATAATACAGACACTTTGCTTAAAAGTATCGAATAGTTTTTACATTTCCAGTGTTTCTAGGAGTAATTTGAATTTAAATGGTTGTTTATATTCATTTAAAATTCTGTATTTTAAGAAATTGAGAAAAGCGCCGCGATGCACTTTTCCGAATATTATGGCGCCACTTGTAAAGGAAACAACTTGTCAGCTCGTCTGCGTTGTGTAAGTTTTTGTGTGATACGGGTTTGAATATTTACTACAAATGATATATTTTAAAACAAACTTCACGAACCACCACGAAAATGCAAAACCGAGATTAACTTATTTTCATTTTAAATTTAATGAGGTTATAAATTTTTGATGCCGTTGACGTTATAGTCGTTATAGCCTGATAAAAACTTTTAATCAAACAATAAATATTCTCAAGTATAAAAATTATTTAAGATGCATTCTCAGGTTAAGCCGTAAACTCGTTTAGTGCTATAATTCCAAGCAGAATTGGATTAGTACTTCTCATCCGGAAAAACTATTTTAGACTGTTCAATATACGCGGTAGAGACATTAGAGCGTTGTAATTTTCTTTATAACAATTTAACTGCATTCCAGCACCATTTAAAGACAGCATTATTTCGACGCCGATGTCGCTGAGCAATTATTTCCAAATTAAAAAAGTTTTAAAAATAACATAGCTAAATGTTAAAGTAATTTAATTTTAACAGTACGCTGAATAGCTTCCAAAACATAATTTTTGTACAAAAGATTTTTACTTCCAAAATTTTTTTTTATTTCTTCTTGAATTACCTTAAGATTTCTCTTCGAAGAGCAAAAAAGCAAAAACCAGAAAAGCTCATTGACAGTATTTCTAATATTTAGAAAGTTTCACCAGATTTCCCTACCCTTATGGTATAAAAGATTTCGTCAGTGATTTCCTATTCCATTAAGGATTGGGAGAAATTAATAAAAAATTATAGACAACCTACGACATGTTTCCACCTTGGTTAGCTTATCTTCTGGCAAGAATAATTTATTTAGAAAAGTCAATTAAAATAATACAAATAATTTAAATAAAATTTTGCAATTTTATTTCACTTTTATAACAGATCAAATGATTTTATGGGATCACTCTAAGATATACGATTACTATAATGTTGAATTTATGCACTTTGAGTATGATTACAACAACCTTTTACGTAAAAAAGTCAAAAAATCCTTCAACAAGTGTCCGGTATAGACATAACAATTCTCGTCAGTTGCAACCAAAACCTCAGTATTCTCTCATTCTCGCTCATTGACACTGGAGTAGTTGGAGATGATATTGGCGTTTCTGAAATCATTGGAAAAAATTTCAATTTCATCAAATTTAAACGCAAAGAAAATCTTATATCCATCGGTTCATTTTGATCAACCCGCTTAATGCTTTTCCAATGGATGAAGATAATAAGATCCGTATAGTCGATGATCCATATTTATGCATGGAAGCGATTAAAATTTTCAGTTTTATCGTGATTGTTAACATGGTTATCGCTACGACCTCAATATACGATTATGTTATCGTAGGCCTGTTTTACACTGAGAATTAAGTAAAGACCTATAGCTTAAATTCGACTTAAATAACCTACCTAACCTACCGGTCCATATTGATGTATCTGATGTATATCACGTAGGCAGGTAGTAATTGGCGTTTAATTGTATTGGGAAAAAACACAAAAAATTTAGAATGTCAAAACCAAATAAACATAATTAATAACCGCCATACTTTTTAAATAGGTATATTTACAAAGTTTTATTGATTTGGAAATTACGATCTTAGAGACCGGCCTTAAGTAAATATGTACAATAGGTTTATTATACAAATAGCTCTATAATACGTTTTTTTTTTAAATATTAGAATGTGTACTAAAACGACACACTCTAAATGTTAACCAATGAAATTGCTTTAAAGTTAGACGGTTTTACGATAGCGAAATTTTTGCGAGTTAATTGTTATGCGTGTTGTCTAAACTAAATCGGGCAAAGTCATAAATAAGATAGATGTGTACCGAGTTAAATGTAATATCGAATAGACGTAGTTACTTGGTTATAACCTTTTGCTTTTTTGTGGTGAATATTTAATATTACTACAAGATTAAGTGTTATTTAAATTATCTGAAGTTTCCTGGTGTAAATTAGACTTTGCAAACGACGCGCCACCTAGTATATTATTCATATCTTGAATCGACTATAGTAATTCATCCGTACCAGGTATTTTTTGATAATGTGATAAATTACTCTTTGATTTGTAATTTACTTATTCGATTGCTTTGCATAAAAATTCAATTTTTTTTACAAATTTTAAATAATTTAAGGTAACATACATAGTACATACACTGCTGCGAAACTGGGAGCGGAGGCGGAAACTGATTTGGTCTATATTTTTCATGGTTTGGTATTTGTATTGCTAAATCATTAGATGGTTAACCACATGCTCCGATCCTAAATTTTTAGTCACGCGAACTTATTGTACGTTAGTTTGTTATTGTACAAATAAATAATCAAAGTCATTTCCGTTTCCGCTATCGCAGCATTGCGTTAGTCTGTGGATTCCTTTAAGTGCATTTATTTAATGGTGCAAAGATATAACTGCGTGTATATAATTCTCATGGGCGAACAAAGCTTATGTGCCCTTATTAATAATTAATATTTTAAAATAAATTTAATACCGAAAATATCAACACTTAGAATTTGTTTTTTCAATTTTTCACATTACTACTTCAATCTCATTTTTTTAAACATTGCCTTTTAGTGTCGCAATTCAAATATCATAGATTAATTTTATTTTTTATTTAATTTCGGTAATTGTAACCAAATTTTACTTAAAAATAGAGAATCTTGCTTTTCTGAACCCGTATCATGAGGATATTTATCGTTTTTTAATGCGGAAAAGTTTCCAAGGTTTACTTAAAAACAGACATTTCTGTGCTTTTCTAGATCGGTGTTATTTGGAATATCTGTCACATATTATAGAAAATTTGCTGGTTTTCAAGTCTTATTTAAAAATATAGATCCCTGTCTCTATAGACACGTGCCTTTGGAATGTTTTTTTTTGTTTTTACTTAAAAACTTTAATGTTTAACAAATTAATCAACAAACAAGTTTATTGCAAGTAATAAACTAAAAGAAAATTGCGTTTACCTCACTCTATTAAAGATATTCACTAGGTGGACAGAGCTATAAACCCATGAAAACAAGCAATACAATATTTTCATTACACTTTTATGTTTTTTGAACCAAATTTTTGAAAGATTGGTAAATTACGTTCTCAACTACCATAATTTCATCACAAAAATTTTAAATTTCATATGTCCAGGTTATCGCACTCTTTCCTCGTAATAATATTTAGATTAAAATTTCAGAAAAATTTGACGTTGTCGTGGTTGTCGACGTACACGTATTGATTTTGTGAATAAATTGTTCAAATATTTTTAAGACTTCTTTACTTTTACAAATGCTTATGTACATTAAGTATTCCATTAAGAAAGCAGTTATGAGTAATGAATTTGATTTTACTTACAAATTTTCTGTTTTAATCACTTGGTGATAAATTAATAAAACATGTTGGAGAAACAGTAAAGCATTTAAATTTCTTTTATTAAAATCTGTCATCTATTTACCTCAATTTTTGTTTTGTTTTATATATTGCTATGGTCTCCCGGTAATAATTTATAATTTGTTAACTTTTCATTTATTAATTTTTTATCCAAATGTTTTTACTACAAGTAATAAAAACAATAATTTAAGTAAATTTTTAGACATAACAACTACCGTAAATAACCTATAAACTGAGAACTTATTCGAATCGAATCGAATCGTGTAACTTTTTCGTGATTGTGATTAGGCGTGTTTTTGTACTTTCGTCACGATAGATGTCGTGACGTGTTAAATTTAGTTTGAATCGGGAAAGGAGTGAGTAATGCTCGGTCTACGTTTTTTGTTCCGGAGTATCATTAGCCGGCAGTCTTTGGATCGTCTCGCAGTTGAGGTTTTATTTATTAATAATAAAAATTCTATAAAAATTGCATCAAAATTTACAAATATATTGTGTTGATAAAACTATTTGAGTTTTAACCAATTTGAGGCTTATACAGCGTGGATTGCACCTTTCTTCTTTATTCTGGTCTTCAGACTGTCGTTCCGTTCCGTCACGGAGCGGCTGCAAGACTGCTTTGGGCTTCTTGTACTTTATATAGCTTTCTAGTTAGTAGTTTGCCAAGCTATCAACATTCGAGTTTTCATAGTTGCCCGCAGCTTTGTAAAGTTTTTCCGCTGCGCTTTGGATGAATTTTACAATAAACTCTAGGTTAGAGTTACGTAGAGTTAGTCTATTCCTGCAGCTTTTTATTTGAGACTTACTTGTAGCCACATAGCTCCAAGCAAGCAATGCAGCATATGTCAGTATCGGCCTGATGATGGTTTTCGCCAACGTCGTAGGCTTTTCTTTGTGATGAGTTTTGAATTTTTGTTGAGTAGAGGGCCTAGCGCGGTCATAGCATACTTTGCTTTAGCACTAGATTCTATCTAGGGTTACCCTCAAGTATTCTGGGGTATTGTTCTAGGGGACTCAGGTGCCAAACATGGTTAAGTTTGTCTCAGGAAGTTTGGAGAGTTTCCTGGACAATGAACATGTCTTGTTTTGTGCTATCCGTCTCGTGAAGTATGTTACCACTTACTGGGTTTGATCCTCATATATTGCTATGCTCCCAGCTATAAAAATTGCAAAATTTCTACTTCAAGCAATGAGACTCTGAAAAATTTTTAATTGAATTTAAAATGTAAATTTTCGTAGTTTTATTTTATAATTTTTAAACGTTGGCTTGCATAAAATTTCGTTACCTTATTGCATCGGACTTACACGTGCAATCGTCATATGCTTGCCAGTCTAACAAATTCTTTGCGATGTATTTTCACGCTACGACCAAAAACTTCTAATTTCTTCAAAAATTTTAATCAATCATTACTTGCACTAATTAAAATAAAACAAGAACACAACCATCAATTCAAATTAATTCACTTTTATTTAAAAAAAAAACAATTAAAAATCAAATTTATAACTTAGAGTAGCGGGAATAACAATCCTCCCGCTATCCAGACTAACGCAACGGCGTCTTTTTTACTTCAATAACCTACTCCCCCACTTTCTACCTTCACGTTGCCAACCTTAATTTTTTAAACTTAACTCTATGCACAATGTATTTATAAATAAATAATTTACAATAACAAAAACAAATTTCAAAATGATTTACAAAATAATAAATTAATGTTTTTAGGGTTTTAAAACACGACAATATGCTAGGTGCGGCTCAATACTTTAAGGCCTTCGAAAGCGGTTTGAAGTCGTTTTATGATTTTCAGTCGAGCGGTGGCTCTCCAGCTTTATACTGAATTTCCCGCCTGTTAGAAACGACGCTATTTGTTTCACAAGTGCTGAATCGATGCCACTTTTTAACATTTTGTACAGTAGGACTTGGTGCCATACATTTTCAAATGGTTTGGCGACATCGTGGAACAACGCTCTTGTTTCCTGGTTTTTGTTCCAAAGTAACGTTCTATTCGCCTTAACACTTGTTGCATTGTGGGGTGGTCTGGACAGAGGCCAAAACCCAAGTTTATCGAGTCTTGACAAGATGACCCGTGAGCGAGTTTGCAGAGCATAATAAATTGTGCGAATTTTGCCCAAGTTTCGGCAGCATGAGACATCACTCACTTTCCAAAGACATGGAAAGTATTCTAGGCGCAGCACTGTATTAAATATGCGTGTTAGTGCTGCTACTCCTACTCTTGAGAGTTCCCCCAGGGTGTTTTTATATTTTTTAGTTTCTTTATTAGTTGGTACTTCAACCAGCGCAGCGTGTCTTCGGGTTTGGTTTCATCGCATAGCCATTCTCTAACTTTTGCGTCGACTGCCGCAGTGTGTTTGAAAATGGACACGTCAACGTTTGGTTTACATTCCGCCTCTAGACTATCGGGTAGAGCTTTAACTTTGCCCAAGAAGACAAAGAACTTATTGTAGCAGGTTTATTTATTTAATTCTATGTAAGCAGCCAATGCAATATTCGTATTAAAACTCTTACAGTTTTTGACCAAATTTTGTTTTAACAATGTTCAAAAATCCAAATCAAAATTACAAATTTTACTTTAATTTAGAAAGTTTGATTAATGTTAAGTTATGTTGATATTATAACACCAAACATTAAAGCATTTTGAGTTAGTTATGTTTATGTTAGGTTATGTCGTAAATTTTAAGCGATAAATTTTGATATGAACCGCAATTAATACACTCACAAAATAAAAAATGCATTGATAGTTAAATTTTTTATATTGCATTAAAGAAAATATTTATTATTTATTGAATTAAATCTCTAGTTGTATTACCACCGTATGATTATTTATCCAATGAAATCTATTAGGTATAATCATTTTATGACTTATTTGATTATACTGAAAAAAATCGTATTATTTCTTTTTATCTCATAAGTAGAATTTTATTTCTTTACAAGGAGTTTTTACAAAATTTTCTTCGAACCATAAATTTTGGTTTTTCGTCCAGATCTCTCTAAATTGTACTTTACTTTTTATAGAGCGCGTCTTTGCTTACATACTAACTCTTGAAAGACTTTAAATCTCGGTTAAAAAACAAATAATTTTGTAACCTGCTTTTTGTTGTAGTTTATAAAAAATTTGCTTTTGTTTTCTCGGAACGTAACTAACTTTTGCTAATTTTAAACGATGGCCCCGAAACGTATTCAAATAAAGCGTTACCGTTTCAAAATAAATTCAATTTGACGATGAATGAAACCTAAACCTTGCCAAAGAATGATAATATTTCTAACAGAAATGTTTCAATATAAAAATATTTCAAAAGTAGAATGTAAATTCCTAAGAGATATAAAATATGTTTTTGCCAAGCACGACGTTTATCTTGTTTATGCCGAGGGGCCATTTTTCACACTTTATTCCGCTATGGTCGTTTTTGTCCTTATTCAGGATAATAAACATAATACCCAAAAGCGTTTTTTGTACATGTCATCTCATTTATTTAAACTAGCGCGCACACAATATCTAAAACAAATTCAGTTAACTTAAGCAAAAGTGAAAGTATATATCAAAATGAGAACAATTGATTTTTTATTAATGAAAGCCTTGTAATAATTTTCTAACTTTTTTAACAGCGTAAATTAAAATGAAATGTTGTATCATGTTATTAAATTTTTTGGTTGCATACCAAACAGAGAGCAATAATTTTCTTTTTAATAAAAATTAATTTTCCAAAAAATTCTCCGTCTATAATGCGAAGTTCAATGTGTTCCGAGGAAGATTGAAATGGCATGAAGTGGTGTCAATACGTACGCGCGCACAAACATTTCTATTCAGTCAACTCACAATGGATTCAACATATGGCCAAACACTTAAAAAATATTTTTTTCCAACGATACTATTAGGATGTTGATATTCACATTTCCTTCATTTTCAAGTATTATCTTGCAATCTCGATCGAATTTCAGTGCTTTTAAGTGAACCCTGTGGATTTACGATTTCACTCGAATTGCTTTCTCTTTTTCGATTTAACTTTTTCATCTATTTGCTTTTAAACAAGCACAAAGCGTGTAATGTATTTCTTTAAATTATTTACTACGATATCAATAGAATAACGTAAGAATTTTAAATTAAAAAAAAATCCTGAATCAGTCAAAAACAATAAAACTGTTTGTAATTAATGAAAAGTTTGTCGACCCAACCAAAAAGCTAATAAAACCTCTGGACGCAGTCAAGAAACGATTTACGATCGTTATATATAATCGATAAAACACTGGCCCTGGTCAGGGCCAGAAAAATATCTAAACTAGGATAGTTTGAATGGCATTGAACTCTATTGAATAACCTCCTATTTTTTTAGGTTGGTAACTTAAAATGAACCAATTGAAGCAATGGCGCAGCCAGGATTTTGTTATGGGGGGGGGGAAGGGGGGGGGTAAAGGATGCTAGCGAACCAGCTGATGTGCTGGATTAAATTTTTTGGAAAAGAAAGCAAGAGGTCTCCAACCTTTGTCCGACATCTGTTGCAAAACTGCACCGACCGCGATGTCTGATGCATCGGTCATGATTAACCAATCTGCTTTTGAATCTGGGTGCGCCAACGTGGAAGCGCTGATTAGAAGATTTTTTTAATTTTCAAAAGCGTTTTCTAATTCTTTTGTCCAAATGATTTTTGTGTTGTCGTTTTTTTTTTCTTTGCCAATAATTCCATTTAATTTAACTTGTATGGCTGCTGCTTTGGGCAAAAGAAGACGGTAAAAATTTTCTAATCCCTAAAAATCTACAGAGACTTTTAATTGTGTCCGGTTTTGGATAATTTATAATGGCTTCGATTTTGTAACTTATAGGTTCAATACCGTTCTCGGACACCGTATGTCCTAAAAATGTAACCTTATTTTGACCAAATACGCATTTGTCAACATTTATGTTAATGCCGTATTCAGACAATCGTTTAAAAACTTGGCGTAGATGAACTAACTGTTCTTGGTTAGTTTGTGATGTGATTAACAAATCATCTAAATAAACATAGCAAAAATTTAATCCGCGTAAAATACGATGCATGAATCTTTGGAAAGTTTGTGCAGCATTTCTTAAAGCAAAACCTATACGTGGAAATTTTTTTTATATCAAAAGACGATATAGAAATGTGATGATAAGCTCGAATTAAATCTAAAGTTGTGAAAAATTTTGATTCAAAGATGGTTTGTGTAAAGTCTTGTATGTAGGGAATAGGGTACCTGTCGGGAGTTGTCATGGCATTGAGGCGTCTATAATCTCCGCAAAGCTTCCAATCACCGTTCTTTTTCTGTACCAGGTGCAAAGGGCTTGCATAGCAACTTTTAGAAAGACGGCAAATTCCCTTTGACAGCATGTATTCAAATTCATCTTTAGCTACTTTAAGTTTTTCTGGTTTTAGTCTTCTTGCTTTTGCAAAAACTGGGCGACCATTTGTACTAATGGTATGTTCCTCGTTATGAGTAACCGAAGTTCGTTCGTTAAATATTTTTGTTAAAGATTTAAATTCCTTCAGCAATTCTACAAATACAGGATCTGTATCTTCATAGCAAATTGTTGAAAGTGTTTGAAAATGATCGTGAAAATGATCTACTAAACATTTTCGACGAAGGTATACACATAAGCTAAATTGATGAAGAAAATCTGCCCCCAATATAGCTCTTTCTACGTCCGCTAATATAAAAGGAAAATCAAATTTTCTTCCTAAACCTAAATTTAAAACTAAAAGTTTTTTACCGTAAGTTAAAATTTTAGTGCCATTTGCGGCATACAATTTAAAAGGTGTGGGTGTTAATGTGTTTTCACCAATTGATTTGGGACTCAGAACAACTTTTAAAGAAGATTTAGGCGCATTAGTTGCGGAATTAGTATATGGATGTACGTTAAAACTTTCAGAAGAATTTATTCACGAACAAAATTAAACAAAATTTATAAATTAACACGAGTTTATAGAAAATTTAAGAAATTATTTTTATAACATTCAACCAGTACCTACACATAGTCACACATCCAAAAAAATATTTGTTTTTAAAGAATTGAACAATTGCTCTCATGTTTTAGTTAGAGTTGACGCAGTTAAGAAACCATTACAACAACCTTATGTTGGTCTATATCGCATTTTAAAAACCTTTCTGCTCGATGTTGGCGGAACAAATAAATAAAACAGATTTAAATGCAGCCAGCAATACAAGACAAATATAAAGACTACTCGATCTGAAAGAAACGTTAAATTTTCACAAAATTTCGTGCAAGGCGTTTACCTATAACGTTGTCACTGGGGGAATAATAGTGTGGCGGAGCAGCACAAACAATTTTTAATTTTGATTATCAAATAGTTGTAAAATAATATAAAAGTTTTTACCAAGTTATGTAAACAAAAAATTGTGTTAAAACTCAAAAAATATAAAGAATTTAATTTTGAGTTATTTAATTTAATAGTGCGTTTATAAAATAACCAAACCACAACCAAAAGACGCACACCTACCTTAAATTGAAGTGAGAATTAAAGAACGGCATTTCCGAATAACTCAGGGCGAAAGATTTATCATTCATTTTTGTTGCCAATCTTGGTATTATAATACACCTCCCCTTATTTTCAATAAATAGCAGTCATATTAAGATTAAGAATTGAAACTGATTGCTAATTATCCATAGTAAAGTTATTTTGTATTTGAAATTTTAGTAAACACTAAAAATCCGTTGACCACGCCCCTACCTGCGTCCCTCCCCTTGCGCCGGACCTTCTCTGTTAGCCCTTAAATATAACAGGGGCGGTATCTCCAAGTAGTGTTCATAGGCGACAATTTGGTAAATTCACCACTGGGGGGCCGAGGATGCCCCCCTATAATCATATCAAACAGTCGAACACAATAATCTTTTTGTTTTAAAAAATGTTTCATTGCACCGGTAAAAAAGCGACTATGGTTATTAAGAAAAGAAATTGGCGGGGGGGGCTATAGTCTCTAGCCCCCCCTCTTTTTTGTGTGCGGTGGAAAAGAAGAAAATACTTTAAGTACTAACCACGGTGTTTCCTAAGACCGAGAGTGTGGAACTCAGTTCGCTGTTACCCACTAAAAACCTCTTCTCTTTGAAGATGCCGGGAATCGCTAAAGCATATCTTCCGTACATTCTTTCGCCTTCTCTAATTTTTGCCTTGGCAGAAATAATATCCACTAGCATCTTTTCGATTGTCTTCCAGTTTTCTTTGTCATCTAATATCAGCTCCACGATATTTGTTGGAGTGAGGTCTTTCTCCAGCTGTATTTAGGCGGATTGTCTGTGGTCCGCCCATTTGGTGCAATGGAAGATTGTATGTTCTGCATCGTAAACCTCTCCGCAGAAGGGGCAGCTAGAGGTATCTGCTCTCTTGAAGCGATGCAGATAGCTACGGAAACACCCATGCCCGCTCAAAGCCTAGGTTGTTTCATACTGGAGCTCGCCGTGTTTTTTAATTGTCTACGGTGCAATGTCCGGGATTAGTCTGTGCGTCCACCTTTCTTAGTTGGACGTTGTCCACAAAGTCTGCCACCTTTCTTTGATATTGGCACACTGGTCTTAATACTGCGTGTTGCTCGCCGATCTGTACTTTGCCTCTCTCATTTCTGCCTTTAGGGGTAGTGGCGGTTGGGAAGCGATTACCAGGATCGTATCCGTGGAGATGGTCCTATATGCACGGGTGATCCTCGGGGCACTCTTTCTCTGTACTGTCTGCAATATGTGGCAGTACGATTTCTTGTTCAGTGCCGTGGCCTATATCGGCGCTGCGTACAGCTCTATGGATTCCGTTACACTGCTCAACAGTCTCCTCCTAGTCTTGCTTAGGCCTTTCACGTTTGGAATTATTCTATGAAGAGCCTCCGCCATCGTCGTCGCCCTATTGGCCACCTTTATTAAGTGCGGTTTGAATGTCAGGTCTTGATCGATGTTCACTCCAAGCACCCGGACCCGATCCGCCGCCGCGATCATCCTGCCGTCTACTAGGAACTGTACCGGTCTCCTTCGTCTTTTCCCTAATACCACCACCGCCTCCGTCTTGTCGAGGACGAGCTGCAGGCCCCTAGTGGTCATCCATTGGTTTATATCGGCTATGGCTGCGTTCGCGAAGTCCTCAATGTCATCCTCCGCGCGGGCCTCTGCCACAATTGTAATGTCATCTGCAAATCCCGTTATGCTCACCCCAGGTAAAGTGGGGAGTCCGAGGGCCCCGTCATACATGATGTTCCATAAGAAGTCCCCCCCTTGGCTGCGCCACTGAATCGGAGATACATTATGGAAGGAATGACATACCAAAATCCATGATTAGGAGCGATTTGATAATATGTAAATATGACAACTCAATCGATGTGCAACTCGATTGGTTGGAAAATCGATTAATTGCCATTATCATAATAAAATAATGATTTTTATAACGTTTTTGGTTGGTAAAAAAATTAATTAAAGGTACAATATAAATTTTTTTATAAAAAAAAAACATCTCTGAGTTACAGACCATTCAAACTCCACATAATTCAAGCATTTTGGCGGCCAATGACCGCATGACTCTCTAGGGGTTTAATAACTAATTAATTTCTGACAGTTCATTATAAAAACAGAATGTACAATATAATACATATAGAATATAATGTTTGCAATATTTTAAAAGTAAAGAATAAAATATGCTTATTTTACGTTCTGATTACGAAATTTCATTTTATGCAGTTTTTATTTAAAGCTCTCGTCATTTATAAGTATAGGCTTTCCCCTTTCATCTCTTACTCTTGAAGACGACTACCCGAACTTTCTAATTCAGCTTTTCATGAATAATTTTTTCAGTCAAAAGATTCATTCATAGTATTTACCAATAATATTTTCAAGAAAAGTGGGTCGAATTATGAATATACTAAAACATTATTTTGTTTTGTTTAATTTAAATAAAATTTGTTTATTACATTAAAAATTCGTCAAAGCTTCTAAATTGTGAAAATCTTGTTTTCTTTAATAAAATAAATTCGCGCAAGGTTACCGGTATAAATTATTTTACGATAATTCACTCACCTTCCGTTTTGAAACATTTTCGCAAGGAAACAATAAACGTTTTTTTACTAAAATAGCAACTTAAATAAATAATAGGAAATTTTTCTTATTCCACCTCACATTAAGCCTGCGAAAGTATAATTAGCACATTTTGCTGGTGAACCGATTAAAGAGATATTTTATTTTGCTCTTTTGCTTAGGTTTTTACGCAATGCAATATCTTTTTTAAATAACTTTTTTAGTGTTTAGAGGAAAATAATCGGACAGAACAAATTTTGTTCATGATAAGCCGTTGGGTTTCCTGTCTGACATAAAAGTTTTATTGCATAGGTTCTCTATCTCAAACCGCTTTCTCTTGTATCGGACCTTCATCTTAGTATGTAGATGACCGAAAACATGTATTTGCACTAACCTATTGAACTCTCAATGATAAACAAAAGGCCAGAATTAAATGGATTACATTTTGAAATAAACCACAAAAATATACAGAATGTGTAACTAAAGTGTAACTTAAGCAAAATGATGTAAGTACAAAATTTTGTTTAAATAAAATAAATGTAAAAATTTTAAAAGTTATTTGATAATTAAGTATTGATCTGTTAGTTTGGATAAGGCAGCAGTCCTTTCCCATCCCCATGTTAGTTATATGCCCTAGTACGTCGTTCTAGTACTAATAGTTAATAAAGTGCTATGCAGTCAAGTGAAGAACTTCTTCGATGAATCTAATCAAAAATTTGTGAAGTGTACCTACAATCAAAGTGCATCGCAAAAATGTTCTTATACCGATCAAAGTCATTATTAATATTTAGTAAGCATTTAAATAAATTTAATATGAAAAATATATAGAAAAGCTACAGGATTTTGTGCAATTTATCGCAGAATTGACGGTGTAATTACATGCGTTTCTTGAATAATTATCCATTAAATAAATCAATTGACTATTCAGAAATCGATTTCGGAAATTGGAATTTAATCTTACTTTATGTTTTAACAGTTTTTTCGACTAGTTAAATAATGTACTCACAAGCTGTAATTAAAAATAAATATTAATTATTTTATTCATATAAAACGATCAAATCTTTGATAAGATTCTCATAGAAATTAACGATGAGTGAACCAAAGCAAACACGATTCAATCACAATTCAACACAATCTCTTCCATCGCTTTGTCTTTTGTCAGCTTTTGCTCTAACATGCCCTAACATATAACTGAGATCTGCACGCAGCGTTTCGGTCGTAAGCATGGCCATCATGGTCTTAACATCGTCTAGCTAGAGCTAACTTATCGAGAGTAGCATGCAAAGTGATACCACGGATTTAAACTTTTTTTAATGCAATTATAGTGCTTTAAGACGTAAATTAAAACTATAAATATTAAAATTTATAAACCATCGAAAATTTTTGGTAAAAATGGCGAGAAACCTAAGGTGTGTCTTTGATTGGCTGTTTTTATAAGGGTTTTTCCGCCTATAGTTTTATAGTTTTACTTTTTACAACTATAAATCTTACTTTTAAATAACTGATTTACTTAGACACTAAATTTTTGAACTTCTCCTATCATGAAAAACACCCCTGAAGCTGTCCTAACTTAAAAATTACCGATCTTGAGAAATCCGGATCTTAGAAATTTGAATATTGCGGATATAGAAGAACGTAGATCTTTATTTTTAAGTTAAATTTGGCTCAAATTAACAAATTCTTATCTTAAATAAATGTATAATAAGTTGTTAGCAGTACCACGGTTAACAATCAGCCGTGGGCGGCTTCGTTGACTAAAATAAGTGCTGCATAAGTGTATTTATGTTGAGCGCAATACCGTCAACAGAATGAGTTATTCACGGACACCGACCGAGGAAGACTGAGACTGAGTTTGACTTAATAAAGTCATTTTCTGCAGTTTAACTTTTATATTAGATTTGTTGCCGGAGACCTAGATCTTATACATCAGTCATTTAACTGTAACACCTCAAAAGTGGTGTTACTGGTGTGAATTTCTAACGATGCGCACCGTGCGAAACGTGTGATAGAACAAAAAAGTATTCTGATCAGAAACAGATGCTGGTGTTGAATACTGAATATGATGATGAGTACTGATCAGTTCAGGGTGCTACTGTGAGAAATCTGATGTACTACTGAGTCTTGAGATTGGACCTACCAGAAGGAGCAGATATTTTCAGGTTTGCGGACGACTTGTCACTTGTAGTCTCTGTAAAAATCCATACTCCCCTTACCCACAAAGGAAACAAAGCGCTCAGTAAGATAGACGATTGGATCAGCAGCAAGGGTCTAACATTAGTGTCCGTGATCTCAATCCCTCCCCCGTCCCCGATGTCCCCCAATTGAGTTGGGGGGTTGCCGGATTGTGCCGGGAAGAAATACTGGGGTTTTAGGAATGATCTTTGACCACGATATGTACTTCGACACTCACATCAGGGAATCAGTCTTATGGGATTGAGGTGGCGTCTTTTCGACACTACTTTAAAATCATACCAGAGGAAAACGAGCCTCAGAATCATCTCAGGTTACCGTACGATTTCCAATAAGGGCGGTAGCGGTGGTAGCGGCAAACCCTCCGATCTACCTGATGGCGATCGAGAAGAGCAAGAATAAAGGAGCAATGACCAGATCACTGACGGACAAGAAAGAGATTAAAATGTTAAAGATCAAATCATAGCAGGATCGATGGTCCAGGGGATCTAAAGGTGCCTCGATCAGAAGACTTATACCATCTCTGATACAGTGTTTTGATACAGGACATAACGATCTTAATTACTAGCTTACGCAGGCCTTGATGGGCTACGGTTGTTTCAACCACTTTTCACAAGTTTCAAACAGCTGATTCACCTCTGACTTCACTTACTGCGAGGGGTCAGTAGACGACGTACAACATATACTGTTGTGTAATTTTGTGACAAGCTCGATTGTCGAATTTTTAATATTCAGTAGCAGCTACGTTTGAAGGTAGAACATTTTTGAAAGTTGGAAAAGCAGTAATTTTATGTTATACACACTTACACCATTACTTGAACACATTAAATTTAAAAAAGTGCAGTGGTCTGAAAAAAGACAAATTAAATTGTTCGGCACAGTATAAACTTAAAAGTGCGCTTTAGAATTTTGTTTTGTCAAGTTGAAGCAGATTTTTTAAAGGTGGCGTTGCAAGAAGACGAGTGATAGACTACGCGAACGGAACGTCGTTCGATTGAGTCCTAAATTTGCGTTTTGATTCTGAGCGATTAGTCTTTGTGCGTGATTTTTTCCCAAGATTGTGAAAAGTAAGATTTTTGAAACGTAGTTTTTTTCGTAATAACGAGAAAAACCTAATAATTTGCGATATCAGGTAAATACCAAAAATAAAATTTTGAAGATTAAAATTCGATACGACGCCATTTCAAAAGCCAAGATTTCGATATTACAAATCAATATTACTTACCGAAGCCGAAAGAATTATTTTGTGTAAATTATCACAACACGCTGGATTTTTTGTGTAGAACACAAAGAGCAAATTTGTTTAAGAATTTGGATAAAAAACAAAATTATTCAAACGGTAACCAGAAACAACAGCTGTATCACAACATAAATGGATGGCAAATGCATCAACCGATTCCAGTAGTGAACGAAAATAAACGAACAGATTCTAAGACCATTAGCATTTTACCAAGTTATTTGATAAAAACAATTAAATATTTCAAGGTGCATTTTATTTTTATTGCACATTAATTTTGTACAAATTTATTAGAGACACATTCAACACATAAAAACAAATAAAATTGGATGCTAGCTAATACGTTTGAGATAGTAAATTTGTATCCAAACTTACAAGTTAACACGTTGCACACCCCATATTTGAAACTGCAAAAAGTGAGATTGTCACTGACAATTTCAATTTTTAAAATAAATAGTATTCAGTTTGTCTTAAAAAGAGCATAATTCTTTTCATCGACAAGAGACTTGTCATAGAAACTCGCTCCTGAGGTCTCATTGCTCTACCGAGAGGAAAAGCTAGCCAAGGTAAAATCTAATAAGTTAGTAAAGAGTTCTGCCTCTAATAAAGAAGAATACCACTACAATACATATACTCGAAATGGGCCGAAAAGAGACAAACACACGACATGGAAGACTTACGTCCAGACACGATAATGAGTAAATTACCGACAAGTGAAGAAAGGTGGAGTAAAATTAAGAGTAGGATTATGACCCTGCTCGGGTCAAGAAGAAAATCTCGAAAGGACAGAAGTTTTTAAAGGAAAAGGAAAAGTTTGGCATCTATAGAGTAGAGTTTTCGTCAGTAGAAATCTAACACTGCCACCTATAACATCTGGGTGGTGTTCATCTGAAGATGAACCCGTGTCATCCCGACACAAAAACACCCATAATTTCAAAACATAATAAATTAAAATTACTATTTTTCCCACATTCATGTGGAAAAAGTATTTAGTATATAGGTACTATTTAAAAGTTGAAAATGTAGTTACGTGTTCTACACTTACATTTACAATTTAGTTTGAGAGTCAACTAAATTTATAACATTTTTCGGAATACAAAATTTTCACGTATTAAAAAAAAATATATTACCTAATATAAATTTATGGCATCGAAATAAAAATGATATGCATAACACGTCGGTCATTTTCATTCAAACACGTTTATATATTTCGCAGAGGCAATAAAGTTTCTCAAAAGTTTTTCAAAGGTTTTAGTTTCAAATACACTCTAACTTCTATTATGTCTTGAAAAAGTTGAAAAGTCGAATCTTTATAACTGTTCAATCGGTAATAAAAAATGATACTGAATTTTAGACAAAATTTAAAAACTTTCGACAATGATTTTTCTTTCAACTTTTGAATGGTAAAACTTTGCTACCTATCCTATTATTCAAAAATTTGCAAATGTTTATTGGGTCAACATAATAAAAAAAAAATAAAAAGTTTGTAATTCGAACTGAACTTACCTTTCTTCGAAAATTTAAATATCACCTTTATGTTTTTGTTTTAAATTTTATTTTTGATGTAACATGATTATTTAAAGTAATATTTCAATATTTTCATTTGAATTAATTCTCAATAGAATTCACGTAACTTTTGGATGATTCTCATATTAGAAGTTTAAAAGCAAAGCGTATTGAATTTCGTACGACACTGTATGCATAAAAACATTTATTATATCTGAAATACTGTTGTTGTGGAAATGGAAAATTTTCTTTTTTAACAAAAACACAGAAGTACGAAACTGTTCATATTTTCAATTATTCACATTATAAAGCTTATGTTTATCTGAAAATTCATGAAAAACATCGGTCAAATAGAACAAAACTTAAAAAATGTAACATCAGTAAATGGTGAATTTTAAACAACGGAAATGAAAATTCATGGAACTCACGGAACTTTATAATATAGTGTAAAGTTTATTAAAATTGTAGGAAATTGAAAATGAAACGATAAAGCAGAGACACATTTTAATTATTGGTTTAATTTTTACATTTCGATCCGCCATAGTTTAACGTTGAAATTTTTTAAGATGTCAGTAATAATTGAGATTTTGTACGGATGATTTAAATTTATATTATAATATTATTCAATTTTAGTTTGTTAAAAATACAATAGTTAAAAAAGTATAAAATCGATCATATTAATTCAAATTTGCAAATCAAATAAAGCGGCTTCCATTCGTAGCGAAAAATTTCCATTGCTTTTGTCTTTTCTTCAATAATAAAAGATAAAAGTGAAACTAATACTTTTTATGCTTTTTCTAACATTTAATATTTGAACAATCGCATGTAATCGATTTTTGTGTATAAAACTTTAGAATAGCTCTAAACTTTCAAAATAAAAAAAACTTTTGTATAAAATATAAAGAAAGCACTTTAAATTTACTAAAAACATAAACTTTTAAATTGTAGCTTGTTGCAAAAACTAACAAACAAAAAATATTTTTATTATAGATAACGGAAACTATATCGAATACTGCTGTTTGAATAATAAAGTGGAGTACGAATAGTATACAAACTTTAAATTTAAATTTAATGTTAAAAATTTCTCGTTTATTACAGATTTCACTGCAACGATTCCTTATTCTGGCTTCCGTTGCTACATTGAAATGCGTAAGTAAAAAATTTATTTCACAGGTAATTCTAATGGTATTTAAAATTATTTTTAATTTAATAAATAACTTATACATAAGTTCCGCGAAAAAATCAACTCTGTCACATGGCAAAAGACATCTTAAGAAACAAATAAAGAGGAAAACTGATAAGTTAGTCGTTAATTAGCTTCTAAGTGTATTCTTTCATATAATACGTTAAAATGGAAGCTTATCAACCCTAATTTCTTAATGTATCAAAAACTCCCTAGGGAGATAAAAATTATTGCGCATTTACACTTAATTTACAAACGCAACCTATTTATAAGCTTTCCTCGAACTTTTTCATGATAACTACACAAATTAAATTAAGTTTTGTATCCCTATATCATTTAAAGTCTCTAATTTTTAATTTACCATAAATAGATGTTCAGATAGCAAATAGTAGATGTGCAGAAAATATCAGAACTTAAAAAGTTGTATTAAAAAAAAAATTGATGAAAAAGATTTGGTCTGCTGTTTTATTTTATAAATTTATAATCGTCTTTTTAATAAATTGAGTAAGTACAAAAAATATCGTTGCAATAAATAATATAATCATGGCATTATATTATATATTTTTTTATGGTATTTTTTAAATTTCGTATAATTGCTTAGAACTACAACCGATTAACTTCACTTAGCTCAGAGCAATGAAATCATTAGGTTGTTATAAACTTGCTTACGTTTTTATTAATTAATTGAGAATATAGAAATAGAAAAGAAAAGAATAAGAATATAAAAAAGAATGTGTGGCATAACTCTAAAGATGCAGCGGCGCGAATATTGCATTAAAGAAAAGTTGTGAAGCAATAGCTAAAAGTTTTTTAAAAACATTAAAAAGAAAGGAAAAAGAGAAAAATAAAGGAAAGAAAGTGTAAAAAACGAATATAAAATTTCATATTATATTGATTTCTCACATTCTGTTCTTGGCACTGTCTGCAGTAATTTCTAATTTTTTTTACTATCAGGAAGCATTGGCGTGACCATTTGGTAGATATTTACTAATTTATTAACTAATTGTAGCCCAGTTTTATTTAAAAATTAAGTTGTAAAGCTTAACTGTAATTAACTCCGGCACTGTTGTTATAATTAGAATGCTAATAGAGATTACCGCTATCTGTTAAAACTCGATTTTTTAATATTGTACAGGTAAAAAATTAGTTAAAACTTAACACTATCGATGAATTTCTCTTCTCAGAAAAAAATCTCAGGAAAAATCTCGTAAATTGAAAAGGCTGTGCGCTTAAGCAAAGAATTAAGGATATGTAAGGATATTTAGTAAGATTTCCTAGCCTTCCATACCTAAGAATTATTTGAAAAAATAGTACAAGCCCCTTTTCAGTAGCCTAACGATATTTGTGTGTAGCCGTGATATTTGTATAAACTAGCTGAATACTAATAGCGGATGCAAAGGTGTGATGTGTTTTTTATAAATTTCTTCAAAGAAAATAAAACTGCATAAGTTTTACGTAGTTATGATTAATAAAAATAATTAAAAATGTAACCTACCTACAAATACAGGATATGATTAAGTAGCTTTCAGACAGAGTTATCGACAAATATTCATTTAAAAGTGCAGTAAAATTTAAAAATATGTTCAAAGGCGAGGTCTAATGGAAAAGCAATAAACTATTGACAACTTCTTTAATGCTGTGTATGACATATTTTTATTGCAACATAAAAGATTGCAGCAAATAATAAGAAAAGTAAATAGATCAAAATGCAACCCTAAATAACACTGCATGTGCCAATACGAGCAGTTAAATCTAGCGTAAACTTGTAAAGAAATATATAAGTTATTGAACCAATCCTGAATGTGGGTCAAGAAGGAGTTTGTAAACATCTAATAACTTCGTACATGAAAAAGTAATCGAAAATACAACTACTTGTTTTAAAAAGTAATAATTGAAAACGTCAAGAATCTAAACGAAACAGTTTAAAATGTATATTATGTAGCTAAGCTACATTTTCCACAATCCATTCAATATTTTGATCAACACACTTGGGTTTTTAGATGAAATATTATATTTTAGCTTATTATGATAACAAAATATCACTTTATATAATTTAATAATAATATAATTTTATATAATAAAATAAATTCTAAGACTACCAGACTAGTTAAGAGTGACTATATTTTTTGATTATACCGTAAACATAAAAAATTATAAAGATTAAAATAAGAATGAGTGAATTCATAAAACTTCTGAAATTTCAAAAACTAACTAGATCAACCAACATTAATATTTCACCGACATAGGAAAGGATTAAATTTTCAAACAAGAAGTATTTGAGGCTTAACTCCATTCTGTTAACGGTGGGTGGGTATAACCGACGTACTAAGCAGTAGTAGCAAAATTTTTTTAAATTCTCTAAACTTCCAATTTTAACTTAAATTCAGATTTAGGAATGTTTTTATCACGTTTGTAGACCCAAGAAGCACTGCTCTTCTACTAGAGCTGTGATTTTAGATATCAGTATGCTTATTTTACCAATTAACTTACCTCAACTTGTGTTATTTTTGCCTTTAGGGTAAATATTAGTACTAAAAATAATAAGAACTTTAATTTGAATACTTTTCAGATGTAATAACCATCGTAGGAATGTTTCCAGTGTAATGTGAGTCGGCTTTTTTCTTTAGTTTCCGTAATTAAATTTCCATTTTTAATTATTTTTAATTCTAAAATGCATTTCGACGCCATTTAGTTTGTGAAAGTCTTAGCTTTTGTAGTTCTTGTAATTTCCGCTTTAAAAGTAGCTTCTGCGCTTTACACTACCGATTATAATTCAGTACTGAGGTATTCGTACTCGGAAGATGGACGATCTTCTGCTTGTTTTATTTTTTTTGTAAAGCATCATTTTCTTTGTGGTGAATTTTGGATAATTATCAGGCTATGAATGGTCTGGGATTGATCATTTAGCCGTTCTGCTTTTTGCAAATTTGTATTTATCCAAAATGCGTAAACCAACTTCCGGCACATGTGAGTGCATATCGTGTAACGAAATATTTATGGAAATGTTACCATCGCGTCAAAACAAATCAAAATCGTCATTCCCTATTTCTGGTACTATTATTAACGTTCGATTTTTATCAAAATTTATCAAAAATCTAGAATCACCTGTCCGATGAACGCCGATACAATTTTCACCTTTTGTTGTTCTGCCATCTTGACGACGCCTTGCTCACATGGTAAATAAAGAATTTCTACATCGTAAGTATTTACCTGCAATTTTTTTGATCCATTAACCAGTTCTCAATATGTGCGCTTTTAAAATTATTCAAACTTTAAAATTCATTTCCGTTTTTGGTGAAGTAAATTTTCAATAGTTAAACCGTGTTTAAATTTTTTTGTAACGATCATTTGTGGTTAATCCAGCGTCGTGCGGATGGTAATTCAATTTAAGTTCAGTGGCGTAACGTTCTACCGATTTTCTTTTTTTAATTAAAATAATAATTTTGACGGCAATCTAAAGTAAAATTTTATGTATTATTGTATTATGTGTCTTTAGTATTTAATCTTAAGTTTTACTAACCCATTGCGATTCCTATTATTCGGTTCTCGTAGGATTTTGTTGTAGTGAGTAATTTGGCTCAGCTTTCATGTTTTTAGCTTCTACGAGTACGAATAGAGAAATATTTTGTTTTATTTTATGATTGTAAATTTATTAATGTGTTAAAACCCTACCTACTGTTTGACGTTAATTGTGTTGTCTATCCTACAGGCAACGACTTAAAGACAGTGTATTGTTTTACGTAATTAAGTGTGAATACTTTGCCTTTTTGTAATATTTGAAGTCATTCTGATATTTCTGATTTTTATGTGTTTCAGTTTAAGATCATTCATTCACCATTTAAAGTTAAGTCCATTATTTCACAAGGTTAAATCAAAATTATTATCAGTTTTCAATTATTTTAGTGTAACGATTCTTTCTCTTGTCTAGAATATTATTTGGAATTCTCACCTAATTAAAAGTATAATCTTACTGTCGGTTAATTGTTTTTTTTTATCTACCTTCTGTTACCATCATTTTTAGTTGAGAATTTTGACTTTTGAATTTTGATTTTTGTCTCGGACCAAACTGAATTTAAGGTAAGATTCGTTTGTTTTTAACTTTCGTTTTTAACTTTCCTTGAACTTGCGATCTACGACTTTGCTTCGGCTAGAGCTAGCAGCAATCCTGATTCTCCAAGTAAGTATTAAGATATTTCCCCCCTATTATGTCATTTCGGCCAATTTGGTCCGTTACACCAGAACGAAAAAGCTTTTGCGTGCAAATGCTTGTAGAATTAACAAGCTTAACGGGCGGGGTTAAGCACGTGAAATCAGCCAATCCAGTATACGTATTGCGTTTTTACGGTTTTGGTATTTTCTTACTTGAATTTTTAAATGGTTTATAAAATGTTATATTTATATTTGTAATTTACTTCTTTGACTACCATAATTTCAATAGAAAATTATTCAAATTTGATTCCGTATCCCGTAAACATTAAATATACTAAGAAGATGAGCTATATTAACCCTGGTAATTAAAGATTTCAGCTTGCAGAAATTTCTTTTTTTAATAAAAAATAAATGTGATTAATACCACCCTGTACTTTTGAAACAAAACTTTTTACCGCATTGTAATTAAAATATTGGTAAAAATGTGATATAAATCAAAACGAAATAATTAAAAAAGTTCTATTCCCACATACAAATAAATTTCAAATAAAACAAAATTTAATTTAATGATTGCACTTACAAAAATTAATTTATTAGCATTAGGGTACTAAAACTTTTTAATTAATTTATTAAAAAGTTGTAGGCGATTGAAAAAGATCAACAAAAAAATTGAATTTTAAGATCACTGAGAAAGCTTAATTGAAGAAGTTTTGCTTTATACCAACTCATAGCCAAGAAAGAAGGCACTTGTACAATTAACATAATGCAGAAAATTAAAAAAATAAAATTTTGTAAGTTAATATTATTTTAAAATAAACCAATATTGATTGACGTCAAACCGTGCCGCGTGCTTTCCAGGAAAATAATCAAGAAAATGAAAATGAAAATTATTCAAAAGTAGTATGTTGCTGAAAGTACACCTCCGAAATTAAAATTAAATCTAGCATTTGCTTTCGAGTTTGCGGTGATCATCAGAATTTGAAGACGACATCCTAAAATTAAAAAGTTGAATCAATTATTGAAAAGCGTGAACGATATTTTTGTTTGATAGATTTTGAATCAAACTGTCATTGGCAGGAATACCATTATATTACCTACATTATTCGATAAAAGAAGAACACACTGACCTCTCGACAATGAATAATTTAAAATTAGTTCATACAAAATTTATTAAACATAAATAATCTTTTTAACTAGTTAAATTAACATCAAGTTAAATAATGACCAGTAGAGAGACTATGCAGAACCTGTCTCACTTTTAAACGAAACTTTCTTAGTCTGATTGTAATTAATTGATATTCTGATTATTTTCAAGTAATTTTTTTTATATGCTTGGACAATTGGGTTTTCATATGTAATTATTGTCCGACAATCAGGCAATGGGCAATTATTTCTTGGTGGAATAATAGTTTTAATCGCCTTCTCGAAGTCAACCATCTGAAAATTTCGTGCTGAACTTAATCGAGAGCAAAACAATATTATATTCAACTTTATTTAAGTATGGCAATTTGTAGAGAATTTTCTCAGCTAAAACCCACACAACTTTTACCTTGTTCAAGCTCAACAGGTGCTAGGATTACAATCTTCCTTAATTTTAAACTTTACTTATTTACTTATAAATTGTTTTTTAAAATAAATTTTCCCTTTCCATCCCAATGAAACAATATACTGTTATCAATATTTGCTTTGATCTTATAAAAACTACTAAAACTTTAAACGTAATTTTCTTAAAATAACATGATTTTGAAATGCTATAATATTTCAGTAGAAGTGCGGAACACAAGCGAAAAATAATAAAATAAATAAAATCAATAAATAAAAAGGTGTTTAAAATAGATTTATTCAATTCGGTACAAAACTTCCAAGCAGAACCTACATAAATTTAGAAGAAAAACACAAATGGGTCATACAAGTTTGTTCCAAACTATTTGATGAAAAACAATGGTTTATGTTATGTCACTTTTCAACTTTTTACTAAATCGACTGTTAACAATCAAAGCGACTCATAAATTTATTTTTACTCCAACTGGTTTGATAAAGTTTGTGGAAGTTGTTGATTAAATAGAAAATTGTGCAACAGAAGAATGCTAATTTTTTTGAAATGGGTTGCAATAAAATTTAAATACGAATCGATTTATGAAAGAGATCAATGGTCGGTTTTTAGGTTACCATTTATCTCAGTTTTCTTGTTAAAAAAGACATGTATACTGTAATAGATGAAATTGTTTATCAAAATCGACTAAGAATTTATTTTCTTATCAAGATGGATATTGAATACAAAGCAACAAAAGTGTCAAATGAAAACCGAAAATTTAAAGGAAATGAAAGCTTTAAGCTGACTTTTCATTTGCTGCCATCTAATGAATGATTTTGCTTAGAGATATTGTTGGTTGCTACTTTATGTTGTTTCTTAATTAAATAATTTTATTACGGTCGTAATTCAAATTCTTCTCATTTTTACATTTAAATACGTTAGCACTTTTAACTTTCAAGTATCACCAAAATATCAGGCCAAGCCACTTCTGTGGTCACATTTAATGTTAAATCAATGAAAACCATGTTTATGTGAAGCCGACTACTATAAATTCAAGCATTGTACCGTAATTGTCAGCCGATACATTTATCCACAATGTGTATCCATCCGAAATTTTATTTCCCATGATAAATTATGCTTATACTTCCATTAACTACCTACCTCAATATTGTTTCGGCATGTTATATTGCTTGTTACTTATAATGCAATTTTTGTTTAACACCCTGTATAACTTACCTTATAACAATCTAATTGGTAGAGAACTTGGGCTAGTTGGTAAACTTGCACTTTTAAATTTCATTCTTAATTTACTTCTTTTATTCTTTTTTAATTTTAGCTATCTACTTTCATTAATATTAATAAAAAAAGTTTCATTTTACTTTTTGATTATTATAATTTTTCGGTTCAATATAACATTTTCAACTTATTAATTCTTTATTTAACGATTGACTCCTTCTTTAACTTTCCTAAATAGTTTTTATTTATGATTTTTTAATAATGAAAGTTATCTCCTCTTCTAATTTTCGTTAATAAAATTGAACCAATCATAATCTTTCATTCCTTTCAGTATCTAAAACCAGTTATCCTAGGCATTTTAATATTGCAAGTCTGACAAGTAGATTAAATGATTTTTTTGCTAAAACTCTTAAAATAATCAATAGATAAGTGGTTTAGGCAGTGTAACGCGATATTAATCATTTCATTTTTATTATTTTTTAGAATAAACCAAAAAATGCACAAACACTTTTCAGAACTAAAATGTTTAAGTTATAACAATATAAATACACCGTATGTATATTATCGCAAACGTTTTCACCATACTATGGCGTCATCAGGCGATGAACTAGAAAGAGAAACGAGAAAATTTCCGTATTTATCGACAAAATTGCAAGAGAAAAGGGAGAGGGTAAGAGGGGGGTAATTTTAAAAAAATTGTATAATTTTGTGTGAATTTACTAGAGGGTAGGGATATATTTAATATACAATAGAAATAATGTAAGTGACTGTGAGGTAAGTTAGAAGGGGGGGGAGGTATTATTTATTAAAAATGTTTAGTAGGGGTGAATTATTTAAATCAAATTGACTATTTAGTAATGAAGATGAATATTTTAATTTATTAATTTCCATAGTTTCCAAAAATTCCAGTTTCTCACGTTTTTGTGCAACGTGCAAAATTTTGTATCCCCCTTGTTTATGGTTTGTGTCTAGTAGGTGTTTCGCGAAAGTTGATTTTCCATCTGCAAGTCTGTGGGATCGAGTGTGTTCATCAAATCGTGTTTTAAAAGATCTACCGGTATGACCAATATATTGCGATGTAATTTATTCAAATTATTTTTTAATTTTTTTTTTTTAATAATATCATCTAATTAATAATAATTCTTTAAATTTCAATTTTCGTTGCAATAAATATTCAAAAATGGTAAAGTTAAATTTATATACGATACCGTTCGCAGCTGCCTTGTTATCACAAAATTTGTAGTTCCTTCAATAAATTTTTTAAATAATAATGTAAAATTTTTATTTACCAAACTTTTAATCGTAATTTCCAAATTCTGTTTATCTTTATTACCATCTGCACTCATTCGACCATAGCTTCTGTTTTATTCTCTTTTTCAAAATCATCCAAAATATCTTTCTTCAAACTCAATTCAATCAATTCAATCAATAACTTCAATAAAACACTTTATTAACTTCAAAACTTTTACTTATATTCCAAAAATTATAAACTTTTTAAAAATTACTCGGACATGAATTTTACACGTCCATCACGTTGACCATTTTTTGACAAAAGGCCTTGAATTTTTGGTGATTCGTCCCCACCTTGCTAATTTTACAATCTTACAACATAAAATCAATTTAAACATAACTTAAATAAATAAATGAATTTTTACTAAAATGTATAGGGTGGGTCCGAATCACTTTTGAAACATTACAATATTTTTGAGAGCATTCACAAGTGAGCTCATAAATCCCTGATTTAGTTAACATGTCTGATTTTGATTTCACGTTATTAATGAATTTGTTAAGTTTATTTTCCGTTTTAAAAGCGATGTTATAATAGTTATTTTTTAAATATTTCACAATTTTGTTTGACTTGTTTCCGAGAAAAGCAATGACATTGAAGTTCGCGTTAGCTTTTTTTTAATATTCGAATAAATTAAGTTCGATAGAATTTTTTGTTTAATTTGGCGTAATAAATTATCAATAAGAGTGACTTGGTAGGTATCCATTAGAGACCGCGATATATTTAATTCTGTCTAATTCTTTTTTAAAATTTACGTTACTTAGGGGAATTCTAATTAAGCGATTGAGAAAAGCGCGAAAAGACGCAATTTTATGTGTAAAAGGATGCACAGAGCTATTAGGAATAATTATATCACTTTCCGTAGGTTTATGGAAAATATCAAGAGTGTTTATTGTTGTTCTTAATTATTGTAAGATCTAAGTAATTGATTCTATTGTTTACTTCTATTTCTTTAGTAAATTTAATATTATTATGTTGTTTGTTATGTAACTCTTAAGCTAAAAAATATTATACATTGTAAATGAAGTCAAATACATACGTTGAAGGTTTTGCTGAATAATAAAATTTATCCAGTTTGTTCAAAGATTGAACGAGATATAATTTTTTTATGAGAGAGTTATTTTTCACATTTTTGTGAAAATCAAATTTCAACGTACAATTTTTTGGGGTATACTTTAAAGATGAAGGTGGTAATAAAAAAATTGGAGCATAGTAACATGAAAGATAATTTAATTTACAATAATTTTAATTTTTTTTAATTTCTCGATCGTAAAATTGGCCAAGTGATGGCTATTTATTGTTAAAAAAGTGCGCTTTAGTTATCTAATTTATAGCATTTTGACAAAAAAAATATCAATTATGTTTTAGTAATTTTTGAGATGATAAATAGATTGGCAAGTACCTTTCTTGTTAAATATAATTTTTGTATAAAATAAATCATGTTTTTCAAATTTTTTATAAACAATAATTTTTAAGCAATAAAATGTGTAAAATTTTGAACGCGAAATTAAGCCTATAATAAAGTATTTTCAAAATGAGACCAACTGCATTTATTTATTTTAAATGCAGTGTATGAAATAAACCGTTTAAATTTTTGTTAAAACCTGATAAAAATACTGCAACTTTTTAATGATGGAAAAATTACTTTTTGTAATTGCGGAGCTAAAGTAGTCACTCTTCACCCCGATTTGCAAGTTTAAAATGGCATTTTTTTTGTCCTAGGGCAAAAACGTAGTCACAGCGGGCAAAAAATAAGGTTAGTGGGCAAAAATAAAAAACAAGGTGTTATATTTTCACCTGGTGGCAGCACCTCAAGGTGTTTTTAATTTTTAATTTAAAAAATTCCTACTTTACCTCTCGCAATTACAAAAAATAGTTATTATATGCACCTCGGAAATAAAGTGACTTTTAACCTGAGGCTAAAACCTCGTGCAAACAAACTTTTAACCTCAGGTCAAAAATTAGTTACTTTATCCTCTTGTTGCATAATGTACTATTTTAAATGTCAAAAAAAAGGTCATATATTGTCGTGTTCTGAAACATTAAAAACGTTATTCTGTGTATTTTGTAAATTATTTTGAAATATGTTTTACTTTTATTGTAAATATTTATTTGTAAGTAGACAACATAAAATTTTAATTGTAAAAATACAAAGTTATTAACGAACAAAGTGGGAGAAAAGAGCGGAACAAACAAGGTCAGACGCGGTTGTGTCTCTAAGGCGGTAGGAGTGTTCATTCCCCGCTAAGTTATTATTTTGATTTTTGATTGATTTATCAATAAAAAGTGGATTTTGATTTGATTGAAGTTGTTCTGTTTACATGGAAATGTTGCTTGATAAAATTTATGAAGATTTTTTAGAAAATGTAAATAAAAGCATTAAAAATTTTGAAATTAATAATGGATGTACCCTAGAGAGATGGATTTTTCTGGAGTAGATAAAGAAATTTTAATAGCTGGGGGCATTGCAATATATTTTTTGTAGTGCTTATAACTATATGATTACAAAAGAGTTTTTTATTTCGGCTCTATCCAAATATTTTAAAACCACTTTTTTTAAAAAAAATGTCTATAAGTTTGTGAAAGTTTCAAAATTTAGCTTCTTCTTCTTAATCTAGGACTACGTTCTGTTTTTTAACCATGTTTGTAATATACCAAATTTTACAATTGGCATTCACGGTTCTTTGAGCACTTGATATTCTGGTAGGATGCTAACCTTGTTAGATGCATAGTCCTTAGATCTAACTCGGGCTTTAGATCACAGTAGTGCAGTTGGCGCGACTAAGCATCAAACTGCTGTCTCCCGCTCCGTAGCATTCGATTTAAGCTTTATATTATACTGCTGTTTGTTTTTCTTTGATCCAATAACTTAAACTCCCATTCGATTGCTAATTTGAATATGAAAAATTAATCTCAAAAAAAAAAGTTGATAATTCAGCACTAAGCAGAGATCGTCATCTCTACCACGATATAGCTTAAAGATTAATTTTCACTGAGCTACCACAAAAAATAAGTTGCAATGACATTCAAATAAAAACAGATTAACAATTGGAGAACAATCCAACAATACCTTGCTTACCAATAGGTTACATACTTTTAGAAAAACTCCAAAGAAACGCAACTGGCGTTATAACCAATTCACAACTGCGAAAACAAGTGGCCTAAATAATCATCACAAATCAACAAATCAAGAAATTATTAAAATTGGCGAAGGAAATCTGAAATAACGTTTTTTACGTACAATAAAGCATTGTAAACTGGAAAACTTCTAGAGTTTTTAAAATAAAGTCACGAAATTATCGATATAAGGTGTTGGAAAATTTGACATTCTTTTGAATATCTGAACAATCTTCAGAAATTTTATTAATAAAAACTCCTTCTTTAAATTGCCACCTAAGTTTAAGTACAATCGATTCCGCCGATTTCAAAAGTTGTTTAGTAACCAATCAGACAACAGAAATTAGATTCCCGCTAACAAATTAAAATTTTGATTGGTTGTTTCATTTATTTATTTAATGGATTTGTATCCTTGAGATATCCTAAGATGAAAAATTAAACATTAGACGTATAGAGTAAAATGAAAGTATAATCTTAACGAATTTCTGTAGTGAAACCGAGCATAACCTCAAACTATCAATTTTTAAGCACATAGGCGTCAAAATTAAAAAAAAATTTTTTAGGAATTATTAAAAAATTGTGTATATTATCAGAAAACGATCAATAGTATTTAGAAAGCCTACAAAATCTCTTTTTAAATACTACTGCAAGTACATTTTTAATATGAAAATAGGGTAATATCCAAAGATTGTAAATAAATGCAATTCCCACGACTATCATTGAAGAAATTTATAACCCTCGGGAGGTAATATAAATTTAGACGTTCTTTGCGGTTAATGTGAACCTACATCCATAGTAGCTTAAATAACTATTAAAGCTTTAAGCAAACATTATTTTTATAAAATTTCTATGACTGGAACTTTGATTTAAATGTTTCTATGCGACTGAAACTACAACAACGGATGCACATCTTATCAAGGAACACACAGACTGACATAGAACCCTTTATGTTGAAAAGTGTCCAAAACAATTGGGTTTTGTCAGCTTAGCTCTATCTAGTATCTCCCTCTAAGTGACACTTATAATGATACTGACCAAACCAAAGATATAATCGTTACGCATCTGAAATTTTTGGTAAAATTGAAATAATTTCTTTATCGTTGAGCTTCTAAATTACATAACCATTATGCAAATAGAAAAAGTTCCTTGTAAGTTTACACATTTATCTCGGTTGAAAATTGCGGTTTATATCGCATAATAGCGCATTATAACGACGACCATTTTTTTTCTGTTTACTTCTTCTGCAAGTAACATCGTTTTTATGATACAACATTGATCTTGGCAATTCATAAAAAGTTTGATGTGCTGTTGATTCTGGAACACCACTTCAAATGCACACGAACGGAAAGTTTCTTAGAAAATGTTAGCTTTCATTCAAAAGCACAGCTACGCGACGTACGTTTTCCTTTTTTTTTGTTTCAATTACCCACTTTTAGTAACTTTTAAACTCGTTAAGAATTAAACGGATTTTTGCGACGGTTAAAAATTATGTATCCATGATTTATTATGATCGCAATTTTATAAGGAGAGCTAAAAAAATGTATTTTATTTGTTATCAGATATTAGAGCAAGCTGAAACGATTTTAAATGAAATGACAAATGATTTAGTACGAAAAAAGAAGCATTTGTCAAATTTGTCGGAAGTATAATAAGAAATATAAGAATAATTTTTAAAAGTTTCAGATTTTCATTTCTGGAGAAACGTTTAGAATTAAACAAACTTTTTGTAATTTAAGAGCAAATGAAGAAATGAACAAACAGAGTACGTGCCTTTAATTTTTAGCGGCCACTTGCTAATAATTTTAAATCATTAAAAATGAATTCATTAAATCACAATTCGTTTGTTGTTGATATTCTAGCGCTAACGCAGATCTAGCTATGTTTACAGATGACACTGCCATCATTATTCAAGATTGCTGTTTAAACGAAGCAACTGCTAAATTACAATGAGTTCGTGACTATTGTTACAATTACTAATTTTAAGATCGTGTTAGATCTTGTTTAAGTTTAATATTTTAAGTTTTCCATTAATTTTATTAAGATAACTGTTGACGTTCCGTCATTCAATATTATTTGGGTTGCATATCTAGCACCTCGATTTTGTATATTATTATACTTACGGTTTTATTTTTATAATTTAGTTTGGAATTCAAGTTATGAAGCAAATTACATTTTAAACTTACTTTATTTACTCCATAACCTGTCTTATTGTCTTCCAATGTTTTTCCGTCCAATGTCCATCTACACTGAGGCGGTACAGTAAAATTCATCTGAACACCGCATAAATTCAGTTTATACCACCTATTCATTAAAATTGCAATTAAAAATATATAATTTATTTAGCTCTTCTGTCTTTCAATTAGCTTTCAGCAGTTGAACCTTAACTTACCTCAATCAAGTGCCACTGCATCACTTCAAAATTATCATCTATAAATTATTATAAAGTGTAAATTATTTATTTACAACAAATGAATTACTAGTAAATTGTACAAAGAGATTCAAAATCATCCATTTAAATTTTTTATGCATATGCAGCAAATTTGCTTTCTGTAAAAGTATTCCATGTTGCGATATCAATATTTTTACTTATTTTGTTAACTTGAAAGTGGATATCTAATATATTGAGATGCTTAGCATATATGCATGTTTAGCGTTCTTGTGCTCGAGTGGGCAAACATAACCATACATGCATAGTATAGTTTTCTAAAGAAATAAATGCTGATTCTTTGCTTGGCAACATACAAAACTGACATTATGTGATTGTTAATTTACACTGGCACAATCTTGACTGTTGACATATTTTATATTGAATCGGAAGTGTTGTAGAAATTAAATTTTTTTAGTGACGACAATTGTCGTTTTCCGACATGCACAACAGTAAGATAGAAATATTTAAGTATTCGTCACTTTTTAATACTTGTGCTTCCTGTTCTGAATAGCTTTCGGGCATTTGATGAATTTATACTATTTTTATCATAAGTATCTGCAAATACTTGTTTGTGACATATGTTTCTTTCGTAAACATACCAGTTATTTTTTTACAAGCCCGCTTTATGGGTTTTCGGAAAAAAATAAAACTTGTTTTGTTTCAATATTTATAATCTATCAAAACTTATTGTTTTCCAATTTCGTTTACAGGTGGTAATAAAAGGTCAAATCCATGTTAGTTATTAGGTTTTATGTAAAGGCGAAGTTGTAAACTATATATTTATGTAACAATATTATTATACAAAATATGTTGTTCGCATTTAAAAGCTGAAACTTTAAATTGATTTTCTTCGGTTTAACCATTTATATTTTTGTTATTTCTCTCTCTCTAGTCACATCCTCATAACTGAGGAATCGTGACCTATAAAGAATGCTTTTGGCAGATAACATTTTTGTTTTGCCTGAGTTCAAACCGAGGATCACAGCTTAGCAGTCAACACACATAATCATCAGACCGTGACTTAATTAACTCTTTGCAGAGAGCACATTGCCTAACTTACGACTAGGACTGTAAACTTTTATAGTGAAACCTTATCTTTCTTGAACAAATTCTATTTTGTCTCATGTATCCTGAGTCTCTACGCGCGAGGCTTTCATCTCCGGACTCAACGGTTATTCCAGAACCACATCAGCTCGTCTTCAAAAATTTGCAGTGCTTCACCCTATATAAACTGTCTCTCCTCTTCAGTTCTTCCACCCTAAGGAGAGTTTTGTAACGTATAATATGATGTATTCACACAATGCTGTCTTTTCCAAGCGTCTCGGCCAGGCCATACCGATTGTCTCATGTAGTTCTCGATTTATGAGTTCTTTGGTTTGGTCTTCCACTTGGTCGTTTCTCTTCTGTACACCCACATAGCAAATACCTTTATTCTCTTCGTGTTTACTTTTTCTAGCGTCCATGTTTAAAAAAAAACACGTGGCACTCGGGTTGTCTGTAAAGTCGGTTTACGGACGATAATTTTACGTGATAAAGCCATAAGAAAACATTGATGAAAATTTGCATACTTTTCTGAATTGAATTGAATTATGTTTTCTTATGACATAAAATCACATAAAATTATCGTCCATAAACCGAGTGTTAATTTAAAAATTGAATTGAATTATGTTTATGTAACAGATAATACGAATTAAAACTATGTTATTACATTAACCCTCAATAGGTTAGTGCGCTATGTGCATGAAACATAATTGCATCATTTGGTGATTGCGAGATCCAACCTCATGCCGGACAAGTTTTTTTTAATGACATTTTATAATTCAAATAATGTCTATGTATGATGCAAAGTCGATCGTGCCTCTCTCTCGCTTGTTACGCGCTCTCGCTTGCGAAACGTGACAATTTTTTGTGCGTCCAGCGAGTATATCAATTTATAAGACGTTATCACGTCAAAAAATAAACATAATACCAGCAGTGTGGTGTAAGGCTTAAATCGATATGAGACGCAGGAGACCGCAGTTCGATTCTTGGTCGCGCCGACTACACTGTTATGATCTAAAGCTCAATATTGATCTGTGGGCTATAGAGAAAGCAACGGGAAACCACTCCCATTGTAATTCCTTAGTATGTGACCTTGGCTTCTGCATAGTGTATGACACTCAAAGAAGACAAAGCAAGGAATCATGAGACATTTAAACTCTCTAGCTTTTTCTATTAGTTGCCTAACATGCAGAATTTGCTCTCTGGATCTCTTCCCTGGAACGAAACCTGCCTGCTCTTCAGGTATTTGTGGAATTAAAAAAGGCTTCAGTCTTCCATGTAGTATATGCAGCAGCACTTTGCTCGCGGGTGATAATATAGTCAGCGTTCTATAGTTATTGCATTCCGTTTTAGTGCTCTTTTTCATGATCGGAGTGATCATAGATTCTTTCCAGTCATCAGGCCTTATGCCATATTCAAAACTTTAGTGTACAGTAGATACATTATATCCACTCTCGATGCTCAAATAGCCTTCAAATTCTCTTCCGTGATGCTTTGAGTGATTTCAGAGCTTGTTCCACTTTTTATTTTACAATAATCAGCTCTTTTTCCGTTGCAGAGATATTTTAGTTCGTTTTAGTTAAAGTTTTCTTATATAAATTTTGGCAGTAATTTCTCACACTTTAGCTATTCCTTGGATGTTATTTATTAACTTTTCTTCTTGGGTCTCTATGATTAGAGTTCGCCGTTTAAATTCTATTGCCAGATATCTAAACTTGTCGAAGAGTTCTCGAGATTCGTTACGGTTAAAGTGTTGTTCAAGTTCTTGTCCTTTTTCGTTTATTTGGATATTTTGTTGTCTCGGAACGCTTTTTTAGTTTTGTCAAGTTCCTTAAGCCTTATTTCTCTTTCATCATCACTTTGTTAGTGTCTGGCCTCAGTCGTTAGGTTTGCCTAACCTATAATTTGCTACGATTTTGATGTTTTTAATAGAGGCCTCGCCTATTTTGGCATTGAAGTCGCCCGTGATAATTATTTGTTCTTTTGTGGCATTTTATTTTTCTCTCTATCATGTCGTAGACATCTTCAACTTCGTCGTCTGAGGCATCCGATATTGGCATGTACATATATCTACATATATATATAACTAGTCGGTTTTGTGGTTATTGTGAATTAATTCTCACCATGTTTTGAACTATTTCAGCTTTAAAAAAACTTTAGATTATCCATTAGTTTTCGAGAAAACGGCATTTAAAAATCAAAATTTTACATGCATTTTAGATAGGGTTTTGATCGTGTAGTACATTACGCGGTATTCTACTGACGGTCCGTGTGTTTTAAACTACTCTTAGTGTTTGCTGTCAGATGCGATCAACACCCGGACGAGTTGTTTAACAAACACCACAACGCTCTTTGCGCTCTACAAACTGGCGTTTTAACAAACGCAACACCGGCAAAGCAAAGATCTATAAAATCTAAAATATTTTATCAATGCTAATGTATTTATACATTTTATTTCAAAATCGATTGCAATCAAAATTCAAATTAGGACTATTGATGTTTGAAAGCACTTTGGCACCGGGGAAAGCTTGGCGCGTTCAGTGCGTTCCCTTGAATTGCAAAAATTTTAAAATGACGTTTTCTCGAAAACTAATGAATAATCCAACGTTTTTTTTTAAATGTTTATAAAATTGTCCTCTTTTTTATAGTGTATAGGAAAAAAGTTCAAATCGTGGTGAGGATTCACAGTTCTCGGTTTTGTGTTCAGGGTAATTATAATCTAATTGCTTATTGCTGCATATTGTTGAACATGTTTCGTCAGTTTGTTATTAGGCATAATTGCTACCCAATTCCTGCTTGTGTTTTGTGCTCCAGAAATATAAATTGTGTGTTCCGAGCTTCTAAAATGTCCCGTTGCCTTATGAGTCTCCGATAGTCCGCATATATCAACTTCACATCTTATTGTTTCTCTTTCAGTTATGTGCATCTTTCCAATCTGCAGCAGTTTGCGGACACCAATCCAAGCTCTTCTCTGAGTTGAGACCAATATCGTCTTCTAGTCGCAGATTTTGCACGCGTCGCCTGGTTGCCTGCATATGCATGTTCGGTAGCCAATTTAACACCTGCCAGCTTGGAACCGGTCAAGCGTCGGTCGCTAACCGGATCGCTCGGTACAACATCCTCTCTATTTGTGCCTGTCATCATCTTCATAAACTTGAGCATAGACTCAAACTACCAGAAACTTTAATTTCGTCTTTTCGTCTTTTGCCTTTCACTGTAGCTTTTCCATTCCGCTTTGCCTTCCAAAGGAATTATATGACCTCCGCATTTTTGTAATTTTTGCCACTTATTGTACTGAAAGTTTAGCCCTTCAATAAGAACTCCTCAAAGCAGTAGGGCCAGATGGCCAGAAATTTTCGAGAAAATCGACTTTCAAATATTATCGATGGAGTTTGAAGACAAGATGTGAAACAAACAGCAAATAGTTTTGTAGCACAGGCACGAACGAGTTGGACTAAGAACCAGTGGTTCTACGGTTCTATTCCCACCTTCGCTAGTTTTTTTTAAATTTTTTTTCTCTAGTGCGTATTCACGTCATTTAATTATTGTAAAATTATGCTTGTAGACTAAAATGTGTCAACATTTAATTTATTAAATACTTTCAATTTTTTTTAACAAATATAATAAAATCGAATGTTTTAATTATTATTATTCAGCATTAGTTTCATATGTCATCGCACATATTATCTGGTGGAAATAATTTACCTAATTTTTGTTTATAATTTATCATCTGATTTAATTTATTTATTTTACGATTGGTAGAAATAGCAAACATGATGTGGCTAATAAAGCCATGCAACTGACTAGATTTTAATAAAAAATAAAAAGTTAATAAAACAACATAATTTCCTAAAACTACATATTTTTATCCTAAAATACATTTTCAACAGTTTAGTTTTTATCTGGCGTAGTTACTGAGAAGTTATCATGTCTGATATGTGATATTTATCTGTTAATTTGCCTGGCCCCTCGACGAGGGCTGAAGACATCATCGAAGGTAGTCTGTGCAGTGAAATCGCTAAATTACGCATGAAAAATGCTCTTGTGTACTACGAGCATTTACTTAAAGAAAATAATACGCACTAGAAGAAAAAAACTAGCGAAGGTGGGTATAGAACCGTGGACCCACTGGTTCCTAATCAAACTTGTTCGTGCCTATGCTACAAAACTATTTGTTAATTATTTTACATCTTATCTTCAAACTCCCTAGACAATATTTCAAAGTCGATTTTCTCGAAAATTTGTGGCCATCTGGCCCTACTGTTTTGAGGAGTTTTTATTGGACGGCTAAACTTTCAGTACAATAAGTGGCAAAAATTACAAAAATGCAGAGGTCATATAATTTTCTTTCGTTTAATTAGTACTACTACTGTATGATTATAAATTCAGACTTGGTAACACCAGGCTGTATCACACTCCCTCTTTTCGTCTTGAGAGACTCCACTTCTCCTTCGTGACTGCTGAAGAATACAACCTCTAATCAAAACTTCGGCCGTTTACTAGCGTTGAATAAAAATGACATTCCATCAATACCTGCATGGACTATCAGAATGCTTTGCTTTAATTAAACATTCCCAGAGTTTATATATCAAACTTGTTCTATTTTTATCTCAAAAAACTACAGTATCTTCAGTCGAATGATTTATCATCTAGAACCGCGTTTCCTCACCTTTTGGTAATCGCGGAAAAATTTTAATTTGTTGGGGGCTGACTATAAACTAAAATTTATGAATGCGAAATTTCATTTTTACAAATTTTTCGTTTCAAATAATTCCATGCATTTCTATGAAATTCCATAAATTTCCAAAATTTTTGAGTAGTTACAAAATCACTGTATTCATGTAGCCTACTCTGTGACTAGATTTATCACATGGATATAATTGACTTAATTTTTAGTAAAATGGGGTAGGTAATTCCTCAAGGATTATTAACTTAGTGTAAGCAATTTATGACACCACAAACAGGTATACTGAGCACGAATAGGCTTAATGAAATTACTAGCGCGTTATTTAAGGCCGCCCGTTTAAAATAAAAGTCGCGGATGTTGTCCTAACAAATTTGCTTCAGTACTTCAGTGATTAAGTATAACTAATCGAAAAATACCTAAAATCTTCTTTTTGAGAAGAGCTAAAGTAACAAATAGGTAAGATTAGCGTAAATGAAGCAACATCTAAATATTTGATTTTGACAGTTGTTGAAGTGGCTTATATACAGTCTACAAATACTCGAATGTATAATGTATATTAAATGGATGTTGATGATTTATTAAAAGTCGGAAAAGTCCGCTATTATAAAAATAAAAAGCAATGCGGAAGGGTTTTAAATGTTAGACGTATAAAAAACGATCTCCATAAACGCATGTTAATGTGGTTGCATAACTGAGTGATTTAGTTGTCTTTTGTGATTCCCCTTCTTCTATTGTATGCTGCTGAATTTTCCATTAAAAATTTAAATAATTTTAGTTTACTGTTAATGCTGAAAATTATAAAAAAGTAGCAAATTTTAATTAAAAATTATATTCTTGATAAATTAATAATTGATTTGTATTTTAGTTTTTAAGAAAAAAACTATATCAAGTTTTTTCAAAAAATATGAAAAAAATAAGTACTGAAAAAAAGTTATATTCAAAATTCAAAACAGGGAAATTTAAACAATCCTGCTTTTTTAATGAGTGAGTGAAATATTAAACAAATGCAGTTAAACTAAAATTTGGTTTCCTATGTTTTGTTTAACATGAAAAGCTGTAAAAATAAAATTATTCAAAAGAATTGAGAACAAAAATTAAAAATATGAAAGAAACGCCGTTTGAAATTACTTTTATAATTTACTTATTGAAAAATAAACACACACTCTTTGATCTCCTTGGTTATTAATCATCAAGGAAAATGTAAAAAAGAGATAATTAATGTTCAAATATTCTACAAATTTGTCGTTGCCATTAATCATAGAGCTCTATCATTATTGAAGAGAAGATTTAGAACGTTGATAGTGTTTTGAGTAACATAAAATTGATCGCAAATAGGGAGTGAGAGTGGTCTTTGCCTTTTAACATCTTTGACAAAAACTCGTGAATCCAAGAAAAGCTCATTTCTGAAGTCGTTAATCTTTCTAATTACTGGCATTTTTTATTAATAACCAAACTCGAAATTTTTATTTTTAAACGAAAATTACGAAACTAAATCTTGGTCATAAAAAAATCAGGATTTTTTTAATTTTCTTGTTTTGAATTTTGATTATAACTTTTTCTGAGTAGCTATTTGTTTTTTTATATTTTGTGAAAAAACTTGATATAGTTTTTCTTTTCGAAACAAAATAAAAGTTTTTTCATTTTATAAAATAAATCTATTATTAATTTATTTAATAGGAACGCGAATGTTCAAGCAAACAATTTTTAATTAAAATTTTCTATTTTCTTATAAAAAATCGGAGAGCAAGATTTTCTTACTATATTTTTCATATCTTGCCCAACTTCTTCTTTTTTATTTAATTCACCCTTGCGGAAAAACTTACTCACATATTACAGCTTGACAAAACGCGCCCCTTTTCACGTCTTACCACTTAATCAAAATACCCCACTCGGTAAAAGTTATTTTTCAAGTTTCTTTTAAAAATATGAACCAAGCATGACTTTGGCATGTTTTATTTTCTAGAACTTTGTAATTATTTAACTGGCTAATAAAAAGGAAACAGCATTGTTGTTAATTTCATTATTATCAATAGGAAAATCTTGTTTTCTTATAGACATTCCATTATCTGTAACTATCAACCTTTCAAGTTAGTTAATTACAAACTCGAGTCCTTTTTACGTCTTTTCCTAGTCCCTGCCGTTATTACTTACGCCTAGCAAGTAACTGTGTCAAAAGAAAACTCGATAAAAGATGCATCTCGTGCAATTTGTAGCAAGTTAAACCAATTTTATGGTTACTTAAACTGGATAATTTAAACGCTCAATATAATTTGCCGAATTACTTAAATACTAATTATACAAACATTGACCAACAGTGACTACGAATAAATTAACTCTATTAGCGGGTTAAGCAATTTCTTGCTTTCTCAAAATTCACGAATAAGCAAATAATCTTACTTACAAAGTAAAATATTTTCAAAACTTTGCAAAATCTAATTATGTCGTAACTGCTATTTTTAAACAAATCAAAAAACAGCAATTTAAGATATAGACAGGACCACACCTAATTTTTATGATCTACAAATCTGTCTCTATATTTTCCGAGATTTACAAACAAATAATTTATTTAATTGAAATATCGAAAAGATAAAGTTCTACAAAACTTTTAATAACATAAAACAACGCTCCAACCTATCCCATGCGTGAGATAGGTTTAATTATTAATCTAAAATTATTTTCTTTTTTTTATAAAAAGAAAGAAATTCGTTATAATTAAATCAGATCTCTTTTTTATTTACTATCTTACAGTCACCCAAGAAACCAAAAAATTATACCAATGTACATTTCCCCTTTTTGAACCATTGAGTCCTGTAATATTTGGTTCTTCAATTTGAACTACCGCCTTCTCAAATTAAAGTTTAATGATTAATTATCGAACCAAGTCAAAGCTGTAATCGTCAAACAAACCTCGCACGTTGTGATCCCTTCGTAGTAACACTTACAAGTCCTTTTAAATCTGCGGATGGCTCTTTGAATGTTCACGTCGTTACCTTGTTTCTAGCCTCAAACCTAAACTTATATGTGCCAGTAGCGTAACCACTGATAGGACACCTGAAGGAATAATTAGTACACACAAATTAAATAAAACACAGGATTCGGTTTAACGATGAATATTTATTTAACCGAGAAAAAAAAGGTAGTCCAATAACCAATTTACCAGCAAAGTTAATCTTCTTGATATTATTTAATTCAGAATACTTTAGTTTGAAATTTGATTTAATAACTGTTCGATAATTAATCCCCCTGACTGTAATGTTTTAATCGTTTATTCATATGTAATGATCAACCACAATCTTTATAATACTTTGTAAAGAAGCGCCTATATGTATTTAGATGATCAGCTCAATTATTTTATATCATGTAAGATCTTTAAATAATAAACCCTTATATACTAAATTATCCGCTCTTAACTACTACCCCGTCAACTTAAAACTAAGATCGTCACTACTTAATTAATACGTCGTCAGTGCTTAATCTAAGTGCGTCCCCTAATTGCTAATTGGTCATTTCTTAAAATCTAAATAAATCGTCCATACTTAAAACTAAATAAATCGCCCATACTTAAAACTAGCGTCATCATCTTAAATTATTATGTAGCCGCAAATAATCATAAAGAACTTTGTTAATATTCGTTAATAACAGTTCTTAAATATCGTAATTGGTATTATCTCATATGTGGTCGCAAATAATCATAAGGTACTTTGTTAATATTTGTTAATAACTGTTCTAAAATATTATAATTGGTATTATCTCATTGAGATATATTTGACAAAAAAAGAGAAGAAAACAAGCAACATGTTCACCGAACTCGCTGTCACAAAAAAAGTCCTATTTGCGGTTACAACTTCCAGTGATCAGCCATTTCTGCGACATGTTGCCACGGCAATCTTATAATTTTAAACGTCTACTTCCCCCCCCTTGTTGTGCAATTCATCTAAATTAAATTATCTAATGCTATATATTTTTCTACTTCAAACAATCGCCTTCATATTAATTTTCTTAAACAAAAACACCTACTTTGTATTGCCGTAATAATCCCTAATGTATTATAAAAATACCTCCTAGGTCACATATGAATAATCAATCTCTTTCCGTTTATTAACCTATTAGCCCATTCCGTTTAAAGATAATAATACATAAATCATAATCTCAAAGCAATATTTAAATCTTAAAACTGAAGATGAAGTAATTTTAAATTAGTTTTAAACTTGTGTTAAAATCATCTCGACCACGTGGTCGAGAAATTATTACATAAATTTCTAACGTAATTCTGTATTAAATTCTTTTAGAAAATTAAATCAAATATTTAAACTTACGTATTTTAATTTTGTCGATGGCTACGATTTTTATTTAAGCAAAAATTAAATTTAAATTACTGAATAAAATTAACACACTTGTTCACTTAGATCAACCTCTTTCTTTCGATGTCCAAGTAATAATGGCCTCTTATCCGATTCTTCAAAAACCACTCTACTTTGATGTCATAAACTAGTAACGGTTTATTTTAACCAACTAACTTTTAGTGTAAAATTAAATGAACTAGGATTTAAAATTTGCGCCGATTATATTTAAATTCAAATTTACAATATTACAGTCCCTTAACCATTCGACAGGTTAAGAAAATACAAACTTTTAAGAAAACTATATTTTCTAATGAAATTATAATAGATTATAGCGTAAATTATAAATAGAAACATTAAAATGTATGGAAGATTCAAAATATTTGGATAAAAAAGTCCAAAACTGTAAAAAATTAAAAGCGGCTACTGTATTGGTTAATTTCGTTAGGTTAGCCCCGCCCATGGCATATTCTTATATTATACAAGTATTTGCTAGTTGACCAGTAAACCTCTGAGTCGTTCGAATTGTTACTTATAGGAAGAATCTGCAACCATCACTATCGCAACAACACAAGCAAGAATAAAATATGATTCTCCCCTTTCCCGCTAAAGCACATATTTTTAGTGTGCTATTTAAATTTTCTATTAAATAAAACTATAGAATTATTGAAATAAAGAACTACAGTTGAAAATTAAAGTTTCTTGAAATTAAGAATTCCAGTTCATATGCTTTGGGCATCTAAGGGCGAATTTTTTAACATTATACTTTGGACAGAGCCAACTCACGGTATTCTCACAGTTAACTCTTGCATTGCCACTTTAATGAGATTAATGATAAATTTAGACAGTTCAACGTTGCTTGGAATTGATAAGAAATTGAGAAATCGTAGTGTAATTTTTTCAACTTAAAAATACATTGCCGTAATGATAAAAAATAAGCTTATCTTTGCACCTTTTTTGACCTGACTCATAGTACACTTCAGAAAAATTTAATTGCGTTATGGTTTCTCCACCATACTTTATTAATTTATCACTAAAAGATCAGAACACAAAACATATTATAGTTAAATCAAGTTCATTACCGATAACTGATCCCTTTATTAATGCACACAAGAATTTGCAAAAGTAAAGAATTCCTAAAAAAATCTTGAAAATTTTCAAACAATCTTTGAAATTTTCTAAAGATTCATGACATTTTTAGTGGACTGTACACAAAAAATCCCAACCAATCAACTTCTCGAAAGATACCCGCAAGTTCTTAAAATAATCTACAAAACGAATTTTGATATTCGGAAGGTAATCATCCACATAACATTGCAAAAACCATAAACATTATTTCAACAAAATATCAAACCTTGATTATAACGTAAAGGTCGGTAACTATGAGGCAACATCAATATCAAGTTCGACAGATTTCAAAGTCTAAAAAATAAAATATTAGACTGTTTAAAAATTTAAAATACATAATTTTACCTGCAAATTCAACCCGAATATTTTTATGAGGAAAGAGTAAGATAACTCGGACCCGAAATTAAAAAGTTTATGACAGTTGATAGCGTAAATTAAAAAAAATATAAGCATAAAATTTTAAGGATCATTCAAAAATTTGCATGAAAGCAGCCAAAAGTCGTAAAAATGTAATGCAAATATTGTATTGGCCGTTTCCATAAGTTTAGCTCTGCCTATCTTCTGAATTTATTTATAAGAGTCCGTAAATGTAATTTTTTTAGTCCATTGCTTAAAATTGCCATGAATTTGTCGAATAATGAAATTTTTAAGTAGTAAAACCCGGAAACCATTTCATTTTAAAATATCATCTCTATATGCGACAGACATCTCAAAGTACGGGTCTAGAAAGGCGAGGGTCTGTGTTTTTTATGTAAATTTCGGAAACTAGTCCAACTTAAAAAGTCTTCTTATATACGACAGATATCCAAAAACATAGGTTTAGAAGGTCAGGAATCTCTGTTTTTAAATAAAACTATAAAACCAGCTGTTATTTATATTTCTTATTGCGACAGATATCCTCAAGGTATGGATCTGGAAAAGCAGAAATCTTTGTTTTTAAGTAAAATTTGGCTATAATTATCGAAATCTAATTTAAAATAAATTATGGTAATTAGTGTCTTTAAAACACTGGAGTTTAAAATATAGATAGATAGCTTACACGCACAGTTAAATGAATGGAGGTAAACCTTCGATTTTGAAGTTTGCATATGAAGTATCATATGCTACCGCATTGCTTAAAATAACTTTTTTTTTGCAAAATATCTCCAATATCTTGGGGCCCGGGTTATCGTATTCTGGCCTGATTGTGGTTTTCAACAAATAATATGTCGATAAACTTGTTTATCATAAAAGTTGATGTCGATGAACCCTCATCACAAGTTCACAGCTCTTTAAGATCAAAATAAAAGACAGTAATTAAAATAGTAACAGTGGCGTATTTAGACTGACAAATCTTTACCCTTTTACTTAAATTACTTGGATTATGTTAATATTAATGAAATATATTAAGATCACCCGTGCGGTATTCAAATTTATTAATTTTGCTCAATCTAAAAATATTCCTCTCCAGGGTTCATTCATTATTTCTAAAAAGCAATGATACTCTTTGAAGTTTTTAATTTTTGATAAATAAATTGATTGATTTGTTAAAAATTTGTTACCTTTCAATGTGGCCTTGCAAGCGCACGTGGATTCTACAGCGCCGATTTAACAAATTTGTTTGTTAATTTATTATAACTAAAATTCTTCCAAAATTACAAATTTTTTTACCAATTCGCACTTCACCACAATTAAAACAACTTTAATTAAAATCAAATTTACTTTTAATATATTTAAATTATAAAAATCAAAATTACAAATTACCCCAGCGAGAATAACAATCCTTCCGCTTTTAGCTAACGCAAAGTCGCATCTAAGTGTCCTGCATCTTTAACAATCTATCCCCACTCTTTTTTGTTGCCAACACAAACTGTTTTTAAAACTTAATTCTATGTACAGAGTACTTACAAATTTACAAATTAATAATTTATATTAACAACAAAACAAACTTCAATATATTTTTACAAAATAAACAATTAATGGTTTTAGCGTTTCGAAACACGACAATATGTTATAAAATATATAGCGAGTTTCTTATAATTTAATCATCTGAGAAAGGCAACACCTGATAAAACAAAAATTCTTAGGGTAACTTAATTACATAGCAAGGTCATCGACAAATTAAAATGTGTGTGCGTCGAGGAATACGTGCAAATACTAAAATTTTATTATTAAATTGGATGTCCTCTTATAACAACGATACCCGCGTTGCGCCCATTTTACGATGTACATGGTCGTCTTTTCCAGTCGACTATTCAACGCTTGGTGGTCAATTTGAGTCGACCGGTTCAGTAATCGATCAGCCAACACCTGTACGTCGACGAAACGCAAGATCTGCCGAAAACATTGCCGCTGTCCGTGAGAGTGTGCTGTAAAACTCGGCCTTTTACAGACATCAACTTGGCGAATTCTTCGTCGGGACTTGAGATTATCTCCGTACAAAATCCAACTGACGCAGAAGCCGAAAGAAACCGACTGTAGACAACGCCGTGTGCTTGCTGACTGGGCTATAGAGCAGTTTGAAGTGGAAAAAAAATTATCGTTAGTGAAAAGGTCTATAGCAAAATTGCCGAATTTGGAGCGATACCAATCCACATTTGGGCTAGCAGCATCATCGGTCCGTACTTTTTTGAAAACGACAATTACGTTGCCATCACCATCAACGGAGAGCGCTACCCATCAATGATAACCGATTTTTTTCGGCTTAAATTGCATGATATGGATGTGGACGACATGTGGTTCCAACAGTAGAGCGCTACGTGCTACACAGCTAATGCCACAATGGAACTTCTGCAGTAGCGGTTTAGTGACTTAGCGTCGTGAATTAGCCACCAAGATTGTGCGATTTGACTCCGTCAAATGTCAAAAAGCCGCAAACCTCCGATGCCTTCAAAACCAACATTACCTATGCTATTGCCCAAATTCAGCATGAGTTGTGTGCAAGGTCATCGTACGTTTTGGGCGCGCGCTATCAAGCGGAGCCGCGGCGAAAACTCTTTAGTTACCCCGTCAAACCTTACATCTCTGTAAGCTCTAATTATTTTACTATTCTTGACTAAATCTTTGTTTTAATTTTTATTGAGCTATAGTGTAGTTTTGTTTTTGTTGGATGTCGAGAGTATCGAAAGTAGCACGCAAAGTAACACCACAAATTTAAAAATTTCCTAATGAAATTATGGTAGTTTCTAGCATAAATTACAAATATAAACATTGAAATTTACGGCCATCCAAAAATTCAGATCAAAAAAGCAAAAAACTGAATAAGGAAATTTGATTGGCTGTTTCCATAATATTAGCCCCGCCCATTGCGTGTATTTATTTTATAAAGGTATCCTTTAGAATAAATTACACTTAAAAATGGCAGATATTAGTTAAAAATGGCATAAATCTCTGTGTCGTTCTAAACATTAAAAAAAATCCAGAAATACCCAGAACTCAAAAATTATAGATCTAGAAAGATCTGTAATTCTATGTAAATCTGTTTAATTACTTTAATAATTACTTTATTTTAAATACATTTGTAATATGGTGTTAGCTGCACCACGAGTAAGACTAAACTACGGGCGGCTTCGCCTCTAATCGAATCGAAGCAGGTATCTTATAGAAGTACCACGGCATTGCCATTTACTCATTGTTATTCTGATATAAAAATGTAGTCGTTTTTTATTATGGGACCGTACCCTTTTGTGTCTTACCGGATATATTAGTAGGGCAACAATTTTTTTCCATTTTAAGCGATTTAGAGTAAGAGCCCAGTATGCCGGACTCGGGATTCGCAGCTTGTGAGAGTTCAATGTCGCATCTTGCCACAGGAAACCGGCCGTGTTTAGCTCTCTCTTTCTGGTGAAAGAACTATGCGTACTAAACAGAATAGCCCGCTCAGCAAAAATCTGTCTTCCATCGTGACCTAGCAATACTGTACCTGACTCAGCAGTCGCGGCATGTGTGAGTTAAATTTAGTATAGAAAAAATAAGATGCCGTTGGCCGCTGTTAGTAAACGCAACCCTATTGCGGAGCCTAATCACCAAAACCATTCACCGTCAGTGTACTCACTACACTCACCATCACTATCCCTCGCCCACTAAACCAAGTGCGGTACATATTTACGTCGAGCACACCCACCGTTAACAGAATGAGCTATTCATCAACTTTTATGTGAGAAATCGTAACTTTAAATTTGATTATTTCGCTAATTAAAGTCAAAATTTAGGTATATCCATAGTTTAATCACTTAATTTTAATGTCATCTTTAATATTCCACAAAAATTTTTATTGTTTAAAAAAACCTGTGGGGTCACTGGGCCAGAAGATGTCTCATTTATGCAAAACAGAACCCATATCTTATAATAAACACCCTGTGTAAACTTAAGACCTTAGGGAACAATTAATGCAACCAAGTTGAAAATTAGTCAACCGGGAGTGTTTTCTACAAAATCGCCGTAATTCTGACTTGAGAAATGGATAAAAGAGTATTATGGTTTGAAAAAAATATACGGTTTATTTTACTGCAATTTCTTATAAAAAGTTACGGTAGATAGTAGGTATACGAATTTGCTTCTTGGGTATTCAAAAATATAAAAATAAATAAAATATCGTGGCAGAAAAAGCCTGCGGGAAATCCAATTCCATCAAAAAGAATTCTTAAAAACATCGAATACACCAACTGCTAAAATTGTAAGAAATATACTAAAAATTAAATCAATTACAACTTTACGTTTTATCCTCACGTTAAACGCTTTTGTTAATTTGCGCCGGATATTACTTCCAACACTTGCATTGATATTGCTATCCGGTTGACAAGTCTTAAATCTGCGATCCCTGTCTGTAATCACACCAAAGGCTGCTATATGTAAGGGGAATTATGTAAAAAATCACCCCTTGTTGCGACTAGGGAGAACATCTTAAACTTAGTTCGACTTGATTCGAGTTGAGAAGTTACCCTCATACCTTCTATCTAGATCCTGTATTGCTATATTTTATAACTTAAAGACTGGATCGCTTTTAAAATTTGATTTAGTTTAAAAAAATTATTCAATGGTGTAAGAAACTCGTCGGTAGCAAACATTTTGGTAATCTGGTTATTGATTGTGCAAAAACTACAAATTTTTATAATGTACAAACTGAGAACGTAATATAAATCACACAACCCTTTTTCAACATTTCGATTAAAAAATTTCAACAAAAAATGGTGCGAGTTTGATTAATATATCGAATTGGTAGAACTAAGCCCGCAATTTTACTAAATTAAATGGATAACATGAAAATGTATTGCATTTTCGTATAATAAGTAATGTAAAGTTCGGGTTAAAAATTTAATAAATTATATTTAATAGTATATTGCTTACTGAGGAAGCAAAGTGCATCATTTTCTCCCGCAGCGCGATGTTCCTCTCTGGTTTCAGTGAAAAATATACTTTGCTCCTGAGGTTAGCATGCTATTTTTTCTCTGGTAGAGATCAAAATATAATAACTAAAAAAACACAAATTAATTTTTAAATCGATACTATGCCTATGTCTTTGCACAAGGACTTAATTACTGGACTACTATTAATTGCGTTTCCGATCATGAAATTTGAAATAAACAGCATAATATAAACCTACCATAAAAAGTTCTACTTTCTGTTATAATAAAACAATATACTATTATAACAATTTTATTATACCGGGTGTAAAAAATTAATTACTTCGTAGTTTTATTACACTACATTGTTTTTAGATATGTTTTTATTTTAGATATTTGCCGGTGAAGATTTTTAAATTAACACCCGGTATATTTTTCCGCCATACCAATAATTTATAAACACGTGGGGATGGAGAGACCCACAAAACGGTTTGGACCGCGTTGTTAGTGGCTTATACGGACATTGCATTGTTTGGTTGACAGTTTGAGACCCATATTACTAAAGAAATAACTTTTTTGTGGTGCTTTCAGTTTTTCAACACAAAAATAAATTAAATCAAAATGAGGTTACCCTTAACAATTTTCATTTTGTAAATAATTCTAGTAATTAACAGAATAAACAAATCAAATTAAGTTTTAGGGTTTTGCCATTTAAAATTCTTAATTAAAATTTCAACCTTATATTGGACCTTAAATTACCGTAACCATCTGCCCCTTTAATTTTGAAATTCAGAACTACTTATTATACGACCCTGCCTCCTTTAAACTATCACCCTTATTCCTGTGATGTTATGATATAAATGACACCCTGTTTAATAAACCAATTAAAATGGAAGTAACTATGCCTTTGAAATTTTTTGAATAATGCCCTGGGTCTTGGTAATACAAAAATGCCGATAAACTTTCAATATCCTACAAACTATAAAGGATAAACTAATTTAATGATACGGGGGATTTGCAATAAATTTTTATTAGATACAAAAATACAAGGGTGAATACAAATAGAAATTTCATGTAGGATATTTCCTTAAAAGCTTAGGAGGATAAAGGAAAATACAAATTTTTGGTAAAAACTGATTTTTCATTTTTATGTTTATGGAAGAATAGTTATGATATTACCCAGGCTTTGTAAAAAGTAATAGTACAAATCTCATAAAATAATGCTTCCTTGATATCTGGAACTCAGGTAACTGAAGGTAATTTATTATAATCGAAGGATAGTTGTCAGATTAAAGACTGTTGTTTACTTCACAGTAGCAATAAATATACGGTTTAATGGGGCCAATCCAGCTTTAGAACTTCCGTATAAATTTCTAGAGAATACATGCAGTGAGTTACTATGTTATTTTAATTCAGACGCAAACTTATACCTAACTAGTCAATCCACTTGACGATAAGGTTTTGTTAAATAAAAACCTCTCAACTTTTCAAATTAGCTTTTAAAGTTGATCAAATTTGATTCTTTGCATTACCAAATTTTGTCTAAATTAAATTCAAATATCGTTAAAGCTTAATATAAATGTAGAGCTGGCATACTAAAAATTGAGGTAGTTTACAAACCAAGCGAGTCAAATTGGCGGTGGTTTAATTTAATTTCAAACTGGCTTATACTAACCCTAGCTTATAAATGTTAAAGATACTTTGAATTTTTTAACGAATCAGCATCGGCCACTAAAGATTTATTTCCGTCGAAGGTTGACATAATATTTCATGAACCGGATTTAATGGGAAAATAGCAGTTAAATCTAGAAAATCATTCTAAAATAAATCACAACAATCTTAAGAGCTTTCAAAAAAAATAATTGTAACTAAATTCTATAATAAACTACCGCTTTTAGTACAAATATATTTTTTTATCTGGATTCGAACCATAGTGCATTAGATGTAGCGAGAAAAGCACCCGAACTCTGTACTAAGCCCTGCTGACATTCACGAATAGAGAAGTAGGACAGATGAAGTATAATAATATATAAAACACCAATTAAGTGTTCTCATATTTGGAACATTTTATTATTAATATTTTATTAAAGTTTTTTAATTGATTGGGAAATATTGTAAAGAGTATGTAAAATTACTGAAAAATTTAAGAGCCGCAACAGAAACGTTTCCATCACCAATTTAAGTTATTAAGGCAACTTTGATTACTATAGGTTATATAATGAATTTATATAACCGTTGAAGATACTAAGTTATATAACCAATAGTGTTCAGTTAATTAATAGTCTTCTCATTTGGTATCTAAAGCCGAAATATTTTACGCTTTATTGATTGTTAAATAAAAAATAACAAAACCAATTAGTAAAAATATTTTAGTTATCTTTTCAAAATCAATCGTATTCAAGATAAAAATTAATCTACTCAACATCATTGTTGTAAAAACTTCTTGAATTTTTAGAAATAAGAAATTAAGTTAAGAAGAGAATCTTTTAAAATAATCAGAAATAGTACTATCGGAATGACTTGTTATTTTCTAAATGTACCAATCCATTTATTAAAAAAAATTTTATCTATAAAGTTTCTTGTTATGGAAAAATTTAGTGCTGGTGCATCATTTAACTCGAGCATTGCAGACCGTTATTCATTCATAGTCGATCATAAATTCAATAAATCTTTTATTCAAGCACCACAATAGAAATCTAATTGTTATTTGATAAAAACAAAAGCTATCGATATTTCATAAAGCATTATACTGTCTGAAATTTAAAAAAAAACTTATAAACTTGAAAACTTAAAAAAATTATTTATTTATGCGATTTTAAAAAAATCAGAATTGAAATAAAAAGTGACGTTGATATCTCCGATTTTGCTATAATTTTTCTACATACTCTATGCAACAAATAAACTAACCACATAAAAACTTTTTACTTAACATCCTTTGTTTGGAAGTTTCAAATAGTTGAAGCAGGTAAAATAAAAGAAAAATCGAAAATATGCTCTATCGAATAAATATCTTCGGATTTAGTTATCCTAGAAGATTTATTAAAAACTCATCTTTTAGCTATTGAATGAGGCTTTTGTTTATATTGTAACAAACTTTGGTTTCTTCAAACGTTTTCCTTCAGCGCACTAATTTAATAAGCGAATTGTCAAGCGCATCAACTTAAAACTGCAATATTGCTAGCCATTATTTGATTGATATTTTGCAACCTGTAAGTGAATTTTATAATTTCTTTTCTCTATATTAGGGTGGCTATTTTTACTAATATTTACTTAGTTTTAAGTTACCCCTCAGGTTAAATTTATTACGATAAGTAATATTTCTCCAAATCAAGATAAAATTTAACAGTTTATTTAACACTTTCTTATACATACATAAAAACACAACAATACGAAAAAAAAATTATGTAAATAAATGCAAGGGATTACAATAAAAAAATAATAATAACCTAACATGGACAACCTAACAAGCATAACATTCAGCATATTCCATACAATATTGGTATTAAATCAACGAAATCCGAAAAACGGATAGAACAGATCACACTTCTAGACACCTTTATTGTAATCTGTTGCATAAACAGGCCATTTGGGCTATAATTAGAGCACATTTTCGTTTTTTGCATTATTTTACGAAACCGCAACTCCTTGTAGCTTTTAAATCAGAAATCTCAAAGAAAAATAATTTTATATGATTTGTTTTTTGTTACACAGAGTATATTGTCGTGAAACAAAATATTTCGACCCACCCTGTGCTAAATTGAAATAATTTGTTAATTTTAAGTTTAAACGTTTGACTTGGAAAAGTACATAGTGGGGAGAAATACAGAAAAGTAGAGACGCTTCGTCTGCCAACAATGGCGGAGAGCGGGTGAAGGTTTTGTATACCCGCTGAGTTTTGATATTATTGTTTGAAATTGTGAGTAATAATTTTGATTTAATTGATTGAATAAAGTGATTTTATGCGTTTGCATTATTGCGCCTTTTTTTGGAAGTGTTATTTTGAAATTTGCTAGTTTGGATAATTTTTATGAGCGGCTACCGAACGGTAGTGAATTTGATTGGTTTGGTTAATTGGGAAAGGAAGAAATCAAATTATAAATTTGAAATTGGACGAAAATTGTTTAAGATTGAAGTTGGTGTAAAATTAAAAGTAACATTTGCATTTGTACGAGCGCGTGGCCAGATGGTAGATAAGCCGACGTTGTGGATACGCATAAGTTTGAACAAGCGAGCTCATTTTAAGTTTAACAATAAATTAAATTTACGATTTTTAATTTGGTTTTTGAAGAATTTATTAATTTGGATAAATTATTTTTGAAGAAGATTTGTTTCGTCACAATATCGTCACAGGAATTCACTCCTGAGGTCGAATTGCTCCACCGCAAAAAAGAGCTAGTCGAGGTATTTTTTTAGTATGGTAAAGGGTTTGATTGTAACAAAAAACAATCAAATACCACCTCAATATATAATGTCATGTTTCAAAAGTGATTTGGACCCACCCTGTACAATGTAGTAAAATTATTGTATTAATTATTAAATTGAGAAATTTGTGAGGTGGGGTCCGATGACAGAGAATTCACGGTCTTTTCGCCGATAGCCACGCCCGAGCCTGTTGTGCGATTTTGACTCGAGGCGATTATTTGATTTTGATATAAATTTTGAATTTGTGAGTAATAATTTTGATTTTGATTTAAATAAAGTGATTTGATGCGAATGCATTATTGCGCCTTTTTTTTTGGATGATATTTTTGAAATTTGGAATTTGGATAAATTTTTTATTGAGTGGATACTAAGCGATAGTAGTTTCAATCTGGTTAATTGATTTGCAAAACGAGCATTTCGAGTAAGACATTCGATTTGTGTTAAAAATTGAAAATTAAAATTATTTGTAAGTGCGAGCGTGTGGCCAGACGGATAAGCAGGCGATTTGGATAACGGTAAAATCAAAACTTCGATCCCTTGAAGAAATTTTTGATTTGAAATTAAATTGGATTTGATTTTATAATTTTGAAAAACAAATTTGATGTAATTAAAAAAGTAAAAAAAATACAACCAGGGTGAAATACACGTCAATAAATATAACAAAATCGGAGAAATTGAAGTAAGTTTTTTTATAATTCTGACCCGCTTAACGTGGAATGATCTCTTTATCTAAAAGTGCATAATTTTCTTAAAGAGAAAGTTTCAACTCACAAGTTGAAACTTTCAAAATTTATTTTTTTTGTGTTCTAATATATTCTAGAAATAAACCAATCCCAACACTCCTCATACTAAAAGTGAAATATCTTAGTAAGTAAGATACCTGCTTCTTAAAACTTTTGAAAACAGTTAAATTTCATAAATTTTGATAGTAAATAAAACCTTGCAAGGACTGCATCTCGGAAAGGCTGCATAAAGGATGTATTAGGTAAACAGAGTTCAATCTATTTAACACTATTCCAGAAGTAGCTATACTGTAAAATGTTATCAGTCGTTTTTGCAGAAAAAGTTAAGCTAGAAATTAAAAAAAAAAATGTAATGTGAAACCTACTAATCCCGACTAACTGGGGATTATAGTAATAGCTTTTTATACTACACAATAAAACGCGCAGATGATATTATCGTACTGCTACTGGAAAATTTGAAAATCTCATTTCCATGCGAATGTTTTCAAAATATTAGAACACTATCTTTCTCTATTAATTCAACAAAAATTGGCTATTTGTTTTAGTTACCAATAAAAGAAAGCTATTGGCCATGATAATTCCTAACTAAATTGGAAATCAAGTATTCTAAGGTTAATACTTGACAAAAAGCTAAACTGGGGAAAACATCTAAACATCCAATTTAAAAAGAAAGAGCTGACTTTTTGGCAATGTCGAAGGGCAATAGGTCAGCCATGATGTCTTTCTCGTAAGACCACCATCTGCTTCTACACTGTAATTGTCAGACTTAGCTTTGCTTAGCACACTTATCTAAAACCAAACAAGTGACAGCAGCGTTCTTCTTGCGTCTTGCGTTTGCGTTACAACCAGCAGCGTCTGGTTATAACTGAAATGACTCAAAAAGCTCTCACTGCGGCGTTAGATATCCTTCCCTGCCACACATCATTTGATCTTCATGTGCAGAAGTTGCTCAGACCAGCCCTAACCGCCAGAGAAACTGCTGGTTATTTACGCATCTTAGAGGATTACTCAGCAAGAGTACATCTACATGCATGAGATAAGGGGTCCAAGATAACAAAGGTAACTCAATAGCAAACAAAGTGACAATAAACAGTTTCAACACTCCTTCTTGTGACCTTGAGCCGACAACTGTACCAGCTGTCAGAACTGTTGACGCTGTCAAAAAAAACACAGCTTAAAACTGCGTTCCAGCAAATGGGCAAAAGAAACTGAATGCTGACAAGCAAGAGCAGCGATAAAAACATTATCTAGTAAATATTTAAAATATTGCAACAGAGCAGACAAATCACCAGAGCTTGTGCTTTGCCACTGTCTCCTTTTAACGTCAAAAAGAGATGCTCTGTTGGGAGATTTCTGGCCTGACATGGCCAGAATCAGAGACACTTCACTTACCAAAATACTTGAGTTTATTCTGCAATTGGTATGTTTTAAGTAACAAGACGGACGGCGCTTTGTCGGAGGCAGTACAATGGACCCCATTTAACGGCCTAAATGCACGCGTAGGCTCTTCTTTGCCCTTCTACCTAAAATCTAGAATCTAGAATCCAGAATACGGAACCTATATTTTAAATTGAATAATATTATGTTCTTAAATAATTTGTAATAATAATTAAATAAATGTATCGACTGTCGCATATTTCGCGGAAATATGAAAATTCTCCAATTATTTGACGTCATAGACATATAATGCTTCATGCGAGCATTTATTCTTCAGGATAATCAATCCTTCAATTTTGCTTCAGTTGAGAATTCAAAGTATATTCGGCAACTGATAGTGGATACCAATCAGACACAGCAAATTAATATAAATTGCTAAAATATAATACTAAAATAAACAAACTAAGACATATTATTAAAATAATGAATTTTAACTATTTAGTAAAGAATACATACTTACATAGAAAATAATATTTAAAAAACAATAAAAACGACAATAATTCACATTTAACAGGTCAGGACTTAGAATATTTAAATAAACAAGAAATGAATTATACAATTACGTTATAAAAACTAATAAAAATTTTAAATAAAAACTTTGTACTGCGATATAAAGGCTTCTATTTCACAATTATTATTGATCATTAGTCGTATTTAACATAAGAGAAACGTAAAAATAAAATAAAATGAAGCAAGAAAATAGTATACCAAACAAAATTTAAAAAATTTAGTTTATTTTAACATTACATACTACTGTATACTACCCTATAGACTTAAAAAATTTCATTTTTTAGGTTAATTTTCTATAAAATAATACTTCTTACAAAACGCAAATATGTTTTGATTTTCAACCAAAAACCAAATAAATTTTCATACCTATCCAAGGTAAATGCAATTTTCAAACTTGCACTTTTTGTTCACGCTAATGCTCTATCTAATCTCTCTCCTCGGGCGTCAAACATTAATACAAGCTGCCATAAGCGTAACGCCTAAATGCATTGTTGAAATTCACTCTTATCTGAAAAAGAATAAAAAATAGTTTATAACGACCTGTAAACTACTAATTCTGTCCAAATTTTTAAATTGAATTTAATACCATACTCTATGTTTAACGGTAGTAGATCTTTTGACGCGATTGTTTTAACGCCAGGCAATTAAGGAATTGCGTCATGGGAAATAACTCACTTGTTAAAAAAAAGCACCCAAAAACGACAGATCTAAGAGTACTGAATTATGGAAAATCACCGACTTGTTCACCCAAAAATTATGAGAAAAACTACTTGTGAAACTAAACTAAAAACTAAAAACTTTGCATAAAGTTGTACTCGCGTCGATACGTGCGGCATCGAAACAAGGCGTCGAAATGACTGGCTCCGCTTTTTAACACGAGGACCGTGTATATTAAATTGCATAAATTTATTTTATTAATATTTACTAATTATTCTTGTAGAAATTAACTACTAAAGTAAAATGTAAGCGTTTAAAATTGGTATTTCCTGAATTATAAATTGAAAATGTACAATATCCGTTGCGGCTTAAAATTTTTATTGATTTTTGTTGTTTTTCTTAAAATTCCGCAAGTGAAATACGACAGACGTTCCGAAAGGAAACTGCTAATCCATTAAACAAACTCGTTAACAAAATTAAGTCTAAACGCTTTAACTTTTACTACTTATCGTTTCCTTCTTTAACATAAATTTCGTAACTAAATTTCTTTAATCGTTTAGATTAAGAACAAAAACGTTGTAGCAATTTCAATAAAGTGTACGTTCCGAAACGTTTAACGACATCATAATCAGAATTTGAATCGAATAGCGATTACAACTCGATTTAAGTTTTTATATTTTTAAGCATTTAATTGAGATAACACTGTTACTTTTTAAAATTCACGTCATCTTGATCGCCAAATTGTAGTTTTTTGTCGCGCCTTTGGCATTTGATATACGATCTTCGTTAAAGCAAAGTAAATTAACAAAGACGCTTAATGAATAGATGTTTTTGTAAGACTCAATAATTAACAATGATAAGGTACCAACCTTATGCCTTTATGACTCGGCGACAGATGATGGAACATAATTGAAATTAAGTTTTTATTGTGTGTAAGCGACGAGCCATTTAAAATTAATTTTCTGGTTGCTATTTAATGTTAACTATACAAAAACGGGTCACACGCAGGCAAGGTTCCGTTTTTAAACTTTTCCTACGGTTACAACCTTAGTCAAATTATTGCATTTTTAATGCCACCTTGTTTAGTCTCGTTATCAAATTTACATAAACCAACCTCAACCACATCAAGTTTTTTAAATAAAAATAAATGTTGTTGATCTTTTAGATTTATTTACTCATACAAAAAAGTTTTAGCATAGCTGTCTTGTTCATTTCCTTTATTTTTGCAGATATATTCTGAACTGTCTGTATAGGCTCCTTTGCACCACATATACTTATAATTTAAACCTTTCTTAAATATTATTCCAACCAACAAGAAATCCATATAAAGTGACACTACCAATTTAAGTAATACTTAAATTTTAACTGTAGTGCTTGTTTACACCATCTACACTTAAAAATGTTAAGTGTCCTTTAAATCGTTACGTTGAACCTCTTACGAAGGACCTAGATTTAAACATAAGAAATTGATCGCTTAACTGTCGCCGAGCTTCAAATGACAAAAATTTGTGAGTAATTCTTTTAGTAAAAATAAATTTATATACTTACCAAAGAGCTGGTATTTTTTCCATTCTATTTTTATCACAATTATCGATTCGACTTCGGTTTCTCTGCAACACTTTTTCATTTACCTCTATCTGCGGTTTTTTTATGTTGGATCCGCTATAGTTTCATTCTGCCGATGATTTTATCAACTTTTCACACAATCCTCAAGCCACAATCTTGAAGCGATTTGCTTTGATTTTGAAAGTAGCTATAGCACCTCCGAAGAAAATTGTCTGGAGGTCTCAACACAAAAATTCTTTGTGGGGAGGCTGAAGTAATTGAAGCAGAAGTTGCAAAGTTCGTTTTCCTTCATTAGTTTGTGGTGCAGGCCAAAGATCGTTAAAAAGCTCACCCATTACTACCGGACCCGTTGGTTAAATTTACCCTGTATAAGGTACAACTTGTAATCACATCGACAGTTATCAATAGCTGTATTCGTTTTATCTTATTTAAGTGAGATTGTACTGAAATACTCAGTTATTCAGTTGAAAGGTTGTTTTTTTATCGTTTTGACATAAGTACTCAGCCGTGCCGAACTGAGTTTTACGTGACAAAATTATCTTCTTCCATACCTAAACTGATTTTTCTGTTTTGAAGTCTTACAACTGAGACAAATTGGGAAATGGCCCGGATTGGTTGATTTGAATTAAACTTGTCACTTATTGCAATCTTTTTGATATCTACTGCACCTTAAATTTTTAATTCGTCTTTTTGAAGTTTATGTTGACATTATACTGTAATGAAAATTAAAACGTATATTTTATTTCTAAAGGGCTAATACAAATTTTTACAGATACGGTTTATAACAATAAAACAATTACTACACTAAGATTAACACTAAACTAATTTACACTACAATTTATATTTAACACTAAGTCCGAATTTATTTAAACACTCGGTATATCGTTTATCACTTTACTTTATTTATGTTAACACTTGCACGTTAAAACTGGAATTGATTCGTCACAGGAAAGCATCTGAATATATACTTAAATACTGCCTTCCAGAAACTTCCAGGAATTTCTATTCATTTCCAGATGCAATTTAAGCTATATTTCAATAACTAATGATCTTATAATGCATGACTCACCACACATGACTCATCTTATATGACTCATCATGTTTGATTCATCATACATGACGTCATACATTAGTCATCAAATATAATTACACGTTCTTTTGTAACAACACAATAATACAAAAAACAATTTGGTTAGAACTACCAAACTTCAAAATAATTAAATTCAAAAATTACTAGTAGTAAATTTTTGTTGTTCTTGTTACCTTATCTTTTTCTTACTTTGACTCAGTTAATCTCAGTTCACATCGGCTCACTTCATCTCAGTTGTGCAACTGAGATGGAAATAAAATAGGTAAAAAGAATACAGCTAATGTGAATATTGTTTTACTTCTAATCTATCGGGTCTTTATTTTGTGAGAGCAGTAGTTTTATTTTGGCCAGTGAATAACAACATCAACACAATTTGACGGTGTACGCGAGCTTTTATTTAAGTTTTTTATGATTCTTGGTGTATGCTCTTCGAGAGCATTTATAGTAAATAAATATTGTTTTTTTCTGAGAAGCTGGACTTTCTTGGGATTTTTTTTTTGTTATTTTGTTATTGTTGTTGCTTGCGCAAAAATTTTTATCTTTCTTTTTAAAAATTTTTTATCAATTGTTTTTTCATAATTCTACGGAGCCAAGTATCTTTCTTATTGTCTTTTTCTCAAACACTCTCTTTTTGGCCACTTTTTTTTATCTATTTCATAGATCTATGATTTTACTTCTTCAAAGTTATTATTTTTGATTCGCAATTCACTAACTTTTTTATTTTTTCCTGTATAACATTTCAGGTATTTTGTTTTAGGCTCTTTAACAGTAAAATTATCTTTTACTGTTTGCTCTTTTATTCTTGTACCCATTTACGCTATCGACTCTTACCATTATCCCTATATCATCCGCAAATGCTATCATTTGGGCTCCATTGTTTGCTATCATTCAACTGCATTTCGCTCTCTTTGCTGTTCCTCCCATGGTTATATTGAAGAGACTAACCGATAGAGGGCTCCTCGCTCTTTTTCACTGAGCGTCATTTTGGTAAGATGTATTATTTTTTGGGATACTTGGAATTCTTCCACCTTTATCTTTTTCCTCTGTCGAATGCTTGATTTTAAAAGTTTTTATAGAATTTCCAGAAATGCTAAAGGTTTCAATTCTAGACATTTCTAAAGCATTTCAGAGATTTCTAAAAAATTTCAAAGAATTTCAAGAAAATTACATAATTATTATAGTGTAGGACGTCTATGAAATTTGGTGGATTATTAAACAATTCTTGCAATTTTTAATGAATTTCAGGGAGTTTTAAGAAATTGAAACAAAACAGCAAGAACCAGCCGAATTACAGAAATTTCCCAATAATTTCTGTACTTTCTAAATAATTGAAATGATTTTTAAGAAAAACATAGATTTACAAAGAATTCCAATGATAGTAAGAAATTTGAAAGATTCAACGATAGATTGATTGTATAGCTTAAGGAAATTAGGAAGAACTACATATAATATTTAATTTTTTATCAAATTAAATAAAAAAGTTGAAAAGTTAGCAAATTCAAAGGAGATGAAAGAACGTAAGGCCATTATATACAGCAAAGTCATTCAGAAACTGGAAAGTTTGGAATCAGGATGGAACAAAGAAAAGAAAAGAAATAAAACTAAAAATAAAGAAACTCGAAGATAAAACCAAGAAACAAGAAGATTGAATTAAAAGATTATAGAAACATAATTAGAAACATAATTAGAAACATACGCGAAAAAGAAGAAAGCAAGTAACACAGTTTGACAAAGTAACAAAGAAAATAGAAAAATCATTCAGTAAAGAAAAGGAAGTAAGAACTTATTTAGTAAAGTTTTTTGAGAACCAAAACAAAAAAAGAACAATAATGGAAAACTGGAATAAATTGAAGAGCACAAGAATTTGTATAGAAAATGATTTAACTAGTCAAGAAAAAGCGACACATGATAAACTATGAAAAACTGAGAAAAACGAGTTAAAAAAAGAGAATCAAGTTAAGGTCTTATACAAAAGATTATAGTGGTCAACTTGCAAGGAACCTTGATCCGGTAGTTTTCGTGGTGACATGGAGCTCAGTGCCGTTCAGCTCAATCTCTTTCTTGGCGCGGGATTTAAAATACTACTTGGCGGTAATTTGAAGTCGTACATAAAGCGCTAACATTACAGACATTAAAACCGTTTCTAGAAACTCGAGATACTAGGTTTATGAAAAAAAATGGTCGGCTGGGACTCTTTAGAAAAGACCCAGCAATTTCTTCCTTCCTACACGGTTAAAAATCGAAATTTCCAACCTTTTATTTGGTGAGGGTATCCAAGGTTGAAAAAAACTAGCTTTTTTCTTTGCGGAAGCCAGGGATGAATCCTGCGTAACTGGAACAAGTTTGCACTCTCTTTTGTAACAAAAAAAACGTACCTACTATGAGGAGCGAACCCGGAGAAGGAACCCGGATGATGTTCAAAATGACCGACGCTCGAAACACTCACCCAACCACTGTTAATGAAGACTTCCAATATTTCAAATCTTTAAAACGGTGCTTGAACTCAAAATTAGATCAAGAAATCAAAAAATATTCAAAGCTAGCGTCGGCTACATCGACGAACGTAGCTGACGATATCAAAAAATATTATCGACGTTGTACAACTTTGCAGATGAAAGAAACGAAAAGAAAGTAATAAGGTAAAAACTTATCTTATTGCTGCTGTATGAGTGGTCGCTATCGCTCGATCTTTTAGATGTTCAAGAAATCCAATGGCGAAAAAATCCAAGGAACACAATTTCCTTGAAATTGGCGTAAATCGATCACTACTCAAAATCAAAGGCAAAAACCAACTTTTTCATCTACAAAATCTTGCCCTTTTTTTCTAATCTCCCCGCACCTCTCTTCTCTTCCTTCCTATCTCCCGCCATGCGCCTAAATCGTCTTGCGTCGAAAATATTTTCGTATCATCAGATAAATACGAGGTGTAGCCAAAAGAAATATAACAAAATTCAAAATTTTGTTACAGGTTCTTTAATTGTGCGGTAAATCTGCCGGTAACTTTTTGTAACTTTAACTTAACTTAGATGTTTTTACATTTACTTTGAGACAAGGGAGTAACGTTTTCGCGGTGTTCTGGTATCAGTACGTTATGCAAACTATGTACTACTATTCGCACCGAATTTTATTTTGCATGATAAGCATTCGGCACAAGATTGGTTGGCAATTTCAAGAAAAATACGGTCTATTGCTAAATACATACTTAGAATTCTAAATGGTTACCGGAAACTGGTAATATAGGGGTGGAACCCCTACAATCTATTCTTTGTTAGTTAAATAGTTGCACACGTCAGTGTGTAGGGATCTTAACTGAATACGATTGTTCTTACAACTGTAAATTTTATCAACTCAAGTCAAACTTGATCTCATTTCCTATTTTACTTTATTTTCTTGATATTAAATTACTCAACATTTTCTCTCGGGAAGTTCTTTACTACCATTGCGATTCTTTTATTTTCATCTACATAATAATTAAATTTAATTTACTAAATTTAAATGATATAATACTTTCATTAATTATACATCTCGGTTATGTGTACATTTTGGCTGGTGCCATGGTGAAGATTCCACGTAAAACGTTTACATTATATTAATATTCTTCGTATTCAATATGAAAAAAATAAATAAGCGGTGACTTTGTAGGATTTACTTTATATGTTTTATTTAAATTTTTATGAAAAGTTTTGATTTCGGAAAAATTTTAGCGATTCATCACAAAATACAAATAAAAAAGATGAAATCAATTCCAAACACTCAAGATTACAAACACAACTGTATTAGGTGCATTAAAAAATTTTCCCTTTATTCTATTACTGACTAAGCGGGATAAGAAGTAGGATACTTGAATCGAATCCACTAAAGAGAGAGGCCACTGAACTTATTACTTATTGACCTGATCTCGACGCAAAAATGGAAAAAATAACACATCAAAATTTAACAATTTAAAGTTTTAATTTAAATCAACCGTTCGCTCGGAAAGTTGAACGTAAAAACAATTTAATTAATTACTAGCGTGAAAATCGTTCATTAACTTTTGGAAATAAAATTGTCTTTAAGTTGTTAATAAAGTGGATTTGAGAGGTTACTTAATTTTAGGAACATTATTTAAGGAAAACTAAGAAACTGTATTTTAGTGGAGCATTTCGAAAGGCGCGTGAACGCAATTTAAAGAAGTGATTAGGTTGTGAAGACTTCTTTTAGCTTATTAATGAATTTTCATATTTTATTAAGAGACTTTCAGCTGCTTAGGGAGCTTTACCGCATCTTTAGCGTTAGTTACTTGAAAATTAACGAAAACAAATAAACGAAAGGCGTCGTGGTAGTTGCTTTAAAGTTTTATGATTAATTTTGTAATTTTATTTCTTTTTTTGGCTTGACCGAAAAAATAAAACTTTTGAATTACATTTTTGACGATGTTCCTCTCCGTGTTGTTCATTTCTTAACGCTAATGGTACAATATATTTGCTTTTTCTTATTCTCGCTCTCATGTAATCTGCCTTTTCATAAATAATCCATAAACTTTATTTTTATTTTTTTCTTATAAACACTGTTCAAACTTTGGAATTTTATCTTCCAGCTTATTTCTCTATTACCTATAACTTTTTCTCTTTATTCCTTCAAATTGGATTTGTAACTTATTGGGTTCCGATGTTCTACCAACAGTTATGAAAAATTATGTTTTCTTTTTTGTGGACTTTATTAGGAAGTAGATGCACAATGGGAGAATAACATAAAGCTATAAACTAATGTTGTTTGTGAAATTCTATAAATTTTTTTATGTTTTATTCGGTATTTTCAAACTTTCGAAATATTATTATCAGCCAAAAATTTATTCAACAAATAATCTCGAACGCAATTTTGAAAATATTAAATATTTTTGAAAAAGATTTATTATAATTTAACTACAAAATACAAAATTTTAGCCAAAATACAACTTAACAATCGCAGCAAACGAGCATTGATGATAAAAACAAAGGAATATTCTGAATGAGAAAATGAGAAAAGCAACAATATTAGCCCATTGACCTGGTTATTGTGTGATATATTTTTAGTTCAGATACAAATGTAAGACAAAAATCTTATCATAATATCTGTTAGTATTATAAATTTATTTTTGTTTATAGTTTTATTCAAAATTAGATAATGATTAATTTATTACTAAATTTTAATGACGTAGGAAATAATTTTTATTAATTTTGACTAACAATCAGATAGTAACTTTTTACTTTCTGACCGTCGAAAAGTGATTATTTTTCATACGAATTTAATTTTAAGAAGAAAAGCTAAATCTATTAAAATATTATAGAATCTGACGAAGATTTTTGCCATTCGATCCTTTTTGTCTTACAGCGAAATAAGATGGCAAATAATTGAGCTCTTTTTAAGCAATAACCAAAAAGACCATATTTACCCAAACTGAACGGAAGGGATTTTTTTTACAAATTACGTACTAGTATAAGTATTTTATAATTAGGGAATGCGTAAATTACAAATATAAACATTAAAATTTATGGACCATTCAAAAATTCCACTAAAATAAGACAAAAACTTAATAATTGAATATATTTCATTGGCTGTTTCCATGAGATTACTCCTGCCCATGACGTGTATTTATTGTATAAAAATATTTTTGGGCCTAAATTACGCTCAAAACTGGCAGATCTAATTATTTAGTAAATCTCCGAGTTGTTCCAATATAAAAAATTTCTCTAAAATACCCATAACTCATAAATTATCAGGAATCCAGATCTCTGAATACAACAAAAAATTTAAAAAATTCCCTGAGGTACCCAAAACTCGAAAATTACAGATCTAGAAATTACATAACAATTTTGTATTTAAATAAAAACAGAATAATTGAGATATTAGGCTGGTACAAACCGACGACTTAACCCCATAAAATTAATTGGCGTTAAATCACATGAGAGAGGTGGAACATTCGACCGGAACATTTCTCGAGATTACACAATGATCAAACTTCCCCAATAGATCAATTGTTTGACTAGCTGTATGGTATGTGACACCATCTTGTTGAAACCACATAATATCACTGATGTGAAGTCCATCTAATTCTGTTCAAAAATAATCTTTCAAAATGGCACGATAATGAACTCCATTGACAGTAACATACGGTAAAAAAATAGTCCAATGATACTTTCAGCTTAAATTCACACCCCACAGTCACTTTTTGTAGATGCAATAAAGTTTCTTAAAGCACATGTGTTTTTGTTGTCATCCAATAGTACATATTTGCTTATTGACAAAGCTATTAAGCCAAAAATTAGCTTTTTTAAAAAAGACGGTCGTCAGCTAAAGCGGTGAAGTGCGTTGCTGCTAATGCTGAATGCCTGGTTCGAGTCCGGACTCAGTAAAACCTTATTCTGACCGTCTCCTTTTGAAAGGCATTGGCAAACCACTGAGGTGTAATCTGCCTTGTACATCCTCTCTGGAAATGAAGTACATACACTTCCCGTGGTTCGGAGCCCGCGTTAAGCAGAAGGTCTACTATGTGTGTGACAATACTTCAAACGCACAATACAAACATAGGAGAGAGGTTGCCAACGTCTGCGAAACCGGATATGGTACATAAAGAAGAAGAAAGAAATTTTGGATTTTCTTCAAACTTTTTCGGAGCCCAATTGGAGAAGTTTTGGCGCTTCAAATAAACAAGAGGTTTCAGGTCTTTAGTTAATTTAATCTTGTTCGGGTATGAACCAATGCGTAAAATTCGCCACAATGTGGACTGAGAGATTCCCAATTTCTGTAAACGGTGTGGAATCGACTGGTTTGGCTTATTTTTAACTGAAGTATTTACGTCTGCGATATTTTTGGTACTTCGACCGATGCGTTGTCTCACTGGCTTAAGAACATTTATGTTGAATCGAATTTATCCACTATAGCACGCACAGCCAATTATTACGACAAAAAATTGGAGTAAGTTCTTATAAAGTTACGACTACCAACTCAAAATTTCGGTAGTAATTTTAAACAATTTCCAAACATTGCTCATTTGTGAATTTCATCATGATAAAAATGTAAACCTTGACTGACGTTTTTACATTGACATATCACAAATAAGTTTAAAGTGTGTTGGAATTAAAATACAAAACTGTTATATCCCTATTGAAAAGTTGTCCCTATTGAAAATCGTAGTACTTCGATTTCAAAGTTACATTATTAGATTAGATTAGCAGTTTTCACCCGAATTTAAAAGCATAAATTCCATAAATAGCAGATCTACTTAGCCAGTGCACCTCTGAGTTGCTTCAATCAATAAAAAAATCCCTGAAATACCCAGAACTCAAAAATTACTGCATTAGAGAAGCCCAAATCTCCACAAACTACAACATAACTTAAAAAATTTGGAATACCCAGTACTCGACAATTACTGATTTAGAAGATCCCAATCTTTGAGTACAACAAATAATTTAAAAAACCGCTAAAATACTCAGAACTCAAAAATTACGGGACTAGAAAATATAATTAAAAAAATTTTCTTGGATACCTAGAATTTAAAAATTACAAATCTACAAAATCTTCGGCTGTAATTAACAATATACAATTTAAAATAATTTTTTTAAGCTGTTTAGCAGCTTCATAGTTAATAGTCAACTGAGTTCGGGTCCAGCCTATAATACACACTGCATCACCTATTTACGTTGAGCACACGCATCGTCAACAGAATGAGCTATATACGGACTTTTATAATAAGTCGATTATTCTATCTTTATAATTTGCCTATAGTTTATTCGTTTCATTTTAGTGTTATCTATCAAATTACATAAAGATTGGTCAGTTCAACAATGGACAAATGTGCTATGAAGCAACGAATCAAAATTCATGGTATTCGGTTAAAACCGTGTATGGCTTAAAGTCAGAAAAATTTATCCTCCAATGTATTTTGCCAATTATACACCATGAAACCGGTTCCGTTATTCTTCGGGGATGCCTTTTTTCAACTGGCACCGGAGATTTAGTTAAAATTGACGGTATAATGAAAAAGTTAAAATATAAAAAACTATTAAAGCAGACTTCGATTTAATATCAATAATTTTGTGTTTGTGCACGATAATAATCCTAAACACACATTTATGTTGTGTAAAGACTGTCTGGCGCAAGTTGAAAGCATGGTAATGACATGGCAACCCCAAAGTCCAGATTTGAATCCCATAGAGAACTGCTTTGGGATTAACTAAACCGAAAGTTTACAAGAGATTGTATCACATTCAAAAATCAACTGTAGACATGTAACGGGCGAAATTGGCCAAGATGACATAATAGGGGGGAAATATCTTAATACTTACTTCGAGGATCAGGATTGCCGCTAGCTCTAACCGAAGCGAGGTCGTGAATCAGAAGTTTAAGCTTAATCGAGAGATTTAAATCACATCCGGTAGGAAACAAAATAAAGGGCGCCATTTGGACGAAAGTCAAAAACAAACAAATCTTACCTTAAATTAAGTTTGGTACGAGACAAAAATCCTCAACTAAAAATTGTGGTAAAAGAAGATAGATCGAAAAAAAAATTGACAGTGAAATTATGCGTATTCAGAATATAATTGTGGACAAGAGAAAGTATCGTTACAGTAAAATAATTGAAAACTGATAATAATTTTAATTTAACCTTGTGAATTAATGAACTTAAATCTAAATGGCGAATGAATGAACTTAAGCTAAAAGACATATAAAAATCAGAAATATCAGAACGACTTCAAATATTCCTAAAAAGGCAAATTATTCACACTTAATTAAGTAAAACAATACACTGTCGTTAAGTTGTTGCCTGTAGGTTAGACAACCCATAAATAACGTCAAACATCAGGTAAGGCTTAAAACGTTATTAAATTTAAAATCATAAAATAAAACAACATATTTCTATATTCGTACGCGTAGAAACCAAAAACATAAAAACTGCGCCAATTTACTCACTACAACAAAATCCTACGAAAACCGAATAATAGAAGTCACAATAGGTTAGTAAAACTTAAAATTAAGTACAAACAAAAAAAAACACACAATACGCAAAACTTTAATTTAGATCGTCAAAATTATTATTCTAATTAAAAATCGGTAAGACGTTACGCCACTGAACTTAAATTGAATTACCATCCGCACGACGCTGGATTAACCACGAAAGATCGTTACAAAAAAATTTAAACATGATGTAATTACTGCAAATATAATTCATCAAAACGAAAGTAGAATTCTAAACTTTTAGTTTACGAAAAGTTTTATGCACAAAATTGAGAACGGTTAATGGTTAGAAAAATTTGCAAGTAAGCACTTACGAGGTAGAAATCTCTTCCTTCGTATGAGTTGCAATGACGTCCCTATATAAAATATTGGAGACAAAAAAGAATTTTGCATCAGTGAACATCCACTAGCTGATTACAGATTTTGACTGGATTTTGATTTATCTTGAAAGTTAAAGATGAGCACCGCAATAGGGAATGACGATTTTGTTTGTTTTGAAGCGATGGTAACATTTTAATTAATAATTCGTTAAACGATATGCACTCACATGTGCCGGAAGTTGGTTTACGCATTTTGGATAAATACAAATTTGCAAAACAGCAGAACGGCTAAATGATCAACCCCAGACCATTCATAGCCCGATAACTATCCAAAATTCACCACAAAGAAAATGATGCTTTACAAGAAAACAAAACAAGAACAAGTCATTCTCCGAGTAGGAATACCTCCGTACGGAATTATAATCGGTAGCGTAAAGCGCAGGAGCTACTTTTGAAGCGGAAATTACTAGAACTACAAAAGCTAAGACTTTCACAAACTAGATGGCGTCGAAATGCATTTTAGAATTAAAAATAAGAATTTAATTACGAAAACTAAAGAAAAAATCCAACTCACATTACAGACTATATTAAAAAGAGAATGGGAAAATATGCGTAAAGATAAAGTTTCAAAATTACTAGAAAGAATTCCTCGAATTACAGTGCTGTAATTAAAACGAAATTTCTTCATTCTTCGATGAAAAAAACGTGTAAATATTTCTTGTTTGTCGTTTTATTTTAATTAGTTCTTTAATAAAGTAGTTGTATATTGTCGTGTTTCGAAACACTAAAAATCACAATTTCATTTCTTTTGTAAATAATTTTAAAGTTTGAATTTGTTTTAGTATTTATTTATTTATCATTTTACATAAAAATGTTTGTTAAAATTTGCTGTATAAATAAAGGTAGGGAGAACGAAAAATAAACTAGAAGAGAGTGGGGCTTGAATAGACAGACTTGGGCTCAGACCGTCACGTCGAGTAGACGAGCGAACGAACATCATTCCCGCAATGAAAATTAAAATTGTTAATTGTTTTAAAAAGTAATAAAATAAATTAAGTTAAGTTGTTTTTTTGTTTAATTAATAAAGTGAAGTGCCAATAAATTGGAAAAGTGAAGAATTTAGTGAAATTTTAGCCGATGCGTAAAATTACCTTGCAACAAATTTGTGTAACCAGGCGTACTGAAGCCAGCTGGAATACCACATGCGTACCGAGCGCACACGTGAAGCAAAAAGTCTAATACCACACATGCAAGGTAAAAAACTGAGCATTTTTTAATTAACAATTTTATAAACTTCAACTACAAGAGCTCATACCTACGAATAATGGATACCCAGCTAAAGAGTAATTTTAGGATTAAGCAAATTTTATAAATTTGCATAGCTCGGGTCAACTCAATGTAATGTTGTTTTTTCTTCTTCTTTTTTATCTACTTAAGATTAGAATTGAGGAAGACTAGCTTTCTGTAGTCCTGGTAGTCTCTTGCTCTTTGGCAGTTCATTTTTGGCAAATTCTTGTCAGTTTTTCTTTGTCTATTCGTTATAACCTTCTTAATTCAAAAAAAAGAACAGTCCGGTTAACAACGGGTGCCGGTAGCTCTGATGGATAGGGGGAGAGCGAGTCGCAGGTTCTTTTATTAAATTAGAAAAGAAATTATGAATATTTTTGGTTGCCTAAAAATTTATAAATATTGGCGCCACTGACTTTATTAAGCAACCTGTAAAAATAATTGTGGTATCAAGAAAACCCAAAGTCAGACAGGTTTCAATTATATTGAACAAACACATTATAAATTCGCATCTACAGTAATTGCCGATAGAACAAGAAAACTTTATAATAATTTAATACGTATACCCCGCGCGCAGAATAGCTATTTTGCCTGCCGGTTTCCAATTAATTTCTACTACTTTACTGTATTACAAATTCAAAATATATTGTTGAAATAAAAAAATAAATTAATCGTTCCGGATGATTGTTGACATTGACTTCGTTGGCGCAACATAAAATTTTATTATACGACCTGATATGTTTCTCTTTTCTTTCTTGTTATTGAAAGGCGGCAAGAATTTCTAATTGTCCTTTGACTCTTTTTTCTTTTGATATTGACATTCGATAAGGCGATATAATAGTTCTCAGACAGCAAGGCTTCTCAAAATCAACTTGTAATTTTGACTTCCAAGTTCATAGATCAAATTCGAATCCTCCAGCAAAATAATTAAACCAAAATGAAGATCAAAGAAGAACCTATTCAAAAAATTGACAATAACTTCCTGGTCAACTATCACAATTCAACTAAATTATTACCTGTTGTTCGGTTCTTATGGAAATTCAATTATTTGAGTTAAACAAAGTTTCCAACATTTGTGATGTTAACTCTATCAATTATGGCTTGAAAGTGAAATATGTGGTTAAATCGAGTACGCATAATTTCCGCGTTTCCTATCTAAATTCGAAAAGGGGGGAATTTGTTTCTAATAAACTACAATATACAGGGCCGCACCAAACTGAATGTTACACTATCCTCCTCCAAAAAAAATTGAAGGCAAAGACGAAAATTTACTGCATAAGCGAAATTCATATAATTGCCAAATATCAAAATAAGATTTGCATCTTAAAAAAACAACAATCGTCAAAAATGAACTCATAAAATAAAACTTAATAAATTTTTAACATGAAGGATGTTAGACCCTAATAAAAATAATATCACAATAGAAAGCCTTTTGAAAATTCTAGAAGTAGTGCTATATCTTACGCGTATAAAACGGCTTTAAAGCTAGTCAAGTTTGGAATGTCAAAATTCGAGTAAAATGTCCATATAAGGTAATGTCTCCTACTCTCACGAAACCAGCTCTTAATTCTATTGCGTATATCAAAAATAAAATAATAATTGAACAATAACCAAAAATTTTTAATTACTCACTAATTCTTAAGGACAGATCGTCACGTCTGACGAAAAGTCATGGAAATAAAAATGAAAATAAATATGAAATATAAATTTCCTACACGAAACCATAGTAAATAAAATGCTCAAAAAAATTATAGGTAATTATATACAGGATGCACCACTATCTACATAATATTAAAGTACAATTAATTTCAAAATAAAAGGTTAGCGCTAACTTACTGATATATCTGAATTGGATCCAAAGTACTGTTTTAGATCACTTACATGCCAATCTCCTATCGCATTCCCGTTTTTGTCGTTCAGCACATATACTAATCTACCCTTCTTCCCTACCACGGTACACAAAACATACTTGGGTGCTAATTTGGCCGAAAAATAACTTGCCGCGTTAGACAACACTTTGTTAGCCTTCCACACGCGATCGCCAATTTCAAACTGTACCTCTCTTCTTCGCAAATTGTAACGTGATGCGTTACGTTGATGTGCGTTTGAAATACGCTTTTTGACATCCTTAAATATGTCCTCAAAACCTTTAAATCCACTAACTATGTCTTCTGCTTTTACAGGATTAAGCAAAAGATTTTTAGTGTTGGATACTCTACCATAATAATCTCCCGAAGCTGGTACTTTGCGAGCAAAATTCAAAAACGCGGGACTATAACCTGTACTCTCATAAACAGCCGTTCTCAACGCAAAACCTATCTTATAAATATTACCATCCCAGTGTCGATGATTATCCTTAAGATAACTACGAACAGCGGCGCCTATAGTTCTATTGACACGCTCAGTAAAATTGCACTGTGGATGATATCGCGCATTAAACCATATTTTCTGGACATGATAATCATCACATAATTTTTTAAACACGCAGCCTGCATATTGGCTTCCGTTATCACATATAATAAATTGTGGCACTCCATATACTAAAAATATTTGTTGTTCTATAAATCTCGCAATACTGCTAGCAGTCGCCTGCCTTAAAGGATGTAATACAACATATTTGGTTAACCAATCTGTAACCACTAATAAATAACAATTTCCTTTGCTTGTTTTTGGCAAGGGACCCATGATATCTGTAGAAATTATTTGCCATGGAAATTTAACGTTTTTTTCATTACCCATCAACCCGGATGGTAGTTGATTCGAAACTTTTTGCTCATTGCACACAACACAGCGCTTAACATATTTGATAATATCTTGACGCATTTTAGGCCAATAATACTCCTCTGCTATCCGCTTAAAAGTTTTGTAAAATCCCAAATGCGCGGAAGTAGGGTCGTCATGACATGTCTGAAGGACCTTATCACGATACTGTTTTGGCACTAAAAGCTTCCATTCTGAGATGTTAGTCCGCAACGCAATTTTATCTCCTATATGTTTATATATGTAATTACCTTCAACTTTCCATTGAGGGTACTTTTCCGGATTATTGAGAATGTTTTCTTTTAATTGTTTATAATAGGGTTCTAAATTATCTATTTGAAAATCAATTACATTTATCTCAGGATGGATACGAGACAGAGCATCTGGCACCACATTTTGCTTACCCTTCCTATGAACCAACTCAAAATCATGTTGTTGCAACTTTAAACTCCATCTACATAACCTACCAGTTGGCTCTTTCATACGTTTTAGCCACAACAAACTATAATGATCTGTGATCACAGTAAATTTAGTGCCTTCTACATAGGGCCTAAATTTCTCAATACAAAATATTACAGCTAATAATTCACGTTCGGTAACACTATAATTTCGTTCTGCCCGTAACATGCTACGGCTAGCATACGAGATAACCTTTTCAACTCCATTTTGTACCTGTGTCAATACACCGCCTAAACCCGTGTGGCTTGCATCACATTGAATCGTAAAGGGCAAACTAAAATCAGCAGAAGATAATATAGGAGCCGACACCAAGGCCTGCTTAATCGTTATAAATGATTTCTCCGCCTCGTTACTCCAACTAATAGCTTGTCGTTTCTTTCGACCTTTTAATAAATCATTTATGGGTGATACTAACGTTGAAAAATGTGGGATAAACCTTCTATACCAAGAACACATGCCAATAAATTTTTTTATCTCGGTAGTCGTACGCGGACGCGGATAATTGACCATAGCCTCAACCTTTTCTGGATTAGTTCTCAAACCGTTCCCATCAACTATGAACCCTAAATAAGTTAACGATTGACAAAAAAATTTACATTTCTTTAAATTTATAGTCAATTTAGCAGTACTCAACCGATTTCGTACCTCCCTAAGAATATTAATATGTTCTTCAAAAGTTGAAGATATAACAATGATATCATCCAAGTACACAAATACAAACGGTTCCAACTCTGGACCTAAAATTTTATCCATCAAGCGTTGTTGAACTTTGGCCGAGTTCTTAAGACCAAAGGGTAATACACAAAAATGAAACAAACCTCTGCCAGGTATAGCAAAAGCAGTTTTTTCCTTGGAACTTTCATCCAATGCTATTTGCCAAAACGCGCTTTTTAGATCAATTGTTGACAAATACTTGGCATCGCGTAACATATTAAAAATTCGATCAGCCCTTTCCAACGGATATGAGTCGAATTTAGTGACTGCGTTCAGCGCTCGACCATCATAGCAAAAACGATATTCTCCACTATTTTTCTTTACTAACAAAACCGGCGAACACCAATCACTATGTGAAGGTTCTATTACACCTAGCTCAAGCATCTTATCAAGTTCTTTGTTAAGGTGACCTAACATAAATGGGGACATCAGGTATTGTTTTTGTTTAGTTGGAGGCGCATCTCCTGTATCTATATGATGAACTAGAACATTCGTTCTACCTAAACGTTTTTCATCGCTCAAACTACGGAATTCAAAAATAATTTTCTCAATAAGTTTCTGTTGTTCTGGGTTATAACTTTGTTTTGGCGTTACTAATTCCACATCACTAGCAGATACAACATTTATACTAGAGGCACTTGTGCCAGCCTTGATGTGCCATGAACCCGCACTAAAATCTATCATCAACCCAAATAAATTACAAAAATCCGATCCAAAAATAAAACTGTGCTCCAATGAAGGAACAACTAAAACTTCTAACAACTTTACTAACCCATCTATATTTATAGGTAAACAAATTGAACCCTGAACCAAATGCTTTCTCCCGTCTGCCGTAGTAACGTGCTTTCCTTCAAAATCTTGAATCTTAATTCTTATTTCGTTTAAGAATTCTAAACCCTTTAACATTCAGTTTGGTGCGGCCCTGTATATTGTAGTTTATTAGAAACAAATTCCCCCCTTTTTTCCAATGATGGACCTAGTTGCTCCCGAATCTAAGAGAACTACAATTTCACGATCTAATACTGAAACTGAAATATAAGGTCTGTTATCTAAAGGAACTTGACAAAACACAGCGGCATTTTCTACATTTCTCAATTTCGCCTTTTTAACAACCTCGGTCTGATTAATTAACGCATTACTTTTTCTTTTATCTATTTTTACTTTTGTATTGATTTTTTGACCCGAACAACAACTATTATCTACATTTTTAAATCTATTAGCATAAAACAATTTTGAATTATTGGTCTTAATTTTATTTGGAAATGAACTTCGACCAAGAAAGTTCATTTTCTTTGCCCGTTTTTTGAACATTTACTGCAAGTGATTGACGTATAATTAGGATTTCCGCATTTGAAACAAAACTTTCGCAATTTGCTTGGGCATTTAGGAAATGTATGTCCAAACCCTTGGCAATTCCAACAATTAAATGTATTTGTTCGATCTTTATTTACCTCACCCGCAGTTATATTCTGATCTGATCTAGCTCTATTGATATTAAAATTAGAACGCGGTTTATTTTCTAAATAATTTTTTGTATTCGCCTCTAATGAAGAAGTTGATGACGTTTCTACATACGCTAAATTAGATTCTAACGAAACACAATCAAATTTTGCTCTTAACCGGGCATTTTTACGTCTCGCTTCTTCCTCATCGATAGTACGGCAATATTCAAGTAACTGAGAAATGGTCGTAATTTCAGTCAAAGCTAAAGGTTGCCAATATTTTTCAAGCAAATTACATCTAATTTGTTTAATTTTAGTTGCCACATTAGGCATAATAGATAACCTACTAAAAAGAGTTTCCATTATCGCAACATAAACATGAGTAGGTTCTCGTGTCCCTTGCATACGAGCCTTAATCTGGATCCATAATTGTTCATTAGGATCTTTCGGTAAATAAAAGTGTTTTAATAAATTAACAAATGAACCCCAATCTGTACAACTTGCTTTATTTTGCCGTACCCAATTCTTTGCCGAACCTTCAAATAATTCATGAACCGATTGAAACAACTCCGCCTCACTAACACGACGAGAAATCCTTAGTTCCTCTATTTCTTCCAAAAAGGAATACAAATTTGATGGATTACCGTCATACTTAATATTCCATTTGTGCACTGGATAGCATTTTGAATTTAAATTTGTAATAACATTATTAACCGAAGCTACTGGCATGCTTGGATCTAAACTTAACGATTCGTTTGCGGTTAAAGATGGAATTTCGCGAACAATTTTTGCCTCTAAATCTCCCTCTAATTCTAAACATGTTGCGTATGATTCGTTCTTAAAATTTCTAAGTTCTTCTTCTATATCTGCTTTTGAATGCAGTACCAAACGTCTTGTCCTATTTGTAATATGTATCAAGCGTGATTGAATTCGTTTATACATCGAATCATTTGGCGAACCTCCCTCAAATTCTACAATTAATGTACATAGCGACACTAACGTTTTATTTATTATTTCTTTCTCAACTTCAAAATCAAAATTTGGTTGTTCATAAATAAATATATTGTATCTAGGATCACGTTGCTCTTTCTGAAGGAAATTATGTAAAATCTTACGTTTCGAGTTAATAGTTTTGCGTCCTGTAATTACCTCACGGATATTTAATTCATATTCTAGCTCTCCGGTTTCTAAATGAATCGGTTGCATCGATTCCATCGTGCTAATATTTAATCAAAAAAAAACAACAAGGAAGTCTCCACCTTTTAGTATTAAACCAGAAGATTAATACCAAAATTCTGTAACAACTATTTGCAACTACCTTCACGTGTTTATTTTTCCAAATAAACTAAGAAATCAAAATACTATTTTTCTATAATCTATCAATTTAAACGCACAATTTATAAATTGTCGCTATCTCAAAGAATTAATAAAAACATGTAATGTTCAAGAACACTTAGATCAACAATTGCTCTGAAACCAGTAGCAAAAACAAAGCATACAATAATTGATATTGCAGCTACTCAACTGAGATAATAAAATCTCTTACTCAATTAATCAATTAATATTGGGCATGCCAATTACTCAAAGAAACTTCTTCTTACTCATCAATTTTGTATCAAATTAAAAAGAAACATAATTTTGTATTAAATCTATCGCAAATAAACTACGACTTGTCAATATCAAGAGTTCTAATCGCTCAATGTGCTGCACTATCAGCACTTGTTATTAACATACAAACATTCGCGAAGAAACCTACTGTGGTCGATATAATAAAATTTGTAAAAATATAAAAGTTGATTTTTAATTAAATATTCAATAAAAAAATATTATAACTACTTCACGCCTCCAACAACTGTCAATTGCTATAACAATATTCTAACTTCTTTCCTTATCAAAAATTTAACAAAAATGAATTTAAAAGTACTCAAAAAATCTGGCCCCCACGTCACGGCGTCATTTGTATAACCTTCTTAATTCAAAAAAAAGAACAGTCCGGTTAACAACGGGTGCCGGTAGCTCTGATGGATAGGGGGAGAGCGAGTCGCAGGTTCTTTTATTAAATTAGAAAAGAAATTATGAATATTTTTGGTTGCCTAAAAATTTATAAATATTGGCGCCACTGACTTTATTAAGCAACCTGTAAAAATAATTGTGGTATCAAGAAAACCCAAAGTCAGACAGGTTTCAATTATATTGAACAAACACATTATAAATTCGCATCTACAGTAATTGCCGATAGAACAAGAAAACTTTATAATAATTTAATACGTATACCCCGCGCGCAGAATAGCTATTTTGCCTGCCGGTTTCCAATTAATTTCTACTACTTTACTGTATTACAAATTCAAAATATATTGTTGAAATAAAAAAATAAATTAATCGTTCCGGATGATTGTTGACATTGACTTCGTTGGCGCAACATAAAATTTTATTATACGACCTGATATGTTTCTCTTTTCTTTCTTGTTATTGAAAGGCGGCAAGAATTTCTAATTGTCCTTTGACTCTTTTTTCTTTTGATATTGACATTCGATAAGGCGATATAATAGTTCTCAGACAGCAAGGCTTCTCAAAATCAACTTGTAATTTTGACTTCCAAGTTCATAGATCAAATTCGAATCCTCCAGCAAAATAATTAAACCAAAATGAAGATCAAAGAAGAACCTATTCAAAAAATTGACAATAACTTCCTGGTCAACTATCACAATTCAACTAAATTATTACCTGTTGTTCGGTTCTTATGGAAATTCAATTATTTGAGTTAAACAAAGTTTCCAACATTTGTGATGTTAACTCTATCAATTATGGCTTGAAAGTGAAATATGTGGTTAAATCGAGTACGCATAATTTCCGCGTTTCCTATCTAAATTCGAAAAGGGGGGAATTTGTTTCTAATAAACTACAATATACAGGGCCGCACCAAACTGAATGTTACATCGTTTCATATGGCTATTTCATTCTTTCTTCCTGACTTTACTTCATTTAACCACTTCTTCGACTTCACAATCTTTTTGTATTGAAATATAAGTTTTTCTATCTCCGAGAGTCAGATTATCAGGATTTATCTTAGTATCTTCATTTCTACTGTTCTTATAATTCTTATAGTTTCTGTTTGGTTTTTACTGTTTCCGCTCTTGTTTCTATTGCATTTTGTCAAAAATAAATTTTAAGAAATTAAATAATGTTGTTTAATAATAATTATTATATTATATATTTTATAGTTTAATTTGTAATTTTTAAAATTTTATTTATTAAATTGGGAACCAGTAACTGTCTATACTTCCATGAGCGGCAGTGTACATACTCCGGTCTACGACTCGGCTTTGGCTCGCCGTTAAATTCCAGCTGCTCTCTACCGAATACTGTTCACAGCAAACAATATATTAAAATGAGTGTTTATTTAAAAAAACATTACAAAATAGCATATCGATCTAGAGATAAGATCCACTTCGTAGCATTCTAGTGCCTGTTTATTATTTAGCTACTGCGATTGATAAAGTTTAAGAAATAAATTGTGCATAATAGTATATTGTTTTATTAGAATGGAAGGATTAATTTTTCTTGCCTAGTAAGTTTTTAAGATTTAATATTAATTTAAATCGAATTTTCTCTTAAGTAATTATATGAAAAACACAAGACATAATTTTCATAAATTGATGAACATTTTGGTTTAAAATAAAAGTATTTACTGTTGTTATATATTAATTTTGTTAAAAAATTGTCTTGCGTAATACAGCATTCACTTAATTAGTTTTAAATAATTTACAAATTACATTACCTCAAAGAAGTGTTTAATACCTGTCACTTAGTTTTTTACGTCTAGTGACGTCAAAATACAGTAAGTAAATTTAAATATTATTTTCTGACTTAAATTGAAAAGTTATTGTGGTATTTGTAATATTATTGTTTTAATATTTAATAATTTTTTATCGTCGGCTATCTCGGAGATTGATAATAATTATGTTGATTTCCAAAATTTACTACTTACTAAATTCCTGAACTTAATGAACATGGAGTGGTTATAAAATGTTATTGAGGTTCGCTTAAGAACTGTCCTGCACTTAATGTATTGTCCATTTTTTGTTGAATGTGTAACGTCAAGGTGAATAGTATCACTTTCGGTTGATTGCATTAGGGAAAAATGGATGTAATTTAATAAACTCGAAAGGTTATTCGTTGTGCAGACTTCTTGTTTCATCAGTGCTATGTCTTCGTAGGTTAAATTTGGAATATTAAGATGTCGTTATTGATATTGTCAATGTCAAGTTTTTCACAACTTGAAAGAAAAATGATTTCAAAAAATTCATCGACAATTATAAAATTTTTTTTTAATTTGTACACAAATTTGTCGAGCGAGAATTGCTCTCCACTTCAAGAATTTACTATCAAATTTCTACGCAATCTTCCTTAATGTATATTTTCGCGGTTATTTATTTTTGGGTTACATAAATAAAGTAATTCTGACAAGTTAAAGTGTTCTTTTGCTGAAAAACTTGGGTTGATGCTATTTTGACTATTGTCCCTATTTATACGTGACCTGTTTACACTTTGGTTGCAATTTTTTAGTGTTGTAAATAGGAAATAAATCAGAATTGATCGAAGCGATGTAATCAAAATTTATAATGGAAATACAATACTATAGAACGTTTTTATTTTGAATCGATCTTTTTCAAAAGTTGTTATTTCTAAAATACTGCAAAATTTTCATTTGCATTCGAATGTGTTTAGAACGAAATATTAAAAATATTATTTTATTATTTAGAAACTGGAGAGTTACAAAAAATGAAAAGAAGGTTTTTGTTCAAATCACAGTTGAATATAATTTTATGCCAAATTTCCTTTTACGGAAGTTGAAACGAGCGTGGCAGAATTTTCAACATCTCTCTACAGTGAACTAAGACAATTTGTGAGCTCATGAACGCAAAATCCGGAACATTGCAAGATAACGTCCGGAATTCAAACAACTTTTTTCTTTTGTACATATATATCATTGCCTGAGTTCTATTCAAGCGTTGTCAGTATTTATTGTGTCTTACATAATATGGCATTGTGGAAGATGAAATCGGTCAAGTGATACCTGTAGTGTTTTAATGCCGCACAATCGATCCATCCTAAGCACAGATTTTGTAAATTCTAGAATCGTTTCACGTGTCAAAAGTCTGACAACGCACGTTATTAACTTTTTATTATTTCATGTATACAAAAGGAAAACTCGAATTTATATCACGCGTTGGAAAACAGAAATTGATTCTTTTCATTTTTATTTACAACACGAAATAATAATACAAGAATACCATCATCGTATACGGATGGATAATAAGGTAGTAGTTATAAATATTAATTACCTTTTTTTTACAAATACAATATATTATTACCTAACTTCTAAATTAAAAGCATTTTTATTAATATTTTAACATACAGGATGTCTTTAATTGTTTGCGACTGTTACGAACTCCCGATCTTTAGCTTAAATTGTTGTATTTTTATTATTATTATTATTTTTTTTTTGATATTTTATCTTGTGCAAAAATATAAACTGGCCTAAGGATCTAATTCATTAAATAGTTGATTAGAGAAACACATCAAAAACCATAAACATTATTTATTAGTTTGTCTAATGATTGAAAAACGGGAAAATGATTGAAAAACGGGAAAATAATAGAAAACGTATACGTAACTGTTGACGCTAAAGTATTCAGTTCAAATCCAAAGAGAGAAACTAATCTTTTATGACCGTCTCCGTGCTTCGGAGGGCTCGTAAAGGCGTTAGTCTCTCTGGGTTGATGAATTGCCATCATTAACAATAACATACGTAGCGTCAGTTTTCTTCATCCAGTCCATTTATTTGCTGTAAATGCTCGAATTTTAAAGGTGAAGTTATTCTCACGAAATTCTCTTTACGTCTCTCTTTACCTCTGAATGAACAAACCTCTCTTGTTTATTCTCAGCTACGGCTAGCGCAATAATCGTCGAACCACCGATTCTTCAGTTTACTTGATAAATCATCACTTAGCTCTTAGATAGAAATTCCGATCTAAACAAAGCACTGAAACACTATTTAGTCGGCACATAAGCTCTGTTACACAAAATTAAATAAATTTCTAATGTTTTAAAATAATAAATTCAATTATATTATACACTATTTTATTATTTAATATATTTTGACATGTTTCAAAGTGATTTGGACCTACCCTGTGCAATTTAGTAAAATTTTTATATTGCGAGTTAAGTAGTAACTTTGTAGGATTTGCTAGGTGGGCACCAATCAGAAGAGATTCAAGGCTTTTTTGCCAAACATGGCCGCCGGCGCGAACGAGCGCGAATTTATTGGCATCAAATATTTTTAATTATTTTATGAGAAATGGATTTAAAAATTGTGATTTTTTGATTTTGAGTATTATAATTGGAAGGTTCTAAGAAGATTGTTGTTTAAATTTTAATTGTGGGTTTTTTTATGTTTGATTATTAAAGTGATTTTTTTATTGGAATTTACAAAATCTAAATATTAGATAAATGGTAAAACTTTTATTAAATAATTAATTTAATTTAAAGACAAAACTAGCAAATTCTGATAGAAGGTCGACAGCTGCAAAAATTACAATTGTATTATTTTGAATATAAAATTAAAAATAAACTTTTGTCGCATGCAACAATAGAACGAACTTTTGCCTCTGAGATGTGAGAAAACATAAAAATGGCGGAAATTGATTGTGTAATCTTCATGAAGTGTTTTCAAGAAGATATGGAACAAACTGAGAAAAGATTCATTAAACAATTAAAGAAAATGGAGCAGATTATTAAGAGAACATTTATAATGAAAGGATGAAACATACCGGGAAGACATTAAATAAAAAAATGAAGAAAATGAAACAAAATGAAGAAAAAATATTAATTATAAAAGAAGAGCAAGAAGCGAAAATATTATTGATGGAAGGCAGGCGCGGACTGGCCAGAGGTGCTGGATGCCACAGCACACCGGGCTCCCTAATGTAAGCTGGGCCCGGGCCCCTTGCAGTAAACTAATTGTAAAGGTACATTTTCTAATTTAAAAATAATTAAAAACTGATTACGATCATCGATAAGAGACGAATTATTAGAATCGCTAATTATAATATCCACATAATTGGATTTAATACCTTCGGTCGACGTCATAATAGATCAATTCGGCAGAAGTTCACACAGTTCGAAAAAAACTCTTTATGTCGGGGTTTTCAAATTTGTCATTGCCGCGGGCCCCTACAAATATTAGCACTTCTGAAAAAATACTGCCAGTCCGCGCCTGATGGAAGCGGAAAGAAATGAAACGGAATCCGACGAAAAAGAAAAAGAGTCATTAAAAGAAGAGCAAGAAAAACCAGAACAGATAAAAGAATAAGAACATGACAAAAAAGTACAATAAAAAAATGAATTATTGGATAAAGAAAATCAAGAAATTAAGATGGAAATTATTAATGATCTAAAAAAAGAGAAGCTAATAACGGCGAGGACTAGAACAAAAAACAGAAAGAAAATTTGGAAATTAAAAGAAAATAAATGGATGCTCCAGGAAAATAAAAATTGAACAAATAGAAAATTTTGAAATTGGACTACTAAAGAAGAACAAAATTGTAAAAAAAAAAAATGTAATTGAACGGAAATAAAAAAATGAAAATGTTGTGATTAAGAAAAAACAAAAATTAAAGAAAACAAAGAAAAATTCAACAAGATCAAAGAAGACAAACAAAAATGGATCGGAGAAGAATTGCAAGTTTTGAATGAGTCGGAGGTGGATAAGAAAGAAGACCCTAGCGAAATGGACGCCTCAAATAAAAATCAATTCGTGGAAGATTTGAAAGGAAAGATGGACGAAACTGAAGGACACGAAGAAGTAGATTATGATAAATGGAATTTTCTTATAAGAGATAAAGTTTTTCTTTGGTTTGATTTTTAAACTTAATTTTATTTTTGATTAAAAAATGTAATGTTGTGGGTAATATTTTTTTAGATTTTTTTTGTTAAAACACGCAAAAGTGTTTTCAAATTTTGTTTTGAGCTGCGCTCATCACTGCAATTAGCAACGGGGGTTTTGCTGTCGTGTTTCAAAGTGATATGGACCTACCCCGTGCAATTTAGTTAAATTTTTGTATTGGGAGTTAAGTTGTAACTTTGTAGAATTTGCTAGGTGGGGACCGATGACAGCAAATAGAAGGTTCATTTGCCAAATAGTTACAAAATTGTGAATTATTTTTTTAAATATTATTGTAATTAAGTTTAATTTGAAGAAGTTTTATGATCGGATTTGACCGTTAAGATTTTTATTGTGAATTTTTGGATTTTATTTTTGATTAATAAAGACAATGATTATTGTGATGAACAATTTTTTTAAATGCAATTTAATTTTGGAGTTAATATTAATTATAATTGGAATAAATATTGAAAATTAAAATACCATTTGAAAGAACCGAACGTATCGCTTTGAATTATTAATAGTTGGAAATTGTAAGTTTGAACCTCAAGCAAATATAAAATTTTTAAAAGTTTAACAATAATAATTTTAATTGGAAGTTTTTTCAAACAAAATCTTGCTATTTTTTTTATCGATTAAATCATAGCAATATAAAGAATAAATTTTAATATAATATGTATTTAAAATCCCGTCCTTTAGCAGTTATACGCATCTTTAAACGCTGCGGTCAATTGCCCTTTGCAATACTCGTGACTTTTAAGGGTGTCGATGCTGCTGCTTTCACCAAATTCTGTTTCAGAAACTTAATATTTTTGTGAGGTTTACTATAAGTCATATTTATAAGAACTGGTCACAAGTCACAAATGTGATAAAAATTAAAGCCACTGCTCTTCTAAAAATACTCACCCACAGATTAAAGTTAAAGAAAACTGCTCACCCCGATATTTATCGATGACCTAACAAAATCTTCACTTATACAGATTATATCCCTAACCCACGAGCCCGGCAGTATAGAGTTAATCACAGCTGCAATCTTCTTGCGTCCACGAACAAATAGAGATCATGGTCCAAACAAAAACTCAAACAGTTCTGGTGCAACTGCCGCACACTCTTCCAAGAAACCTTCGGTGTCGAAATCTTTGAGACAATTCAAAACCACACGACCCATAAGCTTATTCAAAAAATTTAAAGTACCATGTATGTCTTGGCTAGATATGCTGAAAAATAATAATTGAAAGAGTAAACTACATAATACAAGTATTCTACATAATAATGCAAAGCAAAGATTTAAATTGCAAAACCAAAATAAAAGAAGTAATTCTATAATAAATTAGTAACATTCGTAAAATCTTAAGATCTCTCTGAATTACACTGAAAAATACACTTCTCAATAATATAAAATGATAAGAAAAATTAATGGAATCATAAAATTACTTATGGCTTTTTCTCTATGTTGGATAAAATAACACCGGTTTTCTACGCCACTTACTAACACTGTTTAATGAAGCGATTAAACAGAAGATCTAGATAAATTTTTTCTTAAAATTTTGAATTAAACGAATTTGAAATATCAATTTTTACATAAAAGTCTCTGAAATTCTCATTGTGTTGACCGTTCGTGAACTTCATGTACATAAATACGTACCGCGCTTCTTTTATTGGGCGGGGCCACCCACAGTTGGATTGCAACATTGCTATAATTTATAAGATTATTAAATTAATTTAAAATAGGACTTCGTTAATTATAGCCAAATTTAGCTTAAAAACAAAGATCTGCCTTCTTGTAGATTAGTAATTTTCGAGTTCGGTCGCGCTCGGGGAAACTTTTAAATTTTTTGTTGTACTCCGAGATATGTTTCTCTTCTGAGTGCTATTTATACTCAAAAATATTTTTATAAAATAAAAACACGCCATGGAAACATCTAATGGAATGTACGGTTGCGGTTTTTAGCCGTTTTCACGCGTATTTTAAATAATCATCAAAAATTAATTCTTATAGTATTTGGAATTTACACCAAATCTTACCATAATTTTATTAAATTATTTTTAAATTCGTGGTGTACTTTAACGTGATACTCCCCTAACTTTTTACCTCAGAACCCACATTTTTCGAACCAATATTATATTCCCTAGAAATAATTCCTTCTAGTAAGCATCATAATATTATCAAATTTTTTAAACATTTTTAGTAGGCTGTAAGTTTTGATACACCAAAAAAATGCAAATATTGCCCTGCCATCGTTCATTAAAAGTTTTCAAAAACCCAACGATTTAAAAAAATAATTTGCAGGAGATAAGCAATCATTGCAAAAAATATAAAAAACTAAAATCTTGGATTCGGATGAGTTTTATGCATGAAACATTCATAAACTACAAACAATCTAGAACTTTTACAATATACCTTCTTAATTTAAGTAACCTCGTAGAAAAATTATTTAAAAATTAAAGCATTGATAAGATGAGTTTCAGGAGACAAACCGAAGATCCGCTTAATTTGGGTTAAAAAAGTTAAATCATTAAAGAAAATATTTTTACGGGGCAAAATAAAATTAAAAATTAAATGGTTGTAAAAATCTAAAACTTTGTAGATTTGTTTCAATTAAGTTAATAGCTATGAGAAAATAATTAAAAAAGTTCTTTAATTGCATATTTTATTAAGTCTATAGATGAAAATTAAAAAAAAAAATTTTAAGGAGTTTAGTTTCAGGAGATGAAACTAAAAAAAAATTTGTTTAAAATTTAAAATTTTAGTAAATGCATACAATTTGAGTAGAAGATTTAATTTTTCAATTATTTTCAAGATTTCCCTTCAGTCTAATTTTGGATGGTTAAAATTTGAACACGAAAAAGTAGAGCAACAAAAAACAACTAATTGGTTGGTAGTATTTCTTCAAATCAGGAGCAAAGAACGCTCATAAGTTTTTCTGGATTTTTGTGGATTTATAGAATTCCAAAGATTTATCTTTCATCTTAAAAAAAATTAGTTATTGTATCATTTACCTTAACAAATTAATATTATCATGGATTCGGATCTTGATAAAATCGAACTAGCTTGGAAACTTTTTTCCGATCAGCAAAGTTTTAAATAGAACCACTTAGGAAAACACCGTTTAAAAAGAATTTAAAACAGTTTAATTTGTTTTGTATTTATTTCTGAAAAATTTCAAGCAATCGACTTATAGTAATTGAAACTTGTTGATTGGTCAATCAACGATAATTTTTATTAAGTAGTTTTCTTTCAATTTTATTTTTTTGTGTCTTTAAATTTTTTACTACTATATTGTTTTATTAAAAATATAAAATCTGCCACTTGTATTTTCATCCTGCTAAGTCAAGCGCTCGAATACCGGGTTTACCGCACACTTCATTCACACACATAAAACTAGAAAATTCTATATTACATTTTCCAAATGCAAATTTAGAAACAGAAAAACCGCTATAGCTAGGAAAGTGGCGAACAGAAAACTTCATAATGGTTAATAAAATCCTTTATCCACAATTACTGTCTCTTTAGGATAATTCGTAGATTTGTACAGTGAGGTTTAATCTGTAATTAATAGGATATAACATATTTTAGAAATGCATGAGCAACGAACAACCGAGTATTTTCTCCATTAATTAGGTTAATATAAAAACATAGAAGTGTAGGACGATAAACGTATATATAGTACAAGCAGGAGCAAGTTTTAATAAATGGGAAGCACCACAGTTGACTTGTTGCCCATGTAGCGGTTAACATCATTAAATAATTCACACTTTGCCAAGTTGAACCATCTAGGAGGATGTTTTTAATAGTACTGTAGCGGTCGGAGCGTAGAGGACCGAAGTGGAAGGTGCGCAGGCTCGAATTAAAATGTTGTCATCTGACATAAAGTAATAAGAAAAAGAATAATAGAAAAATAATAGAAAAAATAATAGAAAAAATAATAGAACAAAAATAAAATAAAAAAAAATAATAGAAAATGAAGTGCAAATTATGCCTAACAATAGTTTTAAAAAATTTAAAACTCATCATGGGTATTTTTATGGTAACAGCTAATGGAATGTACTGTTGTACATTTACGCTTATTTATAAATGATTCTCAAAATTTATATTATTGAAACAGACTTCATTTCCTTCCAAATGATTATTTTAAAATTTTAGAATTCGTGGTGCACTTTGTTGTCCTACTCCCAAAACATATAATATATTATAGTTGTTTTTGACCAATTTTAACTAGCCTTATCTTTTACTAAACTATCACGCAAAATTACCTCGGCTTAGCTCTTCGTGCGGTGGCACAATCCGACCTCAGGAGTGGATTCCTGTGGTAGTCCTCAATTACCGCCGAGAGGATAATTTCTTTTAAAATTTATATACTATTAATGCAAAATTAAAATTCCACTTCGCAAATTTAAAATAAAATTGTACTTTTCAAAGTTGGAACTTGCGACTTTAACTTATTCAAAACGACGGCTTATCTATCACGCCACACTTTTGCTATTACAAATTTTAATTTTTTTTTTTTCAATTTAAACCAAATTAAAATTATTCTCATTTCAAAATCTAATTTTATGTCTAATAAAAAATATCATTAATCAAAACAAAATTATTTTCTTTATTCTTCTTCTTCTTCATGAGCATTCCTTCCATTCGGAATATAGCCACCTTCTTTCGAAGGTCTTCTCGATCCGTTTCTAAGTGGATCAATCTTTTTTATATTTTCTGCACTTATAGATTTGCATGTACTTTTGCCGCAGCAATCACGTTCTTCCATACCTTTCTATCTTTGCACAAAACTCTCCAGCCGTCCATCCTCATTAACCCCAGATCTCTTTCCACTTCATCTAACCACCTCGATCTCGGCCTTCCTCTATTTCTCTCCTTGTCTGGCTTCCATTCGGTCAGGCTTTTTATAGATATGTTTCCTTGCCTTCTCATTATATGCCCCAACCACTCAATTCTTTTCGACTTTGCGTGCCTTACAACATCTTCCCCTTTCATTTCCAACACTATTTCACTATTTTTTTTTATTTTCACTTCTCTATTGCTCATCTTCTTTAGTCTCAATATTGTTCTAAGTATTTTACGTTTGAAAACCCTCAGTCTCTCTTCCTCTCCATTTGTCATGCTAATCGTCTCCAAAGCGTAAGTCACTACTGGTCGTATCAGGCTTCTATACATTCTCAGCTTTGTTCTTCTGCTTATTCTTCTGTCTGTTAGTATCTTCCTATAGGTACAGTATGCTCTGTAGTCCGCTTGTATCTTATCTTTTATTTGCACTCCTCTCTCGTTGACGCTATTCAACCACACGCCCAAATATTTAAACCTTGGCACCTCTTCAAAAATGTATCCCCCTATTACTAAATCATAAGTTGTATTGTTTTTCTTCCTTTTATATCTCATGTATTTCGTTTTCTCTTCATTAACTTTTAGGCCAACCTGACTTGCTTCCTTCGCTATTCTACAGAATACTTTTTCCATCCCTCTTCTTTTTCTAGCCACAATCACCACATCATCACCATAAGGGATTATCTGAACTTCCCTACTAATTATAGTTCCGTCGCATTTGAATCTCCTGATTATGTACTCCATCACAATATTGAATAATGTTGCAGACTGCGCATCTCCCTGTCTCACTCTTTCACTAATATCAAAGATTTCGGTTTCACCTTCGAGAGTTTTCACTGTTGTTCTTGAGTTTCCCATTGTTAACTTAACCAGTCTTATCAGTTTCTGAGAAATTTTCAGTTCTTGCATAATTTCAAACAATTTCCTTCTGTGTACAGTGTGAAAGGCCTGTTGTTAATCAACAAACAGCATGTGTAGGTCTATGTTATACTCCTGACACTTCTCAATAATCTGTTTTATAACATGGATTACGTCGGTAGTCGATCTTCCTTCTCTAATACCGTGCTGATAGTCGCCAATTATTTCTTCCGTATATTTCTTTATTCTTCTATTCAACATTGTGGACAGGATTTTATATACAGTTGGTAGCAGTATAATTCCTCTACAATTTTGGCAGTTATCTGTATCTTCTTTCTTGTGTATTGGAATTATCCTCCCTATCTGCCATGCCTTGGGCATCTCTTCATTACTCCAAATCTTTTAAATCAGTTCATGTATCTTCTCGCATAGTCCCTTACCTCCACTCTTCAACATCTTTTCATATATTTTGTCTCTGCCAAGTGCCTTCCTATTCTTCATCTTTCTTATCGCTGTCACTACATCCTCCCATGAAGGTTCTAGCCCTATTTGTTATTTTTTTCTATTTTTGCCTTTTCCCACTGTTCGTACTCTCCCTCGCTTTTGTTTAGTAGTTTTGTAAAATACATTCTCTATATTTCCTTAATCTCCTCTTCATTGTCTTCTATGTTTCCGTCTTCGTTTTTCATTTTCCGAGGTCTAATTTCATGTTTTCTTGTTTGTTCCTTTACCTTTCTGTAAAATTCTTTTGCAAGTTTTTCTTTACTACTCTTTTCTATTTCTTCCATGAAGCTCGCTAACCATTCGTTCTTTTTCTTCTTATATAACTTTTTTGCTTCTCTTCTTATTCTTGCATATTCTTCTTTGCCACCTTGTCTTCTTGATCTTATTCATTTTTCTCTAGCTTGCCTTTTCTGGCTCACTCCTCTCTCACACTCCTCATCAAATCACTTCTTTGTTTGTTTTTTTCTTTCATACCTCACATTTCTCTCCGTACATGTCTTTATCACTTTCTCTATCCTTCTACACATCTCATTTACATTCTCATGTTCTCCTATTTGTCTAACCTTTTTTCAACTTATTTTTCATATTTAGCTTTAGTTTCTTTACTGTTTAGTTTTTCCACTGCTCATATCTTTCTTCTTGAAATCTCTCGCTTTTCGCTCTTTAATTTTTGTTTAATCTCGGCTATCACCAGGTAATGGTCTAAATCGGCGTTTGCTCCTCTGTAGGACCTCACGTTTTTTATTGTACTCTGTCTTCTTTTATTGACAAATACATGATCTATCTGGTTACATTTTTTTTATTAATAAAAACAAAATCCAAAAACTCATAATTAAAAACGATCTCAACTACGGTCTAATTTGACTAAAAATACTTCTTCAAATCAATATCAAAATAAATCACTATATTTTTAGAAAAATTCTAAATCTCAAAAAATCAATTTTATAAAAACTCAAGAGCCACAAACTCAAACAACCGCTCTGGCGGCCATTCTTGGCAAAAAGCAATTTTCTTATTTTTTAAGTTCCAACCTTGTACTTTTCAACCTCCAACTTTCAAAAATGAAATTTACAAAAATAACAATTTAGCACAGGGTGCGTCCAAATCGTTTTGTTTCACTACAATATCTTAAAGTTTCGTTTTCATCCAATTAACTTAACGTAAATTAAAAAGAATACATAAATTAATAAAAAACAATAACATTTCATTTTTTAAGTTAAAGTTTCAATGTACTTTAACTATTCTTAATTATTGTGATGTTGTAATGTTGTTGATAACAAAATTTAAATTATTGTTTAAATTTTTTTAAAAAAAGTTACTGTTAATAATATAATAAGTGTTTGAATTTTAACATAATATTTATTTAAATTAATAAAATAGTATATTACTAACCAGGAATTGACAATTACTTGTAACTGGGCGCTAGTTGTGCGCTCAGTAACGAAGAACTTTTTCAAATAGAAGTAAGTTTACAACTTCAAGGGTTCACCAAAAAATTTTATATTATTCCAAAATTAGTCACAATTAATTTTAATAACACAAAAAAATATTGGAGTTATAACTAAAAATTGTAAGTTTGTTATTAAATCTGCCAGGCTGTGGTCCAATCTGTTTGCAGATTTGTTCGAGTGTGCGTGGGAGATTTTATGTATCTACTATTTTAAAACTTATGAATTTTTTTTTTATGATTTACAAAAACTTTACATCGACTTTCTAAATATTTATGCAGGTACATAGAAACAATCACTATGCGGGCAACACCTTGCGGATGTTTAAATTAAAACAATTTAAAAATCATTAAGTAAAAACGATTGTAACGAACTAAACTGAGAAAATAATATAGCCAAATAAAAACAATTCAACCACCAGCATAAAGCGCTGAATAGTAGTAATGAAAGTCAAGTTGATTGCACTTTACCAATTATTAAAAAAAAAATACGATGAACCACCATTGAATTCGTTATCCAAAAAATCCAAGAACAGGTAGGAAATAACTTATTCTTTGAATGGTACAAAATGAATAAAGTTTTATTATCCTATTCAGAAAACGTATGCTGCGTATTTGTCCGAGATTTCAAAGACGAAGAAATCATCAACGATGTGGCTAATATATTACATGCTCGAAAGCACTCTATCTACCCTATAAGAAAACTTAGCTTTCCACTCGGCGGCAATTAATTAGTCATTATTTCTTTTTTGTGCAAATAAATAATTTATTTCATTGATAGTCTTACAATAAAAAAAGTTACAAATCAGCAAATTAATTAATAAAATGTAGAAATCAATAATAATGAGCAAATATCATAATGTCAAGAAAATAAATAAGTTATAATGGAATATAAATGAACAAAATGTATCTCTACAGAAATAAAATATGATAAAGCAAATTTTATCATAAATAGTTTATTACGATACAAGTGAGTTAAGTTATTACTTTACTCTACTTCTATAAATAAAAAATAACTTAAAAAAGTTTAGAATGTTTTAAGTATTTTTGTGGTATTTAGTAGCATGTGATGTTAAAATAATAAAATTTTAACTATTAAGTAAATAATACATACTACGAAGAAAACATAATATTTAACGAAACCAAAATGACAAAAATTCACATTTAACAGGGTTGAACTTAGAATATCTAAATAAACAAAAAAAATAGAATTCTGAAAAAATTACGCTATAGAAGTGGTAAAAATTACTTAAAATTAAAAAATAAAAAACAAAAAAACCTGTAACATAATATAAAGGCCCCTATTTCACGATTATTATCGATCCTCAGTCATGTTTGACAGTAAAAATAGCAAGAGGGAGCAAATATACCAAACAAAATTGAAAAAATTTAGAATTTAAAAGATCAAGAAATTAACCAAACTTTAAAATAAATATTGCTCCAAATACTGACCCAAATATTTTTGGGTCAGTTATTATGATGGTCTATTGGATTTTTTAATTTTTATAAAATATATTAACAATTTATTTTTATTTAAACAACGTTTAATAATCTGTTTAGCTGGGCTACCAAGTGACAAATAAAATACTTATTTTTATTAAAATGAATATTTTTAATTAGATAAAATTAATAATCAATTTAAAACAGTTATAAATTATTTAATCTTTTAAACACGAAAACAAAACAAAATATTATGTTAAATATGGTATCAAAATAGTTAAGTTAAAAGCATAACTATTTAAACTGCACTTAATAGTTATTAAACCGGGAATGTAAAAATCATAACTATTAATTCATAATATAGCTGTACATAGTAGCTACTGCAATTTTGGTACGAAAACGCTAAGTTTAAAACTGCATCTAAACGTTATCATAAGTTCAAATATAGTTTAGTTACTAAAATTTCAATACATATCTGATACATGTTTTGGCTTTACAATAACGGTATGAAATTATATGCATTGAAACTATACTGCAACGGTACAGTGCAAATATGAATGAAAACTTATGTGCCGCTTAAGTACCTTTTTGATACTTAACTTTCAGGTATGAAAAATTATATCCCGCTTAAGTACTTTTTTGATACTTAATTTTCAGGTATGAAAATATATGTACCTATTCGTTATACTTCAATACTATACAGATACAAAACCGACGTTGGTGTTGCTTGGGGAAGAGTTCACATGTCTAAATGAAATTTTAGGTTTTAAATTTTAAATTTTTTTTGTTTTAAATTTTAGTTTGGTTTCGTTAAATATTATGTTTTCTTCGTAGTATGTATGTACTTAATAGTTAAAATTTTATTATTTTAACATTTTGTTAAGTTTGATTATTTTACTCTACTTCTTCCTTGTCTTACGTTAGGTCTACATCCCAAGTTTTCACCAACAGTAACATTGGTGACATATTAATTGTTTTACATTCGAGGTAGCTTGCTAGTCTTGCTCATTTTATATTGTTTATGAAGGCAAATTATCAACCCATTAGGATCGCTGCACTGTGGAGCGCATTCCCAAATTTTCTTTGTGAATTCTTTCTATATTCTTATATAATTGTTTCTTGTTTTGTAAAAAATAAATAAACTTCAAAAAATATTGTTCTATTAGGTTTTTTCCCCTAGATAATATATTTATAATAAACGTGCTTAAGTTAAACGCATAGCACTAATTTTAAGCGGTTTTTCTAAATTTTATAATTATGTTAAATAATGACGAAATTTTATCCTGACGTTTAATATGACATATTTACTATGTCATATTAAAATTTATTTCGTAATTTTGTAGACTGTTTGCAGTCTTACTGTTTGTTTGTGGCTACGTATATGTTTTAGACATGAATTGAATCTCCAGCAGTTATGTGGGAGGTATGCATCCCGAATTAGGGGTTAGTAAATATATTTTGAAGTAATGTATAAACTTACTGAAATAAATTAAAATAATTAATTAATATTTAAAATAAGCTAAATAAGAAAAAATTAGACCAATAATAATTTATACTTATATATATGTAGGATAGGATAGGAAGAAGTATAAAACATTAGTATTTTAAGCAAATAAGGAAATAAATTTTCTCCCTTTTTTACATATCTTTATGAGTAATTTATTCCCTCTTAACTGCACCGTTACTTAATTACACGTCTTAAAACTTTAATTCTTACTAAATTTATCAATCCTTGCTTGGGTTCACTGATAAAATTGGATTACGGAAATTTATCTAGCTAAGAAAAAATTAATGCCTTTTTGATAATTTATCACGTTAAAGTAATATTTACGAGTATTTTTTTTAATGTCTGCTTGATATTCAAATTGTTCAGCAGGTTTCTTTGCGTTTGGCTTACAAATGACTAAAATTAGTGTTTAAAGAAAACGAATGGAGCATTTTATATTTGATAACATTTTTATGGTTGCATACTTTATATTTTATTATTTACGAAAATATTTCCATTTAAGCACTTAAAGTCCGTTTTCACCTTATTTTTCATCTCGATATTTCCTCAACAAGCAATACTTAAATCTTTGAATTACTTAAGCTTGGTTTGTTGCACCAGCCGGCAGCAACGTTGCCAGGAGATAGGCCCATATAAAACTGGCCTGGCGGCCCACTCACGTTTAATAAAAAAACAGTTTGTTTTATAATTTAACATTAAACATTTTTCTGCTTTAGGAGGTTTTTCGTCTAATTTATGCGCTATTATGATTATAATATGAATTTTACGATCTTATTAAGTTTTAATTTCTACTTAAATTTTAATTAAACTTCACTTTTGGAACTTCTTTCAAAATGTTCTTATCCATCCAGCATCCTAGTGGATATTAAGTTTTTTGCTTCCTGGTAAGTACGCCTAAGTTATGACAATACGATAATAATACAAATAAATCGTTTTTCGGCAATAACTTCTTTCTTTTCCAGATACAGTAAAATTAGTTATATATAAACTAAAAGCTGTAAAAATTCTCTACAGAAAAGATTTACTGACATATTTTCTATGATCCATACTTTTAAAGCTGTTGCCGCTTGAAAACCTAATAAAAGCCAACCTATAGCTCCTGTCAAGTAGAAATAAAACCGTCAATCATCGTAGGCTATGTCTCTAATAAGATATCTCTAAGTTTTTGGTGTCTAGTATGAAAAACCAAGGTGACGCAGCCAACTCCCATCCAAAGCCGGGTTTTCTCGTAATATGTGGTGCGGGGTTTCATCCTCCTCCCCACACTATTGAGGTGTCATTTGAGGTAGCAGTGTTCTGCGAAAAGACTCACTAACCTTCTTAGTTAGTTCTTATTCAACCTGAGTATTTATTCTTTTTAAACTCACTCGATGGTGCCCCTTGTAACAAAATTTTGAATTTTGTTAGATTTTCTTTTGGCTACACCTCGTATTTGTATTTTTAATAATACGAGAGGATTGCGAGCCAAGACGTTTGAGGCGCATGACGGGAGATAGAAGGAAAAGATGCGGGGTGATTAGAAAAAGCAGAGGCCCGATTTTTGGTCGGCAAGAAAGTTGGTTTTTATCTTTGATTTTGGGGTAGTGATTGGTGATTTTTTGTGTAGTGAAAATTACTGGAGTACCACCGCTCTTTCTTGCGGATTTACGCCAATTTCAAGGAAATTGTGTTTTTTGGATTTTTTTTCGCCATTGGGTTTTTTGAACACCTGAAAGATCAAGCGATAGCGATCACTTCGACAACAGCAATAAGATAAGTTTTTACCTTATTACCTTCTTTTCTTTTATTTATCTGTAAAGTTGTACAACACCGATATATATATTTAGCTGCATTTGTCGATATAGCCGACGCTCGCTTTGAATATTTTTTGATTTTTTGATCTAGTTTTGAGCTCAAGCACCCTTTTAAACATTCCAAATATTGGAAGTATTTCATTTAAGAATTGCTAGGTGAATGTTTAGAGCGTCGGTCGTTGCGAACGTCTCTTCCGGGTTCGCTTCCCCATAGTAAGAACCTTTTTTTTGTTACGAGAGAGAGTGCAAACTTGTTGCAGCTACGCCGAATTCATCCCTGGCTTCCGCGAAGAGAAGAGCTAGTTTTTTCACCTAGGGTATCTTCACGAAATAAAAGGTTGGAAATTTCGATTTTCAACCGTGTGAGAAAGAAGAAATTGCTGTGCCTTCTCTAAAGAGTCTCAGTCATCTATTTTTTTTCATACCCTAAGAACATCTACGATTACCTAAATTCGGCGAAGTCCGCTCAGTGTTGTCTTCTAAGTATGTCTCGTATTCTTCTCTTAGCGGTCGTATATGCAATCCCGCAAGAAGGCTCCGAGTCCGTTAGGTTTGTGCAAGCGGCCTTCTTGGCTAGAGAGTCTGCTTCTTTATTTCCTTTGATGCCCTGGTGTCCCGGCACTACAAGGGCACATAAAGCATATTAATCACTTTTCCTTCAGAAGATTTTTTTTGGCAGATACTCGGTAGTTTGTCATTGCTTACCAAAGGAAGACGGTCAGAATAAAGTTTTTACTCCGCTCAGGATTGAACCCAGGATCTCAGCTTAGCAGTCGACGCCTATAAGCATCAGGCTGTGACCGTCTTCAATATTTTTTAGCCTTCTAACTAAAAATTCTCAGAAATTTACAAATCGATTACACATGTTTTTGCGGTTGAAATCAGCACGAGCCAAAGGCGAGGCAAAACTTCACTACAAAGGATTGAAAACATACGTTTAACGGTTTTTTAGCCTTCGGCTTTACTACCCTACATTACCTCCGTACTAATGATTAGATATGCAACTAAAACTTAGAAAAAGTTTTCTTAAACAAAACTAGTGCGGTTTTTTTAAAAAAACAAAATTAGTCATTACAACATGTTTTTTTTAAGAAACAAATTTTTGAACCAAATTAGTGGTTTCTTAATCCCAAACCACACAGGGATAATAATAATATATTGGTTGTCGTGTTATAATATTGGCTGTCAGTAATTTAATTCTTTCTTTCTGTTGTACAATTCCTAAATTTAAGTAATTATTTATCATAGCTTTGAGTTGACTCCTGAAATAGATTTGAATACGGTAAACCATTAATGTAAACGTTGATTGACATTTTAATATTCATTGACTTATATACCTGACTGTTTCGATTATTAGTAATTAAGTTGTTTTGTTAAAATTCTATGTTGAATTCTGTCAGCAAGTGAGATGTACAGTTTATTCAATGTAATAAAATAAAATTATCATTGCTGTGTTCGGGATTTAAATAGCTTGAAATTAATTTTATTAATTATTGCATAATTCCTGTAGATTATTCAGTAATGACTAATGTCCGAATATGTAATTGCACAATATATTTTTTCATTAAACAAAAGTGTTCTTCACGTAAGGTATAATTTGTTCATTTCGTTTTTTATTTAACAAATCTATTGATTAAAATTAATTAAGATTGATTTCTAAAACTTGAGCAATAAAATATACCATCATTGGTACAAATGTACCATACAAATCTCATTATCTTGACGAATGTACGAAGATATTGCAATGACAATATACGATTGATTCTTTCAGTGAAGTTAGTCTGGGGGTAATATTTATATGATAACCATCATGACGGAAATAATTAGACATAAATTACATTATCGTCGAATAGTAAGATTCACTCTTAAAATTAATAAAACTTATTTTAAATACTCAATAGTAATTCAGAACACATAGTTGACTAATTGGCTAGAATTAGATAAATGTCTTTGGTGCAGACTTACCGACAACATATTAAATTAAACTAAATTGTGTGCACTCAACAAATCCACCTTTAGATATTCTGAAAAACAGAATCACGTGCTATTTTGTAAAGCATAATAAAATTTAGAAAATTAAAAATTAAAATAACTATTTCCACACGTATATTTATTCATTTAATTTTTGATTTTTTTAATTACTACTCTGTGGGTTTTAACACTTCTTTACATGATATTCTTGTCGTAATTTCGTCCTATATTCATTCTTTACATCCTCCTGAATTTTTGAAGCATCCTTATTGCAAATGTTTTTCGTTCATTACATCCGTAATTTTGATATAATTGTTGACATCAATTAACGTTAAAAATTAAAACGTTTTTTCTTTTGTAAATCATCAGGTTTACTTATACGTTTATTTAAAAATAGAGCTAATTTTATATGAGCAAATGTAAATTTTTGATAAAGAAAAGTTTGATTGACTGGTTTGAAATACAAAAGCGCCGAGAGCTTTCCAATTATTTCAATTTTTTATGGCTTCTCTAACATCAATTAAATTAGTTTTAAATTTTGTCATGTTTGGAACATTGTTTGATTTTTGTTCTTGCTTCCATCACACAGATTTATCGACATAAGTTTGAGGTCCTTTCCATTTATTTGATATGGGTCTGGCAATTTATTGCGAATTCCTACAGTGACTTTGGGACTTCCTACGGTGACTTTCTAGGGACAGTGGCAACAATAACCCCTAAATCTGCCTACGATGTTGCAAATTCATTTAAGAAATACTTATTACTTTAGTATGGCATATTTTTTAAATTAATAAGTATTTTATTTCTAATGTCGATGAAATGCATTAATAACTTAATAAGACTATTTGTATTCTATCTTAAGCTATGGAAACAAAAACAATAACCAGTCAAAAGTCAGATATCGCTGATTGCCACTATTTCTATAATGTTACTGTAGGACTTCCTATATGGCAACGTCACCTGTTGGTACTCTTTTAAACAAAAAAGTTAAAAAAAACAATTTACAAACGTGTTCAAAGCTGGTAACGCGATCTGATGTTTTTGACGTGATAACGTCTTATAAACTGATATACCGGCTGGACGCACGAAAAATTGTCACGTTCCGCAAGCGAGAGCGCGGAACAAGCGAGAGAGAAGCACAATCGGCTTTGCATCACACGTAGACATCATTTGAATTATAAAATGCCATTAAAAAAAACTCGTCCGGCATGAGGTTCGATCTCGCGATCACCAAATGATGCAATTATGTTTCATGCACATAACGCATTAACCTACTGAGAGTTAATGTAATAATATAGTTTTAATTCGTATTATCTGTTACATAAACATAATTCAATTCAATTCATAAAAGTTTGCAATTTTTTATCAATGTTTTCTTATGACGTTATCACGTAAAATTATCGCCCGTAAACCAACTTTGCAGACAACCCGAGTGTTTATTAATAATTATCTTCTTGCAAAGAAAGCAAAGCACCTTCATCGTTTATAGGGTCGAACGGAAAGCTCCAAGGAAAGGGGATAACTACTGTAAAATTCGATCAGGATACATCATTCGCAGTAGTGCCCTTTGGTGTGCACCGGATACTTACAGAAAGTGACCTTACATTGTTGAGTTACACATCTTAGACTGCATCCTATCACAATGCTGCCAACGCACCGGCAGTCCAACAGAAATACCCATAGTAGTTGACCTTATCCTTGTTAACAAGGAATCCGAACCACAGCACTCGCCGGAAAGCATAGCCCCGACTAGGATTCCCACCTGGATATTTCTATTCAATATATCTAAAGCACAAAAGCCAACCGACTTTGAGTTTTAATTTTACATGTAAGAAGCATCCAGTTATTCGCAGCGAACTCTATTCAGTTGACGATAAATAATGTACTCAGCGTAAATAGTTATGACAAAGTTTTTTTAAGGGGTGGAACTGACCATAATAAAATTTGTTTAAAAATTCGCAAGAAATACGATGATAAGTTTGCAGAGCAGTATTTAAATAAAATGAATATAATAAAATTAAATTTCCCCGCTGTTCATTCGTTAACGTGTTTCGAAAATGATTTTAAAAAAAATTTTATATTTGTTTAATTTTAAAAATTTAATTTAAAATTGATAATAATAGTTTGTTTAAAAAGAATGAAGTTTGCAATAAGACAAGAGTATTGGCTCTTACCAAAAATGGCCGAAGCAGCGGACGTTTAATTTTGTAAGTCCGCTGAATTTGATTTAGTAAGTTGATAGTTTTTGAAATACTATAAGTAATTTTTTTAATCAGAGGTTATTTGATTGAAATTTATTATCAAATTTGGTTAAATTTGATTTTAGTTAAAAGTTAATTGATATGCTAACAGTTGCATGCCGGTATTGTAAGAATTAATCGTTACCATTTTGTAAAGTTTTAAAAAATAAATTTTTTGTAACAAAAATTTTGAAAAATAATTTAAAACTATTATTTATACGTCACAATAATATATAAAATCAACAATGACCTCCTGCTAACCGGTTGTCAATCGGTACTTTTTTGTTGTCACAAGTTGTCTTATTAAAGTGGAACTGTTAACGTAAATTTATTTTAAATTGGATTTCGTTAATTATAGCCGAAAAATAAAAACAGATTCCTGTCATTCTATACTCGCACTTTTGGACACGATCGCCTTCAGGGATATTTTTAATAACTGCGTGAATTCAGGGAACCCGTCTTTTTAAATCCATTACTTTCTAGTTCTTGTGGTATCCAGATATCCAGAGATATAGAAATATCCAGAGATATTTTTATCAAATGCCTGGGCTTAGACTTCCGGTTCAGATACTTATTCGTCTCAACTATATTATATTCTTAAATTTGTCATTTAGAACAAATCTTTATTGAAAATAATAAAAAATGTAATTTTATGATGTTTTTGGCCGTAACAGGTTTGATAGTAACGAACAAATACAAAATTATGCAAAAAAATACATATTAGTTATATCATAAAGACAGGTGGGGCTAATGGTATGAAAACAGTCAATTGAATAATCTCATTACAATTTTTTGGTTACTGATCAACTAATCAACTATCGTAATTTCATTGTCAGCCCGGTTATCGCATTATACCACTTATATTTGTACTGATTTCTTTGTGCGTTGGAGAGGGCAAAATACTCATCGATACCACCCAAGGGTAATAGTGTCGAACTCTTACCGATTAAAACCCCTTCCACTGAGGACAACTGTTTCTTTCCTGTTCGCTTTTTAGGGTCCTTTCGGTTCTTGTGTCAAACCACTTTCACTTTTTTCATCGCTTTGACATAGTATCATGCTTCTTCAAGCATGCGGGCAGAAATTTCTAGTTTCTTAGTGTGGGCGTGCAGCCACCTCCTCCTCTCTTCCTGTCGCTTCATATTGACAGAGGACTTTGTGTATAAACTACGCATCATTATTGTGGGCACTATGTTATCGGGGGTATGTTGTAAGTTCACTTCTAACTCCGTTGCTGTTCTGACCTGGTTCTATCGCCTGCATTAAAAAAAAGTATGTTCTACGGTGTTTTCCGCGCCGCAATGGTCACAAGTCAGGGACTCGAGTCGGACCAATCTGTTGAGGTATACCCTAAAGCAACTGTGCCAGGTAAACGCTTGTGTAAGATAAAACTCAGCTCACTGTAACCTCTGGTAATCCAAGTCTAGATGTCGGGTATGAGCCATCTTTGATCCGGCTTTGATCCCGCTCATCTGCGCTGCCCCATATTGATAATGTTCTCTGAACCCCTCTGCCTGGAGTGAGCTCTTGCCTTTTCTCCGGCCTGCAGTCCACCGGTGGTATGCAAACAAACCAATGCGACTTCACCGGACACAGTTCTGTAGGCGCTGATATCTCTAAGAACCCCGCGTCTTTGTACCTGCAGAAGTCTTTTTCGGTTTCTTTCTACTTGCAGTGCATCATGCCACCCGAGTGCTGCGTATAGCAGTATAGAGTGAACCACTACAGATAGCACCCTTCTTTTCGTAGCATTTAAACTTCTGACGTTAGGCATTAATCGGGCGGTTGTCGTCGCGGAGTCCCGGATGTGTCCCGGATATTCTCGGTTAATTTAAAGTTTTTGTCCAGTTTTACGCCGAGCACAATTACAGAATCTCTAAGATGTATTTGTGATTCTTTCATGTAGATGCTAAAGGCGCACCTTTCTTCTTCCTGAAATCATAATGGTTTCTGATTTATCCAGGACTAACGCCAGCCTTCTTTGCTCTACCCAGTAGACGATGGTGTTTATGACTGTGTTGATGTTGGCTTCCACCGTCATTGCATCTCGGTCACGGACGATTAGGGTAAAGTCATCCGCAAATCCTATTTGGGAGTTGTAATCGAAATTATGTACCACAGAGCCGGACTTTAAAACAGATCTCTGTAGAACGCCATGTTTTTGTTGTTTGCATAACGTAAAGTGTCGTCGGTAGTTAAGTTTAGTTTAATAAAAATAAATAAGCAAATGCATACTTTTTTTAAATTTGTTGGCTTAAATAGAAATAAACTTAAAAATAAATTTTAAATAGATTGTGTGGTAATTTAGTATGTATTGTATTAATTTTAGTTTACGGTTAAAAATCATTTAACGGTTTGTTAAGTTAAGAATCGCTACCCTCATAATAGGTAGGTAATTAATTAGTTAGTTTTTGGTGATTGCACGTTTTCCCCCAAAACAATTTTAAATTTTATGATAAAACAGACTTTAATCCCTAGTTTATACTAATTTTTCATTTGTGGTGATCCCTTATGACAGATATAAGTAAAATTATGTTAAAAACTAAATTTTGAAAAAATTAGCATTTTATTTGAGTCAAAATTATTAAAAGAAAGTATGAATAAATAAAAAACCGGACAAAAAGCAAAATGCTTATTAAAATAACAAACCAATTTTTGCATGGATCGGATCATATGACCCTGTGTGCGAGAAAGCTATATTTTAGTAATGCATTCTGTGTGGGTGAATACAAATTAGATTCAACAATGTACTGAAAGTTTTCTGCCTGAAATTCTACCCACAAGTTTAATTTGTTTATGCCTGTTTAAATGTATCTACTAAATTTGGAATTATGAAGATTATAAAGATATAGATGTATTATACGCTAATGCTGAACACGCGTTGCATTTTTTTAAACAAAACTGCCTCGTAAAGATTATTTAACAAAAATGAATTTATGGGCAGTAATAAATTCCTTTTATATTTAAATTTTTGTGGTACTAAAGTATTCCTAAACAAGCACTACGCTAAGCCATTAATCGCTCGTCATCGAAAAGTTTTGAATGATTCTGGCTGTTCTAAATAACACGACGCGTGGAAGTGAAAGCTAACCCTTGTGGTTCTCCACCTCTTAAATAAAAATCAAATCAATTAAATCTTTATTTTCATTTCAGGTGACCGCTCCGACAGCATGGAATAATTCAGACTAAATTTAATATAATTGGTCATGTTATGATGTGAAGATGTCCCTTTTATATTCGAGTGAATCACCTGGACAAATTTTGTGTTTAAATGGAAGTGGTGCGGGTTGTTCGTTATGTCCATGGATGAATGCTACTATGTGGTTTGAGGAAAACCATACGACTGCTCTAAAGCGATATGCCTATGGATATACCCTTCCCGGTATATGCAGCCTAGGAATTATTGGAAATTTACTTAATCTTGTAGTACTTACGCGCAGAAATATGAGAGGCACTGCCTACATTTACATGAGAGGTAAGTAATATTTTGGATCCCTACCTTATCATCAATTATTAAAAGGGTTTCGCATTTGATTATTATCAAAAACAAATCCTGTTAAAACAGCATTGTTGCGTACCTCAAAGGTGAGATAAAAAGCAATTCTGAATCCAATCTTGCACCTTTTTAATAATTTTCGCACAGATGAGCTGCAGTGGCGTAACCAAAAAGTATATTGCAATGACCCGAGCCATACAAATTTATAAAAATTTACTCACTTCAAAATTACTCTTTTGCTCGCATTCATTCATTTTATTTTTGCTATGAGCTCTTCTCCAATTATTTAATTTTTTATTAAATTGCAATTTTGTGTGTCCTTTAATTTGTTTTCTCGGTTAAAATTTTGTTACCTTTCAATGTGGTTTCGTTCCGCCAGCTGTTCACACCTGGACGCCTGGTCAAACAAATTTGCTGCGACGTAATTTTACGCATCGACCAAAATTTATCACAATTTTTTTAACAATTTGCACTTTTTCAATAAATTAAAACAAAAACATCAACTCAACTTAACTTATTGTTTATTTTTCATTAATTTTCAAACAATTACAAATTTAAATTTTAATTGCGGGAATGATGTTCATCCGCCCGTCAAGTTGACGTCAGGTTGTATCTCGAACCTCTATCTCTCTGTTGGACAACCTTCAAGCCCTACTCTCTTTACGCTCCCTTCCTTCTTTACTTAAAATTGAATGTACAGTATGTTTACAATAATTTAAACAAAAATTCAAAATTATTTTACAAATAAATAAAATTAACGTTTTTATGGTTTCAAAACACGACAAACTGGAAACTCCCCTCCCCCCCAAGTAAGGTTACAGTTACGCTACTGTTAGCAAGTTACCAACCAATACTTCTAGTCTGGAAAAGAGGGTTGCATGCGACTAGAAGGCACTCGATAAGAAATAGCAGGATTAGTCGATAAACATTAAGGAAACTTTAATTTAAAAACATCGTCCTGATAGGCACATTTTGTTCAGTGTAAATACGTAACATATTTTTAATGTAGTAATCCTTTGCTAACAAAGTATTATTTTATTGTTCTCCCTTTTGCAGGACATTATAGTAATGGTTTTGTGTCGAGCTTCTTGATTGTGCAGGGGTTTTAATCGACGTTATTTAGAGCATACGTGTTACATGTTGTGCATTTCCATTTTAATTGTGCCACGTTAAGTATTCAGGGCGTGCGATACAAACTGTTCATGTAAAACTTGCATTTTAAGCTAGGCGGCAATATCAACAAAAAGGATTACCAGTGGCGTAACCTATCCACAAATTACTTTTGATCAGTGATTAATAAGTGTTCGTTTTGTCAAGCGTAACAATTTATAACGGATGACGCTTAGTCGTTTAATCCAAACTAAGTAAACCACAAAATTTCATTAAACACGAGGCTGAAGGTAATTTTTCTTCTCGGTTAACGCTAACTCAAATTGAGATTAAAATGATATGATTTACAAAGTTTCAGTTAAAACGTTTTTTTCATTTAGACTTTATTGTTCCTATCTGATAAACTACGTTAAATATTTTAATTTCATAGACAGAGAGTTAACCTAGCGCTAACTTAATCGGCCAATCAATAAAAGAGTTCTTAAGGAAAAACGTGAATCCAGATTGTAATAATTAAAAACCTTATCTGTTAAATAAGCAGTGAGCTCCAACATTTTATACAAATTTAGCAAATAATAATAATTATTGCGAGGAAAACGCAAAAGCATTTTACGCTCTACAGACCTTCGACAGATCGCAAAGTTGAGTTTACTATTCATTCATTCAGTCATCATTATATGAATTATTCGCATTCAAATTAATCCCAATATGTTTGGTGATATTAACATACAACAATTAATATAAACTCTCTCGTATTACCAAGGACAGATTGCAACTAATATTTTGGTGTTCAAACAATCCAAGCAATTAATTGTTGTTTTTTTTAAGAAAGTTATTTAATTTGAGAAAGTCTTCGCACAAGCAGGTGATACTAACCATTAAACAAGTCGATAACTATTCAAAACTTATTAAATTCAAGAAATTAAAAATTAAACTAATTTATACTCTAAGGAATATTGCTATCTTGTACCCAGGATCAGGTTCCGTAGAACACACTTCTAGATATTTCGATTACAATTTATTCATAATCCTACTTTATACTTTACTATCTCATAAGAGCAACTACTATTAATTTACTTAAATCTATAAATTCGTCACGCTGAAGTTTTAACACCTGGTTATAGCTAAAGTTAAACTCTAGAATGTAGTCTTAAATCCACAACTTGTAGAAGTTTCAAACGACAACTTAAATCTGCAGCATGTCGATATTCAAAGAGTTTCTTTGTGGTCGCTAAATAAAAGTCTTAACCACAAATTAAATTCAGTTTTCAGATATAAAAGGATACTAAGAACCAAACTCTTTGTCCTTACAGTTTTTCGTATCAAAGTAATTTCGCATTCGTTAAACTTCTTTTTATATCTAAACTACATTCGAAGCCGAAGAAGACATTTGTCACGCAATACGTAAACCGCTGTCGGTATTTTAAAAAAATACAATTTATTACTTCGACAAATACAGATAATTGTCCAAAACAAACGAAAACAAGCAAACAGAAAGATAATACTACATTTTATTGTAAACTACAGCAAATTAAATTTTTGATTATGTAAAATAAATTCTAGAGCATCTAAAACGACATCTATAATTAAATAAAGAATTTTTCTACCTAAATTATTCAACAATAACGTTTTTTTTATTAAATTATACGATTTACAGATTTACACCTTCGCAGAGTTTACCTGAGAGTGATAATATTTGTTATACTACTCGTTTGAAACTTAAATTGTAAAATTAACTTTTTAAGTTACTAGATCTAGAAGCAACTATTTTCCAATCAATAAAATTTTGAAGCAGTTTTGTGCTTACTATTAAACACGAATTTATTATTATCATTTGATGCAACTGAATATCATGGTTTATTTTATGCAACACAAAGCTTTACGTTTTTTTTTTATTTTTACTTTAAATTCTTAAATTTTTTCGGGATATGGCAATTCAAAACCAATTTTTATTAAGTGTAATTTAAAAAAAAATAGATTACTTACTTATGAACCAATTTTGCATCAAATAGGCAAGAAAAAAGTCTACTACAAAAACTGAGGTTTTGAAAAACGTGGTACTTTTGGTCTCACATAAGCTGACCACTTCTGATCAGCAGTGTGGTGTAAAGCTTAAATCGACATGCTGAGACACGGAAGACCGCAGTTCGATTTTCGATTGCACCGACTACCCTGTTGCGATCTAAAACCCAGTATTGATCTGTGGGCATAGAGAAGGTAAAGGGAAACTACTCCATTAGTAATTCTCTAGTATGTCACCTTGGATTCTACCAAGTTGATAGTCTACGCACTGTATAGTGTAAGACACTTAAAGAAAGAATGGACTTTTAGTAGGTTACCATTTATAAACTACAACCATATTTATTTCTTTTACGTAGAATTTTATCTACTGTAATATTTGGTTCTTCAATTTGAATTACTGCCTTCTCAAATCAAAGTTACAAACCAAACCAAAGCTGTGATCGTCAAACAAACCTCGCACATTGTGATCCCCCTCGTAGTAACACTTACAAGTCCTTTTAAATCTGCAGATGGTTCTTTTGAATGTTAACGTCGTTAGCTTGTTTACTAACCTCAAACCTAAACTTATCTGTGCCAGTGGCGTAGCCACTGAGTAATACCTGAAGGAATAATTAGTACACACAAATTAAATAAAACACAGGATTCGGTTTAACGGTGAATATATATTTAACCGAAAGGAAAAAGGTAGCCCAACAACCAATTTACCAGCAAAGTTAATCTTTTTGATATCATTTAATTCAGAATATTTTAGTTTAAAATTTGATTTAATAACTGTTCGATAATTAATTCCTCTGACTGTAATGTTTTCTAATTGTTTATTCATATTTAATGACCAACCACAATCTTTATAATACCTTGTAAAGAAGCGAATCTATATATTTCGATGTTCAACTCAATTGTTTTTATATTATGTAAGATCTTTAAATAGTAAACCCTTCTATTATGCTAAATTATCCGCTCTTATAACAATTACCTCGTCAACTTAAAAACTAAGATCGTCACTTAATTAATATGTCGCCAGCTTAATCTAATTTCGCTCCTCTTAAATTTCTAATTTTCCTTAAATCTAAATCAATCGTCCCCCATACTTAAAACTAGCGTCATCATCTTAAACTATTATGTAGCCGCAAATAATCATAAAGAACTTTGTTAAAACAGTTCTTAAATATCGTAATTGGTATTATCTCATACGTGGTCGCAAATAATCATAAAGGAACTTTGTTAATATTTATTAATAACTGTCCTGAAATATCAGCATTTGTATTATCTCATTGAGATATTTGAAAAAAAAATAAGCAACATGTTCACAGAATCTGCCTGATCATTTTCGGCGCTTCCTGTGTTGCGGTTGTCTTTTCCAATGATCAGCCATATCTGCGATATATTACCACGGCCATACATCATCTAAATTAAATTATCTAATGCTATATATATTTTTATCTACTTCAAACAACCGCCTTCATATTGTTTATCTTAAACAACTACTCTTACTTCTTATTGCCGCAATGATCTCAAATGTATTATAAAGATACCGCCTAGGTCAAATATGAGTAATCAACTCCTTCCATTAAATTAGCACATCTCGTTTTAAATATAATAATATATTAGTCATAATCTCAAACCAATATTTAAACCTTAAAACTGAAGATGACGTAATTTTAAAATAGCTTTAAACTTATACCCACGCGGTCGATTAACTTGAAAATTCTAACGCTCGATCCTGTTTTATTTAAAAGATTATAATTAATAAATTTATTTAACTTGCGTATTTTAAATTTGTTGATAACTAAAATATATTTGAAGTAATTTTAAATTCAATTATTGAATAACTTTTTCTAAAACCTTCTTTGCACAAAACTACAACCTTCTCGTTCGACGTTCAAAAATGTAAGGGCTTCTTGTTACCCTCTTAGTTCTAACGGTAAAAATTTCTAACGGGAACTCGACTTCCTGTGTTTCTTTAAACACCCCTGTTGCCAAATCGCTGTATTTTAAAGTAACCAAATGAACTAAATTTAAAATTTTGCGACGATTATATTTAAATTCAAATTTGCAATATTACACTACGTCAATTTTAATCTGGTTTATTTTGGGCATATGAATCCATAGGAAAGTAGTAACCTATGATTATTTAAGAGAAAAAATTGAAATTGACGTTGTCTAATCACAATAATAGCTAAATAATACCATGGTTAGTTACCATGATTATATATTTTTTATATAGTACTTCGACATCGCAGTTAAACGAAGTTTCAGAAAATTCCGCCTTTAAATAATTATTATACCTACTATAGTTATCGTTTACCCGGTGAACCAACTTTCTACCTAACTATAAATTAATGTATTTTATGTAATTATATACCTACCTTTATTGTTCCTAATTTCACCTTATTTTATAAAGAATATTTATGGTGCCTTTATGGCACTACATGTAAAGATTTAATTCTAGCCAAGCATTCTTGGTTATACGCAGTTTGTTCATCAGAACTACCGGATGTAGAATTAAAATTTCTTTGTGTCTTGTGGCTATTATAAGTTATTGTAAGAAATTAGTACCAAAGAAACTTTTGCAATTTGGTAGTACATAGTTTTCCGGTATTCAATTAAAATTTCTACACTAACTTTAATCATTTTAAGTTGCTTACTATAAAATAAATTTGTTGTTTGGCAAAGTAATTTTAAAAACGAAATTGCGGACTTCATAACGTATATTAGGAAAGTTTACTTTCAATATACTACTAACTAAAATAGTATATTATGCTATATTAAATAGTCAGATATTCAATAATTAAAAATTGAACTGCGATTAGTTAAAATCATAACGTAACTTGAGCATTGTAACTAAATAATAGTTTAAATGACCAACATAAGTATTACCTAAGTCTGGCTCTGTAATTTTAATTTAAATAGTAATGTCAGACAATTTAAAATTTATTTTGCTTTGTTCTGTATATGTCAATTAAAATTTGTGTAGAATGAAGTAAATTAGGTCATAACTACTGACTACGCTTAAGATTACGGGTAATTTGGATAGTTTAGCTACTTACACTTTGCCTATTGAAGAATGTAGTTATTGTTGCTTAGAGCAAACGACTTTTAAACTTAGAAAATTCCGTTGATACTAATCAAGTTAACAAAATTTAATGTAAACTTTAGTTTTCACTAGAACCCACGTTTAAAATCTGCTCTTGATATCCTGTGGTAGCGTTAAAAAAATTACCCTTTGTGGCTTTAGTTAGAATAAAATCGTCCAGGTTGAGTCTTTGACTTTTCTTTCTGAGGTATAGAAACCTCGCGACCTCTCGCAAGTTGGTCTAACATATTTATTTATTAATTGTCAAACTGCACCTTTAAATCGTAAGAAGCCTATACCTTGGTTGCAATAGAATTATTGGAATTTCTCTCTTTCTATTATTAGAAGAATAAGCAAACTTTCATTTAAACTTTATTTACTACGTGGTTATATTGTAATTTATATGGTACCAAAGATTCCATTTCTTTCGATTGATTGGAAAGTGCCAGGCCACCTAAAATACAAAAACAAGAATTATAAAAATTCTTCGTTAGGGAATATTTCGCAAGTAATAAAAGAAAACAGCACAGAGAATCTAAGACTTACAACTATCTAAATTACATTTATTAGATTTTTATCACGAATTCAAGCATTAATTTTAAAATTAGTAAAAACTGAACAAAACTACGCATTGTAAATTTAGTTTAGTTGGATTAACTATAATTTTCGATGATTTTACAAATTACTTTTTTATGTATGCACGAAGTTCTCAACACAACAGTTAAGACCATTTAGACATTTTCCAGATAATGACATAAATTCTTTCTCACCACATTTCTCAGCACAATATTTATCAACCACATTCTTACTACGGTTTTTCTTACATGTTAAATCATAATTCTTAAACTACATAATATAAATATTGTTAAAGAGTAAAGCACAAAGAATAAATACAAAGCAATCTCTTAAATTTGTATAAATTACATATTGCAAACATATTTACCTTTTGCCTTCATCCCTTCAGTTATCATAAAAGCACACAATAGAATGGCTAAAACTAAATAGCAGGTTAGCTTCATGGTTACTATTTGTTGTCTAGGTTAGACTTGCTGCTCTTTATATAATTTTGTTACATATTATAAGTAATGAAGTAATTTGCAAAATTATAAAGCAATCATTAAGGTAGTACTTATATAAAAACGATAAAATATTAACGAGTACAGTACAACAAACTAAACAAAATATTAAAATAATGAATTTTAACTGTTAGTAAAGAATACATACTTACATAGAAAAATAATATTTAAAAAAACAATAACAATAACAAATTAACATTTAACAAGTTTAGACTAGGAATATTTGAATAAACAAGAAATGAATTTAAAAAAAAATTACGTTATAAAAAAGATGAAAATTTAAAAATATAAAATAAAAACTTTGTAATACGATATAAAGGCCTCTATTTCATAATTATTATTGATCATCAGTCGTATTTAACATGAGAAACCAAGAAATTTAAAAAATTTACTTAAAAATAAATGTGACTTACCAAACCAGATCAAACAATGTCACGTGTCTCAATGACATTTTAAGGTTAAATAAATAAAATAATTCTTATATCACGGTACAACCGGATTTGAAGTAAAGAGCGCACTGCGTTATCGTATTACTTCTACAAATTAAATTTGAAAAAGAATTTTTAAATTTTATCACGTTTTTGCACCTAAAGTAAATTTTCCTTTAGAATCTAGAATTTAAATATTTAGGGGAAATGTGATGGTAGATAAAGACGATGTAGGAAAAAAAGAAATAGATCAAAAAATACTGAAAGTACAAAAAGTACTGAGATCCCTTAATTCGGTTTGATGGGACAAGAATATCTCTAAAGCCACTGAAAAGAGAATTAGTATAACTATGGTAGAGTCACGAAAGAACACGCTAAACGCAGATTTAGAGCGATAGAGATAGATTACTTGCAACACAGTGCCAGAATATTGAGAACACGAAAAGTAAGAAATAAGAGAATCCGAAACATAATGACACAAGTAGAAGATGTAATACATAGGATAAAAGTAAGAGACCATATCTGCGGTTTAGACATCTACTGTAATATGGAAGATAAAAGATGACCAACAAAAATATTTCTATGAAAGCCACCAAAAAATAATAAGAAAGGACGGCCCCGAAAGTTGTGGAATAAAGGCATGCGAAAGGCAATGCAGAACAGAGGTCTGGACGAAAAAATGGTACACGATCGAGAGATGTGGAGGTTGGTATTAGAAAAGCAGTTAAATGTTGTATAGTGAATGAATTATATTGATTTTGTAACACATGACTAAATTCATAAGAAATATTGTAGTGGTATTCTCTGGGGCAATTGAGAACCCTTTACTAACCAAAAAATTACATCGGCTTGCGTGGTAGTCGTAGTCGTAGAGCATGATCTCTTCTCTTTAAGTGGTGGTCCTCAATTACAGCTGAAAGGAAAATTTCTTAAAAAATTATTTACTATTAATCCAAAAATTATTACTTCCAAAATTAAAATTTAACTTCGCAATTTTAAAATTAGATTATTATTTTTAAGGTTCGAACTTGCAATTTATATTTATCATAATCAATGTATGTGCTTTATCTCAATCGATCACACTATGCACTTCTAAATTTTTAACTTCTCTCATCCAAATACTTTCGATATTTTTAATTTAAATAACCATAAAAAAAATCAACTTTATGATTACCAACCAACGGTTACCAACACAACATTATTTACAAATAAAATTAGCAGTACGTCTACAGATTTACAAACTAAATAAATCAAACTTCAAAATAATTTATAAAATAACTAAAATAATGTTTTTAACGTTTCAAAACACGACAATATATTTATTTTTATACTGGGCAGCACACTCATCACTAAAATAATAAACCTCTTTAATGTGTGGGTGGTTCGTTTTCAAAAAAGCAGTCACCGTGTCTTGGATTTTGTACACCTACTTACGTCATGTTTGAGGTCATTACTCATTAGATATGATGCGAAAAAATAGAACAAGCTTTTCGTCGGTTGCATCCTTCCAGTGAATGATTACAGATATGGAATGACTCTATTAAGTTAAATATTTTGACTATCCTTTGTTAATAAAATGTTCAAACTGCATTTTTAGATTGGTACTACCCTCCCCTGCCATTTTCAAATTTATTAGGTTCCAACAATTTGTATTTTTCGCGATTTTGCCCGGCCATCAAACAACAAAAGTCATAAAAATGCTTTGTTAGGGAATACTTCGCAAATGAATAAATATTAAATAAAGTTATTAGGCTTTTTAAATGAAGGAAATTTACATTGCATTTTAATAATATACGTAATTATGTGCAGATATATTTTTTATTTATTTCTTTTATCTCTTTAATTGTCTAAAAAACGCAAAGTAGAATGACTAAGACCAAATAACAGGTTAACTTCGTGGTTGCTATTTTTTATCTAGGTTAGCACTATTTATATATAATTTTGTTACATACAAATTAGAAAGCAATAATTGAAGTAGTGCCTATTTAAAAATAATAAAATATTTATGAGTACGCATAATTATAGTTAAAGGGTAGGTAACCACAATCTACAAAGTAGATTACAAAAATATTACATTATTAGAATCTTAATTCAGTGAAAAAGAGCAACAAGATTATGTATTTCTAAAAAGCCTTACCGTATGACTCCAATTTCGATTTTGTCTACGATTTAACACCTGAAATTGTTTTCAGCCTAAAAAGTGAAAAGTTATCAGGTTATCAATTAGCTATGAGACTTGATGCCTCATCGTGATTGCAGTTATAATAACATAAAATAAAAGTACGCTTACAAACCTTATTGATACAAAATCGCAAGTTTTTTGTCAGCTCAGGGTGGTTTAAGTTTTGAACCGAATTGAACACATATGGTAAGTCTAATTTGTTATTTTCGTCTGGTCGTTCTGGATTCGAAGAGATCACTGTTATGTGTAAAACCGCAGTAGATGTAGTTTTTTTTTTATAAATTATCACTCTTAGGTGAACACTACGGAACGAGTAAATCGTGTAATTTTATAAAATGCAATAATTAGCTACAATGAGCATTATTATTGCATTTTATTTACGTCTCATTTCTTTATTCATGTTAGTTAAGGAAAATCAAGCGTAAATTAGCAGTACAGAAAGTAAACAATGCTTTGATATTCACATGATTACATCGATTTTAATTTAATCGTGTTCAAAATACGCATCCGTAATTTCGTAAGAATGAAATTTGCTTGACTAAAGAATTTAGTATCCTTATTGAGAAAAATGCAATTCTTTCTATACAGTGTGACAATACAATAAACAAATTCTAATTCGTTTGAAATGATGAAGAAATCAAAGTGAAAGTATTTTACACTTTGACGGGAATACACTTTTTGCGAAATAAGAGACGTCGCGATGCTCTTAATTCAATTTAACGAGCACTTAACCGTGCATGAAAAGAACGCTTTGAACTGGAACATATCCAAAAATGCGACTAAAACGTAAATAGAATTGGTTAGATGTATTTAAGCAATTTTTTTAAATAAAAATCTTTTAATTATGCTATAACAAGTTTCACAAAGGGTTTCGAAAATAATCGTTTCAAGCTTGATTTCAAGCCCGATGTAAAGAAGTCTGCGGCTTACTCGGTATCTATTAAGCTACCTACACGTATGGCTTTAGTTAAATTACAACGAAATATTGCGGTATATATATTCATTAAATTTTACAATGACAGGAAGGGACTGACCATGTAGTAAACGGAAAGTGCTGGCTATCTTAATGCCTGCTTTGGCTTTATTATTTTCACAGGATGCAAAAATAACTATGTAACTACCTAAATGTGAACAAAAACAATAAACTAATAAATTTAATAATAATTATAATAATAAACCTTGTAGTTAATATTATACTAAAATATTGTAGAAATAACATGTTCCTAAAATTTCAGAAATATTACATTAAAAATTATTTTTGAAAGTTAATAAATTATCCTGCCTATATTTTTTTAGAAAGTTTTTAATTAAAATAAATACACGAATAAACATATGAGATAAACTTTAAAAATTTTAAATTGCTGCGTTGAGTCGCTTCCAAAATGACCTTAGAAAATATGAAGGTATAACCGGAACAGTACAGCTATAAAGTCATAGCAAATGCACGTAACCTCACTTTTTTTTAATTAAAGTAATAAACCAGCAAGATAGCGTTAAGAGGACTAATTCATTTCGACGAGATCTTTTTGATCTTATAGTGTTTACAATTTTAATTATAGTTACTGTAAATATTGTTTAAACTTGGGGAAATGAGGTATTTCTTAACAACATTTGTCGCCCAACGTGGGACCTGCTGTCAGTTACTGATTTAGTCAGTTGGAATATGAATCTTCTATACGCACACAATAAATGGCATTACCGTTTATTCGAATTATTGAGGTTTTACTGTATTTAGGCGGCATTACTTTTAAATTGCTGTAACATTATTAATTAATTACAAAATTTTAAAAACGTATTTTTTAGATAATAAATTACATAAAAAATTTACATTTTCTTAAGCGAACAGGTTAAGCAGGTTTTCGTCTTAAGTAATCAATAATAATTTTTAATAAGTAGCAAACATCGTTTAAAAAAATATAAAACATAAAGAAAACACTTTACAAATGAAATTAAGGGAGTCGTTTACTGAGGGCCGCTTTTTCAATTGAAGATTTATTAAGTCAACGGTCATTTGTTATTGTAACATAAGAAATTCAGTAAATGTGATTTAAAAAAATTAATCTTAGATTGAAATTGGTTTCTAGTATTCTTGCTTTTCATTTATTTTAATTTTTATTTTAAAATCACTTAAAAAGTTTAAATTACTTTGTTACATCTACTTACATATTATTGGGGGAGAGGCTTACAACGTCTATGATAGGAAACTCATTAACTTCCAAGATATACGGCAGGATATTTCACAATAAATTATCGTAGAGAAATGGTAATAGCATTATTACAAAATATCATACCAAATTAGTAACAATAATAATTTATACATAAAATATAGGTTTGTAATTTTTAAACAACAAACAGTAAAATTTAAACAATCGCTAGCATTTCAGAAACTTTTTTTCCAATTCTTGTTTACATGTATTTCTTCTATTATCATACTTCATCTTTCATTCACTATTACTACTTCAACTTTTAATTTTTGATTGATGCACAATACTTTATTTTATGCAAAATATTCACTGGACTCTATCTTCATCTATGTATCGCAGTTTACATACATTTTTGTTAATAATATTAATTTTACATACCTGCCCTGAACTCTGTTGCTCATGGCTAGATCATCAACATGGAAGCTTAAACTGTTCCAAATCTCTACATTAATCTTATGCTCGTAGTTTAGTGAACAGCGTCTCATGTTTACTTGTCCTTCTTGGAAGCATGTAACTGTCATGCAGAGTCCTTCATCAAATCGCAGGATCATGGAAAATTCTTAGTTTTTTACATCAAAAACCTCCCTTTGGTTTAAACTTCCCTGTCCGCGCTAGAATGTTTCATCATAAGTAATTTTAATTGAAAATGTTAGATTGTAAACAAAATATTGTCATATAACAAAAATAAATCTTCAGTCAAATTCAACCAAACTCTTTGCACTAAAATCTCAAATCTCAAATATTCAAAATAAAATCACAATTTCCAAACTATTTCGCTCAAAATATTTAAAATTTACGGAGGCAAAACTCATTTAACCGCTCCCGCAGCCATCTTTAGCAGAAAGCTCCTCTCTAACTAAACTTTCAGCCAATCTCTTTCTTAAAATTCTCTCACTACAAATTTAAATTTCTAATTAAAAAAATGAATACCAAAAGTTTCAAATAAATGAAACAAAACATTTGAGGAACTCAAATCGTTTCGTAACACGACTATATATTGTTGTGTTTTGAAATCGTAAAATTTTTATTTTATTTATTTTGTAAAATATTTTAAAGTTTCTTTTTATTTTTCTTTATATATTTCATAATTTTATATTCTTATAAAATATATTGTCGTGGTTCGAAAACCATAAAAATCTTAATTCATTTATTTTGTAAGAATATTTAAAAGTTTAAATTTGTTTAGTATTTATTGGTATAATATTGTATAACAAAAAATGTTAGTTAAATGTTAGCTGTAAATAAAGGTAGGGAGAACAAAAAATAAACTAGAAAAGAGTGGAGCTTGAATAGGAAGACTTGGGTTCACGCTTTGAAGTCGAATAGTCGAGCAGACGAACATCATTCCCGCAATAATAATTTAAAACTGTTACTTGTTTAAAATCAATAAAATAAATTAAGTTAAATTATTTTTTTTGTTTAATTAATAAAGTGAAGTGCCAATAAATTGGAAAACTTGAAGAAAGTGGAAAATTTTAGTCGATGCATTAAATTACGTCGCAACAAATTTGTTTGACAAGACGCCAGCTGGAATACCATATGCGAAAAGCGCGCACGTAAAGCCAAAAATCCAATACCACATGAAAGGTAAAGGAATGAGCAATTTTAATTTGAGCATTTTAAATTAATTTACAATTGAATTAAAAACTACAAGAGCTCATAGCTACAAATAATGGATACCCAGCTAAAGAGTAATTTTGGAATTAAGCGAATTTTATAAATTTGTATAGCTAGGATCATCACAATATATTAATTATTATATTATTAATTATTATATATTCTTTTATATATTCTTTTATAATATATTCTTTATAAATTTGATAATTTGTGATAATTTACAAAATAAAAGTGAGTTTAATTATGATTTCAAGTTGTTTCATTTAATCGAAAGTGTTACAAGACAAGAAAAATTAAAATTTTTAATAAAATTGAAGATTTGGTTAGTGAAATTGATTCACGACAAAATTTGTTGAACGATGCGATCAGCTGTGGACGTTCACGTGCAGTACGAGACCACATGCAAGGTAAAATTAAAACATTTATTCGCCGCGGTTAAAAAAAAATTGAAACGATGCAAAATTACTTTAAAATTATTAACTAAAAGAGTCTCATGCTCCATAAAAAATACATGTACTCCACCGAAGATTTTTCTTGTGAAGGTGAAATTTTTGCATTTTTATTGTTAGGCCTTAATTGGTATCCCGAACGTGGCGCTTGAAGTTTGAACGCACATTTTGATCTTGAGATTATAAATAAAAAAAATTGTAAAAAACATGAAGTTGTAAACAAAACCGTAAAAATGAAGAAAACTGAAATGTCCGAAGCAGAAATAATGAAGATGCTGATGGAGTTGCGCGACTTGGCGAAGAAGAGTTATACGGAAATAACAAAAAACTTGAAGAAAATGGCAGAAAACATGGACAAAAGAACAAACGAATTAATGCAAGATAGCGGGAAAATGGGAGAAGAATTATAACAGAAGCTTAATGCGGGTAGCAAAAATATAAAAGTTGGACTCAATGATTTATAGTGGAGAAAACGAAAAATCGCAAAAGGTGATGAAAAAGAAGAATAGGGTTACAAAAAAAAATTAATAAAATGATGAATAAGAAAGAAAAGAAATTTGGAATTATTAGGTTGTTTGCTCCAGAAAAATTATTGAAGATGATAATAAAACGCTTCATTAAGGATGAAAATAAGATCAAGAAAGTTAAGGAAAAAATTTGGACATTAAAGGAAAAGAAACTGACAGTTAATACTATTAGAAAATTAAAAGTTGAACAAAGAAAAATTCAACATGATCAAGAAAACAAGCAAAAACGATGGAATGATGAAAATATGGAAGATTAGGAGATGACCGAAGATGATGCCGGAGATTTGGACTCCAAAGAAGAAAAATTATTGGTGGAAATATAGAAGAAGTAAGTGAAGAAAACGGGAACTCGGAAAAAACTGAAATGAAAAATTAAAAAATTATGAATAAATATAAATAAATAAATAATGAATAAATTATGAATGATACGACATTATCAACTCAACTTAATATTTAATAACTATAAAATCCCGTAAGTTATTTTAAAGATTACAGGCAATTAAATGAGACGTCTTAGCCCCAGCTCAACCTCGTTAAAAGCGACGTGGGAAAAACAAGTAGACCAGACGGCGGTTGATTGACAATAAAAAAAACAGAGCTACAGGAATACCTGAGGCAATCCTAGCAAGCTACCTTAGAAGTTAAAGCAAGTATTATGTTTAAAGTAGCAACAGTATCACTTTGAAATGCTTTGAATATGCAAAAAATCTTTGGTGAACTAAATTTCGAAAGCTTTGCTTGTGTGCCTCTAAAACCCCCCACTTTAGCTTTTTTTTCAACTTGGAAATGCTTGAAAATTTTCAGTCTTATTGTTTTAAAAATTATCTAATTTTTATCTGCATTTTTTAAAACATAGATGCTATTACACAAGTTAGCTAACTTGCGTACTTTAAACACAGTACTTGAGAGCGTAGTTTTGATAAACCGTTTATAGGATTTTAACAATAAATTTAAGCTAACATAAAATATTTATTTCAATAATATTCACTATATTTTCTATCAAAATAAAAAGACATTAGTTATTTTGAAAAATCAAAATAAAATGTTTATCTTAAAAATTTGTTTTGAATTTAAATTTTATGATAATGACCTGCAGATCTCAACAGTAGTTCATAGCAATAGTTAAATAGAACAAATTCAAAATATTTTGATGACTGTGAGTTTTTAAGTTTAACTATTGATTAAGAACGCTAAATAAAATTCAAACAGTTGAACATAATTAAGCGGTTCAGGACTAGATAAAGGGTTAAACGATTTTGTACAGCCGTTGTAAGGGAGTCATTAGACGTTATCATAAAATTAAATGAACAGAAAATGAACGTCAAAACTTATCTTTTTTGTTAATTATAACTAAAATATCTATTTAGATACAAAGTAACAAAGGTTTTTATTTTAATAATATTTCCTATTAAAATTTATATTTCCAACTTTTCGATTATTATGTATGAGATAATCTTGATACTTTTTTGCTGGAAAATAGACACGGTAGATTAAATGAACATGAAGGAAGTAGAAAAAATTATAAAGATAAGTTTATGTAAAAGAGCAGACTAATGACGGCATTCAAAAAATTTAAGTGCCTAGATTGACGTCGTTATGCCGTTGTTACAGCGTACGATATGGTTACGAATTTTAACTTGCTCCAATTAAAATAAAATTTATAATTTTATTTGTTTGTAATTATTACTCTTGATTTATTTATTTTGTTTTGGAATTAATAACTCGTAAAAATGTAACTGTCAGAATCACCAGCGTAGTGTAACCGGTAGTAGAACTGAAACAGTAGAAATATACAGATATTATTATGAATTATTTGTCGTTTGTTTTCAGTATTTTCCTGTATTCAATTATCATTCAAACAAATACCAACCTCTTTTATTGGATTTGTTACATTAAAACACAAGCTTTTCTAAAAATAAATTTTATTTTAAATTTCGCGGTATTGTTGAATTGTCAAATCCTATAGTTATTTTTTTAACAGCTGTCAAATCAAGCACGCATAAAAATTGTAAACATTTACTACAAACATTATGAAAATTTTATCCTAAGTAATAAAGTTCATCCCCAACTTGATGGCTACGGGAATAAACGTGTGACGGTTTGGTGCAATTTCTGAGGTGACAGTGTCTTCTGGGGTGATATTTTTTTGAGAATCATAAAGGTGGCCGATGGCCATCGATTCAAACATACCGTATTGTTTAATGCCAGGAGCCCCACGTTATGCACAAATGAACAAAAATTTACTACTACAATTCAAGTAATCAATGAGTTTCGTATAAGGTAGTAAACTTGAGAATAACTGGTGAGTCAGAAAAGAAATCGAACTTAGACACAATAATACACATTAAGATGGTTGAGGTGGTTTTATAATTTGTTGGTTATATTTGTTACATTTGTCGGTTTCGATGTACCAGTAGATTTGTTATGTGCTACTTTGTAGGTTTTATAATATTACTAAGTGAAAAGCCCGTCCGCAGACGGGTAGATAGACGATAGAACTCTTTTTAGCGGCTTTTTTTAGATCGACCTGTTTTGAAGTTTCCTCTTTTACTTTAATTTTGAAATAATTTCGATTCTTTTATTATATTTTATTTTAAACGGATCAAAAATTATTATTGGATAATTCTGTTGTTAACCACGCCTCTCCATGCGCCTCTCCAAAAATTTTGCCAAAATATTGACACGCTGTAGCAGGAGTGAGCTAGGATTTTATATATTAAAACACCCGTATTTATAAAAATTTCTTAAAGTGTCTCTCAGGAATGCTTTAGTTATAACACTGTTATAAGACTGATATAAGCGGTTTGTAACCTAAAACAACCAATCACCTATAACCCATAACCTATAACAGTGTTATAATTAAAACATTCCTGAAGGACACTTTAAGAAATTTTTATAAATACGGATGTAAATCTAGAGCCGGAATTGTGCATAAGTAAATAAATAATCCTTAAATATTTGCTCAAAAAGATAAACGATTGTAACTATTTGTAAATAAACCATGTTTATTTCACTAGTAACGAAATATTCAGTCACCTTTTGTTTAAAATGGATAAAAGAAACCCTAAACAAATATCTGCCGGTGAATTATTTTTGATTGGCTTATTGGAGCTAGAATGGTTTAATATATTGCAATGGTCCGAGCTATGCAAATCTATTAAAAATTTGCTCGAATTCATTCATCATTTAACATGAGACTCTTCAGTGTTTAATTCAATTGTCAATTAAAAAATGCTCTTGTTTGTTACCTTTCATGTGGTATTAGACTTTGGCTTCACGTGCGCGCTTACTTTGCATATGGTATTCCAGCTGGCGTCTGGTCAAACAAATTTGTTGCGATGTAATTTTAATGTATCGACTAAAATATCACTAAATTCTTCATCTTTTCAATTTATTTAACAATTTGCACTTTACCACAATTAAAGCAAAATATCAAATCAACTTAACTTATTTATTAATTTAAAAAAAAACACATTAACAATTTTAATTTTTATTGCGGGAATGATGTTCCTCCGCTCGTCTACTCGACGTGAAGGTGTGAGCCCAAGTCTGTTTATTCAAGCACCACTCTTTTTACTTTATTTTTCTTTCTCTCCACCTTATTTACAGCTAACATTTAACTAACATTTTTCACAATTTGATACAAATAAATACTAAAACAAAATTAAACTTTAAAATAATTTACAAAATAAATGAATTATGATTTTTTTGGTTTCGAAACGCGACAATATAAAAATTTGGAAATCCAAGGGTAGAGATAAGGAAAACTGCTGAAACTGCAAATCAGGCATTCTATAACGAAAGTAAATATTAAAATCGAGATAGACTAAATAGATCAAGCAGTCTTCAGTATAGGAAAAAATTAGTCAAATGAAATTAAAGAAAAACCAAGGTTTTTCCAGTAAACACGGTCAGTGAAATTACTTGAAGATGATAATAGTTTAAATATTTCTTCTTTTTCGGGTGCTTATCTATTCCAGATATTAGCCATCATCTATTTTATTTTGATCTTATAACTGATATAAGGAAGAGTTTTGTGGTTGTCACGAATGCCACGTTCTATGCGTCCTGAATATTGTATCTTTCTATTCTTTATAATATTTACTATTTCTACTTTTTTCTTCATAGTTCTATATTTAAAGTTTAACATTTAACGATACAGCCACATCTCAAATTCTTAGAGTCAATTTTCTGTCACCTTCGCCAGTATCTACGCCTCTGTTCTATAAAGTAATAAAGAAAAACCTAGCATCGCATTATTTTTTGTTATTTTGCTGTCAAGTTATGACCCTTTATTTTTTTTTGGTTATAAAAAATATAAATTAGTGTTATTTTCACTAATAACAGCTGGTCAAGTTAATTTTTGGTGAAAATTGTTTTTATTTTTACTATTATTACTGGTTAATTTATCTATTTAATTATGAAATTAAGTTTTGTTTCAATATAAAATTATTAAACATTAAATCATGACATTACCCCCCTTGTAAATCTTAAAATCTTCAATCATTGTATTATTTTAAAATTTTTACGTAATTAATATTACGAAAATTTTTTTTTGAATTACATATTAATTCGACTATTATGCGGGTTGATTTAAACTTACCATTGCTGCGTTTATTCAATATTCCCTCTAAGTTGTTTTGTTGATTTATTTCGCTTCGTTGAACTCTGTATATTGATAAAAAAATTTAAAAAGTGAACACATCTAGCAATAAATTTGAAAAAATGAAGGAAGATCTGAATTTTAAAATTATATTAACCGCTTTGGCGGGACGACATGACATATTGGATTCGACTTGAAAGTCGGAAAGTTATTAACATTCTAGATATTTAGATGGATTAAAGCTGATAAATTACTATAAGCGTTTTTGTAATGTTTATTTTGTTTCTAATTATCACTTTCAGTCTACACCTCAACGTCTATATAATTTGATTATTTACATTATGTTTGAGAATAAAACTTATTTATAAATCCTAAACGATTAAATAATGTTTATGATGTTCATCATAAGTCTAAAAACTGAATATAACCATTTCTCAATTGTGAAAGAAATAATTCTTTCAAAATTTCAGAAATAAATAAGGAATTGCGAGTTTTTTTCATCAGGCTGCTTTTTTATAGATAAAAGCTTCGGCAAAAATGTTTCACACGCATTACTATTTCGTCTTAAAAGGCAAAAAAACGTGTCTCATCTGCAAAACTATACTGAATCGTGCGTTTTTTGCGGTCTTATTTACAATTTTGCAAACCGATCGTGTCAAAATTTAACAAGAAAATAAAGTTTATGTAGCGATCGGCTACAAAAGCTAAATGCACAACTTTTGATCAAACATTTATTTTTCGCATCATTTGTGAATAATGTAATCGATACCATTTTCAGAAAATTTCCAGTGTTTCTTGTATCATAAAATTTACGCTGCAAATAACGGTTTTTTAAGGACCTTAATACGAGTATGTTTTGGGTTGTTCATAAAACTTTTACTCCTGTTTTATTTTTTACTATGCTAACCTACTTTATTTTGTACTATAAGAAATTGCAATAACCACTGTTGGCGCCAAGTATACTAAATCTTTTTAATTCTACCAATTTTCCGGGTCTACATTAATAGTAATGTAAGATTACTAACCAAATTACGAATATATAATAATATCCTTAGGGTCGATTGCACCAACCTTATTTAAAGAATTAAACGATATCCAATTCTGAATGACAATTATCAAAATTATTTTACTTCAATTGCCGCTTTTATTATTTGAAAATGTAATCATCTAATTTCTCAATTTAATTAATGAATACTTATAGTGAAATGTGAGATACTGACAACTCTGCATCGGTAGTCACCTTAGACGCCATATCTGCTGTACACTATTAATTTACAGCTGCCTCAAAGAAAGATACCTAGGTGTAATCCCAACTTAGATTGTTTTTAACTGTACTTATCGACTGATAAATTAATCGCACCAGTAATTGTAGCACAATCTTAAAATTTCTCGTTGAGTCGACTATCGTAATGTTGACTTTCTTTGTGTTAACTTTTATGGCTTATACTGATGGCGATTAACGCGTTACAATTATTCAGATTGTACCAGCCGATTTTAACCACAAAATGGCGCGTAACAACTGATAGAGAATAGATTTTGTAGAGAATTGAGCTTAATTTTCAGCTTGTGAAATATTGTAATATTTTCGATACCAAAAAAATAATAATAAACTGTTATTGCATTAATTATTGTATGCTTTTACTATAAATTCTATTTTTAATAACGGAATTATCCGCTTATCACAGTATTGAATGGCATTGTGCTATACTTATATTTGCATTTTAATTTTTAATTTACATTCCTGTCGATAAAACGCCTAAATAACAAACAGAGAAACAAAAATTTTTTTATTAAAACTTGATTAATTTGGAATCTTTCAAAGCCTTAGGTATAATATTGATTTTATCTTAATTATTAAAAATTGTGTTTGTAAATGGAGGAGCACTTAACTTATAAAAATATTTATCAAGTATTTTGGAGATGATGCAAAGACTTAGCTGCTTAAGAAGCTTAACGGAATAGAACTGAACGCTCACCCAATCAATATCTTAAATAAACAGATTTAAAATTAGAGGTAATGTAATTAAATAAATTAACAGGCTGCGAATGTTTTAATGCTGTTAGTTTTTACTATCCTCCATTAAAACATTCAGTCACAAGTATTTCGGCAGGGTAGGTTTCCCTACATTCGTTTCCTCAATTGAATTCAATGTAGTAAGATTAAACCGAACCTCATTATTACGCTTTACCGGTAACTAAGTTACCGGATTAAAGATGTTCGACGACGTCTTCGACAAAGCGGACATTTAATTTAATTATAATGATAAACAATTTGTAATGTTAAACGGATTACCAACAACAAAAGTTTAATTCACCCATTGTTTCTATCCAACACCATTTAAATTAGTCTTTTGTTCGGCTAATTCTTTAATTTTCAAAAATTTTTTTAACGGTACAGGATATATTGCGCAGTAGTTATATAAGAAAAATCCGAAACTTGGGTGGTAATAATTAGTATCTGTTGTAAAAATGAAAAAGTTTAATATTTTATTTTATTTTATATTTAATTTTGTAATTACCGCGTCTGAATTTACTTGGCGCTAACTAGCGGATGATTTTTGTCCAACTTAAAGAAAAAATATAATTTTGATAAAAATTATAAAAGTTGTTAAATATTTAATTTAAAAATCAATGCAGGGAACGTTAAAATTTTATTTATACCAGAGCATATGCATTACTTTTTTTAATTTACTTAGCAAGTCTATGTTTCTAAATTACATAAGTTAAATTTGTAAAATTATTTATATTATACGAGAACAAAATGAAAACACTTTAATCACTTCGATTGTATTAAAAATAAAAGTCCCTAGAGTGTTTAAAAACTTTGCATTGTTAACCTTAAAAAATTATTGTGAATTCTCAATATATATAATATTATAAAAAGTATTTATATTAAATAAAAATTTGTAAATAATTTTTTGATTTTGAGTAATTAGAAGCAAAAATTGCAAAGCTTATTCGTGCTAAGAGATAGCATTCTTGACGTTCAAATTACGGAACGGTTATGTTCCACTTTGTCTCCAGGAATCGGCTAGAGAGTAGACATCGTCAAGGATACTGGAAATAGCATATAAATGCAACAGGCGTTGGTTATAAACTAAAGGTAGGGTCAAGCACGTTAACCGAGCTCACAGGTTTTTATAGATATCACCAAAATTATTGTTTAATTTGGTAGATAGCAATAAAATAAAGCGATTAAACTTAAAATCAACTGCAAATATCGATTTATTCAAGGAAGTTTTGATTTTTAACGTTAAAAGCACCTGATTGTTTGCTTCATTTTGTTTAGGAAGCATGTATTTGATGTAAATTGTTACAACCTAGTTTCTTAAGAGGTGGAGTCGACCGTAGTTGTCGTCTAGATGTGCAATTGTTAACATCATATTATCTTAAATTAATTATAAACTGAATTTTGATGCTTATAGCAGAATTTTAACTTAAATACTTTTGCTTTTCAACTTTGATTGCCTTTAGGGATGTTTTTAATAAATGCCTAGATCCTTGATCTTCGAGAAGTTCAACGGTTCGGGAAATAAAAATATAAAATTTTTAAATTTGTTCATACATTAACAATGTAAAAAATAGTTTAGCTTAACGTAGAATTTGAACCACAGTATAAATTTAAACTCTACAGCCTACAAGTGCAATTATCTTAACTCTACTATCTTAAAGTAAAAAGATATTTTTTACTTTTTAATAAAAAAATATGGTCTACAGCGCATTTTAAACAATATTTTACACAGACGTTTACTCAAATGAAATAGTGGCACATTAATTAATTTGTTAAGAATAATTGAAAAATTGCGTGACGCCTTGTAGGGGTAGAGAGTCGTATTGCCGTTTATTAAACGCTACAATGAAAGAAGGTTGGCAATTATTAAATTGGGAGTTAAATTAATGTTGGCACGTTTATGTATTTGTAATAATTTGCAGCGAGATGACGGTGGCGAGATTGCCGCGGGTACCTCGTAATGTTAGCTTAGGGAGGTAATGGCGGCAAAATGTCCCATCTTCAATAGACCATATTTGATATATTAATTGGTTTATCGATATCTATAATAAAAACTTTTTGACCATTGGTTACAATAATTGACCTTTATAAATATTTGGATGCTTTATTTGCCAATAATTCCGTCATTATAGTCGATCTAAGATATGAATAATATAGGTGGCGCGTCGTTTGCAAAGTCTAATTTACATCGGGAAAGTTCAGATAATTTAAATAGTACTTAATCTTGTAATAATATTAAACATTCACCACAAAAAAGCGAAATGTTATAACCAAATTGCTATGTCTATTCGATATTACATTTAACTCTGTTTAAATCTATCTTATTTATGACTTTACCCGGTTCAGTTTAAGCAACACGCATAGCACTTCAATCGCAAAAATTTTGTTATTGTAATAGCGTCTACTTTCAAAGCAATTTCAATGGTTTACATTTCTAGGTTGTCGCTTTAGTACAAATTCCAATATTTTTCTTAAAAACACAGACTATAGGTCCTTGTACGTGTAAAGAACTCGGAAATAAAATTTTTTTTGCTTATTAAATTTTCTACGACAGATGCAACCCGGAACAAGAGTAAATTCTCAAAAATCACAAAATTCTAAATTGGTTGTTTCCTGTACATCCTATACGCAAAATAGTTCTTATCAAAATTAAAGTAGATAAAATTTTATGTTAAAGTATTTCCAAGATATTGCTCTTAAAAATAAAAAAACAAAAAAATTTTTTATAAAAAATGCAGACGTTTTTTTATTAAATTATTAAACTTCTCTACTTCTTTTTTTTATTTAAAATTATAATATATAAAGGCTTGTAAATTACATTTATATCATGATTTTGTTAGCAAAAAAAGTAAATTTGCAAAAAATGATTTACTAGTGTACACTAGTGCAACATACCAAATGATAATATTGCGTCTGAGATGCACTGAAATTGAGTTATGGACAAAAATTTGATCAAGTTTGCAAGTTTACAGCTCGGGTAATTTTATTAATTGTGGGACTTAAAACTCTCGACATTTATCGGTTTCCTGACCACTAACAACTTTTTCTGGTAGGGTGCTAAGCTTGCTTAATAACCGGAAAATTGATATTAGGATACGAAAATCCAAATTTTTAGCTCTAAATTTAAATTTTGTACTAAACTGTTAATTATGATATTATTAATGAGTTAAATAATTTATTTTGCATTTAAATTTCCTTTTATATTGCTACGGCAGAAGTTTTAAAAGATTACAAATTTAAGAGCGTCTAAAAGCAATTGAGGTGTAAAAATCGATGAAAATGTTGAGGTAGGTTGAAGATTTAAGTTTTTTGAAGACACTTGAAATCACTCAGAGATAAAAGCAATTGTTTCAATTAAAATTTTATTGAAGAGATAAAAGAGAAATAGGTATGCTGGGGTCAGCTGTTGATAATCATTGATATATGGATTTCTTTCCTCTCGAATACTTTCAGCAAATTTGGGATTGTTTAGATTTATATCTAAAGGGTAGAAGATTTACTCCCTGTCGACGATAAAAATAATAAAGAAAAAGAAAGAGAAAAAGGTTAAATCTATTAAAAGTTGTAATGTTTACATCTTATTACTATAACGAGACGAGAGGAAGGGTGCATAACTCTTAATCTGGAAGAAAAAGTCTTTGACAAATTCATTTTTTTTTATTGCAAATTTTTATGTGTTTTTTTATTGCACTTGATAAGGGATGTAAAATAAAATAATTTAAAATAATCTGCAGACCTACGCAAGTGTGTTCTTATCTAAATTTTACGATTAGCAATACTAAATATTTTATGTGTGAAAAGTCAAAAGTTTTACAGCTTAAATGCTCTACATGAAAATATCTTATCAAATTTAGACAGACTCGTAGTTATTTCGAATTTAACTGAAACGTGCAAACAACAAGTTACAAAAGATTTAAAGGTTTAAATTTTAAATGTAAAGTTAGGCAATGAACGATTTTTCTCGAAAAGCAATTAAAAATAAATTGTATTAATGAGAATGCGTTAATTTGAAGTTTTTCTAATTTTTATGCACCCTACGAGCGCATTTACAATTTAATTAAAAATTGTTTAGTTGTATTCGGAGCGATTTAACTAATAGAGCAAATGCCTCGTGTGACTTCTTTACTCTTCAGTAATATTCTCAATTTATTCAACTTTAACTAAAAAATTTATTGCAAGTCAATGAACACCCTAATATTCAGATTTTCTTTAAATTAGTGTTCCACATTTAAGATGCAAAGAGTTTCCATTGAATCTCAAAGTTATTATCACAATATTTCAAAAGCGCTAATATTTCTTTGGTTTTAAATTTTTATGGGAAACCAATGTTAATCGATAAAGCTTTCTATTATCATCATTTTAATTTTATTATATTTAGATTGTATATTTTTTGAGTTTTGATAACTCCAAGCAAATTACACAAATTAAGGTCAGCCGTCCAGTGGATGCGTATTTGTTTGAATTGTGTTTGTTTAAAATCAAACAATTTAATCGGTTTCAATGACAATCGAACCAATACCATCCTGGAAAAGCAACTCAGGACCAATGTGTCTAACAGAATTTTAAAGTACTTATATTCAATAGACACCTGCTCAGGTATGCCACCATGCAATATTTGCTTACCGCATCGATCTCACTTCTGTTCTAACTGTTCCCGTTAGTTAGGGTATTCTTGACTGAATAATTTAGAACAAATTTTTGGTAAGAACTAAAATTTTTTACTTATATCTTTTTTACAATATCGTTTTGCACCACTTTGTGCGTGGTTTCAATAAAACAAAGTCAATGTGATGATCTCTGTTAAATTCGACTATTTTAAGTAAAAGGTGGCTATAATTAGAAAAAAACAATTTAAAATATAATTATTGTACAATATCAAGTAAATGCAACCAGTCAAACAAAGCGGGAGTAATTAAAGCAGTTTGATTTAAGTTTAGTTAACTTAGTTAACTTAGTTAACTGAGAAACAGAAAGTCAACTAGAGAAGACAGAATCAGTAACAAACTACTTAAGTATGGAGGAGGAAAGCTGTACGAACAAATAAATAAACTGCTAAATAAGATAATCGAAAAGAAGAAAATTCCAGACGAATGGAAAACAAGCATCCTGATACCAATATTCAAGAAAGGCGATAAAAAGAACCCAGAGAACTATCGGTGTGACTCTCAAACTCATCAAAAAAATATTAGCCAAAAAAATCATTGAATATGGAGAACTTCAGGAACAACAAAATACGAATAAAAAGCAATAAAGAGTTATTACATGTAATCTCTGCTGAAAAAAGAATTAGACAAGGAGATTTGCTAAGTCTCTTGCTTTTCAGTATAGTAATGGATGAAATAATAAAGTCGGTAAAAAGCACGAAAGGATATAAAATGGGTGCTGACGAATTTAATATCATCTGTTACGCAGACGACGCTATACCATCGCAAGAGATCCTGTGAGATGCAAACTGGTAATTGAAGACAAAATTGTGGAACAGGTAATGGAGATTAACTATCTTGGAATAAAACTAACATGTGATAGGCAGATAGAAAAAGAGACAAATGAACAAAACATGAAAGCTAGTAGAGTGTCTGGATGCATGAACAACTTAATTTGGAACAACAAACACATACAGAGAGACGCAAAAGTAAGAATTTACAAGAGCGTAATACGACCGATCCTAACCTACGCAGCCGAGACTAAAACAGACACTGCATCAACGAAAAGACAAACTGAAGCTTCAGAGATAAAGACATTAAGAAGAATACTCGGGAAAACTAGAAGAGACAGAATACCAAACACAAATATACGAAAAACCTGCAATGTCACAAACATCTCGGATTGGATAACCGACAGACGAAGGCTATGGAACGAGCATATTACAAGAATGCATGAAACCCGATTGGTAAAGAAGGCAAGAGACAACCGTCCAAGAAGAAGAAGAAGAATAGGGCCTCCCAGGAAAAGATGGCGAGAGATAGATTATAAATGTTGGTTAATAACAGGAAAACAATCCTAAATAAAGAGAAGAAAAATAAGAAAAATTAAGTTTTTATGAATATGCACAAACCGTCAGTAGAATTCAGTCATTCGTTGCAAAATCACATCGATGTACTTAGTTCAATAAGCTGTTCTGTATAATGTTAATAAACAAATTCAATGCGATGATATCTGTAAAAGGTGGCTATAATTCGGAAAAAACAATTTAGTATATAATTATCGTACGATATCAAGTAAATGCAACCAGTCAAACGAAACGGGAGTGATTAAAACAGTTTTAATTAAGCTTTTATGAATATGCACAAACCGTCAGCAGAATTCAGTGATTGTTTGCAAAATCACACCTATGTACTTTGTTCAATAAGCTGTTCTGTATATTGTGGTGTTTTAAAGGGATTCGCACCTACCCTATACATTTTGATGAATATTTTATTTTAATAATTTTAAGTTGTAAGATTGAAAAATTAGGCAGGTAGGGGCGAATCGGAGGAAATAAGAAGCTTTTTGCGACGAGTCGCCGCAAGAGTATGCGGTGCGACTTTTGGCTCGTTAATTTTTGGTTCTGTGAGACGTATATTTGAGATATTTTTGATTTGAAGTTGTGAGTTATAGTTTTTTATTTAATAAAATGAATTTTGTGCGTTCGCATGATTGCGTATTATTTGGAATCTTGATATTTGGATGTTGGATTTTTTTCATGAGTGGCTATTGAGCTGTAGCAAATTGGTTTGGTTGATAAATTAGAAGAAAAGCAATTGAAATTTAGAATTTAATTTGAATTATTTAAAATTGGAAAATTTAAATTACATTCGTAGGAACGAATGGTGCTATTGATAAGCGAGCGATTTGGATAACGAAAATCGAAACTTTGTTTTCTTCTAAGAATATTTAAATTTTAGTTAACATTTATTTTGCATTGGCTTTTGCATTAAATTTAATTTTGAATTCAATTACATTTATTTTTGGAAAACTAAAGAATTTTTTTGGATTAGAAGAAATTTTATTTTATTTTAAATCAACTTTATATTTAGAAGTGCGATTTGTTTATTTGAAAAAGAGCGATTTAATTTAATTAGAACCCACCCTGAGATACGACAATCTCATCTCCCGCACTTAAGAGCAAGCTTGGAACACTTAGAAATGCTTGGGAACATAGCTTTTTACTAAAAAGAGCATTGCAATATGTTAACGTTGGAACTTTAATATTGATTATTTAATTTTTGAAATTTGTCCATAGTTCAATTGCTTTATTGTAGCAAACTCTATCACATTTTACAAATGTTTAAAAAAAATTATGAACATGGATAATGTAAGTCATCACAAACTAATTTTCAATCCCCTGAAGCAAAGTCATCGAGTTAGTGTGAATAACACTACGCCAGATTAACTTGCCGCAGGAGACTAACTGAGTGGTGTCGGAAGGCTGTTATACTGCGGTAAAACTATGAAATTATGAAACGGTGAATTATCCAAAAAATAAATTAAAATCAGAAGTTACGTTTTTAAAGAGTTCTAGAAACGAATTTGTAAATATTAGAGACTAAATTTTTTTTCTATTTTTTTATAATTAGTATTTTCCAAAAATATGTGATATAAAATTCGGTAATTTAAAAAAATTTAACACAGGTGATGCAATAAGGAAATTATGAGACAAAGATTAGGAAAAAGAATATTATACATAAATTAAGAAAAAATTCGCAAATCTTACAATTTTTTTATTTTCTTTTTCTTTCATTAATTCAAAATTTATTTTTAACCTAAACTCATCATCTATTTTTATCTTTAAAAACGGTTAACTCAGCGATCATTCAGTTCGGCGACCGTTCAACTCGGCGAACGGTCAACTCAGCGATAGCCAACTCGATGACCAAATAATAAAAATATAAATCAAAAAATATCGTTATTACAATTCTGAAAAATATTTGGTACACCCTGTGTACCATTCCTTATAAATCGGCAAGTTGTAATTTTGTAAAATTTCATTTAAAATCGCCAATTCATAAAGAATGTTAAGAAGAACACCGATAAGAAGGACACTACGAGAGTGGCGATATCTCTCGTCGACAGGCAGTGTAAAAATAACAAAATAACAGAAAACTACATTTATGGCAAAAATAATTAACAGATTTTAACAAAATTAATAAAGAAAGCGTTGCTAGATATAGTATAATTTAATTTCACAATTTCATTAATGTAGTTATAATATTTTTTGAAATTAAGAGCATTAAGTCTTTAAAATAAAAAAACCGTCGCCAAGTTGACCATCGCCGAGTTGACGTCGCCGAATTGACTGGGTCCGTTCTTACTTTGTTATGGACAGGAAATCTTCATGTTTGTATGGTTTTGGTTTATATTTTAATGCCTCTAGCTATTAAAATTTGTAAAATTTTACTTAATTCAGAAATATCCTCGCTGAAGAGCATTTATCTTAAATTTAGCTATGAGACTCCTTTTGTTAACAATTTTAAAAATAATCAAACCTAACAAATGTTAAAATAATAAAATTTTTAACTGTTAAGAGTAAAAAATACATACTACACAGAAAACGTAATATTTAAATAACACTAAAATGACAATAATTCGCATTTAACAGGGTTGAACTTAGAATATTTGAATAAACAAGAAATAGAATTCTGAAAAAATTACGCTATATAAATGATAAAAATTACTTTAAAAATAAAAATTAAAAAACTTTGTAACTCACATACTACTAAATACCACATAAATACTTAAAAAATTCTAAAACTTTTTTAAGTTATTTTCTAATTTTAAAAATATTTTTGTATTGTTTCAATATTTGTTCTAGTTTTATTTTTAATTGTAGTTAATAAATTTCTAACAAATTTGTTCGTATTGTTAACATTTTTTGTAACCTTATGGAATCGGGCTTGCACGTGCGTCCTGCAGCTGTCCAACTTATTATACCTCGTCGTATAATTTCACAAAAACAACCCAAAAAACTTCCTAAATCTTCTCATTCTTAAACATCAATACTTCACATTAATGAAAAATAACTCTTATCTTAAATTAAACTCATTTTAATAATTAAATCATAAAAATCAAAATTATGATCAAATTTGTGCAAGCGTTGCTAAAGCACGCTCGCTCTTGAAAGCTGATCTCACTGAAATCTCTTTCTCCCACTTTGCTCATTATACCAACATCGTATTAACAACTAAAATTTTATGTACAGTACATTTACAAATAAATAATTAACATTACAAACAAAACAAACTTCAAAATAATTTACAAAATAAATAAAATATGTTTTTTAATGTTTCAAAACACGACAATATATGTGTTTTCCACGTCTCATACTCATATACCTGTTTACTCGATTATCTTCAGTTCGAATTTTATTGCTTGTACTTCTATTTTTTTAGTCACTTCAAAAATATTGTTTCGTTTTTTCTTCTTTTTAGCTTCTAAAAGAAAGGTACTATTATAATTTTCATGAGTTTGTTGTCAGTTTGTTTGTTTGCTTGTCTGTTATGTGACAGATCAAATTTTTAAACGTCTTTTTTAATTCATAGAGTAATTTGTCAAAAAATCATCTTAAAAAAGTTAAAAACCTATTAAAAATAATATTACAGATTATATTCGAAGAAAATTCTTATGCTAATGTTGAAGAAAATTAAATTTTCTACAAAAAAAAGCCTGCGAACCAAAATTCTTACAAATAATACAAATTTAATAACCTAAAAAATAAACAATAATAAAAATAAACTCTTTAGCAAAAATAATTTTTCTAGATAGAATAGGTTTTTATGCCGTTTTGAATGCCGATACAAATACTACTAGTCCGGGAGCTGCGAATGAGTATTTGCATTGCATAAAATAAAAATGGAATTGAGGTTTAAAACATAGAAAGCTAGTAAGTGGAATTATTTTTGTCCTAAAGAGTTTATCTTTATTACTGTTTATTTTTTAGATTTGTTCTTTTTAATTTCTAATTTTTTAATAACATAAATCTGTGGACTTAAAAAAATGTCGCACATAACGTACCGCTGATTAGTAATTTTTGAATGCTATTGTTTACCTAAATTAAATTTCAAAGTTATGAGATAAGAAAGGATCAGTTCAGCATTAATCTGGGCATTCGAGTTCTACACCATAAAAATATCAGATTACGTTGTCAGTAATATTAGAATATACGGTCAGTGGCCGAACAATGAAGATAATTTCATTTAGCTAGGCATTGGCGTTAACATCCAGTCAATAACGTCAATAATCATGCATTTCGGGCAATGTTGATATTTAAAATTTTATGTGGTTTTTACATCATTGCCCGGACATTGACGTTATTGTCCAATACAAAGTAAGTAATGACGAAACTTATTTTGCGGTGCGAAATGTACCTCTAGCAAAACTAGTATTATTTTAGTTGGCTTTTTTTCTATTTTCCGCACTCTTCGCTCCGGTCTTCTCCGCTTCGAATACTCCGAGCCGTTTTGACAAACGCTGTACTCACTACAAATATCCCCCTAGACCAGTTCTATTCGGTGAAGAAAATCTGATGAAAATATGTACACTATTATTGCCCACCGTTAACGGCCAATCACGTCAATGACTAGACAATGGCGTTAAAGATCATTATAAATAGACTTTGACGTCATTGTCCGGCGGTGAATCAGTAACGTCCCTCAGATTGGTAGTTGCACACTAATAGAGTTTCACTTCTCTATGTTGCAATTTCTCTCAAACAACAAACTGCTATTTAAACGTGCATTGAAAATCTTTCGAAAGGGAAATACGGCGTCGGCACAAAAATTCTTTTGACATTAAAAAAGTCAATCGGGTTTATTCACATGCATTTCTTCTATTCCACTCGAGTAAATTGAATTCAACTTGTAAGCAGATCAACCAATAACTTCACGTTTACAATATAAATAATAAAAAATAATTTATTATTTGGATGTGGATTAGTCTCCATAAGTTCTTCTCTTTTCTCTCTTATAGTTTTTCGTGTGCTTTCGCTTCTTCCATCACCTTCCTCCATAGGTATCTATTCTGAGATCTTTCTTTCCAGTCATATATCTCCATGTTCCTCAAATCATTTAGTACTTCGGTCTTCCATCTTATTCTCGGTCTTCCTCTTGGTCTATCACTATTCGGGTACCAGTCCATAAGGCGTGAAATCACTCTGCCTTCGTGAGCTCTCAGTACGTGTCCGAGCCAGCCTATCCTCATCGCCTTAATGTGTTTTACTATATCTTCTCCGGCTAATTCGTTTTGTATTTCTCTATTAGTCCTTCTTCTGTATTGATCTTCTTCGATTTTAACTAAGCCGAGTATTCTTCTCAGTATTCTTCGTTCAAAGACTTTCAATTTTTCCTCCTGTGTTTTTGTCAGGCACATTATTTCTGTTCCGTACTCTACAACCGGTCTTATCAAAGTTCTGTACATCTTCATTTTGGTATTTCTACTAATTAACCGACTCTTCAGAAGCCCTTGAATGGCATAATAAGCTCTATTCCCAGCCATTATTCTCTCTTTAATAACATCTTCTCTATTCTTTGTGTTGTTCATTTGTAGACCCAGATATTTAAATGTTCTAACTTCTTCAAATTTGTAACCTTCCAGTTGTTTTTCTGCTATCGGTTCGTTTTTGTTTCTATGACATTTCATGTATTTCGTTTTATCCTCATTTATGACAAATGGGTTTGGGTTTGGGTTTATGGGTTTATTCACATGCATTTCTTCTATTCCACTCGAGTAAATTGAATTCAACTTGTAAGCAGATCAACCAATAACTTCACGTTCACAATATAAATAATAAAAAATAATTTATTATTAAAATTTACAAAAAATACAATGATTAAAATTATTAAGGTTTCTGGATTCTAGATTTTGGTTTAGAGAGCGGGGACTGGTCCCCACGCGCACTTAGACCACTAAACCAAGGCCATTGTACTGCCTCCGATGCAGCGTCTCCCTGTCCTGTCACTCCTCAAGCCTTCCTAGTTGCAGGACGAACACAAGTATTTTGGCAGGCGGAGTGCCACTGATTCTGGCCATGTTGGGCCAGAAGTTCCCTAGCATGGCACCTCTTTTTGACTCTTAAACCGGACAGTGACAAAGCACTTGTTCTGCTGTTTCGTCTGCTCTATTGCATCCCCGACACTTGGGGTCGTCTACAAGTCCCATCGTGTTGAGATGTTTATTTAGCTTGCAGTGCTCAGTTAATATTCTTGCAATTGCCCGTAGATTGGCTCTGGACAGCTTTAAGTAGTATTTAGAATATTTGCTAGAGAGTGTCTTTATCGCCGCTCTTGCTTGTCTGCATTCGGTTTCATTTGCCCATCTGCTGGAGTGCAATTGTAGGGTGTATTGCTTTAAGAAGGTATCGACTGTCTTGACGGCTGGTACAATCATCGGCTCCGAGCCGCATTATTAAAGTTTACTTGACGTACAAAGTTGCCAGCAGATGGTGTGATTACGTGACTTTCCATAGGCGTGCGTATTAAGGTTTAAAAAGTATATAAAGATAGAACAAACATAAAAAACATAAAAATTTATTTGCACAACTGTTTGAATTTGGTTTTGCTGATTTACCCCCGTATTTGAGCAACAATTAAGTGTGAAAAGTTGGTTCCATTAAATAAGCCGTATAAATGAAATGTTCTTATTATCCAAATGGTAAACGGTGAGTGTGAAAATTTAGAGAATATGGTCAATAAAGGAATAGATAACATTAGAATCTCCGTTTGTAACGTAAATATGGCGCCTGAGTATGTAATAAAATATTACGCACACCCTTAAAAGCAGGTAACCTTAAAATATTATTATTTAGTAACATGAGTGCAACATTAGGGATAATTTAAATGCAAAGTTAATGGACAACGGTATAACTTCATATTTAAGCGCGAAATTTGTATGCACGACTTCGCGCGATGAAAAGAAAAATATATGTGAACACAACAATTTATCATAATAAACTTTTAAAAAAAGGATAAATTAACAGAGTGTGATGTAATTAATTATCGTTCTTTAAAAACCTAAAAGACCGCGTGTTCATTTAGTTAATCTGTAAAAGTCGTTGGTAATTTAAACTAGAAAAATTTCATTTTTCATTATGCGTTTGTTTAATTTTTCTTGTTTTCGGTATAAGAGGGCTTAAATTCTTTCGGTTTCTTTTAAAGTAAATGTTCACAAGTTCTTGCAAAATATTTCAATAAGATGTGAAAAATCCACGCGTACGTGATAAAAATATGGCGATGAATTATGTGGTTGGTACGTGCTGGAAATGTTTAAAAGTGAGGTTATGTTATGTGAATGTGATTAATATTGGTAATTATTTTAAATTGAGATTGAAGTTTTGAATGAAACCAGATATAGTTGGTTGCGATCGTGATTAAGAAACGAGCAGTAGCAGGAAAGGCAGTTCTTTCTGAATCGTGACTGGAATTTCTCGGATTTAGCTTGGATACTAGAAAACAACCTAAAATAATAAGCTGGAAGCTTTTACAAACGATGCTAAATAAAAATATCTATCTCCGAAAAGGTATCATCATTTCCTAGTGCTTATGATGCGCACGATGATTCCGTCGTAAAACGGTTTTTGAATAACATTAAAGCAAATTAATAAAAATTGTTTGAAGTTTAATAACTCAAAAAGTAGAAATTGGATTAGCCCTGGTTATTCAGAGATATAAGCAGCCAAGCGATCTTAAAAACTGCGACATTCACATATTATTTTCCATTAATTTTTTATCTCATATTTCTCGTATTTCAAAAGTAATTCCAGCGAATCCACGATATTGCCTTGTTTCTCTAATTCTTCATTACAATACCAAATAAGAAACTCAGGAGAAGACGATTGCTTAATATAATACATGCAGATTACTTTTCACGTTCAAATTATTTTCTTAATAACCTAAGAACATGATAGATGATTACATTAGACTAATTCGCGTTGGAAACAAGTCATCCATCCATAAATCTCATCCAACAAATTAACCAAGTTCGGAGTGCTCTATGACCCCATTGAACCGATTAAGCAAAATGTGTGACTTATATTATATTATGCAATAATTGTAACTAACCTAATAATCGAGAGAAATAAAATAATAATTTTGTGCTATTACTTATCAGAAATGTATTTCGTGTGTTAACAAAGGAAGTTCCAGCTAACTTTAATATTTACTTTCAATAAATACAAATCAAATTGTCGGCTTTGGTACTAAATAAATAAACCGAGATTAAATTTCGCACGATTTACTTTTGTTTACTCTGTTTACCTTGGCTGCAATATTCATAAAAATTCCAATAACCATTTACATTCAAACAAAAGTATTACTTCCATTTGGGTATTTCAAACATGACTTATTCGCTTTTATAAAGTTTGTTAAAATTGGCAATGTTTAGTCAGGCTGTTGTAGGTTGTTTTAAAACTCTCCTACACTGCAAATTGTAAATGAAGGAAATCTTGGAGGATGAATTACGCTGAATATTCAAAACCAAAGATCCTAACATAACACTTGAACAACTAACTCGAAATTGTCATTAATTATTTATGCTTAAACATTTGCTAAACCAAGAAATTTTCTTCCAAACAAAATATGGATTCCAAATAATATAAGGTAATTTAATTGGACTGCTTTGAACTGCTTCCCACTTACATACATCGACTTGTAATATTGTTAATACAGAAATCAAATGTTAATACAATATCTCAAGAGTATTAGGGTAATCCCATAAGAATTTCAAATGATATCAATATTTGTAACGTAATGCGTTTATTAACTTTACTGATGAGTATCTAATAACCTATATTTGTGAATTCTGTCTGTAAATAAAATATTTACAAAGCACTTTAACGATTCGATGTAACGCTTCAGCTTTCGGTTTAAGTCCGCTTTTTTTCTGCCTCAGAACTAGAATATCCTGCTGATAGATTGTTTAAAATCTCATATTTAAACCTTTGAATTTTCAGTTATAACGGATCGCAATTCTTTAATATGGTTAAGTAATCTGAAAGACTCTTATCGACGTATACCCTGATGGGTTGTAGCGTTACAAAAATAAGATCTTAATTTTATTGATAAAAAAAAATAAAAAGTATTTAGTTATCATGACCTCTCCTTTAGTCCTCATCACCTCCCCATGATTCTGATAGCGAAATGTCCGGTAGGTTTTTTAACGTGAGGTGTTTATTTTTTTTTTTTAATTTTAAATTAATAATTTAATAAAGTTTAACGTGGGGTTAAATTTTAGAATTGTGAACATGTACGTAGCTCACTCAATTTTAAACAACATGATAAAATAATAACAAAAAATTTCACAAATTAAAATTATAAAGTTATCCTAAGATCACCACAAGGGGAGATATGACTAATAATAATACTCGCGACCAGGGGCAGATTAAGGTACCTCTGCACTCTTAGGCACACATGTACGGTGCACCCCTCCCCCCCTTAATATAAAATATAAACAGTTATTTTTTATTATTTTATACATATTGCTGTGTCCACTCGGCACCAAGCGGTAAGAGATTGGTTGGGTATTTAGTGATATTGGTGTATATTTCCGAAAATCAAACACTTTCTTGCTCGGTGAACTCTGGTCTGCGGGAGCAGTCAGGCTTACTCAAGATCGCCGATTCAAAAAATTTGTTTCTTCAATAATTTTAATTACTTCTTTTCGGAAAATTATTAGCAAGTTTCGATTTTAAAAATTTTCCTTCCAATTCAATTTAAAATAGTATCGTTAAATTTTATAATACCGGTTCGCAGCCCGGCTTATCAAACTGCGTTTCGTTCCTTTAATAAATTTTCATCCAATATTTAAAACATTTAATATAACTCTAAATTAATGATTTCAAATAAATAATCGTTCATCCAATAAAAAAATAGCTCATCAAATAAAAATCTTCTTTAATAATAAAAAAAAATTCGAAAAACTCACAAAATCAAAACCTTAGCTGCGGCCACTTTTGACCAAAAATACTCTCATAAATAACAAAATACGAATAAAAAAAATTCGTATAAAAAAAATCAATTGTAAAAACTATTTGTAGAATAAGAAATCAAAATCGGCGGAGCAAAATATTAACAAAGCATCAGGGGCGATTAAATCGCCGTAATTTAGCAATGCGCTCATAGATTTCCGAAAGTATAGCTTCTAAAACTGTGCTAAAAATTAAAAAGTATTTTTGAAATCGGTAAATAAAAACTCAGTAAAAAAAACTATAGGTAATCATTGTATTTTTTTATACATTTAATTTTTGAGAATGTGATGTATTTTGCTTGGTACATTGCGCTCCTTTTTTCGTGCGTCCCTAGGCACGAGCCTAGCTAGCCTAAACGCTAATCCATCTCTGCTCGCGACTCAACCTCAAACTTTGTTAAGTTCCACAAATCATTAATTACAATAAACCATAACTTTATTTTTTATTAACATTGTGTAACAAATTTGGGTAATAATAAACTTAGCTTTAAATGGATGCGCTTATGAGAAAGAGAGAAAAATATTTATTTGCGCAGTTCATCAATTTTATTTTAAGTTATATTTTAACTTTTTAGTATTTTAATTTTAATAGAAAGTCATTTGTTCTAATTTACTTTTTCTATTTTATTTTTTATTTTTATTCCTATATATTGTCGTGTTTTGAAACGCTCTTCTTCTTTATCTTTAATTAGGTCTGCGACCTGTTTTTACTTAACAGAAACCTCGGTCATGTTCCGAAGTTACTATTAGTGCTATGAGCATATTTATTGTTTTACATCCAAGGTAGCTTGCTAGGCTTATCTCAGATGTGCCAGTATTTCTGGTTTTTGTTGTTGATAAAGGCAAGTCATCAACCCAGAGGGGCCGCCGGCTTTACGTGCCCTCCGAAGCACGGAGACGATCATAAAGAAATTTTAGACTCTCCCGGATTCGAACCGAGTACCTTAATGTCAGCAGTTATTCAGCTAACAAACTAGGCTAATGACCGTCTAAAAACACTAAAAACGTTAATTTTATTTATTTGTAAATAATTTTGAAGTTTTGATTTTATTATTATAATTATTAAACTGTAAATTTATGAGTACTCTGTACAAAAATTTTAAGTTTAAAAATTTTGAGTTGGTATCCGTGCCGAGGGCAAAAAAGAAGGAAGTGACAGAGGTTGTAAAGGTCCGAAAGACGCGGTGGCGTCAATAAGATCAGCGGATGATCATTATTCCCGCAATGATAAGTTTAATTTTGTTTATTAATTATTAAAAGTGATTAAATTTGGGTTTATGGTTGTTTTATTTCATAATTAATCAGTGCAAGTGAAAAAAATTAAAAATTAGATATTTTTGGTTAATTGTTGAGGTGCGTAGCAGCGAATTTGTTAGACTGGTGCCAGCTGCAATACACATGCAAGACCACATTGCAAGGTAACAAAATTTAATACAAGCCAGAAATTAAAATTTAAAATTTGAATACAATTGAGTACAATTTGAAGATTCTCTTGTTAAAATAATGGATGTATCCAAGCGAGAATAATTTTTGAATTGAGTCAAAATTAAGTAGAAAATTTATAAATTTGTATAGCTCGGGTCATTGCAATATGTAACTATTATTTTAACCACTATTCTATTATTTTACTATTTTACTTATTTTTAGTTATTTATTTATGTGGCCGCAATAGCTGCAACTAACTATATTTACTGTTTCTTTAGGCTGTTTATTGAACAAATAAAAAGATCATTTCTTTATTTGCCCATTGATAGTTTTATGATTTTTGTTGTAAATAAATACTTTAAATTGTAAATATTTCTACGCTATTATTCGGAACCAATTGTTTAAAGGAGGGAAGATCTAGCTTTTGTGACGTTATTTTTATGGGAGAGGGGGTTTCAGAAAATGTGACGCAACGTGGCTAAGGGGAAAAGAATCCAAAAAGGCAAAATTTTGGGTGACGTATTTTATGAACGGCCCAGTCCTTTAGGTAAATTCTCTATTTTTGTAAGAAGCACTCACTAGTTCCCATTTGGTGTCCACTACCAATTACCATATTTTTGTATTCAACTTAAGTGAATTAAAAAAAGATTTGGTTGGATATAGATATTGTTTGAAATTGTCTCGAGGGTTCGACATGGAAGTTCGTTGGAAGAGTTTGTAGCTATTGAAGCAAAATTGCCTGAGCGTTTTTGTTTTGGACCATCATCTCCGAAAGTTCGTGGTGGAAAGCGAGGATTGTTGGTATACTTAACCCGATACTGCCGAACCCGTAGGTTAGAGGTATCACTGTATGTTCTTCTTCAACCGTTATCTGTTCACTCCTGAAAGTAGCTCCCTCTTCTTTTCTCTAATGAGGATTTTTAGAACAGATTTTAGCGATCAGAACGCCACATTTACCGCGCGTATTAGCAAGTTTATAACCCATAGATCAAATTTTTGCCTGATTGCACCGACTGCGCTGTTGTGATCTAGATTCTTAAAAAGCCTAAATTTGATCTATGGGCTATAAACTATGCAACACGCTTGGCAAGCGTAGCGTTTTAGCTGCCAAAAACTCGTTTAAAAACCCTTAATGAAGGGAAAAAAGAGAAGCTTATGTTCAGGAGTGAACGAATAACAGCTGAAAAATCAATACTATTTTAATACGCGTGTTTTTTTATCTGAAGAACTAGACTTGCCCGGAATTGTTTTTTGTGAACCTCTCTCTCGCTTCCGCGTGAAATCAATTAGCTATAACACCAATTAGAGTCCTCTACACAAAGAAAAGCAGATTATTCCAGCGTGTAAAAAAAATAATTTTTCTTTGCTGTTTTTTCCTAGGAAGAAACAATTTTTATCTCAATTGTTAATAAAGTGCATACGTAGTTTTAACTTAAAACAGCATTTTCTTGTAATTTCTCATAAGAACTGCAAAACCCAGCCTAATCGTGTATTCTGAATCCCAAAATCGGCTAGATTTCTCGTACACATCAGACTAGTTAAGTAGTCACATATTTTTTAAAGTGTGTGACTGTCAAAATGAATAATGAGCTGGAATATTTTATCGATAGAGGTGATTATCAAACACCCAAAAAGTATCAATAAATTATAAATAAGACACAGCCAGTATGAAACATTAAATTGAAAATAGTGATAATATAGGTTAAAGTTAACGGAACCACGAGGAACATAAGGAACCTAGACAGAATCTTCCGAGATGGTTTAAAGTTGACAATACTTAAAAATAATATGACTTTTCTTCACGATCTTTAGATTTTATTGGAACTTAACGTAACGGTTGTAACATTTAAAGTCAAAATTCTGAGAATTCAATGTTGTTTAAATTTCCAAATGACGTAATTTTACCGAACGCAAAGATTTACGGTAACAAAAACAACTGCAGTAAAAATCACACGCTATTCTTCTTGAGCTTCTTTACACAAATTGAGAAAGAGGATTATAGTAGGAGAAAATTATTGAAATTTGGCGCTAACGAAGAGATTACGATATAAGGAGATTATTCTGGCAACAGTAGTAATTAATTACCCAGGAGCTGTCAGTCAATTTTTATCATGATTAGATGACTAGAATTTAGAGTGGATCCGACATTTACCGTGGTTGCAATGTACTAACTAAAAATATCTCCATAGTCCGGCCAAATTTGGCTATCTAGTGTGCTACTAGGTAGGAGATGGATCTCTTCGATGTACACTCGACGCTGTGGTATTCACCACTTTATAATTAATTACACACTATAATTTCTAAACGACTATTAACTTAGTAAAATAAATTACATAATCCTAAATTATAATAATATGTTGCTATGATATTTCGGGTAAAATACCACACATTTATCTCTGCTCAAGGTAACTCAGCATTGCGGGAGCAATTGGTAATTTTCAAGGGTCGAGGGTTCTTGCGTTTTCAAAATTTAAACAAAAAATTTCTTCTTGTCTTAAAAAAAAATAAATAGTTCTCCAAAAATTATAAATAATCCAAAATTAAATGTTTCCTCAAGGGATCGAAGTTTTGATTTTACCGTTATCCAAATCGCCTGCTTATCAATTTTGCACATTGGTTCCTACGAATGTAATTTTAATTTTCCAATTTTAAATGTAATCCAAGTCAAAATTTTAATTCGAACTATTTTCTTTTCAAGATTCGAAACCAATCAATTTACCACCGTTCGGTAGCAACTTATCAAAAACAGTGTCCAAAACAATTTCAAACTTCAAAAAAATGCACAGTAATGCAGATGCACCAAATTCACTTTATTTAAATCAAACTCAAAATGCTACTCACAATTTCAAATCAATAATCTCAAAAATAAATCACAGAGCCAAATTAGGCACGACTGGCTCGCGCGGCCATCTTTGGCAAAAAGCAAATCTCCTGGTCGGTTCGCTTCCCACCTGTCTAACTTTTACAGTCTTGCAACTTAAATTATTTACAAACAAAATTTTCATCAAAATGTACACGGTAGGTCGCAACCATTTTGAAACACGACAATGTATTACTAGTGCCCAATTTAGGGCCGCTCCATAAAATATAGAAAAGATTGCTATTTGAAATAATTTTAACAATATTGCTGTGATAACACTTCTTACAAGAATTTTACAATAAATATTGAAACTTTACAAAACAAACTTGGAAAATAACACGATTGTAAAACCCACAAATATGATAGTTGAGAGCATAAATTACAAATATAAACATAAAAATTTATCGAGCATACGCAAATTATGGTAAAAATTTAGTCAAAAATCGTAAAAATGTTATGCAAATACTTTATTAACTGTTTTCACATGGTTAGCCCTACCGAAAGGGAAAATTTATAAATAGAAATGCTTCCACGGAAGTATAGGTTAAGAAACCAGTCCATTTGTTAAAAAAATTAACCGAAAACAACACATTATTACAAGGTACAGGTTCAAAAAGGTAGGAATCTCTGTTTTTAAGTAAAATTCGGCTATAATTAACGAAGTCCAATTAAAATAAATAAAATTAAGCAAATTAAAATTATGTTGCGGTGTTAACAGTTCCAAATGTATAATAATTCAGCAAAGTTAAAAATTGAAGATTATTGATTTGCACAGCATTTTTTGGTCATATCTATAAAACCTGTGAGCCCAGATAATGCACTAGTCTCAAATCATGAGTGTATTAAATTTTTGAAAATCATAATATCACATTGCAATTTAAAATTTTGGAAATTTAAACATGTCTAGATATATTTTTTGGATTTTTAGATATTTTATTTACATTGGAGGATTTAATTTAAAAATAGTTTAAATATATTTTTAAATATAGACCATTAAGAGAATTCGTAATGCATTTTTATAATTGGATGTTGAAAATAGGAAATACAATCTAAAAATGTTTTTAAAGCTTCCAGTTTAATTTAAAACTTATTCTAGGAATTTTTCTTTACGGCAAGCTTATTTTAGAGTTTATTAATTGTAATACATAATAGACAAAAATATAAATAATTTTAAATTTTGCTAAATTTATTAACAAATTGTTAATTATTGCAAACGTGGATAAATGGTTACAAACTTTGCTAATAAACAACATCAGTTAAATTTATTATCGACAAATTCTAAAATTAATACCTATCTTATAACGACAGTCCCATTGATTGGATTACCATCTAACACTGTGATACTTTTTGGATTATTTAAAAAGATATACGGAACAGTCATTAGATGATTATTGCCCAAATGCAAAAATTTTAATTTCTTTAAAGGTTTAAAAATTCTATGATGCAAGTTAACCAATAAATTATTATCTAAGTATAAAACTGTAAGCTCTTCCAATTCTGTGAACGTGTTCAATCTCAATTTCTTAATCCGATTAGAACTTAACGAAAGAGTCCCAAGTGATTTCGAGCTCAGCAATGGATATTTCTGAGGTATGCTGATGTAATTTTCGGCTAATAAAAGTATACGTAAATTGCGATGAGATGAAAATGCAGTTTTATGTAACTTCCGTAAATTATTGCTGGAAAAATCGATCATACTCAAGTTGGGCGTCGATTTAAGAAATCGTTGAGGAAGCCTTTGAAGATTTATGTGATCTCCATATAACGTCGTCGCGTTTATAAATTTAACCGATTTTGGAATTTTGATCAACTTTTTTATCGCCGATATATCGAGACATTGTACTCCTTGTTTAGGAAATTTCCAAAATCCATTTGCTTCCAAGTACGCGGTATTGCGTATACTGCACGGGGCTCCACTTGTAAAACCACTGAGGCTTTCACGCACTGCACTAAAATAAGACCGCAATAATATAAATAATTTCAAAATAAATTTTTACTTACGCTAAAAGCATTAAGAAACTGATAAACCACCACATTGTAAAATCGTGACTAAACGTAAAACCCCTTATCAATCTTATCAGGTACCCAAGTAACATCAATACATGATGATAATTTAAAGTTTTAGATAAAACTAATATTGACTAACACAGTTTGGCGGCATTCCCAAAGGAACAATATGCATCTAAGTGGTTTAGTTTTTTTTTTTTGGTGAATTGCCAATTTATATTTCAATTTCGCCAAAATCTGAGCAAAACAGGAAAATATAATTCGAAGAGTTATTTAAATTTAATTTTGTTCCGTCTGTCTATTTGAGGGCAAAAAGTTTTAATTGGCTTATTTAAACTTTAAAGAAAACTACAATTTTAACTGAATATGATTATTTACTTAGTTTCAAACTTTCAGTATTCTCGTTAGCTGTAAATTTTCAAAAATGTTCACTGCAATACAATTTGTGCTTTGTATATTGAAAATATTTTTATAAAATTTGTTCAATATTATATTATACGCTTCTATAATTTTCCAGTTGTTTATTTATAAAATTCAACTGAAATATGAATGTCGTATTTTCTTTAAAACTCCACTTGTTTATTTTAATTATAAATGATCTCATCCTTGTTTTGCTACTATACGTAGCAATTGATATGTAAAAATGTTATGCATATTTTATATCTTAGTTTTTCAATGCTCGATCAATTCCAAAAACGTACAGAAAATTTACTGCATGGTATTTGCGATATCATTTATTTTAAACTACCGCCAATTTAGTGTAAAAATAGTCTACAAACAATTGATTCAAATTTCTCAAATTTTCTAACCTTAGAAATTAATTGCCTTCAAATTCATTTAGCAACTATACAACACTTATATTAAAATCAAGTAAAGCTACTACTAAGTTGAAAACTCCACTACTAGCACTGATAATTTCTTGAAGAATAAATGGGAACTGTCAGATAACTCCCATCACGAGTTTCAAAATTTTAACTGCTCTATAGGAAAGAGAACACTTTTCTAAGCATATTAAAACAAATATTTTAAAGGTTTATGCAAAAGCTTACAAAAAAAATCGATTTTAAAAATGTAAAACTTACATGTATTTAGATACACCTTTTAACACGGCTGTATGATTAGCCGTTGTTGTGTAAAGTGAAAAAATAAAACAGGCCCGGAGGGCGCCGAAGGCGTTCGGAAAACAATTTAAAAATATCCCTGAAGAATGACAGAACTCCTCGTCAAGGGTGAAACTCGAAGCCATAGACCTTGCACCAGAACTAGCACTTCACAAACTTTGACTTTGGTGGCAAAGGATTTATTTAGCCCAATGGAAATATTACTTGTAATAACTATTATCAGTTATTTTCTTCTAACCTAAAAATATTTAAATTTAATGCAGTTTATTGATTTGAGATATTATGCTGAAAAACAAATATTACTTTTTGTCCAATTTCCATCGTTAAATTTGATTCTGTAATCTTGACTTACTTTGAATGTCCTATTTTTGCTTTTGTTTTTGATCCGTTTTCCACTTTCTTTTTTAAAAAATTCACTAAATCTTTTCTTGATTCCCACAATAAGCGAGCTTCTTTGCTCTGTGCTCTTGGTTTTGAGTTTTAACTGCTATTTGCTCAATTTTGTTTGCTTTTTTATCATAAAATTTAGCATTTATTTTTGGTGCATCATTTTGTTTTTTTTTTCATTCGTTGGTATCTGTTTTTTAAACACCCTTTAATGACAAGGTAGCATTAATTTATTAACTAAAATTAAATACTTTTCAAATATGAGAAAATTTTGAATGCTATAACTTTCTTTTATAATTTTTATTGGATTGGATATGGAAGGGGAACCAAGATTTGTGCGCACTTATGCGACATCGAGCCAATTATACTAACTCCGATTTTTATACCAGCCCACCTTCGCTCTTATTCCTGGAGCATTCCTAAATGGATTATCTTCTTGACGCTAACGATAGGCAATTGCAAAGCACAGACTCCATCCTTTTTTCTGCTTTATTAACCAGTCTTACCATATGTAGATGTTTATTTAGTTTGCAGTATTCCGTAAGAAACCCAGCAATAATACGCAGGTTGTCCCGAGACAACTGCAGGTAGTATTTTGTATGTCTCTCAAAAAGGGAACACATTGTTGCTCACGTCTGTCGGCATCCAACTATATTTGCTCATCTCTTTGAATGCAATCTTATGCTATGATGGCATCTAGAGTTTTAACGATTGGTGCTATGAAAGGCCCGAAACGACAGAGTGGGTTACCCAAACCCAGCCATGCCAACTCATCAGCCCTCTCGTTGCCTTCATTGCCTTTGTGCGCTTTTACCCAACTAAAAGTTAAGACGTTAATAAATTGATATTATATTTAGTGCCCAAAACTACAGGGTGGGTTACCCAAGGCGAGCCTTGCCAACTCATCGAGATACAGCACCAGACCCGAGATGATCTTATGATCAAGTGCCATATGAGAAGCTCTGCTGTCTGTAAATATTCAAATTGTTTTGCCCCAAATGTGCTTTTTCCGATCTATCTTCGCACAGTGTAGTATGTCCATAATTTCCCTTTGGAAGACGGAAGTATATCTACCTAGTGCTGAGCTTATATCTAGCTGTAGTTCAGCTTATATCTAGCTGTGTACCGACATTATGTCAGATCGTCATTTCCGTCCAACAGAATGTGACATCTTCTGTCAAACACATATTTAGAAGGAATCTTGCCAGCATCTATACCTAAAAGAGGTAACCTTTTGAGCAGTCCTCAAGAATCTGCGTGTGCTCACCGACTCCTTGCCAGTGGGCTCGCTCTTCCACATAGAGATTCAGCGAAGTATGGCAAAGGAGAGTCTGCAAGACTACAGTAGGTGCCGTTTACATAACTCCGGTTACAGACAAATAGACAAATCTCTGCAGCCTATTTTAAGAAGACGCTATTTGGTTTTCTACCACTAAATGAGTGCCCATAACATAGCATAGGCCTTATAATGGCAATTGTAATGAGAATATTCTTTGCTAAAGCAATAAACTTCTCACCACACCTGGAATCGATCTTTTCCAGTAATTGTGTGATAAAGCCCATGGTAAAAAACCAGCTCCTGTTAAATACGGAGGTAAAGAGTGTGAATCCTAAAAAAAAAGAATTTGCTTCCACTTTTGCAAAATAAAAATACCGATAGTTGAAATCTTATAATAAAAAAATACGTAGGTACAATCTACTATAAACGTTATTGCAACAATTTCCAAATTACAAATTTTGATGCGGCAGCTAAAATGTGGCGTACGGACACGTCGCACTACTAATCGGAACCAAATACGTTCCCAATGAACCACACACAGAAAATGAATTACCCAAGCGCTCAGGTACGTTTACAAGATCTCTTTTGACAGTGATTACACCACCAAAACCCTCTGTGTTTCCAAACTGAAGACAAATATGTGGACGCGTCGTTTCACCTCAATGCTTGGAAAGCCAGTAGCTTGCTAGACTGCTCGGTCGGAGCATGATGCAATTGATAAGCCCGAACATAAAATCTCTTTGTGCACCAATATGGAAGCACCTTGCACTATTACACAACACAGTAAATCGTCGATTCTGACTCAAAGATGGCAAGAGAATCAAACACGACCCTTTCGTCGTTTTACATCTAATGTCGACGTTAACTTGCTGGCAATCACTTTTACTTTACGCCTCAGGTTAAATCCCAAAACTGGACCTTTGCACAATTGCAATTATCTTAAATATGATAATCTAACTGACTTCTACTGAACTTCTCAAAATGCTTCCGTCTTACTTAACGATTCAACATAAAGTCCTTTGCTTACACGCAAAGTTGGTAACAAGCCAAAGCTGCGCGGCGGAGAGTGTATAAAGAAGCGAAGCATGCCCACCATGGGCGTAGGGCGCCATCGATAGTTAAGGGCCGCGGAAAACGGTTATGCAAATAATTGTTACACAATGTAGAGCCAAAGGACGATCTTGGGAGAGAATCTCTATGATCTTCCCATTGCTCTTCAAAATTCCCAAAAATTCATATCAGTTTTTACAGTCTTAAAACGAATGTGTTTGTTCCAATTGAGCTTTTTGTCTAGTATTATTCCTAGATTTTGAGAAGGATTCCTTTTAAGCTAGGCATTTACATGTTTCTTAGCTTTTTCTCTTAGTATAGAACTGAGTTCATAAAGTGCTCATTATAGTCAATGTATTGCAGTTAATTAAAAAAAAAAAAAAAAAATGTGGTGTCGTGGGACACCAGATAGGAACGAAGTACCTTATTACATAAATATTAATTTCAAGTTCTAGTCGAGGTAAAAAATAAATAATTATTCGGATATAAATATTTTATTATGATTTTTTTATCGATAAAAATCAAAAACTACGTTACAAAATTGCCAAAATAGCGATTTCAGCATGTGTCAAAGTCAATGTAAATCCGCAGTCATCGCGGTCATCTTTGAAGTTTTCGAAATTTTTTTTGCACATTCGGCTTTAGATAATTTTTTGCATCTGAGTGGCATTTTTCAAAATCGATTTATTTTTAATTTTGGGGGTTTTATTTTCGGCGGAAAATTTTTAAAATTATTAAATTATATTTTTTTAAATTATTCGTCGGTTTAACAATTTTAACGCGTTCTTAATTCGCAATACGCAAAGAGTAGCTTATATAGCGTATCACTATCAATTATAACAATACCCATTGTGGCGTAGAAAGAAGTGCTCCTTCTACACATTTTAGAAGAGGGATCGAATCCCGGTTAAGGCAACTTTTTTTCTAGAGAAATTTGCAAACCTATGACTCGTGATTTCCGAATATGTACTAATGCTGAGCAGATTCTTCCAATTTTGACCACCAGATGGTGTAATTTATTATCAAACAATATAAAAATCTTACGCATTTTCGTTACGGACGTTTTTTTCCGATTATGGTACCCCCTTCGCATCCTACCATAAGGAACTTCGTTCCAAAAAAGAATTACCATCCTTCTATTTTACCACGGTCTAACCTCTTCTTTAGCGGAAGCTGAGACCGTCTTATCCAGAGAGCGGATTCAAACTTTTGTTTCTTCGCCTTGTTGGCAAATTACTACCAAGATCTTCTTTTTCCAATAAAATTATTGGATCCAATTTTAATTTTATAGCTTTAAAATTTTTAAACTTTCTCAAGGATAGAACCTATAATTTCAATTTTATAATAAATTCTATGTGGTATCGACTAATCCACACGTTGCTCTCTTATTACTTACTTTTAAACAATATTCCAATTAAAATACTCAAAAACAAAATCTGGATTGCAAAAATACTTGCACAAAATTTATTCTCAAAATCTCAAAATTAGCGGAGCAAAATCTAGTCATTCGCCGTTTTTGCCATCTTGTCCAAAAAGTCCCACTTTTTCTCACCTTCCTACCAACCTTGCATTTCCAAAATTTTACCACTTTATCTTTTTCTATTATCTTACCTATCTATTTCTTAACTATAATTTTTGTTGTTGTCAGTAAGTAAGGTAAACTATTACAGTTTTTGAAAATGCTTAATTTAGAATAGAAATTTTAAAAAATTTACTTATTTATTTTATTCGTTCACTTATAGTTGTGTTATAAAAGTTAAGCGATTCTTAAATTCACCATAAATACTTGTAGAATTTATGGTAATTGAAATTTATTGATTCATTTTTATTATATTCATAAATCATTTAAGTAGAGACTATTTGCCTAAAAACGTTTTAGGCATATACTATTTGCCTAGGAAAATACTATTTACCTAGGCAAATAGCATAAAAATAAAAATACCTCATATAAAGCTATTTTGACCGGGTAAATACTATTTGCATATGACTGAAATATTAAAAAAAAATATTTTGTATATAATTTTTAGAATTCTGCGTTGGATTAAAATTAAATTAACGCGTATTTTGACAAGTTAAAATATTTTTAGTACAATACTTTTAACAATAAATTATTGAGCACTTTATCCGTACAATTTTTTTGTGTCGTAATTTTCTCAATTAAGGTTAACTTGACGTTAAATTTGTAGTAATTTACTAACCCTACTAATACAATAAACGTCTTAAAAATTTGTGAGCAAATAATTCCTGTTGTGTCTAAAAATTATAATTATGTTATAGACAGCAATAATTGCTATATTGGTACAAATAACGTTAGCATTGCTTAAATTTCTTTATTAGATTAAAACATCCTACGATAAAGCTCTTAAGTTATTAAATTTTTGCCATGTGACATTCATTAAGACTCATTATATGCGTTTTGTTTCAGGTTATTCCGCAGCAGCACTGCTGGCTATCTTATTGGCAATTCCGTTTGCTTATCGAATATTCATACATCATGAAGTTGGCCGTTGGGAAAGTTCATCTTTAGCATTTTATCATGCACATTTGGAACTTTTCTTGGGCAACGGTTGTCTTGGGGTTGGAGTTATAATGCTGTTAGCCCTAACTTTGGAACGCTACGTCAGTGTATGCCATCCTGGACACGCCCGTCCGATATTAGGCTCTCCAAAGAGAGCTGTCGTTCTAATTCCATTAATAACATTTTTGCTATATTTGCCTGGCGTTTTTCGTAGCCGAGTAACTGCTTGTATGTTGTATCCTAGCGGAACATTGTTATACCAACGACAGGATGTGGCCGCCGTTGTAGATCATCCATTATATAGCATCTACACTGTACTACTCGAGTTAATTTTTAAAGTAGTGCCTATAATTTTGTTAGCTGCTCTTAATTTAAGAATTTTGTTAGTTTATCGCAAGTCTTGTGAAAGACGTCGCCAGATGACCCTTAGTCGAACTGCATCTGGTGACGAAGATCCCAGGAAGTTTGCCGAAGAGCGAAGACTGATGCTGCTGTTGGGATCGACTAGCATTTTATTTCTGGTTTGTGTGTCTCCTATGGTCATACTCAACGTCACCCTTTCCGAAGCAAATTTAACCAGATATCCATATCAGGTGAGTACTTTTTCAATTGTAATTATCATAAAACATGAAAGTGAAAAGCTTTTAGCAAACTTGACAAAAGTTTCATTTTAACGTATTCCAAAATTATACAAACAAAATTTTCATACAAACCAAATGCAATTAAATTATGAATGGTAGATTCTATTCATAAATACTAATTTCTCTCATTCATGAATAATATTTCAGAGTTGACTTTTCGTCCATAATTTAATTGTTTGCTCTTGTATTTTAAAGTCACGTTTACACTAAATTTGTTTCATTTCAATGCACATAAAATTATTTTTTTAATGCACAAGTTTGGTTTCACGAAAGTTTGTATAGGGTACTCCATATAAAATCCTTCTCTGGCCAATGAACTCGCACTTTGCAACCTACAGATTTTATACATTACTAGCTAAAACTAACTCTATTCGACACGGATGCGATAGTACCAAATAATGTTAGTTTGTAATTTGATATCCTAAATTTACTATCAGATTTTTTGTAGGGTTCAATAATTGCTATTGACACATCTAACTCGGTTATTCATTTCGTATTATTTTCAGAACGAATTTATTTGCTTTCACTACTTACTTTAACTTTTTTGTATTATGAAGCTCAAGCGTATTATTTTCAATCTTCACGTATAAGTGTTTGCTTTCCAAAGGTATATCTTGTGAGTAACTGGATAATCTAGTTTGCTATATTTTTAAATATATTTCATTGAGTGCATTGCAACCGTTGAATTTTTGTCTTGTTATTTTAAAACTAAAACTAAAAATATACTAAACAACTAAAACTCAAATTTAATCAAAATATTTAAAATTTTACTCAAAGAGCGAACCCTATTGTCTTTATTTGCGACATGCACTCTATAACGCACTATCATAAAATCAATAAATAGTCAGGAACATATCCGGAGTTAATCTCAAATAAAAAATATATTCAAACACTGCTTTGAATTTATTCATGATTTTAGGTTCACATTCCCAGGCCTACACGTGACATACAACCGCGAATTAATTAGATCATACCGCGAATTAAACCGCTAATTCCCTTTATCTATATTGTCAGATGTTTTTCTATTATGGCAGGCGGTTTGTAACGTTTTACAATTTTAGTTTCATGTTAAAATTTGTATTTGTGTTAGTTTTGCTTTGGTTAAGAAAAAAAGCATAGCAATTTTAAATAAAAACTTTTTCATTAACTTGAAAAAAAAGCCCAAAAACGAAATATTATAAAAAGTAAGCGGATGAAATTGTGGTGCAACCAGATAAAAAATAAATTAATAAATTAGATAGTTATCGGTTCAAAGTCCAAGTTTTAAAATATATTGCGATGCCCCCCGCTATTCAAAATGTAAAAATTCTCCTTCATTAAAAAATCTTTGCTGGAGAGCATTCATCTTTAATTTTAGCAAGAGACTCATCTTGTTCATTCAAAATTTTTCAATATTAAATAATAAATTTCTTCATATTAAATTTTACGTTGCTAATTTTATTTCAAAATGTGGTCTTGCAAATTTTAAATTATTACCTTGGATGTGGTATCGTAACCGCACGTGAATGTCCACAGCCGTCTGGCTTATCCAACTTCAATTAACTTCGTCGTATAAAATTTTTCAACAACCTAAAATTCAAAAACAACCTAAAATCTTCACATATCTTCAAAATTTTTAACACTTTCAACATTTCACAACTTTATTTCGCATTAAACAACTTTTCAACTCAAATCTAATTACTTTTTATTAAAATCATCAATAAATCAAAATTAAGTGGGACTGATAAATTTTCACGTCCGACCGCGTTGCTACCACGGCTTGAAGCCCTTTTCTCTACTTTGCTCATTACCAGCACAATATTGACAAATAAAATTTTATGTACGGTATGTTTACAAATAAATAATTAACGTAAAACAAACTTCAAAATAATTTACAAAATAACTACTAAAATAATGATTTTAACGTTTCTAAACACGACATACAAATTAAATAATAAACTTACGCGCAAATTTCAATCGAATCGCAAGACAACATTTTTGCTACAATACAAACAGCTCCAATAGTAAGAAAACTATTACAAAAATTTTGAAATCTTAATTATCTATAAAAATGTATATCAATAAACTTTACAATTTTAATTTAATTATTTAAAATTGAATTAAAATTATTTGATAGAATTTAATTTAATTAATTTAATTCAATATTAAAAAAAAAACCTGGAAAAACCAACTTTTGGGGTTTTGAGCGAAAAATATAAACCGTTATATTGGTACATGAGGTGATAGGGAAAGCGTGAGGTAAGAAAAATTAAAGATATGGTCGATATGTACATAATGAAAAAAAAATGATTATATTGGGGAGCAGAGTAGTGTAGATAAAAAGTTGCGATGAGATGGAATGGAATTGAATTGATTTAAATAGCTAATAGTCTTTAAAATCGATGTCTTGGTCTGCGAAATCTGTACTGAATTTTAAAATGGAACGCAACGTTTGAAATGGAAGCTTGTACTTGCCGATGATTGCGTCTTTGATAGTATTGGCTGTTGGCGCACTTTTGGGCATCTGTGTGATGTAGAAATTTTTGGATAGTCACGTGATGTGATTTCTCAAAAAATTTTAATTGAGCATCGTCATGAGGTTATTAATTTCGTAAATCTATCTGCTCCTGTAACGAGGCGGAGGCAGCAGTTGTGGAACCCGCCCACGCAGGACAGGCGTATATTAGTATCAGTCTTAGCACGGTTATGAAATAACATACACTTGTTTTTAGAACTAACCTCCCCCCCCCCTTCTCGTTAGAGTATAGATTTTGCGCTGGGCCTCGTTGTTTTGTTGTCGTCACAATTTTAGGTGTGTGTCGAAATTTAACCGAGAATCCATCGTAACTCCAAAATATTTGACTTTTTATTTAGGAATTATTGTTTGTCCATCCAGAGTCAGATGCTGGAAACTCAATAGATCGTACGCTTTCTGGTGAAAACGATTGTCTCTGTTTTATCGGCGTTTAATTTAATTTTCTATTGTTTTGTAACGACCTGTGCACTGAAAGAGTGTGCGAAAATCTCTATATCGTCAGTATAAAGAGCGATTTGGGTTTGTCCAAAGTGTGAAAATCATTAATAAAAGTGTTAAAGAGCTTTGGCACTAGTACGAAACTTTGGGGTACTCCGACTTCGATATCTTTGGTTGCGGATATGGTAGAGTGGATCTTGACCGCGGTCTGTGAGATAAGAAAAGATGAGTTTTGTAAATAATATGTTCGCTAAACTTTAATTTGATCATTTTGAAAATTAGCCTGTCCGTCCAGGTTTTATTGAAAGCTTTCTCGATGTCGAAAAAGGTTATAATCGCGACTTTGCTTTTATTAAATTGCTTAATTACGCCATTGACAATTCGGATTACCTGAAGGGGCGTGAAACCGGATTGGTGGGGGTTTTCATATTTCGTGTAATTTCTTTCTCTGCCAATCGAAGTAGAATAATTTTTTGGTTATTTTAGCACTCATATTGAGCAATATGATAAGTGTAAAGCTAAGTGGTAGCGTTGGGGGACGAGAACGGTTAGATTCAACGTGATATGGTCGTTGCTTTATTATTATGTATTGCTGCGCTATATTATAATAACAAGATTATTTCATTTCAATACGTAATATTTTTATTTCTTTTTTAAATATACAAAATAATCCAAATCATTTTGCATTTTCAATCACACCACAATTTACTTAGTCCCAATTCTGTGTCTAACCGAGGTCTTTGATCTTCCAGCAATAATGTCTTTTACAATTTCAATGTTTTCTTGACTTCAGACTTGAGCACATCTTCAGTAGAATATAAGATTTCAAAATTTTTATTTATGTTTAGTTTCTTATAATACAAATAATTTAGACCAAAAAGTTACTTCATTTTTACTTTAAGTAAAAAAAACACTTACTTTCTTGTTTTTCAGTAGTTATACTCTGACAGTAAACAAGAGTCGTATTTTTCTCAAGAATTACATTTAACTTAAATACATAAAAGTAAAAGCACAACTAACAATCAGATACTTAATTAAATTCATTATTTCAAATTCGTTATTTTTAAACAACAAGGTTAATGGATTAAATACCTTTTAAATTCCAGTTATGAGACGGCACAAACATTAAACTTTAAACATAAAATCGAACTAAAATTGGTCATTCCAGTTGAAAATTGGATACTGAAGAATATAATATCAGAGCTCTTGAAGGGGAATTGCAAGCTTCAATGCTCTATGTATCTAAATGGAGTTACAACGATCAGTTCAAGTTTGCTTAGAAGTGATAACAAATGGAACAATCACAATAAGGAAAGCATACTTTAAGACAGTACTGATCCGTGTACATTTTATAAGAACTCAAAATGACCTGTCCTTTCACCATGCTTTATGATTACGCATGATTGCTCTTTTTATCTACAACATAACGATTTCAACGAAAACATACTTTTAATTAGAAAATACTCTATTATAATCTAAAAAATAATTACCGAACGAAAAACTTCACATCGAGAACAAAACAGCGATTGCGTCAACACACACAAAAATGATTTAGTAGAATTATTTTTTAAAGAATTATGAAACTATGGATTTCCATTTTAGATAATACAAACAGATGGTCCACAAATTCTACATCTCCATATTAACAATTTAGTGTTTAAATGCAAAATGAAGTGAAATTAAATATTTACCTGCAAGACAATAGCAACCACCCAGATAAAACGCCTTATAACATTTCTACATCAAACATGGTTACTCGCATATAAGCTTGACACAAATTAAAATTTAAATCTAATCTTTTAGTTTTGGCAGCTGATAAAATTCTCACTTTCATCGAGTTTTTCGTATAGGACATAAAAAATTATGTATATGCCTAGATAGACGTAAACGATGAAGACCTAATTTATTGTAATGTGATTTTTGCTGGACCAAAAATTTGTTACAAGCTGTTACAAAATGTTACAAAGTTTATCAGTATATAAGCATAAAATTTATCGATAAGAATCTAAAAAGTGAAATTGAACACAAACTATGGAAATTGAATAATTAATCAAACACTTGCAAACTAATATACAATTCGTTATCTACAAAAGCTTCCTATTAACTAACATAGTAACATACATACAAAACTGCTGAAATTATGGTCAATCCGTCCTGATTGCAGTCATAAAAGAACTTGAGAATGATGAATGATTTTCTTTCAAATGTAGCTGTAATTTTAATTTTTTCTTTTAAATTAAATATAACAAAACCACTATAATTTTTTCGACGATGTCTAAAACTTTCAACGAACATAAAGTATAAACTGCAATTTTGAACAGTGTTTGTAGAATAAGAGTCACTATTAGAGCAATATTTCAGATGAAAAACTTATTTTTCTTTTGCGGGGAAAAACAAGTTTTCTCTGCCCGCTGGAAAAACATAACCAACTTCTCTTTTGTGCAGAGAGCCCTAATTAATGTTACAACTAACCGATTTTCGCGTCCAACGACCGTTCCCGACAAGCCCAGCTCCTCAGAAAGAAACATATAAAAAACAAAATTTATTTACTCTAATATTACCAGTAGAGATGCTCTCAAAGAACATACGCAATTAATAAAAAAACTCAAACAAATGTTGGAGCACCCAGTCGAAGATGTTGAAAGTCACTTATCAATGGCACCAAAAAATTTTGCACCGTACAATTTTTTCAACTTATAAGGAGATGCCCTTAGAACTACGAGTCCAGCATTATCGGTTTGAGCACACCAACAATCGTCGCTTGCACCACAAATAATCGTAGAAGATGAACCAACAATTTTGAAATTTCTGCTGCAGCTGCCGAAACTTTGGTGTTGAACCCTCGTGACAATCGTAATTGCGACGAAGGAGGTCTTACTTAAAAAAGAAACTAAAACTGCGTGTAACCGTCACACGCGATTGAAGTTAAACTTTTTTGGCATTATGACAGATGATGATTAAGTTAAAAATAAAAATATAAAAACAGAAAATTCAAATTGATGATATAATAATCATCATAGAGCCCTTTTATTTAGTAAAAAATCTAGCAAACTAAGGTATAAACTCGAATGAAATCTGAATCTAACCTTAAATTATAAATAAACTTGACAGACAGTCACAAATTCACAATAGAAACTACTTTCATTATAATTATTATGCACGCTAAGAGCTAATGTAGCTATTTTTTTCAACGCATACATTGGATATCATTATTATTTTTGACGTACCGTATTTTTAATTTAATTTACACCCTTATGACAAATTTATTTCAGTTCGTCTTTGTTGCACCTATGTTACTAGTTATTAATTTAAAAATACCGTCATATTGACGTAACGCATTTTCGTTGCATTGTCGTTCAGTTACCCTTACTCGCGCCTAAAGAAATTTTACTTCAAAAATTTAAGAAAACAAATTTTGCAAGAAGAAGAGTTTTAAAAAGCCTTGTGTTTTACTATTTTATATTTTCATTGTTTTTCAAGATTACAAATATTTAAATTATTTATGTTAACTTATTTATATTAAATAAAATTGGCTAAGACAATCAAAGATTTGGATGCTAATTCCTGCAATGATTCTTTAATACAAAAACTTAAAATATAAATGTAAATATTAAAAACATCTCCTATAGTTAATTAAATAAAATGATTTTGTTATTAACCTGATATCCTTAAGACAATGAAATCGCCTATTTAAGATAGAAAACAAATGTTGCAGTGATCGATTATGTAGAATCTAGGTTAGCTGTGTTACTCGACAACAAATTGGACGACTCAAATAATTTTCATTGAAACAAATCTGGCTGAACAAATGGTTTTAAAATCACACTGTTTCTGTGAATAAAACCGAGAAAAATTAAGTCCAATGTGTTTTTAAATTCTAAACCAAACTTACGTTTTTCCATTGTTGAATTTAAAAAAATTATTCTCAAAATGGTTGACCAACGAAATTATTTTATACCGCTGAAAATTTAAAATTTTGTCTTTTTTTATTAAATTAACCTGTTTGCAAACATGATTGAATTAAATAAATTCTTATATATACACTTGTGCATAATTTTCGTAATTTAAAATTTAATTTTGTAATGTTTTAGGTATTTCGGGCATTAGCTAACTTACTGGAAGTCACTAATTATTCGATAACGTTCTACATTTACTGCCTTTTTTCGGAAGATTTTAGAAATACGTTATTTCGAACATTAAAAAAGTGTGTAGGACAAGAACAGATGCAATGTTCACCTAAATTGCCAGCTCCAACTGCCACAACAACAATAACGCATCATCGAAGTGTCTGATATAAACCTACGGGGGCTAACGTAGCAACATGCGTTTAGAATTTTAAATGGTGATCTCGATAACCCCCTTTTTGCTAAGAATGCCGATATTGATTGTAATTAATCTGTGATATGTTGTTTATGTGGGAAATGTATTGTTGGAAACTGTGAAAATTCACACCCAAAAGATATCCAACCAACAGTTACTGCATAAGTAATGGTTATGTATCCAATATATTCACTGCCTATTTGTTAAAATTATTTGTCCAATTTCTTTATAAAATGTTTTATACATAGGTGTCGTATATATCCCTACTAGAAAAAATTCAAATTTGATCGAGTATATCTTACCTACTGGCGAATTTAAAATTCAAATTTTAAAATGCAAGTTAAAATATGTTTGATTTATACCTAAAAATATGAAGTTCTACCCTGTATAATTTAACTTTTAAATTCTTTTTTTTATATTAAAGTCATTCTTGAGCCTACTCGTCTAGTAAATGCACATTACCAGTTCGATACGTAATATACCGTTTTTATAGCATTAACCTTATTACCATGTAAGTGGTTCTTCATTTGAATAAAATTCCGATCTGTTATTGATTACCTCTGAGTTCCTTTTAAAAAAATTGATGACGTTAATATCATGATTTAAAAAGTTTTTTGAGTTCTTGTAAGTTGTACAAAAATATTAAAAAAAGCTACCTCACGTAACAGGCCAAATAAAAATAAATTTTTGCCGTCATAGGTAAGACCTGCACTTTAAAGACTGCTAACGCAATGACTATTGCTTGAAGAAAAAATTCATCCAAACGGACAGCCTGAACTGATAGATGTTTGTAAGCGGTCAAATTTGAATTTTTTTTAACAATAGAATTTAAATTAAATGTTTTACAATGTAAACTTGTAGTCTTTCTTAAATAAATAAATAAATAGGTAATTATTATTTAATTAGGAATTAACTACTGGTATTTATACAACTATTGAATATTAATGGTACCTAAGATGGGAATTTTTCCAAAATTTTTGAAATAAGTAGATAAGAAAACGTGTAGATATCAAAAAAAGATTATTACTAAACTTCACCTTTAATAAATATAAGACTTTAAAGAGGCCAAAAATTAAAATAATAAGTGTTGAGTGATTGAAGGTGCCTACTGACTTACATTACAGGGTGTTTGACAAAATTTATATTTGTTGGGTTTGGTAATAAACTGTTTTTGAGTTGACTTTTTCAAATTTGAACTGAGATTTTTGTACTATAAGTCGTTAATAATAAATTATTGTAGTTTAAGAATATAATTCGGTAGTGTCATAATTGCTTTATTAAAATTTAAAGGTATTTCTCGAAATATCTGCCATAATTATTACTTTTTTCAAGTGTAATCTTAATAAAATTTTTAAATTTATTTAAAAATGTAAAAAAAATATTTTTTTTGTCGGTAAACTTTTACATTTAAACATAGTATTTCGATGTATACGTTTAAATTTCAATTAAAACATAAAAGATGGCAAATAATCGAACTCAAAATTTTTAATATGTGTTAATTATAAAATTGTACATATAAAATAGTTTCAACTTAAAATTAATGAAAATGTTATAAGTAAATATATTAATTAATCCAGTAGAATACGAGTTTTTTAGAGAAAAAACTAAATAACCAGATTTTATGGTAACATTGCTACAAATATTTGAAAAATAGCGAAAACATTTTCCTCAAATTACAAAAACTACAAGCTCCATCCATCGAAACTACCACAAACTAAAAGAGGAATCTGTATCAAATATTTTTCAAAATCTGATTTATCTGCTAAAAAACTTTAGCTTCTACTAGATTGCATTTTAAAAATTGTAAAAAACAGGTAAAAGAAACAGGTTCGTGTAAGAATAGGACCCATTTAAATTTAAAACCAAAAAACATGTACGAATCTACAAAAAAATTATATTCTGAAAATTATTTCATGCTTTTTTTAAATAAGCCCAACAGAAATTAAATATTTCAGAAAGAACACAAAGGAATTCTAATTGGCAATAATTCCGCGAGTAACCAGAAGTAACCAGATTATTTTTAGTTAGGTTAACTCTTGTTTGTTATTGGCTAAAACTTTCCAAAATATTTAAATGTTTTATCAACTCCTAAGGTTCCCGTAGAACTTTATGAGTTGCAATTACTCAAAGTTGCCTTTAAAGGTCTTTTAATGTTGACGGCTATACGGGGGGAGGGGGGGAGGTAGGAAAGTTAAGTGTTTGTAGAGGTATGTAAAATTTTTGGATTTCTGTGGAAATTTCCACAAAAATTTGGTGGATTTTTTGCATTGTATTAGAATTCTTGGCATTTTAATGTAGGTAATGAAATTTTTCTAGAATTTCTAAAAATTTTCTGGTAATTTTGATATTTTAAAATTTTTGTAATTTTTCAAAACGGCTTACCCCTAGGTTTCTACCTATCATGTTTTTGATACCTACCTACCGAATTAAATAGCAATATCGATTGCGGAAAGCTGGAATTTTTATTCATGCATTGTAAATATAATTGTAATAATACAAAAACCTATTATCACATTCCGCGAAGTTACAAAATGAATGTCGTGGGTGTACAATGATTCATTTTTTTCTATAATTTTTGTCAAAGTTTTTAAAATATTAACTACGTAAATATTAATTAACAAGTGCTTGTATTGAACTGTCATCGTATAACGTACTATATTGCTATGAATTACTCTTATAAATTGGGGTTACCACACAAATTAATTTTTTATTTTGTTTTATATTGGCAGTGCAAAATTTATATTTTAACAATTATTATAAGGGAATATTATATACCACATTATACCGCTTACCAGAATAACACATACTTATATTATATACTATTTTATTCTAATAAATGAATGATGTGGTTATTCGGCCTCTTTGACCTCATAAATTCAAAATCTTAAATTGTTACGTAATCTACCTTCAACATTAGAGCTTTATTTAAGAAAACACCAATATTTTTTTTAATTCATTTAGGATCTGATTAACCCATTTATAGAATTATATACAGAGTGTACCTGTCACCGTGGAGAACCTTTGAGGTGGTCATAAAAGACATTTTTCTAAGACAAATTTTAAAATAAAATTTTTGTCTAAGTCCAAACCCTTAGAGGGTACCTCTCTTTAAAGCAATACTATATATACCTATACCTTGTTTATTATTTTGGGAATTTCTGTGGAAACAGTTAGTTTTCCAAAAAAATTTATTTGACCAAAGCTGTAGCCCGTTAAATTCCCTACTTGGTTTAGTTCGTTAGTTTTTTTCTAAAACGTTTTGTTTAAGAGATACGGGATTTACAAAAAAAGTAAAAAAAATAAAATCAGAATTTTTTTAACATTTTTTCTTTTAATTTTATTTATAACTCATAAACCGTTTATTCTAGACGATAAGGGAATATAAACTAATTTGTAGATAAGAAAATTATCTTTAAAAAAAGTCTGATCTATTAAGTCTAAAAAATCAATAATGTCGGAGCTATGACTGTTTAAAATCAGAAATTCAAAATATTTCTTTAAATATATGTAGCCTTTAAGGGTTTGGACTTGGACAAAATTTTATTTAAAAATTTGGCTTAGAAAAGTGTCCTTTATCACCACCTTAAAGGTTCTCCACGGTCACCAAAACACCTTGTATATATTCTATCATTTTTTTCAGTGCTATAATCTTTTATTCAATTTTATTGACTTAATTTATGGCATTAGTCCGACGTAGCCTTGTTTTATGTGTTAACTAATAATCAATAATAATTTTTGAATAGTTTGGTAAAGAAATTAAGCCATTTCATAAGTACTTCAATAACAGCATAATTAACTTAGTGCAGAAATTACACAAATGCATAAAAAATTTTTTTACTATTTTTCCTAGGCCAACTTGTCCACTTACATTACGCGGCTAAAACTTCAACAGCTAAGACGTCAATATAATGACATTCGCTCAGACAGATTTCAGACATAGAAAAACTACATTTTCCAAAAAAAAACGCTTTAATTAATGAATTATAATGAAATGTTATTTTAAATTTTAAAAAATCTATCATCTATAATAATTATTATCATCATTATCAGTCAGTAATCACTTTAAGGCGCAAGGTCTGATGAAGGTATTGTACGACTGAAACGTATCACCCAAAAAAATACAACTAGGAGAAGAGTGCAATTTTGTTTTATTTACTTAATCAAATATATTGGCTAATTGGCAGAGAATAATGTCAACTCAATTTAGGCAAGCTACTATTGTGCAAAAAATCTTTAAACTAATCTTGACCTAGACAATCTAACAATGGCTCTATCGGTTAACTTCATTATTGAGATTTCAAATCATGGTAACAATAAGTGATAGTCAACGCACGCAGTACCTACCTACATAATAATATGATATAACGCAATATTATCAGTGTTGTCCGCCATTGAAAACATTAAAACATTTAATACTATAATAATTATCAGCAAACATGAATAAAGTTGATAGATTAAAGATATATAAGCCTTCCGACCTAATACGTACTAGATATAAATAGTAATTCTTTCAAAAATAAAGATTTCTAACGAGGGGACCGTCAAATCTGACAATAATGCTTTATTAGTAATTTTTATTTACATATTAAACTATTTTTTTTTTCAAATTGTTCAAAAAGATAATTTAAAATTGAGTTTGATGGTAAATATTAAAATTTTGAATTTTTAAATTGGACTTGCTAAATAAACGATAAGCAAATACATATTATGCACTTTGTATCTAATTTTACCCCATCGCGCTCACTTAATAATTTGCATTTATAAATCTTAAAAATTTTTTGCTATCCAAATAAGTTCTAATTAAAATTTTATTTTTTTTCTATCCAAAATCCTCCTTATCGCACTCAAAATTATTAAATTCACCTTAAATTTCAAATAAAATACTTTTAACAAAATTACTTTTTATTCTCAATACTTATTATCAACTTTCACATTAAATTTTTACAAACACAAAATTATATGTCTGATACATTTCTAATTATTTGCAAAAACCCCGTTTTTTCGGTTTGAATTTTCTCGGTTGTAAAAAATTTACAATGTACCAGGTACGACACAGGTTTACTATCAAAACGAAGGACCGCCATTATCTTACTTTTGAATTTGTTCCTGAGCACTTTTCATAAAAAGTTATTTTATAGAAAAACTTTTAAAATACTGCTATGATAGTTTCGTAGAAAATTTACCACACACTTGATTTTACTCGGGTAACTCTGGTGTGCGGAAGCAGTTGGGAATTTTTAAGGTCGAGGGTTCTTACTTTTCAAAATAAAAATTAATTCCAGTTCCAAAAAAATAATCGTTTTTAAAGATAATCTTAAATCGTAAATAAACTTTCAAACTATATGCAAAATTTTTTATACTTTTCCAAGGCTCGAACTTGTGATTTTCTTTATCCAAATCGGTGCTCGCAAAACACACGTTCTTTTATAAATTTCAATTTTAATTTCCCAATTATAATGATCCAATAACTATTCCTTTTACTACCGTTCGGTAGCGAAATATCAAACAACTCTAAATAAATTCAAATTTCAAAAATATGCAATAATACAGACGCATAAAAATCACTTTATTTAAATCAAAATTAAAATATTACTCACAATTCTCAAAATTTCGTATTAAATATCAAAACTCAGCGGGCATACAAATTCTCCCAACCACTGTCGGCCATAGTTGGCCAAAAAGCCATCATTCTCTCTCTTTTCTCCCTACCTTGTACTTTTCAGAATCAAACCTTCAAAATTAAAATTCACAAAATTCACAATTTAGCACAGGGTGGGTTGAAATATTTTGTTTCACGACAATACAACATATACATAGGTATAAATTATTACTTTGATTTTGTGAATGAATTCTAAGATTACTAACATATGGGGAGTTTTATTTCCCTATTTTGAATAGGGAATTTTTAAATTACTTCACAGGATTGGTTATGTAATTTTTCTGTAACAATTTTGTCACAATTTTTTAGAAATAATAGAAATAAAATGAATCAATTACAAGGTCATTAATAAATCTTCTTGTTTTTCAATGTATAAGATGAATAAATTATAATTTAATTATTGGTTTTATATTTCCACAAACAATTGAAACGTTAAAATCAAAAAAAGAAAATAAATAACATAGATGATATTTTTGCAAAATTCAAAAATAATTTAATGCAAATTTAATATTTTTTAAATAAATATACTATAATTTTTTGTATTTATTTGTTATATTAGAATGTATTTTTGAACTAAACTGCCCCACGTTGGGTGCGCAATTGCAATTTATCCTAAAAGTATTATTTTATGTTGTATTTGTAAAAAATTGTCCTACCATCACTAATTTGATTTCTGAATTGAACTTCCAGCATGTAAAATAACTGCAAAATCATCAAATTCAAATAATTATTCACTAGCGCTATGATAATAAACAATTTTCTTCCTTGGTTCTTTTTACGATCGTCCATTATATTCTTACCTTCCAATATTACGTAATTATCTAATTTTGTTTTTTTAATGACCAAGCTGTTATTTGAGCTGTTTGTTTTGACAACGTCACGTTGCGACGCTAGCACGTTCCGACGCAAGCACGTTTTGAAGCGGCACGTTTCCACGCGGCACGTTTTGACTCAGCATATTTCAACGTGAAAAATATTTAGTATTTTTCACTCAGTATTGAGTGATTTTTTTAAACAAATGAATAGTTTCTAATGATCCCATATCTTCATGCCTTGGCTGTTGCTTCGATCTGCCGTTTTCGGATTTTTTTAGCAAGTGAGTGGTTTGCAATAATCCCTCCCTTGAAGTTCTGGCGGTGGCTTAAATCTTCGCGTAAATATAGGCTGCTAAAACTTTTAGAACTACCTCAGTTCCTCACGCTTCTATTAATTATTTTTTTATATTGTATGTATGTTTTTGTACCATTCATTATTTATTTAATCTCTCGCTAATTTTATCATTGCTTGTTTTCGTCCAACTTCATTTACTATTAGTTTTTTATAGCAAAAAACAGCCTTAACAGAGTAAAAAAGAAATTGCGCTTAGCTCAAAATTCTTTTTCCTTGGTTACTTCTTTCTCTTGTTGATAATTTTGTTTATAACTAAAACCTGCTAAACTTGCACTAAGTTTTATTAGATGTCTGTAATATATTATTTAAAGCATGAAATTCAAATTTTAAAATAATATTGAAAACACTTGTTTTTTACTTGTAACATATATGTAATATTTAGTGTAAGGTAATAATAAATAATTTATTATAATAGTATAAATTATATTATAAGGTACAACTAATATGCTGTGTGTGGCTTTCCTAAGTCAAATGCAGAACTGTAAAGTTTGTTCTAAACTAATGTGACGGTTAGTGGACAAAGTTCCAAAATGTCACAAAGAGGGGAGCTTGTGATACGTTTAATCAAAGCCAGCAAATATACTAAACTTATACATTGGCTCTGGTTTAAAAACTTTGAATATGAATAAGATTTTTAAAATTTTATATGTAGTATTTATTGTTAATGGGAGAAATTTGGTATGTTCATTACGTATTTTGAACGGTCCAAATTTTCAATATTAAATTTTGATAAATGTAATAATAGGTAATTATGTTAATCGTAATAATATCCATAATAGAAATCTGGCATCTCGATGATTTCTTTGTTTCAATTACCGCAATGCAAATCAATAATCTTAAGTGTTCTTTACAAAATAGCATTAGATAAACTCAAAAATACTTAACTAAATATATAAACGGGCGTATATAGTTTCCACCAATGATCAAATGGTCCCATAATCTCATTTGTATATTCCACCGACGTACTGAACAGATTGGCGGCTCTAAATTATTGGTCACTAATAACCTTGTTAATTTTGTTTGTTGGTCCATAAATTAGGCTCTAGTAATAACTATTTTTAGTTAATAATCCTTTCCAATGATGTAATTTATTTAGGATTACACAAAGTCGCGATTAAGTCGCCATATCACAGCGACCAGTGCACATCGAGGAGATCCACTCTCTTTCTAGTAGTACACTTTGCCGAGTTGACCGGTCTAGGAAGATATTTTTAGCTAGTACAGCGTTTGTCAAAACGGCCCGAAGCGAAGGAGACCTGAGCAGAAGATACATATGATCGGTTTTGACAAACGCAACCACGGGAAATCTCGGATTTACTCTAAAATCTAGTCATCTAATCGTGGTAAAGATTGACTTACAGTTCTCCTTCTTAGAGCCAAATTTTAATAATCATCTTATACCATAATTTCCTCGTCGGTGTTCAAATTAAGAGTAGGATTAAAACAGATTGGAGGATTAGTGCTCAATTTATGAACGCTGACGTCCGGACAGATAGAGACTAGTTAAATATTTAATTTTTTAATTGCTTTTTTAATTTTAAATTATTTTAATTTATTTTTGGCACGTAAAGATTAGGCACTATACCATCTAAACAGCCCGCCTAAAGCACGACCCTGAAAAGAGTTTATATTGTAGTGCTTACCTACTCTTTATTAAACTCTATTTCTTTTATAGGGCAATGCGTTCTTCGAAAGTAAATGGTTACAAGTAAGACCATAAAACAATTGACGATATAAAATGGTATTTGTTTTGCAACCTGGGTAAATAAACAATAAATAGCAGACATGACTCACGCAACTTGTAGGCCAGCACGGATTCTCTTGCACGAGATCTCTTCTTCGCTTATTTTCAATGATTGTATGTATCTGCTTCTTGATAATGATTATGTTCAGATTATGTTCAAATTTCAGAAAATATCGGACCTCTAGTCCACACTAATTATTGTTGAGCTTTATTCCCAAACAATCCAAACACATTACAAAACTCCCGACACGCGTTAAATTAACTCGAAGATCTAAGAATAACTAATGATCCTGGCCGTTGTTATTTTCTACATCCCCAACGTTCCTAATGGATTATCCCTTTTCATTGGTCCTTCCACGATTCTTTTATTTTGACATTGATCTAGATTTTTATTTGCATTAATTTTCTAAATCAATGTTACTGCATGTCGGCTGTACTTGTTTTATTCCGTACTGTGTTCATGTTGCATTAGTCATAAACATGTCAACAATTAAAAATATAACTAAAATTTTATTTAAAATTAAATTAGTAACTAAAACGGAAAACAACTTAAACTAAGCAATACAAAATAAATAAACAAACAAAATTAAATCGCACACCAAATAAATATAAACGCAAGAACGGAAACGTAAAGAGTCCTGCTTTATTGTTCCTCGAAATGCAAAGTCAATGTTTTATTTCTAAATACGCAACCCATCTTTTACCGGTTTTCCCATCCCTTTTCTAGTAACACAATTTGCCTAGTCAGATTGGTCTAGGGAAATATTTCTAGTGAGTATAGTTAAAACGGCCCAAAGCGTCCGGAGCGGAGGAAACCAGAGCGGAGAGTACAATCTGTCTATTGTGCACCTAATAATACTTTGTAATCTCTAATTACCGTTAACGGTGAAATTTACTAATGCTAGACGCTGACCATTTTGAAAGAACAGATTAACTGCTGATCATCGGTAGAGACTACATGCAGCCATTAAAATATATAAACCTTTTCTGCCAAAATTTACGGTTGGGATTATAAAACCCTGACTATTTGGCGCAATTTATATTTTCCGAATAAAAATATTTTCATAAAATGTTGATCTTCTTGGGCATTAGGGAATGCAGTATAAATCCTCCTGGTTATGTTTTTAATTTTGTATGTTTGATATTGTGGTGTTCATGCCGGACTTACACACCTTTACGTTCATGCTTATCTTATGTAGTGCAGTTTTTTGAGAAAGCGTTCAACACTTGGGTTACGAGTCCTGATGATGATTTAATGAAAAATCGAAACTAGTAGACGTTCCCGTTTGTTTTTTATTTATACTGCATTTCCTAATGCTCAAGAAATGCTCAACATTTTATGAAATAATTTTGGGGTGAGAATCAATCTTTTACAAAAGTATTTTGTTGAGCGTAATTCAAAAATTAATAGGATGCAAACATTGATATGGACAGCTTATAAACCAAATATAGCCAATTTAAATCTAACTTTTATCAAAATTTCCTATATTGAATTTAAATTTTACAATTATTAACCTATAAAAATATTTACGGTAATTACCAGTTCCGCATTAAACTTAAGTATTAACAGCAAAGTCCATGATAAAATTAAAATTTTGAAATTATTTTTTGGAGTTTTGGTCTTATAAAGAAAAAATTGTATTAGTTCCCAAGTTTTCAATCCACTCGGCTTGGCGTCTGTAAAAGTTGCTGGCCAACAAAAATTTAATTATCTGTCTTAATAAAACAATATACTATTATGTTATTTGAACACTCAAGATTACTGACCTATGTGCTAAATCATACAAATAATGTAAGACTTATTTTTTCTATAAGTACCTACTTAAAAAATACTAACTTAATACTATTTATACCATGTAAGTTTGTAAAGGCATTGTTTCTTAATAAACTATTTATAATAATTTTATTGTTGTTTTGCATTATTTTAGCTGCCTACTAGGTAGTTAGTGTCTACTAGCTAACTAGCTAACTGTTTACTATGTTACTGCATACCCAAGCAGAATTTTGAAGCTAAAGAAGAACTAATTAGTGGCTAAACAGCAATACTTGGCTATTTTTTGCTCTTTTTAATGCTATTTAGCGGCTTATCAACGACATACAACAACAAAAAAATGTAAAATAACTGTATTTAAACTTTTTTTAATACTGTTGAGATGCAGATCAACTTTTAAAGGTTAGTATACAAAAATAAGAATTTTAGCTGCAAGCCAAGTCAATGAAGCTATAAGGTGAGGTAAGGACCCTGGTTCTCTTCAAACCAGGATATTGTAGCGTTTTAAACCAATGTTGTTACTAATTATCTTCATATTTTTCAAAATTTTGTTAATTACCTGATGATGCTAAGGTTACTCTATTATACTTGCTGTGTATTTTATTTGTGATTACTTGAGCCAGAATTACCATCCCAAGATTTGAACTTTTTCCTATTAACTATTGGAAAGAGGACAATTTTATGAGCATATTAAAACAACATTTTTTTAGGATTCAGCATGAGTTGTTGAAATAACGGCATTTTAAAATTTTAAAAATCAAGGAGTTGTAATACGATACATACCGATGCCACAGGTCGCGTTACGGGAACTTGCACGTTAAGCACCCCGCTTTCTTTTCTGTTGACGATACGTGTGTTTTCTTATACTCTTACTGTTCGCTGTCAGTTGCGGTCGACACTCGGACGAGTTCTGTCATTCTACAGGAATATTTTTAAAATCTTTATGTGTTTGTCAAAATACAGACCCGAAAGGCGCCAAAAGCGTCCAGAGGGTCTGTTTTGACAAACTCAACCACGACAAATCACACCTCTGTGTAAAAGCAAACATTTCCGTATCTAAAATTTTTGATTTTTAAATTCGATTTTTTCTAAAACTAATGCATAATTCTAAAAAATAGTATATGTTTAGAAAAGTGTTCTCTTTTCAATAGTCAATAAGAAAAAGTTCAAATCGTGGGATGGGTTGCCCCCAAATTTTATTGCCGAAAACTTTTCATTACTTTAATTGTTTTCTTGGTAGTTCATCGACTTGATTTTTAAGTATACTAAAGGATGCCACACGCTACAATCTGCAAAGACACTAATTATAACGTCACACTCTAACAATGTTTTCTTCTCAAAAAGAAAAAAGGCAATTATTTACCATTAAATAGTTGATCGGTTCATGAATACTTCACTGGTGTTCTTCCAGTTATGAAGCTGAGAACTAGACTATAGCGAAGGAAAATATGAATACCCTGTGCGTAGCACAACAAGCAATGAAGCGAACCATGATGATGATTTCACTGCGATACGGAAAGACAAACAAATGAATGCAAAGCAATACCAAAGTAAGAGGCATATTGGGAACAGCAGCATCACTAAAATTGATAAACTGGACACGCGGCGAGGGGGCATACGGAGCGGTGAAACCAACAACTACTGCACTAGAAACCCTACACAAATAAGAGATCGAGAGGTAGACCACCAACGAGATGGATCCATGGCCTGAAGCTGACTGCAGGACTTAACTGAATGCAGGTAGATCAAACAGACAACGATTGAAAAAGGAACTTAAAGAAGCTTATATTCATAATTAAATAGAATAGCTATGAAGAAAAAAGAAGAATGGTTACTGTTTACTTTTACTCAGATACTTGATATTATTAAAACCATCCGAGTGGTATAAGGCTTGAATCGACATACTACAGAGCGGAAGACTGCTCTGTTGTGATCTAAAGCCCAAGTTTAATCTATGGAGTATAAACTCGTCAACACGCTCGGCAAGCGCGACGTTTTAACTACCAGAACCTCCTTTAAAAACCCTTAATTATTGGAAAAAAAGAGAGGCCTATGTTCATGAGTGGACGAATAACGACAGAAGAAGAAGATTAGAAGAGAGAATTCTGGATTTTAGTGGAGGATGTGATAACTACGTATGCACTTAGGCCACTAAATCTGGCCCATTGTACTACCTTCAATTTTAGTTCCATCCCACCTGTAGAATTAACTCCAAGATCTTGACTGGCGAAGTCTTACTGATTCTGGGTATGTTAGACCAAAAGAAGAACGATGCTGTTTATGGTCGTATTGATGTTGGCTTCCACCATCGTTGCATCTCGGTCGTGAACGATTAGGATCAAGTTGTCCGCGAATCTCACTAGAGTCGGTCCATTTGGGAGTTGTCATCGAAGAACCCCGTCATGAACCCAGCTTGAACTTAGCAAACTTATAACTTTCTTAATTACCTATATTTATTTTTATTCATCATACATTTAAGTATTGATTTTAAAATTAGTAAAATATGAAAAATAGCACATTTAAAATTTTATTGGGAAGTAATTAACTTTAAAGTATTTAATATTAATATTTCCATTCACAATACTGATCATCTTTTGGACAAAGTGCGTCCTCTACGTAATTTTCTTGAAAAGCGTAAGTACAAGATGTATTCTTTATTGCGAAATAATACTTATTGTAGCATTCATCTCCTAAAAATTAATTCTTAAATTAGTTATAAAAAATATAGTGAAAGATTAAAGTACAAAAAAATTATAAAAAAATAATTAAAAAAAAATTGTATTATTATACATGTATTTATGTACAAATATGTTTACCTGCTGCTTGTACAATTGTCATTGAAACACAAAATAGAATGGCTAAGACCAAAAAATAACAAGTTAGCTTCATAATTGTTTCTTTATGTCCAAGTTAAACTTGTCAGTATTTATATAGTATTGTTACCTAATTTGGAGTAATTTGCAAATTGTAAAGCAATAATTAAGTCTCTGTATAATGAGTAAGATATCTACTTAAAAACTATAAAATATTAATGAGCATATGTAATAATAATGGTTAACAAAATAATTATGAGGACACCATAATCTATAAAATATATACGATTCTACACTCGCACCCATCATAACATGTTACGTGTATAACCGTCCTTAGAATTATAGCTATAGAAAAATGCATAGAAAAAAAACCTAATTATATATTTCTAAAAAACTTTACCGAATGATTGCAATTTTGATTTTGTCCTCGCAATTGTCCTTATTGAACTGAAACTGACAAAATGAAAATGTAATTTTAAGTTATCAGTTTTTCATATTTCTCATGGAGGCGCAGATGCCTAAATGTGGATAGTGCGAGTGCTCTACGTAAATATGCACCGCGCTTGATTTAGTGGGAGGGTCTACCCACAGTTGGATTATAGCATCGGTACTGTTAACATCATGTTATGAACTTATTTAAAATAGAAATTTGTAAATTTCAGCCGAATTTAACTTAAAACGAAGATTTGCGTCTTGTTGAGTTGGACCGGTCTAGTGATATTTCTTTAATGACTAGCGCTTCGCTCAAGCGTAACGGGTCGTTTCGACAAGCGCAGTTACGGCAAATCTTAGATTTACTCTAAAATCAAAATTAATTTTAGATTTTAGATAAAATCTAATTAGTGATTTTAGTGCTCTATTCAAAAGATATCTTTAATATTGCCGATTGGTTGAAATTTAAACTATATTATACTACAGTAATTATAATGAAATTATGGAAAATTATTGAAAAAATTAATAACTCACAACTTCAAAATAACAAAATCTCAAAAATAAATTTTTCCGAGCCAAAATTAACGAGCCCAAAGTCGCACCGCTTACTCTTGCGGCGACCCGTGGCAAAAAGCTTTTTGTCATTCGCCCCCACCTCTCAAATTTACAATCCTATAACTCAAATTTACTAAAACAAAATTTTCTCTAAAATGCACAGGGTGAGTGCGAATCCCTTTGAAACACGACAATATGTATACCAGATGGTATCATATCGTACTCCCAGCACCTGATTGATGTCTTCCTCTCCTAGTTTAGATATAAGAACCTTAAAAAGTTTTTGGTAGTCCCTTACAGTGCTAGTTCTGTTCGATTGAATTTGAAAACCAAAAACGACCTCTCTACATCAACTGACGTCACTGTACAAAATTTAATACTTGACGCCATTTCTGAAGATATCTCTTAAGGCGTATACAGTAATTTGATTTCCAGTAGTTTGGTCACCGGTAAATTGATTCCGCTAATTTGAACCTTGGTAATTTCGGTAACTGTACGTAAAAGGTAGATCCATACGAAGACATGAATCTGTCACCAGGTTATTGTTAGTTTGTTATTAGTTCAGCAAAACTGTACGTAAAAGGTAGATCCACACAAAGCCTTGGATCTATCAGTAGGTTAGTGCTAGTTTATATTTCTATTTAACGAAACTGCATTTAAAAGGTAGAACCGCGCAGAGACAAAGTTAGTCTTTCAGTTAGTTCTTCTTATTTGTTTAGCGAAACTGTACGTAAAAGATAGATCCACGCACAGACATGGATCTGTCAGTACGTTAATGTTAGTTTATGTTATTTATTTAGCAAAACTGTACAATTACCGATAACCAATTTACCAGGAGATCATTATATGGTAATCCCCTGGTAATTATACCAAGTGATCAAATTACCGGAAGTCAAATTACCAGGGGATCAAATTGCCATGAGATCAAATAACCAAGGACCAAATTACCAGGAACCAAATCACTTAATGCCTTAAGGTATGGTTTGACCTATACCGTTGATTATGCATTAATGATCTTAATTGATTCAAGACTTGGGTTTTAGATATACAGAACAGTATTTAATTTATCACGGATCTTTTCCGATAGTGAATTAGAAGAATTACAATTGTTTCAGCATTTCTATTGATTTGACAGAGGCAAGTTTAAGGTTTTAAATTTCTCTATGGCGTCGGAAATGTTGCTGAATATGTAGTAATGAGACCTATATTCTGTCTGATGGAAGCGTCTTCAAATGCTTCTTCTTTTTCAAATGTCCTCTACGTTTCGGAGTTTGGCAATCATCATTGCTATTCTCACTTTTGAAACAGCTGTTTTGAATAGTTTGATAGATGTACATTTGTATCATTCTCTCAGATTTCGTAGCCAAGATGTCTGTTTGCGGTCAATACTTCTCTTTTCCTGGATTTTCTCTACATGATTACTTACAGTGTTGGTATTTCTGTTCTTTTATCACGTGGATCAGGTATCGAAGCTTACATCTTTTGATGGTAATTAGAATTTCCTGTTCAATTTACTGTCCAATTTACCAAGTACTTGTTTTATAGCCTCAAAATTCTCAGCATAAAAAAATGCGCCGGTTTCCAAATGGTCACTCGTTCAAGTAGGTACTAACCGCGCACGATATTAATTGAATTCCGTGATTGAACGAGAACGACTACGTTTAAAATATTCTTTATTAAATTATTTGTTTTACTATAATATTGTTAGACCGAGCAACTCTTACGAGAGTATCCCTTGGTCTTACATTTTAATTTTCGTACAAATTTAAGATTCCGTCGTGTGAAACTTATCTCCTGATTCCTTTAGTTTGCTGGCTGAGCATGACAATAATGCACTTTGTGTTCTTAATCTTTAATCTTTAATCTAGGATGTAAATTACACTTACACCCATTGTATAAGTTAGAGTAGATTTAATATATTTCTTTGGCAAAACTTGCCGTAAAAGAGATCCGTGCGAAAACATGGGTCTGCCTGTAAGATAGAGTACCGTTTCAGCATTTCTGGAGTTCACATGTAAGATTACTGACCGCATTTTTACTCAGAATGAAATTTATAGTTTCGTTTGTTTTCTCCCAAATTTGTAGAGGTTAAACCGACGCGTTTCACATGTTAAAACCCTGAGCAAAATCAAAATTGCAGTCATTCGGTACTGTTTTTAAGAATGGGGTAATAAAACGTAAAATCAAATTTCCCCCATTTCCCTACAATATTACCTAGCTCAAATTACCTAACCGCAACCCCGATGGCCATCAACCCGAACATACCGTATTGTCTAATACCAGGAGGCCTATGCTGTGTACCCAAGAAAATTACTACTATACTGTAGTGATCCGGTCCGTCAATGAGTCTCGTACAAAGCAGTAAAGCTGAAGGTAACTGGTGAATCAGGAAAGAAATCGAACTTAGACATAATAATATACTGTAATGATATTTTTTTGCAATGCGTGGCAAACTGCAAACAACCACCATCAATCTCTACGGCTTCCAAGTCGGAGAGCTAAGACTTCTCAAGGGCGGATTCAAATTGACCATTATTGTCTTCTGTTTTCAACATAAAACAGTCTGGGCGCCAATTTAACTGTAATTATCTCACAACTTCTTCAAAAAATAATTAAATAAAAATTCATATCCAAAAATTAAATATACCAAAATAAATTATTGTTTCGTAAATAAATTCAAATTCAATTCAATGTGAAACTTTACTGGGCTCGTACTTTTAATTTCAACGCGTATCCAAATCGCCTTCTTATCACCATCTGGCCACACGCTCGCACTTACAAATGCAATTTTAATTCTTCCAATTTTAAACCTTCCAATTTTAAATAATTCAGATCCAATTTTTAATTTCAATTGCTCTTTCCAAATTTTACCAAATCAATCAAAACCATAAAAACTACTACGGTTCAGTAGCAACGTATCAAAAATCATTCAAATCGATTCCAAATATCAAAATAATCATTCAAAAATTACGCAATAATGCATTCGCACCAAAATCATTTATTTAAATCAAAATTAAAAATTATTATTCACAAAAATATAACTCACAAATTCAAACTTATATCAAAAAAATCTCAATAATCGCCTCGAGCTAACATGACACAACATGCTCGGGCGGTCGCTATCGACGAAAGGCAAATATCATCGTCGGTTTGCCCCCACCTGTCTAATTCTCCAATCTTACAACTTAAAATTATTTAAAATAAATTTTCATCAAATGTACAGGGTAGGTGCGAATCCTCTTTTTCACCACAATACATTAAGATTGTTCATCTGGTTATGTTTGTTACATTTGTCGGTTTCGACATACTAGTAAATTTATTATGTACCTTGTAGGATTTTGTTTGTAATTGGTCACGTGGACCGTTAAATTATATACACAGGTAAATTTTATATAAATGTTCAAGATACATATTATAGCAAAGAGTATAATTTATAGTACAAGATATAAGACAGTCGGTATCGAAAACCACTTTTATCCCATAGACATATTAGCAAATTACCAACCTTAAACAAAGGATCGAGCTCTCGTTTGGCCTTTTACGTACATGTACGGCCTACGCGGTTCAAATTAGTTTAATCAAGTTTTAACATTGACATCATTTTTTCTCACAATGCTCATAGTTTCTGCTGCACTCTCTTATGGCCTTTTATGCACACCTCAGCTAAGGTTAGTTCATAATCAATTATGAAAACTTATCATTATAAATCATCATAATTATTAAATTCGAGTAAACGAGAATTCGTACCTTTCTTGTGCATAGTATGAATATGAAAACTAACATAGTTTTTCTTAATTCAACTAGGTTACTTTGCGACGAACAGAACACAGTTACAAATTTTTATAAGAAGGACATTTTACTAAGTTTTGAACACGGCTGTCTCACTTCGCGGTCGGCCTTCTAAGAGGAATCTCAAAAATGGCGCTGCTTGTGATCACCCTCTCTTCTCCTAGTTTTCGGGAAGCTTTGTACTTCAGTGACGTCTATCTACATCCTTTTCTTGGCACGGGATTCAAAATTACTACATTGGGCAGTAGTTTCAAATTGTACAAAAAGCGCTAGATACAAAAAAATTGCATTTATATCATTACAAAAAATTTATAATTTTGTTGCTCGGTTTTCATTCAGCCATAATTCTCTAGGCGGCTCTGCACGTAACGTGTTACTTTAAGTGTTTGTGTAGAGTCGTATACATTTTGTAGATTATAGTATTTTTAATTATTTCGTTACCTAAACTCATTAATATTTTATCGACCTTTACTCATTATATCTCATAGGCTTAATTATTGATTTACAATATGTAAATTACTGTAATTTATGTAACAAAACTATATAAATACTGGCAAGTTTAGTTTGGAAATATAGTAGCAATCATGAAGTTAACTTGTTATTTTTTGGTCTTAGCCATTTTATTCTGCGTTTCAATGCTAACTGTACAATCAGGTAAACATATTTGAACTTACTATGCAAATAATATGTATAATACTCAAATGCAAAAGATTTTTTTTGTGTTTATTATTTGTATTTTACTCTAGAGGTAGAAGTGTGCCGAAGCGAATATCCTACTCATAGAAAGTTACCTCTTACATATTGTACTAAAAATTGTACAGAGTTTCCGATAGATGATGGAGTTTGTTCCACTGGGAAAACTTGTTGTTCTCGGATATAATTTAAAGTTAAACACTTAATTATATATTGTAAAATAAATAATTTACAATAAAATTTCCATTATGTGATTGTGTTTATATTTTATACTAATTTTAAAACGAATACTTGAGTGAATGATGAGTAAAACCAAGTAAAGGTAATTCAAAAAGTTATAAGTTTGCCAAGTTCAAACCTAGGTTCTCGGCGCATTTTTTTGGGTGCTGACCTTTTATTGAAAAAGTTCATGAACAAATTGGACGCTAAATACAAAATGCAAAATCCAAAGCATAATGAAACTGAAAAATTTTCCCCGGGTTTGTAGGTTCTGATTTTAGCCCGATACAACATGAAATAATATCTTTATTTAAATAATTAATAAAAAAAATTAAACGTTGTTAAATCTGATTGTTTTCTTTATAAATATTGAAAACTGAAACTGATATTGAAACGAGAAATGCCATATTGATAGGATTCGTGGTGTTCATGGCAACTGGCTAAAACTGCAAATACTTTGGCTGAGTACACACATAAGCCAGATCTTCCAATTGAAGTCTATAAACCTATCAAACGACTATACGAAGAACTGGCCAGTGAAAATCTTCTAACTCCATATATGGGCGATTGGTTACACACAAAACAGTAACAAAAGCTTCAACTCGACTATGTGGACATTAGCCCCGAAATTCATTTCAAGTGGTAAAACAGTCTTGGATGTAGCGGTTTGTGTACAATGACGGATTTTCTTCAATTTTGCACATAATGGAGGCAATGGACTTTGAAATCGATTCAAACATCTACGAAATGTGCCTGGAGATCGAAAAATAGCGCATAAAGCTTGCAGAGAGATCGCTGTCTGAAGTGGTACAAAGGCAAGGATTTCTTCAAGATCAAGCAGAAAAGAACTGCAAGAGCAGGACGATAATCAGAAAGGCTAATTGTATGGTGCAGGCGTCGCAAATTAGGTATTGCAAAATTATTCATGATTTTCTATTCAAAACTTCATTCATTTTTCTGGTTAACAGGATTTTCTTTTTATTGTATAGTTTATTAGTTATTAACAATTTTCTGACGATTTTTTTGGGCACATTTTTTACTTTTCAGTTTAGAAGTGCGCTATTTAACCAAAAATTAATATATCCAAAAAATTCTACGTACTTCTATAGCTTGTTACGATTAGCGACATTTACATTAAATTCTGTTTGTCATTACTTATTGACCGTGCCTCGTAACTGTAGGAATGCGGCTGCTTGTTCTTAGGCGTTTCATGTTTATCCCTGTCGGTTTCTGCTGGGGTATGTTTGAGCGGGAAAGCCACGGCGCAAGCTCTGTATTTAGTTGAATCGGCGCGGTTACCGACGGACGTTTTAGAGGGACTTGACTTCAAGTAGCGTTTACGTTAACATCGCAGAGCAATTTGCTCAAGTAGATTTTATTATCTTATGTTTTGTTCAAATTTTACCTGTTCAAGCAACTGCTATGTGTTTTACCGTTAATTGTGATTATGGAAATATTCTGGTTCGAATAGCTTAACGATTTACTTGTTTAATTAATTATCTTATAATTAATTAATTATAAATTAATTATCGATTATCGTTTCGCGCTATTTTGATACCGCCATTTTTGCCTTCTGCATGGCTTACGTTGGGTTTCCGTTGTGGAAATATTAGTACTGGATGTTCAGTCAATTCAATTATGGTTTATCGAGGCGTTTGGTTTCGCTATTAAACCGTCACAATTTATCCTAGAGCCGAAAGTTCAAGAATGCAGCCCAGAAGGCAGCCAGTTATGATTAACAAGCGTTGACAACAATAAGGTCTCTAAATTCATGTTATGTTCAGTGATATCTTTATCTCAACAAATTATCGTCACTGAGAACAACCCAGCCATCTTTTGTTTTACCGATCGTAACGCTTCAAGTATTTTATGTGGTGTTAGTAACTCAACACATGGTTATGTTAAGCAAACGTCACGTTTATCTTTTGTGTTAACTTATAGTAATTTGAATAATCACACTAAAGTTAATGTAATCATCTTCTTATTCTTTGTTAAGTAAAGTAAATTACAGATGAGATGTAAAACGCAAGCGTAAGATATGTGTTGAGACGTCAAGTCAGTGTGACAAGCGACGCGTTCATGAGTACACCAGTTATTTAATTGCGCTCTGTGATACTATTTTTATTTTAATTAAACTGTTCAAAACAACGGCTTTTTTTATTATAAACCAACATTCTTATGATAGCTTTCATGTTTTATCTTTTGTGTCAAATTATAGTAATCTGAATATTTGCACGAAAGTTATTGTAACTAAAGTTGATGTAATAATTTTATTATCGTTACGAATACCTGTCTCGTATTTAAAGTATGTCGAGTTAAGAATAATATCTCAAATTTGTCTTAGTATCTTCAATTACTGATTTATGTTTACCTCTGTACCTGTACCTGTAATATCTGTACCTCTATCTTATATGTGTATTATTTGTGTGCCTAATTGTCAATTAAATATTTATATGTGTAGTTGTGTTTGGTCTTACAAAACCCCCCTAAGTGTTCTTCGAGTGAGCGACGTTATCTTGAGTCTGGCATTAGCGCCGACATTAAATTAATTTACCTACGTGGGGCGGCGTAACAAGCTGTTATTTAATAATTAGATGATTGAATTGTCAACTGCCCTGGAAAGCTGTGTTTTTGGTTGAGTTAAAATATAAGACGGAGAGGGAAAGTTACTTCGTATCAATAGAAGAAAACTTTGATTTTGATTTCAATGGAAAAATTTGCTCTCAATTAAGATGAAATTGTTGTATCTGATATAAGAAGAGATTTGTTACAGTTTACACAGAAAACAAAACAAATCTTCAAAAACATCATAATTTGGTTAAATTTAAAAGTTTTGTGCGAATATCGGTGGTGATAAAAGTTTAGAAACTCGCGCACTGAATTATCAAGTAATTGAAAAGGAGGAGAAATAAAGTTGGTAAAACGAGGACTTGCAAATCTGCCGTTGAGCAGGCAAAACTGGCAATTTTTACGAAAGCGAGTACGACTGCCTAACTGAAAAGTTAGTATTTTAGCATAGCATTGTGAAGTGCTAATTTCTGCGATATTGCAGTAAGAAGTCGTTTTTCTACGTAAACGGTAATGTGATTCCCAGTAATTTGGTTGCCGGTAATCTGATTCCCTAGTAATTTTACCCCCGGTAATTTCATCTCCGGTAGTAAATTAGTGTCAGTAGATTAGTGTTAGTTTATGTTATTTATTTAACAAAACTGCACGTAAAGGTAGATTCACGCCAAGACATGAATCTATCAGTAGGTTAGCGTTAGTTTATATTATTTATTTAGCGAAACTGCATTTGAAAGGTAGAACCGCACAAAGATGTATGGATCTGTCGATAGGTTAGTGTTAGTTTATGTTATTTGTTTAGCAAAACTGTATTATTTTTTTTTATTTGACTCTACAAACTCCACAACATAAAGACAATCTGTCTTTACAGTGACAATAAGTACTTAATATAACAAACTTTAAGACATGTGGAGTGACTTCCCAGTGGTCGTCCTCTTTTAAAGCTATCAGTACAATAACGATCAAGTTACTTTACCTACATGTGAAAATTGATACATTAAAAAAATAAGAATTTGAAAATCATTGAATTTAACTTAATCCAATACAATAAATTACTACCAGATTAAATCTGAAAAGAAGCGTGTACGCTTGGGGCTGTACCCCGTTCAATGAGACCGCCGGGCAATCTTCTATCTTCATCGTGAATGTAACGTGAATAGACTTGTTTCGTTAGGTTTAATTCTACAAGTTATTAGCCATTGTTGGATTTTATCGAAATTTGCTTTCAGTTCTTTTGAAGCCGTTACAGGGTTAGAATGAGATGCCAAAACAACCGTATCATACGCAAAAGTTGCGGTTGTGGTTAATTTCGTCGCAGGCAAGTCTGCAGTACTTATACAGTAGATATAATAGTGTTGGCCTCAGCACGCTTCCTTGCGGTACGCCTGATGATATTAGTCAAAGGTCGGTGTACTCGTTTTGATGTTTAACCAGAAAATATTTTTCAGGCAGGTCCGATTTTAGTAATTCGTATATATCATTATGAAAGGTGTTTTCTCAGCTTATAGCATAATTCAGTGTGCCAAACCTTGTCAAAAGCCTGAGTTATATCTTAGAAAGCAGCAGAGCAATACCATAGTAAAACCTGTATTTAAAAGATAGAACCGCGCGAAAACGTAGATCTGTCAGTTGGTTCTTGTTATTTGTTTAACGAAACTGTACGTAAAAGATAGAGCCACGCGAAGACATGGATCTATCAGTAGGTTAGTGTTAGTTTATGTTATTTATTTATTTCATCAAACGACTTGAAGTCAATTACATGATGAGTACATATACACGAACGTATTGGATGAATTGAATTTTGTACGAAGATTCGACGAATTTACTTCATGGGAAACACCATTCAAGCAGACGACTACTACAGCAATATCAAAGTTTTTAACCCAAAGCACCCGAAGGTATTACCAAAAACTGTAAATTCTTTTTGTGTACACGTAATATAACGAACATTGACGTAAATTAGCGAGTTGAAATTTTATGTTATTGTAGATAAATTTTTGAAGTTATACTTTTACACCTATTCATTTGCAAAAGTGAAAACATATTTTGCAGTAGATATTTATTTTTGATTCAGTAAAAAAAGCGCGCTAATGAAAACTGAATAAACAAATTTACACCACAACTTCATCTCGATAATTATGAGAAATAATTCAGATTCAACAATCATTTTTTTTTTGTTTTAAACATTTGAATGATAAAATTTATTTTAGTTTTGTGTTAGTTTTCTTATGTTGCATTAAAGTTGAAAGCAAACAGTTAACTTCGTTTTTTTTAACTTACGACCATGATAAGTTTTCTTTACCCCCCCCCCCCCCAATAACAGTGCGACGCCGAAGCAAACAAAGGGAGGTAATTTCCCAAGTCACTATAATATAATTAAAAAAAATTTATTAGTTTATCATAATTTAAAAATTATAGGAATTGTTTGTCCGGCCGTATACCCTGCAAAAACGGAGACACCATCGCAAAAATGCTGCACAGCCGCCAATTTAAAATTAACTGCTTCATAAAAATTATTGTATACAGTCACTAATATGTATGATAAATACCCGTTTTGTAATCTCAATTTATTTTGTAGTTTTTCTGAAAAACAATTCTCAAAAAGCATATTTTCTCGGGCTTTTGAGTGCCTAGCTTATTAACGTTATCGACTTATTAAGGCGATATCAAAATATGATATGAAAAGATATTAAAATATTATTATCTTATCCTAATACACAATATTATTATGTATCTGTTCCGTAACGCACCTCTGATTGGACGGTTTTGAAAAATTTACCATAACGAACCTCTGATTGATCCCCATCTATTCCTTAGTAGTCAAACTATTAAGTGAAAAATGTGCACTCACACGGACAAATGGCGCTGCAATACAATACTAAAATTTAACATTTCAAACATTAGTATGACATTAGTTAACATTAACTTCAACCGCCGCCCACATCAGATGAAGGAGATATACGGATCACCGTGTCATCATCTATTAACTCCATTAATTCCAGAAGTACATACATTTACATCGACGGATAACTACTCAACGCATATAATATAGGTATAACACACATTTTATATTATTGCTTATATTCAACAATCGAGTCGCTCCAGACGACTTTAGAGTCGAACAATTATGGTTTTCAGCTATACTACCGATATTCCCCCTGTGAGGCCGAAGGCCGAACAATTATATCCGACACAGTCTAGATGGCTAAAGGCGGCCGAAGAACGCCTGTGCCAGCTAGTTTGTTTATAAACAAGAAAACTATAAACGTCAAACTATCACTTGAATTAAATATGTCGAGTTCTGATTCTGATCTAGAATTTGTGTAAGAAATTTTTCAAGTAATGTCACGTGAGCGAGTTATGAAGAACAGGCGAAATCCTTTTGAGTTTCCAGACGACTACAAATTTAAAATAAGATATCGGTTTGACAAAAATACTGTTCGTGATTTGATTCTTATAATTTAGTCCACAATTATTAGAAAAACAAGCAAAACGAATCAAGCAATTTCACGTATGTGAAATACGATTGTCTAGTGATTTCTAGTTTAATAAGTTCATTTATGTCAACCTGAATTTACACACAATGTTGTAGTGTATTCGGATTTTTGTTAAAAATTGTTCAGCTTGAAAATTTTTTTACAACGCTGTTTGAATATGACATCATCAATGCTGAGCCATATCTGAATTACCTTTACTTAGTTCTATTCATTATACATTCAAGAATTGATTTAAAATTAGTTAAATAATAAACAAAATAATATATTGAAAATTTTATTGTAAAGTATTTAACTTTCTAGTATTTAACTTTCAAGTATTTAACAACAATACTTTGAACAACAAACTTGTCCAGATGGACAAACTGCATCCCAAATCTCATACTCTTTGCAATCATTAGTACAATATGTAACACGTAATGTCCTACCACCAGGGCTTTTGCACTCTGCTAAAATATAATTTTTACATTAGTTATAATTATTATTAATGAGTAAAATACAAATAATATATCCAAAAAATCTCTTGTATTTGCGTATGATACATATTTATGTGCAAATATGTTTACCTGCTTGTACAGTTGGCATTGAAACGCAGAATAAAATGGCTAAAACCAAAAAATAACAAGTTAACTTCATGATTGCTAGGTACTCTATTTCCAAGTTAAACTTGTCGGTATTTATATAGTTTTCCTACATAAATTGGAATAATTCACAAATTGTAAACCAATAATTAAGTCTCTTTATAATGAGTATAGGTAATAACTATGATTAAAAAAATAATTAAGGATACTATAAACTACAAAATATATACATATCAATCTACACACACAACCCACAAGATATAATACGTCCAGAGCCGTCCTTAGAATCTTCTTAGAAAGCTGTCTAAATTGTTGTTTAATTTTGTTGTTTTAATACCCTATTCTACCTATACCTACAGAGATGCAAACGGAACTCTTAGGTATACTTTACTGCGCAGAAATAGTTCAAGAAATGAATAACCAAGACAAAAAGATTAAGGTACTTACGGACAGCAGGACTGCGCTTGTGGCACTTAACCTATATAAGATCATCTCAGGCTTCGTGCTTCAATGCATTCGAGCTCTGGATGCAATATCTACACACAACGTCTTAACTCTTAGTTAGGTGAAAGGACATGAAAGAAATGAGAGCAACGAAAGAGCTAATGAATTGGAGACTGGGCTCGGGTAACCCACCATGTAGTCCTGAGTCTTTTGTTGCGCTGATTATTACAACTTTAAATGCAATTTATTATAAAAAAAAATTTAAGTCTGCATGCAAAATATTATCTGCGAATGTCCCGGGGCACTCTACGAGCCATCGCTGTTTTTCTGACGGGACACTGCAATCTAAATAAACACCTACACATAATAGGACTGGTTAAAATCCAGATTTGCCGTGGGTGCAATGAAGCAGATGGAGCATGTGCTTTGCAACTGCCCATTGCTTGCGCCCAAGAGACGATCCATGTTAGAGAACTTCTGGTCTTACATGGTAAGTATTAGTAGAACATTTTTCTCTAAAATACTTGAGTTTATTTTGAGTTTAGAATGGCTTAAGAAATAGGAGGGACGATGGGCGGTTGCTGTAACAGAAGGTAGCATAATGGACCTGATAGGCAGATCTTGGTTTGCTCTCCGCAAACAATCCAGAATCAAGAATGTTCGATTTGAAATTGCAGTCATTCAGTAAGGCATTTTAGAAATACTTTATAGAAATCTTGTTGGTCGTTTTTCATTCAGTCATGATCCTAAGGACGGTTCTACACGTAACATGTCTCGTTGAGTACCTGTGAAGAATCGCATATATTTTGTAGATTATGGTATCCTTAATTATTTAGTTAACCACCATTATTACCTATACTCATTAATATTTTATCGTTTTTAAACTTAATTATTGCTTTACAATTTGCTAATTACTCCAATTTATGTAACAAAACTACTACCTAAATACTGTCAGTAAGTAGTAAAAAAGTAGGAATCGTAAAGTTAACTTGTTATTTTTTAGTCTTACACTGATGCATTTAATGCATCAACTATTAAAGATGATACTGCGGTTGATGATGAATGTGCTAACAGAGCTGCTTGTGCTAGAACTTCTTTTACTTCTTCAAATGCCTTTTGCTTTCGATTGGGTTGTTGTCAGATTTCTTACTCTTTAAATACTTATTTAATAAACTTTGAATTGTTAAAGTAATTAACATAAAGATTATAAATCTATCAATAATCTAGTATAAATCTTCAATGCCGTATTCTTGTAGCCATTAAAAGAACTGTTGCAAATGTGTCAGATACTCTACGTGAGTTTCAAAAGTGTTTAATAGATTATTATCAATGTATGCGAAACAAAAATACGGCATTCTTATAAATTCCGAAAGTTCAACCGGAATTGTTACATCAAGTTTTGTGCGTATCATCTTCGTGCACTGGTATCTGTTAGAAAGCTTTTACCAACTTGATTGTGAAAAATATTGTTATTGTGCCGGAATAGGGTAACAATCACCCACTGTCTTGGCAATTACTGCACGGTAATCGCTACATGTAACGTTGAGCACAAATTGCTTTTTAATAGTCTGATTATACCTTGTTTATCATGAGCTCAAATTTATGTGTAGTGATTTTTAAATGTTTGGTGGTCAATCTTCTAGAACAGCATTTCACGGATTATACTGGTGTAGTTTCAATTCTGTGCACTGTTTTTGGGTTCTAGCTTTTCGACTGTGCTTGTTGCATTTGGTTGTATAATTGAAATTTATTTTTTTATTAATCTGTGATAACTGTTTGTTTGATCATAAAATACTTACAGTAAACTGTTTACTCGCATTAAATTGCTCGTCTGCTTCTACTTGTGTTGTGCTATCGATTAATTGCGGATAATTACCAGTAAATTGAAATGGTTTAGAATATCCGATCCAATAATCACTTTGTTAACTTCAGCAACTAGAAATGTCCATGTTACTTATCTAGAGAGTCCCAGGTTGATGTTTAGTGCATTTTTTAGTATAGCTTCCAAATTTTACTGTGACTTCTTGACTTGCTGCGGTACCTATTTTTAAAGGATGAGTTTGCGTGAGTTTGCCGTGCTTCTTATTTTCATTTTTAACTTATCAATTTCATCTTCTTTATTTTCATTAGCACTGGTTGCTCATGTGTATTTTCTTTGATTTTGGCAGCAATTCTTGTTATAATCGTCTAACTTTTTATCTTCAAATGTAATATTTTTAATATTTTCAGGAAGTCAATTGGTCCATAATGTAGGTATGTAATTCTTTGAGTGTTATACACTATGCAGTGCGTTGACGATCAATTTGGTAGATTGCTTATGTAATTAATAATGGAATTGTTTCTCGTTGTCTTCTCCATAGCCCACAAATCGTTATTGGAATTTCACAACAGTTTAGTGTAGTCGGCCCTACCAAGCATCAAACCGTGGTTTTCCGCGTCACGTCAATTTACGTAATAATTTGTTATTTATACTATTTCATGCAAGACTCTTAAGATGTCTTAGAAACTGTAATGTGATGTCATCGCCGATTTTTTCATGTAACAATTGCTTTAATTTTGTTTTTTGTTTATCAATTTGGTCTTTAAGAATTGTATTTTTCTCCTTGGGTGGATCCAGATTAATATCCGCTACTTAAGAAGCATCTTCAGCTAAATTGCCTGCTATGTGAAAGAATTTAATTTCGTCGTTTGTAATCCCAGAGATATATAAATTCTGTTTCCATTATTATTTGCATATATTGTGAATACATGCATTAGAAAAACTTTGAAAAGATCGAACGACGGTTTTACCATTGGAGGCAGAAAGACAAGCAATGTATGATATGCTGACGACACAGCCTTTTTGCCAACTCAGCAGTGTCAGAATTGACACTGCTTATGAAGCGACTAGAAGGCGAAAGCTGCAGTTGCGGCTTAGTTATATAAAATAATGACAAGGCCAAAATAATGATTGTGTACAGAGCCAATAATAAAAACCCACAGGTATTCTAGATCTCGTGCTACTCCGTTGTCAACAATACGTATACTTGGGTACACTCATTACAAACAAGAGTTAAAGTACTCAAAAAATCAAAAGCGTTATAAAATATAGGAAGAAATACTGTTAGAAGTCTGTAAGGAATATGGAAAGATAAAACAATCACCATTAACACAAGAAAAATATTGATTGATTGGGTCTTGAGTGCTATGATCTTCGTTCTTCTTTGCATGCTTACCAGAGAGCTCACGTATTGTCGCCCTTAATTGTCGGCATCCAGTTACATTTGGCCATCTTTCTGCATACAGTCTTAGAGTTTCTTCTAGTTTCTAGAGTTTCTTCTAGTTTCTAGAGTTTCTTCTAAGGTTTCTAATGATCAGCGCAACAAAAAGTTCATGATCACATGGTGAGTTACCCCAGCCTAGTCTCGTCAATTTATCAGCTCTTTTGTTGCCCTTATTTTTAAGGTGCCCTTTCACTCAATTAAGCGTTAAGACGTTGTATGTAGATGATACTGCGTTCAGCACCCGAGATGATCTTATATCGGTTAAGTGCTGCAAGAGCAGCTCTGCTATTCATGAGTATCTTAATTTTTTGCCCTGGATATTCATTTCCTGGACTATTTCTGCGCAGTGAAGTACACCCATAAGTTCCGTTTGGAGAACAGAGACATACCTTCCCAGCGATAGCTTAATATCAAGCTTCAGTTTAGAAGAGAAAATCCCCACACCTAATCCTGCATTAGTTTTGGAACCATCCGTGTATAGACATATGTCAGACTCATCGGTTCTTGTCGTATTCAGCAGAATTTTAAATTCTCTGTCAAATACATATTTAGAAGGTATCCTGTCGGCACCAAAAAGCAAAAGAGGCAGCTTTTTCAAGCAATCCTCCAGAATCTCCATATGCTCATCGGTCCTCTTCCTATTAGTCCAAAGGCTTCCTGCCTACGTTTTAAGAGCAGCCCTCACCGCTTGTTTTTCTAGATGGAAATTCAGCGGAGAAGAGGGGGGCCCACTCCAAGGCTTGAGTGGGTGTTGTTTGCATCACTCCCGTTATGGTCAAGCAGACAGCTCTCTGCATCCCATAAAGAGAAGACGCTTCCTTTGCCAGTTTAGTTTTGGGCCACCAAACTAGTACACCATAGCATGGCATAGGTCTTATCACGGCAGTCATTAAGCAATCCTTGGGGAAAACCCCAGGATTTTCCCAACGCCCTGCGACACTGTCAGAAAACCATATCCGCTTTTGTGATTTTAAAACTAACATGTTTGTCCCGTACAAGATCGTAGAAATATCGACGCACTTGAAATGTGGTACTAAAGAAGAATGTTGAGCATATCATGGATCGAGAGAAGAAGCAATGTGTTCATCGTTAAACAGATTGATACCTAAGTCTCAAATGTTGTTTCCATAGTTGTGTATCAACGCGTGCTTAAATACTTTAGACACATAAGCAAGAACGTGAAGACGGATTGGAGAAATTGATAATCCAAGATAAAGTGGAAGGTACTAGATCAATGGGGTCGTTCTCTGAAGTGTTGGTAGGATCATGTGAAAGAGATCATCAATAGATCTTTACGACATTTTTCAAGAGTGGCCGGTAACAGAGAGAAATGACGCAATGTAGTGTGAAGAGTCGGGAGTAGACAAAACAGATAAAAGTAGTGAAGCTGAGATCACGACTTTTCTGTCAAGAGGATATCGAAGAAGAATTCCAGCCAACTGGAACTGTATTATCAGTTGTCGAAATCATTATTATTATTATTGTAACGGCCTTTGGTACTGACCCCACTGCACCGAAGCTTAAGCTTATTGTGCACCCCTTCACAGAGTGTTGATACTTGCAGGAAGGACGAGCTGAGATATTCCGTGGATTCGCCATTCGAACACGGAACTCCCGCTCGTTACTCAACCAGCGATCGTATCAAACCACTACCGTGGACTTTGGTGGACAATATTGGACTTATTTAGATCACAGCAGTGTGGCGTGAACATGATCGAGTAGCGAACCGCGGTTTACCGCGTCCTAGCATGATGATTTAAGCATTGTGCAACACTGCTGGTAAGAGTGTCGAAATCATACTGTGGGCTGTTTTTTTTTCAGAATGGTGAAATTCTTCTTTCTTCTATTCTTCTTCTTCTTTCGTTAGATCTGCGACCTATGTTTTCACTAAGAGCAACCTCGCAACCTCAATGATGTGAGCATACGGCGAAATGGCGGATGGCGAAACTGTTTTATTTTACAAACTTAAAATAATATCTAACAAATTCGGTATGTATTTAAATTCTTCATACCTAATTATTTCATCAAAAATTATTAAAGAAGCTTGTCTGATACTTGAACGTGCATGGAACCATTAATACTTCAATAAACGTCAAAAGTTAGAGGTTAGTTTTCCAAAATGCGTAGTCTTGTATTTTATCAGCGCTTTTAGAATAACTAGAAAAATTTTAATTTTATGACTTTCAAAATTATATCTCAATAACCTCTTTCGTAATTGTTCGATCTGTGACCTCTATCTATTTTGGTATGTTTTTCCAAATAAATTAAGTCGGTAGCATTAATAATTAATACATACAATGCATTATTTCAGATTTACGCTGGTTTTCTTTTTATTTTTATCTTACAATTTCATTTTAATGTGTCAATGCCAGAAGGACGACATAGTGACTATGGATATAGCTACTCCGATAAACGCATCGCTTAGTGCATTTTATAAAAGGTTAGAATCTACCTATCTGTTGGTTACTTAATCATCACCATTTGAACTCTTTTTAGGAGCTTTGCTTATCAAACTGTTAAAGAACGTCTGCCACGTATTCTTACTCAAACTTTAGATATTCTTGTGAGAAACAAGGATGATATCGGTAAAACTTATGGAGCGGTAAGTCAAATTGTAGACATAATTTTCCACGAAGTTCAATAAATTGATAGTGTGAAAAATTATAACATTTGTAACGCATTTATGCTGTTCCGTTGTTTATCAATTACATATTTTAAAATTTTCTTTTATATTTAGGATTCAAAAGAAGAACTTAAAAGCGTGATCGGTGATATATCAAAGCTCAAATATGAAATCCAAACCAATAAACCTCTGCGGAACATAACTTCAAATGCGCCCGATGTCAAATTCTACAACGACTACCTGGCGCAGAAAGATAACCCATCTTATTTTACGGCTATTTGGTTGCATACAGAGTGTTACATGTACAGAAGAATACGTGAAATTTTTGAATTAACGTAAGTTTACATTTGTTTTGATAATTAATTTTGAAATAATTTTTTGTAGGGAGCACTTGAAGCCTTACGATCCTTTTCGATATCAAAAAGAAGAATCGTATTTAGTTGCTTTTGAATCCATTAAAAATTTAACTGGTACTTTATTGCCCATACTGACTGATACTAACGAGGACGAAATCAAAGAAAATTTTGTTAAATTATTAAAGGTGAGTGTGATTTACCTGATAGACATAGCATTAACTATTGGATTTTTTTTATTTCCAGTTGAACCTTTGGGGAAACAAATGTGACTTATCATTTTCTGCAGGTGAAATTGAACAAACACAGAATCCATTTGAATTATTGGACAAATTAGAACCCAACATTTTAAGCGACGAATCTGACCAAATTTGGAATGCAATTTCCAATTCGAGTTCAAATTCTAATACAGTAGGTTAGTTATCTCACTTTCTACGTTGATTACAAAATTAATCGTGAAACTTTTAGACATAATATTCGATAATGCAGGGTACGAATTATTTACGGACCTATGTTTGGCAGATTTTATTATTACCAAGGGTTTGGCCGAAAATATTAGAATGTACGTTAAATCAATACCTTGGTTTGTGTCTGATGTTATGACCCACGACTTTCATTGGACACTGAAACAACTGAAAAACAGTGAAAACGATGACTTGAGAACTCTAGGGTTAAGATGGGAAACTTATGTGCACGATAAAGTTTGGACGATAGTTGAACATGATTTCTTTACTTTGCCTATGGATTATAGTCATATGCAAAGCCTTAGTCCCGAATTATACGAACAACTTTCGCAACCTAAATTGTTGATTTTTAAAGGCGACTTGAACTATCGTAAACTGTTCGGAGAAAGAAATTGGGATCCCACTGTACCTACCATTGAAGCACTGAATGGATTTCAGCCTTCAAATTTGTGCACATTGCGCACTATCAAAAGCGACATAGCTTGTGGTTTAAAATTGGATGTAGTAACGGAAGTGCGTGAAAAAGATCCCACTTGGATGGTGACTGGAGATTATGGAGTCATGCAATACATAGAAAAAAGCTAAATTGATTTTACTACCATCATAAATTGAATTCTATTTCTGGTGTTATTTATTTTAAAATAAATTTTTCAACGTTTTATTGTTCAATAAATTTTTGGGATATCGGCTCAGATTTAGTATTTTATTGCATTCCGACGGAAGAATGGAAAGTACATTTTGACGGTGTTTTATAAACTCATCGCTCATCATTTTAACATACTTTATTGAGATTACAAGCTGTTGTAAAATATTTTAAATACAAATTAGTGCAAAGCAATTTTAGATAAATATTTGAAGATTGATAACAATAAACCAGCAGCGATCAACACTTAAATGGAATTTTATAATTTATTCAACTTTTTCATAAGGCGCTTTAAGGTTTTCTGGGATCTTTCGTCGATGGTTTTCTCTGCAGTTTGGATTTGTTTTGGCTGGTTGGTGTTTTTGACGGTGGAGAAGGTTGTGTTGCCGGTTTAAGTTTTGGATCTTTTTGATATTGTTGAGCATCGGATGCGCTCTGATTCTTGAGATCAGATGCACTCTGATTTTTGGGATCTGAAGCGTTTTGAACTTTGGGATCAGATGCGCTCTGAGGCTTACGATCAGACACGTTTGGAGGTTTGGGATCGGGCGCGCTTTGATACTTGGGATCAGTCGCATATTGTCGATTGGAATCATTACCATATTGTTGATTAGGATCAGTGGCATATTGTTGATTGGGATCAGTTGTGTATTGATTTGGATCTGTGGCATATTGTTGATTAGGATCAGTTAAATATTGTGAATTAGGATCGCCAGCGTATTGTTGATTAGGATCATCCAGATACTTTTGATTGGGGTCAGGTACACCATATTGTTGATTGGGATCAGTGGTATATTGCTGACTAGGATCATCCAAATATTTTTGATTAGGGTCAGTTGAATATTGCTGATTAGGGTCGGTCAAATATTGTTGATTGGGATCAGTTGCATATTGTTGATTTGGATCAGTTGAATATTCTTGGTTAGGATCGTTCAAATATTGTTGATTAGGATCTTCGGAATATTGATTAGGATCTGTAGAATAAGGTTGATTTGGATCGGTTGAATATTGTTGATTTGGATCGGTTGAATATTGTTGATTTGGGTCGGTTGAATATTGTTGATTTGGATCTGTCGCATATTGTTGATTGGGATCTGTTGAATATTGTTGATTTGGGTCTGTCGCATATTGTTGATTCGGGTCTGTCACATATTGTTGATTCGGGTCTGTTGCATATTGTTGATTCGGGTCTGTTGCATATTGTTGATTCGGGTCTGTTGCATATTGTTGATTTGGGTCTGTCGCATATTGTTGATTCGGATCTGTCGCATATTGTTGATTCGGGTCGGTGGCATATTGTTGATTCGGATTTGTCAAATATTGTTGATTTGGATCCGTCGAATATTGTTGATTAGACTCAGTTGAATATTGTTGATTTGGCAAATATTGTGTATTTGGCGCAATTGGCGGTTTTCCTTTGATCACTTTATTTTGTCCATTGGATGGTTTTCGACGTGGTGGGCTGTTGGGTTTTATTGATGCGTTACTACTTGTTCTGCTCATAGGTCTGTCGAATGAATTTCTAGATTGTCCTGCTGCCAGTTTAGGTGTTGATGCAGGGGTATGCTGTGCTGTCCATTGAGTGCTTGGTTTATTATATTCTTCATCTAAAATTATTAAACAGATTTAAGATTGCCTTATTCTACAAGCGAAACATAAAAAATTTTAGCCAAGCTTCCGAGTTTAGACACCGACTACATTTTAAAATTAATGAGGCAATGTGATTAATTTACTCAATGGTGCAACGGTTTTTCTAGTTGCTTAGCGCGAGTTAAGCAATCCTAAACATTTCGGCACCGATTTATCAATGCGCAGCAGAGTCGCGGTCATTACATTGTTAAATCGGGCCTTATTCTACTAAAAGTACCTTTATATTGAGTCGGCAGTTTATTATTACTTTGTGTGAGATTAACTCTGCTACTTAAATAATCTAAGTTAACTTGTAGTTCCCGTATTTCCTCCCTATAACAAATTAACCACATTAAAGCTATTTTTAATAAATTTAATTACCTGGACGTAATCGTCCCTTCCATCTGAGCACGACTGTTTTAATAATGTCCACACTTGTTGCAATTTAGTCATCAATTCTTTATTTTTCATGCGCAAATCATTTTTGTTTTCTCTAAAAAATTGGTAGTTTCTCCAATATTAAAATATTATCTCACATGGACGATAAAAATCGGTTAAGTAAATTTTGTTTCGATGTGATGATGAATTTTTTTTTTTCGCCGGAGAGCCGATAATTTTGCTGCTATGGTAAGCCACTTCTATTATTTAACCGTTTTTATCAATATTTCAAACAATGACCATAATGGAATAACCAAACCAAATTAGTACCCAGAATAAAGTTCCTATTTGTTGTGTAACGGTAAACTAACCTTATTGGGCTTGGGAACAACTTTGACGCTTATGTCAACTTTAATGGGTTCCTTGCGTTTGGTCGGTCGGACTGATTGCAAATCTGACTCGCTTATGTTGTTTATTAGCTCCGCTCCTACCAAACACAAGTTTCATTAGTTTACACTTACACAACACTTAATCAGTTTTGCGTTTTGAACACTACGCCATTACAATTCAAAAATCATCAGTCTAAATTAAACTGGAACGGGAAAAAATTTAAACGAGAATAGAAAAATTTCCCTAAATTTTTTCCCTTTGAACTGATAAAATTGAACGGTTACGGCAAAGCAGCAAATTTGGATGTCAGTTACTTTTGCCACGATATTACTAAGAACCAAAATAAATTTTCTTACTTGTGCCGATTGCTGGCATCCTCAAGTTTCACAGTAAGTTCATGACATTCTCCTGTGAGTTTGTCCATGAGTTGATTCTGCGAGTTGATCATACTTTCCAATTCGGCCACAGTGGCCGCTGCAAAAACACCCTTCATTAAATTTGGAAGTAAAGAAAGCAAAGACTCAACTCATGGATAAAACCCACCAACTATTAAGAGATTATGTTAAATTACCTACCATGTTTGTTTTCCATATTTTTAACGATACCAGATAAATCCTTTTCTTGATTTTCTTTGCCCAAATTAGATGGGGGTGGCAAAGCGACAATTTCGTTTCCGATTCCACGTTTTGCCCTTTCATCTGATAACGCCGTATTTAAATTTATCTGAAACGCAAATTCTGTTAAATCGTGGATAAATGTTTGCTTCATCTTCACCTCTTTTTCCAACGACGCAATTTGTTCGTTTAATCTTATGTTTTCTCTTCTGCTGTGAATGAGATCGGCATCTGAACGATCCAGTCGTTGCCTCAAGGATTGCAGTTCGGCTTGCAAGCGATTTGCATCTTGTCGTGCTTGCCTTTCGTTTCGTTCATTTGCTAATTGTAATGTTGCGATTTGTTGTTCCAAAACACTTTTTTCGGCACCGGTTACGCCAATATCGGATTGCATTGTAGCTGGAAGAAAAATGTTCTTTTGGTAAGGCCAAAGATATTTTACTATTTACCTATTTTATTTTGCGTTTCCTTTTTGAGTTCGTCAATATAGGCTTGCTTTTGGGCTAACTCTCTTCTAAGGTCGGCATTTTCTCTTCTTTGTTTGTCCAACTCCATTTGGACTTTACTGGTCGATTCCCATTGCACGCCCAATTCCGTGGTCAGTTGCTCGATCTGCTGAGAATACCGACGTTCAATTGCAGACCTCTCGTCGGCCAATCTGCGACCCTAAAATTTTTGAAAAATAATCTCAGTCGAGACTAATTAACCAATGTTAACCTGTTCGTTAATTACATCGCGCAGTTTGTTATGCTGACGTTCAAGTTCGTCTTTGACTCGTCTGACCTCATTTTCGGCACTGTTTTTCTCGTATTGTGCCTGTTCGGCAGTATCCAAGCTGCGCTTAATTTGATCCGTTGTGATGTTTTCTTTATCTCTTAATTGAACCAAAGCGTTTTGCAATTTATTTACCGTGTCTTGTAACAGATTTTTTTCCCTAAAACATGAATTGAGTGTTACAAAGTCAAATTAAAATTTCTTTTCGTCTAACTTTAGCAAAGCTTCCGTGTGTTTTTTGTGCGAATCCAAACCAAGTCCATCTGCCAAACTTCCATCTGCAATTTTGCGCTTGAAAGCGTCGTTTTCGTCCAAAGCTTTTTTGAGCTCAATTTTATTTTGAGTTAATTGGGCTTCCAATTCAGATATTCTTGATTCGAAAACGATGCTGGGCCCTTCTAAATGGATGTGCTTTCTTGTTGTTCGTTTTGGAGATCGTAAAATATGCTGGAAAGTTTTAAGCGTAAGTTAAACAAGGCAAGGTGAAATTTTCGCTACAATACCACCTTCTTCGTGTCGGTCTCTGTTTCAGTTTCCGTTTCGGTTTCAATAGTATGAAAAACTGATTTTATTAAAGAAGATTTTTGCTTATCGTGAAGGTCTTCGTTTTCCGAAATAACGTCTTTCACTTTTCTTAGAAGACTTGTAAGTTCGCCCTGGAAAAAATAAAAACTTCAGAACTGAGCAAAATAATTTTTTGGGCAAACGATGCAACTTACTCTGCACAATTTTGATTCATTTTCGAGTTGTTCGATGTACTCTTCTTGCCTCTCAATAAACGACATAAGTTCTGGAGGTTTCGGAGCGGCTTCCCATTTGGAATCCCTAAAATTGAAGATTTGATTTTTTATTTAACCGGAAATTCAGCTTACATGACGGTTTTCTCCGAATCCAAGTGCGATACAGTTAATGGAGTCCTTGTCGGATTATAATATGGATATCTTCGTGGTATACTGGGACTATACCGATAGTGAATATGGCTTGGTCTGGATGTTCGACTCGCACCACTAAGCAAAGACTGGTTATCTGTTTCTTCCCCGGCACTGTCGAGATCTCTTATGGGTCTCTTCATTGGGGTGTAACTATCTGCTAATAGCAGACGCAAACGAGAAACGGCTTCACGATATGCCGTGTCAGCATAATCTGGACGTTTCCTAAAGTCCATTTTGGAGTCATGCGATTTTCTGAAAATAAAATTATTGCAATTAATTTATTTTACATCGAATATTACACACTTTTAGCTACAACTTTTTGTTAACCATTTTTTTTAATACATTTTTTGAGTTTATTCATAATTTGGCACATTTGGTCTAAATGAAGAAAATACTAAGTACGTTGATGATAATGGGATTTTGAATGGAAATGAAATAACCATCGCATTTACTTGACTCATTTTCGTTGTTGTCATTGTTACTCTTGGTAACATAAAATAATGCACCCTAGGTGGTGGTAATGCACCGATCGATAAATTTGCTCTACAAACAACTGGAAATTTTTTTTATTGATTCAAGTATATTTCTTTTATTTCTTTAATTTTCGACAAAAATATATATTTTTTTTTTTTGAAAAAGTGGGTTTGTAGTATTGAAAATTTTTAATAATATGTATTTTGTAACTATTTCAAATTTGTTATGGTTGAGATATTAATAATCATTTTTGAAATTGGAAAAATCAATAAAAAGATTATAATCGAGACAATAATACTAACTTCAACCCTCTCTAACGTTGCCCCTTTTGCGATTATGATACTTTTACGTGACTAATTTCAAATTGCTCGAAACGAGCAAATATTATTTAATGACATTTTTTAGAGCGCCTCAGACGATTTTTTAAATTAATACGATATAATTTTTTAACCTTAATTTTTAATGTCGCTAAATCGGCTAATAGAATCTGACGAGCTTAATAGGTGAAAAAATCATAAATAACAAGGTCGATAACCCAATTTCCTGGTCGTGACAGTGAAGAAATTATTGCAATAAATGGGTATTATTTGAATTATTAACATTATTTAATTTTTTTACAAACTTTTTTTTATTTATGAGGAACATAAGTAAATTGGATTATCAAATTGTAAATTAATTTGATTTATTTGAGTGACTTTAATTTTAATTCTTAGGTTAGCATGAACCTCCAGTTGGTTACTTAATAAACAAACAAACCAATGAGAAGTGCGTAATTTATTATTGATGTTAAAAATGTTATAAATTATTTTCAACATCAATAATTAATTTTTAACAGCAGTAAATTACTTACTTTCTTTAGAAGACAATGGCAAACCATCGGGGTAATTTACAAAGAAAACCTTTTAAAGATACCGACGCTTCTGCCAAAAATCAAATTATTATAATTAATAATCGAAAAAGCTCAAGAGAAAACTGGTATATTTTAAAAATACCTAATAAATGCTACCAGAATCATTCAAATCGGTCCATTAGTATTCGAGGAAAATAGAAAAAACCGTTAAAAATTTAATTCTTTTTTGTTTTTGCCACATTTTTTACAAATTAATATTTAAATGCTTGATATTCACTGAAATTATAACCCAAAGCAAGTCGAAACGGTTTCTTTTTGTAAATTTTGAAAATCTTGATTCATTTTCGAGATATGGCGATTTTACTAAAAAAAAACATCCTTGAAAATCGCTTTGACTTTTAGTTTTTTTTATTTTTCTCGAAAAATAATGGATCGATGTGAAAGATTCTGGTTGCATTCATTAGATATTTTCAAAACCTACAACTTTTCTAGTTAACTTTTTCCGATTGGAGTTGTAATTTTTCATTATTTTACGAAAAACCGTGTTTTTACGTTTAGGATATTTTTAGGTTAAGTTTGCCATTACATCTCCACGAGCAAAAAACATTATCATTCTTAGAATTTCTTTCTCTAAATGCCAATTTTTTTTTTTTTTCTAATGAGAATTATGACGTAGTCAACAATTTATTCAATTTATTTTTACTACTATTAAACTATACTAAACAGCTTAATAAGGCCCCGGAGTGGGTAGGGGTGATTACCGCCATTCCGATCCCCCTGATACGAAATTATTAAAATCTCTTTTAAATATAATTATGAGTGATTATTGCAAACAATATAATTATCATGATTAAACGCACGCAAAAAGTGTTTTTGATCAAAAAATTAAACTTTTTTGTACCTATAAAGTAAAGAGTTTACCTGGCTTTTTTTCTTTTTTCGTATCCATAGCCAGTGGTAGGTTTGAAACTTTTACTAGGGTACAGAGTACTTCGTAAAGCTCCCAATTTTGGACGGGCTAAATATCCAGTGGTGACGGGCCTTTGTTTTTTTGCAGAACTTACACCATTTGAACTGAACATGATGAACGTTCGCGAAAGAAAACATCAAACCGATTCATAATTTCGGCTTATATAACTTTGCACGATCGATGATTGTTAGAAGTAAACCGAAGAAGGGGTTTCATAAACGTCCATCGGAATCCAGTCGAAAATAGAGATATTTAGTCCACAAGTTAAAAATTTTTAACAACTAATTCACCCTAAGCAACCGAATTGGTTTTTTTGAAGTTTAAGCAAAATTTTAGTGATAAATTTCGCTCGTTTAGCTATAGAAATGATTTGCAATTGTTTAGCAATAGTAAAAACTTTTTTGGTCCACTGTAAATTGCGTTGTTCTCCGTGCGAAGCCGTGCTAAGCGTGCAAGTCAAATTTGAAATTATAACTATTGCTTATCACGGATGGTTTTCAGATATATGGGGTCGGGGAAGTTTTGTGATTAAAACACGCATAAACGATAAACATAATCAATAACTATAATTTGATGTTATTGTTTTCTTAGCTTGTTAATTTCTAACAATGGAAGAAATTGAAAGCAATATAAAAAACTTGAACAAACCGTAAATCACTTGGCCCCAAAGGAATATTCAATCAAATGCCAAAATATACTTGCATTCAATAAGTAAATCCATATAGGATTTCTATGTATACTTTATTTTCAAAAGAAGGGAAAAAATCGAAAAAATTTCGGTTCAAATGGAATCCAAAATTATTTGGGTAGCTCAATAACTAAATTTAAGCTTACAGGACAGGCAACACGGGGCCTCGACTTCCACCTTGCCTAGGGCCTCACGGATTGTATAAAATGTTAAGAAATCGGACACAACAATGTAACTACTGCTTGGAGATTGACAGCGTGAAGCACACCATCTTCCACTGCGCACCATATTAATTCCGCTCACACCCGACAACCTGGTGGCGGAAATGCTCTCAAGCGAAGAGAAGTGGGACCAGGTCAGCACGATAATTCACCGTATACTAGGTGAGAAGGAAATAGACAAGCGCATAAGGCAAAAGGAAGAACTGACTTGACTTGACAAAACAAGAACAAAAAGAAAAGCAAAGTTTCGAAAGAGTTGAAGCTAAAGAAGACAATAACAGATCGGAAAGAAAACATCTAATACAGTGAGAGCGGCAAAGCAATGTTTGACGACGGTTACCACGTTCTGCAGTTAGCCATAATGGAGGAAGTTTTAGACGGCAAAAGTACGACACTACCACCTTCCAGTGGTGTCCATAAGGATTTCCCCTACCCAACGCACGAAAAAAAAGGTATGTTCTAGAGGCTTGAATTGGGGCGGAAGCTTCGTAAAGAAAGCCCGTCGTGCTGCTTTACAGGGTGAAAGAGTATCCTGGATATGATGAACCGTAGCAAGCACATTTGGACTAAGCACATTTCAACTCGGAAACTATATAGTATTTTTTCCCATTCATGGGCAACTTCTAAATAAGTGAGTGATCTACGATGATCCCATAGCTGCTAAAACTCTGGATTGAAGATTCTTAAATCTGTCGCTTTCGGGATATTTATTTAACAAGTGAGCGGTCTTCAATAATCTCATGAACTGGGAAACAAAGGGTAAACAAAGGTATAGGGTACAAGCGTATCCTGGATATGATGAACGGTAGCACAAATGATTTATTTTGGAGATGCTTCTTTAAATTTTTGGTTGGTTTTTGTTTGAAATTGTTGCCAACTTGAGCATTGTTGCCTTTTGGTTTCTTTTTCTTTTGTATGTCGAGCTTGTTATGCGGAACTATTCCTGTATTTGTTTCCAACTATGACTGATTGAATAGTTCGATAGGTTCCTATTTTTCGTCTATTCTTACATTTTTTAAAATTATTTTTATCTTATTAATCTTTTGTCATTGAATTCTCTTATTTTTAATTTATTTTTAGTCTGTCTTTCTTCAATGTTCCTTTTATTTTGGAGTGTTTTCTTGTGTTTAGTATTTTCTACGTGGTTGCTCACTGAGCAATATATTTTTAACATTTTTTAGGTTGGTATTTCCTTACAGTTATTATTTTTTTGTTTATTATGATATTCATATGTGTAATGATGTAAATCAGGCCCATATATGCTGACCATTAACGTCATTCTCCGGCCAACGACCTGATTGACCGTTAACGGTGAACAATCATGTAAATATTTTCATCTGATTATAATATTTTCGTCTTTGGCTGATTAATACGTTATTGACCAAAAAAGGTTGGACAATGATGATATCATATAATATAAAGACGATAAAAAATCTCGAATATCACAACGTCGAGTGCACATAGAGGAAGATCCACTCCCTTCCTAGCAGCACACTTTGCCGAATAGAACCGGTATAGAAGAAATTTTTTAGTGAGTGTAACGGTTGTCGAAATGACCTGGAGAGTCCGGAGCGGAGAGTCGGTTTTGACAAACGTAACCACAGCAAATCTTGGATCCACCCTAACCGGTAGACCGGCGCTGGTCGGTAACCCGCACGCTATGGTAGCACCTGTTTTCCAGTTTTGCTGTACAACATTCCTCAACGTAAAATAGTAGTTTTATGAGCGCCCACTCTGTATAGAGCAATGACGTGATTGCCCGGACAATAACGTACAAACCACATATAAACTTTTAAATGCTACATCGCCCAAAATGCATGGTCATTGACGTTAATGCCTGAATTATCATCATTGACCGTAACATAATATGGTATAATATTATCTTAGTTCTCATAATAAGCCAATATAGGACCCGAAACGTCGGACACTAATTAAATGGTTTTATAAGTATTGATCATAGTCTCAACTAAATATATTACTAATATTCTTAAAAAGATTTATAACTGTAATACCTCTTTTAGAAACTTTGTGTGTAATTATTGTAGTAAATTTAAAGAGTTTACTAAAAAAATATCTATAGTAAATTGATATAGGAAATTTCTGTTGAAAAATCTATTCCACTATTAAATAATAAATAAAGTCAATCGATCAAACATTTACAGCTTCAATCTATGTATAGAAATATGAAAGTAATAATTTAAATGCTTTAATATATAAATAAAATTTTACGGCAATGTTTGTTTTTTAATTGTTGTAAAACTTAAATCATTTTATCAAGAGACCAGAAGCGGAACCCATAGAGCTATCGAATTCTGCCAGGTGATAACGCTAGAAATGCGTAAAGCCTTCAACTGCGCCGTATTGGGCCACATCCTTGAGGCTCTGCGGAAAAGAAGGATAGATCCGTACATCTACATAATATGTATAACACCTTAGCTAGCTAACTAAGCCATCGCGCGATCAAAAATTGGAAAGAAAAACAACAGCACAACAGATAGAAGCAACAAGCGAGGGTCCGCTGGAAAATCTACTTGGGCCGGTGCTGTGAAATTCTATGTACGATAAGATCCTCCGACTCCAGCTACCAGTAAGATTTTACTAGTAACTGATGCAAAGATGATAGAGACCAGGACCAATAAAGCCATTGCACCATCGTCCACTAGATGAGTGCGAAAGAATTGGCCCTGGTCTAAATCATCAGATGCCGTAATGAAGAAAAAAGGTGCAATATCTAAGCATCCACATCGAAGGATCTCCAATCCATCAAGGATATTCAGTAACAGTGCTTGGAGTAAAATTAGACAAAAGCCTCAACTTTTCCGAGCACATAAGGAACACAACAGTAAAGGCATAGACCACAGCAAGTACCTTAACCCGCTTGATGCCAAACGTTGGAAGGCTAAAGGCCATCAAAAGGAAAGTGCTCTCCATGATAGTTCACTTTATCACAAGACCTTACCGTTTCTAATCTTCACGATTAAACTTGGCGGTATTTATTTAGTTTTATTACATAAATTGAAGTAATTTGCAAATTGTAAAGCAATAATTAAGCTTAAAAACGATAAAATATTAATGTGTGTACATAATAATGGTGGTTAACAAAATAATTAAGAATACCATAATCTACAAAATATATACGATTCTACACAGGCATCTAACGAGACATTTACGTGCAGAGCCGTCTTAGGATCATGACTGAATGAAAAACGAACAACAAGATTATTACAATGTATTTTTAAAACGCCTTCCTAAATGACTGCAATTTCGAATCGGGCATTCTGGATTCTGGATTGGTTACGGAGAGCAAACCAAGATTTGCCCATCGGACCCATTATGCTACCTCCTGTTACAGCAGCGACTCATCGTTCCTCCTATTCCTTAAGCCATTCCAAACACAAGACGAACTCATGTATTTTAGAGAACAATGTTCTACTAATACTGGCCATGTAAGACCAGAAGTTTTCTAACATGGATCCTTTCTTCGGCGCAAGCGATGGGCAGTTGCAAAGCACATGCTCCATCTGCTTCATTGCATCCACGGCAAATCTGGATTTTAACCAGTCCCATTGTGTGTAGGTGTTTATTTAGCTTGCACTGCCCCGTCAGAAAACCAGCGATAGTTCGTAGACTGTCCCGGGATAGTTGCAGATAATATTTTGCACGCTTACAGAGCGCTCGCGTATTGTCGCCATTGATTGTCGGCATCCAATTACATTTGCCCATATTTCTGCATGCAGTCTTGAAGTTTTTTTTTATAATTGGATCTAAAGTTGTAATGATCAGCGCAACATCGTGAGTTACCCGCACCTAGTCTCCAATTCATCAGCTCTTTCGTTGCCCTAATTTCCTTCATGTCCTTTCACCAAACTAAGAGTTAAGTCGTGTGTAGATATGAAGTCCAGAGCCCGAATGCATTGAAGCACGAAGCCCGAGATGATCTTATATAGGTTAAGTGCCACAAGCGCAGTCCTGCTGTCCGTAAGTATCTTAATCTTTTTGTCTCGGTTATTCATTTCCTGGACTATATCTGCGCAGTGAAGTAAACCTATGAGTTCCGTTTGCACCTCTATAGGTATAGGTAGAATAGGGTATTAAAACCATTAAATTAAACAACAATTTAGACGACTTTCTAAGGAGATTCTAAGGACGGCTCTGGACGTAACATATCTTGTTGGGTGTGTGTGTACTGATATGTATATATTTTGTAGATTATAGTATCCTTAATTATTTTTTTAACCATAGTTATTACCTATACTCATTATAAAGAGGCTTAATTATTGGTTTACAATTTGTGAATTATTTCAATTTATGTAGCAAAACTATATAAATACCGGCAAGTTTAACTTGGAAATAGAGTACCTAGCAATCATGTAGTTAACTTGTTATTTTTTGATCTTAGCCATTATATTCTGCGTTTCAATGCCAACTGTACAGGGTGGTTGAAATTCAAATGTTCTTATGGGCAATTCGGTAACTATAAGAGCTATGGAAAAATGGAATGCGCATCTTCTATCTCTTTTTTTGAGAAAAGTTTAATGGTGAAAACCGGAATCCGATAACTTTTTTCGTTTTCGAGTTATGGCCAAAAGTTCGCTTTATCGATTTTTCGTTAAATACCGATATCTCGGTTGTTTGTAAAGTTATTTAAAAATTATAAAAATTATAGATAAATTATTTTTTTAGACACTTTTTTGAGCAGAATAAATTGGGCTAAAGGGATTTTAAATATCTTCATTTGTAATCAAACCTAACAAAATGTTAAAAAAATAAAATTTTTAACTGTAAAGTACAGAATACATACTACAAAGAAAACTTCATTTAGACACGTGAATTACACAACATTTATTTTTAAAGTTTGGTTAATTTCTTGATTTTTTAAATTTTAAATTTTTTCAAATTTGTTTGGTATATTTGCTCTCACTTCTTGTTAGTTTTACTGTTATACATGACTGATGATCGCAAATAATCGTGAAATAAGGGCCTTTATATTATGTTACATAGTTTTTTTAATTTTTAAGTAATTTTTATCATTTCTATAGCGTAATTTTTTCAAAATATTATTTTTTTGTTTATTCTAATATTCTAAGTTCAACTCTGTCAAATGTGATTTATTGTCATTTTAGTGTTTTTTAAATATTATGTTTTCTTTGTAGTATGTATTCTGTACTTAACAGTTAAAAATTTTATTTTTTTAACATTTTGTTAGGTTTGATTATTTTACATTATTTTACATCATACTACTAAATACCACAATTTATTTTCTATCTTCATTTGTTTTCGAGTTGTAATATAAAGTTGTGTTTTTTTAAATAGAAGTCATAGTTTGCTATGAGATATTTAAATATAGTTTTTTATCCTCTTTTCAATTATATATAACATGTGGGGTCTATTATTTGAGTTTCGTCCAGTTATATTAAGAAATGTTAAATAAAAATAAAAGACCGGAAAAATTAAACGTTGGCTTCGTTAAAACAAAACACGACGAAACACAAAAATTTAATTAATAAAATTTAATTTTCATGTTGTGGTAATAATAGTCATCAAATTTATACTTGAGTCTTGTATCGGCTCAAGTTTTATGTTAACCGTAGTTGTAAGTTCGCTAAGTTAAGGGGTTAAGTGGGTTTCGAAGGCTCAAAAAAGCGTATTTTTACTGATGTTTTTTTAACATATCAAATGAAATATTTTACTCGTACAATTTAGTATATGAAAGATACATATTTAACAAGTACTTTCTGAAATTTTTATTTAAAAATTTTGAAAATGCAGCCATTGAGACCTCATTTCTTTTAAACTCTCAAAAAAAAGTTCTCTCGGAGTAGTCAGGATAACTCATGACTGGTCATTTTAAAATAATAAAATAAATTTTTTTCTGGTAGTAGATGTATAAAGATCGTTCTTGAACGAAGAAAAAAAAATATTGATATTAAAAATTTTGGCGGAGTTGTGAACCAAAAGTCTCATTTTTTGGTCAAATTTTCACCACGTATTGCCTGATAGAATAAGTTGCCATAAAAAAACAAAATCCTTTATTCAAGCACTAGATAATGTTATTTTGAAGATGTTTTCAAAATTTGAACAAGATCGGTTAATAACTTTTTGAGAAATCCTGACTACCGACTTCAAAAATATTGTTTCGAGGAAAACGCTATTGAAGTTTTACGTTGCATCGATTCCGGCACCATAAAGTAAAGAATCTGCTGCAGTGACAATATTGAGGGCATCCTTTTGCTTTTTCCTGTGATGAATTCTTGTTTTGTTAAAAAATTTTAAAAATTATAAAAAAATATTTATAACTAGCTGCCCTTAGAAAGTAAAGTCAAGCGAAAATGGGGAGGGGGGGAACTTCCAAAGTGTCTATCTCTTAGAATTTTACTCTAATCGATTCAAAATTTTGGGAGAATATTCTAGACATAATAGTACGAGTTATTTATATATAAGAGAAATGCGATTTTTTAAAATTTTTAAACCCACTTAACCCCTTAAGCCTACATTTTTGGCACATTTTTTGTTAGATACTGACATTTATTGGAGAAATTGAAAGCCTTGCCAGCTTGTCGCAGCCAACCTGGCCAGAAATAGATGTAGTAGAGGCGGGCGCAAGCGACTTGGCCGAGGATTTCACGACGGTCAAAGGCAAAGACCGAAAACGGAAAATCCAACCTAACCAAACCGAGCAAGTTAGGAAAATCATACCACCAACAGATTGCTTTCCGATTAACAACTCGATATGGACCAAAGGGAAGAAGTCGCGATGGAACACAACCTGACAGAGGCCGAAAATGTAGATCCGGGAGCGGTGCGGACAGTTAATAAAAATTCACGCCCAACTCAACAAGAAGCAGGACCGGCATCCAGCGACACCGACCAACCAAAAAACCTTCAAGTCGGCCAAGCACCTGAAGGGAACTCCAATCATCCTTAAGGAGGTATTAATCTGGCCAAAATTGAAGTTGGCGCTAAACGCAGAAGAAATCATATACAGAAAGGTCACTAACGTAGCCGAGTGATTAACCATAAATATGAAAGACCAACATCTGGACCAATGTAAGGGCGGCTACTTTAGACGATCAGAAAAACGCCTCCGAGTCGTAATCAGTGGCATACACCAAGATGTGGACATCGGACACATCAAAAAAGACATAGAAAGGCAGGGCCTAAAGGAATTCTCGATCACCAGGATGCACAGAGAGCGGGACAGAATAACTTTACCCCTGCTTCTGGTAACAATGCCAACCACGCCCTCAAACAAGATGATCTATAATTGCACGACCATATTGGACATCAATATTCAAGTGGAAAATCTAAACAACAAACCTTGCACGACCCAATACCACCGATGCCAGGGATTCGAACACGTGCAAAGAAACTGCAATAGAGCACCAAGGTGCGTTAAATGTGCACAGGCACACCTAACGACAACATGCGCAAAAATTAGTTGAAAAATTTCTTACTTAAATTCTACTATATCAGAATCAGAACTCGACATAATCATTTCAAGTGATAGTTTATGTTTATATTTTTTTTATATAAATCACCTGCGGCGTTATTCTAAGATCGAATCAATAACAAATTTTGATAGCTACCTTAACAATAGATATCTGTTATTATCCAAGTTAGTTCGCACACAAATCAATATTGATATGTATAAAACTCGGCGCCCAAAAATGCTCATGCACGGATGCGAGTATGGACGAATTTTTCTATATTACTGGCTAGTTATGTACTTTTTGTAAAATGTTTTGTTTAAAAGATACAGGGTTTTGAAAAAAAATACACAAAAATTTATTTTTACTTATACTTTAATTCATAACTCGAAAGCCGTTGATTTTATACAGTAAAGGGTATTTTATCTAGTTTGTAGTTTGTAGATGATTTCACGCTAGTTAATAAGTCACTAAACCATTTTTACTGAAAAATCAATATTTTCGACGCTATGGCCATGTGAAGGTAGAAATTTAAAAAAAATGCTTTAAAGAAGCCTAACTCTTTAGGGTTTGAATTTAGAAAAAAATTGTCTTAAATATTTTTCTTAGAAAACTATTCTCTATCACCACCTAACTTATGTAAAATTTATCCGGAAACACCTTGTATATAATATGTATGTATGTATGTGGAGTTTAACTGCAGAAAAAAAACAAAAAGTTGAGCGACTTCTTTATTTTACCCCGTAAAAGTTAAATTACAGGAAAACAACTTTATTTAAAATTTAAAAAACCTTTAAAAGTATTTTTACCGGTGTATACGGTGAGATAATGTATTATTTTATTAAAAACTTACAAGCGTGACCACCTTTTCGAAAACAAACAAAACTCATATTCGAATTACACCGCATCAGTCATTCGTTTGTTTAAAGCCCCCGAGGTAACATCGTATCTAGCAAATTCAGTATATTTCTGTGAAGTTTCCACTTCAGTGAAAATTTTTGTGCAGTTAAATTTTCCAATTTTATCATTTTTTTGTAGTTTCGGGAAAATACCCGATCGGTTTTGTTCTTCTTGATTTGTGATTTTGATTGGTTTCCAAGAGCCGTTTTATTGTTAAATTATGGAAAGTATTGAAGAGGAGCCAATTTCTAAAACTAGGTTTTGGAAATTTAAGTCGATGAATATGACGTAGCAGCGCAGCGTCAGATTGGAAACAATTGAAGAAGCGCACTTCAAATTCGTCACAATCTAATGAGAAGTTTCGTTGTTCCAAAATATTCAACAAAATCGTAAATTGTTTAGTTTTTCGTTGGTGTAAAAACTTATAATTACTACATTTTTGTGTTACAAGCGGTGGATGACATGGATGACATTTCTGTAAAATAATGCGCAGTTTTGGTGTGTTCGTTGCCGGTGCCACTTAAGAAAACGGAAAAAGCATTCATCCAAGCTCCTGTTTGAGCCGACCAGCAAAATTCCAGAGTATTCAACAAATAAACCGTAAGTCTTTGAATTTTTGCCTGCGCGCTAAAGAAAATTTACGAATGAGTCATCCAAAAGGAAACTTTTTCCTCGCCAGTTTTGTGAAGAAAGTGTGGAGAGTTTTGTGTTTAATTTTGCAGTTACTACAACAAAATATTACTATATTTTTTGTAATGTTGCTCAGGTGCTTTTTTGTGCCTTGTCGTCAAAATGAAAATTTTGGCTTCTCTAACTAAATATTGTTGATGAAGCCAAATGTGTCCAAAGGCAAAAACATTGCTTGGATTGTTTTTCTACCGAATTAATATTTTATTTTAAATTTAAAAAAAGGTAGTTTTTTGAATAATAAATCAAACAATCGGTCTCAAATTTCAACATCGTATGACCCATGGACGAATAGTTGCTCAATATTTTACAATCCTCACCCTATAATTAGTAACGTTTTTGCGTCACTTAAATAAATAAACCTTAAAAATTTGAAAGTTCTTGCTCGTTTCAATTATTCTTTTAAGTTAAAATTTCTTATAAAATGATTAATACATTCTAACATCGACACAACCAATCAATAAAAGTAGTTCATGCCAACCAATCAAATCTTTTCTAAAATTTAATGTAATTTGTTTACAAGTAAACCAATTTATATTATTTAAAAAATTAAAACACCTCCGGTTTTATAAAATTTAATGTAGCAAAACTTGAGCAAAAATTCATTAAGGGGTTAACCTAGTAATGCAATGTGAATTTTAAAAATTAATTCTAGAAAAACTACAACTTCGATTTTCTTAATTTTTAGATATTTATTAGTACCATTCTTATGTGTACGTACATGTATAATTTTATTAAAAAATATTTGTATTTGTAGGAGTTACGCAACTTTTGTAGTCGGATAGTGTATGTGATCCTGGCAATTCAGTTGATCTGAAAAAATTTAAAAAAATGTTTTCATTAATTACAAGATATGGGGTGTTCCCGGATACACTTCACATAATTAGGTGGTTGTAGCGGACCCTTTTGTAAAAAAATATTTAACAACATTTTGGGAACTGTCAGTTAATAATTTGAACTTTACCTATACACTATTGTAAAGAAGACACTTCTATAGGCAGATTAAAACATTCATTTTGTAGTATTACGCATTAGTTTTAAAAAAATGGCATTTTAAAATTTGCAATTAAAAATTCAACTTAGGAGATACCCCGATCAACCTAACGCTAATTGACTCGCTTAATCGACCTAGTCTGCGCGTATTCTGTTGACGGTACTTGTGCTCCGGCATACCGATTGCGATTAAAGTGATGATTTTAAATTTTTGTAAAGTATCTTTGAGCATAATGTGCACCCCATTAGTGCCCCGGTCCTTATGAGGGCTAAAAATGAATTAAAATACGGTTTTCTATTATTTTTTGATAAATGACTAGCTTTTTGCATAGATTCAAAATTGCAGTGGATGCTTTACTAAAAACATCCCCCTAGATGATGCAACTCGCCAATGGTGGATAATTAAATTATGCTAACCACGGAACGGTCGACTACGGTGCTTCACTCCGTAATAATGTCCTTTTTCATAATACATAAGAATCTTCCTAGACCCTAAAACTGAAGGGTGTAACAGGCAAACGCAGACCTTGTCGACTTCCACTACATCGCATAAGCTAGTGGTCACTGTGCGATTGCTTTCCCCCTTCAACCTTTATTTTCTGTGTCTTTGTGGAATTGCCGGGGCAAAACCCCATATCTCCTTTGTCTGATGTTGAAAGCTGCGGTGTAGATAGTTGGGTTCTACTCCTGCTCGATGGCTGGGAACGGCTTCTGGATGTTGATTGCGTTCTTGAAAAGAATGAGTTAGGTGATGTCAGAGAGGGATGTCCTGAATGGAAGTCGGTAAGAGAATGTTCTTCGGACGGCGGTGACCTAAGTTTTTTCCTGGCGAGTATTGGCCTATAGTTAAAGTACTAGCGGATTTTCTTAATGTGATAGAGATTTTCGGATAACTTATGGACATGTTCTTCGATCGTTTCGAAATTTCCGTCGGCGTGAAATCTTCTGTTTGTGATGAAGAAAGGAGCATCGAAAGCTGCTCTGAAGTTCTTGTTTTAGATCACCTGGATCTTCTTGATAAGGTTTGGTACCGCCGTTCCCCAGTCTGGGGCGGCATAGATCATTATGGGCCGGATGATAGCTTTGCAGATGCGGATCTTGTTGGAGAGTTTCCCCCTTCAATTGCAATTACTAAGACAAGTTCAAAGCACACGTGCCGTCAACAGAATACGCGCACAAGCAGACCGGGGCGCTTAAGCGAGTCGTTAACAGTTATATCGACCGGGGTATCTGGTATGTCGGTTTTTATGCATTCCTTGAATTGCAAATTTTAAAATGCGGTTTTGTCGAAAACTGATGCTTAATCCTACAACATTCTTGTTTTAATATGCTTGTTATTGAAAATTGTCCTTTTTCCAATAGTACATAGGCAAAAGTTGAAACGTAGGGTGAAGTAACTGACAGTAACCCAAATTTTTTTTCTAAATTTAAACCTTTGAGAGTTAGACCTCTTTAAAGCATTTTTTTAAATTTCCAGCTTCACATGACCATAGCCCCCGAAAATATTGATCTTTCAGTAAAAATGGTTTAGTGCTTTTTTAAATAACGCGAAATAATCTACAAACTAGATTTAAACCTTTGATTATCTAAAATCAACGACTTTCGAGTTATGAATTAAAGTAAGTAAAAAAAGGTGGAAAATTCGAACTTTTTTTATTGTTTTTTTCAAAACCTTGAATCTATTATTTATTATTTACAACCCCCATTGCCCCATTTTGGATAGCAAATTTAACGGACTACAACTTTTGTCCAGTAAAAATCAAGAGAAGTTAAATCTAGAGATCTTGCAAACTAATTAATTTCGAATCCTAATATGTGAAATGTTTATTTCTTCTGATATTGCTAGCCCATAGTAAACACTTAGCTCTTCTATCAGATACATGTGCTGTAAGTTTACCTTTTCCACCGAATCCTTTGCATTCATTTTTAATTTTACGCAGTGCATTTCACTAAGCTTTGAAACAATCTACATCCTAATTCGCTTCAAGTGCTATAAGTAAAAACATACTAAGTACTACATACTAATACTACTGTTTGAGCTGTTAAGAGAAGGACTTTAAATCCATTGAGTTTAATAGTTTGCACAGGTTCGAATCCTGTCCGCAGCGTTTCTTTTGTAAATTATATCTTTAAGCAATTACAAAAGAGTATTGAACATATGATATTTATCATTTGCATTAAAAAATATTCAATCAAAACGAGGTTTAACAAGTTTTTTTCATTTCAGTAAAGATCGCCATTGGTGCGGGTACGCGAAATACGCATTTCGTGAACGGGAGTGTAACGTGTCGAGTACGAATTTTTGTGAAAAAGCTTTATTAACAATCGCGAATCATTTTTTTTTAAAGTAGTGCTAAATGTCATTTAAAATATTTTTCATTCGAAACCGTTAAAAAACTGTGAAAGTGTTTGTGAGTTACATACATTTACTGGCAGGAACGACAAAGAAGCTATCATGATCCAGACGTATACGGAGAAAGGACAACAGTGATAAAGGTAATTTGACAAAAATCATTCTTATTTAAAACGACAACTAACAAACCATTTTCTTTATTATTGCAGGTAGGGTCCACTTCGTGGGTTTAGCAGCAATTCAGAGGTTAGTAAAAATTTCTCTCCAGTGATGTAGCTATAGTGAAACGTTTTGTGAAAATTGTGATAAAGAGTATTTTTATTTAATTGCTCGAAGTGAGGTTGAGTAATATGCTAGTAAGTAAACGAATTTTAAACGAATTCATCAGATTTTATAGATTCTGGTTGCAATTTTTCAATTTTCTTTAGGTTTTCATAGGTTTTTGGTTTATAACTTTCAATCGATCACGCTTTAATCGTGGTAAATCGACATTAAGAATCTATTTTTTATTCTCCTTTATACAGACAAATTTAAGCCACATTCAGCCCAAGTTCATGGAAAGGGTGGTAATTAAATATTTTTCAAATAAGTATTTAATAATAACCATAAGGACTCAGAGATGTGGGACGACCGAGGAAAGATGGGCCAGAACAGGTCAACGATCTAATCCATGAAGGAGATGATGATGATGAAGTGTTTTGTGCAATTTAGTGCATTTTATCATCGTCTTTCAAAATTTAATAATTACCCCCTCCACTTAGTTTATCGTCCAAATCACATCTTTGCAGTGTCGTGACTGAAAGAAGGTTGAGAATCGTTTGATCTAGATCTAAATCAAACCCTGTGATTCACCCTCTCCCCCCGTTTTGATTATTACAATTTTTTAATATCACGTTTTTAATATGCTATGAATAGATTAAATAGATTAGTAAACATTCACTTGGGTGACAATAAAACAACTGATAATCTTGATTTCTGAAAAAGATGATCATAAAAACTTGCTACCCCCTGTAGAAAAACTACAATTAATTGTTAATTATCTTGAAATGCACGTGCGTAGTAGTAATTATAGTGAATTTTATAAATTCTGCAATTTTCGTATTAAATAATCATTTTAAATTATTTTAAAATATTTGAATTTGCCGCTATTTCTTTTAGTGATTTACTTATGTTAAGTTGGAAACAAAAAGGTTGTTATAAGGTTATAATCATAGTTGAACGTTAAGTCGTGATTGAATTTACAAGTTTTTGTGAAAATCTATTGAAATTATTTATTAAAAGTTTTACTGGACTACGGTAATAGATTATTAGGCAGTTTCGTAATAGTATTTTCTGCCATGGTTAAAATTGAACAGATTACCTTAGAAGAAACCACCACCAAAAAATTTTTTTGTGATGTTTGTTCCGTCAATTTTGCAACCAAATCTAGTTTACAAAGACATACCAGATCCCATACAGGTGAAAAACCACACACGTGTAATATTTGCAATAAAAAATTTTCGCTGAAAGAAAAATTGACCATACACATGAGAGGGCATACCGGTGAGAAACCATTCGCGTGCGAAGTTTGTGACTTAAGGTTTTCGGTAAAATCGTATTTAAAACATCATTTAAAAACTCACACTCGCGAAAAACCATTTTTTTGTGAAGTTTGCGATAAGACATTTTCGCACAAAGGAAGTTTAAAATATCATACAAGAACTCATACTGGTGAGAAGCCATTTGTTTGCGAAATTTGTAACTGGAAAGTTGCGCGGAGTTCGGACTTGACTAATCACTTAAGAACTCACACGGGAGAAAAACCGTATTCCTGTAATATTTGTGAGATGAAATTTTCACAACAAGGAAGTATGGTACGTCATCTAAGACTGCACACCGGTGAAAAACCACACTCGTGTACACATTGTGATTATAAAACTAAAGAAAAAGGACATTTGCGAAACCACTTGAGAACCCACACCGGAGAAAAACCTTTCGAGTGTGCAATTTGCTGTGCAAAATTTTCAATAAAGAAGAACTTGCGAAGCCACCTAAGAGTACATACAGGCGAAAAACCTTTCTCGTGTGAAATATGCGATTTAAAATTTTCACTAAATGGGAATTTACAAAAGCATTTAAAAACTCACTCGAAGAAAGCTGCCTAAGTACGAAATACTGATTTGTGAGCCAAACGTCTAATAATAGGTCAATGTAATTTCTACTACCGAGAAAGTTTTTTTTATTAAATAGTATTGTAACATAAAATAATAATGTAGTCAATATTCAATAAAGTGAACTTCTTTGATGCGTTCTTTACCTTAAAAAAATTATATTATACCTCGTACAAACAGGAAAATGTCCAGTTTCTTACAACGTTGATATGTGGTGGAATTTAACCGTCCATACGATCGCTTTTTGTTTGTCAATTAATTAGAATATCTCAACTCAATAGCAGCAGCGGTAGGATCAACATCGCACATTCAGCACATGCTACTCCAGTACTGCCATCTTGTATGGCGTCTTTATGGTAAAACAATAAGGTTTATTATTCACACAAAACTACTTCATCCAGAGTGTGTTTTTGAATGTAATGTTAGGTGGCTTTTATTCGTGGCTTTATATTCGCACATTTCACATTCAAACGGTGTCTCTCCTGTATGAATCCGTGAATGCCTCTGTAAATCACTTTTATTTGCACTCTTATAATCACAAATCTTGCACCCAAACGGTTTTTCCCCGGTATGAATCCTAAAATGTTTCTGTAAATTACTTTTACTTGTAGACTTATAATCACAAATTTCACATGCGAAAGGTTTATCTCCAGTATGCACCCTTACATGTCTTAGTAAATCGCTTTTGTGTGAACTTTTATAATCACAAAGATCGCACAAAAAGGGCTTGTCCCCCGTATGAGTTCTAAAATGCCTCTGCAATTTATTTCTATCTGCACATTTATAATCACATCTGCTGCACGTAAACAATTTTTGTCCCATATGAACCCTTAAATGTTCTTGCAAGTAACTTTTCCTTGCAGTTCTTAAATTACAAATTTCACATGAAAATGGTTTTTCCCCCGTGTGTTTCCTTGAATGCTTTAATAAGTCACTTTTATGCACACTTCGATAGTCACAAATTTCACACCCGAACGGTTTGTTTCCCGAGTGGGTTTTTGAGTGTCTTTGTAGATCACTTTTATTTGTACTTTTGTAATCACACTTTGCGCAAGCAAAAGGCTTTTCGCCAGTATGGATTCTTAAGTGTCTTTGTAAGTTACATCGTTTTGAACTACTATAAGCACAAATACTACACAAAAATTGCTTCTGTAATTCATCATTGTCTTTGTCCTTATAAAATCTTATTTGATAGTCGAACGGTTGCTTAATTAATGAAAGGGGATCTGATGTGGTGTTGTTTTCTTCGTCGGTCAAGTATAAACTCTTAGCTGCTTGAACTTCTCTTTTCGATATTTCAATATTATCTTCTAGGGGATAGACATCTTCTACTTTGTATTTGATTTTTTCTGTTCTGAATTTTTCATTATCTAAAAAACATTGCTTATTTACTTTTCTAAGAGTTAAAATAAATTAGGAAGGAAATATTATTTACAGCTTACGGCTGACTAACGGATTATTGTAGAACTTGATTATTTAGCAACATTATTGATTTGAATGAATGTTGGGCTCTAAAAGTAGTTTTTTAAATTTAATAATCATAAACTGTTCCTTTGTTATACAAAAGAGAGAATCAATGACGAAATCTATTCCTTTGTTAAACTTCGATGTCACATAACCACAACTTTAATCTGAAAGATTAATTTAAAAAGGCTACGTTACTAATGTTTACGATCTTGATGCAGTTTCTTTTCCATTTCAAGTTATAAATTCCATCAGAACAGCACCGAGTATAAACATCAGTAAATTGGTGGAACTAACCTTCTATTTCATCGAAGAAATTATCCCTATGTTCATCCTCTATTTTAATTCCTACAAAAGTTGTAATGAAGTGATCTTGCATGTTTTTGGTTTAAATTCACCATCAATATTCACTTTTGAAGATTTTTACAATTTGTTATTGTTCAATAGTTGACGTTTATCAAACAGCATTATTGTTTAGAACAGTGACATTCAAACAAAATTTCGAATGAAAGTAAACCAAAATTGATTTTGCTAGAATTTTAGTTGTTTTTAGTATTGCGATGATGTATTTTGCAAATTACAAAAAAAGTAATTGTACATTTTGGCACAAAATTATTATACAGGGCGTGCGATTTTCGGCTCGCCATGGAGATTTCGGTTATTTTAAGAGAAAGCAAGTTAATTCAATTTTAAGAGTGAATGTATTATTTAAAATTTAACGTACAGTTACTTACAAAAATGTTTGTAAATTTGTTTTAAATAAGTTAAAAATGTAAATTATTCCGGTTGAAGACTTTTTTGTAATATAAAAATCGTATTTACAGTAATACTTTTTAAACAAATTTTGTTGCAAATTTCATTGACTTCATTTTTTTAATATGCATTTTTCTACTTCGTCGCATCGTTTCTGAGATACAGTGCTTTAAAAAGTCTCTGTCGTATACAATATGAATTGCCACCTGTATCTCAGAAACGGTACTATAAAATAGAAAAATTAACATACATTTTTTGTTAAATTTTTGACGTGATAACGTCTTATAAATCGATATACCAACTGCACGCACGAAAAACATGACTCATTGTAACGTTCCGCCTGAGTCATGCGTGCAAGTGAGAGCTCCAAACAAGCGATAGAGAGGCACGATCGGCTTTGCGTTTATAAAGTGATGTGAATATTTAATGTGAATACCATTGTTGATGGAGCGCCAAAATTATTTTATCGGAATACATAGATTTGAATTATAAAATTCCATTAAAAAAACTTTGTCCGGCGGGAAGTTCGAACTCGCGATCACCAAATGATGCAATTATGTTTCAAGCACATAAGCACTAGGCTAGGGTTAATGTAATAACATTGTTTTAATTCGTATTATCTGTTACATAAACATAATTCACATAAAATTATCGTCCGTAAACCGACTTTACAGACAACCCGAGTGCCACGTGTTTTTTAGTAAAAACATTTACTCTAAATGACAGATTTAAAATAATAACAAAAGTTAAAGTGAATTGATCTCTAGGCTCACATCGCTGAGGAACCCCAGAACACCAGATCACGAATCTCTAAGCCCAAGTACTCATTAAAAACATCCCTGAAGTCACTAAAACTCGAAAAGTACGAATCTAGAAAGACAGAATCCCTGATGCTTACGCAGCCATTAAAAACTTTCATTAAACGCTTTTTAAATTTTTTAATTTTAAATTCATTAATAATTCGGATTCATAAAAACATGAAATTGAAACTCGAAAAGTACGGATCTAGAAATATGGAATCTCTAAGGATCACGCAATCATTAAAAGCATCGCTAAAGCCGCTCGAACTCGAAAATTACGGATCTAGAATGGCATAAATTCGGCTATTTAACTAAATCTAATTTAAAATAAATTTATAAAAATTATGATGGGTTCTTCAAAAAAGGGGATATTGGGTTAGCGGACACCAAATAAAACTACAAAGTTACTTTGCCGACGTTTCGAAGGTATATTAGGCCTTCATCTTCATGTTTCTTCTTTCCATGTTTGCTTTCTTCACAGTCCTGAAGATGAAGGCCTAATATACCTTCGAAACGTCGGCAAAGTAACTTTGTAGTTTTATTTGGTGTCCGCTAACCCAATATCCCCTTTTTTGAAGAATCCTTACATCGGACGAGAACTGTTTTCCAATTATGATGGGGTTTAAGTGTTACCACCAAATTTGTTGTAGAATTTGAAAGCGATATTAACTGAAGATCGACATCAATTTTTCCTTCACATTTCGAAATATAAATTTTTCACTAAAGAGTCTATGTCAACTATTTCACAAATACATAGTCGTAGCACTTGTTTTATTGGTCGGGCCCGGCCGCAGTTGCTCTCTAGGAGTGCAACAGTTAACATCATAATATCATATTGTAGTAAATTTTACCTGCCCTATATTTTTTTGCACTATACAAAACTGTGTTAATTTGCAAAAAATATCACTCTTCATTTTCTGCATATAAATTTAATACCGACGGCTGTAAACTGCTTTTCAGTATACCTAATATAATTTTTGGCATTTATAGAACCTTGTAGAATATTTAGATATACTGAAAAGCAGTTTACAGCCGTCGGTATTAAATTTATACGCAGAAAATGAAGAGTGATATATTTTGCAAATTAACACAGTTTTGTATAGTGCAAAAATCGTACGAAATATTTTTGTAAATAATTTTTTATTTCAAAATTTATTACTCACACAATAATTTTAGTACATTTAAGTAACAAATTATGCAAAAATATCCAATTGATATTTTTTTATTTGTTACAGGTAATTAATTATTTAATTAATAATGCAATTTATGTAATCGATTAGCCAGGTAATAGCCAAAATTTGAATAGAATTAAGAATTCGTGGACACTAATAAAACGGTACGTGCTTTAAAACTCTTCAAAGAGTAAACTTAACGCAATACATGTATTGAAATTTGTATGGGACAATAATTTAAGGGTCGACTACCTGCAAACAGTTAGCGTAACGATTGTCTCGCCCTTTAAAAGATATCCTAAAAGGAGGATGATGTTCTACAAAATTTTAATGAAACAAATATTCATTAATAAACTATATACAATATAATTTTTACTTAAAATAATTTTTTTAATTGAAATTTCTGTCATTATTGATTTGCAGAAATATATCTGAAAAACGTACTACTTATTAAAGGGTTGAATTTAGGGGATAAATATATATTATAATTATCGAATTTGAAATTTTTATGTATATTATAGTTAGTTAATTAAAAAATATAAGTATTAGTTATATGTTAATACAATATCTCTAAAAAAATACTAATAACTTAAATTTTTATGACCGGGCTTTTCATATTGCCGCCACTGTAGTTATTTTAAATTAAATTTCGTTAATTTATTATAATCAAATTTAATTTAAAAAGAAAGATCCCGTCTTTATAGTTCTGTAATTTTCAAATTGGACCGGTTACAGGGATATTTTTTAATGAAATCTGCAATTTTTAAAACCAAATCGTGAATCTTATGTATGTTAGCACAGGTACCATAACTGCGGGCCGTATACTCTTTGTCTAGTTTGTAGTTTTGTGGGCGTTTTTGATACAAGACTTGTATGCGTACTTTGTTATGTCTTATAGGCTTAGTTTAAGTGTCGCTATTATTCTAAGCGAATGGTCTCGGCGGTCTGGAAGACGCCAGCGTTACGCATGTCTGGCTTTTCGCTTTCGCGAGCTAGGACAGCCGTGTTACTTACCAACATCGGAAGTTTTCTGTAACTCGCCTATAAAAGTTAAAGTCAGTAAACTCTTCAAATATTGTAAGTCTTTTCAATTAAACTCGCAAAATTTCTGCGAATTTAAGGCCAGTGTTACACTGATAGTCTTTCTTTTATTTTTTAATTAACTTGGCTCAATTAGAAGAAACGTGGCTGGTTAATGTTGCATCAAGAGCGATCGCTCCCGTGCGACATGGAGGTAGATCTCCTGTGGAGCTGCACTGCCAATTCGTGAACGGATTTCGGTAGCTCTCACGCGCTATATTTAACCTGCGACAACCACAGCAGGTCTTTCAATTTTTTATCCTGCACTTTACTCAATTACCCATTCACTAAATTTTTCTTTCACATATCTAATTAAATATTATAGAAGAGAGGGCTAAACAGCCCTAATATCTATACCATATGTAATTTTCGGGAAGTGTAAGGTATCCTCGTGCCTCGTACTTAATAAATATTATTTGATTTGATTGATGGGGCTCTTTGAATTAAAAATAAATTATAAAAAAATACTTAAATGAAAGTCGCGATGTCGTAGCTAATCGTGGTTCCATTGAGTCTTCATGCCACGTCTCATAGTAATATTTTGTACCACCTAAAGATTTTTGATATGGTAAGAAGCAGTGAAGCCCCAGACCGGCGCAGCATATATGGTAGAATTTTGGTAGAGCAGTCCAATAATATTAACTACATACATACTTTTTATTTTCAATTTAAAACTTTGGTTTTTCCACTTTTTCAACACATTAAACATTAGTTTGAAGGTGTACTATTGTTTTCGTCTGATGACGTCAGGCGCCATGTGGCTTTATTTGCATATCATTTAGATATCAATTCAAGTTATCAACTGGTTCAACGACTGCACCTGGCTGTAAATATAATGATCTTTTTTTGAAACTGAAGTTATAATATGTACATAGAGAACTATTCTATATTATTTAAGTTCACTTTTTCATTGATAACAGAAATCTGACAAAATAAAGTTTGTCTTCCGCCTGTTTATGATGTATTTATTTGTTATTTTATATTTATATTTTATTAAAAATTTTTTTTTCAGTACCTTGTGTTGTGCGCTCACGTCCCTCGTTTTCCGTAAAAGAATTAGGTAATTTTTAAGGCACGTTTCCTAAATATTTTTTTGTCGGGACTAACAGGGCGAAGCTGTTAGTGTATGTTCTTAATTTTGAAATTAAGTAGAAAAAGAATTATGTAGTAATTTATTTTAAAAAAATTACACAAAGGTTTAAAAACCAGTCTTAAACATAATAAGTTTACGCACAATTTCCTTAAATATAATAACATTTAATAATAATTAATATATTAAAATTTTTGTAATCAATTAATCAAAATTAACCTCAACAAGGCACTTGATTCTCACTATTCGGATAAATACTTTGATTTTTCATTCAATATTACAAAAATGTTTTCAACAACAGATCTATAAAATACAAAATTTGGTAACTACTAAAATGTTAATTAAAAAAAGTTTCGTCCATCTTTTAATACTTTTCTTGTTATTCAAACAACATTGCGTCACACAATAAAAATAACATGGTACAAACTTTTAAATGAAAGAGAGGTTGTAACTGAGCCTCTCCCACTGGACCACAGTTAATAACGTAAACAGGAAACAACACTCAAGTTCCGTGTTCAAATTCCTGATAACCTTCGGCACCTGTAAAAACAACGTCGATCCAAATTCTCATGGCTTCTGGCGAAGGAGCCATTAAGTAATAATGACGTTGGTGGGTTTTTACGATGAACGTTAAATGCGGATTTGGCGATTTTACGGAATTTGAATGGTCCAAATAAACTTCTTCAATTGCCTGCAACAAACAAATGAAAACCGTCAGCATAAATCAAACATAAAAGCTAATTTGGCATACATCCATTGTTTTCTCGTTGCAATGTTTCAAAACTACTACATATTATCGCACAGGTGTGACCAAACGGGCGATGGCAAAAGTTTCGAAAAATTATTCATATTAGAGAAACAAAAAGTCTTTAAATACGTAGTAGTTAGAAAGTTGTTGTTAGATAATGCCGACCGACCCCGACTAAGTCAGAGCGATGAATTACCACTATTAATTAACAACTGCTGATCAATTACGTAACTTTAATTTTTATGTTAATAAAATGTTGATAAACTGAAAAAACTTGATAACTATTGGGTGGTACATGTTTTTTTTTATGATTTTGCATGCCAATTTTTAGGTTAGGTCCATCTTAAAGAGGAAAATACCACACAAGTCTGCTATAGAACATTTCAAGAGGAGAAGCTCGAATTTCTTTATTCTTGAAATAAACGGATTATGTTATTAATATTAACTAGGGAAAATTTCTCCTTTTTTTTAAAAAATTTATTTTTTAAGCCAAATCCATTGAACATTTAAAGGCGGGAATCACTTGCCAATATACGCGATTCTCTCCTTTACGGGTTTTTGACTCATTTCATTCAAATCGTCTGACTTTTTCTAGATAAGCCAGAATTCATTTAATAAAGAAAATATTAATACATTAACTAACTAGGTAGCAATTATTTAATAACTTCCATTAGGGCGAATACCTAAGCATTAAAGCTTGGCATAGTAGTAAATATTAATTTTATTTTTTATATATCGCGATGTTTTTTTATTAAAGATATTTTATATTTTATTAAAGATATCCACACCTTGATGATGGTGTAGAAACGTTGTTTGCGGAAAATATTGGTTGCGTGTACTACTAGCCCGGATTACATAAACATTCTTTACAGACCTACTCAACCGAATCAAAATAGAAGACCGCAATTGGCTAAATTTAAATTTAGGCGTATATCTCTAGTTCCTTTAGATCCTTCAAGGAGAAAGCTAGGTCTTAAGTTAGCACTTAAAACTTAAGTGCTATCAAATTACAAGGATGATTTTTTATCCAATTAGATGTTTCTATTTTGGTTCGATTGTGTAGGATTGTAAAGGATGTTAAATACCTTTGGCCTCCCTAATAATTAGCGAAAAGTTCTAATTCAAAATAGCATTTTTAAACTTATATTTTTAAACTGTAGGTTAGATGTTAATTGGATAAATATTTGTGTAATAGATTTTTATTTTCTAATTTCTAGATTCCGGGCACACGGTCAGTGTGACGAGAAGATTAAAACAAAACTCGAAAATTATACTTAAAACAACCACTTTTATTTTTAACTGCTCCACTACTCCAATAACTTAAATATAGTGATTTGGTTCGAAGCGGATACGATTGCTGAGTTGTACTTTGAAAATTTGAACTTAAATATTTTTCAAAATTATAAAAAAGCTCGAAACATAGAAACCAATATATGAAACTTTTTTTAATTTTGATGTTAAATTTGCTTGATAAAAATTCTTATCGTCGCGTTGCCGTCGGTCATAATTTTCCTCGTCTATCTGATGTGAAATAAACCTCGGCGTTATTTAAATTTATTTTGTATTTTTTGTATGAAAAGCAAAATATAAAAGATATTAATTTTATTTATAAAATATGAATGTTATTAATAACCAGTTAAATAGATATTAATCATTTTCAAAACATATTTTTCTTTTCGAAATCCGATATAAAATTAATTCAAACAGTCTAGACAACTTTTTTAAACACAATGTTTCGATTTATTGAATCTCATGAAACTGAACCAGAAAGATATAAAAAAACTTGGATTGCTGTATAAATTCAGCAATATTACCAGTGGCGGTTGGTACGATAAGGGCGATTGGGCGGACGGATATATGATGACAAGAATTTTCCTTTAAAGAATAGTTTATTCCTGGGGGTATTTTATACCCCCAGACCCCCGGTTTCATAACTCGAAGTTATGTGTGTATGTTACATGATTGATATTATTAAATAGAAACCTTTCACTGTTTCAAAACAAATATCTACATTTCGAGGTAATACGCACCGGGAGGTCTGAATCCCCCCCCCCCCCCAAACCTTGCAATTGTGCTATTCAGTAGATACTGAATTTTTAACAAATTTGCGTTAAAAAATACTTGAAAATTCAATGGTACCGAAGAGAAGGGTGTTTTAGAAACCATGAATTTGAAACTGCAATAAGAATCTACACTAAAGCTATTAGAACTCCATCTGATAATATTTCATGATGAAAATAATTTTTACGTTTGCGAACCGATTTAAATCAAAACCTGATCAGCTCCAATCAATCTGTAAAGGTTCAATGTTATATTATCACAAATTGTTATCACGAAAAAAAATTATGGGTGTGTAGAGAAAACAATTCTAGGAAAGATAGCATTTTTTGCTCTTAGAGATAATGGCGAACTTAACCTTTAAAAAAATCCTAAACGAAAAAAAAACGGTTTTTGGGAAAATAAAAAAACTATGACTCTAATCGGGAACAGATTAACGTTCACAAGCTTGCTATTTACTGAAAGTATAGCTTAAAGTAAGCCAAAAAAGCTCCTTTTTGTAAATTTTGAAAAATTTTTTTTTCGAGATATTGCAATTTTTCGAAAATCGGCTCCTATCGCACGAGCGATATTCGTAGAGTAACAATCAAGGGTTTATTTTTTCCTTCAAGAGTTGTACTTCGAAGTTAATTAACAATGAGATCAATTTTTAGTGCCGAAAAATGCGTTTAAAAATATTGCCTTTTAATTTTTTTAAAGAATTTGATCTAATTTTTTTAAATTTATTAAAAAAACAAAAAGAAAAGAAATAAACAAAAAATTAAATATTAGAAAAGTTAATAAAAAAAACCACCTCAAAAATTATAATACTTTTAAACGCATTTTTCGATTCTAAAAATTGATAAAATAATTTTAATAATTAAAAAAATTAACCCTCGATTGTTACTTTATGACCATAAGTCGAGCAAGAGGAGCTAATTTTTGAGAACGGTTTTTTTTTCGAAAAAATCAATATTTTAAAAATTTACAAAAAGAAGCTTTTCGAATTGCTTTCAGTCAATAGCAAGCAATTAAATGTTAATTTGGTAAAGTAAAAATACTTCGATTGTTCTCTAAAACTAATGGACCGATTTGAATGATTCTCGTTGCAATAATTAGGTAGTTTTAAAACCTACAACTTCCGTTTAACTTTTTTTGATTAAAGTTTTAGTTTTTATTTATTTTACTAAAAACCGAGTTTTTGCGTTTGGGATTTTTTTTTGTTTTTTCGCCTTTACATCTTCACGACGGAAAAACCCTACATTTCTTAAAACTGTTTCCTCCACACGGACATATTTTGTTCCCGGTAGAGCGCACACAAAATTTGACCACACATATGGACCTGATGGAACCCCAAAACGTTCAAATTCATGAAAATTTTTTTGCGCAATTACAATGCTACATTTTGTTGCTCAGTATGATATAAAAGAATTTCCAAAACTCTTTTCAAATTTCCGATTTGATCCATCGTTTTGCAAAAATATTCGTGTTTCTAACTTGGTGAGTAAGCAGATTTAAATCTGATTACCCCAAAACTGCGGTCTATCATTCAAACGATATTTCTGCGTGCAAAAACAACGTTGACAAACTTCTAACAGCTGGGAAAAAGTTTATTTGGACGAATATTAGAAGCATGTTTGATTCAAATTCGTTATCTTTGCAAAATCGTTCTCGGTATTTGTGTGAATAAAATTCGTATTTTTATTACCAAAATATAAACATGATATAGAAATAATTTTGAGATAAAAATACCTTATACATGTCAAAAACAGTCAAATTATGTACGTAAAGTGCCAAAATGTTTGGCACCTGTTGCGACACACCTATCATAATTTGCTTTTACTTGTGCAGATATTAAAATTTTAAATAATTAAACTTGAACGTGAAATAAAGGAAAAACTTTACCTGGAAGTATGCACCACCTCGAACTTTCTTCTCACTTTTATCGGCATAATACACAAAAGTCCGTTTCAGTCGATCCAAAACGAACCATCTTCTTGACCATCCGTTCAATTTTGATCCTTTCTTGTGCAAAAATCCACGACAAGTTGAGGAATTGATTATAACGTGAGGACACAACACCACTTGATGTCCTGGAAAAAATAATCACTTTGTATTCAATTTTTGCAACTTGAACAAAAGCAACTTACCAGCAGATTCAATGTGTTGCCGTAAATCTAACTCGGAACTTCGATTTGGTAGATATCTCGTAAGTGGGCGAGTTTTATCAAGATTTTGACGAGGTTTTCTTTTTCCCAGCGGTCCAACTTCAACGCTTATATCGCTGGTTTCTGATAATGGACGAAGGGTTTCCGGGCTTTCCGGTTCCGAATGTAGCTGAAACACGAAATTATGCAAATATAAAATCAGAAGATTTGGAAGAATAATATCAAAACAGGTAATATTGCATTGTAGCCAGAACAAAAAATTTACTTTATATTTCAAAAATTTAATTTCTGTTTTCACCATTTTGGGAAAAAACTCACACTGTATGATCCCGATTTTCTATTCAAACTTTTTGTTGTTCTTTTGTTACTTTTGTTACCGCTTCTAATATAATTCATCCATAGGGACATGATTGCGAAAATATAAACAATCGTGAAAAAATTCGCGCGAGTTTATTTTGTACAAATCTGCGTGCGCCTATGTTCAAAGACGGCTTAGGTGTGACTAATTTAAACTGAATCATAATTCCCTCCTTATCCTGAAATAACATAAACTCGTCGAAAATTTATTTAACAACAGATAAAATAAACGTGAGTTACCATTTTTTTGTTTATAAAATGTTTTATTAAAACTTAGGGGAAAAATTTTTGGAATTTTTGGAGAAAAATAGTAGTAGTAATATTTTCGCAAAGAAAAATTTTGGAGAATGGGTATATCGATTTCGATTGAATCCCACTATCAATTTAATGTGATAAAAAAAGAATAAAGTTTTATGACATTTACTTCTGGTTAGCATCTCCAAAATTAGAACAGTGGAGTTATTAAGTAGTTGTAAATTTTTGCAACATCAAACACTCAAAATACACCGAAACGTGGATTTTATTACCCATCAAATAGCTATTCAAAATTCCATTACGTGATTCTATGCTTATATTATTAACCACAATACTGCATTGGAATTTGTAAATTTCCCACAAACATTTTGTTAGCGATTTTAGCTATAAGATTAAAATAGAAACAAAATTAAGTTAAAAAAAATTAATTTGAAATAAATAAAAAGTTATTGGGACTGAAGATGAGAGTTCCCAAGCAGTTGCAAATGTTGTGATGATACAAAATTGAATTTTTAATATATTAGGAGACTTTTATTTTCGTTCAATTTCATTCAAAATTTGAAAGCATGGTGACGTTAGTATATTAAGACTGCCATTAAAAATTGAATGAACTTAAATTTTGGCAGGGTATCAAAAAGCGCCTTGTTTCTTGTTAGGTGATAACTAAGAAAACCCATAAATCAAATGATTTTGATAAACGAGTTTACGTGAACAAATTTAATTATCGAATAAAATGTTTGGCACAAATTAGACATTTTCTAAATGATCCTAAAAGTAAAAAAATATTTGACATGTGAAATCATCAACACGGTTTTCCATAAAAATGTTAGTCGAATGTGCAAAAAAGGTAAATCGAAAATTACCCAACTAAAATTTAATTAAACAGCAAAACCGTAAACTTTTCAACTAGTCGATAAATGACTTTTTAATTCTTAATCTTAAAATTTATTTTAAATAAACACAATAAATCGTTTCTGCCTACTTAAGGTTGGTTTATGTCAAACGTCGACGTGGCTGCGAACGCCGACGGATCTAGTTGAACATTGAACCGAATCGTTGCGTTTCATATGTAGGAATATCAGGGCTTGACCGTCTAATAAAAGTCATTTATTTTTGTGTAAATAAAAATTCAAGTTATAAAATAAAACCATATATTCATGTAAAGAAACAAATTCTACTAAAATTTGTCACTACAAAACAAAATCGGATTAGACGAACGTGTGGAACATGATCTTCAGGATAAACCAACATTTTTGTGCTGCGTTTTTACGTGCGTAAACTACTTCGGCGTATAACCGAAACCAACCTTCACAAGAGAGTGTAGTACCGTTGACTGCCGCAATTAACTGCCCCCACACAAAAATTGTTTGAATTTGAAACATGATATTAATATGAATGCTTTTTCACATAAGAGTCGGTGTTTTGCACGTCCTATTGACGGTACGCGTAAATAGTAGCAGCAGCTTTTTTAATGAACAGGGTCGCCCGCAGTTGCTTTCTAGAAGTGCAATAGTTAACGTCTTATCATATATTTACTTTAAATTGGATTTCGTTAATTATAGGAGAATTTAACTTACACTACCGTCGCGTCGGAAAGTTTGGAAGCAGACCTTTTTTTCAATGAAACACTTATAGTAATTTTAAACGATTTAATTGTTTTAATGTTAATATTAAGAAAATAGGTAAATAACATTTGATTTTATATCATATAACAATTAAATTATTATTGAAAAACATTCATAAATTTGTTTTATCAAAATATCTCTTTCGCACATATTACTGCGTTACAAATTCGGGGCGTTTTTTTTATTAAATTAATTAAATAATCCGATGAAATCTGTTTCCACAAATCTTGCAGATATTTTCACATTATATTTTCATTTTGGGACAGGTGTTATTTAATTTTTCGGTACAATTCGTCCCACAAAAGCTAGATTGGTGAAAGATCGGGTGACTGCGACGGGCAAACCATTATTTGATGTACCCCAGTAGTTTCTTTTCTGCCAAATGGCTTTTGCATAATCGGGAGAAATGTTTTGAATCTTTAACCAGCTAAAACATAACATTTTTTCCAACGATCCGCCGTCCAGAAGGAACTAAATTCTCATAAAAAAATTTTAAATATTGCTATTTCCGCATTATTCCTTCTATTTTTACTAAATCGCCGACTCTATCACCGGCAAAACATCCCCAAACCATAGCACTGCACCCCCTTTTCTTCCTGTGGGCACTAAACACTACTCTGCCATTCGATCGCTGAATTTAGATCCAACATGCACACGTTTTCTAAAACCAAATATTTCGAATTTCGTTTAGTTCGTCCAAAGTACTTTTTTCCATTGTTTTATCGACTAATTCAAATGTTGACAAGTACAAAAAGTCTGTTCTTTTTGTAAATTAGTTTTAGAAATGATTTTTTTTACCGCTACACAACCCCTTAAACCCCCTGAAACCTGCCGCCAACAACCGCGTTTTAACGGTTGCAACAGAAATTGATTTATCCAGAATTTTATTCACCCTGTAGGTTATTTCGGGTGAAGTAAGTAGTCGATTACGTTTACATGTTGTTGCAACATGTTGTAACAACATAGACGGTTGTCAGCTAGAGCGGTAAAGTGCGTTGCTGCTAATGCACAATTCCTGGTTCGACTCCGGGCTCAGTAAAACTTTATTCTGACCGTCTCCCCTCGGAAGGCAATGGTAAACCACCGAGGTGCATTCTACCTAGTACATCCTCTCTGGAGATGAAGTGTATACACTTCCCGCGGTTCGGAGCCCGCGTTAAGCAGTAGGTCCCCTATGTGTGTGATAATACTTCAAACGCACAACACAGACATAGGAGAGAGGTTGCCAACGTCCGGGAACAGGATATGGCACATTAAGAAGAAGAAGCAATACAATTTTTTTCGACACTGGTCGTCGCACGAGGCCGTCCACTGCGTTTCCTAACACTTCGCTGTCCGATTTCTCTTCTACGCGCTATGATGTAATGCACCCCTTTACAAGATACATTTAATCTAATTGAAATTTTATGTTCTGTTAAACTTTTGTCATGTAATGCATAAATAGCAGCACATTTTTCAATTGATATTTGACTTTTTTTCATAATTTTTCAGAAATTTAACGATATTTATAAAAATTAAGTGCAAGTAAATTCACTACCCCAAAAAGTAAGTTCTAAACAGGACTTTTCGGTACCTAGTAGTAATAAAAAAAAAACAATAAAACCATATCTGGCTAAAATTTATTTGTGTTTTATCGAAAGTTAAAATGCAAGCAAGTAATACCGTAAAGTAATAAAATTCAATTTTGTGAAATATGTTTAAATAAAACATTATTTTTAAGTTAAAATACTACCAAAAATACTTAAATACTATGTATTTTTTATAATTGCAATAAAAAATATTTGATTACAAAAATTATAAAAAATTAATAATTAAATATTTCAATTAATTAATGCTTGCTTCCAAACTTTTCGACGGTAGTGTATATTAAAAACAAAGATCCCGTCTTTCTAGAACTAAAATTTTTGAGTTGGAACGGCTCGGAGATATTTTTAATGAGCGGAGTCAGAGATTCGCTGTTTACAACCGCCATTTTCGAGTGCAATTTGAGTCCAAAATGAAGGACTAACCTTATGAAAACAGCCAATAGAATTTCAATATGGCCTTAACGTTTAATCTAACGATTCTAAAGATAATCTAGTCATTAGCGATTGACATAATATCTCAAATACTATTTGACCAATTAACTTCAAATTTGGTGTGTACCTTCAGTATGTTTCGGTATAGCCCGTACATTGAAAATTGCTGAATTAATATTACTATTTTTAAAAAATAAAAAGATTTCGAAAAAAATACGAGAAATTAATTTTTTTTTCGACAGAACAGAATACCGAATTATAATAATTTAGCTAATATAAAATTGCGTTTTTCAACTTTTAAGCGTCTGCACTTGAAGAAAATGGGATTTTTATTTTCAAATTTCTGCTCTCGAATACCGACTTATCCGAATAATAACCCAAATAATTATAGATAATTTTGTATAATAATTGAAAATCTCAGCTAATCACAAATGATTTTATTTTATAATAATAATTATTAATATATTATACGCAAAAAACTGAAGTGAGCAACCCTTCGATCATAGTTGTAAGTTAGTAAACAAGTGAAATTTCAGCTATATGAGTAACATAGTACCATGCGTTTAACATAAGCACGTTTATCGTAAATATGCGTTTAAACGCAAAAATATCGACCGGAACTCTTATTTCGAACTTACTATAACTCGTGAATCGGTACATTGCTATTCAAATTTATTGTTAAAATTCACTAAACTTTGAATTCGTTTAGAAAATTGGCAATGTTTCAAAATTCGCACAATTTTAAACACCGGATATCATCAAAATTGTTAGATAAATGCCAAGGTTATAAAATCCGAAATAATGGGCGCTATAAATCAAGTATAAGTAAATTCTTATACCTGGTAATTTAAACAAAAAAAAATTTTTATGTTCGACTTCTGCTTTTCATAATAACGGAAGTGTACGTGTGTATGTTCAAAATTTGATGTTTTGAAGTGTTGAAGTATTTGTTTATACTACTATGTACTTTATTCACACCACGCAATATATTTTTCCCGAACATATTGTGTTCGATTTATTTTAAACCGTTAGATAACTGCCCGATAGCCTTTAAATATAATTACACAATTGGAGCTATGGTCCCAGATTGGGTGCCAGATTTGAGATTGTTATAAAATAGTCTTACCTTTTTCACCATAACGTCGTTTTCATTCCGTTTTTCTTCTCGACTTGTACGCTTTTGATCAATTTCGTCACTTCCTGTTAAGCTGAAAATAAATGAAAATAAAATTACATTAGAGTTTTCCAATTTTGTGCAATGAATTGACGTCAAAATTTATTAACACGCAAGCTGATGATCAACTTCACAAAATTTTAAACACTTTGAAACACCTGTGAGTTTTTTCTTAAATTAACACTAACGGCAGGTGTTATCAACATTCAAACCATTAAATGAATCTATTTCGATAAATTTTGAAAACAACCAAAAAAATTGAGAAAGTTACAATTTGCCAAGTGTAATAACGATTTTTTATTGTCCAATGTAATTCGCATTTTAGAGCTGTGCCAAAACCAATATCAACTTAGTACAAATTTTAAAAAGTCGGCTGTATTCTTCTTAAACTGTTGCCGAAAGCACTATTAAAATAAAAAAAAGCTTAAATTAGGTAAACTTAAATTTATAGTAATCTGCTGTCAAGGACTTTTTGTAGAAAAATTAAAGAAGATGAAAAAGAATGTGACATTAATTATTGCAGTTATTTACAAAATTTTCTATGCTGAAAAACTAAAAGATTCGTGGTTTTTAAAATTAATATGACCGAATTAATTTTCATAATATTATGCGCTATTCTATAGAATTATAAGTATGAATGAAAGTTCTATTTATACCCGGTGTCACTAATTTGTAACTTTCATATTGTTTTACTTCTCAGAAGAAAATATAATTAATTAATAAAATCAAATTCCGTATTTTTAATAACAAAAGCTGCAATATTTCCGGATATTTATATTTTTTTTAGATTTCATAAGCGGAATGATTGGTGAACGCATGGAAATAATCCATAACAAATTATTTAAGACAAAGATGTAAAAATATAATTACTGCACTTGGCTGAAACTTATATTTAAACATTAAAATAAATAATTTAATTTTGCCCAATAAGAAGGTGAACGGTAGACATATATTTCAGACTCATCAGTCATCATCATTACCGTATACACATGGAAACTCTTGAACTGGGAAATATTTATGTGCATTGTTAGCTGTACATTACAAATAATCAATCAAACTCAAAATAAATCGGCTTAACTTCTAAAAAAATTCAAAAATTGTATTATGTATATGGAAATACAATCCTTACGATGGCCTTTATTGTCGTTTAACATTTTTCAATTTTTTGCGCAACTCATTGAGTAATTAATTAAAGGAATATATCGATATAAATTTTGATTTTAGATGTACTATATGACCGAATTGATGTCAACGAGGTAGTTATCTTCTTTTTGAGTGCTTCGAGTCCTGCACACCCGGTATATGGGTTATAAATGATCAGAATTTTTTTTTTCCATTTTATCATATAATCAATAAATTGTGCTGAGTGTTTGAAAAAGATCCGCTGTGTACTTTTCCTCTCAATTTTTTTTATAAAATACGATAATTTTTCCATTTGTTACAGTGTGTCCTCCCTTAATCAAGAAATATGAAATAAGGACGTCAGTTTTTTATGAAAAAAAAATTTCCTAATTTGAAGAAACTACAAATTGCTAAAAAGCTATTTAATGTATGCACCCAATGTTGACATACTTTTAAGCTTCTTACGAAGAATAATGAAAAGCCTTATAATCTGGCTTCGGGTTCGTCTATTTGTCCGCATTCAAATTCTTAATAATTCATCCTAATAATGTGATTTACCATCAGAAAAAATATTAAAATCCGAAGTAGCAGAATTAAAACTCAAAATTTTCAATGCGAAGTAATAAAGGATAATAACCTAGCCTTGCGGTCCGAGTTCTAGCTTGTTATATTCAAATTTATGGATTATGTTAATAAATGTAAAGATATTTTTTAAAGCTGCCAAATTTATTATTAATTTCATTTTTTTTACTCTATACTATGTTTCTCGATATAATTACAGCTGTTTGAAGGTCAATACATACATAAATAGTATGTTGTATCATTCAGAGCGAAGTGAACATTTCTTTGACGAGCGATTTTTGTTCGTCCAACAAAGATATAATATAATAAATTATCCGATGTAGCGGCCCTTACTTTAAGTTAAAAAGCGCAATAGAAAAGCTGAATTAGTACATACATACTACTTCGCCCTTGGTGCCTTTCCAGTTCATATAAACCCTAGTGATCGCAGGTTCGAATCTCCTATCGGCCAAGTTTTTAAATCACATTTCATGATACATTTAATATTTGCTACAAAAAGTTGACAAGCAACTTAACTGATGACGAAGTACACAAAGATAATAATAGCATTATTATAATAATCATGAATCAAATCTAGCGATTTCTCAATCTAAATCAAGAGCTTAATTGCATCAACTACTATTGACATTATAATCTCCTTTTTCCTGTATTTTTTACAGACCCCTATTTGTTTGAATTTTGTATCTTGTGCCCGTAAATTTTTTGTTTACTGTAAAATTTTAGCATTTTTTTGGATTCAAAATAAATTTAATATTCTTTTTTCAATATGAGGTAATAAGAAATTTTATACCATTTGCGAAATTTATTCATCATGACGAACGAATTAACTTCAAAATATAATAAAATTGTTTTTCATAATTTCAACATTGAGAATCTAATTTTATAAGCACTACAGACTGATATACTAGCACGCACGGCCCACAAAACACTGATATCACTAAATAAATGACACGAGGAGTTTATAAACTATGAGATTAGATTAAAACAACATTAATTGATATATTTTTAAAAGTCGGTTATTCTAGGCTAAATTATAAAAAAAGCAATCCATACCTATTTCGAAGGTCATCCGATTCGATCGATGTAAGTGACGTACAATTTTGCTGCCTTTTGGCCCATTCAGTTCTGACTTCGTTTTGGGCGCGCTGCTTTAATTCAAAAACTCTTCTCCTTTCTTCTTCAATTACTTTAGAACCTACCATAAAAAAAAGAAAATAAAAAACACAGCAAAAGATATACGCACAAGTTAATACCTTCCTGTACTAAATGTAACTGCCGGTTTCGCTCAATTTCTTTAAGAGATTCGATCGTTTTCTTGCCCAACGAACCTCGCCCATCTTCAATACTGATAGGAGCACTTGACGTTACCTTGCTGATCCTATCAATGTCATCTTGTGACGGACATCGACTTGGTACTAGAAATAACGAAATTAAAAAAAAAATTAAAGAAATAATCGATAAAAAGTTCTTACCCATTCCACCTTCCAAAATCGACTTTTCCTGGAACATTTTCTCGTTGAACGATTGAGACATGTTGTATATTACGTCATCAATCGAACTAGTTCTAGTATCAATAAAAGAGCAACTCATATTTGTCATCCTAAATTCATTGGTGCCTTTAGGTTTGTCACTATCACTATCGCTTGAGCCTTCCTGGTCTGACTCTTGTTTGGAAATGTTTCCCATTTCACCTTCCACCGTCTTCAAATGAATTCTGTTTTCTTCCAATGATTGCAAGAATTTGATAAGCTGTGTCTCCAAAACAGCCAAATCTTTAATGTTATTTTGAGACGTATCGACATTTTGTTGTTCCAATTCGCTGATTTGAGTTTTCACTATTTCAATTCTTTTGCTCAAATCTAAAATTTCACGCTGAATTTCTTCGCGTGTCGCCAGCCAATCTGCCTCCTCTTCCAAATGATGAAATTCTAAATCTTCAAATGTTTTGCGTTCATTATCCAAAATTTCTTGAACACTTAGAAACTCCTCAAAGAGCTCCTGATATTCCGAACTACCTTTTTTGGCATTGTTTAATTTTTGTTCAACTTTGTCCATATTCTCTTGGGCTTGGTCTAATTTTCGTTTGCATTCATCTTGGTGTTCGCTTTGAGTAACTTGGCAATCTTTCATTTTCAATTCGATGTCGCGTGCCTGATCGACCAGTTGTTGCTTTCGATTTTCAACTTCTTCCAACTCGAGCAATTTTGATTTGTATTCACCATTAATCAAAGCTCGTTCCATTTCAAGCTATAAACAATATACAACATAAAATATCAAACACAACTCAAAAATGTGTCTTACCTCTCTATTTAGTTCTTCCTCTTGCATCCGAATTTCGGTCATTTTTCTTTTTGTATTGGCCATGGTAGTCGAAATTTCGTGTTTCTTCTTCTTGAGTGTTTCTAATTTTTGCTTATCCGCATCATTTTTTTCCTTCAATAACTTATTTCGTTCGAAAGTATTTTGAGTGACGCTTTGAGAATCGCAATTTCTCTCCATCAGTAAAACATTTTTGGTCGGAGTGGGTTTTCGATAAGGAGCATCGAAACACTCTTTGTTTTCCGATGGAATTTCTTTATTTAAATTCTCTAGCAACGTTTGTTCCGCACTCGAAATTGAAAATTTATGTTCAATCAGTGGATTTGGATCTTTTGGGGAACTAAAAAGAGGTTTAATTAAACTTCTTTTTAGAATAACTTTAAGATTATATGATTACCAACCTTTCCTTACTCAGCGTCGGGATAGTTTTTATCCTGGTTCTTGGCGAGTGTGGGTATGGTGAGATAGAATTTGGTTGAATAATGTGAACGTTTTCGTATGAATTTACATAATTGGAGTGAGTGCTATCTGAAGATCTAATTTCGACATTCTCGTAATAAAATTTTGAATTGGTATCTCTTGGTGAGAGGCGGTTTAAGGAGACATTTTCGTACGAATAATTTTCTTCATTTTGCGTCTTGTCCAGATCGAATTGAAAAATGGAACCGTCTCGCGAATTTGGCGATGGAGTTGCATGAATTGGGGATGATGAACTGTAAGGACTCGGCGGACATTGACGCTTATCTCGAGGCAATGAACCGTTCGTTTTAATGCTAAAACATTTATCACAATTTCCGTTTTCGTAAATTTATGGTTTACGTACCGATTCGGAGTTGGTTTGTTGTTTTTTTCCCATTGGGCTTGTCGTTCGTATTCGGCGCACATACTTAATATTTCTTCAAGACGTGCCTGTTCAGCCTTCTCTATTTCTTGTTCCTTGACACGATCCGCATGCGCCTTATCAACATATACAAGTGATAAATTATTTTTTTATTATCTAATCAAATGTGTCACTTATTATTTATTTACATTAAAAAAAACTGGAACTAATAATTTTTACAAATAAATTAACAATTCTACGCGGAAGGTATGACCTATTTTTAAAAATTATCGGATTTCAAAATAATCAGGTTATACAAATAAAAGGAAAAAAACACCAGACACGGCTTCACCGCGAACAAACAACACGAAATGACCAACAATATTATATGACTAACGCTAGGTATTCACAATTTATTTGTTTTTATGGTATCTGATTCTTTATCATAAGTAAGTGCTGAAATTTGGCTTCGTTGCATTTAAATTAAAACATACGAGGCATCATCCAAAATTATTGGGTATAAAGGAAAGATTTTCTTTTAAATATTAAAATATTGATTGAGACACAATTGAATAGTAAGACGTTTGGACGCGGCACCTTATATTATTTCCTATATTGACCAATAACCATTATAACATTGGCCAATGTTCACCAATGTTACAATTATGGAACTAATAGTGCCACTTGACCTCTACAGCCTGAAGATGTTTATAAAAACGTTAATCTCTCCCTAAATTAGAACCGGTACTTTAATTGTTAGCAGTTGATCGCGCTAACTACTAAGCCTTCTGTGCCTATTAAACATAGCTTTGGTGTAAAGTAAGATTTAATTGCGACGAGCATTTCAAAATAAAAACTAAAAAAAAAAAATATATCAGGTTCACTTAATACCAACGTGTAACTTATATCCATGCTACGTATCCTGCTTTCTTTTAATATTAATTGTGTGCAACATATTTTAAAAGTACGTCTATATTACTAGCAATCCATTTTTGGCTCTGACATACTTGTGGTAAATAGCATGCACGAATATAGAGTCAAGTTTCATTCAGATAGATTATATGGGAGGGCTTACAAGCACTCTATCTGGATGCAACTTAGACACAGCTATTAATTATGATCTAAATGTCATCATTTAAGATTTACTGTGTAGATTTTCTTACGTACAATCAACGTTTAATGGTATATTCGCAAAAGAGTAGTAGAGAGACTAAAGGAATTCTAGATAATTAAAATAAAATTGTTAAGTCCAAATTTTAATTAACTGAAATTTTGATTTGCGGTTTCATCTACGAATTTTATTCAATCTAATTAAAATAAGACTGTAGATGGGTCTGTAGAAGCTGTAGGGAATCCCGTTAATTTAAATTTAATTTATTTCGTTCTTATATTCCTCATTACAATTTAATAACCATCAAGGACGATTACGGTCTGATTATTAAATGCTTAGCCCGGGTGGAGCCACAACTTTAGGTTACTGTCAGTTAAATTCCCCCACGATTTGAACTTTTCCCTATGCGCTATCGAAAAGAGGATACTTTTCTAAGCATACTGCAACAAAAAATTTTTAGGGTTCGACATTAGTTTTCAAAAAAACGGCATTTTAAAATTTGTAATTCAGGGGACGCCCAAAACTCGACATGGCTTTGAGACCGGTCGCGGTAGGGGTACTCGCACGCCATGCGCTCCGCTCTGTATTCTGTTGACCGCATGTGTGCTTTGAACTACTCTTACTGTTTGCTGTCAGATGCAGTCGACACCCGGACCAGTTTGTCTTCATAGATCTGGCATTCTCGGGGGATATTTCTAATTTGTTAAGAGTTTGTTAAAACCCCGACACGTAGCTTGCGGAGAGTCGGGATCAACAAATGCAACAGCGGCAAAGCAAAAATCCGTCTAAAAACAATTCTACATTTTTTCTTTAGTTTATGTTTAAAGTCTAAAGTTTAAAAGTTAAAGTATTTGTAGTCGTATGCAAAGCGGGGATACTTGCGAGTCCAGTACCCCTACCGCGACCGGTATCAACGATATGTCGAGTTTTAAAATTACGTTTTTTCGAAAACTAATAAACAATCTACAAAATTTTTATTGCAATCAGCATATAAAAGTATCCTCTTTCCAACAGTGCATAGGAAAAAGTTCAATTCGTAGAAAAAATTATCTGATGGTTCCCGAACTTTATTCTAACCGTCCCATCTTCTCTCAGCAGACAATGGCAAACCACCGAGTTAATCTGCTTCAAAAACCCTTCATAAAATGAAGTGTTCAGCCAATTACAACCCTTGCCGCAACCATATTGCAAAATATGCAAAACTCGTGTTGCTCGGAGTAAAAAATGTATAAAAAACGATTGAAATAAATAAATTTATAATTGCAGTAGTTCTCGCGTTGTAATTAATTATTTGGATTGCATTCTCGAATTTTTATAAAAATTTGGATAAATTATCGTAACCATCACACCTACATCAATTAAATCAAAAAATTTTTTTCTGTGCAAGAGTTGCTTTTTCACGAAAATCTGCTGTGAGAAGCGATTCCTTTCAGATCTCGAGTTTACCCTTGAGCAGATAATCTTTGATGTGTTACAGTCATACACAGTTCTATAAATAGAAAATAACTTAAAAAAGTTTTAAGTATTTTTGTGGTATTTAGTAGTATGTGATGTTAAAATAATCAAAAATGTTGGTTAGCACAACATTTTTTAAAGTTTGGTTAATTTCTTGATTTTTTAAAATTTTAAATTTTTTCAATTTTGTTTGATATATTTGCTCTCACTTCTTGTTATTTTTACTGTTATACATGAATGATGATCGAAAATAATCGTGAAATAAGGGCCTTTATATTATGTTACAGAGTTTTTTATTTTTAAGTAATTTTTATCATTTCTATACAGTAATTTTTTCAGAATTCTATTTTCTTGTTTATTCTAATATTCTAAGTTCAACCCTGTTAAATGTGAATTATTGTCATTTTAGTGTTTTTTAAATATTATGTTTTCTTTGTAGTATGTATTCTTTACTTAGCAGTTAAAATTTTATTATTTTAAATTTTGTTAGGTTTGATTATTATACACAGTTCTATTCTTAGAATCTCTAAATATTTTGTGAAATTTCAAATTTTTTTGCTGAGAGAATTTTTAGGGGCACGAGGTCTACGTTTCTATCCTGTCAGGTTTTTGCAATTTTCCTCATAATTTCTTGTAAGCAAATGCTTCCGAGAGAGATCAAAAATGAGGTAATCCAATCTCAAACAATCAAACCACTTGACCACAAATGCTATTGAAAAACTTAATAATCGAAGGATGATCACCACTAACCAATTTATAAGTCATATCCTGTTGTATAAAACTCAAAAAATTTATAAATTATATCATTTTATGACGTAATTTCAGGTTGCCCGAGGTTATGAAACTTTCTAATCATATAATGAAAATTTCAGACAAGTTTTTGCCATAATATCCTTTTCAAACTTAATGAAGTATTTTTCATTCCTTATTTTCTAATTTCTCAAGTGCGTACCAATAATCGACATTTATTCAATTTATAGTATGCCTGATGATTGGAAATCTCTTCTAGTCCATATTTTTGGCTGCTATCTGCATGTACATATGTATGTTCTATGCTGAAAGAGCTGCTTCTCCAGTAGCTTTATTGCATATTTTAATTAAAAGAATTGTAATTTATTATAATAGATTTCCATGCAATCAAATTAATATGCGGAAAAAACCGCGAATTAAATTTCAATTAATCAATTTTGGGCTTTTTTTTAAATTTTGTCCAATTCCAAATTCATTACCTATATCCCTTCTAGTATATGTTTATTGGTAAAAGTGTATGTAAAAGTTTGTATTATGTAAGTAAGTAAAAGTATTTTAAGGACAAAACCAGAGCTAAAAATGTAATGAAAAGAGTGGTAGATTTGAAATGGGAAAAGTCCTGAGAGATGAGCAAAGACAGTGTTATGGAAACCAAGAACATTTAAACGTCCATCGATCGTCCACCAAAATGCTGGATTGACAATGTAGTTGTAATAATTGTGGAAGACATGGAAGGAGGCTTACATTCAACAGTGGATAATTACAGGCTGAAAAGAAAGAGAAGAAAAAGATAAGTAAGAAATACAACTTAAAGATTAAAAAAGCAAGTTAAGTGAATGGAAGCTGGAAGCAATAATCCAACTTGAAATCGTGATTCTAATTAAGAAACGGATCAAATACATTGCTCGTAATTAATTATAAAACTGTGGCTGTTAACGAAAAAGATTTATTTAGACTAGAGAATTATGTGTGGAAAATAACAACAGCCAAATGGCCGTCTCTCTTAATAAAGCTTTGCAGTATATTTTCACATAATTCCGGTAAAATTTAACGAATTTAAAACTATAGCGGTATCATAGCAATATATAGTCATATAAAAATTGTATCAACTCGTCGAGAAAATATCGGTTATAATCAACTACTAAACTTTTATTTGACTAAATCAAGATTCTCAACAAATTTATTTCTTGCATAGCAAAATAATAGTATATTACGTGCCGAGGTGGAAAATGCTTTATTACAGCCGAGCGCTAAGTTAGTTGACTGAGGCGCAAAGCACCGAAGTCAACTATAAGCGCGAGGCTGGAATGAAGCTTGACACCGAGGTATGTATACAATTTTATTCACAATCAGTTTTAAATAATTAAAGATCATCAAATTTCATTTTATTAACGCACATTTTTTGTTAGTTCCATTTTTTGCCTACCGACAATGCGACATTGCAGGTCGGGAAGTGACCACTTTCCGCCCTAAGGTTGGGAAGTAAAAAAAATAGCTTTCTGATTGGTTGTTAAGTAAAAGTAAATAATAAACTGCTTCCCAACTTTTTAAAAGTCAGGGATGTGTTGATTACTAACTGATTGTGAATAAACAAATAAAAATTAAATACCATCTTTTTACGCAAAGAAAATTATAATCGATAAAAGTAGCTTCTACATTTTTGCGATATTTCGTGTAGCACACCCCGTATATAAATATTATTATAGTTTATTATTACAAATCAAAAATTCGGAACTGCTATCGCAGGATTAATGTAGATAATCTCTCAAAGCGAAACGGTCGCGTCCAAACGTCCTGTCCCCGATAAAGCGACAAATAAAGTTGTTATTAAAAATCTTTGGTATCGCATATTGACAAAATGATAATATTTATCTATAATATAATATAGATAATGGACACCCTGTGCAATCGCAATTTATAAATAAAAATTAATATTCTTTTTCTTACCTGATTTCTACGCGTTTCCGCATCTTCTCGCCTTTGCGTTATTTCATTCGAAACCTGATCAAATATTTCGGACACACTTTTATTCAATTCGTTTAGAGATCCACTACTTTTACGGTTCAAATTTACGTTTATGTTTGGTGAAGGATTGGGTGTAACGCTCCTAAAATACTGAGGTTGGTTTCTGTTGAAGCTTGGTGACGGATTGAAACTCGATACTAGGGGTGGAGATCGATTAACATTTAAAGATTTATTCACTTGGTTTGTATTAATGGTTTTGTTATTCATATTGTTAAGTTCGTTTTTGGGTTGTTGGTCCAAATTAACGTTGAGTAAAACGTTGGGTTGTTTTGGTATACAGCCGTTTTCGTATATGGCAACGCGGTTGTTGATGGCTTTGGTGTCGTTGTTAACTGCGACGTTGACGTACTGGGGCGACTTACGGCCAAAGAACTGTCGGTCCGGCGTTTTATTTTTTTGTTTGTCGTAACTAGAATCGGAATAATTAATTGCGGGCTGAGGTAAATTTTTCGCAAAATCTTGCAAATCGGGAGGTGCCCGTCCCAATACGTCTTTCGCTGGGGTATTGACGGTCACCAAATTTGAGGAAAATACTTTCGGTGAAATGGATTGTTTAAAATTTTGAGCAGCGAGATATTCAAATTTGGATACCTTCATTTGAATGTTATTTGATGGCGGATCTTCGTCGGAATTTCGACGAGGAATCGTAGGTGGTTTCTTTACATATTGAACATCTTCGTTATTTTCTAAATTAAATTTAATAGGTGCCATCGAAATTCGTGCATTTGGTAAAACAGACTTCATCAATTGAGCTTCGGCCGGGTGATTAAAACGTAAATAATTTGAACGGCCAATTGTTAGCATAACCCCTTCAAAATAAAACAGAAAGTCGAATACATTTTCAATCCCGAAAACAAAGTTTTACCTACCTTGTGACAGACGTACGGGTTTTGATACATTGACTCCATCAACAGAGAGGTTATCTGATAATGGATAAAGCGTGACTATGCCTCCACTATTTTCTATATGGCAATGCAGTGGTTCCACCCCTGTTCCTTGTACAATGATATCAACACCAGGACCACTACCCAATGTGATGCGTCCTGAAATAAAATATTTCAAAAAAAACTCTTTGGCATGCTAGTAGAAAACTTTATTTTGGTACGCCACTGCCGTTTGAATTAAAAGTCCACTACACCATAGGTTAGGCAACACACACTACAATTAAGCATGCTTCTTCCGAACACGAGTTCAGAATAATAAATTAAGAATTACGTAATAATCAACAACAAAAATTGTTTTATATTTGAATAACTTACAAACATAAGTTAATGTAAATAAATTTATTTAAGTTATAGAGAAGCAGCGATGATGACACATGAGCGAATAATTTGAATGATAATATTTTCCAAAAGGAAGTACTTTCCAAATTTATTTTTACAGTAGCCAATAATGATCATGGAATACTAAATTTATTACAAAGTACGATTTTGTAACATCCTCAAAGAAGAAATTGGTTTGGTTTAATTACTGGCGCCGGCCGGTTGTGTTACCGATGAAATCCCGAGTTCAAACCTAAAGCTCTTCAAAAAATTTGACCTTACAATCTTAATTGGAATTTTATGTAGTAGTAAATACAATTAAAATCGGATGTACAGGAAATACTATAATATAATAAGCAATATCTTTCTGTCTCTGATTGGTTTAATTTAATTTATTAACTAAAAAAAAATAAAAAATAAGAAGTTATTGACGCGGCCTAAGGCCGCATAATCGGAGTATTAAATCTAACTTAATTAATAGTAGATATATATTAAAAAATTTATTTCCAAATTTATTGGCAAATAAATTATCTCATTAAAATATAATTCCATTTCGACTATCGAGTTTTAATTAAAATTTCGTAAATATAACTAGTAAACTTGATATAACCTGTAAATATATATCCGTTCGTTTCTCTTTGTTTCAAAATTGTAAAAACCCAAATAGTTCACTTGGTATACTTTGTTCTATTTCCGAATACACTCGATACGCGACAAGAAAAAGAAAAAGTCAGCATCCGCTCGTCTTTTTTAAAATAATAAAAAGCTCATAATATGTCAAGTCGAAAATAATTCAAAAATAAGTTGAAAAAATCAAACCTTGAGGTATTGGATGCAAAGTAACGGCAGTACTCAATCGTCCCCCTCCGAGGCTCACCAGGTGTGGCGCGTCTGTTTGCAATTTTAGGGCTCTTCCGCCACTTTCTGTTAATTCTATAGCTCCATTATTCGTATTATTATTGTTGTTATTAGTGACTGACCCCGAATTTGAGGTGCTCAGAGTAACTGCAGACATATCTGGAACAGAAAATCATACATACGTTAGATCACGTGAATATAATATGTGGGTTTCAATTTAGGACACTTCCACACTTTACCGTTGCATTTGTCCAATTTGGATGCAAAAATCGTTAAAATGGGACTTGACAATAAAAAATAAAAGTTACGCAATATATCATTGATTTTAACTTGAAATAAAAACAAGCAAATTAACGAAGCACATACTACTACGTGTCACGGAATATCCAAATTATTAATTAGGCAAATAATAAAATATTTAAATTTTAAATTCGAATATAAACTTCTAAAATTATTGGAATCAAAATAATCGGAGTTTATAACAGGCCCGCTCGGGCTAGTTAGTATGATCGTTTTAAGATACTGATAGAAAAATCAAATATAAACTGTTTGTTACTATTAAACAATATGATATCCCTTTGAACCGTCAAGCTCAATTGTTAATTGATTTTTATTAATATTTATTGTAATTGTTGCTCTGCAGTCCGAATAGAAAAATTTGTTACGCCGATATCTTCGAATATTGAAATGTTCCATCCTTTATATAAACACATGTAAACTTTATTTCAATCTTGCAACTCTTTCGAATTGTAGCAGCTGTTTAATATTGCAGTGTCATTGATTTTTCTAAAATGGAAAAAATGTGCAATGATTAAATTCTTTTTTTTGGATGGTCTCACCAACAAAAATTAACCCGAAATAGTTACTGTCAGTTAACCCTCACGAAATTCAAAATTTAAGCTACACTATAGGAAAGCGGACAATTTACTGTGTATAATGCAACAAAAATTTTTTTGGATTAGGTATTAGTTTTCGAAAAATCGGCATTTTAAAGTTTCTAAAAGCATGGAGTTGAAATATGATATATCCCGATGTCACCGGTCGCGTCATGGTAACTCGCACGTTAACAACCCTGCTCTTATTTCTGTTGACGGTACGCGTGCTTTGATATACTCTTAATGTTGTTGTCAGTTGCGGTCAACACGGGGATGAGTTCTATGGGTTCGAGTTCCACCCTTGGTGAGCTCTGTAATTCTACAGAGATATTTTTAAATTCGTTATGTATTAAGCAAAAAAATAAAACAGGCTCAGAGGGCGCCGAAGGCGTCCGGAAAGTCGTTTTTTTTGTCTAACTCAACCACGGCCTATCATGCACCCATGTTAAAACGTGTATCTAAAATACATGTAAATTTTACATTTTTAAATTCGATTTTTTCGAAAACTAATGAATAATCCAACAAAATTTTTGTTTTAATATACTTAGAAAAGTGTCCTCTTTCCTATAGTGCAGTTGAAATTTTGAGATTCGTGGTGATGGTTGCCTTCCAGCCCCCTCTGAAATGATCAAGTGTATAAAGACCTTCACTTTCCACTGTGAAAAAATGAACAGTTTTTTTAAAATCTGATCGTGCAAACTTCCAAGATATCGTCCACCCAAAGGTCGTCCAAAAACTGCTGCAATACCACAAATCATTCAACAAATTCATAGTGTTAGGTGATCGACTAGAGATGGGTAAAATAGCTGATGCCATAGGCATCTCAAAAGAACGAATTGGAAATATTTGCATTAAGAGTAGTATGTGAAAAAGCTTTGTGGAAGATGAGTGCACGGAAGAAAATGGAAGGAAGGAAAACAAAAAGGATTTCAAACGTCGTTTTACAACTGTTGATAAACCTTGGATACACCACTGTACGCCAGAGTGAAAAAAAAACAGTTGAAGCAATGGATCTCAGCCGATAGAAGCGCACAAAAGGAGGCAAAGAAGATACCATCAGTTAGAAACAGTTTTTTGGGATTACGAAGGTGGTTTGCTCGTCGATTACCTTCAGAATCGATGGATGCAAAAATTCATGAAAAAAGACCTGCGTTAAAGAAGAGAAAAATTAATTTTTAATCAAGACAATGCTTTTTGACTATGGCAAAATTCAACAAATTCAAAAGCCATATTTGGCTCTCTCGGACTATTATCTGTTGAAGTTTCAGGAGATTATATTGAAAAATAAAACATTTCACGTATATTGTTACGCTGAGAACTTTTCACACTGCCCTTATATGTTAATGACGCAAAACACATTGCCACTCGAAAACCAAGTTTTCACCAGAGCAAAAATATTATTTGCACTTGAATTTACATAAGATGTTCATCAATTGCAATAATAATCTGTGTATTATATCAATTTCAATATTTTTAATTTATTATCATTAACTTCTAACTATTTAATTTACTAAAATTGTAACGGTGCCAAGTTCGCGTTTTAGCGTTTCTTTATTACACACCAACTGCGATTGTTGGTTTTAAAATTTAAGTAAATGATTGTTGAATCTTTATCAGTCATGTGTAATAAAATTTTGAATTTTGTTGGATTCTTTTGGCTACACCTCGTATTTGTATTTCAATGATACAAAAATAATTCGAGGCAAGACGATTTTAGGGCGCACGACGGGAGATAAGAAAAAAGAAAGGTGCGGGATGATTAGAGAAAAGAGCCAGATTTTTGTGGACGGAAAAGGGGGTTTTTACCTTTGATTTTGGGTAGTTATCGGTGATTTTTTGTGTAGTGAGAATTACTGGAGTTACCACCGCTCTTTCTTGCGGATTTGCGCCAATTTCAAGGAAATTGTGTTGTTTTGATTTTTTTCGCCATTGGATTTCTTGAACACATGAAAAATCAAGCGACAACGACCACTCAGCTATTTTCAACTGCAGCAATAAGAAAAGTTTTTTACCTTATTACCTTCTTATCGTTTCTTCATCTGCAAGTTGTACAACACCGATAATATTTTTGATAATTGTCAGCTACGTTCGTCAATATAGTCGACGCTCGCTTCAAATATTTTTTTATTTTTTTGATCTGGTTTTGAGCTCAAGCACGCTTTTGGATGTTCCAAACACTGGAAGTGCTTATTAAGAGTTGTTGCGTGAGTGCTTCGAGTGTCGGTCATTGCGAATATCCGTTCCGGGTTCGCTCCCCATGGTGGGTGCGTTTTTTTTTCCGTTGCGAGATAGAGTGCAAACTTGTTGCAGTTACGCCGGATTCATCCCTGACTTCCGCAAAGAAAAGAGCTAGTTTTTTCCACCTTGGGTATCCTCACCAAATAAAAGGTTGGGAATTTCGATTTTCAACCGTGTGGGAAGAAAGAAATTGCTGGGCCTTCTCTAAAGAGTCCCAGCCATCCATTTTTTGTCATACATAGTAGTATCGAAAAAAATTTCCAGTTATAATAATTGTAATGTTGGGCGGCGGCAGAGTACAATCGAAGAACCTAATAAGTCGAGTTAGTAATATTGTGACATCTTTTCTTACATGTTAGTATTTCAATAAAATGAACTATCTCTACCAATATATTTCGATTGCACAGCTATAGTCAACCGGTTTACTAGTTTCTTCGTTTGTACAGTTCGGTAATTTCTATCGACTTTTAGTTGGTCAAAAATAAGAAATTTCATTTTCACATATCACACTAACTTTAAAATTGAGAATGGTATGATCTCATTGTCATTTCTATACCAATTTATTGTAAGTGCTGTTTTTCATTGGTTCTTCTTTTTTCACCAGCTGTTAATAAATTGGTGGTTTCATGGTTTCGCATTTATTTCCGCTTTGACCTAATGAGTGAATAGAGTAGAACTACATTGATGTGCAGTTAGATTGTAGTGCATCTCGATTGGTAACTCCTCAAAAACATCAATCAGAGATCTATCTGTTACAGACAGATAGATAAATAAATATTTTTGTTTTATTCATTTTTTTATAACATTAATGATGTGATGTGATGATGCGAATGAAGGTTCGCTTTTTTGTTAACATCTACCGATGATTTAAATTCGGTGGACAATGCATTATTTTACAGTAGAGCCCCATCCGTTAATCTATTTTTTTTACATACATTAAAACGACTTTTCAAACCTTTAATAACCGGTTTTCATAATAACATCGTATTTTTCCCATTTAGCTGTGATATCTGATCAACCTCATTTTTTTAAGAACCTACGAAAATATTTAAACTGCGGCTCTTGAAACTGTGCTTTAGACAACAACGGCTAGCTAACTGTGTATAATTTTCAAGTAGATCCTATATATTGAGATGACCCGAGCTATGCAAATCTATAATATTTGCTTAATCCCAAAATTACTCTTAGCTGGGTATCCATTATTCAACATGAGACTCTTCAGTGATTAAAAAAATTGTTAATTAAAAATTAAAATGCTCAAATTTTCTTTGTCACCTGTGGCCTTGCAAGCGCACATGGTCTTTTGCATCTGGACGCGCCTGGTTAAACAAATTTGCAATTAATGCATCGACTAAATTTTCACTAATTCTTCAATTTTATTATTTTGTTTTCACTTCACTTTATTAATTTAAATAAAAACATCAAATCAACTTAGTTTATTTTATTCTTACTTTATTAACAATCAAAATTAAATTATTATTGCGGGAATGATGTTCGTCCGCCCGTCTATTCGACGTGAAGGCCTGATCTCAAATCTTCCACTTCTAACTTTCAAGTCCCACTCTCTTCTCCTTTTCAACCTTCGAGCCCTACTCTTTTTTTTACATAACAAAATTTTAACTATTTTATACAATATGATACAAATAAATGAATAATAAAACAAAATTCAAACTTTAAAATAATTTACAAAATAAGTAAAATTGTGATTTTTATGGTTTCAAAACACGACAATATTTTATATTTTCAAAATTATTCTACTTAAAATTATATTGTATTTGTAAAATAAAAGACTTTTCAAGTTAATAAGCTTTAGACATGTAAATGAATCCGCACAACCCCATAGTCTGTGAGGCTGTCGAAACTGATAAAATCTTACAAAAAGAGCCAATCAAACTTTTAAAAAATTCGCATTGCTGTAGGCTAGAAGTCACAAGGTTGGGGGATCTATTCCCGCCGGTGTTTAATTTTTTTATGTAATTTAATAAATTTGTGATAATTGACAAATATTTAAATGTTGTGTTCAATTTATTGTAACTACCGCTTGAAAAATTTTTGTCCCAAAATTTCCGATTAATTCCAATGATCTCTTTTAGCTTATCTAGTTTTTACTTCCTAACTTCCCCGATCCCGAAATTGATGAATTTTCTGCTTTTTCCTTTTTATTAAGGTTTGTATAACATAAATGTATTGCCAATGCGTTGAAAATTAAAAAAAAAATCTTTTAGTTTCCTTCCAGAAAGACAAGAAATTCTTCAGATGCGACAACAAATTTTTCAGATGACAACTGCCCTACTGTTTCCTTTACGACCGTGACCTTGATTTTTATGTCTGCGAGTACAAAAAATAGATATAAATTAACCTTGAAAACAAATCATTGTTCGTACAAACATAAAATTCAAAGTCAAGGTCACGAAGAAAATAGCAAAGAAAAAAAGTCTTAATTTTTTTTCGTAAGAGTCGCCCTTTAGATGTAATCGCTAAGTATAGCAAATGCGTTATTTTGATCAAGCTTTATAGCATGCAAAATGCATTCGCAGCAAATTGTTCATTGATTAAATTTTAATTTACGAGTATCATAAAATAGCGATTTCAAAAAATGGTGGGAAGATAAATCTTGAATTATGCGAGTAACCAAATTTTCCCCGCGGTTATTGGAAACAATTCTATTTATAATCCAAAACAATCTCCTCATCCTGTGCCAAAAAAGTTTTCACAAAAGAATTCATTGCAAGAACAAAATTACAGCTTGTTTTTCAGACATTTACATACAATTTAAATTGGGCACAGGAAAGTGTTGAGGCAAGACGAATTATAACCAAAAGACTTAGAAAAATATCAACATGCTGATGGAGTTTTGTTACTGGTTGACTCAACTGTTGCATAGTTGTTAAGATGAGCAACTTTGGTTTTTTTCCTTCTTCTTTTTTTGGTCTTCTTTGGTGGTTCAGATAATATCTACGATAACACTCAAAAGATACCCATAATTTTCATATAACTGAAACTTTCCAACCTTAACGCCATAAGCGATTACGCCAACTGTGTAAGAGTTGGGAGCTCAAGATTTGGTAATTCCTGTTTGCCTACAATTAACTTTTTTTTATCGGCGCATTAAAATAGAAAACATGTGTTTAATAACTCACTGAACGCACATGTGTAAGCGTTAATTGCATTTTTATCATTAAAACACGTTTTATTACTTATGAAAAAGAGCCATTTAATTATCACGTCCTTCAACAGTTAAACTATTATGTAATTATAACGTGCACAAATTTCTACTTTACTTTACCTGAGGTATCAATCCATTTAAAAATAGTCAAAAGTTTATACAGTGCGGAACAACGTAGGAAAGTGCACTCTAGAGCCAACGAAGTTGAAGGTCTTGGAAATAGAAAGATAATCGGTTATCTCAACCACACGGAGATGTTGAAGTGTACATTCTAGAATAATTAATTAACACTCGCGTGTAGTTAAAAACATCGACAAGCCAAGGAAGTTCGTTAATTTAATGAAATTATATCAGCGAACATGAATTATCGTCATAATTGCAATTTTTTTTTTTTTGATAATCAACATTGTTACATTGCATTCAATGTAACTGCACTGATTTATGACGATGACAAAATATAAATTTAATATTTAACTAGAATATCTATGTATTATCTCAGTCCCAAAACGGGTTACTGACCTTAACAACGATTAAATGTACGAGAAATAATTGAAAGCATGGATCGCCTTGCGTGTTGGAAGTCGGAAATTGGTTTGATATGCTCGATGCACCTGCAGGGAATTCATGATACATACAATATTAGAATATTCAATGGAATGTTGGTAACTTGAATTTTGTATTGTTGAAAACTTATTAGGCAGGCACAGAAAACAGCTGCTTGCCAAAAATATAAAAAACTTCGCTTATCATTGAAAATCAAAAATAACATAATCCTGACAACTAATTTTGAGCGAGTGTTTTCATGCAGATCGTGCAGGAAGTTTAGCAGCTTTTATCGCTCAAATTGGACTCCTTGGGAGACATATAAGCGGACTTCATTGTGGAAGGCCTAAATCGTCTTTGGGGTATCAGAGAAATAAGTCGATAAATATCTAGAAGATAGATTTTATTAATTTTAGAGCTAGCTTTACTAGCTCTTGCATGCAGGAGCAAAAACTCTTAGGTTAGGGTAGGTTGTGTTCGTTAAAATTTTACTGTTAATATTAGAATTCGATTTTAAAAATCAAATTTATTTTAAACTACAAAAATTTTATGCTTTGTTCAAGGATCGAACTTATACGATTTCAAATTATCAACTCGGAGTGATATCAGCCACGCCACACATTGGCTCTGTTAAATATAATTTTGTTTATTTATTAGTTAAAAAACTTAAACTTATATTTAAACTTACAATTATTATAATCCCATCAAAAAAAAATGAAAAATCCTGAAAAACCCTAAATCCAAAAAGAACAATAACTTCTTCAAATCAAATTTAAACAAATAAATTCTCAAAAATAATCAATTTCAAAACCACTCCCACAAAAATCTCAAAATCTACGGAGCCAAAACTTTATCGACGGCTCCGGCGACCATCTTTAGCAAAGAAGCCCCCGCTCTACTAAAACTTCCGCCAACATTTAATTTTTCAAAACTTTCCCACAAAATTCAAATTTAAAATTACAAAACTATAAAAATATTTACAGAATGCTACAGGAGTGGTCAAATCACTTTGTAACACGACACTATATTTTATGATATACGGGGAAACCCCAAAAATCTGTTGAAATTTCTAAGAAAGTTTTTTTTGTTATGAAAAATTATGGCTTCTACAGGAGCCAACTATTTTGACACTAATATCAATTCGATAAATTCTAGGCAGTTTGCAAGTTCACAGTAGAAGGGCTACATAGAGCCCAGCGCAGTTTATTCTAAGTCCAAATTTTAATTTGCAAATTTTTAATCGATCTAATTAATTCGCGATTTTGTGATTTTGGAAGACAATATCGTTTTTCTCTACATTGTAAAGCTTTCCCTTTAATTTAAAGCATAAGATTATAACACTTTCACGTATCCAAGTATTCTGTTCCTTTCCAGATACTAACCGGGATGCACAAGAACGCTATTTTATATCTTATAAAGCCACTTACTCTTTAATTCAATTTTTGCCATATTTCCTTTTACAGACACATATCCTTGAGCGCAATAAGCGTTGCTAAAAATTAAATTCCTAACGAATATTAAAATATTTCACACCTGCTTGGTTTAATTAAAAATAATTATTACTCCCTGGAACCAATAAATACAAATTTCAAGGTAATCAATAATTAATTCAAAAACTTGTTTCTTTTGATACCAAAGCGAATATTACGTTGGGCAAAATAAAAATCGATACAGAAGGCACTAAAGTTGTTATTTTAATCCACTGGAGAAATTATACAATTCATTTGGTAGTTTTATGGAGGAAGTGGGTTACTAGAATTTGATATACTATTAGCTAGGTACAGGATAATTATAATGTAGTAAGTAGATGGGTATATAATTTTTATCAATTAATAAAAGATTACAGAAGCGTATTTTCTGATAATTTCATGTTCCTAAAACCAAAACAATTAAATCATCAAATTCTATCATTATTATTTATAGTATAATGTACTACATTTCTGGTTTAGAGTATTTATTTTTTAAAATTTTTATTGAAATTATCATCAACACTTAAATGTTTAATTTTATCGGTCTATTAGCACAATTAAGAGAGTAGATTATACAATATTTATACAATTAATTTATGGTATCATATGACGTCACAGGTTAAGTGAAGAAACAGACAAATGGCACAGTGGGGTCTCGTCATACTTAACACAAGTGTTAAAACTTGCAGTTGTAGAGCAAAGATTAAAAAACTAGAAAATATAATACAAGCGCTTTTTAATATTCAACATAAAAAATTAACGAGTTTGTTTGCAAACCCTAGTAATTAATTTATTTGATGACATCACAAATTAAATAAGAACTATTTGATTAACATAAAAATATTTTCCAATTTTTAAATGTCGATTTGAATGTATGCATGAAAAACAAAGCAGTGTCGTCACCATACTATTTAAATACTTCGGGGTTATTCTAACTATTATGAAATGTTTGGTGACGCCACTGATTCAAGAGATTTGCATTTCATTTAAATTTTTATAAGTGACCATTTATACGTTGATGAGATTTACGAGGCATATGGCAATGAGAGCAGAGTTGATATAATTATATCAACGATACTATAGTAATAATTTTGTTGAAATTCGCTACCGGAAACAGAGTTAATTAAAACGGGGGCCGCTATTCTCAACAAATTTAGAAAAGAAATATAGGGAGCCCACGGGAAAAAAGAACCCACTTGAACACTTTGTATTTCTCGATAATTTAGAGTAAATACCTACGTAGGTAGGAGCCTGAGGTAAAATAATCACTGTAGGTCAAATAAACTCTCATTTATCCGGTAACATTTTTAGTGATGTAAGTGAATAAAAATCCTTGCGTTAAGTGAATATTCCACCTCGATGCAATTTTGATATTAATAGAGCAGAACTCAAATGTTTTGTTTCTGCAGCAATTTGAACTATTTTAAAACTATTGCAGCAATGGAATTTTGGCTGCGAATTTTACCCTGCGCGTTCATCTGACACTTTCAAATCGGTTTCGACTACTGCAGCAACACAGCGAAACAATTCCTTTGTGATTGATTCTGAATGCTTCTCTGAAAAATTATGTTCAAAATACTCTACCACATGACCTCTTGAGAAAAAACTGTTAAAAACTATTTTGTCCTTTAATTTAAGGAAACTTGAATCAGACAAACGTGTAGCAATAACTGTGACATGGTACACTCTGTTTACAGGACCTTTGTTGAACAGCAACTCGTATGTTTGCAAAAACCCCGGAGCTAAACGCTCCCTCGTTCTTGAAAAACCACAGTCGTTGAACAAAATATTGCGTTATATTACTGATCAAATAAATATCCATTTTTGGAATGTCCCTCTCATATTGAAGGGTTTACAATTAATTAATGAAATTCCTGAGATAATCTAATCGACTTGTAAATTAAAATCCTGAAAAATCGTGGGACTTGGTTTCAATAGATGAAATCCGTATAATTATTTTTGAATTTCTATAAATATAACGGAAGATGTTTGTTTTCGACACGCTTGACAGATGTCGGAAATCGCTGTATATTTAAATGATAACACTAACAATGGGTTAAAAGGGGTAAAATTTAATTGTCATATGCAATGCTCGACTGGTTTTTAAAAATTTCTTGCAACTATGCAGTAAGTAACCGTACAATTTTATTTTTGTTTAAAAGCTCATTATTTATGATTAAGTTCCTGTTTCCTGACATATTGGCAGCAGGTATGCAGAACTTTATTGATCTTTATTGGGTTTAAGTAAAAACAAGAAATATTTACACTCGTTAATAATGAAATATTAACCATAACAGCTTCAAAGTCGTCTAGATATTATTCTGTTCACATTCTCCGGTTAAAAGCTGGAATTTTTCCTTAACCCTTAAAAAATGTAAATTTTATTAGTCGTCAAACAATAGTCGTGGATGGAGAGTTTTAAATTGTAAAACTTTCCCCAAAAACAAGTTGATGTTTATTTTCAAATAAAATATATTAACTTATTGTTAAGCGGACAACGCTCCAAAAATTTGAATTTAAATAAAACTTCATCACTTTGCATTGGTCGCAGAGATCGTCTACCAGAACAGGACAATTTTTTGATAAACTAAGAAATTTGCATTTTTAAGCGTCAAATGGAAGTTTCGGTTCTTATCTCTACTCGGTACTCTACGTCGTTATAGGAGTTTGAATAAAATATGCCTGAACTATCTACACGATAAGAACATGAGTTATGATCCGAAACAAATTAAAATAATTTTGCAAATAAAATTAAATTAATTGGAGAATAAACCTAAATCCCGTGTAAAAAGTATAACATTAACGAAATTGTGATACTTTCAGGGACGGTCCAAACAAAATTATTCAGGCGAAGAAGGAGCAATCCTCAGTTTGCCAATTATTGTTGGCATTGTTATTCTCCACACCTCTTGCTTTTAAAGAAATCCAATGATTTTTATCGATTTATGAAATACGACGGTTTTGTTAACCGTCTAAAAAAAAGGAGTGGACTAGTACTTATACTTAGTATATACTGTGATATTAAATAAATTGTTTTCTAATTATCTCCAATTTTCCAAAATTAAATCAATCAAAACATCAAATTCTCTGCAAAACTTATCTTCTCACTCACTTTAAATTGTAGGAAAATACACTACACTACATTAAAAACCGGACACAGACAGACAAAATGACAAACATACGTTTCAAATTTATAACATCCCTCTTTTAAGTCGGGGGTTAAAAATGTGATTTCGAGAAAAATTAGTGTAAAATTTAATTCTACTAGAAAATATAATACATTTTTAACTTTTTAGTAGTTAGGTTTATTTAAAAACTAAAAAGTCTAGTTTAAGATAAAAAACGTAGTCTCAAAAAGAAATGTAACTTTTCAATTATCTGTCTATAAGTTCTATAGAAATTACCAGTTTTATAAATTAAAACTGGTCAGCTATTCCAGGACCTTAAGAAATTCTTTTTGTATTCCTGCATCAGCCTTGCAGATCCTGTTCGACTTCTTTTTTGCTTTCATAGCCTCTTTTGTAGAAGTGGCGCTTTCAACCCTATGATCTCGTTGAAAATATTTTATTAGAAAATTTTTAAACAAAATATCGTATGTATTAATTTATTTTATTTAAATAAAAATAAAAATATGTAAAATTTAAATTTACGACAATTCAAAGATGCAAAAAACACTAACATTTAAATATTTAAAAAAATCACGGAATGTGAATAATATAAAATGGAATCCAGCTTTCAAACAAATTTTTTTCAAAAAAATCGTACACGATATTCAGACATGTTTGAAAATCAATACTATTTTTAATTTAAACAGAAAAATATTTTTTGTTAAAAGAAAAAGCCAACATTTTTGAAATTGAAATTTGATATTTTGTAATTAATGTAGAGAAAAATAAGTTAAATAAAATTTCGCATTTTTTTTTCAGTATTTTTTTCTGATAATACTTTTCATGACGAAACGGAAAAGTTATGGGTATTTGAAATTATAAAAAACGTTTTTTTCCAAAATTTTGATGCAAGACTGAATAGAGATAAATTTCCAAAATGAATTACAAAAAGTCCTCTCAATAGGTACCAACACACAAATAATTAGCAAAATTAAAAGTTATCGTGCAAATGAACATGCAGCATTCCGAATCGGAATAAATGCACATATTGCAAAGGTCAAGTTTAATTTTACAAACTATAGAAAATTCAAAGAACTTTTCAGATGGCAATGAATCAAACTCAATGAAGAGCAGAAAAATCACGATTCCCACACAAAATCAAAGCCCCCCCATCAGGCAAAGTAACATCTGGTGTCTATAGAAACTATACTACTCTTAATTAGTAAAAAATTAATTACTTTTTATAAGACATAATTTAGCTAAAATTTTAGAACAGAAAATTAATCCAGAATTTGATAAAATATATAATATCGCAATTGCAAAAATGAATTGTTTTGCAATTATTTTCGTTTTTATTCGTTAATTTTTATTTATCCTTGTTTGCCCGCACCAATTAATACCGGCCCTGAATTATATTGCTAACGTACACAAATTTTTTTAATAAATTAATAACAAAATTTTTATGAGTTTTAAATGGGGAAGTGATTCATAGGTTATTTGTGTTCTAACTAAACAGGTAGTAAAAAATATGTCATAGCAAAAATATTTACAAAATGCATGGCTAAATTTTTATTGCTCTCAAATACTCAAGTACCAATCTTTTGTAATATTTTCTTAATTTACCGTTATCCTTTTTGTACTTAAGTAGCAACTATCTATCACTTCCAAGAAAATGCAATCGTACCTTTTTTGTAAGAAAGTGGATAATAATATAATGCAAATAATTATACTTAAGTTGTAACTTGAAGTGCTTTTATAAATAAAATTTGCAGTCAACAAACAAGATTTGTAATCGTAACCAGAAATCTTGAAAAATGAACATCGACCATGACGTGAAATAAAGAGGTAATAAACTTCAAATGTAGTGGCGGCTGGTACAAGGAGAATGATCAAACGCCGGCCGCCCTCCCAAGACAAAATATTAAATCATTATTTAATTTTAAATTAAATTGAAGACGTTTATCCTTGTAGTTTTATTTGTACCTATACAATAGTAGGTAAATAGTGATTTTGTAATTAGTTAACAGGATTATTTTAAAAGGCTTTTCAGCATTTCTTTAGCAGATAATTTTTGATCTAATGCCTTAAATATCAATTGAAAATCGCAAAAAAGTAATTAAAATTCAGTACGAAAATGATAGATCTGTGAAAACCACATATTGCAAAATTTTGAATATTTTCGGTCGTTATAATCGTCCTTCTGGTACCGCTATTATTAATTTGTTGCTTAAATTTGAGTCTAATGGGTCTTTCAGTTAACAATATTGCTGTTGCAAGTGAAAGTTTTGAGGAAGATCCAAATTCATCAATACCACGATGTTCTCAGCAATTGGATATTGGACCTATCTACTATCCAATCAGATTTCAATTTAGCGAACATTTAAGTTGCCTAGTGAAACCTACCAATCACGAGTAATATGCACAAATTACCGTTCATTTTCGATAATTTTTTATCGTTACTTCATTTACAATAAATAATCATGACGCACTATTATAAAAAGTTTTTTTATTTTTTAATTTAAAACATACAATATTAATCAAAAAATACAATGATGGACGCGGTTTCATTATAATATAAATTATAGGTTACAAACTATAATTTATTCAGAATGATAATAATTATTATGGTTAATTAATGGTGCAATTTGTGTACCAATGTTGTACCGTTTTCGGTACAACAAACAAAAAAACGACAAAATTTGTTTGTCTTCCATAGGTACCAGATAGTCCACGGAATTTCCCTTATTTTGAACAGAATCAGAGCCGTATTTAAGAGGGGGGGGTTACAGCCCCCCCCCCCCCCCCGAATTTATTTATTAATTAATAAAGTACTGGAAGTTCGACTGCAATCGTAAAAAAATCAGAAAAAACAAAAGCAATTTTTACAACAATAACAAAAACATTAAACTTTAAGTGTTTAAATAACAATTAAAACTAAAGAGATATTTCTAATAAATTAAATCTCAAATTAAAAAATCGGAAATTCGTATTATAATCCGTCGACACTGGATTGAATACACCTATTACTAAATTGCAAAAATATAAAAACCGAAGATGAAGAATATAAAAATGCCCTAAATATTTACAGTACTGTGTAAAAGTCTGCGATCACTTAATTAATTGTTAGTTATTACTCCTATTCATCAATTTTCGATTTTTTGAAAAATAATTATATTGAAATAAATGAAATAGGTATTTTATCTTAATTCTTACTATTATGGTAAAAATTTTAAATTGCAATACATTGTTTGAACCAAAATTTTTAAAGAGAACATAAATTTTATGACCATCATGGGCAGCATAGCTTAAAATAACACTTCCGCAATAAATTAGAGTGGACATTGTAAACCCATAAATTGTTTTATATTTTGTACATTTGTACATAAGTGTACATTTGCTTAAGATTTGTGAAATTTTCTTTCAATCTAATTTAGTTCTTCGTTTTGACAACATTATTGTACTATCGCCATCGGTAATTTATTCAAATTTTAAAATTAAAAAAGGTTTTTACATAAGAGTATAAAATTAAAATATGAATCAGTTATTTTAATAAATTAGCCATTTATTAACAACAAATAATTCTGTGCCCAGATCGTGTGATCTAAAGCCTATAGACTATTTTTTGTGGGGCTGTGAAAGATCAAGATAATCTATAAACCACTAAAGCCTTAAAAAGCAACATCCGATACAAAATTGGCGATATAGAGCCGAGACTGTGCAAAAATGTTATAGAACATTTTGACAAAAGAATCAGTCCGGATCAAATATCTCCGCACTGTGTACACGATAAGGCTTTCGGTAATGATCCGCATCAAACAAATTTCCAAATAAAATGAAATTAATCAGAAGATAAACCTCCTAATCCTGTGCAAAAAATTGAAAATTTATGAAATTCTGGTAACAATATTTATAGCATTGCGACAAATTATTTGTAATTATTTCACATCAACCCTACATTTCCGTTGACCCCCTTAATGTAGAAGAAAAAAAGGTTTCCTTACTCGAGGGTAGTTATTTGATATGTTTAATAAGCATGGTTAAGCGAGAACCCTTGATTAGTTGAAATCACTTTTAAAATGGGAAAAATGTTAGTTGAAACTTAAAATTAATTATTTAATCTAATCAATAAATTTTTAATTAAAATAAAATGTATCTAATAAAAAATTAATTCAATATAATTTTGTGAAGCAATAATAATTTATCTGTAACTTTCGCTTTAACGACTACAAATCTAGATTACAAGTTGATTGATAAAAACTGGAGATGTGTTGCAAACACGGCGCGAAGCATCTTGTCAGATTTTAATTCGACATTTTTTGTTACTTTCTAGATTATAATGGGCATCTGATTGATTGATTGATTGAAGTTATCCGGTCCGGTACACATTTATGCCCAAACTAACACTGTATATTTATGCTATTAAATTTTAATTGTTTAATCAAAATCATCAAATTATAAGATTCAAGATAAGATAGATACTAACATAAACATAGTACTTGAAAACGAGGTATGGAGTATGGATAATACCGGTTATACTATCATTCAGTATGATTGATATGTTACATAAAACGTACGTAACTGGAAAATGTATACATTTACTGGTAAATGTCTACAGGTTCCACGAGAATTGGTATGAGTGCTTTGAATAATTTAACAGACAACGTTATCATTGTAATTACCATCAATGTATATGTATGTACAGTTACTCGAAAAAGTATTCGGGCGCTCCTATGCTAGCAATGTAAATTGTTGTTTTTGAACAGTTTTTATCATATAAAAATTGTTTTTACAGCAATACTTATTAGACATTTTTTGTCGCAAATTTCATTGTCTTCATTTTTGTTCCTATACATGTTTCTATTTTGTCGCCTCGTTTTCGACTGAGCGTGACTTAAAGCAGACTCGGTAAAAAATCTCATGGGAATCCCCTGAGAATCCCATAAGAATTCCATTGTGCATTTTTAATTTTATTAAAAAGTTTTACCTTTTTAGTAAAGTTTTTATGTACCTCGATAAAGTAAATAGATAAATTAATGCAGTGTTATTGTAAACATAAACTCTAAATAATAATAAATAACTAAACAAAAAATTAATTACTTAATAAATTCGATATGCTACAATAGCAATCCGTACTGCAATAAAGATATGCCGTTTTTATTTTTCAATTAGTTTAATAAAATTAATTTAAAACTTAAATATTTATTTTTATAAAGCTCTGAGAGTGGACTTGTTCTCACAAGCCCTGCGAAGCGTCAGGTCAATAATATAAGAACAAGTAAAAAAATATCTTACATAAGAGACACACTAACTTATTGATTTCAATATATTTTTCCCAACATCGCTTGGTGTATGTGCAGATGGGATATGATGAGCTTCATATATACGTAGACCGATAAGACACCAAGGAAGAACTAGTATGTGTGTACTAATTCGTCGGTTTTTTCTCCGTCTTTCTCTGTAACAGATATACTGCATGCTGCACTAGTGTACACCAGTACCCATTTCGTACTTGTATCACACATATACTTGGTTTCCCTAAACCCCTTGCTATACTAGGAATTTCAAACTAGTATCAAGTATTATTTCTAGCTTATATACGGGCTATAGGCCAAGACTAACTGGTTAATCGGTTAGAAATAAGTAATTCTTATGTTGTACTATTTTATCCTAACGAAATACAGTGGAACTCGATTGGTTACTATTATATTTGTCAAACTTGCACCAATTTTTTAATTCATTGACATCCCAGCGTTGACAAAATTTTAACCACCATGTGACTACAACGGTTCAACATACTGAACCAATACTGTACTGAACTGTCATCATAACATGCAATACTGTAAAAACAGGTTGACATAAATAAACTTGTAAAAATAAAAATCACTATACAATCATATTTCACATAAATAAATTCTAATTTAATTTTTATGTAGTGGTGATGATGATATACGTCATCTAATTTGTATATTTTTAGGTTGGTAAAATAGTTGACAAATTAGAGCTCATTTTAGGTTGTAAAAAAACTCACTAATTGCAGAATTACATAAGCGAAACAAAGTTTTATACGTAATTTTAATGTTTATACTAGAGCTTCTCAAATTTCGCGGGATTTTCTGGAAACTTCTGTATGATATTGAAATGAAATTAAAATGAAATTAGTGGTAGTAATCAGCCTGAAGTTTTACATTTGGTGACACTTCTGCAAAAATTGGATGCTAACTTGTCATCAATTTTACACGTAAATAATAGAAAATTAATTAAAAAATAATAGTAATTAAAAAAAAACTGTACGGGTGCTAGAATCGAACCAAGAACCCTTTGCTTATTAGACCGGCTACTTTACCTTTTCGTCACGAAACTTATTATTGCAATTATTATATTATATTACGTTAATTCGTGCACATAGGAGAAATAATATTCAAATTCGATTTTCTCAAAATTGAGAAAATCGTAATGACATTCCCGTAATGTCTTAGGTGTAATCTTTACGTAGTGCAAGCATAAACAAAAACAAAATTTCGCATACCTGGTCCCCTCCTTGTTATAAAGTAAAATCAAGCGAGAAACGGAGGCGAGCTTCCGAAGGGTCTATCTCTTAGAATTTTACTCTGATCGATTCAAAATTTTGGGAAAATATTCTAAACATATTGTACAATTTAATTATATATAAAAATCCGATTTTTTGAAAATTTCAAACCCCCCCTAATCCCTTAATCGTTATGAATTTATGATGAAATACTTTTGGGGGGAAGGGGGTTCTAGCAAATGTGACTCAGGGTAACGAGGGGTAGAGGGGTCCAAAACCGCGGAATTTTGCGTTACGTATTTTATGAACGGCCCCTTACTACTAATTCTAAGAAAATAATCAAAATAAATAAATTCTTCGGGGTTCTTAAGAAAGAAATTTTTTCGTCGAACTAGCCAGGTTCCGCATTTTTAACGATTCCAAGGAAATAATCAAAATAAACAAATTATTTAGAGTTTCTACACAGCGTCCTGCGGAGAGGACATCATAAAAGGGGTAGGGGGGGGGGTATTGCTTAACGTGACGGTATGTGACAAGGGGGGTTCTAAAGAAACGCGACGTAATATTTGTGAGAAGGGGGGAGTTGTGATGCAGCCTGACGAGGAAGGGGGGGGGGTCCAAAAAGGCAAAATTTTGCGTGACGTATTTTATGAACGGCCCCCTAGCAGATTTTCTGCTATTAATCAGTAGAAACATAACCTTATTTTTAATAATTTGCCTTTAGCATCGTAAATTTGTTTTTTTTTATTTTTATTTTTAAAACAAATTATTAAAGCACTCATTTTATTTACTTAAATAATACAAATCATGGAGTATCAAAAGTGAAAACATTAGATCAACGGGTGTCAAATGAACTACTGTACCGGCCCTTATTTACAAAAATTACTTAATTAGATATTAGCAAATTATTACTTGCTCAAACAGGGAAATCGAAAATATTCTAGATAGGATGTTGAAGCACGGTACAGTAAATTCGCGTTCATCCGGTATCCAATTAGCCGGCATCAAGATCCCACAAGCGGCACGTAGATATGCCTCGCTTAACCAAATTATTTAATGCAGTTTCAATTTAAATCAATGTTTTAACATTTTACTAAAATTTTAGATATTTTTATTATGTTATAATTACAGTAGAGCCTCGATAATCCGGATTCAATTTTAGCGATAATCTGATAATCATACATATTTCCTTATTGATACTAATCTATACCTATATATATCATCTGCTCCAATTATTTAACCATTAAAGTGAATTACTAACAACAATTACTTTTCAGCAATCCAGATAGGCTCTGGTTACATTTGATCCGGATTATCGAGACTGTACTGTACTGTACGAAACTTTGGTGTTTTGCATTTCTTTCACAAATTAATGTATGCTAATCAATAATATCGGCATATTAAATACCAGTGACTACTTAGTTTATAAACAGGCCTATCTCTTACATCCCAATTAGCCGGAAAATTTCAATCTAGCGGCATGTTTACAGCCCAAACCGTGCCGGTTAATCGGGAATTTATTGTAGAGTATCTGTCTGGTCTATTGCTGATTAGATGCTGTATCTTATTGAGGGGGGGGGGCAGAAATTAAACTAGAACACCGATAATTATATTTTATATGGAATGTTCCAATATCTTGTGTATTTATGTATTATAGATAAAAAAAAGTATGATTTTCTTCTTGACGAGGTAGGATTGTAGACAACAACTTTACTTGTAGGACATGGCCCTATAGGGGGGGGGGGGGGGCTTAAACCATCAGTGACTAGGTTTAACCAAATTTATGCTAACCCTAACCTCATTTGTCAATATTATTTAATACAAATGAATGACTGGAACTTTGTACATGTACCCCATTAGTATGTAAATTATAAATACTTTCTCAGCAATTAGAAGGAAGCCTTACAGGAAACAGTGAAACATTCATTTCATCGTCATAACTGTAATCAATTCGTCTAGCAGACAACATTAATATATTGAGCAACAGGTAATTTTAAATATAAGCAAATTCCACCTTTGAAGATAGCCGGGGGTAAGTTCCATTAGCTCGTAACCGCCAGTGGTTCAACTCGACGTTTACTGTGGGATTCAAACAATTTATTATAAAATTATTCAAAGACGAATGACTTATCGATATCGCACTACAGTTTATTGATTTGATAACTTAGCGAAACCGAAAGTTGTAATTATATTAATGTATTTACATACATAATATATTAAACCTGTCGATAAGTCAATAGTCAAACAAAATAGTTACGTGAAGATTTAAGGTCATGAAACAAAAGAATGTGACATTTTTATTTTTTACCGTGTAGACGATTTTTTTTGTTATTGTCGGCATTTTTACTATCATCAATCGGGATATATTTAAGTAATCTTGTAATTGGTAAACACATTTTAGTGAAGCGGGAAGCATTTTTAAAGGCGATGGTTTCCTTTAACTTAAAAAAAGAAAGGTTAAAAGTTCAAGCGAAACGGAAACTAAAAAACAACAAATCGGACATAAATGAACCATTTAATTTTTAAAGAAGACTCCTATGTCGTTAACCTTCTTGAATCACCCACGTAGATATTTTAAAATTTAATTAAACTTAATTATATATTATGTGTAATAAGAAGTATTATTACTAATGGTACCAGCACATTGCAGCAGCATTCCAGAATCGTAATATCGCATAAAAATTACACGGCATAAACTAAACTATGTAGGTACGAAAAAAATGTAAACATCCTCAAACTCACCTAAAAATAAAATTTCGGACACGAAACAGTATCAAACTTATATAAAACTAGTAAAAGCACATTTTTAGTGTTTACATCGTTCAGCAAATCTACTAACGCGAAAACTAATAGGAAAACAACACACACGCACACTTTACCTACGCAACGTCAACTAAACAAATTTGTGATTGGAGCGAACAAGTTAGCACTGACGTCATAAATTATCGTTTATCTTTGTTTACAGATACCTACAAACATCATAGTACACATCATAGTCAACAGCTCCGTACTTGAATAATTAATATCATCGCAAAATTAAAGATACCAACTTATAAATTACTTACGTTTTTTTTAATCGATTAGGTTAGTAATTTTTTTTTTATTAAAATAAAACATCCTTTCTAATTATAAAAACTCCGATTAATTTCTTTCTCGATTTTTTAAGAAAAATTTAAATTGGAGACTTTGGAGACGGTCCTGTTTAAATAATTACCTTGTAGTTTCCTGCATTATCTCCAGTTTCAAAACAAAAGTTTGAAAATGGGCAGACGGTATTATTGCGATTATTGCAACAAAACCTTCATCGATGATTTGGAAGCCCGACGTAAACATTTAAGTAGTACATTTCACATTAAATTGCGTAACTTGCACTATGAACAACACCGAGGTAAGTTGATTTCGTTTAAAACTTTGACATCTAACCTCAAACTTTTAGATCCCAGAATAATTTTGCTACAAGAATCACAGAAGACACCTTGTCGTCGTTTTTTGCAGCATGGGGAGTGCCAATTTGCTGGAAATTGTAAGTACACACATTATAGTCAAGAAGAGTTGTGGAGTTTGAAGCAACAAGGTAAGTTGTTCGATAACTTTCGACGCTGTGATTTGACATTAGTGTTTTAGTGGAATGGGAAGATTACGAGAAAAAATGTAAAGCGCAAGATGTTCCTGAAATTCCTAGTGTTGAGTCGTGGATTGAAAATTACAATCTTAAACACAATAAAATAGAAAACGATGATTTTGTTGTTCATTGGAGTTACCCGGAACATTTGGAGTGTCGGACTGATTTGCCACCGTCTATGAAGAAATTCGGACCCGATGATTTTAAAGGAGATGATTTTGACGAGTGGGGTACATAGGTAAATTGATTATTTAAATTTTGAATGCCATATTAAATTTGAAATAAAAGTTAGTTTTTCTAAGTACTTTTTTTACTGAAGAAAGTTACATTGCAACAAAATTATAATACAATTAGCAATTAGTTGTTAAATATATTTCATGATGACATTACGTTTGGTGATACAGCATCTCGGTCATAAATAAGCTAAGCAGAGTAAAAAAAATTTATATTTTGAATTGTGAGGGCTGATTATTATATTATTGTTTAATTTCTCTAAGTATAATCTTTTTGTTAGGCGTTGTTAAACCCCATAAACAGTATCATCTAATTATTTTGGAATAGAGATACCTAATGCCTCTGTGGGTAATTCTATAATTTAAGCAATATTATTATTTCACTGGATTGGTGATCCAATTTTTAAATATAAATTAAACTGTTATATTAACCTTGTATTGTACCTACCGCAAGCCTGAGTTAGGAATTTATTGTACAACGAAGGGAAATTGAAGAAAACTATAAATGAATGAATTTTTTGCTTTTGCAAAAGGAAATTTTAAAGAAGAAAAAAAAATTTTCAAAACTTATATTTTGCTTTACAATATCACATATTACATAAAATAAAATTTCTTTTGTAAAATTATCTGAGTTGTAATGTCATCTGAGACTGCAAGCATAAGAATTAATAACTTTAGATACAAATATCTCGGAACGACGTATTTTATTAAGAAAATTGTTCATTTGATTAATACGACTAAAGAAGAATTTTGTTCATAAAATACGTCTTTATAGTCGGACAGGAAATTTTTATAATTAGTGTTTTTTTAGCTTTAATCCACAATAAAAGGAGCTTAAAAATACTAGATTTTAAAAATAATTTTGTTGTCTTCTCTTGTTCTAGATATCAATTTTTTCTCTTGTCGGTCTATAATCATAGATATATTGTCGTGTTTTGAAACTGAAAAATCCTTATTTTATTTATTTTGTAAATTATTTTGAAATTTGTTTTGTTTTAATCTAATTTTTGTAACATACTGTACATAGAAATTTATTTATTTATTTGTAAAAATTGTGTTGGTAACGAACGAGGTGGGAGAAAAGGGGCTTCAAGTGTGGTTACGACGCGGGCAGTCGCAAAAATTGTGTTCACTGCAAATTAATTGGAATTTTGATGATTAAAGTGATTGTAATTTAACATAAGAGTTGTTTTAATTAATGTAGAGTGTCGAGAGATAGAAATTTTTGAAGAAATTGGAAGATTTTGGTTATTCGCGAAAATATATCAACGAACTTGTTTGACGGAGCGGGCAGCTGTAAGCGGTGACCCGCAAGACGATACCATATCCAAGGTAATATTTAAAATTTACATGACCACATTGGAAATAAAATTAAAACGGAAATTTAAATTGAAACAAAATTTTTAAACAATGGAAGATATTTATAAAATTTGAAATTAAGAGTCTCATGCTCCAATTATTTGCATGTCCACCCTAACCCACGATAAAAATTATTTGTAAAAAAAATTTTTACAACAAATATACAGGGGGGGGGGCATTGCAATACACTTTGTAAATATTTTTAATATATAGTGGATTTTTGTGACGAGCCTTCATTCGCGGTTGATATTCAGTAAACGCTTCGCCTTGAATGAAGCAACCATTCTTGAAGGGGTGAAGTAAGCAGAATCATTTTATGTAAACACTTAGGACACAAACACTATCAACACAATTATTTGAATAAAATACAGCAATCTAAAAACAAAAATGAAAACATAATGTTCGGGAGTGTATAAAAATTCGATTTACGTTAAAGATTTGGTGTTAAGTTTGAAACTTGGCGTGGTGGACGGAAGAGCGAAATTCGAGGCGTAGAGGTCGTCGAAGCCGGTTGGCTTGCGGATAGCTTGGTCACCGAAAGTTAGTTTTGCGAGTGAGAGTTTTCACTTTGTGAAAGCTGAATTTGTGTTGGAAGCGGAGATTATTCGTTAGGTTTCGAAGAGAAGCATTTTTTGTAGTGGAGATTTATTCCTAAAATCAATTCTTAATTATTTGAGAAATCCAGATTTTTCACTTTACAATTAGATGCGGCCGCAAAATTTGAGGTTTGGATTCAAAATTTTAAAAAGTTTTAAATTTACATAAACTGCCTTGGATATTACTTTTGAATAATCACAAGTCACATAATAATTTGTGAAGATTATAGCGAGCGACACACGAAATTATTTGGCTGAAATCAAATAGTTTTAACAGTAGCAACGAGAAGCAGATGTTTCCAACTGGACATGCAAAATTCTTCAACAGTAGCCAATAGGACATGTTTCCTGGTGGATCTGATGACTGCAAGTGCTAACTACAAGTAAACAAGTAGATAAAAGCAATTATTAAAATTTTAAAATGAATTTATTTAATTTTTTGAACATAAATTTTGATTTGATTTACATTGTAAAATTTATTAACACTAATGCACAAATAAAATTAATAAAATTAGATGCTAGTGCGAGTACGTTTAACAATAAATGTGCATCTAAGTTTACGAATTCACACGATACACCAAAATTTAAAACTGCTTAAGGTGAAACTGTCACCAAATAAAACTGCATCTTTCAAAAATAAATTTAATTCAATTCGCCTTGGAAAGAGCTTTTTTTTAGACGACAATAGAGGTTCGTCACGGGAATCTACTCCTGAAAAGAGCTCGTACTCTCCAACTATAACACAAGCCGATGTAACTTTTAAAATAGTGAAGGGTTTCTCTTTTTCATAAAGAGAAAACTACTACAATATTAATATGATAAAAATATTGAAAATATTTAATTATTCACTTCTTCTTAAAAGCACCTAGGCTCAGCCCCTGAATGCGGGAGATGAGAAAGTCGGTCTCAGGGTGGGTTCTTCGTTCAAAAATAATTATTATTATTATTGCCAAAATTCTTCATTAAAAATTTTTCAATTGAAATTATTTTAGCTTGAAAAATTTTATTTTTGCTTCCAGTATCGAACGGACCATTTCTAATCATCAACCAATACATACGTCGCTCTTACAAATTTTAATTTTCAAATATTACAATTAAATCAATATCAACTTCCAACATCCAAAGATTACCTCTAATTAAATAAAAATCGCTCATCCAAATAATCAACTTTAATTCAAAAAAAAATTTAAAAAAACACAAAATTCAAAATAACTTTAGCTGCGGTCACATCTGATCAAAAATCACTCTTAAAATATTCTCTTCTGAAAATATTATAATTGCAAAAATACTTCTATCTAAAAATCTTACAAAATCTTCATAAAAAATTATAGCCATAACTCGCACAACCAGCTCGTGCAACTATTTTTGGCAAAAAGCTCTTTTCTTCTTATTTTTCTTTCCCACCTTGCACTCTTTTTAAATTATCAAATTAAAATACAATTTACAAAATTTTACTAAAAGAGTACAGGGTGGGTCTAAATCATTAGTAACACGGCAATATGTTAATTTCAGACGAACCATTTAGCCAAATTGATCTCAACCAGGCAGTCACTTTTTTTTGTGTTCTAACTTTCGGGTTTTGTATACCCGGTATAATATGGGCTACAAATGATTATATATATTTTTTTATTGTATCATATCATAACTTCTGTCAAGTTAGAGCAATATTGCAGCGTTTAATGTGTTTCTATCATAAAATTTGTAAGTACAGTCGAGTTTCGTTTATATAATTGCAAGCCCTGTCGGGATCCATCTTTTATAAGGTAGGTTGATCAAATAAAGTCCGGGTAATTTGTAATTTTTTTTTTACAAGACTATACATAGGTAGCTATATTTTCGTAAAACTCTATATACCTAATATATGAGTGTTCAAGAGGAGTGCAAAGTGCATGTAAATAATACAAATTGTAAAAGTTATTGATTTGTGATTTGAATATAACCTTACTGTTATATTTGTAATTGGTATTGATTAAAATGTACTAAAAAAAGAACGAAATTTTTGTAATATATTTCCTCTTAGAATGCTGTGTACCCTTCAATTACTTGACTGAAGCTATGATTACTACCAGGAAATTTAATTAATGAAGTAGTTTTCTGTTATAGGAGAAAGGAATTTTATTAAATCAGGGATGGTAGATTCGTTTCCAGGACCCAGAATTATGATTTCGTAAAGTAGTTGATTTCAAATAGGGAGAGCAGCCAGTTACAATTTTGTTCTTGACTTTCAAAAACAAAATTAAATATTTTCTAAGTTTGACTTCAAGTGTAGTTAAGATTACGTAAGTTAAACCTTTCAAGAGTATTATATTATGTTTTGCTAACAAAATTGATTCCGGAAAACTTAATTAGTAGGGTTACGAACAAAGGATCAATACTGGTCGCAGTTCTGTAAGGCTCTAGTAGCCAATCGATCCCTAACTACAATACAATACTCAAGTTAAGTATAACATGCAGGTATACAATCTTGTTCATCTTCTTAGCCTGTATCCATCCACTCCTGAATATTAGGCCTCTCTCAATTTTATTTGAGAGGTTAGTAGGCTTTAAAACGCCACGCTAGCCAATGCGGGTTGGCCAGTATAGCCCCAAGATGTAAGTTAGACTTTTCAGATCACAGCAGTGCAGTTGGCGCGATCAAACATCGAACTGCGATCTCCCGCTCCGTAGCAGGTCGATTTAAATCTTACACCACACTGCTTTATACAATAAAGTCGAAGATTTGTGATTTTAAGATCAAGTAAAGTAAAGTTGAGTTTGATGACGAAAGAATTTGCAGCGGCAGCCAGCAAGCAGAAGATCTCTAAATTTATATTTCTATTTTTATATTTTTCTTCCCAATTATTAATTTTGTTTTAAGATTTATTGTTGTGGTAATTTATTATAAGTACACTCGATACACTACGCCACCCAAACACCTTAAAAAAGCTTTCAGATTTAAAATTTATAAATGCAAGTGTTTCAAAATTTCCAGTCCGTTGTTTAAATTGTTTCAACGTTTGCGGATTTGTTTTATTAATCATAGATTTGGCGTTCACTCATTTCTTTTTTTTTACAACAAACACAAAAGATAATCATTGGATAATCATTTACACTTTTAAATTTCTACCTGTTTCATGGGTTGTGGCAGTTTAAACTCTTTCAGAGAAGGAAGTTAATATCTATAGTAAAACTGGTATCATTTTAGTTGGTGTTTTTTTTTCCATTCCATCAGAAAGTAACATTTTAATTGGTGCCGCTATAGCGATCAGCGTCGGGTATCGGTTAGGGTGGATCCGAAATTTGCTGTAGTTGCGTTTGTCAAAGCGGACCCTTCACTCCGGACGTTCCGGGCCGTTTTGGCAAACTCTACTTACTTTTTAATATCCCGCTAGGCCGATCCTACTCGACAAAGTGTGCTGCTAGGAAGGGGGTCAATCTCTCTCGATGTGCACTGAACTTTAATTATTATAAATACAGTGGACGTCGCTTAATGTGATTACATTGGACCTTGGGAGTTTTGATAACAATAACCGATTGCTAATAATACACGAAAAGCAACTTCTGTCTAGTAAAAATTTTTTAAAACCAATCCTGTTCACAGAAAATCAGAAAATATTAAACAAGGCAGCTACAAAACAAAAAATTAAATTCACAAAATTTTTATTTTTATTGAAAATTAATTTTTTAAAAAGATTATACAGTATTTATGTATAATATTTCCTCTTTCGTTAATAATCACTATAGCATTCGCGATTATCTCCATTAGTTCTTCTGTGATGTCGGGCTTTCTTGTGTTGCTATACATCAACGCTTTAACAGCACCCCATAAATAATAATATAAGAGTTAAATCTGGGGATCTTGCTGGACAATTAATTGTTCTTCCTCTTTCGATCCATTTTTCAGGGTATGCGTCACTTAAAAATTTTTTTACTAGAAGCTGAAAATGTGTGGGCGCACCATCGTGTTGGTACCACATTTTTTGACGTGCTGCTAGTGATACGTCATCACGTCATCTAGCAATATTGGAAGCTTATCTTGTAAAAATCGCAAGTATCCCAGTAGCTGTTAAGCGTAAGTTTTCTGGAAAAAAATAAGGAACAATAATGCGGGTTCCTAATATTGTCCAGCAAGATCCTCAGAACTGACGTAAATATTATAATAAAATGAAAATGTTTACATCATTGGCCACCATTAACGCTCAATCACGTCAATGCAATGGCCAGACAATGACGTTAATGGCCAGTATAAATGGGCATTTACGTCATTGTAGGGCCATTGGCGTTAACGCCCGATATACATCATTGACCGTAGCATAAATAAACATCTGAAATAAAGAGAATCTAAATGTAATAATTGATAATTTGTAAATTGATTGTAAATATTTGTATAAAAGTTTTTCTTAAACTAATAAACAAAAAAAAAAAAAGAAATAATAATTGTAAACCACTTCCTTTCTGAAAATTTTTTCTTTGAAACTGAACATACGATTGATTCAAAACTTGGAAGTTTTGTTTGGTTAGTTTTAACTATAAACTACATATACATAATATTTAAAATTAACGAAATTAACTGGAAACCAAAAGCGCAAGCAGGATCAGATTAATCTTTTTTGAGATTGTATAGACAAATTTTTTTTCCTTGGACTTTTATAGCATCTTAATTATTACATCTCAACTTTTGGGAATTTTATTTATTTAGAGAGGCTGGCAGTGACACAAAGAGCAATGGAGAGAGGAAAGCTCGGCATAACTCTACGTGATAGGAAACGCAAAGAATGGATTTGTGAAAAAACGGGAATCGCGGACATAACACAGAAGGTAGCAAAACAGAAATGGAGTTGGGCTGGACATGTTATGAGAGCGGAGGATGGCAGATGGTCGACCAGAATTATAAATTGGAGACCGAGATGCAGTAAAAGAAGTGTCGGACGACCGCCCAAAAGATGGGCAGATAACATAAGAGAAAATGAATGCGAACGGCGCGTAACCGCGAAGAATAGCATAATAAAGGGGAGGACTATATTGGAACGTAAAAGTCTGAAGAAGAAGAAGAAGAGAGTACTCTGAACAGTACTCTATAACTCTACTAACGCCAACACCAATCTATTGCTGTGGTTAATTCTATATTTTAAGCTGAAGCTTCTTATAGTATTAATTAAAATCTAGTGCCGGATCAAGCTGTTTTAGAGCTCTAAACAAAATTCTTCCGACTATTTCATAAATTAAGCCTAAGTAACTACCATTTTATTGAAAACATTAAAAAAAAGAAATTTGAATTCTACCAATGCTTGAGGTGGTTAGCGTAGCATAGCGTAGAGTTAGGGTCATCAACTTTGTCTATGAAAAGTGGATGATTCTAACTGTTTTTCTTACAGACAGAATTAAAAAAATTTTTCATTATTTTTTTATTTTTGATCATTTGGGTCAGCTAGAGTACTACCGATGCTGCCTTAGAACTTTTCACGATGCTCTTTGATTTGGTCGTCGGAGAGTAAGTAGGTAAAACAATGATTCGGATTTGGTAACCTGAGGAGTTTCTGCGAGTTTATACTTGCCTTCCTCTGAAAATCTAAAGATGTGATAAAGCGAAATATTCTATAAATCTTTGACCAAATTAAAATGTACTAAACACAACCGGTACCCCGTTTAATTTTGGCGAAAGCCTAACATGGAAAGCACTTAAAGCCAGATAATATCAATTACTGATATTACAGGCAAAAAGTTCAAAGTTTGCTTATGACTATAAATAATTACAGATGATTATATTTAATGATGATGAATTATTTACATGACTGATTACAGCTGATTATAAATGAAAGACACGAGAGATTACAGGAGTGGTCTATTCCTCGACACTCATTTTAGTTCTTTGAAGAAATATTTAATTTTATCAGACAAAAATTGTAAATAAAATTGACAAAATAAAAATTATAAAATTTTTTTTAAAAATTTCGATTGCTTGGTATTCTCCGGGCTTCCAAGCAGGCGGTCGCTAGACGTTTGTCTTTTTGTCTATGTTGGAATCCGGTACAGAAATCTATTCTATTTTATCTTGAATTTTTAATTAAAAATAATTTGAAGTACTAATCAAATAAATACGTTAAAAATGCATGAACTCTGAGCTATCGAATATCAATAGCTAGCAGCGAAAGTCCGGAGTCCAATACGTTTACTCAACATATATGACATATATTTTAAGCATCTTTAGATGAACTAGATTTTGGATACGACATTGAAATAAATTCATAAATACAAAAGTACTCCTACTTTCTTGGTCTCATGCTCACTAGCTGTACATCTGTATGTCATTTAAGGTAGCATGCGTTATATATAATCAAACAAAATTAATTTTAATTATTATTAGGTTTATTACTATTACAATAAATATATTTAGTAAACAAACAGTTTTGTGATAGGTAGATAAATAAAGAAAATTTGCACAATTAGGTTTCTTGGAAGCGGCTTTACATTAACATATTTAAAGCATAAACTTGCAGTACAATTTAGATGAAATTTAAGTAATATACTTAAAGGCTTCTAAAGTATAGTAATGCGTAAGATAAAAGCCGTTTGAAAATACCTGTTAGTCTTTGTTCTTGTAAATTGTGTTTAAATCGTCGATTGGTAAGTTTACCAATAGACCCAACCTACTTTAATTCCTATAGTTTGAAACAAAGTAGACCAAGATCTTTTTAAATTACTTTATTCACAATCAGTTAGTAATCGACCCATTACTAAATTTTAATAAGTTTACTTTCACTTTCTAACCCACAGAAAGTTTTCTTGTTTTACTTTCCGATCAACCGGTCAGGAAACGATCACTTCTCGGCCTAAGATATCTACTCGATGAAAGAAGATTTTTATTGAAATGAAAACAAATTATTAAATATTTGCGATCAATTTGTTAATTACTAATTGTTAATTGATTGCGAATAAAATAGAATACATACATTTATGTCGAGCTTCATTACAACATTGTGCTAAATGGTATATTGCGTACCAAGGCGTAAAACGCCTTATTACGTAATACACTATTATTGCCTATTAGAAAGAATCAAGCATATATCTATGTAACTTACCACTCAACGCTTAAATAGAACAATTAAATGGCCCAAAAAGTAAAGTTTAAAAAATTGTATTTTAATAGTTTCAAGTTGTTTTTCGAAATTTTTGTAACTACATAAACGCTTCAATGATTTTGCAATGTTTCTACCATATTATTACTACAAATTTATTCAAAAAACTTTACTAATCTTCTAAGTGATTGAGTAACAAATGCTTTTCGACAAGTATACAATGTTTAGGTATAATATATAGTTTTATTTACTAGAATATATTTTAATTTTTTTGTTGTAACTATAAAGTTAATCAGCTACAATAATTTGTGTTCTTACAGTTAAATTACATTCTATTAATTAGGTAAAGTGCTTTAACAAATTGTAATTTAAATTTCGCGCATTTTTTTAATACCGTCGTTTCAGTGGGAAAAGTCAAACTTTTCGATTTTACCGAATCGTGCCAAAATCGACAATTTTGACGTCGTCCAAAAATCACACCCGTTGGCCAATTTGCTGTAAAATTGGTCAGAATTTAAAAGAAACGACTTTGTAAGCGGAAAGTTGGTCGATTTTTTTATAATCAGTAGTTTATTTTGTGATTGTAGCTGTAATTTAAGTTGGTAATGATGAAATTTTAATTAACACGATTAAGGCTGATCGATTGGGTCATTATGAGAGATTTCGCAAGGTAAATTATTTACAATTTCGCTTTTTGCACGTTAATGAAAAGTAATTTTTTAGCCAACGAATTCCTTCAGATGTCAAAGCAAAATAAATGAAACACCAATTAGTTCAAAACAAACGAGACAACAAATTGTCGTACAATTTGTGTATTAACAACAAAAGGAGAAAAACTGTGCGGTCTCTAAAGTGGAGTCCTTACTAAGCAAAAACTTTTGTCCAAAACCAAAACTTGTTTTCCCGAATAGGATTTATGTTCTAATCTTTTCATATACAAACAGAATATTATACTAGCATGTAAATAAGTTGAATGACAAAGGGACAAATTTGTTTAAGCTAAGCAAACACTTCCTTTAACAAACAAATCGCACCATGAAAGAGCAAATGTTTACTTAGAGCTTTTGCACATTATCGTTTGCCAAAATTAATTAACACTAGTCGGAAGTAAAGAAAAGATTTTTAAAATGCACTCGTCAGAGGAAACAAGTCAAGTTCAGGATCAGTTTTAAATAATAAATCTCGCTTAATGCAGGTCCACTTTTTTCTAATAAGAGATTTTCGCTAACCCTAAATTTTAAGCTTTTACTGAGAGTAAGGTCTTTAAAGGGCAGTCAGTATTACGAAGGTTGGTTGGTTCTAACAACCCATTAACACAATTCTTTCTTATAACTAAACAAAATGTTCGTATTTTTACATAAAATTAAAGTGCGATAACAAATCAATAATTTTTTATATACAATAACTATCAATAATAATAATCACATTTTTATTGAAAATTATATTAGGGAACCACCGTTTGAAGAATTCAAATGCAAATTGGTTTAGGTTTAAAAATACTTTATTACAAAAAGGATTCACTTGTCGGTGGTTGTTTCGGCTGGCTGTTCTCTGCGAGAAGCGTGTCCGCGAAAAGATGCCTGAATTTTTGTAGCTGCTTTGTTCAATTCCGGATCTGTTAAGTCTATATCTAATTCTTCTTCTTCTGGAGTAGGCTGAAAAACAAATCAATATCAAATTCCTAATCGTATTTAGATCCCACAAGTTTATTTAACGATTAATGAACCGGTCTCGCCTTGACGTCATCATCAGCAACCTGGTTTTTTCTAGGTACGTGCTGATTATAATGTCAAGTTGAAACCGGTTCAGACCAAAATATGTTTTGAGGAAAGCGTTGGATTATTTATTTATTACTAATAATAAATAAGGATTTGTGACAGGCGGACACGGGGCTTACTGCGTATGGAAGCCTAAAGGAGAAACCAAGAGCACTAAAAGAAATTGAAAATAAAGATATTTATTGTTACAGAAATAATTGCATTAGATTTTATATTTGTTTAGTTTGTATTACAAAAATATATTTATTTTGTTGGAAGGAAATACTAGCGTTTTATCTGTTTATTTTTTATTCGCTCGAAGCGATTCGCCAAATTGCGTTTTCCACTGTAGGTAGAATGTGGAGGAAATTTGATGCGATTGTCGTTTCTTGAGTTGATATCGATTCGGCTGTTGATCATGAAAATTTTATCAAATTGCGAAAATCAAAATAATTTATTCATATTAATGGAAGTTGACTTGGAATCCATAAAACATCCCCTTGTATCGCTTTTGGACGTGGACACTATCGCGCCTGAGAAATTCGTTCAAATTTTCACGTTCCGATACAATTGAACAGATTTAAATTTTAAATTCGTCGTCCATTTGTAAGATGAATAAAAAATGTGCTTTTAGTAGCGAATATTTTTTTTCTTGTCATATTTACACAACTGAGAAATGCAAGAATGACGCACATAAAATGGAGACTTATGCTCATCCAACATTTTTATTATCATCTAATAGAAAGAAACTTGGAAATATATAACGTAACAAAGGCGATAAACGAGAATAGATGATGGAAACGTGTCAGTCAAATAAGCGTAGGAAGTTTTTTTTACTGTTGAACTAATAAATGAATAAAATCATATAACTAAGTAGTCTTGGTTGGGGAGCAGAAAGCGATATAAAAAAATAGCAGCTGAACAGTATTATTGGGATTTAAAAAAAAATTTTTCATTTATTTTATAGTAGCAGCTAATATCATCCAGTACTTTCTAAATTTTAATTTTCTCTGTTTTTTGTTTGGTTAACAGCATTGACAATTCTTGGTTTAAATCCTGACGGAATAACTTAATATAAAATATTTTAAAACATGGCGCCAATTGATTTTCCAAATACATAAAAAAATTCTATGAATCTGAAAGGTGGTGTTCATTTTTGGATAGCTATTTCTTAGGTTCGATTCATCGTTTCCTTGACGACAGCTACTTTGTTTTATACGTGCGCATGAATCTAATTCTTGCAACTGCACAAAAATAGTTTAGTGAACTCTCAATTATCGACTTTAATGTTGAGTTAATGATAATCATAGTTTCACAACAATTAAACAGTTTATTTGAAATCTAAGGCTAAATTCAATTTAGTGTTTAGTGTGTTTTCAGTTAGCTAGGAGGTTGCTTGAAGCCTTAAAATATGAGACCTGCCCAGTAGTTGTGCGGAAAATTTAAAAGACCTAAAAAGTCTTTTGGGAAATTTGAGTCAAAAACCCGCAAAGACAATAATCGTATATAATAGGCAAACAATTCTAACCTTTAAAAGTTAAAAAATGCCAAAATTTTACGCTGTCTGAATTCAGGAAAAAAACGAAAATCGCCTGAATAACTCTAATATATTTAAATTAAATTCATTTTACGCAATTTAGAATTTATATTTCCAATGTCAATAAAGTTGGATGTAGCGTGAAATCGTTCCGCCCGTTCGCTATTTTCCTAGAAATCCTTTGTGAATTTCAAAGATCTGTGTATTTCTAAAATTGGGAGTGAGGTCACGATTTTAAAAATTTTCTAAACAGTTATGGTAGGAAAATATGTAAATATCATGTGTATAAATTAATTTTTGAGGATTTTTCAAAAATACGCAGAAAAGGGGCCAAAAGATGTAACTGTACATTCCATTGGCTGTTTCCGTAAGATAAGTCCCGCCCATGGGGTATTTTTTGCACTCGAAAATTACCTCTGACTAGATTTTAAGGTGGATCCGAGATTTTCCGATTTTGCTTTGCTCGGGTGTTAAAAAATTTACACGAGCCCGACAATTCAAAATTAGATCTACAAAGATTTGAATAAAATTAACGAATTCCTATTTTAAATAAATTTATAAAATGATGTTAACAGTAAGAATGCTACAATCCAAATGTAGCTAGCTCCGCCTACTAAAACAAGCGTGGTACGTATTTACGTGAAGTACACGGACCGCCAACACAAAGCAATTTTTAATGACTTCATGTAAAATCGATATTTCAAATTTAATTATTTCGAGATTTCAAGAAAATTCTTTCATTATTCGCTTCATATTAATGCCCTCTTTCAAATTTTGCAAGAATTTTTATTGTACCTACAAAAACCTCTGGGCTTATTTAGCGTACTACACCCCAAAATTTCTAATTTTTGAAGAAAAAAATTGTAATTGTGAAAAGCGATGATGTGGTCAGCCGTCCAGCAAGCCAGACGTGTTAGTCGGTGTTACCAATAACGAAGTTTATTACAAAACCGTCATGGCAAGGCGAAAAAACAAAGCTATGAGAAGCAAAGGCCACGTGGCCGATGTAAAGTCAAGCCCGATCCGGAGATCTTACTCACAATAATAGAAAAGGTGCCCCCGGAAGAGGAACGCCGACGTGAAACACAAATTGCACAGAGAAAGTGAAAGGCTTTTAAATCCAAAAGCAGTGCAATAGCCCACGAATTGGAGAAGTTAACGACTCGAGCTAGCGACCTGGACGCTGAAATTGAAAGCCTTGCCAGTTTGTCGCCACTGAACTCACCAGAAATGGTCGCAGAGTAGAGGTTGGCGCAAGCGTCTTGGCCGACGGTTTCACTACGGTCAACGGCAACGGCCGAAAACGGAAATCCCAATTCAGTCAAACAAAGCAAGTCAGGAAAGTTCGACTTACAAACAGGTTCATTCCAATGAACAACTCGTGGCCAAGTTCAAGGAAGATGCCGAGATGAATCAAACGCTAAGCGACGCCGAAAAAGAAGTTTTGGAAGGGGCGCAAGCAGCCAACGAAAGTTCGCCTCCACCCCAACAAGCAGCAGGACCGGCATAAGCAACAACAGCTAATCGAAAGCAAATCCGAGTCGTTATCAGAGGCATTCGCCGAGATATGGACATCGGACACATCGAACTAGATGTAAAAAAAAGGGACTAACAGACTTCACCATCGCCAGGATGCACAGAGGTCGTGACAGGAAGTCTCTACCCTTGCTATTGACTACAATGCCAGCGACGCTAAACAATAAAAAGATCTAAAACTTGACAACAATCCTGGATATTAACATCCAGGTAGAGAACACAAGTAGCTATCCTCGAATAATCCAATGTCACTGATGCAAGGCTTTGTACATGTTCAACGAAACTGTAGGGCAGCACCACGTTGCGTCAAAGAAACACCAGCCACCTGCATCAATTGCGCAGGCGTACACCCGGCTAGTTATCAGGGGTGCATCAAGTTCCCCGAGTTGGCAAGGAAAAACCACGCCCACCTACGCGAATCCGATAGAAGTAGCCGCTAACCGGAGCAAGAGGAGCCCACCACGGACTCTAACAAGCTACCGATCAAACCAGAAGTCGTCGCAGTGCTCCTGGCACAGCTACTCCTCTACAACATAGACAGCCAAGTTGTTTCAAGCATCATCCAAAGCTTGAAGAGCCAACTCGAGATCCCGTCTAAGCAAGAAGACAGAAAACATGCCTGAACTCAAGCCACCAGGCTGAAGCCTCCCTTCTTCGATTCCTTAACCAAACCAAGACAACGGACCGACGTCTCCCGAGCCACGCTCGTAAAACTCAAAAACAAGTGCTAACATTACAATGAAGAAGTTATGAAAAATTTATAATTCGGTACTCGATTCAATCTATTAGTTTCTGTTCTGTTCTATTCTGTTCTATAAAAAATGATTTTAGTATAAAAAGAAGTTCAAGTAATGTTAATTAACTTTAATAATTATTTTTTTACGTTTGCAGAAAAAATGAAACTTCAGCAAAGAGTAAAACTCAACACTTGGAAATAATCTTCCCAAAAAAAACGTTTTATTGAGAGTAAATCCATTTTTTAGCTGCTAAGATACATAAACGAACCAAGTCCGTCTGTCATTTTTTCTGTAACGCATTTTATTGCCAATCTTAAAAATTGTGGAGATTACTAGGGGTGGCAGATCAGTTGTAACAATTATTTGCATAACTGTTTTCCGCGACTCTTAACTATCGATCGCGTCCTATGTCCATGGTGGATACCGTTTTCTTACGCACACTTTCTGCGCAGTTTCGGCTTATCACAAACTTCACGCGTAATCGAAGGACTTCATGTTGGATCGTCAAGTAAGACGGAGGCATTTTATAAGTGCAAGAGAAGTGAGTTATATTTTCATATTTGAGATAATTGCAATTGCGCAAGGGTCCAGTTTTGGGATTTTAACCTGAGGCGTGAAGTAAGAAGTGATTGCCAGAAAAATTAACGTCGGCATCAGTTGTAGATTGAATGAACGCATTTTCCAGCTTTAAAACGACGAGGGGGTCGTGTTTGATTGTCTTGCCATCTTCGAGTCAGAGTCGACGAGTTACTGTGTTGTGTATTAGTGCTAGGTGCTTCGATATTGGTGCACAAGGTGATTTCCTGTTCGAGCTCATCGATTCCATCATCTTCTAACCGAGCAGTCTAGCAAGCTACTGGTTTTCCAAGCAGCGAGGTGAAACGACGCGTCTACCTATTTGTCTTCAGTTTGGAAACACAGAGGGTTTTGGTGGTGTAACCATTGACGTAAGAAATCTTGTAAATGTACCCGAGCGCTTGGGTAAGTCTTTTTTTATACTGCTGATTCCTTTCTGTGTGAGATTTATTGGGAACGTATTGGTTCCGATTAGTAGTGCGACGTGTTTGTATGCCACAATTAGCTGCCGCACTAAAAATTTGTATATTGGAAATTGTTGTAATAACGTTTATAGTAGATTGCACATACGTATTTTTTTATTATAAGATTTTAACTATCAGTATTTTTATTTGCGAAAGTGGAAGCAAATTCTTCTTTATAGGACTAACGCTCTTTGCTACCGTATTTAACAGGAGCTGGTTTTTTACAATCTGGGCTTCATCACATTATTACTGGAAAAGATCGATTCCAGGTGTGGTGAGGAGTTTATTGCTTTAGCAAGAATATTCTCATTACACAGTGCGACCTTCAGGCTGCACAAACTCGGAAATCTAATTGCCCACCAATCGAAGCTTTGCACTTATTTACATAAAGTATAATAAACTTCTTTGTAAGCTGAAAATGTGCATCTTGGTCGATTTTTCCCGTATCAAGGAAAAACCTTCTTTTGGTGCAATTTGTTACTGCGAACCGCTATTAATATTGCAATATTGAGACTGCTCTCGATGCTCGATAGCGGGGTCGATTAGTCTTCGGATTAAATGATCCCGGTTTACTGTTTAAAATATAAAGGCCTACTTTTTTCTTTCCTACGAAATAAAGTGGGTCAAACTCTAATTTTATCTTTCTTACATGTTATCTATTGGACAATATTTTAAAAGTTTGCTGCTTTTTATAAATAAACCCGACTTGAAAGCGTACAAACTGTAAATAAAATAAAAGCATTTAAAATTAATCGAACATGAAACTTTTCAAGTTATTCTATCAAAAGTTTTTCAATGGTAGGTAACTTGGGAAAGTTTTCTAAAGGCGTTTTTGATCATTTATTGACTTCTAAATTTTCTTCTGTTTAGATTTAATAAGTTATTGATTTCATTTCATTCTTTTAATCCTAAAATATATTATCACATCTGGTTCAAAGTAACCCCGATAGCTTTTGCAAAGTATAAATTAAATTTAAACATACTTTTGCAATTTCAGTAAAAATAAAGTTGCTAGAATGATACTTTATCTACTCTTGCGTTTAAAGTGTCACTTGTTCTATAATTTTCGGTCGAATAAATCACACTTTAACATCTGCTATAGATAAGAAATATTGATTGCGTAATACAGTGTCGAAGAAAAACTTGGAAAACTTTATAGCTGACTGTGTGCTTACTTATAAACTTGAGTGACATAAACTTGAAAAGTAAGTATATTTGCTTCTTCAATAAATGTTTTAGGCGGTTGCTCTGCACCTTGTGTTCGTACATAAGGGTACCATCATTTTATGTAAAGATATAAGTTGGATGGTATTAAAATAAACCGCATTAAACTTAGTTGTAATAAATGAATTTAATGTTGAATATAGTAATAAAATTTCTTGTTTTGTGTTTTAGGGTTATTAAATTTTCATTGCATGTTTTTATTTGAACTAGAGTTGAGTGAACAACAGGGATGTACTTTTTAGAATATAAAAAAAGTAGCGGTAGATACCGGAATTGTAGGAGAAATTCGTTTCCGACTGCTTAAAGTAAGCGACCCTTGAATTATATTTCCTTCCAACATTTATTATAAAACGAACAAACGTTAGTGCCGGCTCTGCAGACACAAAAGGTGTAAATAATGACAGTTGCGTTGTGCACCTAACAAAACTGTTATTTTTATTTTCAAAATACTCACATTATTAGGTTTTTCTTGCCCCTCATCTGCTTTGCCTTCTTTTTGTTTGCGTACCATGTGGCCCCTAAAGGATGCTTGGATTTTGGTCGCGGCGTGCGTCAGTTCTGAAACAATGGAGACAATTTATCGTTTATTTTTTGCCACTCCACTACTGTACTTTAACAAAAACAAATTCATCGATCCAGACGTCTTAAGGTTCTGTACAATGGGTAGTTCATTAATTTTATTTTGGTGGTTCTTAATAATTCAAAAGGGTCGTTTAACAAAATAAATATCGATCGAAAAGCACAACGAAATTGAAAAGCAAAATTTACGTCACATGTGTATAGAATAAACATGACAATAGGAGTAATGGGTCGATTTGCTCCATATAGGCGGAATGGAAAGAGAACTTGCAGAAATGCGAAAATCCATTTTAAATTATTGTTATATTGTGTGCGCTAGATTAATTCCAGCTAAATCCATTAATGCTATTCGACAAATTCGATTAAATTCGATACGATACATAGAGGGTGTTGGTATATGTAAGTGTAATCGCACTCTACTAGAAGAGATCAATTCTCTCTCAATTTACTTTAATTCCAACCTAACGCTCTCGTAACTACCCCAGTCAATTAAATTATCGGTTTAAATGCAAGATCAAGATTTTGTTTCCGATTATAAAATTTAAATTAAAAGTACTTGAAATATTTAATTTTTTATTTGATTCATTCAGAAAGTACAATCCAATCAATTTTATGTGGCCATTGCCAAAGCATTTGTCTTATTTGTCTTATAATAAATTATTGATATGGCATTTTGCCAAACATTACTTAACAGTATTTTATTTCCAAAACATAGTGGAGCGTTAAATTTGTAAAAGACTGAAATAAAACCTTTTTTTAACGCCCCTATGATTTTAAACACCACAACTAGGAAGTTTTTCCTGTTATTTTTTTAAATTAGCACTGATGAAATTGATTATCTTCGCTGAAAGCTCAATAATTATTAAATGTTTAATTAACTTGTTTTATTAAAAACCTTTTAATTTATTATTAAATGAAAACAAGAGAGCAGGAGAAAAATAAAATAAAATTACTGGTAGACGATAAGGTTCACATCTGGGACCGCACCCAGAATGTATTAGCGGCTCAAAAAAACTAAGAAATCACTGCAGGACGGAAATAAAGCTGACAACCGCAAAGAAAAGGGTATCGACTAATGGAAAGAAGGTGTTTTATGGGCACCGGGGATGGGTACAAAACGAACAGACAAAAAAAAGAATAAAAAATATAAAAATAATTAGATTAGGGTTGGAACATGAAACAAGGATACTTTTAGGCTGGGTAAGATGGCAAAGATTGCAAACGAATTGATACAATATGATGTTGGTGTTGCGGTACTGCTAAAGATGAGATGGGCAGGAACGGGAGAAATTAAGAAAGAAAAATACATTCTATTTTACCCCGGAGTAACAGGAAAACTACGCAATAATATTATGAGCTTTAGACCAATAAACGGAAGAGTATCGTGCTGGAGAATCAAGGCAAAAGTGAATTTGTACATTGTAAATGGATATGCCCCTACTGAGGATGGTGATAAAAAAGAAAAAGATAAATATTATGAACAACTAGAGTCAGTATGTGAAACCGCACCCAAACAAGATATACTAATTATTGTTGTACGAGATTTTAATGCTCAAATTGGAAAGGAAAACTATGTAGGATCAGTCGCAGGAAAACACACAATACACGAAAAAACGAAAGACAACGGAGACAAAAATACTAAGATGTCAAAAACAAACCCAAAGATTGGCAATAGCCGAACTTCGTAGAACTGAACGAAGAGCAAAATACTAAGATAGAATGGGCAAGGAAATAAAAAAGAGAGAAATTAGCAATGATATACATCAAGAATGGTTCAACATACTGGCGAGCTTCAGAGAAGATGCAAAAGCAGAAATCGGGTATGGGCAGAAGGTAAGGAAACGCAAGGAGTGGTTTGATGATGAATGCATGGAAGCTAGCGAAAGAAAAGCAACATCGAGGAAAAAATGGTTGAGAACTGGAAAACAAGAAGAATTAGAGGCCCTCAAAATAAACACGAAAGAAGCGAGTAAATTATATAGGAGAAAGAAAGACAACTGGATAGAAGAAAAGGTGAAAGAGGAATGAAAAACGAAAATGGAGTGGAACACAATATAGATAAAATTGGAAAAATACGGGTGAGACATTTTCAAAAGTTGCTGAATAAAGAATACGAAGTAGATAATGTCAGTGCAGTACAGGCGACTGAATGCAAACAGGAAATAACGAACCCAACCGATCACGAAATCATAAAGGCAATGGATACAGTAAAAAACGGAAAACTAGTAAGTACGGGGATGATAAGTTACGTGAAAGAATCAGGGTGCTTATAAAACAGGTTTGAAACAAAGAGGCGATGCCCAAGGAATTGCACAGAGACGTAATAGTAACATTAAAGAAAAGGGCAGCTTGGAACAATGTGGAAACTACAGAGGTATAAGATATTAACAACTTTGATACATGGCCGATTAATTGAACACACAAAAGAGCTATTAGAAGAATGCCAATATGGATTTGTTACGGGACGCTCTACAGTAGATGCAATATAGGTTTTTAAACAAGCAATAGAGAAATTTTATGAATACGATACGGCCTTGCATCTGTTATTTGTCGACTTTCAGCAAGCCAAGGTCGACAGATGCGAATTGATAAAAGCCCTAGTGGAGAGCGATGTACCAGCGATACTGATTCGTCTGATTGGGATGCCGCTAGAGAAAACAACTGCCTGCATTAGAATTGAGACAGGAATGTCTCAGTTCTTATTAGGACCAAAGAAGGAGCTCGACGGAGAACAGAAAGCTTTGATGAGCCACGAGATCATAAAATTGAGCGGTGGAACGACATTGTCAAATAAAATGTCCTTATTTAATTTATTTATTATTAACATTATTTAATTATTTTATAAATTATTTTGAAGTTTGTTTTTGTTATTGTAAATTATTTATTTGTAAATACACTGTACAATAGAGTTAAGTTTTAAAAAATTAAGGTTGGCAGTAAAAAAATGATAGAGTGGGAGGTTGAAGTCCAAGGATAGAAGACGCCGTTGCGTTAGTCTTGCGAGCGGGAGGATTGTTATTCCCGCTACGCGAAGTTTTAATTTTGATTTCTATAATTTTAATTATTAAAAGTAAATTAATTTTAAATTAGAGTTGTTTTTTTATTGAAGTGCTAGTGTATTTAATTTGAAAAATTGAAGAATTTGGATATTTGGATAATTGTGAAATAAATTCACAACAAATTTGTTTGATCGGCGCTGGCAGATGTGGAACGTTCACATGCAAGCCCATTACAACATGAAGTAAAAGTTAAAAATTTTAAATATAACAATTACACTCTAAAATTAAAAATTTAAATGATTTCAAGAGTCTCATGTTGAGTCTCAAAACTATGGAAATCTGGAGATAGTAAACTAGACTGCGGGTAAGACCAAGGATTAGATGGTTAGACCAGGTGAAACATGATTTGAGAGAGATGGGAATCGATGGCTGTGCAGAAAAGGTTTTTGATAGGTAGGGATGGCGGATGTGGTGAAGAGGGGCTGCAAATCACCTGATACTGTAAAGATAGATGGCAAGAACCCAACTGGGGAAGAAATGGACAACCGATAAAGAAGAGAAAACACAAAACATGTAACTTAACACCTTGTAATAAGGGGATTAAGCGACCCCAATAAAGGGATTTGTAAATCTGGAAGGATCAGCATTAGCTGATAATAAATTGAATTTAAATTATTGAATTACGGTCATTAGCCTAGTTTGTTAGCTGAATAACTGCTGACATTAAGGTACTCGGTTCGAATCCGGGGAGTCTAAAATTTCTTATGATCGTTTCCGTGCTTCGGAGGGCACGTAAAGCCGGCGGTCCCTCTGGGTTGATGACTTGTCTTCATCAACAACAAAAACCAGAGTTACTGGCACATCTGAGATAAGCCTAGCAAGCTAACTTGGATGTAAAACAATTAATATGCTCATAGCACTAATGGTAACTTTGGAACATCACCGAGGTTGCTGTTAAGGAAAAACAGATCGCAGATCTAATTAAAGAAGAAGAAGAGAATAAATACCAATTAAGCACATTTTGTACAAAAGTGCACTAGAATGCCTTTAACCTCTCTACTACTTTTATTTCTTGACAAAACTTAATCAAAATAAGAAAGCATGACTTCGTTCCAAGAAAATATAATTTATTCAACTACAATTATGTTGAATAGACGACGACGATTGAAATATTGCCAGTGTATATTATTGTCTACGCGACGCTGCATCCTGCTCTACTGCATTGTATAAACCAAAGCTTACACTGTTGAAATTTTAGTCATTTCAAAAAACCTACTATTACAATTTATTATTTAAACTTGTCAAAAATATTTTTAATTTAAATTTCCATATTTTTTAGTTTTAATAAAATTTCAACTTGCAAGTTAACTGGCAGCCGTCAACACTGACTACGTCACGATATACTCTACATTTTTTTAAATATTAATAATAATGAAAACTCAAATGAAATAAATTAAATTAATAACTTATTATATGCATATTACCTAAATTATTAAAAAAAAATAATTTTCACTACTATAACTCTTTAGTTTCCCAAATCTTATTCCAATCAATAAGTAAACCGAGTAAGTGGAACTTATTGATTTAAGCAACGCTTAAATTTTAAGTATTGGTTGTACAAACGGGCATTAAACAAGCGCATTTAAACACGGATGATTCGCTGCTTGCGCGTACTTCAGAGACTGCTCGTCAGAGAATACAAGGGAGGCTTAGCCTCTCTTAAAATTCTGGATTATTAAAATTCCAAAACAAATAAAAATTGTATTTTTCAAATTTTCAGGATTTGATTATAGTGACCTCTCGTTCCCTATATTATTTTTGTGTTCTTCCTTCACACTTTGCGGAAAAATGTAGTCATTGCTTTGCATGTTCGGCAGCGAAATTTACGGAAGTTCACCGGCGATTATTTACAGACTTCATGAAAGAAGTCTTTTTCTGTCGTGGTTGATCGATACTCTGGCTCTGTCTAAATTACGACGTACCTTAAAAAGAAGACCATGGAGGGGGTACTTTTAGTGAAACTGAACACTCGATTCAAAAGGCACCACAAACTTTTTGTTGCTATTCCAAACGAAGGTAAAGCTAACCGTTGAATAATTAGGAACAGTTAATTGCGCATAATTAGAAATTTACTCAATAAAACAACTATAATTATTCAAGAATTAATTTAAATGATAAATTAAATAAGCTTATGTTTAAATTACTCAACCTGATATTAATCGCGGAAAATCACGTTCGAGCGGAATATCAATCTCATCAAATGGAATACGTGATTCAAAATTGGAACATCTGAAACAAACTTTTACCTTCTATATGTATCATTTGCCATGTTCTCATGAGGTTGTTTCTCGACGATTAAAGTTGCCAACCTCATAATACAAAACTTTATACAATTACACAAAATTTTCGATAGCGGTAAGAGCAGCTACAATCGGCGGTGGCATAACTATTTTCTCAAAATGTCGGCAGTATGTTGAAAAATATTGTTGCTTTAGACATCGAAATAAATCAATTGAAACTGTTGAAAAGTATTGAAAGGATTGACGCTTACAAATGGATTCGATTTAAACTTGTAATATTGGTTTTCCTTTTCTCAAATTCCTTTAATTTCGTTGTTTATATATCGGCACATTAGATTTTCCCAATATTTACTCTAAGAACCAAGATTACAGCTATATACCCAATATCTTTAGATTTAGATTAAAGTTACTACAACGGCAATAGCCCCTGCCCTAGTAATGGTTACTCTGAAATATTTAAGCTTTACATATTGCGATGATTTCCCACGATTATCCTTTATGCCTATAAAAAATCTAAAGACCAATGTTTAGCTTCAGTGTTTATTATAAAAAAAAACGAATGGGTGGGCGTCATATTTATGATTAGTAAAAAAATCTTCAAACGGCAAATCAATTTAAACAACGGACTGAAAATTTTGGATCGCTTGGATTTATTATTTTTAGTCTACAAGCTTTTTGAACGTGTTTATAAAAATATAAAAATGAAATAAAAATAAAGGGTGCAAATACCAAAATAATACCCGAAGATATTATAGATACGATTAAAATAACATTAAAATGAAGCGAATAAACTATGGGCGAACTCCACATGCCGAATAATTTAGGAAATAATCGATTTTAAACTTTCGATTTTTGCATAGAAAACTCGTAAAGAGGTCATTCTGTGAGTAAATATTCACCGCGCTTTATTTAGGGGGCGTGGCTAGCGACAGTTGGATTGTAGCATCCGTACCGTTAATAACATGTTATAAATTTATTTAAAATAAATTCTTTTTCTTGGGATGTTCATTACTGGTGCAGGCACTCTATTTACCCTACATTTTTTAAATATTATGTAAAACTATTAAAGAATGATGGTTTCTGAGGGATGCTCAAGAAAATAATGTAATCATGCTATATGGTATATACCATGCTATAGTAAAAAACGAAATATGCTGAAGCGCGTTTAATGCATCTGCTTCTATATTATGCATTTGAATTGTAAATATAGAAGATATTCGTTTAAACGCAAAGGCACTTAATGTATTCACGATCATATCTTTGCAATGAAAGCGTAAAATTTAGCATCAAAGGGTTTTCTAGGTTAAAATTACTATATCTTTCAAAATATCAGTAATAATTAGTTGTAATAACTATCGATAGTAAATATTGGCGTACCGAATCGACTAGGGAAGCCTTGAAGTCCGGTGTGACCTAATTATTTTTCCAGAAATATATTTTTCGAAATGTAAGTATATTATACTTTTTCTTAGTTGTTTGCTAGTTTCTTGAGAGGAAAGGGATGCCAGGATTATCATATCGCTGAAAGTTAATAAAAACACTAAAATTGAAATATTATTGTAATCCTTCTATAAATACCGTTAAAATCTTAGAATGTTGGCAAAACGTGACAGGGATATTGATTGTTAAAGAGTTGGCCATTATTTCAACTTTTTGGGTTATTTATATCAGATTAAAATTTTGCAGAAAGAATCGAGTTTTGGGTTATATCTCGCGTTCTCTCGATTATACGATCCAAATACTGGTAAAAAATTAAATCTAAGTAGATTATTTACAAATTTGTAATCGGGCATGGTTTTAGAACCTTTCATTCCAAAATATCGTACAATACTAAAAAAATATGGCGGAAGAACATGATTTGTTGCCGTGACAAAGATTTAGTGGTTCTAATAAATGTTTGTTTAACAACAAATTAGTGGTTTTCTGAAATAATCAATTGAAACTACCCAATTATAATATCCAGGTCATTGATATTGGGTTTTATGATATATTTCGTAGTCAAGATGTAGCTTCAATAGTTTGATGTACCAACCTGCGAACAGTTTTCATCCGTTCTGTTTCCTGGTATTTCATATCTTTGAAAGCGTTAATTTTAAAAAGCATTAGCAATCCGCTTAAGTTGAATCGAGGGAAGGATTAGCGAGAATTTTGGAAATTCACAGGCTGGATGCATTTGACGCTCGGAATTTCAGACAAGTGTATAAGTTAATCTTTGTAACTGAAAGCAATGGCTGTAACTAAGATTTACATATTTTTTAAATTTAATTGTGTCAATGATTTTTTGTATCTTGAGTAGTGGTAGTCATTATTATTTCCTTCACCTTCACTCTTATTTCCGTACTAGATAAAACTAGCTTCTTAACAGCGGGGCATCACACAATAAAAGAATAGGGGTATTTTGATCCCGGGTATGCGAGAAGTTGTTTGCTATTCTCTCACTAAGGGTAGAAAGTAATTTGTTTTATAATTTACAATGTTTTGTAAGTAAAATTCGATATTTTCTTCACGGCACAATTATTCTTTACTATTTTATGTTTATTATTTTAGATAAATAAATTAAATGAAAAATTGAGTAAAACTTTATATTTACTTTATTGTTGTTTATTTAAATTAATTTTTAGGTTGCAAATGCAGCTAATAACAAGAAATTTATATATCCATTAATTAAGGTTTTCACTACTTTGAAAACAACAAGGACGACTAAATTATGCTGTAATTTTGGTCTTTAGTTTTGAAACCAGGTTTAATCACAATAATTATCATATCAAAACTTGGCTAACAAGAGAATTGCTGAGAAATACACAAGCTATTACAGAAGTCTGGTAATCAGAATTAACGAGTGCGGCTGGTGCAATGATTAGCTTTCGGTGAGCTGTGGGAGCTTCACCAGCTGCTAAAAAGTTGTTGTTTTTGTAACATATGTTTGTGAAAAACCCAATTAGTTACTGACAATTTTAGACCCGATTTGTCGAAGTTATTGTGCATATAATTCAAGTGAATCGTAAACATCTATTTAGTTGGTACTTTGGAACACATCTTGCTCTGAATTTAATTAACGAACTACGGAACATTTCATCTGTTTGATTTTTAACTTCATAAACCTGTGACTGGTTATATGGATTCACCCTGAAAAAATTTTTGATAACTGCTAAATTCGATCTTAATATTGAGATGCGGATCTAGCTTGACCAGTCTCAATTCTATTTAAAAAGCAAAGTTAGCTTCTTTACCAGTCTTGAAACCGGACTATTAGAAGTATTATTAACCTTAAAGCAAGTCCGGTTATGGAAGAACCAACCCTTAGGTGCGGCAAAAGTTGGCAACCTACTTGTACGCGGGGAGTGTGCTTCGTAGTCGATTAGTATTAAATAGTATTGTACTGATAAATAAAATTACTACATTTAATTAAATGTTATATACCTATTGATGAAATAAAAAATTTGTTTTTCACTTCGTTAAACTTCAAAGTGCTTTAAATTTAAATATCTAAATATAGCATTTAAATAAGTTTTTGTAGACATTTCTAATTTACGTCGTTTAAGTATAATTACTACAGTAATTACCTCGCAATTACTAGCTATTGTATTTTAAGTAGATTTCCAATAGCTTCCTTTTCTCATAATACAAATCTAAATTTGTTACGAAAATTTTTTTCAATTTAGAAACTCAATTTTCTTCTTCAAAAATATTGAAATCAAATCTGTAACAGATTTTCCATAAATAGAATTAAATAATGGACATGACATCGAAAAAATCAGGAATGCTCGCGTTTGGTATGTTATGCATTTTATTGAACATGGGGCGTTCAGGAACGGCAACAATGAAACTATTTGAATAACCAAGTTGAAAATTCTGTTAGAAAAATTGAAATTTAAAGCTGACTTGCAAACCTCGAGTTGAATATTTTAGTTATATACATATATTTCGTTAAAGACAAATCTCACTTTGTAACAAAGTTATATATTGTCGACAAAATATTTACATAATATCCATCCTACGAGAAAGTTATTTTCATAAGACAATTCCCTTGGGGATGTTCGATATGTAGAGCTTTGTACGACATTTCCTTATCACGTATAATTTAACCATCAACTTGATGTCACAATTTAGAATTTTAGATATTAAATTTAATTTCTTTACTACTGCTGCTTTGTTCGATGAATGAATAAAACATTCATTTTCAATTAAACTTGTCTGCAGATATGTCGACGAGAGAATAATCCATTAACTTGTAACGCCAAATTGAACAAGGAGATAATTTTGAAAAATTACGATACCTAAAACGTTTAGCTACCAGTCCAATTAATATTTTTTGACCAATTACTCACAGCAATACGTACGCATGTTAGCGATTAATTAATTGACCCCGATACAAGTATATGAGTAAATAAATATATGTTGGCACAAAAAACAATTCCAATCGATATTTCCACTAAGTTGAAAATAAAGTACAATATTACAATGAAACAGTTACTGACAGAAATAGGGCTGGATAGATTTGATTCTTATAAACCACTATACATCAAATAAAAATAATCGGGCTGAGTGCTGTTGTAGGTTCTTACAAAGTGATCCATACAAGGTCGCCAACCTTACACTTAAAAAAATAAAAATACCTTGTTACCTACTTAATATACGATACTATGAAATATTAAAGAAATTTAATATAAACAGCAATAGTTTATCACAAGATTCATACCGAGATAGTCATCTTTTTCTAATCAAAACGGAAATGAGAAAAAGTTTGGAACTACATTCATTAATAAACAATAGTAGTCAAAAGTGAAGGAGCTCAGGCAAAGATATCTATTCAGATATACAAATACTTTTATAAGTATACCGAGTACCAAGTCTTAAACTCAAACGTAGAAAAATAGCAATGTAAATCGAAAAAACAAGTCGCATTGCGAAAAACAATTGCCAATACGTTATTTTGACAGATAAAATAAGTTCGTGTAACAATGAACGTGTTAGGATGTTGTTCTTTTGGGCTCCAATTGACTCTGGGATAAAACAATGATAACTATTTTTGTTTTATTTTCTTTTACATCATAATTTCAGGTTTGTATGATGAAAATCCGAAATTCTAAACACAATGTTAACATTCGGTGTAACAAACTATAATCATTCAATTAAATAGTGTTTGTTCTTATAAGTCTAAGTTATGACTTTATTTTTAATTTCAATTTTTAATTTAACATGAAAACAATCCTATCATATTTTATTTGAAATAATAATATTATTAATTATAATGTTATAAATTTTAATACTAATGATGTTAATTAAAATATAATTTTTGAATTAATAACAAAATGATTGAATGACTACGCCTGGTTTTGTGGTATGGCTAATTGGTACGGTCTATCCAGTTAATAACAAAAGAACTCCCGGTTTCCAAGATTTCCAAATTAATTCTCAAATGATGCCATGGAAGCAGCATAATCATGTAGCATATAATAAGTGACTGTGCTGCCACATTACTCCCTTTTCTAGAAAAAATAGAAAAAATAAAAAGAACATGGCAACTTAATCTAATATTAATCCACCTAAGGATATTATTTTATAATCTCCTGGATTACACATCTCCTGGAAGACACTTCTGACATTAGACAAATTAATACTTAGGATAATACATCCCTAAAAGGGGAAACAGAAAAAAAATGGCAAATTAGAAAAATTTTAATTAATAGTTTGTTCTAACAAGTGAGCAGTCTGTAATCTGTCTGGTAATACTGTTTTCTTTATATTGAGAAGTTTAATAATTGTAAAATATTTTTATTGCACGACACTGCTAAAAAGAATTCTAAATGAACAGGCTTAAGGGTTTTTTTGTAGTTTCGTTTCGTAAAAAAAAGTGAAAATAAAATTCCAATTATTTAAAAATATAAATTGTAAACTTTACATAATTTTGTGAACACAGGACGAACGTCGTTAAAAAATATTTCTAATGATTAAAGGAACTCATGCGTAATGGCTGAAGTTTTACATTATCTGAAAAACTCTGTGGAAAGTAGTTTTGTAAACTAACTGCGAGACCGTAGAATTCAGGTCGTTCCTAAACGTAGTTCTAAAACTCAGTAAAATTAAATGTAGTACCGAAACCCAATTTCCACTCTAGTAGCAATGTATAGCATTTTTTAATGACCTGTGTGGTCGTTCTATCATGCCGTTACATCCAGCTTTTGCTAAACATTCCTCAAAGGCTTCAAAAGCAGTAATCAAAGATGCATCTCAATAAATAACAGTCTTGTCGTTTTTCTTATTTCCGTAGTGCACTGCAGTAAGTTTGCTGGGATGGAAGCTAAATTAATTAAGGTAAAAATTTAACAAGTTTCGGAAAGGTTCTGGTAACCGTGCTCTAATATAAAGTGGTCTAAAAATCTACTTTTAATATATTCCTATAAAATCGAGAAAATTTGGTTTAAATGAAATAAATATTCTTTTAAATTTTCTGAAAAAATTAACAGGTCATCAAATCGTTCTTCAAGCCGAACGTCTGCATTTATTGGTATCTGATGGAATGCTCTTATTAAATCTAAAGTAGTAAAAATAGTTTTACTACGTAGATTATTTGCAATGTCTTGAATTTTGTAAATGGGGTATCTATCGATGATTGTACTTGCATTTAACTACCGGTAATCTACAATTACACATTTCCTACAAGTGTATAAATGTTTTGAGTTAGCATAATTTGAAAAGCCTTTTTGACACTTTCTAGCTTCGCTAGGTCAAACGAATGGGTTTGGAAAATTTGAAGTTTTTAGAATATAAGAAATTTAGATGATTCTAAATTATAGAAAGTAGATATCTAGATAATTTTGTAGAATTTTGATAATATAATCTTGTACATAGCCAGAAGAAGTAGATTTAAAATTAAAATTGAATTTTTAATAATAGTAATTAGATCAGGAATAGATAAATTTATTAAGCTATTTTCTAAACGTTTAATTTTGCAGATCTACTAACAAACCAACCTTAGCTAAAAGGTCTTCCAATGATTGGTGTGCTGCTATCAGTAAATAGGATTACGTAAAGACATAGAGAAAAGATATCAGGTAGGGGACATTTGGATTATCCATTAGTGAAATTAATTTAAAAATCTAAAAGCAATTGGATACTCATGTATCGTCAGGTAAAACTCGTAGTACTGTATATCTTTGGATTACAAAATTTTATATTAATTTTTTTTTAATTTTTTCTAAATTTCGTATTTTTAAAAAAAGGTTTCTTAGATAAATTATATTTTTCGTACGTATTATATCTAAAACATTATTTCACGTCGCGTTGGGTTTCCAATTGTTAGGATGTAATTCTTTTAGGTTGTCGGTGGACTCTGATTGCGTCGGGATAGAACAACAATAACTATTTTTGCTTTACTTCAAATAACAAGCTTGATGAATTATAATGCTATAAAATTTAATACTAATGATGAACATTAATTAAAATACAATTTTTGAATTAATAACGAGATGACCGAATGACTGTACGTCTGGTTTCGTAGTATGACAAATCGGTAGTGTCTAATCCAGTTAATAATAAAAAATCTTACCGCCTAGCATTTGCTTTTTTTTTTGTTATTAACCGGAAACATTAACATTATACTCCCGGATTTACAAATTAATTATCAATGGTCAAGTAATGCCACGAATGTAGTACGAATAACTATTCCGCCACAAAGGTAAACAGTTATTTTGTTAAAAAAAGTTTTCATAGAAAAATTAAAAAATTGAAAACAAAGAAATTTGAGAACATTGGTAGTGTTTTGCATAATACAATTTAAACGTGATTTATTTCAAAGCAACTTGTTAGCAATTGTTTTTTACAAAGCGATTTTTTTGAAAGTGCTTGTTTATATTTTTTCATTTATAGCAAGAACTAAAGTGAAATATCAAATGTTGCGTATTTCCAAATGTGGAAAAAAAATTTCTTTCTATTCAGACCATTATTTTATACTTATCCGTTACATTTCGTTACAAAAAACTGATTGGTTATATTATTTCTTTATGTTCGAATTTAACACTTGACACTCGGTATAATAGAGCAAGAATTACAATTACCTTCAGAGTATAATAACTGTTAATGCAACAGTCTATAATTGTGGTATGAAATAATTACACGAAGAGAGAATTTTAATTACATCGGAGAAAGATTACTGAGTACATTGGCGGCTGGTACTAAGAGAGCGAAGAGAAGCCGACCTCTCAAATAAGAAGATTAAATAATTATGTGCTCTGATGACATTAGCATAACTTACTGCTTTACTTTTTCAGTTCATTCGGTAAAGTAGACAGTAAAGAGGTTTTTTTTCAAACACAATTTATTACTATGGTAATATTTATATTTCGTATTTTATGGTTGATGTTATTAAATAACAACTTTTAACTCTTTTTTAACAAAAATAAAAAAAAGTAAAAAGTAAAATTAAGTAAAATAACTTAAAAGACAAATTTGAAGAAGATAAAAATGAAATGAAAACTTAATTAATGTGTTTAAACTTTAAAAAAAATTAAAAAATTAAAAACTTTATAAAAATGAATTCAAGCTTAGATAGCGATCTGAAAAGTCTTTAAAAGTAAAACGAACTAAGATGAAAGTAAGTAAAGTAAATAATTTAATAAAAAAAAAACTATATAGCAGATTAAAAAGTATGCACATATTGGAGATACTAAAAAATAGAAAATAATTAAATATGTACACAAGAACAAAGCGCCGAATGAGTATTAATTTGAACAGCATAACAAATAAAGAGCGGAAAGGATATTTTAAGGGTTCGTTGAAAAATGACAATAATTTAAATAAAGAAAGATAAATCCATTTACCATTTAAATATTAGTATATTTTTTTACATATGTTCAGTTTTTTTACTTGTTACTAAATAATTAAATATGAATTGTGAAAGTCGCGCTAAAACATTTTACCGTAAAAATATAAATACAGTTGGTAAGCATTGGTACTAAATCTCATATCGACGGTTCATTGTTTGTATTTATAAAAACACATTTATTTTCCGTAGTCAGCAAATTATGTGATTGGTCGACAAAACCGTCGACTGCCATGACATAATAAACTTAATAAAATACTAACAAGGAAGAACTGCAGTCTATCATCGATTTGCTTCAAATTTATGATACGTGCATCAAATTTACGTTTTTCAAAAAATTTAATTTTGAACAATTTACTCTTGTCTGTATATTTTTTTCTTTGCTTTACTCTTGAGCAGGTTATCGTGGCTGCAGACGAACAAACCATAAAAGTTAACAGAGGAGTGCGAACTTTGAGTTTACGAATAAACATGGAAAAATTTAGTATCTAGCTGTAGAAATGGAGTTTAAATCTTTCAAAGTAAAATAAACCGAGATTTATTGATTCAAAATTCATTATTTTGTGAACACCTGAATAACATGTTTTAGTAAAGTGCTAGTCTTGCTAGATACATATCCGTATACATTATAAAATATCAAGGGTACACAACATTCCCCCAATCAATATGGTATGCCTATCTAAATCGTATGGGAAAAGAATTAATTTAGGAATCCACTCCTGTTGGAACATGAAAAAGTGAACTACCGCCAAGAATGTGAGCACAAAACAGAGGAGAAACAATGGGAAGCAGACGGATAACACTAGAAAATGTTAAAGAAAACAATAATTTAATTAAAAATTAATTAATATTATTTGCAATAAAAAATTATAAAAATTCTTTAAATTACCGGAGTTATTAACATATTAAAATGGTGTTGATGTAGTCAAAATACCATATTTAGATTTGCTGGTACGGTCTACATGTAAGAAGTTAAAAAGTGAGTGGTGGTTTTATTTAAAATTATAATATTTAATAAAATTACCCCAAAAATATAAGTTTATTGAAGTTAACAATATTATAGACGGAAATAATGATGTAATTACTTAATATTATTTGTTTTTAATATTTATTTTTTTACGTTAAATCACCGTGATCAGATGCCCCATAAGAATGTTAACCCGGGATACAACACACAAATTAAGGATTTTAATATACAAGATTATGATTGCTAGACCAAGAATAGTTAACCAATTGTAAAATAAATGCAAAAGATCTTAAAAACTGAAAATAAAGAACAAGCAAAAAACTAGTTTTTTCCGTCAAAAACTTTATAAAAATCAAATCAAAAATATAAATTACATGATTTCTTTTGTTGCTTTTAAACTTTGATGATTCCCATTTCTCTCTCATATGCAAGTTTTAAACAACAAACGAAATCATTTAATTTATATTTTTGAGTTACTTTCTATAAAGCTTGTAACTGAAAAAGTTTGCTTTTTATTCGGTTTTTTAAATTTTTATTCTGGAAAGCCATTATAAAACGACAAGACGTTATTTTTTGTACTGATTGGGCCAGAAATTGATTTTATGAAAGCAATGCCGTACTTCAATATCCTATTTCAATATTTCATTACTTATTTTTTATTTCGACTATAGATTATTTAATTCGAATGTAAATGGTTGGTACTACAAATATATACGTTCAGTAAATTATTTGTAAAGGAGTTCGAGCGGCAAATAAATTGATTTTGAAGCTAACTCGACTCGATGAGGCAACCTCTATTTCTAGCCGGATAATGAAAGAGTAATTACGGAATCGTAAATATAGCCGTGATTGAATCTTGATAAAACAATATTTTAGCATAATTTTGTTTATGTTAGAGTTCTTCTTTAAAGGTTAAAGTCTTCAACCGATCACTAGCGTTACTACTTGATCTCTAGGTAAATAGTAGGCAGTAGTAGATATTCGTAATTATTGATTGAATAAATATTAAATGCATTAAAGAGTAGTTTTATTTGTATTAGTAGAGTCTGCAAATTCTATTATAAATCGTCTAAATCCTAAACCGCTATACTTTCGGTAACTGTGAGTTAAATTTAAAAAGCTAGCTAGGTTGTGTAGTAAAGCAATTACGAAAAAGAAGCAAAATAAAATGAAATAGAGAAGATGAAAACTAAAATTTTCCAAGTATATTTTGCATAATGAAGGATTAACGGTAAACACTGTTTCTGGATTATTAGTCGTCCTCAGAACCGTATACACAGGAAAACCTCTCAATTATGATATTATGTTGTATAGTCGTGCTTTTCTTTTAATCCATTAATAAGTAATGTTTGTATATAAAACTAAAAACAGATGGAAGTACGCTGTATAAAACAGGTTCCGAAAATTAATAGCAACTGAAACTAAAAACAGATGCTTCCTAAAGGTTTTTAAGCTACTGCCCAACTATGTTAGCAAAAAGCAACATATGGCATTCTAGCAAAATAATAGCAATGTTCGCGAAGTCCAATGGAATATCTGAGGTTTAACCTTCGAGGCTTGAAAACAGTCTATCTAGAAAATCCTGAAATAAACCAGACAATTTTCATTTGAATTCGACTTTTAAAGAATATTTTTGAGAACATAAATGACAAATATGAAAACTTCAAAGATAGTTTTGGTTCACTAAATTATTTTTGTACACAATGAAAAAATAACAAAAAAATGTATAGCCGGAGAGAAAACTCTTTCTTACTTGAAAGTTGAAAGCAAAAATTTTCTAATCGAATAACTATGTCGACATCATATTCCAACGTGAGTAATTTCTTTGGGCTAATATTGACGAAGAATCAATTTATTATAAAAATGACCGACGGTTTTATTTATGTTTGTCGTAAATATAACAATATATATGTGTTAGCTCTGTGTATAGACACATACATCATCCCCCAACATAGTAACCGCTTCCAGTGTATTTATTGATCATACGCTGCTGTTGCTGAGCTTCTCTTAAGGCTACCTGTTATTTCGCATATTCACCTACCCTCGATTTATAAATGATGAAATTAAGCAAAATTGGCCCATCACGATAATAAAGTCAGTGACTATGAAGTAGACTTCATTAAACTTAAATTTAAGAAAAGATCTTCCAAATTGAAATCCAGCCGATCAATACCACTTGGTACCATAATTTTTTAATAATAAAAATCGATATACTTGGCAAACAGCACACGCAAAGCTATAACAAATTCTAAAACGTAATAAATTTTGACTTGTGCCCAATTTAGTGATTAATAAAACTTTCGATGTCGGTATAGTAAATTTAATGGAATTTCGGAGTAAACTGGAAAATAATTCCTAATTTATTGTTATTTTAAGTTCATTACTTATTTAAAAAAATGCAATATGGAAAATTGCGTGACATACGTAGGTAATGGTTAGCACCGAATAATGTAAACATGCATTACCAAAAAATTACGATGTGTACACACGCACATCACACATTTGCTCACTATCACGTTTCAAGTAAAACTTGGTCTTATCCAAAAAAGTTAGGTTATTATACTTTTGAAAATCGCAATCAAATTACTTGCGTTTTATTCATATCGGGTTATTCTTGCGGCTTCTTTGCCTTTGGCCGATTTTATTCTCTTTAGTTCAATTATTAATAGTTACTTTTCCTCTCAGTACGGGTTCTAATTTTTTTTCATCCCCCAAGTGCCTGAAGTATAGAGCAAAATGAAGAACATCAAGGGCTTCATTTAAACGTCTTTGATATTACACGTAACGTATCGATTTATCCATATTTACATAAGCTCTTGACAGAATTTTTAAAATTTTTATCCGACGTGGAATCTCAATTGGTAATTAACGATCCCAGGTATTACACCGATCAATTATTTTACTGGCAGCTACACGTTTTATTTCCGAGTTATTTGTTTTGTTTTCTGTCAACAAAAACAATTTTTGTCTTTTCACAGTTGTTAATCTATAAATCATATACACAAAGACACTTTTTTGGCAATTTACTTCAATTCGAAGTGAAAATCCAACGCTCATGAGTTTTATAGTAAATATTACTAAATTTTTTGTAAAATTTACTTCAAAATACGCTCTAGATTCTGAAGGTATTACAAACTTTCACTTTCTAATTCAATAATTCCCAAAAAGAAAAGAAGACAAGAATGAAATTTAAATTGTTATTTCCGGGATTCCAGAATAATTATCAAAAATAGTAGGTAATTTTATTTTTTGTTTGTCTTTATTCAGGTTACTATTTTCAATTTATTTATGCGGGTTAGCATGTGCGCATTTTTTGCAAGTATTTGAATTTCAGCAGCATAATAAAATTGTGTTAAATATGCTTTATTTCTCTTGTAATTATTTCTAACCTCAATATCAGCATTTTCTACCCACTGTAAGAAAATTAGCTTCTTTCTCTGACCCGCTGCTGCTTAAACCGGATTGGGAATGCCTGTTATTGGCAATCATCTCCGCCCAGAGGAACCGACGGATTTACGTGACAGACTTTGTTTTGACGCTTATCGGATTCGAACCGGGTATCTTAACATCAGCAGTTGTTTGGCTAACATAATTAAGCTAACGACTGTTTCTCCCTACACACCTTAATGCCTACTTACTACTTTAAAATTGTATAGAAATTTAATTACTTAAAATAAATATCAAAATAAAACATCTGAGCAACCAATGCTTTTGCATCACCACTCCAAGAACCTCTATAGCGAAAGCTGCGAAAATATCGATCATTCACTGATTTAGATGTACTATGTTTCAAAATATCAGCTTTCGTTTCTACCGAATTGATCATTTCACACAAAATGTCCAAATGACTTGAATCCAGTTATCCCACGTTATCTCATCTGGTGTCTTGCCGTCACCACTAGGATATTGGAAATGTTTTCAATGACAAGGAATCGTCTAATAATTTTGTCGGGAATTTCATGTCTTGATAACCTGCTTACGCTTCACAAGCACCTTTCATGCTGTCGTGACCGAACAAATCGACTAACGCTCCGCACCCTCAAATTTGCTCATGATACGAATTGACTCCAATTCTAAGACTCACGCAAATCCTTTGTCTGGCAACATACCCAGGTGGGAAGAAGGCTACGCCTCTAGTCAAGCATCGAATTCCTTTTCCAACACAAACAGAATACCTACACGATCAATATCTGCAGCGTTATTTAATAAAGATTAAGTAGTGTGTAAATTCTGAGAATTTCCTATTTAACCGAGAACCTGCATAACCGCTTTTTTAGTGCACAACAGTATAGTGATTATCTGATTTTGTTTGTTAAGCAGAGTTGGATTCGTTACGACTTTCCTGTTACAGTAAATTTGGTAAAATTGGTTGACAATTATGGTTATGGTACTGGTTAACCCGATTAACCCTTTCTTGGATCAAAGTGAAAATTTTAATAAGAATGCTACCGAATTTCGTTTAGAGTTCATTTTGAGCATTAACACGGTTACAACTTAAGGAACTATCACTGGTCACGAATTTGATTTTAATTACGTGTTGATAGCTCGATTGATCATCGTTACCGTGGGTTATTAGATATACTAAACATATGGGCTATGGAACATAAATAACAGAACATAACATTAATATCGGGAGTGCAACAGAGCAGACGAAACAGCAGAGCATATGGTTTTTCAATATCTGTTTTTAGCATCAAAAAGAAATACCATGTTGAAAGACTTCAACATGGTCAGAATCGGTTACACCCTGCCCGCCAAAATACTTGAGTTTATGGACTGCAGAACAGGACTGAGCCACTGCATCGGAGGTAGTACGATAGACTTTCTTAAATTTTCAATTTTACTTTTTCATTTTGTTTTGTTTATTTATTGTACTATTTAATAAAGCACCTTGGTTCAACGCACGACTCTCGCATACCGCTAATTAAAAAACGAGAATGAAATCTTTTTATAAACAACTAGAAATACCATTTGGTAAACTTTTTGCTTCCAGGTGACTTTTCTGTTGAGGTGAAGATAACCAACCCAATATCTAATAAAAAAATATATTGCAGTATAGATAGCGGAAAAAGTTCAATTTTCTTTGTTTCGTGAAGGTTTTCACGCCATGTACTGAACGAAAAAAATTCGTTTGCTTACACTAGTCAGTTAATGCGATAATGAGTTATTTAACGGATTTTGTAAATAAAAATTCTACCTGCCCTTGCAGGAAGACAGTATTTTCTTCACACTCTGGAAAAATCCAGATTTTTAAAAAAATAGTGAAGAGGCCCACGATGTTAAAGCTAACCGATTTAGGGCGGTGAGCGAGAGTGTGAATTCAATTGAATACTGCAGTACGGCTTCCCCGAAAAGAAACACAAATTAAAGCAAAGCGTATTTATTAACTCCAAATACAAGAGATCAAGAAAGTATAAAATGTTGTCAATCGTTTACAATTCTCGGCGTAGTTGGCAAAAAGTTATGACAAGGAAAAATCGTCCTCAAACGAATGTTCGGGTGCACTGACAAACCATTGTCGAGAACTATGATGACACTCAAAAATATTACAGTGTCGAATGAGAAAATCAAAGCTGCTCGCAAAAGTGGCTCGTTGGGTTAGAAAAGAAAAAAACACTTACCCGGGTAATTACAAAGTTTATCAATACAAAATTTTCCACCTAACGGAAACCAACAGCTTATAAAGTGATGCAAGTAATCGCAATCGTTGTCCAGCTCTCGAACTTCGAAAAAAATGACGTTGAGCCGTTAAAGCTTGGAAGTCCGCGGTACCTCTGCACTTGAACCAAAAAGGAGGAACTCTGGGAGTCACAACTTCGAGACGTGATGGAAAATAAAGAATCTTCAACTGCGTTAAAAATTTCCGTCCGTAATAAATCCAAAATGGCACAAACCAAATTATACTGATAAGCAGTTGTGATTAAAAATATTTCAATTCTTGCAATTTTCGTTCTTATTCAATTATTATCGGAATAGTTGGTGTATCCAAATTTATAACAAAAAAGAAAGGTAAGGTAAGGTAAGGTACTTCCTAAAATCATTAAACGATAAAATAAACCTATGTAAAATTTAAAATATTTTACCTAATACAGACGAGATATCACCTTAACCGTGTCAAACCTGTTATCAAAACGACCTAGCAAAAGCGTTATCAAAACTCGCAGTTTTGAAAAATCATAGGTGTCGCGCTAAGCTTGAACGCAGTGACGTGCGCAAAGTAAAAAAACAAATTAAATAAAATTTGTTACAATTTGAATCTTGATTAAGTAATACTACGTACAGATATTAGAAAAATTCAAAAAATTTCATACAATATTAAAAAAGCGCGCAGCGAGATATTGTGTTTCATAAGGAATATTTTATTTTTATGTATGTATGTAAAATGTACGTAATATATGTATACAGTATTACATTGTACGTTTACGGTCGGGTAACATTTGGGACGTAGTTTCCTATAGTTTTTTTATATAAATAAAAATAAGTAAATTATGTAGTTAATGATATTTTAAACACAATTTAAAAACTATAAAAAACTGCACGATAATCTTTTACTATTAATGAAAGAATGGCGTGGCATATTGAGCTGGTACTTTAAAAAAATTGAACCCACTGAATAATCTCGTCCTGCACAATAAGGAACTCGGTTCGAAATGCTATCCGCTGAATATTTTAACTTTTATTTTACCTACAACCATGTATAATAAAATTTTATCCGTCTCTGGATGACTAACAGAGAGTTATCTGAACAACTGCCGACGTAAAAGCATTGACCGTCTCCGTGCTTCGGAGGACACGTAAAGCCGTCAGTATTCTTGGATTGATGATTTTCACCATCAATTATTTAAATGGAGTTCTTATTAAAGATTTGTCGTAAGTACCGTATTAAATGCCAGGATAAAATCATAATCTCGTTTTCTCTAGGAAGCTAAAATGGTCAAAATATATTTTATACCTGAATACATATTTTTGAAGCTTAGTTTTGGAAACAGGAGAGAGCTATTGACTACGCTGTGCTCAAGGAGAAGGTGAGATAAATTTAAATGAAGGCTCATCTTAATGTAATTAGTTTTGAAAACTTTCAAGGGGCTTATAAGCCGTCTTCGAATACCAGCAAATACTAATGAAAGACTCCAGAAGAGAAATCATAAATTTAAAATAGAAAGCACTCATTGACTTGCTTTGTTGTTGATCAAAAATACTTTGTTTGGCTTTATTTATTTTAAATTTTCAAATGAAATGTCCCCTACTACAATAAAATTCCATTTCAATTAATGTAGAAATATAAAACCTTTTAACTATCCAAACGCTAGAACCTCCATATACAAATGTCAATGGGACATTTACCAATTTAAAATAATCTTAGGAAACCATTTCGAGTATTATTTAAAATTCCATAGTTTTTCGCCAATTTCAAACTTCACAAAGATGTAAATTTAGCAACCATAAACAAGTGTACTTAAAGAAAAGGATGAAAGGATTCGTAAAATACTAAACCTCCCTGATTTCTGTAAAAAAAATTTATTTTCGTATCTAGATCCTACTAAACGAATCGTTAGTTTTCACATCAATTGAAAAAGATGTAGGCTGCAGCCCAGACAGTCTGTCTATTGAAGAAGTTTAGGGTACATAATTTTTGGAGAAGTTAGATTCTCATAAATTCAATGCTTTTTGATCTAATAATTTTGTAAATAGAAAATAACTTAAAAAATGATGTTTTAAGTATTTTGTGGTATTTAGTAGTATGTGATGTTAAAATAATCAAACCTAACAACTGTAAAATAATAAATTTTAACTGTTAAGTATTAAATTAACATTTGTTAGGTTTGATTATTTTAATAATTTTGTATATATTTTAAAAATTACTGTTCTTGGTAGAAAGTTTATTTTGAAAATATATACAACTAAAACTAATTGTAGCCACATCGAGGGTTGAATACAAACTTCTTGTATGAGATCTACTAATATTCATTTCATTGATTAGGTCATATTTATATCGCTGACTTGGAGATTGTACTGGAGCATTGAATTTAGGTTCCAGAACAGTAACCACATTTATTCCTTTCTTCTTGATAATGAATTCAATTAATTCAAAGTTCACTATTTCAAAGTTACAGTAAATCGGACAGCTTAAATTGAGTTGAACAATGTCTGCAGGGATTGGTAATAATGAAAATTGTTCAAGTTTTAATTATACGAAATAGCGAAATAAATTTGAACAATTTAAATTATATTTTGATGATATCTGTCACTCAAAGTTGGTAATCGTTAAGTTTCCTGAAAACATGTTAAGTCTATGGAAGACGAGAAAAAAACTTAATCATAATATAAATTGAGTCAATTACGTGAAAAATGTATATTATGTTCAATTTGCAGGAGTATAATATAAGAAATTGAACGTTTTCTTTTTACTTACCAACATCATCGGATGAAAACTCCTCTTCTAGTTGTTGCTGTTCTTGTTGAACACTTTTTGTATTAGATTTGTCTTCTTGTTTCATTGTTTTTCTTGTTTGGTGTCCCCTAAAAACTGCCTGGATTTTAACAGCAGCTTGATCTAATTCAGGATCTAATGTTTCACTTTCAACGTTATTTTCCTCTTTGGTCCCTTCGGGAGAAGTTGTGTTCGGTTCACTAAGAGTTGCGGACTTGATAGTAATAGTTTTGGCAGACGCTGGCTTCTCTTCGTTTTGTTCTGAAAATAACCGAAAAGAAAGTTTTAGTTCGCGTTATTGACTTTAATAACATTATTTATGGTTCAAACTTTTGTTAAGTTATTTCGACGTGGAATTAAAACACAACGCTTCCGCATTTAGGTCACGCTATAAGAAAGTTTATTAATTTAAACGTAGGTACCAACGTAACCAAATTTAACCTATAAAGGGGCAATATTAATAACTGTTAGACTAAATTTTAAATTTACCGTTCAAACTTTTACTTAATTTTCTTTTAAATCAATGTTTTACAATGTAATTGATTTGGAAACAATGTAGTTTTGTGGTTGCTGATAGTTGCCTGAGTAAACCATCCAATTAAATTTTAAAGGAACAAACTTTTCAAGCAAGGCCGCCCGAGGTTCTGAATTCAAGAAGGGGAGAGTGTAATTTTTTATGTTAACAGGTAAAATGTTAGTATTGATGCTTTTTTATTTTGTAAAGCAAACTTATACCTACAGTAAAGAGTACCAGTGCATTCTGCTATACTTCAGGCAACGAAGTTAATATTAAACTTTACCTATTTAGCCCAACTCTTTTATAGCAAGAGAGGTTATCACAAGGAAACCTCTTTGGTGTATTAAATAAATTTTAATAGAAAAATTGCTGTATTCACGTCGAAAGCTCGAGTATTATATTGCAAGCAAGGTTTTGTTCTCTTTTAGCAATTTTCTTAAGAAAAAAAGTTATATACAAGATAGTCATCAATTGTAAATTATAAGCTTCATAGAACTTTTTCACGACAAATCCTATTACGACGGCTTGAACTTAAATTGTGAGTATCATTAGTTGGAAGAGCGTGACAAAACACCTGAGTCTTTATCAGACAAGGTAAATATTGTACGGTAAATCATTTCAAAATTAAATTTTTTGCATGCCTTTTAAGTTAAAAAACAAAAAAGATCGTTCTTGTATTCTCTTTCATGTCGACTTTCCCGCATCACATCGATCCGCAACTTTGTTTACCGTCCCTTTTTTTACATATTTCGTTTTACGGAAACAATTAACAATGAAATGGGAGATGCACCTTTTAAATTTTTTAAACTAAAACTGTTTTTTTTTATTTTTGATGAAGTTCTGTTAAAAAGGTGTCGACATGGCGTAACTGCATAATATATTTATAATGCTCCGCCGAAAGGAAACTTGTGAACTTGTGATAAATTATTTATGATAAACTAGAATGAAAATTTAAGTTTTGTTGGGGCGAAATTAATATTTAAATTTGGTTTTTTAAAGATGTGATCTTTTTTTTCGTTTAGAAAAAAAATCTGAATAAAATACATCAATAAGTTAAAAATATTGACATTTAACTGTCAATTCTCTTCTTATGTATATTAATGCTTCAAACTTTACTTATTCCATTACTGTATCCAATTTTCTCAAGTTTGTGTTACTTCAGTTTTATGTAACACAATCCATCTTGGGATTTTGCAATTTTTATAAATGAATCTTAGCTCCAATTTATCAGTGTTTCAGCCTAATGAGGATATATCATGAATTCTGGTACTCTCCGTAGCCAGGTTATCCATTACAGTTATATCTAAAGCTGTTTCTCTAACTTAAATGAGAAAATGTAACAATGAAAACGCAAAACTGAATATGCAGTGTTGCATAATTTTATTTCAGAGTTTTTACCTACAGGCCCAAACGTAGAATCTCTGCTCGGTATTGATTTTCATCAATTTTTGGAATTTGATGAACGGCATGGCATTTTATTGACTAACATTCAAACATTTTTGGATGCTACCTGGATTATTAACATTAATTATTCAAAAATTATTCAAATATTTTTGGCCAAAATAAATGTGAAGGGGAACCCTATATCCACACCTACCGGAAATTATAAATTGCAAATTTAGTAAAGTAAATTGTTTAATCCTAAATTTATGTAGCATTCATCATTCATAAATTTCTATATTATGTGTAAATGAATAAAAACTATCGAGAAAAACTGAGAACAAAACTGATAGGGGCTACTCTGAAGGTTACAGGAGAGACATTCGGGGCAAATAAAGTCATCAATCATCAAAAATACATTTGAAGTCACACCGGGAGGAATAAAAACAAAACTAAGGCTTGCAAAGTTAATGAAGTGCAAATGAAGAATAGCGCAAGACAGAAAAGCCTAGAAGAAGTTATGGAAGAAAAAACTAAACGAAAAACCTTAAAACTAACTCTATATAACTTACACCTAGAGGTAGATGGTTTATTTTGATGTAGGCAATTAAACGGAATTATTTTCAAAACTTATCCTTCTTCTTAATTTAGCTTACAAAACTGCAGTCGGCACGACCAAGCATTGAACCGCAGTTTTGCTGATCAAAACTAATTATTGTTTTCCAAAATTATTGTAAATCATTTTAATTATAATAACCAAGTTAGGTATTTTTAGACAAATTTCAATCTGATCCAGTTTCTCAAAGATAGCGAATGCATGGGTTATGAATCTAGAGTGCAGGACTTTAATTAAAAGAATACATTAAAATGAAGCGATTAAACAAAAGAGTTTTCCTTTAAATTTCGAAATAATCGAATTTGAAAAATCGATGTTTTCCATAAGGGTCGGTGAATTGCTCATTCCGTTGACGGTACGTTTGCTTGACATAAAATAATAGTTACAGCACTTGTTTTAGTTAAAGCCGGTTGTATAACAGAAGATTAACCTGGGATCAGAGTTAACTCGCGAATTAAAGTAAATTTATATTGTATGAAACATGATCAAACGTTAATCCTGGTTTAAATCTCGATTTTTCTAGCTCCTAGAAATCGGTGGATTATATTGTTGATTCTTGGTTCAAGTTTATTTGAATTAACCGACGATGAAGATTTTATGACATTTATCAAAAATTTTGGAAAAAGTATTCAAAGAAATCTTTAAGTTTTACGTGATTGTTCAAATCATTTTGTTAATTGATCAGATAAGGAATTTAGGTTGACGAAACATTACCGAACAACTAAATCTTAAGGTATAAGTTTACAAACATTTCATAAAATAAGTACTTACATATTATTAAATAGTATAATAATTAAATTATTTTCTCTGTCAAAATATGTCATGTCAGAAATTCACACTATGATAGTTATAAACAACTTTCAGTGTCAATCCAATGTCATCGCATGTCAAATGTTAAAAGTTACCGATGTTCTAGAGACTTAAATCGTGTTCAGGAGTACCAACATAAATTTTAAAGACAACTCTCGGATTAATTAAATCGACATACAATCGCATGGGCGTTGATCCTGGTTCAAGACTTGAACCAGGTTCAGCAGATCTTCGTGTTAAACCACTAACAACCGGCCCTTAAGAAGTTTCTAGTATTATAAATTTATTTAAAATAGAATTTAATTACTTTTGTCCGAATTTAATTAAAAACAAATATCCCGTCTTTCCAAATTCATAATTTTTGCATTGGCGCTGCTTCAGGAATTTTTTTAATTTTTAAGTTGGGGTTGCTTCCGGGATATTTTTAATGATTAGAGCAATTTAGAAATTTATTGCCTAACTAGATCTACAATTTTTGAATACAATTTATACTCAAAAATTCTTATATAAAATAAAATTACAGAATGGGCGGGGCTAATATGGTATAACAGCAAATCGAATAAACATATTCAGTTTTTAGCCCTTTTATCTAGTATTTTTTGAATAATCTTCAAAATGTAATGTTTATATTTATAATTTACGTTCTCAGCTGCCATAATGTCATTATATATTGTCGTGAAACCAAATATTTCGACCCACCCTAAATTGTAAAATTTGTAAATTTAATTTTTGAAGGTTGAGTTTAAAAAGTACAAGGTAGGGAGAAAAAAGAAAAGATTAAAAGTTTTTTGCCGAAAACGGCCCCACGAGCTGGTCGGGCGAGTTTTGGCTCTGATATTTTTGATAGAGTTTGGTGAGAAATTTGTGAGGATAGTTTGAGATTGATTCTTTGAAACGTTTTAAATTTGAGTAAAATTTGCTATTTTTTTGAATTTTGTAAGTGGAAAAAATTTTGTTATTAAAAAAGATTTTGATAGAGCGATTTTTTTTAATGTTTTTTTACTTTATAGAATTATATGGAAGTTGATGATATTAGATTAATTACAAAATTTGATAATTAAAATTGTATATAAAAGACGACGGGGGGGGGGGCGATGATATCGCATTCGAACTGATAGTTGAAAATCAAAAGTCCGAACCTTGGAAGAAGTATACAAAATTTTACATTTAAAATTAAAATTATTTTAGAAAACGACTTAAGATATAATTTCGAAGAAGATTGGCTTTGGTATGGGTGATAACTGTTTTGTTTTACGAACGCCGCGAACTCTTGACTTTTGAAAATTACCGAGTGCATCCGCACATCAAGGCTAACCCAAGCAAGCAAGTGTTTTGATTTTTTCTACAAAAATTTTATTTCAATATAATGTCATTACTAGAGACCGGATTATATGCATTTACATATTTGCATATTTTTTTGGTTATTTTTTCAGGATATAGGCGTTTCAATTTAAGATCGCAGCGCCATAATGGTTACTAGTGGTATTAACATGATACCTCTTCTTTAGTTCAAAAATTTGCAGCAAGGTAGCGTACCGCTTATCTTGCAACGCCTACTGCATATTTTGACTGAAATCTATTGATCGTGGATATTTTCTAAAATTTGTCATGACAATTTAACATTTAAATTTGGCGGTACCAACAAAATAAATATTGCGTTGGCAATACGAGACCATTACCTACCTAAAAATATTATATACTACTACTAGTATATAAGTAGATCTATATAAAAATAGTATTTTTAATGTTTAAAAAAATAAATTTTTTTTAATAAAATTAATAAATAAATTAGAAACGGTCATTAGCCTACATAGTATGTTAGCTGAATAACTGCTGACATTAAGGTACTCGGTTTGCATCCGGAGAGAGTTTAAAATTTCTAATGATTGTCTCCGAGCTTCGGAGAGCACGTAAAACCGACGGTCTCTCTCGATTGATAACTGGCCTTGATCAACAACAAAAACCAGAGTTAATAGCACATCTGAGATAAGCCTAGCAAGCTACCTTGGATGCAAAACAATAAATATACTCATAGCACTAATAGTAACTTCAGAACATCACCGAGGTTGCTGTTAAGCAAAAACAGAGGAAAAAAGAAGAAGAATAAATAAATTAGTATCTATTTAAATTTGATGGTGCATATTTTGGCACTTTTGGGCGAATTTGTTGCATATTTAGAGTATATCTATATATGATGCATATTTGCATGCATTTTTCGACCATTTTAAGTTGCATATAATCCCGTCTCTAGTCATTACAATTTTTCGAAAAAAAATGTTTTCAAAAATCGGCTTTTTTGCCATGGGAATGGTCGTAGAATAGCAATCGAGGGCTTATTTTTTTCTTCAAGATTTGTACTATAGAGTTAAACTAACAATGGAATCAACTTTATGACATTTTAGTATTGAACATGCGTTTAAAAAAATAATGTAATTTTTGAGGTTAAGTGTTTTTGAGGTAACTTTTCTAATTTTCAATTTTTCAATCAAAAAAAAAAGCACGCGGAACTCGCGGGTTGTCTGTAAAGTCGGTTTACGGACAATAATTTTACGTGATAACGTCATAAGAAAACATTGATGAAAAATTGCATACTTTTATGAATTGAATTGAATTATGTTTATGTAACAGATAATACGAATTAAAACTATGTTATTACATTAACCCTCAATAGGTTAGTGCGTTATGTGCGTCATTCGGTGATCGCGAGATCGAACCTCATGCCGGACAAGTTTTTTTTAATGGCATTTTATAATTCAAATGATGTCTATGTATGATGCAAAGTCGATCGTGTCTCTCTCTCGCTTGTTCCGCACTCTCGCTTGCGGAACGTGACAATTTTTTGTGCGTGCAGCCGGTATATCAATTTATAAGACGTTATCACGTCAAAAACAAAATATGAGCGTGTAGAGGAATAATTCTATAAAAGATAGCGGTTTTGCTCGAGGAGATGTAATGGTGAAATGGCGATGCAAAGAACAAAAATTATCGCAGAAAAACTTAAGCTCAAAATGCAATATATTTACACGCATTTTTTTATACTAAAAATTGATAAAATCGATTCCATTGTTGATTAACATAGTAGTACAACAAATAAAGAAACTCAAATCAAAATAGTGCTATAATCTCGAAAAAAATCTATATTTTCAAAATTTACTGCAAAACTGCGTTTTTTCAGTTTGCTTTTGGCTATATTTTCAGTATTTTAAAGTTAATTTGTATAAGATATGGTATATTTTTTCCGACAAATGATGGACCGATTTGAATGATAACTTTTCCATTTACCTTTTTTAGACATTTTTTTAACATTTTGGTAAAATTCAGTGTTATGTTGTAGAACTAATTGGTAAAAATGTTCTTGCGATATTGCATCGGTATTACTTTTCTGTGATTGGCTTAAGACTGTTGGAAAAAATGTTTATGTTATTGGTTATAACTTTTCCTTCTATAACAATGCAAAATAAAGAAAAAAAATTTAATTTTTTAATTTAAAAAGAGTTTTGAATACAAATCAATACTGATTTTGTTAATATATTAGTTTCTGTTTGTTGATTTTGTACCGTTTATTTTGTAGCTTATGTAAACAAAATGCAAGTATTATTTTTGTTCAGCAAAAACTTTTTTACAGTTTATCTTTAAAATAATTAAGGGAGCAAATAGTTAAACATGAAAAATATAGCAATTAGAATCCAAATATAATATGTCAATACACCAAAAAAAAACGAATATTTTGTGTTAATTGGAACTTCAATACATTGTTTTATATTTATTTTATAGATTTTTCATTAAACTGTTTTGACAATATTAATTTTTCTTATTTATAAAACATTTACGATAGCAATTACTATTATAAATCATTTCATTTTACAATACATACTAAATTACTACATATTTACTTAAAATGTTTTTTATGATAATTTCTATCATAAAACTTTTTTTGGCTTTTATTTCTAACCAAATCAAAAAAACCTAAATAATTTAAATATATCCTTCAGCCAAGGACGACCGAGATAGTTTTTTAATACTATCGTACCAATTTTTTGAAATCAATCATACTGTTTTGTCGTATAATAATTTATTATGTATTAATGATCATAGTTTTATTTAGATTACTTTATTTTAATAAAAATTTTATTAATAAATATTCTTATGACAGTATGGCAGTATGACGATTATTATTAAAAAAAGCTCACGGCAAAACTTGATTTTTTTTAAAAGCTTTATTTTTGTATAAATGTCTTCGAGCAGTGACAATTACTATTAAAAAAATTTCCCTTTTTTGAAATTGTCAATATATTGACAATAAAGCTTTAGTCTATCGTAGCCAAATTGTTATTGATAATCTAAAAGGTAGTTAATCTAGCCAAGTCTTAATGTCAATATTGTTGTTTAAATAACCCTACATACAAATCCAGGGTGGTTGACATTAAGTTCTCAATATTACAAGTGTATATTACAGCCCTGTTCGTGCGACAAGAATAATTTATTGCGTTTCAAAATTGTTACATAGCAATGTTTTATAATATTGACATAACCTCGAATGGAAGGAAATAAATATTAAGTAGGAGTTTTTTTTCTTTATAGTTTTAGCTTTTAGACAAAAATATGAATTATTGATGAACTCAAGCACAAATTTTCGAGTCTTGCTTGGCAACAATAGTGAAAGCTTTACTTAAAGCTTTTAATTACTGTCAATAATTGCATTACAATGCAAAACAAGCAAGAAAAAATTTTTATTGAAGTTTGAAAATATTTTATGAAAACATCGTAAAAATAAAATGTTTCTTGTTTTCGTCAAGTATCATTGAGAGATAACTTTCCAAGTTTTCCGTTTGTATCATTTATTCTCATTGAAGTTTTCAAATTTATCCGAGAAATACCTACATTTTTCATCCTGGTTGTATTCAGTTTTTCCAGCCACGTAAAAAGCATAAAGCAGCATTATTTAAAATAATTTTTTATTATTTCTTTCTTATCGGTTACGTGTTTTACATGAACATTTTCTGTACTTACAACGCAATCAAAATAATGTTATTTGCCAAACTGAGTGAAAGTGAGGTAGTTTAGTACCAATTTCAGACATGCAAGTTGCTATTTTCTATACTCACATAAAAAATTTTATTACCTACTTCTTTAAATTATTTTAAGTTTATCTACAACTTTAAATGTTTATTTAAACATTTTTTTATGCTATTAATTAAAATTTATTCGATTTAAAAAAATAATATAATCTATAAAAATTTTCTGGATTAAATTTAAATTAAAATTTTTTTTTTTTTTCAATTTTACGCTTCGACTATCGAGAAATAGAATTTTACAAATACGAACAGAAAAATATTGTAAGTCGGTAGTTTAAAGCAACGAATTATAAATATTGTATTTATATTATCTACATGTAAGCTGGAAGCCCTACAAGCAGCAGCAATATAATCTAAATTATTAACTTGATTTATACGTTATTTATTGATCAATATATCGCTTGTGCTCATACAACTCTATTCTCTTCAATATTTAATACAATCTTAGTCTCTCTAGCATATTTCCTATAAAATATTTCGTTTTACTCGTAATTTTTAGTATTTATAGGCAAATTCTTTATCTTTTGCAGTAGTTTTTATAACTGTACCAGAATTTTATTAAATTATTGAGATTTTTTGCTTGCTAGCAGGACTCGAAAAAAAACTAAAATTTATTCATGAGATAAATAAGGATTTGGTGCTACTGTTTTACAATTTCGGTTTGGTTTTTAGTGGCCGATTAATCTTAAGATTTTTATTAGAATTTTTTATGATTAAGTTCTTGCTTCATCCTGGCTCGAATCAGAGATCCCAGTTTAACAGTAGACGCACTTAAGCGCCAGCATTATTTACAATTTACAGTAAAAAATAAAGGAAGCGTAAAAAATTCTCTGGGGCAACGAGAATGTGTTAATTGTTGTTCGACGTCCTGCAAACAAGAAAGCCATAAAATATATAATTCCTACTATAAAGCCTGGTGGATCTTGACACAAAATTGATGACATTACGAATCGATTCCTGAATTTATATATTGTCGTGTTTCGAAAAACATAAAAACGTTAATTTTATTATTTTTGTAAATTATTTTAAAGTTTGAATTTGTTTTATTATTTATATATTTATCATATTGTGTATAAAAATGTTTGTTAAATTATTTTCTATGTAAATAAGGTGGGGAAAATAAAAGTAGAAAAGAGAGGGGCTTGAATAGGGACACTTGGGCTGAGGCCTTAGCGTCGAATAGACGAACTGATGTTCGTTATTCCCGAAATTGGCGATAATTAAAGTGAATTTAATTTAATAAAAGTTGTTTTTTTATGTAATTAATAACATTGAAGTGCAAAAGAAGAACAAATTGAAAATTGTGATAATTTTGGTTATTTGTAAAATAACTGAGCAAACAAATTTACAAGACCAGCGTGGCCAGCTGCAATACCACATGCGGAGCGAGCGCGGACGTGAAGCCAAAGTCCAATACTACATGAAAGGTAACAAACTTGAGAATTTTTAATTTACAAATTTAACTTCAACTACAAGAACTCATAGCTATAAATAATGGATGTACACCGAGAAAAGAAGTAAATTTATAGATTGAACAAATTTTAATAGATTTGTATAGCTCGGATGATCTTAATATATTGAGAAACCATATCTTTCAACAGGATAACAATCCAAAACATATTTCCAAGTATTTCAATGATTATATGGCAAGCGCCAAAATTAATCTGTTTGATTGGTTTATCTGTACAGAGAGAAATACAGGATATCGAAATACAAAGCAATTTTGGTAAAGTTTGTAGAAATAATGAAACAAAAAATCAATAGAACGATCAATGAACCTGATTGTCTTTATGCCATCAAGGTCCAAAGCAATGTTATTGCTGTTATGCAGTAATTTGTACTTTTTACTTTTTTGTTATTTTTCTATATTTACAAAAATTATGCAAAAAATGTATTTTAAAAATATTAAAAAAATATTGCTCAAATAAACTCTTAGCAATTTAATTTTTGTCAGTACTGATATAAATTATGGGGTGGCTGAATAGAAACTACTACAATCAACTTATTATTGTCGTAGCTTCTCTATAATAAATTTCGAATTTGACAAATTATTGATGATTTGTTACTGTCAAAATCTTAAAGCGAGGGTAACTCTTACAACAGATAAGAATAAAAGTTGTTTCAATCGAAAGAGATTTATCTACAAAACACTCGATATTTGATTTTTAATTTTTGTTACAAATACAAAAATTAAATAAACGGTTTTTAAATAATATGAGTTGACTTACAAAAATAATTGCTTACAAATTGCTTTAACAGATCCAGGTCTTTTAAGAGCAACGAGAAATAAAAATCGTAAAAAAACTAATCCATCATATTTTTTTATCATCGAGCTGTAAGCACTTGTTTATATCTTTCTCAGTTTTAAAAATATTAAATTTTCATAAATTCAACTGGTTCTGAATTGATTCGGAACAGACTTCGCTGAAAAGAAAGTTTTCAAAATTTAGTAATTTGTGAACAAATAAAACAGTTGATCTGATCGAGTGATGGCTTTTCCATCAATTTGAAACGTTTGCGAATTTATCGGAAACTACAATCAGCTTACTTCGCTTGTATTTGCGCTTGAAAAAGTGAAAATTAGAACTACCTGCTATCAATAATTGGCATTAGAGCTGTATGAGACCGTGGATGCGCATACATTTTAAAACAAGCAATATATTTTGTCTACAAAACTACACCAATACACAAAGCACGACTATAACTTATTTCTCTATCCCCTTTGTTTGCCTCATTCTTGTAAATCCCGGCAAGATACGTGAGAATTTCCTTTTTAAGATAACCTCTACAATGTGACATAGTTTTTTAGTTTAACTCATTTTCAAGTAATCAATTAAATACAATTTAAAAGATTTTCCTATTCTACATATCAAAGGGAAAATAAATTGTATCTAAACCCTAAGTTCTACCTATGAGCTATACATCTAGCAAGGTTAGCATCCTACTAGATAATATGCAAAAGCTCAAAGAACAGTGAATGCCAAATGTAAATTTAGTACATCACATGGTTTAAAAAAAAAAGAAGAAGAGAGAACAATTATTTCAAATCAGTCACAAAAAGTACATTCACCCTGAATAAAACATCAGATTATTTTTTCTGAAAACGTAAACAATTAATTATCAAATTAAACAAAACTTAAACTTAAAGAAACTTATTGATTAGAATAAAGTCGACTGCTCAGAAAAGAGAATATTTTGATTGCCAAAAATACAAAATTTTAAAAGTGACTTCAAATCAATCTTTTTATAAATTGTAAGATTTATCTTAGAAGAAAAATAACTAACAAAAGATTGGTAAGAAACATTATTCTTATCATAATAATATGCCCATTAAAATATATTTTTAATATTTTTATCAATCTTCTGTCAAAAGTTTACATTTTAAAATTTAATTTTAAAAATTTAAATTTTTTAATAATTTTAAGTGCTGTTCTAATTGCGCTTTTAAGTATTAACATTGTATCCGGCAATGGCAGTTTATAGGTGAAAAGCGTCACAATTTATTCAATATTTAAAAAAACACAATTTTTATTAGTTATTTATGTATTTTGTATAAGTTGGAAATATTTTAAACCAAACTGTATTTTTATCATTACGAAATTCTCTTAACCTGCACCAATTAGGAAATTAAACTGTCTATAATTTTCTTCTAGCACTTAAAAATATTTGTTTTTCTTGAAAGGGATGAAGAAATAAATTACGACGTTGTTTATGAAAGGATTTTAACTTTCAAGTTACAAATTTCTTTTTTAATTGGTGTCAAATCTGCGAATTTTATTCTAATGAAGAATTTTATTTTAACATTTTAAAAAATGTGAATCGAAAATTACTAAATGTTAGTAAAAGTTTTGATCTAAATTTTATTGTCTTGTATTTTAACTGGAGGTACTGGCTCACCAGTAGCGAACACTCTATGACTTCACCATCTTCGTTATCGGTGACTGATAACCAATGACCAACTTTTATAAGTTATCAACGCTTTACAGTCAACTATCTGGACTATCTTGGTTATTGGGTTCTAATATCAATTGCATTTACTTATTATAATTTTTAGGAACAAAATTTTGATGTCTGAAAATTTTACTGTTTTAAGGAATTTCTGTAACTTTTTTAGCACCAGCATTAACAACTTTTTTTTAGATACAATAATATAATTAGTTAAATACTGAATCAGTGATTTTGAATACATCAAATTGACTAAAAGCGTGGGTTATCTATTTTAAATTGAAGAAATTAACAGTCACATGTTTTAGGCAATTTCATGTTTTCAAGCTTTTCCTGATTTTACATTTTTAATAGCCCCACGGTTTAAGTCAGTTAAAAAAAAGTTTTCTTTATTGATAATTAGGGATCTGTCGGAATTCCTATCACACGATTTTAACTTTTTCCTATTGAATATTGGTAAAAGAACACTTTTCTAAGCATACTAAAACAAAAATTTGTAGGATTATGCAAAAGTTTTCGAAAAAAATTGATTTTAAAAATGTAAAATTTACATGTATTTTAGATACACCTTTTAACACGGCTGCATGATTAGACATTTTTGTGTAAGGCAAAATAATTAAAAAAAATCCCTGAAGAATGACAGAACTCGCCAAGAGTGGAACTCGAAGCCATAGAACTCGTCCAGGTGTCGACCTCAACTGACAACAAAATTAAGAGTATATCAAAGCACACGTACCGTCAACAAAATGAGACGGTCACCGACGAGACCGTACCTCAACGTGAGACCGACCGTCACGCATCGGGGTATATCATATTACATCTCCCTGCGTTTCGTAGTTTTAAAATGCCGTTATTTCGATAACTATTGCATAATCCTAAAAAAATTTTTTCTTAATATACTCAGAAAATTGTCCTCTTTCTAATAGTCAATAGGAAAAAGTTAAATTCTTGTGATAGGAATTCCGACAGTAACCGATAATTATATCAAAATTTACATTAGAAAGCACGTAAAGCTCTCATTTTGTACAGGCTACGTTATTACTACGATGTTACTTTGAGAATGAAAGAAGAAAAGCAGCTTGATCACATTTTTTCAAATTTATTTAATTATAAAATTAGTGGAGCCAGAAACAAAAGTTTTTAACATTTCATTAAAATCGCATTTTCCTTTTTTTTTCATTTTTTTTTCTAATTTTTCTTATTTTTAAAAGAAATTCAATCAAAACTTTTATGATAATAATTTCTATTCAGTTCAAAGCTGCGCGAAATTTTGTTTTTCTTGTTTATGTTTTTTTTCCTGAAAATTTAAAATATAAATGATAAAAAAATATTACAATATTAACAGGTCGCACTAGTGTTTCAAAACAGTGTTTCAAATTTCAGTTCTCTGGAATGTGACGGAGTTGGTTAAAACTGAATTCAAAAAAGATCAGGCTAATAAATATTCTATTCACATGTTGAATTAATAAATAAAAGAAGAATTTTTTCACCTGCTTATTAATATTAGGAATTTTCTCATTCAATAAATAATAATTTGTAGAACAATCGCAAGTTAATTTAAAAAAGTGAAAATATTACTAAATCAGTACAAAACTAAAATAACGACAATTAAAAATGGCAAAAAATTTAAAGAGTAGTAGGATTATAGAAAAAAACGATTTTCAAAATTTTTGGCTTTTTAGGTTTTATTTTTTTTTTAATAATTTGTAAAGCAAACTAGGTACGTGCCTAAGGGCGCAAGATTAGAAAAGAGAACGTGCGGAAATTTTTAAATGAAAAAAAATTAAGTAAGTACCTACTTACATAAAATAAAATATTATACTTTGTATAGAGCTTCCGAAGCGCTTCCGTTTATTTAATTCGCCTCTGCCTACGGGTATTGCTTAGTTGGTGGCAATTTTTTCACAAATTTTATACTGAATATTTTAAAAATAAACAAATTAAACAAAAACGTTAAAATAATGAATTTTAACGGTTTTAGCCGAATTTTTACGGTTAAAATTCATTATTTTAACGGTTTTGTTTAGTTTGTATATTTTTAATATTACATACCACTAATTACCTCAAAAATCCTCTTAAAAAATGTAACTTTAAGTTATTTTTCTATTATACCGAATGTTTTAGTTGGGGTGTCAAGAATTCTTGCGTGGTATACAACAATATATTTCGTCCAAAATAAGTTTTGTAACATAACCACCCCAGCCAACATAATTTGATATAGATTCAGTATTTAGCTATTAATTTAGTAATAATTAAGGCTGTTCTTTTAGTGCCTTTTTATAAGTTCTAAACGGCTGGACCAATTGACTTGAAATTTTGACAGAATGTGTAGTAGATTATTACAAACCTTTACAAATATCCTTTTTTGAATAAGTTTTTTGGTTTTTCCAAAAAAGCCAAAAAACCATTAAATTTGAGTTCTTCCGATATTTTGTAAATCTCGATTTTTAGAAACTTTTGGCTCAGACAGAATTTTGATATCTTAATTGGTTTAAAAGTTTTTAGGGCCTAAAGTTCAAATTGCTTCACGTAATTATAATTGACGTGTAGAAAAAGTATATAAATTGAGAAAGAATGTCTTGCATCTTTTACAATTCTTATCAAAGAGAGTAAGTCAGTCTTGCGATTATAAAGCATAGTATAATGTTACATACTACATAAAAAAATTATGTTAATTTTCTTTTAGGATTTTATATTACATAAGCTAATCACAAATATGTACGCACTTTATAACTGTATCTATGAACACAAATTTTTTTTCTTTCTAGAAATAACTTTTGGAAGAAATTCATCATGTGGATTTCTTTTTTCAGTGTTCTATTGGCGCTATGTTTTTATCTCAATTTGTATAATTTGTAGTTAATTTATTAATATAATTATTTTAAACAAATTGATTTATTTAAACTTTACACTAATTTATTGTTTTAATATTATCTCAAAATTTTATAAATATATTTGCATTTTTATTATAATAAATAAAAAGTTGTTATTTCTATTGCTTGATTGTTGCGCCCTATTTTGTCTATAAATAATAATTTATCTTTTTGAGTAAGCGTCCAGTAAATGTTATATTTTATCAACAAATTTTACCAAATATAAGGTACATGTCGCTGCCTGGCAAGAATAACGAGAAAACTAAAAAAAGCACTTTTTTCAATAGAGCGTTTTTAAACTACTGATAAGTAGTAACTTTGCATTACATGCATAATGGCACTGCCGCTATAATAACAGCAGGTTATTAAAATTTTGCATTGTGACGTTATAAATTCTGTCTGCATAAAATTCTGTCGATTTTAATACTTAACTCATTTTTGCCTAATTTTGAGTTGTGTCGTTATTCTTTCGAGGTAGCGATGTGTACGTGTTTGCATTAGGTAGGAACGACGGTCAAGTCATCGTAAGATTTAATGAAATTGTTGAAAAATATAATTTTAAAAACATTACGAATATTATTTTATAATTAGAGCACACAATTATAAAATTGTATTGCACTTCGGTAAAACTGCAACATCAGCTTATAGTAAGAATATCTGTTTACGTGCGTGGGTAGGCGATCCTTGATTCGTATTAATTTTTCTACACACGTTTACACTTTAAAAGCATTACAAAGTTTCTACACGTCAAGTTTGCTGTCTTTGCACAACACGGAATTCCTTTTTTTACGTTGAGATGGATATGCTCAGAGAACAGCCTTAATATAAATTTCTAGTTGGGGTGCAGACTGACGAAGAGAACCGCCCACGTGTAACTCTGGGATCGGGACAAGTTTTGGTAGGTTGAAAGAGCACTAAACTTAAGCAAACTCATGTTTCTTTTTAATGTGCTATGAGCAACCGTTTCTGAGAAAATAACATTTAAAGTTAGACCGCAATATTTCAGCTATTATAATATAAATATTTTAGTGATTTCTGACTACTACGAAATTATCCCTAACTTTTGATATTGGGAAACAACAGAATTTAGAAGATTTATTTATAGAATGAGAAAAATCTATTTATGGAATCGGCTATTATATTATTAAAGAACTTCATCGTGATCCTTTTTTTGTTCAATCTCAGTTCAATAATTTAACCAAAAAATAAGGAAAAAAAATATTGGCATTTTTAAAACTCAAGTATATAACCTGGAAAAGGATTTTTAGTGGGTTACACGAAAACCTTTCTAAAATCTGATAAGATTTGAAGTCGCAACTTTTATGTGTCAACTTGAATATTCCGACAGACGGCAAAGTTAGGAAGTCCTGGGAGTTTGGGATGTTACTTAACATTAATGACCTACAAGAAAAGTGTTGACTTTTATAGAATTAATTTTTAGAAAAATATAGTTAAGCTTTAACATTTTTAAAATAAGAAAAGTTATTGTTACGAAAATAGATGAACTTTTGCAAAACATAATAATAATAATATATCGTTTCCAAAATTTTAAATCAAGTTCAACTTTTTTCTAGAGCAACCATAAATTTGAAATTTTATGATGTGAAAATGTGGAAAGTTTATATTATTATTTGGCATCGACGCATATTATAAAGCACCCTCATTTTCTTTAGTTCTTTCTTTTATGTTCAAATTAATTCTTGTTGGGCAGTAAAATAACTTCCATTTTTTTTACATCGTGTGAGTTGATAGATCTTTTAAATGGAGTTATAACTTTAAATTCATGAAAAGGTGAGCTCTCAATTTGACTCAATTTTGTTTAATTTAACCGGAACCCTTGAGACTACTTTTAAAATGCATTTGAGAGTATGTGAGATATACGAGTAGCATGGGAAAGGATAGGCCCCTGAGGGTGTGACATAATGTCCTTGCCCTTATCAAACTTAAAAAACAAAATGGTTTTCTATGTCGATCGATAACTAACTTATGTTATAATTGATTCATGTAATAAGATTTGCTCTAATTGCAACCTTGGCAAAATTTAATAAGCACTTACAATATCATAGTCAAGGATCTTATTAAACAACCCTTATGTTATCGTTCATATCCGATGCAATTCATTGGCGGATCTACCTATTGCTAAGTACTGAAATTGTGCAAACGAAAGATTTCTTAATCTTTTACATTAAATAAGTATAGAAAGTATTAAAAAATTTTTTTGTAGTTTTCCATCCTCTATGGAAGATATTATATATTTATACAACGCAGTTTTAGATTTTGGTCACGTAATTTTAAAATCACTCGATGACGCTGCTTGCGGTCAAATATTTGACATTTTGACATTTAGTAGATTTTAGTAGATTTTATAAGACTTTTAAGTAAGATCTTGGAATTACTACCGAAACTACAGTTTGTAAGTGCGATTTACCACAAGAAAGCAGCTTTGCGTCTGTTTCTACGGTCAGTTTCTCCCACATTGACTGTGTTTGCAAATTCCTAATGCCAGATATTTTCGCGATATATTAGATATTATATATCAGATATTATAACTTTTTCTAATTTGAATTTTTAAAATTTCAAATAAAAATTTGAGAATAATAGAAATGAAATAAAAATATCAAGTAAATTAACGTAAAAATTAAAAACATGGTTGTCAAGAAACAATAAACAGAACAGAAACCCATCTATAATTTTGTAGATTAAAATCACCTATTAAAGGATCTAGTAGTCTTGCTGGATCTAATGGAAATTTTTATTTTCAAATTATTATTTAAATTTGATTGAATCCCGTAATCTAACGGGAACTAGTACACTAACTCCTCGATTTGCATCGGATTACGTTCCGGGGAAGTACAGAGAATTAATGTGTTAATTACCAAAATAATCTTTTATCCAAAATAAACGTACATTTTTTTTGTAAAATAGACTCGGTATTTGAATGCTATTTAATAGTACTTTTTGCATGTATATTGCTTTAGTAATGTATTTCATTTTAAAAAAATACAACAATGACTTTTAACCAGATATTTGTGATTTTTTATTTCAAGTATAAAAATCCTATTTTTTTTAATTTAATAATTTTTAAAAATATCAATACAAAGTAACTCCGCCTGGGGGAGTTGGTGGGTGGATTGAGTAGCTCATCGGCTCCCACTGCCGGTCCCAAGCCCGGATAAAGGAGGAGGGTTGAGCGAGGGGCTAACAACCTCTCCTCGGAAAACAAAACATGTTGTGAAAACTTACACAAAACCTCAGAATTGGATAGAAATACGGAAACGACAGCAATGCAAACAGTCTTTGAATGTGGGAACATGAAATGTTTTAAGCTGGTACAGAACAGAAGCTGCCAGACAATCCATAGAACAACTGGAGAAATTAAAAATGGATATTACAGCGACCAAGAGATGAGATGGCTTAATGCCGGCAACATCAAGATTAGTAATTCGGTTGTGTTCTACAGTGGAGAAAATGGTGATAGACATGAAAGAGAAACCGGTTTTGTCTTAAGTGAACGCGTATCAAACAGAGTGATTCTTTTTGAACCTATAAATGATAGAATCTTCTGGCTGTGAGTCAAAGGTGTGCACCAACCGAAGAAAGCGATGACGAGAAGAAGGACGCCTTCTACGAACTACTTGATAAAACCATTGAAGAGATGCTTAAACAAGATATGAGAATACTATGCGGGGATTTTAATGCAAAAGTGGGTAAGGAACAAAATTTTGGGACCCACGATTGGCAAATATAGTTTGCACGACCTATCTAACGATAACAGGATAAGGTTGATTCAGCTGGCAACAACAAATAATAATGTTGATAAAGTCGACAATGTTTGAACATAAGAACATCCATAAGCAAATCTGGAGGTCAAACGATGGCAAAACAAAATAGATGCAAGACATGGAAGTAATGTAATGGACGTAAGAAGTTTTAGAGCGGCGGACGGAGACTCTAACCATTTCCTTGTAAAAGTCAAAGTAAGACTGCAAATATCAACATATAAAATAAAAATCGAAAGTGTAGCCATACGTTGGAATGTAGCCAAACTAAATAACGCGGAAGAGAGAAAGAATTTTGAAGAATCAATAGTAGAACAACTCGAGAAAAGAACACCCCAAGACGACGTGGAAGGTGCATGGAAAGATATCCTAGATGCGACAACAAAGGCAGCAGATAAAATACTTGGCAGAGAAAATAAAAACAAGAAGAAATCCAAAGGATAGTGGAATGACGAATGCCGGAAAATTCTAAGAGATCGAAAGACGTACAGAAAGATAATGCTACAAAGATACACACAAGAGAATATACAAAAATATATAATTGCTAGAAGAGCGGCAAGAATTTTAATAAGGACTAAAAAAAGAGAATATGAACAACAAAAAATGGAAAAGATGTAAGAAAGCAGAATCCGAAATTATTACAAAGCATTTTATGCTGAAATCTCTAACACAAAGTCAGGTTTCAAACCTAGATCAAAAACTTTCCTCAGAAAACCAAATGGTGAATTTACCAGATGTGGAAGAAATTTTACAAATATGGAAACGGCATTTTAACGACCTATTAAATGTAGAAAGTTCAGAACTCAAAGGTCTACCAAACCGCAGACTGGCCAACACGAACCAACTCTTCAAGAGATTATATTAGCAATAAAGAAACTCAAACATTTGAAGGCTTCCGGAACGGACGGGATAACGGCGGAAATGATAAAGCATGGGGGACCAGCCTTGCATAAACGCCTGCAATGATACTTAAATCCTGGAAAACAGAGAAGATACCAGAAGACTGCCAAGAAAGTATCATAATACCGATTCACAAGAAAAGAGACAGATCAAACTGCGGTAACTACAGAGGAATATCTTCGATCAATACAGCATACAAAATACTCTCAAACATCCTACTAAGTAGAATAACACCACTAGTAGAGAGCAGCATTGGAGAATACCAGGCGGGTTTTAGACCAGGTAAATCAACAACTGACCAGCTGTTGACAATCAGACAACTACTCGAGAAGAGCTGGGAATTTAGCAAAACCCTACATCACATGTTTATAGACTTTCTGAAAGCCTACAACAGCATTACGCGGACAAAACTTTGGAGCGCCATGTTTGAACATGTTTGAATACCCCGAAAACTCATCCAGCTCACAAAAATATGTGTAGACGGATCAAAAGCGATGGTGAGAATCGGAAATTCAACATCACAATCTTTCACAATTGGCAATGGTCTGAAACAAAGAGATGCCCTCTCACCTCTTTTATTTAACATAGTCCTGGAAATAAGACTATAAGACGGACAGCGATAGAGGTACAGCTGTTCACAGGCACAGGCGATGGACCTAGATTACTACTAGCGGGAATAGCGTGAACAGTGTAAAGGAAACTTTTGGGAAAATGGAAATGGAAACGGTAAAAATTGGCTTGATAATAAATGAAAAGAAGACTAAATACATGTGCGTGAATAGATTACCACGAAGAGACAGAGTGGGACAAAATATCACAATTGACAACTATAATTTTGAAAGAGTTCAACGCTTCAAATACCCAAGATCTATAATCACCCAAGACAACGACTTGACTAAAGAAATGAAAAACCGCCTTCAAAGTGGAAACCGATGTATAAATGCATTAGCAAAAGTCTTCCAAGCAAAGAACAAACGCCGGACTGAAAGAACTATACAAGGACCCTGACATAATACAAGAAATAAAATCACAACGACTGAGATGGGCGGGTCACGTGCGGAGGCAGCCGAATGACAAACTGATCAAGATGGCATGGGAAGCACTTTCCGAAAAGAAGGCCTGTAGGACGACCACGTCTTAGGTGGCGAGACAACATCAGAGCAGATCTCAAAACAATAGGAATTAATGAAGATAGAGACGCTCATTTCACAGCGAGAAAGATGGAGGGCGATTGTGAAGTCAGCCAAGACCCACCCAGGGTTGTAGAGCTGGACAATTAGATTAGATTAAAATTAGATCAATACAAAGTAAGAATTACTATTAAATTCAAAAAATTTTCCTAATTGTTGGCTAATAACATTGGAAAATATTTTAATTGCAAAGTCGGTGTAGCACGTTAAGTGAGACCACGAATCAAAAAATTTTCTAATGCAATTATGATAGGAAAATGTTTAAAAATGTTGAACTGTAATTGGATATTTCCATAAGATTAGCCCCGCCCAAGGTGTGTTGTTATTTTATTAAATTATTTTTGGGCATAATTTGCACTCGAAAATTATCCCTTACTAAATAGTCAGAAATGGTCCGGAGCGCCCGAGCGAAGCGACACACATTAAAATATTTCCGTAAGACCGACAGAACTTGAAAAGTCTACAAAAGCACAGATCATTGTTTTTAAGTTAAATTCGACTAAAATTAACGAATTCTTATTTTAATACATTTTAACATGATATTAACAGTACGCATACGCTACAATCCAACTGTCGGTAGCCCCGTCCACTAAATCAAGTGCGGTACGTTTTTATTGTATCTATAAAAACTTCTAAGCTAATTTAGCGTGCTAAGCTTGAAAAATCGACTGACCGTCTTGTCAAAGTCTTTTTTATTCAATATATTAGCCTGGAGATTCAAAGGGACAATGCTATCATTTTAAGAAATTTTGGTAATCAGACTGAGCTGAACGAGATTTTTTTATTTGTAAGTTCTCTTTAGTTTTATACATTTTAATGCATTTAATAATAATAAGTTAATGCTTTAAAAAAATTCAGTGTAGTGGTAAATTTATAAAATTTCACAGTATCTAATTTATATCAGGTTAAAAGAGGTGAACTTCAGATGAAAATCGGATTAACCAAAAGATTTGCAAGTAATAAATTTATTTTTGTATTCCACTTCGTTGTGAACAATTTATTTTTAATTAGATAATATGAAACATTTTATTTATTTAAAAGAATTTAATTCTTTTAATGTTAATTTAAATCATATCGCTTTCAGAGCTTTACAAGCTGATAATTTTTAGACTTGTATAATTTCCTAAAATCCAGCCAAAAATATTATTAATTGAAAATTAACTCAAGTATACTTAAAGCTTATTGAATATTAAAATTTACCCGATTTGGTCAAAAATTTAATTTTTACTCTTTAACAAAAAGTTAATGATTGTCTTTTTGTAAAAATTATGGTAAAAGATAATTTAATTCTATATGTAAATTTATTTTTTCTTTATTTCTCTATGGTAAACATTGGCGTCGTTATGGCAATTTATTGTTAAAAAAGTACGTTTTGGTTACTAAAATTGTATTTTTACCAAAAAATTGCATTAAACATTTTTTGTCAATCATTTAATACTATTCATGAAAATAACCAATAAGTCACTTCTGAACAACATACTAAAATTTCCATGACTTGAACTAATAGTTTTATTAATTTCTGACAGTTAAGCCAATATAAGTCAAAAAAAATATTGGAATTCTGAAAATTAGCTCAAATACCTTTAAGGTATTACTGACAAAATACTTAAATTTCCAATAATACAACAGCAAGTTTCGATGGTTTACGTGAACAAAAAAAGGCCTGGAAGCTATTAGATAAACAAGAAGTTCAACAGATTGCAACAGATTGCAGATAAAGTAAAACTTTAAATATGTGAATTAAATGAAGAAAAAAAATATATTTTTGAAAATGTGATAACTAGGCTTAAGAAAATTAAAATATTATGTTTCGAAATTTTGAGTGATGGGCAAAAAACTTGACATTTCTTTTTGATATTAATTTGGTCTCAAGCATATAAATTAATATTTATATTCAAAAAATTTGAAAATATTGGTGTTATGTTCTATAGCAGTGGGTTTTTGTAAAAAAAAATTTACAAAACACTTTTTCTTGCTCCAGGTAGCTGTATCTCATGTGTGCGGGAGCAGTCGGGCTTACAGAGTCGAGGGTTCGACGTTTGCAAAAAAGTAATAATTACAAAAGTTTGATTGTTAAAACTTGCAATCGAAATTATTTTAAACTTAAAAATTTTATATTTGCTCGAGATTTGAACTTACGATTTCAATTTATCAACTTAAAGCAATATCAGTAACGCCATACGTTCGGCCCTATTCTAATTATTATTTATCTAAATTTTTTATTCAAATTTTAATTATTTTCACTTCAAAATCCAATTTTATAATCTTCAATAAAAAAATCGTTGATCAAAAAACAAATCTTTTAATAATTCAAAAAAAAATTAAAATAAATCTTAGCTTGTTACGTCTGATCAAAAATCTTCTTAACTATTTCTCAATTAATAATTCACAACTACAAGAAAAACTATTTCTTACAAAGTATTCAAAATCTTCGGAGCCAAAAACTTAATCAACCGCTCCGGCGACTATCTTTGGCAAAAAAGCCCCCACTCTTCTAAAACTTCCGCCAACATTAGATTTGTAAAACTACCAAAATTTAAAAATAAAATTTAAAAAATTTTACAAAATATTACAGGAGTTATCAAAATTACTTCGTAACACGACAATATATTAGCTTTTTGTTCATAAGCTCACATGAAGCTAATAAAACAATCAAATTAAAATTCAACTTTTCATAATTTGTTATTGAAAACTCTGACATTTCGGAAATATATTACAAATAATATGGAAACTTGCAGACATTTTTCAAATTTTTTTCCAAAAAAAGATATTTTAAAATATGTTTATTTGTAAAACTAAATGGCCAAAATGAAAATCATTTGGTGATCATATAGCTATGATAATGTACTATAATAAAATAAACAAATTAATTTTTTGGCGCATCAAAAAAAAAATGTTTGCGTTACTTATGTAATTTCAATAAATTTGTCAAAATTTAAAATGCTATTACAAAAGCTGTAATTAAGTTAAACGAGCGCATCTATTATTTATTGATAAGCTATGAGACTTTTGTTTAGTATTTTAAGCTTACTTTTAAATTGTAATTTTTCGTATCGTTTTATATTTGTTTTAATTTTTAATTTTTAAACGTTGGTTTACATAAAATTTTATGTTATTTTATCGTATCGGGCTTGCACGTGCGACCCACAGCTGCTCGCGCCGGTCAAACAAATTTGATCGTGAATAACCAAATCTTCCAAAACTTCATATTTTCTATCATTTCTTTTAGCACTTGCACTAATGAAAATAAAAACGACTCTTTATTCAAATTAATTTACTTTTTAATTTAAAACAATCAAAAGCGGGAATAGCACTCCCACCGTTAGCCAACGCACAGGGCGTCTCGTTTAGGCTAACCTCGCTGAACACATCCTCTCCTGCTTTATTCTATTGCCAACCTAATTATTTACAATTAAAACTTTACTTACAAATAAATAATTACAATAAAATTGAAAATGAATGAAAAATAATGATTCTAACGTTTTCAAAACACGACAATACATTTGATTTGTTTAAAGATCATCGTTTACAAAAAATCCAAAAAAATCTCCTGTTGTTATTCAAAGAAAGGACTTTTTTGAGTTATAAATAATTTTTAACAATGAAAATATATTGCACTCTATTTAGCTTCACAAAAGGTACCAGAAATAATTAATAAATTTTTTGTAAGAATGAAATTTAAGTACCTAATTGATAATTTCAATTTTTACAAAAACTCACTTTTCAAGAATAAATTGCGATAACAAGGTCAATTTTTACTATGGAGGAATAAAAAAAGCTATAAATTTAAATTAGCTTATACGTTGCTATTTATCATTTTTTGGAAAGTTCTTTACCTTTTGTCCAAATCGCAAAATAGTGAGTTGAAAATTGATTTTCCCATAAAGCAAATAGTAACTCTCTTTTTAAAAATTACATCCATATTAATTCCTGATCAAATTGGACAACATTTTTGTAATTACTCCAATTAATGTTTAAGCCAATTTGCAGACACTAGGTGAAATGCTAAAAATCTTCGACCAAATCGGTTCAGAGAACTTAAAAACAATGTTTTTTGAATATTTGCTGAATCTTTTTTCTTAATTTTTAAATTTTAAATAAAAATTAAATCAAGTGCTTTTAAAATTTTTGCTAAAAGTGCAAACAAATATTTTAATTTACTATATAAAGTTTATCTTCGGTCTTAAATTTCAAGCTCTATGTTGAGCTAAGACCGACTCGAAATTAACAACTCAATTATTCAGAAGACAAACTTTGCTATACTAAACTTTTTTTTTATTCTCAAAAATAATGTTTTAAAAGCTCTTTATAAAGAAATCGTGTAGTATATCCTAGTATGTACAAAATTAAAGTTTTCGCTTTCAGCTAAAATTTTTGTGAAATAATTTACAATTCAAATACTGAAACTAAGATAAAGGGTACCGCTTTTGTATCTGTTGGCGCGATAACATTCGTATTAAATTTCAGCACGATTGATTTAATCAATCAATGGCTCCCCAAATCAACAAGGAACAATGAGATCAATATTCAGTTTAGACAATAATTCTGCAATCTTGACTTTAATGTAGTTGAATGATTAAGAGTTAAGCATCAACCTAATTTTATTTTCATGACGTTTCAAAAAATTTAATTTGAACTTGGATTATTTTTAAACTAATCAGCAGTGGAGTTACATTAACACCAAAATTTAGTGTTGATGGAATTAAATAAAATTGTAATCTTAATGATCAAATCCATTTGTGCGTGCTGGATAAATAAAATCCGAATTTCCATTATTGGATTACAATAATTTAAAATTTTTTTTCTGCTGTGATGCATTTAATCACAATTAGAATTTAAGTGTTTCCGAATAATCAATCGTTGCTCTTTTCCAATGTACTCTGTGTTTTATTATTACGTTAGTCTACTTCACTGATGAACTTCACTGCTACATAATTGAATCTGATTGTTATAATGTTCAAGTGGTTAACAGTTCTCAAAGTCAGATCAAATTAGGGATAAGCTGTGATATCGCAATCAAACAAGAACCTAACTTCTACACAAAGCTCCTACTAAAAAATAAACCTTGTCAAAATTATGTAGGTACTGAAGTTTATTTTGTGTAAATTTTTTATATCCTGAAAAAACGGAATTGCTGATTAATCTAATTTTTTTGGGTTTTATAATAAATTATGCATTTTGACACGTAAGTTAATTTAATCAACAAAATCAGCAATATGCATATCGTTTATGATTCCCAAAACGAGGTCGAAAGGTCAGACGTTTCTCCTGGGATTATAGTTGTTGGTGTTTGCTTTCTGAAAACCGTAAGCACGTAAGCTGTTTGTTGTTGGCAAACCCTTTACGAATTTCATTCTCTACGTTTCGGAATTTATCCATATAACATATATATTTTTGTTTTACTCACCTGAAGTTTCACATAAATATGACCGAGAATTAATTTTATACTGAAAAAACTACATCATAAATTAAAGCGTAAATATTGGCTTAGAAAAGTTAATTTCTTTACTTATGGATTATTTGAACAAAACCGTACTTCAGGTTTCGTGTAAACATGATTAAATCAAAACTGAAATTAATTACCCAATTCAATAATGTTTAATTATTAGGTACCTACCATAATTAATCACACTTTCAGAATTCAAAATATTGTTGTTTCTGCGTTACTTAAAGTATTAATTATATCAAAAATCGCTGTACTGTCAACATTCTAATTTTTGAAACTATGAAAACATTTTTCTACCCGGACAGCACCTGTACATCATAAATTTCTAGAGTTCTATTAATAAATATGTTATTGTATAAACAGAATAATCAAAACTTAGACGTCTTTTAGACCGCTACATAATTATCAAAAATATCCTCGACACCTCCACTACGGAAGAAAAAGGAACAATTTTAAAACTAATGTAACTTAAAAGAAACTGAAACCGTACAGAACAGAATTGCCCGGAAAAAAGCATTAATGAAATAGATAAAAATCACTCAAGTGTTTTATATCAAGATCGAGTATTTTCTGGATTTCTAAACCATTACTTGAATTTTTAAGAAAATCCTTTAAACTCTTAATTTCTTGAGTTTATTTTCGACGTTATGTGATAATCTGTTTAATGGACGTTTCTTCTACTTTGATATTCTCGTCATGTTTTGGCTTTTGACTTTAATTAGTTCTCCAATAAAATCTGACATTTTAACTTGGCTGTGTTTGGTTTTATGAGCTTACTTTTTTCTGAATTAATTATTTTGGTTGCATAAATTTCCGCACGAGTTTGTTCTTCTTGTATAATTTGAGTTCATCAAAGATTTTCATTTTTGAGGAAAATTTCCATGAAATATTACGATTTTTATTTATAAAGTGGTTTCAGCATGCAAGAAATATGAGTCACGTAAAATGAAACATTTCATTTGCGGGACAAGTAAAATATTTTGTATATTTCATATTTAACTCAATGAGGTGAACAAAACAAACATGGTCGCCCATTAATCTGACTAAAAACATCACTGACAACTAGAAATATCTATTTAAAAAATTTTAATGTTTGTTTTAACTGATAAGTTAAGCATGAAATAATATAGTAAAGTATTTCATTTGTGATTTGGTAATTAATCTGAAGTTACATAAATTTTGTCATAAATAATCACCTAATATTGTGCAATTTTCAGTGAACTTCCCGAGACAATTTTTATACCGCAATTCGCCACTATAACGTGGAATTGTGAAATATAAATTAAAACAACAAATTTGTTTAGTTATTCACAATTATTTACTTATTTTATATTTCAATTTTTAATAAAAATATAATATTTTATTTCAGAATTTGCACACGTAAATTGCGCCAACAGTTAATGTTGGTATACGGCTTATTAAGTTGTAAACTGTAAACTGTATATAACTATTTTAATAAAAACAAGTTTCTTCTTTGTTTTATTACTTTGTCTGGTGCTCAATTTAAGAACATTTCTTTCCGAACCCGTGCTCTCGATTTGTATAGCAAAAAACGTAAAATTTAGCCGATCTGTATCTGTCAGCTACGATCAATAAGTACAATTACCTACAATTACCTTACAATTTACAGTACCGAAATCAATCTATATTTAGATTCAAATATTTTAAGATTAAGATTCAACCCTGTTATATGTGAATTATTGTCATTTTAGTGTTTTTTAAATATTATGTTTTCTGTGTAGTATGTATTCTTTATTTAAAAGTTAAAAATTTTTGTATTATTTTAACATTTGTTAGGTTTGATTATTTCAATTTAAATCGAACGACTCAAGGTTATCAAAAAAACAGACATGAATCATAAAATTCGGTGCAACCGATTTGATGCAAGTCCACTTCGGTGCAAATGTACCGCCCATGATTGGTTAAATTTCGGAAATATTGTAAAAAATCACTATAATCCTGGCTTATAGAACATTTTATCATTTTTTACCACCGCCCACCTTTAATGTCCTACCTCAGAACAGTGTACAATTTAATCACTCACTTTTTCTGCAGAGCCACCACCTTCAAACCACCTAAATACTTCCAATTTCGTTCATACCCACTAGAACTTTATAGTGCTCACTGAGAACCCTCACTTTAAAAACCACTGGTTTAGGTACAAAATATATTGTCATGAATTTTTATTTAACAATTCACAGAATTATTTTATTTTAATCCAAAAAGTCTTCAGAGTGAAAGATTTACTTTTACGGAGATGAGAACCAAAAATGTTAGTTAATAATGAATGATATATTGATTAATTCGAAAACAAAACAGATTTTAGTTACAAAAGTTATTTCAAAATAAAAGTTTTACTTGCCTGGAAATTCTTTGAACTAACTACGTTTGATTCTTCCTTAAACGAGAGGACAATAAAAGTTAATGACTATAGCAAGGGCTGAAAATGATAACTCAATTAGGGATTAAAAGCTTGAAAATTTTTAAAGTGTTTGAAAATTAAAATAAAACAGAGAGTGCGGCAAACTACATTAGATTGGTTAACCATTTGAACTTCGCGCTGCGAAATCGTCTCTAGGAGGGGACAAACTTGGAAAATTTGCAGCAATACGGCGCAAAGGAGAATTTGTTAAAACATTGCGGTACGATGTAGTAAACGAGAAAGTGGTTTGATAATTTGTAGCTCCGATAAAATTCGGACATTGTGTTAACAAAAATTAAAATTTTGAAACAATAAATAAAACAGACCGCAATCAATAAAAGTGAATATCATTTACGTGAAATGGACAGTGAATCAAAAGATGCTTCAGATCAATTACGAACAGTAGCAGAGATGATCAAGGAAGACCAAAATGATAGAACCAGTAAACCACAACCAACAATTAACAACATATGGTGAGAAAACTATAGTGTTACGTACGTCATTAAAACTTTAACAACGAACACCGTAAAGTTAAAATTTTAAAATTTTTATAATGTCATTCAGTGATAATTTTCTAGAACACGTTGAAATAATCACAAAGTAAATATTAGAAAATTAAAACTAATGGCACATTTGTAAAGCATTAACTGATCTTATACAAGAAAAAGTCTAAAAATATCGACTACATTTGAATTCAAAATTATGGAATTAAGGTAAAACTTTATATTGAAAATTTATGATTGTGTTTTTAAGTATTAAATATTGAATAAATACCATTGAATTTTATTGAAAATAATTAAAATTACTTAAGAGTCTCATTCTAATAAAATAATCTGTGTAACCCAACAAATTTCACAAAAGGGTGAAAATTCATAAATTTGTAAAGTTGGGAGCATAGCAATATTTAGTTGTCACAAATAAAACACATCATAGTAAGTATAATTTCGCAAACGTTTTTACCATAATTATTTTTAATTTAATATATTGTCGTGTTACGAAATAATTTTGACCGCCCCTGTTGTTGATTGTAATATTTTTTTGTAACAATTTTAAATTTGAATTTTTTGTGGGATGAATTTTAAAGCTGATAATACTGGTGCTTTTTTGACAAAGATGACCGTTGAAGCGGTTGATTTACTTTCGGCTCGTAAGATTTTGATTATTTTGTACAAAAAATTTTTTTGAGATTGTGAAATTATTTGTGAGTATCGTGATTTGAATTTTGATTAAAAGTATTTTTGGTCGAAAGTGACCGCAGCTGAGATTTTTTGATTTTGTGACATTTTGAATTTTTTTGGAATGATTAAATTTGATTTTTTTGGATGAGCGATTTTTGTTCGATTGGAGGTAATTTTAATTTTGGACTTGGATTAGTTGGAATATTTGGATTTATGAAATTGCATTTAAAAGAGCGACGTGTAGGTTAAAGGATATCACATTTGGTTTATAATTTGAAATTGTAGATTCGATCCTTGAAATAGTATAAAATTTTTAAAATTGTAAAACTTGTTGGAGCGAAATATTTTATGCCGAGTCTTGGTTTCTGTTTGTCGAGGAGGCAAACGACAAAATTTTGAACCTACCACCCTGAAAAATTTCTCTGCTCCCGCATACCAGAGCTGCACCGTGGTAAGGAAAAGTGTTTGATATTTTTTACGAAAATATCACTTTAATATAAATAATTAAAAATAAACAAACTAAACAAAAATGTTAAAATTGAATTTTAACCATCAAGTAAAGAATACACACGTACATAGAAAAATATTATTTAAAAAAGCTGTAAAAAAGACATTTATTCATATTTAACAGGTTTGGACTTAGAATGTTTGTATAAACAAGAAAAAAATGCACTTAAAAATGAATTTTTAAGTTTTTTTTCTATTATACATAAGTTATTAACTTATAAAATATTTTAAATTAAACAGTTTTAAATTGTACAAGTTAATTAAACATCAATAACAGTTAATAATTTTATTAAGCTTTCAGCAAAGGTTGTTGCTTTCATCAGAATTTATTTATAAAATATTAACTTTTAATAAACTTTTTAATTTAAAATATTTTTAATTTAGTTTTTGTTAAGTTTTAGATTTAATGTTTTTATTCAATTACTTTCATTTTGTTTTCTACGTAATTATTTGCTTTGTTTAATTAATTTAAAAAAAGTATGGCAAAGTTAAACTACGACCGTTTACTTTTCGTTTTATTAAATTCGAATCCACAATTTACTTTGTACTCGTATTCGTATTTATTGATTTCTTTATAATTTATTCTCAATTTTGTAGTTGATTTAACTTCTATGTTGTTAATTTATAACAATAATAATTTTATGGTCTGATTAATTTGCATATTATCTAATTTAAATTATAAAAATATTATTGTAGATGTTGAGAGTTCGATTATATTATAATATAATCGCAATGTTTTCTTTTTCAAACATATCCCAGCTTGATAAAAAGATAAAAAATTATAAAGTATTTCTTAAAATTGTAAGCAATTATTTTAGGTGGGAACGTTAGTGAAAATGCAGGAATGATCAACATACATACATGGTATTTTATTAATAGTAGTCGATTGCCTATATTGTGCAGCCTGAACGCCGCACAACCTTTTTCTTAGGTTGGCAATACAAATTTACCAATCGGAGGTGCGTTACTTGGTCAATTTATATTATATAAATAATAAATTATATTGAACTCACATAGGCACTCATATAATGCGCTAAAGACCGCATTAACCCGTCATCGTCACTTTCTTTGCTCACTTACGCATAAATGTCTTAACAGTCCTCGTATGTTGCACTTTATTATGTGGTTTGATACTATGAGGGTTGATTGATAATATCAATCAAATTATATATTTTAAATTTGTGTAAACATTCGAATATATGCGTAAAGCCTATATTGTTATGTTCGATGGAAACACTCTACATATTGTATATATTAATTTGCTAATTAATTGAAGTTGAGTAGTTTCTGTATTGAAATAACTGAAAATTTTTATCGACAATTATGTTTTTGCATATTAAATGTAAATTGTTTGTTTTGTTTTCTCTCTAACGTATTTACATAACAATTCATTTTCTGGGAGGTTTGATGTTTATACAGAGAAAAAAACCTTCTTAAATTTTTGTGTTGTTACTTATGTGTTTTTACTAATTTTTCAATAATTACAATGAAATGTACTAACGCTAAAATTCAATAACCGCAATAATCGAAGTTAATAATATTTAATAATATTATAGGTACTAATATAATGCGGTGTCCTACTGCTTAATAAGCCCTACCGTAGGGAGCTATTTTTATCTATGCGGTGTCCCTTTTAACCTAATTAGCACTACCCTTAGAAACCAAGTTGAGTTATGTCGTACCTCAACAATATTTCTCCTCCCTTAATTTACTCTTTTCTCAATCCCTATAAAATACCATGCGATTAATTTTCTGTTATTGATTTGAATTTGAATGCGAGTTTGAAAATTACAAATTAAATGAATTTTTGAACTTAGTGTTAATTTTAGCAGCTTCTCTTCTAATTAGTAGTACCTAACTGTAATCTGTCAAACACGTAATAACTTGTTTGCTATTCGAAATGTTTGAACTAGCTTTAAGTTGCTTGATCGACACTTTACTGCCGATCGTCTGCACTGTTGATGACTGGTAGAACTAATTAAAAATTACTACTTGCTACTAATTACTGATTCATTTTTGTTAATTAATCCTGTTTTTTTGTAAATTTACCAACCGAATTTTTTTGTTCTAGATAGATATGTTTTCTTAATAAATGAATTGCATATTCTTGCTTTTATTCATCAGAGTTTTCACCACAATACTTACAAAATATTTTTTTCTTTAATATAAAACCTTTCATAATATGACAAAAGAAACAAAAACATTTTTTTGTGTAATTACTTAAAACAAAGTTGTTTATAATAAAAAAAAGTTAACATTTTGAACGGTTATGTATCAACCCTCTTCAGTTTTTTCTATTACTTCCCTCAAGTGCCTTTTAATGTAAAATTAATCACCCTTGTTTTGAAAATATTATATTTTTATTGTTAATTAATTAGATCGTAACTAATTATCAAGTTAAAGCTACTTATAAATTTTATGGAAGCAGGCCAAATTTCAGAAATAATTTTTAAAAAGGTATTAATTTATTTATTAGTTATAAGCCGCTCTTAATATTTTGAAATTACAATTTTAATTCAACTGCTTACTTATTAATTGCTTGAAATAAAGTTTTTGAGTTTAAGAACAAATCAAATTAAGGAACTCTCGGGTTAATTTTTAATTAAAAAAATTTAGGTACTCTTAATAATTTTATTAAAGAAATTCTTAAAGCGAAACCAAATAACCCTGAGAAATAAATTAAATTTAAATCGAGATAAAATTTTTGAGATAAAAAGATTTTTGAATTTTACTAAAAATAAAAATGTCAGAGCTGTTTACCGGTCAAGCGTGCACCAATGAAATTCATAATAAAAAGGGATTGTGTATCTTTTGAACACATTTTTTTAACTTTACATTCAAAATAAGAATTACTTACCAACTTTTATTTTAAGTAAAAAAAAAAGTAATTAAAAACCGATTTAGCGTTTACAATACTTTGAAACTTTAATTAAAATTTTCCTCAAATAACAAAAAGTCCATATTATCGTACATTAATAATATTTACGGTTAACTTTCAATTAAAAAATTAAATTTGGGTGGTAGAGGAAATTATAACTTAATATGGATTAATGTTCACTTTTAAAATTTTTCTTCTAATATTTGACATTTTTAAAAAGTTTTGTTTTACGCTTTTTGTCTAAATATCCCATAATTCTCTTAAATAATTAATATAGATTTATTTGAAAAAGCGTTGATGGGGTCACAATTGCGACTAAAAACTTAATTACCGATCTAAAACTTACATAATTTATTTGATGACTTTGTTTTTCTTGTTAAATTTACAACTTTGGATTAAGGTAATTTAAGCTTAATTAAAACAAATTAAACTCGACCGAAATAATCTAAAATTTCGCACTTAAATTAGAAATTATTTTGTTAGCTGGATAGGTAGTTAAAAGCCTTAATTTTCAATACTTTGTTAAAACTGCTATAATTGTTCATTTATTTGCATACGAATTTGTCACTACCGTAACCACCTTTAACGATCTGGGTTTTTAAGTTACCTTCTCACAGTATTTCTCATAAACCGACAACAGCGCATTTGAAGGGACAGCAAATACCAGACTACGACGCAAACGACTACGTCACTATTTCACAGGATGGCCCATTTATAGTGAATTTTTCTACACTTCTTTTAAATATATAGCATTTAAAAATATAATTTTTAAACAATTATAGTACAGCGCAATCTAAATAAGTGCAAAATGTCAATTACCATCCCTATAAGCAAAGTCAACATTACGAAAGTCAACGCAATGTTAAATTTATTGTGCTACAATCACTTGTGCGATTAATTTATCAATAGGTTGACTCATAATACCGGGCGTAGATATTTCTAAAATCAGAAATTATTTAAACTTTAATTAAATTTTCGTTTAAGTGCAATACAAAAAATGTAAGATTTAAAAAACTGTTCTTGTGCAGAGTTTCTAGATTGAAAGGTTATGTTTTATGTACGACGTATAAGGGAATATAACTCTTAACAACTTATTATTAAAACAGATCATGACATACATACAAAATTTTAATAATTTATTTACTTAATTTTGAACGTAATATGCTAATAGTGCTCGTTTGCAGCGTAGTATTTAAGTACCGCTTAAATTTAAGTAGTAATTATAACGTCATTTGACGTTTCCCTATTGGCTGAAACTGTACTTTAAGCATTTCTTAAAATTAACTAGTAGGTACTTAAATACTACGGTGCAAAATAAACTTAATTATTCTGTTCGTGACATTTCATTTTGTATACTTGGCACTTGTCGATCGTCACTGTGTAAAAGCATAAATTATTTCTCTTTACCCATACCCTTAAACTTGACTTTTTAAGCTCCTTTTTTGCTCTTTTTCTTAAATTTTTATAATCCGCAAATATGTACGTGCTAAAATTTACCTCTATTTAAATTTAATATGAATAAAATTTCGGTTATAATAATCCAAACGTTAGTAAGGCGATCATTGATCTAGTATAATTAGTGCAATCGCAATCGGGTGGTTCATTCAGCCACGTACGTAATCTACCTTTAATTTATACTGTAGTATTTATAAAATAATCTAAAAGCTGTTGCCAACATCTTACAGAAGTTTTTCTTTAAATTTTATTTAAGAATCACAATTTCACATAAGAATCAGTGTTTCGCACATTCTGTTAACAGTACGTATATTCAACGTAAATAGTCGCAGCACTTGTTTAAATGGGTGGAAATCGCCCACAGTTGTCTTCTAGGAGTACAACAATTAACATATTTTAAATAGGATTTCGTTAATTATAGCCAAACTTAACTTACAAAGATTGTAATGTTTCTAGATCTGTAACTTTCGAGTTGGAACCATTTCAGGAAACTTTTTAATGAGTGAGATTTACTCAGATATTCACTATCTAAGCATATTCAAGTGCAATTTTAGCTCCTGAACAAAGGGTGCATCCCTGAATGAGTCTAATGCTTTACTAAATAATTGGGTGTTCAAAACAAAATCTAAAGGAATCAGACAAGTGCGGGTTCGGTCCTTAAATTTAGAGGCGATAATTAATATAAAAAAAATTTATTTTGTTATTATTGTTTAGTTCTATAAGGTAAAATATAACATTAAAAATTCTAAATAAATAACTCGACGAGGACCTCTAAGTAAGCGGAAGAATAAATATTTCTCATTTCAGTATTTCTTAAACAAAACTTGTTATTTAAACAAGTTTTGAAACTGAAAATATAAATAATGTTAAAGTTTGAAACAATTGAAACTTAAACATACCAAGCCAACCGTATTTGATAAATCAAAAAAGTATTAAAGTAATAAAAAATAAAGTTGAATTGTTTCAAACTTTAACATTTCATTTTTTTTATGTTACGTGGTGCTAATTCAAAGTGAAAAAATTGCAATATACTTTTCTATAGGCAATTACAGACATATTGCAGACGATTTAAGAGAATGCTCTTTAATTTCTCTTGTGCATGCCAATAGAGGGCGTGGGATATCAAAGTCGTTTTAAAAGTTCTAGTGATATTTTATGCAGAGGCTCAGTCGATTATAGATTGCATGCTAATCATGCTAATCTCAAAATAGTCGGTAACATTTGCATAAAGTTGAAAACTCTAAAAAACTTTGTAATCCATATATTTTCTGAACTATAATATATTGAGATGATCAGAGCTATTTAAATTTATAAAATTTTCTTAATTCTAAAAATTACTTCTTTTCTCGGATTCATCCATTATTTCAACATGAGACTCTTGTAATGTGTGGCCTTGAAAGCGCACGTGCACGCTTCGCATGTGGTATTGCAGCTGGTCTAACAAATTTGCTGCGATGCAATTTTACACATTGACCAAAAATTATCATAAATTCTTCACTTTTCGCACTTCTTAAAGATTGTTCTATCGATGATCAGTTGCACTTATTAAAATAAAACAAAAAAAACGCCCTCACTTTAAATTAACTTACTTTTATTTTATTAACAATCAAAATTAAAAATTATTATTGCGGGTAGTCTATTCGACGCGAAGACGTCAGCCGAAGTGCCTTTATTTAAGCCCCTTTCTTGTTTTTACTTTTTTGTTCTCTCCACCTTATTTACATAGCAAATAATTTAACAAACATTTTACACAATATGATAAATAAATAAATACTTAAAACAAATTTAAACTTTAAAATAATTTACAAAATAAATGAATTATGATTTTTATGGTTTCGAAGCACGACAATATATCTGTACGTATGTCCTATGCCGAAGGTACTATTTCTGAGGTAGCCTCACATTACGGTTTAGATCTGTTTTGAAGGAGAAATATCTATTTTTGATAAATCACACAAACGAAAATCTTCTTTAATCCGTTTTTGATTTAAATGCGGTAAGCTTTGTTTGAGTTTTATCTTGTTTAATTCAACAGTTTCCGTGAAGAATTTTTGTGGAACGCAGTTGTAAAGTTTACTTACGAAATAAATTGGATTTATAATCTTGTTCACAATATTGAGTTTTCAAAAGTTATTTATAATGGCTCGTATGAAATTAATATATCACTCAAGTGCATATATTCAGTTATTGATTGATTTGCTTCTTGAATTCTAATCTTTATGTAGTTTATCTAGAATTTTTAGTTTTGTTATGCCATTTCTTTATATAATTCCCAACTTTAACTTATTAAGCGACCTCAGTTACATTCTTCTTTATCAACTGTAGGAAAATCATCCCTTTCAAGTTTTAACATTTAGACCTCACAGCTGCTTAAACTGGTTTGGGGAATGCCTGTAACCCTATTTTTAATTATTAATCTATTGCTTGCAATCAAATATATTAGAAAGTAGGAACCAAGCGAAGCTATTAAAAATATTTTTAGTTTTTTACCACTTTTGTCTCAAATAAAATTTTTTTTAAAACATTTTTTCACTTGATTTTAATTGCTTTGAATGTAATTTCGCTTGTCCACAAAGAAATATGTAGGTTGTCGCGGGATTTTTACCTGTATTTTTGCCACAAAGGTTAATTGATTTGACACGATACTTATTTTGAGCTTTTTCACACATTTCACACACGCGATAAGAGGTAAGAAATCAATAATGTGAATAAAAATCTTATTTATAGTATGTTATTCCCAAAAATAACGTATTTCACATAATCGCAATATTCAAATATTTTAACGTTTCTTATTACCAAGCTTTGTGATTAATTATTATTATTATATTTTAATTAATTATAATTTTTTATACGACGATAAAATGTTAATTCACGAGTGACGAAGTCGCGAGCGATAATTAGATTTTTTCATTGATAGAACAATTCAATTTTTTTTTATTAAATTTTACAGTTTTTATTTTATAATAAATCAAACCAATTTTGCAATTTAAATATAGTAATATCAGTAAGAGTAAAGTACTTTATCTACTCTTCCGGTTCAAGCGTCAATTGATAATTAAGATTCATTTATTGCATTATATAAAATGAAAAAATATGACAAATATTAGAAGTTTAACCTTTTTTTTAATAATGATGATTGAAATCAAAATCAAATTACATAAGTCTTAAATATTAATTAATGGTAATCCCCTAAGTCGAATTACGTAGACTACATAGACCTTCCCAAATTATTTCATCCAAATGCGTTCACGCGAACTCTTAGATTAAATTAGTTTCAAAGTTGGGTTTCTTGAAAAAAAATTTATACTACGTTGTACTGACCTACCCAATATATGTATTACAAAAATAAAGTAACAAAAAAGCTTTGAAAGCGCACAGGCAAAAAATGATGAACAAATACTTTTATTAAACAAAAAAATACACAATGGAATACTCCAGACGTTTAACATTTTTTGTGTTAATAAAACACAATAAATAATATTAACATAATATTATGCGTATTATATTAAACATAAAAACTTGTAAAATTCCTACTGTAAAATTGAAATACAATTTTTTTTTTATTTTTGTGTAAAGTAATATTTATTACTTACGTAAGCAGATAATTGCAAGTTTTTTAAATTTAAATAAGTGAAATATAACGAACAAAACAAAAATTCAGATGTGCAGTTTTTCACATCGTTAAAATCAAAAATATCAGATCTTATATTTTTATCTTCTTCTGACATGCAAATAACCGAAAACTTGATAAAATAGATTAAATTTATTTTTTAAACAACGGTGTCAATAAAAATAAACATTTTTACCTTACAAATATTAAAAAGAACACTTGTCAGCATTATAACTGATTACAGAACTACGCATTCGAAAACGGAGATTGGAAGCTTTTTGTATTCTGGTATCCGTACATCATTCAATGTACTCTAAATGGTAGTAAAATAACTTTAAAATGTGAAAATGTATGAAAATAATTTTAACTGCAAATTCAGTGAATTATATAAAACTGTAATTATATAAAACTGTAGCTCGAAGGAATATAATGTCAAGATTATCTCCCTAATGAACTCACTATGAATTTAGTCTTCTTTTTTGATTTCAGTATAATTTACGTAACTTCAAAAAATATTATAATTTATACCAGCGTTCTATAAAAATGATAACAAGGAAATTCTTCCAACTAGAAAAATTCCGCTTTAAAATAACATTTTATTCTGCCAGCAGGCCGCTTGGGCGTTCTGCCATTAAAGTCAAACTGGAAAGTAAATAAACTCACTTTTTTCTCTTGGTAATTTTATTATTGCCTTTAGTAAGTTAAAATTGATTAATGGAAATATCAAATAATGTCAAATTTTTTACTTTTTTAAAATTTAGTTTTTACAAATAAAATGAAAAAAATTTATCATAACAGAGTCGTCCTGTATATTGGTATATAAAAACAAGCAAATCTAAAAGCACTGAAGTGAAATTTGAAATCGGGCTTTTCACTTCCTAACTTACGAGTTTACGCTCCAATCTACAATGCAATATCCTACACTAATTCAGGCTTTTGAGAGCATTTTGTTGAGAGGAAGTACCCAGCAGCAACGTATCGTTATATTAAGGTAAAACAAAAAATCTCTTTAATAGATAATAAATAATACGTGAATTTCCTTTGTTGTTTTAACTTTGCGCGCACACCTTACGGATAATTTGAAAAACCCAGTATTATTACCAGGAGAAATTGAATTTAATTTGGTTTGTTTTATTGTTGGAAAAACATTCAACCATTTCATAATTGAAGTTTATTTTTGATAGCGCATTTATTGTTTTATTTATTTGCAGTTTGTGTCCGCACGAATGCCAGTCCGTAAACAATTTTCAATTAAAATTTTAATTAAGAAGTAGCGATGAAATTTTTACTGAATATTTAATTAAATTGTATCAATAATGTCTGCAATTTTGTTCAGCAATTTGATTAACTATATATTTACATAATTTTTTTTTCTTAATTTTCAACGAGATTCGGTTAATTAGTGTAAACTTTTGGCACGAGCTGAATAAAGGTGTCGTTCGTCAGTTAATAAATTGATCGATAAAACCTTTTGTAGCTTTTGCCGCTTTGTGCGTCACTAATTTAAACTCGAATTTTTATTAGATGAGTTTTCTTGTTATACTGTTGGTATGGCACACAATCAAAAACTACCAAATTAATGTCACGAAAAGGAAAACTTTTGCGATTAGTCTAAAACTTCGCATTTCTAAGATAACGACTATTGATCGGACTTCTTACAAAACTTGCTTCCACATTATTTGAGTTCATTAATGTAAGATGTATAACCAGAGTTGTAAAAAAATATTTGAACTTGAAATTGCTTTTGCTTTTCATTAATGGTCCTTCGAGCCGGATCATAAACTTGTATGTATATGGTTATTTTTTTTTTTGTTTAAATGAGAAACTTTTTTAGCGTCCGCTTTTTAAAATTGCACATTGAACTATCTAAGTTGCTGTATAAATAATGGCATTACCATATTACTATACAACAATACAAAAGGTTAATTTACGAAGGCAATCTGAAAAGTTTTTGGTCTGACACGTAGATGGCGTTAGAACTATGTAACTATAACTGTGTTGAAACTTTTCATCTTTTATATAAACACATGTAAACTTTTATATAGACCAACAGTGTGGTATAAAGCTTAAGTCGACATACTACGGAGAAGAAGACCGTGGTTCGCTGCTTAATCGCGCCGACTGTACTGTTGTGATCTAAAGTCCAAGTTCGATCTATGGGCTATAAGCTCGGCAAGCGCGGCGTTTTAACTGCCAAACTCTCCTTTAAAAATCTTTAATTGAAGGGAGAAAAGGAGAGGCCTATGTTCAGGAGTGGACGAATAACGGCTGAATAAGAAGAAAGAAAAAGAAGAAACTTTTATTTCCTTCTAGAATCTTAACTTAAAAACGTTGTAATAAATGTATTGAAGTTTCAGGAGATTATATAAAAAAATAAAACATATTTCACGTCAAAAAAACTTTTCAGACTGCACTCGTAGTATTTGGTTGTAAATTTGTGTTTGATTCCCACGAGATAATAAAAACGACTGAAACTGAGACTCAGGCTTAATTTCTCATATTTTATCAATTTCATTTAAGAGTAAACAAAACTTCAAAAACTGACAGCCTTAATAACTGTACAAACATCGGCCAAAATGCCAATATCAAATTGCCTGAACATCCTAACAGTTCAATTTTATCAAATCAGCAAAAAATGCAAAATTAGACCGTAAAGATGTGCCGCGACCTTAAACTAAACAATTCATGTTCTTCAGCCATCTAAAACCAAAGTGAGTGATGCAAATTTATTCAATACGAAGGCAGCAGTAAAACGAAGCTTAAAGCGATTTTAACAAAAAGATAAGATATTTAACGTTTTTCCGTACACGATCACAAGTAGATCGTACTAAAATCGAAGCAAGCGAATTTAAAGATTTCTTGTTTCTGCCTCATTGTCACTACCTAATCGTACGCACCGTTCCAGCAGTAAATAATCGAAAAATGTACTTGCAAAAATTTTTATGTATATATTAAATGAACATTTAGAGTTTTCGCTCAAAAATTCAATATAAAAAATTCGTCTTTTAGGGGGATCGAACTCGGACGTACAGTGTCACCTTAACTATAGCAAAGTCATATAACCAACACAGATAAGCACAGATAATATCTGTTACACTAATATGTTAGTATAATAAAAGACAATGTAGGTATAGTGAAAAACCAGTATGAAAAGTGAGATTTATGACAAACAAAACAGCTGTATTGACGTTTCACGTATAATGCGCATGACAATTCGTCCTACGTTACGGTAGCACGAGACACCAGGCAATATTTTTGCGCTACATTTAACAACTTCTAATATCGTTTTAAGTATCAAAATTTTTTATAAAACTTAACAATATACTAAAATTGCCCGAGGCAACAGTTTCGAGCACTATAACAAAAACGCAGAAGGTCTTAGACAGAAAACAAAAAACTTTCAATTTTTTCAAGAAAAATGAAATAAAATCGCTGTTAAAAAAGTGCTTTCCGTTTACAGCTTAAACGGTCTCAATAGCGATACGACATCTCGATAATAAACAAACGATTAAGTTTTACGGCAATGTGATTTATGTACTTTTCCTTCATTTACAACGCTAATAGATTCGTTTTAAAACATATTAAAATTTATAGCTCCGCCTTTAAAAAAGTCAGCAATTTCAGCATGCTGATAGTATCAAAAAGTGGATTTGTACCTCTGATAATTATAATCTCGCCATAACTCCCCTTAACTCTTAGGTTAACTTTTTTGCCAACCTAAGAAACACGAGCAATTGTCGCTCCAAAAGACAATTGTCAAGAATATAGACGCTCATAAGAAAATTTCTAAGTACGCAGTTGTTATGGAATTAAGTACCTTAGTGTCAGCAGTTGATCGTACTAACTGCTTGACTAATAGAGAACTGTAGATAAATTCTACCTACCTTGAGATTCGATAAAGAATTATATAAAAACAGATTAGATAAGAAATCCAGTCACTGTTGTATAATTTACTTAGTGTAAAACAATATTTTATGGTAAGATCCATACCACATTTTGCCATACTTACAAATTTCAAATTAGTGTAACGGTATTTATTATGTTAATATTTATATTAACTTAATCTAAATTAAATAAAAAGCGCTAGAAAAATTTTTTTAATTTCAAGATATTTCAAAAATGCTTAGATATGAGCATTTTTACCCATATGGTCAGTTTTTAATAATAGTAAGTTTAATTTTATTTTTTCAATTGCCAGTACGAATGTGCTGAGGTTAATATATCACAGATAAAATCGTGAATAAGATCGTAATATGTAATTCGGTAAGATTTTATTTAAATTTAATCATTTTTTTAGTACTACTATATTTTGTTCGTCACTGATTCTAAAGCCATCCCTGACTACCGGTGTCTTTTACGATGTTGTTTAATTAGAAATTTATCTACTCGGTAGATTAAAAACTACCCCTATCTCAACTATTATATTTTCATCATTCTAAATATAATATAATTTAATTAAATTATATTTCACATAAATTGTGAATGACTCCCATCAAACATTGGGATTGTCCGAAAAGATTCAAAAATGACACAGAAATTGGAAAATTTTAGAAGAAATTATTTTGGCTGCCAGTTTTATTTTCAAATTTAGTTGAAAATTATTTTGTGAAAGATTATTTTAATTATTTTCAAAATAATTATATTATCGATTTAAGGTAGATTTAGTTTCATTTTAATAGCAAACGACAATAATTTAAAAACTCATGAAAAAGAGCGCAAGAGAAAAGTCCAGGAAAAAAGAACCTCTCAGGAAAATATTCACCCTAGTAAAAAAAATTCGAGTAAAAAATTGCGTTCAATTTTTTCTTTTTTTGACGGCTTTAAATACCTTCAAATACAGTGATCGCGGAACGCAATTGGATGCGCCCGATCAGATAAACTACTAATATTTTAACCTAACATTTTTTTGATTAAATTTAAATTGCCTACTGAAACTTACACATGTTTTTACGGGTTTGTCAAAACTTTTATATTGATTTTGATTTTTACGGTAAAAATAAACAACTTCAACTACACTACAATATTATGTTATCAATAAAATTAAGAATAACGTCAAGATCGGTGTCAAGATAAGCTCTAGACTGGTGACACTCCCCTGAGTGAAGACGAACTTATTCAAAAAGTATTCTAATAATTAATTTTTTTTTCTTTCGTAGAAGTAATGTTCAGCCAATCTCTTCTGGAAATCACAAAAAAAAATCTAATACTCGATATATTTGTGGTGTGCAACAAGAATTTTAAAATTACCAAAAAATACATAACACAATTCCGGTGTGCGCGTGCAAAAGGGTTATAAATCGATTTTTTGGGCAAATTGAGATAAGTGCATCAGACGGTAGCTTATATAACAAAGTAAATGTGTGCAAAACGATATTTTTCTAACGGCTTTATTAACGGCCAAAGCCCGTTAGCGAAATTTGCTATTAGCATTAGAATAAATGAGAATTAAAGCTGCCCATTTTAGATTTATATCTTTTTGCACGTGCACGCCGGAATTTTAATGCCAATATCTCATTTTCAAATTCTCAATCTGACTACATAACTTAAAATCTACAAAAAAAAAATTGTGGAGTAATGTAAACTGCTTTGTGCTTTCAAAACAATTTGCTTTTTACTTTTTACAATCTTGCAGATTAGTAGAAGTGGAATATTATTCAGAAAAATTATTATTAGAATAAGCATTAAATAAAAATTAGACTATGATTTTTAGCTAGTAATAAAAATTTGAGGTTAGGATTAGATAGTTAGGTTAAGATAACCTAACCTCTTCTTATTATTATTCTGATGAAGGCGATACAACTCGCTGAAAGCTCATAAAATAAAAAATTTATATTTTAACGTTGGGAACTGTCAGAGTAATCCCATCACGAATTTCAAAATTTCAACTACACTATAGGAAAGAGGACAATTTTCTAAGCAGTTTAAAACAAAAAAAATCTGGACCATCCATAAGTTTTCGAGTCCGAATTTTCAAAACCGATCGTCACGCATTGGGGTATATCATATTACATCTCCCTGCTTTTCGTAATTTTAAAATGCCGTTTTCTCGGAAACTACTGGACGGTCCAAGGTTTTTTTTTTTAATGCTCAGAAAATTGTCCTCTTTCTTATAGTGTAGTTGAAATTTTAAAATTCGTGATGGGAATTAACTGACAGTACTCTTAACGTTTATTTAACTTGTTCAATTTTAAACTTATTTAATAATAATAATAATAATAATAAATCAAATTTATTTTCGTAAATACATCAAAGCAGATATCTGGAGAAAACAGGCGTCGCACAAGAAATGAATTATCAAAACATCAACAAAAATCACAACAAAAACTACAATAATAAAATAATTCAAAATTTAATATTTAAAAATTCTATCAAACAATAAGGCTCGATCTGTATGATATTAAGATAATACTATAAGAATATTCATAAATAATTGAAATTAATTTAGCTTATATTTTTACATTCCTTAACTTGCAGTTAAATTAATAAGTTATATTACTAATATTGCATTGAATATATAGGTAGTTTTAAGAAGGGGCGCACATACTGTATCCCTCCTTATATACTGCGATGCCCCCCCTTGTATAATTTTTGTAAAAAATTTTAAAGTACCATATGATTCCAGTTTATTATTTTTGTCGGTTTGTGTGGAGGGCATGCAAATAATTGCGCGCATGAGACTCTTAATTATTAATTTTAAATATTAAATAATTTTAAATTGTGTAAATTTTTGTTTTGTACTTTAATTATAGCTATGGTTAATAAAATATTGTTAATAAATTAACTTTTTAACTTGTGAAATGAAAGGAAAAGCTATAATCTTGGCAAAACTAGAAAAGAAATACTAGCTGATCTTCAAGAAAATGTAGAAAATCTCTACGGCTTCCTATACCAAACCGGCATAATCAAACAAATTTAAATCTCAAATACTTTCTTACTACCTATCAGTGCTATGATCCTGTAATTAAAGCACTTAAATAAATTAAAAAAAAAAAACTTGTGAAATATAATTAAATTCCAAGATTATTTAATTATAATATTGTTACTATGTAAAACTTTACCCCACGTGGTAACAAAAGTCCACAGCTGACCGCCTTGTCGAACGAAATTTTGTAGTATAAATTATCAATCAATCATAAATCTTCAAAATTTTCAAAACTATCAATCTTGAAACTTTCAATTAAAAACAACTTTTCAATTTAAATCAGAATTACTTTTAATCAAAATCATCGAAATATCAAAAAATAATCAAAAATTTGGGAAGGGGTCAAACACTCGATCGTTCCTTTCTACACAACACGGCATAAGCGTTTCTTTTCTTACTTACCGCACGGTTACCAACATAATTTTATTTAAAAATAAATAAATAAATTTCTATGTACAGTATGTTTTAAAATTAAAATCAAAATAAAACACAATAAACTTCAAAATAATTTACAAAATAGCAAAAACCAGGATTTTAACGTTTCTAAACACGACAATACATAAGATTTAGTTAAATTTATATTGTTAATATATTATTTTTTAAATAATATAAGTACTACTAATAAAATTTAGATTTTAATGTTTTAGTGTTATTTTTAATTTATATCATCGGTTTTATGATTTCCAAAATATTTGGACAGTTTGCAGTGACTCGAAAAAGAGATTATAGATTTTTACCAGCTACTTGACAAATTGGCACAGTTTACACCCGCTATGAACTTCCAGCTATAACAATAACAGCAATTTTAAAGATTCGCTTATTACATTTACGCAACTTGTGGTGGGTTTATGCAAAATGTAATTTAATTTAACGTAAGGATTCTAAAAATTCTTAGGTAAAAATTTAATTAATTTAAGCTATTCAATAAAAACAGTTTTAATTTGGTTCAGCCATTAAAACATAAATATTCATTTTTAGTTTAATTAAAAAGGATAGGAAATTCCTTCGGGTACTCCCGAAACCGGTCATGTACTGACGCTATGCCATTCACGTTTCTAACTGCTATCTGCATATACGTCTTATGCTGAAGGCACTGCTTCCATCTTCTATCTGAAGGATTTCTATGTACGAAATACTACCTCTTTTATTTAAAAAAAAAATTTAAAGGCTTTAAAGATTTTCTTTAAAGGTTTTCATTAAGATTGAGATTTAATCCAATAATGCATTAAAAAGAACTTATCTTCTAGTTCTGGTTGGTGGGTTACTATTCTGATAAATTTAAGGCAGCCTTATGCCAAAGGTTTATCGACGCCACAAGCAATAATTGATCATGAATTGGTATGGTGACCAGTTGTCAGTTGTCAGTCTGTTGCCACGTGTCACAAAAGGTTTCCGGTAAAGGGATATCTGATTAAATATTTATATAATTTCAAACGAAAATCTACCTTCATTATTTTATAGCTTATTTATGTCAGCGCGGTTTTATAAATTATTATTACCATTTGAATTGATTTAGATAAGTTTTATTCTTTATTTCAATAAACTTGATGTAGAAAAAACCGATGAGAAAAAGGAGTGTAAAGCATTATCCTAACAAAAGTTGCATTATTATTACGTAGTATAACTGGATTGAAAAGTTTCAAACAAACAATTACTATTGGTTTCTAGTTATGGATCGAGTCATTTATAAATTCGGATCGTTAGATAATATACAGCTTTTTTTATAAAATTTTCATAAAACAGAATAATTATTTATTAACGGAGCCTTGAATAAACGTATATCTATTTATAGACGAAATACTGAAATTTGACAGGTTTCTGTGGTAATCTGAACATCTATTGTTATTTCTTTAAAATTAATTATACAAAAAAATACAATTTCGTGTATACGATTTTAAGTTATGCTTAATTTTGTACCGCACCATGCATTATTAAAAAAAATTTTAAATATTTTAACGCTTACGTTTTAAACGTGGACGCGTATAATCAGCTTTAGTTATCAGCATTTTATGTTGCATGCTGTTTTTTTTCAATGTACAACAAATATGTACGCGCATTCAAAAAAACATATAATCTACAACTCCAGCATATGTACACGTAAATATAACGTTAATTTTAAAGGTAATTCTAAATTTCTGCAAATCAGGATACAAAGGATTGCTGGGAGCGCTAGCTAAATTACATCGCCGAAATTTTGTGGATTTAAGTTTTAAATTAAAGAGAGAGAAGAAAATTGTCTCAACTCTAAGAATGGATCATGAAGACTTTGCAGAGTAGCAAAGTAGTTATTTTCAGAGTGACATTAAAGCTTAATTGAATTGAATTCTGAGATTCTATACATAATATAATTATTATACTGTCTCCGCTGCGCAGTACCTAACGCAGCACTTGAAATCGCACTTCTAGTTCTCATGGATTAAAATGACCTGAGGGGTAGAGTTTAAAACTTTTCACTTGACATTTTTCGACTTTTATTATAAGAAATGTATTGGTGTGTTTTATTTTAAAAATAAAAATGTTCGATTAGAGGAGTAAATGAGAGACGTTGAATTTTAAACAAGATTCGGAAAAAATAAGAGAAAAATTAAAGAAGCTAAGCAAAGGGAACGTTAAAATTTATTGATAACGATGCACATGCATCTTCTTATAATTCATTGTAAGATATGCAACATTTACTAACAATATTTTATAAAGAGTTAATCCAGTTTAAACTATTTATTAATTTAAAATTAATTGAATTAATGATTTAAATTAGAAAATTAAAAGAAAAAAGTTATCGACTGTCTTAATTAAATTCTATAGATAAATTTAAACAGATGTTATAAAAATATTCTGTATAAAAACAACCCCTTTGTTCTAATTGCAATATGAAATAATAATGTTTGAATCAGCTGAAACAAAGAACATTTTACAATTTATCGGTTGAAAGGTAAAGAGCGAATGTTTCCAATCTAATAAGCAGCATTAAAATTACAGCAATCCAGCTGCGACATGATCCACATTTCAATCAATTTCGAATGTGTGATACAAGTAGCGTGCGTTAATGCGAATATTATATGAACAAGTCACGATATAAAGTTAAACATTTAGCACGCAATTAAACAACATTAAAATTGCCCTGCTCATAAATTTCAAAAATTGTTACTACTTACTTATCAAACATATACGCTAAAATATTCATAATCATATATGAAAGTACTGTTTTTTAAGTTATATTTTTTATATTATGTGTTAAATCTAGATATATCATAAAAAATATATTTTTGCTAAAAAAACTCCCTTTTCATATCGACCACTGCCGGCAAAATAAGCTACCGGCAAACTAAATACGTTTTAATGTATTCGACAAATTTATCTACCGACGCGTTCTCTGATTTTTTTTAAGATTAACGATCACTTCAGTTTTCTATTTTGTGGAATAATTATGGCATAAATCAAAAATTTATCACTAATATCACTAACATAACCTCAACATCAATCATATTATGTTTTACCCATAAAAGTTTAATGTAGCGAAAGTTGCCAATTTACAGGGGTTAAAAAAGTAATTAAATTTTTTTTACCAACTTAATAGCAACATTTAAACTTTTACTGATTTTTAACATTTGTACAGTTAACTTATCTATACTAATTTACATTTTTTAGGTCATATAAGCTATAAAATTACTAAATTTTTAGTAATAATAAATTAACATTTATTATTTTTATTGTTGATATTTTTTGCAATATTATTAATAATAATGATATAGTAATCTTTCCTCTGAGAAATAGAGAGCTTAATGTTAGCTTCAGACTTCAATTTACAAGCAATTAAAATAATTAGAGTTGTAAATATTTCCAATTAAGACCCTCGTGTTTATTTTCAAAGGTATTTTAAAAGTAATTAGTGCTTGAAAACTAGGGAATCGTCTATAAATTAAATATCATCCTATGATAGAATTAGAAATTCCTATAGTAAAACATAAAAATTAAAAACTCTAGTTAACAATATGAAATTATTACGGAACGTTCTGCTACAAAAGATACATTTTTCTTTGATTCGATCTGATGTTCCCACGCCTCACGTTTGCGCGCCTACGGGTTTTCATTTGCTCGTAAAATCTCGATTATTACACACAAGTTGTTTGATTGTTTTGAAGTCCATTGAGTGTAAAGTATGTACGAAAAGTTTACTATTTGTTTATGTAGTTTCGGTCGTTCGTAAAATTTTTTAAAAATTTTTTTACGACCTAGAAAATGTGTTGGTGGATTTTTTATTCCCAGTAAGCACATGCTCGTTAAATTAACGTATTTTCAACGTAATAATACGCCATAACCATTTTACAACGTTATAATAACGTGTTGTATTTATTGCAAAATACAAGTGTGATTCCGGTTATTAAAAAACGTGTTAAGCACGTTTATTTCCTTTATAACATATTATATATCAACTGTGGGTTTAAAACACGTTAATTATATCGGAAATTTTACGATGCATTTGCGTTAGTTAATTCGCATTTTAATTGAATACAACAATCATAAATTCTTAATTTTTCTAAAAAGATTAAGTAAAGCAATAGATAGCTGTCGCCGCAGACAGTTGTCACCATAGTCACAGCCAAGGTTTATACTATCGCAAAATGCTCGTAAAAATAAGATCTCAAATTAAATCAATTTTTTAATATAGAAAATTTTAAATCTCATATACCGCATAAAGAAAACTTATTTTAATGTTTAGCGCATATAAACCCGCTCTCTACATATCCAGGGCCACCCTAACCACAGGGCTAAATGGGCTATGGCCTCGGGGCGCAAATGTTTTAGAGGCGGCAATTTTTATTTTGATCTTTTTCGGCCTTAAAATAGATAAAAAATTATTTACGATCTTCTTTGAGACAGAGAAAATTAAATGATATGAGTATTTTATATACAAAGTGATCCGGATACACTTTACATAACTTAAGTGATAGAGGACATTTTTTTAAAAAGAATTTTTAACAAAAATTTTTTTCTAAATTCAAGCCTTCGAGAGTTAGGCTTCTTTAAAGCACTTTTTTTTTAATTTCCACCTTTACGTTGCCATAGCCTAGAAAATATTGATTTTTGGGTAAAAATGGATTAGTGCCTTTTTAAAGAGCGTGAAATAGTCTACAAACTAGATTTAAACCTTTTATAGTCTGAAATTAACGGCTTTCGAGTTATAAATTAAAGTAAGTAAAAAGTAAAGAAAAAGTAAAAATTAGAGTTTTGTTTTTCAGAACTCTTAATTTTGTATGAATTTTATGTTTTTGTTTAGGGTAATTGATAAATTGACTTTTTCTATTTTGTATTTGTGGGCTTGCTTACGAAGAGGGGCGCATTAATTTTAGTAGCCCAGGAGCGTCGTATATCTTATGACGGCCCTGTACATATTGTAATGAATCAAGCTATACAAAACTTTTAAATTTGCTTAATTCCATAAATTACACTTTTAGCTGGATTTCATCCATTAATTTTAAGAATGAGACTCCTTTAATTGCTTAAAAATTGTAAGTTAAATTAAAAATGCTCGCTTTTGTTACTTTTAATGTGGTCTTGAAGCGCACATGGTATCCTGCAGCTGGCCTAACAAATTTGTTGCTATGCAATTTTGCATCGACTAAAATTTCATATCTTCTTCACTTTTATTATTTTATTTTCGCTTTACTTTATTTATTAAATTAAAAAAAAAACAATTTAAATTAACTTAATTTATTTTCAATCAATTTTAATTTCAATTAGAATTGCGGGTATGGTGTTTCATCCGCTTGACTATTCGACGTCAAGGCCGTAGCCTAATTGTCCTACAACCTACCAGCCGTACTCCTTCTACGCTCCCCACTTTCTTTTATACAGCAAAACTTAACAAACCTTATACAATGTGATTATAAATAAACAAAACAAAATCCAAACTTTAAAATTTTTTAACAAAATAAATAAGTTATGGTTTCGAATCACGACAATATCTATGTATGTAACTTCATACGGCGCTCACTGCTCACTGTGGCCGAATAGTTACATTAAAAATAATTTTGTAAAAAATTTATCACCTTACCTATACATAAAAATATGTACACGAGAAAGTCACTTAATTAAAAGCAGTTTATAGCCAAACAGCGAAGGCGCTCAATGAAAGTTGGAAGATCAAAAGAGCTTACACAAAAGCTTTTTATTATTACGAGTTGTGTAATAGCTTTAGGTTAGATTAAATATTGCAAAATTTATATCTAACTTTGATGTGATATTTTTCTTCATTTTTTTAAACAGATAATGTAAAATACTCAAATAAGAGAGATCAACTCAAGTTTTTTCTCATTTGTAAAAATTTGTTCTTTATAAGGATAATCCCCGGTTAATCTGCAGATTTCATATAATTTAATCAGAGGCTTCTACAATTCGCAAATTCCACAAAATATTTTTTCCAATAAAGTTTCATTATTATATTCCTCTTTGTGGAAGAAATTATTTTAAAACAAAAAAGAAGATGTAACCTTTAATTTTTAGTTTACAAGTTCTTAAATGGTTCTAACAGTTCTACTGGCTCTACAGTTCTAACAGGCTCTTAAATGGAACTGACGATTTTAATTGGCTAATAAAGTTTATTTACTGAAACTGACCATCTTAATTCTTACATTTAATTAATAATTTTTAGTACGATAATTATTGCAAGCCAGCCGTAAGAATTGAGTCGTAACGACCCTTTTTTTTTTTGTTAAAAATTTATAAATCAATTTTAAAAACTAGCCAGCTGCAATTTCAAATATTATATAACTATAAAATTTTTATATAACTACAAAAGATAAAATAAAATTAAGTGCGTTATATTTTTCGAAGTTACGTTGATCATTCAATTAATTAATAGTGTGCAGTGCAGTAAAAAAGTTTTTAAACATATTCAGAATCTCGTTAATCTATTCATAATTATTACTTATTGAGATGAACGGGCAACTTCATGTAGTTTTTAAAATAATTTTTTCAAATAATTCGAAATATCATTTTTTACAATACAGATTATAGAAGTGATAAATGCAGCAGAGGTGAAAGTATAAATAATAACAGGTTATGGGACCAGGTAATTTCTTTTTTATAAATAATAGTTTTCGAACTTTTCAATGCGATAAATCCTGTTCTACGTCCCTGGAGAAATACGGATCTTTAATCTAATGCTATGTATTAGTACTGCAAAATTGCTGAGTAGAGATAACCCTGTACACCAGAGGGAGTACAATAGCAATCGATTGCATTTATACCCAAAACATTTGTTCCGGGCATAAAGACCAGAAATTTTGAAATAAAATAATAGAAAATATAAAATAAATATTTGATTTGCAAGTAGATTTTTCGATAAAATAAGATAAGTTCAATATAATACATAATTAATTTTCATTTGAAAAGAATTGCGTATTTGAAAACCTAACAAAACGACAATGGCGTAATTTAAATTCGGTGCTGTAATAAATTTGTGTCGAAAAAATTCCATTTGAAAAGTACTATGTATTGTCTAAGTAACTTTTTGAAATCTTTCTTTAAAGTCTCAAAATAAATTATTAAAATTTGGTGCTTTACACATTTTTTTTTATTAGACAGTGGTGTTAGACACTCAAATAAATCAAAGTTAAATTATAAATTCAAAAAGTTTTTTTAATTTTAAATGAACATGATAACCTAAAAAGTAATACCTGTCAAATTATTATTTGACACAATAACAGGACAATAACGAATTCAAATAAATAATCATCAATAAATATAATTTCGTTAGAAAAGCTAAAAGGCTACTTTTTTTCATTAATAAGCAAGGACCTTGTTTTAAATTAAAAATGACAACTACAAAGTCAAAATACAGAAACAGTTTTTTCTCCAATCTTGTTAAAAGATTTTCAATGCAAGAATATTTAAACAAAGTGGTTTTATTGGACGTGCAATTGTTCTATCCGCTCAGCTCCGCTAGCGCCTTGCCTTGCAAATGCAATAATAGTATATCAAACAAACAGTATATCGTAAATTAGAGAGTTGGGGACGAATCGACCGAGGTACGAGGTTTTTTGCCACGAGTTGCCGCAAGAGTAAGCGGTGCGACTTTTGGCTCGTGAATTATTGAAATTTTTTTGTTTTAATTGATCTGAAGTTGCGAGTTATAATTTTTGATTAAATAAAGTGATATTTATACGATTTCAATACTGCGTATTATTTTGAAATTTGGATTTGGTTTGGTTAGATAAGCCGATGTTTTGGATAAGGAAAATCAAGCTTCGTTCCCTATAAAGTGAAATTTTATTGAATAAAATAAAATAAAACAGTTGGTTTTATTTTTGCAAGAAAGAAATTTTGGTATTAGAATTGGATTTGGAATTGGATATTAATTTTTTGGAAAACAATTATATTTGTGAAACATTGGGAATTATTATTTAAAAATTACAGCAACTAATTTTGTCGCACGGCGCAGGGACATTAAAGCAAATTTTTACATTGCATTCTATTATTTGTCGCAGTAACGTAAGAAGAATTTTATTTTTATTTTTGAGAACAATAGAACCCAACCTGAGATACGACCGTCTCATCTCCCGCATTTAAGAGCAAGCTTGGAGCACTTATAGTGCATGTGAGAAACTACCTTTTTTTCAAAAGGATCACTGCAATACATAATTATATTCAAAATAACTCGTATGTTATATAAAAGAGGGAGCGGTAGATGTTTTTGAAAAATTTTGTAATTGCCGAGATTTTATTCGGTTAGATAACACGAAGACTTTTTTCCAAAATGGAAAAAAAACTTTTTTTAGAGTTGAATCAAATTAATGTAAGAATTGTGGGATTAACTGAATTAAAACTTAATTTCGATAAAAAGCGTTTAAATTTTAATTAGAACTGAAAATAAATAATATTGAAAGCAATAAGTGACTTAGAAGAGAGAATTAAAAGGTATTTGTTTAAATTTCGAAAATTATAACAGTTGGATTTAGAACAAAATTCTAATTAGTAGATTGGATTTGATTGAATATCAAATAGCGGCGAGAATTTTAACATATTATAATTAAAAATTAATTCAAGTTCGTACTTTTAAATTTTGCGAGTCTACTTTTAGATTTTAATAAAATGAAATTTAAAACTTTTATCTGGGAAATTTTATGAATTTAGACGTTAGAAAATTTATTGGGTTAATAAAAAATCATATTCGTCAATCATAAAAATAATGATCTTATAAAAAAATTTGTATTGTGTAATTTGATTATTAAAATTATAAATTTTGAATATTTGTTAAAATAAGAAGGTTGGTAAAAATTTTCGACGCAGCGGACGTGTAATTTTGTGAGTCCACTAGATTTTTTTAATGATAGAAAGTTTAATTGAAATGTATAATTTATTGGATTTGGTTAATTTGAAATTAAATAAAATATTTTGAAAATTTGTCGGAGGAATGCCGAAGTTGGTTGATAAGCAGACAGCTGCATGCCGGTATTTCACATCACAATAATTTATTTGTTATAATTGTATTATTTTAGGTGTAAAACCGGCTTTAGTTCGATTTTAAATTAATTTGAGAAGAATTCTCAGGTTCGGAAAGATAAATGGTCGACCGAGGTGGATTTTCCGGTGTGGCCGTGATTTTCTTAAAAAGCAATTGAAAATTTAATTTTAATTGAGTATAAAATGTGAAAGATGATATTCAGTGGTTTATTTAGTTTTTGATGAAGTAATAATGACAATGATCGACAATCTAATTTTATTTGAACGACGAAAATCTTATTTGGACGATAAAATTTTTGAAGATAAACTTATCAATTTTGAAGTAAAATTTTGTATTGAATATTTTATTGGAAATTGGTTTTGATTTGGAAATTTAAAATTAGGCGATCCGTCCGTTTTATAATTCAAATTTAAAAAAAAAATGAGTTGAATTATTATTTTTCTTATAATTATACACATTTTTTTAAATCAAATATTAAATCTAAGAAACTGGTTTTCACCTTTTCTCGAAACTAAAATACGCAAAGATCCATAATAAATAAAATTTATCGCAAATATAAATTTTGCAAACGTTTCGCCGCAATTGGTAACATCGGCGATGTTAAAATTTAGTGAAAAAATTTGTTTGAAAATATTCAATTAGAAGTCGGTAGTTTAAAATTTAAGGAACCGGTTGTTAATTATTAGTTTCACGTTTGGATACTTATTAAATTATTACTGACATTCGAGAAAACTTTAAGAGTAGAAATTATTAAAGGAACATATCGATTGATTAATAAAGGAGAGCCATAACTTATTTAAATTAAAAAGTTTTAAATTGAACAAGTTAATTAAATATTATTAACAATTGATTGGTAATTAATTAATTAATTTTTATTAAGTTGATTTTTATTAAAAAAAATATTAAATGTTATTAATGTTTAATTAACTTGTTCCATTTAAAACTTTTTAATTTAAGGTATTTTAAAGATATTTAACAAAGCTGAATTATTATAAAACCCCGATTTCCACAGTAAAAAAAACTTTGCAAATGTGGATTACCGTCTTGAAATCTATAAGATCGCGTTGTGTTTAAAAAGCTCTACCTGTGTGCCCAATATATTTTTGGGAGTATTCACATGTGGGCTAATATATCCAAATTTTTTTTTAATTCGCGGTTTTTATTCTCTTATGGTGACTTTCAACTTTTGTGAAATGTATACTTATGTATAAATTTATTTTTTTTATTTTATGTCTTATTAAAGAAAGCATTTTTTTGTTATTTTGTAATAAATTATATGATAATGATTCGAAACGTCATGCACAGTATTTAAAGTTATTATAGTGCTCTCTAAAATAGGATTGCAGCTTTGTTTGTAGAAAAAGGAGCAATGTTACAAAAGAATTTAAAAGCAACTCCTGGTAGTTTACAGTAAGATCGCTTTTAATGCAACCCTCCATTACTTCGGTATCCTTTATCCTTTTTATGTTAACCTTTAGAAATGCAAATTAACTTTTAGATTTTTAGCTGAAGCTACTTATTACTAAACTTGATGTAAAAATTCGATTTGTTTTAATGTGATAAACATTTTATCATGTTTGCTGTAGGGCTTCCATTTGGAGAGGAAGCTTTCTGGGTATAAAGAAACTCAGCAATAAAGTTCAAAGCATGTTAGTCACGCGATTTCTTGCATTAATGAAAAATTTGTGTTGATAGGCGAATTTGGAAATTCTAAATACGCTAAATGAATGAAGTGCGGTTGATCGTTAACTCAAAGTTCTTTGATGATTTAGCTTTATTTTTTAACGAACGCTGGGATAAAAGCCCAGTTTTGAGTGCCCGACTGTACATAATATAATATCCAAGTACCATTAACAGTCATAATTGAAACGGTGATTTGAATCCTCTATGAACCGTGCACGCTTTATTGTAGGATGAAATATATATGTAGGTTGTAGGCACATAGTACTATTGGGTTTTGAATAAATTGTTAAATTGCCTAATTTCATTTCAACATCAATTTTCATTAAATCATATTTTAAGTTGAAAGCTTCCCGTTTTGTTGTGTTGCTATTATAGAAAATATGATTATAAATATTTTCTTTTGTTATTTCATAACAAAAGTTGCAAATTGTACAACTGATGAATGCGTTCCAAAAATAGTTGCTGGGGATAATATAGGGCACGTCCGGTGACGTCACTAGGTGAACCGGGAGTATCCTTTCTAAAGCATCAGGATTATCGATAAGAACTTCTAAATGTCCCAATTACTTTTTTATGTGCGTCCAATTAAGGTGTAAAGGTGTCATTACGGGATAATTCATTAAGACTTTTAAGCGATTTAAAAAAAATTAACAGTTGAAAAATTTTGTTTACCTCGCCAAAATATTAAATTCAAAAATTTGAACTGACTCTTCGAAAACATTATTTTAATAAAGGCGGCTAACAGTAAAAAAATATTTTTTTGCTTTCATCAAATTGCTGTAAATTAATTCAAAAGTAAGGAAAACTCTTTATTTATTTTGACTTTTCTTTAAAAAGTTTTTCTTTTTCATTATTGGGCAAAATTGACTCACCTTTAAATTTTTCACCAAAACCCTTCAAAAGCACCACACACTAGTAACAAAATTTGAGTCCTTGCAAACATTATATACGAGAAAACTAGCGTCCCGCTACAAACTACGACCTACGCCAGCGAAAGTCGTTTTTCATGTTTCAGGAGGAAATTTTGTTGCGTGAGTCGCATCTAAATGCAAGGTGAAAACTCGGTGTGGGGCGCATTATTCCGGCTTTTCTCGCAATTGAGACGAATACGGAATGTTTGATTAAGGCATTCTATTGATGTGTCTAGAAACATTTTACAATATTTCACAGAAATATTGTGCCCAAACTGTAAAAACGTTCGATATCAATTTATATTCAATTAGGTTTAAAATATTAATTAGCCGAAGCCTGCTGCGTTGATTGTGTACTAAATAATAAAAATCGAAAACGAGCCGCGTTTTAGTTAACAAGAACATTTTTCAAAAATCAAATTAAAAGAATGCTATAATTGTGTTACGCGAAGAGCGACCAAGTTAAAATGGCATTTAATTTTTTACATGGTTGATTAATACAATTTTTCTTGTCTTCGCATTTCCATTATTTGCCGTTTAAATTATTTGCTATGCTTGGAATTTTTAAACCTAAATTTTGCTTTCACGCTGGCGCAGTCGTTCACTATCAACGTCTGTTTATAAATTCGTTTACACTTGGGGAATTACGGTTCAATAAGTAATATTTATCATTTAATCAATTGAAATCCGAATTTAAATTAATTAATTATCCACAGTTTAATGTAACTTCCGATCACGACACCAACAATTAGCATAACATAATTTAATTATAAATAGGATATTTCCAAAGCATTTCGAATTCCAATCCGGAAATATATATATTTTCTTCACCCGTGTGCTATAGGAAAATTTTCAATTAACCTCGATTTGACCAACAAAACCAAAACTATTTCATACCCTAGTCCTTGTATCCTATCCTTGGATCCTTCATTTTAAGGTTTAAAGCAGATTTCGCATCGGTAGTTTGCTATTGCTTTCCAGAACAAGGCGGTCAAAAATACGGTTTTTATTTCACTCAACGTTAAAAAATGACTTTTCCAACTTTACATATTTTTTTTTACTAATTTTCAACACTGTGAAAAAGAACCGTGCAAATAGTTGAGTTGCATTTAGGGTGAGCAGAAATTCTAGGCTTGTTGTTTTTCGTACGACGAAGTTTTACCAAATAACTAATTTGATTTGCTTTCTTTGCTTTATCTTTCTAAAAGATTTTGCTGCGTTATTCTTAACTTGATTGTTTTATTTTTCTTTAACGGATTTAACAACAATTAGCCACCTTACGACACTGCCCGACCTCAAATTCGAGCTAGACAAAGTTAAACTATTAATATTATTTTATAAAAATAGTTTTGTATTTACCTGTGGAACTTAGAGGGTTGTTGTGAAACTTATCTGATTAATTGTAAAAGTTTTCATACGGCTTCATGTCCTATAATTTAGGTAGCACTAATACAAAATCACCAAAATAAGATTATTTGATTAATTTTTTTTCGAGGTTGGTATAAATCAATTAAAAATAAAAAACGGATAATTATCCAGAAAATATAGTAGGTAGTATTAAATACATGTTTTGGTAAATTTACTGGCACTAGGTGATTTGATGTCTGGTAATTTGGTCCCCGGTTATTTAATTCTCTGGTAATTTGACTTCCGGTAATTTTGCCTTCGGTAATTTGATCCCCTGGTAATTAGATCTTTTGGTAAATTTCTTTTTAGTAATTGTACAGTTTTACTAAATAAATAACATAAACTAACCATAACCTACTGACAGACCCATGTCTTCGCGTAGATTCACCTTCTACGTACAGTTTCGGTAAGCAAATAACAAGCGGCTTAGGACAAAATCTCGCGGCCACAATCCCGCCGTTAAAATCCCGCCAAACCATAATCCCGCCGGACCACTATCCCGCTAAACCAAAATCCTGCTGAACCAAAATCCCGCCGAACCAAAATCCCGCCGAACCAAAATCCCTCTGAATCAAAATCCCGCTGAATCAAAATCTCGCTGAATCAAAATCCTGCCGAACAAAAATCTCGTCGAACCAAAATCCAGCCGGACTGAAATCCCGTTGGGCCATATTTGTTGTATGAAAGATTTCTTGTGCGAATAACACTGTACGTACCTTACCGACAGAAATTTGATGGAAGAAAAACGTGAAATAGAAATCTTAACGATTGACCCAAAATAACAGAAACAAAGATAGTGGTGAGACGTATGGGTGAAAGGTCCATTATACAAGGTTGAACTTAAAAATTAAATCCTGAGGTATTTTTAAACCAATGAAAAGGAGCCCTGCCCATTTTGAATTTTATTGTATTCTTGTAAAACTGACCAATTTGTCGGTTTGTATAAGTTTTTCTTGAAATTTTATTACATAAATAAAATACTATTAAATAAAATAAAATAGTAATAAGTAGAACGAAGTGGTAAGAAGTATAAAAGTAAGTAAATAATAACGAAGTATTGCAATGGAGTGCAAACTTTTTTTAAGTCAGAAGAGAAAAGAAAAACTTGCCTTAGACGGCTATACGTATGATTTTGAAAAATTCAGTGCATGCAATTCAAAAAAATTTGTTAATAAAAATTGTAACCGCGAGATTTTAGTGCGGCGGGATTTTTGTTCCGCGGGATTTTGATTCAGCGGGATTTTGATTCGACGGGATTTTGGTTCGGCGGGATTTTGGTTCGGCGGGATTTTGGTTCGGCGGGATTTTGGTTCGGCGGGATGGTGGTCCGGCGGGATTTTGGTCTGTCTGGATTATGGTTCGGCGGGATTTTGACGGCGGGATTGTAACCGCGAGATTTTGTCCCATCCCGAATAACAATAACTAACCGACAGATCTATGGTTTCTCATGGATCTACGTTTTACGTACAGTTCTACCGGGGGCAAAATTACCCGGAGATCAAATTACCAGGAGATTAAATTACCAGGGGATCAATTTACCGGGCACCAAATTACTAGAATAATTAAACCTAACAAAATGTTAAAAAAAAATTTTTAACTATTAAGTACAGAATACATACTACAAAGAAAACATAATATTAAAAAAACGCTAAAATGACAATAATTCACATTTAACAGGGTTGAACTTATAATAAACAAGAAAATAGAATTCTGAAAAAATTACGCTATAAAATAAAATAAAAAACTCTGTAACATAATAATAAAATGAAAAACATACTACTAAATACCACAAAAATACTTACAAAAAAGTTATAAAACTATTTTAAGTTATTTTCTATTTAAATTACTAGAAATCAAACTACCGTATACAAAATTTACTTATTCGTAGTTTAATTTTACGATCTAATTTGTAAAATTCGGCATTTTGTAAAACTACTTGATACAGTAATTTTTTAAGAAAAATTAACCGGTAAATGTGAAATCACGGGAAAATTTTAGGTAGCCTAATCGTAATATTAATGCTAATATTTCTATCACCTGAGGAAGACTAACCGGTTATTTTACAATGAAGAAACATACTACCTACCTGAAAATATATAACGACTAGGTTTTAAATTAAATAGAAAACTTATTTTCTTTTAGCAAAATTACATCATTAAGTAAATGTACACCTAAAATTGGTAGCAACCCAGTTGTTAATTCAAAATTAGTCTCCACTTCCAAATTGAATCGCGAAATTTAAAATATGTGATTTTTAAAATTAAGTACGATGTTAGCTTAAAAATAATAAATAAAATTCTTTTTAGAAAAACTTGCAACCCTAAAGATCTATAAGGAAAGAGATTTATGCAAACATTTCGAAAAACTTAAACATTTCGTTTTTGAAAAAACCTTTCTTCGCTTGTGCTTTTTCTCTAATAGCAAATATTGACCTAACGTTTGCCAAACTTTCACACAGAGATACGAGAATTATGTCTACTATATATGGTAATTTGATCCTCTGGTAATTTTGCTTCCGGTAACCGGTAATTTCTCTCCCGGGAATTTCACCTCCATCCACGCCAACACATGGATCTGTCAGTAGGTTAGTGTTAGTTTATGTTATTTATTTTGCAAAACTGTACAATAACCAAAAACTAATTTACCAGAAGATGTAATTACTAGAGGATCAAATTACCGGAGATGAAATTATCGGGGGCCAAATTACCGAGGATCAAATCACCTAGTTCCAACGTCTACATATCCGCCTACCATCACAAGTGTTCGCCTCGCTACGAAGTGACGATCAACCCCTTGCGAGTTCATGTCGCGCTTGGCGAATGTTTGGCAAAGTAGACAGCCAGAATAAAAAATTATATATACATGTTTAGAGCGAGGTTTCTATCAAATTTGTCAAGTTTGGCCAGCTCATCGTTTTGTTCAATTTTTATACCAATGTGCAATTCACATGCATTATAGAATAGACTGATTATTGTATTGTTATCGGCGAAAGACAGGTAATACTAAATTTCAAAGTTATTATTTATTTGACAGTGATTGAAATATCGATACCAAAATAAAATAACCTACATTAATTTATCTATTAAATTTTTTGTTTCGTTTGTAAAAAACGCATTTTTGTAAACAATTTATAACTATGTAGATTTACTTGCATTTTTAATACAAATAATTTATTTATATCAAATACTAATTTGAAAAATACTATTAGCTATTTTCTATGTTTATGTTGTTCCCATAAAAATTACATAAAATTTTTTCCACATTTTGCTTTAGTACCAGTCCGCCTCTAAACGAATAATGGTGTAATCAAACGAATAAAAGCATATTATAGTAATCAACTTGTATTTACTTTGTTTGAAAAATATCGAATTTTAATATTAAAAATATTGATTTTTATACTTTTATTAAATTTTAAGGAATATGTAATTTGATATTCAAACTCATAATGTTAAATTGCTTCGTCTTACGGTTCAGTAAGTACCAGTTTTCTTTTTCTTTATTGCGACTGCTAGTTGACTTTTACATTTTTCTAACAATAAAACAAATTTCCGGAACTTTTAATAAATCAATCGGTGAACTTCCACTAAATCACTTTAGCAAAATTATGAAATAGCCCATCACATACTCACGTATTTGTCATCTATTTTAGGGTGTGAACCTGACTTATAGGCAAAAATTAGTTGGATGGAGAGAGGATGAACAAGGAAGTATTGAGAAAAAGAAACGAGAAGGGAGCTATGAAGATATGTACCTGCCTATATACTAATAAAAAGAAAAGAATAACTAATTGGTCAAACGCTAAGAAAAGAAGGGGAGACAGCACAGTAACCCGTAACTGGAATTATAAAATGTTCTAAAGAAATTATGATAGTTCATAACGTAAATTATAAATATAAAAATGAAATTTTATGAATCATTCGCAAATTTGGATTAAAAAAATTTAAAACCGTAAAAATGTTATGCGTAAACTGTATTGGCTGGTTTCGAATAGGCAGCCCCGCTATATAAATTGTATAAATACAAATGGCTGCACGCATAAGTTTTCGCGTTAAGTTAAAATTTTTTTGATTTGTTAAAAAAATTACCTTTCAGTTCTAATAAAACGTGTAATTTTTTCCCAACGACCGAATTTATTAACAAATATTACATTAATTAATTTAATACTTAATTAAATAAGTTTTTCTAATATTTTGAGTACTGCAAACTTTATGTGCGATGGTGTTGTGCAATTTACATACATAGTACCAGTCCTTTTATTAAAAACTTTAAAAAATCTAAAAGATATAGTTTAAAACCAAATATTACCCCCAAATTAACTCTACCGAGAAGATCAATCGTGTACTAGTTTCCTTAATAATATTTTCTGTAATTCGCTAAAATTACATGACGTGAAAAACACATTTAGGAAATTGCACAATGCAAATAATTAAGCACGAAGCTACCGAATGTTTCTCATCTTTTTTCATATTTCGTATCTTTTATGGTTCATTAGTTCGATGAAGAAAATAATGTGTCTTGAGCTTTATTCTACTTTCATTGTAATTAACCAAGAATATTTAATTTAAAATGCAATGATTCCAAAAGAGCAGTTCAAAATTTACTACTATAACCTAATTTCTTATCGGGGTTGAACTAAAAGCTTTTCAAAATTTACTTTTAATTTTAAATTTCTAATGTTAGATTTGCTTTTATTTTTGCTCTTAATTATGTAATTTTTTTGAAATAGGTACATATCCACATGAACATGATATGTAATAAAACTATATTATGTATTCTGTACATTTTATGAAATTATCCTGCTCTACTTTCCAAGAAACATACAAAGTTCATTTAATGCTCTATGCTTCGACAGCATTACAAATTCAATATTACATTATATATAAAGGTAAGGTAGAAACTGCAAGATCTCTATATGTAGGTAGTACTACTACATATGTACGTATATGTCTGGTGAGGTCTGATAAAGAATACAATAGTCAACCAATAACAATAGCTTTTTGAACGAAAGTAAACAAATAAACATTAAACATTCATTATGTTCATTTAGAATTTGATTTGCAGGAAGATCTATAAAACTGTAATACCGTAAAATGAATCACAGTATTTTCTATCCATATCATTCGAGAGTTGGTTTGAGAATCGATTAACCTTCTATTACATGCATGCACTATCACTTGCTATCATAGTCATTATTAATAAGTCTAAGGAATGGGAGCTGTTAAGGTCATGCTATACCTTACATTATAATTAGTTGTAAAATCGATTTATTCCCGACTACGATTTCCAGTTGTTAAGTTGTTTTAATTCTCAATGCTACTCTTCCCTTATTTATTTAATAAATAATAAATACAAACTTAAATAATAACGTAATATAGATTGTTTAATATCATATTTTATCATATACTTCGAGAAATGTTCTTGTTGAATCACAAACTAATTTTTTGAATTAAAAAATTGTAACAAGTTATATAAAATTATATAAATTTTAGAAGATGGTTTAATGTCAAATATCACCCTCAACTTAACTCTACTAAGAGAATCAATCGTGTACTAGTAATCGTAATATTCTTGGTACTTAGTTAAGATTACACAAAGTAGAATTTATATAATATTATAAATTTAATCCAACAATAAATATTAAAAAAAATTGACAGTTAACTTAAAGAGTCGTTAATTCTTAACAGTCAATTAAAAATGTTAATAAAATTCATAATTATTTTAATTCAGCTATTAAACTTTAAAATTAAAGATGTAAATTATAATCTCGTTTTAATCGCCTATGTATATATTCGAGTAGAAATTTTATTTTAATTATGCTCATCAATACTCAATTTATGTACCTACTAGAATTTTTTAATTTTATTTTTATACGCACCAATCATTATCTCGCAAATTGTTCGGTATGTCGTTTTAAAATTTTATATTCGTGTTTACAGTATAATATCATCTCAAAAAAACTTAATTAAAGACAAATTTACACAATTATTCTAGTATATACATAATATAAATTAAGTTGTCGCCTAGAATTTGAATAGAATTTTCAATTATTCGCTTCACTTGGCGCCATTGTTACAGACTATGAAGTTAATTCTAACGTTAATTACAAACTCGTTAAAAATCAATTTAACAATCTTTTATGTTAAAATTATTAAATTTTTGCCAATAACCAAACGCGATTAATATGATTATTAAATTGCTTTTAGACTGAAAAGTCGCGGTTACAAGTTAATTACCTAATTACATTCATTATTATTGATTTCATGTTCAATTTCATGATTAAATTGAAGTTCAGAATTGTTAACACTATTTTGGTATTACCGAGTCGACCTCTGTTGGTGAATTGTTTAATCTACAAAACAAAATTTCTGAAGTTCTGTAGACATGAAAGTCACGTGACTTTTATTGATCCAAAATACTCAACGGAAACTGTTCACGTACAATAACATCGATAGTACTAGAATAAACTTATTGTAAATGTCAGAAAGTAAACAAAATAGTGATTCATCAATAATCGTACTTGTTCTTATTGGTGGATGGAGCTAATCGGAAATAGCGGACAAATAAGGAACTCATGGTTAACAATCTTGTTTGGTATTTTATAAAATATCTAAATGATATGTAGACATCAATTTGGTATAATTAAATTAAACTGCAAATCTAATAGTTTAGCAATTTGGACATTGGTAATTTATTCATTTAGTATAAGACCCAGTTTTTTGATACCTGTTTAATCTTAACCATAGATTTACTTCCAATTCTTGTAACAATTATTTCTATAGAAATAAACTGCGATTAAGATTAAAAAACTGAGTCTAAAATATATAAGTAATATATATTACATATATATGTAATAAACTTTTTGGCCTTCCTTCAGGATATCTTTCGTACAGGTTTCCGGGCAGAAGCGGTATGCCCAGATGGTGTACTAATTTGCTGATTAAAACTTCCCCAACTTGCACATAGTATGTTCTGGATGTGGACCAACCAGGAAAACAATATTCTTGGGCAATGATTTTGTTTCCTGCTAGCCAAGGTCTAAGCAGTCCATAGTTTGCTAAACGTTTTTGCTCCTCACTTCTTGTTTTCAATCGTCTTTAACGGAAGGAAAGAAGGAACCTTCTTTTTTTTAAGGAAATTTAACTATTTTATGATTTCCAACAGCGTAAGTGATTTGTGAATGGAGTCCAACTCTATTAACAGATTTTGCCAACTGCTTCGTAGCTCTGCTTTGGCTTTTTTTTGAGACATTTTAAAACGATCATTTTTTTTTCTTAATAAAATCTTCTGCAGGTTATATAATTATAATATAATGCTTAAGTATTTCCAAAATTTTTATTACAGTTTTTAATGCGGAGGTTTTAGACGGGTTATGGAAAATGGGAAATCTCTTCGAAGTAATCTCGAAACCGGTCGCAGAATAAAGAGTCATTGTCTTCGCAGTACATGGTTTTCTATTTGCATGTACAATTCCGAGTTGAAGGAACTGCTTCTGCAGTAAGCTCACGTTGCGTTTTGGATATGTATTGTGCAAGAAGTATCTATCTTAAGTTAACTTCTGGTTCTTTTTTGTACTAATATAGTGATGGATTAAAGTCGGTTGATGCCCCGGGCAGATGTATAAAAAAATATTAAGATCTTTAAAAAAAGAGATAAACTTGGTGTCATTAAAAAAGTGTAAAGATGTGTAAAAAATGTAATGTTGGGACTGCGTTATTCCATGTTATCTTATTGCGTTGTGCTCATTAATATTCAATAAAGCTACGTAGCTAGTTAATATTCATACAATAAATTGATCGTGTTTAAACAGTTTAATAATTAAATTTAAATAATTTCCGAACACTAGACAATAGGTATTTTAGAATAGCTGCAAAATTTGGATAAGAACTCATGTTTACATCGAGATAACAACACCATAGTAACGTGTCCTGGAAAACGTAATTCTACTCCCTTAATCACTATTTATAGACTTATAATAAATAATTGAATACTTGTAGCTTACGAGGTATAAGGTAACATGCTGATTAGACATGCGGGACTGCTACATATTTTAAGAGGAAGTAACAAAATAAGTAAATAAATAAATAGCATAGCTACTCAAGCAACACAGAAATTTAAAAATTAGTTCTTTGTATTATTTTCAAATTTTTAATAACCAGGAAAACCTTTTTTCAACAAGTGTTGTACCAATTTTGATGGAATTTACTAATCGTCAAATAAATCTATTTAGATGCTGCCAAAGTGAGCGAATTGATTTCTCAAAACCGTAGGTCAAAGTAAATAATCTAACATACTGTATGCAGCACTTAACATATTTAAATTTTTGTGTTAGTTGATTAATTACAGACTTTTCCTGGAAACGTGCAACAATCTCGTTAATCTGTTCACATCTACCAAGGCGCGTCTCGTTTTAAGTTTCGCAAAAACAAAATTACAAGTTGTAATATTGTAAATTTGAATTTAAATATAATGAGCGCGAAATTTTAAATTTAGTTCATTTTTGGTTACTTTAAAATACAATGATTTGGCAATAGGGGTTTTAAAGAAATAGGGTAGTCATTTCCGTTAGAAAATTTACCGTTAAGATTAAGAGGGTGGGTAGAAGTCATTAGAAGCCGGATGGTTGGTCTTAGTGAAACAAGTGTGAAAAACTTGTTCAGTAATTTGAATTTAAATTTGTTTAAATAAAAATCGTAGCCATCGACAAATTTAAAATACGTAAGTTTAAATATTTGATTTATTTTTTTAAAAGAATTTAATACAGAATTACGTTAGAAATTCATGTAATAAAATATCAACCACGCGGTAAAATGATTTTAACACGAGTTTAAAACTATTTTAAAATTACTTCATCTTCAGTTTTAAGGTTTAATTATTGGTTTGAGATTATGATTTATACATTTTTATATTTAAACGGGATGGTTAATGTAATGTAAGGAATTGATTATATTCATATGTGACCTAGGAGGTATCTTTATAATACAGCTATCGGTAGTAATTCGAGATTATTACGGCAATACGAAGTAGGGGTATTTGTTTAAGATAATTAATATGAAGGCGGTTGTTTGAAGTAGAAAAAAATATAGCATTAGATAATTTAATTTAGATGAATTGCACAACAGGGGAGTGGACGCTTAAAATTATAAGATGGCCGTCGCAACATGTTGCATAAATAGCTGATCACTAAGAGTTGTAACTACAATAAGACCTCCATGCTGACCCAGCAGGCTATGTGAACAAGTTGCTTGTTCTCTTCTCTTTTTTTCAAATATATCTCAATAAAATAATACCAATTATGATATTTAAGAACTGTTAATAGTTATTAACAAATATTAACAAAGTTCTTTATGATTATTTGCGGCTACATAACAATTTAAGATGATGACGCTAATTTTAAGTATGAGCGATTTTATTTAGTTTTAAGTATGGACGATTTATTTAGATTTTAAGAAATGACTAGTTAAAATGACCCCTAATTAGGAGACAAACTTAGATTAAGCACTGACGACGTATTAATTAAGTGGTGACGATCTTAGTTTTAAGTTGACGAGGTAGTAGTTAAGAGCGGGAAATTTAGCATATAAGAGTTTATTATTTAAAAGATCTTACATAATATAAAATAATACATATAAGCGCTTCTTTACAAAGTATTATAAAGATTGTGGTTGGTCATTGCATATGAATAGACAATTAAAACGTTACAATCAATGAGAATCAAATCAAATTTCAAGCTAAAGTATTCTGAATTAAATGATATCGAGGGCATTAACTTTGCTGGTAAATTGGTTGTTGGACGACCTTTTTCTTCTACCTTCTATTCCTAAAGCCATTCCAAACTTAAGACGAACTCAAGTATTTTGGAGAGCAATATGCCGCTATACTGGCCATATCGGACCAGAAGTTCCCTAACATGGATCCTCTCTTCGGCGTTTCGTCTACTTTATTGCGCCCACGGCATATCGGTCTTTTAATCAGTCTCATTGTGTGTAGGTGTTTATTTAGCTTACAGTGTCCCATCAGAAAATCACGTATTGTCGCACTTGCTTGTCGGTATCCAGTTACATTTGCTCATCTTTCTGCAAGTTTCTACTTTTATGTTTGCATCTAAGGTTTTAATGGTCAACGCAACAAAAGGCTTAGGACCACATGGTGGGTTTACTAAGCCTAGTTTCACCAATATATCAGCCCTTTCGTTGCCCTCATTTTTTTCGTGCTCTTTCACCCAACTAAGAGTTAGCTTACTGATACAAATGATCGTTTCCAACTAATTAATGATTGGTTAAATTCCGATGTCTATTAAAGTTGCTTTAATTTGAAGTAGTAAAATTTGATCGAGTTAAAATTTATTAAAATTTGAAAACAGAATCTGAAGTAGAAAAGTCTTACAATTTACTATGGGAAACTCGTTAAGCCATTGTCCTTTATTGGCTGGTTTATACTATCCGCCGAAAGTATTAATTCACGAGCGACGAAGTCGCGAGTAAATTATTTTTCGCGAATCTCTCTACTCTTGTTGTTAAAGTGCTATTTTATTTATTCTTTAATAATAATTAATTGTAAATGATAAATTAATAATTTTAACTAATTTAAAATTACTGTTATAATATTTAAATTGTTCTGTTTACTTAAATAAAATGTTTGCAATCATTATTTTGCGCCCGTTCAAATGCGGCCCCGCCCGTAATATAATATCGTCTCGCCCAATAAAATTTTCGTTGGAGATAATAGTAAGCTCGCACGCAACTACAGTTCATTTATATTTAATTACCTGAAAAGTACTAAACCGATTAACAAACAAAGTTTTATCAAGATTATAATGCGAACTGGACACCTGGACAAGCCATTAAATGAAATTCGCGCAAGAAGAAGTCTTCGCCTACGCTGTGCTACAATTTAATAAAATAGTCACTTTAGGTATTACATCATAATCTCAAAAGCTTTAACAGAGAAGGCAGAATTTTGCAGAAACTGAAGAAGTGGGTTAGGGACGACCAAGCTATAATACTTAAACCTACTTCATCAATAATCATTTAAAATTTAAATAGAATAGAATAATAAACAGCCATCAACCAATTCAAACTTTAATTGTAAATATTGCTATGTTGTCTTATTTAAAATTTTGAGTCCTGATTTGTGTTTAGAGGTTTGTCTATATTGTCAAAAGTATTTAAAAAGCTTCTACGTTACATAAGAAATACATTTACTTCTATTAGAAAAAGTAACTCTATACCAGGTTTGAATCTAGAAAAAAAGCAGTTTTTTTCTTATGACCGTCTCCGGTCGTCGGTTGAAAAATGCAAACGTAAAATTACGGACCTAGAGCACCGGTTATGAGTCAAGCATTCGAAATAAGCATTCACAGCTTCTAGGAAACGTGCTTTGTAATGTAATGCCTGCCGCGAACGTTACATTATATTACATTTACAACGCTTAGTTATAAGTCAGTCGCCATTACTGCTGATGAAAATACAGACCGCAGATGCAACGTTAAAAGTAATGATTTCATAACCTCAAAGATACTCTAATGACAGTATTTTAAGTCTAACATTTTACTTAATATTTACATCTAACTTCTAGGGCAAAATCATATGCTACAGGTTTGGGGTCACCCTTCAAAAATTGTTGTATAGTCGATCTAAGATATGATTAATATAGGTGGCGCATCGTTTGCAAAGCCTAATTTACACCGGGAAACATCAGATAATTTAAATATCACTTAATCTTGTAGTAATATTAAATATTCACGACAATAAAGCGAAATGTTATAACCAAAGTATCTACGTCTATTCGATATTACATTTAACTCTGTCCACATCTATCTTATTTATGACTTTGTCCGGTTCAGTTTAGGCAGCACATATAACAATTAATTCACGAAAATTTCGCTATTGTAAAATCGTCTAACTTTAAAGCCATTTGCCATTTATATTAGTTAACATTTAGAGGTCGTCGCTTTAGTACAAATTACAATATTTTTCTTAAAAAAACGTACTATAGAACAAAATAGATGACATTAAAACGAAGCGAATGAACTATAGGCGAACTCCAAATATTGAATAATTTAGGAAATAATCGATTTTAAAGTTTCGTAGCGAAATAAGTTTTAAAGTTATTTTTTACATAAAATTCTGTAAATAGCTCACTCTCGATGTAAAATTGTGCTGCATTTGGTTTAGTGGACAACACCGCCCACAGTTGAATCTTACCTGTGGTACAACATTTAAAATTATTGAAAGTAGAATTTTGTTAATAATAGCCGAATTTAGCTTAAAAACAAAGATTTTTGTCTTTTAAGATTTGTAATTTTCGAGTTGTAGGTACCCTGGGGAAATTTTTTAATTTTTATTGTACTCGGAGATCTGCGTTTCTCTAGATCGGTAATCTTCAAGTATTCAGAGATTTTTTAAATGTTTGGAACAACCCGGAAATCCACTGACTAACTAGATTTGCAATTTTTTATAGTGCAATTTATGCCCAAAAATAATTTTAGGCGAGGCTAATCTTATAGAAACAAGCAATCGAATACTCTTATTCGGCTTTTGGCTTTTTTAACCGAATTTTTGAATAGTACTTAAATTTTAATGTTTATATTTGTATTTACGTCATAAACTACCATAATTGCATTAGAACATTTTTAAATTAATGGGGTAATTTTGCGTGCTACTCCCTAACTTGCCTACTACTAAATTAATTAAAATTTTACTTTTAATAAAATAATGTAATAATAATGGGATAATAAAAATAATAGAATAATATATTTTGAATTTTTGTTTGCAGAGTAAAAAATACTTATGGGTTGCTTATGAAAAATTTAAAAATTATATTACAGTGATTGCTTAATTATTATGCAAAATAAATTAAAGAAATAGAAAGTGAAGATAGTATTTTAATCGAATTTAAACAAAACAAAGATAATAAAATGTAAAAGAAGACAAAATTTAACTAATAAATTAAATAAAATTCATTGATGAAATCAACAATTATTTAAATAAATATTAAACTAGAAAAGAAGCACATTAAAAACAAAAACAACATAAAATCGTACAAATCACATCAATTATAAAATAAAATAAATTGATGGTTTTAAAATAAAAATGTTAAAAATAAGTAATAAAATATAACACTGCAATATTTTGTAGCATAGTGTGGATGCAGCTTTAATTTTTTATCGATTTTTTATTTTATTTATTTTTTAGGTTTGGGTAAATTACAGCCGGGTAAGTAGGATTTTGATAAGAGTCCAAACCGAGGAGATAATACCAGTCGGTCGTAAATTTGTGAAGTATTAATAATTTTGTTTTTTAAGTTTATATTTTTAATATTAGCAGAACCGTATGAGAAACCTTCATATTTTTTTGGAATTTTTGAAATTCTAACGTCACAGTGAACTTTATGTTATTTTAATCTTTGCTTCGTTTCACTCTCCATACGAAACCTGGTAAATAAACTCTTCTATCGTATATCTTTTTTCAGATTTGTTCTTTCGGGTTCTTTCAGATTTGTTAAAAAACTTTCTTGATTTTTTAAACCATATTGTACTTTAGCTTCTTACATTATAAAATAACATTGCTAAGATTGTCACATCTACCACATATAGAAAGCCGTCAATGATGAAAGATTTCAAGTATCTTTATATTTATTTGAACAAAAGATTTACTTACGACTAAGATATCTGCATTGGGGTTGAGAGAAATGTGGGGTGGTAATGGGAAGTTGATAAAAATTCAATTCAATACATTTAGAAATCTTTGCAGAAGATAGCTAAAATATTAATGTTTTTTTTTGGGAATGATGCAAATCAAGTTTAATAATAATAACAGAGGCGTAATCAGCCTATGGGCGCTATAGGCGCTCAGTTGTATAATGGCGGCAGACTGGCAGACGTTGGCGGCGGTTCACCGCACATTATGATCGTCGAAGTGAAAGTACTTTTGCGTTTTCAAAGAATAAAAGAAAAAGCCGAAATTAAAGAGTGAAGAGGCTGCAGATAAAGAACCAGATCTTTTTTTCTTGCTTTTAAATTGTAGTAGTAATTGATAATTAATTAAATAAAATTATTTTTATTTTAACGAGAAATTATTATTATTATTTGTTAAATTAACAATATTTATCGACACTGTGCTTTTATGAAGATTTATATTTAATTTCTTAAGTAATACTTAATTAGCGTAAGTGTTGCGTGTGAAGTTTAATTAATTTCTACAGTTCATAATTTTCACCTTTTAATTTGCGTAATGAAATTGGAAACCACTTATTAATTGTTGAAATTTCTCGAATTAATTTAATTGCTCGTTTTGGGTTTTCCCTTTTAAACGTCGTTCTGTCTAGACAAAGGAGTGCGAACTGAACTAATCCATATTGTTGAAAAGCAAGCAAGGAAGCAAGGCAACTCTACATTATCCACCTGCAGTCATTTAATTTTACAAAAACATATTTTGATGCATTGTCAAATTAGGGGATGTACCTATCGTTATTTTCAAAAATTTTACTCCGTTTTTCAAATTTTTATTTTACGCAAGCCGGTATTTTCGCTCAATAGTTTTATTGTAACCGAGTTATTCAAACTGCATGTGTTACGTATTTATTAAAAATCTTCAGATGAACTTAACCCGAAGTTATTGAACTTAATAAAACTTATTGGACTTATTAAACTTTAACTATAATCTTAATATTAATAATAAAAGTGAAATTTTTATTTTATATGAAGTTATTTAATTTGAAATAAGGAGGATTAAAATGTAATAATAAAATTTAATCGAGGTATTAGGTTTAAATTAATCTATAAATGAATTTTTTAGATCACTGGCAAATAAAAATTTTAACTTTTAAATTTTGTAATTTATTCTAGTTTTTCATTTGATAATGATCCTTAACATTAATTTATTAACTCGACTATATAGCTATTAAATTTTCAATAATACGATCTAATTTTTCCAGAAGTATAAAGATGGAAGAAAAATGTATAAAATAATTGAAAATAATATGTTGTGTTCAAAAATTCAATCAAAACCACGTCGAAAGAGCTTAAATATTAATTAATCAATTCCTATGCTGCGCTACAGGTAGACATAAACATTTTACGATATGTAGGTATCTTATTTAATATTTATTCGTAGCAAGTAATTTACTTACCATTAATTTCGTTGGCATTATTTTCCTCGTTGTTATCCGTTCCATTTTTGTCTTGCTCACCTTCTGGTGGGGGTACCGTTTCTTTACTTGTATTGCACCCCATTACGTTGACGCACTCATACACAATGGAATAATTCCAATATAAGAAAATTTATCACGAACGTTTCGAAAATGTCTTTTTAATAACGCGCCAAAAATATATTTTTATTATCACTTTTTTCTTTTGTCCAGTTTCTTATTATTGCTTATGTTTCGAGTTTCTATTGCAAAACATACTCCAGCTTTACTTACAGTACGAAAGTGTCTATTAGTTACCCTTTATTAAAAATCTCTATAGTAACTTCCATTCAAACATCGACAATTTAGTATTAATGGTGGTAGAAATATCAATGATCTTTGGCTTCCCTTTGAGCTTTTCTATTATTACGTTTCCTGAAAAAAAATTATTTTTTGGTTATTTTGTAATTACACCATAAAATTTTTTAGTATTTACAGCCTGTATGCACTAACGTGTTTATAAAATAAATGACGTGGGGGTCACCAATTTATAAGAATGCCATAATAGTCAAAAATCAACTATTCTGATTGATCAATTTTATCTCGAATATGATATCGAGCCAAGTATCGACTATAAGTACGAGTTTTCGATTAAATTGAAATAAAATTAACTGGAAGATTTAAGAATTGGATCCATATTTACATAAGTCTGATCAATGGAAGAAATGTCAAGGTATTCACTAACTCTCTGAAAGTTTAATCAATTGTTGGAACAATACTAATATTTTGTAGATAACAAATTGTACCAATTACTTTACTTGTTTTATCGAAATTGTAATTACGAAATCGTGCACATTACGCACATCGATTTTATTTCATCATTTGCTCTCTGTTAATTGTAGGTAGGTATCAACAAATTGCTATAGAATTTTATTGATTTTTATTTAATCGAAAAGTTTATTTTCATCGAAAAATTAAAATTCTATCATTACCAAGCCAAATGTTTTCAATTTGGAAGTACTTAGTTTGGCCCCTCGACGTCTAGCCACTTAGTCTACGCGGTGATTTCGTAAAAATTGCGCGATTTAATGTTCAAATTGTTTAATCGTTTTCGAGCCCTTATTTGACCTAATAAAGAATATAGGGAAGAAAAATTGATAATGTTATGACTTATTGATTGGTTATTAACGATAATCGCATAATTTATACCTTAATCTAAATCACGCATTAAAAGTATCCTTGATGTCTACCTAAACAGGAAAAAATAACTAAAAGGAAAATAATGAAATATTATTATAATTTGAAGAGTTTGCCCGTAATAATACAAAAATTTCGCATAATTTAATCAAATAAAACATCGATTTCGATGTAAATTGAAAAAGCCGGCGCCGAATCGCGCTCTTACAAAAAATAAAGAAGAAAAAGCCAATTTAAAAAATTAAATTAAATAAAAATTATAACAGAAGAAGAAATTTTATTTAAAATAATTTTTCTCTTAATTAAATCAAAGCAATCTTGAGTTAGATACTCACTAAAAGTTATTCGTAAGTGCACTTTTTAGTTTTCAAAAATTAGTTTGGTAGTACCAATTTTTTTATAAGAAAATAATTACTGCACTTTATTCACACAGACCAATAACAAAAATTATTAAAAGATCCACACGCGTGTTTTATAATGCCAGGAGTATCCTAGCACGGGGTAGAAACAAGGGTGTGTGTATTCCATTCAAAACACGCTAGTTGATCACGAGTTTGCGCTTTTGTAGAAATAAAATGCCTTTCCCAAGTCATCTTTTGTATTTTTGTCATCGGAAAATCCTCGCATATCTACCAATTTGTCACTTGGTGATATACATGGTGAACACATCAATTCAAAATATATTTTTCATAAGATTTTAAACAAAACTTGATTTAAAATTTTTGAAATTTTATAAATAACAAGCAATATAAGCATATTCCCAAAAGGTTTCGACTTAATATGACATCGTCAGGCAACTAAGAAGTGCATTGCAGTGTATTGCTTAAAGTAAAAACCATCTGTAAAAACAATTTTTACTTCGCGAAGTTATATTTCCTATATACGTAAAATAATCATTTAAAAAAAATGATATTTTAAGTGGCAGTGCCGTGTTAAGAATTATTATCTTTATTTAATCTCAAAAAATTTATTTATATGTGACATTGTTTTGATTATTTATTTCTTTTTATCTGGTAAGTTACATTCAATCTATAGTTATTTTTTTTTAATTTCTTGATTGTTTTTTTAATTTTTCAAATTGTTTGGTATATATTGTGATGCACCCCTGTATCATTTTTATAAAAAAATTTTAAAATACAAAATAATTCCAACTTTTATTCATTTTTATCGTGGTTAGGGTACACTTATTTATTAGCAAGAGACTCTTCTTCAAAATTTTAAATTAATTGTTAAATTTTCGTTTTAAAGTTTCATTTTCATTTTCATTTAATTTTCAATCGTGCAATAATTTTTGTTGCTTTAATTTTACCTTGCAATGTCGTACGTAACCGCACGTTCGTTCACAGTTGGCCTCTTTAAACAAATTCTGTCGTGGTATTTTAACAAATAACCAAATCTTCACAAAAAAACTTCAAAAATCTTAATTTCTTAAGTCTTTAAAAATGTTATCAATTTTCATATAGTATTTTTTATTTTTCTTGTTCATTCAAATCTCAAACATATATTTGATTATATTTATATAAACAGTCAAAATTAATTAATTTAATGTAATGTAATTAATAAATGAAAATTAATGTCTTTTTTTATTGTTTTTTAAATATTATTTTTTTGAGTATACATAGTGTGTATTCTTTATGGTTAAAATTCATTATTTTAACATTTTGTTTATTTTGTTTATTTTTATATCTACTTATTTATTAATGGAAAAGAGTTCATAAATAAAGTAATAGATGAGCTATTTATATATCGGCAGGAATTAAAAATTGTTCTTGGAAAGCCATGCCAGAATCAGGGTTTGGTTGAAAAGCATAATCAGGACAAAATGTTGACTTTGTAGATGAAGAACAACAATACCACTAATTGGTCAAACGATGTCCGTTTTGTACAATTTATGAAGAATAGAGCCTTTCATTCAAGAATCAAACAATCTTCTTACAATACTTTGTTTGGAACTAGCCAAGAGTAAGACTGACAACCAGGGGAACTACCGGAGTGCGGTGGGTGCCACGCACGCGGTCCCCCGGTTAAAAGGACCCCCGGTTCTGCTGTGACTACTTCATTAAAAAAAAAATTAATATTATTGAAAATACTATAATATATTGTAGCAAGAAAAAAAGATTTTGATTAATAATTTCTTTAAAATGTTAATAATTTCAGTATTTTTTATTCTATTAATAAAATTTTTTTTGTTTATTTTCAAATTATGTGTAATATACGTTTTTTATTTTTGTTTGTTTTTATCTTGTTACAAAAATAGGGACTCGGCCCCCAACTTTGCACACGGCTTCTCAACTGCTTGTTACTCCACTGCTGACAACAACCGCATTGCCATCAAATACTGAAATTTGTCTGAAGACAGCAGCGAAAGAAGCTGCCGTTGAAACCGTACAAGGATTTTCCCACTGTTCTTGCAAAAAAAATCGCAATTTAAAGCGATGTTTCTGTTTAGAAAAAGGAATTCTTTGCAATTCCAAATGTCATAACAGTATGCTATGTGGCAACAAATAAATTGTAAATATGTAGTAATAATAGATAAAATGGTAAAGTTATTAACATGTGATAATATTTTTTAATAAAATTAATTTCATCTAACATGTAAAATTAATTTTATTAAAAAATGTAGTAATAATATAAACAGAATTAACTTAATAAGACAATTTTAATCTAATTACGTTTGTTTTTATTTGAAATTTAGTTTTAACTAAAGTTATTTCAGTTAAAACTAGAATTAACTGCGGCGGTTAGTTAAAACTAGAATTTACTAGTAGATCGGGTTTTAACTATAACATCTATTTAATCTATTTTTAAAAAGTTGTTCAAATTAAATGAATTTGAGTAAACTATAAAAATTACAAGAATCAGACTCCTCCGCTGTTATGTCTTTTCAGTGCTCCTCTATGGAGTAGAATCCTGGACAGTAACAGAGGCATCCAGTAAAAAATTGGAAGCATTCGAAATGTGGCTGTACAGGCGCATGTTAAGAATCCCGTGGACTGCACACATGACGAACAGTGAAGTGCTGGAACGGGTGGATAAGAAAAAAGAAATAATGAACATCATCAAAAAAAGAAAATTAGAGTATTTGGGCCATATCATGAGGAATGAGAAACGTTATGGATTATTACAGTTGATACTCCAGGGAAAGGTGTACGGAAAGAGGGGGCCTGGGAGAAGAAGGATATCATGGTTAAAAAACTTAAGAACGTGGTTTTCGACAACTACAGCAGGATTCTTCCGGGCCACAGCAAACAAAATAATGATAGCCAGAATGATCGCCAACATCCGGTAACGGATAGGCACGTGAAGAAGAAGAAGAAGAAGATAAAAGATTAAAATTAAAATATTTTTTGAATCAAATTTAATCAGTCATGTTTATCAAAAAACTTGATACATCGTTTTTCATTTCAGGTGTCTGGTGATGTCATACTAACATCTTGTTAATAATATTTACTATTATTATATTGCAGTAAAATTTCAAAATATACAGCAAGAAATTTATAAAGAAAGTATTCCTATTCATATGTTTACGTTGAATAAAGAAATAACCAGATGGGTCATTCCACCAAATAAGTTCATTTTTACGGGGCGACCTTCGCGGATTATTTTCAAAATTTGTGGAGGTGTTCTCTATGATAAGAAAAAAATTTTCTGAAAGTTTTAACCCTTAATCTCTAGCGGTTCTGGAGTTATGATTTTTTAAAATTTTGAAAAATAAAATTTTTAAACTTTTTTATCAATTTTTTTCATAAGAAAAACTTTTTTATTAAAATCTAGGGGAAATGGTATCTTGTGGGAAAAATTCTCAACTTTTGAATAAAAATATCCATTTTATCATAAACCCTCCAGAAGACCCTTAAAAATCCATTTAAAGTGAAAAAATTGATTTTTTTCGGTGTGCGGCGCAAGGTACTTTGAATTTGACTTTTTTTTCTGAAAGTTGAGAGTTTTTCCCACAAAATATGTTGTTTTCGCGATGTGCATATTTTTTGTTCTATCACAATCAAATTAAACGTTATATCCGCTAAGTGCTATACGATTATTTGCGATAGTAAATAATTTCAGGTAATTATTTACAGCTGTATTCATAAAAAGTTACAACAGGTTTATAAGGCTATTAGCCTTATGCAGCCCTAGCAAAATGTCAAAAAACATTATTCATAAACGTTTAATTATTTATAAACACTGTTATAAGCTGATATAAGCAGTGCCGCGCCGACCACCGGCAGCGCCTGTGTGCAAAACCTATGAAGCGCCTCTTTTTTTTGTCGTTGTGTTTCGACATAAATATTTTTTTTATTTCTCAAATTTTGACTGAAATAATATGTTTTGCCATTTTATATAGCATTTTCCTAAATAGGTAAAAACGGTTCACTTCCGATTGGTAATTACTGCCAAAGATAAAACGCGAATTAAATTTTTACATACTTGATTTGAGATATTATTTCAATGATGGGCGCTTGCATTTTATCCGGCGCTCCTATTGCCTTGGCGCCTGTGTGCGCCGCACACTTCGCACATATGGGCGGCTCGGCCCTAGATATAAGCGGTTTATAACCTAAAACAACCAATCACCTACAACCCATAACCTATAACAGTATTATAACTAAAACATTTCTGAGCGACACTTTAAGAAATTTTTATGAATACGGGTGTTAAATTATAATATTTGAAAATTTCAAACTGCTCGCTAAATAAATTGAGTTTATACGATACAGATGGCGCTCACTACCTCCTCTATTTTTGTGATTATTTGTTGACTGATGTCTTTCTGTGGTTGCTTGACCTTAGCAAAAATATAATTACTTGAGTTTATAATTATTATTGCACTTCCTAGATTTTTTATCACAATGAGTAAGCGTATAAGGTTGACAGTGGATTGTTGTAATCCGTTTAACAAGCCACGTAAGTGACTAAGGGTCAGTTTTACAATAGTAGTATATACCAAGTATAACGCCATTTTTATTTTATACGCAGTTTCAAATCGAATTGTAAAACGCCAATTTATATTCGACATGTAATCAGTGGAATATTGTATACAACGAATAAGTATTCTTTTATTTATATTGCTATTGTAAAACTGGCTTTTATACGATGTACTTTTTCTCACATGTATAACCTACACAGTCATTGCACACTTTTTTGCCGATCAAAGATGAAATTGGATATGCTTTTATCAAAACTGTATCAACATCTGAAAAAAGTTCAAAAATAAAAGTATTTTAATTATTATGATTTTACGTTTAATTTGATTACGATAGAACAAAAAATATGCACATCGCGAAAACAACATATTTTGTGGGAAAAACTCTCAACTTTCAGAAAAAAAAAAGTCAAATTCAAAGTACCTTGCGCCGCACACCGAAAAAAATCAATTTTTCTACTTTAAATGGATTTTTAAGGGTCTTCTGGATAGTTTATGATAAAATAAATATTTTTATTCGAAAGCTGAGAATTTTTCCTACAAGATACCATTTCCCCTAGATTTTAATAAAAAAGTTTTCTTGTGAGAAAAGTTGATGAAAAAGTTTAAAAATTTTTTTTTTCAAAATTTCAAAAAATTATAACTCCAGAACCGCTGCAGATTAAGAGCTAAAACTTTCAGAAAATTTGTTTCTTATCATAGAGAACACCTGCACAAATTTTGAAAATAATCCGCGAGGGTCGCCCCGTAAAAATGAACTTATTTGGTGGAATGACCCATATATAGAGTAAATTTAATTTTAAATAATAGTAAATGTTTTAACAATTGTTATAGTTTAAAATTTAATTTTTCTCAAATTTCTACAAACCTAAAAGAAATTAAAATAAATATGTATGGTTTACTCAGAAAAATATTTATTCGCATACAATATAAAATTAACATAAACTTAAACTTCCATATTAATGTTGTTTATGCAATGAACAGAAATGATTGGATCTAATTCTACAAAATTTAATATTGAATAGATACGTTTCTGAAACCGTTGACTTTATAAAAATAAGCAGTTTAATAGTATAATCAGTAAAATTTTCAAATGTCCAATGCAATCACCTTTGTTTCCTAACTTGACTTTGTAATTAAATACGTTTTATTGCCAAATAATATTAAATTGTCTTCTTGATAATTACAAATTATCTTTCCGACCTTTTTTTGTCTTAGTATGGCACTACTTAAAAACATACAAAATTTTGTTTTTGGAAAAAATTGGAAAATAATCCTTCTTATGGATCTGGTTGTGGCGAACAGTCAATCTTTAGATCTTTAAGAATAGTTAATACTAGTTGCTTTTTTGATTTTTTTTAACAATAATAATCAGCAAACTCTGCTTTTTATAATAATGAATGTAACTAATTGGTTATCGTGATCGATTCGGAAGGTTCGAAACTGTGAGTTTTGTGATTGACATTAAATCTTATTTGTTTTCGTCGACGCTTTCTTGTATTCTATATTATAAATTTGTACTAAAGTGAAATTATTTACTAGGTTTTTAATTAAAATAATGTCGAATTTTGCTGGAATTCGTCCTGGTTAGTAACTTTACAAATCCTACCATCTCTATTTTGCCGAGAAAAGTGCTAAATTCTTTTTTTTTAACTTTTAATTTGAAGTTATTCTGATAAAAAAAGCATGGTGTACGAACTTTAAGAAATCAATCAAATGTTTAATTTAGTTGTTCATTTTGTAATTAATAAATTATGAAACTACATAGATTGAGGTAACTCGCTTAGCTCAATTCTAATTCAAACTCTAATTTAATATTAAATTATTAGATAAAAAACATTTATTTATTTGAGACGGTCTTTTTGGCCAGTTACACAGTGACGGAATTTCAAACTTTAAGCCCTCTCCCGCAAGAAAAAATTTTGGACCTTTAATAAATTTGTATTTTTTATAAAAATGTTTATGATATAAAACAGAAATAAAAATTAAATAAACAATTTAAAAACTGTTTAATTATATTTTACAAAAACAATCGAAAAACAAGTTTTTGAAAAAAAAAACACTTAACATGGAAATCTTTATTTCTAGCCTTACATTTTATATTTGAGTTCCTTAATTTTTATTTTAAATAAATAATGACAATTAATTAATATTTAGGTCTATAAATATTTTTAGTAAGTAGAAAAGAAAATTTAAATATTATAGGACAATAGACAATAGAAGAACAATAAACACTATATAGTATAATATAATTTTATTATAATCGTATTTAATTCTTTAGTAATTTTGGTACAAAAAAAAAGTTTATAAGAAGTAATAAATCTATAAGTTTTCTGGAAAGATTTTTCTCGATCAATCAAAAGCCATATTATATGACTGCAATTTTTTCAATTTTATTTTTTATTTAGATTCTTTTAAAAAATTTGTACGAAGTAACAAGAAACCTTTTTAGAAAATAAATAATTAAATTTCTACTAACTTGCAGATTATTTTTAATATCAAACTTTACTCTCATTAATAAATAATTATTTAAATATGTTCAGCATGAATTTTTAGAAAATATGAATTAAAATAAATGTTAAGAACGGCTAAATTAAATTAATATAATTGACGATTATTAATCGCATGCTGGAATATTTGATATCTTAAGGACATTTAAAAATTGTACGGGATCATGAAATGAAATTTAATTAATATTTATTACAAAAAAGATGCTGCGGTTGTATTAAATAAATCAATAAGTCCATATATAAATAATGGTCGTGATTACAAATTTTTCTCACAAGCAAGTTGAAGATTTTTATAGAAATAGTTGAGTTTGGAGTCATTAAAACAAAAATATGATGTCCGACGTTTCGTGTCTTTATTAGTGACCAATTATTAGAGATAAAATACTATTTAAAGGAATACTAACCTAATCAAACCTAACAAAATGTTAAAAAAGTAAAATTTTTAACTGTTAAGTAAATAATACATACATACTACAAAAAAACATAATATTTAAAGAAACTGAAATGACAATAATTCACATTTAACAGTGTTGAACTTAGAATATTTGAATAAACAAGAAAATAGAATTCTGAAAAAATTACGCTATAGAAATGATAAAAATTACTTAAAATAAAAAACTCTGTAACATAATATAAAGGCCCTTATTTCACGATTATTTTCGATCATCAGTCATGTATAACAGTAAAAATAACAAAAAGTGAGAGCAAATATACCAAAAAATTGAAAAAATTAAAAAATTAAAAAATAAAGAAATTAACGAAACTTTAAATGTTGCGCTTACCAAATTGCCAAACTAAACGACGTTATGTGTCTAAATGAAATTTTAGGTTAAGTAAATGAATATGAATCCTAAATCCCATACAATGGGGTTGAAGCAAAGACATGCAATGCCATCTATCACTTCGAAAACTTAGAAAAAGTTAGAAAATTTAACATTTTGTTAGGTTTGATTATTTTAACATCACATACTACTAAATACCACAAAAATACTTAAAAAATTCTAAAACATTTTTAAGCTATTTTCTATTGAATACTAACCTGTTAAGAGAAAAATTGTGGTAAAAAAACCACCATGTTCCAGGAAACCCTTAATTTCAACAAAATCATGTGATGTTTTCCTTCCAACAATGTTTAACAAAACCTTACTAGACAAACCCGGATGAGTGGTTAATTCAGACTGATGTAGCAGCTATCCAAAGAGCTGATTGAGTTTTGGATAAGATATGTTAATTTTTACCACATTTTTTCAATGGAAATAGATTTTCTTTCCGCGTTCTCTCGTCCGTTTTTCTGTAATCGGACATTTCGCCCACGAATATTTCACTGTCATTTCTATTCTGTTATTAAATTTAAACAGTTATTTTGTAAAATAATAAATTAAATTTTAAAATTATTTTAAAACGGTTGAAATAAAAGAAAACTTATGTACAAAATACATAATAAAGTACATATCTTCAAATAAATTTAATACGAAACTAGAGTGGTAGCAAAATGGCCTAAAACCACACTCTTTATGATATTATTAATTTTATTAGTAATTTTTTTCATAATTAAAATAAATTAATTAAATACTGCAATTAAATGTATTTTTTTCAATTTGTACTTGCAAGAACTCGGGAGCTAAAAATCTCCCTATATTAATTTTAAATTTAAATTAATGATTTTTTTAAGAATCCTAAATAATTATGATATGATATATCATGATATCATATATTATATACTACAATATATTGTACTGGTATCTTCGTAGAAAATTTCCACACACTTATATCTGCTCAGGGTAACTCAGAATAGCGGGAGCAATTGAGAATTTTCAAGGGTCGAGGGTTCTTGCGTTTTTAAAATCAAAACAAAAATAATTCTTTCCAATGCAAAACAAATATTAAACACTCCAAAATAAATCTTCTTCAATAATAATTTATCCAAATTTAAATTACATTCAATGTAATGTGGTGTTTCAAAATGATTGCGACTCACCCTATGCATTTTGGTAAAATTTTGGCTTTAGTAATTAAGTTGTAGGATTGTAAGATTTGCTAGATGGGAATCAAGGACACGAGATAGTGGCTTCTGGTGCCAACTATGGCCGACAGCGGGTGCGAGATTTTTGTATGCCCGCTGAGTTTTGATATTATTTTGAGAATTTGTAAGTAATATTTTAATTTGATTGATTAAATAAATAATTTTGATGCGAATGCATTATTGCGTGTTTTTGGATAAATATTTTTGATATTTTGGATGATTTGGATAAATTTTGATGCGTTGCTACCGAACCGTAGTAGTTTTGATGGTTTTGATTGATTAGATTGATTTGGAAGGAATAATTGAAATTATAAAATTTGAAATTGGACGTGAATTATTTTAAAATTGGAAAGTTAAAAGTTGCACTTGTACGAGCGCGTAGCAGCTGGTGATAACAAGGCGTTTTGGATACGCATAAAATTAAACGTATGGGCCCAGTAAAATTTTACATTACTGTAGTGGGATTTTGTAAATTTACCTATCCTTCACAATCTTTTATTTTCCCAGCTAGCTTTTTCAGTGGAGAACAAGAAAAACTCATACAGTAGTCGGTTCCCGTGTATTTACCTGCTTTCTTCTTTTTAAAATGATAACTAAAATAATTTCGTCTTCAAGTCCAAACAAATAATTTCTCCAATAATAATTCTTCCTCAATAATAATTAATAAATCGTAAATCCAATGTAAAAATTTTAATTTTATTGTGAGGCTTTAAATGGGCTTGTACTTTCGACCTTATGCCAATTTAAAACGTCGGCTTATCTATCATGTGGCCACACACCCGTACAAATGCAAATGTTAATTCTTGCAACTTTATAACTTCAATTTTTAAATCAAAACCAATAATTTTAACTGCTCTCTCTAAATGAACCAAATCAATCAAATGTACTACCGTTCGGTAGCCGCTCATAAAATTATCCAAATTATCAAAATCTCAAAAATTAATCATCCAAAAAGGCGCAATAATGCATTCGCATAAAATCACTTTATTTAAATCAATCAAATTAAAATATTACTTACAAATTCTCAAAATAATATTAAAACTCAGCGGGCATACAAAAATTTCGCACCCGCTGTCGGCCATAGTTGGCACACGAAGCCACGAATCTCGTGTCCTTGATCCCCACCTAGCAAATCTTACAATCCTACAACTTAATTACTAAAGCCAAAATTTCACCAAAATGCATAGGGTGAGTCGCAATCATTTTGAAACACCACAATATATTGTAATATGATATAATTATGATAATTATAATATGTTAATATAATATGTAATATATTTTTATATATTAAAAATGTATTACAATATTTATTTATTATACTAAAAGGTTATTATAGTATAATAATTATATTATATTAATAATATTTAATAAATTAATTTTTTAACTTGTGAAATATAATTATTAACTTGTTTATTTCAAGATTATTTAATTATATTAATAATAATAATAAAATATAAAAAAAAACCCGATTTATTGTAAATCGTGACGGTACGTGCCGGTACGAGTAAGCGTAGTGTGTGCGATCAATATAATAATACAAAATTGTTTTTCAACCCTATAAAATGTTATTTAGGGTAACTTTGTAGTAGAAAAAAATTTTGTTATAATTTTTTAATTTTCCGTACAACTAAAATTTAAGTTTAATTTAAATTTCAAATAATATAAAATTTTGAAAATTGCATAATTATATATATAGGTAGATAAATATAAAACCTGCTTGGCATGAAAAGATTATTTTTCAGTCTTAATAAAGCAATATACTATTATTACATCAAAATAATGTCTTTATTTTGAATTATAATCTCATTATTTATGTACCTACCTATTAATTAGTGTTAATTAGTTTGTTACTTTCTTGCTTCGTTTTTTGTGTTACATCAATTAATTACCTACAATTTAATGTTATTTTGGAATTCGTATCTAGTAATTTGTAATTATAGAGCGTGCTTTTGTGACTTTTATTAATTTTATAATAGCGTTCTGCTTGTGTTTAATAATTATCATATTTCTGTCAATTAAAACAAGTTTTTCATCTCAATTCTTTAAATATTATTAAGAGAAAAAACTTGTGAAACATCCTTGTTTGGATAGGATTCAGAAAATTGGTTTAAAAAAGTGCTTCGGAGGAGACGTAAAGCTGGCGGTCTCTCTGGGTTGATGACTTGTCTTCATCAACAACAAAAACCAGAGTTACTGGCACATCTGAGATAAGCCTAGCAAGCTACCTTGGATGTAAAACAATAATATGCTCATAGCACTAATAGTAACTTTGGAACATCACCGAGGTTGCTGTTAAGTAAAAACAGGTCGCAGACCTAATTAATGAAGAAGAAAAAGAAGAAGAAGGTTTTAAAAAAAAATTGTTTTTAATCATAACTATTTAAAAACTGTTAACTATTTAACATTCAACTTAACGTTTAAAAAAATAAAAAATAAAATATATAACATAATATAAAAATAAAAAATACTAAAATTCCAATAGCTTATTCTCCCACAGAAAGTTAAGAACAAATTATAGAATTATTTTTAAAAATCTAGGATTTTCGAAAAAAAATTTTTTTTGATATCTTGAGCAGGTTGGAGTGCGCTCCAAAGATTGTGTAGAAGACGCTCATCCTTAAAGAGCTTTAATTTAAAAGAAATTTAATTTAGAAGAATTTTGATTCGGCCACTTGCATTTTTGGGAGGAGTGCAGATAGATTTTTTGGTGGTGTATTTTCAAAATATTCTAAAGAAGATATTCTGGGGGAAGAAACGTGATATTCATAAATTTGTCGAAACCATCAATTTTTTTCTTTGCCTAGGAATCATTTTTGGTCCTACCGGGTCGACTAGAGCAATCAGGGATTAAAATTTGGGTACAATTTTTTTTGCCGAAATATAGTTATTTAAAATTATTATTTGGTTTTAAAATTTTAAAATTGTTAAACCGTAAAATTTTTGTTATCTTATCAACATATTTACGAGCTATACTGAGATATTATATCGGAGTTGGCGTTGGTGTTGAGTTAGTTAGTTAGTTAGTGATTTGTTTTTCTTTTTGGATTAATTATTAATTTAAATAATTTGCTGATGCCTAGAATTTTCAGTGGGTGTAAGAATCTTTTTGTCGCGGTGATCCGTTGAGGTCCCTATCTAAGTCAGATTATTTTTGTTGTAGAACACTCTCCAATAATTCCCTATTGGGTTAATTTTTGGTTCCCCCATTCGAGGAAGTAGTCAGATTCATTTAATCAGATCTTCGTTTCGCTCTCCGCTAATTAGGAAAGCTAGCTGCTGCATAACAACTGAGGCTGAAGTCACCAGAGTGTTCCCTTTTTAAAAAGAGAAGTATTTCTGTTATCACTGGCGCCCAACGTGGGGCCGTATGATGCAGGCATCGCAAGCTAGAACTAATTCAAAAATTTCTATTGAAAAGTGCTACGTAATACTTTAAAGCTAGCAGTGAATTTTAATTCACAAATTTCATGATTTTAAGAAAAACTATGGAATATATATATGACAAAGAATTACAGACTTACTTTATTCACTTGTCTCATTTTGTCGTACTTTCTACACTGATTAATCACATAAACTACTATTTCAAAATCACAGACCATTAGATTAAATTTAAAAATGTCGAATAATTTAGGAAATAATCGATTTTAATGTTTTGATTTATTGCATAGAAAATCACAGTGTTTTAATGAGCAGAAAGTACAGTACAGTTACAACTGTCGATCAAGCCAGACGTATTACCAACATAACTCGAAAATTCAGAAAACCAACGAAAAAGGCAAAACTAGTGGCCAATGCCGAACCAATTTCCGATGAAGAGTATCCAGAAAGCAGATAATTACATAGGCCAAATCAATATAAATTGCTAAAAAGAACTGCTTTGATTCTACAACCGGAAGAGAAACGAAGAAGACAGTACAATCAGTAATGGAAAAGAAATACGTGACGTACAGCAAAACCAGGATTCAAAAAAGATAGCAATCTAATCCTACAATGCCTCAGTAAACATTAATTGATGTCAGAAGCCAGTGACGTGAACGCCAAAATGGAAAGTTTTGCAAGCTTGGCTCTACTGACTTCGACCGCAAATATTGAAAAAAGAACAAGAGCAAGAAACGGGAAAAGCCGTCCGATTCATTCCGATGAAACCTTACACATAGTCAGAAATACGAACAGATTTCAATCCATCGAACCAACCGATGGCATTCAATGGGATGAATGCGTAAATTCCAAATCCGCAATTGGAAACGAAACCGAATATGTTGAGAGGATTAACGTCATCAAAGAAGTGGCGATAACCAAAGCACCAATCGCCAACCACGAGTTTGTCAGCTCCTAACCAATCAACAGAACCAACTTTTTCCCAAAAAGCAACTCGACTGCCAAACCAAACAGCCAATAATCGCATGCCAAAAAGAGTTTCTCTAAACATCTTCAATGAAGTCTACAGATGACTACAGTGCCATGATCAAGTTCTTGAACAAACACCTCGGCCCAGCATATAAAGGTTATGTCATCTACGCCATCAAAACCGAAAAACACCTCCGAGTGGTTATATAGAAGATTCACCAAGATGTGGACATCAGCAACATCTTCATCTTGTTCGTAAGATCCGGCAATTCAAGGCTTTTTCCTTCATCAGGATTCACAGACGTGGTAAGAGCCCCTAGTGTTATTATTGATCTCAATGCCAAACAATCGAACTAAAAAAAGATATTCACGATTACAATCATCCTGAATATTAACATCCAAGTGGAAGCCTCTTCACGGAAATTTTGTTCGTCGCAATGCTACTGATGCCAAACTTTCGGTCATGTCCAAAAAAGCTGTCGAACGGTCTCAAGATGCGTGAAGTACGCAACTGCGCAAGAGCACGTCCGGACAGTTACCAAGGATGCTTTAAATTTTAAAAACTGGGAAACAAGACACGATTCAACCGCTGCAAGCCCGATTACAACAGATACCCTCGTGATCGAGAAAATTCATCTATGGAATATCAACACGATCACACTATAAGCCATCGCAATCATTCTGGCTCGGCTATTATTATCTGTCTATTAGTTCTAATGATTAAGGCTTAGCTCCGGCATCAGCATCAGGATTAGCGCTGACGTTTATCTCAGGCAACGTAAAAATCTTCTATCTTCTATCATCTGCAGGCAATGGCAAACTACTGAGGTATCTGCCAAGAAAACCTCTACAATAAAAAACAAGAAGTGGTCACTATAGCCTTACTCTGATGACGGACTCTGGAAGAGAGCGAGAGAGAGAGAGGGAGCTCTCCTAAGTAACATTTTGTGCTGAATATCAACTGCGAGAGCGCTGTATCAGCTTAAAATTCAGCTAGTGAGCTGCGTCAGCTGCTGATTTTTAGTAACATCAGAAGCTGAATTACTGCTGAATTGCTAATTTGGCGGCAAAAACCAGCTGAAATTGCGCTGCGTCAGCTGTTGAAAATGCTGACTCAGCTGATATTCAGCGCTGAATCAGCTGATCTTCAGCGCTGAATTAACTAATATTTAGCTGAAATTTAGCTGTTGTTCAGCGCTGAATCAGCTGAAATTCAGCTGATATTCAGCATTTTGAACAGCTATTAAAAAAATTATTTTAAATTGATAATTATATTTATCTAATTAAATTGTCGCCTATAACATGTTAATAACATTAACAAAAAATATAAATATGTTATATCTTTATTACATCATTTATTTATCATTTTATATTAGTCGCAATATCTTATATCGTTAACGATATCAGAGAATAGAATCTGAAATATTACAGTAATTTTAAATTTATATATTATTATGTATAACTTTAAGTTAAGTTTAAACTTACATTTTTTTACACGTCCGCCCGCCTCGAGCGGGATTTGAACCTGAGGTATCCACCTTGGAACTTGACAGCTTAACTGCCTTCTTTAAATTATCTAAATTTATTGCAATGTCTCTTACTATTTACATTTGTAAAAATTTTCTTAATTCAGAAAAATTATTTTGCTTGGGTACATCTATTATATTTCTTAACATGAGACTCTTCAATTGTTCAAATATTTTTAGTTTAAATTTTCAATTGTAAATCTTTGTTATTCTTATTAATTTTGTTTAAATTTGCTTTCAAATGTGTTGAACAAATTGGTTGCTAAGCTAAAAGTTGTCGTTACTTCATGTGGTATCGTTCCGTCGTCGGCTGTTGACACCTGGCCACCTTGTTTAACAAATTCGTTGTAATATTTCAACAAATAACCACAAACTTCTAAAACTCCAAATTTTTTATCAATCACTTGCAGCACTTCCACTTTCCACCCTCAATTTAAATCAAATTACTTTTTATTTTAAACAATCAAAAAATCAAAATTATAACTTATCGTAGCGGGAATAACGATTCTTCATTCGCCAACTGGCGCAACGCGGTCTGCTAGGCTAACCTTGCTGAACATCCTCTCTTACTTAATTTTATTGCCAACCTTAAATTTTCAAACTTCACTCTATGTACAGTGCATTTACAAATAAATAATTAACATTTACACACAAAACAAATTTCAAAATAATTTACAAAATAAATAAATAATGTTTTTACGTTTCGAAACACGACAATATGCACTTATATGTCTTAAAAATAAAAACATATTATGAAATATGCAGTAAAAATAAAAACATATGAAATATGCATATAAATTTTGGTTGTAAACTTTAAAGTTGTAGAAACGCATAGATATAATTTTTTACGACTATAAGAACAAGCAACATTTTATAGATGGTAATTTTCGAGTTTTGAATACCTCAAGGATTTTTTTAATTTCTTTATCTACTCGGAATTCTAAGTTTTTCTAGATTTATCATTTTTGTGTGCAATTTATTCATAAATTTGTACACATATTATTTAAGATATTATATTCTTTTATAAATTTTTTGATTTCAATTATGACGTTTGCCGCTTAAAACTGCTTAAAAAACTTTCAACAGCTCCAAATTTAAATACAACTCATGCATTGAACGCAGCTACCGGTGTCATTTTCATTGCACTAACCTAAAAATTTGTAAATATACTTATAAATGTAAATATTGTGATCTTTAAGTTAGTAAAGTGGCTTTAATAGTGCCTTTATTTTGAAATATCTACAAAAATAAATTACAATGCAGTCGGATTTATCGAGAATTTTTAAAATTTTAACTTACTCAACACAGTTACGTTTTTCTCGATGGTCCTCGCATTTCTTCATTTATATGTTAAATAATTACTTTCAAATTAAAAACTTGGAGAAAACGTTTAAATTGCATGCTTTACCAAGTGTTTTAATTCAAACACTACCAAAATTAGGCAGCTTTGATGTAAATAATGTGATAATCGTGAACCAAAAATATTTAAAAACTTGCAATATAAACACTAAATTTGTGAAGCTCTACCAAAATAGAACATTGAAGCGGGTATGTTTTGTTCTTGGAATAGAAAACCTGGAAGAGGATGTAGTTTACTTAAGCGATACTCTCATGTTTAATCTAAAGAATACCACCGAGGTGCAGTTACGTAAAGCCTACCTAAGCTTTGCTCCCGATATTGATTTATCGTTAATTAATTCTTCCATTGATATAAAACACGAAACTATAGAAAAGTTGCTGAAGAACTATTTTGAAGTTCCGAAACTGGTTCGTGTAAATGATGTCATCACCATCAATATTCGTCAATATCATCCGGAATTTTTCTACACTTCCACCAAACTAGGATTGAACGATGTACATTTCAAGTGCAATCAAGTGTTGGTAAACGGTGATCTAATTTCAGATAGTACTGTTTTGTGTGTTTATGGAGAAACCACGTTAAAGCTGTCTCCGAATGTTCAAACTTATCTAGCCCCTATTTCAGATAAAGCGTTTGAATTTTCCAGCACTGGCGGAAAATTTGAAAATTATTTAATTGATTTATGTCCGTTTGGATTAGAATCTTTTGTCGATAGTCTGAAAAAATCTATATCGCCGTTTTTAAATATGAGTAAGTATAAATATTTGAACTTTGGAGCCTGTAAATTTATTTTATCGGAAAGTCTAGATTTATTGATTGATTAAGTTTATACATAGTATAAGTAAATTTCAACATAGTATACTCTGACCTGAAGGACAATATATCTTTAAGTCTGCTTCCTTGTTGTGTTATGTAATTTACAGTCACTCAAATATTATTTTATTTATTATATTAAGGGCAGGCTTGTCCACAAATCTAAGTTCAATTTTTTTTTCAGATTCTTTAAAATTAAAACCTTGTTTTTTGCTGCAAGGTAAGAAAGGAAGTGGAAAATATGAAATTGTTACCAGCTTAGCGTCAAAATTGGGCCTTCATTTATATGAAGCTACGAGTAGAGAAATCACGGCATCCACTTACGCACAATCTGAAATTAGATTTCGTAACATTTTCTCCAAAGCCAAATTGTGTTCGCCTTGTATATTGATCATCAATAATTTTGAGGTAAATATTTAATTGAAATGGCCGGATTTTTTTATTTAAATTAGACAGAAATTCAAAAATTTGAAATATTTTCAATAGGAGATGAAAAATGCAGATTACTTCTGATTGGTCAAAAATATGATAAAAATTCTATTCACTAATCAGGATTCACCTACAAAATCCGCAATCTTCTACTAATTTGACCTAACTCAAGGGTGCAAATTTTATTGTCAAGTTTTTAAATAAAATATATTAGTATATTTTGTAAAATATAAATTACTAGCAGGTCAAGCAGGTTATCAAGTGCATTTAATATGCGAGTCATTCCATGTCAAATTGACAAATAGTTGGAATCGACTCTTTTCGATTTGGATGAATTTTGGTCAAAAGTTCTCTTTTATCATAAAACAAAGATTTGCTAAAGGAAAAAAATTTAAAAATTTTTTTTCGAAAGTTATTCAAAATTTTACAATTTTTAAAATTTTTCAACTTTATTTTTCAAATATCTCGAAAACTATTATAGATACAGAAACGGTATTTTGTTTGATTTAAAAGGGGCACTTGGGGCTATTGAAAAAATAAAAATTTTTCAGAATTTTGAATTTTTAAAAATCGTCAAAATCATACGGCGACACGAAATTTTGAGCTCAAATTTTTTAGTACAATACCTCTGAATAATCTTAAGAGATCCTGAAAATTTTAAAGGGGTTTTTTTGTTTCAAAATTGTGAATTTTTGAATTTTTGCAAAAAAAAATTTTTTCACTTCAAAAAAATCTAAAAAAAAATTTAAATACAAAATTTCGAGTTGCCCTATGATTTTGACGATTTTTAAAAATTCAAAATTCTGAAAAATTTTTATTTTTCAAGATATTTGAAAATTTTTGAATTTTAAATCTCGAAAAAAAAATTAAAAATTTTTTTTCTTTTGAAATCCTTGTTTTATAATAAAAGAAAACTTTTGAGCTGAATCGATTTATTCTAACTGTCCTCCCTTGGTGGGAGGACCCCACCCCATCCAAAACCCACTGTGGGTTGTAGCACTGTTGTATATCCAATATAATAACCAAATTCCAAGTAGTTTTTTTGTTCCGCACAGAAACAAGCTAGGCCTGCTGATTAAATATGTAATCTATATAATTTACTGTAAAAATAAATTCTCTTCCGAATACTACAATAAATCTTTTTGAAAAATTATTAAATTTACTTTTTGGAACTTTTTAGAATTTTGGTAAAAATAATGAAGGTCAATACGACGAAAGAATCTTAAACTTTTTTAAAACAGAACTGAACAATTTATTTATTGACAACAAATTTCCAATTATTTTGATGTGCGTTAGTAATTCTAAAGATATACCCAATTCGATGTTGAGAACGTTTTTGGAAATTTTTGAAATCAACGTTCCAGATAACTCCCAACGGGTTCAAATGCTGGAGTGGATTTTGAAAACCCAACAATTACCTTACGATGCTAATTTGGAAGATATTGCCAATAAAAGTCGAGGATTTGTTTTCGAAGACTTGAAAGCTTTGGTTTATCATGCACGACAGAAGAAATACGGTGGTGAATTACGGGATGATGATTTTAATTATGCCGTAGGTAATGTTAATGTTCCAGTAGTGTAACCATCATAAAAAAGTTTGTTTTTGATTTTTAGATTTGATGCAATCGAACTATTCTCAAAATATGGGAGCACCTAAGATTCCTAAAGTACAGTGGTCCGATATTGGAGGTTTGTCTGATGTTAAACAGGAGATTACTAAAACCGTTGATTTACACATGAAAAATCCTGAATTTTTTCTGCAGTCTGGTTTGAAATGCTCAGGTAATTGGTTCTTGGTGTTTTTAAAAGAATTTTTTACTAAATTTAAATTTTTAGGAATTTTACTCTATGGTCCTCCTGGTACGGGAAAAACATTGCTAGCAAAAGCCGTCGCTACTGAGTGTAATTTGTGCTTTTTGTCTGTGAAAGGTCCCGAACTACTGAACATGTATGTCGGTCAATCAGAAAAAAATATTCGGGAGGGTAAGTTTGTTAAAAAAATTTTTGTATTCTATCGCTGGGTTTCCGAACTTTAAACTTGACTTGAATCTGCACTAGCCTGTTTGCCGAAGATAAGAACACAAAAATTACAGTTATTTGTATAAATTTGGAATAAAATTATTGTTATTATGTAATTTTATTCATTATTTGTATATTTTCAATTATTAAATTAAATAGAATATTAAATTTTTTCATTGCTGGGTTGGTGTCATCTTCTAATACAATTAATACCATATTTTTCTTCTTTGGTAGTATTTTTTATTTAAATCTTGAAATTAGCAGCTTTTAACGTATTTATAATTTTTTTTTCGAGCACACTTAATTCGAATTGAATACGTACTGATTTGTGCTGACTACTTTACTTTACATATTCTTGATTTTCTAAAACAATTCAATGTTTATTTTTTGTTTTAGTGTTTGACAAAGCACGGGAAGCATCGCCATGCATAATTTTTTTTGATGAGCTTGACTCATTGGCACCAAATAGGGGAGCTTCTGGTGATTCGGGTGGTGTAATGGACCGAGTTGTTTCTCAACTTCTAGCAGAAATGGATGGACTTAGTGAGCAATCTAGTATTTTCATTATTGCTGCCACCAATCGTCCAGATCTCATTGATCAAGCTCTTTTACGACCAGGACGTTTTGATAAACTGTTATATGTTGGTCCATGTACCGATCCCGAGTCTAAACTTAGTGTACTTAAGGCTCTAACGAGAAAGTAAGTAGAACTTTTTATTTTGATTATTACTAACAATCTTATATTTAAGGTTCAACCTTGCAATTGATGTAAATTTAAATGATGTTATTGAACTCTGTCCGAAAAATTTAACCGGAGCAGATTTTTATGGACTTGCTTATCATGCATGGAAGAGCGCCGTGCGTAAACTCGTACAGAATCTTGATAAGAGTAAGCTAATGATTGGCTAAGTTAGCAATTTAATTATTTATTAATTCGTAGGTGAAATAAATTCTTTAACTCACGTAAACGTCTTAGTCACATTAGATGACTTTAAGAATTCGCTGGAAGATCTGAAACCTTCCATCACCGAACAGGATTTAACCTATTTCAGGAAACTACAGCGGCAGTTTGATGTTAAAAATAAGAAAAAAACAAGCAAAGATATTGCAATGTAACAAAACGAAATAAATAATTTATTTTTTAAATTTACTTTTATATATTTATATAAAAAATCTCACAGCCATATACACAACAAAACATAAATCACTAACATTTTTACACACAGTATAACATTCATTGCTAGCTTTTACAAATTTTGATTTGCAAAAAATATCACAAAAATTATTGCTACTTTATTACTATCTTAAAACTATAAAGTAAAAGTACTATTTAATGCAACGGAAGCGTTGATGTGATCGTAAAGTAATTGAGCAATTTTTAGATCACTGTATAAATACATACTTAATTATTATGAGTGCCCAGCGTAACAATTGTACATTGTGCACTTGAGCTGTTGCCATCAAGTGTGATAATCGGAGTTTTGCATTAAACCTTCTTATCACGTATATATTTGCATTGATATTGTTGCAACGTGTCGTTCTTAAAATAATAATAAACAATAAATACTTAGAAGTAGACATAAAAACTAATAAATGGGACCCATCGCTAGTGAATTCCATATTCCAAATATTTTTGGCACCACAAATATGCTTCGTCTTCGTTTGAGCAGCACATCGGATAAACTACATTTGACTTTGTAGCTTTGGCGCACCTTTGACATGTTTCTTGTAGTTTACTCTGTAATAGCAAAATAAGTTAGATTAAAATCTCGGATATTAATAATATTTTATAAATAAATTCGAGACTTGATAACATCTCGTATTAATTATAAACGCAATAAATGTGATTATTAATATTAAATTTGATTTTTAGGTTTTTGTATAATTTTTTACTTTTCCAGCGTGTAACATGTTTGAAAATTATAAAATAGTAAATGAAGCAAAATGCAGAGAATGCATGAAAAAGAAATCGGGACGAGTAAATTTCCATAGGTGAGTTTTAAAAATCTTGAAATAAAATCAATTTTTTTTTTTCGTAGATTTTTTGATTTTCTGTAATTTGGGACAGCATAAATTAAACAAAATTATTAGTATTATTAAGTGTGTTATTTACTAATAAGCCGCGCCGCAAGATATTGTTGGCGACTGAGGGCAAAAAGATCGTGCCAATTAATGAAGAAGTGACTTCCTTATTGTCTACATTTTAATTAATCTGTTCTAAAAATAGATTTGCTTTTAAAAATAAAGCAGATTTTAATACAGATTTAAACCGGAGAGACTGCTAAGGATTAACACATCCCGGAAACAGTAGTCCGACCTTCGTAGAGAATAAGATTTTTTAATCGAAATGATTTTATTTAATTTTTCTTTAATTACATAAATGTTTTTAATTTATCATACAATCTGGTATCGTAACGAAAGAAAAATTATCTATTTCTTCAAATTTCAAAAACATTTAATCAGAAACGGAAGAATTCAGAAATTTTTTTGTTTTTTTCGCTTTAAATACTGACTACCAATTTTTGACGAAATTACGTTATAAAAATATTATAAAATTATAATATTAAAAATATGATAAAAATTTAAAATAAAAACTATGTAATACGATATAAAGGCCCCTATACAGGGGGCCTTTATATCATAGTTATCATAGTTACGCATAATTATATAGTTTTTATTTTAAATTTTTATCATATTTTTATAACATAATTTTTTTAAAGATTTTTTTTTGTAATTTTTCATTAAAAGCTTTTTCAACGCTTTTTCTTAACTTACTCTCAGAAAAAAAATTCAACTAAAAAAAAGAACTTTTCGTCAAAGTCATTACCAACATAAAAAATAATATAAATCCTTTTAGGATTATCTTGTAAATTGCAGGCTTTTATTAACCGATTTAAAGAAAAATTTCATAATTGATAATTTACTAATCAAAATTTAAAGACTAAAAAGTTGAAAATAAAAATTGCACTAAAAAGTAAAAGAATAATTTTTCAAATAAGAACCAACAAAGTTCCCTGAAAACATCAATATAAAAAACGTGGGGTTTATATTATACTGATGTTTTCAGAGAACTTTGTTTGTTCTTATTTGAAAAATTATTTTCTACTTTTTAGTGCAATTTCTAGAAAAACCTTTGTTTAAAAAGTTTATTTTTTTTTAGATATTTTATTCAAAAGTCCAAATCTGTTAAATGTAAATTATTGTCGTTTTCATTGTTTTTTAAATATTATTTTTCTATGTAAGTTTATGTATTCTTTACTTAACAGTTAAAATTAATTATTTTAATATTTTGTTTAGTTTGCAAAAAAATTTAATTTTTTAGGTTCTTTTTCTATTATAACTTTAATTTAATTGTTAATATTACAGAATGATTATATTAAAATTATGGATGGTAAGTAACTGCTACAACTAAATTAAACCAAATCAACCCGGCAACTTAAGACGATAAACTAATATTTAATCTAAAATTAGTTCTTATTGGTTGTTATTAAAATTTTTTTAATTTATTTGAATTTGATTATAGTTAACTTCATGAAATTATCCTTCATAATTAATTAAATTGCTTACTTAAATTAAATATGCATTATAATTTTTGTTTCAGATAAAAACTAGCTAACGGTTGCGAACTTGAATTACTGAAATTTCCCGTCCGTTTGGCATTTTCACCAATGGCAAAAAAATGGAGTTTTTGATATTTAAAAAATAATTAAACAAGGAAAATGGTTACAGTCTATAATTGATACTTCCTTCACAAACAATAGCCAAAACACTTTTTTCGCTCATTTAGAAAAAGAAAGGTAACTTTTTTTAAACTTCAAGTGCGTTAACTATTTGAAAAAATAAATTTGTCCTTTCTTGGACAAAATAAATGCTTCTGGAATCTTGGGAGCAAGGTTCAAAATTATTATTGATGTTGCCGGGAAAGTAAAAAATCGTACTTGCGCCGAAATATACGCAACAAATTTAATTTTGAAGAAATTTGACTTCAGTGAAATATTTGAACTTACGTCTATTTGGCATCCACTGAGATTGAACTCTAATCCAGCATTTCCAGGAGAAGGTCGTGGTTTAGCTGTTGTTATTTGTAAGATAGCAGAAACGGACATTATTATCATCAAAGCCTAAAACAATAAAAATGTATTGTTTTTTTGTAATTAAATTAAAATATAAATAAATTTCTTAATGAAACACTTAATTAATGTTAAATGTCTTAACTTAATACATTTTTAATTTGATTATCTAATAATTAAAATGAGAATAACATAAACAAGCAATAAATTAATTTTAATTATTCTGTATACGAAGAGACGCAAAATTAAATTTTAATTAATATCAAAGTTAATCTCGATCACGTTTTGGCCACATTTTTTTTAAATTACCTTAATAATTTTTTCCATTTTTAAAAATCACTTCCGCAAACAACAGTTGAAATTATATCGGAGAGGTAAAGTAACCAGGATTAACTTATAACCGAATACTTTTTCACACTAACCACCAAAGTGTTTAAACATGAACTGATATAAAGAACGGATTTAAAGTTTATATATATCTATGTGAAACGAATAAAGTCCAACATTAAATTGGCGCATTATCTGAAGATGATCACGTTTCGTAATTAAAAGAATACGGATACATTTTTTAAAATAATAAAGCGCCAATTACATATTCTAGTCTAGGATAATTATTATTTTAATTTATATTAAACCAATCTCGTCTGCTAATTTGTTTATAAATAAAATTACGATTCCGTTAATTAAACTTCTCATATAATTTTTATTGACTGGCCAATAAAAATATCGTTAGTCATCAAAAATATTTTCGTTTCCTATTTTGACTATTGCAACTCAGAGATAAAGTTCAAATTTTTCGAGTGGTTGTTCAAAATACACTATTGGAGTGTCGTTGAGCTTTTTGACCTTTGTTATTCCACCTAGAAGTTCAAAAATCATTGCATAATTTTAATACATAATAAATTTAGAAAACATATTATTTTATTATATTCAAAGTATTATAACGAAGAAAGACATTAAATATTTTTTAGCAGCGCCAGGTAGCCGGTAGTCTCCTTTCATTGGTCCAATTGCAGCGAAATACCGGCTTCCTACCTATTAAAGCGGTATCCGTAATAAAAATAAGACCGGTAGTTAGTTTGAATGAATTACTTAATCATTTAAATTTTCTTCTCTCTGCCATTGTATGGTAAATTCTAATAAGGGTTAAATATTTAATGGTATTGTTTTATTATGATTGAAAAGCAAATATTGCAATTTTAACCACAAAACGACAAAAATCGCAAATTAACTGGCATAATTTATTTCTTGAGGGTAAAAATTATTTATTGGTGTAATACCAGCTTTACGAGTATTCTAATTATGCGATCGATTGCCTAATATTTTTAAAAATTAAATTTTTTAAATCTATTTTTATCTTATTCTTTTTACATTTATCACACGGTTTATCAAAGACCAAAATGTGGTTTGGTTGCTCTTGTTATTCAGCAATTAATATTTATTTAATTATTTTTTCAATTTAGATGCTTTTTTAATCTTTATCAATAATGTAAAGTACCCGTAAAATAAAAGTAAAAAATACTCGAATTTTATTTTTAAGTTTAAGTTTATTAAACTGTGTTTATTAAGTAGGTATACGTGTTTTTTTCCATGATCAGTTTTTTTAACTAAAATTAAACCCATTGTATTTAATCGACCTACCCACAAAGATATATTTTAGATTTTTAGAAATCAAATTTGGATTATTTATTCTCTAAAAAAAAATTTTTAAGGTAGTTGAATTGCCAATATCCAATTTATCTTATTTATAAACCGGCATCCGTTGGTAGATCCGCCTTCATTATATTGACCAATGAAAAACGAACATTACTGCACCGCTACCTAGACGCAACCATTTTGTAAATTACAGTTTTATAATAAAAAATTATCTTAAAAAATGAATCAATTAATTAAAATTTTATTTTATTATCCAAAGAAATGCGGTGCAGCAAATCATATCATGAATTATTGGGTGCGGGCAAGGACACTTGACTTTCAAGTCAGAGTTGAAATGCCAAACCTTCAACAAAAATTTTAAGTGCAAACTTTTTTAAGCTGGTCGTTTTTTTTTTTGTTTTTTTTTTTTTTTTTAGTTTAGCTCAGCGGATCTAGATTAATTTTGGTTATGAAACTAAGTACTTTTTATTTTTGTGTTTCTCTTAAATTTTTTTGGCTTTTGCCAATTTCACGGTAAAAGTGACTATTATTATATCTAACAATTATACTGATATTCGAATCTTTACCAGCAACAATTTTCTATTTTTCTTCTATTCTTCTTTTTCTATTCTTTCGCGGTTTTCGGTTTTATTTGTTTATTTTGCCAAGTCTTAACACTAATAAATTTTTTTGTACAACCAGTAGCATGTATTGGGGTGAGAAAAAAAAATTAAATCACATAATTGCGGTATTTCAAATAGTGAAATATGTTCTTAGCAGAAAGGCGGCTAGAAGTGAACTGCTGGCGGCCTCACACACTAATCGAGACGAATCGTGAAACTTGATATTCCATGGCATTGCTTTATCCTCCACCGTAGCGGAGGAAGATCACGTCGACAACATTTTCTTCATAATTAGAAGCACAGAAGGTCCTGGTGGTGTAACCGCTGTCGTACAAACTTTGTAAACCTATCCGAGCGCTTGGGTAAGTCAATTTTAGCATTACTAATTCTCTACTGTGTTTGGCTTTTGGGAACTCTGTTAGTTCTAAATTGTTATTTGCGACGTGGCTTGTATAGGCCAGATTTTTAGCTGCCGATTCATATTTATCAAATTGGAAATTGTTGTGACCACGTTAAGTAAATTTTGTAAATTGTATTTAATTCTATAGTCATACGATTCTCAATTATCGGTGTTTTATTTGTGAAAACGGAAGCAAATTCTTTTACATGATCTACGCTCTTTGTCTCCGAAATCAATAAGAGCTGGTTTTCCATCTGGGTTTCATCACACATATATTTTTAACTATAAAAGATCAATTCCAGGTGTGGTGAGAAGTTTGCAGTTCGACTGATAGCAAAATTCCCATTACATCTTGTAACATAAACAGCTGAGTAACGAGGATTATCTCTAATCGCGACTTCAGTAATAACGGCAGTTTCTCACAGTTTCGGCGAGGTTTAGTTGGTATTGGAGTGAAGAAGAGGCGCATTGGGCCCGCTCGGTTCACGCAAACCAACCAGTTTGTCACTTGGCCAACCTCCATGGTTCCGACCTTTACAGGTGATTGTGGTTCTGTAATTAGATAAAAATTAATTTTGTCGTGTAATGGGCAAAGACGGCAAGATTGATTTCGGTCTCTTATATTTCAGGTAGTCCTCGGTTATCGAAGGACCGGGTTATCGAAGGCCGCCGCGTCTTCGTAAAGTTTATCCGCCATACCTTGAATGAACTCTTCGATGGATTCAAATTCAGCATCTTTCTGTAGTATTTTATTCGACAGATACCAATCTGCCTTCGTGGTCTTCACTGATATGTTTTGCACAATCTGCAGCTTCTTCATTTAATTTGCGTATGCAAATCTCATAGGTGAAGGTTTTTGACTCGCCCCGCTTTACTAGACGGGGAGGGGGCAGCAGGGCTACCTGAGGATTATTTAAAAATGGTTGAGATAGCGACAGTGAAGAGGGAGGGGACGGTCTGAGCATCTATTAGCACTGGGTGAGCATTTTCTTGGTATGAGGTGGCTCAAAGTGAGCAGTTAGCCTCAGTACCTCTTTAAGTTGGTAAATTTCCTTCCCTTTTTTAGAGTTTTTCAATTTCACTAGAAAGAGGGGAAGAGGTGTCTTGGATGATCCCCGGATCATTGGCTGGACGTCAATGACCGGGAGCCCCTTGCTGATTAGCTCAATCTTTATCTTTTCTACTTTGAACTCCTTCGGGAGTCCTTTTAGTACTACCCTTAGGGGGGAGTCTTTAGCAGTCTTGTAAAAAAAGTGATTGTACTGCCGAACCTTGAGGACGTTCAGTAGTTCCTTTACGTCGTTCGCAGAGTTGGGTGTTATAATTAATCCCTCCTAGAGTTCTTGGCTTGAATGAATTTGATGCGTTTATCATTCATGCCCTACGACAGTTCTTCCAATTTTCCTTACCGACTAGCACAATGAGAGGTAGTCGTTTGGAAGTTTCAGGGAAAGGTTGGCTTGACACACTAAAACAAATGCTGCAACTATTTACGTCAAGCATACGCACCGTCAACAGAATGAGGTATTTACCGACTTTTATGTGAAAAATCTAAATTTGAAAATCGATAAAATCTAAACGAGGGAAGCAGCACAGACAAGAAATCCCACTAATCGGAAGGTTTGTTTAAGCAGATTTGCATTCGTGGTGCTGTTGAGCAGAGTAAATCGATCGTAAATGCTAAAGTAGTATCTTTTATGATAGCAATATAAAAGATCAGTAAAAGTGCTTAAATTTGTCATTTCGTTCGGTATTTATTCTTTTTCCTATTGATAAAATAATTAGATTTTTTCAATTTTGGATTTAAGTATTTTTTTAAATAATTAATATGCAAAAGAACGAACAAAGATAACATGATATGAAATTTTTGAATAAATTGCACCAGTAGGATTTATTATATTTTAATACAATCAAAAAATATACAAACATTTTTATTATCAATTTTTAACAACAAATAAACATCGGTTTGCCACATGGATATTAAAAATTATTTAAAAAATTCATAAAACAAATATGGCCAGCTACAATATTTTCATATTTTTAAATTTTATATAATTATTAAGAAGATTGGAAAGTTTAAAAAAGATAAAAATTATTTCTGTGAATTTTGATAAATTATAAAAATAAGTTTTAATAAATGCTTCAATCGGTCATTAGCCTAGTAGTCGGCGCGATTAATTGCAGGTTACTCAAGTTAACGATTGTAACCAATAACAATAAAACAGGCTTAGAGGTACATATAAGTCCAGCTTAAAAGCTACTCGAGACATAAAATACACATGAAGTTGCCACTATTTTTTATTTTGGATTTCATCTCAGAATTTTGTAAAAGTAGGACATATTTTTGAATTCAAAGAAGATTTTTTATATTTAAATATAATTAAGTACTTAAACGATAATAATAGATTATCAATTGCCAGTATTAAATTTGGCAGTGAAATTACAAATTAAAAATTAATTAATAATATTTAGTTATAATGTACACTTAATTAAAAGGGAAGATAATTTTTGATATTTATTAATCTAAGCGATTTATCAAAAAAGGATTCTTTTGGCACCATGTTTTATATGCTTTTTTTGGATTTTTGTGCTTTTTTTGATTTTTTATGCTTTCCTGTGCGGTTTATGAATTTTTGAGGATTTTTAAAATCTCTTTTTCTTCAAATAAAAAAAAAGTTTATTTATAAGTATTTAAAATTGTTTATAGAACAATTTAAACAATAACTGTATTTATTTCATACATATTTTTCACTTCCACGTACTGCTGCTCAGCGGGGTTTTTTTCTCCCGACAACTCACGCATAATAAAAATGTGTTAAGCAATCTAGAATTGAAAGCAAATTTAACTTTCATTAAGTGTGACTGCAGATTGTAAGCGATATTATAAAATTGTTGGAAAAGCAGCGAATCGCTCGATTTGGCAGAAAAATTTAAAAACGCCACTTTTAACATCTCAGGACAGGTTGGGATTACTATTAAAAAAAGAAAATTAAAAGAAGTTTAAGACAAAAATGTTGGTTTAAAAATAGTGAACGATGTATCCAAAACAATATCCGGAGAAACCATTGTAAATTTGGAAAATCCCTCTGTTTTAGCAGAATTCAAATTTGCACCAATCATTAGTGTCGACGTTGAAAGAAGCTTTTCAGTTTACAAAGAACTTGAAGCTATAGAATGAACTTTACTCTATAACATTTGAAACTATTTTTAATAATCAATTGTTTTACAAATTAAATTCAAGCTGTTAATAATTTAATTTTTTAATTTTTTTATAAAATAAACGAGTTAAAAGAACAATAAAATAAGATTTTTTTAACTTGTTTATTTTATTAAAAAAATACATTAATATTATAACATTTAGGGCCGATCTTTCCATCTCCTTGTAAGTTGCTTTTAAATTTATCTGCCTTTTAATTGAAATATCTGTCTTTCCAACTTATTTTTTATTAAAAGTTAAGCTTATAAGCTTATAAGTTATAAGCCACATAACCAACTTTATAAGCAACTTTTAATAAAAAATAAGTTGGAAAGAGAGATATTTCAATTAAAAAGCAGATAAATTTAAAAGCAACTTACAAGGAGATGGAAAGATCAGCCCTTAGGGTCAATAATTTACTATAATTATTATATAATAGTTAAGGTTAACTATTAACATATGATAATATTTTTGAATAAAATTAATTTTACATGTTACATGAAATTGAAAAATAATTTAATTCATAACTTACATAAAATGTTCAAAAACTATTTAAAAGTTTAAATTAAAACTATACTAAAGTCAAATAAATTTGACTTTTAATCAAGTTTGAAAATTTGAATTTAATAGCATAACTTTTCAGTCATTTTAATAATTTTTCCAGGTTTGCCTGATGAGATTCCGAAAATCGAAACATCAGTTATAACAGGGTGTCGCAAGCTATATCATTCATTTAAATAGTTTTTGAACATTTTATGTAAGTTATGAATTAAATTATTTTTCAATTTCATGTAACATGTAAAATTAATTTTATTAAAAAATATAATTATTATATTATCAATAATTCTTTTATTAATAAATTTGTTGCTTTTTTAATTAAATTGATGCTTTTTTAATAAAATTTATTCTTTTTTGGTAATATTTGATGCTTTTTTAAGCACTTTTTTTAAAAATTATTATGCTTTTTTATCCACACTCTAATTATTATAATATAATATTATTACAGATGTAATATTGTAAATTTAAATTTGAATATAATGGGCGCGAAATTTTAAATTTAGTTCATTTTTGGTTACTTTAAAATACAGCGATTTGGCAACAGCGGGTTTTAAACGCAGGAAGTGGAGTTTCCGTTAGGTTTTTTCAAGAGGGTAGCCATTACGGATTATGCAGAGAAGCCGAACACTTGATTTTTGTGGAACCAGTGTATAGAATTTTATTCAGTAATTTAATTTAAATTTGTTGAAATAAAATCGTGGCCATCGACAATTTTAAATACGTAAGTTAAATAAATTTACTAATTATATACTTTTAAATAAAACAGCAGGGTGGATTGCTAGAAATTTTCGTAATAGGTTATCGGGCCGCGTGGATATGAAATTAACTAATTCAAAATTACTTTATCTTCAGTTTTAAGATTTAATTACTGTTCGAGATTGTGATTTAATACTATTATCATTTAAAACGAGAGTGGGATTATGTAATGCAAGAGATAGATTATTCATATAATGTGACCAATGGCGTACCTAGCGGTGATTAGTTCTAAATAAGAAATAAGAATAATTGTTTAAGATAATTTAAAATGAAAGCGGGTGTTTCAAGTGGAAAATATATTTATCGTGGGATAATTTAATTTAGATGAATTGCGCAACAAAGGAGAGGTGGACGCTTAAAATCATAAGATGGCCTTGGCAATATGTCGCAGTAATGGCTGGTCATTGAAAAGGTTAATCTTTTATAGAGCCGGAAATGACAAAGCGAATTCTGTGATGTTTCTCATTTTTCTTTTTTCAAATATATATCAATGATATCCTACCAAATTCTGATATTTCAGGACAGTTATTGATAAATTTTAACAATGTTCCTTATGATTATTTGCGACCACATATAAGATAATAACAATTGAATACATATACGGTAATAACAATTGACCACATATAAGGTAATACCAATTGAATTATAATATTAAAGAACTGTTTTAACAAAGTTCTTCATGATTATTTGCTAGTTTAAGTATGGGGAATTTATTTAGTTAATTACATACGACTTATTTAGATTTAAGAAAATGACCAATTAGCAATAAGAGAGACGTACTAGTTCTAAGCTGACGACATATTAAAAGGGAGACAATCTTAGCTTAAGTTGACGAGGTATTAGTTATATAAGAGCGGATAATTTAGAATATAAGGGTTATTATTTAAGATCTTACATAAAATAAAACCAATTGAGTTGAACGTCGAAATACATACATGAGCTTCTTACAAATTACTATAAAGGTTGTGGTTGGTCATTAAATATGAATAATCGATTAGAAAACATTACGATCAGAGGGATTAACTATCGAACAGTTATTAAATCAAACTAAGGTATTCTGAATTAAATGATATCAAGAAGATTAACTTTGCTGGTAAATTTGTTGTCGGACTACCTTTTTCTTTTCGGTTAAATATATATTCATCGTTAAACCGAATCCTGTGTTTTATTTAATTTGTGTGTACTAATTATTCCTTCAGGTGTCCTAGCAGTGGTTACGCCACTGGACAGATGTAAGTTTAAGTTTGAGGTTAGTAAACGAGGTAACAACGTTAGCATTCAAAGAGCCATCCGCAGATTTAAAAGGACTTGTAAGTGTTACTACGAGAGGATTACATCGTGAGAGGTTTATTTGACGATCACAGCTTTGGTTTGGTTTGTAACTTTGATTTGAGAAGGCGGTAATTCAAATTGAAGAACCAAATATTACACAGAGAAATGTTATTTTTTTTTTGGGAAAATTAAAATCGCAATGATGATTAACTGACAGTAACCAATTTAATTTTATATTATACATCTCTACGTGGCTATATTATTTCTGAGGTAATCCGTTATGGAAAAAATCAGTGTCTACAATTTAGAAATTATAAATGCACTCTCCATTTTAAATATTTCATTTAAAAAGATTGTTTGTGAATTAAATTTTCACATATATATCACAATTTTCATTAATTGTGGCTGAAAACTATGATAACACATCTTGGGTCATATGATAATCAGATACTAATTGATCCAATGAAAAAACGTGTAAATTAGTAGATTACGAATTTTTAATTAAAAAGCGTAAAAATTAATTAAATGTTATTATAAAATTACATGTTAATAACGATAAGTTAATAACTCGATTAATTGAATAAACAAAATCATACTATTAATTTCTTCTAATTTTAAGAGTAGATACTAATAATTTAAAAATATTTTTAAAATTTCATTTTAGGAGTTTCTTTTATTAAATAAAAACAACCAACACAAAACTCTTCAGCGCATCGGTTAAATTCCAAACGGTTAAATCTAACTAATTAATAGTTATTATTTATGCAAGACGATAAAACTCTATTTTATCAATTCGCCAGAAATATTTATTTTTCCAATAATTAAAATATATTTCTTAGTTAATATTTAACTGAAATTAAAAGTTAATTTCAAAATTTGTCTTTGAAGCTTATCTGAATGATTCGGCAAATTCATCTCAGACATATTTTTCGATTTTCAAAATGCAATGCAATTGTAAAGAATAATTGAAATAATTTAATATAATGAAGAATATAACTAATATTGAGTAGTTGAGTAATACATATTTAGTATGTTCGTAACAGAAAATAAATAATGCTTTCCTCAGTAGATAAATTTGCTTGATCTTTATATTCGGCCAAAGGACAAATGTTTAATTTTAACATTTTTTCTAATTTTTTAACATCGAAAAATATATTATTAACGTTGTTAATTGTTAACAAGAACCTATTTATCCATTATCCATAACTTGGTTTATGGATAGATATAATAAAAGTGACGCTTGATGACTTGAACTTCGCTTAACGAAGTTGAACCAAGATAAATTTAAATATTTTAATGTAAACAACTATTCCCTAAATTTATAGTATCTACAGTCGTTAAAAATTATCCCTCGGCATGCCAGTAATATTAAATTGCTCAATTCGCAAAATAAAAAAAAAATATTTATTTTTTAATAAAAATTAAGAATCATTTACATTTTGACGAGAATGCGAAGATTAGTAATGTTTTGCAGAAATCAAATTAATTATCGATGAACTTCGCCTGACATATCAACTTCCATTAATTAGTATTAATAATTAAAATTTAATAATAATTCTTGACAGAAGGATTAATTTTTTGATTACCTCTTTTACATACATTTTTAGCAATACAGCAGTTAATTTTATCATTTATACACCAAGTTGGACTATATTTATATGCAACTTGTTATAAAGCATGAAAATTTAATTTTTTACAATAGATTATTTTTTGGTAGACAAAAGTAAGGTAAAACATGGAAATTTGAAAACTCCACAATCGGTGCCAATTTTCTATAAGATACATTCGTACATTCGACAATCATCTTAAAAAAATTAAAAACATAGAAATTGAAAATTATGTAAAGTGCATCTAAGGCCTTGCCGAATAATAAAATTTGTCTAATTTGGTAAGACAAAAAATATCACATAGCAATGTGAAAGATATAAAAATTTAATTCTGTATAATTTTGTTTTCCACGCACTGTTGTTACAAAATTGCCTTCATGAAAATATAAATTGTTCAATTTATTGCATTCTAGCCTCTTTTGTATCGTTGGAGAGAAAAATTATTTTATTTGTCTTGAGGAAATTAGCAAATTGAAAATTAAGTCTTACAACTTAAATCTTGGTGAGCATATAAAAAATAAATATCGAAATTTTAAATGTGTAAAAAAATTTTATATTTGTTTGAAAAAATTAATTTTATATAAATATTATTAATAAATATTTATCCAGTTGTTATCTAAAATTAACAAAAAATGATAAATAAATTTAATTTCTTTATATTGATATGTACTATTTTGTTGGAAACCTTGAGAGCAATTCGGTAAAATTGCTTCTTATAATTTGACTTTTACAAAACGGCAAAAAATAACTCATCCTAAAATTTTACAATCCAGCAACTCTCAGGTTTTTTAACTAATTTTTAATTAATGTAAATGTTTGTTAATAAGCATTCTGCCCTTATTACCAAAAAGAAACAATTACGACGACGGTTGAGATGTTTTTAATTGGTGATTGGAGTAAATATTTATAAGACGAAGTTTTTAGGTCAAACGCTAAAAGTCATAAAAAGGCTGTTTTCTTACTATATCGGATAGTGAAAATCAGCTTTTCAAGCTATCAGTTGAGTATTTGTTAAAAAAGTAAATTTATCTAAAATAGCATACAAATGAACAATAATATAAATTATTATTAATTTTCATTTTCCATTTTAATATACTGTCATAGTTCAAAACGATTTAGACCCACGCTGTACTCTTTTAGGAAAATTTAGTAAAAGGTATTTTATTTTGGTGGAAGAGAGAGATAAAGGTTTTTTGCCAAGAATGGCCGCACGAGCCGGTTGTGCGTGTTTTGGCTCTGTGATATTTTTGAGATCGTTTTTGATGAAAATATTTAGTGATTGCGTTGGAAATTGTAAACCTATTTGGACTTTGAATTAATAAAATTTATTTTGGTCAGATTTGAAATTTATTGTATTCTAATCGTGATTTCTAATGTGATATTCTAATTTTTAAGTGGATGAATGAATTCTAGAGAAATGGTTTTATATTATTGTGGAAGCTGTTGATTTGAATTACATTTGGATAGAGATTTAAAATTAAAATTTTTATAACCAACGTGTACGTTAGAAGATAAGTTAATATTGAAGGTTCGATACTGGGAACAAAATAAAATTTTTAATTTTGGAATCATTGCGATTATAAAGTTTTGGTAAAGAAAAATTTTAGTAAAAAAAGATTGGTGAAATTTTTTTTTTGAGAACCCACCCTGAGATACGACTGTCTTAACTTCCGCAACTAAGGGTTAGTCCGGAGCACTTTGAAATTCTTGAGAAATCAGCAAACTAATGCAAAATACCATTACAATACAAAATATTGCAGTGGATCTAAAAAAATATTTCCACCACTCTTTTTGTGGAAAAGCAAAAGCTCCGAACCAGTTATTCTTTCGCGAGTAGATGATGCTTGCTCAGGAGTGGGTTCAACGCTCGAAAAAAAAATATTAATGCTAGAATTCGTTTTCAAAAACTTCCAATTGAATTTATTTTAAACTTTAAAATTTTTATATTCTTCTCGAGGATCTTCTAAACGTCGTTTAAAATCATCGTCGTTTTCTTTAACAGTGTATTTCCACTTTATTTTTATAAATTTAAATAAATTTAACCACTCTAATCTTCCAACCTTGTAACTTTGAAATCATAATAAAAAAAAACATTCATCCAAAAATATAACACTTTAATTAATGTGGACCGTTAAATTATATACATGGGTAAATATCACATAAATGTTCAAGATACACATATATCATCCTGTCCTTTAATTGTATAATTTTTGCATTATTTGCATCAGATATAACAAGGAATATAACTATAAAATAGAATATAAGATAGTCGATATCGAAAACCACTTTTATCCTGTAGAAACATTATTTATTATTTACAGCATTACATTCTATGGAAGAATTTAGCTGTCCTTTCGGACTTACAAAATCCATTTATTGAGGTGGATTAATCCTCATATTTACACATAATTAATTACAGGTCCAGGTGTGTTTTGGCATTTCTTACAATGTCTCTCCAGACTGTGCGATCCATGACATTCTGTCTCCATCCTCTTACTCCTATCCTTTCCAAATCTTTCTCCACTTCATCACTCCATCTTAGTTTAGGTATACATCTCCATCTCCATCTCCATCTTAGTTCCCCTGTATCGTTCTTCGCCTGGTTTCCAGTCCATTATACTTCTCGTTGTTTCCTCTTTGTCAGTTCTCATCATATGTCCCCACCATCTCAATCTTTGAGACTTAATACACCCTCACAACGTCCTCGCCATTCATTTCCTCAAGGATTTCGGTGTTTGTTCTAATTCTGTATTCCTCATTATCTCTTTTGAAGCCCAGTATCGTTCTTAGTACCTTTCTCTCGAATACACGAAACTCATCTTTTTTCTTTCTTGTTATGCACATGACTTCAGCTGCGTAAGTAACCACCGGTCTTATCAACGTCTTATACATTTTAATTTTGGATGTCTTTGAAATTTGTCTATCTTTCAGGAAGTGCTAGTGCAATGTTAAACAGCGTCGCCGACAGGGCGTCCCCCTGCCTCACTCCTCTGTTCACCTCGAAGCTGTTTGTTTCCCCAGCAGGCGTTCTTGCCGTTGCTCTTGAATTCTCCATAGTAATCGAGATCATCTTTATCAGTTTAGGCGGTATTTTAAATTTTCTCATGATACTTATCAGTTGATTCCTGTTCACTGAGTCGAAGGCCTGTCTAAAGTCTACAAACAACACGTGCATATCTATTCCGTGTTCATGAGCTTTCTCTTGTATCTGCTTTATAATGTGTAATGCATCTACCGTAGACTTTCCTCTTCTGAATCCAAAGTGATAGTTTCCGACTGTCTTGAGTCTTGTAGGTGCATTCTGTGAGCCGGTTGAGCACAATTATTGACAGGACCTTGTATACCGTATTTAGGAGCGTTATAAGACTGTCCTAAAAAAAATCCGACCACCTTATATTAGTATTAAATAAATAAGAACGGATCAAACTTTAGTTTTTAAATTTTTTTATTGACTATTTACAATATTATCTTACAGAAAAAAAATAAAAATTTTTTTTTAATTACATATAAAATTTTTAAACTTTTTTTTAACCCTTTTCATTAAAGTTTGTACATTATTATGCAGAAAAATCTGCGGCTTTTTTATATTTGAACATATTGATTGAACAACTTGCTTGAACATATCAATGTCTGTTGTTACCCCTTCAGTTTTTTTTAATTTTTGTTTTATTTGAGCTCAATATTTCTCAATTGGGCGCAGTTCTCAATTTTGGAGGATTAGCATTTCTAGGTACAATGTTTATATCATTTTCTTCATAATATGCGTGACACCTTTTACTGTGATATCGGGTAGCCAAATCGGGCTAAAACAAAGGTGGGGTGTTTTGCGACCTCAAAATGGGTAGCAACCGTTTCCTAAGGCATTCCGTTAGGTAAATATCGGTATTTATTGAACCTGTAGTTACGAAAGATTTCAATTTTAATCCACAAATACGACAGAAGGGTAAACTTTTTAGCAGGTACTTTTGAAAACAATGCCATAAAATTGCCGAAAATAACTTAAAATTTGTACTTAAATCATAGAATTAAAAGTGGCTGGATTTTTTTTTAAAAGTGGACAGTCTTACCTCGATAATTGCTGCATTCTTCTGCGCTACCTTTTTTTTAATTGTTACAATGATTTTCTCTTTCCATTTGTGAGGCATCTTTTCCTCCCGCCAAATTTGTTTTATCAGTTTGCATACTTCATTTTTCATCTTTTCTTCCCCATTTTTGATCATTTCCGAAGCGATTTCATCGGGGCCAGGCGCTTTTCGGTTCTTTAGCTTTTGTATTACTTTGTTGGTTCAACTATTTTATTTTCCATTTGCATGTCTTCTGTCTGTTCTTCTTGTCTTATCTCTGCTTGAGTCGCTAGATCTCCCATATTTTCTTAACTTTTTCAGTTCCATTTTCCAGTTCTTCATCTTCGTTTCTCATTTCTTTGCTTTTTATCACGTGTGTTTTTTTCGTATTTCTAATTTGTTTATAAAAGTTCCTAGCATTATTATTCACACCACTTATCTCTATCTCTCTCATTTTTCTTCAATCCATTCGTTCTTCTTACGTTTGTACAGCCTACAAGCTTCCGTGCGTTTTCTTTTGTACTCCACATAGTAGATAGAAAATTACCAACCCTAAACGAGTGATCGAGCTCTCGTTTGGCATTTATGTACATATTCGGCATGAGCGGTTTAATCAAGTTTTAACATTGATATCATCTAATCTCACAACGCCCATGGTTTTTAGTATACTCTCTTATGGAGGAGCCTTATGTTAATTCATAATCAATTGTGAAAGCTTATCAATATAAATCATCATAATAATTGAGTTCGAGTGAAACGAGAATTCGTATCTTTGTGGTACAGAATATAATTGTAAATTTATATAATAGTTTACCTTAATTCAAGTAGGTTACTTTGCGACAAACAGAACAGTTACAATTTTTATAACAAAGACATTTTACTGGTTTTAAAACACGTCTGTCTCGCTTTATGATCGGCTTGTGTTGCTCTCTCTCTTCTCGTAGTTTTCGGTAAGTTTCGTACTTCAGTGCCGTCTATCTATTCCCTTTTCTTGACGAGGGATTCACGTAAATTGAACTACATTAAGCGCTAGATAAAATTGCATTTATATCATTACAAAATGGCTGTCAATATATAATCATCATAAAGCCCTTTTATTTAATAAGAAGTGTAGCAAACTAAAGTAAGACCTCGAATTAAATCTGAATATAACTTTAAATTATAAACAAACTTGACAGATAATTCACAATAGAAACTACTTTCATTATAATTATTATGCATACTAAAAGCTAATGTAGCTATCTTTTTTTAACGTATACATTGGGTATTTTCAATGTACCGTATTTTTAAATTCACACCCTTGTGACAAATTTATTTCAGATCGTCTTTGTTGCACCTATGTTACTATAGTTATTAATTTAAAAATACCGCCATATTGCCGTAACCATCGTCCAGTTACCCCTTAGTCGCGCCAAAAAAAGTGTTACTTCAAAAGACAATTTATTTCATGTTTTAAAAAATGTTATTTATCCACGGTGGAATTTACATGTGGAAACTGAACCCATTATTATTCATCATCGTCCAATCCAAATTAAATTCGGGAAATGTATTTTTCCATGGAATGATAACCTTTCGTAATTTGACCTCTTAAAGTTGTTTTAACGGATTATTTAGTCTTTTAGCCAGATTAAATCTTGATTATATAATTACAGATTATATTTGAATGCAACTTAGGCAAAAATAAAAACGAACCTTTTGATTGTTACCTACTGGTGAAAAAAAACAATTTTGTAATTTTTGTAACTTTTCGATTTGCGTTTATTTTATATTATATCTATTATCGTGTTTCAAAGTGATTTGGACCCACCCTATGCATTTTAGTAAAATTTTGATATTAATTATTAAGTTTTAACTTTGATAAATTTGCTAGGTGGGGACAAATCACAGACAATACCAGGTCTTTTGCCAAAAATGGTCGACGTGTGAATTAGTTTATAATTTTTGGAATACACGTAAATTTTTTGAAGGAAAAGTGTTTAATTGAAATTTATAATTATATAATTATAAAATTTTATAAAATTAACTATTGAAGAAACTACAAATTTATTTGATAAGCGGGCAGCTGCGATACGAATATCGTAAAATTTTACATTAAAATAAGTTTTACGAATTATTTTGAATTGGAATATTTTTGATTGGAAGCAATTGGAAAATAATAATTTGATTTACAAAATGTACACTGCATTATATATTGAATTCTCATATTCTTATCCTTTTTTATATTACCTTAGAACAACCAAATTAATGATTCATGAAAATTCGAATAATTAGATTATATAAACTGAAATTAATCATTGCGATCACATTTGAAATTTCGAGTAATTATGATTATTTGAAATGATTAGTACAATATTTGGGGACAAATTCCAACACAAGGACACGATGAATATACGTGACGTTAATTATAATTTTATAACAATAAAATAAGCAGAAACAAAATTCCCGTGACCTTAAGTTTGTTAATTGATCATCTTATTTATTTAATTTTAATTGTACACGCATGACGAGAAAAAATACTTTTCATATTATTTAATTAATATAAAATGGTTAAGGTTATTAACATGTAACATGTAAAAATTAATTTTAATTAATATAAAAATTAATTAATATATTAATAATGCATGTATATTTTGTCTGCTAAAAAGTTTAAGGATGTAATTTTGAATATTTTTTTATCGGGAATGTTTCACAATAAATTATTCTTAAAAATTCGGCTTTTTGTAAAGTCTTATTTTTTAGTAATTATTATATTATTATTACGTGATTTAAAAAAAATTGATAACGTGCTGCTGTTATCATTAAAAATATAATAATTATTATAAGTATTGTAGGTGGGGCATTCTAGCGAAATTAACTATCAGATATTTTGTATTTTTGATTAGACTGATGTTTTTTACCTTAAAGTATCTTTCATAAAAAATTTATTTAATAATAATAATAATAGGCATTTATTAAGAGAGCTACTTTACAAAAAAAAAAGGTCTCTTAAAAGGATGATTTCTAACAAGTTAGATTTTCAAATCACCCCTTTTAACAATGTATTATTTACACCGATATATAACGCATAACAAATGTCACAAAATTCAAATCGCATGATACCTACTGGTCCAATTGCAGTGCGTCAGTTAAACCACGGCGGAAAGCTGCCAAACTCGGAGATTCCAAAAATAGTCGTCGATGCCTTTCCACAAGTCTCGGTGCCCAACTTGCAAAGCAGTGCTCAAACTTGGCTGTAGAATGAAAAGAAACGTCAAAATTTCCCAGATCACGCAGAGCCCGGGAATGATAAATAGAGCGGGGCCTAATCATATCTCGAAGATGTGTCGGTTCACCACTTCTGAATATTTTAAAGAGAAGAATTCTAGCAAGTAACAGAAAGCGCTGGTCAATTTTCAGGATATGCAGATCACGATAATATGGTGTAATGTGATCATACCTGCATATGTTGAATGAATAACGTAGGCATGAATTCTGCAGAAGCTGCAGCTCTTGCGTTTGTACTCCTGAGTTAGGAAATCGTAATAGACCGCTGAACCATATTCGATGTTGGGCAAAACTGTGCTGCTGACAATCGACCACTTCACATGAGCAAGCAATATGGTCTTGAATTGGTACAGCGATCTCAGCTTATAGTAACATCCCATCATCTTGCGGTTAACATGTAGACGAAAATTAAGTTCTCCATCCAGAACAAAACCCAGGCTACGTGCAGAGTCGACCATCCTCACAATTCCATCACCGATCCTCACTCGAAGAGTTGACTATGACTACACAAAATGCTTAGTTCCGACTTCGCCGGATTCAATGTCAGACCATTTACTAAGGACCACACACGCAGTGATTCAAGGTTACGATTTAACCGAGTTGTTGCAGCAGTCCGAGGGAGGACAGGATATACGTATTCGGGAATCGTCCGCATACAGATCCAAAGAGCAGTCTGGATCCACAACTTTCTCCAGATCAGATGTGTATACTATAAACAATAGCGCGGCAAGGATACTTCCTTGTGGAACACCCCGAGAAACCACTAATGGCTGAGATACATTCCCAGAAAAATCAACCACCTGAGACCTATCACGCAGGTAACTCGCGAACCAGTTGCACAGTGACTCATTGCATCCATAGTAACGAAGCTTAGCCAAAAGGCGCTGGTGCAAAACGGAATCAAAAGCCTTGGAATAATCGAGAAGAACCAATAAAGTTACCTCGGAACGATCGGTTGCTGATGCAATATCCGATGTGAGCTTCAACAAGGAGGTCACAGTACTGTGGTGGGGCCTAAAACCAGACTGCGATGGCGACAGAACTTTGTAAAGTGCCAAATGATCGTCCAACGCATTTTTGATAAACGACTCAACAATTTTTGAAAATGGTGACAATATACTAATCGGACGAAGATGGGCAAGCTCTAAAGCTAACGGAACTTTGGAAAGAGGTCTCACACGTGACATCTTCCAAATGGCTGGCACCTCGCCTGTTTCGAAAGAGAAATTAAGAATGTTGCAGAGCACCTCACTGCAAAACGGAAGAACGAGCCTCAGCATCCGAAGACTAATACCATCCAGCTCAACGGCATCGGAGCGCAGAGTCGCGACAATCTCATACAAAGCTGCAGGCGTAGCCCTCGGAATAAGAGTGATCCAACTCCGGGAAACAAAGCGTCATCGAAATCCCACTGTACCTGACCAGAAACATTCGGCACAGAGCTGAGAAAATAGGAATTTATATAGTCAGGATCCTCACATAGACGTCCAGAAATCTAACCATTAGGGCGAGCATGTACGCTCCAAGATGACAGGTATCGCCATAGTTTTTTGGGATTTGAGTGATTTAGGGCCAGTTGTACAATATGAGTTTAAACCAGCAAATTTGGGTTAACCAATGAAATATGTCGAAAAGCTGTTTTTTAAGAAATATTATTGGTTAATCTAAATTTTCTGGTTTAAACTCGCATTGTACAACTGACCCTTACAGATTTACATTTAAATAGTTAGAATTCAAATCTTTATTCAAGATTCAACTTTTATTTTGATATTCAAGTTTCAAACATTACTTTAAGTTTAGTTATTAAATAAACGCATTAAATATGACGCATGTTTGATAAATTTGTAATAACACTCGTGAAGCTTTTTTAACTTTACTCCTGCTTTGTAATCGTAAAATCAATAGATCAGTTTTGACGATCAAGCACTTACTATGTTATTCAAATATTATGGTAATAAGGAACTATTCTAGATTACCGGTATTGCAATAGGGTACAGAAGTCACTGATGACTAAGAAAAGATTACAGCTGATTACGACTGGAAGGTACGAAAAATACTTACTGTTGCCAAAGCTAACAACGTAGGGTTCATTTGTTGTCTGTACGCTACACGTTTTAAACCGTGGATCAGAATGAACTACAAGTTCAGATACGACCAGATCCCATCACTAAGCTAATATCCTAAAAAATAAGATAAAAAAATTGTATTGTCGTGACCTGGTCGTATTGTACTTTGCCTTGTGCAAAAATAAGTTGCAATAACAATAACTTTCAAAATAGCATGGAAGCCTGAAAACTCCACCGACATCAGATAATTATTACAATAATAGATTTATTGGTATCGAAAATTTGTTTACGGATGAAACATCAATACAAACAGTTCTGTATTTATTATTATTTAAAATAATAATCCTTCGAATTATTTTTAATGGCACGTGCTAAGTCTGTATAATCGTAATGTTATGCAAGAAAATTTTTTTAACTAAGAATAAACTATATTATTTACAAGAAAAAATTACCATGTTACCAAAGTTACATATTCAAGGTTCTTTAGTGATAGTTATGTAATTCTATGACTATCATGTAAAAATGATATTCAAAAAATAATGTAGGCGTTCTTTGAACTGATAATCGAATAATTGATAGCAGGATTATTTTATTTCCTTATTTGTGATAATAAAACCGGTTTTAATTTGCATCGAATTTGCTTTCACCACCACTAAGTTTATCGAAAACAACCTTTCCTTTTTTTATATTTTATCGCATAAAATTTATTTTTAGCTTTTTTTTATTTTTGGCCCAATTCAAAATTACTAACTCATAGTGGTTATCAGTTTAATATAATTAATTAACAGGAATGTATAAATGTTAGAAATTAGAATCACTGCAATATTATCAAAAATGTTTATTATTTTTATAAAATTTATTTAGTTGTTAGGTTTAGTTGTGGTACATGTAACAACCTGATGAAATATTACATAAGTGTCACCATGCATCATTTTGTGAAAACGTGGACAGTCGTAGCTATGTAGTGGAGAGAGAATCACATTTTTGCTTTAAATACAAATTTTCTGATTTTTGCAGGCATAAATTTAGTTGGGTTACAACATTTTTAAAGTTTAATTTAATATTTATTCAATATAATTTTACAAATTTTGGAACTATTTAAAATTTTTATTTTATGATTTTGTACAAATTTTGATTCTTTTTTGCAAAAAATTTTTTTACTTGGCAATGTAATTTTTTTTAATAATCTTAAAATAGCAAATAATACATTAATTATAAACACTTTATATTATATACTGTCGTATTTGAAACCGTAAATCCTGATTTATTCGTTTTGTAAATTATTTTGTAGTTTAATTTTATTTATTATTTTATTTGTATCATACCGTACATAAATTTATTTATTTATTTGTGTAAACAATTATGTTGGTAACGGTGTAAGTAAGTGGAAGGATGGCTTCATATCAGGTTAGCCTACACAAGCGGGCGTGTTTTTTGCCTGCGCTCGCAAATTTATTTAAAAGTTTGATAATTTTATGATTTTAATAAAAGGTAATTTAATTTGAATCTAGGTTTATTTCGTTAATTATTGGTGAAATAAAAAAAAAATAAAATTTTTGGAGAATTTGGAAATTTTTGGTGATTGTGGAAATATATCACAACGTTCACGTGCAGTACCAAACCACATGCAAGGTAACATTTTTTCACCATGTTTAAAAATTAAATTGAAATAAAATTAGCAACGTACACATTTATACGAGGAAAGATTTTTTAATATTTGGAATAAAAAAAGAGTCTCGTGCTTATAATTATTTGCGTATAACCTGCGTAACCTACGATAAAAATTAATAAAATTAAGATAATTTTTTATTAAGAATTTTTACAAAAATTAAACAAAATTAAATGTCGCCCAGAACGTGGGGCTTGAAAAATTAATACTGTACATCGCAATACAGTTTCATGAAGGGTTTTTCAAGGCAGATTACCACGGTGGTTTGCCTCTTTCTAATTCTTCCCAACTCTTCTTTTTCTACTTTAAAATGCTGCAGATAATAATCGTGCACGTATTTTGGTGGTCTCTAAAATGGAATCCAGTGCTTGGATCGTGGCATTATCTTGCTTCTCACATATCCTTCTTGTATATAATTACTAGATAAAAAACTACAGATTTGCTTAAATCTTATAATTGGAGTCAGTTTGTGTCACGAACATATTTGTATATGCAGATCATTAGTTGATTGGTTCGTACAGTGCAAGCAGGTGTTTTTGACCTTTAACTAAATTATTTGATTAGAAATTATTAGTCATACAACCAGTTGAAATTTCATGTGTTAATATTAAGAAACCAGATGGTATCACTTTGGTTTCGTAACGGCAAAAGGAGCTTTGGTGAGAGACACGACGTGGATACCTTGGTTTTAAATCACATTGAATTTCTTGTCAAAGGATAAGTTCGGCAGCGACGAAAACGAACCCTTTAAAAATATAAATTAATAATAGTTATTTATGTATAAAAGGTACAATCTATAGATTATAGCAAGAAGAAAATTTTAAAGCTCGACACGTTAGCGGAGCAAATTTAAATTACCATTACGCTTATATTGTAAAGACCCCTAGGCTCAGGAACAGCTATGCGAAAGCTGTGATTGCTGGGATCAGTCGTCCTCTAATCGATGTGTCAAGAGATTAGCTGCTTAATTCAAAGGATCAGTTTTGTGCATCCAACGTGGAAATTCCAATTCGTTGCTAAGCCTACCAGGGCATTTACAGATAAATTCTTCCATCATACTAAATAACTTGATGTTGATATAACTTCTTATGTTATTATTGATAAATTATAATTTGTTGTAAACTGCAAAGAGCATTGTTAGTAATAATAATGTCTATTGAAATAATAAAAACAACAGCACCGTTTTGTTCAGAAAGAAAAATTTTGATTTTAAAGGAAAAAGAGGGTAACGCACGAAACAGTATTCAGTAAACAGAAACAGTACACAGCGGATCTTTTTCAAATTTTCAACACATTTTATTGATTATATATATATTTTTTTAAATTAATTTTTACTTGTTACATGAAATTGAAATAAAATTTAATTCATAACTTACATAATATTATCCAAAAACTATTTAAATGAGTGATATAGCTTGCTACATGATATGTTATAACTTATAACTTTATGTTTCGATTTTTGGAATCTGTCAGGCAAATCTGGAAAAATTAGGTATAATTTTTGTTTTTACAAAAGTCAAATAAATTTGACTTTTAATCAAGTTTGAATTTAATAGCATAACTTCTCAATCATATTAATTTTTCCAGGTTTACCTGACGAGATTCAAAAAATCGAAACATAAAGTTATAACATATTATGTAGCAAGCTATATCACTCATTTAAATAGCTTTTGAACAATATTATGTAAGTTATGAATTAAATTTTATTTCAATTTCATGTAATGGTTAATAACCTTAACCATTTTATTTATTGATTATAATATAATTAAAAAAAAAAACATTGGATTATTTGTTAGCATATACCGGGTGTAGAAGACCCAAATCTAGCACTAAAAAAGAAAGATGACTTATAATAATATTTGAAATATCTCTTTTTAAATTACAAGTTAAATTTAGCTGTAATTGGTATAATCAAATTTAAAATACATTAGCTGTATTCGTTTTACCTATTTTATTTCCATCTCAGTTGCACAACTGAGATGAAGTGAGCTGAGACGAACTGAGATTAACTGAGTCTATGTGAGAAAAAGATAAGGTAAAAAGAACAACGAAAATTGACTACTAAGTGATTTTTGAATTTAATTATTTTGAAGTTTGGTAGTACTAACCGAATTGTTTTTTGTATTATTGTATAATTCAACATAAACTTCAAAAATACGAGTTAAAAATTTAAGGTGCAGTAGATATGAAAATGATTGCAATAAGTGACAAGTTTAATTCAAATCAATCAATCCGGGCCATTTCTCAATTTGTCTCAGTTGTAACACTTGAAAACAGCAAGATAAGTTTGGGTATGGAAGGGGATAATTTTGTCACGTAAAACTCAGTTCGGCACGGCACAGTACTTATGTGAAAACGTTAAAAACACAACCTTTCAATTGAGTACAATCTCACTTAAAATAGGTAAAAAGAATACAACTATTGTTAGCAGCTGCACGGCTGACTTAAATTAAATATGTCAAAAATGATAATTTCCAATATTAATCGATATTTGGAGTTCTCCATAGTTTATTCACTTCATTTCTTCCGTGAACACAAAATCTTCTGTAGACACATTGGAATTTTGCTTCCACATCAAATAAGATGTTATAAAATAATGTATTTAATAGTTAATTATAACCGAATTTAACTTAATAACAAATATTCCGTCTTTCTATAGATCTGTAATTTTCGAGATGAGGCCACTTCAGGGTTGTTTTTGAAGAGTAGAGAAAGCAACTAAATGTACTGTATAACTAGATCTAACCGGTTTGACAGTCTAATCTTTTAACAAGTAGGACTACTTCGTAGGCGTTTTTATATATTGCAATATCTTCCCGGTAATAATTTTACAAAATATAAAATTTATCAATTTACCAATTTAATTGGTGAACCCGAGGTAACATGCAAATTCTTAGAGCATAAGACTTTTTTTTTCTTAATTTCATTATTGAAACTTTTTTTATTGTTTTTTTTGTCTTGCAATTTTATTTTATTTAAATGTGGTCATGTAAAATTTTGTTGTGTTAAAATATTTTACTTTATGTGATTTCGTTAAATTGTCTTGCGCGTAAACCCAGCGTCGTGTCTACAGCTGTCCGCTTTATTATAATATTTCCTCGTAAAGCAACTTCACAGTTTATCAAAAATCTTCCGATTTCTTTAACTTTCTTATCTTGTAACACTTCACAATCAAAACAACTTTTTCTATTTTAAACAATTTTACTTTTTATTTCTAAAAAATCATTAAATTCTCTATTAACAGATCGGAGAACAAAACACGTTCACCGACCTTTACGCTTCTCGGCGTAAGGTCTCGCTTCTCCCTTGTTGTTTCTTTTTTTACCACCTTGTTACCAACATAATATAATTTACAAAATTTTTATTTACAATACGTAACAAAATTTAAAATCAAAACAAAACAAATTTTAAAATAATTTACAAAATAGCAAAACAGTTTTTTAACAGGTTTTCAAAACACGACAATATATGTAAATTATTAACTTAAAATATAAATTAAAAAGTTTTTAATTTAACAAGTTAAACAATAGTAATGTTTTTAAAAAAATGTTTTTATATAATAATATATTGCACTCTTTTCACGTACTATTCAGTTTTAGGTTGTTTTTTACGCGTATTTTATAAGGATTCGTGGTTACGGTCACCTATCCTATCCTAAGAATTGAACTGTTTCCTATTGACCATTGGAAAAAGAACAATTTTCTGAGCATATTAGCTCAAAAATTTTGTAGGATTATGCATTAGTTGTCGAAATAACGGCATTTTTGTTGTAATACGATACACCCCCGTGCCTCGAATCGCGTGATGGTAACTCGCACGTTGAGCTCCCCGCCCTCATTTCTGTTGAAAGTACGTGTGCTTTTATATACTCTTACTGTTGTCAGTTGCGGTCGACACCCGGATGAGTTCTATGTCTTCGAGTTCGACCGTTAGCAAATTCTGTCATATTCTACAGTGATATTTTTAAAATTAATGTTATATAACTTAACCACGGCCTATGGTAGATCTATGTTAAAACTTAAATTTTCTTCTTCTTCTTCTTTCTCTTTAATTAGGTTTGCGACCTGTTTTTACTTAACAGCAACCTCAGTGATGTTCCGAAGTTACTATTAGTGCTATAGTATAGTGCTTATTATATTTTATTGTTTTACATCTAACGTAGCTTGCTAGGCTTATCTCAGATGTGCTAGTAACTCCGTAACTGTTGATGAAGGCAAGTCATCAACCCAGAGGGACCGCTGGCTTTACGTGCTCTCCGAAGCACGGAGATGATCATAAAAAATTTTAGACTCTTCCCGGATTCGAACCGAGTACCTTATGTCAGCAGTTATTCAGCTAACAAACTAGCTTAATGACCGTCTCAAGTAAATTTTATATTTTTAAATTCGATTTTTTCGATAACTTTTGCATAATCCTACAAAATTTTTGCTCTAGTATGCTTAGAAAAGTGTCAACTAACATATTCTTAACAATTCGTAGAAGTATTTTGCGCCTCACTCTCCCTCTCAAAAGTTTCTTAGTCATTCTTAGTACCTAGTGAAGCTAAACATTTTTGAATTTTAAAAAACATTTTTTTTTTGGATTTAATGATTACATAATAAATAATAAATATTTCAAGGATTTGACAATGTAAGTATATTATTATCAATTGTAGAAACTTCTTAAAACGACTGTAGAAAATAAAACTGCGTTTTACTAGTATTGTTATCAACATTTATTTCATGAATGATAATTTTCACAATGTTTGGCTTGTAATAATTTTAGATTATATGCATTTTAGTGGTAATTTAAAATTATTATTGATTTAATAAAATGTAATTTCGTCACCACAAATTTTGTTCTTTGTTATAAATCTTGAGATGGGTTCGTGTCTTTCATTCCACCAATTAAGCTAAGAAAAAATTAAGTAAAATGGTGCTTAAATAATAGAATTTTAAAGATAAATTTCAGGAAGGACTGGCAATTAAGCAAGTAGAAACAACAGCCGAAATAAAACGGCCAAAAATGAAAATTTTAAATTAAAAAAAAACAGATAAATAATATTTACCATACACTTTCAAGTGGGTCAAGTTCAACCCGAATTAAAATTCGCGAAGTGCAACGCTAACGTTTACGTTTTATATTTGAAAGGATATTTCATAGCCTTTCAACCTGACAAGTTAAAACTTGCTACGACTTTGTTCAAATTCAAAATGCAACACTACATAAATAGTAGCTGTTTTGGAGTTCAAAAAAAATTAAAGTATCTTCGGGTTTACCTAGCTCTTCGTCTCGAAATTAAATTTATCTTACCAACTGAACGGAATATTCAATGTTTTTCTGTTTTTTCTTTTTTTTTGATATTTGTATTTTATTGCGAAAAGTGAACTATTTATGAAATGAAGCAAAACAAAATGCACAATGTTTTAAAAATAGAACAATTTTGTTTTTCAATTTGTATTAATGAAATTGGTATTACAGAATGTTGACGCCAAGTATGTTGAAAAATCATAAGTAGAACAAATTTAAAAAAATACCTATCAAAATGAATAAAATTTTGTTTAAAATAATGTAATTTAATGCAAAATATAACCTCAATAAAATCGATATGACCAGTTTATTGGACCCATTGACTTACTTTTTAGGCTGTAACCACATTAGCGCAAGTACATTATAGTAAATATTTATTTATAACTTTTTTAAAAATGCTCTACTTTTTTTTTAATTTGTTTACATTTAGAGTTATTCAACTCCTTTATCGTTTTGTTTTGACAAAAAAGATAAATTTGATATTAATTATAAAGTGAATCAACTCATATTAGGTAGGAACGCAGGGTAATTAGGAGCTTAGCCAGATTGACTCCCAACAATTTCTATTTTCTTTTTCCACTCTCACTTCCTATAAAAATATTTCTTAGTTGTTCTGAATAAATGATTGAATTATTTATTTTATAAATTATTATCATGATCCAATTATACCATCAATACGAAATTATCATTTTTTCAATCTTTAATCTTTTTTTATCTTCTCAAAACTACTATTATTCACTTACAAATTTTTCTATATCATACTTTAAATTGCTTTAAATTAAAATTTAAGACTCACAAACCTGACCTGTGGTCCCTCATCGAAAAATATAATTTTATTCTGTAGTTGACGCAATTTTGTCGATTGAGCTAATTTATAATTTATTAAATATACATTAGTAAAACTTTTTAGGCATTATGGCAGATGCTGATTAAGTTAAAAATAATAGTTATTAATTATATAAGAGGATTAAGAAGCCTCTAATCAACGAGAAAAAATGGTCACTCGAAGCGCAGCCGAGAGTCACATTTTTTCAGTCAGCTAGTAAAAATATAAAAACAGAAAATTCAAATGACTGTCAATATTATAATCATCACAGAGCCCTTTTTTTCAATAGAAAACCTAGCAAGCCAAAGTATGAACTCGAATCAAATCTGAATATAACCTTAAATTATATTATGTCAAACTTGACAGACAGTCACAAATTCACAATAGCAACTACTTTCATTATAATTATTATGCACGATAAGAGGTAATGTAGCTTTCTTTTTAAGGGGTTACGCTCACCTAGAAATTTCAAAAAATCGATTTTTCAAAAATCACATTTTTTTGAAGTATACAATGTCAGAAATATTTCCCAAAAGTTTTAAGATAATCTGATTTTTTATACAGAAGCTATAAGGCATTAAATACAGGTAAGTGTAACAGGTATTACCACGAAAAATTCAATGTGGCACAAGAAAATACTGTGGAATAATGAATTTTACTTTTTTTACCGGTTTTTCGGCAATTTCAGTTTTAGTGAAGTGCAAACAGTGTGATGGTAACATATCATACCCGCGGTCTCGGATTTAAAATTGTATTGTTATGTGATAAGTTCGAACCTCAGTACATTCCTTCGTACTTTTTTATTATATCTGCAGTTTTATTAAAGATCGTATAAAGTATGTGGGTAAACTGTGACATCAATGCTCACCAATATCTCGAAAGAGAAGACGCTCGGCAAACTAAAATTGATGTTTCTAAAGCGACAACTTTAAAAAAAGACACAATATATGAACCTGGAATAGATCACTATGTATAAGTTATAAAATAATTCTTTTGCTTAAGTGTAAACTACATTGCAAACTTAAAACGCGTTTATCTCGAAACTACATTTTCAAATCGGTGAGCAAAATATTTCGAAAACCTGTGCACCAATCGATCTCAAATTTTGTGTGCTTTTTTTAAACACTCAAAACTAGTCTTTAATAGAAGCTTTTGGTTTTACAATGTGTAGTTTCTATTTGATGAACCAAAAGTTGTTTTTTTTTAACAAAAATTGAAATTTTGACTTTGAATGACTGCCATATTGTCAAATTTAAGTTTTTTAAAAAATCCTTCGATTAAAGACTGCATCAACTAATAGCTTATCAAATTTTTTTTGAATTTTTGATTTTCGATAACCTGGGTTCGAATAACACTGCTTACCGCAAAACATGATTTTAAAACATGCTTGTCGAACGTTCACTTTAACTTTAGTATTTATCAAAATTTTGAAACCAAAAAATTACCAACTACTCACTAAATAAAGGTCTTCTAATACTTAAACTGTTGTACAAAGATATCAAAAATTGCAAAAATTACCCATTTTTTTGACGGTCTAAGTGAGCGCGCTCACGGTAACGCGTTACCGCTTAACGTATATCTTAGGTATCATTATTATTTTTGATCTACTGTATTTTTAAATACACCCCCTTATGATAAATTTGTTTCAATTCGTCTTTGTTGCACCTAAGTTACTAGTTGTTGATTTTAAAATACCGCCATATTGCCGTAACGCATTTCCGTTGCATTGTCGTATTTACCCCCAGTCGCGCCTAAAGATATTTTACTTCAATAAAAATAGAAAGACAAAACAAATACAAAGACAAATTTAAATCACATTGACCCCTCTCATTTTTCTCTTGCAATTTTGTCGATAAATACGGAATTTTCTCGTTTCTCTTTCTAATTTATCGCCTGATGATGCCATAGTATGGTGAAAACGTTTGCGATAATATACATACGGTGTATTTATATATTGTGATAACTTAAACATTTTAATTTCGAAAAAGTGTTTGTGGATTTTTTGGTTTATGCTGAAAATTTGATGATTAATATCGAGTTACACTACCTAAACCACTTATCTATTGATTAATTCTTAATTATTAATTCTAAATTTTGACTCCTTATCAGTTATTTTTATGACTTGAGGTTTTAGTATTACATTCACATTTGTATTACATTGCAATGTTGTTTTAAGTACATAGTATTTTTCTCTCTATTTAACATTATGATGATTATTTGACTTAAGGTTATAATACTGTGACGAAAGAATGTCTAATTATATTTGATGACTAATGTATGACGTCATGTATGATGAGTCATACATGATAACGGCATTAGTCATTCAAATATCGATGAATGTACGATCTAGAAAACGCGAAGAAGTGACTAGAAATTCCTGGAGGGTTATGGAATTTTCTGGAAAGCTGCAGCGTTTTCCTATCACGAGGCAATTCCAGTTTGAACGCGCAACTGTTAACATAAATACAGTGAAGTGATAACGTTATACCAAGTGTTTAAATAAATATAGACCTAGTGTTAAATATAAATTATAGTGTAAATAAATTGTAGTGTAATTAGTGTTAGTGTTAATCTTAGTTTAGTAATTGTTATTAATCGTATCTGTAAATATTTGTATTAGCCCTTTTAGAAATAAATAAACGTTTAATTTTCGTTACAATACCAATCGAAAGACCGTAAAATTCTGCATTCGATGATGCAAATAACTCAAATATGACAAATATTGACTTAAGTTCCTTTTACTAATCGCCAAAGATTTAAGTATGGCTTTCAAAATATTATTAACAATTTTGCTAAAAATCATAAAATATAGCTTATTTATGTCAATATTATTTAATTATCAACATATACAGCCCAATGAAAGTTTGTTTATGGATCTATGAAATTGATTCTTTTTGATGAATTTTTCAATTAAAAAATTTTTTATTTGAAAATTAATTTAAAATCAACTTTATCTTTCTTGTACGTGATTTTAATTAATTATCACCCGATAGTATTAGATAATTCTCAACGATACAAGGAAACAAATTGGGGTAAATAATTTAAAAATCATTCTAGTATGGAATATTGAAACCTGTCCTAGTTTTCTTTTAAAAGCTGTATTTTAATTAATCCGGGTATACATGTAGGAAATTTTGTAATGATATATTTTCTATATGATGAAATTTGTTGTGAAAAAAAGTAAAATCAAAAAAGTCAAAAACTGACAAAACTACCTAATAACTATATTTACTAAAGCAAAATACAAAAAAATTAATACTTGCGGTAGATATTGGTTTTTGAGAATATAAAGCTTTTTTATCTTTTACTTTGTTTTTACCTCGATTTATACAGGGTGTCCCCGTGACAATGGAGAACCTTTGAGGTGATGATAAAAGACACTTTTCTAAAACAAATTTTCAAACAACATTTTTGATTAAGTCCGAACCCTTGAGGAGTACCTATCTCCCTTTAAAGCAATTTTTTTAATTTCTGATTTGAAACGGCCATAGCTCCGATATTATTGATTTTTTAGGCTTAATAGATTAGAACTTTTTTAAAGACGATTAGCTTATCTCAAATTAGATTATAACCCCTTATCGTCTAGAATCTACGGATTTCAAGTTACATATTAAATTAATGAAAAAAATGTTAAAAATTTTCAGGTTTTATTTTTTTAAATTTTTTTGCGAATCCCGTATCTCTTAAACGAAACGTCTTAGAAAAAAACTGACACCCAACTACAACTTTACAACTTTAGTCAAATAATTTTTTTTATTGGGAAACGTTTTCACAAAAATTTTAAAAAATTTGTAAAAAAAAATTCACAAAATTGCTAAAAATCTCAATTTGATTTATAATCTGCTTTAATGTCATTGTAGCGTTTGACGTTTTAGCAACATTGTTATAAAGCGCATTAAATTATCGTTAATTATTTTATTAAGTTAAATCGTTTATTTATTATTGTTAATATTGGTAATTAGTTTGTTATTTATTTTTTTACCTACACCTTGCTCATTATTTTCAGAATTTATGTGAAAAGAGTTGGTTTCTCAAAAAAATTTATTGGACTAAAGTTGTAGCCCGTTAAATTCTCAATCTAGTTTGATCTGTCAGTTTTTTTCTAAGATGTTTCGTTTAACAGATTTTAGGTTTACAAGAAAAGTAAAAAATATAAAACCTGAATTTTTTTAACATTTTTTTTCTTAATTTAATTTATAACTCGAAATCCGTTGATTGTAGACAATAAGTGGTTATAATCTAATTTGTAGATAAGTAAATGATCTTTAAAAAAGTTTTAATCTATTAAACCTAAAAAATAATAATATTGGAGATATGGACGTTTAGAATCAGAAATTTAAAAAATTGGTTTAAGGAGAGGTACTCTCCAAAGGTTTAGACTTGGACAAAAATTTTATTTGAAAATTTGTCTTAGAAAAGTATTTTTTATCACCACTTCAAAGGTTTTCCGCGGTCACGAGGACACCCTGTATAATTAAACAAAATCTTTCTAACTAAGCAAAGTATTAAAATAATGAATTTTAACTGTTAAATAAAGAATACATACTGCTGCGACCTTATGCGCGCCTCTACATACTAAACTTCCATCTCGTCTATGGAATATGTAGGTTCTCGAATGCCAAAATTGTCACAAGTAAGACAATAAAATAACTGTTGGATATTTTTATTTTTATTTGCAACTCAAAAATTTTATAAATATAGGAACAATTATAAACAAAAGCAAAACTCACGCAAAATAGCCGACCCCAACTTTTCTGTTGCAGAAATTACCGTTATCTTTCTTTGAAATAATATTGCGCACAAATAACACGCGACCTTCTTATCTTCAACTTCTTTGAACAGCTTTTCTGCTCGATTATTTTCTCTTCCTTCTACTGCTCTCTGGATATCTTCAATCCAAAAAACAATTATTTTTATCACCAACTCTTCTTCCACTTTAAAAAATTATTCTTCACACGAATAAACCTCTATTGAATTCTTTGGTATTCTTAAACTTTCATCGACCGACCGCTCTGCTCAAATTATTCTGACTCTCTATTTTTTTTATTGATTCTTCTATCCCCTTGAATATCCTTTGCAATGTGTCTGCTTTTTATTGGTTGTACTTTCATATCCTTTTATTTTCAAATCTAGATTTTGCATTATTTAAATTTTGTTGATGTGGTCGACATTTGGTGAGTCATAATGCAAACATAAAATAATAAAATCAAAATCGGAAAACAAATAATTTACTAACTAGACAAACATAAAATATTAAACATACTGAAATCAAAATAAAGAATACACAAAAATAAAACATACACTGGTAATAAAAATGTTCAAATAGAGTTTTGCTTTGTTTTGTTCCTCTAATTGCAAATACAGTTACCTTATTGCTAAGTTCGCAACCCATTTTAATCACTTAGTGCGGTCATAACAACACTTACATACATAGAAAAATAATATTTTTAGGTAATTTTTCTAAAATGTTTCTACTTTATCGTATGTAAAATTAAAAAGTATTGTAATCATGCAGAAAAGCATGGAGTTTTAGATGAATTAGACGGCGGTCCCAGAGTCTAAAAATCTTCAAAAAACTGTGTGTATTTTGCTATAAATTGCAATTATCATAATTCTAAAATATAGGAATTGAGATTGGAGAATATCCTTTAATTTAATATTTATTTCTGAGATTGACTTCAGTGGTTTTATAAATGTAGATGCATTAGCTAGAGTATTGTAGATTTAGGTTCTACATCTTCTATATATTCTGCTACCTAGAAGAATTCCAACCTTCTGAACTGAAATAAGATAAAAATTTTTTTACCGCTAATAGCTGTTATAGAGGAATTATAACAGGAATTTTGAAAGTGCATTTTTTGGAATGGTGGTAGATAAACAATTAATTACAGTTTAAATAACTGAAATATCGTCATTTATCTTATTTATTGGTTTGGTTCAATTAATTCAATCCATTTCAATAATATGTTTACTTGGAAATTTTCAATCATTAAAATTTAATTAACGATTGTAGATTTTTGGACATTTTTTTTTCATTTGATGTAAAAAATATTGTAAGATTTCAAAACTATTAAAAAGTGTGGAAATCGTTTAATTAAGCTGAATTCGGCTGTTTCGTATGCTTTTACCAACTTAGCAAAATAATTTGTCTTTCATTATCTACAACCCCAACTCGCTCTAATGATATTGTAGCTCTATTTCAGCTACGACAATTGCTGTAATTACGAAGAAATACATTTCTTTTGTAGAAAAACGTATCTACAATAATTATACTGGGGATAATTAGTTTGAAAGGCCGTATTAAATTTTTTTTACCAAATAAACTAATAGGTAAACTAAATTTTTTTTCAAATAAATACGTATTTTTTACTTTTTTTACTCATTGTTATTTGTATTTCATGTAACCGGACCTAGTTATATTAATATTCGATGTATTCTTTAACAACTGTTTAATTTATCAAAAATAAATGTGATAAATGCGAAGTAAATGAAATTATTATAAAGCTGTGTGGTAATCTTAGTTTCATAATCCTATGGGCTTTATTTTTACTCTAATGTTTAACCAATCAGAAATTTTTGTATTGTTAGTTCAATGCTAAATTCTTAATTGTTCAAGTGTTTGATCTACTAATTATTTTAAAGATAAATTGTAGAACTTTTTTGATGCAGAAAATCTGCTAGCAATTTGTAAGTTTTCATAGACTACAGACACTAAACTAATTTATTAATATGATTGTATAAAAATTATTTACGTTATTTATTATCTAAAATAACACGCATACAAAAACACCCCTAAAAGATGATCCAGAAAAATTAATAACATTAAATATATTCAAATTTTACTCATTTACTTGCAGCGCGAGACATTAATCATTTAAATTTGTTTTTGTTTATTTAAATTTATTTTAATTATATTTTCTATATTTTAGTTATATTTTACTTTATTTATTATTTGTTTCTTTATTATTTAATTATTTAGGTACTGTATAATTTCCAGACACAACCACTTCAAAATAACGCGAGAAAATTTAAATATTTAGAACAAAAATAACAGTTTTATTTTCTTAAATTCATATAAATTCAGTTTTAAAATTTTTATGTGTATCTACTATAAAACTATAATAATTGCGATAAAGGTCATTAAAGGAGTCACTTAGGACTTAGGGGTTACTAAGCAAATAAATTTCTAATTTAAATATCAGAAAATAACACCGGTAGTCTTTAGAATCAGAATTAAAAAAATAGTACAAAAATAATTATTTAATTCAAAATAAAAGCCAACAAAAATAGCTAAACTACGCTTGATTGTATTGATAAACTAATAATTGAATATTCTCAACTTTTGCATACAAATTAATTACTGCCGTTTTCTTGATATTCAGATATCTAGATATTTCTAGACTTTTTAATCTAGTAACATAAATAACTAAAATTGCAATAATTTCATTTTTCTGTGTTAAATTACAAATTAATTATTTTAAATCCCCTAGTCGCCTAATCTTTCAAGTTTTGTCCGGAGAGCTGCTGTAATTAAAGAAAGCAATTTCCATAGTTTATTTTTTTATTTTTTTTTTTGTAAATTTATGTACATATTCCAAAAATAAAGAAAAGTATTTATAATGTGATACAATATTTTTAATTGTTTTTTAATAGTGTAATACATTAAAATTAGTATTAGTACTACTGTGCACAGCGGTTTTATTTATAAATTCCATATATCTATAAATTCTTTAACAAATATTAAATTTTACATTCGTTGCAATATGCCAATGATATAATTAATTTTAATTAATTTATTTATTGTAAACAATTATAATTATACTAAAATAACAACGTGTAGGAGTAGTTAACATTTGCAATTATTAAACATTCACGTGCTTTTAGAATGATTATAAATATGGATATTCCAATAATGGATGGAATTTTATTAATCCACAATGCACGTGAATTTCTTATGATTCATCTTGGGAAATAGATTTATCAGTGGTCGGGTCTAGACAAATAATATAAACTACTATGTATATAATCTAATTTTGTCATAAATATCTAATGTAGGGTTTCACAAATCGGTTCAAAATTCAATCCCCTATTATAAATATCAAACAATGGGTTTTAATGTTAGAACAATATTTATAATTTTAATCTCGGTTTAATTTAAAAAATCCTGTGATAATACTTCGTTCTTTTAGAAAAATAAAAAAAATTTATTGTGTAATATTATGTAATTTAATAAATAAAATCATTATATTCGGTAAAATTTTCATTTTAGCAAATAAGCTGGTTTGTAGATGCTAAACTGTAGTCGCAGGGTTGAAAAATTTAAATAATTTCAGATACATCAGGTTTGAGTGTATTTTTGAATAATTGCCTGGGAGGCATTTTGAAGTAAATTTTGTGCTTATATTCAAAAGTTTAATATTTTTTTCTAATTCTATATTCGCATATATAAGGAAGTCTCGAGATGTCTTAATTTGGTTTCCCTATCAAAATTTTGTTTTTACAAAAATTTCCAATGATTTCTAAGTAATTTTCAAGAAATTCCAAAATTTTGTTGTCAATTTAAATAATTTGTAAATAATTACTGTAATTTCCCAAGTATTCCATCAGTGTGACACAATTTTTTTGAGATATTTACTTTTCGTTTTGTTCCTCTGCCCGCTGTGATATCTGGTTGAATTTGATAATATTGCGGCCCTAAAGAAACAGTTTGACTTGGAGAAGTTCGGTATTGTAAGACATCTTTCCACTCGCTTATGGGGGTAATTCCGTGAAATAGGACGGAAATGTGTAACAGGAAGCCAGAGAAAAGCGCGCGCTGTTTGATTTGACTAATGAGCGCCAAAATTATTTTATTAGAATACATAGACATCATTTGTATTATAAAATTCCATTAAAAAAACTTTGTCCGACGTGGGGTTCGACGAACTCGTGATCACCGAATGATGTAATTATGTTGCAATCACATAACGCAATACGCTGTGAGGGTTCATCTAATAATATTGTTTTATATTCGTATTATCTGTTACAGATTGGGGTTACGGTTACGGCCGTTCCAGCTATTTTGAGATTTTAAATGATTTATAATTATTAATTATTTCAATTATTTCACCTACCAAGGTGATATGTCAGATGTTACACATCATATACGAGTACTGTAAGGTTCGTTTTTTTCATTCTTAAACGTGAATTGTGCTTTTAATTAACGACGAAGATTATTGATTTAAAATTTTTGGTACTTTACTCTTCACATGAGCAAAATCTTATGTGTATACAAACAAATAGTTTTGAGTATTTTTTCAGCGGGTGAAACTGAATGGAATCTCTTTTAGTTTAATTTTGAACTTTATTGTGTAATTTATAATACGTTTATGAAATTTTTTGAAGCGCTATAATATTGTAAATTTGAATTTAAATATAATGGAAGTGAAATTTTAAATTTAGTTCATTTTTGGTCACTTTAAAATACAATGATTTGGGAACAGGGGTTTTAAAGAAACAGGGTGTTCATTTCTGTTAGAAAAATTTACCGTTAGGATTAAGAGGGTAGATGGAAGCCATTATTACTTCAGCATCGAAACCGAGCAGTTGGTCTTAGTGAAACCAGTGGTGTCAAACTTATTCAGTAATTTGAATTTAAATTTGTTTAAATAAAATTGTAGCCATCGACAAAATTAAAATACTTCAGTTTAAAATATTTGATTATCTTTGCTAAAAGAATATAATACAGGATTACGTTAGAAATTTATGTAATAAAATATCGACCACGCGGTCAAGTAAGTTTCCCCGCGTTTAAAACTATTTTTAAAATTACTTCATTTTCAGTTTAAGATTTAATTATTGGTTTGAGATTATGATTTATACATTATTATATTTAAACGGGATGTGCTAATGTAATGGAAGGAATTGATTATTCATATGTGACCTAGGAGGTATCTTTATAATACAAACTATTGGTGAGGATTAGAGATTATTGCGGTAATACGAAGTAGGGGTATTTGTTTATATTTAATTAATATGAAGGCGGTTGTTTAAAGTAGTAAAATATATATCATTAGATAATTTAATTTAGATAAATTACACAACGGGAAAAGGACGCCAACTATCTTAAGATGGCCGTCTCAAGATGTCGCATAAATGGATGATCACTAGAAGTTGTAACCGCGATCGAGAACCTTCAAAGTGACCGAGCAGATTATGTAAGCAAGTTGCTTGATTTTCTTTTTCAAATATCTCTTAATGAGATAATACTAATTATGATATTTAAGAACTGTTATTAACAAATATTAACAAAGTTCTTTATGATTATTTGCGGCTACATAATAATTTAGAATGATGACGCTAGTTTTAAGTATGGGCGATTTATTTAGATTTAAGTATTGACTAGTTAGATTTAAGAAATGACCAATTAGAAATTAAGGGTGACGAACTTAGATTTAAGTACTGACGACATAATAATTAGGCGGTGACGATCTTAGATTTAAGTTTGTCGAATAATATAAAATAATTTAATTGATCATCAAAATACATATAGGCGCTTCTTTACAAAATATTATAAAGATTATTACATATGAATAAACAATTAAAAAAACGTTACGATCAGGGGAATTAACTAACAAACAGTTATTAAATCAAATTTCAAACTAAAGTATTCTGAATTAAATGATATCAAAGAGATTAACTTTGCTGCTAAATTGGTTATTGGACTACTTTTTTCTTTTCGGTTAAATAAATATTCATCGTTGAACCGAATCCTGTGTTTTATTTAATTTGTGTGTACTAATTATTCCTTCAGGTGTCTTGTCAGTAGAAAACAAGGTAACGACGTTCACATTCAAAGAGCCATCCGCAGATTTAAAAGGACTTGTAAGTGTTACTACGAAGGGATCACAACGTGCGAGGTTTGTTTGACGATCACAGCTTGATTTGGAACTTTAATTTGAGAAGGCGGTAATTCAAATTAAAGAACCAAATATTACACATTTATAATAATCAAAAAATAAAACTCACAATTTTAAATTTATTTCGGACAAAATAATCTAAGATTATCTTTCATTATTATCTTTATCATTCTTATTTATCTTTTTATTTTATCCGTTATTTCATTATCTTTCTTCTTTTTCTGCCAATCAATTCAAACAATTTGTTTGAAATTTCAAAAATGATGGCAAAAATCATTTTGTAACACGACAATATAGGGTGTAGGTGGGGTTCCTACAGCCTTGCCGCATTTTGATCACCACACCTCTCTATCTTAACAGGTGTACATACTTTGTATATTATGGTATCCTTAATTATTTTGTTTACAGTAATAATTACCTATACTCATTAATATTTTATCGTTCTTAAATATTTACCTTACTCATTATGCACAAGCTTAATTATTTTCTTACAATTTGCATATTACTCCAAATAAAGTAACAAAACTATATAAATACTGAAAAGTTTAACTTGCCGCTTTTTTTTTTTTTCTCAGATGCGATATGACGGTGATACACCTGCAGCAACATTAAGCATCGTATAAAGGGCGCCCGTGAAAATTTTTACAGCGTCATTTTTTAAAATTTTGAACTAAATTTTATTTAAGGCATTCTTAAAGCCGTTTCTTACTTTATGTGATAAAATAAAAATATTTCTTTTTATACTTTCGAGTTTATAATTTTTTTAAAATTTGTCTAACAATATTTATTAATATTTGAGATCATTTTAAATTAAATAAATTTAAATATTTTGGTAAAAGTCCACTAATAGAAAATTTATCAAAATCCAATTTCATTGAATTTTGATCTCTATTGCAAACATCAGGATTTTTACAATACTCTTTCAGTTTTCTGTATAATCCATCGTCGTCTTTGTATATACAAAGATCTGGGTAAATTTCTGGATATACGAGCCGATTTGGAACCAGCGGTAAGCATCCACAGAAAGAAGCTTCCAACCTAAAACAATCAGTGGAGCATTTAAAACAAATACAATGAAATTCTCTCAACGGTAGAAAAACATAAAAATAAATTATACTAACATGGAAACGCCAAAAAATTCATGTTGGGCTGTTGAAACTGCAACATGGCACAATTGCAATATTTTGTAATACTCATTTCTGTTTTCTACGAAGCCGTAATTCACTATTTTATTACCTAGCATTTGTTTGACATTTCTAAAAATTTCAGGCACATCATCAAAAGTTTGTCCAATGATAGAAACTTTAAAATCTAATCCATCGGCCTCTAATTTTGCCAAAACATTCGTAAATGCCAAGGGATCTTTATCAAATTCCCATCTGTGAGGCCAGACGATATGCAAGATGTTATCATTTTTCTCGTCTATTTCTTTTAATATCGGAAACTCAATAGGAAAATATATCACCTGACATTTTGGTTCTATTTTAGCTCGCACACCTTTCGGTTTATAATCTGGTAACATTTTAGTAACCTTCGTTATGTTTTGTAGAAAAGAATCCTTGTTGTAATAAGAATTAAAAACAACAACGTCGGCTGCTAGGCTACGTAAAAAAGATACTAATTAAAAATTAAATATTTTAATAAATTATTTACCAGGTTGTAATTTGATTGTAAGCGTACTGAACATCACGTTCCTTAATGGTTTGTTTCGGATAGACCAGCTGGTTTTCGTGAAAATAAACAATCTTTTTTAAAGACACCAAATCGGGTCGCAAGCCTATCAATTCGGCTAGACTTAACACAGAGCTGCAGAAAAGTACATCTTGGTTTGTAACCCTCGGTATCAAATCCGAAAGTGTTAGTGCACTACACCGTGCCCTCCAATGCCACTTCTTTGCACGTAGAGTTATTAACTCATTGTTTGGAAAGTCTACAGTAGTGGGTGGGTTAATATTTAAATAAAAAACTCAATCTTACTAACATTTTTGCAGTGTATCGATTAATTGCCTATGAGAACCACCGTAGAAAGGTTCCACTAAAATTATGGATGGTTCGAGTTTAGTTACTTCTGCGTTGTTTTTCATTGTGACGCTTTCCATTTCATATTAACATAATACCATATTATTTTATTTTAAAACTATTAAAATTTGGTTTCGAGAAACCTGAAAATTTTGAGGTTAAAAAAAATAAACAGTTGCATTCAACGAAAGTATAGCTCACCCATAGTGTTTTTAATTGGTCACATGTCACATGTGAAGTTTTGGAAGCACTGGTTTGAGCCTGTGTGCTGTCAACGGTTGATGAAAATACTTCGTAGGTTTATCGGTTTATTGATACCTATTTCCGATGACACAAATTAATCAAAAAGAATACTTAAAGCGGTATTTGTCAGCCGATGCTTCAGAAGGGAATAAGAAAAAAATTAAGAAGAAAAAGAAGAAGGTAGTAGCAGGTGCAAGGTAAGTTGTGATTTCCAACCTCTAATTTTTTAGTAATTTGTTTGTTTCTAGTGTTAAAATAATTGATGACGATGTGGATATCAACTTCACTGTTACGGAAGAGGGCACTATAAGTTTATTAGATGCAAACGAAGATGCTCCTCAAATTGTAGGCGTTATAGATGAAAGACCACTGCATTTACGACAGTCGGACTTTAAAACGGACTCTTGGAAACCAGTGGAATTAAATAACGATAAAAGTGACAGCAAAGAAGCACAGAGTGAAAAAAATGCATCGAGTTTTACTATACGGACGTTATCTAAAAACGAAGAATCGAATGTTAAGAAAGATCCCGATGCCAGTCCTCCTAGGCGTAAGAATCATGATAGTAGTCCTCCGAGACGAAAATATGTTGATAGCAGCCCTCCTAGAAGAAGAAATTCTGACAACAGTCCACCGCGACGAAAAAATTTTGACAGTAGTCCTCCAAGGCGGAAAAATCGAGACAGCAGTCCTCCAAGAAAGAGTAGGTTTGGTGACAGTCCTGCTAGAAATCGTTCACGAAAAGATTCGAGTCCACCCCGGCGGAGAAAATCTAAAAGTCCTTCAAGAAGGAGACAATCTAGGAGTCCTTCCAGAAGGACTACTTCAGATCTAAGTCCACCAAGAAGGAGAGCAAGTTTAGATTCCAGTCCTCCGAGACGGCAAGCAAGTGTAAATAGTCCAGAACATAAGAAAAGAAAACTTTTACCAGGCGATTCTAAAGGCAGGTATATGATTCCTGCGAAACGTATGGCCAAAACACTTGACGGTAAAACTGCCGCTTTCCAGAATGCTCAAGATATGGCAAGAGAAATGGAAACATTTAAGCAACGGGAGGATGAAATGTTTGATGCCTTATGTAAAGAAAGTACAGTTTATAATAAAGTAAGGGAACGGAAAACGGGTCGAAATGCAGATTTTGCTCGGAAAGCTGAGGAACGTGCAAAGCGCGAGAAGGAAGAAGCCAAGTATCAGGAAATATATACGAGGTGGGGGCACGGTTTAAAACAGATTAAAGATAGGGAAGAAAAACTGGCACAAGATTTACATGAAATCAACAAACCGTTAGCGAGGTATGCCGACGATGAAGATTTGGAAAATTATTTAAAACAGCAGGTTCGGGAGGGAGATCCTATGTTAGAGTTCATGAAAAAGAAAAATCCGGTAAAACCGGGAACTGTTTTGAAACAAAGCAGTACGTTTAGTTTTTTACCAAATAGATTTGGTATACCACCCGGACATCAGTGGGATGGTGTAGATCGTTCGAATGGATATGAAATCAAGTTCATCGAAAATAAAAATTCTAAACTTATGCAACAAGAAGAAACGTACAGGTGGAGCACCGAGGATATGTAAACTTAATTTTAAAAATAAGAAATAATTATAATAAAGAATTTTTTAGTTTCAATTTTTTTTTTTTTTAATAATCTTGACCTGATTTCCTTTCTAAATTGGTGATTCAAGAGTTACGTTTTTTAAACGATTTTATTTATTAAACATGGATTACGTTATCAAAATTAGTTATTTGACCTAGAAATTCGCACAGTTTTAGGACCACTGTAAAAGTGGCCAACTTCACGCCGAACATGAAAACTCATAAAAATTAAAAATCCTGAATTTGTAATATTTTGGCAAGCATTGTTTTAATTAATTTGCAAACTAGCATGATTTTGAAATCGTAATAACGATAAAATCGATACGTAAATCGAAAAGTCGCTGCCATTTTGTTAATTATGTGATTGCGCAGCATGCGTAGCTGACGTCAATTGTTAATATTTCACGGCGTCACGTTCTCAAGCTTGGCAGCATTTGTTGGTCGTCAGCCCTGTATTCAACAAAAATTTAATGTTTCCCTAAAAAGTGTACCAAATATTTAAAACAGAGGTAACAATTTTATTACTTTACTTTGTTTTGGATTTCTGCGGGCCCTCCGAGTGTAATTGCGTCACATGTGGTTTGTGTCCGTTTTTGATAGGTGAGGCGGACATATTTAACGCATTTTGGTCGAATTTATGGATTGTTATTTAGGGCATTTTGTTTGTTTCGTTTTTAAATTTTCTCAATTTGAAATTTTGACGTTTCGGTCTTCGTGGTACCAAATTTCTAAAACGAAATACGTAAACTTTATGGTTGTTATTACTTCTTTATTATTTTTAGATGTCAAGTAGTGCAAAAGAAAATCCTCATTGTTTAATATGTAATTCACGAGTGGGAGTATCAACGAGAAATTCGGTTCAAATTTTTAATACAGAGGTAAGTAACATAATTTGTACAATTCAAAATATCAACGTTTTAATTTGTAGAGTATAACATGCACCGAAAAACCACTCGCACAGGTAATTTCGTTACTTCTCGAAGAAACTGTAAGCGAAGAGAATGCGCATTCTTTGCTAATATGCAAGAAATGTTTCAAATTAATCGACGAGCTAGAAGAGTTGGAACAGAGGGTTGAAGAAGTCAAAGATGAACTCATTGGTAATTACCAGAAGACGCTGAATCATATCAATAGTGGTACCGACGAAGATGAATTAGAAAGTAGCGATGTTCGAATTAACGAAGAACAACATTGCAAGACAATTTTAGAAATACCATCGTCAGATGATGAAAATTCACAAGTATGTTGCAAAGCTCTTTAACCCGAGAATGCTCACACCACTGTCATTTTGCCGCCAAACCGGTATCGCCCGAAACGTTTGAGAGTATTCCTAAAACGTTTAGACGTGTTAATCTACTTTAAAAACTAAACTCGACTAAAATAAATGAAATTGAAAATGGTCGGTCTAAAATTCTAAAAGACCGACTGCGAGCATTAACGACATTTTCTCGGCGTGAGTGTTCTTGGGTTAAAATATTTAATAGGCGATTAAAACTTTTTGTTCAATTGTGATTATTATTTAACTTTATGTTTTTACAAACGGAGAGTATTTAATTTAATTTTGATCGTGGATGTGTGTATGATACGTCGAGTAACATTAAATGGTTGTTAGGTCGGGAATTATGATTATCGGGGATGAAACACTTTGGTGTTAATCGTAAACGTATTAATGAAATTCCGATTAATATGATTCTCTGTAAATTTATTAATTTTATAATTTGAAAGTTTTCCAAAATAGAACCAAAGCATCTTGAATACAAAACCTACTTTGATATTTATCAAACTTAAGGATTTATATTACAGTGTAGTCCGTTTAGTACGACTTCGCATATAACAACCAACCGTTTTTAGAGACGTAAATATAGGCATATGTTTGGTTTAAATATGAGCTACTATGAAAGTACATCCGTTTATTACGACTTTGCTTACAATGATTGACCGCTTTTAATGACAGAATTTTACACAAAATTGTCCAGTTACAACGACGACGGGCAGTAATTTGCGGGTGATGAGTGAGTACGCATACAAAAATGGCTTCAACAAATGATGACATTATGAAAAATATTATGTCTAGTTTGCATAATGCAGTCCGTACTTCTTACTATTACTATTACATATGCTGATTATTTAAATTAAAATTGTCAGTTCGTTTAGTACGACGTAATATCACCGGTCCCTTGGCCGTCGTTATAACGGGATTCTACTGTACTACATTTAAGAACTTATAAGTGCAAGCGTGGAGGATAGGAAGCATAGCCAGACCGAGGAAACAATGGGAACCGTAACAGGCAGTTTCTAATGCTTAACACAGAAAGTTACGAAGAAGAATTTATATTTTGTCAGTTACAGTGTAGAATACTGAACGAATTTGAACTGTTTGTATATTATATTTACTCCGAAGTTAGGAAGATGAGTTGTAATAAAATTAACCAGGTTCAACTTTGCCTCTATGTACTGTTGTTTTTCTAGCGAATTGATAGGGTCGCTCGCTACATATAATTGGTGGTTGCCTATTTAATATTGTGATATTTGAAAAGAATTTATTAACAAAAGAAACTCTTCTAAAAGCGTAGCCGAAAATTCTTCACCAATATTTTAACAGCGTACTTATGCGACCAGACATTTGAATCATAGTTGACCACTTCGTAGGCTGTTGATTTAAGTTTTATCCACAAAGTTAGTCTTTAAATTTAAATTGTTCATCTTAGGTTGCACGATTATGAATTTTAATCTTCTAAATTTTTGAGATTGCGATAAAGAGGCAGTGGAATGTACGGTTGCAGATTTGGGATCGGTCAGTCAAACCACCCCATGATTTGAACTTTTTTCTATTAATTTTAGGGAAGCTCGCAATAAAAATGTTATAGGATTAAGCATCATCCACAACCACCAAATTAACCGTAGAATTAGTACATAAATTAATACTTGAAATTTGAACATAAATTAATGTTTTGGCAGCATTCACAATGCTTAAATTAATGCGCAAATTAGTGTGAATCCATTTAGTGTCAATGTTTGGAACTTAAGTATTTCGGTCTGGTAAATTGTTGTTATTGCTAGATAACCTATATTTCTATTTAAATCGGGTACAGGTTAATACCATAGTGTTGTACTTTTAATATTAATGTAATTCAGATCACAAAAGTTAACAGGTTTTAGGTTAGAAATCACAGATGACACTTGAATGATTTTGATGCATGCGTAGTAGTGACTTGACTAATTTACGTGGAAAAGCTTGGCCCTTGCAAGGTTCTGCGTTAAGTACTAAGCACTAATTTCGAGGTTGTGAACAACCGCATAGGATTTAAATGCGCCAAACTTCTACACACTCTCCGCTTTGGTCCCCTACGCTCCGGCCACTACGGTCCGTTTTGCCTAGCGCTGTATTATTAAAAATATCCCCCTAATCAAGGGTGGAACTCGAAGACTAAGAACTAGTCTGGGTGTCGACTGCAACTGACGTCTACAGTTAGAGTAACAGAATGCCGTTCCGCTCGGAGCAGGGAAGCTTCGTAGTCGATACCTCTAGCACGATAAGGTGTCGCGTTGTACAATTCCCTGATTTTCAAATTTTTATATACCGTTTTTTCGACAGCTAATTTCTAATCCTCAAAAATTTTTGTTGCAATATGCTTAGAAAATTGTATTCTTACCTATAGTCAATAGGAAAAAGTTCAAATCGTGGGGTGGTTTGACTGACAGTAACCTGAAAATCTACCATAACTTTATTAAAATATTTTTAAATTTGTAGGGCACTTTAACGTATTACTCATACATTTTAATTTAATTTATCTTTAATCTTACCTATAATATCTTTCGTGGACACTTTGGCATCTGCTCCCCAAAGAAGCTTCGCAGTTCCCATTATAAAAACTTGAATAGCCTGTGGAGTGGTTTAAAAGTCAACGTAGAAAAAACGTTCTCATAACTGGTCCGATTCTAAAACATAAGCAAATGAGTTTGCTACCTTTAAAAAAAAAATTCCAATGTTTGGAGGAATGGATTAACCGGTTCCGAGCCATCATCAAAAAAATTTATGATGAAATCTTTAATGCAGACGTGACAGGCCTATTTTATAAATTGACTTAATATGATAAAACTATGACATTTAAAGGTGAAAAATGCTCTAGAGGAAAAATGAGTAAAGATAGAATATTTAGGAATTTCTTGATTCTTTTTTAATAATTTTTCAGTTTTGTTTTTCTTAGTTATATGCGACTGAAGATCGAAATAATCGTGAAATAGAGACTTACTACTCCCATTACTAAATATTTATTATAAATTTTATCGTATTTTTATAACGTAATTTTTTATTTTAAACCATGATGTTTCAAACATTCTTAGTCAATATTTTTAAAAAAATTGATCAATTTTCATATAATAATTTTTATTTTTTCTTGTGTATTCAAATATTTCTAAGTCGAAACCTGTAAATCAATGTTTTTTAAATCATTTTTCTATGTACATATGCATTCTTCACTTTACGATTAAAATTCATTATTTTAACGTTTTTGTTTGGTTTGTTTTGTTTTATAAAAGAAAGGGTTACTGTAATGGTTACGATAAACATAAATGGAAGTGAAAATCCAAAAACCTGAAGTGTTTTAAAGATGTGAAAAATTTGCCTGTTGTTTACAGAGCTGTCCAAAGCGCCTTGCGAAAGTAATTCAAGTACCGATTACCAAGTACTTACTATATTATCAATTACTATATTTTCTTAAAAGTACTTACAGCATCAACTACTCAAGTACTTTACTAAGAAAAACATATTTTGATTACCAAGTACCACCAAATTGCTTAAAGTACTTCAATTACTAAAAATATTTCAATTGTCCAAAATCAGGGCTGAGCAGTATTGCAACTACATACATGTATTTAAAATACAAATACATTATTCAATTACATTTTGTTGCCATTTAATTAAGTTTTTAAATTTTTGCAAATTAATTATAAGTGATGTTTTTCATTGGTTTCTAAGGCGCGTTTTTTTGAAATCGTTCAAATTATGGTCGACGCCAGACTTCATCTATTTTAAATTAACCCGTAACCGGTATTCCGGGGTCAGAGAGACACACTCGAATGCCTAATTCTTTGTAGCACTTACGCCTTTTGTAATATAATTGTAATGTTATCAGTACTTTTAAATTAAATCATTTCTGATGTTGTTACAAAATTTAAGCGATGTAGGTATACGTAAAACTTATTTATTACACCTGAAAGTCTGAGAGACCACCGCGTACCGTTTACGTATGCAACTTAACCATTACCATTCCGTAAGGTAGTCGATTTGTAATCGGCTATAAAGTGTTTTTTTAGCAAAATAAAATATATTTGAGCTTGCATATGATATAAATATTAATTTATGATTATTTCTCGTTTTTAATATTCGAATTTTTAAGGATGTATGAGCGAGGGCGTGGGAGAATAGCGAATTTTGATGAGTGGGGATAGGCTAGTATCGTTGCGGGGTGAGATGACAAAAATAACCACGTGACGTGTAATTTACATTTGGCAACACAGTTTTTTTGGTTAATTTCCTGTCGGTGACATCTGACATTTGAACGTTTTATGCATGCTATTTTTTTAATTTTCATTTATTGAAATGCTGTTTACTTAATATAAAAATTCTTAAGTCTGCTGCTTTCACTATAATATAATATAATATCTGTTTTTAAATACACAAATGAGGTTATATTTACATCTGTATTTACTATTACTACCGCTAGTTTGTTGTGGCGCTCTTGATACCCTATGGGCCAATGAGTTAGAGAGAGAACGTTAATTTGGACCCCAAAATGGCGTCATTTGCAAATGTCAATCGACGTTAATTGTTTTAAATTGTGAAAATTTAGTAATTGCAGTTAATACCAATCTTAATTTTCGCTATTCTATAAGTTTGTGTATTAAAATCAATTTTTATAATATTAAGAACAAAAATGCCTACTTGTTTTGTTGTGATGTGCAACAATAAGCCATCTAATGGTTTTAGATTATTTAGATTACCTAGTGGCTTTATCTGTGTTGATGAAAATTAATCAGATGCACAGGTTGTACTGCATAACCAAATGTCATAAAATTTAACATACAATACGTGTAAAAAGTTTAGTAACAAATAATAAATAAACAACAATATGACGGAAACACATATATAAGAATAAATCTATTGTTTTAACTTAACATATTTAAAAATTAGCACTCAGTTATAATTTGTTAAAAAATTTTAAATTTCGCGCATAAATTAAGACCCCAAAATGGCCGGACGTTGCGGTACTGTATCTATCTAGTGACTGTACAGTGAACTACAGTGAAACGTTGCCAAGTGTCATATTACGGCGAGAAAAAATTTGTAAAATAAAATAATTTGAATTTCATTTCAATTTTTCTTTTTGGGATGAACCGATGCATAGTATTTTTAATATACTGACGAATTACTGCAAGTATCATCTTTCTTATTTATAGTTTTTTTTTTAAGCTGAAGATATTTTAACATACTGATATTTGTTGATTTATCATCACAACACCCATTTCTCCATAAGAGCAATGTATTTTATGTCGATTTTCAAAAATTTTTTTCTTTAAAATATGAACGGTTACCTATGCTGAAATTTTTACAGTAAATTCATTGAGTAAAAATCTATATGTAAAAAAATTTTGAGGTCTTAAATTGAAAATTGTTGTCATGCTCATACATCCTTAAACTGTTATATGACCTAAAAAACTTCATATGCGCAGCATATAATAAATTATGCGCTTAAATTTAGGAAATATATGCAGTATATTTTCCAAAATATGCTGTAAAAACTAACATAATTAACTGTAAAAATTGATTTTTTTCGTACAAGATTTTTATATTAACGTAAGATACAAAGTAAATTTTATTTGTTACAATAACAAAATAAAAATAAATAGCTTATTAAATAGTACTTACAATTTTAGTCTTGCATTTCCAAATGCTAATATTCTATTTGGATTTTAAACAGATTTTAGCACCCAGCATGCATTGATATCGCAAATTTTTGTTCACCCTGTATCTTTGAAACAAAGGAGTTTTTCAGAACTTAAGGGAATATAAATATAAGTGACGCTTAAATTTTAACTAGAAGGGGTGCAACCACCATAAGCTATATAGCTTTATATCAGGATTATATTTTCAAGAAAACGCCATTGTGATTTTGCTCATTGTGCTGATTAGAAGCAATAATGTGGTGAACGCTTTGTGAACTATAAAATTTTCTTAACTTATGTTGTGGTGGTATTGTGGTCTAGAATAAAATAAATACAAACCAAAATGTCCCAATTAAATTCCGATAATAACGATCTTCTTAATTTTCTTGGGGAATATATAATACTTCAAGAGACAGAACAAGTTGGTTTTCTTATTTTTTATTTTTTCTTCTATTTTAATATTTGGTTTTGTTTTACAGCAAGAAGAAATCCAAAATGTTTTTACAAAGGAAGATATTGAATTGCAATTGGGACGAATTCACGGTACAGATGGTGAAGACCTAGAAGGTAATTCTGCAGAGTATCAAAATTTTCATGGAGAAATTGTTGATTCTGGAGCGATAAATCATTCGTCCGATTCTGATTATGAACCACCACAAGATGACAACACCGATTTACTTTTACAAGCAGCCGAGAATGTGGAGAAGAGTTTAGGTTAACTTTTTACTTACAATTTGTATTCAAATTTATAATTTTATTTTCTTTTGTAGAGGAACAAGTGAGCGTAAAATATGAACAGGACATTGAATTGGCCCTCAAGCCGAACATTCTGAAAAAGAGGGATATCATCGAGGATAACAAGAAGTTTACAGTAATTAGCAAGAACATCAAAGAAGAAATTACTGCACCTGTGAGTATTTGAATTTATTTTAAATTTAAAATTGTGATTGCGTTGCACCAAAATGTGATTTTTACATTTTAACATCTGCTTAGCAGGGTACATAACAATTCAATTTTTATCATTTGATTTATTATGGTTGTTATTTGAATCTATAACTAAACGTATTTTCTTAAATACTCATTCAAAACACTTTAAAGGTGGTGTTACACTAGGATTTTTTCTATGGCTCGTGTCATATGAAAAATCAGTTCTTCACAACATAAGTATAGACAGAAATGATGAATTTCAACGTAATTATATTTTCAACAAAACATTTAACATTTTCAACTTCCATTTGAATGGCATGCAAGGCTGTTCTGCATTCTATCTGCTTGGACGATATGGCTGAAACTTCTTTTTCGATGGTATTTTTCTCGTAGTTGAGGTCTAGAAAACGTTCATTTTGTATTACGATAGACAAATCTTTTAAATTTATTTTTGTTACCTTTCTCTTTTTTCTTTTGCTTGTGCTTGCAATTGTCTTGCTAGGGGTAACCGGACAAATTCCGTATCATCTTCATTCATCATCACCTCATTGCTTGTTTCCACTGCTTCAGAGGAAACAAACGTAGACCCACTGTTCTCTTTTTCTGCAATCTAAAATAAAATCAATTTATTGATTTTATTCCAACTATCCCAACAAGTTTTCTTCTGCTGATTGGTGTTGGTGTCGATATTCTTATTTTCTAATATCCCAACCCTTTCTTTTACTAACTCTCGAAGTTATTGCTAAAAATTGCAAAATAAGTTATTTTAACTGATTAAATTCTTGTTCTTCTGTTGTTAGGGCTTGGCTCTGTTAATTAATCACGATATTGCCTTCCTGAGATTCAGACGTTCAGCTATCTTCCATCTTTTTGGGGGTCTTCCGGGTGGTCTCTTGGTGTTAGGTCTCTGTGTCATTACTATTTTTGCGATTCTCGCGTCATCCATCCTCTATATGTCTCTTCAAAACCTTATTCTTACTCTGGCCCATCTGAAAACGTCATATACTTGACGTCTTTCGCGGGTTGCCTCACTTTTCTCCTGCTATCACTTTCAGCGTCTTCGTTTCGGTGGATCACTTTTGAGATCACCATTGATTTTGTTTTTGGAGTCGATATCCGCATATTAATCGCTTTTGCTATATTATTGAATCGGAATAGGAGTTGTTGTAGGTCGTCTTCATTTTTGGCCATTAGAACCACGTCATCTGCATAGTACACTATCTGGATTCTATTACCCCCTACGTTATAGCCAATGTCGGTGTCTTTGATACATCTAATAATCTGTTCCATAATCAAGTTGAATAATGTGGGACTCAAGCTGTCACCATGTCTGATTCCGTTCGCGATTGGCACCTTTTTAGTAAAGGTTCCTGCTACTTTTATTCTTGTTCTTGTGTTCGTGTTCAGTTCTTTAATTATGTCAATTAATTTTCTATTAACGTTGCTATTGTGCAGGGTTGTTAGTACATCGCTGAGTCTCACGCTGTCGAATGCCTGCGTAAAATCAACAAAACAGAGAAACGGTGGCTTGTTGTATTACCAGTTGCCGTATTATAAATATTCAGTCGATAGTAGATTTATTTTGACGGAAACCTTATTGTTAATCACCAGGGCTCAGAAGTTATAGCACTAAAGAAGTAAACTTTTAGCGCTTTAATATGCACTTAAAAACACAAAAAATTGAAAATATGAAAATTGAATTTATGAATGAACTAAATACTGCGAATTTGCTAATTACATTACGATGCATCTGACATAATTTTTAAAATAATCTAATTCCTATTATTTGAAACCTGAGCTTAATATTAAAATACATGTTTGTTTTCGTTCGCTTATTCGTATGCGACCATTTGGTACAAAATTTATTATTTTCCCATAACATTTTTATTTAAAATCATAGGATTTTAATATCCTGGTTTTTTAATATTAATTTTTCAATTTGTTTGGTATATATTTTCTTGTTTCTCATTATTTTTACGTTTTTCTTTTGTTATATGATGATCAGAAGTAATCGTGAAATAAGGATCTTTATATCGTATTACAAAATTTTTATATTTTTTTTATAACCTAATTTATTATTTCAAAAAAATTTAGTCAATATTTTTTTATCAATTTTTATTTTTCCTGCTTATTCAAATATTCCAAGTCCAAACCTAAATTTATGTATTTTTTATTATTTTAACATTTTGTTTGAAAAAATTAGCATTATAAAATTTCGTATACAACCTCAGGAAAGTTGAAACAAATTTGTATCTTACTTTGAATATTCTAAGACTTACCAGAAAATATATGCGTTTGCTAGAACTTCCAGGCCCTGTTCATCACTTATTCCAGTCGCGTCGATCACTCACTGGGAGAGAATCTTTGTGAGTAATTTGTACACAGCGCTCAGTAGGGTTATTCCCCTGTAGTTCTTTGGGTTCTTCTTTGACCCTTTCTTGAATACGGTACAGTGATGCTTGTGCGCCATTCTTCGGGTATTTTTCCGGATTATCTTTTGGAACCAATTTTGGAGTTCCTTTGATAGTGCGGTACCTCCATACTTAATCATTTCGTTGGCGATTTTCTGTTTTTCAGTGTTTTAATTTCTTGGTCAACCTCGCCTTGTGTTATGATTATTTTTTCATTCGAGAACTCTTTCTCCTCATTAGCTGGCGCTATGTTATCTGTTGACGTGCTATCAGTTGTATCGTAGAGCACTTGGAACCTTATCATCTTCAAGCCAATTTTCACTTCTTACTTTCTTTTCAATGCCGGTCATTATTAAATAAAATATTTTTATACTAATAATGAGAGATAATTATGCAATTTTGGTTTTTGGTGTCTAGGTAATCAGTGTAGCCTACTTTATGATACTGTAAAACCTCGTATGTGAATGATCAGTCAAAAAGCAGACATTTCGATATAGAAATTTGTCATATGTCAACAACGGTGCGAAATGGGATACTACAATTAGTCATATAATATAGAATAAAAGTTTTGCAATTTTGGTGACATACGACTTATTGCAGTATCAACGACGATATGTAATAGTTCATATATTTTTAAGATACCAAATCAACTACACTAAATTCACTTGAATCGGTATTTTAACATCATTTTAGTTAAAGTAGGTTTACGAACCGTTTGTGAATGAACGAAAGGTAAAACGCTCTTTAAGCCTTAAAACAAGTTTTAACTAAAATAGGTTTGAAGAGTGTTTTAGAACATTTTTATGAATACAGCTGTAAATCCATGCTTTAAAACTATTTATATTAACCTGCTGCAAAAAATATTCACTAAAATTTTACTTTAAATTAATTTCCTATGAAAAGTGCCGGCGGTCTCAACCAGGAGGCGCTAGTTGTGAACTTTCACATAACCTATAAATTGCGGTATAAATTATTTATTTAATTATTATACTGTGCTGGTAAGTGAAAATCTGTGAGAATGTACCAAAGAATACTTATTTATACTTGAATTTTAATTATTATGGAAAAGGTTAGTTAATAATTTTATTCTAAATTTGAGATATTTAAAAATTGAGTTTGTAAATAGTTGAGGAAGTTCTTTATTGACCCATTTTCAAGGCTAAATATGAAAAAACAAAATACAAAAACAAAAAATTTTTCAACAATTAAAAGGAAATATTACAAATGAAAATATTGAAAAAACAATTTGATGGATTAGTACTCTATGTATTTTATATTTAGCCTTGAAAATGGCTATTTTATGGCCCCTTTAATGACCACTTTCTCAGCTATTTACAAACTCAATTTTTATAATGGAAGGTCAACGAATATTACAATATATTCAGATATTTATTTCTATAAATGTTTTAGTGCCACTGATCAAAACTTTTAACAATTAATCTAATCGATCGCTGCATTTACAGCGTTTACAATCGTAATATAAAATCATGCAGTGTAACACCACCTTAAAAGATGTTAGAAAGTAAAGAACATTTCAATAAAAATAAGTTATTTTGTATTTACAGTATTTTTAATTATTTTGAAATTTACAGCTTGTAAGTCGTGAAGATAACATGTTTACGTGTATGTTGTGTGATATCGAAAACACAGTATGTGGAGAAGCCAAAGCAATAATTGCTCATTTGCGTGAAATGCACGATGAGCGTTTGTATATTTGTGATGTATGTGGACAAGATTTTCGCAAACGTCCTGAATTATCGGCCCACATGGACGCACATATAGCCACCGAGGAGGGCGATTTTCAATGTGAAGTGTGTAATAGAATATTTTGCAATTTAAGATTATTCAGAATACATAAACGAATGCATTACCCACAAAATAAAGCATGGGGCTGTAATCTATGTAAGAAAAAGTATAGTTCGAAGAATTTGTTAGATGAACATTATAACACTCATATTGGTGTGCGTCCTTACGAATGTGGCGTATGCGGAAAAGATTTTGCATCAAAATACACTTTCAAAGCCCACGAGAAAACGCATGAAGTTAGACCTCGTCCTTTCAAATGCACGCAATGCGACAAATCTTTTCTAAGTCAACAAAATTTAACTCAACATGAGCGAATACATTCAGGTCTTAAGGAATTTTCTTGTCAATTATGCTGTGAGTATATATATATAAATTTTTTTAAAATTTTCTTTCCTAATTTGTTAACAGCTAAGCAGTTTGGTTCGGCCCATAACCTAGAAGTTCATTCAATTGTTCACACTGGTTTCAAACCGTTCGTTTGTCCTGTTTGTAAGAAAGCATTTGCACGAAAGGCCGAAATACGAGATCATGAACGTACACATACTGGAGAACGTCCGTATCAATGCGAAATGTGTGGATCTACATTCAGTCAACGTTCCAACCTGCAGTCCCACAAAAGGGCTACCCATTTAGATGATAAACGTTATAAATGCAAAGAGTGTGGCAAAGGATTTAAAAGGAGAAGGTGAGTAGCTGTCGACTTTGTTAAAAATTGTTCTGCAGTAAATGTGGCTTTAAATGATAACTCTTTTTCTTTAGATTACTAGATTATCATATAAAAGCGGCTCATACAGGAGAACGTCCTTACAAATGTGAAGAATGTGAGGCCACCTTTGTTTATCCCGAACATTTCAAGAAACATAAACGTATTCATACTGGCGAGAAGCCGTACCCTTGCGGAGTCTGTGGTAAAAATTTCAATAGTCGTGACAATAGGAATTCGCATCTTTATACTCACTCTGATAAAAAACCTTACGAATGTCTGGTGTGTGGAAGTGGATTTATGCGTAAGCCTCAACTTTATCATCACATGACGGAAAAGCGCCATTGGAATGATACAATTGTAATAAATCAACCTCGAATGAAGACAGATGATCATCAATTTGTTACTGTGAATTCAAACGGTGAAATGGAAATTATTGAGGGTGATGCTATACATACAAGCATGCAAACAATCGAAATGGAAGGAGAAGATGTGCCAGAAGATTCAAAACTTTTTATTGCAGAACACATGTTATTGGAAGGAAATGAAGTATTTACCGACGATAAAGGTTTCGTTACTTTGGATCATGATCAAGTTATGGATGCCGATGGTGTTCAGCATATTATCATTGACGGACAGGTAAATAATATTAAAAAAATAATAAATAATTCTTACATTGTAAAGTATGACTTGACATTGTCAAAGTCTCAATATACTTTCGCAATGTGCACATGTTCCTAATTGTATTGGGGGAAGTACATTGTATGTACATACATTTACCAAAAAATGTGTACTTTTTTTCTAGCATACATTTTTAATTTTATATTGTAGCAGATCGAGTATGCTGAAGAAGGTGAAGGAGTGGAAGATGGAGAAGATCAAATTGGAGATGAACATATTTTAGGAAGCGCTGAAGATTTTACAGAAATTGTAAGGGAAGGTAAACTTATTACAACCAATGAAATTGTCCAAGATGGTAATGGTCGACCTGTTTATCTAAAACTTAAAATGCCGTCTGGAGATGGTACACAAGCATGGTTACAGGTTGTTACTAAAGATTAAATATAAACTGAAGTTGTTTATTTTGTAAATAAATTTAATTTAATTTTAGATTTCATTTTTTTAATTTAATTAACATTGTTAACTTCTTCTAATTTACTTCCTTTGTATAAGACTTCTAGTTACGATTAAATTATGCCAACTTTTAATATTATGTACTGTATTAAAGTTTCATTTTTATTACCTTGTGAAATACTTGGTTCATGATATACTTTTTTTTGTCAAATTATGGATTCTATGAGGGTTAGGTCCATGTATTGAATAAAAAATACTCCTCAACATTTTGAAAATTTTATTCTCCCAGATATGAAATATAAAACATGGAAGACACATTTTTATTGTTCTCATTTGGAGAACAATGGTGGCATGTTTAGAATTTTTTTAAGCGATGAGAAGTAAACTTTATTTTTATATATACGGTCTGATATAATATATTACGATTTAAAAATTAACAAGAATAATTAAACAATAATGTTGGTATTTATATTCTCTAAATTGAGAATTTAAATCTCTTAAAATTTTTTTTTGATTTATTTATTATTTTGTATTATATTTACAGCCGAACTAGAACCAATAATTATAATTTCTCACGTTGGATATGTTTCAATCCAAAATATATAATTTTATTTTGTCTGTTTGCACCTTTTTAAGGCGGTATTCTAGTCTAGAAGCATGAATTTTAGGTATTTTTTAAGTACAATAAAAACAATATTTTTATTATCCATTATTTTGCAAGATGTTTATTAACGTTTAAAGAATACATGAAAAAAAAGAAAGCGTAAAAATTCAAAAAGTTACAGGCTGATAAAGTGAGAGGTCTCAAAAAAATGGCGCACGAAGTTTGTCACGATTGTAACCCTTCTAGTAATCTGAAAACAGAAAAAGATTTATTAATCTAGAGGAACACCGCTGTCGTACTAACTGAAAAAAAGTGTTTTCACAAAATTGCGGCTGTCTGAAACGAACAGAAGTATTTTTTTACTTTTAGGAATTTTTTTAAAATAATAAAAATTTAAAATTTGTCATAAATTTTCAGTTAGTACGATAGATTTCAAGTAAATCGGTTCAATAGAAGAAAATTGAGAAATCATGACAAGAATTTCGAGAAAAACACGATTTAAGTTTCATGTCAAGTCACTTTACTCAGAACACATGCGTCTACGTTGCTTGAATGTTAGACTGGCAAGGCCCGATCTAGCTATTTTGCCGCTCCGGGCAAAAATAATATTTGCCGCCATTTACACTAATACCATAATTATAAATAAAAAAGCAAAATATGCATTTAAAGAGCAAAAGCAATCTTAATATTTATATACACAACATAAAAAATAGACATTTAAAACTAAAATTTTAGATTTTATTTGAACTAAATAAAACAAAACTTCGAAAGAATTTTTTAACAATTTTCATGATTATTAAAACAATGAACAATAATATATTTTTCCAAATTAGATATTAAAAAATTTTGCATTTGTTCGTACACAAAAACTTTTTGTTTTTTAATAAAAAAGTGAAAATCTCAAATCTGATGCTTTTTCGATATTTTCTTGTATATTTTGAGCAGAAAATTCGATTGGCTTACGCAGATTCCTCGTAAGTATGATATTTTAAATTTTATCTGGCTTTAAAGTGAAGAACTTCGGTGCCAATTTGACCTTCCCCTACTTCGCATTTTGCGACGGATTAAATAGTTTGCACCAGGATCCAGCGCGTTTTTCGAACTCTAGGCATCGAAATTAGTCGATTTAAGCAATAAAACGACCAGTGAAATTTTTTACGATTTTTGAAAGACCGGATGGGATGCCATTAAGACTTGAACATCAAAAGAAAGAGGTTGATCGTAGTGAAACAAGTGTGACAAATTTATTCAGTAATTTAAATAAAAATCATAGCCATCGACAAATCTAAAATACGTAAGTGAAATAAATTTATTAATTATAATCTAATTAAATAAAGACAGGATGGGGTATTAGAATTTTCAAGTTAATACGAAATAAGTGATGGACCACGTGGACATGAATTTAAAACTAATTTAAAATTACTTCATCTTCAGAGCAAGAAATTAAAATCGGAAAGAGGCAGGATTATAATGAGAAGAAATCAAGGTTAAAAAGAAACAAAAAGAAAATTTGGAAGTTTTGGATGAGTCGGGGGTGGAAGACAAGAAACAAGATCCCAGTGAAGCGGACGCCTCAAGCTAAAATCAATTTGTGGAAAGTCCGAAGAGAGAAAGAATAGAAACCGAAAGACATGGAAGATTATAAAGATTTTGGAAATAGATAAGCCTTTTTTATTTTTATTTGATTTGATGAATTTGGAAATTAAATTTATTTTAGTTATGGGATACTGTAATGTTATGTAAAAATTTTTTAGATTTAATTTTTTGAAACACTCGAGGTTTTGCTAATTTTGTTTTCAGCTGCGCTCAAAACTGCCATTAGCAACGGGGGTATTAGATGTGGTGAAAAAGGGGATTCGCACCTACCCTGTACATTTTGATGAAAATTTTGTTTTAATAATTATAGTTGTAAGATTGTGAAATTAGACAGGTGGGGGCGAATCGACGAGGATATTAGCTTTTCGCCGATAGCGACTGCCCGAGCCTGTTGTGCCATGTTGGCTCGAGGCAATTATTGAAATTTTTTGATATAAGTTTGAATTTATGAGTTATATTCTAATGTTTTTGATTGAATAAAGTGAATTTTGATGCGAATGCATTATTGCGTTATTTTGGAGGTATTTTTGATATTTGGAATCAATTTGGATATTCTTTATAAGTGGCTACTGAGCGGTAAATTGGATTTGGTTGATAAATTAGAAAATGAGCAATTGAAATTAAAAATTGGATCTGAATTATTTAAAATTGGAAAGTTTAAAATTTGCATTCGTAGGAACGAATGGTGCTATTGATAAGCAGGCGATTTGGATAAGGCAAGAAATCAAACTGTGTTCCTTTCGAATAAAAGTAAAATTTTATTTTACATTAAAATTAAAATTTTTACATTGGATTTACGATTTATTAATTTATTTTTGAAGATTTATTTTGGAGAATTTATAAAATTTTTGGATTAGTCAGCATTTTATTTTAAATTGGATTTTGTTAATTGGTAATTTTTTTGGAATTTTGAATCCGCCCCTGAAAAGTCTTAGCTCTCCGACTTGTAAAGCCGTAGAGATTGGTGGTTATTTGCAGTTTTCCACGCATTGCAAAAAAATATCATTATAGTATAGAGTCGGAATCGCTATAATCAAAGAAGTGTAAGCAGACTGCATGAAATTTAACTTACAACTCTAAACGCGTTTTTCTCGAAACTACTTTTTTCGTAACGTTTGTCACAAAATCTCAAGTTCTAACTAACAGATTTTCTTGAAATTTGGCATGAGTTTTCTTTATATATCCCTCTAAGGTAGGAACCAACAAAAAATCTTAGTTTTCAATTTTTACTATTTTTTAAAAATTGCCGTAATGACATTTGTTCTGATAAGGAACCTACCTTTTTTTAAATTTTTATATGACCAGAAGGGAGGGAATCTTGACAAAATGGGCTCGATCTGTTTTTTTCTTCTTCTAGTTCCAACAGCGTGTAAGTTTGTGAAATATAAATATTTTTTTTTGAAAATTTTTTTGTAAATTCTTAAAATATAGATAAATAAATGATAAAGAAATGTATAAATAGTTCAACTATTAATTGTTTCTTTTTTATCGACCGTCAAAAAACGATGGAAATTCGGGCTTCTAGACTAAAATACAGTCTTAATTGATATGCAATCGTCTCCCAGCTCTGTCCGCAACTGCATTCATATTATAATAATTAATTATGTAAAAATATTTAATGTGTTGAAATTTACATTATATTAAATAATTTATTACATAAATTTATATATTCATTATATGTTTATTATATAAAGAACATTAGATTTATGAAATTACTAATAATCACAGCAAAAAATGTCCAAAAAAGTAAATGTCGACTTCTAAGTTTTATGAAACCGTAAAATGAATTAGAATTATTGTTTCTTAATCAAGCAAAGATAAAAATGTATTTCTAAAATTTTATAAGTACAAACTTGACAGATAAATGGATGGTAAAAAACCATGTTTTATTTCATAGCTTCAAGGTTCAGAGATTAAATATTAATTAAAATAATTATGCAATATAATTAGGTTATTAAGTTTATACTAAGTAATTAAAAGTTTAATTTAATTTTACAGTAGTGATACTACATAGTAGATCTTTCATTAGGGATAAAATTTTTCTATAATAATTGTTATATATTATTAAAGAAAGTATAATATCCAAAGGTAAGAAAAAATTATTTTAATAATTATCCAGATCGTTAATATTAAAATTTGGATTTTTGATAAATTTTTATAAAATTTTATATCTTAAAATACGCTATTAAAACTCAAAAATTTAATACAAACCTGGCAAATTTTATATTTTGTTAACATTTAAATTTTTTAAATTTTAATTTACACTTAATATTTACACATTATTATTTAATATTTAAGTACAAAAAATAAAAAAAGCAAGTTTTTCAATTCTCTGCACTGCACGAACAAGGGTGAATGGTAGACACGATTTTCTGACTCCTTGGTATGCATATGAAAAATTTTGAATTAAGCCTTCTGCAGCCTCTCAATTTGGAGTGGTTCAATGATAAGTGGAAAGTAAATTTCATTTCACACGTCGGAAACCTTGCACTGACAAGATTTCTCTATGGGCTTATCAAAAAATTATCGCATTGATATAAATGCAAATTTAAAAATTTTCAATTATACGGGCTTCCATGTATATAGGGTACCGATGACGACTAAGGAGTTAGAAACACGTGTCTACCAGACACCCTTGAAATTTAATGTAAATTTGCATCAATATTCATTTTATGTGCATAAAATGCACATAAACTCACAAAAATGCACACAAAACCCGGGCTGGGCTATTTCAAGTTCGTTTAATTTGGTTTTAAAATTTTGATTCAATACTACGAAAATGTTGAAAATGATTAATTTTCCAAAAAAAAAAAGAAACGAAATGTATAATTATCATTTTAAAATCAAATATTTAACGACGCAACGTTTAAAGATTAAACAATTTGTATTGCATTAAAATAAAAAAGTTCAAGGTTACATTTAATCAAATCAATTAATTTTATAAAAAATTAATAATTTTTCATGCACCACAGTGCACAAAAAACTTTAATTTTTTGTTCATAAATTTTTTCATAATCCTACTAAGGTTTAGCAAAGGAAAAAAAATAAAATTTATTATAATTGCATAATAATAATCAAAATTCAGGAAAAATCCCCTTTTTAATTTTTTTTTAATTCATCGGTCTAAATAAAATAATATGTTCAATCTAAAGTTATTTTTCAATAAAAAAGGTTGTAAAATGCAACCCAAAAATTGAAAATAAATAATTTCTTCTAAATTCTAAAATCTTCAAAGTTTAAATTAATTTTAATGTTTAAAACTTAGATGGTGTGACTCCAACGTGAGAGGGAAATCGGAATCACCAAAGTTTTAAGGCAGAAAAATAAAATTTTAAAATTTATTTACCTAATAATAATTATTTACTTGCATTTTATGGACTTAAACCAGAAGTTTTTTTATAATAAAGATATAAATTTAAAGAATAAAATAAAATAGCATTTTAACAGCAAGGCTAGATTATTATAGTTTGTGATCAGTATAGAAAGTCAGGGATTAGGTATCTAACGCGCGAGATAATTTCAGAATGAGTACGGTAATGACACATTTCTATACGGAGTGAGCAACTAACCAACTTAGAATGTATATTTTCCTATGTAAATTGGTGCAATTAGTGGCATCGCTAGGAATTTAGTTCGGGGCGGCGAGGCTGCGAGCGCAGCGAGCCGTTTTCTAATAGCGCCACAGGCGAACATTTTCAAAGTCATGCGCTCAATGGAAAGTTATAAAATTACAATAAAAAAATAATTTCTCCGAAAAAAGGATTTCGTCAAAAAAAATTTTACGTTAACGACAATAATAATAGTTTATAACTACATAAATAAATAAAAAAGTCATTGTTTTTGGGTTACTGTCATGTAATCTATCCCAAGAATTGAACTTTTTCCTATTGACCAATGGAAAGATGACAATTTTCTGAGTATATTAACACAAACATTTTTAGAATTATGCATTAATTCTCGAAATAACGGCATTTTAAAATTACGAAAAGCAGGAAGATGTGTGACGGTAACTCGGACGTTGAGCCCCCGCTTTTACTTCTATTGACGGTACGTGTGCTTTGATATACTCTTTATGTTGTTGTCAATTGCGGTCGAAACCCGGACGAGTTCTAGGGCTTCGAGTTCCACCCTTGGCGAGTTCTGCCATTCTACAGGGATATATTTAAGACGTCCGGAGGGTCTGTTTTATTTTTTTGTCTAACTCAACCACGGACTATCATAAACCCATGTTAAAACGTGTATTTAAAATACATGTAAATTTTACATTTTTAAAATCGATTTTATTCGAAAACTTTTGCATTATCTTACAAAATTTTTGTTCCATAGTCCGATATTAGAATTTGTACTAAAGCGACGACCTCGAAATGTAAACCAATGAAATTGCTTTGAAGTTAGACGGTATTACAATAACGAAATTTTTGCGATTAAAGTGCTATGTGGGTTGCCTAAACTGAACCGGGTAAAGTCATAAATAAAATAGATTTGAACAGAGTAAAATGTAATATCGAATAGACGTAGTAATTTGGTTATAACATTTTGCTTTTTCGTGGTTAATATTTAATATTACTACAAGAGTATTACTCAGTGTAAATTAGACTTTGTAAACGACGCGCTACCTATATTATTCATATCTTGGATCGACTATAGTATGCTTATAAAAGTGTCGTTTTACCAATATTCAATAGGAAAAAGTTCAGTTTTTGGGATAGGTATCGTGACAGATCCCATAGTGAAGTGAAAAAAACTATTTCGCAATAAATTTGTTTAATAAACCTGATAGCTACGCAACGCATGCAAAAACATGAAATTTGTGATCATACCATAAAGTAATGAAAATTTAATACAAAAGTTGATGGCCACATTTTAATAATTTGAAACGAAAATTTTAAAACAATAAAAAAAATACATTAAAAATTTAAGAGAATAGTCTGATGCTCTTAAAAATATTTGCATGTCATCACCAACCCACAGAGAAAATTGAAATTTTGCATTTTATAAAATTATTACTGGAAATGGAATATAAGATTATTATTATTACTGACCAGCAGTGTGGTATAAGGCTTAAATCGACATACGGAGCGGGAGACCGCGGTTCCATGCTTGGTCGCGCCAACTGCACTGCTGTAATCTAAAGTCCGAGTTTGATCTAATGGCCATACATCTGGCAAGGTTAGCACCCTACCAGAATATTAATGCAAGTGCTCACAGACCAAGAGTGCCAAGTGTAAAAACTTGGTGCGTTAATGGTAAAATACATCGCAATATATTCGGAAACATAGCAATATTGCACTGATTGAGCTTCCATTATATATTTTGGAAGCTCTCCTTCATAGTTTTTCCATTTCTGTTGCCAAATCACCCATTTGCCTTTTAATATAGCATCATTAGTGTCTTGAAGATCATTTATATAGAAATCTATACATGGTTTTAAGTCTGTAAAATTTCGAATTAATAATTTCGGCCCCCCCCCCCCGGCTATGCCGCTGAACTTGGTGATGACTGATTCGGTTCCAAGCCAACGCTTGCTGGCACGACGTCCATCGCATAATATATTATAAGCGTTTTTTGTAATAATTTACGTAAACAAGTTACATGTGGAAAAACTTCGAAATAGCCTTAATTATTGGTGCCATCGACACCGAATTAAATGTGGCGCCGTGATGTCTACCGTCAAGATTACTGGCCCGAGTTGTCCTCGAATCGAGCTGGCGGCGCTTAGTTGTAGCAATCCGTTTCTACATGTGTATCATACATTCTTTTATCTTATCTTAGTAAAACGATTACAGAAAATGTGTGCACATAGTATTATGTGCAAATAATTTGCATTTTGCGTTGCAAACTAAACAGAATGTTAAAACAATTGAATTTTAACTTTAAATAAATTAAATTAATTTTTTTATTGTGTTTTTTAAATAATAATTTTCTACGTATGTATTCTTTTCTTTACGGTTAAAATTCTATTATTTTAACGTTTTGTTTAGTTTTTGTTAAATTTTATATTTAAAATACATACTATAAATACCACACAATCTACCTGAAATTTAGCAAAGTTTTTTTATTTAAGTTAAGATCAGTTCAGATCGACAATCCGGCAGTTAAAGCTTAAATTTTTATTATATAAATGGACAATATTAATTAATATTATCAATATTAATATAATAAACAATAATAAATATTAATCAAATTGCGCGGCAAATTTAAATGTGCGTTATAAATATATAACAGTCAAGGTTGGCTTTGGAGTTTCAGAAGTTATTACTATTTTATATTTCTGTTAATTGTAACTACATAGCTGCAGCTTATAGATGAAATAATAGCTAAATATTACGAAGTAAAATTTAATACCTAACCTCACTAAAAATTAATTTTAATAATTAAATGATGTCGATTTATTACCTACGATTTAATACTCAATTATATAGATGAATATTTATAAACTTTACATGTTAAAACACAAAGTCCTTCAACTGGATTTCGGAGACTAAAATTTAGATACCATGGTCATGCAAAATATTGCCCAGTTCGCGTTTGTTTTGACCTGAGTCAAAATGCTTATGACCAAAACTTTTATACAAATCTTTTTTTCAGATGTTGCCCATAAGCGACCTGGCAATATTCTTAGGAGTAACGACGATTATACTACTATATTTTCATTTAAGGAGAAATTTTGATTACTGGAAAAAGCAGAACGTCCCATACGCTAAACCGACACTTTTTTTTGGTAATATTTTTCCAATATGTGTATTGAGGACTTCCATTGCAGAATTAGTTTACGAATTCCACAAGTCGACCACGTCAAAATTTTATGGATTTTTCGTATTCGATAAACCTTTCCTACTATTTCGCGATCCAGAATTAATCAAAAGAGTCTTGGTGAAAGATTTTGAATATTTTTCCGACAGAAGTATCATTGAGAATAGAAAAGATGACACCTACGGTAAAAACGTTCTGTTTGTGGTTAAAAATCCACTATGGCGACCTATTAGAGCAAAGATAACACCTGCATTAGCCAGTGGGAAAATAAAAAATATGACTCCTTTAATGGTGAAAGCTTCCAAAGACATGGTCGAGTATGTAAAAAGTAAAATTGAAAAAGATAATTCTTTATATATTCGAGACATAACCCTCACGTTTACAACAGACGTTATCACTTCTTGCGTTTTTGGAATCGCAGCAAACTCATTTAAAAATGAAAACGCTGAATTTCGCAAAGCTTCCAAACGAGTTTTTGAGTTTAATTTTTCAAGAGGGGTCCAATTCATCTCATTGTTCTTTGCTCCCATATTGGTCAAGATTTTTAGAATGAAATACATCGATCCACCAGCTGGACACTTTCTGAAAAAAGTGTTTTTTGAAGTTTTAAAAGACAGAGAGATTAACCACGCATATAGAGGAGATTTGGTCGATGTTTTAATTCAAATAAAAAACAACCAAATTAATGAAGAAAAAACAAACTCTTCTGATGATAAAACGAATGCCTTCTTGGACGACGATGCGTTGGTTGCTCAAGCCATTCAGTTCTTTATAGCTGGTTATGAAACTACAGGATCCAATATGTTTTTTACTTTAATGGAGCTAGCTTTAAACCCATCAATTCAAGATAAACTGCGCAATGAAATCAAAGAAGTTTATCACAAGTACGGGGAGTTATCTTATGATGCAATTCAAGACATGAAATATCTGGATATGGTTGTTTGTGGTAATAAATTTTATTATCAAACATATTTGAACAAAATATCAAATTGTATTATTTTCAATATTTTTCAGAATCTCTAAGAAAATTTCCGGTTGTACCGTTCGTCGATCGAAGATGTACAAAAACTTACAAAATACCCGATACAGATGTGATTATCCAAAAAGGAATGCCGGTTTACATTTCACTTTTTGGGCTGCATATGGATGCTAATTATTTCCCGGATCCCGAAAAATTTGATCCAGAGCGATTTTCTGCAGCTAACAAGAGTAAAATCCCGAGTTATACGTACATACCTTTTGGGGAAGGTTTACATAACTGTATAGGTAATATAAATATTTTGATATTTCCAATTATTTTTTGGACTACTACCTTAAGTAGTAAGATACTAAGATACCTCTTAGGTCACATATGAATAATCAATCCCTTTCATTACATTAGCCACATCCCCCTTTAAATATAATAATGTATAAATCATAATCTCAAACCAATAATTAAATCTTAAACTGAAGATGAAGTAACTTTAAAATAGTTTTAAACTCGTGACCGCATGGGCGATCACTTATTACGTATTAACTTGAAAATTCTAACACCCCATCCTGTCCTTATTTAAAAGATTATAATTAATAAATTTATTTAACTTACGTATTTTAAATTTGTTGATAACTAAAATAATTTTAAATTCAATTATTGAATAACTTTTTTAAAACATTCGCCCGCACCAAAATCACAACCTTCTTCTTCGATGTTCAAAACGTAAGGGCCTTCCTACGTCTCATAATTCTAACGGTCCCTTTTTTCTAACAGAAATCGACTTCCTGTGTTTTAAAACCTCTGTTGCCAAATCGTTGTATTTTAAAGTAACCAAAAATGAACTAAATTTAAAATTTCGCGCCCATTATATTTAAATTCAAATTTACAATATTACAAGTTTTATCTTAAAATTTTCTTTTCAGGTGCAAGATTTGCTTTAATCAATGGCAAAGTTGGACTAGCTGCACTTCTAATGAACTTTAAAGTTTCGCCAAGCACAAAAATTACGTTCCCAATTAAGTATAATCCAAAAGGTTTTCTACTTGCGCCCAATGATGATATAGCTTTGAACTTTACATTATGCGATGAAAATTAATATTCGGAAAAGTTGCCGAATTAGCTTTTTATTTTGAAATTAATATTTTATTCCAGTCGATACAGGTTTTTATAAAATTTCTGCTAAACTTTGGGTAATATCAAAAACAAATAAATCGAAAATGTAATGAAAATCTTTTTAACCGACTTCAAAAAAGGAGGTTATCAATTCGGTTACGGTTAAGTTTGTTACCTCAGAACTCCGTCATTTATGATCCGATTTTCAAAATTCTTTTGGCGTTGAATCAAGTATAGTTCCAAGTTGGTCCCATTATAATTTCATTCGTATTGAACCTTAAACTTCGAAGATAAACCGGAAAAACCGTCAAACTTCTCCTCAAAATCGGCTTAATAACGCATTAAGTACTGAGTATCTGTATCTGTTTTATATTACCTGTTCTTGCTCGGTGGGTCACAATCTTTTTTAAGTACCCTACTTTTATTAATCTTCTAAGTAGTACGTTAAGTATAAGGTAAATAGTAAATACATTTATATCAACTACGATCGGATTTTCAAAATTCTTTTTGCGTTTAGTAGGTCTACCCATACTCGCTTTCGATAAATAGTTACGGAACGCAACATGCACTAAAAAGCATGAAATAAAAAATTTGAAAAAAAAGTAAAAACCGACTTCAAAAAAAACACTGTGAAAAAAATGCACTAAAATGTAAAAAATAATTACGTTATTTAGTTTCTCAACTATCTGACATAGGCGGTCAATTATTATAATCTTTGCAGTTGATGCTGGCCAAGCTTTTAAGAAATTTAGTTTTAGTAATTTAGCCAGCTTGGCTGACACCGACTCCAAAGATTACAATAATTGACCGCCTATGCCAGCTAGTTGAAGTAACTAAATAACGTAATTATTTTTTACTTTTTAGTGCATTTTTTTCACAGTAGTTTTTTTAGATGGCCACTCTACACTTTGTACCCCAATTATTTTGTCTACAGTCGGCCGTATGTGATTTTCAATAAATTGTATCGTGTCATACGCCCCTTATTTATGAAGATATTTGCAAAAAAACAGATTTCTGGCAATTACCGCCACTGCAAAAACCAGGATTCAAATCAACAAATTTGAGTAACTTCCGTCCGATAATTTATAATTAAAAATTCTAATTTATGAATAATAATTTAAATTCAACTAAATAAACGCAGACTCATAGCGATAAAAGAAATCTACTGTGTAATATGGTTGCGGTATAATTCAAACTTATTTGAGTTTGTATATGTTTATAAATTAAGATTTAATTTAAGTTTAATGATTATGGCCCGACATTATATAAGCAAATGAAATTGCGTCATAGTGGTCACGTAAACCATGTCCAATTCAGGGACATAAGAAAAATAGCCTTACTGTTCCCATTATTTTCAAAATAATTCAAGTTGACCTCTGGTGTATTAACTACTATTTCATAGTTACACTTTTATTTTAAAAATTAAAATAAATATCATATAGCAACAACTTATTACTATTACTTATTTCTGTTTGTTTATTATTTTATTTTATTTTAAATTTAATTATAATAAAATTTATGTTCGGTCAAATCGTTAAAATCAAATTATTGAATTGCCCGCGTTTTTGCAGCTCAGATCACTCCTACTTATTGTTTTAATTGCAGCTTTTTAGCCCAAAAAGCAGTTGATCTGTTCGGCAAAAATTGATGTTCACTGATATTACTTAACGATTAATTTTTTTTAAATAATTATACTTATTAAATTATTTATAAATTAAACTAAAGACAAAATTTAAGTAGGTATGTAATGTTATGTAAAATAAATAAAAATTTATTGAAAATTTTAGTATTTTTAATATAATTTAAAAATCTAATTTTATATTACATAAAAAGTGGATGCCGACTGGTCTCGGAAGGCGGCCGAGGGTCGACCCGTATATTAAGAGAAGCTGAAAGCCGAACCGTGTAAAAAAAAAGAGTCAATAGTCACTGTAGAATTTTTGTTTTTAAATTTACATTTATTAGAATTTTTTCTGAAATTTTGCAATTTTATTGTACACAATTTATTATCGAAACTTACTTCTCGGTTTTGAGGGCGAATCCAATATGATAAAAAAATGTAATTTTTTGAAAAATTCAGATATTTTTTCAATAGTACAACCAATGAATAATCAATAGATAAGTGGTTTAGGTAGTGTAACTCGATATTAATCATATCAAATTTTTTAGTTCAAGTTTTCTAGTTCATCGCCTGATGATGCCATAGTATGGTGAAAACGTTTGCGATAATATACATACGGTTTATTTATATATTGTGATAACTTAAAAATTTTAGTTTCTGAAAAGTGTTTGTGCATTTCTTGGTTTAGTCTAAAAAATTTGATATGACAACCAATGAAATTTCTTTTGGGGGCCAAATTTTTTTGGGCAAATGTTATTTTTGCTCTCCTTGATATGAAATTTTTGTTTTTCAAATTCCAAAATATTTTTTATCGGGTCCAGATTTCATGTTTATAGAAGCAAATGTTCAATTTTTCTATCTAAATTTTATTTTATTAATCTTAAATTTCTTATCTGTTTTAATATAATTTGGAATTATAAATTTTCATGAACAAAAAAACGTAATTTTTATAATTTATTTTGTTTTTAAAGTTTCAAAAATGTTTTTAATTTTCCTGACTTGTTTAAATATCATGAATTCACTAACTTGGCCTGACAAAATTTGTATAATTTAAATCACTGACTTTTTCAGGTATTCCAGAAAAGTACATATACACAAGATAAGACAGAAAAACGTGAAAAAAACAAGTTTAGATAGATGAATTTGAGAAAGCCCTTTTAAGTATAAAAAAATATTTTACTATTTAAATTTTACCATGGAAAGTTACGTAAGGTACATCGTAAGGATTATTTCAGAAATTTTCTATACCCCCCCCCCACATACCCTTTCACAGTGTTATTAGAACTTTATTTTGGTATTTGGTGGAGAAGAGCTGAATTATATGATTTACTATTTTTTTATTTCGTTTTCTTTGTAAATTTTTAAACAAATTTTTAAAAAAATTTTAAACAAAATTGTAAAGAAGGTCGAAAATCTACAAATCTACCATCACGAAATTTTCGCCATTGTCGTTTTGGACAAAAATTTATTGTGATCAAAATTTATTAAAATTCTAAATTTAAGTATATTAATTTAATTGGATATATTAACGTTAACCTACGTTGAAAGCTCAATAATAAAAACATTAAATATTGTTTATTTACCTTGTTCAATCATAGATTATTGAATTTAATTGTTGATATCGTCGTACTAGACGTGAAGAGAGCTAAGCCACAAAAATTGAAAAAAATATAGTTAACTTCATCTCATCAATCAAAAAACAATGAAGAATATAGTGGTGAATACAACTAAGTGATTTTTTTGTTCTAACATTGAATTCCGCTAATCTGTGAATGATATAAACATCACATTATTTTAGATGACATTTTAAAACTCTTTTTGCTAATTATCTCAAAATAGCAAGTGTGAGGCTTAGCTCTCTTCACCTCTAGTACGACGATATATTTTAAAAACTAAAAAATTTTATTTATAAGAGAGCCGAACGTATGGCGTGGCTGATATTGGTTTGAATTGATAAATTGAAATCGTAAGTTCAATCGTCGAGCAAATATAAAAATTTTAAAGTTTATTTTAAAATATATTGGCCGTGTTCGATTTGGCACTTTTTCGTGCTTTCAAATGCTTAGGCTCCGCCCATTTTAAAAGCCTAGTTCGCTTTTTCGAGCTTTTTCATTTTAGGTGGGTCGACGAAAGCGTGGCGCTGTGGTGTCAGAATTGCGAATGAATTTGAATTTAATTTTGAATTTAAATTTGTTTGCTTTAATTTTTATACACACGTTTGCGTTTGTTTTAATTATTTTAAACTTTTGTGGTACAACGCAACGTAACATAATATTTAGTTTATAAAGTGCATATTAATATTAATAAACAAAATATTATAATTTGTAAATTATAGTTGAGATAACTATAATTTACAAATTAAAATGGAGAGTCAACGATATAAACGTATTAATAATTTATTGTTGAATAAAAAAATCAAAATATGGAGAACACTGTTAATATGATTTTAACCCTAATGATCGATGCTACAAAAAATCGTTAATTATTATAATTAATAATTATTTCACTTACTTATTATAATAAAAAATTCAGTTAAGTTAAGTACCACCCGTAAATTTTAAATTTTCACTAAAATCATTAAAAACCCCGTTCGGTTTGGAAGCACGTAGACACGCCCTTTTCCAAATCGAACGCATATTTCACATGCTTTTTTCGTAAAGCGAAAAAAGCGTTGTAAGTGCCAAATCGAACGCGGCCATTGTTTTACGAACTTCGAACCCTCGACCCTGAGTAAGCCCGACTGGTCCCGAACACCAGAGCTACCCCGAGCAGTTTTGATATTCCGGAATTTTTACAAAAATATCACAACAATATATTGTCGTATTTTGAAACCGTAAAATCCTTATTTTATTTTATTTGTAAATTATTTTGTATTTAATTTTTTTTACAAAAAATATACAGGTCGGCATCGCATTTAATTATCGCATGCAACGTGGGGCATTAATTGGCATCCCGAACGTGGAGCTCGAAATTTATAAACGCAGATTTAAACCCGGAGATAAAAATAAGACTTTTAAGAAAAATAAAAATTTAAAACAAAAATAAAAAAAATGGAAGAAACTAAAATGTCAACGATGGAGAAAATGCTGAAACAGTTAAATGACATGCAAAAAGGTATAACAAAATCATGAAAGAAATAATAGGAGATAACAGGAGAATGAGAAATGAAGGAATACAAGAATTGGAAACATGAGAACAGATAACCAAGATTTACAAAAAGAAGTAGAATAGAAGCTTACTGCGGGTAGTGAGAAAAAAATAAAGCTGGACTCAATGATGGACAGTGGAGAAAAAGCAAATAATAAAAAAGTGATGACAAAGAAGAATAGGGGTATAAAAAGGAAGCATAAGAAATAATTAATAAGAAAATAAAAGAAAAGTTTAAAATTATTAGATTGTTTGCTTCACAAAAATTATTAAAGAAAATAAAATAACAAAATATATTAAAGAAAAAATTTGGATATTAAAAAGAAAAGAAATGGATAGGTATTAAGAAAATAAAAATTGAACGAGTAGAAAATTATGAAATTGGACGAGAAGAAAAAAATAAAAATGTTGAAATTAAAGAAAAAACAAAACTTGAAGAAAAGGAAACAAAGAAGATTCAACACAATCAAGGAGGAAAATTCACAATAGATCGGAGAAGAATTTGAAAATATCGAAGAGTAGGAGGTAGCAGAAGTTAGAACCGGAATTGTGGACTCCCAATGAGAAGATATTTTGATGGAAGTACCGAAGAAGAAAAGAAAAAACAACAGGAATTCATATGAAATATGGTATAAAAATTTGAACAATTTATTTATAAAATTTTGAGTTGATTTTGATTTGTAAAAAAATATCTGAGTATTATTTTGATTTAATTGAAAACTTGAGGTGATGATTTAATTTGTAAAATATTTGATATTTAGTTTTAAAAAAATTTATTTAACGAAGACAGATTTTATTTTGATTTATTGATTAATGATTATATGATCAAATTTTGATTTTATTTATTTTAGAAAGCATTAAAAAAATTCATTTTGTCAAAGCACGACAAATTTGGTAACTTTCACTCGTGAACTCCTTGGTTGACTCTTAACTATTAAGGGGGTTTAATGTCGTGTTTTAAAACCGTAAAATCCTTATTTTATTTGTAAATAATTTTGTATTTAAAATTTTTTACAAAAAATATACAGGGGAGCATCGCAATATTTAACAAGTCATTAAATTTTGTTCGGTTTCATAAAGCATATCTCTTGTTAAATCAGATATCAACAAGACGAGAGGTTTGCCTAAAAAATTAAAAATATTTATTAACAAGGATTACAGGATATTGGATAATTAAGCAAATAAAACTATTCTTTACTCGTTCGATGTTTTGCATTCTACATGACAAAAAATTTATATTAATTACCACTCTGTGATTTAATAAACATGCAAAAAATATAAAAATTTAAAACATCGTAGCATTTAAATATTTAAATACTATAAAGGAACTTCACACAAGCTGATCCGCATAAGTTCAGCTTCAGGGCATCGTCTGTAAAGTTCATATTCTTTTATTATCCTGATATTTCAAAGTATCAGTCTGTCCAAGTCAAATTGATGCTATTTGTACATGATGGACTATCTGACTTGTGATATTCTCTTTTCCTCTTATTAGGGTTTTCCAATTTTTTGTTTTCTTTGGCACATTCCTTCTCGTGCTACTTCATTCTATCACTAAGCTGCTGTAATATTGTAAAAGCAACAAAAAGCATTTTCATCATTACAGATTTTTGTACTGCAATTTTAAAAATGTTATAATATCTTCTACTTATTGGAGTTTCTCACATTTCATGTCAAATCAAAAATCATCATATCCAACTCAAACTAGTTGATGTGCACCATGAATTTTAAAGTGTCGTATTAGATTACGTTTGAATATCGTCTTGAAATCACAAAATTCACAAACAAATGGTTTCTCACCAGTATGCATCATCGAGTGCTGTTGGAGCTGATCTTTCCGAGCACACATAAAATTACAATTTCTACATGCAAACACTTTCTCGCCGTTATGAATTTTCATGTGTTGGTGTAACACACTTTTTCGAGAACACATAAAATTACAAACTTCACACGACAATTGTTTCTCGTGGGTTTTCAAATGCCTCGTTAGGTTACGTTTAAATGTGGATTTAAAATTACACGTATCGCACGAGAACGGCTTCTCGCCTGTATGGATTTTAAGATGTTGCTGTAATTGATCTTTACGGGAAAACTTGTACTCGCAATGTTTACATTTGAATGGTGTTTCGCCGCTGTGAATTCTTGAATGGTTGTGCAGTACATCTCTCCGTGCGGTTTTAAAATCGCAAGTATTGCACATGAAAGGTTTCTCCCCAGTATGCATTCTGATGTGAATTTGTAAACCGCCCTTATATGCACATTTAAAATCACAAAACGTGCATTCGTACGGTTTTTCGCCAGTGTGAACCCTTACGTGCTGTTCTAAATTTCGTCTGCGGAAGCACCTATAATCGCAACTATCACAAGCGTACGGTTTGATCTCGGTATGAATTGTTAAATGTTCCTTGAACCTCCTTTTGTAATAACATCGATAGCTGCAAATTTCACATACAAGTGGTTCCTCGTTCGCGTGAATCTTTTGATGAATGTTCAGGCTGCCTTTGGTTAGACATCTGTAATCACAATATTCGCATGCAAATGGTTTTTCATCATCAATTGTATGCTGTTTTGAATGAACCCGTAATTGAGCTTTCGTTGCACCTTCGCAAGTCCACGCTTTTACATCTGTATGACCACTCACATGTTTGTCCAAATAATTACGTTTAGTACATTTATAACCGCAAATTTCACAAGAAAATTGTTTCTCACCAGTGTGTGTTCTCACATGCTTCTGCAAACTGCTATTGTATGCGCATTTGTAATTGCAAAATTCGCAGGTAAATGGTTTAGCACTCGTATGAATTTTCAAATGTTGACCCAAATTACTTTTTTGTAAACATTTAAAATCACAATATTTACAAGAAAACGCCTTCGCTCCGGAGTGAATTAATAAATGTTGACGTAAATTGCTTTTCTGCGAACATTTAAAATTACAAATATCACATGTGAACGGTTTCTTCCCCAAAATGGTTCCTAAAGGATTTTGCCAAGACAAGTTAAATTCATCTTGTTTCATACTCTCGTGAGGTTCTTCTTTTATAACAATTGAATGCACGTTTTGGAAATTATCCTCACGGTGTGTTTCATCAATGAAGACTTTCCAGAAAGGTACGATGTTTCCTAACAAAAACAAGTTTAAGTAAAATTATGTATTTTAATTCTAAATGAGTAAACAAAGCTTTTCAACGGCCATGCAAGTTAGTTTTTAAGGCTGAAAAATTAAGATGGTGTAATCGAATGCAAATATAAAGAAAAATTATGATTGCAAAATTCTATTTCTAAAGTAACATTTGTAGACAAACCTTCCTTGGTGCCGAGTTTAGTAAAAGTATCATCATCTTCCTCCGTTCTTACGGATTCTTCTTTAATAAGCACATAATTTTTCATAACGTGAGAATTATACAAATAACTTTGGGACATCTTCACTAAGATTATTTTCAGTTTCACAAGCCTTTGTATAACTTACTGGCACAGAACATCTTCTGGTCACTGCCAAATATTTGGATTTCATTGTTAGTAAATTTGACAGTAATTATATGACGCGCTCACCATACACAAAGATGACCTTGCGGACAAAAATAATACTGTACTTTCACATAACAACAAATTTTGATAAACCCCAAAAAACAATATTATCCTTGATAATTGAATTTATGAAATACCAATATTTTGATGTACAGTGCGCATGCGTGAAATAAAAAAAATGTTATATTTTAATAAATAAATAAAAAGTTAGGTTAAATAACTGTGATTATTATACCGAGTGTCGAAAAAGTTTCTATCTATTTGTTTTCACTGTAAGCATCGTTAAAAAATATTAAGTCGACAGTTTTTAACTAAATGATCTGCCAAACCTGAACCGGAAAATCACAATGAAATCTCGTACTTCAAATTTAATTGAACGAGAAATTCCTAAATAAACCACAAATTTTAAATTTTTGTTATATTTCCAGTTATAATTCGAAATGTGATCTGAATCGATCAACATTTTTAAGTCTTTAAAAAAATGAAGAAAATAGAAAAAGCTGTATATAGTTAACTTTCTAATAATTTATTTAATTTGGCTTTTTTAATTTCTAATTTAGTTCTTAAAATTTGAAGTTTGACTTTATTTTGTACAATTACAGCATTTTTTCGGATTTTTAAAATATCAAGTTTTAATTTGTTTTCTAAATTTTCCGCATTTTTTCTCCTTTGACTGTCTTTTTTTAATACAATAGCTGAAAGACGAACCAGTTCTAATTTTGCCAATTTCAAATTATTTGATATTATTCTCCATCTTGCTAATATTTTACGTTTCCTTAACCTTTGTTGTTGTAGAGTTTTATCCCGAGGTTGATTATTCACCCTGTCGGAAGGCTTTTCGATTACCGCAGTTTCTGTTTCAATTTGCCCCGAACAATCAATATCATTCTAAAATACAAAAATTTATTTTAAGCCAAATAGTAGTATTTTATCGATTAACTCAATATAAAAAAATTACCTGATTTGTGTCATCTGCCAGAACGGAGAAGTTTTTACAATCATTCGTTTCATTTTGAGTTTCAAACAATTCTTCATCTTTAATAGCAACTATTGGATGATGCAATTCTTCAACACCATGTTCGATATCTTCAATTTTCAACTCATCACAAAAATGATCTAAAATTATAATTGCATATAAAAAAGTTTTTATTTTTAAATTTCTAACCTCTAATTTCTGTATTTTCCAAAATATTATCAGGCCGATAATAATCTTCTACTGATTCACTTTTGACAGTTGTGACGGTAGTTACTACAACTGTATTTTCCATTTTCAAAATCGGCTGGTTTTTCTCAATACGGGTAAAATATAAATCAACACTCTTTTAAAAACATGGCATGATTAAAAAATAATCACAGTTTGAACATGACAATTCTGACAGTTAGTAAACTTTTGTACCTGAAATACCGACATCTATTGGTGTATTTTTAACGAGGTACCGTTAGGTTAGATGGTAATAATATACAGGATAATACTACACAAAATATAACTACTATACTTTCCCGCTCTTTACCCCCCCTTCCTTTATCCATAATTATTTATAAACGTTTATACTGTGACGTCTTATTTTTTTATTTTTGGAAAGAAAACTGTGTCTCGCTTAGATATTTCTAGATAAGAACCAATGGTTTGGAGAAGGCAATCGGGCGCCACCCTTTCCATACACAATATTAAATTATTAATAAATTTTAAACACATAATATTATTGCCAATTCTGAGTAATATTTTATGTGTTGGCATAAATAAATTAGGTCTTAGACTCACAATCTCTTCATCGGTAAGGGGGGGGGGATACCTACTTTAAGTTAATAATCCCTTAGAATTATGTAATTTACTACTATTAAGTTTAAGAATTATTATAAAGTCGCAAATATCACAGCGTCAATGGCATCCAATCTTTCTCTAGTAGCACACTTTGCCGAGTAGGGCCAGTCTAGAGGGATATTTTTAGTAAGTACAGCATTTGTCAAAACGGTCCGGAGCGGAGGGTGCAGAAGATCGGTTTTGACAAACGCAACTACAGAAAATCTTAGATTTTCTTAGACTCACACCTTCGTCATCGGTAAGGGGGGGGCAAGGGGATACTTACTTTAAGTTAATAAACTCTTAGAATTATGTAATTTACTACTATTAAGTTTAGGAATTATTATAAAGTCGCGAATATCACAGCGTCGAGAGCATATCGAGAGCGCTCCACTCTTTCTCTAGTAGCACACTTTACCGAGTAGGGCCAATCTAAGGGGATATTTTTAGTGAGTACAGCATTTGTCAAAACGGCCCGGAGCGGAGGGTGCAGAAGGTCGGTTTTGACAAACGCAACTACAGAAAATCTAATCGTGGTAAGAATTGACTGACAGATCGCGGATGATTATTGTTACCAGAATAATCTCCTTATAGCGTAATCCCCTTCTTAATGCCAAATTTCAATAATCTTTTTATACCACAATTCATAAAAACCACAACAAAAATTGAAGGGTTGTTGACCAATTTATGCACGCCCTTTTAAATTTGAGAAATTAAAAATATAAAAAAAATAGCAGCTTACAAAAAGTATTAAAATATAGGTATATTCAATATGATGTGACAAAAATATTAAAAATTTAAAGATTCTATCCCAAACGGATTTGCTAATACTATAAAATAAATAAAATTTAAAATATTAATTTTAAAAAGCTGTAGCTCTGAAACTGTAGCACCTTGTATACAAAAATTTTAATTTTCCAATCCTGGGAAAACAGAAATAGTAGAAAATTTGATAGCGATAACTTTTTGTCGTAAGAAACTTTTATAGTCAGTTTTATACATCAGACTTGTACAAAGCACTTTGTGAAAGTAATTCAATTACAAAATATTTTGTTAATATTGAAAGTGCTTGAAATACCAAAACTACATCTTCTGAAAAATAATTGACATATCATTTGCCGTCATTGGTTAGATTTTTGCCGAACTTAGTAATCTCCCCTAGTGTACACTGAAAAATTAGATTGTGAAATATTTTACAAAGTAGTTTACAGAATAAACAATTAAAAACCTATATAATATTATATGTATGTCTAAACAAAATTTTTTTTTTCTTCTAGTTTACAAAAAATTGTTTTTGATCAAGTGCGATAATAAAGGTTTCATTATATTTCTATAAACCTCTTTATTGCATGTGTCTTTAAAAGAAAACGAAGACGACACATCCGCATTAGATTCTGCTGCGGCTTCAATATCCGCCAATTCGCTCTTACTGGAAGATTTGATTTGGGCAAAAAATTGAACGTGTATAATAGCAAATTTGGCATATGTCTTCCATTGCTCTTGAAAAACTTTCTTCGAATATAATTTGGAAGAATCACATTTATAGTCTTTCAAGCAGTTTGACAAATTTGTGTAGTATTCGTTTAAATGCTGATCCAAATTTTCGTACAGTTCTGCAGAACAGCTACAATAAAAGAAGTAAATCAAATCCATCACTGGTGGTCCCAATCTTGAACCTTGGAAATCAAATAAACATACTTGCGTTGGTTTTGTCGGTCGATTTGAATCCTACAAAAAATTCAAATTTGAGTGTTTTTATAAGAATACAAGGTCGATGTGATGCGAAGGGGCAATTGATGAAAGTAAACGAAAGCGATCAATGTCAACCGAAGCTGATTATACGCATGGGTTACCGGCAAAATAAATAAAATAAATAACATGAACGACAAACTATTTAGTAGTAATAGCCCTGGGACGGAGAAAATTCTCGGAAACTTACACGAGGGAAATATTTGAATATGAAAATCTTATGAGAATATTTCACGAAGGCAAGTTCTGAGCGAAGTTTCCACGCATTCTTTTTTTTTGTTTCGTTTTTTTTTTGTAATTTAATGTTTTGAGGCGTATTCGGTAATTTGATCCTCAGTAATTTGGTCTCCAGTAAATTGATCCCGGTGATTTGAGCGCTGGTAATTTTACACCCGGTAATTTGATCCCTTGGTAATTTTGCCTCCGGTAGTTTAAACTGTACGTAAATAGTAGATACACGCGAAAACATGGATCTATCAATAGGTTAGTGTTAGTTTATATTATTTATTTAGCACAACTGCATTTAAAAGATAGAACCGCTCAAAGACACAAATCTGTCAGTTAGTTTTTGTTATTTGTTATTTGTTATTTTTTTAAGTACATATGTATTCTTTACTTTACGGTTAAAATTTATTATTGTAACATTTTGTTTAGTTATTGTTTATTTTTAATTTAAGATTTTTTAAATTGCGATAAAATGTAATTAAGTACCTAATGTATTTTAAATACAAAATACATTTATCAATTCGGTAATTTTGTAGCTTTTGCATTGATATTTTTCTGTTACGTGGATTATAGCACTTCATTTTAAAAAATATAAAAATCCAAAATGATCAAAAATATTCCAATATCAAAAATTCATTTTCAAAAAAAAAAATTTAATATTTTGAGAGAAAATTTTTGTTTTACAAAAAGTAAATTTTGAGGTTTATTCTATAGTAATGTCCTTATAAAATGTAATAATTTAACCAATGAAATACGTCGAAAAGCTGTTTTTTAAGAAATATTATTGGTTAATCTAAATTTTTTTGTTTAAACTCACATTGTACAACTGGCTCTTAGGCAACTTCAATTTAAATCATTTTTTAACAGTTTTATAATAAGGGATTTATTGTCGTGTAAATACAACTACATAATTTAAAAAAATAATATTTCCGAAAATAATAATTAATCAAAATTGAAATTTTGAGGGCATATAGAGTAGTATTCTAGCAATACATTAAAATTTTAGAAGAAAAAAAAGTAAGGTTTTTGAGACCAATTTTCAATTTTTTCAGAAATATTGTAATATTTTTGGATTTCTTGAATTTCTATAGGTTTAAAAATCAAGTTATTAAAATTCTAGAAAAAAAATTGTTTTTTTTTAGAACAACCACTCTCAATTTCTTTAGAAAAATTGTAATACTATTTTGGTCATTTTGAAATACTTTTGACCGAATTTTTGAGAATAATATTATTTATTTCGAAATCTTAAAATGTTCCGTTTGGGGTCAGGAAAGTAAGGGTGAAAAAAATAGGAGTCTCCTCATATTGTATACACAATATTGTGGTGTTTCAAAATGATTGCGATTCACCCTATGCATTTTGGTGAAATTTTAGCTTTGATAATTAAGTTGTAAGATTGTAAGATTTGCTAGGTGGGGATCAATGACACGAAATTCGTGGCTTTTTGGTGCCAATAATGGCGGACAGCGGGTGAAATTTTTGTATGCCCGCTGAGTTTTGATATTATTGTGAGAATTTGTGAGTAATATTTTGATTTGATTTATTAAATAAAGTGATTGTATGCGTTTGCATTATTGCGTAATTTTTTGGATATAATTTTGAGATTTGAAATTGATTTGGATATTTTTGGTGCGTTGCTACCGAGCAGTAGTTGATTTGATAAATTTGATTGATTTGATAAATTTGGAAAGAGCGATTGAAGTTAAAATTTGAAATTGGATGTAAATTGGTTTTAAAATTAAAAGTAACATTTGCATTTGTACGAGCGAATGTAACCAGCTGGTGATAACAAGGCATTTTGACCGCGCATAAGTTTAAAACAAGCGAGCCCATTTAAAATTTCACATTAAATTAAATTTGAAATTATATTTACGATTTTTAATTTGAATTTGAAGAATTTATTATTGGAGAAATTATTATTTATCATTTTAAAAGAAGGGCAAACACAGAAATCAACAGGAACCGACTACTGAGCGTCTTATTTTGTTTTCCACTGAGAAAAGCTAGCTGGGTAAATAAAAGATTGTGCCGGGTAGGTAATTCATACAAAACCACACAACAATATATTTCAGCGAAAATTCTGGAATATAAGCTATATCCAATCTGCATAATATGAAATATAGATTCAGTTATTATCACCACAAAAACCTTGTTTTTCTGCAGGAAACCTGTTTACGTTTATTTATTTGAATCTAGCAAAATAATTAATTGGCAATTGTTTTTTTATAAAAAAAAAATTATGTTTTTACAATGAACAAATGAAGACTATTTTTGAAGCAAAATTAATTTTTAAACATTTCTAACCAAGGATGTTATCCATCAACCAATTATGTTAATGATGATAGATTTTAATAATTATTTCCGAGCATCCTTGAATTTTTTAAAACCTAACAAGAAAAATTACCTACCTCATATTTGAACATCATATTATTTGGCCATAAGTCGCCGTGCAATATAACAGAAGATTTATCATCGACATGCGTTGTCAAAAGTTCAGTGTACGAATCGAAATTTTGGACAAACGAATTAAATTTTTCTATCATTTCAGAATCGGTAGCAGGATCGAGAACAGACGAAGTAGTTGCAAATAAGTCGAGAACACTCTGTCGGAGAGTTTTTTGCAAAAAGTCGAGAAACAAGCTGTAGGTAAAAATAAGATCTCCAAACTTTTTTGGCTGACGCTCTCTGAGAGCGAACGATAATGCGTGCAATCGCGCACATTGCTCCAATGCCAAACCCATGTGTTCGTTATTTATAACATCTTCTTCATGCATTTTGAATCCCTTGCTTTTTATATTTTCCATTATTATTGTTTCGTAGTAACTCTCATCTGTAGCATAGTAAAATTCTGGGTGCATCGACGATGGTGTTAGGTTATTTTCAATTTCGAACAATTTAAATGCAGGAAACACATTGGTGTACATGTGAATTTCTGTTTTGAATATTTTGACCAGCGGAAAGTTGTCTCTAAATGCGTCGCTATCAGACGCACGTTTCACTATTAAATCCAAGGTTTTTCTTACATTGTCCTTGGTTTTACCAGTAATTGAAACGCTGGTGATTACGCCCGCGAAACCATCCCCTTTTGAAGAACCTTGCGTTATTTCAAAAACATAATCGTTAATATCCTCTTTTTTCAAAATTTCTTTGATCGCGGCATCCACTTTAGGATTTATGATTGCGGTATTACGAGAACACATTTTGGAAGAACTTACTAAGTTGAACGACACCACTGTTATGAAATAAATGTAATCAATGTTGAACCCACAGTCGAGTCACGCGTTACATAACTAACATAAATTATATATTTATATTAAACCAGTTGTATTATAAAATTATCGATAAGAAAAGTAAACATCTATACTAGGTACCACACCAGAAAAAATTTAAAAGTATCTGAAGTGTAGATACTTAATAAAAATATAAATAAATAATTTCAACTAAATTGCTTAACCATTAGGTTAAGTAGGTTAAGCAATTACATCCTGTGAATATTTAATAATAGGGGGCACAAGTACTATAATATTAAAAAAAAATTTTGGAAGGAAGTTCCTTATGGGAGGATGCGAAGGGGGTACCCTAATCGGAAAAAAACGTCCGTAACGAAAATGCGTAAGATTTTTATATCGTTCGATAATTACACCATCTGGTGGTCAAAAGTGGAACATCTGCTCAGCATTTGTACATATTCGGAAACCACGAGTCATAGGTTTGCAAATTTCTCTAGAAAAAAAGTCGCCTTCAACGGGATTCGATCCCTCGGCTAAAATGTTCGTTCGTTTCGTTTTAAAATTCTTTATTCAATTAAAATTTACAATATTGTTAGGCCAAACGGCAAGCAATTGTCGGTTGGTCTAACATTTATCTTGAAATACAAGTTGAAGTTCCTCATGATAACATATATCTTCAGATGGGATTAAATAAATCTTAAAGATTTTAACAATAATTATAAAAATGTATATTGATGAATATTTGAGTATTTTAAAATTTAACATAATTTTGTTGAAAAAATTAGTTAAAAAACCAACTTATAAAATTTAGAGCTAATAACAAAATATAACAAGATAGCAAAAACAATAACAATTAACAGCAACAATGAACACTATGAACAATGAAAACTATTGAGGTAGGTAATAAATCAACATACAACAATAGAAGAAAGGCTTTCGTAATCCGGTAGTGCTATACGGCTACCTATCTATGGTAAGTAACGGTTTTCACACGCGTCACTTCAATGTTCAAGTATATCTCTTCCAGTGGCGTAGCAGTTCGTGCTTCGGTTAGGTGTTGTTGTCAAGGTGTGGATGAAGCTCGCTATATTTAGGTAATGATTGAAAAGGTAGTTTGTATTTGTGTACTATGTTGTTTTGTGTTATATTTGTGGTCAGTGTACTCTTGTGTATTTGTGTGCTGTAGAATTTTTCCGATAACCGAGTTACGTAGTCTCGGAGAAATTCCACTTGTGCGTCGTCGTGTATTGTCGTAAGCGTTGTATATCGATCTGCTCCCGTGACGAGTCTGAGGCCTAAGACGGGTCTTAGACACTCCCGCCCATACGGGACAAGCATACGTTAAGATCGGTCTTAGTACGGATTTGTATAACGTACGCTTGTTTTCAGAGCTCATCTGCCCCCCTCTCATCAGGGAGTAGATCTTTCGTATAGCTGCATAGCCTAACTGTCGTCTTTGTTTGCGGTGTTCGTCAAAGTTTAGTCTACTACTGTCTAGTGTTACTTTACTTTGCGTATTGCGAATTAAGAACGCGTAAAAATTGTTAAGCCGACGAATAATTTAAAAAAATATAATTTAATAATTTTAAAACGGTAAAAGTTATTAACATGTGATAATATTTTTTAATAAAATTAAGTTTTACATGTTAAAATTTTCAGCCGAAAATAAAACCCCCAAAATTAAAAAAAAAATTGACTTTGAAAAATGCCACTCAGATGCAAAAAATTATCTAAAGCCGAATGTGCAAAAAAAATTTCGAAATTGCGGATTTACATCGACTTTGACATATGCTGAAATCTCTATTTTGGAAATTTTGTAAAGTAGTTTTCAATTTTTATCGATAAAAAAACCATAATAAAATATTTATATCCAAATAATTATTTATTTTTTACCTCGACTAGAACTTGAAATTAATATTTATATAATAAGGTACTTCGTTCCTATCTGTTGTCCCACGACACCACATTTTATATTTTTTAATTTTTCATCACAAAATTTTTTGAAGATTATCTTTAAAATCGTTAAAGGAGCAAATAATTAATTTAAATTTAGCATTGAACCCCGTTCCCTCGTCCTGTCTAATACCATTCTATATAGGTAGATTACTGTAACGAAAATTAAAACGTTTGTTTAATTTCTAAAGGGCTACACAAATTCCACAAAAAAGGTTTATAACAATAAAACAATTACTACACTAAGATTAACACTAATACGAAATTACACTACAATTATTTAACACTAAGTCTGGATTTATTTACACTTTATTTATGTTAACACTTGTAAGTTTGAACTGGAATTAATTTGTCACTAGAAATCGCTCTCCATTTATACCTAAAATGCAACTTTCCAGAAACTTCCATAGAATTTCTATACATTTCTATAGATTTCTAGAGTGCAAGCTAAGCAATATTTAAATGACAGCGATGTATGTACATACATCATACATTAGTCATCAAATATAATTAGTCATTGTTTCGTAACATTACGTTATCCTTTCACATCAGACTTTGTCTATTGACAATACAGTACAGTCTCGGTAATCCGAACACACGCTAATCCGACTATCCAGTAATCCGAACAAAAGAAAAACTCGGTAGTTTTTACAAATAGTTTATAATCCGACCACAACTAACAAAATTTTCGACTTATAGAAAAATGTTTGGATTGCTGAAAAAAGGATAGGATGAACAATTGTATTTACAAACTGAAGTAGAAGAGTGGATAAATGAAGGAAATCAGGAAAACCATAATTAACTGATCCAGAAATTATTGAGCAATTTATTGAAGATCCAAACGTGATGATAAAAAAAGTGTGAAAAATAAAGAAGCTGTCGATAGTTTTAATATATATTTAAGATGGGCATGTAAAAATGATGTCCCATTTCATAAAATGTTATTTTTCCGGCAATTAAAAGAAGATGCAATTATCTTTTTTTAACTTTATCCAGTAATCCAAACTTCTTTGTAATCCGAATGGGGCCAGGTTTCGGATTACCGAGACTGGACTGTATATTGCAGTGATACTTAAAAAAAAATAATTTTCACATGCACTTTAAGTACTCTGGACTAACCTCTCAATGCGGGAGATGAGACAATCGTACCTTAGGGTGTGGGTAAAAAAAAATCAAATTGTTAATCTCAAAAAATAATTCGTCTTCCGATATTCAATCGCATAAACTTTAAATTCAACGTGAAACTTTAATATTTCTTGAAAGGGTTCGAACTTGTAGTTGCTTTTATCCAAATCGACGGCTTATCTATCACACCACGTTCGATCTTACAAATTTAATTTTATTTCGCAATTTCAGATAATTCAAATCGAATTAACTATTCCAAATCTTCTTTTTCCAAATTAATGAACCAGAACACCTCACTACCGCTCGGTAGCAAATTATCATAAAAAATCCAAAATAATTCAAAATTTCAAAAAATACGCAGTAATGCAGACGCATCAAATTTACTTTATTTAATCAAATTTTACTCACAATATCTTATTAATAAAATCAAAAAAATCGCACAGAGCCAAAATATGCACGACCAGCTCGTGCGGCCATTCTTGGCAAAAAGCCTTAAATTTTTCGTGATTCGTTCTCACCTAGCAAAATCTACAATGTTACCACTTAATTATTAAAATGAAAATTCCACCAAAATGCATAGGGTGCATTCGGTGAGTCCGAATCACTTTGAAACACCACAATATTGGGATTTTACCTTACCGATGAGGTCTCCACCGTTTTGGCAAAATGACTTCGTTAGGCGGTATAACATGATTTGTTTGGTATTAGAAACATACACATATAACACATTATATTCCTGTGTAATTAATGTAATATACCAACAACAGCAAAAAACACATGTATATCTACCATAAAAAACTTATGTTAAGTATACTGAGTATACCGCCTAACGTAGTTAATATTTTAAATGTATGATGGCGTTTAATTAATGTAAATTCACAATAATTATGATGACTGAATATTAATTTATTAGGTTGGACTAAGAATATTTGCGAAAGATACAAGAAAAGCAATGTTCCTATATGCCGTCAAAGCTTTTGATAAGGTCTGGAACCAAGGATTAATTCACAAATTAATTCTACTTGACGAACCAGAAGTTCAGCGTAAAAGGAGATGAAGAGATCCATAAAAGCCGGAGTCCCGCAGGGATCTATCCTAACCCCGACCCTGTACATCTTTTAGACTCGAGACGTGTCAATATCCAGACAATCATATACAACTCCTTCTGCGCAGCTGATGCTGTACGTAGACGACACCACGTACTTTGTGAGCTCTCAAAGACCAAAACAAGTCGTTTGGAAATTACAAGCAGCACTCTGGACGGTCTGCTCTGGATGTTCCCCAAAAAGAAATCTTACAATGTTCGAGATCCCTTGGAACGAAACCTCCAAATACTTGGGGGTGACATTGGACATCGGGTATTTCCACTGGGAAAGCACATAAAACAGGTAACAAACATGGTCGCGCTGAAGCCTCTGCTAAACTGACACAGCAAACTTAGCGTCAAAAACGGATTGACGCTAGTGAAGACAATAATCAGACCGATTCTCACTTATGCGACCCCAGCCAGGAGTTTTGCAATTGCAAATCAAATGAAGAAGCTACAGGTTGTGCAAAACATAACAGTGAGAAGGGCCATGAAGGTAGACTGGAACCTGTCCAAAGATGCTGAAATCGAATATGGCCAAAGTACGGCAAATAAACTCTACGACGCTACAGCGGCTTCCAAAAACCCAATAATCTAAGAACTAGGTAACTACCAACCCGAAGCAAATCAATCCTGCAGTCCCCCTTCCCTCTCGATACAGAATACTTAATAAAATATTTCGTATTTTAGGTCAAAAACCACCTCAGAAAGCTGAACCAACGGAGCTCGGCATAGTGACAAACTGGATAGGTCGCGCGGACCAAGCTGACCTCTTCACGACCCCGTCACATGCCTAAGCCAACAAAAACTTTTCCGCGATTATTCGAAAGTTGCAAGCTAGCTTAAACGCGGTTAGAGGCGACTCTCGTCTGCGAAGATAGACTATTCCGCTTACGACTAAAATGTAGTGTTCAAAAAAATCATACGAAGATAAGGTTAAACGCAGCCAATCCCTTGCGTGTCTACGACTAAAAAGCGGTTTTGCACCGCGTCAAGCCACGAATCCCAAGTCCGGTGTTCACGGCAGGACCAAAGCTCTTACCCTAAACAGGGACATAATTATAATACAGAATATAAGATGGTTGACATCGAAAACCACTTTTATCCTTCAGAAACATAGTAGATAGCAAATTTCTAACCCAAACGCAGGATCGAGTTCTCGTGTGACTTTTATATCAATCAGCCTACGAGTTAAATTAGTTAAGTTTTAACTTTAAATCATCGGATCTGACCATGTCGGTAGCTATGTCCTTATTGTGCTGCATCGACTTGTAAGAGAGCGTCAATATGGCGCTGCGTTGTGTTACTTCCCTTTCTTCTCAATGGCGTCCATCTTAACACCTTTCTTAGCGCAGGATTCAAAAATACTACATTTGGTAGTTTTAAGTCGGACAAAAAGTGCTAGATACAAATTGCATTTATATCATTACACGCTCTCAGGAGTTAGCCCAGGCACGAGATTCTTGAGATCATCAATGACTACCGAATATATCTGGCAAAAGATCAAACACCTAACAGCGTGAATTCGAACAACTCTTCGAATCATGGGAGAGCAGACTTGAATGTTCTATCCACGTACTAGTGATTGCAGTCCTTTATTAAATCTAAGTTTTTTTGCGTACTAAAGAATCTGATGAATTCATCGGAGGACCCATCAAAGAGAAAAAACAGGTTGCTTTATTTCCTTCAGAAAAACTGAAGGAAGTTGCAGCCGCCACAGCTGAGGGCAGAACATCGCCAGACGCGAAGATAATCTGAGCCGGAGTATCAATCACAGTTTCCTTCAGTGCTTAATTTCATCAAGAATTTTTTTTGCTTTGATTTGGGGGATGGAAAAAAACACGTAGTTGTAGAGTAAGTCTTTTGCACTAAAATTTCAAGTGTTTCAACAAAGCAGTTTTCAAATAGAACTTTCTTTTTTATCAGTGCAGTAGCCGTATGTGAATCTTTGATATGTATTGTGAGAGAAGTATCTATCTTAAATGAATCATACCAGTAAATCCACATTACTTTTTGGTTCTTTTCAAAAATATATTCGATAATAATAATGCAGTTTGAAAATTAAAGTTTTTCTAGAATTTTTGGGACTTTGGAATTTTAATGTACATAATTTTTCCAACTTTTTAAATTTTTACTTTTTTAGATACTAGATTAAAAATGTATTCAATTTATTTATTTTGCTAAAATTTTGTAAAAGTGCCTTTCATAGTTTTTATTGATAAATTATAATAAATTATCACCGTAGTATTTTTGATTAAATCCTATTGGCGTGTACATATTTAATAAGCACACCAAAATAAAGTACATCACGAATAAGTTACTGCAATTAGTTAATGTAATATAGAAATAGCAGAAATGGAAGAAATGAATTGCAGTGTGGAAGTAGATTCAGCTATAAAGAAAATTTTATCGGAAGAACACATTAATAATTATGACATCAAAATTTTGTCGGATCCTTTAACTGGATTAGTTGGTTTTACAAGTAAAATGACGAGTGTAGAAGTTACCGGTAAAAAAAGAAGACAAAAAGTAATTTTAAATTTAATAATAAAAACTTTGTTGAGTGACGAAACCCAGAGAGAAAAATGTGGGCTTATTGAAATGTTTAAACTAGAACTGCATATGTATGATAAGGTACTTCCGGCGTATGAAAAACTTTTATTAGAAAATGATCTAGACCCGTTGGTAATTTATCCTCGATTTTACCATACTTTCGCTAACACCATAATAATGGAAAATCTAAAATGTAGCGGATTTAGACATTCCGAAGAAGTTATCTTAGATAATGATCATCTGGAGTTGGCAATATTGGAATGCAGCAGATTTCACGCGTTGGGGTTTGCTTTGAGAAAAAAACAGAAAAGAAAATTTGAAAAAATTGCTCCACGTAACAATTTATTTTTCCAAATTTATCCCAAGCATTTTAAAACCAATGTATACAATTTATGCAGAAAATCCTTATCTGTTCTTGATTCCAGTACAGATATGGAAGCTATCGATGTATTTGGTTCCTGCGTTGCCGATCTAGATTTTTTCTTTAAATCATTAACATCACAATTAGATGATAAATATGCCACTATAATTCATGGTGAACTAAAATGGACCAATATGATGTTTAAGTATGATGTAAGAGATTTGCATATTTTCAAGACATGTATTTAGTAGAATCTTTCTCATTTCAGGATTTAGACCAACCTCTGAAACCTACGCAGTTACGCTTCTTTGATTTTCAAGTCGCAGCAGTCGCACCGCCTGTTATAGATTTAATCACATTGCTTTATACAAACTTTCAAGCAAAAGAATATGAAAACTTAGATCAATATTTGAATTTGTACTACCAAAATTTATCTAACCATCTGAAAAACTTGAACTGTGATTGTTCTAAATTATATCCGTTCGAAGTGTTGACAACGCAGTGGAAAGCATTTGCTAAGTTTGGATTAATTATCAATCAAGATATGGCACAGTTAGAGTCCTTTAAGAAAAGTAATTTGATAGAAGATATGAAAGCAGATGAAGGGCCAAAAGATGCAGATTCAGATTATGAGTTCTCGCATCTCTGTATGCCGAAAGGTAATATTGAAATTTATAAAGAAATTGTGAAACCGTTAATATTGCACTTAGTTCAAAAAAAATTTATTTAAATTAGTTGTAGGTACTTTTAAAAATTAATTATATTTTTCAAAAATTTATGTCTTTTTCATTATTTAACATAAATAAACTCTTTCCAAAATGAAAACGTTTTCGGCCACAAAGATTTCCTAATTTGTATTATTGTTTCTTATAATTTCCAGTAAAAAATCCTAGGAATTGTAAACACACTTCAATTATCCATTACGGAGAAATATTGATGTATTGCCACCATTGATTTTTCTCTGAATGAAATTTTTCTCATAGTCACAAAGTCACATGTTACAAAGTAATTTTTGACCACTCCTGATACTTTTGGTAAATTTTTGAATTTAAAGTTTGTTGTACTAATTTTTGTAATATGTAAGGTTGGCGGAAGACAGAGCAGAGTGCAAGCCTTTTTGCCAAAAATGGCCGCGCCGTAGCGGTTGATTAATTTTTGGCTCCGTAAATTTTTGAATAAGAGTTTTTTTAATAGTAAAATTTTTGAGTATTGATTTGAATTGTTTGAGAATATTTTTGGTCAAATAATTGCGATATTGTGAGTTGTTTTTTGAATATTTTTGATTAAAGTGCTTTTTATTTGCAGATCAGCGATTTTCTTTTATGAAGTTATTAAAGTTGAATTTTGGCGAGAATTAATAAAATAATTACAATTCTTCTTCTTCTTCTTCTTCTTTAATTAGGTCTGCGACCTGTTTTTACTTAACAGCAACCTCGGTGATGTTCCGAAGTTACTATTAGTGCTATGAGCATATTTATTGTTTTACATCCAAGGTAGCTTGCTAGGCTTATCTCAGATGTGCCAGTAACTATGGTTTTTGTTGTTGATGAAGGCAAGTCATCAATCCAGAGGAACCGCCGGCTTTACGTGCCCTCCGAAGCACAGAGACGATCATAAAGAAATTTTAGACTCTCTCCGGATTCGAACCAAGTACTTTAATGTCAGCAGTTATTCAGCTAACAAACTAGGCTAATGACCATCTCTAATTACAATTGGATATTTAATAAATTAAATATTTGAATTTATAAAATTTAATTTAAAAGAGCCGACGTATGGCGTGGTTGATATCACTTCGAGTTGATAATTTCAAATCGTAAGTTCAAACCACGAGCAAGTATAAAAATTTTAAGGTTTAAAATAATTCGATCGGAGGTTTTTAAGAACAATTTCTGGTATTTTTTTATAAAATATCATTTCACTATGATAACACAGGCCTACAAAAACAAAAATTTTATTTGGTGACTAGGATTTTGCAACTGATTTTAGCTATATTTGGGTCGCTGAATCTAAATATCAAAACAGTTTTTTTCTATCAGCTCTACTTTTTTAGATAAATGTTTTTTTTAAAACGTGCAGTTTTACACAAAATGCAGCAATTGCTTCATTTTGTGCAGTTCTAAATCACATTATAATACAAAAATTGGTTGCTGTATAATAATTATCTGCCTTATTGTTAGTTTGCCGGCCAATTATACGAAAAATAGTGGTTTCATCGATGACTTTTTCCTCTATCTTTGTATATTTTATATAACATAGTACATAATATAATATAGAATGAACAAACTAAACAAAATGTTAAAATAATAAATTTTAAGTGTTAAGTAAAGAATACATATTTACATAGAAAAATAATACTATTTAAAAAACAATGAAAAAGACTTTAATTTTTCATTTTTAACAGGTTTGGAAAAATAAAAATAAAAATTGATAAAAAATCTTTTATAAATAAAAATAAATAATAAATATAAAAAAAATATTAATTTTTTAATTGAGCATGTACTTTTTACTCAACAGTTAAAATTTATTATTTTAACATTTTGTTTAGTTTGTTCATTTTAACCTACTAATTACCCCACTTTCCACTTTAAAAATTAATTTTTTAAAATGTTATATCATTGAAATTTGAGTTGATAGGCAAAAACTAATGCTATATTTGAATTCAGAGCATCAAATTCATATAAAATCATCTCCAAATACCCCGGCACCAAAACAGTTGTTGGCCAGTGTAATCAAACAAGTTCCACACCAATCCAGTTCCACACTAATCAATGTACACATCAATTGAGTTTCAAACCAATTGAATTATAAATCACTAGAATTTCCAACCAATCGAGTTCTACTGTATTCACTTATTAGGATATTAGGTTTCAATTTCTTCTGATCAGACTCCGTTGACTGGATGTCACCACCTCAGAAGATTTGTTCGGAAATATTCCTTTTTCTTATTTTGTGATCGATTCCTATGTATTGCTGTGTTCACACCAAGCGTTAAGAAATGGGTTGAGTATTTAGAAATAAAACATTGACTTTGTAACCTGAGGGAACAATAAAAGCAAGGCTTTACGTTGCCGTTCGTTTTTTTGCATTTATTTAGTGCGCGATTTGATTTTGTTTGCTTATTTATGTTGTATTGTTTAGTTTAAATTGTTTCTTGTTTTAATTACTAATTTAATTTTAAATGAAATTTTATTTATAGTTTTAATTGTTGACATTGCTATGACTCACCAACATGCAGCCAGCAACAGTACCGCCGACATGCAGTAACATTGATTTAGAAAATTAATGCAAATAAAAATCTAGATCAAAGTCAAAATAAAAGAATTGTAGGAGAACCAATGAAAAGAGATAATCCATCAAGAACGTTGGGGATATAGAAAATAACAACGGTCAGCATCATTGGTTATTCTTAGATCTTCGTCAAAGCAAATTGAGCAAATTTATTTAAATTAAACGCATGTTGAGAGTTTTGTTAATGTGTTTGTGTTGTTTGGGAATAAAGCCCAACAATAATTAATGTAGACTAGAGATCCGATGTTTTCCAAGTTTGGAAATCATCTCCGCCACGCGTTTATCAAAGTGAGAAGCCGACGAGTCTATAGAAATACGAAAGCTGAATATAATCATTACCAAAAAGCAGATGCATTGAAGATAAGTAAAGAGATCCCGCACAAGAGAAAGTTTTTAGTTCATCAAATCCGTGCTGGCCTACAAGTTGCGTGAGTCCTGTTTGCTATTTATTGTTATTTTACCCAGGTTGCAAAATAAATACTATTTTTATATCGTCAATTGATTTATTGTCTTACTTGTACCATTTACTTTCGAAGAATGCCTCGACCCATAAAAGAGAAAAAGTTAATAAAAAGTAGGCAAGCACTACAGTATCTATCGTAAGGCCTTGGCAATCGTTTTTAAATACGGGGTGTATTTAAAAACGTATAGTGGCGGTTTGTAACTTGATATAATAGAGGAGTAACAAATTGTTATTTAAATGTTTTAAAAAAATATTTAAAATTAATATTATTTTGGAAACGTTAATATTTCTTGATTGAATTTTGCTCAACCTGAAGCGAATAAGAGGTATTATCCTATTGTCGCTACTGTACCCTTAATATATAGTGTTCAAAAGCAGCTTAAGAGCATTTTGCTTCGAAGGTGCAATAATAATAATTTTGTGTTTAAAATTTAACAACCTATATCTGCTTTGAGAGGGCAGTACCCCATCGAGGTCTTTATACTATCCATCAATTATTTCGAAAAGGTTGGTTCCCCAAATGAGAAACAAAATACATATTTTATTAAAATTTAAAAATTATACCTTAATTCTCATAATATATTGTCGTGTTACGAAATGATTTTGGCTGCCCCTGCCATAAATTGTAAATATTTTGGTAATTTTAAAATTTTCAGAAGTTTTAGAAGCGGGGGCTTTTTGCCAAAAATGTTCGCCGAAGCGGTCGAGTAATTTTTTGGCTCCGAAGGATTTTGATTTTTTTTGTGGGAAAAATTTTTTGAGATTATATTCGAATTTTAATTAAGAGTATTTTGGTCGAGATTGGCCGCAGCCGAGGTTTTTTAATTTTGTGAGGTTTTAGATGAGCAATTTTTGTTTAGTTGGCGGTAATTTTAATTATGGAATTAATATTAATTTAATTGGAAGTATGTATTTGGATTTAAAAAATTATATTTAAAAAAACGACGTGTGCGTTAGAAGATATCACATTTGGTTGATAGTTTGAAATTATAAGTTCGATCCTTGACCAAGCACCAACATTTCTTGAAGTTTAAAATAATTTTGATGGCAAGTTTTTGAAGGTGAATTGACCGACCACCATGAGACTGGCCGTCTTATCTCTCGCATTTAGAGGCAAGCTGAGGTACTTAAAGGGCAGTGAAAATTCACTTTTCATGGTTATCGCTGCAACTTTTTTATAACGCCCAGCGTGGGGCACAAATTTTTTTCTTGTTTTTTTCACTGCAACTAAATTTTAGCACCACGGCTCAGGGGCGATTTTTGTTAAATATTATTTTGGGCATTAAAAATGGGAGCGTTGACGGAGGCAATAGTAATGTTTATAAAATATTTAGAAGAAAAAGAATAGAAAAAAACAAGAAAAAGGACGAAAACGACTAGAAAAACAAGAACAAATAGAAAAAGACAACGAAGAAGGTAAGGGGAATAGAACAAATTATTGGGAAAATATTCGAAAAAAAAAATGAAACACACAAAGAAAGCAAAAGAACTAAAAGAAGAATTATTGATCAGGGTAAAACAAGAAAAAACAATATTATTGATAAAATAAGAACAAAGTAAAAAGGAATTATCAGAAAAAAAATCTAGAGATTGAGATTGAGGAATTTGATAAGTTTGGGGAGAAAACCTTGATATAAGCTAGAACTGACGTAGAGAAGAGAGGAAAAGTTTGGAAATTTTGGAAGAGTAGATGGTAGCAAAAAAAATGCCAGAAAAATAGACGGCTTCAATTAAAATAATTATATAAAAGGTTAGAAGAAAAATAGGTAAACAACAGAAAATTTTTATTAAAAAAAACAGGTGGCACTCGAGTTGTCTGTAAAGTCGGTTTACGGACGATAATTTTACGTGATAACGTCATAAGAAAACATTGATGAAAAATTGCATACTTTTAAGAATTGAATTGAATTGTTTTCTTATGACGTAAAATCACGTAAAATTATCGTCCGTAAACCGTTTTAATTTAAAAATTGAATTGAATTATGTTTATGTAACAGATAATACGAATTAAAACTATGTTATTACAGTAACCCTCAGTAGGTTAGTGCGTTATGTGCATGAAACATAATTGCATCATTTGATGATCGCGAGATCGAACCTCATGCCGGACAAGCAGTGGCGGTCCGTGAGTAAGTAATTTGGGAAGACTGAAAATCTAAAGTATTATAGTATAATAACAGTATTTACTTATTAACTATGTAGATACATAATGTATGTAAATAATGTGCATAATAATTCTTGAGTTTAAAACTGAAGTTATACATTACATTAATCATTTTGTATCGTCTTAGATATTCCTTTAAATATTATTGATAACAAATAGTGTTCTTTAAACAACTGATCTTCTTGTGCACTATTCCCTTTATTTAAAAATTCGTTATTTTCTTGATGTCCACGAAAAGCAATTTTTTGCTTACTCAAAAAACAAACAACATGGATATTTAACGTGCTAGTAAACGTCTATTATATACTTTTTCATTATGTTTTAGGGTAGCAAGTCGTTGACTTTCTGATATCACATATTCAATTCGAATTTACCCAAAACATGAAATTTTTCTTGATTTCTCAAAGAAAATATTATTGTTGAATGTTTTTATATAGAATGGTTTATTCTTATAATTTTTTCTTATAATTCTTATAAAATTTTTTATTGTCGACAATTCATCAACATTCTTTTCCTCCGCCAAAAATTACGCAAGTAAAACAAAACTTTTTATTTCGCTTATCACAACCAGTAAACAACAAAAATTAATATACCAACTGCACTGAAATTTTCTAGTAAATTTACCTTTTTAATATTCCAATAAAAGACTGGAAGAAAGGGTGTTGACTTATTAGTTAATTTTTAGTTAAAAAAATAATTTTATTTAAAAAATTATATTTTAATTTATCATTTATTTCCATTGACAAAAAAAAATTTAAAAAGTATAACACTGCAATAAATGTATAAAAACGTAGAACTTGTAATAGCAAATACATAAATTACACTGCATAAACTTTGAATAGACTGAATAGACTAGACTCAACGTTTGAAATATTTTCTGTATGCAATTTCCCTACTCCTTTACGCTCGTATACGTTATGTATTGGTAGCATTTAGCATAGGGTCATTTTAAGTACGAGTCTTTCGTAAGACGTCTCTTGCTACTGGCAGCCGTCGTTATCTTATCGTATAGCAATTCAGCATCACTATTAAATTTTAACTGCAAGTGTTGATTTCAAAAGTTTTTCTTTAGATAATAATTAATTAAGAAATAAAAACACCACATCATTTTTTCAATAAAAATAGTGTGTCTGTGGAAATTTTATTAAAAATAATGATTTTTTTTCTTTTTGGTGGCCGACTTTTTCTGGGGAGACGCAGTCTCAAAGACTCCCCTGACGGGCAGCCACTGCGGACAAGTTTTAGCCGGTATATTAATTTATAAGACGTTATCACGTCAAAAATGGTGAAGAAATAGGTGTTTTATGAATGAATGAGTAAAAAATGAATGTGTGTTATAACCAGGTTTGTTTTAGTCTATACCCTAGCCCTAGATACCCTTTTAGAGAAGTGGGGACTAATATTTCATTTCCAAGTAAATATTTTTAAAGATTACAATAAATTATATTTCAGATGGAAATGGGTATACGAGGGAGGATTTGCTATATTCTTAAGCCCACTACAGAAGCACTGAAAATTTGGAATTAAAAATATTTTATTATTCTTCATAGTCCCCCTCAACTCAACATACATTTTACAACAACCTAATAGTACCTCTAAGCTTTTAAAAAATAGTTTTTCGTGGTTTGCAAACCAGCTTTCCACAGCTTCCATCACATCTTCATTAGAAGAAAATTTGCAACTATCCCAAAACACTGAAGCAAGAATTTTTTTTTAGATTTTTGAAAATGAAATTTCTTTGAATTTGGAGATCTAGAATGCTTCCATTCCGGTGACTGCTGTTTTGTCTCTGGATCGTAGAAATGCACCCAAGTTTAATCCATAATGGCAAATCGGTTTGAACAGTTTGGATCTTTTTCAAATCGAGCACAGGTTAAGTGCAATGTTTCTACTGATGCTAGCTTCTGATCTGCGTTTAGGCTTTGGGAATCCATTTTGCAGAAAATTTTTTCATGTCCAAATCGACATGAACAATTGCTATGGACGCGTTTGTATAAAATCTTCAGGCTCTCAGATATACTGCGATGCCCCCTTTATAATTTTTGTAAAAAAATTTTTAATACAAAATGTTTCAATTTTCAAATAATTTTCTCGTGGGTTCGTGCGGAGGGCATGCAAATAATTATGAGCATAAGACTCTTAATTTCAAATTTTAATTTAATTTTGTATCGTTTAAAATTTTGTTGTCTTCAAATTCAAAATATGTAAAAAAATTTGTGTATTGTCAAAATTTTCGTTACCTTATATGGTATCGTAACTGCCCGGTTGCTCACAGCTGTCCGCCTTATCACAAAATTACGCTATGAAATAATTTCCAATTCACCAAAACCATCCAATTTCTTCAAAAACTTTATGAATTATTACTTCCATTTAGACCCAGTTTTTCAGTCGTGGTTTAAACCAAATAAAAATAGTTAACTACAAAATTTCTTAGTTAGCGGTTTTTCAGTCTTGGGTTAGACCAATTCCTTAAACCAGCACATGTGGTGGTTTAACTACATTATTTTAGTAAACTATGCTAGGCAACTAAAAGTGGACGTTAAAGTGAATTATCTAAAATGTAAGTAAAATAATAATTAATTTTATAATATTATGAATAAAAATTATTTTATATTCTAAATGTATTTTTTAGACCTACAGATAAAAATGCGGTAGTACGTGCCAAAAATTCATCAGTGAAGAGTTACTCCTTCCACTTTCTCCTTTAGTGGTGGTTTTCCCAAGAGTGAAGAAAACCCTATTAGACAAGTGGCGAAATACAAAAAAAATATAAAATGTGGTGTCGTGGGACACCAGAAAGGAACGAAGTACCTTATTACATAAATATTAATTTCAAGTTCTAGTCGAGGTAAAAAATAAATAATTATTAGGATATAAATATTTTATTATGATTTTTTTATCGATAAAAATCAAAAACTACTTTACAAAATTGCCAAAATAGCGATTTCAGCATGTGTCAAAGTCAATGTAAATCCGCAATCATCGCGGTCATCTTTGAAGTATTCGAAATTTTTTTTGCACATTCGGCTTTAGATAATTTTTTACATCTGAGTGGCATTTTTCAAAATCGATTTATTTTTAATTTTGGGGGTTTTATTTTCGGCGGAAAATTTTTAAAATTATTAAATTATATTTTTTTTAATTATTCGTCGGTTTAACAATTTTAACACGTTCTTAATTCGCAATACGCAAAGAGTAGCTTATATAGCGTATCACTATTAATTTTGATGTGACCCCTTGTGGCGTTGTGCGAACAGGCCCGCCTACACATTAGTAAGTCGAGGGATCGAATCCCGGTGAAAGCGATTTTTTTTCTAGAGAAATTTGCAAACCGAATATGTACTAATGCTGATCAGATGTGCGTTCTACTTTTGACCACTAGATAGTGTAATTATTATCGAACGATATAAAAATCTTACGCATTTTCGTTACGGACGTTTTTTTCCGATTAGGGTACCCCTCCGCATCCTCCCATAAGGAACTTCGTTCCAAAAATTAACTACAAAAAAGTAGAACAAGGCGAAAGAATCCATTCATCAAACTGGAGAAGGACTTCTGTTACTATTTGTCTGTTTGGTTCTAAACAAACTGAAATAATTTTAAAATCTGTCAACACAAACACTGGAAGTGACATTTTTATTTAGAAAAAAAACATTTTTGTCATAAGTTTGGTATTTTTACGGGCGTGCACGACATACCCTGTATAATTTACAATTTTTATAATGTTATGTTGGTAATACCATAGTATAATAACTAAATATACAAATATACGGTTATCGTTTTACAACGTTAAAATTAGGTTAGTTTGTATGTAATTTCTAAATATTATCTTCGAGAAGTGCTTATTTACGTTTTGAAATATGCAAGACGAAGTGCACAGACTCACTGTGCACACTTTGGTGTTTAGGTCGTTGAAGAGATCGCACGACATGTTTTTGTCAAACCAAAACATTCTACCTCCGATCGACGAAACTGCCGATGAAATTCGCAAAAAGGTGAAGGCTCGCGATAATTACGGAGCGGTTTTTGACGACGTCAAAAAGATGCAAGCAATGAAACAATTGCAAGCAGCAGATAGTGTTCGGAATTCTTCGACCGGTCCAACATTTCGCGAAACCGAAACTCCTAGTGCTGAAGAAATGGTGGTTAGTAATATTCCGGTTAGTAATCAAAGCTTAATTCGGAAGGCACCCAGTATGCCTAAACCAAAGTGGCATGCACCATGGAAGTTAGCTCGAGTCATGTCGGGACATTTAGGGTGGGTGATGTGTGTTGCAGTCGAACCGGCAAACGAATGGTTTGCCACCGGAGCAGCAGATAGGATAATAAAAATTTGGGATTTAGCAAGTGGACAACTGAAAGTGTCATTAACAGGACATGTCAGTACAGTGCGAGGCCTTGCGGTTAGTGATCGCCATCCATATTTGTTTAGTTGCGGTGATGATCGACAAGTCAAGTGTTGGGATTTGGAATACAACAAAGTGATACGGCATTATCATGGTCATTTATCTGCCGTTTACTCGATGGCTTTACATCCGACAATTGATGTGCTGGTGACTGCCGGACGTGACTCCACTGCGAGAGTTTGGGATATGCGTACAAAAGCAAATATTCATACTTTACAAGGCCACACAAATACTGTTGCAACTGTTATTTGTCAGTCATCCGAACCTCAAGTTATAACAGGTTCTCACGACTCGACGATTCGACTGTGGGATTTAGCAGCTGGTAAATCGGTTTGTACACTTACAAATCATAAAAAGAGTGTTCGTAGCGTTATTTTCCACCCACTATTAAATATGTTTGCATCTGGTTCGCCTGATAACATTAAACAGTGGAAATGTCCTGATGGTAAATTTATTCAAAATGTTTCTGGACATAACGCAATTGTGAATTGTCTGGCTATTAATCAAGAAAGTGTTATGGTATCGGGTGGTGACAACGGTACCCTGTTCTTCTGGGATTGGCGAACTGGATATAATTTTCAAAGATTACAAGCACCTGTTCAACCTGGCTCGATGGATAGCGAAGCTGGAATTTTTTCAATGATCTTCGATAAATCGGGATCACGTCTTATTACAACTGACGCTGATAAATCGATTAAAATTTACAAAGAAGACGAAACTGCCACAGAAGAAGCATATCCAATTAATTGGAAACCTGACATTTTGAAACGTAGAAAATATTGAGTGCCGTTTGTTATAAATAAATATTATGTAATTATTGAAAAGTGGAAGATGTACCTTTTTGGTTAGTTGATCTTGGTATGATGGTTAGAAAAAAAAATTCCATGCTGAGAACTGTAATGTATATATTTTTTTTATATGAAACAGTAAATTAAAAGTAAAGTATACAGATTTAACGTAAAAGTTTCATTTTGTGTAGATTCCTTCCGAAGCAGCTATAATAGTAAAATACTACAATGACCGATACAGATATAGCTTTTATAAAATATTATTTTTTACCAAATGCAAAATTAGAGGTTTCACTATGGATTTATAAGTTAAATCATTAAACGATAAGTTCCCAGATAATAAAGCCCCAAAATCTGCATTGGATTCTGCAACTGATTCGAAATCTATTACAGTATTTTCTTCACAAGACAACAGATATGGGATAAATTGAGTAATAAGGAAACCAAATTTGGCATATGCCTTCCATTGCTTTTCTAGAACTTCAAATGGATATAATGTAGAACAATCACAGTCGAACTTTTCTAAATGATTTGATAAGTTTTTGTAATACCATTTCAAGTATTGATCTATGCGGTCGTAATTCCCCAAAGCACAGTTAGTGTAGATTAATATCGCCAAGTCCATGGCAGGTGGTCCCAACGTTGAAGTTTGAAAATCAAAAATGCATACTTCAGTAGGCTTCGTAGGGTTGTCTACATCCTAAAATAACATATATTGTACATCTGAAAAATAGTAAACTGGATATTGGTCGTGTAATCATGTTACGCTTTAGAATTATAAGTAGAAAAAATATCTATCTTGAATAGATCACACAACCAAAATCCAGTTAATTACTTTTTATGTTCGTTCGACTGTCTTACGAACCATGAAATTTACTGGTTTATCTGTATATTTGAATATACTTATTACTAATTATTTACCTCATATTTAAACATCAAATTATTTGACCAGAAATCACTATGTATTATAATAAAATATTTGTCATCGGAATATTCTTTCATCGGCTTGAAGAACATATTCAAGTTTTCGGTGTAGGGTCTAAATCTGACGATAGCTTCCTCGTCGCTGATAGGATCAAGAACCGATAAAGATTTTTCGCATAGATTGGATAGACTCTTTCTTAAATACTTCTCGTATAATTCCAAACCTAAGTGGTTACGTGGAGCAATTTCTTCAAATTTTTTGGGTTGTTTATTTTTCAACGCAAAGGATAACGCGTGTAGTCTACTACACTCGGATATTGCTAATTCTAAATGATCGTTATTCAGTACAAATTCTTTGTAAAGTTTAAAACCACTGCTTTTTACATTTTCCATTATTATTGTTTCACAGTTATGTTCTTCAATGGCCTTGTAAAATTTGGGATAAATTCGAAATGGTGGTAGTCCGTGTTCAAGTTGGATATTTTCATATGCGGGAAGTACATTAGCGTACATGTGCAATTCCACATTAAACATCTCTTTGATGGGAAATTTTTTCCTGTAAGCTTCACTAGTTGATATTTGTTTTATTATCAAATTTAATGTTTCATTTGGTAGGTTTTCATGCTTCCCAATAATTTTGGCACTTATTAGCAATGAAGTACAACCATCCATTTTTGAAGAGCCTGGTGCAAGTTCCAATACATAATCACCGATGCCTTCTTTTGTTGATATTTCTTTTAATGCTGAATTAACTTTACTTGAGATTTCTAAACACATTTTTCAAATTTAACACTTAGCGTGAAGAATTGGAAATAATTACTTGCTTAAGTAGGTATAAAATTTTAACTCGTGTAATATGTAAGTAAGGATAATCAAGTAAGAAGTGTAAATATTGAAACTAAAATATGTATCTCATGCATATTTGAAGATAAGCAAGTATTTTAATAGCTACCATCCACATTTAACATCATTAGTACAATAAAATTTTGAAAATAAACAATTAAACAAGCAAAAACTAATCAGCGCATGTTGCAATAAGTTTAAAATTCCGACCACTCATGGTCACATTTTAGATAAAATATAATTTAATTTTTACTTATCCTTACGAAGTGAGCGCATGATGTCGACGTGTGGTATTTGCGAAAGATTTCATCAAATGTATGTAATAATGGAAGGATAGACCAGTGGACATGTAACAAAAGTGAAGTAGCAGACAATAATTCAATTTTAGCACAAAACCACTTGACTGATTCTAATCAGCAAAAGCCATCGATGACCGATTGAACTGCAGAACAACAACCAAAGTAACCTTGAAATACTGTCTACTGGTGAACCAACCTATTGGCCATCTGATCTGGGGAAAATACCAGATGCCATCGACTTCTGCGTTACTAAAGGCGTGGACGTTAAGAAAATCAAAGTTGAATCCTGTCTGAATCTTCCTCTTCTTCTTCATCAGCCTGTATTAGTCCACTCCTGAACATAAGCCTCTCCCATTTCATCCCAAACCTCTCTATTCCGCGCCTTCCTCAGCCACTCTCAACCTGTCACCTGTTTATATCGTCGAGCTATCTTTTTTGGGGTCTGCCTCTGCTTCTTTTGGTCCTTCTTGGTTTCCAGTTCACTATCCTTGGTGTCCATTTGTTGCAGTCTTGCCTTCCTACGTGCCCGGTCCAACTCCACTTCAGCCGCGCCACACGTTCCATCGCATCCGTCACCCTCGTTCTTCTTCTTATTTCTTCATTATGGATGTGGACGAGGGTCACTCACCAATAATTGTCAATATGTTTATGCAGGTAACTAAAAAAGAGAAACAACCCTCATTATTCAGCAAACGAATCAATTGAGAAGCTTTCCGAAAAGGCTTCGACAAGCTGCATGGAGAGCAACTCCAGATTTAAACCTCTACGAAATTAAAGAAAAGACACCATTATATGTTTGCGTCCTTCTGGACACCCTTATTTGAAACATTGTAGCACCTTTGTTTATATATTTCAACCCTGAGGATGGACTAATAAAAGAATGAAAAGAATGAAAAAGTTGGAAGAGATAAGTGTTTTTTTAAAATAGATTTTGAATTTTGTTTTATTATTTATTATTGTTTAATTTAAAATTGTAAATAATTTTGGTATTGATTTCGTAGCACAACAGATTTGTGAATTTTATAAATGAGCCTTGCGTCATTGATAAAATTCACAGGGGGTTATGTTGTCGTGTTACAAAGTAATTTTTGACCACCCCTGATACTTCTGGTAAAATTTTTGAATTCTAAGTTTGTTATATTAATTTTTGTAAAGTGAAGGTTGGCGGAAAACTGAGCAGAGTGGAGGCTTTTTGTCAAACATAGCCGCCGGGGCGGACGTAAGATTTTTGCCTCTTGAATTTTTGAGATTGCGAAATTTTGGGTATTGTAGTTTGAACATTGTTTGAAAGTTTATTTTTGGTCTGATTTGACCGCAGCCGAGATTTATTGAGAGATTGTTTGGATTGATTTTTTTTTTTTTGATTAATGAAGAAGATATTGTTTTTGATGAACGATTTGTTTGGATACAAATGTAATTTTGGAGGTTGATTTTAATTTGGAAATATAAAATTACATTTAAAACAACAATGTGTGGGATTGATAGAGACCACATTTGAATTGATAATTTGAAAATATAAGTTCGATCCTCGAGGCGAATATAAAATTTTTTGCAATTTGAAATGATTCCTTCGGAAGTTTTTAAAATAGGATTATGGTATTTTTTTTATCGATTACACCATTGCAATATACTGTCGTGTTACAAAACGATTTGTACCCACCCTGTACTCTTTTAGGAAAATTTTGTAAGTTGTATTTAGTTTGGTAAATTGGAAAAAAGTGCAAGGTTGTGGAAAGATAAGGGCTTTTTGCCAAAAATGGCCACCCAAAGCGGTTGTGTGGTTTTTGGCTGATATTTGAAATGAGATTTGATGCGATTATTTTCAACTGTAATTTATTTTGAGTATTTTTGAGATTTGTGGAATTATGTTTAGTCGGATTTGACTGCGAAAATATTTGTTTTGTAAGTTGGATATTTATTTGGATTGATTAAAATTGATTTATTTGGTGAGCAAATCGTTCGATTTTTGAGAGTATTGAATTTGATTTTGGATTCTTGAGGATTAATTGGAAAATTAAACTTGTAAGACGACGTATGGTCAAGAAGATACCGCATTTGATTTGATAAATAAAAATTATAAGTTCGATCCTGGAAGAAGTAATAAAATTTTACAAGTGAATTAAAATTTATTTTAAATTAAAAATTTTTTTTTTTGAAGACGAATTATTTTTGGGAAAACATTTATTTAATTTTTGAAACTAGAATTTTTAGTTTTATTTGGAAGAGAGCAACTCACCCTGAGACTGAGCGTCGAATCTCCCGCATTTAGGGGCAAGCCGTGGTACTTTTATAAAGTGGGTGGAAATTATTATATTTTCACGATTAAACCACTTTAATACATACGATCTACCTACAATGGGGTTCACAGCAGTTGCCACCTTTGCGGATGACACCGCCATCCTGGCTTCTCACTCTGATTCAATAACTTCTTCCAGGAACCTCCAAGTCAACTTAACTGCTATTGATGACTAGCTAATGAAACAAAATCAGTTTATGTAACTTTTACCTTAAGAAAAAATTAAATTAAATGATACAACAAATACCACAGGCAGAAGATGCTAAATATCTGAAAATACATCTTGACAGAAGATTTACTTGGCAAAAGCATATATTTACAAAATGAAAACAGCTAGAATTGAAGCTTAGGCAAATGTATTGGATAATAGGGTGGCCCCACTCTGGGGCTCGGCAGCAAATTCCAACCTTGAAATCCTCCAAAGATTTCAAAATAAAGTTCGTATAATAGTTGATGCATCGAGATATGTACCCAACACTGTCATACAATGTGACATACCACTAGCTTCAATTAAGGGGAAGATCGACAACTTTAGTGTGCATTATCGCAAAAGACTTTCCAATCATCCTAATACGTTCGCAACAGGACTATTTAATGTGAACCATAGTGAAGTGCATAGGCTACGTAGATTCATACCTGAAGACTTACCAAATAGATACAAGATGATATAATAAATTTACAAACTTTCAAACAATTAAAAATAAAATATAAGATTAGAACAGTTTGGTCACGTCCGGAGAAGTTTTTCAAAGTCATGTGAAGTTTTTTTTGTACATTATATCAAAACTTGCATAAATGTGGTTTATAGCCAGTGTGAACTTGCAAATGTTCCCGTAACTCCATATTAGTCTCTGTTTTATGATTGCAAAATGTAAGGACATGCAAACGGTTTCATATTCGTGTGACGTAATATATGAATTCTCAAAGAGCTCTTCCATTTAAACTAGGAATTACAAAGTAATAACAAAATTCTGTCACCTCAGCTCAGTTTTCCTGAATTTTTAGTTGTTCTTTCTAATTAATACCAAATGATGATATCTGCAAAGTTCAAGTCAAATTCTCCGTTTTCATTTTTAGGTTAAATTCTAAAAATTTACTGTTGATAACCAAAATTAAAACTGGGGTAGGCCTAACCTGTGTCCTTTAAATTTTTGATAGTATGAATTTCGTCCTTTATTTCCATTTTATTATTTATAAGATTGAAATTGGAATCTTAATACCAATGACACAATAAAAATGACTTTTTCACTGTCAAATTCGTACCTGCGCCAAACGTCATGGAAGTTGTATGCATTTCTTCGCATAAACAAATAATAATAATGGAAAACATTAAATGAACATGAACTTCTACACCTTGAAGTGTTTTTAAAATTCCAAGCAGGTAAAAAATGGAAAATAAACCTGAGGCAGCTCCGGTCAGTACAAAAATTAAAGAAGAAATATTGGATTCAACATTTGATCGCCTTAACGAAACAGGTTAGGGTATAATTTTAAGCAAACGGTGTTTAAACGGGAAAATCATTTTTAGGACATTTTTATAATAAGGTGGATATTAAAATAGAAGATTATGGAGTAGACTTACATCATTCGATAGATGTCAAAGAAGAATTTTTAGAAATTCATAATGGATCCCAAAATAAGTCCACGGAGTTGTTGACAAAATTTTATTGTTGTTATTGCAATTCTGAATTTACAAGAAAAAGTATGTTAAAGGATCATCTGTTAACTCATATGGTTTTGGAACTGTTTAAGTGCGAGAACTGTGATTACACATCTGCCCAAAAAAGAGATTTACAAAAACATTCGAAGACTCATCGAGGATTAGAAACAGAACTCAAACAATTTGCTTGCTTATTTTGTAATTATAAAAGTTCCGAAAACAGCAAACTAAAACGACACTTGAAGATTCATACTGGTGAAAAACCATTTGCTTGTGAAATTTGTGACTATAAAACTGGCCGGAGTGACGACTTAAAAAGGCATTTAAAAACTCACACGGAAGATAAACCGTTCGTGTGTGACATGTGTAGTTTTAAATGTAAAGTCAAAAGCACCTTGGAAATACATGTAAGAATTCACACCGGAGAAAGGCCGTTTGCATGCGCATGTTGTGATTACAAAGCTACCAAAATAAGAGAATTACACAAGCATTTAAAGACTCACACGAGAGTAAAAAAGGTGTTTGCGTGTGATATTTGTGACTTTAAATGTGAAATGAGAAAAAATTTACAAAGTCATACCAAAGTTCATGCAGAAAATAAACAATTTGCGTGTACGATATGCAACTATAGAAGTGCAGAAAAGGGTAAATTAAAGCGACATTTAAGAATACATACAGGGGAGAAGCCATTTTCATGCGATACTTGCGACTATAAAAGTTCAAGACGTGATGACTTGAAGAGACATATTAAGTGTCATTCAGACAAAATTAAAAAAAATGAATAATGAAAGTGAAGAGACAAAATTTTTAATTTGTCATTTTTATGCCTGTTTATACCACTTCAGCTAATTTGATAACAAGTGACTTTAAGTACGACTCTAATTTAACTACGTAAAATTAAGTACAGCTTCCGCAAGATAGTTTAAATTATTTAAAAAATGTATTCCCCGAGTTCAGACCATGTTTCTCGCACAAGCAGGGCTAGGTTCGGGGTCCTACTTTAAACTGCAGGTTCCCTGTATCTGTAGATACATTCATTCGCAGTGAGAGTACACAGGAGGAGAGAATACAACGGAGGCGCAAGCTACTAAAACACTCTTATCTACATATTTCTTTTTGCCCATCGTCAGCAGTACACGTAAGTAAAATATAATAATTGCAGGGATTTCAACAGGACCATGTAAACCATTAAACGTTTAAACACACTTGAGATTGTAAATAACCCCTGTGTGTTATGTCGTGGATGTGATTGTTATTGTCAGACCAGACTTCCAATCCAGCATGTCCGGAATCATCGACACTTAAGCTGCCGAGTTTCGTCCTACAGTCGAGACAGATTAAAAAGGAACAGAGCTGTGGGGTCGCTGTACTAGAGATAGTGCAATAGTTTCAGTAGCCTGTGTATGCGTGAGAATTTTGTTACTCTCTTTTTCTAAACCAAAAACATGATAATAATTTTTTACGCCTTAAGACTAAACAGAATTTTAAAATAAGAAAAAGATGTGGTTAGATTATTTCATTAGAAGGAGATATCAAATTGCATATAAAATAATAAAGTATACTTGCCTTCCGATTTCAGATTGCAAAGCACAGTTGACCATTACGATAGTGGTTACAGACAAACATCAAAGTTCCACGGAAAGCCATATTCTTACGACGGACGCACAGCGACGTTTATCTTTGTATGCACGATACAATTCATGATGAACTGAAGAATTTTAGGGAGCAATGTAGCGGGGTGATTATTTTGTGATAAATTTAATTTCATGTGATTTATTATAAAAGATGCTAAAAATAAAACATACATATGATTGTAGTACAATGTAGGTATGTTACAATAAATAAAATTAAGTATAATATATAATTTTATATTTACAAAAAATTTATATTATAACCTGATAAAATAGTCCAGTCGTTAAGAATTTGTGCATGAAAATAACTCAAAAATGAATTTTTTTAATCGTTAAAACTTGGGGTTCTTTATATCCATTGGAGTTCAATGGTGGGGGGGGGGGGCAAAGGGGTAGCTGCCCCCTCTGGCTTTTGCCTTAACTTTAATTTTTTTAGACATTAAATATTTCACCGACGTGTTTTTAAAATTTTCTAAAACATTCTAATTTCTCGGCAAGAAATCATGCCAAGTCTGAATGGCATAAAGAATCTATTATGAAGTCAAAATTATTTGTCGAAGTGATTTCACAAACCAGGCAATCGGTCGATGTTCAATTAAATCAAAACCTGGAGAAATCATTGAAAATAACAGAAACAAATCTGTTTCTGTTTATACGGAAAGAAATTATTTGCAAAATTAATAATTCAAATTTTTCTTTGCTAGATGATGAAACAGCCGATATAGCGTGAATTCAGCAACTCTGTATTGGTGTTCAATTCGTAGAAAAGATTGACGATAATAGTGAAATATATTATATTAGGAATTCTTTCATTTTGTGAAAAATATGGCCTGAATATGTCTAAATTAAAAGGTATCGGCTTTGATGGTTGTTCCACAATGGCTAGTAAGGAGAATGGAGTTCAAAAACTAATATGTGATAAATGTCTTGTTGTCTTGTTCTTCCATTGTGCTTCACATAAACTGAATTTGGTAGTCAACAATTTAAATGCTGTATGTGAAATACAAAATACAATTGGAATTCTTCACAGAAGGTTATAAAGTTTTTTCGTGAAAGCGTACTTAGAAGTACGTTCACTTGTAAAGTGAAACACGATGGTCATCCAAATACAGAAGTATACGACTATTTTCCCAAAACTTTATTTTAATTAAAGAAACTTTGGATAGTTTACCAAATAATTTAGAAGTTAATCGAGCAACTAGATCGAAAGCACAGCATTTTTCATGTGCTACTTCAAGTTATTTTAACATTTGTTTGAAAATAATTGCTAAGTATTCAGCACTACTAGAATCCGTAACAAACATTTTACAAGGAGTTGCTACAGACATGCTTTCTGTATAGAAACAAATCGATAATAATTTATTACTAATGTTTAAGCAACACAGGGGTGCTGATTTAGATTTAGTTTTTGATGAAATTTTTGAAAGCTCACTGCAAGTAGCTCAATACTTTGAAATAGAACTTAAAAGGCCATGGGTTATTGGAAGACAAACCCATCGTGCAAATTATGAAGCAAATTCAGCTCAAGATTTCTTCAAAAAGTCAATATTTATTAATTATTTAGATTCGTTGATTAGTTCTTTAGATTATAGATTTTCAAAGGATAATAATCCAGCATTTGCTTTATATAATTTACATCCTTACCACATAAAAAAATCAATCACACCGATTTAGATTCGTCAAGCACAGAAATTAATGGTTTATATGAAATAAATAACATTTCTGAAGAAATTAAAGCTTGGTGGTTTTTTTAGACGAAGAATTACTCAAATCAAACAGTTTCTGAAGAAACGCTTTTAACAAATTGCTATATGCTTACCTACAACCACGTGTACGGTAGAGAAATCATTTAGTGCGTTACGAAGAGTAAAAACATGGCTTAGATCCACTATGAGCAAAAATAGATTGAACGGGCTGTTCATGATGAGTTTGCACAGAAAGCATATTGATATTAATAAAGATAATTTTGTGGAGCAAGTTATTACTGAGTTCGCGAAGAAACCACCGAATTTGAAATTTGTCTTTTCTGCAAATAAAAAAGATTGAAAATTTTTAGTGATTAATTTTTCTTTTTAATAATTGTTTTTGTAAGTATAATACAAATTTTTGATTTTGCCCCTCCCTGAAAAAGATCCTATGGACGCCCATGGCTATATCTTTTAATTTTTAATTAAATTAATTTAACTTTAAACTTTTAATTTTGATGGCCTGTTTATATTGAAAAGGGTAACTTTAAAAATTTGTGATTTTTGGGATCTTTTTTGACAAATTTGCACCAAAGTAGCGGGTTTAAGCAAATAAAATTTCATTTCGGGTTATTTCCATGCAGACTTCTGGACTATAATAATAATGTGACATTATGGGAAATTATGATATTGACTAGACCGGTGATTTCAGTAATAGCACATGTGTATATGCATACACAAGCTGATATCAATCTAAACATTCTTGTCAAACCAGCAGATTTCATATAACATGATGAAATTCATTTGATATATAAAAAACATTGTAAATACGAGAAACATTGCAATATATTAACAAAAGTTGGAAAATTTGTGTACCTACTAATAGATCATAAATTATTGTAGGGCATCAAATGTAGATACAAAATAATAGTGATTTCAGATGATTTGATAGGTTTCTTTAAAATTTAAAAATGATTTTGGTTGGGCAGGTTTGAAGATGTAAAGAAATCCTATTTATTTCTTAAAATCTACATATCAAATGCAACTCATCATTTTCATGTACGCTAAGGGGTAAACCGTAGACCAAAATTCCTCTGCAGTTTTTACCCCTCAATGTACGCTGAACACTCAATTATATTGTTTCTAAAACAGTAACGTGGCACATTTTGTAAAATAAAACAAATTCCAAGTATTAATACCATCAACCTACATTATCGTACCGATAACGTTTGTTATACGGGTGACCCTGTCAAGCAAGTACGATAATCCAGATTATTACGAAAGTTTAACGGCATTTGAATAGTAAGTAACGCAGAAAGAAAAACCTTGCAATATCACATTAGTTCAATTAAATTACACTAAAATAGAAAAATATTCTCACTGTTGTCGTTATCCAGATCTGTAAACCAATTCTTGTTATTAGTTAATCAAAAATCCTTCTTTTTAATTCAGGTCTTGGTCCATTTATTTCCTTATTTTTACCACAGGAAAAATTGTTGGAATATATGAAGGGCTGAATGAATTATTAGACCTTTTGTGTCCAACAAAATGATCACTACATATTTTGGTGTGTGCCTTGGGATACCACAAATTCTTGCTATCAGCTTCTCTGTAAATAAAATTAAATATATTAAGAGACAATCGGATACATAGACAAAGCTATTTATTTACCTCGTTTTTTTAACAAAATCTATCCAAATTTTCTTGCGTTCCTTTTCGTACCATTTATTGGGGAAACTATAGAATTTAACAATGCTGTTGTAATATGAATTGGTACATCCAACCACACAACAATTGTGCTTCGATTTTCTCATTTTAAAATTCTCCGTGTTTGCAGGAAGACCCGAAGCTAACAAAGGTTAAAACAAGTTTTTTAATGAACACTGGTAATAGACAAGAAAAGAAATAAATATAAAAGTAAAATAATATAATGCGATATTTAGCAAAACTCAAAATGGATTTTAAAAATGCCCCTTATCAGCTTTGTATATAATTTATGGATATAGAATTAATTACTCAGCCTCCTTATTTTACATGCCAACTCTGGGTGTAATGAACAAGCAAAACTGTTAATTTAAAAGTTTATTTATTTACACATTTACACAACAAATTTATATTACTAAATTATATATATTAAAGGGGGAGGATCTACACTGGTTATAAATAATTTATTTATATTTCGTTGCTGATTAACATTCATTAATTTTTCTTGGTTTACTTGTGGCTTCATATTTCGACTCCCCGAAGGCCTGGTTTGGATGGTGCTAATTACGTTTTTATGGCTGTTACCGTCATTAAGCGTCTGATTCTCTGAAATAACAAAGTTTTTATAACAATTTCTTCATAATCTATTAAATTACCTGTAACTTTCAGCATCTGTGCCTTGGTTATGACAGTCGACTTTGCGTTATGATTTGCAAACCTCTTCCCTTTCACCCCAATTTTTTCAGCAGCCTCCTTCTTCCACGTCCCGAGCATGTTTTTACCCACTGGAGATTTCACATACCAGCTTGATTTGTTTAATCGCCAGTGAGGATCTGCATTTAGAAACACCCGATTTGAGGCGCCTTTAGGCCGCTTCGACAACATCTTTTTATAGAGGCGCACCGGGCACATCTCATCATTGTCGTTGGGAATTAACCATTTATCTTCCACTATTCGTTTGGAATGTGAAAGACCTGGGTTGTATCGGAGACTGCCGATCAGAGTGCCGTTGTTTTTGTCTTCTTCCACGAAATAGTCAGTCAGCGCCCTGACCGCCTCGTTAGTGCGCCATCCCAATTCCTTTGACGCCACCAAAAAGAATTTACGCGACAATCCTTCGGGAGTATACTCGTCGTAGGCCTTCATCATCTTGTAGTATTCCTCGATTGTGAACGCTGCAGACCTCTCCAACCTCTTCTCGGGATTACTTTGCAAAATTTTTCTTTTGCTATCCCGGGCTTTTCGAGCTTCCGAAAACTCGACGTCTTTAAAGACATCAAATTTGATTCCATAGTCTGTCGAAAAGATACATTTTACAATGACAATTTACGAAAGCAATTTAATTAATTACCTTGGTAAAATCTATTCTGTAGGTCCCTAGCAGTACTATTCCAATGAGATTTTAGCGTACTTTCCTTATAATCCCTGCCATCTTTCCGGCGCATATTCAAGGCATAATCTTTCAATATGAGCGCTATTTTTTTCATTGCAGTGGCTTCAGTTATTTCTACTTTGCGTGCCTTGCAAAAAGCTTCGAAGGCCCGACGACGAGAATTTAGCCCATGAACGGTGTTTTTAGAAACTATCTTATCGACTATTGGGATCTCCATCGCATCGTCGACGATGCATTCCGCATTCTGTCCCCAACGAGCCTCGTTACTTTGAACCATTGTTTTAGAATTGCCTATAAAACGTAATACTTTTTTTACACCGCCAGGAGTAGAAGTTGGTCTTTCGATCACAAGAAAAACTACTATAATTTTTTTTTTCATTATAATTTTGTAAATTACAAAATTGTAAATTGTAATTTTTTATGTTAAAATTATAATCGAGATTTATGTAATAAAGTTACTACAACTAAAAACATACTTCGTTTTAACTACAGTAATATTTTCTTGATATAAATCCACGAAACAATTTCCTACAATTCTTTTTCCCGGTTGTTACAATTTTGTTATTCAGGATTTCAAGATAATTTTTTTAGCCGGATTAATTAAATAGTATACAATCTCTATTTTAATGATCTAAATAAAAACAACACTCTTTCCTAATATTGCCAATTTTAATTGTTCGTCCTCGCGTTTCACGTAACTCAAAGTACATAACCCAATTACTAAATAAATCGTAATAGAAAATTAAACTAAAAAATGAATTTTTTAAGTCGATAGTGTGGTAGTTAGTAGTATGTAATGTTAAAATAAACAAACTAAACAAAATATGAATAAAAATAAAAATAATAATAAAAATTCATTTTCTTGTTTATACAATAGATTCTTAGTCCAAACCTGTTAAATGTTAATTATTGTTTTCTTAAATAATTAAATAATAATTAAATATTATTTTTCTATGTAAGTATGTATTCTTTACTTAATAGTTAAAATTCATTATTTTAATATTTTTTTAGTTTGTTTATTTTAAATAAATCGTAATTATTAATTAAAATTTTTTTTATTTGTTAATTAAAAATTAATTATTCTTGCAAATAAAATTTTTACCACTGTCTAGTGCGTTAGTACTTCCTTGTTCCGTTGTTCTTTTCCATCAACTATTTTTATCTTCAGATCTCTGTACTCTTGACATTGCTACATAAAGATAATCGTGGCTAAACACCGGTTTGCGCAGATATATTCCCACTTTTTCTAACATCTGTCCCTAAGCCTTATTTATTAATTATTCGTTTATTAAATTGGGTTTTAACGATGTAACAGTTAAGCGCGTCCCATTACAAAGACCACATTTAGTGTTCAAATTCCTGAGCAACATAATCACACTTCCAACCTTCAAGTAGATTCTGTGCACTGGCATCCCTGAGGGAGTTTGTTCATTTAAGAATTTCATCGGTTGGTTTTCCCTGTTGTTATCATCTCTGTCTTCAATAGAATTACTACTTAGATAAGTGAACATGCTGCCGTCTAAAATGTCCAAAACTTGCTCGTTTATAAAGTTAACGTCAGTATTTCTTGGGAAAAGTATTGCCATTTTGGAATATTTCTTTACATTATCAGCATTAAAGCTTTCTCCAAAAATGTCATATATTTTATTTTGAACGGATCAAAAAATTATTATTAGATAATTCTGTTGTTAACCACGCCGCTCCATAAATTTTGACATGCTGTAGCAGAAGTGAGCTGGGATATTATGTATTAAGGAAGGAGAAAATAATAATGTCTAATTTACTTATTCGATTCTCTCTAATTTGATCGTGATAACTGATAATATTCGTGTTCAACAACATCCTCTTCGTGATTGACAATCATATCTCTAAAAATGTAAATTTTTAATCATTTAAGCCCCTTAATTAATTATATCTTGTTGATCGCTTCAAGTAACAATGTGAAATATTTTGTTCGTTCCGTCAAAGACCAGATTGTGCAATTGTAACTTTAAATTCTAATCGACTCATAGAATCATCCCGAACATATAAATTAGTCATATTATTAAATTAAATCCTAAATTTCTTATTACACATTGTTCCTAGAAGTCAAATCAAAATATTTGTTCGTATTTTTATTGTTAGATAAACAGATTTTTATAAAACAGCGCTTACTTAAATTTTTGTAAGTAAGTTTTGTAAGAATTAGTACAAGCTGTTTTTAAAATTGACTATTAGGTACTTACGGTAGAAAGATATCCCTTGACCGCTGGGATCTTCTTCCACTAAAAAATAACAGTTTTACACTTAATGGTAACGTTTAGATTTTTTTAATAACTGATTTTACCTTGGTTGAAGATTTCGACTCTAAAACAGAAAAAAAAAATTTTAATTTTACATACTTACACAAGTAATTCAGGAAATCTGTAGAACACTAAAAACACGTAAAGTATTTTGACGTCGACTAAAATAACGGTTTTATATTTAAATATAATTTATAAATTCACTAAACACTGGAAACTTGAAAAAAATACAGTGACGAAACAACTTTAATCGTAGGCTATGTTCATAGTCGACACGGGAGCCCTAAGTTAAAATAAAAATAAAAATTAAATTTTGTAATCTGAAAAATAACCAACCTGTTTTGTTCTCTCTAAAATTTATTCCAAAACAATTATTACTTTTATTTCAGCAAAATTTATTTATTTTATTTACATTTTTGATGCCGAATCAAGTTAACAATAAACTAGACGCACATTTTTCCTTTACCGGCAAAGTAGACCGCTAATTTCATTTATTAGCATATTCCTTTTATATTAATTATATCCCTACCCTACCCATTTTTTCAAAAATATCCCCCTTCTACCCACTCTCTTTTCTCTTGCAATTTGGACGATAAATACCGAATTTTCTCGTTTCTTTCTAGTTCATCGCCTGATAATGCCATAGTATGGTGAAAACGTTTGCAATAATATATGATCAACTAACATGAATCAAATTTCATGCAGTAGGAAAGCGATTTTCGTACACTTCAACTAAACGCTGAATATCTCGAGCTGTTTACCACGCAGCTGAAGGTTTTTTTCGTTTGTATATTAACTCTTTTTAGAAAAAAATTTCAGCCGGTATAGAATGATTTTGAAAATTATGTTTTCGTGATTTTAAAGTTACTCCCCTCGATCCGGTCCCTCGGTGCACCAGCTGAAGTTCCCATCTTCCTTTTTTAGTAACACTAGAATTTAACGCCCAATTTGGTATGAAAATTCTGATAAAACTTCTGATAAAAATTCAACGCAACCTCTAAGGCTTTATAATTCAGAAAAACTAGATTTATTGAGATTCTATTTTATTTACTAATATCACAATAAGCTTTACATACTATGTAAATGCGGGTTACGCAGTAAATAATAAATTTTGAGATTTAAAATGTACTTATAACTAGAATAGAAATAAACACTCGGGTTGTCTGTAAAGACGGTTTACGAACGATAATTTTACGTAATAACGTCATAAGAAAACATTGATGAAAAATTGCATACTTTTATGAATTGAATTATGTTTATGTAACAGATAATACGAATTAAAACTATGTTATTACATTAACCCTCAAAAGGCTAGTGCGTTATGTGCATAAAAAATAATTGCATCATTTGGTGATCGCGAGATCGAACCTCATGCCGGACAAGTTTTTATTAATAGCATTTTATAATTCAAATGATGTCTATGTATGATGCAAAGCCGATCGTGCCTCTCTCTCGCTTGTTCCGCGCTCTCGCTTGCGGAAAGTGACAATTTTTCGTGTATGCAGCCGGTATATCAATTTATAAGACGTTATCACGTCAAAATAATATCGGTTACAATAAAACTCAATATTGTGCAATTAAATGGTAGTAATTTATGAAGTATAACATTCAAATTTTGGTAAAACCTAGAATATTATCATAATTTGTATTATGATGTATTAAAAAAACATGCACTTTAAATTGAAGGGGCCAGTGGATAAAGGGGCTATGTGACAAAAACTGTTTATTGAGTAAAGAGCCATTTAGTTTTTGTTCTGTTGCACATAGCCCCTTTTTCAAGTTAAAATATCGATAAACAATGCACATTTCACATGGTAAAAGAGTGTATGAGTTGCCTTTACACATAGTCCTTTCATTCAGGATAAAATATTATCAAATATCAGGTCATTAAAAAATGTCACATAGCCCCTTTATCCACTTGCCCCTTCAATTATAAACTAAACTTACTAAACTAAAATTACTTTAAAAAAAACTTAGAATACGTTTTAACTATTAAAAAACTAAAAAAAACTTAGAATATTTTGTAAATGATGTACAATGTTGTCCCTATAAAATTTATTTATTTTAAAAATGTGATTTACAAAAGTTTTTAAAAATGTTCCTTACCTATAATTATAATTATTTTGCGTAACCATTGGATAGTGATATCGCAATAACTAATTACCACTCTTGCGATTTTTCTTGTTATATTCGTTTTGTATAAATACTTTTATTTTAAGCCAATTTTTATTATCAAGTAGTTTTGGGTATTTTAATTTCAATTCTTCGCATTCTTTTCTTATAGGAGCTTTTTTAATATTAATGTTTTCAGTAAAATATTGTTTCACAATTTGTTTTTGTTCAGAAGTCCAAGGAACTAAAGTACGACATTTTCCTTTTTTTCGAACTACGATACGACGTGCTTCTGAAGGCACGTCAGTTTTTATTGTGCTGGTAAACGGAGTCGGATCTTTTTGCAAACAATTTTGGTCAAATTCGCTGTCACTTTCATCACTTTTCTCATTATTATCAAATAAATTTTCTTCCAAATCTATATTTATTTCGTCCAAAGATTTTCCTTTATATTCGTCAGCAGCACCTTTTTCCATTAACAGTAGAAGTTTCGACATCTTGGCAGTTTGATATACGTCGTCCGGAATCCTATAAGAACCTCTACGGATTCCTGGAGTGTGTTCCATAAATGTTGCTAATTGTTCTACCTCATTTTCATTCATGTTAAAAAGTTGACAAAGACTTGCAAGATGATTTCGAAGACGAGTAGATGTAATAGCAGATGGATGTTTTGCTCCACAACGTTTGGCATATGAATTTAAAATTTTGTAACCAATTAAATGAGATAAAGAATTTATTTTAGCAAAAAGATGTGGATTTTCCTTAGGAATATACTTTTCTCTCGCATTCAGTAAAATTTCAATATGGTTTTGAACATCCCTGCTAAATAAAACTGGAACACCTCCTCCTTTTTTGCCCCTTATAACAACCCTCTTGAATGATTTTAAAATAATTTTCTCAGTGTTAGATACAGCTTTATTAAATTCTTCATAATTCTGATTCTCATTACAATTAATGTATGTTTGTAGAAGCATTCTTTGTAGCTCTCCGAAACGTTTTCGATTTAATAAAATGACCCTGCAGTACACAGTTTCCATTAAAGTATTATAAGCTGCAGAATATTTTGCATTATTTTCTCTTAGCTTCGTTGAAGCTTTTTCTGCAACTTGCATAAGATACTCTCTTAATAATTTTAAGTCGTTTGCTAAAGACACAACTGTGATTTCGTTCCATTTATTATGATTACCTGCTTGAGTTATAATTTCAGATCTCCAATTTACCTCAAATAGTTCTATAAGTGTTTTAAGATTTGCCTCGGTGTCTGCAGTAGAAACTGACAATTTATAAGCATAAGTAATAGCAACGTCGCAACATTGTTTTAATGACGTAGCAATATTCATTGCAAATGTTGGAGACGTGAATGTATTTGTTTTAATATTGTAATCAGCTATATTCTTTGTTGCTTCTACAAACAGATCAAAATATCGTGGTTTTAAAGCTGAAAACATATTTGTAATAGATGGTTCGAGTTTTCGAAGTTCAATAAGTATTTTAGAAAGTTCTCTCATCTTTCGGGAAGTGATTCTCACAAAATGTTTTTCTCTATGGGTCATTAAGCACCGTGCTCCAAACTGACAGATCAAAATATCATTTTTAGCCTCCATGGATATGTTATCTGCACGCATATGTGGAAACACTTGCTCCTTTAACTGACGAGGAATATTAGAATTAGTTATAAGTTTACTTTGACCTTCAATTTGAGCACTTCCTGTGCTTTTGCCATTAATGCATTTTTTTCTATGACGATACAGTAGCTTTGATGAAAAAAATCCCAGACAATTATCGCATGGCAAAAGAGATCCGGTTATATATGTTTGGCGGACTGCCTTAAAACATTTACCTGGATTTGCTAAAAAATTTCCTTTTCTTCGTAATTTGTCCAACAGTTTCCTTCTCTCTATGCTCTTAGAAGGTTTACTCAAAATTTCTGCGACTGCTATTTCTGTCGAGTGTTTTCTAATTATATGACGGGCAAAATTCTTGACTTCCGTTTCGCAAAAGTAACAATAATCTGCCTTTCTTTTAAACACGGGCTTAAAAACTGAATTTTTTTTATGCAAATCATCAAGTTTTGCTTGATCCACATTTTTTGTATTGGATAAACTTTCTTTAAATTTTAACTTTGAAACTCCTGTGCCAATAGAAAATTTATGTGGGACACTTGTATGACCATTCTGAAAGTAATTAAAATATTTGGTTATAGTAATGTACTTGGCCAATGTACTTGCCTCTCCGTCACTAGGTTCAAAATTTGAATCACTATCATCTGAAGTATAAAGTGGATCCTTTGGTGTTTCAGATAGGATGTCGTTTCCATGTTCTTCTAAATTTTCATCTTCATTTTCATATTTTTTGTTTTCTATTCCGTTAGATGGCTTAATTATTGCTATATTATGTACAACAATTTTTTTTTTACGACTTGATTTATTATTTATCTTATTTTCGAAAGGCTCAGTCTAAAAATATTAATAAAAAATTATAAGTTTGGAATTTTTCAATACATACCTACATACATAAGTTAAAATTATTGGAAGAATTTAAAAATGTATTAAATTCTCTAATTTATAAAGTACAGTCGAATTCCTCTAAGTCGAATGGTCATTTTGTACGGTTCGAGAAATAATCTGCAGCTTCATCAAATCTACTTAGGTTGTATTATTTTTATATCAACTTTGCAATTACATCTTAATTTTTTTATTCAACCTGGAGAGAACAGTTTACGTGTAAATTAAATTAAAGATGTTTGAAAATTTGTTTGAGTCGGGATTTTGAGTAAATGAATTCGATTTAGGGAGTGGATTTTATATTGCAATGCAAACTTAATGTTAATGCCAATTTAATATTTTGACTTAAACCAATACCGGCTAGAGGAATTCGATTGTATTAGATCGCAAAAGAAGTGGGGCACCTAAAAATATTGTATATATTTGGATACTTATAATGATAAACAACGGTGTTAACTTACCATTTGATAAAGCATTCTTTAAGATCACTGAAATCCCAAAAAAATTTAACTACGAATCGAAAAAAAAACAACGATATAAACGAAGACTGAAACGTCAAATTATTGTAATATAATATAATGCAGATATTGCACTTTTTCAAAGTCACAATAATTACTATTAACTATTTATAATCAATAGATAAGTGGTTTAGGTAGTGTAATTCGATATTAATCATATCAATTTTTTTTAGAAAAACCAAAAAATGCAAACACTTTTTAGAACTAAAATGTTTTAAGTTAACACAATATAAATACACCGTATATCAAACCAAAAAATCATTATTTTAGTTATTTTGTAAATATATTATAAATAATATAAATTTTATTAAATAAAATAGGTTTAAAGGGTGTTTTACAATATTTTTATGAATACAGCTGTAATTTTGCAAGCAGACTGTACATAAAATTTGATTTGTAAATAATATTGTGTTGGTAACGAAGAAAGAGACGCTTCAGGCCAAAGTGGCCAATGCAGCCGGTTGTAGAATTGAGTCCACTGCAAATTTATTTGATTATTTTTTAATATTTTGAGAGTAAAGTAATTTGATTGAAAGGAAAAGTTGTTTTAATTAAGTGGAAGTGCTGTCTGCAAAAAATTGGAAAATTTAAAAGTTTTTGGGAAGTTGGGAAGTAATTCACAGCGAAGTAATACAAAATTTGTATGATTGAAATTTCTTTATCATAATTTTTGAATTAAGAAGAGTCTCTTGCTCAAGTAAAGATGAATGTATTCCAGCGAAGATTTTTCTTGAGGTAAAACTTTTTATAACTTTGAATCACTGAGGGCATTGCAATATATACGGTGTATTTATATTGTGTTAAATTAAAAACATTTTAGTTTTAAAAATTGTTTGTGCATTTTTTGGTTTTCCTAAAAAAAATTGATATGATTAACTATTTATTTTTTTTTTTGAAAATTTGTACCTTTAATTGAATGAATCTACTGTGTAGTTGTCTACGTTTCGCCCAATTTTGCTGTGGGCCTCGTCAGAACTAGAATTGATTTATAAGACAACCACAACAAAGTTATGCAAAACGTAGACAACTACACAGTAGATTCATTGAATTAAAGATCCAGATTCCCAAAAAATAATTAATAATGTTATGGACAAAAATAATTATTTGAAAATTACTATTAACATTAGTTTGTATTATTAATGCTTTATCAAATTGTAAGTTAACACAGCTGTTTTAGTTTCAAATAATTAAATTACATGCAAATTATTACAATTTTATTAGGTGCCCCACCTTTTTTGCGACTTGTATGTATGAACTAATTATCGATCTACAGTATGTTATTTATAAATAAATCTATTTTATGTTTTAAATAAAACTTACGGTTGCTTGGATATTCAGTACATATGGACATTTTAGTACCAAGGAATTAGATGATTTTTTGACCAGAGGCGAAAATCCCCGATCACAAAACCAATTAGATTTTCTAGTTCGTGTTTCAAAAGAAGTAGTTTTGCTAGTTGATGGCTCAATCTAAAAATATTAATAATATAAGTTCGCAATTCTTCAATACGTAAATTATAATTATTGAGAAATTTAGAAAAATTCTATTAAATTTTCTAATTTATAAACTATTAGATGTACTTACTAATATGTAGTACGTATGAAATAATTAACGATCTATTGCTTGTTATTTTTTATCAATGAATCAATTACAATTTTCAAATAAAACTTACTGTTCCTTGCGTATTCATCACATCTTCACATTTTGGTACCGGGGAGATAACCGGAGAAGGTAAAGATCCCCGATCATTAGGTTGTTCTTATAAGATTTTAAAATAATTTAAATTAAAAAAATGAAATGTAAATTTGTTATTTATGTACTTACCTGTACTTTTTATTTCTAGACACATTTAAACTAATTTTTTTCCTTGAAACATGATTAAACGGAATAAAATAATTGAACATCCGGACGCAATAAACTCTAGATTAAAAGTGCATTATACCCTTGGAGGAAGTTGTAAAATAGAAACAATTGCAGAAATTTAATATATCTGAGTCTAAAAATAAATTGCAGTGTTGCCATTAAGGGCGCACTTTTATTTGTCAAGTATCTGTAGAATAACTTTGCTCGACATTACTGCGTCCGGTATACAGACGCAATAACCAATGTAATTTGGAAATGTATGGACGCTGTAATGTTAACGAGCTAAAAATATAAATAAACGTTTCTTTTTATTAAAAAAAAAAAAGATTTTAAAAAAACTTAAAAAACGCAAAAACCGCACAGGAAAGCATATAAAATCAAAAAAAGCATAAAAATCCAAAAAAAGCATATAAAACATGGTGCCAAAAGGATCCTCTTTTGATAAATTGCTTATTTAAAAAATTTGATCTGCTTCGAGTTTTCACAAATAGCTACAAATCCGAACTCTAGTTATAATTTACAATTATATTAAATTTTAAGTTATCTTTGTGAAATCTGGCATGGGCTTAATAAAACTGTTATAGAAAAATCATGACGGAGATTCGAATTTCAATAAGCGATGAGACGTGAAAAGTGAGCTTAATGTGCAAGAATGAAGAAATATGGCACTGCGGGTGTGTGAGTCTTAATGACAACCATTAGTATTCTTCGCAAAGAAATTTAATACAGAGCAAAAAAATACACTGCCTGTGACAGGGAACTTTTAGCTGCATATTCAGGCATTAAATACTTCAAACATTCTTTTCACTGATCATAAACCGTTAACAAATGCATTCAGGCAGAAATGTGAAAGTGTACTCCAAGACAATTCTGACACCCCTACAACTTGGAGGATTTTTAAGAAATGGTCAAATTTTACCAGGGTGTTATACCCATCGTAGCATCGATTCAAAGCTCACTCAACAAATTCTTAGTTGGAAAGATGTCTATTTTCTTTTTGACTTTCGTCAATGTAAAAAATTCAATCTGCAAACAATTAATATTAATATTGTTGTTCCACCTTTATGGAACCACAATAAGTTCCATCTTTTTAGAGAAAGAAATCCACAGGATAGTTTTGAGAGTTGGAGATAAATTCCAGCTGATGGAAAGAACCCCAATATCATGCAAAATGACACAATTAGCTGCTGGAACAGAGTGAACAAATTACGAAAAATGCAATAACCATGTTACAAAAATAAATTGATGAAAATAGATCTTGCCGCATAGCATCGTAGTGTAATTCCCCCAATCCCCGGAATCCCATCTAATATCAACCCCAAGCATTTGCTTGCAAATAGTCTTTCACATATATAAATTTTTTTTAATTCTACGTTAATAGTATTACTACATTATACAAAAATGGTTACCTTGAATATTATTTCTTGAATGTTCATTATTTAGAATTGAATTATGTTCGCTATCCAAAAATGACCTTACTACATCTGAATTATATTCTTCTCGTACAGCATTCTCGGCTTCCATAAATTCTACTTCTTCTTTAATATTGATTGAATGATGTAATTCTGCTAGTTCGTAATCAAGATCTTCCTTTTTAAATATTTGTTGTTGGTTCGAAAATTTTGTTGGACTTTCACTTTTAATTATATTACTAAACTGATTTTGTTCTGTTAATAAAGTTGCACTATTAGCAAAATTTTCAGTTCTCATTACTTTGTCTTTTTCAACTTTAATTTGTGGTGAACTGTCACAATAATTTGTTGTCGTATCAGAAACTATTTCGCTCGAACAAGAATTTTCGGTTTCTAAATAATCACTTTCTTCTTTAATATTAATTGAATGATGCAATTGTGAATAGAAATAATGGTCATCCAACATATTATTATTGTAGTTGTGCTCTGTAAAAGTTAATTACAAAATATATATCGAAACTACCACAACTATTTTTACCTTCATGTATACCAAGTTGATCGGTCACCGTTAATGGATCTTCTAAAATCTCTTCTTTTATTTCGGTTTTTATAGTAACAGCACTTTTTTCTTCCATTTTTTAAAATCAATTTTGAGGATTTTCAAAAAACATGAATCTTTGTTCTGACCTGATTTGTAAATTACTTCAGATTATTTCCGTATTTTTATAAGTTCTAAGTTGAAATAGGTAAAATTTGAAAGAAAAACAGAATTTTCTATGAACTTAACCACTTTGTACATAATCACACTTTTTTTAAGAAAATATTTTTGACAGCATCTAATAATCTTCGTTTTGATATTGGTCACTTAACAGATGATTTTAGGACTGGTTCTATTCTTCTGTTGCTACTACAATGGTACTACACTTGCGTTTACACTAAAGTTATCTGTTTGTTACTTGACTTTTAGTACAAAATTTACAAGTAAATTTAATTGTTAATTTTGTGCAAAATTTTTATAAAATCAGCAAAGAAGAAACAAAAGAACTAATTGCTTAGCAAGCACCGGAAGATAGCAATGTTCTGTTGAACACTACCAAATTTTGATTGCTTCTATTGGCTGCTATCGTCAATGAAGACTGCTTTCAAAACAATACACATACACAGGGTTGAATGTGGTGTTTTATTTACAATGAATGGGTTTTTATGTTTTCTAAAGTGAATTTCCATATGTTTGTGGTGCATTAAAATCCGTAATTTATGAAAACAGTTTTTCTTCAAAAATTAATAGCAATAATATAATATGTTGATCTCGTGGTTACAAGGTTAGTGTGAATTAATTTTTATATAAAATTAGAGGACTCAAAATACCATACATCTTCCTTCTTCGTTTTAGTACGTTAACGTTTCCGGAGGCTTTATAACCTGGACGCTTTGACTTAATGGAACTAACTGCCTTGGTACTTCGCTGGACTGTTCTAGATCAGGTTCTCTTTCCATTTGGTTGCCAGTTTTCTTCCTCTCTGCTTTCTTCTACTGTCTTATAGAATTTAGCCATTCCATACTTCTGTCGAGAATGTTTTATCTACGTCTTCCAACAACGGCTTATACAGACTATTTGCCTGTTTATAGAATATCTTCTCTTGGACGGTGACCAGATAAATTACTCTACGTATCACGTTGACTATCATTCCTTCTTCCTATTCAGTTCTTGTGTTACTACAAACAAATTCGAAGTTACATATTTTTCCGGTACACTAGATATTTCAAATGTTCATCCGCTGTACCGATAGTAACCCTCACGTTGTGAAGCTGGTCCCTCGCCGGTGCTTCTGCACTGGTTTTTATGTTATTATCTAGAATGCGGGGAAATTTATTTCGGAACTTGCCTTCGTGAAATATTTTCATCGAATTTCTTTCAGAGCTTTGAGAATTTATATCCAAAACTTTCTTTCATATAAGTTTCCGAAAATTTCCTCTGTCCCCAGGCTGTTACTATCGGAGATGCCCACTTATTATTATTTTTAACGTTTTCTCGACCTTAGATTTTAATGCAGAGGGATAGTAAGCTTTTCTAAATAAATATCGGTTGTGACCCTTCTTTAACTTGTAGGTTGACTTTACGATATGACGATAACTCATAAATTTGATTTCCTTTGTCGACTGGAACCGCAATTCTCCCAACGTATTAATTTCTTGAACGATGTTGGAAGACCGAGGAAGAGATGGGCCGGAACAGGTCAAAGACCTAATCCATGAAGAAAATGATGATGATATTAGACTGAATTGCACCTGACGTAGCTTCATATTTAAAAACTTTTCATAAAATAAACCAGATGGCATTATTGTTTTGAACGCCCTCATATTATTTGCTCATATTGATATTCAAATTTAATTAAATTGTTGATTTTTAAGTAAATTCTATAAACTGTGAATTAAAATACCCACAGTTCTTATTTTACAAAGGGTACAAATGTTGAATATCTTGGTGGCTTTCTTGACGTTTTTTCTGATGTTGCTCTACCGCACTGATTACAACTTTCTCTTGCCCCTGTTTTGCAGTATGTTCTCTTTCCACTCTTGGGAAAGCATTCCTAGTTTATCGCTGGACAGGTTACTTGTGAGATATATTGTCTACAATATGGAAAACATCCGCTCGGATTATAACGAGCAAAACCATCTTTTTGCTGATTTTCACTTACTGGGGTACATAAAGCTTTTGCCTCACCCTCATATAAATATTACTGAATCTGCTGTGGAATCTCCATAGAAAATCTACAATCTCTTATTTTGTCTCGGGTCAGCCCTGGATTGCGGACACTTTGGATGATTTCACGGCGAGGGTTCTAGCGTTTTCAAAACAAAAAAAAATTCTTGTCTCAAGAAAAAGTTGTAAAAATCTTACAACTTAAACTTATGAAAATTTAAAACACGACAATATATAAAAAAAATTATTTTATACAAAAAGATTTTTTTAATTGTTTAATAGAATAAAAATATTTTTTTATAAATATTTTATATAAAAATATGTTTGTACAAAAAAAGCAAAATGCCGTCCGGGCGATTTGCCCCCTCCCCCCAGATACGCTAGTGCACTTCGGATGCTGACGAATTTGTAGCTTGTCTTTTGATTTGTCTTCCAGCGCATTTTCTCTGTCGCCATCCTCGTTATTATTATATTGAATTATTTTTTACTAAATACGGTACAAAATATACTTTACTTAGAATAACTAAGATTACTGTCAGTTAATTCCCACTACGAATTTAAAAATTTGCGTTCCACTATAGGAACGAAGACAATTTTCTAAGCAGTTTAAAAAGAAAAATCTTTGAATCATCCATTAGTTTTCGTGAAAATGTAATTTTAAAATTTAAAAATGCAGGGAGTTGCCACGGGTAGAGCTACGGGAACTCGCACGTTAAGCGCCCCGCTCTCTTTTCTGTTGACGGTACGTGTGCTTGCGGTCGACACCCGGACGAGTTCTATGTCTTCAAATTCCACCGTTTGCGAGTTCTGTCATTCTACAGGGATATTTTTAAATTTGTTATGTGTTTGTCAAAATAGAGGCCCGGAGGGTCTGTTTTGACCCCTGTTAATATGTATTGTAATGATACGTGACTCTTATTTATGAAACCTCACGGATCTGCAGGTTCTTCGAATAATGGTTACAATTAAGGCAATCAAACAATTGACGATATAAATATTAACGTTTATTTGCAACCTGATAATTAATAACAATAATACAAAAGCAGGACTCACACGATTTGTCGACCAGCTAATACCGTCGAACATAAACAACTCTTCTTCACAACTTAATTCTTCTTCTTCTTTATTTAGCACCTACTTCAACTAGGAACTATTTTCGCTTGCTCGTACACCTCCTTCTTATTCTTTGTATCTAATACAATGCAGTCGAACTCGTTGCATCGTCAATCCTTTAATTGCTCAAATGCGCAACCACCTCTTATTATGCCTTATGTGGACACAACAGTATATCTAAAGTACATGTAAAGTTTTTATAATACATCTTGCGCCTATTGCACTTATTACAATTTATCAGATAGGTGTGAATTACAACGATTTTACATGAGGAGTTTTACAATAATTAATGAATATAACTAGGGAAAAATTAGTACAGTAACTCAGCGGATTGGTAACTTGTAATTAATAATGAAGATAGAATTTAGAAAATAAATAACTAAAATAGCAAAACTAAACTAAGCTAATGCGTATATACATGTTGCTATGTCCCCGGCTATTCAAATTTGTAAATTTTTACTAATCTAAAAACATCATCTCGCTTGGGTACATCCATTATTTATTTAAGCATTGAGACATGACGTGCTTATTGAAGCATTTGAGCAATTGTATTTTAATTTTTAAATGTAAATTTTCTTATCGTTTTATTTTTTATTTGAAACGTGACGTAATGGTAATGTTAAATTTTACCTTATGTGGTTTTGTCCTACACGTGCGACCCACATCTGCCAGCGCCGGTCAAACAATTTTTGTGGCGAAACAACTTGAATTTTTTCAAATAACTAAATTTTCCAAATCTTCACAACTTTTAATTAATCATCACTTGCACTTTAATAAACAATAACAACTCTCAACTCAAGTTAAATTAAATTTTTTCTTCTTTCATGTGCCCTGTCCGGTCTCCTTGACGTTGGCGATCACATGGCAAACGCTTCTCTATTCTTCGCTATGCGAAACAGTTGTTCAACACCTTACATGCCAGTCCAATCTCGAATATTTCGAAGCCACGACTGCTTCTTCCTTCTCACTCTTCGTCGACCTTTGATCTTGCTCATTAATATACGCCGTAAGAGTTTATATTTGTCACCTCTCAAAATATGACCTAAATAGGCGATTTTTTGGCACTTTATGTCGGTCAGCAGCTGTCTTTCAACTCCGGCTCTCCGGATAACCTCGTTCGTCACATGGTCCACCTATCTTATTCGAAGCATTATTCTGTGAAGCCACATTTCAATCGCCTCGAGACGGTTCATAGTCGATATTTTCAACGTCCACGCCTCCACTCCATACAGCAGCACAGATCATGTGTCTCTCTCTCTTCTCTGTCTCAGCTTAAGGTTCAAGTTATCATCACAGAGAAGAGAACGTATCCCATTGAAAGATGTTCGGGCCATCTCTATTCGAGGTTTTATCTCTATGTCCGGATTCAGTTCCTCTGTTACCATGCTTCCCAGATACTTAAACTTATCTACGCGCTCGATTTGCTGGTTCTTTAATTCTAGTGTGACGCCTGGGTGGTCTTGGCGGCTGACTATTAGTAATTTTGTTTTTGCAATATTAATTTTGAGACCTAGTCCTTCTCCTGCTTCGCTAATCCTATCAAGTAATAGTTGAAGGTCTTCGATGGAATCTGCAAGAATGACCTTATCGAAATATAAATTTATTATATCGAGGAATAAACACTTCCACCGATCGCCTACGGACAGCGGCGTCTGATCTGGCTGGTTGCCCTCTCTCTCCTTTCTTTCGTTCGTTACCAACATAATTATTTACAAATAAATAAATAAATTTTTATGTACAATATTTTTACAAAATTAAAACAAACTAAAATAATTAAAATAAGGATTTTACGGTTGCAAAACACGACAATATATAATGATTAAGGTGTTAATTTTGTAACACTTTTTTTAAAATTTTTTTTTCGGATTAAAAAGAAAAAGCATTGGCTTGAAGTTTATAAACCCATTATAAAGTTTATTATCTTGTTTTAGTTTCTTCACTCTTTTCTTTTTTAATTTTTTTTATTATATTCCATTCATCATTGCCTAGAGGGACATTGCATCCAATATTAAAATTTCCAAGTATTCTAAGTAGTTAACTCTTCTTGAAATTCTTTTCTTGGCATTTTGATATTTTTAAATGCAGTGGTTAAGTTAATATTGGATTTAAAATAGCAAAAGAATTATTGAGAAAAATTGCATAATTAAATAAAATAAGAGTAAACCAAAATAATAATCGGAGATGTGAATCCGAATCGTAACTCTGACTTACCTGTTGCGTATTTGGGAGATTAGGTTTTGAATCATTAAAAATCAGTTATCATATAGCTAGACGAATATAGTAGTCAATTAACAACATTTCTATAAACTTTCAGATTTAAAACTCGTTGGTTTTTCTTATGGGAAAGGGCATATTATAATAAATCTATTGAAGTAGAAGATATTGGATTTAGAAATAGACTTTCGAAGGGGGAATTAACCTAAACCCCGACTGTGGGTATAGATTCCCACTTGATATGAAAAATAGGTTCTTTTTTAAATCCTACCTTTTTTGGTTGTACAAATCAATAATATAAATTAGTGTAACAAAAATGTGAAATACGTATTATAAAGACGTTATAATTTCTGTTGCAGTTGCTGTCTTAATTTAATCTCGAATCAGAAAATTCTAATTATTCGAAAGAAAATTTTGACGATTCAGTAGTATGGATAAACTTTTACTTCAACAAGAGCTGCAAGTTTTGGAGCAGACTATTAGTGTTAGTAATGAAAATTGTAGTTTTGAAATAAAACTTGAAGAGATTGAAAATACCAACGACGAGTTTGAAGATTTGCATCACTCCATTGATATTAAAGAAGAATTGGAACCGCAAATTAATGTTGAAATTAATGATCAAGACCAAGAACATTTGCAGATTTATACGGGTGACAAACCATTTGCATGTGATATTTGTAATTATAAAACTCCAAAAAAACTCCGGTTGAAAGAACACATGAAAACTCATACGGGTGAAAAACCATTTCAGTGTGAAATTTGTGAGTACAGATGTCCCAACAAAGAAATGGTGAAGCTGCACTTAAGAACTCATACCGGCGAAAAACCGTTTGCTTGTGATATTTGTGAATACAAAGCCTCGCATAAATCAAATTTAAAACGGCATATTCAAATGCACAACGGCGAGAAACCTCTCGAGTGTATGATTTGCGATTACAAATGTTCACAAAAAGAAAAATTGATCAGGCATACAAGAACTCATACCGGCGAGAAACCATTTGCTTGTGAATTTTGTGGTAAGAGTTACGCACGAAAAGAATGTTTTAATGTACATTTGAGGACTCATACCGGCGAGAGACCTTTTGCATGTGAAATATGCGGTAATACATATGCGCGAAAAGAAACTTTTCAACTGCATTTAAAAAATCATGCTGGAGAGAAATCTTTTTCGTGCGAAGTTTGTGATAATAAATTCTCCAATAAAGTGACTTTAAAAAAACATTTAAGAACCCATACAGGCGAAAAGCCCTTTGCGTGTGAAATTTGTGATTATAAGTGTCTTCGAAAAGAATATTTATTGGTGCATTTAAGAATTCATACAGGGTCCAAACCGTTTGCATGTGAAATTTGTGGTTTTAGATGTACAGTGCAAACAACTTTAAAAAGACATTTATTAACCCATACAGGCGTGAAACCGTTTTCTTGTGAAATTTGTGAATACATATGTTCGGAACAGAGAACTTTAAAAAGACATATAAAAACTCATACTGGTGAAAAACCGTATGCCTGTGAAATTTGTGCATACAAATGTTCACGGAAAGAACATTTGAAAAGACATTCGAAAAGGCATTTAAAAATTAAGCAAATATTGGTCTGTGAAATTTGTGATAAGAATTTTGCAGAAAGAAGAAGGTTTACTCGACATTTACGAACTCACAACAAGAGATAAAATATAGCATTTATTGAAAATTGTAGACCTGCCTACAATTTTGAATACCTTTTTTGAATAATTTTTAAATAGAAAATTTGAAATTTTAATTTGTAGTATTAAAGCGTAAAATTATATTTCCTGTTTTCATATACCAAAATTTAACCCAAACTTCGGCAGTCATTTGATCCTGCAGAAACGTAGTAGAAAATCTCCAATCAGAAAACAATAGATTGAATTTTCTATTTTACTTTTACAGATAGCTTCCGTATGGCAAAATATCCAAGTTTTCCCAATAATATCATCAAATCTTTCAATGCATACAGTTTTTGCTAACACTATCAATGGACTTTCAAGCGTCTTAATATTTAACTAGCCAGATAACAGATCTGCACATGTTTAATTGCAATTTAAATATTTAACATGAATTATCTGAAATTGAGTATTTTCATTATATCTCACTGTAGCTTTCAAACTACAAACATAATTTACCTTAATTTAAACAGGCTAACTCACGATAAATAGAAAACACTAAGGGCCGGGATTATAAACGACAAATAACTAATTTACTTGTGAGATTGTCAAATAAGTAAATGTACTTGCTAGATTGGGTATTAGCAAGTAGCTAACTAATTTAACCACTCGATTTTATTCAACTAAATATTTACTTATGAAGTAAATTGACAGGTCAAATCATTTTTGAGGTTATTCGTTTTAAATGAAAGGTATTCCATGAAAAGTGCGCCCAACCAGTGGGCGCTAGTTGTGAACTTACACATAGCCTATAACCGTTGATTTGTTGATACCATTCTTCAATCTACAAAAAATCTCATGCACCATGACCAAGACATCTGGTATCAAAACGTCTAAACATAAAATAATAATAATAATCAGCACTCCATTTCATCAGAAATATCGCCGCGTCGTTGTCGCACAGCAAATGAAACCGACGCAAGTAACAAGTAACGATAAATGGCAAAATCCAAACCAAGACCATTTACTCAAAATCAGTTTCAACCTAAACCATTCAATCAATCCCAATTCCAATTTAAACCATTTAATCAAACTCAATTTCAACCCAAACCATTTAATCAATAACAGTACCAACCGAAACCATTCTCTGGACCTATCAACAATCACCAAGATTTCCATCCAACTAATCGACAAACCTTTGGAAATAAAACCTATCAACAGAAACCGCAATATTATAAACCAACTCCTATGTCAATACAAAGGTCAACCTTTTAAAATAGGGCCAAACCAAACTATTTTCAATCTACAAGTACACCGACGTTTGCCTCGCAAGAATTGTTCAACACAGAAGTGGAAGAACAAGAAAATTTGGATGAAAATACTTGGTACGAAAATTATGAAGTAGAAGACGAACCTTAAGAAGAAGAAAATTTTCAGATAGAAGCCTCACTAGTCCTGCAACCGTAGACTTAAATTCAATCTGTTCTAAACCCAAATTACCGTTTTTCTATTTATCACAGTTAAGTTTAAAAATTTTGATAGATTCGGGAGCAACGGACTCGATAATTAATACAGATGTAGCTTCAAAATTCAAAAATTACTTTTACTCAGATCCCTTTATAATTTCAAGTTTAAACAATCAAATCAAATCACAATTTGTATTACCCGATATTTACAGAACTAGGAATAAACGAACCCCTTAAACTTAGAATTGTTGATTGGCACAAAAAATTTGATGCCCTCGTAGGAACGAAAGATTTGCAAAATTTCGAAGCTAATCTAAATTATAAAACTAAAACGCTCAACAACCAACAAACTATGTCTCAATCGATGAAGGATGAATGTCTCATCGATGAAGGCGAAGTTTTAATACCCAAAATAATAATTAACGATAACATTGAAATACCGGAGAGCATTGCAATAGCAAAGAAAGGTATCTGTAGAATACCAAATTCGACAGAAGAAGAAGAAATCAACTTCAAGGAACGAGTCAACGTATTAACCAAAGAATATCTGGATATCCAACAAACCAACATGCATACCACCACGTCATTTCCAAAGGTTCATGAACTTTTCGAACCGAGCACCTCAACGAGGAAGAAAAGAAAAATATTACACAACTATGTATAAAATATCGCGACGTATTTTACTACGAAAATACCGACTTGAGTTTTACAAACCATGTCAAACATGAAATTCGAGTCATGGACAAACATCCAATCTTTCCTATCTCCAAGAGCAATGCAAATCGAGATACAAAATCAGATACAGAAACTACTGGACAACAAAATTATTAGACCTTCGATCTCACCATACAGCTCATCGGTTTGGATCGTTCCAGAAAAAATGGACGCTAGCAACCAAAGAAAGTACAGAATGGTAATAGATTACAGAAAACTAAATGAAAATACGATTGAAGATAAATTTCCGCTGCCTAGAATTGAGGAAATCTTAGACAATCTTGGGATTACATTATTAGTCAAAATGCGAAAAAAGTGTTTTTCGCATTTTGACTAATAATGTGCTGTTTTATTAAATTCAAAATCATTTAATAAAGTGGCACTTTAGCACATAGATATGTCACTTTATTGTATAGTAATGTCACTGTCAATAAAAAACTATTGGATAGAAGATTGTTTATTTAAATATCGGAATTATTCTTATACATTTATGTATATTAAAAGTACAAAATTATTATTTAAACTAGAAAACTTAACAATTTCACTTTTATAATTATTATTATGTAACTTACACAAAATTCGAATCAAAAAAAAAAAAAATAAAATGTGGTGTCGTGGGACACCAGATAGGAACGAAGTACCTTATTACATAAATATTAATTTCAAGTTCTAGTCGAGGTAAAAAATAAATAATTATTTGGATATAAATATTTTATTACGATTTTTTTATCGATATAAATTAAAAACTACTTTACAAAATTGCCGAAATAGCGATTTCAGCATGTGTCAAAGTCAATGTAAATCCGCAATCATCGCGGTCATCTTTGAAGTTTTCGAATTTTTTTTTGCACATTTGGCTTTAGATAATTTTTTGCATCTGAGTGGCATTTTTCAAAATCGATTTATTTTTAATTTTGGGGGTCTTATTTTCGGCGAAAATTTTTAAAATTATTAAATTATATTTTTTTAAATTATTCGTCGGTTTAACAATTTTAACGCGTTCTTAATTCGCAATACGCAAAGAGTAGCTTATATAGCGTATCACTATAAATTATAACAATACCCATTGTGGCGTAGAGCGAAGGGCTCCTTCTACACATTTTAGCCGAGGGATCGAATCCCGGTGAAGGCAACTTTTTTTCTAGAGAAATTTGCAAACATATGACTCGTGGTTTCCGAATATATACTAATGCTGAGCAGATGTTCCACTTTTGACCACCAGATGGTGTAATTTATTATCAAACGATATAAAAATCTTACGCATTTTCGTTACGGACGTTTTTTTCCGATTAGGGTACCCCCTTCGCATCCTCCCATAAGGAACTTCGTTCCAAAAATTAACTGTTGTTATGTAAATAAATAAAGCCGTGTCTGGTTACTAGATTACGAAAATTTTACACAAATATCTATTTAGAAACTTTTTGAATTAGTAATAACTCAAGAACGGCGCTAGATATCGAAAAACGGAGTAAAAAATTCGCCCCCCTCGCCTCGTACTCACCACCGTGAATTATCGGTAGGAAGGCATACGAAAAATTTTAACCGATCGCGCGCAAAAAAAATTTACTCATAAACGTCTATATTAATATTTTCACAAAATACGAAAAAATTGTATAAACAAACCTCGTAAGAAAAGTAGTTTTACTAAACTGATATAGCTTTTAAGTTACTCGCTCGCTGTGCTCGCTCATACTTAAAAGCTATATTCGTTTAGTAAAACATTACTTTTCTAAACTTGTTGTTTAATATACTATTATCTACTTCCGGTAAATAAATGCGTACTTATCTCCATCAAATGGCGTGGATATGATCGCGGTTACTTACTGCATTGATTAATATTTGTAAAATTCCCAAGGGAGGTAATATTATCTGACGTTTATATATTGACATATGTAATACCGGCACTAACTACAATAACTACACGACAAGCACATAAACATGAATAAAATAAAATAAAATACTGTATTTCATATTTCTTTTTTGATTTCGTCGGCAATCGTTGTTCTACGCTTTGCCGCGGCTTCATCAACATCAAAAGTATCAACCATGTTAATGAAATTACACAATTTTTTTTGACAAATTACTTATTTGTTTTATTTTTCAATCACTAGATTTCTCATAACTTGTATAACTTTATTTGTTTCAATCGAGTTTTCATCAATATTTCTTGGAGTTAGGGCGCGCTAATTAATGCATCTGGTAGCGAGAACATTACCCTCGGCGGGGGGGGGGGGGTGTGAAGGCTGGGGGGGGACATTTTTGAGTTATTTTTTCGATATCTTGTCTCGTTTTCGAGATAAACAGCTTTTTATGTTTTCATTTGTCAAGTGTAAATTATTTTAATTATTATTTATTATTAAATGCTATTTAAACAAGGAAGTAGATAAAATAGTATATCAAACTTGTGAGATAACGATGCATTACCGGACTTATGATTCAAAAGCCCTCGGGCCTACGGCCCTCTGGCTTTTAAATCTTTCGCCGGTAATGCATCTCATATCTCCCGCGTAGATAATATACTATTATCTTATACTAAAACTTATAAAAGGGGATGTTAACCCAAAATTCAATAGTCATTAATTTTCATGCTTCGGCTTGTAACTTGTGCTCAATATTTTAAAAAATAAATCTTTTTAAAAATTCAAATTAATTCGTTCTAAACTTAATTATACATATTTATTTATCGGTTACATATTGGGGTGACGGTGACTAATACTATTTAACCTATTTCGCGATTTTAAATAATTTGTAATTATTTGAAATAATTATGTTGCTTACTAGTAAGGTGAGATGTCAGTTGTTACATATAATTATGTTTCACACACGAATAATTATATTTTTAAAAAGATTTATTTAATTTAAAGTTACAAAAATACAGTCATGAATGTTACAAGCTTACGCCTAAAGAACAAAACAACAACTAACCTGAAGCTTGATTTAACATCAGCTTTTATAATAATTACATACTGTTTAAAATGTGCATTTTGGATATGAAATTATACAAATGCATTATAATACTAAAATTATACAGATGTGTTTAAATATTAAAATACAAAAGTGGTTGTAAAGCTTATCAAAAAGAAGTGGTAATAAATTACAGTATCAAAGGGTATATCTTAAATGATCATGATGGATGCTTCTATTTATTAGGTCATTAATATAACTTTCTATTTATGTGATTTGAATAAATGCAATTTATTATAATTAGGTAGGGCGGATGTAGTACGCTTCCTTCAGGTAGAAGATATTGGTTCGATAGAAGTTGGTGGACATAATTCCTCCCTGTTTAAGTTATTTGAACGTCCTCGTTCATTTTGGATAAGGTTCATTTCCAGGGCATCTTCTTTGGATATCTTAATAATGGTTGTTTTCTTGCACATTCTGTCGTATAGCTGGTTTCTAAATTTTAACAGTATACAGGTAAAAGTTATAATTAGTAAAATAATGACAGAGGTAGCAGAGTAATGTACATAATCAACAATTGCTGGCGTAATTGTTTCTTCTTTTATTTTTCTGAGATCTTTTCTTAACTCGTCTAGGTTGGTGAGGTGTTCCATTTTGAATTTCAGTTCGTAAACTTCGGTTATGTTCTCTTGGTAGACCTTGATTGATGGAATCGTAAAGTTGAGGCAAGCTAGGCTAATTATTTGCTTGTGGATTATGATGTCGCATGTTGATTGCAAGAAGTTAGTTCCTTGGAGGGTATGCTTATTAATATTGTGGTTGCAATTTTCAATAACTTCTTCCGGTGGATTAAAACTGGTAATTATACCTTCACTTAAAACGGCATAGACGTCGTGGTTTCCATTTGTTTTAGCTATTGAGCAATCGCGTAACTTCTCCAATTTGCATGTAGTAAAGGCTCGATTGTAGCAGATGGTTTGATTTATTCCATGTAAGCATTGTTTTAACCATTTTTCTTCGTCTTCTGCTTGTAAGTGGTAAGATGTTGGAGGGATAAGAATTTGCGAATGTGAATTAGGTATAGGATAAATTTTCTCGAGCATGTACGGGGTTGGATTTAGGATTGGTATTTTTAGTATCATTATTATTGCATTATCGGTTATCATTAAAGTAATTTTTGACATGTCTATTATTTCGAAAATATGAGTATCGTCTAAAAACAACAGTCGTTCGCTCGAATACGTTTTTACTAAAAGATTATAAATTTGTTGTAGTTCTGCAAAAGTTATTAACTCAACATTGGGAATTTCTAGTTTGGCTAAATTGATTGTTCGTTCTATTACGTTTAATTCTTTCTGATAATTTTGAATGCTGTAAAATGCTAAATTTAATAATTGATTAATATCTGTTGATTCTGTTAAAGATCTGAGTGCATTAATTGTTAGATTTTGAAATTCGCTAATTTTCTTTAAATCTTGTTCATATCGGGTAGTAATGTGTTCGGCAAAAGAAGTAATTTCTGAAAGTTTTTTATTTTGAGTTTTCTGATTTGAAAATATTATGTCTAAATTTTTGCTAATATTTTGGAGATCATCGTCATCTAAATTCCCGGTGATGAATTTTATCGTTTTACCTAGAAAGTTAATTAGTCCGCGCTTATGTTTGAAGTGTAACAATTTTTCTAACATGTTTTCAGTTGATAGTAATTCTGATTTTAATTGATTGTAACGGCGTGATGTAAGTGTGTTTTGGGGTACTTTGTGCTCTAAGATAACGGTGTTGGCTATTAAATATCCTAGGCTAATTTCTAATTGCGTGAGGTTGTAGTGAAAGTAAAATTTGTGGTAATGTGAATGAAGTTTTGCTATTCCTAATTTCTCGCCGAAATATCCATTAGTCTGAATCGGTGTTATTTGCAGCGGAGTCGTGAATCGCACTAGGCCCAGGTTCATTAGGATCCTGTAAACAAATAACTTTTTTCAGTCTTTTCATCTTCCTGACGTGGGAGCCGGTTAGTTTTCCTTTGGCTGATTTACCTTCGATAGTATTGTCAGATTTCTTAATAATTTGAATTTTGTCATATAACGGGTCTGTTTTGCCTGGTTTATTTTTTCGAATAAACACTGTATCTGTGTTAATGTCAGGTGGATCTTGTTTGTTTTGATTTCTTTTTTCTAGTATCAATTTTTCTTTTTCCTTATTTTTATGATAGATTTGATCGATAAAGGGTAATAGTTCGTTTTTTCGCTTGCTGTTGTACTCTTCATAAATTGTCATATCTAATGCTATGTCAATTTCGTGTTCGTAAGGTCCGTAGAGAATAGAAAAAGGTGAAAATCCTATTGACGAGTGTATAGATTGATTATAAATTAACGTGGCGGTAATCATTTGATTTTGTGGGGTTTCGTTCGGTTCTTTCAGCTTCAAAATTCTTATTTTTTCGATTAGAGTTGAATGTAATCGTTCTATTGGGGAGTTAGAGTTAGGATTATTGATGGTGGTAAAATGTAATTCAATTTTATGTAATTCACAATATTCTTTAAATGTCTTGTTGAAGAATTCTTTTCCTTGGTCACAAACGATTCGTTTTGGGTAGTTATGATGGCTAAAATAGTGCCGAAGTTTATTTAGTATTGTGAGGCCTGTTCCGTCTTTTACAAAATAAGCTTGGGCGTATCTAGAAAATGAATCAATTATGGTTAAAAATTTGCTGTTTTGAAAAGAGAACGTGTCTATAAAAATGGTATCAAATGGTTTGCGTGCTAACAGAGGGCCTTGTAATTTAACGTTGTACGGGTGCCTTTCATATTTTGATTGTAAGCATAATTCGCATTTATTTATCTCATTTGATATCATCGATTTCATGTTCGGCCAGAAGTATTTCAATTTTAGTTGGTTATATGTTTCTACGATACCTGTATGGGTATCGTCGTGATATTTTGCAATTATATCTTTCTGATCTTCTTCGTTTATTACGTCTTTATGGTATGAGTTGGAAAAGACAAATTTTACGGTACTGTTAAAATATGTCTTGCATAAGTCGCTTAAGGCATTTCGTAAATCTGGGTCTTTACAGTAAATTCCATATGTTAGGTTTGGTCTAATGATTTCCTTGATTATCCTAGATAAGTCTTCTTTTTTGTTTTCTCTTGTAACAGAAACAGTGTAATGATTTCTTTTAAAAGGTCTTTTTAGGTTGATGTCGAACTTGTCTCCAGCGATAATAATCAATCGGTTACTGAAATTATTTACGGCTTGTTCAGATATTGGAATTACTTTTCCGTCGTCTTCTTGGCTAACAGAGTGCACTGTGTTATGCAAATCCTCAAGAATTGTTTCAAATTCCGACGAATTCTCGTGTAACGTATTTTCTAATATTTCATCGAGCTCGTCGATGTTTGGTGGTTCTTGTAGTTGTGGTATGATTGACATTTCGTCGAGTTCCTTATTGTTTATTTCGATGTGTGACAAAGCGTCGGCCACTACATTTTCTTTTCCTTTCCTGTAAATGACATTAAAATCAAATTCTCCTAGTTTTAGTTTCCATCGTATAAGTCTCGAATTTGGTTCTTTTATTTTGTGCATCCATACCAACGGATTGTGATCTGTTTCTATAGTGAACTTTCGTCCATACAGATAAGGTCTGAAATGTTTCGTACCATCTATAATCGCTAGTAATTCTTTTTCTATGGTACTATAATTTTTTTCAGCCGAATTGAGTGTTCTAGAATAGTATGCCGTGGGTTTATTGCTTTGGCTAAGCACGGCCCCTATGGCGACGTTTGAAGCGTCGGTAGTCAAAATAAATGGCTTATCAAAGTCAGGGTATGTCAAAATGGGTGCGTTTGTGAGTAGCTCTTTGCATAACTCAAAACATTCCTTGTATTCTTCGTTGTTATGATCTATTTTGGAGTCTTTCTTTAAACATTTTGTCATGGGGGAAACTATTTTAGCGAAATTAGCGATAAAGCGTCTATAATACCCTACGAGTCCTAAAAATGATCTAATTTCTTTTATCGTCTTTGGTATTGGATATTCTTGGACTGCTTTTATTTTAGATGGATTGGGTTTGATTCCTTCGGGCGTTATGATATGACCGAGAAACGCTACTTGTTTTGACAAAAATTCTGATTTGTCCAGTTGCACTTTAAGATTCACTTCTTTAAGACGTTGAAATATTGTCTTAATATGAACTAGATGTTCGTGCAAGGATTTCGAAAAGATGACCACGTCATCCATGTACACAAATCAGAATTTGTACAAGTACTCTTTAAGAACGTCATCCATTAACCTTTGGAAACTTGCAGGTGCATTTTTAAGGCCGAATGGCATACGGAGATACTCGTAATGTCCATTATTCACGGTAAAAGCTGTTTTCTCGATCGAGTCTGGATCCATTTCGATCTGATGGAATCCTTGCGCCAGGTCTAACGTTGTAAAATAAACGCATCTACCGAGGTTATCTAAGATCTCTTCGATACGAGGAAGCGGATATTTATCTTCTATGGTTTTCTCGTTGATTTTGCGATAGTCTATCACCATTCTATATTTTTTCGTTCCGCTCGCGTCCATCTTCTTTGGGACAATCCAAACAGGTGCGCTATACGGTGATATTGATGGTTGGATAATCTTATTGTCCAGGAGTTTTTGGATTTGGTTTTGGATTTCCAGTTGCATCGATTTAGGATGCCTAAAAGATTTTACATATATTAATTTTTAACTTGTGATAATTATATCAAGTAAATTTAAAAGTAAACAAGTTAATTAAACGTTAAATATAATTTTATTTATATATATTTTATAAGCTTTCGATGAGTTGTGTCATCTTCGTCAGAATAATTATTCATTATTCTGTCGTCATTATTCTGACGAAGATGACACAACTCATCGAAAGCTTATAAAATATATATAAATAAAATTATATTTAACGTTTAATTAACTTGTTTACTTTTAAATTTACTTGATAAAAGATTTTACGTAGATCGGATTTTCTTCAGTAGTCCTGATTTTGTGTTTAACGCGGTTAGTAAAGGTGAGGTCGGTGTCTTCATAATAAAATATTTCGCGAAATTTTATACATAAGTTTGAAATTTCTCTTTTCTCCTCTTGGTTTAAATGTTCTGTTCTTATTAATTCGCGGATGTCGTATTTATTCGATGGCTTGACTATTTTTGGTTGTCCTAGATCTAGGTAATCAGTGGGTAATACATTAACTCGTTCATTAAAATGTATCTGGACTCCTTCAATGGAGCTTGGTATTTTACATATTCCTTCTTTCGCTGTTGCAACGCATTCTGGGATTTCAAAGTCGTCTTGTATTTTTTGTCGAGGTATAAAGACTTCGCCTTCGTCAATTGAAACAGGAATATTGAGGCAATTTCCATTAGAGCTATTTATGTTTACTTGATTGTCATTAAATTCAAGGAAAAATGGTATGCGAATATTTCGTAGAGCAAGTATTTTATTTTTGTAATCCAATTTTGCTTCGAATTTTTCCAAATCTTTTGTTCCTATAAGAATGTCAAATCTTTTGTGCCAGTTTATTATTCTAATTTTCATAGGTTCTTCTATGCCTATTTCTGCTAATATGGGGTATTCTAAATTTTGATTTGATTTAGTTACGTTATTTAAGCTTGAAACTGTAAATGGTTCAAAGTAAAAATAATCTCTAAAATTTGAAGCTACATCAACATTAATAATGGAATCGGTAGCACCGGAATCTATTAAAACTTTAAGATTTAAATAAGGTAAATAAAAGAATGGCAGTTTGGCTTGTGAACAAATTGAATTTAGGTCGACGGAAGTTGTGAATTTTCCGAGGCTGGTATATGAAAATTTTCTTCTTCGTAGCAATTTTCTTGTATTCCGTTTGATGGTTGGAAATATAATTCTTCATCTTCGGGTTGTCTTATTTCAAAATTTTCATAATTATCTTGGTTGAAATGTCTTTCCGTTTCGGTTTCATTATTGAATAGTTCTTCTGAAATAATTGCGGGTCTATTTGCGGCTTGGTATTGATTAGGTTTTCTAGAAAATGCACTAGTTTGCACTGACATTGGTGTTGGTTTACTATAATGCGTTCTTTGCATGGTTGAACCAGGTTTTGTTCCAAAAACTTGTTTGTTTGTAGGAAATCTTGCTTGTTGTTGGAAAGGTTTATTTATGGAACTGGCAAACGGTCTCGGTTGGAATTGAGGCTGTTGTTTTTGTTGAAAATTTGAAAAATGGGTATTTTGAATTGGAAATGTTTGTCTAGGTGTAAATTGTGCAGGTCTCGCTGGTTGTATAAACGCAGTGGGTTTCATATGGCGTTCATTTTGCAGTTTTCGCACGTAGTCAGTGTAATTATTTTCTTTAATTTTATTGTCGTACATGCGGCATTTATTTAAGGCTTCTTCTAAGTTGTTTAAGTCAAAGTTCATAATATACGAACGATAGGGTTCTAATAATCCTGAACAAAACATTTGTACTGTTTGTCTTTGAAATAATGATTTCTTAAATAAGAAAATATTTGGATTTTCTTCATGCAATTGTACATATTGTAATAGATCGTTTTGAGCTAATAAGATTTTGTCATAGTAATCATTAAAAGTTTCATTTTTTGTTTGAATGGTACTACGCAAAGCGGAAATTAGCAGTTCTTCATTGCGTTGGTCACCGTATTTTCTTAAAAGTGCTTGGCGTATGCCTGGCCATTCAACTTCATTATGAAAATTAAGATAATCTCTAGCTTCGTTTTTTATTTTAGCTAACACCGATACATTAAACAAGTAATATTGAGTTGGCGTTAGTTTGTTATCTATAAATTTTACTAAATTATCTACACTCGATATGAACGTGGATAGATTGCTATCCGGTTTAAACTCAGGTAATGAATTTGTTAACGCAGTCAGCTCTTGAGTTTGAAACTGAATCAACGGCGGTAGCTGTTGAGGTGCATTATTAACAATCGATTGAGCTGTCGCGGGATACATTTTATAAGGTTCAAAACGACTTTTGTTAAAAGGTGTACTAATTTTTTCTAACTGTGAGGTATTCGTAATTTCCTCCAATTCTAATTCAATGTCGCTATCTGACATTAAGTTGCAATAATAATAATACAAAAATAAAAGAAGAAAGGATTCAAAAACTTACAGTGATAGGAGGATGGTTGTCATTCCCACTCTCAAGCTCACGTTTCGCTCTAGATGACTCCTTTTCTTGGTGTGTGTGATGATTATTTTCTTTAGATTCTTTGGATAATTTCTGAGGTGTTGAAACACTCCAAATTCAGGTTGGCTCTAGGTTGTCACAGGACGGTGATGTAGAAGTTTGTTAATTTCTTGATCTTCCCGTAGTTGACCCAATAAGTAAACCAGAATAAGTGAAATTATCCTGTTCGCAGCGCCAATTATGTTTCACACACGAATAATTATATTTTTAAAAAGATTTATTTAATTTAAAGTTACAAAAATACAGTCATGAATGTTACAAGCTTACGCCTAAAGAACAAAACAACAACTAACCTGAAGCTTGATTTAACATCAGCTTTTATAATAATTACATACTGTTTATAATGTGCATTTTGGATATGAAATTATACAAATGCATTATAATACTAAAATTATACAGATGTGTTTAAATATTAAAATACAAAAGTGGTTGTAAAGCTTATCAAAAAGAAGTGGTAATAAATTACAGATCATGATGGATGCTTCTATTTATTAGGTCATTAATATAACTTTCTATTTATGTGATTTGAATAAATGCAATTTATTATAATTAGGTAGGGCGGATGTAGTACGCTTCCTTCAGGTAGAAGATATTGGTTCGATAGAAGTTGGTGGACATAATTATATCATATACGAGTACTGTATTACAATTGCTTTACTTTATTGCAGCTGAAATAATGGTCGGAATTATTTTAAAATACCTCTTTTACACAAATTTTAGTTTTACTAGCGTTTGCACAATAAACATTAAAAGAGTGAAAGATAACTTTTTAGTATATTAGGTTATACAAACTTTATACAAAATCTGCATTTACTGCTACTAAAATAAAAGTATTGTGTAAGAAGATAATTTCAATTTAAATTGTGTAAAAGAGGTAATACGTCTTACAGTATTATATTACAGTAGTATATAATTATGTTTTCTTCTGATTGAAACAATATAGAGCAATATCGCCTTAGTTACAATATGTCATAACACACTAATATTTCCCAAGGAAAATATGAAACGTCATCTCATATTGTCCCTAGGGAAATATGAAACGTCATTTTAAAGTATAATTTGCGCACGGTGATTGGACAATCAAACATGAAAAACAAAATACTAAAGCCATCCCTGTTAAAAAGTGACATTTAAGTGACATTTAAAATAAAAAATGTGCCTACTTATTTTTATATTTTAAAAACCAACCTAACTTTTTCTGAATTATTTTGCGCGCATTCTGCGCGCTATTGATCTAGAATTTAAGAAAACGTAAGGCTTCCTTCGACAAATTGCTAGGGGGGTTGAGAACGAGCAAAGGGGGGTAAATTTTTTGCTCAGTTTTTCGATATCTAGCACCGTTTTCGAGTTATTGCAAATTCAAAATCTCAAATTTAATTATTGATGTAATATTGATATATTTAATAATATATTTTTCAATCAGAAGAAAACTATTGATTACAACACGGGAAATATACTATTCATATTACCCTAGTTGTAATAATAGCTATTCACACACGAATAATTATATTTATGTCCGACTGTATTATAATAACATGATTTCAATATCACTTACCGACCATAAGAGAACATTTTATGGAACTAGTCCGTTTTACTTTATTAATAAAGTAAAACGGCCGCCTGTCAATGTCAATGAAATAAACGTCAAAATTAATATTTTATTTAATTTAATTTATAAACGATTACATTAATTATTATTACTTTGATTATAATAGTTGTTAATATTGAAAACACAATTCACATTATTACTAATTGAAACCGGTAATGCTGGTGCTTTATTTATTTGCTGAATTTCTTCGTTTTCGACTCTAGAAATACCTTCTTGCCCTAAAATTTTTGTAGCAACATTAATTTTTTTGCTTTCGGATTCTTCTACGTATCCTTCGGCAACACTAGCGGAGCGCCATCCTCCATGGCGCATGATTTCGCTCATACTTCCCCCAGAATTTGCCAAAAGGCTTGCAGACGTTCTCCGAAAACAATGGCCCGTGTAGGAGCTGGAGTTCGGTAAATTTAAAAATTTGGCTACAATGCTAGGTACACTACCAATTTTGTGGATTCCTACAGGCTGGACAGTACATTTTTCTTTAACATAATTTACGAAGAATCTGCTATGTACAATTATTTTTGGTCTAAGGTTAATATATTTTCTAATTACATCCAATAAATTCAAATTTTCACTCGGTAGTATGATAAAGGACCTATCTTTTTTGGTTTTTGTGTCGATCAACTTGACCAATATATGTTTTTGATAATCTTCAACATTTGTGGTTGATAGTGAAACTAATTCTTGTCGTCTGCAAGCTCCACAGACACCAAAAATAAGAATAACCTATAAATATACTTTCATTATTCATCATCGTAAGTCAAAGTAAATAAGTTAAGTATGTGTACCTTGTTTAACAGATGCTGTTCGTCATTGGCGTCAAATAAAAAAGAATTGACATGTTCTTTTGTTAAAATGAATGACTTTTTTGCTGCATACCCTTCTCTCTTTCTTTTCAGAAAAGGGATAATACTAGGAAACTTGCTTATATCGATTGCTTCATTTAAATTAATTGTAGTCCGCAGCATGGAATATTTGGTCCATAAGGTAGATATTTTATAAGACGCGAGATTAGTATTAAAATATGCCAATATACTATCCTCTGTAGTTTTCATAACTTGTTTTTCTAAACACCATTTTTTGTATGTGCCGTAAGTTTCTTCGTATAATTGCTTTGACTTTGTCGGAAGTAGCGATTCTTTAGCTTTTAGGGCTATTTCAACAATTTCTTCCATTATTTAACTTATTAAATAATTTCACACAATTTTAAATCAACTATTTAAAACAAATTAATAAACAACTTATTGTAACCAGGAGCAATAAAAAAAGCACTCTTCGAAATTATGCAATTTTCACTACCTAAATGTCAAAGTAGAAAAAAAAGAAAAGAAAATCCTCTACGGTGCAGTCGAACATAAAGCTATGTATGTCATTTGCACATAATTAGGCTTTTTGGACTCAGCCTATTTATTGGCCTCGCTCGCAAGCTCGCTCTGCCATAAACTTCGGCTTCGTCCGATAAAGACCTATATTATGTACTCATGACATAAATAGCTATTTTAAAAAGATTTATTTAATTTAAAGTTACAAAAATACAGTCATGAATGTTACAAGCTTACGCCTAAAGAACAAAACAACAACTAACTTGAAGCTTGATTTAACATCATGTAATTATACAAATGCATTATAATACTAAAATTATACAGATGTGTTTAAATATTAATACAAAATTAAAACAATACAAAAGTGGTTGTAAAGCTTATCAAAAAGAAGTGGTAATAAATTACAGTTTCAAACGGTATATCTTAAATGATCATGATGGATGCTTCTATTTATTAGGTCATTAATATAACTTTCTATTTATGTGATTTGAATAAATGCAATTTATTATAATTAGGTAGGGCGGATGTAGTACGCTTCCTTCAGGTAGAAGATATTGGTTCGATAGAAGTTGGTGGACATAATTATATAAATAATCTTTGAGTAAACAAGTTAATTAAACGTTTTAATAATAAAGTTTTTATTGAGCTTTCGGCGTTGGACACGTCTTCGTCAGAATAATTTAAATAATATTAAATTTAATATTAATATAAATATTTAGTCCCTTCTACCTCTAAGGTGTAGGGTATACATTCTTTTATCGGAAAACATACACAAAGCGATGCCTGGTAATGTAAAGTCGACTGGTAATGAGTAGTAACAGCATTACGTTACAAGTAACCGTAACCCCAATCTGTAACAGATAATGCGAATTAAAACAATTTTATTAGATGAACGCCCATAGCGTAGTGTTTACTTTTCTAAACTTGTTTAATATACTATTACACATCAAAAAGTGAAAGCATTTCAATATTAGCATTTCAGCTTTAAATATTTGATAAGATAATATCACCCTGTCCATTTATCTTGAACAAAGCTATTTGATTATATCGAACATAAGATATAATTCGCGTTCTACCTCTATTATTATTTAGTATTATTTGAAATCAAACAAAAAATTCATAAACAGTACAAACTCACCCCCTAACATAAAATCGTTTTCACATTAGTTCTCTAAAATACATTTGTTATAAAAATTATAGCTAAATAAGTCGTGAAAATAGAGAAGTCAGAATGAATAAATATAGTTTTCTAGATAAGTTAGCAATTTCTGTCGCTGTTGCACCGCCAATTTATTGTAATCATTCCGTTGTGCGTATTTTGCATAAACTTTACGTTTTTGTGCTTAACATTAGCTTGTTTTCGTATTCGGTGTATTGTTTTACTGTCGAGTTTTCTCGACCAATTATTGATAAAACGACTAGCACCATCGACACAGTTTATCTTCTCGTCATGCAATTGTATTATTTTACTTCCATGTTCAAAATATCGGTATGGAATGTTGACTTATATCGAACATTTTTTGAAGAGTTTTCAAAACTTGAAAAGCATTTGATACTAGAAAAAAAAATTAAGTTTTGGGATATAAACAAAAAATTGATGTCATTAAATTTAAGTTTAACCATTGTTTTAGTTAGTAGTCTTTTGATCACATTACAAGATCATACTATTCAAATAGTTACATATATAATGCTGCTTTATTTTGAAGTCGTTCGTTGCTTAAACATAATCATGTTTTTATTAATTTATCATTTCATACATGGATTCGAATCTCTTTTCTATCGTTTTAATAAAAATTTGGTAGGCACTGTAGAAGAGAATAATGAAGTCATAAGAACTCTGACCATTGATAAATTTCGAAAACTTAACAGCATCATGGTCAAAACTGTCGAAAAGTTTAATATATTGTTTGGATGGCAACTACTATTTGTCTTCTTACAATTATTAGCAAACTTTCTATATATGTTGGACTTTTTTATTAAATATTTTATGTTAGAAGGCAACGACGAAGTTTACTTTGAAAGTTTTTTCCATATGGTTTTTTACACTGTGGGAATAATGTGGAGTGCTCCCCTTTTGGTAAGTCAAGTTTGGTAACTTGCGTATATAACTATCCAGATCTTAATAAATAAACTTGGCCTTAAGCACTTCATATGGCTAATTTATAATTCATTCTTAGAACTGAGAAACAAAGTAATTCAAAATATACACTGCCATCAGATATAAATTGACAAATACATAGATAAAGACTTGTTTATTGTGTAGATATAGAATAATTTATATTATAGTTAAGAAAGCGTCAACAATAATTATATTATCTGATTATTGATAATCATAATTTAATTAAATTTATTCTAATTTCTTTCTGCATCATATTCAAACAGAAATTTGACCAAAAAAAACCTAAAATGAACCAAAATAGTTTTTTAACTAAATTTGCAATATGTACGGGCACTGTGCCCCCAATATTTTCCAAACATTTGAGTTTGGTTTATTTTCATAAATTTTATGTTTGCGCTCTTACTATTAGTTTAATTTTATTATTAATAACCATATCGATAACTATTTTTCATAACGAATCAGAATCAAAAATTGTTGTTCAAGATAAAACAGAAAAAGTGCTAGATATTTTGATCACCATGATCATAGTGCTAAAAAGTATTAATTGTATCACAAGAATATCGGTGGTGAAAGTTACTTTGTATAAGATATTTTTGAAGAAAATTTCGGAGAGTGAAATAATTTTCCCATCAGCAAAATTGCTAAAATCTTGGAATTTTAATAAATTATTTATTTTATTTAATGTTTTCTTGAGTGTTGGCGTAGCCGTAGCTCTATCGACTAACCTGAAAGCTCAATCATTCAGTAATTCAATTCTAGCTTTCATATTCGTTAAGTTGAATTATTACATAGAGGTAGCTACAATTTTAACAATTTTTAGTTACCTTCGTAACTTCAAGACATCATTTCTTCTTATTAATAAAGATTTATTGCTAAATATGAAAAAGCAAAAGATCAAATTAGGAACAAAAGTTATTTTAGGGATTTTATCTGAATTAAGAATTCTTCACACTAAATTATTCAGTATTGTGGATATTTTTAATGATTTATTTGGATGGCAAATACTGTTATTCTATCTGCAAATTTTTTTAAGTATGGTATATTTTTTAAATATTATAATAACCCATCTGCTGACTAAAATTGATCGCACCGAATATTTTGAATTACTTATATATAAAATATTTTTTTTAATCACTGGATTTTGGTGTTTTATATTTATGGTAAGTAGGAGAATAGTGCAACGTAGTGATTAAGTTAGATTTTTTTTTATATATTAAATATTTTAAATCAACTGTTTTAGATCATGGGAATCGCAATTGCTGTAGCGTGTGAAATGACTACTAAAGAAGCTAAACGTACAGCAACCATATGCTATAATTTGTTAATTAGTATACCAGAGACAAACATAAACGATCACAATCGTGTTTTACGCGAAGAGTTAATGATATTTGCACATCAAGCAAATAATCAACTTCCACGCTTTTCAGCTGCAGGATTTTTCAATATAGATTTTTCTTTACTGTTTGGCCTGTTGGGTACACTCACTTCATATACAGTTGTTCTTATACAAATTCATAAGTAAATAATAAAAATTTTAAATTTAGTTTTCATTTTTTACGTTCTTGATAGTATAAAACCTCAATGTTCCAATTTGAAAGTAAGTAGCGATAAAGTATTTCGAAGCGGTAACAGTCTAACATAAGTAATTAAGTTTAATGGTGAGTATATACTCGCTTAATATCACTTACTCATTTAATATAATTTTTAATGTAAGCAACGTAATTTAAATCTACATAATTGTAGTGGTATTTTTGTATATCTAGCAGCAAAATTAAAAAAAAAAACCTTACAGTACTTGTATATGATGTGTAACATCTGACATCTTGGTAGTAAGCAACATTAACTTAACCATTTTAAAACATGGATCTGTTACGCCACTGGTACAAGTACACCTGGAATTGAAGTGACGTGGTGGAAACCGTTTACTTACCATAAATAGGTAGCTATAAAGTGCTACCCGTATACAAAAACATTTCTTGCTTTGATTCCTTAGAAATCAAAGCAGGTGTGTACATTGATTTCATTGTATACATTGTTATATAAATCTTTATAGTTTAACCATTGTTATTTAAATTTTATAGTTCTATTATAGTTTATTCATTGTGATTGTTAATAGCTGTATTCTTTTTACCTATTTTATTTTCATCCCAGTTGCACAACTGAGATGAAGTGAGCTGAGACAATCTGAGTCAAAGTGAGAAATAGATAAGGTAAAAAGAACAACAAAAATTTACCAAGTGATTTTTGAATTTAATTATTTTGAAGTTTGAGAGTACTAACCAAATTGTTTTTTGTATTATTGTAGAATGTTAACATAAACTTCAAAAAGACGAATTAAAAACTTAAGGTGCAGTAGATATTAAAATAATTGCAATAAGTGACAAGTTTAATTTTAATCAATTAATCAATAATTGTCTCAGTTGTAACACTTCGAACAGCAAGATCAGTTTTGGTATGGAAGGGGATAACTTTGTCACGTCAAAATCAGTTCGGCACGGCACAGTAATTATGTCAAAACGGTAAAAAAAGCAACCTTCCAACAGATTAACTGAGTATCTCGGTACAATCTCACTTAAAATAGGTTTTCCGCAAAACAGCTATTGTTATTCTTTGGTAAATAGCTTAATTATAGTAAGTTGTTTTTTTTATGCGTAACATCTTTCCACTCGCTTATGGGGGTAATTTCGTGAATTCGGTAATCGCGAGTTCGAACCTCACGCCGGACATAGTTTTTTTAATGGCATTTTATAATACAAAAATAATGTCTATGTATTCCGATAAAATAATTTTGGCGCACATTAGTCAAATCAAACAGCGCGTTCTTTTCTGGCTTTCTATTACACATTTCCGTCCCATTTCACGAAATTATCGCCATAAGCGAGCGAAAAAATTCAAAAATTTTTGTTGCAATAGGCTTAGAAAAGTGTAAGAATCGATAAAATGGTTAAGGTTATTAACATGTGTTAATATTTTTTTATAAAATTAATTTTATACAAAAATATACAAATTATCAGTAAATATAATTGATTTTTGTTGGAATCTTTTAGATATTGAGTGACAACTAGTAGAGACATTTATGTGCACAGAATAATTGTTATTTAAATTAAAAAAGCTAAGTATACTATCAGATTATTGATATTTTTATAAATAAATTTATTCAAACATTTCTGTTGACCTAATTCTTTTAAAAATTCGAACAATAAATTTTCGAAATCAACTAAAATAGTTTTTTAACACTGACAGAAACATTGATATTTCTATAAAAATTCTGAATCTAATTGTTACAATCTTGCTTACATTTTTAGGCTGCTGGATTCCGTAGCTATCTATAATCTTATTACTTCAATTTTTGTTCCTCTACCGTTTTAAAAAAATAAATAAAAAGAAATTTCTGCCAAACTGTGTGGAATGCTGACAAGCTCATTCATATCAATTAATTTGTTGAAGAGATGGCGATTTTAGCAAAGCAAAATAAAACAATATTTTGTGAATTAAAAAAAACATTTTTTTATTTTTAAAATTTTGTTTTTTAATCATATTCTCCTCCAAAATAATAATAAAAAATCGGTATACGGAAAAGCAAAAAAAATAAAAAAAAAAAATTTTGCAAATAATTTTTTCCTTATTTTTTTAAATTAAATTGATTACAATTGAATTAAAAACCCAATAGTTGGTTTACTACAATTTTAAGTTGGAATATAACTGTTTTGAGAATTCCGCGATGATTAATTAATTTTTAGAAGCAATTTTTATGAAAATTATTTTTTAATATTTGAATGTCCGTTAGAATAGTAATTAGTACACACGTATAACTAAACAATAATTTACGATTATTGATTTGGAATCAAAAATTGATTTGATTCGCGCTCATTATGTTGCCGAAGAACGCATCATTCCATGTCCGGTAAAACTTTCTGGATCAGGGAGCCCAAGAAATGAAGCTACTTTGGAAAAGGTTTTCGAAATTGTGTTGATGCCTATATGTTGTGTAGTACATTTTCCAGCTACATATCGCAAGAAAAATCTCCCATCGACAGTTTTAGGTCGCAGATTAATGTATTTTCGACACATTTCTACAGCATTAACTGAAAAAGCTTCTTCCATGATCGTGAAACTTCTTGAAATATTTGTTTTCGTATCCGGAATGAGTATGTGTAGGTAACTGCCTTTGTCTTGGACATGGCTGATATCTAAAAAGGTTAATTCATTGCATCGACAAGCACCTGCGACTCCCATGATCGTTGCAACCTGTAAAACGTTCAAAATAAAAATCTCAATGTCTAAATTGAAATATTGATACCGTGTACTTCCTACCTTAACTTGCAAATATTTGTCATCAGGTACTTTTTTCAAAAATTCTTCGATTTGGTTTCTCTCTAGTATCTTTGCCTTCTTTGGTTTATAATATCTTGATTCGGCTTTCAAATCTGAAGTAAGTCTACCATACTTCGATATATCAATACATTTGTGCACTTTCAACATTGATTTTAGCATTTAATACTTTGTCCACATTGAAGAGGCAGCAAACTGATTCTTCATATTGAAAAAGTAGGACAGTAGCACCTCTTCTGTAATTGCTTCTTATCTACGCCCCTTCTGTTTCGCCAATTGTCGAATTCCATCAATTCCTTTCCGTATACATTTTTGCTTTTTTCTGGTAACAAACGCAATGTTGCTTCTTGAGCTTCTTGCTGGATTTCAGCCGGAATGAAGAAATTATCAGCATTATCACTCATTTTTTGTGTCGATTTTACAAATTTTGTCGCTTTTGTTGACAAATAAACAAACGCATGTCATAGAAACGATTCCAAGATTTTCTAGTTTTTAGCTCAAAATCAGTATTCTTGATCAAAATAAATTTGTCAAATTTGACGTTTCTCAAAACTAGAAGTTATTCTTTTTTTGTAAATAAATATTATTATATTATTGTTTGTCGAAACTGTAAGTCCATCCTTTAGTTAAAATTACACCTGCAAATGTGACTCAATTAAACCAAGCAGAGATCGTAATTTAGATTTGAAATCTTAAGGGGGGGGGGGGGGGGGTTAAAGATGAATTTGACTCAGAGTTTTCTGGCTCTCGTCTAGGTGGGATTTCGGCATTCTTTTAGATTTTTTTTCTAGACAATCTACTTTAATATTTCAAGGAGAGTCGGAGGGTTTTGTGAATTTTCTTCCAGAGTTCTTCGAGAGTAAAAGACAAATCTTTCAAATAGAAATTACAATCACGTTTAATTCAATTAAGCATAATTATTAATATGCATCTTAATTGTCATGGGCTTTAAAATCATTTTCAACTTGTGATCGTTAGAATAACTAGAAAAACCATTGCAATCAATTTACATACAAATAAAAGTCATCTGCAAAGTAATCACTCTGTATATGGAATTACTTCGGTCGTTAGAATTATATTATAAATGCAACATTTGATACTTTAGAAAACACGGTTCCTTTGTATAGTTTTAAAGTCATAAAATATTAAACTGATGTTTTGAAAAGTTGCAGCTGGTCACCAACCACCCTAACTGGTGTCGATTTCATTTGTTAACACAAAGGACAATCTCAAGAAACCGCCTACAGTACCTTTGAAATGCTCGTAAAAATAAAACGCACCTTAACTTAATTACTTAAAATAATTTAACGGTCACCAAAATACCACTAGCAAAAAATATGTTTAAATAATTATTAGCAAAATTACCCAATTACACCTATTTTAATTATACTGCAATCAACTTTTAATAATGCCATTACTCTTAATATAAAATTACTTCAATCTTTACCGAAATATAACCCATCTAATAATTAAAACATTTTTCTTCAATTGTTTAAATATAACCAACTCAACTCTTGATAACGTAATACGCAATAGTGTCCCTGTTTTAAACAATTGAAACTAAAGAACAAAATTAATTACCAAAATTCACCAAATTCCAATGTTTAATTGGAAACTTCTTACCTAAATTTGTTTAAAACTTTTAACAACTTTTCAACCTTTTCGTTTGAATTCTAAAACCGTTTTCCTTGTTAAACTAAACAAACTGTCTCTCCTACCCTACTTTACGTTTAAAACACCCGGCAGGTATCGAACCGGTCTGAACTATAAAATAAGATATAGGCAACCCAACAAGCTTACTATTTGGATATTGTAATCTTACAAACATTAATCGATTTATTTTGTACAACTTGTCTAGACATTAACACCGTAAGATTAATAAAATTAGATGATAGCACGAGTACGTTTGACAATAAATGTGAATCTAAAATTTACTAGTTCACACGATACACTTAATTTTTAAATCTGCTAAAGGCGAAACTGTCACCTACCAAACTTCATCTTTCGAAAATAAATTGAATTCAGTTTACCTTAAAAAGAGCATTTTTCTTTTCACCGACAATAGAGTTTGGTCACAGGAACTCACTCTTGAGGGAGCTCAACACTCTCCGACGATAAAAAAAATAGCCGAGGTAAGCTTTAAAGATAGCAAAAGATTCGATCCTACAAAGTAGGAGAATGCAGGCAAAGTCTGAAATAGTTTTACTTGTTTTACTATTGAGAAAGTGTGTATTTAACAGAATTTCGTCAGCCTCCGAGAGAGTCTCCGTGTGGATTCTTTTAGATGATCTTTTCAGTCTTGTTTGCAGCAGTAGTTGACTCAACATTACTGCAGAAGACATTGATGTTGAGGTATCATTCTTTTCTACTTTGCCTAGCGCATTTTGAATGATGCCCAGTCAATGTCAATTTTATAGTTCTGCATTTTATTGGTGGAGCTTTTTTATTACCATTCTCAGCTAATCGAGTTTTTTGTTTTGTGGACAAGATAGCTCATTATGCTTTTGTGAGGTAGTTTTACAGCACAATGGGGGACAATTCAATCTTCCTTTAGTTGTTATAGTGTTTTTAGTAAAAATTTACCCCAATATGTAATTCTCCAAAAACGCAGAAAGGTGGTTAAAAAATGCCAGTCTATTTGTCTTCCTCCTGTACTTTATTAGCTTATAGTTTAAAGCAAATCCATTTATGATTGCCATTGTCAGTTCGTTAGAAACATGCCAGTCATATTTGAGATGCTAAACGATGCAAGGTTGTAATTTTAGATATCTACACCCACAATCATGTTTACATATTGACTAAATTTATAAAATTATAAAGATGTTATAGTTGTGAGAAGAGATAGTTCATCATTCTGATCAATTACAATAGCAATGATCCAGTCAAGAGCCATTAAAGATTTACACATAATAAAAACCGAGCGAGCGAGCCTTACAGTACTCGTATATGATGTGTAACATTTCATATTTTACATTGGTAGTGAGCAACATTATTATTTCACATAATTAATAATATTATAAATTATTTAAAATCGCGAAATAGGTGGAACGGCATTACGTTACCAGTAGCCGTAACCCTAATCTGTAACATATAATACGAATTAGAACAATATTATTAGATGAATCTTCACAGCGTTTTGCGTTATGTTCTTGCAACATAATTATATTATTCGGTGATAGCGAGTTCGAACTTCATGTAGGGCAGTTTTTTTAATGGCATTTTATAATACAAATGATGTCCGATAAAATAATTTTGGTGCTCATTAGTCAAATCAAATAGCGCGCGCTTTTCTCTGGCTTCCTGTTACTTATTTCCGTTCTATTTCACGAAATTACCTCCATAAGCGAGTGGAAAGATGTTTACACATAAAAAAAAAACGAACCTTACAGTACTCGTATATGATGTGTAACATTCTGACATAACAAGTAAGCAACATTATTATTTGAAATAATTAATAATTATAAATCATTTAAAATCTCGAAATAGGTGGAACGGCATTACATTTCTATAGTAACTGTAATCCCAATCTGTAACAGATAATACGAATTAAATTATGTTATGTATTGCGTTATGTGCTTCCAACGTAATTACATCATTCGATAATCGGAAGTTCGAACCTCACGTCGGACAAAGTTTTTTTAATGGCATTTTAGAATTTTTAGCATTTTAGAATATTCCGATAAAATAATTTTGGCGCTCATTAGTCAAATCAATTAGCGCGCGCTTTTCTGGCTTCTTGTTACACATTTCCGTTTCATTTCACGAAATTACCCTCATAAGCCCTAAATTTGTTAAATTGTACTGGAACCAAAATTATTTTATTTTTTGAAACAAATGTTTACAAATGTGCCACCATCCTTTTCAAAGTAGTATTATGCCGCTTAATTATTGTTTTCGAAATTCCGATATGATTAATTATTATTAATTAACTTCCAGCACATATTATTTACCAACAATTATACGTTGTTACATAATACCATTATTGTTTTTTTAGGCAGTTATGATGAAAATTATTTATCAATATTTACGTACCAAAAAAATAATAATTTTAATAATTCATATTCATATTCATTTAGAAATTTAAACGCAAACTATTGAAATGCTACAAAATAGTTTTTTGAACAATATTGCAATTTGCATGGGTATTGTACCCCCAATTGCTGCTAAACATCCTTATTTAATTTATCTACATAAATTAATGGTTTTGTTGTTCAGTTTTACTTCTAGTATGTTTACTTTATTCCAGAAAATTTTGAATTTGAATTCTATTACAATACATAGTAACATAATGGAAATCACGCTTACGATGTGCATAATAATAGTGGCAATTCTAAGCAATGTTACTTGTTTCACGAGAATATCTCTGTGGAAAATTAGCCTGTACAAAACATTTGTAAATCAAATTTCGGAAAATGAAATCATTTTGGCTTCAAAAACACTCAAAAAACGATGGAATGTCTACAAAGTATTTATTTTATGTAGACTTGTACTGAGTCTTTGTGTGGTTGTTACAATTTTAATACACCAAAAAAGGCAACTTCTTTTTTCAAGCACAACTTCTTTTTTATATTATGAATTTAATCAATATTTAAACATAATTTTGGTTATGGTTATCTACGACTATATTCTTAATTTTAAATCTACATTTCGTTACATAAACTTAAATTTATTATTATGTTTGGAAGAATATCAAAATAGTTTCGATACTAAAACTACTTTGGCAAAGCTCAATAAATTAAGAAAACTTTACATTAAATTGGTCAATGTTATACATAATTTTAATAATTTATTTGGGTGGCAACTACTTTCCGTATACTTGAAGATTTTTATAGTTATATTAAATATGATTACTATTCCAATCAAACATTATTTACTACCGAATGATAATAGCTACTATTTTAAAAATCTCACTTTCGAAGTAATGTTTGTGGTTAGTGTGTCTAACCATATAATTTTTATGGTAAGTTAGAGAATATTTAGTAATAAAAGAAATAAATTTAAATAGTCGATTTCATACTTGAATTGGTCACGAGTATCATTATTTACTTTTGCTAATTGAAAAATATTTGGAATTGAGTATTGTCGCTTGACTATTCTGTTTTTCTTATTTCACTTTCGTGAATTGGACAATCTAAATAGTCCAATCTTCGACGAGCAGTTATTTAGTTATTGTTATTGATGTGTAATAGTATATTACTGGCCGAGCCTAGAAAATTATCCGTTACTGGCCGCGCAGCTATATTAAAAAGCGAGCAAATTTTTATTGCATATTTTGAACTTGAATTCTGAATTTTTCACTGCATATTTTGTATTTTAACTTGCACATTTTTATGAAAATTTGAGCATAAATATGAGCATAATTTTTTTATGCATATAATTCCCAGTCCTAGTTATTACTTATTATAGTATTATTATTATAATTATAGTGAATATGGAGTGGGGATATGTTTAGTTCCAACCATTCTTTATTTTACAATATATGTTGCATATTTTTTAACTATTATTAGATACATTTATATAATTTAGAGAAAAAATTAAATATTTTAAAATTTGTTTAGTTGTTACGTTACAGCATTTAAAAATTTTCTAACAATGTGGCATGTTTCTAAAATTACTGCCTTTTGCACTTCCGGAAATACTTTTGAAGAGAGATCTAAATGAGACAGATGGGTTTTAAATTTTAAAGATACTATACCAGGTATAGTATTATACCTGGGTTTTATTATTATTATTATTGTAATATATGTTTAAATTTGAATTATTACTGCGACGGTTGGCTATGCTAGTGAGAATTACCAACCGTACAAAGTTAACGTGCCAGGTACCGGTGTGAAAACATTTTAGTCGGTTTACACCAGTTGCCTCTTTTAGGTCAAGTGAATTTGTGTAGATTGTTGTACCTCTTTTAGGTTAAGCTTGTATTGAAGAATATTTATTTATTAAATAAATAATATAGTAATATTATATTTGTGTGGATACATTACAATTATATTATTATATTATTACATAATAATTATAATAGCCCGTGTCTGTGTATCTATTCCAAACGCACCTCTGATTGGTCGGTTTTGAAAAATTTACCGTAACGCACCTTCTGATTGGTCCCCCTCTATTACACCATCTACTATTAAGTAAAAATTATGCACCCACACGGATAGGTGGCGCTGCGATAAGATAATAAAATTTAACATTTCGAACATTAGTATGACATGAATTATCATTAATGTCATCTCGATTAATGTGAGAAGTACATACATTCATATCGACGGATAACTACTCAATGTATATAATATAGGTATAGCGCACATTTTATATTATTGTTTATATTCAACAATCGAGTCGCTTCGTACGACTTTAGGGTCGAACAATTATAGTTTTCAGGTATACCACCGATATTTCCCCCTGTGAGGCCGAAGGCCGAACAACTATATCCGACACAGTCTAGATGGTTAACGGCGGTCAAAGGACGCCTGTGCCAGCTAGTTATCTTAGATTTATCTAACAGATAAAAAAATTTATAAGGTGGTCCAATCACTTAGGCACTTCTACCGTATCCCCTTAAAATTTTGGAATAAAATTTTGCATTGTGATTCAAGAACATTAACTGAAACTATTATTTTTAGATAATGGTCACTGGTTTAGCTGTAAAATCTGAGATGATCACCACTGAAGCTAAACGCACTGTAACCATATGTTATAATTTATTACATAATTTACCAGCATCAAGCTTCAGCATAGATCTTCTACGAGAAGAACTAATTTTATTGCTGAATCAAGCAACGGACCAACTGCCTCGGATTTCAGCTGCTGGAGTTTTTAATGTAAATTTGTCTTTGCTTTTTGGTTTCTTGGGCACTCTAATTTCGTATGTAATTGTTCTTATACAAATTTATAAGTAAATAAAGAAAATAAATACTCTATCAAGTAATTTAAGTTTTATCTTTTTCAAGTTTTTACAAGAACCCAACCCATCCATAACAGTAGAGACAGAAAGTGAACCAAGATATATTGTGGTGGAGTTTTGTAACAAACTTTATATTCAGAGTTCAAATAGTCAGTAATCGCTTCGCTTTAATAAAAGCAACAATTTTTAAGAGATGAAACAGGCAGAATAATTTTATGTTGAACACTATTACACATAAACTTTAAACACGATGATTTGTATAAGGTGCTGTGTAGGTAACGCAGTAAAGCATAGAACTACTAAAATGAAGTCGAAGGTTCGCATCTCGACAAGGTATAAAAATTTATAAAAATAAAATTGGGGACGCGAAGGTCGTCTAAGAGAGTCATTTTTGCGTATTTTTGATCAGCGATTATTAGTTTTGAGAGTGGAGTATTCACAAGCTTAGTGAAAAGCGAGTTTGTTTTCGAGACGGAGATTTAGTTACGTTCAAGAAGAGAAAAAAGAGCGTCAGATTAATTCTTGAAATGGAATTTGCGTTATTAGAGGTCTCAAAACACATTTTTGTAAAAGGGCGCGCCGCCATATTGGAAGCTTGGATTAAACAATTTAAAAGGTGAATTACTTACCAAACTGCAAGCATTGTTAATTGTAAACGATCACCATACACTTGGAAATTTGTGAGGAATATAGAGAGCGATTTTGAAATTACTAGGAGGCCAATCAAATTTTCCAACAGTAGCAAGTCAGACACATTTTGTGCACAGTACACTAAAGCAGTCGTACAATTCAACTGCCAAGTTTTCTACAAAACGACCACATCTTACTAAGTCAATGGTATATCAACAAAAGGTAGATTTAAACAATTATAAAATTTTAAAGTGCATTTTTATTTTTACGAACATTAAATTGATTTATTTTGTACAATTTACTTACACGATTACACCATAAAACTAATAAAATTAGATGCTAGCACGAGTACGTTTGATCATAAATGTGCATCTAAATTTACAAGGTCATACAATACACCAAAGTTTTAAATCTGCTAAAACTTATACTGTCACCTACCGAATTTCATCTTTCCAAAATAAATTAAATTCAGTTGCCTTAAAAAAGAGAATCGCTTAAAAAATTCATAAAAAGAGAATTGCGGAGAACGTTTCGCAAGCGAGAGCGCGGAACAAGCAAGAAAGAGGCACGATCGGCTTTGCATCATATCAAACATCATTTGAATTATAAAATGCCATTAAAAAAAACTTTTCCGGCATGAGGTTCGATTTCACGATCACCAAATGATGCAATTATGTTTCATGCACATAACGCATTAACCTATCGAGGGTTAACGTAATAACATAGTTTTAATTCGTATTATCTGTTACATAAACATAATTCAATTTAATTTTTAAATTAACACCCGGTTTACGGACGATAATTTTTCATAAGAAAACATAATTCAATTCAATTCATACAAGTATGCAATTTTTCATCAATGGTTTCTTATGACGGTATCACGTAAAATTATCGTCCGTAAACCGACTTTACAGACAACCCGCGAGTGACACGTGTTTTTTTTATAAAATTAATTTTTCGATGTTGAATTATATAAAATTCTATAAAAAATATTATCACATGTTAATAACCTAAACCATAATTATGTAGTACTAAACATATTTTCCGTTTTTTACATGTTATTTTTAACGCACAACCGAAAAGTAGCAAGTATTTTAATTCTTTTAGTGATTTAGATAGTAATGACAAAAATTACCTACTATTAGGTAATTAATTATTTTTTGAAGCCTGTCAGAATAATCGGTATATAATAATAGAATTATTTTTAGAACTGGTTCGATATTAATTTAAAATTTAAACGGCGGGCAGTACAGGAAGACGATCCAAGAAAACTTTTTGAATAGATTTGCGATTTGTATGGGCGTTGTGCCTCCAATTTTTTCTAAACAGTCTCGTTTAATTTATTTATATAAATTATATATTTTAAGTTTTCTTTTTACTTTTATCGTAGCTTTTCTAGTACAGGAAATTTTCAAATTTCCCAAACGTAGTAATGTAACAGATACAGCATTCGACGTTTTGTATAGGATTATAGTACTATTGACTGCTGTTACCGGTGCCACAAGAATATCTGTTTGGAAAGATAATTTGTACAAAACATTTGTAAATCAGATTTCAGAAACTGAAATAGTATTGATTCCAGTAAAAATCACAAAATATTGGAATATAAACAAAATACTTATTTTATATAAGTTTTTATTAACTCTTTGCCTCGTTGCTGTTTTAGTTGATCGGAAAGATGAATCTATTTTTTCATTTATAATGTTGGTACAATGTTTTGAATTTTCTCAATATTTAGACGTAATTACAATTTTAGTCATCTATCATTATATTCGTAATTTTAAATCATCATATCGTTACTTTAATACGAATTTAAATCTATGTCTGCAAGAATATGAGAATAAACCGAATACTAAAACTACTTTAGCGAAACTCTGTAATTTAAGAAAATTATACAGTAAAATGATCAATGTCATCGATACGTTCAATAATTTGTTTGGTTGGCAAATATTTTTCGTCCATATGAAAATTATCATCATAACTGTAATATTTATAAGTTATCAAATCGAACATATTATCTTAGCAAAAGGAGATAATCGTCACCATTTTAAAGTTCTAACTAATTTAGCCATATATGTGGATAACAGTTTATACTGCACATTTTTGATGGTAAGTACAAAAAATGGTATTAAAAGAAATATGATCCCAAGAAGAGTAAAACTGAGCACTAGTAGATTTCACTTGCCAAGAGTTACCTGTTTTATACTGTGAATGCACAAGCAAAATTCTTTTCTTAAGGCTGGGCTTTATATTATTTCACCGAAAAAGAGCATATTATAATATGATAAACACTTTAAGGAGCTCCATTTTTTGATTATGGGGGTAATTTCGTGAAATGGGACGAAAATACTACGCTATGAAGATTTATCTAATAAAATTGTTTTAATTCGTATTATCTGTGATAGATTGGGGTTACGGTTACTGATAACGTAATGCCGTTCCATCTACTTTGCAATTTTTAAATGCTTTATAATTATTATTTCAATTAATAATGTTGCTTACTACCAAGGTGAGATGTCAGATGTTACACATCATATCCTAGTACTGTTAAGGTTCGCTCCCTGGTTTTTTTAATAGTTTTTGACTATAGTCCCTAAAAACTAATTGAACTAACTTAATGCTTGATGAAATTATAATTTAAATAACAGGTCGACCTTCGATCGATTTTAGACCGATTCATGAGAATCTTTCTTAGGTTGGTAAAACAGTTGAACATAGCAATAGATAGAGCTTGGTATATGTAATTCTTATGTTTGTTTCACATTATAGTTTTCGATTATCCTGTCCTGCAGTGGAGAGCAAAAATACATCTTTAAATTATAATTGTTTTTAGATAATGGTAATTGTAATGGCTGTAACCTGTGAAATTACCGTCAACGAAGCCAAACGCACAGCAACCATATGTTACAATTTATTAGTTCATATATCACCAATTAACTACAATAAATACAATATCATTCTACGTGAGGAACTAATATTATTTAGGCATCAAGCAACGGATCGGCTTCCTCACATTTCAGCTGCAGGGTTTTTTAATTTAAATAAGTCTTTCCTATTTGGGTGGTTGAGTGCTCTTACTTCGTATGTAATTTTTCTTTCACAAATTTATAAATAAATAAATTTGTAATCTGCACTGTAAAAAATTTGCCTCTAAAATTGGCTATTAGTATACCACCAATTTTAGAGGTAAAAAAGTACCCAGTGATTTTAACACCTGCTTCTGTAAAATCTCCAAAACTTTACAATGTAATGTATTGCCAATCTTAAATTTTTAGAACTATCACTAATTTTTTTTTTAAGTTTGCAATAATAATGTTTTGATGGTTGAACTGATTTTAATAACCACTGTCAGTTTATTTTCGTATTTAAAACAAATTATTTTACACACGTGGAAGACGTATTCTCGGTGGTAATCGAGAACCCTACGCTAAACAACAATTTACTTTGACTAACGTTAATGCCGGAAAGCAAAATCTCTTCACAGTAGTCGGTTACTGTAGCAAGCCTCTGTTGCCGGTGAAAGAAAATAAAAACTCTTACTAGTAGTAACATTAAATCAAATTTATTAATGAAAGATGGAGTTTTAATAGGTGACAGTTTCATCTTTAGCAGTTTTAAAATTGATTGTATTGTGTTAATTCGTAAAATTAGATGAACATTTATTGTTAATCTTGATGGTACTAGCATCTAATTTATTAATCTTTTATGTGTACAGTGTTAGTATTTGTACAAAGTAAATAAAAATGAATAAAAATGCTCTTTAAAATTTAATAATTGTTTAATCTACCTGTGGATACGCCACTGACTCAGTAGGATGTCTCATTCCCTCATTGTACGCGGCAGTTGTTGTTATCAGGTTATAAAGAAAATCAGCTTCCAAATAATTTCGGGTGTCGCTCGATGTAATCTTCACAAATTATTACGTGTCTTGTAATTCACAAGTAATATCAAACATAATTTAGGTAAATTTTATAGCTTTTTAAAATCTTCTCTTGTAATTTCCAAGATGGCGGCCGTGTCCCTTTGTAAAGAAAGATCCTTAATTGACAATAATGTCTTTTACAGCAATCAGCAATTTTATTCCAGTATATTGTCGAGTTTTAAAACACGATTTTTTATTTATTTTGTAAATTATTTTAAAGTTTATTTTGTTTTAATTTGCAATGTTCTAAACATACTGTAAATAATAATTTTGTAAATAAAATTACGTTGGTAACCGTGCTGTAGGTAAGAAAAAGGACGTATCAAATAAATTTTGATATTTTGAAGATTTTTGATAAAAGTAATTCTGATTTAAATTAAAAGTTGTTTTAATTAATTTGTGAAGTGTTTGAAGATTGGAATTTTAAAAGATTTTGAAGATTTGGTTATTCGTGAAGTTATTTCACTGCAAAGTTTTGAATAAGGTGAGCACAGGTTCGACACTAACATTTGTTCCCACATGAAGTAAAATTTTACATAGTAACAAAATTTTATTAACCATTATTATTATTATTAAATAGCGCTACATTCATTGCTGAATTGAGCTGACCTTTTCAGGTGTTACAAATGCTTTTTAAGAGTGGGATTAGTCCTCATCTAATTACGATCACAGATATTCATGGCATGTTTTACTCATAGTCTGGGGTGTGTCTTAATTTCATTTATTGATGTGTAAACATCTTTCCACTCGCTTATGGAGGTAATTTCGTGAAATGAGACGGAAATGCGTAACAGGAAGCCAGAGAAAAGCGCGCGCTATTTGATTTGACTAATGAGCGCCAAAATTATTTTATCGGACATCATTTGTATTATAAAATGCCGTTAAAAAAAACTGCCCGACGTGAGGTTTGAACTCGCGATCACCGAATGATATAATTATGTTGCAAGAACATAACGCAAAACGCTGTGAAGATTTATCTAATAATATTGTTCTAATTCGTATTATCTGTTACAGATTAGGGTTACGATTACTGGTAACGTAATGCCGTTCCACTTATTTCGCGATTTTTAATAATTTATAATTATTATTAATTATGTGAAATAATAATGTTGCTCACTACCAAGGTAAAATATGAGATGTTACACATCATATACGAGTACTATATTCATATACAGACCTGTCTCCAGTTTAACACCTCAATCACTCTCAAGTCTTCCATCACACTGTCCCACCATTGCAGCTTCGGCCTTCCCCTAGCTCGGGCTCCTTCCGGCTCCCACAACGTCACCTTCTTTGTTACTTCCTCATCGTTACTTCTTATGATGTGTCCCAGCCATTTCACACGTTGCGCCTTTAATTTAATAATAATAAAGAACATGGTATTTCGTGGTTCATTTTTGTTCTGTATACACGTCCACGTACTTTGGGCCTAGAACGATTCTCATTATTTTTTTCTCAAAAACTTTGAGGTCTTCTTCCTCTCGCTGTGTTAGGCACATTGTTTCCGACGCATATGTTAATACTGGTCTTATCAGGGACTTGTATACTCGGATTTTTGTTCGTCTTGAAATTTGTTTGTCTGTTGTTTTCTCTGTTTCCAGCTTGTATCTTTGCTTTAACTTCAATTGTTCTACTATTATTATTGTTTATACGCACTCCAAGATAGTTGAAGTTTGCAACATGTTCAAAACTACAGTCGGTTATTTCTAACTCGTGCGTATTATTGAGGTTTGTTCTCTGGCACTTCATATATTTCGTTTTTCCCTCATTTACTAACAGGCCCGCTTCCTCTGCCGGCTCTTTTATTGCCTTGAAAATGTTTTTCAGTCCTCTTTCTGTCTTTAATATAATTACTATGTCATCCGCATATGCAACTATTTGACTTTCTTTGTTGATTATCGTTCCACTACAATGTTGCACAATGTTGAACAGCGTTGCCGATAACGAATCATCCTGTCTAACGCCGCAGTCTACCACAAATTCATCTGTTTCGCCTGCCGGAGTTTTTATTTTAGCTGTTGTTTTTTCCAGTGTCATTTCAACTAATTTAATCAGCTTGGTTGATATCTTCAGCTCTTTCAGAGCCTTCCTCATCTCTCTCCTGTTTACCCTATCGAAGGCTTGCTTAAAGTTCACGAAGAGCAAGTACATGTCCATTCCAAATTCTCTGGTTTTCCCTATTATCTGTTTCAACACGTGTATAGCACCGACCGTCGACTTCCCTCTTCTGAATCCGTGTTGATTATCACCAATGATCTTATCGGTGTATTCTACAAATCTAATGTTTATTATCGACGATAGTAGTTTATAAGCCATGTTAAGGAGTGTTATGCCTCTGTAATTATTACATACTTCCGCATCTCCTTTCTTCCTCAAGGTTATAATGATTCCGTTACTCCATGCTTTTGGCATCTTTTCCTCGTTCCATATTCTTTTCACCAGTACGCTTATTGCATTATGCAGCGCCTCACCACCGTATTTAATCATCTCCGCCATCATTTCGTCACTGCTCGACGCCTTTCAATTTTTTAGTCTTTTTATTGTCTGTATAACCTCTTCTCTATCTGGTTCCTTTATTTCGTATTCGTCCACTGACATGACGGTGATAATTCAATTTGATTTCGTTCCTCGACACTGTTCATGCATAGCAACTTTTAAAAATGTTATTTTATAATTTTATAACATTATACTGCTCGATTCACTTGCTTTTAGTTTTTTGGATACGAGGCAGGAGCAGCTAGCCTCTTCTTCACCAATTGTCTCTCGTACGGGTCCCAAAGGTCGAAGTGCATTCGGGCGTGATTGGTTTCAGGTGGCCTATCTTTACTTTGTTCTCCTTTTCTCTCTCGGTTCTTGCCCTTGAGCTTATCCCTTTTATAATTCTTCTTTCCAGTGGTGTAAGGTCACTGTCGATGTATATTTCGCATCCCCTCAACTTGGATTTACTTTTCAGTACTTGCATTTTATCTTCGAAACTGTTCATCGCGATCACACATCTCCTTGCGCTTATCCTTGATTTCCACTCCTGTTCCCATCTTTTCGTTAAAAATGTTCTTCACCGATGCTTTCAATCTGCGCGACTCTTCTTCATCTATGTTTATACCGCTTAGTATTAAGTTGTTTTTAATTTTTTCTTTTTCAAAGTTCTCCATTCTATTTTCCAATTCCTTGTTTCTATTTTCAAGTCTTATCATTTTTCATCCTTCATCTGACCTATATTCTGTTTATCCCCCTTTTCATAATTTGCAGATCTCTATTGGTCTGTTCTGCCTCTTTTTGACCTCTTCTATTAGTTCAAGAGCCCGTGGCCGCCAGACCTTCGTTATTTTATAAAAGCTGAAAGTTTCTCAGGGCATGCTTTTAACATAGGTAGGAACGATGGCCAACTATGTACTTTGAGTCATCGTGGCTTTGGCAGGTAACAGGTAGCAAAGGTGAATAAAATACCGACTTACTTTCGTCAAATCATAAAGCGTACTTTTCTTATATTTTTCTTTGGAATAATATTAGAAATCATTTCTTCCATTGCCAGACACTTAACATCGTGGCAACCCTTTGCCAGACACCCTTAAACTTCAATAAATTGTAACTGTACTTTCGTTATAGTATAAAAGCTGAATTTTATACATGTTATTTGGGTAACGATTAGAAGATGTTTTCTCAGTAGCCAGACAGTTTCGACAGTTCTAGCCTCTAGCCAGACAAAAATAAGATAGCTATAGGTGCGAGCGCGAAGTAATATACATTCGAGTAGGTGCGAGTTAAATAGTGATATATCTTTTCCGACCCTTCACTGCGCATGTTCCGATTATGTATTAATCTAAATTTTTTTTTTAAATAAAATAAAAACGTTTATTTATATTTAAGTTAAAATAGCAATAGAACAATTTAAACAATAACTGTATTTTATATAATACATCTTGTTTATATGTCACACTATGTTTTTTATATTGCACGTACTGCTGCTGACAACTCAACATCTATGCGTCGTCACAATGCGTTTACCAAAATGTGTTAAACAATACAGAATTGAGATCAAATTTTGCTTTCATTAAGTGTCACTGCAGATTTGTAAGCGATATTATAAAGTGGTTGGAGAAAAATTTAAAAACGCTACTTTTAACATGCTAGGACTGGTTGGGATTACTATTTAAAAAAATTTAAAGAGATTTTAGATAGAAATAATGGTTTAAAAACATTGGACGATATATCCAAAACAATATCCGGAGAAACCATTGTAAATTTGGAAATGGATCCCTCAGATGTAGCAAAATTCAAATTTGGACCAATCACAGCGTCGAAGTTGAAAAAAGCTTTCAGTTTATGAAGAACTTTTAAGCGATAAAGAGATGAACTTTACTCCAGAAAGAACATTTAAAACAATTTTTAATAATCAATTGTTTTACAAATTAAATTCAAGCCGTTAATAATAAATGTTTTATATTTTTTTATATAAAATTAATTTTTACATGTTACATGAAATTGAAATAAAATTTAATTCATAACTTACATAATATTGTTCAAAAATTATTTAAATGAATGATATAGCTTGCTGTATAATATGTTATAACTTTATGTTTCGAATTTCGGATTCTTATCAGGCAAACCTGGTAAAATATTAAAATGATTGAGAAGTTATCGATTAAATTTAAACTTGATTAAAAGTCAAATTTATTTTGACTTTTGTGAAAACAAAATTATACCCACTTGAAGACAAATTGAATAAATAAACTTATTTTGAAAAATTCTAAACCAGACAACTAAACAAACCCAAAAAAAAATTTCAACTTCATGTAACATGTAAAAATTAATTTTATATAAAAAAAATATTATTACATGTTAATAACCTTAACCATTTTAATTATTTTATATTAAAGTAATTTTTTTATAAAATAAACAGGTTAAAGGTTTGGCCATTGCCTGTCGGGGGGAATTAGAATTATGTTCTCGCTGCAGTCAAAGCACTTAAGCATCAGACCTTAGCCGTCCTACATAATCAAATTAAAATTAATAGACTAATCGACGCATCGGAACATGCGCAGTGAAGCGTCGGAAAAGACCTATCATTATCTAACTCGCACCTACTCGAATGTATATTACTTCGCGCTCGCACCTATAGCTATCTTATTTTTGTCTGGCTAGAGGCTAGAACTGTCGAAACTGTCTGGCTACTGCGAAAACATCTTCTAATCGTTACCCAAATAACATGTATAAAATTCAGCTTTTATACTATAACGAAAGTACAGTTACAATTTATTGAAGTTTAAGGGTGTCTGGCAAAGGGTTGCCACGATGTTAAGTGTCTGGCAATGGAAGAAATGAGTTCTAATATTATTCCGAAGAAAAATATAAGAAAATTACGCTTTATGATTTGACGAAAGTAAGTCGGTATTTTATTCACCTTTGCTACCTGTTACCTGCCAAAGCCACGATGACTCAAAGTACATAGTTGGCCATCGTTCCTACCTGTGTTGAAAGCATGCCCTGAGAAACTTTCAGCTTTTATAAAATAACGAAGGTCTGGCGGCCACGGGCTCTTGCTCTATATGTCTTTTCTTAGTGTACCCATTTCACTTTTAATATCAGCTACACTGGACCTGATATCACTCGCAAAGCTAGTCATCATTTTCGTTAGGTTACTCGTTTGTTCTTCAAGCTTCTTTGTATCCATTTGTGGGCTGCTTCTTTTGGTAGGTCTATCAGTATCGCTGCTCCCTAAGTCCTCCTCTTTGTCTCTGGTATGTGCTTTACGAGCCGGCGATCTGTTGATCTTTTTACTACGTCTGAAGATGGCTGTTCTCTTCTTGTTACCTTCATCCGTTGTTGCACCATCGCTAACGTAATTTGTTCTTTTCCCGCTCTTGACTTTCCATTTTTGTGTTGGATGGTTTCTCACTCCCGTGAGGCTTGATCCGAGTCGACCCGTCGAAGATCTCAGCCTTTTATTCGATTATGGTTTATTGGTTACCTACCTATTTACTGGTTAATTGCATTGTTTAGACGTGTGGCACTCTTGTTTAATTCAAAAACAACCGACACTCTTATCTTTCTTTTATCAATTTTCGTTACTTGTTTCGTTAATAATTATTTTAAAAAATTTATAATTATTATTAATTATGTGAAATAATAATGTTGCTCACTACCAAGGTAAAATATGAGATGTTACACATCATATACGACTACTGTAAGGCTCGCTCGCTCGTTTTTTTAAATTAAATTGAATTAAAAACCCAGTCGATGGTTGGTTTGCTACAATAATATAGTTAAAATAACTGTTTTGAGAATTCCGAGATGATTAATTAATTTTTAGAAGTAATTTTTATGAAAATTATCATATACAATATCCCAAGTGCATTCAAATTGTCTACTAATTTGAAATGCACGAGAGGATATTATAGTATATTACGTGCCGAGGTGAAAAATGCTTCATTACAGCCGAGCGCTAAGTTAGTTGACTAAGGCGCGAAGCGCCGAAGTCAACTCTAAGCGCGAGGCTGGAATGAAGCTTGACACCGAGGTATGTATACAATTTTATTCACAATCAGTTTGTAAATAATTAAAGATCATCAATTTTCACTTTATTAACGCATATTTTTTGTTAGTTCCATTTCTTGCCTACCGACAATGCGACATTGCAGGTCGGGAAGTGATCACTTCCCACCCTAAGGTTGGGAAGTAAAACAAAATAGCTTTTTCACAATTTCAGGAGTAAAGTGGTCACTTTAGTCCTCTTTTTGCGGGAGTAAATTATCACTTTTTCTCCCGCAAATGAAAGGCGGGAATAAAGTAAATATAAAAGAATCGTTACCATTCAATCGTTTTTATTGGAAACAAAATTAACATTAACGTTTACATTAGCACAACTTACAATATTAAATAGACGATCCATCGATCTGGTGGAAGAAGAGGTTAAATTTAAAGTTTTATCTATCTGATTTGCATCACCGACAGACCGATCAGTTCTACAAATTTCACCTCCAAAAATTTTAGTCGCAATCTCTTCTTTATTTTTGATCGAATTTTCCACGTACCCCTCAGCTACAGTCGAAGACTTCCATCCACCATGGCGCTTCAACACATCTATATGTACTCCCGTATCAGCGAACAAAGACGCAGATGTACGTCGAAAACAGTGGCCTGTATACGATGATGGTTCAGAAAGCTTTAAATATGCAGCTATTTTTTGTGGCAGCTGCCCAAACGCGTTCTTTCCTACAGGTTGCGAAGTACATTTGTTACTTCTGAATTGCACAAAAAAACGCGAATGATTCGTATCCTCCTTCCGTAAATTCATATATTTTTGGAACGAAGTTCCTTATGGGAGGATGCGAAGGGGGTACCCTAATCGGAAAAAAACGTCCGTAACGAAAATGCGTAAGATTTTTATATCGTTTGATAATAAATTACACCATCTGGTGGTCAAAAGTGAAACATCTGCTCAGCATTAGTACGTACATATTCGGAAACAACGAGTCATAAGGTTTGCAAATTTCTCTAGAAAAAAAGTTGCCTTCACCGGGATTCGATCCCTCGGCTAAAATGTGTAGAAGGAACCCTTCGCTCTACGCCACAATGGGTATTGTTATAATTGATAGTGATACGCTATATAAGCTCCTTTTTGCGTATTGCGAATTAAGAACGCCTTAAAATTGTTAAATCGACGAATAATTTAAAAAAATATAATTTAATAATTTTAAAAATTAATTTTAAAAATTTTCCGCCGAAAATAAGACCCCCAAAATTAAAAATAAATCAATTTTGAAAAATGCCACTCAGATGCAAAAAATTATCTAAAGCCGAATGTGCAAAAAAAATTTCGAAAACTTCAAAGATGACCGCGATGATTGCGGATTTACATTGACTTTGACACATGCTGAAATCGCTATTTTGACAATTTTGTAAAGTAGTTTTTGATTTTTATCGATAAAAAAAGTCGTAATAAAATATTTATATCCGAATAATTATTTATTTTTTACCTCGACTAGAACTTGTAATTAATATTTATGTAATAAGGTACTTCGTTCCTATCTGGTGTCCCACGACACCACATTTTATATTTTTTAAGTAATTTTAAAAAATCCACCTACTGGCCTTCAGAATTGTTGATCACAAATTTTCTATCGCTACCATTTTTTGTATTGCGGATGGTACACAACATTGTCAAAGAATCTATTTCTTTGAGATCGTCAACATGCAAGTGAACCAATTCATCTCCTCTGCATGCCCCTGCTACGCCCAAGATAAGTGCAGCCTAAAATATAAAGTTGTATTAGTATTATAATAAAATGTTTATACAAGAATTACTTACTTTAGCCATCAAAAATGTTTCGTCTGGCGCTTCGCTCAAAAATTGTTCCACTTGCTTTGTAGTTAAAATGTTTGATTTTTTGGCTTTGTAACCCACATTCTTCCTCTTAAGGAATGCGGTTAACTTATAAAATTTTCCAATATCTATATCTTTTTCAAAATTCAACATACACTTCAGCATGGAATACTGCGACCAAAGAGTAGAAGCTTTTAGCTCTTTCGCCTTTTCGAAGAAGTAAGCCAGCATAACATCTTCGGTGTAATGCTTAACATTATTTTGCGTACACCAGGTTATAAATTTATCATACAGTTTTTTATAAATTGTTTTTGATTTCGCAGGCAGCAATTCAACTTTTGCCATCGTCGCTGCCGCTTCAACATCCGAATTTTCCTCACTTTGTCTCATTTTCACGTAGGAACAAATTATAAACGATCACTTACATTAATTTGATTAAGTATTTTATATATCAAACTTATTTATGAAATATAGGCACCAATAAAGAATAATTATGTTAAACACAGCGCACGGTGTAATAATATGTCAAAAGGTAAATTGAAACAACAGAACATAAGAAACGATTCATAGGTATCGCTTCAAAAAAAAACAACAATTCCAAAAAGCAACCTCATATTTTACTAAATAATTTTGCGCGCAATACTGCGTGCGATTGGTCTGAAATTTTGCATATAAATTTTTACAAAAAATCGTTGCAGGGGGTTAGTATAACTAAGGGGGGGATAATTTTTTGGTCAGTTTTTCGATATCTAGCGCCGTTTTCGAGTTATTGCAAATTCAAAATTTCAAATTTAGTAGATTGACTTATGCAATTTATCATTTGCAGACAAATTGTGAAAAATAGTATATATACCTTGGGACTAAGGTGGCTTTTCATCCCGAGTGCGATTTTTGCACTCGGCTAAAGCCTCGTGCAAAAACCTTTACACGCGGGATGAAAAGCGGCACCTTAGTCCCATGATGTATAATATACTATTTGATTGGTTGTCAAGTGAAAGTAAATAATAAGCAGCTTCCCAACTTTTTAAAAGTCAGGGATGTGTCGATTACTAACTGATTGTGAATAAAAGACTATTTCACGAATAAAATAGAAGGTTAATATAAATAATTAATTAAAAGTAAAAATCAATGTATCGTTTATTATGTTTGTCATGACAATATAAAACAATCTTAATTATAAAGATGTCGTACAGTAAACGTTTTGGTGCAAATAATTTGCAAAATATTAAGAATGAAATTGAGAATCTCGTGCTAACAAATACAAAAAAAATCAAAATCATCAGTTGGAAACAATTTAATAAGTTTTGCTTGGAGAAAAATTATAAATTGCAACAATGGAAAATCTCGTGCTTATATTGGTTGACTGCTATTATAATAATATGCGCAAAACCGATGGAAATGATTACAAAGAACGAGTTGTAATGCACACGTAAAATTAATACAAGCAAAATATTTTTTTGGATATCATAATATAAATGTCAATCCGTTCAGTGATATTGTATTTAAGGCGCTCCAGATGCACGAGATGCAAAAAAAGCATTACAAATTCAACCAGAAAACGGAAAGTGAGTTCAGGGCCCATTGCATTTCAAGGAATATGACGAAATTGGAATTGTGCTTTCAAGAATAATTCAAATTGTAATTTTTCTTTAGTATTATTTGAATTTATAAATCTACAAATTAAGCAATTTGTAGATTTATAGAATGTACAAACTTATAATTTGAGTTAGTGCTGAAAGCACAATTTTTTTACGCTAATAAGTAGATCATAATATGTATTATGTAAATGTTGAAGTTAATAAAAAAAATTGTCGCTTATATTTGCTTTAAAATAAATTTGAAAAAGTTGTCGCTGCAATTCAATTGCTATTGGTTGAATGTTTTGTTGTTTTTTCATTCCATTGGTCTAATGACAGCTGAGTGAAATAGTCTTTTAATATTTCAATGTCTGTCAGAGTAGTAATTAGTACACACGTATAACTAAATAATAATTTACGAATATTATTGATTTTGAATCAAAAATTGATTTGATTTGAGCTCATTTAGAAATTTAAACGCAAACCATTGAAATGTTACAAAATAAATTTTTGAATAAAATTGCAATTTGTATGGGTATTGTGCCCCCAATTTCTCCCAAACATTCTTATTTAATTTATTTACATAAAATTAACAGTTGGGTTCTCACTTTTACTTCTACTTTACTTGCTTTACTCCAGATAATTTTGGATTCGAATTCTATTACAATTCAGAGTAATGTAATAGAAATCACGCTTACGATCTGCATAATGATAGTGGTGAGACTCAGCAATATTACTTGTTTCACGAGAATATCTATCTGGAAAATTAAGTTGTACAAAACATTTGTAAATCAGATTTCAGAAACTGAAATAATTTTACCTCTAAGAACACTCAAAAAACGTTGGGATGTCAACATCGTATTTATACTATGTAAGCTTGTACTAAGTCTTTGTGTGGTTGTTACAATTTTAATTCACCAAAAGAGGCAACTTCTTTTTTCGACTACAATTACTTTTGTATATTATGAATTTAATGAATATTTAACCTTAATTATGGTTTTGGTTGTCAACGTCTACATTCGCAACTTTATATCTGCATTTCGTTACCTAAACAAAAATTTATTGTTATGTTTAGAAGAATATCAAAATAGTTTCGATACTAAAACTACTTTAGCAACGCTTAATAAATTAAGAAAACTTTACATTAAGTTGGTCAATGTTATAGATAATTTTAATAATTTATTTGGGTGGCAACTACTTTTCCTATACCTGGTGTGTTTTATAGTTATATTAAATATAATTATTATTCCAATCAAACATTATTTAATACCCAAGGATAACAGCTCCTTTTTTGAAAATCTCACTTTTAGAGTAATGTTTGTGGTTACTTTGTCTAACTATATAATTTTTATGGTAAGTTAAAGAATATTTAGTAATAAATGAAATAAATTTAAATACTTGAATTGCACACGAGTATCATTATTTACTTTTGTGAATTGAAAAATATTTGAAATTCAGTGTTGTCTGGTTGACTATTCTGTTTTTCTTTCTTATTTCACTTTGGTGAATTGGACAATCTAAATATTGGAATCTTCTACAAGATGATTTAGAATGATGCAATCGCTTAGTCACTTCTACCGTATCCCCTTAAAATTTTGAAATAAAATTTTGCATTGTGATTCAAGAACATTAACTGAAAATATTATTTTTAGATAATGGTCACTGTATTAGCTGTAAAATCTGAAATGATCACCACCGAAGCTAAACGGACTTCAATCATATGTTATAATTTATTATATAATTTACCAGCATCAAGCTTCAGCATAGATAATCACATTCTACGAGAAGAACTAATTTTATTGCTGAATCAAGCAACGGACCAACTGCCTCGGATTTCAGCTGCTGGAGTTTTTAATGTAAATTTGTCTTTGCTTTTTGGTTTCTTGGGCACTCTCATTTCGTATGTAATTGTTCTTATACAATTTTATAAGTAGAATGTGGAATTTTTCCACTAAAATGTACCAAATATATTGTCATGCTCCGGACTATGCAAAACTTATATAAAATTTGTTTTTGCAAATTAATTAATCCAATAACTGGGCATTCATTTTTTTGTTGTAGCAAGAGACTCTTCAAATTACAATTGTAAATTAAAATGCTTACTTTTGTTGGTTTGCGTTGTATTTGGAGGGCACATGTTATCCTGCAGCTGGCTTAAGTACGCCTGGTTAAATTTGCTGCGATGTAACTTTGCATCGACCAAATTGTCACATATTCTTCACTTTAATTTTTGTTTTTCGGCATTTCACTTTAATTAAAATTAAAACAAACAAAATTTAAACCAACTTAATTTATTTATTAAAAACGATTATAATTTCAATTATTGTCCTTGCATCGGCCCGCTGATCGTACTCCCACTTTTACTTCCCCTACCTTTATTTACACAGCAAAATTTTACAAACTTTATGATACAATGTGCAATGTTATAAATAATAATGTATCAAGTAAATTTAAAAGTAAATTTTGCGGTTTCCATGTATTTTGCTTGTTATTATTATTCTGACGAAGGCGATACAACTCGCCGAAAGCTTATAAAATAAAAATTTTATATTTTACGTTTAATTAACTTATACTTTACTTGATATATTTATCACAAGTTAAGAATTAATATATATAAATAATAATGAAATAAAACTCAAACTTTAAAATAATTTACAAAATAATAATTAAAATTGTGGTTTTATGCATTTATAAACACGACAATATACAAATATTGTCGTGTTTCGAAATACCATAAAAACATTAATTTTATTATTTTGTAAATTATTTTAAAGTTTGAGTTTTATTTCATTATTATTTATAACATTGTACATTGTATAAAATTGATTCTTAAGTTTTGCTATGTAGATAAAAGTAGGAAGAAAATGGAGAAAATAGAACTGGAAAGAGTGGAGCTCGTAGGTTGTAGGATAGTTATGCTGCGGCCTTGACGTCGAATAGACTGGTGGACAAAAATCATTCCCACAATTATAATTTAAATTGTTGATTGTTTTTTTTTTGAAAATTATTAAAGAACTTATGTTGATTTGATGTTTTATTTTAAACTAATCAATAAGGAAATGTGCCAAAATTAAAAGTGAAGAATTAATGATAATTTGAGTCAATGTGCAAAAATACGTCGCAGAAAGTTTGTAACCGGGCGTACTTAGGCCAACTGGGATGCCATGTGTGCTACAACACCAGATTGCAAAGTAACAAAAGTGAGCATTTTAATTTACAATTTACAAAATTTTAAATAATTTGAATAGCTCATTGCTAATTAATGGCTGCCTAGCTATAAAGAATAAATTTGGAAATTAAGCAAATTTGGAAGATTTGTATAGCTCGGGTCATCTCAATATATATTGTCGTGTTTTGAAACGTAAGAATCGTTATTTTAGTTATTTTTCTCAATGTATTGTAATGCCCTGGGCTATGCAAATCTTATAAAATTTGCTTTAATCCATAAATTAATCCAAATAGCTGGGCATCCATTTTTTGTAGCAATGAGCTCTTCAAATTGTTAAAAATTGTAAATTTATAAATTTAATGCTCACTTTTGTTAGTTTAGTGTTTGGTGTTAGAGCGCATCTGGCATGTGGTGTTATGCAGCTGGCCCAATTTGTTGCTATGCACCTTTACACGTTGGTTAAACTTTTCACAAATGTAGGTTCTTTCAGTTTTATTTTCACTTCACTTTAATAATTAATCAAAATAAACAAACTCAAATTTACTTAATTTATTAACTTAATTTATTTATTAAAAATAATTACAATTTTAATTATTGCGGAATGGTGTTTAATCCGCCTGGCACCAAGCCAGAGCATCACTCTCTTCTCGACCTCCTTGCCGTACTCCCTGTTACTTCTCCCACCTTTATTTACATCAAAACTTAACAACTTTATACAATGTGTTTACAAATAAATAAACAAAATCCAAACTCCAAAATTATTTTACAACATAATGAAATTAATGTTTTCTTTAATCAAATTGGACGTTAGAGTAAGATAGAATTTTAACTAGGTACAAAATAAAATTTAAGGAAAAGCAAGTAGATGCGAATAAAATTAATAACGTTCAATAATTTATCTAGCCACAAATTTTTCATAAAAAGCATAGGATTGTTCTGTGAAAGTTTTGAAATGAAGTCAAGAAGTGCTCCTTTATAAGGAAATTTTTAATTTTTAATTTTGTAAAATTTGTTTAATCTGTTTTAAAATTTGATGGTATTTATTTGAATAAACAAAAAATTCCGTATTTTTGATTAGCAACTATTAGTTTTGCGAGTGGAGTTTTCACAAGTTTTGTGAAAAGCGAGTTTGTTTTTGAGAGATTTCGAAAGAGATTTCGTTACGTTCAAGAAGACATCGTTTGCAGCGTCATGTTAATTCCTGAAATTGAATTTGCATTATTAGGGGTCTCGAAGCACATTTTTGTAAAAGGACTTTGGGATTTAACAAATTAAAAAGTGAATTACTTACCTAAACTGTAAGCATTGTTAATTGTGAACAATCACAATACGCTTGGATTTTTGTGAAGAATACGAAGAACAGTTTTTTAAATAATTGGAAAGCTGATAAAAACACCTGTTTCACAAAGAAGCTGCGAATTTCAACTGAGCACGCAAGATTCAAAATTGTAACGAGTGAAAACCACATCTCATACAGTTAGTGGCGCGAGTAATTTAAGACAATTATTAAAATTTCAAAGTGCATTTGATTTAATTATTTTTAACATTAATTGATTTATTTTGTATAATTTGCTTACACAATTACACCTAAAACTAATAAGATTAGATGCTAGCACGAGTACGTTTGATAATAAATGTGCATCTAAATTTACGAGGTCACACAATACACCTAAGTTTTAAATCTGCTAAAGGTAAAATTTCATCTTTCAAAAATAAATTAAAATCAGTTACCTTAAAAAAAGCATTTTTTTTCTTTTCACCGACAATAAGGTTTTGCCGTAGGAACTTACTTATGAGGGATCCAATGCTCTACGATTACAATAGCTAGCCGAGGTAAAACTTTAGAGATAGTAAAGGGTTCGCTTTTTAAAATATTTATTAGGAAAATACCACTGCAATATCTTAAAGCAACCCATGAAGGCTTCAGGATTTGATTTGATCACCGGAAGGATATTTATATATTGTCCTGTATTTTTCCATAATTTAATATTTATTATGTAATAATATTATATTTGATGATTTTTGTTTTGAAATTTAAATTAAAAGGAAATGTAAAGATTTTGATTTGAAAAGGTTGGCAGTAAGAAATAAAAAGTTTGATCTTAGATTTAGTGAGTTTAAGCGATATTTTGATGTTGTTTTTTTTAAGTGTAAAATAAAGTAATTTTTTTTTGAATCGGTGGTTTAATTGAAAAGTGAGATAGATTTGCAAGATTTTATGGTAATATAGCAAAGATAAGTTAGGAGTCTCATGCGCTATTATAAGTAGAGGGTAGGTTGCAATTTATTAGCAGACGAAAAAATTAAGAAATTAATAGAAGACCCTATACATTACAATATATCTATGTCAACTGGTAATTATTTGATAAGAGAATATTCTTTACCATACAGTTACTCTTGTTATTTGTAGTATTATTTAGACTAATTTTAAGATTTTGCTGGTATTTTAACTGGTATTTTATACTGGTGAATACAAACACACGATAATTACGAGATTTGCAAGAAAGTTTATTCAGAAATTTCAAAAAATCAATGTTTTGAAAGAATAAAATACCCACAATTACTGATAGTGGTCTGATACATATTCGAAACGTTTGCGTATAATTTACTACCATGTATCTAAGCGCTAGTACTGGATCTGCTTAAAATGAAATTTAGTTTCGTAATGTTTCAATAAATACAAATTGACATGCTCCGGAGCGAGAGACCGCGGTACCATGCTTGACGGCTCCGACTGCACAAGTTCGATCTATGGTCGAACATCTCTCCAAAATTCCTGCTTTCAACCTGACAAAACCAAATTCTTGAAAGTGGGTTAAATTTTATACATTCACGATCATTTCTTTTTATCACTTTTGTTTTAGATCACTGCATTTTATACAATTAAAATTGTATTAATAGTTTTTGTGTTTTAAGTTTAACATAAAATAACTCTGCTTACACCATCTTTCAACAACAGTTGACTCATTTTGTTTGTTTATTTTCAAAATTTTTGTGAAAACGGTTGATTTCCCAATTGAAAAATTATTTAACCAATGTTGTAGCCCGCGAAATTACCTATCCGGTTTGGGCTTTTAGTTTTTTTTAAGACGTCTCGTTTAAGAGAAACAGAGTTCACAAGAAAAGTAAAAAAAATAAAATCAGCATTTTTTTAACATTTTTTTCCTTAATTTAATTTATAACTCAAGAACCGTTTATTCTAGATGATAAGGGAATATAAACTAATTTGTAGATAAGCGAATAATCTTTAAAAAAGGTTTAATCTATTAAGTTTAAAAAATTAATAATATCGGAGCTATGACCGTTTGACATCAGAAATTCAAAATATTGCTTTAACAAAAATTTTATTTGGAAATTTGTTTTAGAAAAGTGTCCTTTATCAACACCTGAAAGGTTCTCCACGGTCACGGGGACACCCTGTATAATAAAAAATTTGTTGGTATCACAAAATTAGTTAAATTTTACTGAAACCAAAATTATTTTATTTTTCAAAACAAACACATATTAACTACCAACAATTATACCTTTTTACTTATTACCATTATTGTTTTTTTATGAAGTTATGATGAAAATTATCTATCAATAATTCAATGTCCGTCAGAATTGTTTACTATTCTAAATAATATATAAGAAAATAATTATTTACAATTATTGATTTTTAATGAAACATTGATTTGATTGGTGTTCATTTAGAAATGTAAATGCAGAGTACCGAAATGTTAGAAACTAGTTTTTTAAACAATTTTGCAATTTGCACGGATATTGTACCCCCAATTTCTGTTAAACATTGTAATATTGTAAATTTGAATTTGAATATATTGGGCGCGAAATTTTAAATTTAGTTCATTTTAGTTACTTTAAAATACAACGGTGGTAAAACGGAAGTAGTGGGAGTTTTTTCCGCTAGAGTTGACCGTTAGGGATGGTAACAAGCTCTTACATTTTTGAACGTCGTTGAAGACGCTTGTTCTTTGTGCATCAATTTGAAAATACCAAGTAATTGAAATTAAAATTATTTCAAATCAGATTTAGTTAACAACAGAAGTAAAATACGTAAGTTAAAATATTTGATTTATTTGTTAAAGAATTTAATACAGGATTACGTTAAAATTTCGAGTAATAATTGTTGTAACCACGCGGGTAGATAATTTCGTTTTACATACACGGTTGCATCTAAGTTTTTATTAATTTATCTTCAGATATAAGATTTAATTACTGTTTGAAATTGTGATTTATATTATTATCATTTAAAACGGGAGTAGATTATGTAACGTGAAAGATTGATTATTCATATGTTTTGCCAATGGCGTACCAAGAGGTGGTTTAGTTACGACGTAAAAGGAGTTGTTAAAGGTAATTTAATAAAGGCGGGTGTTTGAAGTGGAAAATATGTTTATCGTGGGATAATTTTATTTAGATGATTAAGTGTAACGGATTTTGTGGACGCTTACAATCATAAGATGGCGGTTAAAATACGTCGCAGTAATAGGCTGGCCACTGAACGGTAAACTGTAATGGAACCGGAAGTGACATAGCAAATGCTGTGATGTCGTTCCTTTCTTTTTTCTTTTCATATATCTAAATGATGTACTACAAAATTATGATATTTCAGGACAGTTATTAATAATTTTAACAATGGGCCTTATGATTATTTGCAACCACTTATAAAATAGTGACAATTGAATACATTTAACTTAATTGAAATTGAATACAATTAAAATTACACCATTTAACCTAATAAAAGGTAATAACAATTAAAAACAATATTAAAGAACTGTGTTAACAAAGTTCTTCATGGTTATTATTTGCGGCTATGATTATTTGCTAGTTTAAGTATGGGGAATTTATTTAGTTAAGTACATACGACTTATTTAGATTTAAGAAAATGACAAATTAGCAATAAGAAGGACGTACTAGTTTAAGATGACAATATGTATATTAATAAGATGACGATATATTAATAAGATGACGATATATTAATAAGATGACAATATATTAATAAGATGACGATATATCAATAAGCTGACGCGCTTGGTTAAAATGACGAGGTATTAGTTATATAAAGACGGATAATTTAGAATATAAGGGTTATGATTTAAGGTCTTACATAATATAAAAACCAATTGAGTCGAACATCGGTATGCATACTTGAAATTCTTACAAATTACTATAGGTTGTGGTTGGTAATATAAATATGAATAATCAATTAGAAAACATTACGATCAGGGGATTAACTATCGAACAGTTATTAAATCAAATTTCAAACTAAAGTATTCTGAATTACATGATATCAAGGAGATTAACTTTGCTGGTAAATTGGTTGTCGGACTACCTTTTTTTTCTCGGTTAAAATATATTCATCGTTAAACCGAATCCTGTGTTTTATTTAATTTGTGTGTACTAATTATTCCTTCAGGTGTCCTAGCAGTGGTTGCGCCACTGGACAGATTTAAGTTTGAAGTTAGTAATTAAGGTAAAACTACGTTAGCATTCAAATTGAAGAACCAAATATTACAACATCCTTATTTAATTTATTTACATAAATTGATGGTTTGGTTACCTCCATAAGCGAGTGGAAAGATGTTTACACATCAAAAACACGTGGTACTCACACGTGGTGTGATCACATACGTGACAGTTCCCCATTAATTTTTAAATATTATTTACAGATTTTGCAAAATTAATTTAATTAATTTGTTTTCTTCTGATTGAAACAATATAGAGCAATATCGCCTTAGTTACAATATGTCATAACACACTAATATTTCCCAAGGGAAATATGAAACGTCATATCATATTGTCCCTAGGGAAATATGAAACGTCATTTTAAAGTATACTTTGCGCACGGTGATTGGATAATCAAACATACAAAACAAAATACTAAAGCCATCCCTGTTAAAAAGTGACATTTAAGTGACGTTTAAAATAAAAAATGTGCCTACTTATTTTTATATTTTAAAAACCAACCTAACTTTTTCTGAATTATTGTGCGCGCATTCTGCGCGCTATTGATCTAGAATTTTGCATAAGGCTTCCTTCGACAAATTGCTAGGAAGGGTTGAGAACGAGCAAAGGGGGGTAAATTTTTTGCTCAGTTTTTCGATATCTAGCGCCGTTTTCGAGTTATTGCAAATTCAAAATCTCAAATTTTATTATTGATGAAATATTGATATATTTAATAATATATTTTTCAATCAGAAGAAAACTATTGATTACAACACGGGAAATATGAATGCATTTCCCTTGGTTGTCTATACATCTCTCGGGCTTTGCCCTTGAGATGTAACTAGCCAACCTCGGGAAATATACTATTCATATTACCCTAGTTGTAATAATAGCTATTAAACATGAACAATTAGTTATAGAAAAACATTGATAAAAAATTACATACTTTTATGAATTGAATTGAATTATGTTTATGTAACAGATAATATGAATTAAAACTATGTTATTACATTAACCCTCAATAGGCTAGTGCGTTATGTGCATGGAACATAATTGTTTCATTTGATGATCGCGAGATCGAACCTCATGGCGAACAAGTTTTTTTAATGGCATTTTATAATTCAAATGATGTCTATGTATGATGCAAGCCGATCGTGCCTCTCTCGCTTGTTCCGCGCTCTCGCTTGCGGAACGTGACAATTTTTTGTGCGTGCAGCCGGTATATCAATTTATAAGACGTTACCACGTCAAAAAATAAAAATCGTACCCGCTACAGCATTTACATTGATTAAATATTTTTGATGTGTAACATCTTTCCACTCGCTTATGGGGGTAATTTCGTGAAATGGGACGGAAATGTGTAACAGGAAACCAGAAAAGCGCGCGCGCGCTATTTGATTTAACTAATGAGTAATAAATAATTGAAAATAATTTTTATCGTATAATACTTAGTTCCAAAATGAATTCTAAATGTGGTGAATAAATTGGTTGCTAAACTTTTAACTTATGTGGTATCATACCGTCCGGCTGTTCATACCTGGCCTCGTTTAGTCGTGGTATTTCAACAAATAATCAAAAAGATAATCAGAAAGAAGAAATAAAAGATCAAATTTCTTGTCTTCACACACTTTCACTTAATAAAAACACCTTTTTTTTTATATAAAATAAAATTATTTTTATTCTTTAAAATTATTAAAAACTAAAAATTATAATTAATCTGCAGCGGACACAATTCTGCGACCTGCTGTGTTGGCCAACTCGACCTAAGCAAGCTCGTTTAAGCCACTCTCTCATTTCATTACCTTCAGCACGGTTACCAACACAACATTATTTACAATTAAATCTTAACTTCAAAATAACTAAAATAACGATTCTTACGTTTCAAAACATGACAATATATATTTAGTGCAAAAATTCCACATTCTACTTACAAATTTGTATAAGAACAATTACATACGAAATGAGGGTGCCCAAGAAACCAAAAAGCAAAGACAAATTTACATTAAAAACTCCAGCAGCTGAAATCCGAGGCAGTTGGTCCGTTGCTTGATTCAGCAATAAAATTAGTTCTTCTCGTAGAATGTGATTATCTATGCTGAAGCTTGATGCTGGTATATTAAGTAATAAATTATAACATATGATTGAAGTCCGTTTAGCTTCGGTGGTGATCATTTCAGATTTTACAGCTAATCCAGTGACCATTATCTAAAAATAATATTTTCAGTTAATGTTCTTGAAGTACGGTAATACGGTAGAGGTGACTAAGCGATTGCATCATTCTAAATCATCTTGTAGAAGATTCCAATATTTAGATTGTCCAATTCATGAAAGTGAAATAAGAAAAAAAAACAAAATAGTCAACCAGACAACACTCAATTTCAAATATTCTTCAATTCACAAAAGTAAATAATGATACTCGTGTGCAATTCAAGTATGAAATCGACTATTTAAATTTATTTCTTTTATTACTAAATATTCTTTAACTTACCATAAAAATTGTATAGTTAGACACACTAACCACAAGCATTACTCCAAAAGTGAGATTTTCAAAATAGGAGCTGTTATCCTTCGGTATTAAATAATGTTTGATTGGAATAATAATTATATTTAATATAACTATAAAAATCACCAGGTATAGAAAAAGTAGTTGCCACCCAAATAAATTATTAAAATTATCTATAACGTTGACCAACTTAATGTAAAGTTTTCTTAATTTATTGAGCGTTGTTAAAGTAGTTTTAGTATCGAAACTATTTTGATATTCTTCCGAACATAACAATAAATTTTTGTTTAGGTAACGAAATGCAGATATAAAGTTGCGAATGTAGACGTTGACAACCAAAACCATAATTAAGTATAAATATTCATTAAATTCATGATATAAAAAAGAAATTGTAGTCGAAAAAAGAAGTTGCCTCTTTTGGTGAATTAAAATTGTAACAACCACACAAAGACTTGCTACAAGCTTAGATAGTATAAATACTATGTTGATATCCCAACGTTTTTTGAGTGTTCTTAGAGGTAAAATTATTTCAGTTTCTGAAATCTGATTTACAAATGTTTTGTATAAGTTAATTTTCCAGATAGATATTCTCGTGAAACAAGTAATATTGCTGAGTCTCACCACTATCATTATGCAGATCGTGAGCGTGATTTCTATTACATTACTCTGAATTGTAATAGAATTCGAATCCAAAATTATCTGGAGTAAAGCAAGTAAAATAGAAATAAAAGTGAGTACCCAAATGTTAATTTTATGCAAATAAATTAAATAAGAATGTTTGGGAGAAATTGGAGGCACAATACCCATACAAATTGCAATTTTATTCAAAAATTTATTTTGTAACATTTCAATGGTTTGCGTTTAAATTTTTAAATGAGCCCAAATCAAATCAATTTTTGATTCAAAATCAATAATATTCGTAAATTATTATTTAGTTATACGTGTATACTAATTACTATTCTGACGGACATTGAAATATTAAAAGATAATGTTCATAAAAATTGCTTCTAAAAATTAATTAATCATCTCGGAATTCTCAAAACAGTTATTATTCTAACTATATATTGTAGTAAACCAGCCATCGACTGAGTTTTTAAGTCAATTTAATTTTAAAAAAAATTAAAAACGAACCTTACAGTACTCGTATAAGATGTGTAACATCTGACATCACTTTGGTAGTAAGCAACATTATTATTTGAAATAATTAAAAATTATAAATCATTTAAAATCGCGAAATAGGTGGAAGGGCATTACGTTACCAGTAACCGTAACCCCAATCTGTAACAGATAATACGAATTAAAACAATATTATTGAATAAACCCTCACAGCGTTTTGCGTTATGTGCTTGCAACATAATTATATCATTCGGTGATCGCGAGTTTGAACCTCATGTCCAACAGTTTTTTTTTAATGGCATTTTATAATATAAATGATGTCTATGTATTCCGATAAAATAATTTTGGCGCTTATTAATCAAATCAAATAGCGCGCGCTTTTCTGGCTTCTGTTACACATTTCCGTCCCATTTCACGAAATTACCCCCATAAGCGAGTGGAAAGATATTAGACATCAAAAAATATTATCACATGTTAAATAACCTAAACCATAATTATGTAGTACAAAACATATTTTCTGTTTTTTACATGTTATTTTTAACTCACAACTAAAAAGCAGCAAGTATTTTAATTCTTTCAGTGATTTAGATAGTAATGACAAAAATTACCTACTATTAGGTAAGTAATTACTTTTTGAATAACTACTGTCAGAATAATCGGTATATAAAAACAGTACTATTTTTAGAACTGGTTTGACATTAATTTAAAATTGAAACGGCGGACAGTACAGGAAAATGATCCAAGAAAACTTTTTGAATAGATTTGCGATTTGTATGGGAGTTGTGCCTCCAATTTTTTCTAAACAATCTCGTTTAATTTATTTATATAAATTATATATTTTGAGTTTCGTTTTTACATTATTGTAGCTTTTCTAGTACAGGAAATTATCAAATTTCCCAAACCTAGTAATGTAACAGATATAGCATTCGACATAAGAATATCTGCTTGGAAAGATAATTTGTACCAAACATTTGTAAATCAGATTTCAGAAACCGAAATAGTATCAATTCCCGTCAAAATCACAAAATATTGGAATATAAACAAAATACTTATTTTATATAAGTTTTTATTAACTCTTTGCCTCGTTGTTACTGTTTCGTTGATCGGAAAGATGAATCTATTTTTTCATTTATAATGTTGGTACAATTTTATGAATTTTCTCAATATTTAGACGTAATTACAATTTTAGTCATCTACCATTATATTCGTAATTTTAAATCATCATATCGTTACTTTAATACGAATTTAAATCTATGTCTGCAAGAATATGAGGATAAACCGAATACTAAAACTATTTTAGCGAAACTCTGTAATTTAAGAAAATTATACAGTAAAATGATCAATGTCATTGATACATTCAATAATTCGTTTGGATGGCAAATATTTTTCGTCTATATGAAAATTAACATCATCACTGTAATATTTATAAGTTACCAAATCAAACATATTATCTTAGCAAAAGGAGATAATCGTCACCATTTTAAAGTTCTATCTAATTTAGCCATACATGTGGATAACAGTTTATACTGCACATTTTTGATGGTAACTACAAAAAACGAACCTTACAGTTTTCGTATATGATGTGTAACATCTGACATATCACCTTGTTAGTAAGCAACATTATTATTTGAAATAATTAATAATTATAAATTATTTAAAATCGCGAAATAGGTAGAACGGCATTAACTTACCAGTAACCGTAACCCCAATCTGTAACAGATAATACGAATTAAAACAATATTATTGAATAAACTCTCAAAGCGCATTGCGTTATGTGCTTGCAACATAATTACATCATTCGGTGTTCGCGAGTTTGAACCTCACGTCGGACAAAATTTTTTTAATGGCATTTTATAATACAAATGGTTTTTTATAAAATTAATTCAATTTCATGTTTAAAAATTAATTAAAATTAAAAATTAATTTTATAAAAAAATATTATCACATGTTAATAACCTTAACCATTTTATAATACAAATAATGTCTATGTATTCTGATATAGATATTTTCGATACAAGTTAGGAAAACTAACATTTTTCCATTCAAGGCGGAGGTTGACGTTCGAGGCCGAAGGCCGAGATCGTAAACCGAAGCCGAGAATAGAAAAAGTTGTTTTCTACGAGTATCGAACAATATTTTTTCTAATTATGTTTTAAAAAGAACCAATAACATTTCTCATTTCTCAAGAAAAAAGACAGTAGGCGTTTATACTATAAAATTTTTGTATTTTGCGGTTGGTAGCCTATTATAGACAGGTAGGTCATATATAGTAGCCATTACAACGTGAACAGGTAAGTGCCCATGTTTTTTTTATGGTTATACAATTTGTGTTTTTAGAATACTAGCAAATATGTCAGATATGTCGGAGTGTTCGCATGTTGAGGAATCTACGGCGTTGGTGGTTGAAGCTCTAATTTCACAGAAATCCAAAGGAAAATATAATAAGACGTACCTGAAATTTAAAACGTGGTGCAGAGGGGTACCTTGAGCACTCTGTGCAAAACAAACTACAAGTTGCTATTAAAATTTTAGATGGCGGTGATGTTAATTTTGGAGTGTCAACGTCGAAAACTGATCCGGGCGCATTTAACACTTTTAATAATTGTTCTAATGTAACCGCTAATGTATATTATAAATAAAGTAGATTAGAACTTTTTCTTTCTTTCCCGCACACTTTTCACAAGTGTGCGGAAAAGTAGTACTTTTCCACACACTTTTGAGTGTCAAAAAGTGACACTTTTTGAAACACAATTAGAAAAAAATAATTTTGACGCTCATTAGTCAAATCAAATAGCGCTCGCTTTTCTGACTTCCTGTTACGGATTTCCGTCCCATTTCAAGAAATTACCCCCATAAGCGAGCGGAAAGATGTTACACATCAAAAAATGGTATTAAAAGAAATATGATCCTGATAAGATTAAAACTGAGCACTAGTAGGTTTCACTTGCCAAGAGTTACCTGTTTTATACTGTGAATGCACAAGCAAAATCCTTCTCTTAAGGCTGGGCTTTATATTATTTCACTAAAAAGCACTTGTCGAGTTAACTTGAAATTTTGAAAGCATATGATAAACACTTTAAAGAGCACTATTTTTAATGCGTAACATCTTTCACCTTGCTTATAGGGGTAATTTCGTAAAATGAGACAGAAATGTGTAACAGGAAGCCAGAAAAAAGCGCGCTATTTGATTTGACTAATGAACGCCAAAATTATTTTATCGGAATACATAGACATGATATTATGTATTATAAAATGCCATTAAAAAAATTTTATACGACGTGAGGTTTAAACTCGCGATCACCGAATGATGTAATTATTTCAAGCACATGATGCACTACGCTATGAGGGTTTATCTAATAAAATTGTTTTAATTCGTATTATCTGCTATAAATTGGGGTTACGGTTAGTGGTAACGTAATGCCGTTTCATCTACTTTGCGATTTTTAAATGATTTATAATTATTTCAAATAATAATGTTGCTTACTAGGAAGGTGATATGTCAGATGTTACACATCAACACATCATGTAACTTATAAATATTACAGTGATGATGATAATTTGGGTTAAATTTTTTACATTCACGATCATTTCTTTTTATCGCTTTTGTTTTATATCACTGCATTTTATACAATTAAAATTGTGTTGATAGTTTTTGTGTTTTAAGTTTAACATAAAATAACTCTGCTTATACCATCTTTCAACAACGGTTGCCACATTTTGTTTGATCATTATTTTCAGAATTTCTGTGTAAACGGTTGATTTCCCAAGAAAAATTATTTATACCAATGTTGTAGCCCGCGAAATTACCTATCCGGTTTGGGCCATTAGTTTTTTTCTAAGACGTCTCGTTTAAGAGATACAGAGTTCACAAGAAAAGTAAAAAAAAAATAAAATCAGAATTTTTTAAACATTTTTTTTTTTTAAAGGTTTAATCTATTAAACCTAAAAAATTAATAATATCGGAGCTATGACCGTTTGAAATCAGATATTCAAAATATTGCTTTAAAGGTATGGAATTGGACAAAAAATTTTATTTGGAAATTTGTCTTAGAAAAGTGTCCTTTATCACTACCTCAAAGGTTCTCTACGGTCACGGGACACCCTGTATAATAAAAAATTTGTTGGTATCACAAAATTTGTTAAATTTTACTGAAACCAAAATTATTTTATTTTTCGAAACAAACACATATTCACTATCAACAATTATACCTTTTTACTTATTACCATTGTTTTTTTATGAAGTTATGATGAAAATTATCTATCAATAATTCAATGTCCGTCAAAATTGTTTACTATTCTAAATAATATATAATAAGAAAATAATTATTTACAATTATTGATTTTGAATGAAGCATTGATTTGATTGGTGTTCATTTAGAAATGTAAACGCAGACTACCGAAATGTTACAAACTAGTTTTTTAAACAATATTGCAATTTGCACGGGTATTGTACCCCCAATTTCTGCTAAACATCCTTATTTAATTTATTTACATAAATTGATGGTTTGGGTGCTCAGTTTTACTTCTCTTATATTTACTATACTACAGCAAATTTTGGATTTGTATTCTATTACAATATATAGTAATGTAATAGAAATTACGCTCACGATCTGCCTAATGGTAGTGGAAATTCTCAGTAATGTTACTGGTTTTACGAGAATATCTCTGTGGAAAGTTAACTTGTACAAAACATTTGTAAATCAGATTTCGAAAAATGAAATAATTTTGGTTCCAAGAACATTCAAAAAACAATGTAATGTCAACAAAGTATTTATTCTTTGTAAGCTTGTACTAAATCTTTGTGTGGTTGTTACAATTTTAATTCGCCAAAAAAGAGATTTACTTTTTTCAAGTATGATTACTTTTTTATATTATGAATTTAATCAATATTTAACCTTAATTATGGTTATGGTTGTCTACGACTATATTTGCAAATTTAAAGCTACATTTCGTTACCTTAACAAAAATTTGTTATGTTTCGAAGAATATCAAAAGAGTTATGATACTAAAACTACTTTAGCAACGCTCAATAGGTTAAGAAAACTTTACATTAAATTGGTCAATGTTATCAATAATTTTAATAATTTATTTGGGTGGCAACTACTTTTCGTATACTTGAAGAGTTTTATAGTTATATTAAATGTGATTATTATTCCAATCAAGCATTATTTACTACCGAAGAATAAAAACTACTATTTTAAAAATATCACTTTTGATGTAATCTTTATAGTTAGTACGTTTAACTGTATAATTTTTATGGTAAGTTAAAGAATATTAAGTAATAAAAAAATATAAAATGTGGTGTCATGGGACACCAGATAGGAACGAAAAACCTTATACATAAATATTAATTTCAAGTTCTAGTCGAGGTAAAAAATAAATAATTATTCGGATATAAATATTTTATTAAGATTTTTTTATTTATAAAATCTAAAACTACTTTACAAAATTGCCAAAATAGCGATTTCGGTATGTGTCAAAGTCAATGTAAATCCGCAATCATCGCGGTCATCTTTGAAATTTTTGAAATTTTTTTTGCACATTCGGCTTCAGATAATTTTTTGCATCTGAGTGGCATTTTTTGAAAATCGATTTTTTTTTAAATTTTGGGGGTTTTATTTTCAGCTGAAAATATTTTTCTGAAAATATATTCGTCGGTATAACAATTTTAACGCGTTCTTAATTCGCAATACGCAAAGAGTAGTTTATATAGCGTATCACTATTAATTTAACGATACCCATTGTGGCGCAGAGCAAAGGGCTCCGCCTACACATTTTAGCCGAGAGATCGAATCCCGGTGAAAGCAACTTTTTTTCTAGAAAAATTTGCAAACCTATGACTCGTGGTTTCCGAATATGTACTAATCCTGAGCAGATGTTCCACTTTTGACCAACAGATGGTGTAATTATAGAACGATATAAAAATCTTACGTATTTTCGTTACGGACGTTTTTTTCCGATTAGGGTACCCCCTTCGCATCTTCCCATAAGGAACTTCGTTCCAAAAAAATAAATTTTAATAGTCGATTTCACACTTGCATTGCGTTCGAGTACCAATCAGAAGAAGTATTGACTATATTATATATAGTTTCTTATAGGAACTAAGAGAAATTTAAGGGAGTTCACAATGCGAGAAATTTTTTATCACTGAGGAACTATGAAATAAATGCCCGTTTATGGAAAATTTTCAGGTTGACTATTTTGTTTTTCTTTCTTATTTCACTTTCGTCTTTGCCAATGTGACAAACTGCTACTATATTAATCAATAGATAAGTAGTTTAGGTAGTGTAACTCGATATTAATCATATCAAATTTTTAGAACAAACCAAAAAATGCACAAAACACTTTTTTTAGAACTAAAATGTTTAAGTTAGCACAATATAAATAATTAAACGATAGGATGCCTCTGAAAGCATACAATTACAAACTCCAAGGACTCAGAGACGTAGGAAGACCGAGGAAGAGATGGGCCGAAACAGGTCCAAGACCTAATCCGTGAAGGAAATGATGATGATGACAAAATAAATTGCACAGACCTACTGAATAATGTAGTAATACATAAAAACTCTGCGCATCCTTTTAGACATAAAATTGCTTCTTTTTGAGCTTTTCTCAATCGCTTAATTAGAATTCCCCTAAGTCAAGTAAATTTTAAAAAAGAATTATACAGAATTAAATATATTGCGATATCTAATGGATACCAAGTCACTCAATAGATGTCTAATCAAAGAGATAAAATTTTAGGGTTACATCAACAAGGAATGCGCAATTGTGACATCGTGCGAAAGCTCGGCATAGTGGCACCAAATGTAAGCCGAACAATCAAACAAATTGAGAAGCGTGGCAATACCGGACGTCATGCAGGAAGCGGAAGAAAGCGAACAGTCAACACGTCGAGGGTCCGTCAGATCATCAAGAAGCGACTCTTGCGAAATTCCAGGGTCTCAATGAAAAAAATTGCCCGTGAAGATCGGTGTTTCACATAAATAAGCTCGCCGAATAGCTAAGGATCACCTTAAGGTCAAGCCTTATAAGCTTCAAAAAGTTCAACTGTTGATCGATGGTAACAAGTTCGTGCGACTTCAAAGATGTCAGCTCCTTCGTCGCGCCGCTCCTCTATTGTGGAATCGGATTGTGTTCACAGATGAGAAGCTTTTCACGTCGAGCAAGCACACAACCGTCAAAATGACCGGATTTGATCTGTTAATGCTCCAGGTACTTCTGCTGTCGTAGAGCACCGTCAATATCCACAGTCTGTGATGGTTTGTGCCGGAATTTGCTCAACTGGAAAAACCCTCTTGGTTTTTGTGGATCGGGGTTTGAAAATTAACTAAGATGTTTACCGACGCGACATTCCATAAGCCGTTGTCCTTCCATAGGCTCATCAATATTTCGGCGATAGAAATTGGACGTTTCAACAAGATTCTGCTCCAGCGCATAGGGCAAAAGCCACTCAAAATTGGTGCAAAACTCATTTCTCGGATTTCATCACATCCACAGACTGGCCCCTCTACTCGCCAGATCTCAATCCGATGGATTCCAGCGTGTGGTCAATTTTGGAGGCCAAAGCCTGTGGGACACCCCACAAAAATTTGGAAGCGTTAAAGCAGTCGTTGTGCCGTGAGTGGGATCAGATATCTATAGAAGAGCTTCGGCGCGTAGCCTTAAATTTTCGGAAGCGTTTGACGTTGTGTATAGAAGTAGAAGACGGCCATTTTGAAACTACTTAATTATTTTTCTCAACAATAATGTTAGTTATTATTATTTGTAGTGAAAAAGTTTTTCCTCAGTTTAATAAAGTTTTCATGATAAAAAGTTTTGTTATCATTTTTTTTGGGTCACCCTGTATATGCGTTGAGTAGTTATCCGTCGATGTGAATGTATGTACTTCTAACGTTAATTAACGTCATACTAATGTTTAAAATGCTAAATTTTAGTATCGTATCGCAACGCCATCTATCCGTGTGGGTGCACATTTTTCACTTAATAGTTAAGCCACTATGGAATAGCTGGGGACCAATCAGAAGCTGCGTTTTGGTAAATTTTTCAAAATCGACCAATTAGAGGTGCGTTACGGGATAGATACACAGACAAGGGCTATTATATTATGTAATATCCCTACCCTCTAGTAAATTCACACAAAAATATACCATTTTTTCAAAAATACCCCACTTTTACCCTCTACATGTTTTTGCAATTTGGACGATAAATACGGAAATTTTCTCGTTTCTCTTTTTAGTTCATCGCCTGATGATGCACTAGTGTTGTGAAAACGTTTGCGATAATATAATATATACGGTGTATTTGTATTGTGTTAACTTAAACATTTTAGCTCTAAAAAGTGTTTTGTGCATTTTGCACAAAACTGCGTATTCTTTTTGCTGCAAAAAAATAATACATTAGATATTTTACACACAATATTTAAGTACAATGCAGAGCAACTGGCATTGTTAAATTCATCGAATTCCTCAATCTTTTTTTTGAGCGCTTTAAGATATGCGCCGTATAAAATAAAAATTTTTTTTTAATTTTAACTTTAACGTCAGTTTTTATAAGAGTAATTTCGTTAATAAATAACTTAATACTACCATTTTGAAAAAAAAATATTTCAAATAAAAATTGGTTTAATGATAGTGAGTCAGGTAATTTGAACATTAGAATCATCGACTACATCTGAAGAGCAGCAGGCGGATATTCCTCGAACGTCCATCTTGGTTTTTTCTTTCTACAGGTTTTGGGATTTCTTTTATAAGATGAGTGAAAATGAATAAAACGGTTGAATTATTCAGGTTAGATTTAATTTGAGTCGTTAGTTCCTATTTATCCTGCAGATAAGAAAATGGAAAAACATCTTCCTGTTTAGATTGTCGATTGTCCAATCGCTTGTCACTTCCACCAGATCCTTTATATTTTTAGATAATGTATATTTTATGAAAATATTCTGACGAAGACGTTTACCAACGTTGAAAGCTCAATAAAAACATTATTATAAAACGTTTAATTAACTTGTTTATTCCAAGATTATTTAATTTTTAGATAATGGTAACCGGTTTAGCTGTAAAATCTGAAATGATTACCACTGAAGCTAAACGCACGGCAACCATATGTTATAATTTATTACTTAATATACCAGCAACAAGCTTCAGTAAAGATAATCGTATTCTACGCGAAGAACTAATTTTATTGGCCAATCAAGCAACGGACCAACTGCCTCGGATTTCAGCTGCTGGAGTTTTTAATGTAAATTTTTCTTTGCTTCTTGGTTTCTTGGGAACCCTCATTTCGTATGTAATTGTTCTTATACAAATTTATAAGTAAATAAAGGAAATGCCATTCAAATAATTTAAATTTTATTATTTCCGGGTTTTCTATTAAGATACCGGATTGATGTCTTTTCTAAACACATTTCAACCCAATCCGTTCGTCGCAGATGAGGCAAAAGATGAACTAAAAAAATATTTTAAAACCAATCCATACAATAAATTAATCAAATAAAACTTGCAAAATACGCAATAATGCATTCGAATCAAAATTATTTATTTAAATCAAATCAAATTAAAATCTTACTCAATTTAAAAAAAAATCAAACACGTGGCACTCGGGTTGTCTGTAAAGTCGGTTAACGGACGATAATTTTACGTAATAACGTCATATCATAAGAAAACATTGATGAAAAATTGCATACTTTTATGAATTGAATTGAATTTTGTTTATGTAACAGATAAGACGAATTAAAACTATGTTATTACATTAACCCTCAATGGGTTAGTGCGTTATGTGCATGAAACATAATTGCATCATTTGGTGATCGCGAGATCGAACCTCATGCCGGACAAGTGTTTTTTAATGGCATTTTATAATTCAAATGATGTCTATGTATGATGCAAAGCCGATCGTGCTTCTCTCTCGCTTGTTCCGCGCTCTCGCTTGCGGAACGTGACAAATTTTCGTGCGTGCAGCCGGTATATCAATTTATAAGACGTTATCACGTCAAAAAACAATGATGGACTCGGTTAAATTATAATATAAATTATAGATTACAAATCATAATTTATTCAGAATGATAATAATTATTACTAATGATGAAATTGGTGTACAAATGTTGTACTGTTTTTGTTAGAGAGAGATAGTCCACGGATTTTCTCTTTTGCACAGAATATTATCCTATCATTTGTTCTCTTACATATTTTCGATTGCAATTGGCCCCCTCTTCTGCAAGTCGGGTCGTAAATATGTAATCGAACAAAATGATCGACAATATGCATCTATGCATCACATGGGAAATTATATCAGCCATCCAATCTGTAGAATAAATTCTGGCCATGTTAGACTAGAAGTCACCGAACACGGAAGTTACACAGGAGACCGATATACAAATAAGTGCTGTGATGACTAAATTAAGTTATTATTTAAGGTTATTAAAATTTAGGGGGATTGAAAATTAATTAACATTTTAATCATTGTTTCTGACTTGATTCTCGAACTCAAATTTAAACTGGAAATAAAAGATTTGACATAACCCAAATATATGTAGTTTTATTTGTGTTGTGAGATTATAATCGTCTCTCGGTCATATGTTTTGTTTCAGTTTCAATATTGTTTTGTACAACGGAAGAAATAACTAGTTACTAGATGGCGTGCGGTAGGTAATTTCACAACGTTGTGGTCTATGGCTATTTTCCGAGCCATCGATGAGTAGATGTTGGCGCTAAATTTAATTTAGAAAGTCAGATCTTACAGGTTAATTTGTTTATTAGATTTGTAATCTTAGAGATATCTCAAGGTAAGAAATTAAGCATTAGAAAAATAGCAAAAAAACCTATTTACTCAATAAATTAAGGTAAGTCAAAATAATTAATACGGTATGTGTAAAAAACCAGCATAAAGTATTTTATAGCTCTCTGCTAATTAATTATATTGTTTATGCAATTTCAAACACTTTAGCAGTACAAAATACTTTCTGCTGCCGATACATATTATAAAAAACCAACCCCACAGTACTCGTATATGATGTGTAACATCTGACATCTCACCTTGCTAGTAAGCAAATAATTAATATTTATATATTATTTAAAATCGTGAAATAGGTGAAACGGCGTTACGTTACCAGTAACCGTAACCTCAATCTATAACAGATAATACAAATTAATAGTATATTAAACAACAAGTTTAGAAAAGTAAAGTTTTACTAAACGAATATAGCTTTTAAGTATGAGCGAGCACAGCGAGCGAGTAACTTCGTTAAGTAAGTTTCGAAGTGATGTGCAAATATTTATGAAAATTTTTCAAAATATAAATTTTTCTTATCGTTTCTTGTTTTTATTTACCAAATATGGTCATGTAGATTTTGTTGTGTTAAAATATTATTTACCTTATGCTGTAACGTTTAATTCTCTCGTGTCCACAGCTGTCCGCTTTATAACACAAAACTCGTCGTGATGCAACTATTTTCAGTTCACCAAAAATTTTCAAGATTTCTTCAATATTTATTTTTTAACACTTTCCAATTAATTAAAACAATCTTTTATTTTCATCAAAATCACTTTTTACTTTCAAAATTATCATTTTCTCAAATTAATCGCTCAACGGACAATATTTAGGTCCGTTGACTTTCACGCACCTCGGCGTAAAGTCATGTTTTTTTTCCGTTACCAGCTTCGTAACAAAATCTTAACTCAAAACAAAATAAATTTTAAAATATTTTACAAAATTTTTATGGTTTCAAAACACGACGGTATAATTTTAGACAAACAGTAAAATTACATTAATAGAATAAAAACACACAGTACGAGCTGACGTCTTTTTTCTTGTGTTTGAATTTTAAACAGAGTTTTGTAATAGTTCATAAATGTTTATGCTTTAAATAATTAATACATATTCGGAAAAATTCTGTCCTAAAGTGAAGAGCAAAAATTTATTATAAATTCAATTGTTTTAGATAATGGTGGTTGTAATGACTGCAACGTGTGAAATGAGCGTTAACGAAGCTAAACGTACAGCAACTACATGCTACAATTTATTACTTTGTATACCAGTAGGTAGCTACAACAAAGACCATGTCATTCTACGTAAGGAACTATCATTTTTTATGCATCAAGTAACGGATCGACTACCTCACATTTCAGCAGCAGGATTTTTTAATTTAAATGTGGGTTTGCTCTTCCGGTGGTTGGGCGCCTTCACTTCATATGTGATTGTTCTTATACAAATTTATAAATAAAGTAATTTTAAAATCTAGGTATACTCAATTAATTTAAATAATTACCTATTGGCCATTATAAAGGTTTGATTCCAACTTACTTTTAAATGTAAAACATTACTATTCCCTTAACTATTGGTGGACTTTACGTGCTAGCTAGCTTTGTTCGAAGTTCTCAAGTACGGGTTTAAAAAACTTAGTGAATTCGTAACACTTAGATCTCATCTCAGTTGAATAAAAAATATGATCTTAAGCGGTTGCCAGTCAACAATACGAAAAAGCTATTGAAAACTGAAGAGTTGATTTGCTTTCTTTGAAAAAGATTACGCAACAAATAAAGTTATACCTCACTTAAAATCAATTGTACACACCAAATTTAATTGATATTGACAAAACAAGTACTTGTTTTGCATCAGTATGAGAAACTTGACTAAACGCAGTATCACTGCAGGAATCCACGTCAAAACGTCGTAGATATTTGGACGCGAGACATTTGGACTCGGCTATATGGACGCGCGACAATTGAACCCGGAAATTTGGGAGCGCGTCAACTAGACGCATGCGACAATTTGGGGATACGACAATTGGGCGCGGATATTTTGACGCGCGACATTTGGATGCACCGAAGATTAACATTTAGTTTACGTACGTTATAACTCTGTATCTCACAAACCTAAGATTTGTGAACATTGTGAAAATATTATGAAAAAAAAAATGGATGACTGGGACTCTTTCGAGAAGGCTCAGCTATTTCTTCCTTCTCACACGGTTGAAAATCGAAATTTCCAACTTTTTAATTTGTGAGGAACCCAAGACGGAAAAAACTAGCTCTTTTCTTTGCGGAAGCCAGGAATGAATCCGGCGTAGCCGCAACAAAATTGCACTCTCTCTCGTAACAAAAAAACAAATGTTTCTACAATGGAGAGCAAACCCGGAAGGGACGTTCGCCACGACCGACGCTGTAAACATTCACCCAGCAATTCTTAATGAAGACTTCCAATAATTGGAATCTTTAAAACGGTGCTTAAGCTTAAATTTCGATCAAAAAATTCAAAAATATTCGAAGCGAGCGTCGCGTTGGCTACATTGACGAACGCAGCTGACGATTATCAAAAAAATATTATTGGCGTTGTACAACCTTGCAGATAAAAGAAACGAAAAGAAGTAATAAGGTAAAAAAACTTATCTTATTGCTGCTGTAGAGTGTTCGCTATCGCTCGATCTTTCGGGTGTTCAAGAAATCCAAGGATGAAAAAAAATCAAAAAACACAATTTCTTTGAAATTGGCGTAAATCTGCAAGAAGGGGCGGTGGTAATTCCAGTAATTCTCACTACACAAAAAAATCACCAATAACTACCCAAAATCAAAGGTCAACCCCCTTTCTTCGCCCATCAAAAATCTGGCCCTCTTTTCTAATCTCCGCGCACTTTTTCTTCCTATCTCCCGTCTAGTCTAAGTCTAAGTCATGAATAGCCTTTGTGCAATACCGGGGCGAGTGCCCATACTTCCTTCAAAATGACTGGTGTCTTGCACCTGAAGGCATCGGGTAGAGGAATTCGCACACTACCGTCCGCCGTGGAAGCCGCCGACTTTAGATACGATTAGAGTTAGAAAATTCAATGGGGTTTCCGTGGAATCCCATCTAGAAGATCGCTGATGGTGAGGTGTGGCAAGCAGGGTGGGCCTGTACATAGCTGGCCCACCTTTGGCAGAAGAGTTGCCTTGTTGACTTCGTTCATGTCGAGGCAGAGGCAGGGAGGCGTGTCGTAGGTGAGGCGAAGTCTTGGCCTTGGTCGCAGGAAGATCAGTCTCTAGAGCAAGGGATCCACGCCGCTTATCTCCCGTCATGCGCTTAAATCGTCTTCGTCCAAAATATTTTCGTATCATCATCATGTATCAGCAAATACAAATACAAAGTGTAGCCAAAAGAAATATAACAAAATTTACAGTTAGAGCTACTACTCTTTCTTTAATAAATTTAAAAAAATTTAATTCGTCACTCATAATAATTTATATTTGTGATCAAAATTCAAAATCAACCACATGGTACTCCTATAAAATTAGGTAATTAGAATATTTTTGACATGACAGCGGTTTTGACATTTTAAATCATAAGAAAAATCATAAGCAATCTTGCGTAGTGTGGACATAAAAACTATTGGTCATGTGATTTGAGCGTTTAGCTACGATTTTTCGTATGATCTGGTCACGTGAGAAATCACATAGTGTGAACCAGCTTTAAGACTAGTTTGGAGCACACATGACGTCAACAGAATACAGACCCCGAGCGCATAGCAAGTCGATTATCCTTAGGTCGACTGCTGTAACTGCTATGTCGAGTTTTATGTGGACTTGGAGTTTCAAGTTTTAAAATACCGTTTTTTCGACAACTAATACTTAATCTTAGAACATTTTTGTTGTAATATGCTTAACAAAGTGTCCTCTTTCCAATAGTGTATAAGAAAAAATTCATATCGTAGTGAGGATTAACTGACTAACTGGCAAACTGTTTAAGATACAGAAAAAACTTACATTTCATACTTTTTGACTTTTTTGATGTGTAACATCTTTCCACTCGCTTTAATTTCGTGAAATGGGACGGAAATGTGTAACAGGAAGCCAGAAAAGCGCGCGCTATTTGATTTGACTAATGAGCGCCAAAATTATTTTATCGGAATACATAGAAATCATCTATTATAAAATGCCATTAAAAAAACTGTCTGACGTGAGGTTCGAACTCGCGATCACCGAATGATATAATTATGTTGCAAGCACATAACGCAAAACGCTGTGAGGGTTCATCTAATATTATTATTTTAATTCGTATTATCTGTTACAGATTAGGGTTACGGTTACTGGTAACGTAATGCCGTTCCACCTATTTTGCGATTTTAAATAATTTATAATTATTAATTATTTCAAATAATAATGTTGCTTACTAGCAAGGTGAGATGTCAGATGTTACACATCATATACGAGTACTGTAAGGTTCGTTTTTCTTTATTATTATCTACACTACAAGCGCGTTTGCATCGATTGATTTGTTAAAGCCTCTTTTCAACCACTTTTCCACACATTTTGGCTGATATTCCAGCAATTTTGTATTCAATATTGGCTCTGAAATATGAAAAATTAAATATTAATATTTAATTAACTTGTTCAATTTAAAAATTTTTAATTTAAAAGTATCTGAAGCTAAGAAATTGACCAGCAAATTATGGGAAACTGGAACAATTAACGACCACACGTAAAAACGATCAGGAGAATTTAAAACCAGTACAATTAACAAGTTGTTTTTTAGTGCCTTAATTTGGTGCCATGTTGCCTAAACGCCGAGTTGACCTCATCCCATTTTTTGTTATTTAAGTTTTTTTCGGTATGAAATGTTATAAAATAGAACTAACATTGATTATTTTGCATTTTTTAAGATGATTAACTACTGTATATAAATATGACAATTACACGTAATTTTCATTGCATAACTTTTGTTAAATTTATTTATTTTTATGATAAATAATGATAAAAGTTATATGTATCTAATAGTAATCAGAATTATTGGAATAGGCGCATTAAAAAAGGCAATCAATAAATTTTTTAATGTACAGCTTTTACCTTTCATACTGCACTAGAACTTCAGTTAACAAATACTGATTTAGAATTTTGAAGAGTAAAATAGTGAAATGGCCCAAAATAGGATTTTGAATAAAATTGCAATTTGTATGGGTATTGTACCACCAATTTTTATTAAACGCTCTTATTTTATTTATTTGTATAAATTATACGTATGCGCACTCATTTTTGCTTTTATTGTATTTTCTGTTTTCATGAGAATTTTTGATTTCATCGTTGATGGTAATGTAAGAGATATTGCCTTTAACATCTTTAGAATGATCGTGATAATACTAAAACTTTTTACTTGTCTCACGAGGATATCTGTGTGGGAAATTAACTTATACAAAACATTTGTAAAGCAGATTTCGAAAAATGCAAAGATTTTTATTCCAGAAAGATTCGAAAAATGTTGGAATATCAGCCATGTATTTATTTTATGCAAGTTTTTAATAACTTTTTTCATAGTCGTGATTATTTTAATTGATCAAAGAGATCAATCCCTTATTTTAACTATAACCCCTTTATATTATTATGAATTTAATCAGTATTTGAACATAACTACAGTATTGATTATCTACAATTACATTCAGACATTTAAATCATCATTTTGTTATATCAATAAGATTTTCTTGCTATGTCTGCAAGATCATAAAAAAAATGTTGATATCAAAACTACTTTAGCAACTCTACGTAAGTTAAAAAAACTTTACACTAATTTGACCAATGTTATCGATACTTTTAATCATTTATTTGGATGGCAAATACTTTTTATATACCTGGAACTGATAACAATTATTTTGTTATTTTTAAATATTCTAACCAAACATTTGCTAGCAAAAGGCATTCACCACAGCCAATATTTTGAAATTCTCACTTATCAAGCAATGTATTGGGCTGGTATGACGAACAGTATAATTTTGATGGTAAGTTCAAGAAATTTGAATAAAACCAAATGTCACCTTAATCAACAAACCACATAACTCCATTTGCGCATCATCTCCTATAGCCATCCATCAATATTCTAACGGTTTTTTATTGTGCCAAAATAGGTTTAAAAGAAATATAGATATTATTTGTGTGCCTCTTGAAAAATTAATTATTTTGGAGTTACGAGGTTTGTTAGATAGTTGACACTCAGTAGATTATTAAATTTAATTTAGATTTGTTTCGTGACTCAAGATTAATCAAAAAAGAATAATTATACTTTCCTCAATTATTATATTTTATTTTTATTTAATTGCACTTTAATTATTGTTGCACTTCACAAACTTTTGATTGGGTTTGCCGAAGATTTCATGAACCTCGATTAAATATTTTTCCGAAAGCACTTGACTATTTGGTCTTAAATTTAAATTTTTTTCCATTTTTTTGTTCAAATTTGACTCTTTCTTCTTGGAACAATTAAGTATTAATTTTTACTGGAATGTTAAAATTTTGTTCTTTGTTGTCTCAGAGCACTAATTCAATTATTTTTAGATAATGATAATCGTATTAACTGCTACATGTGAAATGACCACATATGAAGCTAAACAAACAGCAGCCATATGCTACAATTTTTTACTTCATGTACCTACAATTAGCTTTAACAAGCACAATCTCATTCTCCACAAAGAACTAATACTATTTGCGCGTCGAGCAACGGACCGACTTCCTCAAATTTCGGCTGCAGGATTCTTTAATTTAAATATTTCTGTACTATTTGGTTTATTAGCCACTCTCGCTTCGTATATACTTGTAGTTATACAAATTCACAAATAAATAAAGAAATAAACACGTAAATTTAATTTTATGCCTTTAAAATACCCAGAGATTTCCTGTTATTTTATTAATCCAAATGCAACATTTAGAGATTCCACCATCCTTGTTTGAGAGATGAAAGACAGATAATAACAGTCTTCTAATGAAATTATTTTAAACTGTAAAAAATGTTTATACTTACTCGAAGATCGAACTTACGATTTCAAATTAGCATTTGTTTGCTAAATCGGCCAAGCCACACGTCGGCTCTCTTATAACTAAATTTTTACTTCCAATCAAATTAATTTAAAAATCCAAAATTAAATTTTCCAAAAATTTCCAAAATTTGAAAATTTGTCGCTTCCTGACAAATTATTTCCAATCAATACTTCAAAAATAAAAAAACTTTCAACTCCAATAAAACCACTAGCAATCAAACAAAATCTTTAAAAATCACTTTAATCAAAAAAATCCAAAGTAACTCCCAAATTTAAAAATTCTGGTAGCAGTCACTTTCGACCAAAAATACAAAATACTCAACAATCTTCAAATTAAATCTCAATCTCAAAAAAAAATTATTTGCAATTTTAAAATAATCAAAATTTCACGAAGTCAAAATTCAATCAACCGCTCCCGCGGCTATTTTTGGCAAAAAAGTCTCCACTCTTCTTTCTTTTCTGCCAACATTACATTTATCAAATTACAAACTGTTAAAAATAGAATTAATAAAATTTACAAATTTTTATCGGGGGAATGAGAATTTTCATTCTCATTGTATTAAAAAATTTTGAGTTTATTTATGTAATTATTATTTATGTTTGAAAGAGAGGTTTAAAAATTATTTGTCAAAGCACGACAACTTGTTAATTTTTAATCGCAAGCACTTTGCGTTTGCTCATAAAAATTAAGGAGGTAAAATGTCGTGTTTTGAAACTTAAAAATCATAATTTATTTATTTTGTAAATTATTTTGTAGTTTGCTTTGTTAGTAAATGTTAATTATTTATTTGTTTACATTTATGTACTGTACATAAGATTTTAATTGTGAAGTTAGGTTGGCAATAAAAATAAGTGGGAGAGAGAGTGTTCAGCAAGTCCAGCAAACGCCGTGTGCGTTAGCGAGCGGTGAGGGTGTTTTTCCCCGCTAAGTTATAATTTAAAATTTTTGATTGTTTTAGAATAAAAATAAAAGTGAATTAATTTGAATAGAGGGTTGTTTTTGTTTTAATTAATTTGTGAAATGCTAATAGATAAGAAAATTTGGAATTTTGGTATTTTTGGTTGTTTGTGAAAATAATTCACAACGACGAACTTTGGCAAGGCGGCGAGGTGTCAACATCTGCGGGACGTACATGGGATTGCAAGGTCACATGCAAGGTAAAATTTAACATTACCATTTATTCGCCACGTTTAAAATTACAATTTGAAACAAAAATTTACGACACGAAAATTAAAACACAAATAAGAGTTTCATTGCTTAAATAATAATGGATGTACCCAGGCGAGAAGATGTTTTTGGATTAAGTAAAATTTTATAAATTTGAATAGCTGGGAACATAGCAATACATTTGCAGAAACCAGAAAACTCTTGTGAAAGAACTCAGAGAGCATATATCAGATTGATTATTTTCCTACATTTAATAGTTTTGAATAGCTTAAATAATAGACCACAAAAACTACAGCAGTTTCCTTCTAATTAGAAAATCCGTTTCTATATGCAAAGTCAATGCTAAAATTTGGTCATAACAATTGTGGGTAGAACGGAAACCAGCTTGCTCTTAAAGATAAAAATATTAAAGACTTAATATTCTATTATAGATAACTTTTTTCAAAATAGAAGTGAAATGGACACTTAACTGACAATACTGTCTTTACAGGCTGGTTTACTAAGCTTCAATACTGTCGTAATTTCTGTTTTTTTCCAATCAGCAATATGATATCAGTATATTGTCGTGTTTTGAAACTAAAAGAATCTTATTTTATTTATTTTATAAATTATTTTAAAGTTGATTTTGTTTTAATTTGCAATGTTGTCAACATACTGTAAATAAGAATTTTGTAAATAAAATTATGAATAAGAAATAAATAGTTGAGATGGAGGTCGTTATAATCTACAAAGTAGATGAATTTCAAAATACAAATTTGTAGCAGGACATCGGTAGTCAAGACCGTATTAGGAATCAATAACGAATAAAAAAAATAGAAAGAAAAAAATTATTAAATTCAAAACGCCTTAACGAACGACATGTTTCGGACTTATTCGTGGTATTACCCAACAAAATTGACCTCATCGGGCTCATATTGACATAGAAAATATAAAATTAAACTTACCATTCCCTTCAACCGATCATGTAAACCTTCCACGTGCTCTAAACTAACCGAATGCCATACTAAGAAAATGTATTTTGAAAGTTAGTAAACGTCCACTAGGGATATCTAAACTTACAAGTCTGTTATCTCACCAAACTAAAAAATAATTAACGGTAAATAAAATGAAATTTCAAAAATCCTTATTGTCGACCGTAAAAACTAAGAATAAGAAATAAATAGTTGAGATAGAGGTCGTTATAATCTACAAAGTAGATGAATTTCAAAATACAAATTTGTAGCAGGACATCGGTAGTCAGGACCGTATTAGGAATCAATAACGAATGAAAAAAATAGAAAGAAAAAAATTATTAAATTTAAAACGCCTTAACGAACGACATGTTTCGGACTTATTCGTGGTATTACCCAACGAAATTGACCTCATCGGGCTCATATTGACAGAGAAAATATAAAATTAAACTTACCATTCCCTTCAACATTCCCTTCATTCCCCAACTTTCAAAATACATTTTCTTAGTATGGCATTCGGTTAGTTTAGAGCACGTGGAAGGTTTACATGATCGGTTGAAATTATTAAGGATTAAAATTATTAATAAGGAGAGTCTCATGCTCTAATAAAGATGTACGCACTCCAGCGAAAATTTTTTTTGGGAAGGTAAATTTTTTACATTTGAGATCGCTGGGAGCATTGGTCTCGGATCCACGCTATTTAATATCTAGATGAAAGATAACCACAGATTTATAGTATGCACGAGCACACTAATATGGCTGTATATGTCAACGATACAGTTATTTATTCGCTAAATTTGAACGAATAAATTGTTGAAATATATTAACAATTTAATTATTTTTTATTTTACGAAACTTCGCTTGATTACTTATCGATTTACGATTAAAATTCTATTATTAATTTTGATAAATATTTTACAAATAATTACATAGGTAACAAATTTACTTGGCACTATTATTTCTTAATTTTATTCCTATTACAAAGAGATTATCATTAAAAATGATGTAAATTTTTCAGCGATTTGAAATTAAAATTCAATGTCAATAAGACTGAAGCTGAATAGTATTTACAAGTAGCAGAATTCATCTTACAGTCAATATTAAAACTAACGATACAGTTATTAAACTGCAAAAAAATACAGAATATTTTGATATCAATGGCTTCGTATATAAGAAATTCACTGATAGAGTAAAAAAAATCAACTTTTTATTAAATCTGCTGTATTCACTAATTAACCACAAAGCGTAGATACTGTAACAAAAATTGGGAACTGTCAGAGTAATCCCATCACAAATTTCAAAATTTCAACTACACTATAGGAAAGAGGACAATTTTCTAAGCAGTTTAAACCAAAAAAATCTCTGGACCATCCATAAGTTTTCGAAAAATTCGAATTTAACGATGTAAAATTTACATGTATTTTAGAACACCTTTAAACACGGCTGCATGATTAGCCGGGTTTGTGTAAGGCAAAAAAATTTTAAAATATCTCTGAAAAATGACAGAACTCGCCAAGGGTGGAACTCGAAGCCATAGAACTCGTCCGGGTGTCGTCCGCAACTGACAACAACATTAAGAGTATATCAAAGCGCACGTACCGTCAACAAAATGAAGAGCAGGGAAATTAACGTGAAACCGATCGTCACGCATCGGGGTATATCATATTACATCTCCGTGCTTTTCGTAATTTTAAAATGCCGTTTTCTCGAAATGTAATGGACGGTCCAGGAATTTTTTTTTAACGCACAGAAAATTGTCTTCTTTCCTATAGTGCAACTGAAATTTTGAAATTTGTGATGGGAATTAACTGACAGTACCCCAAAAATTAAAACGTTTATTTATTTTGAAAAGGGCTAATACAAATATTTACAGATACGGTTAATAACAATTACTAAACTAAGATTATCACTAACACTAATTACACTACAATTTATTTAATACTAAGTCCGGATTTATTTAAACACTCTGTATACTGTTTATCACTTCACTATTTATTTATGTTCACTGTTCATTTATGTTAACACTTGCACGTTAAAACTGGAATTTTCGTCACAGGAAAGCATTTGTATTTATACTTACATGTTAGCTTCCAGAAACTTCCAGGAATTTCTATTCATTTCCAGACCGTTAATTCAGCTATATTTGACTGACTAATGCTGTTATCATGCATGACTCATCACACATGACTCATCATATATGACTCATCATGTTTGACTCATCATACATGACGTCATACATTAGTCATCAAGTATAATTACACTTTCTTTCCTAACAATACCAAGAGAGTTAAAGCTTCTGCTGATTCGCACATGTACCGAGTAATACGACTTCACTATTTCTTAAGTTAAAAATTTTTTTTGAAGCTATTAGTTTTACAACTAGCTGATTCTAAGCTGTGACCAAGATCTCGACAATGTAATTTTGAGAAATAAAAGCAATCCTACACCAAATTCCTAAACTCCCTTTTTTTTATAAATTTAGTAAAAATAATTATTAGGTTTCTGAAATTTAAATTTTGTAATCCAATTAAATTTATTTACAAAACAAAAATTAGTTTTAATTTAAATGTTGTTTATCGTAGATGATGCCCCACGTTGGGCGCCAATTGTGATGTCAATAATTATAATATTAGTTCATAAATTGGATTTTACCCTCTAATAAATTGCTTTTAGCGTTGTGTGCTAATTATTATGTTAATTCTAATTTTTATTTGTGCACTAATGATTCCAATCTAATTTATGTTCTTAATTTAATGTGATGCTCCTTTTTTACAACAAAATTGTACTTTTTATTAGCCAAGTTGACCAATGTTCTTATATGATAAATTAACAAGCGAATTATATAACCTCCGCATTTTTGTAATTTTTGCCACTTATTGTGCTGAAAGTTCGGCCCTCCAATAACAACTCCTCAAAGCGGTAGGGTCAGATGGTTAGGCAAACAACGAATAGAATATCAGACATAATAACTTTTCAGTAACTACAAGCATAAATTTAATCAATTTTACAATAATTAAATGACGTGTGAATACGCACTGGAAAAAAAAAATTAAAAAAAAACTAGCGAAGGTGGGAATAGAACCGTTGACTCACTGGTTTCTAGTTAACTATTTCTTACCTGTGTTGCGAAACTATTTGCTAATTGTTTCACATCTTGTCTTCAAACTCCCTCGACAATACAGTCGAGTCGCGAAATAGTGAATTAAAATGGCAAAGACCTTTCACTTTTTCGGGGTTGTTCACTATTTCGGTATCAACAAAATTTACAATAAAATCACATTTTGAAAAAGAAATCTTTGATTTATTGAAAGTGTAATAGCTAGTTTAGCTTGGTTAAGTTACTTGTACCCGTTACATGTACCAGTACTAGCCTAGCAACCTAGCTAGTCAACTTTCCTGTGCACAAGTCAAATTCAGACAAACAGGTCCTGTTCCGGTTTACATTGCATTAGTAGCTGTCTTGCAAGTTACAGGTACAAGCAACTAACCCATTTACTATGCCAATGTAGACTAGGTATAAGAAACCATCTCATCCTCGTCTTTCTTTTCTGGATCAGAATCGATCTGAATTTCGTTCCCTGTATATTGTCGTGTTTCGAAATGCTAAAAACTATTAATTTTATTATTTTGTAAATTATTTTGGGGTTTGAGTTTGTTTTATTATTTATTTATTTATAATCATGTTGTATAAAATAGTTTGTTAAGTTTTGCTATGTAAATAAAAAGGTAGGAAGAACGAGAACTGGAAGGAGTGGGACAGGAAGGTTGATGCAACACACTTGGGTTGACGCTTTTGCGGCAAGCGGATGACAAACCATTCCCGCAATACAAAATTAAATTTGTTAATTGTTTAAAATTAATAAATGAGTTAGGTTGATTTGATGTTTTATTTTAATTAATAAAGTGAAGTGCCAAAAATAAAAGTGAAGAATTAGTGATAATTTTGGTCAATGTGCAAAGGTGCATTGAAGCGAAATTTGTTAAACCAGCTGTAGTAGCACATGTGGAACGCGCACATGGAGCAAAAGTTCAATACCACAGATTGAAAGGTAAAATTTGAGCATTTTAAGTTGACAATTTTAAACACTGAGGAGTCTCATTGCTAAAAATTAATGGATGAAACTCAGCTAAGGATTAATTTGTAGGATTAAGCAAATTTAATATAAATTTGAATAGCTCGGGTCATTGCAATATGTAATATTCGATATTCTTGTTTCAACACTTTTTCTTGCATTACAGGATACATCTTTAAGTAATAAACACGTTCTCAAAATATATTTTCTTCATCGTTATCAAAATATCCACCTATGTCCACTATATTTATAAAAATATAAAACATAAAATTTTTTAACATATAAAAATTGCGTTCTATGCTATGCTACCTTTACGAGTAAAATGAAGTGTAAATATGATACCTCATGTAAATTCTCAGTCTTGGGGGGAAGTCCATATAAATGATGTCATTCAAACTGCACGATTTAGTACGCAGTTCGCTATATCGGGGTTACCGCTGTTCGTTATATAGGAGTTATATATACACTCAATGTTAAAATTTTTGTGTTCACTATTTCCAGTAGTTCACTATATACGGTAATCACTATTTCGCGACTCGACTGTATTTCAAAGTCGATTTTCTCGAAAATGTCTGGCCACCTGACCCTACCGCTTTGAAGAGTTGTTATTGGAGAGCCGAACTTTCAGCACAATAATGGTGGTTTGCACCACTTCTAGTTAAAATTTAAGCATTAGTTAAATTAACTAATGTTTCTTTATCCGCTTGCCCATTGGTTAAAATAAAGTTTAAGGGAATATAACTAACGCTTAAATTTTAACTATAAGTGGCGCAAACCGCCATAAGTGGTAAAAATTACAAAAATGCGGAGGTCATATAATATACCGACTGCAAACACTTTTTAACGGCTTAATAAACTTTATTATTATTATTATTATAAATAAAATTAAATAAAATGGTTAAGGTTATTAATATGTTAAAATGATAACTTAAATAATTGTAACCCTAACAACGCTCACCCTATGTAAGCACGTAGAAAGGTTTCTTAAGAGAATTAATCAATCTGCTTGATATTCCATTCATTTCTTCGTGAAATGTTACTTTTATAAAAAAAATGAATTTTAACTTTTTGTAGGAAATTTAATGTTCTTTAATTTTGGTAAGCACTATTTTTTTTGATAAAGTTAATAAATAAAAAGTTATATGCAAAAGAAACAATTAAAGTACACTTTTTCCAAGATGTCTTGGATTTGCCATCTAAGACTTTTTACAGGTTCAGCGTTCATACCAAATTTCAAAACTTTTCTATTTATTTTCTCCAAATACTAAGAATAGCTTTACAAATTTTTGAGCCAGTACGGTTCTGTACACTTTTACTTCAAAATCAATCGGAGCTGTCAAAACAAAATCGACATCTGCCAAATGATTTGTTGCGTAACCAGTTTCCATGTTTTTGTTTAAGTTTAGTGAAAGTTATTTTATAAATTAATGAAAAATACATAATAGCAGCCTTATCCTTACACAATTGAGCACAAAATTAATATGGACTTGAAACCAAACGCAGAATTAGAAATATCAGATCCTGCAACCTTCTACGTTCCTCAAACTGCTTGTAGTTCAAATCTTGACTGTGTAGTTAAAACAGAAAGCATTGAATTAAAGATAGAAGGTTTACATCATTCGATTGACATTAAGGAAGAAAGTGCAGCTTTTGAGCCTCAGTTAGGTGAAGAGTTGAAAAGAGAAATTAATAATCAAAATATTTATGTTTGTAAAATCGGTGATGAGATATTGGCCAAGAGAAAAAAAGAGCGTAAAAATTTTACATGTGAAGTGTGCAACTACAAATGTTTGCATAAATCAATTTTTAGAGCTCATTTGAGAATTCATACCGGCGAAAAACCATTCGCGTGCGAACTTTGTGACTACAAGTGCGGACACAAGCATCAGCTTAAAGTGCATTTTAGAACTCACACCGGCGAGAAACCCTACTCCTGTGATATTTGTGACTACAAATGTTTGTACAAAGAAGTTCTGAAAGGTCACTTGAGAACTCATACAGGCGAGAAGCCCTACACGTGTGAAGTTTGTGGATATAAAAGTACACTAAAACAAAGTTTGGAGGTTCATCTGAGGACTCACACGGGTGCGAAGCCATTCGAGTGTAAATTTTGTGATTTTAAATGTGCGCAGAATGGAAATTTGAGAAGTCATCTTAGAACTCACACGGGCGAGAAACCATTTGCGTGCGATATTTGTGATTATAGATGTTCGTATAAAGGACACCTGAAACTGCACGTAAGGACTCATACAGGCGAGAAACCGTTTGCCTGCAAACTTTGTGACTTTAAGTGTTCACAAAAGGGAAATCTAACGTGTCATGTACGAACTCATATAGGGGAGAAATTATTTATATGTGAATTTTGTGACCTTAAATTTTCCGGAAAAACACAATTGACTGATCGGGAACTGTCAGACAACCCTCATCACGAATTTCAAAATTTCAACTGCACTATAGGAAAGAGGACACTTTTCTAAGCATATTAGAACAAAAAATTTTGCGAACCATGCATTAGTTCTCGAAAAAATCGAATTTGAAAAAGTTAAATTTACATGTATTTTAAATACACCTTTTAACACGGCTGCATGATTAGCCGATTTTGTGTAAGGCAAAAAAATAAAACAGACCCTCCGGACGCCTTCGGCGCCCTCCGGGCCTGTTTTATTTTTTCACCTTACGCAAAAAAAATTAAAAATATCCCTGAAAAATGACAGAACTCGCCAAGGGTGGAACTCGAAGCCATAGAACTCGTACGGGTATCGATCCCAAATGACAACAACATTAAGAGTGTATTAAAGCACTCGTACCGTCAACAAAATGAAGAATAGGAACGGAACGTGCCAGTTGACCGTGGCTCGACACGTTGCAACGGGGTGTATCGGGTTACAACTACCTACTTTTAATAACTTTAAAATGCCGTTTTTTCGAAAACTAATGCATGGTTCGCAGATATTTTTGTTGCATTATACACAGAAAATTGTCCTCTTTCCTATAGTGTAGTTGAAATTTTGAAATTCGTGATGAGGGTTGTCTGACAGTAACCGACTGATCATTTAAGAAGTCATGTTGATAAGATTTCATTTGCTACGACATAATTATATCGATACAATAGTGTTTTCGTCAGAGCGAGCGTAAAGTGTAACTTTTTCGCTCTCGGGTGAAAAATAAATTTTTACGTCTTACAGCAAAAAATTCATTTACACCCTAGAGGGAAAAGTAGTATCCGTCTCCCCCCCACCTCCCTCTATATATACATTTTTGTATTTCTTTTTCGTACAATTTTCTCCCTCTTGGTACCTAAATAATTATTATGTGCAGTTATCCCAAAAATTTAAAGTGTGTTTTTGTTCTGAATTAGAACTCAAGCGCACTGGGTTAATGGAAAAAATCAAGTAACCTGCTTACCGACGCCGATGAAAATGTACAGATGTAGATAAATGTAACTGCATAGGAATAAATTATGTTTGCCGCGATTTACGCGAAGTTTGCCTATTTACCAAAATAAATGGAAGTTTGGAGTTACTAGGTTTCTCGATTGTACAAAAAAGTTGACTACAGTTAATATTATTGATTTGTAATGAAAAATTTAATTTGGGGAAATCTAGAATTGTTTAAATCGCATTATTTTAGGTCTTACGTGAGCATACTAAGTTTTCCCCCCTTGTAAGTGTTTTTTGCAAATATCTTGTGAACCGCTGATTTTACCGACAAAGTGGTATTATAGATAATATTCCAAATAAAATTGTCTATAAAAACAATCTGAAGCATTTTTTGCCTCAAGTGAAGTGTTTTCGAGTTATATCCACAGGAAGTCAACGTTTACACGACTGCACGCATTTTGGGGTTCTCTTCCTCTATTTTGATTTTTACGTCCAATACTTCGTAATTTTAATACAAAAATGTAATCAGTGTATTTTTTAATAAAACTGAATGTTTTTAACTTTAATTTTAATAGCTAATAAAAAAACAAATATGTTTTAAATGACGTAACTTTTTTTTCCAAGAAACCGCTCTCTGGAATAGCAAGAAGCCTTTCTATTTTCCATAAATTTACAGGAGGTTGCTATGCAACAGTTCTACTTCACTAGGAATTTTATTCTTTTCACCTTCTATTTTTATTCTTGTCAGTCTTGATTTTTGAAAAGTAATCAGTGGAATACCACAGATCGTCCAAGGTCCTGCTTCTAGAAAAATCAAATAAATTTTTACAAAAATAGTAAAAGGTAAAATTTAATAAAAATAAAAATTATAAAATGAGAGAATCATTAAAGATATCTGTCAATTTTATAAGAAGAAAGGTCATTGGGAAAGAGACCGCTGGTGTAAAAAAATAAAAAGCAGTTAATACAGCAAGCACAGCTGAAACATTTTATTATTTTCCAAGCAGTGAAGTAATGATTCTTTTTTAGACAATGATGTAAGTGACATGACAAGTAAATACGGATTGCTTGAAAATTACGTTGATTTAAAAACTAAGAAATCACAAAAAGCACAGTTTTGAATCTTCCGAATTGATCACGACAGCCAATAAGCTACTTTTATAAAATGCGGAAGTCGCTGATTATTGTATATAAAATATAAAAATAGCAACTATTAATGATTCTTAAAAATCTAAAACAAAATTAAGTGTTTTTTTATGAGACACAAAGAAAAGTAATCTCTAATAATCATTTTAATCGAACATTTTCGATATTAAATTTTGAAAAAAGAGACCGAAGTATTTTTGTTCCTTGCAAAAACTAGAACAATTTGGAAATTGTAAATACGTTTTGCGAATAAAACTCATTATTTTAAAAAGGTTTGCTTTCTAGGAATTTGAGAAAAACAAAATTTCTGTATAAGTGTCTCTTGACTTTCTAGTCTCCCATGTATTATTATAACTCGAAAGCACACTTTTCATTAATTAATTATCTGCGTTAATCCTTTGATATCTATTGCGATATCAAAAGTGAGAGCTTTATTCGATTGTGCCCTATAAAATGAAGGGTGTCGCTATAGCGGGTGATTTACCAGCCAGCGCCAAACCTCCTCTGTTCTGGTCCCCTCCGCTCCGGATGCTCCAGGCCGTTTTGACAAACGCTGTACTCACTGAAAATGTACCCCTAGACTGGATCCTACTCGTCAAAGTGTAATACTAGGAAGGAGGTGGATCTCTTTCGCTATTACATCTAGTTTGCCTAAAACAAAGTCAAATTGCGTCATAAATCTCAAGATTTATTTAGAAATTTTTTTTATTGTAGGTCGCACGTTTAGCAACATCAAATAGGAGTGATCAAAACAAAATATTTTGCCTCAATCTGTAGAATATGTTAGTATATTTTTGTTTGGTTGGCACTAAATTATCAGATTTTGTTTACTTATTGTATTGATTTTCCAATACAACACAAAATGTGTGAAAAAACTCTTTAAAATTCAAATGTAATATTTTCCAACAAAACATTTCGCTTGAATGTTACTCAAAATGAATTTTTTTTAAGGTTACCGGCTAAAGAAGTTAACTTGCACTCAACTTAGTTTTTCGTGCATACTAAAATCGAAAAATTAATATTATGAAATAGGAATTAGTCAAGCAAAAATGGATTATAAAGTAGAAATAAAATGTGAAGCTGTGGTGAAAGAGGAGCCCGTGGATGACGACGACGATTTCGAAACATTGGAATCGACAGGTTAGTTTCGGGAAGTTTAAAGTACTTTTTGTTTCGGAGGTATTATTCAGAACCTAGCTGTATACCCCACTTTTTTTCTACAAGATCACCAACTTCAAACTGACAATCTGATTCTTTCGGTTTATCACGTAACAGTTTTAACTAAAATCGAATAGCTGGAGTAGGAAACTGCTCCTTTCTAGGGCCTATAAATTGCTCAAAGCAGTTTTTAAAAAACGCTGGATGTGGTTTATGTGTAGTGCATGATTTTGATAGTGAGGAACTAAACCTGTTTGTATTTTTAAAATATTTGGTTGTGTATTGATCTGATTATAAAGTTATTCAATGCTCTATAATCGGGTCAATACTGTGGTTATTTTATTTCTCACCAACTTGGCAAATTTTTAGGGGCCATCACTTCCAACTTTAAAGTGAAATTTGAACTTGAAGAATTTGATAGCAAATCGAACGATTTGATTTATTCGATTCGGATAAAAGACGAAAATTTACTTCCCGAGTGTCACTTTATGATTGAAAACGGAAAGGATAATTCTTCTAACTGCCATAACGATCTCACTAAGAATGGAAAACCTGTAAGCATACAAAAGCAGTTAAAATCATTTACGTGTAACCTTTGCAACCACACATTTTCACAACGAGGGAATCTACAAAGGCACGTCAAAATTCACAAAGGAGACAAACCGTTTTCTTGCGAAATTTGTCAACGTAGATTTTTATATAAACGCACGTTACGCACGCACTTGGATACCCACACGGCTAACGAATTATTTTCCTGCAAAATTTGTGAGCGTTCCTTTTTGAAGAAAGATGGTTTGCGACAACACTCCAAGATTCATTTGGAAAAAAAGGAGGCGAAGTTATTTACCTGTAAAATTTGCAACTTTGAATTTGTAGATAACTTACAACTGCAGTCTCACTTGAAACTATACCACGAAGACAGACTCTTTGCTTGTGCTCACTGTGAGTACAAACATACGAATAAGTGTAAGCTAGCATTGCATTTAGCGGTCCACAAAAACGAAAAACCGTTTGTTTGCGAAATTTGTGGACTTAGATCGAAACGAAAGGCTGACTTGCGAAGCCACTTCAGAAGGGTTCACACCGACGAAAAACCTTTTAAGTGCACGACATGTGAATATAAAAGTGGTGATCGTAGTAGTTTACTTCGCCATTTGAAGGTTCACTCTGGACTAAAGTCGTTTGCTTGCGAAATGTGTGATTTTAGGAGCTCGGAGAAACCCAAACTAAGGCTTCATTTAAGGACTCACACTGGCGAGAAACCGTTTGCATGTAGTATCTGTAGTTACAAAGCTGCTCGGAAGGACAGCTTGAGGAGTCATATGAGAAGACACACAGGAGAAAAACCTTACACGTGTGAAATTTGTGGTTACAAGACTGTGGATCATAAATGCATGCTGTATCATATACGGAGGATGCACGAAGGAGAAGATACAAAGTACGCCTACAACAGATTAAATGAGCCAGAAATAATTCAGTTTTAAATAATTCTAAGTATTTAATGTTCAAAACCGTGCTAGTCATAGAAATAAGCTGGAGAGCTTATTTCAGCCATCATCGGCCTTTGATGTTTTAGTAAAATGTAAATACAAAAATTTGTACATAGCATAAGATTTTCCATTTTTTGGAAAAACAAAAAAGTGTGTTAGGTTGGTCTATAGTTTTTATCTGTTAAACCGTAGAGAAATGTTTTAGAAAACGTAGACGATGTAGTTCTATCAAATTGACCATTTTTAACCTATCCGCCCAATTTAAATCTTGATTGTACGGAAGTTCTTGTAGCAGTAGTGATTTTTAGAAATTACGTGCCAATACTGTAAAGTGCATAAAGAAAAGTTTTATCAAATTTAATTTATAAATGTATTATTATTAAACACCACTGTGTTTTCTTTTCAAAACTAAAATTTAATTTTAATTAAAATTATGCCGAATGTAAAACTAACCGGGCATTTTACACCCGATAGTAATTGCCGAGGTATATAAATACCCCTATGTATTGTCAAATATTCTTTAAATTTTTTAATTTCACATGTAATAGTTGTTTGGAAAACACTTCGTTTATTACTAATTATTTGCGAGTGTACAATAGTCAGTGCTCATTTAATATTTACTTACTTACTTCCGATGGCCAAATAGCTCTCTCAGAGCTTTAGTCTCCTTTATAATGCCTCTCCATATGTCTCGGTTCATTGCTGTCCCCTCTTTCAATCTGGCCGAGGCCTCGGATTATATTATCTCTTAGGCGCTGACTTGGTCTACCGAGGAGTCTCTTCAATTGGGTGTGATTTATAAATATTGTTAATTTCTGGTTAGACAATTACACCACTGGCAAATTTTACCAGCCCTAAAATTGGTGGCATCCCGGTGGCCTATCTGTCAAATGACTCTCATGTTGAGAACCACTGCAACAGCAGGTTCAAATTTAAGACATTTAAATAATATCAATATGCGAAATAAAATTAGTTTATTAAAAATTAAGGCAAAATATTTGTCAATAACTTCTTACCGGCCCCTTTCCGGGTCTGGTTTATGGGTAAGCGTTTTAATTTTTCTTTTAATATTTAAGGTTATGTTCATGCCATTGCAATCTAGAAAGAAGATTTAAAGCCCGAACTAAAACTTCAAATCGAAAATTATTGGTCGTCGAAACTTAAATTTACAAATTACGATGGAGGAAATCCAACACAGAAATATTACGTATTGTCGATGTTTCCATATCCTTCCGGCAGCCTTCACATGGGCCACGTCCGAGTGTACACAATTAGTGACGCAATTGCTCGTTTCCAGCGAATGAACAATAAGAATGTAAGTGTATTTTTTTTAAGTGAACCCTATAATCATGTTGGTTAGGTCATTCATCCGATAGGATGGGACGCTTTTGGTTTGCCAGCCGAAAATGCCGCTATCGAAAGAAATTTAGCTCCGGAAGAGTGGACAAAAAATAATATCGCCCACATGAAATCGCAGTTGCAAAAACTTGGTTGTAGTTTTGAATGGCATCGAGAACTCAGCACCTGTGATCCAAATTATTACAGGTGGACCCAGGACCTCTTTCTCAAATTGTACGACGCAGGTCTAGCTTATCAGAAAAGGGTTGGCTTTGGTTTCGGTTTTTATTATTCAATTTTAAGTGTTATCTTTTAGGCTGTCGTTAATTGGGATCCTGTAGATCAGACAGTCTTAGCTGACGAACAAGTGAACGAAAATGGTTGTTCCTGGCGTTCGGGTGCTAAAGTACAACGCAAATTGCTGAAACAGTGGTTTATTCGCACAACTTATTTTGCTAAAGATCTTTTACAAGGCTTAGATGATCCTGTTCTGCAAGATTGGAGAGACATCGTTAAAATACAAAAGCATTGGATTGGGGAATGCAACGGCATGTCGTTTGATTTTCAACTTACAAATGAGTCTCAGGATGTGGTTACTTTGTGGACTACCAACCCGGAATACATAGAGAATGCAAAATTTGTGGCATTGTCCAGAACTAATACTTTAAATGATAACCAATCAATCAACCAAAATGAAACAAAGTTATTAACTTTTCAAGCACGTAATCCAATCACCGGGGATCTGCTACCAGTCTTTGTTACAGACGAGATCGAATTTTTGGACTCCACCGACACCCATATTGGAATTCCTCATTATTCTGAAAAGGATGCAGAATTTTGTAATATGAATAACGTTGATTATTCTCTTGTCACAACATTAAATGAAAAAGAAGTGGAAGAAAAGAGGAAGTTAATTTCAGCTAAAGCAAAAGAATTGAAAGTGGGCGGGCACTGGGTAAGTGCAAAATTGAGGGATTGGCTAATTTCTAGGCAACGTTATTGGGGAACACCCATCCCGATAATACATTGTCCAAATTGTGGTGCTGTTCCTGTTCCACGAAGCAAGTTGCCCGTTCAACTACCGAAATTGAACCTGTCAAGTAAAAAGGGAGTGTCGTATTTGACTGAAGCAACAAATTGGGTAAACACAACTTGTCCAAAATGTGAAGGTTCTGCCAAAAGAGAAACGGACACCATGGATACATTTGTTGACAGCTCTTGGTATTATTTGAGGTATTTGAATCCACAAAATAATCAGGAAATGTTTGATGTTGGTCAAGCCAAAACTATGACTCCCGTTGATTTGTACGTTGGAGGCAAAGAGCATGGTACGTTGTTGTTTTAAATGTTTGTCATTTTGCCGAGTAATTTTATTTGTATTTCAGCAACTTTGCATTTGTACTATGCCAGATTTATTAGTCACTTTTTACATTCTCTTGGATTATTACCCGAACGAGAACCTTTTAGCCGTCTGTTGGTGCAAGGAATGGTGATGGGGAGGAGTTATAGAATAAAAGGAAAGGGCCAGTATGTGAAACCGGAAGAAGTCGAAGTTATAGGTAATTATGTCATCATCATCTACTTTTTTCCTTTCCCCTAAAAGCCATAACTTTGGTTTTTTCTATGGAGATTTTGCAATTATAAGTCTGTGATATCTTGTTTAGCTGATATATTGTTGTTTGTAGCTCATCCTCGTTTGGTGCAATTATAACTTGGTCGTCAGCATATAATAGTGTATTTACCTTCCAATCGTCTATAATTTTGTCAATATATAGGTTAAATAGCGTGGGCGAGAGTCCGCACCTTTGTCTAACTCTTTGATTGATTTCAATGTAGTTCTTCTGCGGTGTGATTTCACCTGTTTCAATTGCAACTTTTGTTTGCTTTTTGATAATCCACAAATGCGAGATGGGTCTCCAGATTGAATTCACTTCGGCTTTCTATTAGTAACTGAACGACCTTTTCGGAAACCATTTTGTTCTTCATTTATCAATGTTTCTGCTATTGGGCGGAGTCTTGATGTAAGAATACTTGAGTAGATTTTGTAACCTGCAGTTAGGATGCTGATACCTCTGTAGTTCTCGCAGCAGTCTCTTTTTTCTTTTTTGAAAAGTGAGCGGACCTTTGCAATTGTCAATTCTTCTGGAATTTTTAAATTATTCCAACTTAGCCCTCCATATATTTCTATATTTCTTTCATATAGTTCTATATTTATTTCATCTACACCTACTGCTTTTCGGTTTTTTGCAGTTTTAATTGCAGCTTCCAATTCTTGTATGGTTATTTCATCGACTTCGTCATTGTCTTCCCATTCTGAGGCGTTTTCTTCTTGGCTCTTTGGGTTGTACCATAAGTCCTTGTAGTGTTCCTCCCATTTGGATTTTTCGATTACATTTAGCTGTACTGTTTCTTTTTCATTCTTATTAAGGTGTTTCATGATTTTGAACGCTTCTTTCTCAATTCGTTCAATATATCTGTCCAAGTTCTCTCTTTGGATTTTTCTTGCCTTTCTCTTTGCTATAGCACATTTGTGCCTATAATTTGTTTTGGCTTCCATTGTTCTTTTCTGTAATACGTTTCTGTTTGCTATTGTTTTTTCCTTTATAATCTGTGCTATATCTTTGTTCCATATTTTGAGGCCTTTTTTTTCTGGTTCCTTTTTCTTAGACCGAGCGTTTCTGTCGTTGCTCAGTGTATTGCTGTTCGAATGTTGGTCTATTCTACTTCAATATCTTGTTTTGTGTTAATGCGCTTAGGTATTGTGACAATTTGTGTTCATATTGCCGTGTTTTGAAACCATAAAAACATTGTTTAATCATTTTGTAAATTATTTTGAAGTTTTGTTTTTGTTATTGTAGATTATTTATTTGTAAGTACGCTGTACATAAGATTTTAAATGTAAATAATGTTGTGGTAACCGTGCTGAAGGTGGAGTGGGAGTAGGTTGTTGAAGTCCTAGAGACGTGGTGTGCGTTGGATTGTTATTCCCGCTACGCTAAATTATTATTTGTTTTGATGATTTCTATTATTATAAAGACCTTGTACTATTATACGAAGGAATCGCTATCGGGATTGTTGAATTACTCACAACTTTTTCTGTGAGTGGATTAGAAACTTAAAACCGACATGTAGTCCAAGAAAAAAATGTGCTGACGCGATTAAAACTGTTTGTATTTTATTTAAGTTTAGTTGCAGTTAGTATGGGAATTTACTGGTTTCAAAATATTACTTCTAAATAGTGTTTTATACGGTGAAAAATGGCAGATGAAAATTTGGAAGCTGCGGATATGGGGATACGTTGCAGTATCTGAAGAGAAGAAACGTCTTGTGGATGAAATGTGTTTTTATGAATGAGGAATTCAGTGATCTCGATGATGATCCAATTGACGTCGATGGTGAAGATAACGACGACCCAACATATCAGCCAGACTTTGATGTTGATGTGTCAGATATCGAAAGTGAAACAAATGTGGAAATGATGAGTCAGATACAGACGACGAAGATGAATTAGAAGCTGCTGCTGCAAGTACTGAAACTAATGCCTCTTATTACAACTGTAAAAATGGATCTAAATGGTAAGAAATGATAAGAAGAATGGAAAGACCCACCACTAAACACCCGCATTCGTGCGGACGTAGGACCACTGAATGTCGCACATGATGCTTAAACAATATTCCGCTTACTGATACCGAAGATATGGCGTACATAATCCTACTCGAAACAAATTGAAAAGCCAAAAAGCATGGAATTCTGCCAATCCTACAAAGAAAAAGGAATGGAAAGCATTCACTCTGAAAGAGTTCGATGCATTTGACTATAGTTTGACATGCCAGGGTGAGTAAGGTGCTAAGGAACTGTGGGGCTCAACCCATGCTCCAATATATAAAGCCGCATTGTCATACGATCGCTTTATGCTCATAATAAGGTTCATTCGATTTGATACCGTGAATTCATGGACAGGTAGATTAATTAATAGCAAAACTGCGGCAATTGACGATGTTGCCAATGCCAGGCCAATTTGGCAACAGCTTACAATCCGCACGATTTGCTAACCATGGATGAGCAATTATTTCCAAATAGAGGACGTACACGTTTTACACAATATATTCCGTTTAAACCAGCCAAATACGGAATAGGGTGGTTGTGTGATTCAAAGTCATTCTATCAACTCAAAGGCATCATTTATTCTGGAAAGTTTCCTGGTCAAGAGCCCGAATGTTGTGTTTCAATTAGTGGAAAAATATTTGTAGACCTAAATTAAGAAAGAATTTGTTCTTTTACATTTTTTCAATTGTATACAATCTAAAACTGACAATGAAAACCATCAAAGTTCATCTGTATTAAATAATACGGATAAACCGTATCTTACTTGATATTATAATAATAACATATAATTTGTTGAAGGTCCCTAGGGACTTGTCACTTTTTTAACGACAATGGACTGTCACTAATCGGAGGGTTAAACGCTGCAAACTGTCTTAGTTGTTCTCCATTATAGTTTGTAATGTATTCACCATAGGGGCAAACGATGTTATCTATTGTTGCATTAAAATCACCTGCAAGGATAATGTAGTTGTTTTTATTGAGTTTACTGTATTCAGCATTTAATATCTTGTAGAATTCTATGGTTTCTTCTCTTTCGTAATATTGATTTTCCTGTATCAGGTTACCAGCCTTACGTTGGGTAGACCACGTTAATTGGATGCGTGGCCTCATCTGCTTGTTCTCGTAGTATTTCCTCTCCGAGACTTGGAGTGGTTATTCCGCCACGACTCGGACGCCAGAACTTCGCTAGTATTAACAGGGGTACCACGTGAAGGTGAGGTTGGCTTTTGAGCTTTTGTCCCTTTACCCTTTATTATGTATTCCGCCTTATTCTATTCAATCATTCAAATTTGCATTTGGATTTATAATCCGAAATTATGATCTTTTTGTAATATTATTTATTTTAATCAAATTATTCTTCAATTTTAAGATATGAAGCGAAATAAAGCCAAGCACAAAGTTACCCAAGAAGCCGTGACCATGTCATGGGAGAAAATGAGTAAATCGAAACACAACGGCGTTGATCCTGACAAAATGTTTGCTGAATACGGAGTCGACACAACCCGCTTGTTGATTTTAGCTGACGTTGCGCCCACATCACACCGAAATTGGAACAGCAACAGTAAATGAAGTTTACCTGTCCCAATTTATTACAAATAAAATATTTTTTAGCATTTCCTGGAATTTTAAATTGGCAGAAGCGTTTATGGTGGACCATACAGAAATTTGTTGAACAACGAACAAAACTACATGAACTGACTTTAGATGAAAACGAATTCCAAAAACACGATAATTATATGTTCGATTCGAGAAATTTCTACGTTAAAGGTGCAACATTTAATTATTGCAGTTCACAACAACTCAGTGTTGCCATTTCCAAGATGCAAGGTCTCACAAACAGTTTAAGGGTGAATAAATAAACGTTGAGATAATTTTTCAATAAATAATTTAAAAAAATTTTGTAGAAAGTTCCACTGCCAATTCTAGCTCACAGTTTACAATACGAACGGGCGCTAGCTTGTCAATTAATACTTTTGGCACCCATGGCACCACACTTTGCATCGGAATTATGGAGTGGTTTTTGTTCTGCTCCAAACCGTTTAAATGAAAGTTCTGAAATTTTGTGGGACAAGACTGTTTTGGAACAGAGGTGGCCCCAAATTGACAGAGACTACAATTTAGATCTCGTGTGCCAGGTAATTTTTGGTAGGTTTTCCAAAAGAACAGTTTTTATTTACGTAATTTAATAGGTTAACGATATTGAGCGAAGCATAGTGAAAATACCAAAGTACAAAATAGAAATTTTGGAAGCCAGAGAAGCCGTTGAAATAGCATTGCAACAAAAACAAGTGCAAGAAGTTTTGGTGGGGCGAACCATTCAGGACAGCAAGTTTACTTTAGAAAAAGAATATGAAGGCATCGTTAAGATTTATACCAAGTCAAATGTATCGAATCAAGTTGTAAATAATTAAAATTTTTAAACCTAAGTTTAAAATGTGAAAATACCAACATACCTTCTACAAAATTTATTAACTATGGAGTTTTACATAAAATATTACGTAAATGTTCAACAATAGTGCCTACTTCGGCCATTGCACCTTCGCCGGTATCACCACACATAAGAGTTTTACTTATCACTGGTACCAAGTGGTAACCCCAAGACTGAAGCAATTCAATTTGTTTGCCAGTTATGGGATGTTGGTACATTTTTGTGTTCATCGCAGGGCAAAATACTAAAGGTTTTGTTAATTCCCAAGCCCGAACGGTACAAGTCAGAAGATTATCGCAAATTCCCTAAAAAATAAAGTAATTCGTAAGTGTTCAAATTATTCTAGAAAACTTACGTTAGCAATTTTTGCCAAAGTATTTGCATCCAGAGGTGCAATCACCAATAAATTGGCCCACTTGGCCAATTCGATATGAACAACTGGATCGCCTCTCTGGGACCAGGAAGCCCACTCATCTTCGTCTAGGAACACATCAACGTTTTGCTGAAGCTTTTGGTCCAAAAGAAAATGTTGAGCATGTTTGGTCAAGATAATCCGCACCTAAACAAACGAAACTATCATACTCGAAAACTTGGTCATACAATCACAAACCTGTACTTCATCTCCTAGTGCCCGGTCTTCTTTCAATGTTTTTAACAAAAGAGGTAATTTTATTGTGGCGACGCTACCGGTGCAAGCTATTAAAATGTTAAACATTTTCTGAAGATTTTGTGTCGACTTGGTGAAAGCCCAATTTAGTCCACTCTTCTTTTTTCATTAAATCATTGTCCATGCGACAAGATAAATAATTACGAGCTTCTTCGCGACATTTAGAATTATCGGAGTCGTTTTCCTTCAAGCACCACATGTACTTTACCATCAATTTTTTACACAAGCCTTCGTGATCTAAAGGAAAGCTGCCTTTTTCCGGTGCGGTCGGAGTGAAGGTTTTTTGGCCGAACGTAAAGCTTGACATTTAATTTTTGCTATTCTACTTTAAAATCACCTGACTTGTCGAAAATTTTAACGAACTGTCATAACAGTTTCGAAATGTGAGGTTAAGTTATGATAAATTGTCGGCTGTTCTCGCGCGAGAATTAATTTTAAAATTTTGATTTTGAAAAATGATAGAAACAAAGCTCTAAAATCGAACTTTAGTGTTTTCTTATAAATTCATAATCACAACATACTAATGCATATTATTTATGCTTAAGTGAGATTCCAGAGTTCTGTCATGTGACATTTCTGCAGAACAGCCGGTTCTGTGCAAAGTGAAAAATGGATCATTTTTACCTTTTTGCATACTTATTTATGATAAACTTTGCTACTAAAATACTTTAATTAGGTAATCTTGACCATTTCCAATATTAGTATTTTTCTCAGAGTTTATTTTAAGGTTATGTCACAGACATTGATGGAAGAAAAAAGAAATAAATTACCACATCTTACCCCATTAGAAAAAGAGTTATTATTGGAACTTTGCACTAAATATCTACATATAATAGAAAATAAAAAAATTGATTTTATTTCTTCAAAAGAGAAGTCTAAATGTTGGGAGCAAATTGCAACAGAATTTTCATCGACTTCTAATGTCAGCTCAAGAAACGATGCGCAACTAAGAAAGTGTTGGGATAACATAAAATACAAAGCAAAAAAAGGAAGTTGTGAAACTACAAAACAGAAGGTAAACACATCTGTTGTTCACCACGATACCTTCCTCCAGAGAGTAGGGACTGCGCTTGGAATTTCCAACGAATTTGAAAGCCAAAATTTTATTTCTCTTGGTAATATTTTTTCCGATAAAAAGAATTTCATATATTTCTTGTATATTTTTAGTGAATGAAGTTAAAGAGGATGTTACTATTCCGAGAAACTTGAATACCCTACAACGTGAGCAGGGTAGCACCTCAAAAGTATCGAGTAAGAATCTAATCAATTTTATTGTTTGCTTTACTTTAATTTTCGCAAGCTTAACTATTTATGAGGGGTAAGGGTAAATCACTGCCCGAGATGTTGTACACTAATTTCTCTTGTGTGCTTTATCCCTTGACAATTTATATATTTTAAATAAACTTACAATAATTCATTTAGGAAGTTGCAAAAGGAAGTTCAGCGAAGAAGATGACCCATTAATTGATGACAAGGAATCACCAATCAGTGATCTGATTTCTGGTACATATAATTTTTTCTAGGTTTATTTTTTACTGTTTGCTGCTTGTAGAATACGGGACTGATGATTATGAGGAAAGAAGAAAGGAGATTGAACTGAAACATGTGAAAGAGTTACACAAATTAAGAATACACCATGAAAAGGAATTGCATGCAATTAAAATGCAGACGGAAAAAGTAAAACTGAAACTGCAAGAAGAAAAGTTACAGCACTTCAAAGAACTATGCCTATTAAGAAGTCAAACGAAAGCATCGGACGAAGAAAGTTAATTTGTTATCGGCCAAAATTAATAATGTTATATTTTATTTAATTTTCTGACCCATGTGAAGGTGGTTTTTTAGTGTCGAATAAGAGATAATGTGGATCTCTGCATAGATACAATTTTGAACATTTAGTAGTACTTTTGGAAAAAGTATTTAAATATTTTTTCTCCAGTGTTTCATTGTCCGTTCTTATTAGTTAAAGGCGACAGTGCTAAGATCTTGGAGGAAAGAAGATTTTTTGGCCAATTATTTTTTATATAAAAAATATTATACTTTTAATTATTTTAAAAAAATAGAAACTTATCAGAATTTAATTAAATAATTAAAATATTTTCTAAGAGGGCTGAATATTTTTTAAAGGAGCAGAGACGGCAGAAATCGAACCTGCTACATTCATCTTAGCAGTTATCACTGGGATAACTGCACACTTATGGCTGCCTAAAGATTAGGGTTTTTTTGCTATAAGTCTACTCGTCGATTATGCCAGTAACAATAACATATTTCCTCACGTCAATGTTCCAAAAAATTGATATTGACCATTTTTGTTGAACCCAAATGCTAATAAGATTAGAAAATCGAATTTGAGTTATATGCACTGAGGTGTTATAGGATCTTGTCAATTTGTAGATGGTTGTAATGCATGAGTAAATTCGAGAAAAAATCAAATCCGCCGATTATTTTTTTTGCGTAAAAAGATAGCATATTATTTGAGGTGTCGGGAACAGCCACAATTTTAACTTTTTCCTATGCACTATTGGAAAGAGAACAATTTTCTGAGCATATTAATACAAAATTTTTTGCAATTATCCACTAGTTTTTGACAAAATCGAATTTAAAAATCAAAAATTTACATGTATTTTAAGTAGGGAAATGTTCGTTTTCACATGGATGTGTGATTTGCCGTTGTTGAATTTGTCAAAATATAGGCTCGGACGGCGCCGAATAATTAAAAATATCTCTGTAGAACGAATGACAGAACTCGTCTGGGTGTCAGACTGCATCTGACAGGGAAAAGTAAGAGTAGTCAAAGCACACATATTGTCAACAGAATACAGAGCAGGGTGCTTAACGTGCGAGTTCCTGTGGCATTGCTATGTCGCGTTTTACAAGTCCCTGCTTTTTCAAATTTTAAAATGCCGTTTTTTCGACAACTAATGGATAATCGGCAAATATATTTGTATTAATATGCTCAGAAAATTGTCATCTTTCCAATAGTGTATAGGAAAAAGTTCAAATCGTGGGTGGAATGGACCCGAGGTGTCACAAAGGGTATGGTGGGTAATTGAAGGTGATGGGTAAGTCCTAGTCTAATCTCTTTTTTCCTATCTAAAAAAGCTTTATGAGAAATTTAAAGTGGATCATTTTAAAGTGTTTTCATTTTCAGGGTGTAAACCCTGTAGTCACTGCTCTGCAGTTTTTTAAATTTTGTTTACAATAATTACAGTTTGGTCAACTTCCATTAGGACCAAATGGAAAAATTTTGGACGATGTTAATTTATTTTTATTTGGCCGATACATAAAATTGCTCCGATGCTGTTTTTAATTTTGAAAATTGCGGCGATAAATGGCACAAAATCATTAGTAATTCACTGGTTTAAATTACATTCAACTTTAGTTGTTGCAACTGGAAATCGGTGTACAAAAAGATGGAAATATGGAATTATTTGGAAGTAGGTGTACACAACTTTCGTCACGGTTATTGCCTTTTTCAATTAATTTAAAAATTAAACGTCAAAAAATCATAAGCGAAAATTAGTAGATTTTCTTTATGTGAAAATGAGCATCCGAGTATTTTTTTCAAAAGATGGGAAGCAAATTCGACTACATTTTTTCATATACAGCCTGATTCTAAGCTTTTTGCTCTAAATTGTAAGTAGAAGATATTCCTTTTGGATCTTGAAAATTGCAGTGATTTGACCTAAAGATTTTGTTTAAAATGAATGTTATTGTTTATTAGAGCTTTTTTTAATGACCGGTGGAATATAATTAAAGCTGGAACAGAGCTCGAAGTATTTTATGAAAATGTACATGGGCTCTCCCATGTTATCGAAACAATTTTCTTTGGTTAATAATTTAATTTCGAACGGAAAAAATTTTTTTTGTAAAAGCTCCTTTGATGGTGCAAGCTTTTAAAGAAAATTTTCCCGATCCACCTCTACTTCTCAAATCAGTGCTTACAAGGTGGGGACCGTAACAAATTTTGAGAATTTTCGAAGATTATTGATTCTGAATCGTCATCGGCAGCAATAAAAGAACATCAAGAAATTTTTAAAAATACATTAATTCGAAAACAATTAAGTTATACCAACTTACCCCTTTACAAGTAAAAAAAGTTCTGGCGACCCCCCAATATTGCCGACGATGATCTTTAAAAAAAAGGCAAATCAACATAAAAACTAAGAAAAGAAATGAGAAAATGATTTGGTAATTTGCGTCTAAAAAATAGAACCAAGATTCGTCAAATTAATAAAAAATAAACAGACACAGCCTTCTCACTGAAATTGCTTTTTTATATTAGACTACCTGGCCCGGCAGACGTTGTCCTGTCTTATAATATACCATTTGTCCCGACCGAAATTTTCTACATACCAATTCCGAAATTTCCGAGCAACTTCAGCTTTCGTTATCTAAAAACCTTACTCAAACTATTACGGAGATTAAAAACAATTTATCCAAATTGGCCTAGCCGTTCAGCAGTAAAACGAAAACATACAGACGCACAAATAGATTTAGAATATACTGCAGTGTCCATAAATGTGAAGCCATTGAGTCCAAAGCAGTTTTCAATTCATTGATAAAGTAAATCAAAGATAATTCAAAGAAACTTGATATTTAAACCCATAATTTAATTTAAAATAAAATAATTTATTGGCTAAGTAAATAATCGAAAGTCGAGGAACTTCAGGTATGTTAACCAACATTGTCGTCAGTTCAGGTACATGCAATCAAATAATAGCTATTAAATCACGTTATCATTAAAAGCATAGATTAAAAGAAAAATGGAATAAAAGAAAAATGGAATAAAAAAAAATAAAGGATAGTCTAGACAACAGGTTGATACAAAAAATAATAAATAAAAAAACAGGTGGATGATTAAACGTGGATCGATAAGGTCGTGTTGAGATTATTCTCCAAAAATTGAGTAATCCTCAAAGTGAATCAAACAAATATTTAGGAACAAAAATAATAAATTCAATTTGGAATAACCAAGAAGAATTTAGACAAGTAAAAGAGAAATTATATGGAATTTGCTGGGAGCTGTTCCACTAACGTGACAAATAAGACGCAGATTCACACCCAAAAGTGGACCATTGAAGGTCGAACATAGATGAAAATAAAGACAGGTTTGCATAATCAACATTATAAGTGATAACGAGGTTTTGCGGAATAAGAATCGTAATCGAACAATACAGAGCGAATTTGACATATTTATAAATTTAATTTAATTGTAATTAAATTAAATTAATAAAAAATGTCTTTATTATATTTTATGTGAATTTGCGACCCATACTTTTCATGCGTTCCATCATCCATCGAAAAAAATCTTGAATAAAAATCTAGGATTTCATACACTTTAGAAATTTTCTGAGGTACCACTACCATGTTCTAACCGTTTAATTTGCAGTTGATGAATCCACGTATATATTAACTGGACTATAAAAACAAAATGAGTTATTGATTGTTTCTTTATTAATCAAAATACCACACTTAGAAAAACTACATATATTTTCCAGATTTTTCTGTATTAATCTACTGTAGATGTCTCGACTACTTGCATAATCCAATTTTTCAATATGCTGAAACAAAAAAACCGTTAACACTTGATAATAAAATGTTATTAAAAAATTAAAATTGGGTAAGAAATCAGAGAGGGCAAGTTTGGAATCACTACCTAGATTCATTATAGCGTAAATTAACTCATCACGGATTATTGACAAAATAAAAAGTACTCGCGCACTTAACTCACCTTAAGAAGTGTTGTCTTGGACAGATATCAGTCAACCATCTTACGGAGTATGCTAAAATGAAAAAAAACATTAATACGCAGTTTAAAAAATATGCCACCAAAAAATTTTGAAAAAAAAAAATCAGAGAGGGCAAGTTTGGAATCACTATCGAGATTCATTATAGCGTAAAATTAACTCATCACGGTTTATTGACAAAATTAAAAATTCCAAAAAGTAAAAAATGGATAACTTACCCTAGAAAGTGTTGTTGACGGACAGCAGGCAACCATTTTATCAAGTAAGCTAAAATAAAAAGCAACATTAATATGCAGTTTAAAAAATAAGTAACCAAAATAAATTAGAAAAAAAAAATCAGAGAGGGCAATTTTGGAATCACTATCGAGATTCATTATAGCGTAAATTAACTCATCACGGATTATTGACAAAATAAAAAGTACTCGCTCACTTAACTCACCTTAAGAAGTGTTGTCTTGGACAGATATCATTCAACCATCTTACGGAGTATGCTAAAATGAAAAGAAACATTAATATGCAGTTTAAAAAATATGCCACCAAAAAATTTGGAAAAAAAAAATCAGAGAGGGCAAGTTTGGAATCACTATCGAGATTCATTATAGCGTATAATTAACTCATCACGGTTTATTGACAAAATTAAAAATTCCAAAAAGTAAAAAATGGATAACTTACCCTAGGAAGTGTTGTTGACAGGCAGCAGGCAACCATTTTACAGATTAAACTAAAATAAAAAGCAACATTAATATGCGGTTTAGAAAATATGTAACCAAAATAATTTGAAGAAAAAAATCAGAGAGGGCAAGTTTGGAATCACTATCGAGATTCATTATAGCGTATAATTAACTCATCACGGTTTATTGACAAAATTAAAAATTCCAAAAAGCAAAAGATGGATAACTCACCTTAGGAAGTGTCTTCTGTGACTGGTAGCAGCCAATCATCATTTTAAGTTGTATGCTAAAACAAGAAGCAATATTAACAAGTGGTTTAAAAAAAATAAGTAACCAAAACAATTTTGACAAAAAATCAGAGAGGGCAAGTTTGGAATCACTATATAAATTCATAGCGTATATTAATTAACTCATCACATGTTTTATGGGCAAAATTAAAAATTCCAAATAAAAAAATGGTTAACTCACCTTAGAAAGTGCCATCACAGCCCAAGTAGCGAGTAGCCATTTTTCATGGCGTATGCTAAAAAAAAAAAGCAACATTAAAATGCGGTTTAAAAAATATGTAACCAAAATAATTTGGAGAAAACAACTCAGAGAGGGCAAGTTTGGAATCACTATCGAGATTCATTATAGCGTATATTAATTAACTCATCATGTTTTATGGACAAAAAAAATTCAAAAAAAGAAAAATGGGTAACTCACCTTAGAAAATGCCGTCACAGGCCAAGTAGCGAGTAGCCATTTTATGGTGTATGCTAAAAAAAAAAAAGCATCATTAACATGCGGTTTAAAAAATATGTAATCAAAATAATTTGGACAAAAATCAGAGAGGGCAAGTTTGGAATCACTATATAAATTCATAGCGTATATTAATTAACTCATCACATGTTTTATTGGCAACCTGAATTTGCTAATTCAAAATGAAAGTTTTACATTACAAAGCAACGTTGAAATTAATTATTAGGTCATTTACCAAAAAAATGTTATTTATCTTACCTTTAACATTGCTGCCAAGTGTGAATTTAAAGATGCCAAAGTATGGATCACCTACGACAAACAAGAGTTAGAAAAAAAAGTCACAAAATAAATTAAAAAAATAAAACAAAATAAAGAATTTCAGATACCAAAATATCACCATTTCTATGTAAGACAGGGATAACTAATTGATCATCATTGAAAAAGCAATCGGAATGGTTTTATTTTTTAGTTTTACATACCTAATAATCAAGATGACAAATTTGGATGTCTCGCACCAGGATTGTGCTGCGTAACCACCATAGAAAAACTCTTCAGTGGGAATCACCTATAACAAAAAACAAAACTAAATTAGAAACCAGCTAGACCGAATATAATTAAATTATTTTCAAAGTATTTTCAGTAACCACTGGTATCACCATTTATACAAGTATGACAGGGATAACTAAATAATCATCATTGAAAAGCGCCAGTAAAAAAAAACAAGTTTTCGCATAACATACCTTAAAAGGATGATGGATCTGCATGGACCACTACAATATCCTAAAAAAAAAAAAGAACCAAATTACAATGACGAATAAACGTACAGAAAAAGAATTAGAAAATAATAAAAGATCAGTTACATAAAAATGCAGCCAATTAATATAATCATAGAATTCAGCCGGTAATTTTTATCATCATATTTGAAATGCAAGAAATTGTAGAACAAATTCTACTCACCATTATAAGTCCGATTGATCAGTTTTATTCCAATTTCATCCCAAATACGATTAGATCAATTCTGTAATAAAATAAATAATTTAAAACGAGAACAATACAAAAAAAATATATGAAATATTAAGTAAATCAGAACATTTATAAAATGCAGCCATTAAAATAATCAAGAAATTCAGACGGTAATATTCATAATCATGTTAATTTCATTGAGTAAATTCATTTGAGTATACTTACTTTGACTTGAAGTCTGAAGATAGAGAAGATGAACAGAAGATAGCCATACTGATGTAGATTCTGTAAAAAAAAGAAATCCAAAATTAATGCTATTACATTATTACAAACAAAAATTTGAAAAGAAAGAAATCTCAGATAATGTAGGTAAGTTTAAGTCAACAGCATCTTTCTGACATGCTAGTCAATTTACGATCATCATAAGCACAATATTTGAAGCAAAATTGGTAGAAAATAAATAAAAATATATAAGCAAATTATTAAGAATAAATTAATATGCTTACGTTTTCCAAATAATAGCATTTGGTTTTCTCCAACCAACCTGGTGGGATTGCACATCTGCAGAAGAAAAAAAAACTATAAACACCGATAATGAAAAAGGCCATCGGAGAGAGAACAAAATAATATCAGATAATGTAGGTAATTTTAGGTCAACAGCATCTTTCTGACATATGCTAGTCAATTTAAAATCATCATAAGCTAACAAAAAAAAAAATCAATATTTACTGCAGCGCCGTAACTACCAGTGTTCATGTGTTCGTTGGAGCACAGGCCCTTCCAAGCAAAAGGAGGCCGCCAAGAACCCACGCCAAAAAGCATAAATTTGGTAAAATATTAAATAAAACAAATTTCTTGAATATATCTTTCGTAGAAACGTAAAAGATTACAACGATAAATTTTCAATACAAGAATACAATATAACAAAATTTTTAAATTGATTATCAAATTTGTCGATAGAACGCAATGCAAATACCCTGTATCCAGTATAATTATCTAACTTAGGCACCGCTTATCCCTTCAAAATTACCTACCCGAAATTTTCCAAATTTAAATCAGAAAAATGGCAAAACCAAAACGAATAAAGAATCCTTTTTAATTATAAGTAATAAACAAAAGTTTAAAGTGAATTATTTTTCTCAGATGGATAGAAGGTGTATTTTTATTAATGAATAGGAAAGGGCCCCCACGACGAACTTTGAACATGGGTCAAAATTTTGTAGTTACGGCGCTGATTTACTGAATATAACATACTTCAGTTATTACGGCCCAATCGTTTGGTCCGTTAAAGTATATTATAACCAAACACCATTGTAATTATAAAATAGCACTTACATTTTCCAAATGGTATCCTTTCCCAATAGTTTTTGCAGTGAACAAAGTAGAAGTGAGGGTTGGAAAACTACAAAGAAAAATAAAATTAATGTCGAGAAACTAAGAAAATCAGGCAAGATAAAAAAGACAAATCTCAGATAATGTAGGTAATTTGTAGTCAACAGCACTTTTCTGACATGATAGTCGATTTAAAATCATCATAAGCTAACTAACGAGTATTCAAGAAGATGATAAAACCACTTACATTTTTATAATGAAAAGCCGTAAGAATCTGCTTGGAATAGAATGGCTTCAGCTACCAAAATCTGTAAATAAAAGAAACTGATTACTTTTTAATCTACAAAGTCTTAGGTTTTAGAAAAATGTAAGATATCAGATTAAGTAGGTAGTCAACAGAAAAGTCTGACATATGCTTGTCAATATTAAATCATCACTAAAGTTATTAATTTAAAAAACACGTGGCACTCGGGTTGTCTGTCAAGTCAGTTTACAGACAATAATTCTACGTGGTAACGTCATAAATAACATTGATGAAAAATTGCATACTTTTATGAATTGAATTATGTTTTCTTATGACGTAAAATTATCGTCCGTAAACCGAGTGTTAATTTAAAAATTGAATTGAATTATGTTTATGTAACAGATAATACGAATTAAAACTATGTTATTACATTAACCCTCTATAGGCTTGTGCGTTATGTGCATGAAACATAATTGCATCATTTGGTGATCGTGGGATTGGACCTCATGCCGAACAAGTTTTTTTTAATGGCATTTTATAATTCAAATGATGTCTATATATGATGCAAAGCCAATCGTGTCTCTCTCTCACTTGCAGAACGTGTCAATTTTTCAAACGTGCAGCCGGTATATCAATTTATAAGACATTATCACGTCAAAAACAAAATTTCATTCAACTCACCAAAATCCAACAGTCTGCAGTCCAGAATTACAATGATCAGATTGACACTAAAATTAAAAATTTGAATTTAGTTTATCTGCAGAAACTAATTACTTATTAATCTCTAGTCTTACGTTTTATAAAAACGTAAAATATCAGATGAAGTAGGTAGTCAACAGAAAAGTCTGACATATGCTTGTCAATATTAAATCATCACTAAAGATATTAATTTAAAAAAAAAATTCATTCAACTTACCAAAATCTAACAGGCTGAAATCCAGAATTACAACGATCAGATTGATACTAAAATTAAAAATTTGAATTTAGTTTACAATTATAAAAATCAATATTTCAAAAATTGAATTTTAAAATCAGATAATAGAGGTTATCAACAACATATTTCAGACATATGCTTGTCAAAAAACATCATGGAAGTTCAATTACGACAAATTTGTTAAAAAAAAATTAACACGAACTTACATTTCTGATCTTGCACAGCTGCATGTATTATTCATTCTTGTACTTTAAGGAAGGCAACTCCCTTAAAAAAGAAAAAAAACATATTAACCGAGGGCTAAATAGTACAAAACTTATAAAATAACTAACAAAATTCAGCAGCGAATTTGGAATCATCGAAGTCATACGAACGAGACAATTATGTCATCATATTTTTGAAATTGTGAAAAAAGTAATACTAAAAATTGAACCTACCCTTTATTTTCTGCCGTTGCCATTTTGTTATAAAGCGATCAACCTGTAACAAAAACTAATGTTATTTTATAATGGAAAATTTAAATTAAAAATGAATTTAATTCGTTTAAAATCAGGTCTTCTTAGAGGATAACTAAATAGTCGTCATTACCATCCCGAAAAGTTTATTCATCATGGTATTTTAATAATTTGGCAAAACAAAATAATTGTGATTATAATCGTAAACTTACCCCCTTTAGTAAATATGCCAATAAACATGCTTCTTAATGTGGTGTAAATCACAAATGACCATTGTTGGCTAGCATACAGTTAACCTGTAAAGAAGGCAATCTTTAAATTATTTCGAAAAATTATGAAAAAAAACTAAATTAAATTCACTTAAAAAATTCAGTTCTTCTTAGAGGATAAATGAAGTCGTCATTACCATCCCGAAAAAATCAGTTCATCATTAAATAATTTGTAAAACTAGAAGTACATTCATTTATACGCCCTTTCAAAATGGCGTTGATTTGAAATTATTTATCACGTTTTTCAAAATTGTAGTTTTAAAAATTAACATACCTGTTGAAAATGAGCATCTTGAACAGTCACATGGAGTAATTAGCTGAGTTATTATCGGAGATGAAGTACCAGCACCCATCCGGGGTAACATCTTTATGCCTGTAATTCTTGAAATTGGCCTTTCGTTAACAAATTGACCTGTAAAGAATAAAACCTGTTTATTCCGAAAAATTGAAATTTAAAGTAAATTAATTTAATCAAAGCTCAGTTCTTCTTAGAGGATAAATCCAAAGTCGTCATTATCATCCCGAAAAAATTAGTTCATCATTAAATAATTTTTAAAACTCGAAATACAAATTAGTTTATACGCCCTTTCAAAAATGCATTAGAAAATTTTCAAAATGGCGTCAAATTTGAAATCATTTCACGTTTTGCAAAATTGTAGTTTTAAAAATTAACATACCTGTTGAAAATGAGAATCCTGAAGAACAGTCACATGAAGTAATTTGCCGAGTTATTATCGGAGATGGAGTACAAACACTCATCCGGGGTAACATCTTTACACCTTCAATTTTTGCCATTTGTCCTTCGTTAACAACAAATTGACCTGTAAAAAATACAACCTGTTTATTCCGACAAATTGAGATTTAAAATAAATGAAATTTAATCAAAGCTCAGTTCTTCTTAGAGGATAAATCAAGTCGTCATTATCTTCCCGAAAAATGAATTCATCATATTAATAGGTTTGAGACAATGATATTAAAGAATATAAATTCAAAAACTATAAAAGAAAAAGAGTTGCTTTTTTCAAGATGTGAAAAACGTGGTCACATAACCTATAAATTCACACGATGTTTAATATTTGTTTTTAATTTCTAATTATTATGATTTAATAAAATATTGTAATATAAAAGTAAAACTACTTGAGGCAACAACACAAATTCAATAAAAAAAAACATTACTAAATAAATCAACTTACCCAATATGGACTGCATACCACGAGACGTGAAACGAAAATGATCCTAGAACGCCTTGAGAACCGGTCATCGGTTCGTTAGGAGCGTCTCCGGAAATACCAACAGTTGGAGAGAAATGTCCCTAAATTTAAATTTAATTTTCAAATGCAGCAACGAAAAATAGATTTTTTTAAAAATTAAAAATAAATTAAATTAAAATCAAAAATAGTAGTTTTCTAAATTTCAAGACGAAACTAACCAAAAGCTGAATTTTTCAAACATTTTTATTATTTGAAATTTCACAAATTATAAATTCAACAAACATTAAACAGCCACATTTATTTAATTTTTTAATTTAACTGTGTATAATATTATACTATAATAGTCTGCTTAAAAATGAACTAACCTATAATGAACTAACGACAAGATCAGAATCAGAGCCGAATTTAGTTTTTTTGAAGTCTATGAAAAAAGTTTTCTGGGGCCTCTGTTACTTACCTATACAATAAATTAATTAAACTCCGTAATTATTTCTGACAACTTAAGCTGTAAAAGTTGATCCTCACAGCAATGAATTGCGGATTTTCTTTTACATTTTACTTCTAATTCGATCAAAATCAAAAGATTATTTCTGATTCTGAAAATTATAATCGTATCCAAATATGTATGTTCTATGGTTTAAGTGAGGAGTTTTTTTAAAATTTTTAATTTTAGTTTGTATATTTTGTATATTATGTATTAGGGGGGGGGGGGGGATAGATGTAATTGTTCTCCATGAGTTTTCCCTTTTCTACAGTTTTAAAATCGTCATCAGGATATCACTAAATTTTATCTAAGATTTTATAAAATTTTTTTGTTTAGATTGAATTTTCTGGAAAATAAATAAAATCACCCAAAAATTGTTCCCCCCGACCTCTTAAACGAAAATCTGTTCCGGTGCCTGTACGCAAATTTGTAGTGTTTTAGGCCGCAGGTTAGCTACCTTCTGCGCCTAAACTATAATATAGATAAATATATGCTCTCACGGACGTGATTATAAAAAATTTTAAATTTTTATAATATTGTTCATATGAATTTTATCATATTTGTTAAAGTTATCTCAGCGTTTATAATCTTATAAACTTATTTAGACAAGAAAATTACAATGGCGCATGCAGATTTTATGTAAGTGTCACATTCACAGAACATATCACATTTGTCCCTTTATGGTCCAGTTGTTCAGTTGCAGGTTATATCAAAAACTTTAGATTTAAAGTGCACAAATTGGGTTTCCACACGATAAATTTTATTTCTCAATTTTCTCCGGATTTAAGAGTTTCAGCCAAAGCCAACTCTGTTTTTAAACCTTACGCTTCAAGATACGTTGATTTAAGCAATAAAACACAGAAATAGCGTAGAAAATTTAAAATTTTTGAAAAAAACCCGTGGCACTCGGGTTGTCTGTAAAGTCGGTTTACGGACGATAATTTTACGTGATAACGTTATAAGAAAACATTGATGAAAAATTGTATACTTTTATGAATTGAATTGAATTATGTTTTCTTATGACGTAAAATCACGTAAAATTATTGTCCGTAAACCGAGTATGTTAATTTAAAAATTGAATTGAATTATGTTTATCTGTTTATGTAACAGATAATACGAATTAAAACTATGTTATTACATTAACCCTCAATAGGTTAGTGCGCTATGTGCATGAAACATAATTGCATCATTTGGTGACCGCGAAATCAAACCTCATGTATTTTATAATTCAAATGATGTCTATGTATGATCAAAGCCGATCGTGCCTCTCTCTCGCTTGTGGAACGTGACAATTTTTCGTGCGTGCAGCCGATATATCAATTTATAAGACGTTATCACGTCAAAAACGTAAGATGAACCCTTTGCTACTTTTTGAGCCGAAAAATTGAAAATCTTTATTGCTTCAATTTGCAAAGAACGAAATGAGATGTGAGTTTCAACAAACGTGGTTTGTACACTTAAACAGGACCGGCGTTAGGCACTAGGCAAATTAGGCGACTGCCTAGTGCGCAAACTATAAAGAGGCGCAAACCAGATCGAGATACAAAAATTAATTGCAGTGTGCAATGTAAAATGAAATACTAATAGCAAAACAGAATAAAAACCAAAAATTTTTTGCTTCGAACATGTGCTAATAAATTTGTCTCTCGCGAAAAAATAATTTCAATGTTTTAAATACATGGAAGGGGATCGCTGCTTGTTAAAGTAATTTGCAATATTTAATGACGTGGCGCGTCGCGTCTGATAGACGCGCGAGTACCGGAATATACTGTAATGGTATTTGATTAATTTTTATAATTAACCAAACCTTTTACTAAACTTTCTTAGTTACCTCGGGTAGCTCTTAATGCGGTGGAACAATCTGACCTCAGGAGCGAATTCCAGTGACGATTTCGTCTTCGTTGTCAATTCAAACAAATTGTTCTTCATAATAACCACTATCCAATTCGTTTAAAATTTAATTTTAAAAATTATATTTGCCTCGATGATCGAACATATAATTTTAACTTATCAAATCCAGTGCGGTATCTTCTCGACCATATTTCGCTCTTACAAATTTTAATTTTAAATTTCTTTCCAAATATTATAATTTACCCAATTAATGTCAACTTCCAAAATTAATTGTTTTGCAATTAAATAAAAGTCGCTCATCCAAATTTATCAAATTTAATTTTTCAAAAAAAAAAAAATCAAAACAACAACTTCTAAAATACTCTTTCAACAATTCTTTCCAAATATATTGTAATGCCCCTAGCTATGCAAAACTTCCAAAATTTGTTTTATCTATCAATTTAATGCAAATTACTGGGTATCCATTTTTTTGTAGCGATGAAACTCCTCAAAGTTTTTTTAAAAATTTGTAAATTAAAATTTAATGCTTACTTTTGTTACCTTTTTGTATTGGAGCGCACGTGTATTTAGCAGCTGGCTTAAGTACGCCTGGTCACACAAATTTTGTTGCGATGTAATTCTGCATCGACCAAATTGTCACAAATTCTTCACTTTTTAAAATATTGCACTTCACTTTAATTAAAATAAAACAAAAACTCAACTCAATTTATTTTAACTTATTGATTAAAAATAATTATAATTTTAATTTGTTGCGGAATAGTGTTTTAACCGCCTGGCACCAAGGCCAAAGCCTCACTCTCCTTGCATCGACCCACTCGCCGTACTCCTACTCTTACTTCCCCTACCTTTATTTACACAGCAAATTTTACAAACTTTACACAACGTGTTTACAAATAAATAAACAAAATCCAAACTTTAAAATAATTTACAAAACAATAAAATTAATGTTTTTATTTGCATTTCGAATCACGACAATATAATATTTGCAAAAATACTCTCATCAAATATCTCAGAAAACTTGATAGAAAATTAGAACCAAAACCCGCATAACCGGCTCGTGCAGCTATTTTGGCAAAAAGCAATCATCTTTTTTTTTTATTCTTCACCTTGCACTTTTTAAATTAACCAACTTTCAAAATTAACAATTAAGCACAGGGTGAATCAAAATTGTTTTGTTTCTTGACAATATCTAGATATTAGTTACAAAGAAATATAATTTCTTTTAGAACAGAAAGAATCCTCAACGCTAAATTTGAAAGAACTTTTAACAACTTATGCCGCAAAAAAAGCTAGTAAAGTTAAAATAAAATTAAAATTTGATTAATTTTTTTAATAAAAATATGTAAATGTCAGTATTTCTTTAAATATAAAATATATTTTTTAAATATTTTTTTAATCTTACTCCCTAGCTTAGTACTGCTATATAAATGGGGGGGGGGGCACTGATAAAGTTTTGCCTAGAGCGTAAAATATCCTAGTGCAGGCTGCAGAGCCTGCACTTAAAGGATCTCAACAAGAGCCAGATTGAGCAAAGAAAAGCTCAATCATCTCGATTAACGATAAGTTATGATTTTCTAAAAAAAAAGTTAATACTAAAATTTTAAAAACGATTTTTAAGAACTACAATTTTAAAACGTTGTATGAGTTTTTTCAGTCTATAGTGGATGAATTGACTTGAAATTTGGAATACATATTTAAAGAAATATAGTAGTTTTGGTTTGTCAAAGAATTTTGATGAAATTCTTTTCCGTTCATTTTTTATTTAAGCAATAGCATAGAAAATATGCATTTTTTTACTAAAGTAAATTTAATTTTTTTTTTCAACGAATATAAGCAAAATCCTTCGCCATGCCATAGCCTGTACATTGTAATTGACCAAAACAATTTTTTCAGATCAATCGAATTGCCAGGATTTTTCCTTGTTTTGTAAGGAATTTAATAATCGCACTATTTGAAATTTAAAAAAATTCTCACACTTCCATTGTGTCAATTTGTTGATTTCAACTAAATTAATTTGTATGAAAGCCTATAATTTTTAGTGTATACTTGAAAATGAAGACCTAATTAGATTTGCAAGGACTTTCTTAAAAAAGCCATTGTAAAAATAATTTCGACGTACGCTACTGTTAGTAGATTACTTTCTGTTTTTTTGAAATTCTCAATAATTTTATGATTGAACGAATCGACAAAGTTCAACTCGAGTAGGTAATTACAGTTGTCTGTGAAATAAGTTCGACATTCGTCCTGAGTATTACATGCAAATAAGCTACGCTACACAGATTACCCTCAGCCCTTCCGATGATGGTTACACAATGACGATGGTTTTGAGAGCATGACCTTGACAAGCTGAACGAAAAGAACGATTTTCGTGTTGAATGAAGAAGAAAGTAATATCGGCGGAAGGGGGTGAAACCGAATCCTTCTTCTGTCTGAAATGATAAACCATGTTGGGCTTATCACAATGGACGAAATCCGAAGCAGCTTTTTTGTTACCTACCATAAAATACGAAACTATCGCGACTAGAAAAGAATGCCAGAAGCGCATACATCAATGCCAACAACCTTTTGAGTTTTTAAAACCAGAATTGCTTAGGTGACGTATCATCGCGGTAACCCCCACTCTGGTGGCTTAAGCTTCCAAGTCTCGAATTTAGTAGATATCGAGTTCTTGATATCAAACAATCGAAAAACGAAGCACGATGAAATATTCCATTTTATTGGTAAGAGTTTTTCTACGCTTTTTTAAAATTTTTGAGTTGCGGATTTAATGTTTAAAACTTGCCGATGAGATGAAGCGGCAAAGTAGTCGATTTTGTATTTTGAAAATTATTTTTTTGTACCTTCATATTACAAAATCCATACAATTTAAATAATCGCCGCGATAACCATTATCTGCGTTTACTCATCCTAAATAGCAAATATCGATTAAATTTATATTGGATTTCAAGTAGCAAAGCGAATGCACTCGCGCGTTTAAAATTGATTTCAACACTTTTTTCTAATTTGTATTTTTTTGCTGCTTAATTTTAGACCATTTTTAAACAAGGTAATATGCGCTGATCTAAATATTTGAATTATGAAATATTACCAATCGATCGTAATAAGCAATCTCGTTTATAAAAAATTTATATTTAGTTTTTCAAATTATTTAGAATTAAATTAACTTAAAATAAAAGAAAACGCGGTAGCAAAAACCGAAGATCAAATTTTTAGTATTTTTATTTTTGGAAATTATTTAATTTATGGTAACTTTCTTATATTAGTAAGTAAAAGTAAACTTGTTATTTTCTATAATAATTTTATTAGGTCGTTAAAGGGAGTTCGATTTTTCGATTTGAAAATTTTGATTTTTTTTATACTTTTTATTTTTCTCCGTTTTCTTCTCTTTGAGATATCTCTAGGATACGAATCTATTAGACAAATTAATCTATGTAATCAATCAAACAACTGCAATTTAGATTTCGAGGTAAAAAAATTGAGTGTAATATTCCACATGTAAAATATGTAAATTTACCGAATAATGTGCATTTTTATTATTTATAATAGTAGTTTATGATATTAGTTCTGAAAGTATACAATTTTCAAACGCGTGAAAGAGTTGCAAAATGAGGCGTCAACCGAGTTTTGCAACTCGGTTGGCGCCTCATTTTATAATCACTTAAAGAATTTTTCTTGATATCTAAATTGCGTTTGAATGTACATTTCATTTTTTAAAAACTTGATTTTTTAAAAATTAAATGAGACAAATGAGAAATATAATCGAATTAAATTATTTGAATTTATAATTTAATTTATTTATTTGGGTAGCTGTACCACCACGGCTTTGTTATATCGTAAGATTTTATCTATTAGCAGCCGTTAATAATTTTTTTTTCACCTACTTGAACCCCCTTTACCCCTCGTCACACTGCGTTACATTTTCTGGACCCCCCCCCCCCCCCAATACAACGTCACAAAAGCTAAAATCAATTTGTTCCAATTAATATAATAATATTTATAATTTAAAATATTTATTACTTCGATAATTCCACACATAATTATATAAAACAATGCATAAAAAATGTCAAACTTGACAATATGATAGCGGCTAAAAATTGTACTTAAGAAGGAATAAATTTGCAAGTGGATAAATTTTGCGGATATTTTTTTGTTTACCTAAGCCATGACAGCCAAAGCAAATCAACATTAATTAATGTGACGTTAAATAATATAGTACGTATTGTTTTTAATTTATAAATATTAATACCTCCATAAGCAATATCATTGTTTATTCGCGGAATTATCTTACCAATTACAACGCGAGAACTGATTCAATCATTAATTAATTAAAAATTTGACATTTACCTCCGAGCAACATGCAGTATATTTTGATTTTAGACTGAATATTTTCATAGAAATTGATATTTTTACTTAATTTTGCATATTAGATCTAGTCGAGACGATAAATCGACCGAAAGGCCGCGCCGGCTCGAAATTTGACCACGTGGTAATAGTAATTCGTAAAAATAACGGTCATTTTGTAAATTTTTATCGAAATTTCTTGATTTTTGTAATTAGTAATTCATATACTTTCGCGTGGTAATAAAATTTTTGCATTTTTATACAAAATTTTGTACGACCACGTTTTACGTACTTGGCAAATTTCGATTTTCGCCTAGCAATGTCGCCTATTCCACAGGCAAGTCGCATTTATAATAATTTTATTTCACTTTTTTTGCGATTTTAGACTAAATATCTTCATAGAAATTGATATTTTATGATAGTCAAGATGATTGATATTTCTGAACATTTAAAAAATCCTTAGACATCTGATAAATAAAAAGATTATTATTTGTTATTTGCCGAATGATAATTTTATGTTTGTTATTTTAGATATTAGATTTATTTATTAAAATTTATATTATCGTAAGTAATACAACAAGAGCTTTAATTTATTCTGATAATTTTTAATTTCAACGAATACGGTGATTATGAATTTCACGAGAGCGATCGAGCATGCTCGATCGCTCTCGTGTTTTAGTCTGACCAACAGTTTTCTCGAGACAAATTTTAAAATTACGTATTGAAATTAAAAATTATCAAGACAGAAATCAAAGCTAGTGTTGTATTTATTTATTTAAATTTAATTTATTTAAGTATCATTTTTTTCATTAAATAAAATTAAAAAACTAACAAGTAAAACATTAAAATAAAATTAATGAACAAACTGTGCGAACGTCACGTTTCCTTAGGCCCACCCTCCCCCCTGCTTGCGGACGTATTTTATGAGTGGCTTCTTAGATTAAAATTTACCTCCGATTGGTTGAATAATAAACGAATTCAGATTTTTATTTGAAATTTAATTTCATTTATTTGGGTGACTGTTGGATTACTGGACAGTACTTTTCTCAGAATTTAATTGACGTTTATTAATATTTTAGGTTAGAATTAATCTGTGGTTCAATTATAAACTAACGGACCAATGAGAAGTACTCAATTTACCGTGTGCTTTTAATTCAGTCTTAATTTACCAGTAATTTAATTTCAACACCGGAACTTTACATTTTTTTCAAACCAAGTGGAAGTGAGCTAACTCAGTACTACTTTTAAACACGAAAGTCAAAGTTTTTCTTACCAATATAACATCATTTATTTTTCCCTCAGAGCGGGACGCCTTAAATAACTATTACAAATTTTTGATAAAATAGTAAAATTTTGCTGCAAAGCTTTTGTTTTGTCAAAGCGGGACTGACCCGCTCCAAGTGAGACGCATGGTCACGTTAGGCGTTTTACCTTACGGCGGAAGGTAATAAAATAAATAAACTCTGAGATGTGATATTATTTTAATAAATCTAACAAATTTTGGTATTCATCTTTTATAAAAATTTTTAAAAGTTTATCTACCACTAAAAATTGCCCTAATTTAAAAATTATTAGACGTTTACATTTACATAACCTACAAATGCAACTGAAGTTAATTGTTACCAACTTAAATTACCGATTATATTAAAATTTTGAAATCAATTTTTGGATTTTGGTGATGATCAAAAATTCGGATGGAAAAATAACTTCTTGTCACATAAGAAGAAAAGTTAATCTTTTTATTGTAATTAAAGAATGTACTATTACAAACCACTTTATTTTCAACATTAATTCTTATCAAGTTCTAGGTAATTTTGTAACACAATAAAAATTAAAAATTTAATTTTCACAACGCAACGGTAGTAAATAAACATTGTTAATTTTCAAAACATACAATAAAAGCAAAAATTAATTTAACAGGATCTGCAGGATTACTATAAGGAAATAAAAAGCATTTTTTATGGCCCTGGAATAAAGGCCATCTCTGTGTGATCTCTGTTTTTAAGTAAAACTCGGAAATCAATCTAAGCAATAAAATAATTTTAAAGGTACAGATCTAGAAGGGCAAGAATCTCTGTTTTTATGTAAAATTAGGCTATAATTGACGAAATCCAGTTTAAAATAAAATTATGATACAGTGTTAACTGTTAGAATTGCGGCAACCTAAAAGAGCTGTATTTAAAATATGGGATTGATATGGTCGTATAAATTGCATGGACTGCCAACAGAATATCGAAAATCGAAATATTTGATATTCATCTATAATTTTAATTGCTTAATTTTAGTGTTATTTAACATATTATCGTATTTTTTAAAATAATTATTGTAATATGATTAGGTGCAGCTACCGGCTAAAAAATTAAATTGTATAGGGTTTTTTACAAACCACGGTTTTCATCTTTCTATACACGATTACTCTGGAACCAATGTACCGATTGATTTGATTTTTGTTTTTAAGTAGACAGATTTAGTTTGAAAATAAATCCAAATTCCGCTAAGAAATTCAAAATGTACCATTTTTTCTAGTAACATTAAATGGCAAACAAGTTTTTTTTGAAACCACATTTTTTATTTTTGAGTACATGATTACGAACCAATTAACTAATTATATACAATTTTTTTCCTTAAATTATATACTCTTGTATTTGGAGGATGATCCTAAAACCCAACATATAATTAAAAAATTACGCTATTTTCTGCAACAGTTAAGTCAAAAACAAGTAAAAATGTATATGTTTAAACTTAAATTGCTGCAATTTCGTTCATTTCGCTTTTTACGAAGAATTTTGGTTTATCCAACTAATTTAATTTAATTTATAAATTATTTTAATTAGCTTGATTCGGATCATAACTCGAGTCTTCATTGTGTACACAGTCCAGACATCTTTTATCAGAATTTTAGATCAATGTGGATCAAACATCAATAAGTTTAATGCAAAAAACCTCACATTGATATCTATGTTTTTTTTAATTACAAAAATCAGATTCCTCTAACCATAAAAACCCAACTTTTCAAATATTTTCATGGGAAAAACGACGAAATATATTGTATGATGTGCCAGCCGCTGTAAATTGCACTGAAACGTTTTTTTCGAACTCATACATACATAAATGTCTGGAATCACAACATTTTAAATTTCAGCTATAGGCGATTTTTCTAAAATTTTGAGGATAAATTATAAGGAATATACTGTATAGTCCAAGAACATATGGAGTACCGTGGATTTTAATGATAAAATTAGATGAAATATATTCCTTATATAGTATTAGATTTGTGGTATAAATCCAATATGGCGTCTATTTACCGGAATAATTAATCATAACTACTTTAGAATTTGCTTTATGAGAATTTTGTATGAAATATTCTAAAATAGATATTTCAAGTCAGTCGTGAATACAAAATTGGGCAATTGCTTGCCCCCCCCCTTCTTCAAAACTTATAAATAATAGAAGTTATTCCATTAAACTAGATTTAAACAGTGAAAATATTTCGAGAATCTAAAATTTTGCATTTTTAAAGCTTTCGTATTGTTTCGCATTATTATTATGTAAAAAATTAATCTTATCATAAAAATAATACATATGTAGGTAGATAATTTAAATTAATATTTTTCGTAAATGTTATATTAGACCACAATAAATTTCAATGCAAAGATTTTAAATCCAAACTTTCAAAAGCAGCTGAGCTAATTTTCTGCTTCAATAATAGCAGATAAATTTCTACTTGTTGCAATTGTGGAAAATCCAAAAACAGAATGCTCTCAAGCTTAGTTCTCATGTAGCTAAATTCCGCACTGCTGATCCGGAATTCCGCATCCCCTTCATGAAGCTAATTTTTATCATTTAACATGGTCCGGATTTTATAATTCTTCGCAATAAGCTAAGATTTTAAATTTTTTAATCACCATCTTTCGGAATTTCAAGCTCAAAATAGTAGAACAATTGACACTTTAACAGTAAGGTTACATAAAATGACACTTTAGCAGCAGGTGTAGATATAATACTTTATATTTACTTAAAGTACTATCGAGATTTTAAAGTATTTTAATTGGGTTTTCTATATTCTTTTTTTCTAACATCTACTATAGAAAAAATTGAGTTTTATACACGATGATAAAATTTAATAATCGATTCGGAAAAAATAATTTACTCAGGATATCGTCGCTCATGAATAAACACTTTTCGCTTGTCGTTAAAATATTATTATTTGTTTTTTTTTTTATTTAAGAAAACCGTTCTTAACTTCAAGGTCTTTACATAAAATTTATATTGTAGTTTATATAATTGTAGTCTTCTTGACATAATTAATATCTATGCATCCCACTGTCCTTAATAAATTTTAGTGATATTTGAATTGCCATAGTGGCGAATTAAGCTTTTGGCGACGTTCACTGACGCCCTCTTAATTTTTGTTGTTTCAAAAAATTTATTTATAATCCCATAATATAACATAAAATAAAATAAGTAATAATTTTTCTTTAAATTAAATAAACATTTAAATAATAATGCCGTCTTTATATTAATGCATTAAAATATTTCCACAACTTAAAATTATCGTACAATAAAAAAACTTAATACCAAATTCATAAAAAATAAAATCACATTCTTTTGGCATTAAAATTACATAACATTTGTACTTAGTTATGGGAACTAAGTTTCTAGTCCGTATTTTTTATCATTGAATGGTCAGTATTTTTAAAAATTAATGGTCAGTATAATAGTGAGCAGCTCTAAATTGGGCCTATGTACCTATGTACTTTAAATTAATAATCTTTTAGGATTATGTAATTTATTTTTAAGTTTAAAACCGGTTTAGGGGGATTTTCTTATTGAGTACAGCGTTTGTTAAAACGCCTTGGAGCTTCCGGAGCAGACCGGACCGGAGCGGAGGGTGCGGAAAATCTCGGATGCAGCTTAAACTCTAGTCATCTAATCGTTGTAAGGATTAACTGACAGCTCCCGAGTAATTAATTACCATTGTTGAAAAGTCACTAATTCATAATGATTTTTTATTTCGTCGTACCTGTGTTAATTGTCTGGTTCTGCCACCGAGGGCCAGTTGTATAAAGCACGGATAGAGTTAACTCAAAGTCAACTTACGGTTGATCTATGGGGTTAACCCTAGGAATTCCGTGGATTAACTTTGATCCGAGATTGATCTTCTGTTATACAACTGGGCCTGAGTGCAGCATCCAGTTTGTATTATATTATTGCTGAATAGGTTGTGGTACAAGGCTCACTTGCACTGAAGCTCTAGGATTATTGTATCTCGCGTTCCAAATATTACTCTCAACAGCTTTGTTTCCTCAACAAAGTTGAGTACGTAGCTGATGGGTTCTTGGGCCATCATCTAGGTTGTCGGATATGGATCCAGTTCGTAACTGTGGTATTCGGGCTGCGTGGGGTTCAAATATCGGATCAAAAAAAGGTGAGCTGTATCTTCCGCAGTTCGGTTTGCGCGTTAACAATAATACTTGTTAACTACTTGTGCATTTACGTCGTTGTAGCGTAAGTGAGGGTAAAAGCATCCAAACTCGTGACTAAATTCAATAGGAATTTATCTCGAGGAATATTATCGATGAACTTATTTTTTTGCTCCTCTTACTTTTCGTGGTCAACTTTTAACCATGTGAATAAAATTGGACCTAAAGGAAATGTGAGAAAATCTTAAGAAATCTCGCAAATAAAAATCTGGTGTGCAAAAATGTATGTTGCGTTATTCCCATCGTGGTATGGAGTATTTCTCAATTTTAAAAAGATTGTTAGTGTGGGGTGCAGATGCGGAGGAAGCTAGCTTACATTAGTAAGTTCTTAGGACGACTCTTGCTTGTGAACCGCGAGTTCTATCCTCAGTCTAGGCTGAACATTTAATTGGTCTGTTCTCCGTCGTGGTTGGGATTCCACGTTAAGTCGTATATTCTTTCGTATATTGTATATCCTAAGATATTATGCATAAATATGATTAAAATTCTTGCGCCATCTGATAGATAATAAAATGAAGCAAATAAACTATGGGCGAACTTCATATTATGCCGAATAATTTAGAAAATAATCGATTTTTAAGTTTTGATTTTTTCTAGAAACCCGTATAGTGCTCTACATAAAGATGCACCGCGCTTGATTTAGTGGGCGGGGCTACTCACAGTTGCATTGTAGTATCGGTACTTTTAACATCAAGTTATAAATTAGGGTCAAATCTACCCCATCTTTAATTTTCGAGTGTGAATTATGCCCAAAAATACTTTAATAAAAAAAAACACTGGAGGGCGGGGCTAATCTTGTGGAAACAGCCAATACAGTAACCGCTTTCTAATTTTGCGGTGTTTTAGAGGTTTATTGTCAAATTTTTGAATAAATTATTATGGATTATACCATAATCCCGCTAGTGTGACCTGCGCAATGAAACTGTTGATCCCAATATAGAAAACATCGTGTTCTTGTAGATAAAATTGAATTGTGTATTTGGGGTGAACTTGGTCACATATGGTGACCTTGAAAGAATGCTTTTTTTGTGAAAAGAAGTGTTTTAAGTAATTGAGATTAGTAAAAACGTTTCTCTAAAAGTGCAGGCAGACTTGAGACTTCAGAAATTACAGTTTTGATCTTTTATGTAGTACATAAAAATTCAAGTTTAAATTTTAATAACAGCGAAGTCATTGTCTTAGAGAACTAAGCTCATTATTGGAAATCACTTCTATCGACGAGTATCACAGGCTCATTAAGGTCTTATTCTTCAATTTGGAGATTTTCCAGATAACAGTGTCAAGATTAGTTCAATTCTTGAGCCACAAAAGTTCTCTAAAATCACGCGTAAGCGCAGTTTTTTCTCTAATAACTGTAAAATGGTTAGAAATATTAAACATATTGAAGAGGTCAAAAATATTTAGTGTATACCAAAATGTTGCTTCCAGGTCGCGGTGATGTGTTACAGTAGAAAAAAACAGTCTTTGATCCCGGGACAAACGGGATGCGCTAAAGGGAGTCTTAAGCTCTAACCGCTAGACTACTGCTTGTTATACTTTATTTTTTATAAATATTATTTTTTCAAATATCTGTCGTGATTTAGAGTATCAGTACATGCAATAAAGCCATCTGTGAGGTTGCATTTCATAAAGTGGATTACTTCTTGTTTCTCACCATTTTTCTTCATAACCTGCTTGGCGGAACTAACTGTTTCTGTACAATTCCCACGGTTTAAGCACTTGCTCACTAATGCCCGACATCCAGCTTGCGTGGATCCTGTGGTTACAATAAATTTCAAATTTGAAGACTTCCTGAACTGATGTACTTATTATTGTACTAGCGAATCTAACCTAAGTTTAATGGGGGGGGGGGGGAAATTAAATATTTTACATTTTAGCGCATTTTACCGACTTTTGTTTTTGAAGAGCCATGGGGGTAATTACCCTACCCCTTTATTAGCTATTATGTCTATTAAATCGTGTTTTAGAGCTCTTTTGTAACTTTTTCTGGTACAAATGTTTTTGTATAAATTTTTGAGTAGGAACAGAAAGTAAAAACATCCAAGGCAAGTTTAATAAAGAATTTATTAAAAAGATATGTGTTTATATCCTTAGGGCAATCGTGTAATAATCATATGTTACTTTCACGCAATTAGGCGTGTCTCCGAGTAAGAAACGTGACGCGGCCCGGGTGGCAGATAGGGGACCAGCCAAGTGCGGTTTTTTATAAATATAATATATTTTTGTACCAGAAAAAAAATTTTAAATTGTCAATACTTACCCAATGGTGTTAGTGATTGTATTGTTCTTTTAATATACTTTGTAATTTAAATTATTAGCGTTAATAATATTTATATCGGCTATTACATAAAATAATAACACATTAAGTAGCATGAAAAAACATATAAATAATCGCAATTATTATTAACGAAATTTATAAATGTGTTACCAAATTTACTTACACGCTCTGTTTATTAAACTTCTCTAGAACAATAGACGAATTTTTGTACAAACAGATTTTCTATTGTGTAAAATTTATTTACTTTATTAATAATTAAATTTTTAATTGTTTTCTGCAATGAGTTTATGTAACACCAAATAACAATTCAATTTGTAAATTTGATTTGCATTATTTACTTTTTAGGATAAAGAAATTGTGATAAGGAAGTAATTGTAATATGCAATCGTAATTTCACACCTCAAATAAAAATTTCACTTTTTATTCTTTCGTCTTAATCAATTTTTTGTTTGTCACCAAAAAGAATTTTATTTTTTTTGTGAGTTGCAGGAACTTCTTGAGCACTACGAAAATTAATTATTTCTTTTTTTTTTAGCTGGCGGTGGTCTTTTTAACGATTGTAAACGTTAACACCGCAAAAACAGTTCATTCTCCTCCAGCGAGCCAGCACCATGTTGTTAAGCACGTAACTTCTGCAAAAGATGGTCACAGCGATGCAAAAAAAGGTAAAAGTATGGGCAATTAATGCTGCAGGCGATGAATATCAAAAACATTTGGCAAGTTTTTTGGTAGCACCTTGTATTTATACAAACCTCAGCTAACTTGAACGGCCATTTATTACTATTAAAATTGGCAATAAAAAGCATGACACGTTAATGGTATAGCAAACCCTGACGATTTAATGATTATAATGTTTTTTGTAACACCATTATGGACGAACTCAAATGCTCTATAATTATTCGCTATTATTTTTTTTTATCGTTCTCATCTGAAAGTCGTCTAGAACAAGAATTATAGGGAATCCGCTAAAGATATTTTGCACTTCGAGAGGTCAATGTAAATCGAATTGCTTCTTCCATTCGATATGTCCAAATCTTCAAGTTTTTATAGCAAGATCTCGGGGAACCACCATAATTAAAAATACATTAATATAGTGCCGACTACGCCCCTGTTAAAATTTATGAGTACATTGATACAGATAAATCAATAAAACTTAAATAGGTATGTGGAAGTTCAATTACCTGGGAACCTGGGTGAAAGCGAAGAGCCCTCGGTAAGGATTTTAGGAAATGAATTCAATTTTAAAAAAAGTAACCGTATTATGCAGCCAATATTGAATTATGGAATCAGTATTAGGTGGTGGGCGAAAATTAAATGAGTTTCAAAGATTTAAATTATTTACAACCGCAATAAACAATGAGAACATTGCAGGCGTAATCGTAAAACTTTCTTGCTTGGGTATATGCTTTTAATCATATTTTGATAAAAATATCCGACTATAAACTTTACAACATCCTAGAAGGTGATTGATGCCCTGAAAAGTCCAGACTCATAAAACATTGTTTTATTATTCTTGTAATTACTTGAACAAAACATTCAAGCAAATTAGAACTTTTACGACAATTGCATAATTTTTTTCTTTGGTAAATGCTTTTTCAATGCACGTGAAGTTTGCGGTAATTTTTTAAACGGAAAAAAATTTTTCTCTGTGTAAATGCGGTTTAATTCCTGTTTTAATAATGGCGCTCATTTTTTTTTTATTAAATTTACTTTAATGTGAATCATTAGTATGTCGTAATTTTTTAAACTGAAAAAATTTTTTTTCTGTGTAAATGCGGTTTAATTCATGTTTTAATGATGGCGTTCATTTTTGTTTTCATTAATTTTTTTTAATAAAAAAGCTAGCCACTTTTATCTAGTTTTGCGGCAATTTATAATTATACTATCTGTTTAGAACAGTTCGCCGTCAGCCATTTCGCCGTCGAAAATTTAAATGTTACTGTAATTTTATTCCTTAGATTAGATATTTTTAAATAAAACTTGTAATTTTAATTTAAATTTTAATATTAATTTTGCAGATAAAAATTTCCTCGTTTTACGTTATCTATGCAAAAAAATGTAAAAAAATTTATATTAAATTAAAAAGATAAAATTTCCTGCTTTAATTTTAAGCTTTATCTTTAATAAGCGGAATAAGAGGTTTTACACTAATTTTTAACTTTTTAGTTAAAAAAATATACCTAAAATTATTAAATTTTGAAATATTAAAAAGTTTTTGAATTGAATAAATTAATAATAATAATATTTAATATTTTTATTGCTTCTGATCAAAGTTTAATAAAGACAACTAATTTTTGATCAATATTTTTATCATTAAATGGTCAGTATATATAGTAATATTTTGGTAGACCAGTATAAGTAATAAAGTTGCAGTGGGCAGCCCTAAATTGGTCATTACTCATTCGTAGAGACCGCATTACAATATGCATTTGTATATTTTGGTTATTTTTTCAGGATATTGCATATTTGGACTGAAATCTATTGATCGTGCATATTTGAGCATATTTTCTAAAATTTGACATGAAAATTTAACATTTAAATTTGGCGGTACCAACAAATTAAATGTTGTGTTGGCAATACCTACCTAAAAATATTATATACTATTATTAAATATTAAATATTATATTATATAAGTAGATCTATATATAATAATAGTATTTTTAATTTTTTTTTTTAATTTAAAAAAGTATTTTTTAAATATTTTAATTTTAAAATGGTTAAAGTTATTAACATGTGATAATTTTTTTTTTAATTAATTTTTTCATGTTAAATTATGTTAAAATAAACATGTAAAAAATAATTTTTTTAAAAAATATTTTAATTTTAATTATTTTTTTAAAATATATTAAATTTTTTAATTTTAAATCTTTTTAAAATGGTAAATGTTATTAACATGTGATAATATTATTTAATAAAATTAATTTTTCATGTTAGATGAAATTGAAAAATAATTTAATTCATAACTTCAAAAACTATTTAAATGAATGATATAGTTTGTGACACCCTGTTATAACTGATGTTTCGATTTTCAGAATCTCATCAGGCAAACCTGGAAAAATTATTGAAATGATTGAAAAGTTATGCTTTTAAATTAAAAATTCAAACTTGATTTAAAGTCAAATTTATTTGACTTTTGTAAAAACAAAAATTATACCTACTTGAAGCCAAAATGAATAAATAAACCTATTTTGAAAATTTCTAAACCGGAAAACTAAACTAACCCCAAAAAAAAACCCAAATTGAAACTTTTTCCGGGTTTGCCTGATGAGATTCTGAAAATCGAAACATCAGTTATAACAGGGTGTCGTAAACTATATCATTCATTTAAATAGTTTTTGAACAATTTTATGTAAGTTATGAATTAAATTATTTTTCAATTTCATCTATGTAAAAATTAATTTTATTAAAAAATAAATGTTTTTAATATTTTTCCTTCATAAAATTTTTTTAAATAAAATTAATAAATAAATTAGTTGATGTTGTATATTTTGTCACATTTTGGCGAATGTGTTGCATATTTCGAGCATTTATGATGCATATTTCGACCATTTTAAATTGCATATAAATCGGGCTTTACTCATTAGTAATACATACTGTGGTAATATCTATGTACTTTAAGTTAATAATCCTTTAGAATTATGTAATTTATTTTTAAGTTTAGAACCGGTCTAGGAATACTCTTATTGGGTACAGCGTTTGTTAAAACGCCCTGGAGCTTCCGGAGCAGACGGGACCGGAGCGGATGGTGCGAAAAATCTTGGATGCAGTTTAAAATCTAGTTATCTAATCATTGTAAGAATTAACTGACAGCTCCCGGGTAATTAATTACCATTGTAACCAGAATAATCTAGCGTAAACCCTTTCTTATAGCTTCGAATTTTAATGATTCTCTTATACCATAATCCGCTCTTCGGTGCTCAATTTAAGAGTAGGATTAAAAAAGATTAAGAAATTAGTGCCCAATTTATGCACGCCTGTTTAAAATACTGATCAAATAAATACAAACCCGTAATAAAAATACTACCTATATTATTGTTTAATTAACTTGTTCAATTTAAAAACTTTTTAATTTAAAATAATTTTAAAGTATTATATTGTAGTATACATTAAAAATATTGATTTTGTTTCCCACTTTTTGAAAAAAGTCTCATTTTCATGTTGACATTAAAAGACCAATAATATTTTAACGTCAAAATAGTCAACGGCAACGGCGAAATGGCGACGGCAAAATGCCTCATTCTGTACTCGTCAGAGTTTTGTATTCCTGATTCTTCGAAGCCATGACAGTTTTTCCTCTCCAGACTCCGTTATTCTTCTATTATTTTACCCTCCATAATAAGACGAAGGAGGTAAATATGTTTTTTAATTCAAAGCAACAATTTTATTGTTTTTGCTCTACTCATTCGGTCTACGGTATCTGGAACATGCTTCTCAAAAGCTACAATTGCATTGAAGTCAAAACTACACAACTCCCCAAACCTGTGCGGTGTGGGCAACCAAGAAATCTTAAATATCTAAATATGTGTTTCTAATAATTGTCGTTCGAAGTCAACGTTAAACTGCAATAAGTCGCAACAGGAGGCAGAAGGAGGCTGATATCCAACGACGAATTATCCAATGATAATTTTTTAAACAGCTGATAGACCTTATAGAGACCCCTCTACATAAATACTCAACTTTCTACATTTTTATCTTAAAATATATCTACTTTCTGGTGCTAAATATAAGATTTTAACGATTCTACTGAGATTTCCAAAATTGTGCGGCCTTAAAACCGCACTCAAATACTTTTTCGTTTAGGGCGCTTCGACGTATTTGGAAGTGTCAGTACAAGAAACATGGGGTGTATATTCCAAACAGTTGTAATTCCAAAAATCACTGGAAAAAACGATTTCCAATTTCCTCGGATTTTCTATATTTGTACCGCCGGAGAAATAAAAAAATCCAATAAAATACTCGTCGGCTCTTAAGATAAATCGTTAGCATTTTTTTGTATTTGCTCAGATTTACCTTCACTGATTTACCGTAGTTTCTCAGCGAATTCCCATCGCTCAGTATTTAAAAATAAGTTTAACTCCGAACTTCCTCAATAAAACTAAGTTGAAATTTTATAGAAATTTATGGTTTCTTTGAGCTCTAGAATGAAACTGATGAACAACAAAATAAATGTGGTATATAATATTATTATGAAACATTACATAATATGAGTAGATAAACTATAAGGATTTAAGACCACTTTTGTAGTTCCTTTGTTAAAACTTTTAAAATAATAATAAAAAATTTAACACAACGACCTTATAATAGAGCTAATAGGATTATACCTACGAGGGACCTCACAAGTTTGTTCAATAATATAAAAATGAGTATTATCAAGATTATTATAATATTATTTTTTTTATAATTTTAAGGTTAATAAATTTTATTTTATTAATATATGAACTGATTAGAATTAAATGAATATCATAACTTGCATCTGTTACAATCTTTATCGTCGTAAATATTACGTATTGAAATAAAAGTTCAATATTACATTTTTCATTATTATTATTCATGCTTACGATATGAAACGAAAAAGGGGTGACAAAATTATCAGAATTCAATAACAAACTTATCTTGGTTTCATTAAAAGTTTAATTAAAAAATCACAATTAACTCGATTACTATCTAATTAAAATTTGTTTTAATCAAGTTGGTGCTTAAAATTTTTGTTCGAATGTAGTCAGAGTTACTTACGTACAGGGGTATCCCAGCGGAAATAAAGGGTCTAGAACATAAACAGACTATCAACAAATACATGCATTTTTTAAATTAGCTACTTTTAAGACTTTTACATGAGGCAAACCGTAATTTTTTAATTAAAAAAAGTGTTTTATAATATTACGTACATAGTTTGGTATTTTTATTGGTCTAGATTTCTCTTTCAAAAATAAATTAAAAAATAATTTTGCACCTCGATTGCTTCGTTTCGCATAATAACTCAAAATTAGTTAATTCTGTATGTAATTTTGCAGATTCCAAACATGAAGTGCATAAACACGCAACCGCATCAGAGAAATTGTCTACTCACGACCACGAGCATGCAAAAAAAGGAGAAAAAGTGGTCAAAAATCATAAAATAGTAGACGAAGAGAAGGGTGGCAAAAAATCCAAATCTCATTCCAGTGATGCTCATCAAAACCACAAGCACGTACAAGAGCATTCAGCGTTAGGAGCAAAAGTAAAAGCCGCAGTAAGGCAAAGAAAAAATAATTACAGTAAGGTAATGCTATTTTTATTTTGATTATTTTTTTTCATCCAAGAGGAGAAAAATTGTTGCATTTTTACTCGTATTAAAAACCTTGTAATTAATAAAATTACCATTAAATTTATTAATTACTGTGAAGAAAATTATAATTACTTACATTAACTATGCAATTGCGTTTATTTTTCTTGTCATAAATCCTAATGCAAATTACGTTTTTTTTTAATTATACAGGGATTCAGGGAGCAGTACCATAAAAATGAGCACAAAAAACACGACGTGTTTTACAGCAACGGACAAAAAAGTGGAGAATACAAAGCTTACGGAACCAAAAATGCAAAATACGATTCACATCATCACTTAGCTGAGAAACACGCCAAAAATGCTGTAAGATTTCCAATATTAATTTTAAATTTTTCAAAATTTTGGATTTTCTCGCCAATTAGAGAAAATTGCGACTAGAAAGAGTTTTTTGCGTATAACTCCGGAACAGCTGAAGATACGTTGAAAATAGATCAGTACAAAATTATAGATCTCTAAATTTTCTACAAAAATGGTTATATAAATTTTTTTCGTGCCACCCTTAGTTTACCAGAAATTTAATTTTATAAAAGTTGTTTATATTTTATATGTATTTAAAACAGTCCAATTTTGTCGCAATTTTAATATTAAATATTAAGAGCGCTATAAAAAATTAGAATAATTTTTACCAAAAATTTAGAGGTCTTCAATTTTGTAGAGAAAAGGTAAATAAATCGATCTGCTGTTTACTTTTAATATTCTAGTTTATTATGTTAACCTAAATATTTACACATTTATCATATTTGCATTTTATTCTGTTGCTAATAATAGTAATGTACAAATATTTATGTTGCGTAGTACTGTAATCATGTACACAGTAATATTCATAAAATTTTATTTCAGTTGAAAAAGCACGCCGAAAAACACGGACGCGAGGGTAAGAAACTAAAAGAAAATAATACTTCGTTCCACAAAGGACATCAATCCGCATCCGGTGACAACAAATTTAAAGCGGAACATGCCAAATGGGGAAAAAAATCCGGAAAGTCACACCACGACGAAATTAAAGAATTAGGGTATTTGCCACTAAAATAAAAGATTAATTATATTTAAAATTGTGTTTCACTCTGTGAATATTGAGCAAACAATCACTGTTTTCTCATCAAGTTTTGTAATGTTATTATTATTTTTATATAATAAAATGTAGAAGTTAAACGAAAGATACAATAAATTGTATGAATCCAATTGCTTTTAATAAAATGCTCTCAATCTTTATCAGCTCAGCGACAGCGTAAGGATTACAAAGGAAGTACTCGAAAAATCCTTTCATTTTAGATTAGTTACAGTGGACATTTGTTAGAGTGAATTGCTACTTTTGCATTTCATTTGAGATTATTGAAACATGAAAATCTGTGCTTTCTTCAACTGGGTACTAGGATTGTTCAATATATAATGGTAAAAGAAATCTACAGATTTTAGGATACGGCATCCTTGGTTTTTTAAACCAAAAATTATTGTGTAAATTTTCGAGGATTCAATCTGGGTGTCAAATTAGGACGAATCATAGGTTCAAATTTAGTCCCAATGGTAATTGTATTTGGAAAAACTTTTATCGGTTTTCCTTTATTTAAATTTGGTTTTTCCTTTTTGATTTCTTTTTTTGCTTTATTTTTTCTTTTGTAATATAACACTTCAAAACCTAACGTCACCATGGCCATGACCAAACCAAACAAAGTTGCAATAAACACACCGCCTAAAAATATGAAGAGTTCTTCACAATCAATCATATTATTTCTAAAAACATACCCAAACTTTCAAGAGTTATGCCTTCCTCTTCTTCTTCATTTGGACATTCTCCTCTTACGGAATAATTCCAGTATTTTGCTCGAAGTGCTTCGAAATAACGATCTTTTTGTAAGTCTAAAATTCTAAGAAATTTAAAGATAAAAAGCGCATTATAGAAGTGACTATCCTTGCAACTCATTGCTCGTCCAATCAGAGTAAAAGATTTTGCGTGCTAAACATTGTTAAAAGTGTAATATGGAACACATGAAGCCGACATTAACTTTAATAGAGGTTAATATAGTGATATTTATCACGAATGTCTATCATTCAGTTAGATTTAAATTTGGCGTCATCGCGTGTGCGCCAATAATTGTGACAATTGTTCTGTTAACAGAAAGTTCTGTCATCTTATTAAAAAATAATCTGGTATTGACCCTGGTGTCCTATACAGGTGGTGAAAAAGAGAAAATGAAATATACGCAGACAACATAATTTAAACTGATTGGACGAATAGTGGGCTGCGAGTAATGTCTCCTGAGGAAACTCACTTAATTCCAATTATATCCGAGAGGTGACTACCTTGTTGTACCACTACAGCATATGGTTTTTCAGCAAATACTTCCCCAATTTCGGTAAAATTACAGTTCTTGCTTATTTCGTACTTAACTTCCGAGGAGTCGTGGATAAAGGCAAAATCTCCATCGATTCGTTCGTTCACTATTTGGAAACCTTCCGCTGAGTCGTTTACCGGTACGGATTCATTAATGGCTATCAATATATGGCCATATTGCTCACGAATTGGATAATCCCAAACTCGATAACGAACATCGTCCGTTGAAGCGTTGAGGGTAAGTTCTTTCCACATCCTGTGATTAAGATAACAAGAATGACTAAAAAAGAGCATGCGACGAATAATCACCTGTACAAGGTGTCTTCAGCATATTTCATGTTGATGAAATATTGATGAGTGTCAGAACCTTCCACTACGGTATAATTAATTCTTGATTGTCGAGCCAGTTGGTCCAGCGATTGCACAGGCGTCTAAAATAATAATAATAAATAAGGTTGGAAACGAAACTTAGTTTGCAAATATTTTTCCAGTAATACAAAAAAAGCAAAATTTTTTATAGTAAAACTTGAGCCGATCCACTGCAAAAACCAGAACGATGAGAATAAAAAAGTTTCTGTTTGGAAGGAAAAAATTACCTGCATTCTCTCCACTGTTAAAAAGGCTGCCAAATTGGCTGTGAAGGTGGCCAGCATTAAAACAACAAAAAGCCAATACGCGGTTACCAAAGCACGAGCAGATAATGATTTTGGAGCTTCTCCTCCACCTTGGGGCGTGAACGATGTTAATGCAAACCAAAAACATTCTCTCAACGAAAAAAATCTAAAAGATTTCAAGATATCGGGACTTTCAAAAATATTATGAAATGTTGCAGCCTTACCGACATTCATACGGATACGCTTCCTTGTTGTTTTGGGCACTGTATGGAGAATATTTATCCAAAAACCACATCATAAACGCTGTGATAATCAAAGCAGCCACAATGCTCAACCACACTTCCAGTTTTAAAACTGTCATGAAGCGAAAAAGCGAGGTTTTCCTGATCGGTTTCCTCATCACTAAAATTGAAAAGTTCGTACCAAGTTATCAATTAACGGAAAAACTTTACCAATAGTAATTCCAGATTGTTCGTAATATGGTGCTACGTAATCAACCACCTCCTCTCGATCAGCTCTCATTACAACAGGAGCAATTGCCATATCCGTCTCCTAATTAAAAATTAGACATTCAGAAACGAGGCAAAACAATACTGCTAAAAGAACTTACTCCCTTTGCTATATCTCCAATTATGCCATCCCATTCTCCATTTTGATCTTTTTCCCCAAAAGTACCTCTCGCAGGAACTACCAATTCATAGTCAAAGTCCAACTCGGTTGATAACTTTTTAATAAAGTCGATGCAGTAACCGGTCCAATAATATTCACCTGTATCGGAATTCTTTTCCCGATACGTCCACGGCATCGCCTAAAAGCACTCCGCCAAATAAGGCAAAATGTTATTACTTGCTCAACACTCACATGAGTAATTCCAATTCGATAAAATGGTTTCACCGGCAACACATTGATGCCTTTAATCACATTTAGCTTTCCATTTTCATCCATTCTAGCAGCCACCCGAAGTTCCGATTCGATCACCATCTCCACCACACCATTAATATTCAACCGATACGAATCCTTTATTTCGCTAAACAACTGTGAGGAATTTCCTAAAGCGTTCAAAAATTTCTGATTTATTTCAATCCGGTCCGAATGATTCGCCGTGCTATTTTGACAAAAAACCCGAGTATTTATTTCTTCATTATTATCTAATCCACGAAAAACTCGAACAAACTCTCGAAGAAATATTTCCAAAAATTTAGACTTAAAATCAAAATCTGCCGGACAATTACATTCGTCAGGTTTTTCTAATAACTGACAACAAAAGTTGGAATCGATTTTTATAAAATTTAACGCTTCCATAGTAGTAGTATAATTTTCCGGAAACTTTTTGTAGAGAAAATCCAAAAACACCAAGTTCCATCGTTCTGGAATCGTTACCAATTTTTCTTTAACAGCCTAAAAATTAGAAATTTTACTATATGAGAAATGAGATCAGACACATTCGAGTTTTTTTACCAATGCCATCATGTTTTTCATATTGGTCGTTGTGGCCACAATGGCATAACTATTTGGCATTGGTCGCAGTTTTTTCAATCTCTCTGTCGAGATTTTGTCCAATTTATCCGACACTATCATTCTCAATCTTGTCGAATCGATCCAATAGTACAATGCTTCATCAATAACTGAAAAATGTAATTGATTAGTTTGGAGGCCAAATGGTTTGAAAATCTTACGTTGTGAATTTTCGAAAATTACGACCACATCCGTGTTGTTTCTCAAGCTCAGGTACTTGTCCAATAAGTTCAAAAGTGGGCTAATGCTGAGATCAATGCGGACATATAGAATGTTAAAATTTGTAGTAGTTTGTTTAGCGTCTTGGTTTCCAGTCCATGTTGCGTCTATCACCATTGTGGCACCTTTACTGAAGCTTTCACATACTACAAAAATTATTGAGCAAAAAGCAAAAAGCAAAAATTAGTTTAACTTACTTAGAGAATGATCGCTTTCATCATGATTGACTACAACCACATAAGGTTCTAATGCAAAACTTTCTGAAGGAATTGAACTCGTGGATTGATTCAACCATTCTGTAAAATGTTCTTGTCCTTCTTCAATTAAAAACACTAGAAAGAAATCATGTTTGTCAAGAAATCATAATTGAGATTCTTTCCGCGATTGTCAATGTAAAATATTCCAAAATATGAAGGATATTAGTAAAACTTTTATCATCTGATCAGACATCGGAGTAGGATCTTAAAGTGCACCGCAAATTTAAAAATATTTTAATGAAATTATGAGATAATTTGAAGTAAATTACAATAATATAAAAATTAATTTTTGTGGATCATTCAAAAATTAGCGTGAAAAAGACCAAAACATGCAACCGTACATTCCATCGACTATTTCCAAAAGATTAGCCCTGCCAATGATGTATTTTTATTTTATTAAAGTATTTCTAGGCATAATTTGAACTCAAAAATTACCTTTGATTAGATTTTAGGGCGGATCCGAGATTTGCCGTGGTTGCGTTTGTCAAAACCGACCCTCCGCATCTTCCGCTTCAGTCTTCTACGCTCCGGGCGCTCAGGGCCGTTTTGACAAACGCTGCACTAACTAAAAATATCCCTAATTTTTAATGTAAAATTTGAATTTTGTGGTGCACTTTAACGTTCCACACTCGCAGACATCAACGTAATGAAATAAAACACTTAAACTTTCGAAATATTAAAACAAAATTAAGTGTTGTGGACTTTGTATAGCAGAGTTAGCGAAAGATAAAATTTTAAATTGTTAACTGACATTTGAATATCTAATAACTTAAGTAGTTAATAAAGCTAATTAAAATTTTAATTCTATCTATATAAGTCAGTTTTATAGAACGTCTTGCGACGTTGTCCGATGCCTAGATTATTTCCAAGCTTTTTAGTAAATATATTCTTTATGAGTGACAGAAAACTAGCCTTCGGATCGCAGTCGTGGTTTGAACCGTGGTTTCCTACTTCACAATCGGGAAGTTAAAATTTAAATTATTACATGTAAATGCAACTATGTATTTTTTATGTACCCACTAAATGATAATATTTATTTAAAATAATAATATTCCAACTTGTACATACGTGAGTTGATAATTTTTATGTTTTTTTAGCTGCAAGTTTAATGTGTATTATAGGTTCGATTTCAAGGTCGAATGTGCATTTGCAAAAATCATGTGGACTTTCTCCAAAAAGTCTTCAGCCTTTTCCTTCGGTCCTTTTTCTGGAAAAAATATAGCACTCAGCAAAAGTGCTGAGTGTTTTCTTCTTTTTATCTTTTTATTTATACTTCAGACGCCTCATAAGTAAACAAGATTTAAAAACTTACTTCAAAACCCTACTAACCCTTCCAAAAGAGAAAAATATTGAAATCGTTTCGAAGATGATATAATATCTTCTTCTTGTTCTCCAACCTCTTCTAGGTCAGTCCCTTTTTCTGATAAAAAGGTTACAGTATTTATCAAGTAATCATGGACTGAACTGAGCATTCCAATAAAGGTAATACTTCTAGTGATCATGATAATTACAAAATACAAAAACACTAAGGAAAATATCAAGCGAAGACACTGAAATCTTTGATGTCAATGTAAGTGTGAAACAGAGAAATTCATTTATCTGCAATTCTGTTCACCTAGCAAAGTGATAACCAACAGAAAACCATAGCAACTAAAGAGTATCAGATGTTGGCGTATGCGGACGACATGGTAATTATGATGAGGCCAAATAAAAAAATTGATAAAGATCTTCAAAAAGTATAGAAAGTCATAGAAACGGGTAAAAATTAATTGAAGTAAACTAATGCAGAATTTACAGGTAATGAGTATAAATTCGGTGAGGTGCAACGTTTAGAAGAACGTGTCAATTAACAGAAATAAAAGAACAGATCCAATTAGATTGTCGATTGTCAATACAACTCTCCGGAGTCTACGCTCCGATCACCTCCACTTTGGCCGCTTCGAGCCGTTTTGACAAGCGCTATACTAATTAAAAATCGCAGGCTGTCACTTTCAAGGAGTATCAATGCAATTCGTATTTACGATCAACAACTTGAATTATTTATTTCGAATTTTTAGATTTTAATAGGTTTAAAAATAAATATTTTGCCTACAGTGACTTTATAGAAGTATCGACAATTGCTCATAAATCGGCTCAGGATGTTGCAAAACCGCTTTATTCGGCTCAGAAAGTTGCAAATTGAAAATTAAAAGGTTTTCCATTAATTCATCTAAATAAAATGCACTAATAATGTAAAGAAAAATTATTTTTCTTCTATTTTAAAATGTATCAAAACAAAACCATTGTAGCCAATCAAATCATTGTCGCCCAGTGTTTATGTAAAGTCACTCAGTCACTGTACTATAGCCTAGTAGCACAGATAATCTGTAGTAATAGTATGCTGAAATGAAAACCGGGTTTCAGGTTCAAATTCTTTAATTCTTAATTCAATATTTTAAATTTAAATTTTCTAATCTTTTAAAACCGAAAGTTCAAAAAAATGTGCTACTATAACTGTTTTCATATTTCATTGTATTATATTATCTTGTTTTGACTAGTAGATCCAAAAGAAATCTTTGTTTATTTTAAATTTTTTTAACAATCATATGATTTTATCAAATAATAAATTTAATATACATATGGATTTTGTACGAAATATTAAGGGGGGCATCCGACCCCTTTACCCCTCACCTATAGAAACCCATGATCATTCGTTTATTCGTTATTTTCTATATCATGTAATTACGCCGACCGTAAATACGCCGACTCAAATACGCCGACTGAAGTACGCCGACTGAAGTACGCCGACAGGTAAGTACACCGACTAATAATTTCGCCAGTCGCCGATATGTAAAAATGTCGACAACATTTATGCCGACAAGCAATTACGCAGAAAATAACTAATAATTTTTTAATTTTAATATAAATTAATAAGCAATAATTCAACTTTAATTCAAGAAAATTATTGAAGTAATTAATTATCGAACGCTTAATGCAGAATGGAATTTTTTGACGTTACATCACCATCTTAAACCCGCCTATGGGTGCGGGAACATTATGCCTAAACTCATAGGTTCTAATTAAAAAATTCAAAGATGGAGCAAAGTTCTAGAGCTTCTAACAGAGGTACAAGGTAAAGAGAAGCCCTAGGGCTCTTAGGAAGAGACATTTTTTATGGAGTATACTTACTCAAATGTAGGACTCTCAAAGTCAAAGGATTTCAAAAAGAGGGTTTTCTTATCTGGCACAGCTTCTTACGTTTTAGAGCTCTCACATGTAGTACAGTTCACCTTATCAGTAAAAAGACCCAAACTGGAGAGATATCCTTGAGCCCTAAGAAAAAATGTCTTCTATGATTAGGGCCGTATTTAGACTAGATTTTCGGGGAGAGTTTTAAAAAAATTCAAAAATAAATAGTTAATTTATTAAAATATAAAGGAAATTTTTTTAAATTTAAATTTTGTTAAATTAATTTTTGAAATGTAATGTTTGCAGAAAAGTGAGTAAAGAGAGGTTTTTTTTGTCAAGATGGCGAAAACCACGGAGACCTAGATTTTGCTACGCTGATTTTTTGAGTATAATTTTGTGCAAGTATTTTTGCAATTAAGATTTTATTTTTGAGTATTGTTATTGGAAAATTTTGTTTGAAAGTATTTTGGCCGAAACTGACCGCAAAAAAGTTGAAATTTTGTGAGATGATTGTTTTTATTTCAATAAAGTGTTAATTCATATTTTAATTTTAAACTCTCTTGTAAAAAACCATCTTTAAATAAAATTTTTTAGTTTTAAAATTTGAATAAAAATCACAAAGTATTGTCAAAACAAAGAACTAAATTTCACAATCTTAAGCAAATATACATTTATACATAAAATTCACACCAAAATATAAAACAATTTATGGGTTTACAATGCCCACTCTAATTTATTGCAAAAGTGTTATTTTAAGCTATGCTGCCCATGATGGTAATAAAATTTATGTTCTCTTTAAAATTTGGTTCAAACCATTTATAGCAATTTAAAATTATTACCATAATAGTAAGAATTAAGTAATAACATACCTATTTCATTTATTTCAATATAATTATTTTTCAAAAAATCAAAAATTAATTAATAGGAGTAATAACTAACAATTAAATGGCCACAGACTTTTCCACAGTGCTGTAAATATTCTTTTTTATATTCTTCATCGTCAGTTTTTATATTTTTGCAATTTAGTAGTAGGTGTATTCAATCCAGTGTCGCCAATCGCCGGATATTAATACGAATTTCCGATTTTTTAATTTCTAGAAATATTTCTTTAGTTTCAATTTTTATTTAAACACTTCAAGTTTAATGTTTTTGTTATAGTTGTAAAGATTGTTTTTGTTTTTCCGATTTTTTTTACGATTGCAGTTAAACTTCCAGTACTTCATTAATTGATAAATAATTTCGGGGAGGGGGGGAGTTGTAACCCCTAAAACCACCCCCTTAAATACGGCCCTGTCTATAATGCAGTTCCTCAAACGTGGGGTACAGCTTTTAGACCAACAAGCATAATGTGGAGAATTAATAACCCTAGGAATCCAAAAAGGGGTCATTTCGTGTGATACATGCACCTAGGTCTATAAAAGACTATTTATTTTTTTGTATTAAAAGTTTAGGGAAATTATTACTGTAATGATTTTTTTGTGTGCGAGGCAAACGGCAAAATAATCATCAATCTCTACGGCCTCCAAGTCGGTTCGCTAAGACTTCTCAGGGGCGGGTTCAAATTCGGGTTTTCCTTGATTTAGTGGATTATAACTTCCAAATATAATTACCAATTAACAAAACCCAATTTAAACAAAAATGCTGTCTAATGCAAAATTTTTAATTTCAATGTAAAATAAAATTTTACTGGGCTCGTACTTTTAAATGTATGCTTATCCAAAACGTCGGCTTATCTATCTGGCCACACGCTCGCACAAATGCAAATTCAATTCTTCCAATTTTAAACCAATTTCAAATTTTATAATTTTAATTATTCTTTCCAAATCAATCAAATCCACTACCGTTCGGTAGCAACGTATAAAAAAAATATCCAACTTATCAAAATATCAAAAATAATTACGCAATAATGCAAACGCATCCAATTCACTCTATTCCATCAATCAAAATAAATACTCACAATCTCAAAAATAAGACAAATCTCAAAAATAACTCACTCAAGTCAAAAATTAACGAGCCAAAAGTCGGACCGCTCGCTCTCTCGCGGCGACCCGTCGGCAAAAGCAAATCTCCTCGTCGGTTCGCCCCCACCTGTCTAACTTCTACAGTCTTACAACTTAAAATTATTTAAAACAAAATAAAACTTTCATCAAATGTGTACAGGGTAGGTGCGAATCATCTTTTTCACCACAATACGTTTATTTCGGAGATTAGCGTAGGTTTAAGTTTTTTACAAAGTCGTTATTAAAAGAAAGGTCTATGCAAAGACGCCTTTGTGTCAGAGATTAAAAATAGAAAATGGTTACTGCTCTTACCAGAAGTATATTACCGTCGACGTATTCACAGTCAGCATATTTACTGACGACATTTTTGCGTTGAGATTTTAACTGTCGGTATAAATGTTATCGGCATATTTGCTGTCGGCATTATTACTTAACGGCGTAATTATCCGTCGGCGTATTTACTGTCGGCTTAATTATTTGTCTGCGTAATTACAGTAGTTGTCGGTGTAATTGCGCTGGCGTTGCTACTATCGGCGTAAATGTCGTCAGAATGTTACAGTCGGCGTATTTGCTGTCGGCGTGGTACCATTTTCTATTCTCATTTAATATGTGTTATATGTTAACGTCCTGTATCAAATATCTTCAATTTAGATTGAGGGGGGGGGGGGGATGGTAAAATGCACAAATGCCCAAAAAATATCAAATCGTTGATGAAGACGGTCACGCCCTGATGCTTATGTACGTCGACTGCTAAGCCGACATCTTCATTGGATTCCGGGCGGAGTAAAATCTTTATTCTGACCGTCTTCCCTCGACAGGAATGACAAACCACCGAGGTGTCTGCTAAAAGAATTCTTAAATTGGATCACGATTCTTCGGTCTAGAGAGAGACAGAGAGAGAGAAAAAAAGTACCGCCCTGTGTCAATTATCTCCAATTTGAATAGAGGGGGGTGTAGTAAAATGCATAAATTATAAATTTTCTCAATATTTCGCAAATGGCGCTGACACAAAAATAATAAAAACACTAAAGATACATATCAAATTTGACTTAATTTGAGATTCAAGGCGGGCATATCTCGCTTCTAATTTAAATTGATATTTCACGAATGATGCTAACACAAACAAAAATAATTAATACACCAACGATCAAGACTAATTTAAACCCAAAATTCAAATTTAGCTGTGCTAATTTTGTATTAAACGAGAACGAATTCTGGAGATAGGCTCCCCTGGCCTGCATGATTTGAAATAGGGTAAGTCTACACTAACATTTTTTGTGCACCTCTTGAAAAATCTCAAATTGACTAAAACAATAGGGGCTATTAATTTCATTCCAAGGTGCTTTTTTTAGTAGCATCTAATCTGCATTATATTAATAACCCCACGCTTTTAGTCAGTTTAATACTTTCAAAAAAAATGTTAATTTTCACATGCACTAACCTCTCAATGCGGAAGATAAGACGATTGTACCTCAGAGTGTGGGTCAAAAAGATCAAATTGTTAATCTCAAAAATAAATAAATCGCCTTCCAAAAATAATTATTCAATCGCATATCATTTAAATCCAATGTAAAATTTTATTATTTCTTTAAAGGATTCGAACTTGTGATTTTTTCTATCCTAAACATCGTCGCCCTATCAATCTCGCCACACGCTCGCACTTACAAATATAATTTTAATTTTCCAAATTGTAATAATCCAAATCGAATTTACTATTCCAAATATTTTTTCTCCAAATTAATCAACCAGATCACTTCACTACCGCTCGGTAGCAAATTATCAAAATAAAATTCAAATATCAAAAATTACGCAGTAATGCAGACGCATCAAAATCACTTTATTCAAATCTTAATTAAATTATTACTCACAATTTAAATTCAAATCAATGTTAAATACAAAATCGCAATTTCAAAATTAATTTCTCACAAAGCCAACAGTCGCACCATCGACTCGTGTGGCGACCCCTGACAAAAAACTTTCTTTTTCCGGGGATTCCTCCCCACCTAGCAAAATCTACAATGTTACAACTTAATTATTAAAATAAAATTTCCACCAAAAATGCATAGGGTGGGTCTGAATCACTTTGAAACACTACAATAATAATCAATATTGCACCAATATTGGAAATTATTTACATCTAGATATTGGCGCAATATTCATGGCTCAATATTGAGGAAATATTGATATTGTGCGATATTGGTACAATATTGTGCCAATATTTGTGCAACATGGGCATTTATAAAAGATTTGTAAGCTTCTTCAATTTCATTATTTTTTATTAATTAGCTCTGCGTACCAAATATTTTACAATTTCCCTGAGAGATAATCATTTGAAGGTATGCAACTTTTCCGTATCGGATCAAAATATTTACATACCATATAGTAATTAACACTAAATTATTATGCGTTCCGTAAGTGTTGTGAAATTACACAACCTTAATTTAAAAAATTTTAATTATTCGTTAACAATAAATACCAAAAATAAATAAAAATGCGCATAAATAGTTCGATAGTAAAATGTGGTACGTACCTACTTATCTTTCGACTAAATTAGTCAGAATAAAATAAATTATATGAATAAATTAACGCAAATTTTGCAATATAAATAGTGAAACCGGGCACTTGCGAAAACGGATAAATTGATTTTAAACTTGAACGTTGGTAGAAAACAGAATCGTTTTTCTTGAGAAACCGCATTACTTGCAAAAACACAACTAACTGCAATTTACCTATCGCGATTTTTACCTTGTGTGCGCCTTATCTTTTTGCAACAAAAATAAAATCATTTTATGGTTCAGTTATATTGGTGACTTTCAATTACTGTAGATTTTTAAAATGCGGTTCCTATAATTTTTGCTGTTTTCGTGCTATTCTACTGATTGGAATTTTAAAGGGAAACTTGATTCTGTGATGCAATTGAAGATTACAATTTGAGCATTAAAATTAATAGCAAACGTAAGTTGAATTATTTACTTTCCATTTTTTTACTTCAATTTTGGGTTCTAGTTAAGGTGTAGAGTAATTTAGTCTGGTAACTTGAAAGTAACGGTCACCACATGTTTTAAAAAACAACCGCTTGATTGCACATTCTAAATAAACAGGGGCGTATCTAACGCACTCCGAATAAATCCAAGCGAAAAATTTTAAATTTTTCTACGATGTCCAATCCGGACATGTGCAGAGTCAATGTGATAATTTAAGGTGAACATACATATCTCCCTTCAACAGTTTCGAACCCCTTAAGAAATAATAATAATAATAATAATATAACTTCTGTCAGTAATAACTGAAATTATAGTTATTATATATTATAATTCTTATCATCACGAAATATAATTATAACTTTTATATAGTATGTAGAAAAATTAAAATGTCATATAGAAATTTTTTTTTTTAAATAAATAATTTTTGCTATATAGAATTATTATAATTGATTTCTTATAATCTGGGTAATTTTAACAAATAAAGTTACACCAACTTTTTGCAGTGTAGGCTACGAAATTGTTTCTTATCTAAAAATTCCATATTCATGTATAAAAATTTTTTAATGCTAAATTCTGCATTAAACAACTAGAAATTTAAAAACAAAAAAAATTGTTACTATAATATACAACATTAATTAAAATTAAAAACCAAAACCACAATAAAAACACTTTAATGCAAGAGAGAATTTATAGTAGTTATTACGGTTACTGTCACTATTTCCATCTCAAGAATTAAACTTTTTCCTATTGACCATTGGAAAGAGGACAATTTTCTGAATATATTAACACAAACATTTTTTGGATTAAGCATTAGTTGTCAAAATAACGGCATTTTAAAATTACGAAAAGCAGGGAGATCTAATATGATTCACCCCGATGCGTGACGCTAAGTCGCACGTTGAGTCCCCACTCCTATTTCTGTTGACGGTACGTGTGCTTCGATATACTCTTAATATTGTTGTCAGTTGCGGTCGAGAGGTTCAAATAGCTGATCGCACACAAAATCCCATTTTGTTAGTTTTCGACACACTTTGGTAAACTTCGGTTAAACTTCTTCAAAGTTCAAAATTCAAAATTTTTCAATTCTCCTTGTCTAAGTTTATTCATCACTCAGATCGACGCGGCCAAACCCGCGTCAGCGTATATTTTGATCCAAGATCTCCAACGTCCGTTACCCACTCACCAGATGAAGAAGATTAAAGCGCCTACGGGGCTAAACACTTCGCATTGCCATTCTGCCTTTAATTTACTCACCACACAGATCGACGCGGCCTAACCCGCATCAGCGTATATTTTGATCCAAGATCTCCAACGCTCGTTATTTACTCACCAAATGAAGAAGATTAAAGTGTCTACAGCCCTAAACGCTTCGCGTTGCCATTCCGCTACGCTACGCTAGTTGCGGTCGACACCCGGAGTTCCACCCTTGGCGAGTTCTGCCATTCTACAGTGATATTTTTTTGCCTAACTCAACAACGGCCTATCATGTATCCGTGTTAAAACGTGTATCTAAAATACATGTAAATTTTACATTTTTAAAATTCGATTTTTTTGAGAACTAATTTATAATCCAACAAAATTTTTGTTCTAATATGCCTAGAAAAATGTCCCCTTTCCAATAGTCAATAGGAAAAAATTTAAATTTTGGAATGGAAATCGTGACAGATTCCGTTATTACTATTATTATATTATTAGTTTTCATATAATTATTAACATGATAATATTTATTATCGTATTAAATTATAATGAATTAAAAATTGTTTAACAGAACAAGTTAATTAAACATTTAATATTTATTATTGAGATTTCATGGTTATTGTTTTCATGAAAGCGATTGCCTTCGCTGAAAGTTAGTTGTATTATATTTATAATAATTTAAGTTAATAATTTATATTGCAGTGATCTTTTCAAAAAAAAAGGTTGATTTTCACATGCACTATAAGTACTCCGGACTAACCTTCTTCTCGCGGGAGATGAGACAATCTTATCTCGGGTTGGGTTCTATCGTTTTCAAAAATTAAAAATAAAATTCTTCTAATCCAAAAATAATTAAATATGCTTCTCCAAAAATAATTAATTCACAATGCAAAATGCAATTTAAATTCAATGTAATGTAAAATTTTACTGGGCTTGTACTTTTAATTTTATTCTTATTCAAATCGACGTGTTATCTTTTGAACCATAAACAAATATAATTTTAATTTTTCCAATTTTTAATACAAATCGAATTTATAACTTCAAATGCTCCTTTTTCAAAATATTTAACCAAATTAATTCACAATCTTCGCTCGGTAGCAACTTATCAAAACAAAAAATCTAAAGCAACTTCAAAAAAATACGCAATAATGCGTTCGCACAAAATTCACTTTATTCAAATGAAAAAATTACTCACAACTTCAAAAATTCAAAAAAATCTCAAAAATTGCCTCGAGCCAAAATCGTACAGCAGGCTCAGGCAGACACTATCGGCAAAAAGCCTAGTATTTCCTTCGATTTCCCCCACCTGTCAAATTTTCCAATCTTACAATTCGTACTTACTAAAATGAAATTTTCTATAAAAACGTACAGGGTGGGTGCGAATCCTTTTCAAAACACCACAATATATTAAGGCTGTTTTGGTACCTTTTTATAACTTCTAAACGGCTGGACCAATTGACTTGAAATTTTGACAGAATATGTATTAGATTACTATAAAACTTTTCGAGTATCCTTTTTTGAATAAGTTTCTTGGTTTTTCCAAAAAACCAAGAAACCATTAAATTTTAGATCTTTCGTTTGCAAATCTCGATTTTTAGAAACTTTTGGCACAGACAGAATTTTGATATCTTAATTAGTTTAAAAGTTTTAAGGACAATTGCTTTTCAATAGCAATTCAAATTGCTTCACATAATTATAATTGACGTGTAGGAAAAGAATATAAACTGAGAGAGAATGTCTTGCTTCTCTAGAATTCTTATAGAAAATAGTAAGCCAGTGTTGCGATTATAAGCATATAATTACATATTATTAGCGCATAAATAAATTATATGTACAGCGTTTCTACTATTATAATTTAAAAATGTAGTTATGAATTAAAAATTCTTTTTAATAGTAAAAGGTTTATTAGTTCGGTGTTATGAAAGTATGTTTAAATTAATTTGTTTAAAATGGTATAGCTAATTACTATGTAGTACATACGTAACTTAAAAAATATATTTTTTTAATTATTTTAATAGTGTACAATATTACATTATTATAGCAAGTTGACGTATTACGTACATATGTATGCAATTTAAAAAATAAAAATTTCAAATTTAAAAACCCCTATTTTAAAAGTATTGATGTTTAAAAAAATTTTTTTCATATGTTCAAGCATAAAATTTAAAAAATGCTTTATCAGCTTAATAGAAGTAGTAAATGCTATGATGTAATCACTGTGTAACTTTATACCTCGTATAACGATTCAAACACTTTATTTTGACTAATTTCAAATTTTTTTACGACAAACAGAGATTTATTTAAAGCAAGTACTTACATTATATTACATGGATAACAAATTATGATTTTATCAAATTTTTTGTTTAGAACGAATTTTCTGGAAGATATACTAGGCAAAATCACACAAATAAAATTCCCCCTCCCTAGACGAAATCTTGTATTTGCACCCGAGATCAAAGAATTCGTTATCTTCAAAATAAAAGAACACTGATATAAAATAAAAAAATTTCATCAAAATAACACAAAGATTTATATTAAATTTGCCTTTTTAGCACTTCAAACCGTTTTAAAACTGTCAGACGCATACGCAAATATCATTTTAGCATGTGCATTTCAATTTGCACTCACGCTTGGTAGCTGGTAGTTTCAAAATATTTGAAGTTCTGATCAAACAAAGCATTAATCGGGGGATGAAATTAAACGGAGATTTTCGCAATTATCAAAAAATACAGTAGTATGTATTATAGCGCAAAACATCAAAGTGTGCATTTTCCGAACCATTAGACGAATTTCTTTTGGAGTGGTCTAATTCTCAACTTCATGGAGTTTTCTCAAACAAAAAAAAACGATCTCTATGATGAGCACGCTACACACTGAGATTATTTCTAAAATGTTTAAGCTTAGAGACTTAATGGCTTTGTATGCAGGATAGAAGCACGGTCAGATAGTACGGGATAGGATAAGGAAACTACAGATATGTTTGCTCAGAAACTTTGGATTAAATCGAATGCTGATTAGTATAATGGCAAAAAAAAAGAAAAAACCCGCAGTAGAATTAAATACAAGGTACTGAGACTGGAAGTTGGCTTCAAGATCTTTACGCCGCCGTGTAGAAATTTATAACAGAGCACTGACAAATATAACACTGTGCGAGGCAAAACTGTTCAAGTAGACTATATAAGGATATCAAACTGGAAACCGAGACGAACAAAGCAAAGTGGAGGGAGTCTCAAAAAGATCTTTCGAACTCACACTACATTCTCACAGAAATTTTGAAAACTAAGAAACATTTGTTGAAATCTAATATATCGTAACTGGTAATTTGACCCCCAGTAATTTGATATCGGTAATTTGTTCTCTTGGTAATTTAGTCACCAGGTGATTTTATCTCCAGGTATTTTAGTTCCCAGTAATTCAAATTTCCGGGGGGATTTAATAATTATTGAGAGGTGAAATTCCCGAAGGTTAATTTACAGCATCAAATTACCGGGAACCAAATCACCTAATGGCATCTGTTAGTAGGTTAGTGTTAGTTTAAGTTATTAGTTTAACGAAACTGTAAGAGGTGGATCTATGCGAATACATGGGTCTGTCAGTATATAATTAAGACCGTTTAAAGAGAGATCCATCGGTTGAGGTTAGATTAACTGTTAGACGAAATTGCCGATAGTGAAATTGCCGGGTGTCGCATTACCGGGGGTAAAATTAGCGGAGATCAATTTACTAAGAGATCTAATTACCGAGGGGTGAAATTGCCGTGAAACAATTTAGATTGAGGATCAAATTAGCAGGTCAAATTATCGAGGACCAAATCACCTAGTGCCCCAATATAATAAAATGTATTTCGAAAACCAAAACAACATTAATTCATTTATTTTGTAAATAATTTAAAAGTTTAATTTTGTTTTAGTATTTATTTATTTATAATATTGTATATAAAAATGTTTGTTAAATTATTAGCTGTAAATAAGGTGGGGAGAAAATAAAACTAGAAAAGAGAGTGGGGCTTGAATAGACAGACTTGGGCTGACGCTTTCACGTCGAATAGACGGGCGGACGAACATCATTCTCGCAATAATAATTTAATTTTGATTGTTAATAAAACAAAAGTAAGTTTATTTAAAATGAAAATTGTTTTGTTTGTTTTAATTGTGGTGAAGTGGGTGTTCAGAACATAAAAATTGAAAGAATTTGTGATAATAGTTGGTTATTTGTTAAAATTACATCGCAGACAAATTTGTTAGAACCAGCTGAAATACCATATGCGAAGCGAGCGCGCACGTGAAGCAAAAGTCCAATACCACATGAAAGGTAACAAAAATTTGAGCATTTTAATTTACAATTTTAAAAACTTCAACTACAAGAGCTCATAGCTAAAATAATGAATGTACACCCAGCTAGAATAATTTTGAATTAAGCAAATTTTATAGATTTGAATAGCTCGGATCATCTCAATATATAATATATTGTTATGTTTTGTTATCAGACCTATTTTAGTCTTATAGAAGATGTAAATTGTATTTTTGGGAAAATAATTTCCTGTGTTTTATTTTCATTATAATATTTAAATTTGGCGCAGGAGTTGTTGTGATGGATATCAATGGTGGCCAAAAGGGGGGGCTTAGGGACCATGCTCCCTTCTAAACTAATGCGGTTAGTAATACTACAAACTAGAAAGTAAAATTTTCGGAATTTATCAAAAATAGAGCTGTTATGTCTTTTATTTAAATTTACTATGCAAATATTTAAATTGGGTACAAATTTTTATAATAATTTAATAAATATTTTTTTGTAGATTATGGACTACCTTGGTGCACTAATTATTCTGGTTCAAGTTCACGTGGTGTTATCAACAAATTGTTATGAAGAAATGAGGTATCATAAAAAATACGCTTACGGCTACGATATCATCTGCTCGAAATTAAATCGTGCCAACATCGATGAATTGCAGAAAATTTCGGCATACAATGAAGTAAAATTATCTGTCGGTCATTCCGATTTAAAAAATTCAACCTTGTTTCATAATATTCCAAAATTGAGAGTACTTCAAATTTTCAATTCGAATATTACGCTGGATGATGAGGCAGCTAAAGAATTTAATATCTTAAAAAAATTGGAGATGTTAAATATTACCGATAGTAATCTAAGTTTTGTGTCGAAAAATGTTTTTGAGGGCTTGGACAAACTAAGAGTTTTAAATCTCAGGAATAATAGCTTACGTAGTTTCCAAGATTTTTCTTTGGACAATCTCGAGGTTCTCGATATCAGTAACAATCTATTTGACAAATCAAGTTCCATTCCTCTGTGCAAACTACCAAGCCTGACTAGATTATTTGGGCAACAAAATTTGCTAACCGAATTTTCTCCAAAGAAAAACTGTACTAAATTCCTAAAATTTTTGTATTTGGGCAAAAATTATATTACCCATTTAGATGGTATGAACAGTTTGGACCAGTTGGAAGAAATTGATTTAAGCTATAATGGATTGGACAGGTTATCCAATAAATTCGATAATTTGACCAACTTAAAGTTACTCAACTTGGAGGGAAACAAAATCACACACGTAAAAGCATACGAAATGAACGATTTAATTAATTTAACCAAATTGAATCTCAAAAATAACTCAATCCACCATATCGATTTCAGTTCGTTTCAAAATTTAGACAAGTTGGAAGAACTTTATTTGGACAGTAACAATTTAACCAAAATTTGGTTTAAAAACATGAACAGCTTAAAAGAATTAACTTTGTCAAATAATTTTGTGAACATAAAAGAAGAAACGTTCCAAAATTTGTCACAACTGCTCTTTTTAAGTCTAAGAAATTGTCACCTAAAAAAGGCAACGTTTCGGCATTTGGCTAACTTACAGATACTCGACCTGTCGGATAACGAACTTATTATTGAAGGAACTACGTTTGCCAGTTTAAGTGGCCTAATAATTTTGAAATTGAGCAACAACTCACTCTTGAAGTTGCCCGACTTTGTATTCCAAAAAAGCACCAAGTTACGAATTTTGGATCTTTCTTCCAATAACATCTACAAAGTGAATCAAAACACGTTCCGTTATTTAAACGAATTAGAAGTTTTGAACTTATCTTTTAACCACCTGAAGAGTTTACACCAAAATATTTTAATGTCGATGCCCAAACTCAAAAGTATCGATTTGGAAGGTAACCATTTGAAATTTATAGAGTACAGTGTGATTTTCGAAATGTCACCTTACCTGAAAATGGTTAACATCCAGAAAAATAACCTACCCTGCGAGGTTCTTTCCGACATGTTCACATATTTCAAGAATAAGAATGTCAGTTTCACGACCAACAAGAAGATTTCGCTGGAAAAAGAAAACGTGGGCGGTATAAGTTGCCAAGAGCAAGATTTTGATGACCAAATATCAAACCAAGAAATAGGGTCTGCCAAAATAGAAAATTTTGGTTTTAGCAAACGCGTAAATATTACCATTGTGGTTGTGGTATTAGTAGTTGTAATATTGTTGTTTGTGTCAGTGTTGATGACTTACAATGTTTACGTTTTAATTAAACGGAGACGAAATGCGGGGGACGAAATCGAACTTCTTGATAGAACTGCTCATAAAGTGGAATATTACAGCACTTGAAAACGCGTAAAGGCTATTTTTATTATAGATGTTTGTTTAATTGTTTTCTATTATTTTAATTCTCAAAACTTACATGGTGGCTGTCCTACCCAAAGTTGCCTTCGACGAAGATATTTCAAGTATAGAAGTATCTTAAATACTCAAAGTATTTTAAAAACCTGTTATGTATTTTTAGGTGTTACATATATTACTATGTTATTTTTGGTATTTGTTGAATAATGTAATTTTTATTTTATACTTTGTACAATCAAATGGGTACACTACAGACTATTAACGTAGGTGTCCGATAATTATATTCAAATTTGTTTTAACTAAACGACATTTACAATGCAAATTTTATTTTTTATTGATTCTTTGGTTTAATTGTTTTTTTATTATCTGTTTACCTTTTGTGTTTCGCTATACGATTTTTTTGTATATAATTAAATCGTAAAGAGAAGTATTTAAAAATATCTAGATTACATGATCATTGTCGTTCCTGGCGATGCTAATTTAGCGAAACCGGTTGTCTAAATAAATTTACAAGCCTAACAGTTTTATGATTTTGATTACATTTTTTGATACCTTTAAGTTATTATTTGAAGTATTCCATATTTTTTTGAGCTTTTGAAATACTTATTTAACCCTTTATTTGCTGGCTACTCTGAATTCCTATTGGTTTACGATATATTGCTAGAGCCAATGAAACTAATGCGAATATTTAAAAAAATCCACCCAAAGAATAAAATATATACTATTTTTAGATTTCATTAAATAAAATTGTAAAAAAGTAATATAATTATAAATCAATAATTTGCAGAAAAGCTTAGGTACTTACAGAATTTAAGAATGGTGACATCTTGACTACAAGTGCAGCTAATCGACCAAAACACCAAAAATGCACTCAACATGTTTCTAGAAATCTTATTAATTCGAATGCTTATTTCCTTCAATGATAAGCAAATATCAAAAATCTACTATAGTTTTTATTGTGTCCTTCTATGTCAATAAAGCATTAAATTTTACAGTGCCATCGTTCCCGAACGCTTGAACTACCCGACATTTTAAAATTTATTCTCACGTAAAAAAATTAATCGCCCTATTAAAGTAGGGCTGTTTTAACTGATTTTGTTTCAGTTTCTTTGGATAACTAAATAAAATTGAATTAATATTTTTTAATAAAAGAAATTGGTCTCCAAGCGTTTGGTTGCGTTATCATTCAAACATATCACAAAGAACAGTTAGCTTTATTCAAACACGAATAAATTAATAATAAATGATCGCCTTTTCTATTCCAACCCTTGTAAATACCTGAAATTGCTATTACCGTTTTACTGATTTGTGATTTTTTCAAAGGCACGCAATTATTTTCTGATTTCAAAATTGAACGTTAATGACAAAAGTGGGTCAATTTTTTGTTATAATTAATTTAATTATGAATAATTTAATATAATTTATTATCAGTTGACAAGATTAATTCTGTTGTAAACGATAATAATTTAACTTTAATAAAATTATTAACGGCTGTCTAGTTTACGTGTATATGATAAATATGATTAAATTAAATATTTCAATCGACCCAATAACCGACACGCTTCTTCGTAAAATACCTAATTCATATCAAGAAAGTCTTTAAAACCCTTTAATATATATTAAAAACATCCCAACAACTACAGACCAGTTTCAATTTTTTAAAACTACAACCTAACTGCCCGACAACCTCTTAAACTAATTCTGTATAGTAAAAAAGAAAAAAAAAGAAAGTTTTCTGTAAAAAGTCGGGTAGTACGTTTAAAGACCACTCGCACTTAGCGCCAATCGAGTTTCAATTTGCAATTCGGGGAATCCCGTTTCTCAGCTTGATTGTGGGTCAGTAGTGAAAGGTGACCTGCACACTGAGCGTACTGTAGGTTTTTTTTATGATAAATTTTATATATAAATTTCTTACTAGAATATGTACCGAGCTGTAGCACTTCAAAATAGAGCTAATTTTTTCTTTGTTATATGCGACTGAAGGTCGAAATAATAGTGAAATAGTGCCCTTATATCGCATTTTTAATTTTTATTTTACCTTAATTTTATCATATTTTTATAAAGTAATTTTTTATTTAAAAATTCTTAGTTTATTTTTTATTAAAAATTTTTTCATTTATTTTTTTACATTACAAAGTTATAATTTAAATTTATTATTTACATTTTTCTTAATGTAATTATTATTTTCCTAAAAGTCCTCAAGTCCTAACCTGTTAAACGTAATAAATCAACATATTTTTTGAAATCAATCTATTTGAAATTCTATTTACTGTAATATTGTAAATTTGAATTTAAATATAATAGGCGCGAAATTTTAAATTTAGTTCATTTGGTTACTTAAAAATACAACGATTTGGCAACAGTGGTTTTAAAACACAGGAAGTCGAGTTTCCGTTAGAAATTTTGACCGTTAGGACTAAGAGGGTAACAAGAAGCCCTTACATTTTTGAACGTCGAGGTAGCAGGTTGTGGTTTTTTGTTTTGTGCGGCAAATGGTTTTAAGAAAAAGTTATTCAATAATTGAATTTAAAATTATTTTAAATATATTTTAGTTATCAACAAATTTAAAATACGTAAGTTAGATAGATTTATTAATTATAATCTTTTAAATAAAAACAGGGTCGGGTGTTAGAATTTTCAAGTTAATACGTAATAAGTTATCGACCACGTGGATATGAATTTAAACTAATTTAAAATTACTTCATCTTCAGTTTTAAGATTTAAATATTGGTTTGAGATTATGATTTATACATTATTATATTTAAAATATAAATATAAATATTTTATACGTGACCTACGACGTATCTTTATAAGACATTAGGGGTTATTGCGGCAATGCGAAGTAGGAGTATTTGTTTAAGATAAACAATATGAAGGCGGTTGTTTGAAGTAGAAAAATATATATAGCATTAGATAACTTAATTTAGATGAATTGCACAACAAAGGAGGGTGGACGCTTAAAATTATAAGATGGCTGCGTCAATATATCGCAGAAATGGCTGATTATTGGTAAGGACAACCGCAAAAGGACGTGTCAGAAAATGGCTTATGGCTTATTTTTCGTTTTTTTTAAACATCTCTCAATGAGATAATAGAAATTCTGATATTTCAGGACAGCTATTAATAAATATTAACAAAGTTCCTTATGATTATTTGCGACCACATATGAGAAAATATCAATTATGATATTTAAGAACTGTTAATAACGAATATTAACAAAGTTCTTTATGATTATTTGCGGCTACATAACAATATTTAAGATGATGATGCTAGTTTAAGTACAGATGATTTATTTAGATTTAAGGAAATGACCAATTAGCAATAACGGTGACGAACTTAGATTAAGGTGACGACATATTAATTAAGAGACGATCTTAAGTTTTTAAGTTGACGAGGTAATAGTTAGGAGCGTATAATTTAGCAGATAACGTGCTACCGTTAAAAGTAGATAGGATTAAAAAAAAAATAATAATAAATTATTATTGGTAGTTGGATCGTGTGCCTTTGGCTAGCAAATAAAGGCAAATAAAACTAAAATACAAAAAAAAGAGAATGAGCTGATTCTTCTTCAGATCGGGAGGATTAATACGCAGAGGAAAATCGCTAAATTAACGCTCCGAAGAGCCAGCCCAAATGTTGATATTTTTGGGCGCCACGAAGTTTAAAAAAAGAAATCATCCGGTATATTCGAATCAACAGCCACGTTAAACTACGAAAAATACTGGCTGTTGCAAAAAAAAAGAAGTAACCAGGTCAAGAAGAGACTGAGTAACAGAGATAACGTTTGTTGTTTCCGATTTAATAAAAAAAATAAAATATATTGTGGTGAAAAAGGGGATTCGCACCTACCCTGTACATTTTGATGAAAATTTTGTTTTAAATAATTTTAAGTTGTAAGATATTGGCTTTTTCGCCGATAGCGACCGCCCGAGCATGTTGTGCCATGTTAGCTCGAGGCGATTATTGAGATTTTTGATATAAGTTTAAATTTGTGAGTAATAATTTTGATTTTGATATGAATAAATGATTTTGATGCAAATGCATTATTGCGTAATTTTTGTATGAGTATTTTGATATTTGGATAATTTGAATGATTTTTAATACGTTGCTACTGAGCGGTAGTTGATTGGATAGATTTGATTGATTTGGTTAATTTAACAAGAGCAGTTAAAATTATAAAATTTGAAATTGGTGTAAAATTGGAAAGTTTACAATTGCATTTGTAAGTGCGAGCGTGTGGCCAGATGGTGATAAGAAGGCGATTTGGATACGCGTTAAAATTGGAAGTGCGAGCCCAGTAAAGTTTCACATTAAAAATTAAAATTTGAATTTGACGATTGGAAAGTTTATTTTTGAAGAATTAATTATTACATGAAATTAAATTTACGATTTATTTACGAAACAATAATTTATTTTTGGAATATTTAAATTTTTGGACAAGAATTTTTATTTAATTATTTTTGAAGAAGTTGTGAGATAATTACAGCTAAATTGGCGCCCTGACTGTTTTATGTTGAAAACAGAAGACAATATTTTGTCAATTTGAATCCGCCCCTGAGAAGTCTTAGCTCTCCGACTTGGAAGCCGTAGAGATTGATGGTGGTTGTTTGCCGTTTGCCACGCATTCAAAAATATCATTACAATATACAATAATGCGCAAAATTGGGCTACCTTTTTAATATAAAAAAAAATGAATACGTAAGTAAGCTATCAATTGCTCACAATTGCTCAAAACTCGCGTTGTAGTTACCGCGTATACGTTTACTTGGCGCACAAATACCGTAATAATTTCTACAGTTTTTATTCGAGTTGATTAGATGTTTTAAATATAAAATTATAATCAAAAGAACGGCCTAATAAAATTCTTCGCGCAAAAAAAGATAATTAACAATAATAAATGACGGCACAAACAAACAAAATCTTAGCTTTCTGTTGTCTTCTCTCTTGATGGTTAGATCAGGATAGCGGTAGCGATACCAATGTTTGACTGAATTATCCAGGCTGTTGTGTTGTTATACAAGTGGATTACCCAATAATCATGCAGCCAGAAATACGACACCAGATAACCAAGAAGTAAAAAAGGAGTAACACCACGATCGATATGATACACCGGTTGATATCGGTAATCCAAATAAAGAAATAATAGCTGGTGAACCGCTATTAACACCCTAAAAAAATTCAACTTAACAAATGTGGAATAAAATTATCAAACATACCTCTAGATGCTGTGTGAGAGTTTGTTAGTGAAGTAAGCGAAGCAATGGTCCATGAACGAATTTAATCCTTCAAATGAAGATCGGATAACTTCCCAAGTAAACGTAAAAATTAGAAGAAGAAATCCAAAAAAATTCGTAGCAATCAATACTAATCCCAAATAAATCTGGATGAGAAAATAACGCAATTTTCACCAAAAAAATTGATTAGCTACGTCGTCCAAATATAATTACTCAATTTACAAATTATAACTTTTCTCCAAAATCGCAAAGTTAAAAATTAAAATTAAAAATGTGCGAATTATCAATTATGATAATAATTTCCATTAAATTTGAATTCAAAAGTGAATTAGGATGCCACCTTTTGAAAATCTCTCACAACCATTGAATTTTACTTAAAAATAAAATCAAACCGTAACAAACGGTTTATTATTTAAGATCTTACGTAATATAAAAACAATTGAGTTGAATATCGAAATATATATAGGCGCTTCTTTACAAAGTATTATAAAGATTGTGGCTGGTCATTAAATATGAATAAACAATTAGAAAATTACGATTACAATTACGATCAGAGGAATTAACTCTCAAACAGTTATTAAATCAAATTTCAAACTAAAGTATTCTGAATTAAATGATATCAAGGAGATTAACTTTACTGGTAAATTGGTTGTTGGGCTACTTTTTTCTTTTCGGTTAAATATATTGCTATGTACTCTCCGTGAAAATCTACAGTCTCTTGATTACCTCGGGTTAACCCTGGAGTGCGGGAGCAATTAATAATTTTGTAGGGGTCGAAGGGTTCTTGCGTTCTCAAAAATAAAATAATTAAATAAAAAATTTCTTCTTGTTTTAAAAATTAAATCGTTTTTCAAAATTATATAATCAAATCCAGTTTGAATTCAATGCAAAATAAAATAAAATCTTAATTTTATTCGAAAGGAACAAAGTTTGATTTGCTTTATCCAAAGCGTCGAGTTATCAGTCACTGGCCACACGCTCGCACTTACAAATATTATAATTTTTAATTTTCCAATTTTAAATGCAAATTCAAATTTATAATTTAAATTTTTTCTTTTCCAAATCAATCAAATCAAATTAATTATAGTTCAGTAGCCACTCATAAAAATTATCCAAATTATCAAATATCAAAATAATCATCCAAAAAGGCGCAATAATGCATTCGCATAAAAATCACTTTATTTAATCAAAAATAATTACTCACAATTTCAAAAAAATATCAAAACTCAGCGTATCAAAAATCAAATTCAGCGAGCATACAAATCTTGCACCCGCTGTCGGCCATAGTTGGCACAAAAAGCCTCTATCTCTATCTTTTTCTCCTCACTCTGTACTTTTCAAATTTCAACGTTTAAAAATCAAATTAATAAATTTTTACTATTTAGCACAGGGTGGGTCGAAATATTTTGTTTCACGACAATATATTCATCGTGAAACCGAATCCTGTGTTTTATTTAATTTGTGTGTATTAATTATTTGTTTAGGTATTACTCAGTGGTTACGCCACTGGCACATATAAGTTTAGGTTTGAGGTTAGTAAACAAGGTAACGACGTTAACATTCAAAGAGCCATCCGCAGATTTAAAAGGACTTGTAAGTGTTACTACAAGGGGTTCACAACGTGCGGGGTTTGTTTGACTATCACAGCTTTGGTTTGGTTCGGAACTTTGATTTGAGAAGGCGGTAATTCAAATTGAAGAACCTAACATTACATTACTAAAACAAAAATAAAATAAAAATTGCAAGGGATACTTGTATCCTATTACATTTGTAACTGTGGAGAACCTGTAAGATGGTGATAAAGATAAATAACACTTTTCTAAGTCAAAACCCTTGGGAGGGTAGCTCTCTTTAAAAAAATTTTTAGTTTCTCCCTTCAAACAGCCATAGCACAAAAACTATTGATTTTTTAATTTTAATAATGGAAAATTTTGTCAAAATCATTCGATATTCTATATAATTATTATAATATTGATATGATATTATCTCGTACAGATTTATCAATTACTTATTTTGCCTAGGGTTTGCCCTGGATTGCTGATAGTTGGTATGATTTTAGGGCGAAGGTTCCAGCGTTTTCAAAATAAAATAAAAATATTTCTTATCCAAAAAAATATTCAATAGCATAAATTTAATTCCAATGCAAACATTTTAATAATTTTAATAGGGATCGAAGTTTCGATTTTTAGCCTTATCTAAATCGCCTTGTTATCTCTTACACGCATTCGTTCGTCGTTTACAAATATAATTATTAATTTTCCAATTTACGACAATTCAAATCCAATTCATAATTTTAATTGTTCTTCTTCTAATTTATTAACCAGATTAACTTTATCACCGTTCGGTAGCAATTTATCAAAAAAAAATCCAATAATTCCAAATTTCAAAAATAACTACGCAATAATGCGAACGCATAAAAATTACTTTATTTCATCAAAAATATCCAAACTACCATTCACACACTCAAATCAAAAAATCTCAATAATTGCACAGAGGTAAAATCGCACAACCGGCTTGTGCGATCATCTTTGGCAAAAAGCCTTCAACTTAGTGTCATTCGCCTCCACCTCTCTAATTATTATAATTTAAAATTATTAAAATAAAATTTTCATCAAAATGTATAGAGTTGGTGCAAATTCCTTTGAAATACAACATATCCGGTTTATAACGCTTACGCGGTTTTCCGGTTTGCTGGCTCGGTTTAGTTCATGAATCCGTCCTGTATTCGATGCCTGGCGCTTGGTTTTTAAGCATGATGTTATGTTTTTTATCTACGACGAGGAGCTAAGCCCGACGAAGAACCCACAATCTGGAGGACCAGTATCCTACATCACAGTCTACAGATATGCAGCAGTGCATCCGACGCGACCAGGAATTGAACCGTGGTTTCCCACTTCCCAATCGGTCGATATAGGATTTATGTCACATTGCTGCTCTTTCGATATTTTATAAACTAGATTATAACCCTTCATTGTCTAAAATCAACGGATTTCAAATTACGAATTAAATTAAGAGAAGAAATCTTAACAATTCGATCTTTCAAAGACATTTCTATCTTTAAATAAAACGTCTTAAAAAAATTGATCTGTCTAATTCAGATCGAAAATTTAATGGGCTACAACTTTAATTTAATAAAATTTTATGGAAAACTAACCGCTTTCTCAGAAAATCCGAAAATAATAAACAAGGTAAGAATAAAAAAAAAAATTAAGAAATATAGGTTATGTAAAAGTCTACGTCAACGCCGTTTATATCTATTAATTTTTAAATTATAGCCTACAAAAGGTAAATACTAAAATTGGCAAAATCTATTAAAATAACGCAGTCTCTTAGTATATTAATTTATTACCTTCCGCTGTAAAGTAAAATTTGAATATTACTTTACGTCACGTGTTATTTTATGTTGGTATGAAAAATATCATAGACAGTTATCAAAATCTGGGAAAAGCGTCACAAAAGAAAAGGTTACCATTTAGTAAAATGCGGATTGGCCCCCGTGCCCCATTTTAGGTAGGATCGTTTCTGCTGAAACAACTCACTTTCGCTTAATTTGAAGAAACATTTTTTCTTTTTTTAAAGATTTTTTAAAATTTGAATAAAATGACATTGTTGCGATTATATTTAAATATTTTTTAATTCTTTTTATATGAATGTAGGGTGACCATTCCTACTGGTTTTACCAGGACAGTACTGATTAGTCAGGACTATGAACTTAGAAGCTTCTAAGTCTATGGCCAGAACAGTGAACCAGGACACGAAAAAAAAATTTTGCAGCGATTATTTTCGATATTCTAAAAAACCTAAAAAAAACTGTTGGGGTGTATTCGTAAATACCGAAAAAATAGTATGGTATGTACCGAAAGATAGGTGAGAACATACAAAAAAACAAAAAGGTCCTCCGTTTTTTCATATACCTACTGGTTTTACATTTCTTAAAAATGGTCACCTTATATGAATAGGATTTATTTAAATTTCAGATAAGAGGGTTGTGATCAGATTCGAATCCAAACTAACGCAAATCCGAGTTCGGAACCAAAAATAATTTGCTTATTTGGATGGAAACATCCGCTAGCCGCTAGCGAAATATTCTATAGTCGATCCAAGATATGAATAATATAATTAAATAATCTTGGAATAAACAAGTTAATTAAACGTTTTATAATAATGTTTAATTAACATGTTTATTCCAAGATTATTTAATTATATTTCACAAGTTAAAAACTTAATTTATTAAATATGAATAATATAGGTGGCGCGTCGTTTGCAAAGTCTAATTTACACCGGGAAACTTCAGATAATTTAAATAGTACTTAATCTTGTAGTAATATTAAATATTTACCACAAAAATCGAAATATTATAACCAAATAACTACGTCTATTCGATATTACATTTAACTCTGTCCAGATCTATCTTATTTATGACTTTGCCCGGTTCACTTTAGGCAAAACACATAGAACTTCAATCGCAAAAATTTCGTTACTGTAATACTGTCTCACTTCAAAGCAATTTTATTGGTTAAATTTTAGAGGTCATCGCTTTAGTACAAATTCCAATATTTTTCTTAAAAAAAAACGAACTATAGTAGTGAAATGTCCGGTCACCTAGAACCTGAAATAAATTTCAAGTTAACCGTAGAATTATTAGAAAATGAATAATTAATACCCTGAATAGTATAAAATTTTAATATCAAAAACAAAAATGGTAGAGATTTTCAGGATGGTTAAAAGAATGTCTGATAATATAAAAAAGTTGAAAAATAGTTAAGTAATAGAAGAGACAAGCGAAATTTCGGATTCGGTTGCTGAAAAATAAGAAAAAACGTCGTATTTTCCCCGCAAGAAGAGAAATACGCAACAAAAATTTTCATATAATTTTATTAATGAAAAAAGCTAGTGAAAAACTTAAAAAGCATATTATTTAGTAAACAAATTGGGGAAAATTAGAAAATACGATACCGATAAAAATTTAAAATAAATTTTCTTTTTTTTAAGCTCCAAATAAAATTTAAAAAAATGTAAAATATAAAATTTTAGACCAGTGGTTCCCAAAGTGGTCTATATCCCCCAGGAGTCGACGACGGACTGCAAGGGGTCAATGCCAGCAAAAAAAAATATTGGGGGTTCATGAGATGTAAATGAGGGTCAACAATAGTGGATCTCATAGTAGTAGTTAACTAATTGAAAGTTAGGCACTATTGCAGAAACTACTATAGTACCTGATACGCTCCTACATGGGTTAAATTTAAATTAACCTCTTTTCCTCATACTTAGTGGAAAGGGGTTTCAGCGCGGTTGCCAATCTTCTATCCTATATCTTTAGGTTTAAGATTAAACCTAACTAAATTGATGCCAAATATTGAAAATTTGTGAACAAAGTATCAGGTTCATCTCTCCCAGTAAAAACATTAATTTTTTGCTAACAGATAACAGATAATAAATTTTAATTTGGTAGGTTTTAATTTTAATACCATGTAAGTAGGGGGTCTGCTCAAAACCGAAAATCAAGGGCCAACCAAGGGAAAAATAGCAAGGGGTCTACGAGACAAAAAAGTTTGAGAACCACTGTTTTAGACCAAAAAAGATTTGGAATTTGAAATATTTAAAATTTTCATACAAAATTTTAGCCAGAATATTTGATTATCACTTTTGACTATTTTTGAATTTTATTATTATAATAATTGTTTTCAAGTTTAATTTAGTAGAACAAAGTTATTTTTTAGGGTTTTTATGGAATTTTAGATTTTTATAATTTGTAAATAATTTGTAGATAGACTATGTATTTAAATATTCAAATATCAAGAAACAATAAAAAATATTAAAAAAATTTTTATCGGTAAATTTGACCAGTTAAAATATTGCAGTGATATTCTCCAAAAATTTTATTGGTAGAAGCCTTTACTGTCTTAATTTTATTTTTTGTTTACCTCGGCTAGCTTATCAATGGTCGGTGCATTGAGCTCTACTCATGAGTCGGTTCCTAAGGCAGTTACGGCAGTTATTCAAATTAATATTTCCAATCCCATATAATTTAAAATTCCATGCAATTTAAATGTTAAATGAATTATTAATTTTATTTAAAGGGAACGAAGTGTCGATATTTATCCTTATCTAATTCGACGAGTTATCAATATCTCGCACATTCACTCGTACAAATATAATTTAAATTTTCCACTTTTATGTGTAAAACGAATTTCGGGTACAGTCACTTAACCCTCATCACGATTTTCAAAATTTCAATTGCACTATAGGAAAGAGAACACTTTTATGGATAGAATACATAAAAAAAATGGAAGGATGTGGCATTAATTTTCGAAAAAACGGCATTTTAAAGTTATTAAAAGTAGGTAGTTGTAACCCGATACACCCCGTTGCAACGTGTCGAGCAACGGTCAACTTGCACGTTCCGTTCCTATTCTTCATTTTGTTGACGGTACGAGTGCTTTAACATACTCTTAATGTTATGTTAATTCCGGTCGACACCCGGACGAGTTCTACGGCTTCGAGTTCCACCCTTGGCAAGTTCTGTCATTCTTCAGGGATTTTTTTTAATTTTTTTGCCTTACACAAAAATGTCTAATCATGCAGCCGTGTTAAAAGGTGTATCTAAAATACATGTAAATTTTACATCTTTAAAATCGATTTTTTCGAAAATTAATGCCACATCCTCCCATTTCTTTTTTTTTTATTCTACCTATAAAAGTGTCCTCTTTCCTATAGTGCAATTGAAATTTTGAAATCGTGATGAGGGTTAAGTGACTGTTCCCCGAATTTCTTACTGGAACTATTTTTCTTCCAAATTAATCAACCAAATAATCAACTACCGCTCGGTAGCAACTCATCAAAAAAATATTCAAAGTCCAATTCCAAATATCAAAAATTCTAAATAATACGCAATCATGCAAACGCACAAATCAATTTATTTAATTAAAATTTACTCACTATTTCAAAATAACAAAATCTTGTATCAAAAATCAACTTCAGCGGGCATACAAAATCTTGCACCCGCTGTCGGCCATAGTTGACCGAAAAGCCTCGTATTTCCTTCTTTTAGCCCCCACCTGTCCAATTTTACAATCTTACAACTTAAAATTACTAAAACAAAATTTTTATCAAAATGTATAGGGTGGGTGCAAATCTCTTTGAAACCACAATATATTTTAAGTTTTCATCGAGGTATTGAAATAATTTTTATCAAAAATATTCACCTCACTTATTTTACCACGATGAGGTCTTCAATACGGAGACAGAAAACTCTTCTCGGGGTAGTAGGTTCAATGTTCGTTGAAAAATAATACCAGAATTCGATTTCAAAAACTTGCAATAGGATTATTTTAAATTTGAAAATTTGTATACTTCACACTAGGATCAAACTTACGATTTCAAATTAATAATTCCGTGTGGCATCCTCTAATCCATACGTCGCTCTCTTATAACTAAATTTTATAAATCCAAATAAATTTTACCAAATTTCAAATTATTATTTTAGTTAAAATATTATTCGCAAAAATTATTATCGCAGCGACTAAAATCTTCAAACGGAAAATAGCGATATCATGCTGTAGATGTTGACCTTTTTTTATCAAGTTTGTCGTATATGTGACAAATTATTTTTAACTTCCAATAAACTTAATATCTCACAAAAATAATTATTTGTATCCAATAAAAAAATAGCTCATCTAATACAAATCTCTTTTAATAATCAAAAAATCCAAAAAAACTCACAAAATCGACGTCTTTGCTGCGCCCACTTTTGACCAAAAATATTCTCATATAATTTTCTCTTCAAATAATTCACAATTTCAAAACCTTTTCGCACAATAAAAACCCAAAATCGGCGGATCTACAGCAAAAATCTAGGTCTCCGCCATTTTCGCCATCTTATCAAAAAGCCCCACTCTAACTTTATTTCTGCCAACCGTACATTTCCAAAATTAATATAGCAAAATTCAAATTTAAAACAATTTAAGACAATATTTAACTCATCAGGACTGTCATAAAAAAACCGTCATCAAAACCATAGATGTGAATATACGCATCTATGATCAAAACTGGGAAAAATTGTATAAGTTTTAGGTTTTCATTTACAATAATTTCCAAAGGCATTGTAAATAGATGTAAAAATCAAAATCATTTTTATTACAATCTTGAAGGTAAGTTAAATATCTAATTTTTTGGTCAGTATTTTTATCATTAAACGGTTAGTAATTTTTAAAATTAATAGTCAGTATAATTTGTTATTTGGGTCAATATAAATAATAAAATTGCAGTGGGCGTCCTTAAATTAGACACTACTAATACTTGTACAGTAAGTTAATACTCCTTGAGAATTATGTAATTTATCTGGGATTAAGTTAATAATATTTTTTTATAAAATTAATTTTTACATGTTATATGAAATTGAAATAAAATTTAATTTATAATATTGTTCAAAAACTATTTAAATGAATAATATAGCTTGCTACATAATATGTTATAACCTTATGTTTCAAATTTCGGATTCTCATCATCATCAGGCAAATCTGGAAAAATATTAAAATGATTGAAAAGTTATGCGATTAAATTCAAACTTGATTAAAAGTCAAATTTATTTTGACTTTTGTAAAAACAAAATTATATCTACTTGAAGCCAAAATAAATAAATAAACTTATTTTGACAAATTCTAAACCGGACAACTAAACAAACCCAAAAAAACCTATATTGAAACGTTAGTTGTAATTAAAAATTACAATAGTTGTAGATAGCCTTAACCATTTTATTAAGTTAATAATAGTGTACGAATTATAGCGTGTAATTAATTATAAAGTTGCAAATATCACAACGTTGAATCCACATCGAGAAAGATTCATTCCTTTCTTAGCACAGCCCTTAGTAGTTTAGGGAGATATTTTTAGTGAGTACAGCGTTTGCCAAAAATGCAACCACGGCTAATCTCGGATTGACCCTAAAATCTAGTTATCTAATCGTTGTAAAGGTTAACTGACTTACTGATCTTCTTATAGCGTAATCCTTCTTAGCGCCAAATTTTAATGATCTTCTGATATCAAAAACCGCTTATCGGAGCTCAATTTAAGGTAGAATTAAAAAAGATTGAGGGATTAGTATCCAATTTATGCACGCCCATTTATATCATCATTTATATCACCAAAATAATCACCATTTATTTGAAATGCTGCCTATTTCAACAAAAATATTTTAAAATACTGACCAAATAAATACAAGCCTTAAATTTATACTTGAAATGTCAACGAAAAGTTAAAATGCTTTATTTTATTTTACCTGGTTCAATTTTCCGATAAAAGATTTTTTAATATTTTTAAGTGATGGGCGATAAGAAAACATTGAATAAAATAACAGTAAAAGTTATTAAATATTAAAATTATTAAAAAGGCAGGAGTCACGCAAATTGTACCGCGAAGCCAAGTGTAAATATGTATGTGTTTTACAGAAACAACAGAAATGAATAATTTATGATTAAATTTTTAAAAATAGTACTAGTATTACAATAATAATAACGAAATATTGCAAATTTACATAGCAATATATACATATATTTCTGGGAAAAATGGAGAAACTAAATAATAAAAATCAAACGGTGAATATTAAAAGACAAAAATAAAATTGACATGATAAACTTTTGGACAAAAAATATCAAACTACAATGGCAGACAAAAAGATGACAGATAGAAACCCCTCTCTCAATTTTCCTGTTGATAAAGTTTTCAATTGTTTGAGAACTTTTTTTTTTAAACTATTTTGCTAGTAAGTTTATATTTTATTATTATAAATATTTCCAACCGGTTTTGCTTTATGGCATCATCAGATTATTAATATATCTCGTATCTCGTAGATATTTTTCATTAATTTGTATGCTTCGGGTAACCCTGGTGTACGGGAGCAGTTGGGAAATTTTCAAGAGTCAAAGGGTTCTAGCGTCTTAAAAAAAAATAATTAAATAAAAAATTTCTTGTAAAAAAATAAATCGTTTTCCAAAAATTATAATATCAAATCCAATATAAAATAAAATAAAACAATATGTATAATAAAATCTCAATTTTATTCGAAAAGAACGAAGTTTGATTTGCCTTATACAAAGCGTCGGCTTATCAATTGCACATTCTTTCCTACGAATGTAGTTTTCATTTTCCAATTTTAAAAATAATTCAAGTCAAAATTTTAATTTTAACTAATCTCTTTCCGTATCAACAAAACCAATCAACCCACTATCGCTCAGTAGCCACTTATCAAAAATTCCAAAAATCCAAAATATCAAAAATATACTTTCTAAAAAGGCGCAATAAAGCATTCGCATAAAATCACTTTATTCATATAAAAAAATAATTACTCACTACTTCAAATTAATTAACCCAAAATCTCAAAAATTGCCTGAGCCAAAATCGCCCAACAGGCTCGGGCGGTCACCATCGGCAAAAGGCTCTTTCTTCCTCCTCTTGTTTCCCCACCTTGCACTCTTTCAAAACTAGCAAATCAAAATCAAGTTAAAAAATTAATTTATTAAATAAAAGAGTACAGGGTGGGTCCAAATATTTGGTAACACGACAATATATTCAAATTTATCAATTTGTAAAAAAATTTTTTATCTACAAATATTCTCACTGGGATAGCATCCATTATTAATTTTGCAATGAGACCCTTCAAAATTTCTTATTTTATTTAAAGTTGTATCGTTTAAAAATTGTTCCAATCTAATTTTCAAACTTGGCAAAATTGGTTTGCATAAAATATTATTTTACTTTGCATTATTGCAATCGCATGTGCGTCCCGCAGCTGACCTCGCTCGTCAAACAAATTTGTTTGTGAATTTATTTCACAATTACCCAAATCTTCCAAAGCTCCGAATTTTTCATCATTATCACTTCACCAATTAAAATAAAAACAATCCTCTATTCAAATTAAATCACTTTTATTTTTATTAATATTAAAATTTATCAAAATTAAACTTATCATAGCGGAGAATAACACTTCCACCGTTAGACAACGCACATTGCTTCCTGAACAACGCTAACCTCGTTGAACACATCCTCCCACTTATTTCTATTGCCAACCTAATTATTTGCAATTAAAACTTAATGTACAGTTTACTTACAAATAAATATTTACAATAAAAACAAAACAAACTTCAAAATAATTTACAAATTAACTAAACCATGTTTTTAGCGTTTCAAAACACGACAATATAAATAATTGTCTAAGGAAAGTTATTGTTTATTTTATGGTTTCTTAAAATTCATTGTAAAATTTAGTTGGTGACAGGTAAATTAGTGGTATATGAGAATAAATGACAATCACTTTGACAGATAAATAACAGCGGTTCTTTCAAAATTGATTAGCAAATATATTTTTAATAAAGATAGCAGAAATAATAGCATAGTTGTGTGTATTTTAAGAACAATAACATTATGAAAGTACTGATAATAAAATATAACTAAAACGTTTAAATTTTTGTTTTTATGACTTTTAAGTTTAAAATACGGGCCAACTTGATATATGTATCATGTTGTTATGGTTAGTATACAAACAATTTAATAAAACAAGTTCAATTAATTTGTAAAATTTAGAAATTAATTTAATTTCAAGTAATATTCTATGTTATTCAGGTAGGCTAAACCACTGAAATCAAGCAAAAAAAAAAGATTTTGTTAAACAATTTTTGGTTGCAGTTTACTCCTCGCTGTGTTGGTTCCCATTTTCCTTCTCAAGTTAAACTTAATACCAACATATAATTTTCAAGCATTTAATTGAAAAATTTGAAATTAAAATTTTGATGCAAATTTTTAACCCAACTAACTTATTTTTGCTTGTTTTTTTATATTTTCTGATTTTTATATTTTCCCGCATTTAATTTGATATTAAAATAAATTTTGTTCAAAGTATTTTCTTTATCCCGGTACCTATATTTTTTTAATTTTTTTAAGTTTAATTTCAAATATATGTAGATTATTATTTAGAGCCAGTATTTCAGTATCTTAAGCTAATTTCAAGTTTTGCATTTTTTGAAACGTACAAAATTGACCCTTTTTTTTCATAAGTTATCTAAACTTTTACACTATAACCTTTTATTTTGATAAAAATATTTTCAGATTGCATTTTAACTTTTATAAGATTGCTATTTTACATTATAATTAAAATTAAAAATGCAATCGTAATTTACTTGTGATAAGAATAACTATGTTTATTTGTCCTTTATCAATTAAACAAACTTATAATCATTTAATACTTTAATAATTATTCTTATCATTCGTAAGTTATGAATTGAATATTTAATTTTAATTTAACATATAATATTTGAATAACATTAAACGTTGTAATTATTAACGGTTTTTACAATTGAAATCATTAAAGTAAAAGTTTAAATTTATTTCCTTATTTGGAGAAATAATTGCATGTTTTATTGCGACTAAAATGTAACTTTTCTTACCGTACAAGTTTTTTATTCGCTATTTTCAGTCCAAATAGAGGATGATTTGTCATCTGGGTTCATTTAGATGACTGCTATGAAACCAATATCACTTTAAGAAAAGACAAACAAATTTATCCTACCTTACTACTGTATTCAAAATAACTAATATTATTTTAAAACTAGTATTTGAATCGTTGTAAAAAATATCTTTGAACCTTAAAAGCTGCCAAGCTCGTTAATCCAAATTGCGCATCGGTGTTCTGTATCTTTTACCACTAAACCGTTGCAGTCCAAAATTCGAAAATATAGTCCAAAATTAATCTATAATTAGTTCAAAATTATGGGATAATTTTTTTGGGTAATCGTATTCAATTCCCTCATCGGTTAACCACTGCTGAATGTCTTTCTTTTTTGCAATGGTGGAATAGTAAGAAGCATTGTCCATGACTATTACAAAAGGTTCTTCTAAATTTTGAAGTAGTTGGTATTCAAACCAACGTAAAAAATTTGTATCGTTCACCTCTTCATTGAAAATCTATCGTTTTCAAAACTGTTTCAAGAGATTTGCAGCATCCTAAGAAAATTTCATTTTGAAATTATTTTTCTCGCAAGTTAGTAATGTTATATGATCACCTATAAAAGTTACATTATTGAAAAATAGTAAATAATTATTTATTTCGTATGACTTTTTTTTAATCGTCAATGTCTGTTATTGGCTATACACTAACTTTACACATTTTAGTGGCGGCCCGTCAGGGGAGTCTTTGAGACTGTGTCTCCCCAGAAAAAATCAGTCACCAAAAAGAAAAAAAAATGTTCTATTAAAAATCATAAATTTTAGTAAAATTTCCTCAGACGCTATTCGTATTGAAAAAATTATGTGGTGTTTTAATTTCTTAATCATATTTTTACATAATTATTATGTAAAAAAAAGCTTTTGAAATCAACACCAGCAGAAATTTAACAGTGATGCTGAATTGCTATACGATAAGGTAACGACGGCTGCCAGTTGCAAGAGACAATCTTACGAAAGACTCATACTATGCAAAAAGCTATCAATACATAACTTATTATACGAGCGTAAATGAGTAGGGAAATTGCATATAGCAAATATTCCAACGTTGAGTCTTGTCTCTTCAAAGTTTATGCAATGTAATTTATGTACATATTTGCTATTTGCTATTTGCTCACGTGGATCTATTGGAGCAGCGTGACAACGAAGAGCAAGACAAGTATTTCAATAAACTGGAAAAGAAAGAGCAAATGGAAGAGAAGATGATCAACACTTTCAAAATGGCATGCAAAGCAGTAAGATGTTTAAAGTGCAAGTACACCAATTTTTCAGCATCGGAACATTGCAAAGCGGAAAAGCATCCTCTGAGGGTTTTTGATACTCAGAAAAGGTTTTTCAAATGTGGAAATTGTAATAACAGAACTGTATCTTTGACTATAGTACCTCTGGATCCGTGTAAAAATTGTAATGCGGCCAAGTGGGTTAAAACGAGTATGATGAAGGAAAATATCGTCCAAATAGCCGCCCCTAAGTTGTCGATACGTGGGGGCGAACAAATGTTTACTAATTCTAATGTAGCAGATGGTAATCTGAATTTATTAGTTCCTGAGAGTTAATTTTTTTAAATATAATTACTTATTATTTAATATGACTTTTTATTAGTACAAAAATTAATCCAAGTGTTATTTTATTTTTATATTGTGTAAATTCTAATTTAATTAATTAAAATGTTTTCATTTCTTATTTGTTAAATTTTTATATTATTACTAGTTATTATAGACTAGTATTATACCAGTATTAAATACTAGTCCGCCCTGAGTTTACGAGGGGTTTTTTAATTTGAAAATTCATTCGAAAATTTCTCGTTTCATTTAATCTCACGAAGAGAGATGTTTTTTCGGACATCAGAAATTATGCAATGATTTTAATGAACACTGTGCTTTAGACTTTATAGTCTTGTTTAGTAGCCTACGTAAGATTTAGAGGATATTTTTGAGATTTCAATTATATTTTAATTATTGTGAAAAGCAAAAGAACACCAAAAAGTTATTTTATAGACTTGGAGCAGTATTATGAGTGTTTGTATACAGATATATAAGATTTATATTTATTTATGCTTTTGAAAACAACGAACGAGACAAATTATTTTTGTATTGCTGAGTTTAAATATACATACAGGGTGTCCACTATCAACGACGAACATAGGGAATTGATATTGTTTTGTAGATTCCTGCTCGCCAATTAAACCTTCAGAAATTTTTTTGGTATATGGAACGAGAAAATTATTGTGCATCCTATGCATATTTATTAAAAAATGTTAAAAATTTCATGTTTTTACAAACAAGTTATCATGGGTAGAATAACGATCATCCGCTCGTCAAGCTGACGCAACCGCGTCTCTTGTCCTTGGACTTCAACTTTCTACTCTACTTTTTTTTACTGCTAACCTTAATTTTTTAAAACTTAACTTTATGTATAGTGTATTTACAAATAAATAATTTAAAATAATAAAAACAAATATTAAAATGATTTACAAAAAAAACTACTGTGAAAAAAATGCACTAAAAAGTAAAAAATAATTACGTTATTAGTTACTTCAACTAGCTGGCATAAGCGGTCAATTATTGTAATCTTTGGAGTCGGTGCCAGCCAAGCTGGCTAAATTACTAAAACTAAATTTCTTAAAAGCTTTAAGGTTTAGCCAAGGTTTTGGCTAAGGTTTTGGCTTAAGCTTTAAGCCAAAGCTTAAGCTTTAAAAAAACTTTAAGGAAATATTTTTAAAATGTTTTACTTACAGAAAATGAAATAAAAAAGAAATCGAATTTTTTAATCTGCAACTGGGTATGCCCCCTTAAGGAAGCGACAAATAGTTTACCTCGTTTGTTAATACTACGTGCCATATTTTATGCGAAAAATAATAATTTTTTCATAACAAAAATACAACGTAATATAAACAAACTTATTAAACTAGAAATTACTAGACAATCGTACTTCGCATAATGTGAAAAATTGAAATTTTATTTGTATATGTTGTGGTAAAATTTGATTGTGTAATTTGATTATGTAATTTGAGTGCGTAATTTGATTGCTTGTGGTAATCACATTTATATTCGAGACGTGATTTTATTTTCCTTATCATTTATTACGAAAAAACGATGAATTTGTGTGCATTTCGTGGTTCAATTTTCAGGAAAAAATTGAATTTGAAAGTTCCAAAATTTTGCGATGTTCAAGTTCGTGCCAAAAACAGGTAATATAATTTTGCCATTTTAAAAATTATTAAAAAGTTGTCTTCCAGTTACTACAACGTGGTCATACAACCCAAAAAGCTTTTTCAACAGAGCGATTTTGAAAAATACGATTCTTGCTTTAACGAAATTGTGGAATATATAACTACTCTTGATAAAGTTATTTATCCAGAAGTTAATCATTATTTTAAAGAAATTTTAAATTATAATGTTGCCGGTCATGATCAAGCATCAGGACCTTTGGTAGTATCAACCTACAGACATTTTGTTCCTTCCCAAAAACAAACACCCGAAAATATACGTCTGGCTTACATAATGGGATGGGTTAGCGATATGGTAAGTGTTGTTCTACTGTTTTCTGTTTGGCTAAGAATCTTATTTCAGATTGGCAATAGTTATCAAATTGTAGATGACATATTGGACGAGTCTTCAACGCGAGTTAATAAATCCTGTTGGTATAAAAAGGATAATGTTGGTCTTAAAGCTACAACTCATGCAACCGCGATTGGAGATGGAGCTTTCATGCTATTGGACAATTATATCTCTAAACATCCTAACTACATGGAAATCTTAAGATTAACTCTTGAAATAAAATTTAAAATCTCTCTTAGCCAAATTTTCGACACCTTAAGTGAGAAACAGCTTAAATTTTTTACCAAAGAAATGTACAAAACCGCATCCATACATAGAGGTGCATATTTGTCTTTGATCCATCCAGTCTGTACGGGAATGTATCTGGCAGAGGTGTGTGACCAAAAACTGCATTCGGAAGTTAGAGCCATTTTAATTGAACTTGGCCTATATGTGGCCGCTCAGGTAGTTTTGGCTAGAAGGAGAATCTTGCTTTCTAAGTATTATAAAAACCAAATTTGTTTTTAGAACGACATTGTGGATTGCTATGGACAGTTTGATGTAATTGGAAAACATGGAACCGATATTTTGGTTGGAAAATGTACGTGGTTAGCTGCCGAGGCTATGGCGAATGCAAATCCATCTCAAGCAGAATTGTTTAGGAAGCACTACGGAAAACCTGATCTAAAAAGTCAGCAACTAATATACAATTTATATGAAGAGTTGGAAATTTTAAAAAAATTTTTGATTTTCGAAAAAGAGAGTAATCTGAATATTCGAGTTATGGTTGAAAATATGTCTGACTCAATATCAAAACGCTTGATGCACCAAATTATAGATGCTATTTATGGAAAAAATTGAAAGTCAATAAGTAGTAATTTAGATTTTTGTATGTAGCAATAATTGTCCTATATTTGTTTTTATCACACAAAAAGCTCAATTTTTGTACATCTATTATTGTTGAATCGTGGGAAAACTTTTCAACCAAACTTTAAAATACAATGAACAAATTAATAAATACAATGAATTATTTTCATTAATGCTATGAAATTTTCATAAATCAGTGAATTTCTGTTCATTTGTTTGAAATTTTATTAATTCAATAAAATTTTCATAGTATTTGTTACAGTGAATGTATGAATTTAGTACTTGTATGCTATTACTAGTGATTTTACACATTTACCGATCAAATCAATAAAAGTACGGAACAGAGCATATAAAAATAATTAATTCTCATACTCCCTAAGGAATGTGAAAAAACACTAGTTATTCTACACAATTACTACTATAACCTAAAGCATTTTACAGTGACTATTCGCAAGCTATATAATTATGATCACTCTATAGAAAAATTAATCAAGAAATTTGAGCGAATGCTTCAGAGAAGCTTTACGCGTGGTCTAGGTCGTCCTAAAAAACTGCTTAAAAAAAATCCAACCAAATACTTGGTTCCCAGATCATTTTATCTTTAATATTGAATTACAAGAAAAAGAGGCCACTGAGAAGTTGCGATTTAAACTGTTTGGACACTCTTCTCTGAAGGTTTTGAAAACCAGGGCCACCCTAACTACATGGCTATATGGAATACAGGTACAGTCCCAGGGCGCAAGCCTTTTGGAGGCGGCAATTTTTATTTTAATCTTTTTCAGCCCTAAAAAGCATAAAAAAATAGTTACGATCTTCCTTGGGATAGAGCAAATTAAATATGAGTATTTTATATACCGGGTGTTTGCTTGACCGAGGAGAACCTTTGAGGTGGTGATAAAAGTCGCTTTTCCAAGACAAATTTTCAAATAAAATTTTTGTTCAAGTCCGAACCCTTGAGGGGTACCTTTCTTTAAAGCAATATTTAGAATTTCTGATTTCAAACGGTCATAGTCCGATATTATTGATTTTTTGTGCTTAATGGATTAGAACTTTTTTAAAGATCATTCGTTTATCTACAAATTAGGTTATAACTAGGGATCGGATTTGTAGCCATTTTTATGTTTTTTGCGTACAGGTTATTATTAATTAGCTTTACATTCAATTATAGAATATAGCTGTTCTATTGAACTTACAAAATCCATTTTTAGGGTGGATTAGTCTTCATAATACAAATTTGTTTACTTATACGCACAATTCAATTTATAAGTCTCTGTGTGTCCTGCTGGTATTGACAATTTCCCTCCAAACTTCCCTATCCGGTACTATCCTCTTCCAATTCCTCACCCCCATCTTCTCGAGATTTACCATCACCCCGTCCCACCATCGCATCTTAGGTCTTCCTCTCATTCGCGTTTCACTGGGTTTCCACAATGTTAGCAATTTAATTTCTTTCTCATTATCTTTTCTCATTGGTAAGCCACATTGGTATCCTCCTATTATTTTGTTTGACTGTTTTTCTAGACGACTATATATCAGTGATGATAATATTTTATATGCTGTGTTCAATAACGTTATTCCTCGGTAATTGTTGCAGTCCTCAGCGTCTCCTTTCTTCTTCAACGTTACTATTACCCCTTCGTTCCATTTATGTGGTATTCTCTCTTGTATCCAGATTTATCTTATTAATTCGTGAATTTCGGAATACAATACTTTTCCCCCATTCTTTATCAATTCCGCCATTATTTCGTCACTTCCAGGTGATTTGCCATTTTTTAATGCCTTGATCGCTTCTAGAGTATCTTCATATGTAGGTTCGGGTACGTCTTCATTATTTCCTGGGTCTGTTAAGTCGTTTGTTTCTGCTTCCTCCCGTCTCGCGTTTAGTAATTTATGGAAATGACTTTCCCAAACTTTTTTTATTCTTTCTTCGTCGGTTTCCAAGTTGCTCTCTTTGTTCTTCATTCCCCGTACTTTTATACTGTGTGTCTTACTCATATTCTTTATTTGTTTTTAAAATTTACGTACATTGTTACTTATGTTGCTCTCTTCTATTTCTTTCAAAGTTGGTATTGCATAGACGTGTAAATGCAAATTGGCGATTTGAAATTTTGAAATTGTCGAGAAGTAATTTATAGAATACTAGAATTGATATAATAGTGCCCATTAACTCTGTAGGATATTTATAAATAAAACATTTCATAGAATTTCGTGCAGGTTATGCAATAGGTGTTAACATAACCTCAATATGCAGCGATGGCAACAGCGCAGGGATATATAGCGGTACAAAGTATACGCAAACAAACGATCCAACAATAAATAACCAGCAACCTATAAATGCTATACAACCGAGAGAACAAATACAGACGGTGATGCAATACCCACAACAAATGCAAACTATGTTTCCTTACAATACTGTACCATGTTACAGCTAACAAAATCCGGGAAATCTACAAGTAAGTGCACCACAGATTCTTACACCTTACCAATATGTACCCGTAGGAAATATTGAATATCCACCGTTACCTAATACTAATGAATGGAACGTAGTAAAATGTTATAGTAAACGCGTAAGAAGTCCTGAACAAATTACCAGAAGTTATAAACAAAAAAAGATGAGCGATTATTGGTTAAGTAATTCCATCCAATTTCGCCACTAGCAGAAGATGAAGAAAATAAGGAACAGAATAAACAAGAAATTGCAACCGAACCTAAACCACCACCAATTTTTGTGGAAGGTGTACAAAATATAAAACCACTTTTTGAAGTACTGGATGAAGTAGCAAAAGATAGTTATACTATCAAAACTTTATATGGAGATCAAGTCAAAATACAACCGGTAACTGGAGAAAACTATTCTAATATTATTCAAAAATTAAAAGAAAAAAAAAGCAACTTCCTCACTTATAAACCTAAAAAAGAGAGAAGTTTTCGCACAGTATTAAAAAATTTACATTCAACTACAGACATCGATCAAATCAAATTGGAGCTGGAGCAATCGGGTCACACAGTACTTAATATTAGTAACATAAAACATAGAATTACTAAAAACGCATTACCTTTGTTTTATGTTGACTTAAAACAAAAAGATAACAAAAGAAATTTATAAGATAAGATAAGATTTATAAGTCTTGCAAATACCATTGTGTCATTTGAAGCACCACACATTAAGAGAGAAATTCCGCAATGTGCAAGATGCCAAAGATTTGGTCACACCAAAAACTTTTGCCACAAACCATCAAGATGTGTCAAATGTGTTAATTGTGGTGGTGCACATCCTGCAAATTATAGAGGATGCACAATTCACAAACAACTGCAGGAGCGATTATATCCAGCATTGAGAGAAAGAAATTTGAAAAATCAGAAAAAAACTCAAGATAACATTATAAAGAACAATAATAATAACATACAACATATAATAACTTCTCCTCAAACAACCTCTCCTCAAATGGTACAACCTGGGCCATCATACGCCCAACAAGCGGGCCTACCTGTACCCACTCAGTTGACTAATTATTATCAAAGCCAAGTCAACCCAGCCATTCCAGTACAGCAACCAAACGACATCGAAGAGCTTAAAGCTATGATGAAAAAACTGACTGAACAAATCTCAACCATGTTAAACTTATTGACCACCGTAGTCAGTAAAATGGCTTAATGGCTGAAACACTCAAATTAGCTATATGGAATGCCAACGGCTTGTGCCAAAGAGCACAAGAACTTATTTTATTTCTAGAAATGCATAAGGTAGATATAATGTTAGTTTCAGAAACCAATTTTACATTATTTAAAAGTCACTTAAAAATTCCTAATTTTGATATTTACAACACTAATCACCCCGATAGAGCTGCTCATGGTGGAACAGCAATAATCATTAAAAAGAACATCAAACACTACGAAATAGAGAAATATCAGCATGATTACTTGCAAGCAACTAACATAATTATTGAAGACCAACTAGGAAAACTAGTGATTTCAGCAATATACTGTCCACCCAAACATAATAATAAGTTAGAACACTATCAACAATTCTTCAAAACACTGGGAAACAAATTTATCGCTGGGGGTGACTTTAATGCCAAACATCAGCAGTGGGGCTCAAGACCTACCACCACAAAAGGAAAAGAACTATTTGCAACAATTAAAAATAACAACATAACAAGCTTATCGACAGGGCAACCAACTTAGTGGCCCAGCGGCTCAACAAAACTTCCAGACGTGATTGATTTTTAGGTCACGAAAGGCATAGATACAAAGAAATTTAGAATCGAGTAGTCACTGGACTTATCATCGGACCATACACCAATCTTACTGACATTGCATTCTCAAATTCTCTATAAGAAGAAGCAACCTTCATTATTTAGTAAGAATACCAATTGGGAAATCTTCAAAACAACACTGGACGATCAAATACATTTAGATGTGGCATTAAAATCAGAAGATGACTTGGAAAACGCAGTTGAACATCTAACAAAATCTATTCAGAATGCGGCGTGGCTGGCAACTCCTGACTCAGATGTTACAATTATTAAAGAATCATCTCCAATAATAATCAAGCAAAAAATTGCAGAAAAGCAGGAAGCTCGTAAACAGTGGCGAATTACAAGAACACCAAAAGACAAGCGTAAATGTAATAGAAAAGCTGCGGAACTTAAGGCATTACTTCTTAGCCTCAAAAATCAATCGTTTAATGAATATATTGCTAATTTGTCACCTACAGAGGCAAATGACTACTCTCTCTGGAAAGCCACAAAAAACATTAAGCGTTCTCTACAACATGTTCCACCAATTAGAGATGATAATGGAAAATGGGCAAGAAGTTACAAAGAAAAAGCTGATCTTTTTGGGAAACATTTTTCAGGGGTATTCGAGCCATTTCCTTCTACTCTTACAACAGAAGAAACTTCCGAGATCGATCAATACTTGGGATCACCATTTCAGATGGATCTCCCTATCAAAAATTTTAAAGTAAGGGAAGTTCAACGTGTCATCTTCAACGAAATCAATCCAAGAAAAGCGCCTGGGTTTGACGTGATTACTGGAAAAGTGTTACAACAACTGACACCTAAGTGCATAAAATTCTTAACGTTTATCTTCAATACAATCATACGATTAGAACATTTCCCTAACCAATGGAAGGTAGCTCAAATTATCGTAATTCCAAAACCAGGAAAAAATATGGAAGAAGTATCATCCTACCGGCCAATTAGTCTGTTACCAATACTTTCAAAGATGTTTGAGAAACTTTTACTTAAACGACTTAAGCCTATATTGGAGGAAAAAAAGCTGGTACCTGATCATCAGTTTGGTTTCAGAGGTCAACATGGTACGATTGAGCAAGTACATAGAATTACCAAAAAAATCAGTAATGACCTGGAAAACAAGAGATACTGCTCTGCTGCTTTCCTCGACATCAGTCAAGCCTTTGATAATGTGTGGCACGAAGGGCTATATTGCAAGCTAAAGAAAAGTCTTCCCCATCAATTCTATCAAATACTAAAATCTTATTTAAGCGATAGACATTTTTTAGTTAAATATCAGGAAGAATATACCGAACTTCACCCAATAAGCTCAGGAGTACCACAGGGCAGTGTTTTAGGGCCGGTTCTGTATTTATTGTACACAGCGGATCTACCAACTACGAGATTAGCAACAACGGCTACATTTGCTGACGACACTTCTGTATTGGCATCACATGTCGATCTTATTCTTGTTTCCAAAAATCTTCAGGATAATTTAAATCAAATTCAAAATTGGCTTCGTAAATGGAGAATCAGGGCCAACGAAACAAAATCCATCCATGTAACGTTTACGATGCGTAGAGAGACTTGTCCGCCAGTGAAGCTGAATAACTGTATTTTGCCCCAGGCTGATGATGCAAAATATCTTGGTATCCATATGGACAGAAGACTGACATGGAAAAAACACATTTTTACAAAACGCAAACAGCTTGGAATAAAGCTTAGTAAAATGTATTGGTTGCTTGGCCAAAAATCTTGATTATCGCTTGAGAACAAAATATTACTATACAAATCCATAATAACGCCAATATGGACCTATGGTATTCAACTATGGGGAAATCTGCATTATTGAGATAATGCAGAGATTTCAAAACAAGGTTCTGCGAATGATTGTCAACGCTCCATGGTACGTGCCTAATTATGTTATCCAACAAGATTTACAAGTATTATCAGTTCAGGAGCAGATCCAAAAATTTTATAAGAGATACGAACACAGATTAGAAGTACATCCCAATATACTAGCCAACAAACTGATGAATACTACCAACGAAGTGCGAAGATTAAAAAGATTCAGACCTACTGATCTATCTACTCGATTCAACTGACTGACAACTAAGTAATACATAATAATGTTACTCAATATTCATTAAATTGTATATTATATTTTTGGAAAACATTTATTGAAAGGTTTTTCGCATGACTTGTATATTATCAAATCACCACATTTGCTTATTGTTTTTTTTTAAACAGATTGTAAATATTAATTGAAATAAAAAAAAAAGTTCAATAGAACAGCTATATTCTATAATCGAATGTAAAGCTAATTAATAATAACCTGTACGCAAAAAACATAAAAATGGCTACAAATCCGATCCCTAGTTATAACCTAATTTGTAGATAAGCGAATGATCTTTAAAAAAGTTCTAATCCATTAAGCACAAAAAATCAATAATATCGGACTATGACCGTTTGAAATCAGAAATTCTAAATATTGCTTTAAAGAAAGGTACTCCTCAAGGGTTCGGACTTGAACAAAAATTTTATTTGAAAATTTGTCTCGGAAAAGCGACTTTTATCACCACCTCAAAGGTTCTCCTCGGTCAAGCAAACACCCGGTATATAAAATACTCATATTTAATTTGCTCTATCCCAAGGAAGATCGTAACTATTTTTTATCCTTTTTAGGGCTGAAAAAGATTAAAATAAAAATTGCCGCCTCCAAAAGGCTTGCGCCCTGGGACTGTACCTGTATTCCATATAGCCATGTAGTTAGGGTGGCCCTGGTTTTCGAAACCCTCAGAGAAGAGTGTCCAAACAGGTTAAATCGCAACTTCTCAGTGGCCTATTTTTCTTGTAATTCAATATTAGAGATAATATGATCTGGGAACCAAGTATTTGGTTAGATTTTTTTTAAGCAGTTTTTTAGGACGACCTAGACCACGCGTAAAGCTTCTCTGAAGCATTCGCTCAAATTTTTTGATTAATTTTTCTATAGAGTGATCATAATTATATAGCTTGCGAATAGTCACAGTAAAATGCGTTAGGTTATAGTAGTAATTGTGTAGAATAACTAGTGTTTTTTCACATTCCTTAGGGAGTATGAGAATTAATTATTTTTATATGCTCTGTTCCGTACTTTTATTGATTTGATCGGTGAATGTGTAAAATCACTAGTAATAGCATACAAGTACTAAATTCATACATTCACTGTAACAAATACTATGAAAATTTTATTGAATTAATAAAATTTCAAACAAATGAACAGAAATTCACTGATTTATGAAAATTTCATAGCATTAATGAAAATAATTCATTGTATTTATTAATTTGTTCATTGTATTTTAAAGTTTGGTTGAAAAGTTTTCCCATTCAACAATAATAGATGTACAAAAATTGAGCTTTTTGTGTGATAAAAACAAATATAGGACAATTATTGCTACATACAAAAATCTAAATTACTACTTATTGACTTTCAATTTTTCCCATAAATAGCATCTATAATTTGGTGCATCAAGCGTTTTGATATTGAGTCAGACATATTTTCAACCATAACTCGAATATTCAGATTACTCTCTTTTTCGAAAATCAAAAATTTTTTTAAAATTTCCAACTCTTCATATAAATTGTATATTAGTTGCTGACTTTTTAGATCAGGTTTTCCGTAGTGCTTCCTAAACAATTCTGCTTGAGATGGATTTGCATTTGCCATAGCCTCGGCAGCTAACCACGTACATTTCCCAACCAAAATATCGGTTCCATGTTTTCCAATTACATCAAACTGTCCATAGCAATCCACAATGTCGTTCTAAAAACAAATTTGGTTTTTATAATACTTAGAAAGCAAGATTCTTCTCCTAGCCAAAACTACCTGAGCGGCCACATATAGGCCAAGTTCAATTAAAATGGCTCTAACTTCCGAATGCAGTTTTTGGTCACACATCTCTGCCAGATACATTCCGGTACAGACTGGATGGATCAAAGACAAATATGCACCTCTATGTATGGATGCGGTTTTGTACATTTCTTTGGTAAAAAATTTAAGCTGTTTCTCACTTAAGGTGTCGAAAATTTGGCTAAGAGAGATTTTAAATTTTATTTCAAGAGTTAATCTTAAGATTTCCATGTAGTTAGGATGTTTAGAGATAAAATTGTCCAATAGCATGAAAGCTCCATCTCCAATCGCGGTTGCATGAGTTGTAGAGTTGTAAATAATTCATTGTATTTATTAATTTGTTCATTGTATTTTAAAGTTTGGTTGAAAAGTTTTCCCACGATTCAACAATAATAGATGTACAAAAATTGAGCTTTTTGTGTGATAAAAGCAAATATAGGACAATTATTGCTACATACAAAAATCTAAATTACTACTTATTGACTTTCAATTTTTTCCATAAATAGCATCTATAATTTGGTGCATCAAGCGTTTTGATATTGAGTCAGACATATTTTCAACCATAACTCGCATGTAAACATTAATTTTATTTAAAAATATTATCACATGTTAATAACATTTACCATTTCATCGAGTAGAAGTATCTAGGAGAAGAATAGAAGAAGATAACTAGTCGCTGAAGAAGTTTCACTTCAAAAATATTCCTTCAGATATTATACTTCTAAATATCTCTTGAATTTTATTTTATATTTGTGTATTAAAAATGCCTAAAGCTAAAGAAAGTTGGGTGCAATTAAAAATTAAAAATAAAAAAAATTTAACAGAGAAAAGGCGCCGATTGACACTCTAAAATTTGGAAAAAATTCTTGTTTGTAACATTTATTAGATGTTTAAAGAACAAAAAGTAAAACAATATTTTATAATTATTTATTATATTATTTCTGATGATGTGCTCACGCATTTTGAGACAATAAATTTTTTAGGGCATATTTAAATGTTTATTTTGAAATTTTTAGAGTATATTTGCCTGCATATTTTCAAGTTTTTTAGTGCCTATAAATCCGGATTCTAGCTATAACCTCTTATCGTCTAGAATCAACGGATTTGAAGTTATAAATTAAATTATAGGGAAAAAAATGTTAAAAAAATCAGGTTTTACTTTTCTTGCAAACCTCGTATCTCTTAAACGAAACGTCTTAAAAAAAACTGATTGCTCAAACCAGATAGGGAATTTAACGGGCTACAACTTTAGTCAAATAAATTTTTTTGGGAAACCAACCGTTTTCACAGAAATTCTGATAATAAGGAACGAGGTGTAGGTAAACAAAAATAAACTTACAAAATTTATTTTAATAAGTTTTCAAAATCCACTAAAAGCAATAATTTTTTACTTAGTTATTTTATGTAATAAATTTTAATTTGGTTTGTTTTAATTTAAAAAAATCAATACCAGGTAAGTAAGGGGTCTACCTAAAACCGAAAAACATGGCAAGTAAACTATAGCTTTAAGGGCACCCCATAAAAAATAATCAAGAGATGTTACATCCGGTGATCGTGCCGGCCAATTGATAAATCCTCCTCTTCCTATCCATTTTTCTAGATACGCAGTATTTAAAAAAATTTTAATTTTGTATAAATTTTATATTTTGGTTTGATGTAATAGTAATAAATTGACTTTTTTCATTTTGTATTTGTGTCTGCTTATGAAGAGAAGCCCATTAATTTTAGTTGCCCAGGGGCGTCGTATATCTTAGGACGGCCCTGTTGAAAACGTAAGGTCTATGTCAAACATCCTGTTGCAATTCAACATATTATATCAAGGAAGAAATGGAATGTCACATTTGTTCGATTTTGAACAAATTCTCATTCGTGAGAGAAACAGAATAGAGCTGAAACATTCTTTAAAAATATATAAACTTTTTCAAAGAGCCTTCCTACTGGCCTGGTCTGAGTTATTTTTGAAATAAAAAGAAATTGAAATTTTCTTTTATAATAAGAACAAATTTTATAAAACATTTTAGGGAAATTTTTCCTGCCACTTTGTTTTCGAGCTGCGACGTCATCGGAATTTTTTTAAATGGCAACCATTATTTTTTTACGGATTTGGATAAACCACATTTTTCTGAATACAAATATCTGTAAAATATTACCTTAAAGAGAGAAGTTTTTGATATAATCAGCCCCAAACTTTCAAAAAATTAAATTAAGATTATTACATCAACTAATCATTTATTAGGGAGGCGGCAAAGATTCTTATGATATCATTGTTTTCTTGTTGGAAGTTTCATTTTCAAGAAAAACTAAATTTGATTTTTGTTTTTTATATTCTGAAAAATTGCCCCACTTCCAAGTTTTTGGCTTACGCGATATTATAGCACATTAATTATTTTTGTAGATAAATATAAAAATTTATATAATGATTTAATTTTTAAATATGTCTAACAAGCAATTAATATAACATAATATAAACCAAGCAAAATTTTGTATATAACAAAAATTATTTATGCAGTTACTCACAAAAATATTTAGACGCTATTATGTTAACAATTTAAGTTGTATCTTTTGACGACTCTTTTGTCATATAAAAACCGCTTTTACAGCAATATTTTTCAGATACTTTTTGTTGCAAATTTAATTCTCTTCATTTTTGTTAATATACATTTTTCTATTTTGTCGCACAGTTTCTGAGATATAGTGACTTAAAAAAGTGTCTGTACGATACAATAAAAATTGCTATCTGTATCTCAGAAACGGTGCGACGAAATAAAAAAATATATAGGTATAAACAAAAATGTAGAGACTAAAATTTACAACAAAAAATGTTTATACGATTTTCTATTTTGTCGTACCGGTTCTGAAATGCCAGATGACAATTATTAATCGGGATGGTACGTTTTGCCGCGGCCGTTTTGGCGCAGCCGGTTTGGCGCAGCCGGTTTGGTGCTGACCGGTTTGGCGCGAGGCCGGTTTGGCGCGAGCCCGTTTTGGTGCAAGACTGTTTTGGCGCGAGCCGATTTGGCGTGAAGCCGGTTTGGCGCGAGGCCGTTTTGACGCGAGGCGGTTTGGTGCGAGGCCGGTTTGACGTGAGGCCGTTTTGGTCCAGAGACGATTTGGCGCAAGCCAATTTGGTGCAAATAATTACAAACATTTAATTTTTAAAAATCTAACTTGAATTTTGGTAAGGTACACATTAGGAACCGCTGCGTTGATACTATACTGGCTTATTATATATTTATTTATTAGCAATTATATTATAATTATATTAATAATTTATTGTAGAAACGTAAAAGATTATAACAGATGATTTTCAATGAAATAATACAATATGACATAATTTATTGTTAAATAGATTATCAAATTTGTCGATAGAATGCAAAAATGCAAGTACCCTGTATTCGATATTACCTAACTTAGGCAACGCTTATTCCTTTAAGATTAGCCACCTGAAGTTTTCCAAATTTTAAAATTCCTTTGAAATTCTAATTTCAAACCCTTGAGAGTTAGGCTTCTTTAAAGCATTTTTTTAAATTTCAACTTTCACGTGGCCATAGTTCCCAATCTATTGATTTTTTAGTAAATATAATTTGGTGCTTTTTTAAATAGCGTGAAATAATCTACAAACTAGATTTAAATCTTTTCTGCTCTAAAATCAACGATTTTCAAGTTATGAATTAAAGTAAGTACAAAAATGTTGAAAAATTCAAACTTTTCTTCTTTTTGGTTTTATTCAAAACCCTATATCTTTTAAACGAAATATTTTACAAAAACTCTAACTCTCTATTCCGGATAGGAGATTTAACGGACTGCAACTTTTGTCTAGTAAAAATTTTTGAAAAACCAATACATTTCACAGAAAATCAGAAAATAATAAACAAGGCAGCTACAAAACAAAAAATTAAATTCAGAAAATTTTTATTTTTTGTGAAAAATTATTTTATTAATTAAATTCATTGATTAATTAATAATTAATTAATCATAATTAATAACACTAAGCTACTTCTATAACGATTTCGTTTTATAAAAAGTATTTTATAATTTTTGCACCAAAACGTCCTTGCACCAAAACGGGCTAGCACCAAACCGGCTTACGCCAAACCGACCTCGCGCCAAAACAGGCTCGCGCCAAACCGTCTTTGCACCAAACCGGCTGCACCAAAACGGCTGCGCCAAAATGGGCCTAGACCGATTATTAATGTATTAAACATTTTTAAATCACTGTATCTCAGAAACCGTGCAAAAAAAAAGAAAAGTGTATATAAATAAAATTTGCAACAAAAAATGTCGTATAAGTAATTCTGTAAATGCAATTTTTATATAACAAAAGTCTAAAATATAACAAAAGATACAATTTACATTATTATCGTAGAAATGTTTAAATATTTTTGTTACTCACTGTACATAGCGTTTTAATTTTTGAATGACCTGAAACGTCATTTTATTGTCGTTGTATGAATAGAACTTTTACTTTTTGATATCACCTGGTATGTCACTAGCGATATTTCACCTAGGAAGTTTACTTTCTTTCAAGTTTCTCATCAGTAAATCAGTAAACAAAAAAGAATTGATTTGTACGGTGGTGTTTATAGTCGGTTTTGTTCAACACCAAAACGCATTTTTAATAAATTACGATAAAAACTTGTGGTGCAATTTTACGTAATCGAATGAACTGTAGTCAATATTATAGTTAACTACGTATCAGTTAATTTCATTCCTTTGTTTGTATTGTAATGAGGATGTCGGAAGAAAATGTTAAAGACGCTGACGAAACCGATATGGGTAAAAAAAGCGAAAGTGAATCTAAAAGTACTAATTTTAACGACGAAGACAGCGAAAGTGTTGAAGAGCAGCCCCTAGACATTGGAGAACAATATTTAGTCCGGAGATCTGATGAATCTTGGTGTTAGTTGTTTGTTATAACCTCAAAAAATTGCGTTTTAATTTTACTGGTTTTTAGATCCGGCTGAAATTATTCAAACACGATTTAACGAAAACGAACAACAGTACGAGTATTATGTCCATTATGAAGGTTACAATAGACGATTGGACGAATGGGTAAGTTGAAAGAATTTTTTGAGTATGTGTTTTTGACGGTAGTCATGTTTTTAGGTGCCGAGAGGTAGGATTATGTCATCGAGGTTTCAGTTAACGGAGGGTGGAAAGGGCCAGAAAGGTGTACCCGATAAAGTTTTTAAAGACAGACCTGTGGTGACAGATTTGTTAAATAATAGCACCGACCGAAAAATCACAAGAAACCAAAAAAGAAGACATGACGAAATAAATCACATTCAAAAAACGTCAGTTTACTTGATCCAATATAAAATTCAACGATAGTAACAATAATTTAATTATAGTTATGCTGAAATGGATCCGACAACTGCAGCTCTAGAAAAAGAACACGAACAGATTACAAAAGTTAAATATATCGATAAGATTCAAATTGGAAGGTTTGAAATTGACACGTGGTATTTTAGTCCTTATCCAGAAGAATATGGGCGTCAAAATAAGCTCTGGATATGCGAATATTGTCTGAAGTATATGCGTTTGGAGAAAAGTTATCGGTACCACATGGTAAGCCTTAATTTTTTAGTGTAAGTTTTTCATTTGTATAACAATTGTGTACGTATTTTAGAGTGAATGCACATGGCGACAACCAGTAGGAAAAGAAATTTATAGGAAGGGAACTCTTTCAGTTTATGAAGTTGACGGAAAAGATCATAAGGTAAATTAAAGCAAACTAAACCGATTAAATTAGAAGTTTTGCTACATTTGCTCTGTGTTAACCTAAATTGATTGGTTTAAACGTTCATAATGCTTTCGTTTTTAAAAATATGCTAGTCTAAAAGATTTAGCTGCCTTTTCATGTTAATAAATATTCTTTGGACTACAATACAGTCTCTGTAATTCGAACTAATAGAAACCTGGCCTCATTCGGATTACAGAGAAGTACGTATTACTGGATAAAGTTAAAAATCAAAAATTGCCTCTTTTAATTATTGCTGGAACAATAAAATTTCATAAGATGGGACATCATTTTCACATGCCCATCTTAAATAAATATTAAAATTATCGTAGCTTCTTTATTTTATGTAAAACGTGTTTTGTCATTTTCATCACTTTCTTCGTTATCTTCTACGTTCGGATCTTCAATAATTTCTGGATCAGTTAAATTATTCTTTTTCTGATTACCTTCATTTACCTACTCTTCTACATTAGCTTGTAAACACTATTTTTCATCCTATCCTTTTTTCTGCAATCCAAACATTTTTTTATATGAAAAATTTTTAGTTACATTCAGATTATCAACTATTTGTGCAAATTACCAAGTTTTTCTTCTGTTCGCAGTTCAAAAAACTGACTCGCAATAAATGAAACTTGTTAAGAGCAACTTTCTATTCTTAATAGAGTTCTACCTGCAAGCTTTCAAAGTTGTTTTTCTTTTTTATTACAATTTGAAATTTTAACTGTGGGTGCTATTTCTCTCTCTTTCTCAGAGTCCTTCGCCCTACGTAAAGGCATAGTGACCACCTTTTCTTCAGAAGGGTCTTTTGGCAGATACCTCAGTGGTTTGTCATTACCTGCCGAGAAAAGACGGTCAGAATAAAGTTTTTACTTTGCTTGGGAATGAAACGAGAATCTCGGCTTAGCAGTAGACACACATAAGCATCAGATCGTGACCATTTTCCTGCCGTTTATTAGTGCTATTTACTAGGTTGTAATTTTTGTAAATCAAAAATTTTAGATAGAGAAATGTTTGTTTTTACATGGAGGTGTGATTTGTCGTGGTTGAGTTTGTTAAAACGGACCCTCCAGTAGCCTTTGGCGCCCTCCGGGCTCCTATTTTGACAAACAACGAATTTAAGAATAACCTTGTAGAACGACAGAACTCACTAAGGGTGGAACTCGAAGACATAGAACTCATCCGGGTGTCGACCGCAACTGACAACGAACAGTAAGAGTATATCAAAGCACACGGACTGACAACAGAATAAAAGTGTGGTGCGTACCGTGCAAGATCCCGTGGCATCAGTATGTATTGGATTACAGCTCCCTGCTTTTTGAAATTTTTAAATGTCGTTATTTCGACAACTAATGCATAATTCTCAAAAAAATTTGTTCTAATATGCTCAGAAAATTGTGTATAGGAAAAAGTTAAAATCGTGAGTGAGGATTTCTGACAGTAACGAAGATTATTATTGATTGCGCCAACGCATGAAAAACTGTTATGCATATGCTTTTTTTCATTTGTTAACGAGGCTTTGAAGTGCAAAGATACCGCGACATTTTTTTTTTGCTTATTTTTTCTACGTGTCTTAAAGTTTAACGTAGGATTCAGGTGTAACCCCAGAAAGCATATACTATCCAAATTCGTGTAATTATATTTTTTTAACTTAAAGATAAACGCCTGCATTTTATCTTTATTCAGGCTTAGTCGATTTGTTTTAAACCAGGTTTTTAGATTGATCTTGTTAGCACAAAATTGTTCGGACGCTTCTATGTTAGCAATGTAAATTGTTTCTTTTGAACACTGTTTTCATGATATAAAAATCGTTTTTACAGCAATACTTGTTAGACATTTTTTGTCGCAAATTTCATTGTTTTCATTTTTGTTCATATACATTTTTTTATTTTGTCTCCTCGTTTTCGACTGAGAGTGAGTGACTTAAAGCAGACTCGGTAAAACTTTTTAATAAAATTAAAAATGCACCATGGAATTCTTATGGTTTTCTCAGGGGATTCCTATGGGATTTTTACCGAGACTTAAGTCACTCGGTCGAAAACGAGGCGACGAATAAAAAAGTGTATGGAAACAAAAATAAAGGGAAAGAAATTATCTACAAAAAATGTCTTTTTTAAAGATTGAGTAGTTACAGCAGAACCGGGTGCGTGGCACTCCTAGTATTGAGCCTTACGGCAATCCGTTTGTGATTTGCTTGGCTTCCGATATTTTTCCGTTATAATGCTTCCTTTCGGGTTTTGTTTTCAAGGTAACTTTTTAACTCTGCGCGGTCGCACTATAATTTCACTGCTTCCACGGTTGCACTGGGATGAAAATGTTCACTACAGTTTTCAACATGTTCAATTGCTTTAAAAAATCTAAAATAATTCATGAATACTCTTGAATCCTTCTAAAGTGTGAATTCATGATTATATAATTTTTTTTAGATAAAAAACCCGCGCTCTTCTTTTTGAGTTACCTGGAATTCATAAGTGAAATTTCGCTTATGACGAAATCGTTCAAGTGCGACCGTGCAGGGTTAATAAGTTCAGCGCTTTCGTCCCGAATTCAAATTGCTTTAATTTGTTTTTTTTTGAGAGGTTTGTTAAATTTAAGAGGTCATAGAATGTCGCTCCAAGATATTTTTCTCTTTCCATCCCCTCGATAACGTATTTCATTAAAGAGTTTATATTTTAAATTGAACAAATTAATTAAACATTAATAACATTTAATATTTTTATTGAGTTTTCAGCAAAGGTTTTATCAGAATTTGTGTATAAATAAATATTTCACAAGTTAATAATTTATATATTAAAAAGTTTATAGCTTCTGTGGCTGATTTAATTTTTTTTAAAGCCACATTGGTTTTTGTTTAATAAACTGTTTGATTCTATATACAGTAGAGTCTCGATAATCCAGATAAACTGCAACCAGAACATATCCGGATTATCGAAAGGAACCAAAAAGGGCTATTTGATGCCTTAAACGTAATCAAAACTTGCTAAAACCGTTTACTTTAGTGGTTAAATATTTGAGCAGATAAATAAAATCATTCATTAATATGCCTCTGCTTTACGTACTACGTAATAATCCTTACGTTTTATCACATATCACATATCCACAGTAATATGACGTACAATGACAAGGAAGGCCGTACAATGTTTATATTGGTTAGGATACCTGTATATATTAGTATCAATACGAAAATATATACGATTAACAGATAATAATATTTTTTGTTGGAATTGAATCTGGATTATCAAAGCTCTCTTGTAGTTACGCAGCTGGTCTTGTTTAGTATTTGGCTCATGAATTTATCAGTCTTTATTTTATCTTTGTTTTGAGTCAACAATTGAATGCCGAAATTCTGAGAATTCTGTATTATGCGAATTTTCATTCTTTGATGGGTTTTGGGGTTATTTTCTGAGGCGGTGGCGCGTCAGCAAACAAGATCTTTGTGCTGCAGAAGTTAGCTATTAGAGTGTTACTCGGTCTCTCACAATGCGTCATGTAGGGGTTTGTTTAGAAAGCACAATTTCTTGACTTTGCCGGGCATGTACATCAGGGAGTGTATACTTTTCTTGTACTGGCACAATTTTTTATTTAAATTTCGTTATTTCTCTGGATCTTAGCACCGTATTATTTTTAACTAAAACTTGTAAAAACGGCACTGTATTTACTTTACCATTGTTTTTTCTGGAAATAAACATTATTTTAATATAAATTTTTTTGGTAAAACGAACGATCAGTTGTGGTTGTGTTTGATCATTCTTTTTTTATGGTAAAACGGTTAACTCTAGGAAAAAAACTAAAGTGGTGAACTTTTCGAGAGAAGACAACGATAAAAATTTTACGTAGGCTTAATATTGTCTTACAAGTAGTTTATAAGTTATGTTAAAAATAAGAGAATAATATTTACACATCAGTCAAAAATTCACTTTTTTCACAGTTTTTAAAATTCTCAACAACACAGAGTTCGATCATAATCAAGACTGATTTGTTTCATAGCAATTGGTCACAATATAGATAATAATAATAATAATATGTAGATATGATTATAGGTAGAAGCTGATGCAAGCTTTTCGTAACCTTATTGTTTTTATTACAGATGTATTGCCAAAATCTATGTCTACTAGCTAAGTTGTTTCTCGATCATAAAACTTTATACTTTGATGTGGAACCATTTCTATTTTATATTCTCTGTGAAGTGGATAAACAAGGCGCTCACGTCGTGGGATACTTTTCTAAAGTAAGATTATTTGTGATCTCCTAAATGATTTTAACTTAGCAATTTATAGGAAAAAGAATCACCAGACGGCAATAATGTGGCGTGCATACTTACTTTACCACCTTACCAACGCCAAGGTTATGGTAAACTTCTGATAGCTTTCAGTTACGAACTCTCGCGACTTGAAGGAGCAGTCGGTAGCCCTGAACAACCTCTGAGTGATTTAGGAAAGCTTAGCTATCGTAGTTATTGGAGTTGGGTGCTCTTGGAGATCTTGCGAGATTTTAGAGGGACTTTATCCATCAAAGATTTAAGGTGAGTTACAAATTTTTTTTTTCTATTAGCTTATCATTAATTTGTTGATAGTCAAATGACCAGCATATCCCAAACCGATATTATATCAACACTGCAGAGTATGAATATGGTAAAATACTGGAAGGGCCAACATGTTATTTGTGTAACGCCGAAATTAGTAGACGAACATATACGCTCCAGCCAATATAAAAGACCACGTTTGTGTGTAGATACTACAGCACTCCGTTGGGCACCACGTAAATCAGCCAATAATAAATTAAATAAAAAATAATGTTAGTAGTATTTTAAAAATGTGATAATAGTTTTTACTTTGTTTTGTTTTTTTATATATCTTTCCATCGGACAATATTAATTTCTACTTTGATTTTTTATGATTACCTAATTAGGCCTCATATTTTCCAAGTGATATTTAAAAACATTAGATGTAATTGTTGCAGAGAAATGAAGTAAACAATTTTAGTTAATTGTGTAAGGTTATTTTAATAAGAAGCCGTACCTCGATCCTTTCTATCAATTATCGTTATCGTTCTTGCAAAAACCTGTTAATGTTTTTATATTTTTAATGATAACTTGAAAGTTGTTGATTGGATTTATAATAATGTTTTTATACTGAATAATTTATTTCAATTTCTGAAATTATAAAAAAAAATTAGGTTTCTTTGGCTCTTATATAATACAAGCTAAGTGCCAAAAAACCTATTAAAAAAAATCACAATTATTCATTCCGATTAAAACAAAAATAAATAAAATGCAACCATTTGGGATTTTGTTGAATCAAATGAAATTTATTAGGGTAAAGTGGGACGGATCTTTGAGGGAAACATTTTAGGCAATTGACAAAACTGAAAGAAATATATTTTTGATGTAGTGGGACACAATGTACCCTATATATGATTTTGTTAAGAGATTAGATGGAGGTAGATGATTTCTGAGCGTTAGCAGGTTCAACGAGTTTTTAGGCTTTAATCATATGTAACAGCCTTGGGACGAGTAAATTTCAGGGGTTTTCATGAGGAAAATATTGCAATATAAATTTCACAAAGCTGTAGGGCTTAGAGGAAGGAATTCGATGAAAATAGTTTCCGAAGGCAAAATTTCATGTAAATTTGCCTCGCTCGTGAATTGTTTGCAAGAGTAAAAACCAAATGCAACCCGAACGAAATGTTTGTACATGAAGAAGTAGGTAGGTTAAGATAAAACTCATGTCGAAGTTAAGCTTTAAACTAATTTTTATTCATTCAATTGTTATTCTTATATATTAATTTATTGCTGATGAGACGCATGCAAAAGATTAATAAGTTGGTCACATATATATTTGAAATTGGAATACGCGTGCAGCTCTTACAAATTTGGAATTAAATATTTACATTCTTCATGAAAGCTGTTAATGTTGTATTAATTACAGCACTTTGCTGATTTGTTTATTTTTTGTCACCTAGTTAATTAGCGCTGAATAGTTTATTTTAACTTGGTTAAATATCCCAAGTTGATTGCTTGACAAGCTCATCGCACTATGCGCAAAATTATTGGTAAATTTATCATTGGAGTTGGAGATTTCAAGTATTGAAAAATGAAATAATTAAAACTGAAACTGTTCAATAGTTCAGATCAGGTGTTACCACAACAAAAACGAAAGTTTATACTTACAAGTACTTTAGCGTCAACTGCCTAAGTTTCGCCAGCAATCGTGCATGACATACTTTATACGTTAGCTAGCATTGGCATGTAACATCCAGTTCTTTAAACCGAGGTTTCCAGAAACTGTAGCAAATTGGGCGATAATCTTAATCAATCTCCAATGAAATGGTTCGAATAGAGCCGAAGGAAATGGACACTGTCAGGATTAGTGTCCATTCACCTGCGAGGGTCCTTAAAATTCGGTATCCAGTTAGCATGGCTCGAAGAATGGCAGAGCCGCGAGCAGCTATATTGGAGTGGCAATGGCAATCGATCCTGTTTAGTGACATATTTCTTTAAAAAAACAAACTAAACAAAATATTAAAATAATGAATTTTAACTGTTAAGTAAAAAATACATACTTACATAGAAAAACAATAAAAACGACAATAATTTACATTTAACAGGTTTGGACTTAGAATATTTGAATAAACAAGAACATTAAAAATTACAAAAATTTTTAAATACTGACTAAGAATTTTGAACAAATTACGTTATAAAAATATGATAAAAATTTTTAAAATAAAAACTAATATTTTATTTAAAAAATTTTTTTTGTTGATAATTTTATATATTTTTATATTTTTTTAACGTAATTTTTTCAAAATTCTTAGTCAGTATTTAAAAATTTCTGTCATTTTTATTTTTCTTGTTTATTCAAATATTCTAAGTCAAAAGCCGTTAATAGTAAATTATTGTCGTTTTTATTGTTTTTTAAATATTATTTTTCTATGTAAGTATGTATTCTTTACTTAACAGTTAAAATTCATTATTTGAATATTTTGTTTAGTTTGGTTATTTTAACCTTACATACTACTAACTACCACACTATCCACTTAAAAAATTCATTTTTTAAGTTTTTTTCTTTAAAATATTTAAAAATAATATTTTCAAAATATTTACCTGTTACCTCTTTTGAAACCTGACGATTTTCATGCATCTTCCGTCATAAGCTAACCAACTCCACCTTACCTGGTATAATTTTAAAATATCGAGAAAAACATCATGTTGGTGCGGTAAATTTGGAACCAAACTTTGTTGTATTATTTCAGTTTTAAATTAATTGATTAAAATTGTTATTGTTTTTATTCCGGTTATCTTTCATCTAATTGAGCCTGATAATGCTATTTAAAAACCGTTCCCGGAAATAGTAAAAGTAAGAAAGCTTCCATCTGGTAAGTAGAAAATAATGAAGCAATAAATCTTCTGATAAATTTTAATATCTACTACATCAATTAAAAAATTTGATTACTAATTTAATTTATTAACGTATTTTTTGTACTATAATAAATCATGTTGTATCTTCTGTCTAAATTAATATCTTTTGTGTTCTTTTACAAATCAGTCAGCTTGGCACCGATCAAATTTTTTTCCAGTACATATTATCTAAAGGATTGTTCCAATCTTTGGATAAAATTGTTCTTGATTGATACAAGTCCGTTTAGTGAAATAATTTCCAGGGCAATCAGATTTCGTTAAAAAATAATTTTATCTGTAGATAGCCAACTTCTTTTATAATCAATTTTGAATTAATTCTATGATTAAATTGTGAACAGCCAAAACCGGCATTGGTTTTGCTGGTTTGTGTGAAAATAGCATTAGACAATTTTCTCTTTATTATAACTTATCGGTTTTTCAATCCATCTAGATATAATATATCCTATGTGCAGCGCAACTACCTTCATCAATTCTTGGTGTTAATGCTTTGGACATGTTTTGTGAAAGAAGTATCTAACTTTGATAAATCATACGACCGAAGCTGTTTACTTATTGCGTTGATTGCAAACAAGCAAATGCTAGAAACAGCATGCAAATGTGCTAAAAAATACACAATGCTCATACAAAGAAGAAATAAGTTGACCATACAAAGTCATCTCGGGAAGAAAGCAATGTACAATGCAAAACACACCAGCTGCTTACTAGCAATTTAAACCACATCAACTTGCGAATCTGATCGTACAGAATAGTCGAACAAGTTAATTGGGATGCTGAAACCTAAGTTCCCTACATATTGTCGTGTTTCAAAGTGATTTGCACCCACCCGGTACATTTTGATAGAAAATTTGTTTTTATGAAGTTTAAATGGTAACATTGTAAATTGGAGAGGTGAGATTTTTTTGTTTTAATTGATTTGAAGTTGTGAGTTATAATTTTTGAGTTAAATAAAGTGATTTTTATGCGATTGCATTACTACGTATTTTTGAAATTTGGAATTATTTTGGATATTTTTTAATGAGTTGCTACTGAACGATAGATTTGAATTGAATTTGGAGAGTGATTATTTTTGAAATTATGAATTGAATTTGGATGTGTAAAAATGAAAAGTTAAAATTTGCATTAAAATTACATTTGTGGGAACAAATGTGCAAGCCAACGAATTGATAGTAGTAAATTGAAACTTCGTTCCCTTTAAAGAAAATTAAAATTTTATTTAGCATTTACTTTAGTTTGGATTTGATTTAATCATAATTTTTGGAGATGAATTTATTATTTTTTTGATTGGAAATTTTTGTAATTTATTTGGAAATATAATCACGTGTGATTTGTAAATTATTTTTAGAAGTGCGATTTGTTTATTTGAAAAAGAGCGATTTAATTCAATTAGAACCCACCTTGAGATACAACCGTCTATACTCCCGCATTTAAGAGCAGGCACTCAGGAATGCTTGGAAACATAGCTTTTTGCTAAAAAACCATTGTAATATATTGTCGTGTTTCAAATTGATTTTTACCAGCCTTGTGGTTGTTTTGTGAATTTCTTTAAAATTTTATTATTATTTTTGCATTACTGTGTATAAGTTTAAATCAAATTATTTTTGAAGATATTGAAGATTTTGAAGATTGAAGAAGAAAGAGAAAAAATAAGGGCTTTTTACCAAGATGTCTGCCGGAGCGGTTGATTGAATTTGGCTCCGTAGTTTTTGAAGATAATTTTTGCAAAATAGTTTTGAAAGTTATAATTTTCGGATTTTGAATATAATAATTGGAAGGTTTAAGAAGATTTTTAGATTAAATTTCGATTGTGAGTTTTAGATTTTTGATTATTAAAGTGATATTTTTTGATCGATTTTTTTATTTGGGATCAATACAGGAGAAAATTTGGATATTGGTAAAATTTATTTAATGGTTGAAAATAATTTGTCAACGAAGCAACAAATTTTGATACGCCGGACAGCTGCAAACCGTTATCGTTTGTAAAGTTATGCGTTTCCATTTTGCATTCAATAATTGATGAAATTGAAAATATAATTAAAATTAATATAATTTTACAAAAATTATCATCGCAATATGTTACGTCAATTGTTTGTCTAATGTCCAAACCTCTAAGATGTACATGCTGGTAAGTAAGTCTGTGTGAAAGGAAAAAAAAAATAAAAACGGCCAATAAAAACCCAATGAATGACAATACACTCGATCATCATTTCACCATAATGGACTTGTACGCGTAAAAAATCACATTTCGAAACTGCTTTAACCAATATGTAATTTGTGCAAGTTATCAAGTACAGTGTCGACCTTGTTGGTTAATATGCCGTCATCCAGATACAATACACTCTGATAACAAGCATTTTATTAGCGAATAGATTGCCAACCTAAAAATGGTACGACCTGAAAGATCATCTTATTGGACCCCAACGCTAATTGAAATGGTGTTGCTTTTATAGAAAAGTGTAGACAATACACATAAGGCACACAAAAATTTGATATGATATTTTGCAATTTTAATGAAAAACTTGGGAAAAAAGAAGATAATAGTGAAGAAAAATAAGAAAGTTTGAAATCGAAGCAAAAAATGTAGAAGACCGTATACACATTTCAAATCAAAGGTTAAATATTTTCAAAATGTTATGTACACTTGTTTGGAACTTTTTGGAATTCGATAGAAATCATTGGAATTACAAATTTTACATATATATTTTTTTATTTTATAGTGGTATCGAATTTATTTTAAACTACAAAATTTTTCTTTCTTCAAAGATCGAACTTACGATTTCGATTTATCAACTCGACGCGATATTAGTAAAGCCATACGCTCGGCTTCGTTAAATGTAATTTTATTTTCCAATATTAAATCTTCCAATTAAACCAAAAAAAAGTCGAAAATTATAATCCCACCATAAAAAATAGTATATAAAAAAATAAATCTTTAATAATAATCAAAATCTTCAACCTCGAAAAAGAACAAAAATCCTAGCTGCGGTAAAATCAAACCAATATCTTTTTTAAATCAAATTTAAACCAGTTTCAAAAACCACTCACACAAAAATCTCAATATTCACGGAGCCATAACTTAATCGACCGCTCCGGCGACCATCTTTGGCAAAAAGACATCCCCACTCTACGAAAACTTCTGCCAACCTTAATTTTACAAAACTTTTAACCAAAATTCAAATTTAAAATTATAAAACTATAAAATATTTACAAAATGATATAGGGGCGTCAAATCACTTTGTAACACGACAATATATTATTTACTCTTTGATTGAATTATTTAGAACAATTTATTTGTAATTAATACATTCTTTAACAAAAAATCAAAAGAAAGGTAGAATTGGATCTCTCCAAATAAAACAAATTGATTATGTACTATCGACTAACAAAAGAATAATAATCAACTGCAACGTTTTGGTTATAAATAAATTAACTGTTTTGGAAGTGATCACTATTTGTGGTTAGAAGAATGTGTAATAAAATCCAAAATAAAATTAAATAAATGAAATGGAAATTGAAGACTGTGATATACCGATGGTTTCAAAACAAGCAGCATGGCATAAAGCCTACACCGGCGGATTGGAAAGCGGAAGACTGCAGTTCAAATCTTGTCGGATACACTGCTATGATCTAAAGCCCAATATCAAACTGTGGGCTATGGAGAAGACAACGAGAAACTACTCCATTAATAATCCCCTGGTAGGTCACCTTGGCTTCTGCCAAGTTGATCGTCTACGAATTGCATAGTGTATGACACACAAAAGAACAAGAAGATGTTTCCAAAAGCATAATACTGGTCCAAGTGCGGGGATATTTTTCTGTGAACTGCAACTGCATGTAAGCTTAGCGCTAGGTAGATCTGCCTCTGTCTTCCAAACGGAACTCGTGGGTTCTACACTACACTGCGCAGGAATAGTCTAGGAGCCGGGTAATAAGGCACAAAGGTAATGAGGGTAACAAGAAGGCTGATGAGTTGGTGGGAATGATCTCTTGTAACCCATCTAGCGGTCATAAGTTTTTTATTACGATTGTTAAGACTCCAGTCGCCTTTATAAGGATTAAGGTTCGTAGACTGCATGCGGAAAGATGTGGTTGGATGCGGATAGGTTAGAGCGAACAATACGTGCGCCCTCTAAGAGATATGCAAAATACTATCTGCAACTAATTTTTTTATCTATCTATCTTTTTTCACGAGACACTGCAAACTAAATAAAACGAAACGGGTTGACAATTTAATTTGTCGTGGGTGTAATGAAGTAGACAACAGAGCATGTGCTCATCGTTAGCACTAAAAAGAATATTTATGTTGGGAAGTACAATTTGAAAGAAGCAATAATATCAAAACGATACAATATTGATGATATGAATGATAAACTTCTTGGTCCAATGATTATATAGTGGATTGGTGGTATTATTGGGTAGTGGACTCAAATAAAACAAATAGTATGTTGACCTGTCAACGTTTCGGACAATCTATTTGTCCATCCTCAGGACAGATATAAAAACTGTTGTCACCTGTTGTATCTGTCCTGAGGATGGACAAATAGATTGTCCGAAACGTTGACAGGTCAACATATTTGTTTTATTTGAGTCCATTACCCAATAATACCACCAATCCACAATATTGATGAGATCAATAGTCAGTGATGAATGTAAGAAAAGAAATGGTAATGAAAGGAAAAAAACAGATTAGCTAAGCGACGACACAATAAGAAAATTGGCAGGGCCCGCACATAAAACACTACTATAAAGGAGAGAAATAATTTATATCATCACACTTACTGAAAAATTCTATGGAAGCCTGTATACATCTAAGAAAAATCCAACAAGGGCAATAAATAGAAATCTCAAACAGAACATCCTAATTGTTAATTCTGAATAAATACCCGACATAGAAGAAATTAAAATTGAAAACGTTCTAAAATGAAGCAAAGCCAATGAGTGCTGGGAAAGATAATACAACAATGAATTTACTGAGATACGAAGAAAAAACTCTTACAACGGCTCTCAAGACTCTGCTCAATAAATAATGTCTACATACATCGAGCATAATCTACTATCGGAATGGAAATGTGCAAAATCCTTATTACTGTTCAAACCAGAAAACAGAGTGCAAGAGGAAAACATTTTGCCAGGAAACTTTTCGCTATCACTTTTGGTTTGTTACTAAAAAAAAAAGTTAAAGGGAACTGTCACTATTTCCATTTTCTAAGCATACTAGAACAAACATTTTTTTGGTTTATCCATTAGTATTCGAAAAAATCGAATTTAAAAATAAAAAATTTACATGTATTTTAGATATACTGTGGTGTTACAAAATGGTTCGCACCCGCCCTGTACATTTTTGTGGAAAATTTCATTTTTATAAGTTGTAATTTTGATGAAATTATTAGACAGGTGGGGGCGAATCGACGGAAATGCGAGGTCTTTTGCCGATATTAAAATTTTATTTAAATTTTTTTGATTTAAAGTTTGAATTTATGCAAATGCATTATTGCGCTTTTTTTGAAAGTGTGAGTAATAATTTGATATTAAATAAAGTGAGTTTTATGCGACTGCATTACTGCGTATTTGTGAAATTTGGAATTATTTTGGATATTTATGATAATTTGCTACCGAGCAGTAGTGAGGAGATTTGGTCGATTGATTTGAAAGAAGAGTATTTGGAATCATAATTTTGATTTGGATTGTTGTAAATTTGAAAATTAAAAATTGCCTTTGAAGGAACAAATGGTTCAAAAGATAAACACGTCGATTTCGATAAGGTAGAAATTAAGAAATCCCATGCCCGTCGAAATTTAACAATTTTAAATTTCATAAATTTTGAAGTAGAATCCTGATATTTTTTTTTATAAATTTTATCATTACAATACATTTTAACATAGATTTACGATAGGCCGTGGTTAAGTTTGTCAAGACAGACTCTCTGGGTCTGTATTTTGACAAACAAAGAACAAATTGATAAATATCCCTGTAGAATGACAGAACTCCGCCAATGGTGGAACTCGAAGCCATAGAACTCGTCTGGGAGTCGACCGCAACTGATGATGAACTTCTTGGCAATATGGAGTTCCACGGCGAAATCCGTATATCTCCTTCAATGGGTGTCGGCGGCGGGCGTTAGGGATTTTGTGAGGTTAAGTTCCTCATTTTGAGCGCTGGGCTTGAACGGGCTGGATTTTTGGTTCTGGGGTTAGGTATGTGAAGATCTTCTTACGTAGTTCGTGAGTGACTTTGTTCGTGGGACATTTTTCTTGATCCTTGGTTGCGGGATCCAATGCGTTGGATAAGCTGGATCCTTGTGGAAACGGTCGCTTCTGGTTAGTCCTAGGTTAGGTTGGTCGGCGTGGCGACTTGTCGAGCAGGGTAACGTTGCGATGGTACGTGTGCGGGTCCGGGGCTGCGGGTGCCAAGGTATTTGATGAACTTGGTTTTTTGGTAATGGAGGGCGTGACAAGCGGTTCGAGCGGAGCGAGGATTGAGACGTCTTTGTGTGGATTTCGGACACCGGAGTGTTTGATGAACTTGATGCCTGAGAGAAACCAGTAATAAACCATTAAATGGATTTAAACCCCTACTGAGAGAGGGGGGGATAGGATGTCTTTTGGCCAGCTGTGACCAATGTTGAAGCCGGGTTAGTATTGTCTTAGTTGCTTGATGAGCGGGTTTTCTGCGAATCTTGTGAAGTTGTACAATTTTTTTTCTTGCTTTCTGACGTGGGCGTTGATGTTGTCCATTTTTGCATCGGCGTGAACTCTTCGGTTTGTGACATAATATGGGCTGGAGAATGCTTGACGAGTACATTTATTTTGTACCACTTGGATCTTCTTTATGTGTTTGAGGCTGCCGTCCCCAAACCGGTGAAGCGTACGTCACGGTTGGCCGGAACCGCAACTGACAGTGAACAGTAAGAGTATATAAAAGCACACGTACCGTCAACAGGAATGAGAGCGGGAAGCTTAACGTGCGAGTTACCGTCACGCGACTCGTGGCATCGGGGTGTATTGTATTACACCTCTCTGCTTTTAGCAACTTTAAAACGCCGCTATTTCGACAATAATGCATAATTCAAAAAAATGTTTGTTCTAATATGCTCAGAAAATTGTCCTCCTTCCAATAGCCAATAGGAAAAAGTTCAAATGTTAGGATGGAAATAGTGACAGTAAGCAAGTTAAAAACAACAGCTTAACGACAAATGGAAAATTAATTAAATCGGCACACATTTCATAATTTCTTGCTTCTAAACCGACTAATTCGTCGCGCGCTTTCGATTTTTAATACTAAAAAAGTTAATACTGAAAAAGTTAGCGTAGTTAGCACAGCTCTAACGTATAATTTCAGTAACAATTTAGGAGAAGTAACGAAATGTCCGGAAGCGAAATATTCAGTAGCGAAATGTCCCGTACCGAAATATCTTAGCCAGTGGCGAACTGAACTGGGCGCGATTGCATTCCGGGGCTTTACAGTAGATCTTAAAACTTGTTTTTGATTTTTTTCTAATTTTCTTAAAACTTATGGTTAGCTACACTGCCCTTCTTTTTAATTTTTTTTTTTTTTAGTTTCTTTGCAGAAGTATGATAATCATGTGGATGACTTTTTCAGATTTCTTAAATCTCATTGTTAGCTATTTAATGTCTTAATAGATGTGAATATTTACTGATGAAATCGATTTAATTCTAAAATTTTCACTGCGTCTTTTGTTCAAAACAATGGAAGCTGATCTCTTTATGCATTCCTAATGTATGCTAAAGAGTACCGTAAACGGTAATTTATGCGTTCTATGCAAAAACTGTTAAAATGTGTATCGATGCATCTTTGATTTACCTTTGATCGCCACATGACTTACCTATCACCTGGAGAGGGGACACCACGTTGGTAGCAACAGGTGTGCGCCAGTTGCCGGCAAACTTTATACGGGTTAATGTTAGGTTTCTCTTACCAATTCTTTTATATTATACGATCGCGAGAAGAATTTAAAAATTTTTTTTTGTGTTTGGTGTAATTTTGGTTACCTTTGTGCGTGAAGTTTACGTGTGAGCCGTTGGATTTTTATGATGGAAATGGATATTTAAATTTTAAAGGTAATTTAAAAATTTTTGGCGCCCATATTTTGGTTTTTAAACTTCATTGTTGTAAATATTTAGGTTAATTGAGTAAGTGATAAGATAACATTTGCGATATTCAAATTAAGTTCAATATTTTGTTTAATATTTAAATTTACAAAACTGAAATAATCTACTTCTTCAATATTTGTTAACCAATATCAGAACTTTTGTTTATAATAGGTAACAACTTTGCACAGAATTGCCAAAAAGGTGTTATTATATAAATAATAAGTTAAATAAGAAATGATTTTTGGAACCTTCGGCGCAATTGACCCGAGGTTCTTATAAAACGCATCACCTTGTATGTCAGCAATTTAAAATATTTACCTATTGTATGTTATGGGTATCAGCTTGGTGTGATAAGATATTTTAATAGTTGTGTTATAAGAGTAAGTACAAGTGATAAAATAAATTAAAGTTAAAAAAGAGGGGGAGGGAGCATATTTTTTTTCGAATTAAAAATCTTTTTCTCATTTAATGTTGTCAAATTTATTATATTGACATTATTGCAGTTTTCTAAAAAAAATTATTGTGAATCATCCGATTCGAATCTTTGATTATTCGCTCTAATGATACACCAAGTAAGAATAATATTAAATTATAATTTTCAATTTGTAAATCATGCGTTACAATTACAATTGAATAACGTTATTGTTTTTTCAAGGCCGTAACGAAGCATTGTAAAATTCAAAATTCTCGATTATTATTTTTATTTGCAATGGTCAGGACCGGCTTGCATTAGGTGCAGGTAACAATGGATTTTATCATGATTTTTACACTATTTTTACCTTCCTGTAAATATGACTAAATAAAATGTATTGCACTGCCTATGGTTTGGAGTTCACATTTAACAGTAGGTCCCCTAAGCAGGTATACTACTTTGTGTGCACATCAAAAATCAGAGAGACTACACAAGGCGCTGAAAGAAGATGATACATTAGAAATCAGCGTCGCTTTTACGTCCACAACTTCTTCATAAAATGCTAGCAATTTTTTTGGATAGTATATGCCTAAATACCACTCAACCTGAACCTAAATTCCTAAAAAACCTAAATTCCTAAAAACCTGAATGTAAATTGTTCTTTTTGAACACTGTTTTTATCATATAAAAATCGTTTTTACGACATTTTTTGTCGCAAATTTCATTGTCTTCAGTTTTGTCCATATACATTTTTCTATTTTGTTGCTTCGTTTTCGACCGAGAGTGACTTAAAGCAGACTCGGTAAGACTTTTTAATAAAATTAAAAATACAGAATGGAATTCTTATGGGATTTTCAGGAGATTCTCATGAGATTTTTACTGAGACTGCTTTAAGTCACTCTCGGTGGAAAACGAGGCGACAAATAAAAAATTGTATGGAAACAAAAATAAACGGAATGAAATTATCTACAAAAAATGTCTGAAAAGCATTTTTGTAAAAGCGATTTTTATATGCTAAAAAGAGTTTTCAAAAAGTACAATTTACATTGCTAACATAGGAGCGTCCGAATACTTTTCCGAGTAACTGTATATGACCTGTACATAACTCTTTTTTTTATAAATGTATTTTGTCATATTCAAAAGTACTTCTCTTCTATGAGTCGGATCAGAGCTTTTCCACCTTCCGAAATGTCTAAAAGGTCTGATTTCGGGATGGCCAAAACCCTATATAGTGTTTTTTCTTGATTCATTTGGAATCTGCATATTCTGAACCAAAAAAATATGACACTGCTAGTTTGGTAAATATTGGGCTTCCAAAATAATAGATCTTGAATGTTTAATTAAAATGTTGATGACAATCATAGATAATTTGTGTGGAGTTAGTTGCATTGTTGTGGTGCAGAATCTATAAATATTTTCGCTCAAATCTAGCCTTTCCATCAACCTGAATTACCTTTAGATTGTATTTTACATGAATTTGCTGTGCAATTTGCTAAACAGTCATTGAAACCTTAGCGATAGGTTGCTACTTCCACAATTATTGCAGCTTACGAGGCGCAGGCTCTGTACTGAAACTCAAAGATTGAGGCAGACTTTTACAGGATGGAAGGGTAATAAAATTAAGTGAAGACGTATTTTTTTAAAGACGCAATGAGCAGCTGCTTACCAGGGCAGTCCTAAGATATACGACGCCCGTGGGTTACTAAAATTAATGCGCTCCTCTTCATAAGAAAACAAACAAATACAAAATAGTAAAAGTCAATTTATTATTATTACAATAAACAAAACATTAAATTTATTAATTTTGAATTAAATTTTTAATTCAAAATTAATTTTTTGAATTTTTTTGGGGATTTTTTGAATTTCCGATTTCAAACGGCCATAGCTCCGATATTATTGATTTTTTAGGTTTAACTGATTAGAACTTTTTTAAATATCATTTTCTTATCTACAAATTAGGTTATAACTTTTTATCGTCTAGAATCAACGGATTTCGAGTTATAAGTTAAATTAAGGGAAAACTGTTTAAAAAATTCAATTTTTATTTTTTTTATTTTTCTTGCGAACCTCTTATCTCTTAAATGAAACGTCTTAGAAAAAACTCAAAGGATAGGGAATTTAACGGACTACAACTTTGGTCAAATACATTTTTTTGGGAAACCAACCGTTTTTACATAAATTTTGAAAATAATGAACAAGGTGTGGGTAAAAAAAAATAAAAAAAATAAAGTGTTCTTTATCACCACCTCAAAGGTTCTTCACGGTCACGGGACACCCTGTATAAAATACTCGTATAATTTAATTTTTTTGTAAAAGAAGATCGTAAACAAGTGTTTATCCTTTTTAGGACCGATAAAGATCAAAATAAAAATTGCCGCCCCCCTTAAGGCCTGCGCACTGGGACTATAGCCCATTTAGCTTTGTGGTTAGGGTGGCCATGCTGCTTACAAGAAATTAAAGGTGGATCTTTCTGCGACTGCTTGTTTTTATAGTTTTACGGCAAAGCATATCAATCAGTAGTTCACAGGTTAGGACCTCAAATTTCTGTAAATTCATCCTATTAGTCCGGGTTCAAGGCTAGTACTTGATTCGTTTTTCTCTTTTTTTAATTTTTAAACCCTGCTAAAAGGCAAAAAATACGATAAAATTATAATTATAAATAATTTTGTCAAGAATTAAATTTTCTACAAAAAACTTACACGCACGAAGCATTCTAGGCGCACATATTTTTGTTTTGAATGTCTTTCACGATTAAATTATAAAATTATTTTTAAATTTAATTTTCTACAAAATTGTCTATATAATTATTGTTATTAACACGTGATAATATTTATGATAAAATTAAATTTTTATCACGTTAAATGAAAAATTGAAATTAAAATCATAACTAAAAAAAAAAGTCATAACTTACTTATAATTATATAAAAATTTCTCTGGCGCCCTTCTTTAACGCCCTTCAATTGTTTCTCCGGCCCTGGAAATTTCGCATCAGAAAGAGAACTTTGTTGAATTAATGTTGTTTCCGAAAATATAATGATGGCAATGACAATGAAAAAATAAATTATAACCTTCGCAGATTCGTTGCTCGTTAGTTCGAATCCTTGAATACACAAAATCATGAACAAAAAAATATTTTAATGTTCAATAGTAAACAAAGTAATAACACCGATAACATGTTTTTTTATAGAAAGTGGCCTTTGGAATTATGTTCAACACCCTTGCTGATTTTGCCAAGCATAAATTAGTTAGAAAATTGTACGATCAGGTTTTTGCTAATAACTCAAGGATCATGCAATTTATGATGTCTGGTTTATTGTGAGTAATTCCATTAAATCGGTTAACTGCTTCTTTCAAATTTTTCTTCCTTAAGTGACATAAAATGAGCCATAGAGATACTCGCTTACGATAATGACAAACATTCCGATTTCTAATTCTTTGCTTCATAAAACACGTTTTTGTAAAAAAATGTGTCCATCTGTCGGCTCATACATATCCTGCCCGAATCGGGTAAAGTTGCCTGCCGTGATCTATTGACACCAAATTTTAGTATGCAAATTTGATTTGTACCTACTCATATGAAGTCGTTGAATTGGAAGGTTTTAATGTTTCTGCCAATCAACCTCCACTTAATTGAGCTTATTTGGCTCTCATTCCACTAAGCCCGGCTTCTCTAACCCATGAGTTTTGGAATGAAAAAAGCACAAGGACTGTTATTGCAAAAGTAACCATTCGTTACTCTGTATTTGTCGATACAAATTATGAAATAATTAATTTTGGCAACTTCTCGATTATTAATGACACGAATTAATTAAGGAGGCGTTTTGCTAATGCTTGGGTACGAAATCCGAGTTTTCTGCATTTTACCTTCTAAGAAGGCGGTTTGTCCTATATCTCCTTTTCGTATTTCTAAATATTAAAGCCCATTTGTTTTTTGCAATGATTACTTACATGCATGAATAACTTTCATTATTATTATTGTTGTTTTTTTATCAAAACGTTTGCTTGATTGCACAAAAATAATGGATGGTTTTTGCAATTTTAGCGTGACATTTGTAAATAGGATAGTGAATGTGGCAATTTTTGAAATACCCTTCAATATTAAATTTTAGTGAACACGCGAGAACCCCGAAGGGTTCTATAATTGATTTTATGAGTCACACCGATAATTGGTATCTTGTAATAATTTTGATTAAATTGGTTGCACAAAGTGCACTTTACGCAATTAAATTAATTGCAAAACGAATGAATTGTATTATTTTGTGACATTATTTAATTTGATTTCGTAATGTTCAGGTAAATTACCAAGTGTGGATCAATTTTTAATTCTCTCGGGATTAATTAAAAGATGTACAGGATGTTTTAGAGAAAATTTTTAAACTTTTGTGTCTTATATAATAATATACTATTGTTTGAGCTATTATTTATTAATTTTTGTTTGCTTGAAAAAACTGCCAAAATAGGCATGAAAAAAATATTATCTTCCATAAAAAAACTACCCGCAATGAATCCAGTTTGATTAAAAAAATATCTCAACAAATGAAAAAATTATCAGTGAGAGAGGCTTGAATGAAGTTATATTCCATGAACCTTTTTGTGTTCAAATAACTTAACAAGCCTTAAATAATGTTGTGGTTCTGAATAGCAAAGAACCTACATAGATGACAGCCCATTGTCAATAACGTAAGCAACAATTGTAATACAACTCACATCACAGACAAACTAAACACATTTTAATTGACTTGTATTCGCTCCGACATATTCGTGTTTTCTTTAAAGTTTACTACCAAACAAAGCCGTTCTAAAATATACGACGCCATGGGGTAATAAAATTAATGCGCCTTTCTTTAAAAGAAAACACAAATACAAAATAGAAAAAGTCAATTTATGACTATTAACAATTTATTTAATTTTATTTATTTATTTAATTTAATTTTATAAAAAATTGTTCAACATTTTTTTCTAAATTCAAGTCTTCGAGAATTAGGCTTCTTTAAAGCATATTTTTTAATTTCTACTTTCACGTGGCCATCGCCCGGAAAATATTAATTTTTTATTAAAAATGGATTAGTTCTTTTTTAAAGAGCGTGAAGTATTCTACAAACTAGATTTAACCATTTTTTGTCTAAAATCAACGGCTTTTGAGTTATTAATGAAAGTAGGTAAAAATGTAGAAAAATTTGAGCTTTTTTTTATTTTGGTTTGTTTCAAAACTTTGTTACAAATCTTTTAAACGAAACATTTAAACAAATTCTGACGCTCCATTTCGGATAGGAAATTTAATGGAAAATCAGAAAGTAATAAACAAGGCAGCTAGAAAACAAAAAATTAAATTCCCCAAATTTTTATTTTTATTGAAAAATTGTTTTATTAATTAAGGTTAAACTATTACATTATTTAAGTAAATCTTTAAAATGATTACCCTCATTTTCTATGCACAGTCGTGATTGTTTTAAAAAATGTATTAATTAATAATATAATTTTTCAATAAAATTAATAAATTTAACTTTTTGTTTTGTAGCTGCCTTGTTTACTATTTTCTGATTTAAAATGTTTAGTTTACAAGATACAAGAGTTTTGAATAAAAATAAAAAAATTTCGAGTTTTTCAACATTTTTTTACTACTTTAATTTCTAACTCTAAAACCGTTAATTTTAGACAATAAAAGGTCTAAATTTAGTTTTTTAGATTTTCTGAGCTATAGCCACAAGGTGGAAATTTAAAAAAAATGCTTTATAGAGGCCTAACTTTCAAAGGCTTAAATTTAGAGAAGAAAATTTGTTAAAAATTTTTCTTAGAAAAATCTCTTTTATCAGCAGCTAAGTTGTGTAAAGTGTATCGGGATACACCCTGTATAAACAGAAACAAACTTTAGAGTAAACAAAAAACGAAAGTAATTTATATAATTTATTTTCCTAGCTTTTTCTTTAACAAATTGATTAATATGTCGTATAAATAATATAAAATACTCGTCATTTAATTTTCTCTGTGCCAAAGAGAAGATCAAAGAAAAAGATCAAAATAAAAATTTCCGCCCCCAAAAGGCTTGCTCCCCGGGGCTGTAGCCCATTTAGCTCTGTGGTTAGGGTGGCCCTGCTACTAAACCTTAATATACATGATTATAAACTTTCATAAAATTCCGCAAGTGCCGTTCCAATCAACCAATATTGCAGATTGATTGGACTCAAACAAGCCATCTTTTGATTAAACTTTAGAGAAGAAGAAGACAAAAAGAACATATTGAAATACATTTGAAATAATAATTATGACTTTTTATTGGAATCACAGGTATTTAAAATACAATCGACCCACCTAACTGCAGTACAAGATCCATTTTAGCTCCTGAAGTCATTTCAATTGTCTCTGTCTTTATCCTGTGGAGAGAGAATTACTCAGTTAATATTTTGGTCAAAAAAGACTCCAGGTAACATAATGACTTAAATATTCTTATTGTCTGGAAGTGATGGTGAAAAATTTTCTATTTTAGCTGTTTGAAATCCACGATAAACAGCAACATGCTAAAAAAAAGTCTTGATTCCACCTCTTCAAATTATAGAGGTATTTTTCTCTTTGCTTATCTTTGCATGCTCGGTGTGCTATAGCTCATTGGATGTAATTTTGTTCTCCAATAACTGTTCCACATTTTTTATCCTGGGTATTTTCTTATTTTCATGAATATTATGAGTGTTACACTCAATTTGCGGACTTTACTTGTTTCTCCAAACAGCAGCGGCGTAGTCAGAGTTTCTGGTTCGGATGGGCCATACTTATCCAAGGTAAGTCAATATTTATTATCATCAATCCATAAAATATTATGTATCACGCCTACTGCACAAACATTATTTTTTACTGACATCAACATAATATAGTGATTAAACTGTTTTTACTTAATATTTCTACTTCAAAAATATACAAGGAGGTCGTATATTTCAAATACTCGACTAAACAACTTATTATTGATACTACTGAAATCTAAAATTTAATATTTTGGAAAATTTTGACTTTATAAATAATTATTATTGTTAATGTTCTTGAAATTTAGCAGTTTGCAACGGAACTGCTATAACTGCTTTTGTTAAATTTGTTTTATTATAAACCATATTATACAAATAAAGTGTTTTATTTTATTGCTTTGTTATAAAAATAAAGGTTTAACAGACAAAATATATTGTAATTTAATTTTGTTAATTTATTTAATTTTTCTAAATCACTTTTAAATTCCCAATTTTCGTTGTACCAAAATATAACGCAAAAATTTATACGATACCGGCTCTCGTAGCTGTCTTATCACAGAAAATTTGTCGTTCCTTCGGCAAACTGTTTAAATCTTCAAATTTTTACTTTGAATTTTACTTTTCAATAATAAAACTTCTTCTCAATTCAAACAATATAACTTTTAATATCAAAATCAATCTCAATTTTTGAATAAAACGGGAACGGACAAAAATATAGGACTGTTTCATCGGCCAATTTGCCAAAATAAACAATTCAAAAATTTCAAATATACAAAATGATATAAAATTTTAAATCAAAACAAAACAAATTTTAAATAATTTACAAATACAATTTTTTTTAAAATATTTTAAAAGCACGATAATATATTACGTAGGTAGTCATTGACCTAGTAGTTAGAGCGATCAACTGCTAATGCTAAGATATCTGGTTTAACTTTTACAAATATAAATACATCAGGCGGTTTTCCCGATTTGATACTTTGAACAGGCTAAAAATCACCATGATTGACTTCAAGCTTGATGGCGGCAGTACAAAAGCGGGGCGTGACAACTGCGGTTGTATCTGACAGTAGTAGAATGTCAATCATGGAATTTGATTTATAAAATAAAAAATTATTTTCACGTTATTTGTTTCAAACGAATTTCTTAATTGCGAGTATGGACTGCGTTTGGGGTAATTACGAGTAATTCATACCAGTAAAAAAAGTTTAGCCACGAGTCAGGTGTACTGTTTTTTATACTTTTGAAATATGATAATAAAAGTATACTAAATTTTAAAAAATTTTAAGCAATTTTGTTTTAATAATTTGTCATTCTTGGTTCTTATATTAGTCGAATATTAAAGTAACATAATAAAATGGAGACGAGTAGAATGCTGTACGATAGGTTTTTATAGATATACTAAAAATTCTTGTAGAATTTGAATGATAACAATAAAATGAAACGATTAAATCATGGATGAATCCAAATTTTTCGTTTAATTTCGGAAATACCGTTTTGATTTTATGTAGTTGCAGTATGTATTTTAGTGGGCGGGGCTGCCAGTAGTTAACTTTTAACAGTGCTATTGCTAACAACATTATTATTATGAATTTATTTAAAATAGAATTTCGTCAATTATAGCTGAATTTAACTTAAAAATAAAAATTCATGAGCTACTCAGAGATCTGTGGTTTATGAACGCAATTTATGCTTAAAAATAACTATAAAATAATAAAGGGGCGGGCAAATAATTACATATAGTTTTTTGGCAATTTTTACACAAACTTTTGAATTTTATGTTTTTGTTTACAATTTACGCCATAAGCCACTATAATTGGATTAGAAAATTTTTAAAACCGTAGGCCCGGTTATCGTCTATTCCCATAAAGTGCATACGCATAGATGTATTAAGTCACTGCTTCAAGTAATTATGCATTTGAGTGTTTCAAATGGAAACGATAAAAATAATTACAGCCTTGGAAGTGCAACAATCAGACCCGAACTAAATCAGTAGACATGGAACAAATACCCGGTAGGCCGGTGTATTTCGAAGATCAGAAGCCTAACGTCGCGGTTTTTAATTTATTTTTATAACCTTTAGCTCGATATAATGATTGGATTATAATAAATTTTTTATAGAATTTGTTGTAAAATTAGGGGATTTTTTAACTAACAATCTAAGACAACTACAAATAAGAAGCGATTTAGTGGTCTAGAAATTTATAATTCTACTCAATTAGTATAATTACTTACTTATAATCAATTATAATAGACTGGGGGTATTACATACCCCCCAGACCCCTAGTCTATAACACTGTAACTTATTTGCGATTTGTTTAGTATTAAAACTTTATACATCATTAGAAGAAAATATTGGAATGTGGCTACTAAGTGACTGCTAACTACTATGGGCAGTATTGGCAGTAAGTGGCAGTATCGGAAATAACAGGTAATATTAGTAGTAGTATTAAGCAGTATGGTGTAGTATTGAGTAAAGTCGAAAATTATGCTGATTCCAATAACTCTCTAATACTGTCACTTACTGCCCAGTATTGACTCTTTACTGCCTAATACTGCTCCTAACGACTTAGTACTGCCGATATTGGATAATACTATCACTTACTGTTGATATTGCATAACGCTATTATTTACTACCTTTACTACCTGATACGTGGAACGATAATATATTGCTATGTTGCTTTTCCAAATCTAAGAATTTTATAAGTTGATTTGCAGAATAAAATTTAATTTTAAATAATTTCTTGAAAGTTTTTCAATTTGCATTACCATAAAACGTAAAAATGGAACAGTTAAAATTTGTTGATAAGCGTAGACATGTACACCGATATCGCATATAATTTTATAGTTCCTTGAATAATTTTCCAATTTAATATGTTATGCAATGTCACTATAAATCAATTTTAAATTTATTTTATTTATTTCTCAAACTCAAATCAAACAATTTCCCAATAAAAATTACTTTTAATTTTTATCGATTACACGATTTTATAATTAAATTGAACATACTTAAAAATTTGTTTGTTGGCCGAAATGTTGAAATATATAAGTTCCGTATTCTCTGCTAGTTGTCGCTACATCAACTAACTTGGGGGAACCACAATATTTACAAATTGTAATAATATAAATAAATAATTAAGTAGATAAATAAAAATTTTCATTTCCTTATACAGGGAGTATCAGGAAGTAACGGCAATAAATTACATTATTAAGCAATATTAGGCAGTGTCAGAAGTAAACACCAGTACTGCTAATACTGGCGATTAGCAGTAAGTGGCAGTACCCGGTTGTGTTGAGCAGTAATCGGCATTAAGTAGCAGTATTTTATTAATATATTAAATATTATTTTAATATAATAATATTTTCGTGCACTAACATTACAGATACAAATGTGTGCATGACCACTTTTTTCTACTAGGGAGTCTGCAATACATTAATGGATTAGGGTAGACAATTGTTTTCTTTACTATGTGATATTGAAGACTGAACTTTACACTTTTTAACTTAACCTATGTTTTTGAAGTTTTCGCACAACTACAGGTCAGTTCTGATTTTTTAAGGCCTTAATTGCCCTCTTAACTGCTTAACAACGCCTTAACCTTAGTCTCTCTAAGCTGGAAAGTTTAACGCTATTTATATAATGAGTTAATGGCATTTTTAAACACCGTTTTGATTATGTTATTTTATGCTCATAATTAACACAATTTAAAATAATAAACGGTTGTCCTTTTCGCATTATTCTTACTTTCACTCGCCACTTTAATTAGCAAGTGTTGGTACACAAGAGTCGGTTACATTATACAAGGAATATTCAGTTCCAATGTGCATTTTTATTCGCTCCAAAGATTTTATGCAAAACCCAAAAAAATTCTTGGAAACTTACAGGGTGAATAATTCATTTGATATATTCGTGCACTTCGTTAATTTATATTTGGCCTGAGATGGGGTGAAACCCAGAAATTTATTCCAGTCGCTTTAAGCTGAATTTGTAGTCGTAATAATTTTATGTCGGTTTCCACCTTTTCAGTTAGCAACCCCTAAAGGTACAAGATAACCATCACCGTTGTAACCTTAACCCATAATGACATTGGGGCAGCCGTCGTTATTTCTGCGACGACAAATTTCATTAGACAGTTCCGGTCTTATTAATGTTCCATCAAAACACAAATTTCTTTGTTACCAACATCTGCCATTCTTGATATATAATTAATGGTTTATATTGCCTAATTTTACTTCTTTAACGCGAAGAAAGCTCATCACATTTTTGTAGGTATTAACTCATCCAAAAAGAAGCCATTAAGTTTTTACCACGCAATTACAAAATAATAAAATATTTGGCGAACAAACGAAAAAAATTCGACTCTCTTTTCTAAACTTTCTCTTGTGTAAAATTTTATTGCAGGTCTACAAATAAGCGAACGTGAATTCCGCACATCTTCATCGACAGTTAATAAGTATCTACCTAACTGACGTTAACCTCGTGAACTTTGTGAAAGGATTGATTCATTATGGGTGATAACCATCGATCAATCCGAAGCTGTAATAATCGATAAGTCAGTTTCTAATTGCTGATGCACGAGAGTGGAGTAATTCCTGTTTTGTTTATTTATTGAGCGAGTTTTGAACTCAATTTTCTCACTAACTGAAATTGGCCACGATTTTCTCGAATACGGAAACCAAGTAGGTGCGAGAAGTACGTTGGACCTAGGGTCAGTAGGATACGTCACGGGAATCGAAGGAGTCGAACTTGTTAACCTTTCGGCCATTCACTCGCCGAATGTTAAATATCCCTGATATAATTTTGGCTATTAAAAATCTAGCAATTGTTTTAGATTGCAACGACATTTCGTGATGTCTCCTTGTATTCAATGGAAGGTCAACTGCGTCGCTCTACCTTGTTCAATTTAGTATACCTTAATTTTTATTGTAGCAATTTGCAAGGTTCAATATTCTGTATCACTTAACCTAGTCGATATAAAATATTCCGCACAAGCGCTAGATGCAGAGACTCGTAAACATGCAAATCTCTCATTAATTCTCAAATGCGGTACGCCAACTTCACCACGAACAAAACAGTTACATAGTTGTACATTTCAGATGTGTCCAAACATAAATAAATTTGTTATCATGTTAGGTAATTTAGCGTAATTAATTTTGGAAGATAAGGCAACAACGTCAATATGAGAGTTGCAAAATTACGGTTTCTCCACGCATGCAAGAATTTTAAGCGTCCCATTTATAACCACCCCGAGCGAGGTACTTCTGATTACCCTTAAGCCGACCCTGGCTAAATATACTTGCGTTCATTGATTATTGAAAATTATGGTCAAATTTCGTGTTATATATGGATTGTGATTATATAATGGTACCGTTACTTACGTAACACAAAAAGTGGTTTAATACAGTGGTCAAGTGACCTTGAATTCGGTATCAAACTGTATAGAATTAAATATTGATTTGGCACATATTCTAAATTCATTCAAAATTAAATTTTTTGTAATGTTAGATTTTGCAGAAAAATTAAAAATATTTAATATGATTTTTTCGTCAAATAATTTCTCGATTTTTAATGCAAAGCTGTGGATGTGGGTGTGATTTAAGAACATTAGATGCCCATTTAAAAATTTAAATTCAGTCATAAAATAAAACTAATATGAGTTTTCGTAATTCGATCAATAGATGTTCACCTAAAGGTTGTTCAGAAAGAAACTAAATTATAAAATATCTTTCAGTTGTTCTAAAAATACGGTCTATTACAATAGAGATAAGTTCTAATGATGAGCGAGAGTCGTGAGTCTACTCAGAATGGAATATAAAATACAAATAGTATTGTAATTTATTCTCCCATAGATTGCAAAGGTTTTAAATTCGGCGGAGGAAGATAGCTTAGTAAGCCCCTAGGACGACTCTTGCTTGGAAACCACGAGTTCTATCTTCAGTCCGGGCTGAAAATTTAGTTGGTCTGCACACACTCTTCCGACGCATAAACACAGCAGTGTCCACATATAAACCTGTGGATGACTATCGGGTCATTCCGATGTTACGTTACACACATTTTCTGTAATTAGCATCTGGCTGTTTAGAGCGTGTCTAAGCCAAATAAAAAAAAATTACAGAATATGAAACGACATAACCATTAAATTTAATATTTATCTCATAATTTAACATAAATTCCCATTTACAAATGGGAAAAAGGACTTCCTCCCTGACTGAAGATTAGTTATCGAGGTCTACCGGCACCACATAATACATTATACCTTGAACTCAGAAAAATCCTTTGAGATGCTCAAAAATCACCTTTACTGACGTTGACTAAACTAATACTCTACTCCCACATTCGACATATTGAAAAGAAAAGGTGGCTTAAACTAAACAACCGCCAGTTCTTTGAAGCATTAACAAAATATGTTTTTATAAAATGATGGACAACGCTTACGATTTATGTCATCCTGTTAGGACTACTGAGCTTAACCAGGGTGAACATGGATCATTAAACACCAGCAGGGGCAAAATCTCCGGATTTTAGAACAAAACTTTCACATTGGGAGTTTAAAGACCCCCAGACCAACATACGGTTTTAGTACCTGTAACCGGTAGAGTTACAGCAATTAGTTTGTTTGGGACTCCCGTTCTTGTGGTCTTGGTTATTGCAGGACCACACCGGTGGCACCCTATTTACCAAAGTACTTCACCCAGTTTGTACCCTTTCTGTTGACGTTGACTACTGGTTATAAAAGACATAAAGGACTGGCACATCTCTTTATGTCTTACAAATTTTTTCACGGGAGATATTCACATCCCTAATTTGGACACAGCATAGATGTACCAGATGTCTCCGATACACGTTTGTCTGCTTGTTTACATCACCAACCGACGCCTCCACGCCGATGCAAATATTGAAACCATCGACGATTACATCAGGAAGCAAGCGGAAAAACTGTACAAATCCGTATAATTTGCTGAAAACCCGCTCATTAGCCAACTAGGACAGTACGGCCGCGGCTTTAACATAGGACACCGCCGCGCCGACCCAAAGATCTCCTCATCGCCCTTACCTCAACCAACCGGAGACTAATCAAAAACTTTGTTTTTCAGGATTTGTTTTGCAAATACCAAGATTATCGAACACTAGGGTGCTCAACACCTCGGACTCACACAAGGACCCAAAACCTACGGATCAAGTTCATCAAACACTTAGGTACCCACAACCTCGGTCTCGCTTAAGAACCAGAACAATCACGCTCCCCTTGCAGAATTTTCGCTTCCGGAGGAGAAACCAAGGAACACTCACGGAAAATATAGGGACTCACTATCCCGGACGAACACAGGAATCGATCGAAGGATCGAGGAATTGTTTAGCACCGCTCCTCGCAACTGCGGTTTTCGCAAAAAGTTTTGATTATTATTAACAAGCAATTCCCACCCTCTCAAAACGGACAATTTTATCCTCGCACTACTTAAAGAGGAAAGTCACCTCCAAAAATCCCCAACGCGGTTAGGTTATATTTAGGTAGGTTAGTTCTATTTTGGGTTAGTTTAGGATATGAATATGAAAATCAAAAATGTATAGAATATCTGACCTATTCAGCATTCATGGTGTTGGCCCGTTACTCTTAATTCTAAAATTAACTATTGGGTTTCTTTTAATTAAACTTGATGGGGTACATGACGGTTACGAATAACCGTTGGAATACATGAAATAGTTCAGTATATCGCACTCTAAGTAGAAAAACTTGATATCTAATATCGTGGGAAAAACGTAATTTCGGGCACAAAAGTTGTATTCAAACTGGCTCGTTCTTCTTCTTCTTTTACGTTTTCTTATATATAGGCATTACGCTTGTATTTCTTTAAGTCTTCTCTCTTTCATAGGGTTTCTACTAATGATGGGTCCAGCTGGACATCCATCTTTTAAGAGGTCTACCTGGTTGTCGCTTTATTTTTGGTCGGAGGTCTCTTGCCATTTTTATTAAGCGGTCGCTTGCAGCTTTGTCGACGTGATTGTTTCTCTCTCTTCTTCTCTTGACGAATTTAATGACACATCACATTCTTACTCGGTCCATCCTAGTCCTACCAAGTAACAATCGTAATGTGGACATTTCAGCTGTTTGTAGGAGTTGCTTGGTTCTACTGGTATCAAAACGCGTTTCCGCTCTATAGATCAACCTTGATTTAACTACACTTTTGTAGATCCTTACTTTGTTTTCAGTTAGCATGTATTTATTCTTCCACACTATATCTCTGACACCCTTGCTCCATTTTGCGATTGCTATCTCATTATCACAGCAATTCGAGTTAAATAGGCAGATCATTTTTCCCGCTAATAATTTCGCCAACCGAAAAAACTAAATAAAACGTTGTACGTAACGTAACTGAAATCTGTTTCTTTTTATACACTCATTGCGTAAACTACTATTTTAATTCTTATACCTAATATAAGTTTACGCTAATAACGTTTTATTCCATGTTTACTTACTGAAAATTTTCAACTTTTGAAATGTTATGTTTCCAAATAAACTAGCGTAAGCACTAATGAGGGAATGAATAGTCAGAAACCACAATTTTTTTGAAAAACATTTTAACTAGTAATTGTAATAATTACTCGGGGACGATGTCGCGACATTATTGTAATGCGCGTTACACATGCAACATTAGCAATGGAGGACGATGATTTGCTAATTTGCGACCTAAGGCAATCGATCGTAAAATATTGACGCTAACATGGCAGTATATACATAGTTGACCTTGAAATAGGTTTTAACACTGAAGAAGTAGAGGCTCAAACGACACAGCTTGAATTAAAGATATTTAAATAATAAATGAAGCAAACGGTCAGTGGTACCAATTTTACAAAAAAAAAATTTTTTACGACGGCAACGGTAATTACACTTATTAACAATCGATCGGTCTCGTCAATTTTTATAACGCCAGAGCTCGCGTATGTGTAAAATTTACACAATTAAATTTTTTTGTCCTATAGTTGTTATAAAAATTAATTATTAAAGAGAGGGGGTTTCAGTTGATAAACCGAAAATAAATTGCTACAAAAATTGTGAACATTTTAGGGATTTTTATTTTAAACTATGTTTTACAGAGATTAATAAAAATCTACACTACGCTCCGACTTAATAATATATTCCGGTGATAATAAACAATGAAATGATATTTCCAATGAAAATTATTTTAAACTTCAAAATTTTTATGCTTTGCTCTTAGGATGGAATTTATAATTTGTAATCTGTTGGTATATCAGCTAATTGCTGATATACTAATTTTATTATCCAAATTGAAATTAACTTCCAAAAATCAAAAAAAAAAAAAAAATCATTCATCAAAAAAATATCGAACTTACAAAATCCAAAAATAAATAATAATTCATTAATAAAATTCAATCAAAATTTTCGCATCACAATCTCAAATATTTAAAAAATTCACAATATCAAAAAACTATTATTCAAAATTACGGAGCCAAAAATTTACTTAACCGCTCCGGCTCAACTTTATCTCTTGTTATCCTCCCCAACTTTCAAAAATATTTTAAATTTAACTCACACAGAGTCGTACAGAATTCCTACAACAAATTTTAAATTCACAAAAATTACAAAAAGTATCAGGGACGGTCAAAAATTAGTCTGTAACACGACAATATAGACGACAAAGCGCACGGTAAAAATTGAGCCGAATAGTTGATTTCAACAGAATTTATCCCTTGTTTACAGAAAAATGTTACCAAACTTTTACATCTACAATCTCTTCATGAATAAATGGATTTGGTACTTCATGTTTTTTTGCATATTTTCATTACACCAGAAGTTCTCGACCACTCAAATTCCGTTACAATGTTGAAATTAAAATTTGACTTAGTTTTAAAACACTATATTAAAAATTATTAATATAATTTTGTTTGTTTACCTAATTACCTACAAAGCATGACACGTGTTTCACTTTTATTTAACCTCGCCAGATGGTTATAATATTTGATAAAGAAATGAATAAACGTGATCCAGATTTTCCTTGGGATTGGTTTTCATGAATAATGAAGATATAACTGAAAAAGGTTGAGAACCACCTTATTAAAGTACAAGCACGTATTACTTTCCGTAGTAATCGATTAATTTTTCATATTGCGCACCTGAACAAATTTTCGTAGTACTTTCATTGCAACCCTATTGGAAAACTTTTACTGTGTATCTACCGGAAAACTTGTTATCAATGATTGGTTTATTAAGAAATAGAAAGAAAAAGACTGAAAATGCAATTATACATTTGCTGTTCAATTTCAACATCCAGACATTCAGGCGCGTCCGAAAATATTGACCCGGTTAGGCCCAGTCCAAGTGACAAATACAGACCCTTATAAATAAAATAAGTAAAACTTACATAAATTTATATTTAGTAACGAATGTTAATGAATATGTAATGTTAGTTAGGTTAAGTTTATTGTAACCTAATATCTTCTAACCTAATTTCTAACTGTTTTATTAAAAGTGAGGTTAGGTTATAATTTGAAATAGACGAAATCGTAAAGCTTTAAGACATAAAATATTTTTAATTGATGGGAAGGTTTTCAGAAGCATGATATTGCTATAATGCAGTATCTGGTAGTGCAATTTGCAATTAGATATAAGGGTGAGCCACACCTTCGATCTACCCTCTCGTTCTTAAGGCTAATTGAATTGGAAAACATGGTATTATGTTGTTGGGCAATGAGAAAAAATAAATTATTTGTATTCGTTCGGAAATGACCCATAAATTTGTGTGTTTTAAAGAACCAAGTTCTGCTCTGATGAACATTCTGGATTTATTTTTATTTACTTTCATTTTATTATTTTGCAAACCGTACAAGTCAAATAAATTCATGATTACATGTTTTCAATGTAAAACTTGATTTTTTAGCCGATTACCGGCTCGCTATAGAATCAAAATGGAATAAAAATAATCATCATTTACATATGGATTTTCAATGTATGCTATGTGTACATGTTACATCCATACGTTATTTATGATGGTAATGCATTATAAATAAAAGTGTCGCATAATGCTCATACATTGATTGTTTTTGGAAAATTTATAAGTCAATATTTTGGGCCCTGCGCATTCGAAATTCTTTCAGTTATAACATCCAACAATTTTGAAAGTTTTCTCAAGTTAAAAAGCTATATTTTTTATCAAGACGACATAACCTAAAAATCATGCTTAGTTTTTTAAATATCTCTTTCTATCGGCCGAAGAGGTAGATCCCAATAATCTTGAAATGTGTTAGGTCATCTTCTATAACTAAGAAGCGGCCGCTTGCAGAAGAATAATAACAATAACAGTAACTGCGAAAACTTTTCACAATTAATAATTCAAAAGAGCAACTAGAAAACAGAATTGCAAGTCGAACTGTTATTTTTGCCAATTATTCAAATTAATGCAAGTGTCAACAGTTGATAAATATATAAGAAGCACCTTATAGAATACGAATTTGCATAACTTAACTGATTTTAAAAACAGTTACGCGAAAATTGGGTTAAAATTTATGTTAATTCTAAATTTTTTTGATCAATTCAGACCTTTTCGACGCGGTATTGTTGTTGGATTCTTCATTAATTAATTGCTCGTCTAATTAATACGAAATGCAAAAGTTCGCATGTGTAAAATTTAATAAACATGGTTAGTTGTAATTATGAAACAATTAAAATTAATTTTAATGTGGAAGAACATAATTTTCTTAATGAGTTAAAAAAATCAGTTTTTAGTATCAGAAAATATAGTGGGATATGTCTTCCTGGTTGATGAAGTGCCTTCTGAAAGATGAATAATAACAAATCGAGTGCAGTTACTTTAATTTATATGAGCATTTATTCATATTCTGGTGAGATCATTGTTACAGTCCGCCATAGTCAAAAGATTCCCGGTTCATATTAGCTTTAACATACTTTTACGTTCTTTGTCTGGCTGATTCATTATATAGCTTTGATAAAAACAGTTTACAAACTCGGACATAGAAAAAGGAATACGTTAATCCGGTCTGAATTAGTCTTTAAGTTTGTAATTTTGTTGATGTAGAAAGACAGCAGAATTACCATGTTTGGTATTAAGTTTTCATACTTTCATCATACTTTAATTGCAAGCCTAATTGGGCAGAAAAACTGGCTACTGAAGAGAAATTCCAACTCTAGAAGAAATTAATTCCTGTGACTGCCTTGACTAAACTTGAAAAATGTATTTATTTCTCAATCCCGCTCATCACCTAAACCTCGGCGGTAAGTAAGGGTCGTGAGTTCACTTAGGAAGTCATGAAGAAATAAATAAAAGCAATACAAACTAACAACATCGTACTTTATTCTCCCATAGATAGTAACTGGATTGGTGTGTATGTTCAATTTCAGAATATGAAAAATCACACATACATTTTTAAAAAAATAAGCAAATAAAATGAAAACTCAAGTTTCAGGCTTCTCTCTCTTTCTCTGTTATATGAATGAATCTTCTTTCGATGAACGAAGGCCGCCGAAATGATTTAATAATAACTTAATCTTAATAATCCTAATAGCTGCTGACCCTGCTCTTAAGTATCCCCAACCTTGCAGATGTTAACTGAGGATAAAGCATTCAGTGCCACTCAAACAATTAAAAATTATCGTTAATTAGAATTTTAATATTTAAACAACAAAAGAGCATCTGATAACAGACAAATTGAAAATTCGTAAAATTTAATGAAAACGTCTTAAAAATTTTAGTTCGAAAATAATAGTTCGATAATATTTCCACTACCAAGGATAAACAAAAACGTTACAACCGTGCGCCTAAAGGCCGCAGTGACCCCTCTTAACCTATCACTTTTGTTAGATTAGTAACTTGAAATGAACCAATTTGGTTTGTGTCGATAAGTGTCGCAAAAAATTGCAACGTCAACTCAATAAAATTTGTTCGCTAGCGTTGCAGCTGTTAACATAATTTTTAATAAATTAATTTTAAATAAGAATTCGTTAATTTTAGCCGTATTTAACTTACAAAATAAAAAATCTGAGTCTTTGCCGAATAGACCCGGTCTAGGGGGATATTTTTAATGAGTACAGTGCGTGTTGAAACGGTCCGAAGCGCCCGGAGCGTGGGAAGACGAAGTAAACTTAATAAAACTTGATTGTTAGCGTTGCAGCTGTTAAGATCATTTAATAAATTGATTTTAAATAAGAATTTGTTAATTTTAGCTGACTTTAACTTAAAAACAGATTTTGAATTGGTTCAGTGTTTGTCAAAACGGTCCGAAGCGCTCGGGGCGTAGGGGACCGAAGTAAATTTAATAAAACTTGATTGTTAGCGTTGCATGCTGTTAACATCATTATTTAATAAATTAATTTTAAATAGGAATTTGTTAATTTTAGCTGACTTCAGCTTAAAAACAAAAATATGCGTCTAGGGATCTAGGGGTAAAGGGTGAGGATGGTCGGTTTTGACAAGCACAACCACGGCAAATCTCGGATCCACTCTAAAATCTACCTCATCTGTAATTTTCGAATGCAAATTATGCTCTTATTTTATCTTATTATATTATATAATCTTATGGAAACAGCGAATACAGCAGCCGCTTTCAATAATTGTGATTTTGCGACTTTTTTGTCATAATTAATGGATGATCCATAATTTTTAAAGTTTATATGTGTAATTTACGGCATAATCTACCATAATTTCTTTAAATTTTTTTTAAATCGAGTGCTCACTATCGTATTTTTCCCGAGAAATCCTAGTCTGTAAAATAACCATAACCAGATAAACTTCATCTCACAATAAAAATATTGTTTCTTATTATTAAAAATATACGATGACGTCACAAAAAATTTTAGAATCTAATGATTCTAAATCAATGAAGATTTAAATTGTTTCAATTCTAGATCAGCTGTGGCCAAGTGATCCTGAAAATGGTTGAATGCGGAACTGGATACTCCAAAGATTTCTGAGAAATACTGAATAATTTCTTAGGAATTCCAAACGATTTTCCGTTCTTCTCTTTCACTTTTTTCAAAATAAGCTTTTTTGTCCTTTGGCGGTGATAGATGGATAGATGACCGTGTCATCTGCGTACTAGCCAGGTACTTATTGTTTGCGAATTGTCAGACAATTTTAGCAAAACGCAAATTATTCATTTTGAAGGATGTTTTTGTGGAAGACAAACAATTTTTTGTTTATTGAAAATTTTTAAAATTGTTTAGTTTCTTTCCCAATCTTAGATTTTGGCTTGAATACATTAATTTCCTTCGTTTAAGTTCCTCGTCGCCGTTTCTGGTTTCGTTTGCATGTTTTGATTTTCGAGATATCGCGGAAATTCAGTGAAAGGCCGCTTTTAAATTGAACTTGCTACGAATGCATTCATACCGAAACAATAAATTTTTTTTATTCTTTCAGTTATCAGCAATCCACATTTTTATTTGTTCGTGATTACACGTTCGTGATTGCAATTTAAATTTTATTTTAAATAAATCATCAGTGCATGCTGAAGAAACCTGTCAACCACAATTAGCAAACAATATGCAGGACCTAATTTTAAGTTAGGTACATTAATTTTTGGACACTTTAATTACATCTTTTGGGTTAGTTATACATCTGATTTAAATTTATTAAACCAATAGCGTAACAAACTTTGACATTCTTGGACTGCTTTATCGGTGTACCAAATAAATTCTAATTTATATAACTTGACCTGTCCGTTAGAGATAACCCTAATTGGTATCGATAAACCCACCCTAAAGACGGAATCAGGCTGAAATAAAAGGAACCACAAAAATCGTTTTTTGTTACGCCACTGAATTGGCAATCAAGATTAAAATAATCTCCTCTTAATTATACCTCACGCAAATTTGCCAAAAAGTTGTACTGCGGTATGGACCGTTATCTACTATAAAAATACGAATGCCAAACGTCTAATTAACATGTCGACACATGAAAAACATTCGTTTCACATAATTAATTCCAAATTAATCTTATTACTTACTGTAACACTTTTTCAATCAATGTCATTCGGAGGGACAAAAAAAATTTGCAAAAAATGTGAAAAATCGTACGCCACTGTTTTGTATTAAGACAATATATAGATCCATAATAAAGTTGAAGGCGGTCAGAAGCTTCCTGACCTTCATAAAGGGCATAAGATATTTCTGTCATCTTAAAACTAAGTTGCAGTTTATGTTGAATATTTATTTTATTAAATTAAAGATTGAAAACTTTTAAGCCAGATTACAAAATCGATCTAGTGGGAGTTCACCTTTAAGTTTGTTGAACTCAAACGGCAAGTTGTATAATATCGGTATCTAACTAGTGGGTTGCATTGTTTTAGTGTGCGGGTGGGTGTGCATAGTAGAAAAAATAATATGGTATAATAGTTCAATAAACAACACATTTTGTAATTTATTATAGCGGATAATTTAATTTATATTAAATGGAAATCAAGCTTGAACCATTAAATGGCGCATTAATCATTCAAGAAGCGCCATTATTTTCTATAATTTTCAGGTGGTATCTCGTAAAGGAGTTTAAAAAATGTTATAAGAAAAAAAAACATTACATTAACCCCCTTTTTTCTGGCGCGAAGATTAAATATTCAAACTTTTAATTTTAATTAATTTTTTTAATTGTTTAAAACTCACGAAGAAAAGTGTGCCTAATAAAAGTTGAAATTGAAAGTACTGTCAGTTTATATGACATGTAAATGAAAGGAAAACTAAATTTAATTTTGAAAGTTAACTTGCATTAAATTTCATACACGTTCAAATTACGTGCAAATAGAAGTCATATTTTGCATATCGCCGGTTACATTTATAACCGAAACCTTATTCAACTTTTTCTTCGTGCCTGTAGTAATTTCATTAATTATTTTAATGGGCACATTTTAATTCAAGGAAGATTTTCTAATCAAGTTTTGGGACGGAAGGCAGAAAGGAAGACCACATCTCTAGAAATGTGTGAATCACTGCGTCACCCACTTCCTTGATAGTTGTTTTCTCTAGCTAAATAAGGGTTTTACCTTTGAACTTACGATAATGTGGAAAGCAAGGATTGAGGCTAAGGCAAAATGTTGAAATAAGTTTAACGGAAATCATCAAATAGGAGGTTACATAGAATTAAAATTCGCTAATTGCAAGAAGATTTTGATGACCTTTAGTTTCCAACTAAACTTCCACGAATCTAACTGATTCATCTATTGAGGTGTTCCTGCTCAGTACAACAAACCCATTCAAATATTTAAAAAAAAACAAAAGTACTAAACCATGTCAAACCAAGAAGAAGACAAATGAAGAATAAAAGTTGCATGTTACATTTAAATTACAGTAAATAAGACAACACAAATATTAAACATTTAACATTAAAATCAAAATAAAATTTAAAAATCAAGTTGAAGACTAATTATTCAACGCCAAACAAACCCAATTTAAAAAACATGTAGAGAAATTTCAACTTGAATGCTCTGTGCTTTTGGAGTAAATGCAGTTGTAACGGACAGCTTTAATATTTAAAATTAGGATAGAAAGCACGCAATTAAATCAAATTCATTACCTACGATCGCTCTCTGATATACAAAATCTCGTGGTTGTAACTCTATTCAATGTCCATTACAATGCATCTCGAAATAATTTCCAAATGAAAAAACTGATTGTGCATCTAGACAAAAAAAAGGCCAATTGGATTCATTCACACCACAATCGTCATTGCTGTACAGTTTCATCACATGAGCAAAAGTTAACTTTGTTTATCTTGTTATTGATTCTCCATAAGAGAGAAATTCAAGTATTGCCAAAAAACGAAGCGATGCTTCGGTTGGTCTCCTTTGCTTGCAGTCTCCAAACAAGGTTGTATTACCCATAAGGTAACACTTAGCTTAACAACCAATGAACTTGCTAACTGGCTTCCCATAAATCCATACGCGGTGTCATACTTTTCAGCAAATTAAACCTAATCATTTTGCAAGTCAGGATAAGTCTTTAAAGTTGCGAAGATTTTATAAACTCACAATGTTGAATTTCAAATCTATTGAAAGTTTTAACAATTGAAAAATTCAATTCTCTAGAACTGCAATTGATAAGGCTCATTTTCTCTGATATGGCATTGATTTTCTCAAATCTTGTATTGATTTTTCAATGAATGGAGGAGTTCGCGTGTTAGAATTTAAATATACCATTTATGTATGCGGATAAGATACCATACAATACACATTATTTCTGTTGACCTGCCAAATTATAGGGGGCTCACACATCAAAACCGCATGAGATTATAATGTACTTCATACTATTAGTTTCAAATTTATGGTATGTCCAGGTTTAAATTCTCATTTAAGAAACATTTTTTGCAATAAATGAATAATAATTTTAGAAATCAGAAACGTCGATAATTTTTAGTTGTGATGTATCCGAAGCCAAAATTTCAGATTTCAATCTAGATCCCCTTGGTCAAAAGTTTCGTGTTGATGGTTTTTGTAACCTTTTTTTTATATTTTTTGATTTGGGATAAATTTGGAATTTTAATTTTGTTTGGTTTTGCCTTGTTTTCTACTTATTGACACTTCAGTTCTTAACATGAGCTATTGAGATATTTCCAATTGGAAACCAGCGGCAATCTCTTGTTTCTGTTCCAACAGGGTAACTGATTTTCAATTTATTATTTATTTTAACTCTACATTTCTTGACGTCTGTTTTTACTCTACAATCGAAGAACCTAGTAAGTCGAGTTGTTAAAAATAAAGTTAATTTATGATTCCTGTAGCTTGCTTAAAATATATCGAAACTTTAAGTAAAAATGCGAAAATTCATTAAGCATTAATTTTGTTTTTTCTTTATACAACGAAAGAAACTTACTAAAAATAACAGTAACAAGGCAGGGATCCCTGGATACCCTCGCCTAGCATCTAAATTGCGAGACATTTTTTTTCGCTGCTAATAAACGGTTTTAGAGTGTTCAATAGCTCTCCAAAAATGATTAGCAACTATAAACAAATAGGGCTATCTTATTTCTTTGTTTATCCAAATTGTTGAAAACAACGCGGATCCCTTCCTTGTAAGTTACTAGTAGACTTACTAGGTTTTTTTATTGTTTCTTTTTATGTAAGAAGATCTGCTTTTAAGTTTGGTGTTTTGTATCTTATATTTGATATTTATTTTATAAATTCCGCATGTAAGCTCCCATGTTTAAATAAAAATACAAATATAAACCGTGTCAAGTTTTTATAACATTCAAACATTAGGACGACATTGCGACCGCTAGGCCGCCTGACCTCCTAATTTTATATTTGTAAAATCCATGTGTTCTTTCCTTTCATAAGGCATATTCAAATCATTTACCAACTTAAAACATTGAGAAAATGACGGGTCATGGTAAATTTATGATGCATAACCTAGATAACGCTAAGAAACAAATTTTGTAAATTGGAAGAGGTCTTCTAGAAGATTGATTATTATTAAGATTCAAGTAAGATATTAATAAATTTAATAGTATATTGCAATGGTCCGAGCTATTCAAATTTATCAAATTTTGCTTAATCCAAAAATCATTCCTCGCTCGGGTTTTAATTTTATATGAGACTCTTGTAGTAGATGTTAAATTAAAATTGTTACGAATAAATTGGTTGCTTAGTTATAAAAAATTTTACCTTTCATGTGACCTTGTAACTTGCACGTGCACGTTTCACATCTGCCGGCGTCGGTTTAACAAATTTGTTGTATTACCTTTCCAAATGATTAAATTTATTCAAAAATTTATAAATTTTCACTTATTAATTATCAATTGCACTAATGAAAACAACTTTAATACAAACTAAATTACTTTTTTATTTTTTAAACAATCACAAATTAAACTTATCATTGCGGGAATAATGATCATCCGCTGGTAAAGTCGACGCAAAGGCCTTTGACTAAGTCACTTCCTTCTTTCTTGCCCTCGGCACGGATACCAACTCAAAATTTCTAAACTTAAAATCTTTGTACAGAGTACTTACAAATTTACAGGTTAATAATTTACAATAATAAAAATAAAACTTCAAAATTAATTAAAAAATAAATAATGTTTTTAGCGTTTCAACACACGACAGTATATAATTTTTAAGAGACAGTCTTATGATCGTCTCCGTGCTTGGGAAGGCACGTAAAGTCAGCGGTCCCTCTGAGTTGATGATTCAACGCCACTATCAACTATAAGAAAAAGGGTTACAAGAATTCCCCAATCCGACTTAAGCAACCGTGGGGTCTGATGCTGAAACCTTTCATGGCAGAGAAAGAGGCTGATGGTCCAAGAGTGGACTGAAGGACTGATGATGATGATAATGATGATTCTTAAATGAGGAAAGGTGAAGGTAGAAGAAAGAATAGAAAAAGTTATATAATAATTTATTGGAAGGAATGATTATTATACCAATAACAAAATATCTGTCAATTTAAAAAATATTAAGAACGAGATATGCTAATAAATAAAATTAATGATATTAGGTTAGGTTAAATTTTTATTATTAATATAATATATTGTGGTGTTACAAAATGATTTGCATTTTGTAAATATTTTTATAGTTTTGTAATTTTAAATTTGAATTTTGAGGAGCAAATTTTAAAAAATTAAGGTTGGCAGAAGTTTTAGTAGAGTGAGAGGCTTTTTTGCCAAAGATGGTCGCTGGAGCGGTAGATTAATTTTTGGCTAAGTAAAATTTTGATTTTTTTGTGCGAAATAGTTTTGTTTGCAATTGTGAATTAATAATTCGAATATTGTTTAGAAGTATTTTTGGTCGGAAGTGGCCGCATAGAAAATTTTTGTGAGTTGGATATTTTGTTATTATTTGATTAAAACTGATTTATTTTTAAAGGATCGTTTGATTTTGTTATTGGAAATTATTAAAATTGGATTTTGACGAAAAGAATTAAAATAATTATAATTTTGGATATTCGAATTGAAACATTTGGATTATAAAGTTAAAATTTAAGATGGCCAAACGTATGGCGTTACTGATACCACGCTGAACTGATAATTTGAAATTCGATTCAAATTTGAAAAGTTCGATTCTTGAACAAAGCATAAAATATTTGGAAGTTAAAAATAAATTCGATTGCAAATAATTTAAAATTGAATTCTGGTATCGGCATTAAAATTTTGACGACCCAGAACCTACTCCCGAAAAGAGTTTTTATTGCTTCCGCATGCAAGAGCTAGTCGATGTAAACTTTGTTAGTGTAGTAAAGGATTTTTTTGTCAACAAAAAAAATACTACTACAATATTATGTATTATAATATATGTATAATATTAATTAATAATATATTCCAGGAAAAATATGTTCAGGGAATTGTTTTTATTAATAAAATAAAAAAGAACGACATCAGCTCATCAGCAGTGTGGTGTAAGGCTTAATCGACATACTGTGACGAAGGAGACCGCGGTTCGATGCTTAGTCGCGCCGACTACATTGTTGTAATCGAAAGCCTAAGTTATACTTATAGGCCATGCATCGAGCAAGGTTAGCATTCTACTAGTATATTGCGGTGTTTCAAAATGATTGCGACTCACCCTATGCATTTTGGTGAAATATTGGCTATAATGGTTAAGTTGTAGGATTGTAAAATTTGCTAGGTGGGGATCAGACACACGAAATTCGTGGCTTTTTGGTGCCAACTATGGTCAACAGCGGGTGCAAGATTTTTGTATGCCCGCTGATTTTTGATATTATTTTGAGATTTGTAAGTAATATTTTGGTTTGATTGATTTAAATAAAGTGATTTTATGCAAATGCATTTATTGCGTGATTTTTGGATGATAGTTTTGATATTTTGATAATTTGGATATTTTTGATGCGTTGCTACCGAACGTTAGTTGATTTGATTAATTTGGAAAGATTCGATGATTTGGTAAAATTTAGAAAGAGCAATTAAAATTATAAAATTTGAAATTGGTATAAAATTGAAAAGTAACATTTGCATTTGTACGAGCGCATGGCCAGATGATAGATAAGCCGACGTTGTGGACACGCGTAAGTTTAAAAGTGCGAGCCCATTTACAATTTCACATGAAATTGAAGTTGAAAATAAATTTACGATTAATAAATTTGGATAATTAATTTTAGAAGAAGAATTATTTTGGAATATCGTCACAGGAATTCACTCCTGAGGTCGAATTGCTCCACCGCAAAAAAGAGCTAGTTGAGGTATTTTTTTTAGTATGGTAAAGGATTTGATTGTTTCAAAAACAATTCAAATACCACCACAATATATGCAAGTGCTCAAAGAACCGTGAATGCCAATTGTAAAATTAGTACATCACATGGTTAAAAAAAACAGAACGTGGCCCTAGATTAAGAAGAAGAAAGAAGAAAAAAAAGAGCGACAAGAAGAATTTTTAAATTTCAAGAAATTCAAAATTTTTTAATACTTTTTTAGTTGATCTTTCTTCTTCTTCTTTCTTCTTTCTTCTTTCTCTTAATTTAGGACTTTGGCTTGTTATTATCATTAATGTTCCGTTATAATGTTCAGTTATATAATATCCTGGTAGGGTGCTAACCTTGCTAGATACATAGTCCTAGTTTGAACTTGAGCTTTAAATCGGCACAACCAGGCATTGAACCGCGGCTTACCGCTTCATACCCGCCAATTTAAGCTTTACACCAACGCTGCTAGTCAGTTGATTTTAAAAATTAGAATAATGGATATGTATAATAGTTCAGATAGATGTTGTTATAATCTACTAAATAAGTAAATAAATTTAGAATAAATGAGGAATAATAAACAGCAAGAAGAAAAAAAACATTATTTTTAATTTATTAATTTTTTTTGCTATGTTTTATTTGGACACCGTCATTTCGGCGATTCTGATTTGGCGACAGTCAATTCGGCGACCTGATATTCAGCAATGCCAGTTTCGGCGATTCCAATTCGGTACCGGCATTTTGGCGATTCCGATTTGGCGACAGTAAATTCGACAACGTCGATTCGGCTACGGGATATATACTTTTAGTTTATTCATTTTATTCTTCAAAATTTAAAATCTAAATATAGAAAAAAACCTTAGTACGGATGCCGTTTCGATTTTCGAACTTGTACTTAAAATCCCCTCGTTAATAGTTAGTTATCTCCCTACCTCACTTAAGTAAATTCCTTCTTTTGTTTTTTGCTTCTTTTCAATAATATTTATTGTATTAATCTTTCCTCCAATATATAATTGTGTAAATAAATATTTAATTTAAAAATGAAAAATAATTAATTTTTATATTTTTAATAAATTAATTTTTTAACTTGTGATGATATATAATTAAATTCAATAATCTTAGATTGAACAAAAAATTGTTTAATTAACTTGTTCAATCTAAGATTATTGAATTTAGTTATTATATTTTTAATAAATTTTAACACTTAAATAAATTTTAACACTTAAATAAATTTTCTGTGGCCGAATCAACGTAGTCGAATTTTCTGTGGCCGAATGGGAATCGTCGAAATGCCGGTGCCGAATTGGAATCGCTGAAGCTATCATAGCCGAATTTTGGGTCGCTGAATTGACCGTCACCGAATCGCTTTCATCGAACTGCGGTCGCCGAAACGACGTGTACCGGTTTTATTCGTCAGTGATTCTAAAGGCAGCCCTGATTGCAGGTGTCTTATTGCTATGTTGTTTATTTGGAAATTTATCTACTTGGTAGATTATAACGACCCCTTTCTTAACTATTATGTTCATTATTATTAAAATATAATATTTTTTAAATTAATATGTAAAATAGGTAACATCAGTTTGGCATTGTATTATTTGGCAAGAAAACATCTATTCCCTAAATATTATAGAATACGTTGGGTTATATTTTTATTACTAATACATTTTCTTAATAGATTAATTTCTTGTTTTTATAGACAGAGGAATCTATTATTTATTAAAGAATTTTATTTAAAGTTAAATAAACGTTGGAACTTATAGTTTTATGACCAACAAAATAATTAGCGCACGATAGGATTAACGAGTTATTTTGAAAATTTGATAGATTATCGTAAGCTTGATAGCGACTTTAATCTTAAACCGGCCCTGTTTATACTTTTTAATAATCTAATTAATCTAGTTTTAAGCAATAGTGATGTAAATGAGATTTCAAACTGATGAGAAACTTTTTTTTTTTGATAAAATTTTCTGCTACAATTGACTGATTTTGCTTCCGGGGCGGAGGGGGGGGGGTGTTTATTATGCAATTGTTTTGAAGACGATTATTGCATGTTCTATTAATTGCAGACACAGAATTTATTTCTCTGAAGAAACATCTAGTAAACAAGTCTATTCACGTTTATATTCTTATAAGGTTCTATTTTATTGATTTATAGTTTGACTTCGAAACGTATTGATTTAACAGTGAACCGAAACTAACACGCGAAACAATAACATTAAGAATTTAGCACAACTTGCAAAAATTTCGGTTGGCCAATCTATGTGAACCATAAAAGATATGCGTCTTAATTTCGATTTTTAGAATGAAAATATGCTGACTAAGTGTTAATCATGGATTTCCTTTTATTATCTGTTGTTCAATAAAGCAGGAAATAAACTTGAAATCCGCTTGCACTTATTAATTAACACTTGTACTGGGCGTTGGTGGGTGAACTCACTTTTTTCTCACGTTTTTTTTGACATAACATAACATTAACTAAATAGATGAAAAATTGGTCAATCTGAGTGAAGGTCTTTATTTTTCTGTAGCCTTTCTTTTAAATGAAAGGAAATTGGAAAGGCGATCTATTTCAATTTGTTATTATAAATTTTTTTAAACCTGTTAGCTGCACATGATTTTTGATTTTGATTTAATCTGGTACGAAGGTTATCGAACTGAGATATCGCAATGTGGTTGAAAGCTAATCATTTTAACAAAAATATTGCAATAGATTTTAGTTTTGTAATTAGAGCGGCAATTTTCCATCTAGGGGAACTTGAACGCAAGATTTTGGTCGTTCATGTCCAAATTGGAAAAACTTGCACCCACCGATCGATATTACAAAAATGGCTATTGAAGTTATTGTGAGTGAGTAATCGAATGGGTAACTGTGCAATAAAATAAAATTGGATCTTGTTTATGACCGCAACCTAACCACATGGTATGTGCGAGTTTATACCGTTCTGATGAATGGCGCCTTTTGGACTCCCCTTGGCGTTCGTAATTTTCTGAATCTGTTTTTTTTTTCGTCTAATATTTTCCGTTACAAAGTGACAACTTTCCCGTAATTATATAATAAATATTTATGTTTTTGATGCCCTTCCGGACACTTCCGGTGCTATATGAAGGGTGATTCAACTGAAATTAGATAGGAAGGAAGTCGATACACCTGTGACAGGTTCACACAGTTAAATGCATATCGTCGTCGAGACGGAACGACAAGTGAAGAAAACAATTCCAAAAACAGTCTAACTTTATTGGTAGTTAAGGAATCGTAATTTGTATTGTCCGTTGTCATTATAATGGAGGGTTCGTCTTCCATCCTCACCTTATACGGACGACACTTTTTGATTTGCATTCCGGAAGTTGTAAAGCAACAAACGTTTGGAAGTTTAAATTTTGCTTACTCTAGGGCGGATTGCAACTACGCCATTTAATGACTTCACAGCCATTTAAAGTAAACATAACCTTAAAATTGTCATTTTAAGCTAACCTTGATTGAATGTTAACTTCACATTTTCTTAATTTTACTGCAATATATTATGTATGTATGTTGTCGCCCACATTTAAATCAGCTTGTCAGCTATTCAATAATTGCAGGAGTCTGTCGCAAACAAGCTTAGCTGTCTGCAAACGCCCACCAAACTTATTAGCAACGCAATTACGATCATTAGAATAAATAGCGCCGTCATCATTAAAGGTTTTCTTCCCAATAGTTTTTCCAAAATGTTCTGAACATTCGAATAATATTATATTATTCATTAGTAGGTACTTCAGATTTTATGGATAGACAATCAAGAATGGCCATAACTTTTAATTGCCGCAAACGGGATTTTAAATTTTTAACAAACGGAAATAGAAGAGATAGAATAAAATGTATTGGGATTCCCAGGTGTCTCGCGCCGGTTCTGTTTGTGATCAATCAATTCATTGACAATTTTTACCACCAACAATCGCGAAGATGACTCATCTCTTTGTCTTGAAGTGTAGGCGAGACATGTCTGTGCCATGTATGTTACAATACCCTAAAGAAATACATATCTATATTTTACAATATTATAATGATGATGATTTTGTCAAAGTTACTTTGTTTGGGAAGACAAAGACTTATGGTGTGCAGTCGATAATCGACCAAGTAATATTCTCCTCCATTATTATAATAAGAAAATGTAACAACGAACGTTAAACCGAGATTTATCTATTTTAACAACCTGTTTTAACTTCCGCTATTAAGTATCATTGTTATTTGATATTTAAACTAATATGTCATTTAAATCTTTGGCACGAATATTAAATTTCATGTTGCAAACATTAGTTGTAATTTGAAAGTCGTAGATTATTTTTATTGTCTACCAATAAAGTAATTGTCAGAAGAGAAAGAAAGCATTTTTACAATTCCCGCTTTTGGGTGTCTCTTGAATCCATTTGATTTCACTCTCCAATTATAGCTTTCATTTCGAATAAACGACAACCATGAGGATAAAACTATAAATAAAGCTTCAAACGTGCAAATCCCATAAGCTATGAATTTTATAGGTAAAAACTAAAAAATTTAATTTACGAAACATTAATAACAATGCAACTCACCTCATGCACCAAACTCAAATCGTCACTTCGAATCCTTTCGGATCTTTTGGGTGTATCCGGTGGCGACAAGTTGTTTAAACTCAAGTATAAATAGTTTAGAGAAGTTAAGTTTAGCCGATGATATCAAACACCAAATGGACAATCGACAGCGAAATGAAACATTTCAAAATTTACAAATTTTAGGAGATAATTATGTTCGAAAGCAGATAAAAGCATCCTGCACTCGTTTATTTTGTGAAAAGTTAGCAATAATAATAATTAAACATTTCAATTAACAATGACATGGTATTCCGTTCTAGGAGGTCGGCACCCCATCGCTCTCCCCGCACCAGTCGCCACTGGTTAGGTTACATTTATGTCAATTACAGTTACTTATAAAAATATTTGGACGCTCCTGTATTAACAATATAAATTGTACTTTTTGAAGACTTTCAGTTTTCAAAATTTCGTTTCCTTTGCCATCTATATCTCAGAAACGGTACGACGAAATAGCAAAAATTAGATATTTTTGTAAATTTTGTTCCTTTCATTACTTTTATTTTATCGGTTAGGTTAGAATAATTTTGTTTTATTTTATTGAACTCTCTGGTAATATTTTATATATTGCAATGTTTCCCAGTAATTAATTTTATTAAAATTTAGTGTTTATCAAATTCTTCTAATTTTAAAATAATCAAACTTAACAAATGTTAAAATAAGAAATTTTAACTGTTAAGTAAAGAATACATACCACACAGAAACATAATATTTAAAAAACACCTTAAATGACAATAATTCACATTTAACAGGGTTGAACTTAGAATATTTGAATAAACAAGAAATTGAATTCTGACAAAATTACGCTATAAAAATGATAAAAATTACTTTAAAAATACTAAAAACTCTGTAATACGATATAAAGGTCTTCATTTCACAATCATTTTTGCTCATCAGTCGTAGATTTTCTCTCACTTTTAATGTTATATAGCGTAATTTTTTCAGAATTCGATTTCTTGTTTATTCAAATATTCTATAAGTTCAACCCTGTTAAATGTGAATTATTGCCATTTTAGTGTTTTTTAAATAAATTATGTTTCTGTCTAGTATAATGTATATTCTTTACTTAACAGTTAAATTTATTATTTTAATATTTGTTAGGTTTGATTATTTTAGCATCACATACTACTAAATACCACAAATTACTTAAAAATTCATTTTTTAAGTTATTTTCTATTTCTTCTAATTTTATTTTTAAGTCGTTGATTCGAGGTGACATGCTAATTTTTGAGCACGAGACTCTTTGTTTTATCCATTTCGTTAATATAATTTTATTAATATGGTTAAATATGGTTTACCTTATAGTATAAACTTTCAATGCGCGACGAATTTGTGCTCAGGTGCTTGCCTTATCAATCGAATTTCGTCGTGGCTCAACAAAAATGTTTCGCAATACTTTATAACTTCAATTCCAAAATCAACGGACTAACTTTACGTTCGCTGCGTCGGTCATTTTGGCCAAGAGCTTCGTTTTTATTAGCAATATCGTAACAAAATAAAATTAAATTAGAAAAATAAGAAACCAGTTCCTCATGAGGATTTCAAAACACGACAATATTTAGGCCAATTAGGGTCTCAAGGCAGTCCTGACCGCTATCTTCTGCACATGAAGATTAAGTGGAGGGAGGCAGAGAACGACCTCTAATCGACCTCTAAAACGACTTCCGACTACAGCAGTCGGAGCTGTTCGCATTACTTCAGTTACAGCCAGCCAGCCAGATCTCTGAATCTGGTATAAGAAGAACGCTGCTGTTACTTGTTTAGTTCTGGGCTACCATGCAAGGCCACTATATCATAGCATGAGTCTGACAACGGCGGTGTAAGAGCCAGAAGAAGATCTTTGGGGACAGGCCCCAAAACCATCCTACCGCTCACCGATACTGCCTTGCTTTCTCTATTTTCATTTGTAAATGTTTTCCCCAGTTTAGATTTTTGTCAAGTATTATTCTCAGATACTTGATTTCATCAGCTATTTTTAGGGAAATTTTTTATTAAGCTTTGATTATAAGGTCTCCTAGATCAATCTTCACAGTTGTCCACATCAATATGAACCTGGTCCAATTTGCAATGGTTGGTGGAAAGCCGGGAGTTGCAGCATCCCTGTTTCATTTCTAATTTCTTTCGAGAATTTGCTCTGAGCACTTTTATCTATCACTCAAGCCGGTTTGCTGCTAACAGTGTTTTTTATTATTGGCAAACGTTCTGCTGTTACGACTTCTTCAAAATCTACTGATTCAGTCCTATTTCTTATATTATCGTTCTAAAATGAGTTTTGGAGCAAGCTCTAAGCCTAATCAAGATCCTTGTCTTTACTCTTGGTAATTGTTACAATTAAGAACTCTGTTTGTCATTCGCGACCTTAATCATTTGTTCATCATTCCACCTTCGACTTTCCTACCATTAACCTTTGTTTTTTCTCTAACTCTTTCTTTTCTTTTCATCTTTTTGCCTTGTTTAGCTCTTTACACTTACTTCTTTACTTTACGCATTTTCTTTTTTCTTCTTTTTCTTCATTTCCAGTTTAATTTTATTTCTATAGCCAGAAAATCTCATCGCTTTAGTTGAAGTGTTTAGTGTAGTTTTGGCATCTAGACCAATGCACGTCGCCTAGAGTAACCTCTCTGTTCTGCTAGTATGCTTGAGCTCAGAGTGAGAAATCTTTTAACTCTAACGGTTCTTTCTTTATTAGTTCTAATGAAGCGGCCCAACCCACCGCCTTGTTCTTTTCAAATTTTGTTTTCTTCTTCATTACTTTCAAGTAACGAGAATATTTTTGCCGGTTTGTTACATCAGTTATATTTACAAATCACGCTTTAAAACTACTATGAAGCAGCACTGATCTCTTAAAAACCAATTTCTCGTCTTGGAGCGAATTAATCAGTAATATTCGAAAAAAAAATACCACGTATATGCACATACATATGCTGCAATAAATGTCTGAAATATGCAGGTATGTGCTTTAAAAATAACACGATTATGTACTAATTAATTTTTTTAATTAATTTTATTATGAAATATAATTACAATTAAAATTCTCCAGTCGCATTTTTATAATTTTTGCCACTTACTGTGCTGGAAGGTCAGCTCTCGAATAACAATTTCTCAAAGCCGTTAGGTCAGAAATTTTCAAGAAAATCGACTTTGAAATATTGAAGGTGGAACCGTTTAAAATTTTTACTATTACTTTAAAAATTAGAGTAAATTGAGAAAAAATATAAGGTACCTACTTACCTACAACCTACGAAAATATGCACCTAGTGTTAAAAAGATGCAAAATAATATGCATTTTAAAAAATATTTTATTGGATTCTGATTTGCCTAATTCGGCAATTAATTAATTTTCTAAACCTAATAATTTTGCCGGGGGCACAAGAAAGGTAGGTTAGGTTAGTTTTAAATTTGTTTGGCTCACCGTTCGATCTACTCTACATTAATAAAACTAAATTTATGTTGTTATAATGTTAGTATTGCTTGGTTTGATTTGACGGCCGGAAAAGAGAAAAGAATGATTTTAAAATTATCTTTAAAGTTGCTTAGAAAAACAAGATATCTGTAATCTTGTTTTTGCTCATTTTTGAATCGAACAAAAATAGTATACAGCTTCAAGTACAATGCGACTTTTGATCTCACCTTACAGCTCGTGCTTTAGTTTCCATTTTTGACAACCACAAAATAACTTCTCGTTTTTAAATATAAATAAGACAACACAATTTATTGCCCAAAGCTAATAAACTGATTTATCACCCAAGAGATACTAAATCAACACTCTTGAGATTTGAGATGTTGAGACTTTTCTTTCTTATTGCATATGGTGTAAACTGCAACGTGGACTCTAACCACGGAAATTAAATGCACTGCAATTTAAAAAAGATTGCTCAGCAGATTACACTTTGGTAGTTTGCTTTTGTCCTCCGAAAGGAAACAGTCAGTATATGGCATCTGCAGCCACGCATTTAATCGTCAAGCCTATGGTCATCTCTAAATCAACACTATAGAGCATAATCTACTATTAAAGTATGTGATTTAAGCAAATCGGTTGTTGTACAATAATTTATTGTATAACTAAATCGGCTAGTTTAAAAAATATTATTTTTAAGATTTATCATTTTCTAGACCCGTTATTTCCACTGCAACTCATTTAATTGAAAATTAAATTAATTAACTAATTAATCCCAAGAAAGTAATAAAAATAGACACTAAGCGAGCATCAGCTTTTAAACCGGATAGTCAAAATGCATTTAATGGAGCTTCAGAGCATGAAAGTATCAGACCTGGACCGCATCCGATAGACTATCCGTTTAATCATATAAAAATTAAACTATGATATTTTTGAAAATTATAGGTGATAAGAGAATCTTTAAAGCGGGATTATTGGTCAATGGTATTGCAATATCATCCATCATTCGATGAATTAAAAATTTCTAAATTGTCTAAATTATTATAGTATATAAAAAAAAATAACACTCATTTTAATAATTATTAACCCTTATGATACATTATTTTTCGTGTTAACGTAACGTGGATTCTAAACCACGAAAATATTTGATTTTTACAGCGTGAAGCTTTTAGGTCAGCCCACTTTGCTACCTTCCAACTACGGCCTTCCAATGAAAAAGATAGAGAAAGTCAAAAATTAAGTGATTAAATAGTATTAATTATTTTAATTACGCCGTCGTTGATATGTACTGGAAAATTAACCCATTAATTAACAGATTAAATATATAATTGCAATGTGAACGAAATATCCATGATACCTAATTCTTAAAGCTAAGCGTTAGGTCCGCCGCGTGTTGAATGTAGGGCAGTGAGCAGAGAGAGCAGTTTTTAGGGAGTTACGGTATCGTGCCGTTACGTATCCAATTGTACCAAACCAAAAACAGTAAGTTGTTAATTTACCAGAAAAAGTACCAAAATGTTTTTTGATTTATTTATAATCGACAGTTGCTGAGCACTTAGCCTAATTGATATTTAATTAAAGAATAACGTGCAAGCGTCACTTTGAGTTGGCGACAAATATTGAAGATATACGACACACTTGAGTAGAAAGTAGGTAATTAGATAAATGTTTACTAACAAGTTTGACATTACTAACGATAATTATCCAGTAGCTTACAAGGAAGTCAAACAAGTTTTTAAATTTTATTTTAGAAAAAAAAATTTCAATAATTCCATATGGATACCTACAAACAAGTTTGTATGTTGATTTGTTTTTTCCCAATTTTTGTAACATCCTATATATTACCTACCACGCCTAACGTTGCTTAACTTCCGTAATCAATCACAGCAAAAATTATTGGGACCACTCACCGCGAACCGCGGGGAAAAAATTGAGAAATAACTGATGAATCATTCGGACCGCATAATTAAAGCAAATTTTGTAATATGCACACCGTTAATCAAAATTACCTAGGGGGAGAAAAAAGATTCCCAAAAATTTACAAAACAAATAAAAATTATTTAAATTTACTCGGTCAAGGTTAACCGTTTACAATAATTGCGAGGTTATGAACAATTACGTGGATTTTTCAAGCATTAATTGTAAAGGATTATCGTCGATCGATAATCCTGAATCTCGTTAATTAGTAAAAGTAAAAGCAGGTGTAAAATTACGCTTGCATAAAAATACAATATTAAGCGCAGGGCCGGATTAAATCGTTCTGAGCTTAAGGAAGGAGTTAAAAAATGAAAGTTGTCCTGAAAAATTTATTGAACTTTGCCTATTTTCAAGTTCACGAATGGTGAATGGTAATAACGACCGGTATATTATTCTACATTACGTAACAAAAATATTTAAATGGCTAACAAACGCCCACGAACTCATCAACCTTTTCAAATTATTTTTAATTTCACTTTCCGAATTGGTTTGCGACCCAAATTATCCAACCGTACTCCCAATATGGAGAACGGGGTCTCCATTCTAGTATGCATGTACATACATTCCATTAACTTTTTATAGTTAATTGCACCTTGCAAATTAAATTATCTCACGTATTTTACATTTGACTGTTTTGTTATTTATTTTATAATTAAATTATTATAAAACAATAATTGTATTTCCAAGACGGGAATTTCATTCCAATTTTTTTTAAATGTCAACGTTGTCTTAATTTGATTAAAATTAATTTTCTAAAATTGCATAACAGCGGTCCAACCAAATTACCCTGCGTATCAGTGTTACTGCACTATTCCCCCGAGGACCCCCTGACGTTTAAACCGACTAACCTTATTAGTATAAGAATATTACTCGCGAGTCGTATTGTCAAAGCGAATACTACAGTTGCTAGGCACCAGATGTAAATAATAAAACAAAAAAGAATATTGTCTTAGTGTAATGTTTCCAAAATAATCGATGAATTTTCTGTTGAATTTGTAGATAAAATAAATATTTTTATTTAAAATTACAGATAAATAATTTGGGATAGTTGAGAGGATACCCTGATGATTTAATACTAGTACACATAATTATTAAAGTATAAGTCTACTCCAAATAAAATTTTCAAGTCAATATTCCTTTTCTTTTGCAATTTTGAACATGGCTGATGGAGTGTTATCCGTCTTCAATCCGACTCGATTGGTATCAATAGGTGAAGTCTTCCTCTTATTCTTCTTTTCTTCCTTTGTTTTCAGAATCTTCTTTTAGTAATCTTTTGTATTGCGGCACCATCGTTTTGATGAGGACTATCGGAGGCTTCTTTCTTGAACCTTTTATTGATTATGTCTATTTCAAGCATTCGCTTTCTTTATGACCTGATTGACTTTTGCTCTTGCTTTTTTTTGCTTCACTCTCTCAGCGGGGTTTGCAATGCCTTCATCTTCATCGGTCAAGCTCTTTATTTTGTCTCTTTCTTCCGTTGAATGCATGGCTAGGGTCAGGCTGCTCTTGGTCATTGGTTTGACGAGTTTTCTCACTTTTAATAGTGCTCTGCCGCTGACTTTTCTCTTAGCCTGTTCTGCAATCAGACTGATCAACAAGCACTTTTGGCTCTTTTCTTCTACTTCCGAAATATGTTTTTGGGTATTGCCCGTCTTGTCTCTAAATAGCCGCATTTGGTTCACCAACTTTTGTAGTTTGCCTGTTTGTTCTGGCAAGAAGGATGTTTCAAATGTTTTTTTGTGAATGCAGGCTAAAGCGTTCTATAGTAACACCACCGCTACGCGCTCAGTTTTGTGACTTTCGTTTAAGTGTCTCTGACACTTTTCTCTATGTTATTTAGCATTTCAATTTGCGCTGTAGCATTTTCGGGGATTTCTGTTGGCTTCATTCACCTAACTTTGGTTTTCACCTTGGCTATTTTTTGCGCACACTGTATAATCTGTGCGCTCAGTCTTTTTTAAACTTTCTCTTGGTTGTTTATTGTCTGGATAACTTCCGACTTCATAGGGAAAGACATTTGTCTTCGGGTCTTGAGCAGCCTAGTTTTTGCCACTCTGCAGCTTTTATCTACCTTTTGCTGCAGCTGGTCTAGCTTGTTCTTGCGTGCCATTGGGAAACTCTTCACTTTTTCTACTGCAAGAACCACGTGATATTCCCGATGTAGTTTCTTAAATTTTGTTGATTTTGTCCATTAGAAAATGTGTTGATTCTAGCCTAGCCTAGGCCTTTGTCCTTCTTCGCCTTCCTCTCTACCACTCTTTCAGTTACAGTAGAGTACACATCGGTCTTCTTGCCCACCAAGAATCCATCAGCCTCAACATCGACCGATACTGGGGTATTTCTCCTGCTGAACCGTAAACTTCTTTTCTAACTCTTTGTTCATTTCCATGCATTGTTTTTGTTTAGAGATTTCTGTCGAAGCCTCCTACCCTTAGCTAAGTTGGTTTTCAGGATCTAGTTAATCATAACCCCCACTAGAAATTTCTTAATGCTCTGACTAGGCCCTGATCTGGTTTGCCCTTAGGAAGATGTGGTGCCTATCAGGCAGCCCGATCTGGACTGTAACGCCAAAACACGGATCGATCCTAATCGGGCTGACTTAGGGGGGTCGAATCAAGCTTCCATATTAGAGCCGAATCCAGATAGAATACTTGGCCTACATCGGGCATACCCAGTCCGGAGCGGATGTGGACTGTAACGCCAAAACACGTTCCGATCAAAATCGGGCTGACCGAGTGGGGCCGAATCAGGCTTCCATATTAGGGCCTGGTCCGGATAAAATACCTAGCGCACATCAGGCAATCTCAGACCGGAGCGGATCTCGACAGTAATGCCAAAACATGGTCAGGTCCTAATCGGGCTGACCTAGTGGAACGTAGGACCTAAGATTTGATTTATTTTTCATAAGTCAGTTGTTTACAGATCATATTTTGTAGTATTGCTGGTCTACTTTATAATTACTCTTATTGCTTACTAGCTATAGCATTCATTTACTTGGACCTGTAAGCATTAAGCACCCATGTGCCAGCAAAGCCTGAGTAAGCTAACAATTCTTCAATTCAACTGAGGAATTAATTCTGATTAATTAATTCCAAGTTTGTTGTTATCTGTCTACGAGTTGTTTTTTTTTTGTTACTTTGTTTGATTTTGTAGGTTTCCTGGGCTTCTCATATAATATTGTAGAGTTTACCACTGAGTATCCTACATCTGCATATTCTTGCCTGCTTTTGCCTGCCTAGTCTTCGCCTAGACCGAAGCACGGAGACGGTCATTAGATAGTTAGCCTCTTCCCAGATTTGAATTGAGTGCATATCTTTAGAATGAATAGTTAATTACGGTAACTACTAGACCAATTACCATTTCACCTAATTTTAACATTTTAAGATTCCAAGTTATTTTAACCTAGCCTAACTCACTAAGCTAACGATAAAACTAAAATGAATCTGCTATACAACTGCGCTGCTACAACTTTGTCTCTCACGCCTAAACAGATACCTATTGTCGTATTTCAAAGTGATTCGCACCCACCCTATATATTTTGGTAAAATTTTATTTTAATAAGTTTAAATTGTAGCATTGTAAAATTTGAAAGGTGGGAGCGAATTAGAGAAATTCAAGGCTTTTTGCCAAAGATGGCCGCACGAGCCAGTCGTGCGTGTTTTGGCTCTTGAGATATTTTTTGGGTTAGTTGATTTGAAATTGGGAGTTACATTTTGATTTTAATTTGAATAAAGTGATTTTTATGCGCAATTATTTTTGATATTTGGAATTTGTCAAAATCGTAAAAGTCGATTTGGATTGTATTCAAAATTGGAAAAATTAAAATTACATTCGTAGGAACGAATGTGCAAAATTGATAAGCCGACGAATTGATAGTAGGAAATCCAAACTTCGATCCTTTTAAAAATAAATAAAATTTTACATTGAATTTAAATTCAATTGGATTGTTGATTATTTTTGGAAGACGAATTTATTTGTTTTAGACATTAACCATTTAATTTATTTTGACCTACACCCTGAGGTACGACAGTCTCATCTCCCGCAATTGAGAGGTTGGTCCGGAGGACTTTAAAGTGTATGTGAAAACCGACATTTTCAGAAGTATCACTGCAATATATTGTGGTGTTTTAAAATGGTTCGCACTCACCTTATACATTTTATTAGAAAATTATATTTTAATAATTTGAAGTTGTAGGATTGTAAAATTGACAGGTGGGGCGAATCGAAAGAGATACCAGACTTTTTGCCGATAGCGACCGCCCGAGCCTGTTGTGCGATTTTGGCTCGAAGCAATTATTGAAATTTTTTTGATATAAGTTTAAATTTGTGAGTTATATTCTGATATTGAATAAAGTGAGTTTATGCAAACGCATTATTGCGTATTTTTTTTGAATTGTTTTGATATTTTGGAGTTTGGATATTTTATGGCCTGATTAGCTGCTGAATAGAAGTGGATTGATTGATTTGGATGATTTATTGGAAGGAAGAATTATTAGCTTCGATTTGAATAATAAAGGTAAAATTGGAAAATAAAATTAAATTTAAAGGAAAGAGTGTGCAATTGATAAGCCGACGTTTTGGATAAGAGAAATCAAACTTTGTTCCCTTTTAAAATTATTAAACATTTTACATTGGGTTTGGATTGGATCTGATTTTATAATTTTTTGGAAGACGAATTATTTATTTGCATTAGAAGAATTTCTTTTTGAAAACGTTATATCATTTCAACTTTCTATTCTTTTGACGCCTGAACATGAAACTCGAAAATTTGGGACGTCACTTGTTTCAACGTATTAGAACCCACCTTGAGATACGACCGTCTCTACTCCCGCATTTAAGAACAAGCTTGGAGCACTTAAAAAACCATTGCAATATGTACACATAATCTCTTTGCGTTTTCAACCACTGAAATTTCTTGCAATTCTTAGTTCTGGTATATCAAAATGTCTGTGCAGTTTATTCCTCGAGAATATTCAAGCAAGACTTAGAAGACCTTTGGGAAAAATAACTTCACATTCAATAACCTAAAAATCTAAAGAGTAATATAATGTATAAAATGGAATCGATAACCACAACGAAAGCTAAAGTAGATAACTTAAGTGAAATGAATGCTGTGAATTAATCTGAGAGAGAGAGTTACGAATTAACTCCAGCTTATTATCTGCAGAACAGGAGTGGTCGATATAATGAGGACTACTGAAGACTTAAAGATTTAAAAACCGCAGGAAAGACTTTTTTCCTGTCTAGGCTAAGTCTAAAAAGCGGAGGAAGCTAGCTTAGTAAGCCTCAATGACAACTCTTGCTTGGAATTTCAAGATTTTGAACTACAGTAGAGCTGCCACCGTCTGAGCCGACGTCAGAATAAATTTGCAAATTACAGTGATATTGAAAGTAGAAAAAGGAACTTAAACATTCACCGAAGCATAAATCTAATTTATAATAATTTATTAATGACAATAATAATAATAAATAGTAAACGGTAAATTTTGAAGGTTTTCTTTGCGTTTTATTGTTTATTTGTTGTGCACTTGTGCTATGTGAGTCAAATCAGTAGTTTGGATCTTGAATTTAAGATGCGCAGCAAACGAGGTTTACTCACTGTTTACTGAGATGTTTGCGAATCTCAAACTATCAATACTCTTTTTTATTATCAGTAACCATCATTCGTTTTAAATATGATATTCATCAGTATTCTAACTTTACTAATAAAAATGGGCTCGTCGAACGTAGAATGAAACCAGGCATGTGCTCGGCTATCAATACAACTCCGTTCCTTTACTTATTTTCTACTTTGCAATTATTTGAAAACTTTTATTTATTTAATTTTATTCTCTACCTATTCACATCTGGTTATTAACTTTTGTTCCAACGTTTTTCTCAAAATTACTGATTTATTCCAATTTTTTTAAATTGTAATAACTTTATGAAGCCACTTCTATCACTCGCCAATTTTAGGGGTTATTTTACACTTACTTGTAGTATAATAAAAAAATTAGATAAAATTAAAATTTTGACTTGTTTCGGCTTTATTTATTTTTTAATTTTTAAACTAATAATATACTTAATTGATTTTTTTCTTTTCAGGTAAGAAAGGAAGCAAACAATAATTGATAGAGCATTGTGAAGTATTTGATTTGAGAAATTGGGAGCAAATACTACTTAAACTGAAAGTGATTTTGCCAAAGAAGGTTAGTAGCGTAAGAATTCCGATCGATAAAATTTTTGGCCTGTGTCCAATCTTTACCTTGCGACTGTAGTTTTTAGTAATAATTACCCTTAAATTAAATTTTAATCAATAAAAAATTAGCTAAAGGTTTGAGTTCGACTGCGCAGACTTGACAAAATAACATATAAGGTCAATTTTAATTAGAGCTTTTTGGACAGAAATGTGTTGGTACCACAACCAAAGTCAAATTTTATTTCCATGCCACCTATCGATTTTTGTTAAATGTATTGTAACAATTTCGTTCCACTATTCATAAGGAAACACATTAATATTTTACATTCACAAAAATTATCTCTAATTACAATCTTAAAATCATCAAGGTTAATTAACTCGATATTATAATAGTGACTTATAATTTGAATACATTAATCATTGTCTTATAATAATTAAGTTCTAAGCCATAATCCACTTTGTTTTCATTTTTCTTGATTATAAATTTCCGTCTGTCTATCGATTCGCCTAATTTTGGAAAAGCTTTTACGAAAAATCGTTTCTTAGATTAAATTGTAGGATCAAATTGTTGCGGGAGTGATTCTAGATATAGGTAGATACGCACGAACACCTAAATTAAGTAAAAAATTCTGAAGCTCCCTCGTATGGAACATTAAAGTGCAACTTTATTACCTAACCAAATATTAATTTGAAATTGGTTACCATAATAAAATGTAAGAAAGTGTTACAACTGTTATATTTAATTAATTTCATCGTTTTCGTTTCGCTTTTACTAAACTACCTATTTAAATGGATTTCTTGAAGAACTTCCATTGTTGTTTACACGTAGCTGGTAATTAACAACTTTGTATTTTAGTCAAGTGCCAGTGAAGCAATTAAATTATGTAATATTTTATTGTTATTATCTTCTATCGATGCTCTTACATCACTTAAATTTGTTAATAAAAATGGCAAGTTACTCGTTAAAGGAGTATACAGGGTGGAACGTCATAAAAAATCATACTTCGGAAAAAATTAAAATTAATTTTGCAATTTTTCGTATTTAACCGTGAAGATTAATTTAAAGCCAGGAACATATTTTTTGACACCAAATTAAATTCAAAAATTTTTAGATCAAAAAAAATTAGATAAAATAAAAAAAACTAAAAGATATTAAAAATCAGTTTTATAATTATATTTCACACTACTAACCACACTATTTGATGGTATTGTGTCCACGATTTTGACATTTATCATTTAATTTTCAAAAATTATTTTTTATATTTTTTTTAAAGCACAAAAAATTTTTATTTAAAAAAATTCTCGTATTCGAAATTACTACAATTTTTTTAATTATTATTTTATATTTATGTTTTTATCTTGTAATATTAATTAATGAAGCTAACCGGTTTTTCATTTATACATATCACATTTTTTATAACATTGTAAATTAACACGAATGAAAAAAAATATATAAAATTCAAAACTAAAAAAAATAACAATAGTACAATAATTTATTATTCAGCAATAAATTTAAAAGTACAAAATGTGATAACTTTAATAAAAAGCGGTACATGACCTACCTGTGCATAAACTTGTAAAGTTATGATTTATTTAAATTTTTTAAAAATATTTTTCTGAAAGAAAAAAATTTTTTTTTTAAACTTCAAGACTTGAGTAAATTTTGCGAAATTTTCAAATAAGAATTGTGACGTTGCAAAAAATTTTTTTTTATAAAAAATATAGTTTGTATAAAACAGTGTAGGCTTCTAAAATTATAGACATACAAATTATGTAATTTTTCAGTTTTTCTTAATATTTTACATAATGCAGAGTAAACTTATCTAGAAATCTCAAAAATTGAATTAACTAATCAATTAAAAGGCCCCCCTTTAGCTAGGTTTGCAAATTAAACATTAAATCCAAAAAATGTCAATAATTTTTCAAATTTTTCTAGAAGCATGAAATACCGGAACTACCTTCGTGCAAAAATTGGACTTGGTAGTTTTGATAGTTTTGACAAATCATCGCCCTGTTTCTCTGTCAAGAAAGGTTTAAGCATTTAGACCCCACGATTGCCTAAGCCGGATTGGGAAATGCCTCTAACCCTGTTTTTAGTAGTTAATGGTTGCAATCATCAAAGAGACCGCCGGCTTTACGTACCCTCCCAAGCACAGAAAATCATAGAAAGTTTTTACTTTTTCCGGATTCGAACCGGGTACATTAGTGTCAGCAGTTATTCGGCCAACATACTAGACTAATGGCCGTTGCCGTGTATCTAACAGCTTTATACAGAGTGTTAATATTAGGGAAAAATACAAGGAACCACCAGGAAAAATGCTTCCGTTTCGTCTGGCAATACTCCCAAAATCCACGGGTTCCAAATCCTGAGAGTTGTTCTATTACAAACCGCATAAAATCTAATTAAATTTAATTGTAATAAATGATTTAATTTTTTATCCTTATACAGGGTCAGAACACATTCTAACCAAGCGGATACAGGCAACAAAGAGTTTAGGTATATTTTTATATTGTATTTGCCCGAATTTATTTATGCCGATTTAATTATGAGGCTGTAAGACCCTTGATTGTCTAAATGAGGGTCGAGATAACTTTCTTGTTTACGATTAAGACTCTTAGGTTCAATTGTATAACAGAAGATCAACCTTGGAATCAGAGTTAACCCACAGAATTTCCAGGCTTTGGTTGCTCTGATTGCATCAACTGTAAGTAGGGCCGACGGCCAAACTTAATTTGACTCAAAAATCTAGGCAGCAAAAATTGATGCAAATTTTAAAATTGTTATCTTGCATGTGGTATTCTGTCCGCCCGGCTATTGACACCTGGCCGCCTTGTTAAACTTTGTCGTATAAATTTTTACACAACGACCAAAATCTTCACAAAATCTTCAAATCTTCAAATTTTTAATTTAATTTTTACACTTTCACCTCAATAACAACTTTCATCAAATTAATTTACTTTTTATTATAAAAATGCAATTAAACACAACACAACATTATTTACAATTAAAATCTTATGTACAGCACGTTTACAAATAAATCATTAACATTTACAAATAAAAAAAAACTTTAAAATAATTTACAAAATAAATAAAATAATGATTCTTACGTTTTAAATTATTACAAAATTAATATAACACATCCACTATATGTTACAACATTTAGATGCTTTTCTAATCCCAATCTCAACACCTCTCAATCGTGTATCATTTCTTCATCCAGACCTCTATCCTGCATCGCTTTTCGCGTGCCCTCATTACACAACTTTCGAGGACGTCCTCTTTTATTCTTTCCTGGTGGCTTCAATAGGAATATTTTCTTTGGCCATCTTTTATCGTCCATGCGCAATCACTGGAACTCTGTAAAAATATTTGAGTTTTAGTAAACGTTTGGAATTATTTGGAAAGCATTAAAATTCTTGAGGAATTGGAATGCTCTAAAATCACCAAAACTCCTTGAAAACATCTGAAAGTCCTAGGAAATTTATGTAATTATTTGGAAATTATTGGAATTCTTTAGAAATTAAATAATCAAACTAAACAAATGTTAAAATAATAGAATAATTTTAACTGTTCAGTAAAGAATACATACTTACATAAAACATAATATTTAAAAAACACTGAAAAATGACAATAATTCACATTTAACAGGTTAGAAGTTAGAATATTTGAATAAACAAGAAATAGAATTCTGAAAAATTACGTTACTATAGAAATGATAAAAATTTAAAATAAAAAGTTTGTAATAAGATATAGAGGCGCTTATTTCACAATTATTATTGATCATCAGCCGTATTTAATATAAGAAAAACGTAAAAATAATGAGAAACGAGAGAAAATATACCAAACAAATTCGAAAAAGTTAAAAAATCAAGAAATTTATTTTACTTTAAAATGAATGTGCGTGCTTACCAAATAACTAAAAACTAAACATGTCACGTATTTGACTGAAATTTTTAGGTTAAATAAATAAAAATGAATCTTTAACCTATACTATAAGTTGTGAAGTTGTGACGCACTGCGCCATCTACCACTTCGAAAATTAAATTTGAAAAAAAAATTTCAAATTTTACCACGTTTTTGCACCTAAAGGCACGTTTACTTCCGAAACCTTAAAATTAGTATTTTATAAAGTTTAAAAAAAGTATTAAAACACTTGAAGCGTACAATTGTAGTTAAAGGATTGATCTTGATAGAATGAGGAAAATTATGACATAAATTTAGACTTTCTTGTAGATTCTCTTCAATCGCCAAAGTTGACTTTCTGTTTTATGGTGAATTTCTTCATTCTTTGATGAAATGGAGTTTGTGGTTGATGATAAACTAAAACTATAGAAGAAGTTATGGTGCTTTTGTTTTTGTACACTTTACTGTCTCTATATACAGGTAGCTGCTTTATATACCGATAGCAGTAAGCCGGTGATTGCCTATTCACCATTTGGGTTTTTTAAGTTTTTAAACCTGAAACTTTTGTTCAAATTGACCTCAATACACCAGAGTTGTAAAGTATGTTTCCAATTCAGACTTCAGGAATGATTGAGCAGAAGGAGAATGCCAACAATGTTGATGACACTGACGCTTTTCTCTAGCCTGTATGGCATCACTTTATATCAGCTGCTAGAAAGTTGATCAGGAGACTACTTTGATTTTCGATGAAAGTTCCAAACTGAAAACTCTTTTTTAGGGCCTTTCTTCAAATCAACAAAATCTTTGTGTAACCTACACCCCTGCTATGTTATTGATTCTAATCGTTTTTATTATAATCTGTCAATTACTAAGGTCTGAAGGTCATGACTTTCTCATAAATCAACCTCAGCCTTTTTCTCTAGAAAAAGATTTCAGCATTTAAACACCACGGCTGTTTAAACCGGTTGAATGGGTGTGCCTGTGACCCTGCTTAATATATTGTCGTGTTTCAAAGGGATTATCACCCACCCTGTACATTTTGATGAAAATTTTATTTTAATAATTTTAAGTTGTAAGATTAAAAATTTGAAAGGTGGGTGCGAATCGACGGAGATACGAGGCTTTTTTAGCCAAAGACGGCGGCCGAGCTGGTCGATTAATTTTTGGCTCTTTGAAAATTTGTGAGATTTTTGAAATTTTATAACTTGAGATTGTGAGTAAGATTTTTCTTTGATTTAATAAAGTGAATTTTGTGCGTTCGCATGGTTGCGTATTATTTGGAATTTTTGATATTTGGAATTGATTTGGATAAGTTTTTTTATGATTGGCTACTGAGCAGTAGTTGATTTGATTGGTTTGATGGAATTTGGAAAGAGAACGGTGAAAATAGAAATTGAGTTTGAATTATTAAAATTTGGAAAATTAAAAACTATTGCATTCGTAGGAACGAATAGTGCTATTGATAAGCAGGCGATTTAGATAACGCTAACAACGAAACTTCGTTCTCTTCGAAGGTTATTGAAATTTTAGTGAACATTTACTTTGCATTGGCTTTTGGATTGATAATTATTTATGGAAAAGCATTTTTTTGTTGGATATATTTTGTTGAAATACGGTTTATTAATTATTTATTTGAATTGAAAATTCATTTATTATATTTGCATTGAATTTAATTTTGAATTCAATTACATTTATTTTTGGAAAACTAAAGAATTTTTTTGGACTAGAAGAAATTTTATTTTATTTTGAATCAACTTTATTTTTAGAAGTGCGATTTGTTTATTTGAAAAAGAGCGATTTAATTCAATTAGAACCCACCTTGAGATACGACCGTCTCGACTCCCGCATTTAAGAGCAAGCTTGGAGCACTTATAGTGCATGTGAGAAACTATCTTTTTTTTGAAAGGATCGCTGCAATATGATTGATCATAAAAACTTTCAGATTTTTCCCTGATTTAAACCGGGTACCTTAGCGTCAGCGGTTGTTGGGATAGTATGCTACGTTAATGACGGTCTCTGTGAACACAGTCCAATATTCGGTCCAAATATCTAACGTGACCAATAGAAAACTTGTTATACTTGGTATTTCGTGTGCTATACAAAATATAATAATATAATATACCTGATTATAATTTTATATTGCAGAAACTTTAACCCGTTCTAATTCAAAAACCGCATTTTGTCTGCTTTTAAGCGCTTGACCCCCTTACTATTTTTGCATTTTCCTTATCTGGAATCTTCATGTGTAGTTTTAACGCCCAGTGTCCCCTTAATTATACCCCAAATGCGGCTGTTTCATGATCACGCACGGCAATGGTAGCAGTCATTATGTTTTTACTATATTTAGAATAAACCCCACCCTACCTTGAAATTTTAAATCTCTATGCTAAATTTTACCCTAAACAACTAGGTCAGCTAACGTAGTATAAATCTTATGGCTTGGGTGTTACGTCATCACTTAGATCGTAACATCTTAATTCGTAGAAAAGAAATCAGGGGAAACACCTGGAGCAAAGAATCTTGCTTGTGGTCATTATATACAATGACCGTCGGTTATGCGACATTTATTTCTTTTGGCATGGAAACAAAATGGCTACGTTTAGCTTCGGCCGTATGGTGCACGAGTGACTACAAAAAGTTCGGTAAATGAATAGTAAAATTGTTTTGCTCTTTATAAAATAATTTACTACGCATTCCTTTGCAAATTAAAAAAATAATCACTATAATTTTATTAATGCCGATAATTATCAGTATGACGCATTTCATGTAGTATACTATGCACATTGTTAGTTTACCTTGTGGTTTCCAATTTTGAGGTTGTGCAATTCGCGAGCTCAAATTTTCCATTTCAAAATGGCGACGTTGCGTTTTAAATTTGCAAAAAACAATTAGTGCAAATTGGTTAGTTTTGTGCGTCGTATTTTGTAATATCCGACAGCCGATATTAATTTTTAACGTCTTTATGCTAAGTGCGGTAACTCTTGATCGACGACAGGTGCAATTCATCCATAAAATTATTACATAAGCAGATGGTATGGGATAAATTATCAATTTCTTCGGTGAAAGGTTTTTTTCCTAGTCGATGTTATTTTTAAAATAGATAATTTAGATTCCATTAATATGAATATGCTACGATAAAAACCACCATGGGTATGGTCGGCGGGGCAAAATGGCATTGTTGCATGACGGAACTTCCGGCCTAAGTGAGCCTTGACTGGGCATTTCAAGAACGCGTGCGCGACCGTTGCTAAGTGTTACGACCATTGTTGAAACATTTGAATAATCTACGTCAAAAACGACACCTTAATTCTTACAGTTTTCACGTGAATTTCAGCGGTTTCAGTTCGCCGTTCTTCACTTGTTATTACTTTAATTGGTCAGTTCATTATTATCATTTCAGTTTGTGTTCAATTTGTGCAACCAGGTTACGCGAGTTCGAATTTGAGCGCATTTTTAGTTTTTATTATTCGAAAGTTCGTGGCAAGTGAAATTTTGTTTTTTGACGGAAAGTTGTCGCATTTGATTAATTTTTTATTTAATGTTGGTACTAGGGTGTATCAGGCGATCCTTGCAACCCTTGTAATTTTAAAAATCAATGTGAAAGGTTATTATCGCCTGGAGGATATCGATTATTTCGGGGTTTTCGCCCCTCGCTAGTATCCTGTCAAGAAACGCAACGCTATACGCGGAAATTACAAAATTTTCCCGCCTTTTTTCAAAAATTCCTATTCTTTGTTTCCGTTTTTGATTATTGTACCGCAGTCGTAGCGTGACTTGATGACGTCACATTTTGATTGTTACTTAGATTAAGGTCTATGCGTGCATCTAAACTTTGCAACGAAGGCGGTTTTTAATCTATGACTTGCGCTATTTGAACTCATTTATCATTCCTAGGTTGATTTTATTACTTCCTAGACGAAAAGAATCAGGTGTTTCATGTTTGATAACGTCGAGGTGTTATTTTTACCCCTAATCGATATCTTCCACTATTAAATTTTTTGTGAATGACTAAAACCTGTGATCGATTATTATGCACGGTGATACATGTGTTTTAGAATTACAGTTTTTGTAAGGGCTGATTTTGCCCCATTTGTTAGCTTAGTTGTTTGAAATTATTGTAAGTCAAATTATTTTTATGGTTTATAAAAGTTACCCTCTAATGAATCTTGGCACTGGAAGAATTCACAGATTGTATTTGAATCGTGGTTCTTTTAATGCCACACTTTGTTTGAGGGATGCAGCATTCTCAGGATAAACTTTTGAATTTTTTAAATCCACGTAACTGAAATTTGAACCACAGTTTGCGCTGTTTTCCGTTTTAGCCCGAGTTCAAATCTCAGTTCAACGTTTTGCGATTTTCCGGTCATGGTAAGTTTTTTAATGCACGTGATTAATTGGAGAGCTTCTTTCGGGAAAAGCTTTCCTTCCGCCGTGATGAGACCCCCATCTGTGCATTTTCACAGATTGTATTTTGTAGTAATCTTGGTGAAGTCACATTAGTGTATGAAATTTGAATAAAATATTTTTCTTGAAAATGTCCTTTTATTTACTTGAAGCAAATCAAAACTGATCACCAAAAGTTAAATCGGTAAGGTCGCAATTTTTGCAAAATTTACATCAATGATACAAATGTAACTGTAAATGGAGCTAGGAAGTTGGTATTTCTTGCGGGAAAAATCGCGGGCCCATTTTAAAATTTTTCATCGATGATGAATTTTTACAAGTCAAAAATTATTTTAAAAGTTCCTTGTAAGCACTTGTAATCACGTAAGGATCAATGTCGGCAGTGGTTTGTAATAATAATCATAATTGCCCTGATGTAGTCAGAGACCTAATTTATTATTATTGCTATTTCAGGTCAATATTTGCAGTTGAAAATTGTGAAAATTTTTCAATTTTTTTTAATCTGGACAAATTTTCCGCAGCTGTTAAAATAGTTAGGTTTATGTAATTTCAAAATTTCATTACATTGTAAAAATAACTGAAATTACTGAAAATTAGAGGCTCGAAGTTAAGTTTGGAACCCGAGAACGGAAATAAAACTCTAATCGACAGTCTACAGAGTAGCCTACCAAGGTTTAAATAAGTAATTGCTCCGACTACACTGTTCTAATCTAAAGCCTAAGATCTAGCAAGGTTAGCACCCAAATATATTCAGGTATTTGTATAACCACGAATGCCAGGAGTAAACTTGGTACATAATGGAAATAATATCTAAATTAAGAAAAAGATTAAAACTTTTGATTGTTTTTCAACGGTAATTATTATAGTAACAACTTGGAGCAGGGCCGTGTTAAGTAAAAGTATGCTCTCACAAGTATTAAAAGTGTAGACTTCTAAAAGGTTTGAATTGGGGCTACTAAGGTTTTTCTTCAGGGGAACAGCAGTTTCTATGATAAGTGGCGAATTTTTTATATTATAAAGCTAATGGAATCCAGGTGTTAAAATATTTAGCACCAAAACAATTTGATTGATTGATAATACAATAAAAATTAAATTTTAAGTGTTTGGGTCTTTGTGGGTCAAATGGAAAACATATAGTGAAATTTGTGCAGGGTGCTGAGGAAAACGATCAGTAATAAGTAAAATAGTATATTACGTGCCGAGGTAGAAAATGCTTTATTACAGCCGAGCGCTAAGTTAGTTCAACTGTAAGCGCGATGCTGAAATGAAGCTTGATACCGAGGTATGTATACAATTTTATTCACAATCAGTTTTTAAATAATTAAAGATCATCAAATTTCATTTTATTAACGCACATTTTTTGTTAGTTCCATTTTTTACCTACTGACAATGCGACATTGCAGGTCGGGAAGTGACCACTTCCCACCCTAAGGTTGGGAAGTAAAACAAAATAGCTTTCTGATTGGTTGTCAAGTGTAAGCAAATAATAAACTGCTTCCCAACTTTTTAAAAGTCAGAGATGTGTTGATTACTAACTGATTGTGAATAAAAGTTTTTTGTTAGCCCAAAGTCGAACCCAAGCACCCGGAATCAGTAGTAGCCCACTTAGCTTTCAATTATTTGATCGAATCAAACAATTGCATTCACAATCCACCAATTTAGGAGTGATATTAAAGATTTTGTAGTTGAACCTTGAGAGGTTGGAAAGAAAAAAACATGACAATACAAAATACACCGGAGGGGGGGGGCAAGCTTTTCTGTTCCCACTCCTAGTTACCTTCCTATTTTTTTTTAATAAATTGTGATTATTGACAAATTCATGAAAGATAATTAAAATTATACCAAACCAATTTTGTAGCTTGATACGCACTATAATTTTGAAGTATTTTGATTCAAGGATATCAAAAATATTCTTGATCTTAAGATGAAATTCATTTAGCTTTGATAATAAACGTAAATTAATAAATAGTTTTCAGGATATATCAGTTTTATATTTTTTATACATAACAGGTGAGTTTGGACTTTGAAGCAGCATTTTGCAGTCAACGGGAACTCCGTGATGAGCCAAAATACAAAGAATGACCTTGCTTAAAGCTTTTACTTATTTAGAGTGGAGATCCTAAATTCTCACTAGGTACAATAGAAAGAGAAGAAAAAATATTAGTTAAAAAAATTCATCTAAATCAAAAAATCAAGATACTATATTTTTTCTAAGTATGACAAAATACTTCAAATCATCTCAACTAAAGAGCGAATTTATGCATCTTACGAGGCAAAATGGTACTGGTAATAGCCATGTGAAATCAGAAATCCCTCAAATATGGCTGGTCTTATAAACACTAAAACGTGTTTTATCTGCTTCATTACATCCACAAAGCATAGGATTATTTACGACCTCAAATGTGTTCAAATATATATTTAGCTTATTTGCCCCCCCCCCTTGTAAATGGAAAAAAATACTTTTTACCAACTTAGCATAAGCCAAGGTAACATAGTAGGATATTATTAATGGAGTGGTTGTCCGTTGCCTTCTCTATAGCTCACAGATCAATATTGGACTTTAGATCACAGCAGTGTATTCACTGACAGAATTTGAACCGCGGTGTCCCGCTTCCCAATTTTCCGGTGTAGGCTTTAAGCCATACCACTGGTCAATAAGAGTACAAGAGTGCATTAATCATAATCATTGCCATGCGGTTTTTCGTAAATAACTCATAACCATTTACTTGTACGCAGTGGCGCAATCGGCGCTCTCTCTCTCCCTAGGTTAAAAATAATTAAATTTAGGGTGGCTTTGGCAAAGTGGGAGCCTTTTTAGCTCTTCATGGATAATTAGAACCGATGAGCAACGGTCGCCGATAACGAAAATGGATGGGCGAAGGTAATGGTGTCTGTCACCTACAGGGCTGAAAGAAAAAATCGTAGTATGAAAAGATAAATTAGATTTAAAAAAATATAAACTTATTTTACATTTTAGAGTCCGCAGAGAGAGATATTTGGAAAATTCAACTCAAGTACAATTTTTAATATAACTTACACTTTCACATTTGGGTTGAAAATATAGGTAACATTTACATAAATTATGCAGGGAAAATTCTCAATTATATTATTTTTATGAAGTTTTAATGGAAAACTAATCGTCAGTGTGTTATTTACATAAAACAACCCTTCTAATTTATAATTCTGTAACACGCTCTATATAATTGAAACAATGAAAAAGGAAATTACTTGAAGATCAGACCACGTTCATCTTTAGAATACGCAAATTATTAAGTTCCAAATCACCCCTGTATGGATACGTCTCACTTTTCGACATGAAATGTTGTAGAATGGTTTTATTTTATTTCTAGTCAAAAGATCTTTTGTATTAAATAGTTACCTCTAATAGAGGCGCATAAATGGATTAACGAGATAAAAAAGCTGTAAATAAAAAAAGTAAAATTTTTGTACGCCTGGCTGCGGCACCAATTTACTAATTTACGGCATTACATCGAGTATGGATACACAGAGATTGAAATTGTAAATCAGGAAATTTAGAAAACGGTTTCGTTTTTCAGCCGGACATTCGCCATGGTGGTTAACGAGATGCAGGGTTAAAAAGAATGTCATCTGACGGGTAAGACTGGAATACAAAATGTAAAAGACAATTGAGTTTATGTTAATATTAGGTGTGGCAAAAATAGCACCGAAAGTGCCCCTACGAATTTAAAAGTTTTCTAATCCAATTCTGGTAATTTAGAGCGTAAATTCAAATATTAATATAAAATAAGACCCAAAAGTCATGCGATTATTCCATTGGCTGTTCCGATTTTTAGTAAAAATATTCCCTCTAAACGAAAGATTTAGCAAATAATAATAATAGAAAATAAAAAGTTGAGGCTAATTACTGTCTGGGTCCGTGCTTTTGGTAAAAGAATCTGATATGTGTCCACGTAATTCACAAAAACATTCCTGAAGCCGCTAGAACTAGAAACTTACAAATCTAGAAAGATGAGTTTCTCTGAGACCACGCAATTATTAAAAAACCGATCAAACTCGAAAATAATGGGTAAAATGACAGGAATCTGTTTTTAAGTTTAAATTTGGTTGTAATTAACAAAATCAAATTTTAAATTAGGTAATTAATGATTGATGTTAACAGTTGCGCAACTATACGACAACTGCGGTTGGCTCTGCCCTTTAAAAACGTAGCTGCACCTATTTACGTAGAAGATACGTACTGTCAACAGAATGGAACTACTATGAATATCTTAAGACAAAACTCGAAACTTTAAAATCGATTATTTCCTAATTTAATCAATATTTGAAGTTAATCCTTACTTTGATCACTTTATATTAATATCCTTAGTCAAATTCTACAACACTTTTTCATAGACCTATAAAATCTGTAGGTGCATTTTGGATGCTATATCCGGTCTAGCAAAATTAAAATAAAAAAATCAAAAAAGGAAAATAAAGGCGCCAAGTGAATAAATTAATTTCCCCCGTTCTGTAATACATAGAAGACGGTCGCGTCCTGATGCTTATGTGCGTCGACTGCTACACCGAGATCATCTGTTCAACCCGGAACAGAGTAAAAACTTTATTCTGACTGTTTTCCCTTGGTAAGCAATGGCAAACTACCGAGGTATCTGCCAAGGACACCCTTCTGAAGAAGAAGTGATCACTACGCCCTTATGTAGGGCCAAGGACTGAGAAGAAAAGTAAAAGAGTGATACATATTATATTTGCGGGGGGGGGGGGAGTTGATGAGAGTTGGGAGTGTGGAAATCTTCAAAAGACACCACTCAGATGTAGTGGGTGGTAGTGTCGGATTTCTATCGACTAAAACTCTACTCTTTAAAGGTGCCGGGAATCTCTCGACATTTCTTCTGCACACGCTCTTGCTTCTAATTTGTTGCGCCCTTTCGGGACTTTTCTCTTCATTGTTGCGATTTGCCCTAAAGTTTGGCTTTGGCAGAAATGATTTCCACCAGTGTCTTTTCTATTACTGTGCGCTTCGCTAACCAACAACAGCTTCACGATGTTCGAAGGAGACAAGTTCTGCCCCAACCGCGTTTGGGCGACTAATCTGTGGTCCGTCCATTTGATACATGAATAAATGGTGTGTTTCGCATCGTCGATCTCTTCACAGAAAAAGCAGCTGGGAGTATCCGATCTTTTAAAGCGATACAAGTAGCTTTTGAAACACCCTAGCCCGTTCAGGGCTTGGGTAGTTTCGTATGCAAGCTCACCGTGTTTTCTGTTGACCCATGGTGCTATGTCGGAAATCAGGCGATGTGTCTTATCTACCCTTATTCGACGATGTCCAAGAAACCTACCACCGCTCTTGAATATCCATACACCTACTGTTGAAGAGGGTCTTGTTTTCAGATCTATATTTGGGGTCTCGCATCTCCGCTTTGAAGTGGATTGGAAGAAGGGACGCCAACACAAGCACCGTCTCGGTGGATACTGTTCTATAGGCTCTGCATATTCTCAGGGCGCTCTTCCTCTAGATTGACTCCAGTAGGCGCCTATACGTTACTTTTTCAAGGACCGAGACCCATATTGAGGAGGCGTACAGCATGGTGGACTCCGCTACAGCACTCAGGAGCTTCCTCTTGCTCAATACCTCTTCTGTTGCCGCTGCTCTTGTTGCAACTCTTGCGATGTGGGGTTTGAACGATAGGTAACGATTAATATGCTTAGGGGATGTAATACTCTATGGTCTGGCACAGATGGTCAGTTGTAGTTAATCTTATTTTTAAACGGTGACCAAGGGTTACATGTGAATTGCATCGGTGGTTTGCAATTCGTTTACTTGCTAACAAAATCTCTCGAACAAAAAATAGAAAAAACTTAAAAAAGTTTTTAGAATTTTTTAAGTATTTATGTAGTCTCTCGAGAACGACAGATCTAAGGAATCGCAGAACCTGAAGCAATTGGATCTTTGATGTTTGCTGATTGCAAGCAGCAATCTATTTTTAAGTAAAATGTAAATTAATTAAAATTTATCAAAAAACTAACATAATCGTGGTAAAAATTCGACTGAATTCTCGTTGAACTTAGTTGGTATTTTACAAGGTGAATTACTTCTTCAGGCTGAAGAGTATAAGCACATGCTAAGAAGTTGGACTCCGAACTCGGAAACTCGAGGCCAAAGATAATAGGCCCACATCAGTGACGTAGCCAAGCCCCCCCCCCCAAATTATTAATTCGTAATTTTATAATAACTTCAAACCAAGAAGGAGAGCTTCCAAAATATACAATGGAAGCTATTAATCAGTTCAATATTGATGTTTAATAATTAATACAATAATTTTAGTAAAATGCATAGGGTGGGTCCGAATCACTTTAAAACACCACAATATATTATTTTAGGAACATTAGCTGTTACTACAGCCTCTGTAGAAAGTAGATTTTCCATCTTAAAACGAATAAAGCCAAATTTGAGAAATAGTACGGGCGAGAATAGGTTAAGCGGTTTAGCTTTACTAGCAGTTCACAGGAATGTGCCTATTGTGGTGTTTCAAAATGATTGCGACCTACCCTGTACACATTTTAATGAAAGTTTGGTTTTTGAATAATTTTAAGTTGTAAGACTGTAAAAGTTAGACAGGTGGAGAGCGAACCGACCAGAATGTGTGCCTTTAGCCGACAGCGCGCCGCCCGAGTAGGTTCAGCCATTGAGCTCAGCTCGAGGCGATTATTAAATTTTTTGATATAAGTTTTGAATTTGTGAATTATAGAAGCTTTTTCGCCGACAGCGCCCGCTCGAGCATGTTGTTTCAGCTCGGAACAGTTTTTGAGTTTTGATATAAGTTTAAATTGTGAATGAAATTTGTGAGTACTTTGATTTTGATTAAATAAATGATTTTGATGCGAATGCATTATTGCGCCTTTTCTGGAAGTGTTATTTTGAGATTTGAAGTTAATTTGGATGTTTTTGATGCGTTGTTACCGAGCGGTAATTGGTTTAATTGATTTGATAAGTTTGGAGAGATTGGTTGATTTGACAAAATTTGGAAGAGCAATTGAAGTCACAATTTTCGATTTGAGTATAAAATTTGAAATTAAATAAAAATTAAAAATTGGTTTAAAGTTCGAAGAATTAGGGTTACATTTGTTCGAGTGTGGCCAGGTGATAGATATAAGCCGACGTTTTGAACGCGCATAAGGTTGAAACGAGCGAGCCTATTTACAATTTAACAGTGAAATAAATTTACAATTTATTTTAGAAGAACAATTATTTTGGAGTATTTAATATCTTTGTTTTGCATTGGAAAGATTTCTTTTTTATTGAAAATTTATGAAGACGCTTGGAACCCTTTGACCCTTGAAAATTCCCAATTGCTCCCGCAAAGAGTAACCCGAGGTATTATAAAAAGTGTTTGGTATTTCCACGAAATATCATAGCATACTTTTGGAATAAAAGAAAGAGGCAATGATTTTACAAAATTATAATTATATTATAATACAATAAATTATACAACTAACGTTTCAATATAGGTTTTTTATTTGGGTTTGTTTAGTTTTTCAGTTTAAAATTTTTCAAAACAAGTTTATTTATTAATTTTGGCTTCAAGCAGGTTAACGTAAAAAATGTCTGACGAAACCCTTTCTTCAGAGAAAATATTTTTTATTGTAATTTTTTAACTTTCTATTGAGCGCATGACCTTGATATTTGAAATTTTTTTGCCTGCGGCGCTATTAAAAGACGGCTCGCTGCGCTCGCAGGCCCCCTTCGAACCGAATTCCTAGCTACGCCACTGGCCCACATTATACAGAGGCCTGAAGCTTTTGCTAGGCAAATTTCAATGATAGATCCGCCGCTGCGTAAAAGAAGTCACCAAAGAACTAGAAAATGGAACGTGAAAATCGAAGTTCTAAAAAAGCTAAGAGGAAGAAACTCTTCTTTTATTTCTTTATTTAAATTTCTTTTCTTCTTTTATTTAAATCTTTCTTTTATTTAAATTTCGAGTTACCTATCCAGAACGGGCTTAAACTCAAAATTTCTGTAACCCTGCCCAATTATCTTTAATCGAGGCGCTGCGAGGTTGAAATTCAATTTGAAATTGCTGGAAAGCAAAGAACGCTGTGAAAAAGCTGAAACCTTTACAAAACACTGCGGAAATGAAAACTAATAATTTGCGAGTTATTTGCAGAAAACAGAGCGCGTAATTTAAATTTCTGGAATTTGTCCATACTTCATTCGAAAGTCGGCCTATTTTTTGATAATCACAATTTAATGTGAAAAAACTAATTGAGTGCACTTGAGTTACTCAAGCGGATTGAATAAAAATTGCATGAAGTGCAAGTAAATTACATATTTTAAATTTTTCTTGCATGAACTTCTGTAAAATGTAAGTAGTATATCATCCAACCTAATGAGCGTAGTCGTTATTTGCGCTTTATTTTACGGGATAATGTTGTAATTTATATTGAGCAATAATTCAGATACAAAATCAGGACCGTAATATTTTACAACTACAAAATCACTTTTTTGGGAAACCCAATATTGGAGTCCAAAGTATTTCAGATAGATCAAACCTTGTAAGTTTCAATTTAAATTAATAAATTGGATTCGGTATTGTTAAATACGGTACTGTCGGAAATTAATTTCATAACAGGGAAAAAATTAACGCTGCGTGCTCCGCGGGAGTTATAAAATACGTGTTTTCATTTTACTTAACTCGCATGAGCGATCTACATCGAATGGAATAAAAACTTTTAATATTTCAAATAAAATGTGTTTATGATTACTATTTTTCTATGTCTATAAATAAACTTGATTGTAAAATCAATTCTTTAGCTGCAAACACAAAACCCACCGACTCAAACCCTAGTCCCGACTTGATAAATGAAAATTTTATTCGGTCCGCATTAATCGAGTTTATCATAATAAGGTGGCGAACGTTTCATTTTTGATTGCTTTTTGAAAAAGTTCATTGCTGGGTGGTACCAAAACTTTTGCTCTTTCAGAAAAATCAAATGCCGAGTCGATTGAAGATTTATAAGACCAAATTATGTAAAGACAAAAGTTGAACTGTATTCGTTAAATTTTAATGATAACGATAGACCTTTGCTTACCCTTTCTGACGATTTAAGTATTCTGGGTTTGGTAAAATTGGGGTACACAAAATTAGCTGCACGAACTAGGAAAGTAACTTGACTGAAGCATTTAAATCGATTAACCTGAAAATAATATTCGTGCCAATCGTACAAAAAACAGCACAAAAGTAGATTTTTTTTAATATTTTAGAACCCTGGACTTAGATCAGAAACTTCCAAACTGACAAAAATTCTGATACGAGGTTGAACTTTTTTCCCCTTATAAATGCTGCTTTTTTGACGTCATTGCCTTTATTTTGGAATAACTTAACCTTTAATGATTTTTATAATAGTGCGTGGTTTAATGTTTCGTGCAGGAAAATGAAATCTCGATTATGTTGCTTAACTTGTTTTTGCAACCACTCCATTTTCCTCAGGTTTGCATTTATTTAAATTTTTTTTTCTTTACTCTGAAAGGCATAGTTTATTATGGTGACGTTTTAAATTACAAAATTTAAGACCGAACGCCCATTTAAACTAAATTCCACCATCATTTTCAATTCAAAATCTGAAAATTTCACCAATTACTTAACTTACAATCTTCAGGATTGGAAGTGCCAATCAGAACGTAAGATTGGTCTTTAATTTTCAACTCTTGGTGAAAACGCTGTCACTGCAGTAACAGTTTTTGAAACATATATAACCAAACTACGAAGAGATTAAGCAAGTTATAATTGGTAGAAACAGCCCGCGGATGTTCAAGTTTTATTTGCCAGATAGTCTTTTAGTATCTATTGGTTAAATAAGCGTAAGGTCAAATCCTGTTAATATTAATGATATCACAAGGCTGTTAGATGACCACAATTCGGTCAAAATATTTCTTTCAGGGGGAAAAATTCCAAAAAACACCGCCAACTGTGCTAGAAATCAGTGTGGGACTCCAACGCAAAACTAAATTTTTGGAAGTAGAATTTTCTATAGACATCGTCTTTTAATTACTTTCATAAGCTTGGTGGAAAAGATTTTGTCTTCTAGATCATCTTCCAACATTTTTCTTCATCATGTGAACTGAATTCTCTCTCTGCACAGACTTGAGTTTTCTGTTCATCTTACACCAGATAAGATATGCTTAGCATAGCACTAGATGATTTGGTTCCTGGTAAATTGATTCTTCGTTATTTGATTCCCTAATAATTTTGCTCTCGGTAATTTCACTTCCGGTAATTTGATCTTTTGGCAATTAGATCTCCTGATAAATTGTTTTTTGGTAATTGTACAGTTTTGCAAAATAAATAACAAAAACTAACATTAACCTACTGACAGATCCATGTCTTGGCGTGGATCTACCTTTTACGTACAGTTTAAACTACCGAGGATGAAATTACCGATAGTGAAATTATCAGGGGATCAAATTACCGGGGTCAATTTACCGGGGACCAAATTACTGGAGGTAAAATTACCGTATGCGACTCAGCACGATTGTTCTCAGTGCAGTATGTGAGATTTTCCCGATTTTTAACCCTTCGTCTGTACACATTTTTTTCGTACCTTCCGTCTGTAAACCTGGATCATTCCCGCCGGCCGTTATTTAGTTAGTTAACGCACTCAAAAAATTCTGAAAAAATGCATGCTGCTGTTTGTATTATTCTAGTAGACATATCAATCATAAAATTGTAAAAAATAAAAACTTTTTATATACTTTTTGTTAAATAACTGGAACAAGTCGACAGAAAATTGTGTTTCTCTATTTATATAACTTTTTTTAGGTAGGGGTAGTAGCGCTCACCACTCCCTTCTTAAAATATTTTTAACCCCAATTGTTTTCGCTTGGACAAAAAATATCCAGGTTTACAGACAAAGGGTTAAATCTATACAAGTAGTTGTGCATTTGCAAAAGATGTATGCATTGAGAGTACTACATCTTGAAACAGGTGTACTCTCAGTACTATTATAAAGTTGGTAGTAACCTCTTTAGTATGTCCACCAATTAAGAAAATACCCTGGAGACTAATTATTATTTGATCAAAATTCTAAAATTCATTATCAGATTTTGGATTATTTCAATAGTGTCGTTTACCTTCTTCTGAAATACTATTTTTGCGTCCGTCTATGCTGCTAAGATGTGATTGTCCACAAAGATAAAAAAGGCTACTAAGAAACCATTTCTAGCAGAAAAATCACATTTTGCATAGGACATGAATGAAAATAACAGTCACTCATTAATTTTTTAATCGCATTGCATGACGACGGTTTTGGGATAATCCTACCCATGGATGCAGACTAACTTGCCATAACCATGATGATAACCATGACAGCCGTCGTCTCTTTCAGATATTTTTTTGTAAATACTATATCTTAGTTTCTAAATAATTAATTACCAAATCAATACCGAGAATTTTCAATTCTGATCGACAATTGTAGAAGAGAATATTTGGGCATTTAAATCCCACAGCTGCCCACATCGACCGGCTTGGAAATTGGGTGAAATTGTTTTCAGCATTTGTTTTTAAATTTATACTGCATAATTTTTTCAAGAGTCGAACCTGGTGATTTCGCCTCAGTAGTAAAGCGGTCTATACTACCGGGCTAACCGCAAACTCTTTCCGCACACGCTAAGACTTAATATTAGTGACGGCTGGCACGGGATGAACAATAGGGAGTCGCTCTTTCAAAACAGTGTATTATTAAATTTTAAATACATAATTATTATTATTACTTACCCTGGGCAAAACAAACATATATAAAATAACCACAGCTGTTTTTGAACACATTTACTGGGGTACTAAAGAATATTCCATACTCCCTAGATCCTCTGATATCAGAGGATTTCATGATATCTACTATATGTTTCTTATTACTCTTACTAACTACTTCTTCTTATTAATTAACACTTGGTATTCCTGTCGGTATTCGAATATCATATTCTAGTATGATGTTAACGTTGCTAGATGCAGGGTCATCCGAAGAAAAGCTAAACCTAGGGGAAATTTTAATTTTCGTACACATAGCAATGAACCATCGTAGGTTCGATCCCCTGTCAAGTATATTGGATTTTTCCAAACCGTGTCTCTATCACCTGGTACTGATAAGGACGAAACAACGAGTCAAGCTGTTTAAAAATTTGAATATACAATCTATTGACACAAATAATATAATTTATTATATGTTACGTCAAGACGCACTGGCGCGGGAGTCTGGGAGGTATAGAATATCTCTTAGGCTTCCCAGATTTAGAGATCAAAGGTATATGTGTTTAATCTGAATATGATTGATTTTCTTAAATAAGAAGCTTTCAATCTATTAGCACAAACAATAAATATTATATGGGGGGGGGGGGCATGTAACAACATTTACTCTTTACAGTAAAAATATTAAAATTGCAATTTTTGAATATTGCCTTCCCAAAACGCAAAGCAGCGCTTTTAAATTAATACTATTAATTATTCAAAATTAAAGTGTATATTTCGGAAATACTTAAAAAGTTACCTATACCTATTGAATTAAAAAATTCCATTAAATATTTAAAGAAACAGATATAAATTATATCTATAATATTTATTATATCAACAAAGTAAATGAAAATTGAAACCGAGTCATTTCTATGTCAATATTATTTGCAAAAATTGCAGATTAAATTCCGCAATAATCAATAATTAAAAGAATTCATAATTTTATAAAGATTACGGTTCTAGGTGAAGGTTTTACAGTTCGATTTTAAATTATTCGTAATTGTATATCATTTGAAAATTTCTATTAGTGGGTACATGAAATAGTTTCTCGTTATTATTTAATAAAGTAAATAAGTAAAAAAATGTGTACACGCAAATTAACTAACGATAACAGTTATTTTAATAAATTACATTTATTATTTTGGAAAATTATAATATAAAACTGTAATTATAAAATATAAACTGCTAAACGATTTTTATGTGATTTTTTCTTCGTTCTTTTTTTATTAATTGGCTAATTCGGGAAATATGTAATTACTAGGTGTAAAAATAACTTCCCAAGTAATTTGGTGTTTAGCTAACCTCAAAAGACTAGTTAACGTTAAAAATGATTTTACGAACAGATGGCAGCACGTATTAACCAATCAAAATCTACTAACAATTGTATTGAAAAAAAAACAAAAGCAAAAAACTGGTTTTGTTTGAAAAATTTGTGGATATTAATATTCAATTGCAATCAACTAATTCTATTGATCAGTGCTACACAATTAAATTAGAAATAAATTACCAAGGTTTCGACAATGAATTAATAATCACAGTAATATATAAATTATTAACTTGTGAAATATTTTAAATTAAAAATTTTTAAATTGATCAAGTTAATTAAACATTTAATATTTTTTTGAATTTTTAGCAAAGGTTATTGCTTTTATCTTTCAGCTTCACTGAAAGCTCAATAAAGATATTAAATGTTATTAATGTTTAATTAACTTGTTCAATTTAAAACTTTTTAATTTAATTACAGTAATAGACTAAGAAAGGAGAACCTATGTTAGACGAGAATATAATTAGCGATCATAGCATTACTAATGGCGTCCAATGCGTAAGGGCAGCATTATTGATATTTTTGCTTTACTTCTCCAGATTTCAAATTTAAATTAAGGACCATCACTATAGAATATCAGAAACCAATTACTTGGGTTTTTTTGACTAATATGTACATAAAAATTAATTATGATTTAAATGGTACTTAAACCCCAGTTATTTCCACTCAGCTTAAGCTTGTAATATAAAATATAATAATTAAAAAATATACTTAACTGTGTTTTTAAAAGATACTAATTACATACAGATTATCTTCTGGTAGAACAATAAATCCGAAAAATTTAAAAAAATTTATGACTGAAATAGAGTTGAGCTCATCATAAAATCGTAATGGGGAGATTATTCTCAATATAGAATACATCATTCTTCTCTACATTATTTTTAGAAAAAATTCACTTTGTAATTTATTGAATCGTATTAATTTACAAAGATAATTTTCTAGTTGATTTAAAAAAAAAAATTTAAGCACAAATTGACACTTACTGTTTAAACTAACTTTACAAAATTCAATTTTTTGAATGATCATAATAATTTGTTTACATTATTTTCTAGTTTCATTGTTTTTAGGTTAGTAAACTTAACGGAAGTAGTAAACATAGGTTTAATATTTTTATTATAAATATCAATTAAATTAATCTCGTTTTTCTATGTTAATTAACCATAACAATGGTATTATTTGACAAATGTGACTGATGTTTCAGTCACAAATTGTTATAATCGAATGAAAAACTTAAATATCTTAGCGATTTGGGTTAATCTTTTTGCTAACTTTCTACAGAGTATTAAAAAATATTTAATTATACTAAACCTAAGCTTGAACATATTCTTCTCATATCATAGAATTTACCTTTTACAATAACTTTTACACTTCTATAAGTTATTACTATAGTAAGAAATTAAGTAACTATAATAAGTAATAGTACAGGTACTATTGGCCTATTGGCTAGAAAATATGTACCAACTTCAGAAAAAATTGATTTAGATTACGACTAAGCTGTTTTTGTCACTTTTGAAAATTAAATTGTTCAAACAACCCAATCTATTAAATTTCATTCCTAGGAGAATCCTCTTTCAGTTGAGCAGGGCCGCCTTAACCATAGGGCTAAATGGTCTATAGCCCCGGGGCGCAAGCCTTTTAGGGGTGGCAATTTTTATTTTGGTCTTATTTAGCCCTAAACAGGATAAAAATTATTTATGAATTATTTATGATTTTTGGGAACTGTCACGTATGTGATCACACGATTTTAACTTTTTTCTGTTGATTATTGGTAAAAAGACACTTTTCTAAGCATACTAGAACAAAAATTTTGTTGGATTATAAATTAGTTTTCGAAAAAATCGAATTTGAAAAATTTAAATTTACATGTATTTTAGATACACCTATTAACACGGCTGCATGATTAACCATTTTTGTGTAAGACAATTTAAAAATATCCCCGAAGAATGGCAGAACTCGCCAAATGTGGAACTCGAATAATAATTCGAAACCCATCGAAAACGCAATTCAAATTACGAATTTTAAAGCTTAAATCTTAACATTTCAATTTGGATGCTGAGCGGGTGGCCTACAGTACTGACTCTAGACCACGCGTAAGGCACTGCAGAACTGGGTATATCAAGTTACACGCCCCTGCTAATTCGCATTTTTAAAATGCCATAATTTCGACAACTATTGCATAATCCAAGAAAATTTTTGTGTTAATATACTCAGAAAATTGTCCTCTTTCCAATGCTCAATAGGAAAACGTTTAATTCTTGTGATCACATACGTGACAGTACCTGATTTTTCTTTAAATTTAAGCCTTTGAGAGTTAGGCCTCTTGAAAGCATTTTTTTTAAACTTCCACCTTGTGGAAAATATTGATTTTTAGATAAAAATGGATTAGTGTTTTTTTAAAGAGCGTGAAATAATCTACAAACTGGATTTAAACCTTTTATTGTCTAAAATTAACGGCTGTTGAGTTAGAAATTAATGTAAGTACAAAAATGTTGAAAACTTCGAGATTTTTTTATTTTGGTTTTTTTTAAAACTCTTGTATCTTTTAAACTAAACATGTTATATTACAAAAATTCTGAAATTTAACGAACTACAACTTCTATCTAGTAACATTTTTTGAAAAACCAATTGCTTTCACGGAAAATCAGAAAATAGTAAACAAAACAGCTACAAAACAAAATATTAAATTTATTAATTTTATTAAAAAATTATTTTGTTAAATAATACATATTTTAAAACAATCACGACTGTGTATCGAAAATGAGGGTAGTCATTTTGAAGATTTACTTAAACAATGTAATAGTTTATCCTTAATTAATAAAATAATTTTTCAATAAATATAAAAATTTTGTGAATTTAATTTTTTGTTTTCTATCTGTTTCTCAAAATTTTCTGATTTTCTGTGAAATGGATTGTTTTTTCAAAAATTTTTACTAGACAAAAGTTGTAGTTCATTAAATTTCCTATTCGGAATGGGGCGTCAGAATTTTTTGAAATGTTTCGTTTAAAAAATACAGTGTTTTGAAACAAACCAAAATAAAAAGAAAGCTCCAATTTTTCAACATTTTTTTACCTACTTTTATCATAACTCATAAGCCGTTGATTTTAGACAAAAACTGGTTAAATCTAGTTTGTAGATTACTTCACGCTTCTTAAAAAAGCACCAATCAATTTTTAATAAAAAATTAATATTTTCCAGGCGATGGCCACGTGAAAGTAAAAATTAAAAAATATGCTTAAAAGAGGCCTAATTCTCGAAGACTTTAATTAGGAAAAAAAATTGTCAAAAATGTTGAACAATTTTTTATAAAATTAAATTTATAAATTAATAAATAAAATTAAATAAGCTGAGGATGGACAAATAAATTGTCCGAAACGTTGACAGGTCAACATATTTGTTTTATTTAAGTCTACACTACTCAATAATCCCATCAATCTACTAAAATTAAACAAATTGTTAATAGTAATAACTTGACTTTTTCTATTTTGTATTTGTGTGTTTTATTTTGAAAAGGGGCGCATTAATTTTAATAGCCCAGGGGCGTCGTATATCTTAGGACGACCCTGCAGTGGAGCCACTAATACCCCCAAGCAGGAAAATTTCGGTTTTAATTGTTCTACTTCGTACAGCAAGAGGAAAATCTTAAACACTCTTTCTCCATTGTTTATGGTTCATTGTTATGGACCAACACAAAAAATCGACATGATTGCCAACTTAAAAAAAAAATTTTAAATAAATCATTGCATTCAGTATCATACACCAGAAAGGTGTTTGGTATCGAAAAAAATGTTTTATGTTTAGAAATTGGTAAAGAGAAACTATGCAAATAGGAGGATCTGTATCAGGATACAGACAGCCAGGCTGCTTTAAGAACCTTGAAAGGAATTGAATCACACTCCAAGGTTGTCAAACAATTTAAATGTGCTTTGATAAGACTTGGCCTTTGTAAATAGCGCCACCCTGATGTGGGTGCCGGGACGCCAAGTTATCAAGGGAAATGAAGAAGCGGGCTATCTAGACAGGAAGGCCGCTAGCACAAACCTAATGTTTCCGGAGCCTTCTTGCGGGATTGCTTATACAACCGCTAAAGGACAGATTAGGGACATACTGAGAGAATATAACCTTGCTTACTGAGCTAACCTCCCTGGACTGAGGCAATCACGGATGTTCATTGAGGCTTCATCGGATGAGAACAAAATACTCGCTGTTAGTAGGACTTTTCACAGGACACTGCTGACTCAAAAGATACTTCAATATCATGGGTTTGGATGTGTAGTGAGAAAAACCACATATTATGTAAGTGCCAGGCCTTGGCTGGGTGCAGGTTACGTCACTTCGGTTTTCCATACCCGAAAACCGAAGAGATAGCGCAAGCACTCTTCAACTGCATACTCGACCTTGTCGATGAGACGCAGTTGTTGGAGTAAAACTCAGTATGGGGGCCATAACCTGTTAACAATAATACCTTCCAAAAGAAAACCCTTCGTCCAGGGGGCGAAGCCCTTTGGCGATGCGCAAAGCGCCGAGTTTTTTTACAATTTATAAATTATGTATGTGAGTCGATTTCGAAGTAGCAAACTCTCTAACGTCTGTCCCAAAAATTTTAAATTTGAAATAAATCATCTGATAGAGTTTAATGTATTTCGAGCAGAAAAATGCATTGGCTCACTTCAATGTTGGCTGTTATTTCCATTGGGATCTTTTACTATCTATGTACATACACCACAACTTAGCTTGAGACTTAGCTTGAATGTTATATTTTCGTTATAGATTGACTCATTCTTAAGGTTTTTTGTCGGTTTGAGATTTTTCTCAATTTTCTTGCTTTGGTTGGCATATTGTTGGTTGGTTCCACTTAAGTTTATGCTTGAAGGGCTGGCGGTTACACTTCGGTAATGTTAAATAGCTGGGTGCGTATATTGTCGTGTTTCAAAGTGATTTGGACCTACCCTATGCATTTTGGTAAAATTTTTGTATGAATAATTAAGTTGTAAGTTTGTCAAATTTGCTAGGTGGTAACCAATCACAAGAAATTCGGGGCCTTTTGCCAGAAGTGGCCGTACGAGCAGGTTGTGCGTTTTTAGCTCTTGAGATACTTTCCGTTTTTTGTGAAAATTTTATGCAAATATTATTTTGGAAATGAGAATTTTTGAATTACATTGATTGTGAGAATTGTTGGAAATATTTTGGTCGGGAGTGGCCTCAGAGATTGCTTTAAAATTAAATTGGAAATTAAAATTACAATTTATAACGACAAAGTGTGTGTCGACAAAGCGTCGATTTGACAGTAGAATATCACAAGTTCAAAACTTAAGAGAGGTAGAAAAATAATTTAATTTAAAATTTGCGAAGTGAAATTTGATTTTGCAAATAATAATTTTTGCACGATTTTCCTCTCAGCGGTAGTTGAGGACTATCACGGGAATTCACTCCTGAAAGAGCTCTTGCTGTCCGATTATAACGTTAGCCGAAGTAAACTTTTAAAATAATTAAGGGTTCTTCTTTAATTTAAAGAGAATACCACTGCAATATGTACACAGAAGAAAAATACTATAAAGGAAGTTATGAGTCAATGGCATACATTTTTTTTATTCCCTTTTATTTAGGACTTCGTCGTCCAATTTACTCTTGGAACTCGTGGTTTTTCTGTAAGAACTTGAATAATACATTCTTTAGTGGTGTGATAACCTTGCTAAATGCATAGCCCTTAAATCAAGCATTTAGGGTCATTGAGACAATCAACCATAAATATATTCTAAAAATATTTTTGGTTACGATCAATTAATCGTCACCACGATTTGAACTTTTTCCTATTAACTATTGGAAAGAATACACTTTTCTAAAAATATTGTAACAAAATTTTGTAGAATTAGGCATTAGTTGTTGAAAAACCGGCATTTTAAAATTTGAAATTATAAGAAATTATAGGACCGCTCGATGCCGGTTTCTCGATCGTTAAGCGCCCCGATCTGTATTCTGTTGACGGCATGTGTGCTTTGAACTACTCTTACTGTTTGCTGTTAGATGCGGTTGATATCTTCTCCCTCCCCCCTCTGGTCTCTTTCTCGGGGGATATTTTTATTTAAATTAATCTCGCGTTAAAAGCTCCTGCGTAGTGTCGATTTTAAAGTGCCGTTTCTTCGAAAACTCATGCCTAATCCTACAAAATTTTTGTTGTAGTGTGCTTAGAAAAGTCTACTACAAAGTATGAAGAGAAAAGTTTTCTTTCCCATATTATTTTCTGTATCAGCTGAGGCTTAAGCTTACTCTAATAGAGAGACAATAGACTGGAGTCTGAAGGAACTGCTATGGCATTGAGTATACGTAATTCAAATTAACGCTTATTTTTGTATGCTTATTGACTGGAATATTTAATAACTACAATTTTAATTTACACATCCTAAAGTAAGTACATTGAGAGGTACTCCATCCCTCCAGCACCAGCCCCGGTGCGTATTTTTATAAAATATAAATCAATATTAGAAAAAATACATAAACCTCTGTCTCTGTAATCGGGAGGTCTGGGGGGTATGGAATACTCCTCACTCTTATTGTTATAGATAATCTACTTCACACCATAAGCTGAAAGGGTAAAGTACAGCAAATTTTCGCATAACAAAAATATATCAGAATTTATAAATTATATTATATTAAATATTAAATATCAAAAATTATATAAGAGTTTAAATTTTAAGTTATGTTAAAATTGAAAAATTTAAATGTTATATTGCAAAATTTTCTTCAAATAAATGTCAATTTTGAAAGCACATATAGGTAGGGCTTCTTGGGGTTAAAGGTTGTTATATGCGGGGATTCACACATAATTGAATCTATTTTCACTCATTTCTAGTCCACATTGAGGCAATCAAGAAAAAAATTTAACTTCAAAAACTGAAAACTGAAAATTGTGCTTTCGTCGGTTTTTGATGATTTTTGTCGAGAAATCACTTGGTTTGGTCTGATCTTGAAAAATATTCTCTTCGCTAGCTGCTCGCTGGAGTATTTAAAATTATTTCTTGTGTTTCTGCTAGAAAATAATAATCTAAAAAATAATAGGCAAATTTGTCACAGGGTGTAGTCAGTCAAATGGTCACGTAACAGGTCATATTGTATTGATTCCCTTGGGAATGATATTATCCAACTAATTCTTAATTCTCTTTAAGTTTCCAAAACTTTTTTTTACTGATGATTTAACGGTAACACAAATTAAGATTGCATAAAAAAAAAGAAAATTACGCACCACCATTGATTAATTAATAGATAATATTTTTATTGTGTAAGTTCTATGCGTCATATTTCACAACAGAAGTTGGTTTTACAACTTTTCAGTACAATAACTCCAAACAAAAATAAGGAAGTAGAGCATCTTAAACATAAAATACAGTGTTATAAACATTGAAATTTGTTGAACTTCTTCGTTACCTTTATTATTATTATTATTTAATTTTATAATTATTTTGACACGATTTCTCAGGTAGATACAAGCACAACCGCTTACGAACCAATGCAATAACTTTTACTTTTTAGGTTTTTAAATTATGTAATTTCTTTGCAACTCGACAATTAAAAAAAATTATTTCTCGAGAATACAATTTTTGATTTTTGTTTTATTATTTTGGTTTTTGTTCCAGATGAGTCCTATTGAAAATGTGGTGACGAATTTGCCAACGGAAAATGTAGACCGGCGGAAGAAACAGGACAGAACTAGAGATCTCTTCGGAATTCAACTTGAGGTATTATACGTTAATTTTTTTTTTAATTTGGTAAATTTGGGAAGCTAAATAATATCTATGTACATTATTTTTATTTAATTTATAAATATTTATTATTTATTATTTCGTTTTATAATTTTACTATAAAATAAAACAGAAAGAAATAAAAGTAGCTTATCGAATGAAAAATTTCCCTGACAGGGAATTATGTTTTTCAAATAAATCAGTTTTCAATCCCTGAACGAAAAGTTTGATGAACAGAAAGTTTCCTCAAACAAAGTTAATCGAATAACTATTTTTCATATCGGCCGAGCTATTTGATCAATTTTAAAATTGATTTTTCCAACTTGAGCTTAAATATTGTACTTTATTGATTATTTTCACCGGTTTTAACTAGTTCGTAGACTAAATCAATGTCCCTCTTTGTTTGTATGAGTTGCCCAGGTTACCATGTGGTGTTGAACAAAATACCAACACTAAAATTGCCTTTTGTTATAGTTTTCCTTTTCTCTGGTAATAATGCGGTATGGCAATTTTATTGTAGAGATTTTTATCTACACCTGCTTTTGTTAAAAAGTCCTTAATTACATAATCGATATTGAGAATTTTCCTTGAAATTATGTAACATGAGTGTATTTAAGTGTAGGTTAACTCGAATTGTAAACAAAAACCACTATAATTATTGTTGGATTTCTTTTTTCTAATTTTTCTATCGTTAAATTTATATTAATTATTATCGATGTACAGATATAGTAAAACTATAGGACGCATAGTTTTTGAATAATCTTATGTTAAAAGCCTTCCTGCTCAAGAATCAAATAACTACATTAGGTAATAAATTTTATACCTGTCTCAGTGATTAGCAATAATTAGGCGGAAGGGCTCACCAACCTTTGCAACTAGGGAACCACCGAATGGAGCTAGTAGATAAACTACCAGGTTTCTAGGACCTCTGGAGAGTTTGATTCTTGGAAATTTTTGCATTTGTATTTATTAATAGTTACTAGAGATGCCATCAAGAATGGGCTGACCATAGAAAAATAACTTGATATTGAACCCATTCAACAAAAATGATCGGTTCTAAAAATTTGAAAAAAAATAACATTGATATCCAGGATATCCGTAATAACCGTGGTTTTCTTGCAATTGTTTTAGTTTTCCGTTTTTTTCTCTTTTAAAAATAATGTTACCAATTATTTTTATTGACGGTTCTATTTCTATTTGACACGAGCTCTAACAGCTTAATAATTCTGATAGAAAATTTAACGGACTCTCACTGTATGTAGTTCAGTGAAATTTTTTGAAAAACCCATAGATTTCATAGAAAATTCGAAAATAATAAATAAGACGATAAACAATAAATTCACAAAATTATAAACAAATCGGAAGTTGATCGACTAAATTTGTTTTAATGTCGAAACTTATTGCAACGCTTGAGTGTCATTGTTGTGAAACCCATTAGTTTACTATTAATAAATTAGTTTGATTCATTCGCTTTATGTATAATTTCTGCTGTGTGTATTATTTAAAAGCAATTATATACCTATACAGCTACCAAAAAATTTACTGAACCAATTTGTGCCCTGGTAAATTTTATATACAAATTGGCCATTGGTTTTTTGAATAAAGTTTTGAATAAACCAAAAGTAAATTTTTTTAACATTTCTGCACCTAATTAAATGTTTAACTCGAAATCCGTTGATTCTATGCGATCAAAGATTATAATCTAATTTGTAAATAAGCATTTCTGTAAATAATAAATAATTTTGATGCTGTGATCGTTTGAAGGCATACATTAAAAATAGAGGTGAATTTGGACCCTCCCCCTCTTCAGAATTTTGACTTCTTACTTTATATAAAAAATTTTCTTGAAAAGTTTCTTTTGGCACTCGGAGGACAAATTAAAAATTAATTTAATTAAACATTTCATAATTACTTAAATTGTATTCCGGTAAAAATTCCGGAATCACCAAAATACTTCCTTTCTCTGGGTAACTCTGATGTGCGGGAGCAATCGGGGTTCTGCAAGGATTGGGTCCACTCTTATTTATATTTACTCGTTTTCTCAATAGCTCAGAAAATCAAGCCCAATGCAATCGTATTATTTTCAAACTACAAAAATGTTATGCTTTGTCGAGGTTTGAACTTATGACTTTCACTTATCAAATCAAATGCGATATCTTCGCGACCACACGTCGTTTTTTAAATTCTTAATTTACCCAATATTTAACTTCAAAATTATAATTTCAATTAATAGCTTAAATAGCTTATCAAAAAAAAAACTTTTTTAATAAAAAATCAAATATCCAACTTACAAAAAAAAATTTTAGCTGCGGTCAAATCCAACCAAAAACATTCAAATAATTCCAATCAATATCCAAATCACAATATTTTCTAAAAATTTGCACAAAATGAATACTAAAGATCGGCGGAGCAAAATTCAGGATTCCGCAGTTTTCGTCATCTTGGCAAAAAAGCCTCCACTCTACTCAAACTTCCGTCAACCTTCGACTTTACAAAATTTTTTCCCCCAATGATCAAATTTACAATCATCACAATTTTACAAAAAAAAAACGACAGCGATGGTGAAATCACCCTGTAACACGACAATATATAAAGAAAACAGAGCTAAGAACTCTTAAAAGAAAAAGGCGCCTGTAAAGAATAAGGGGGCGTTCAAGTATTACGTAAACTTAACTTTCAATAATTTTAGACTCCCACCCTCCTGTATAAGTGAATATAATCGGGAGCAGCCCACCCCCCAAAATGATCAAAAATTTGATCCCCTCCGAAAAATATCAAAAAATTTACGTTATATTTATACTTGATTAAATTCGTTTAATGTCGTAGTATGTCTGGGGTTCCCCAAATTGAACATTAGTAGTTCAAGGTTACGCCAATTCTCGGTCACTCATATATTTTTAATAGTAGTATAACCGAAATTTGATATAACCATAATAAAAATAGAATTATTAATTTAAATTATAAATATTATTTTGAAAATATCTTCATTATTTTGGAATTTTCTTACGTAAGTTTTATAATATCTCCCCGCTACCTTTATCAGCAAAAATAAGAAAGACTTGAACCTCCAATCTCCCAATCATGCTTACATAATACTTGAACTCCCCTTAGTACAACGTCAGCGCTGGGCTTATTCGTTCCAATGCATCCTGTTTTTGATGAAAACCTGTATCACCATCCTCAAGACGTGGTAATCAGGCTCGGATCAACCTATTTTGAGGCAATGAAGAATGTCACAACCTGATACTTATGATACTACGACGCACAGTCGACTGCTAAACTGAGACTTTCGGTTCGATTCCGGCTGGAATAAAAATTTAATTTTGACCGTCTTCTCTTGGCAGGCAATAGCAAACCATCGAGGTATCTATCAAGAGAACCCTTCTAAAAACATAAAAATACGTGGTCACAATTCCCTTGCGGAGAACGAAAGACTCTGCGAGAGAGAGAGAGAGCATAAATGAGGAAATTAGGAGCAAGAGAAACTTTTCCTTATCCATTGGGCTAATTGGGTTATAGCCCATGGGCACCATCGATCCAAAGACGCATAAAAACCAAACAAGAGAGAATTCGGCGGGAAAATCCGATGCTCAAGTACCTAAAGAAAAATTTTAGGAAATCGCGGAAATGACTTTTTTGTGCCTGTTTAGTTTATCCGGAACAGAAGTCCACTGTACAAGCAAAGTAAAAGTCTAGAAGTAAATTTTGGAAAATGCTTTTTTTAGTTTGTGTAGTATTTTCCAGAAATATCGCTGTTCAAGTAAAGGGTACTAATGTGATTTAAGCGCCAAAATTTTTTTAGTCTTTTTTTGATGCTTAAGTGCTTCGACTACCAAGCGGAGATGCTTGGTTTGAGCCTGAGTGGAGTAAGAACTTTATTCTAACCGTTCTCCCTCGGCGGGCAATGACAAACCACCACCACAGGGTAAAAATTACCTTCATTTAATAAAGAATACCAAATCACACTGTGTCATTTTTGAATTTTTGACTTTTTGGACCGGTCTGAAATTACCATAGCTCGATGAGATCACAAGTTGATTTTCGGAGTGAATGTTGGATTTAAGAGGAAATTTCTATATAATTCCTGCTTTTTTGGGGTTTTGGACCAGATGGCTAGATCCGGCGACTCTCTATAGCGGCTGCAATTATACCTACCATTATCGGGATGCGGGGTATGGTAAAGTAAGCAACCTTTTCCTAAAAATCCAAATCGGCCTAGTATTCGTCCCGATCAACTGCTAACGCAAAAGTACTCGGTTAAAGTCTGTGGAAAAAACAACTTTCTTATGACTGTTTACGTGTATCGGAAGGCACGTAAAGTCATCGGTCGGATGACTTTCATCCGATAAATTGTCATGGTTAAAATTTAAAAAAATTGCAATGAACATCTGATGTCAATCTAGCAAGCTAAGTACCTTGAATGTAAAACAACCACTGTGCTCAGATAACTAATAATAATTGTAGTTTCGATTTTATACGAAATTTACAAAATAAAAATTATGGAGTTAATTTTGAAAAAATTCGATTAATCGCTACTAACTTGCTACTAAGTTTGCCACTAAAATAAATCTGATTCCGTCTTTCGCAGTTGGTTTTATCATAAAAGTTTTCCAGCTATTTTACAAGGGTTCAAATCCAGATCGAGGATAATATTTTTAAGCAAATCATTTCGATAAAACGGCTACACCTGAGGATTTTTTCACAACTGAAAATCTACAAACCGGGAATATTTTTTAATTAATTTGTGCGTTCCTTTAAAATTAATTGCGTAGACCCACCGTTATGTTATTTCAATGCCCGTGATCCAATAGCTTTAAATTTTATTGTTCATTTTATAACGGAATTGTAAAAATCGATTTGTATACTATAAGTAAGTGTTTGTACTTGAACTTTACTAATGAATGATGGCGATCGTTTGTCATTCATTACTTGCAGTTTTTAGACTGTCGTTACGTAATTTTATTTTATTAATTAAATTAATCCACAATTACCTACATGTAAAGCAAATTGAATTAAAAATTAATTTAAAACCACAACACAAATAAAACTAAAAAGTCCTTAACGCTGTTTCAGGTTACAAGTCTTTTACTGGAAGCTGAACGTAGGAAGCTGTCGGTATTACAGAAAGAGCTACAAATTGCTTTAGCCGAAGGTGGTTCCATAAAAGCCAAAGAACATCAAAGACAAGAACTCCTAGTTGCCATCACGTAAGTTTACTTTAATTGTCACTAAAGCCAATCCAAAATGTTGGGTATCTTTTGACAAAGGCGTCATATCTTCAGAGACAAAAATGAAATAGTGGTATTTTTCTAATTTAAATTTGAATTTCAGTCGAATTCAAGCTCAATATGATCATCTAGAAAAAGAATATACCGAAAATGCCATTGGAGCTTTGTTAAATGCCAACACTCGGGGATTTGGAAAGGTAAGTGTGTTCAATTTTTAACTGAAATTAGATTACTGTACCAAAAGCAAGTTAACATCCTGTCGATAGGCAACCAATGATACTCCATTTTGAAGTTTATTGTCAAACTTTTAATTTTCCTAATAAAATTAAAAAAAATCAATAACTTTTAAATGTTTTCTCTTTAATTTTCTGGGAAGCATTGATTAGTAGGGTGCTAATTTTGCTGGATGGGCTTTATCTTGTTGGACTTTAGATCACAATAATGTAGGTGCAGTTAGCACAACCAGACATTGAATCGCGGTTTCCCGCCCTGTACGCTGTGGAATGTTTATACTCATTATACTTTTTCAATTATCTAAAAATTGAAGATTACATGTAATCCCCGGATTAATCCGGACAATCCACATAAATTCTGGAATTTTCAGGACGTCTAGTAACTCAACCTAAAAGCTACATAATTTAACTATAATCTTTTTGTTTGCCAGGCCCTTCCTATCTTTGTATCCATTGGGTTATTGGACTATAAATTCTGGTGCTATTGCTCCAAAGGCGCTTTAGAACCAAATTATAATTTTTTACATACAACATTTTTGAATTAATTGTGCGATTTAAATATTTCAGCCAAGTATGATTAAAGCGACAAATCTTTTCAGCCCGTGGAATTCAAACTTATTAGAAGGACACTGTTATTGGCCTATTTCTATTTATAATTTTACCTCTAAAATCAAAATTAAATAATTTGCTGATGATAAAAAAGAATGATATAAGATAATTAGTAGGCTCGATTGGTGCCGCCGCCTATTATCGGTTCAGCTAAGCTTGGTATTGATTTTGCGGGATTTTGGCTAATCTTTCGTATAAATTTCTGTTTTTACTTTCAAATTACGTTGAAAAATGGCATTCTTGTTTATTTTATTTTATCATCAAATTTTAAAAAGAAATTTTTTAAAGTATTTTTACTCATTTGGATTTCAATATAAAATTCTTAAATTTCCAGGAGGTGCAGGCAACCATTCATACTTCATTTTAAAATTTGCACTGCATTTTATAATTTTACTACAATAATAATAAAGTTTTTTTATAATTGAAATAACAAAACATGATATACATAGAATTACAAATGTTATTGTAGAATGATTTAAATAATTTAAGTAATATTAATATAGTTTTTATAATACAAGTCAATAGTGTATATCACTAGTATGTTCAGCAAATGTATTTCATATATACAGCTTGAAATGTAAAGTTAGTGTACTCGCTTCGGCGGTACATATACTAAAATTGGAACGATACAGAGAAGATTAGCATGGCCCCTGCGCAAGGATGACACGCAAAATCGTGAAGCGTTCCACATTTTTTTGAGAATTATCAAATTTTTTAAAAAAAATTTTAATCTGCATAAATTCAAATTATTAACCAAGTAAAATTTAAATTAATTTTATTCTTGTATTTTTTACGATTGCTTATTTTTAATTAAATTAAGTTGTTTTTTATATTTTTCAAAATTTATTTACTCCCTTCTTTTATGTTTAAAAATTTGAAGTTGTGTAACTCTTATGCGCATATGCGTCACCAATTCTTAAACATTTTGTTACAAGAAGCCCGGGTAGCTCAGTCGGTAGAGCATTGGACTTTTAATCCAAGGGTCCAGGGTTCAAGTCCCTGCGCGGGCGGACTTTTTTGTTATTTAAATTCAAATTGTATTTTCAAATGTACCTAGAATTTTAAATTTATATAATTATAAAATAATACATAAAATAAATATAATTACATAATATTATGAAAACTAAACAAGCGGGCGGCCTACCGGCCGCTCTTGCATGCCAGTACATTAATGATATGTAAATTTTTTTATTATATTAACGATTTATAAACTGTGATCCTGTTACTTCTTCAGTCATCCCAATCAGAGGATGAACTTCTATTCGTGTGAAGCCAAAAGATCCCGACGTGGTACTTATTTTTGACTCTAAAGACGGGCAGGTCTACTATTTCCTGAGATTATAGATGGACTATGGGGTTATGGATCCATCCAAACTAGCGTTAGCTCTTTAAATCAATATCGTTATTAAATACCTGTTATTCTTATTTTTGATTATTTTCTGCCTCCCCCCCCCCCATTAGAAATATGACCGCTTTTAGGTTTCTAGGGTTTTCTACCTAGAGCTTAGGGTTTCTACAATGTGCAATTAATTTTACAAGGTTTAATTTTACATATTTACAAAGTGACAGTTGTTTATAATTATGTAAGTTTGATAAGTAAAAAAATCAAATATTACTGTAATGTTACTAAAAATCTTAGTGAAAGATCTAGGGACATTTCATTAGTTAATTTAACAAGATATATGCTTTATGAAACCCACCAAAATTTAATGGCTTCTTAAAGTTAACAAACCATTAGTTAATTGGAGATTAAGGTATTCTTTATGAAACCGGGCATAAGTTATGTAACTAATGCGCATAAGCGTCACCAATAGTTAAGCACGGTGATAAAAGAAGCCCGGGTAGCTCAGTCGGTAGAGCATTGGACTTTTAATCCAAGGGTCCAGGGTTCAAGTCCCTGCGCGGGCGAGCTTTTTTGTAATTTAAACTTAAGGTGATTTTATGGTTTTTTCTGTTTCTTTTGCATATTTATTGGATATTTTGGTAGCTGAGACCTTTTTTTGCCTGCTCCTTCGCTCTGTCATTATTACTATCATTATCTTGGAGTTCTACGACCTACCAGAAGGAAGAGAAATTAAATTTCACTCGATGTCTGAATGCAATCCAGGATCAGACCAGAGGTAACCTTGTATCTACTTATGAGTGCCGCAAGGGTCGCTGGTTTCTTTGGCTCTGTTTAGAGGAACGATGTGTACTTTTCTCGATGTTCTCCGATCCTTTCATCTTTCCCAGTCGGAAGCCAATGTCTTCATTCTCTCAAAGCACTTGCTTCTGTGTTTCTCATCTTCTTCTGCGGTTCTTGCCTTCGACTTCACCTTCCATGATAGTCTTCAGCAATCCCTCTCTTCTTAATATGTGCCCAAACAACTGATCTCTCCTACAGACTATCTGTTTCTACAATTTTCGCATGTATACCTACTTGTCTAGAGTTATATTCATATTTAGATCAATGTTACTTTTTGAACTGTCCAAAAATAGACATGATCCCATAATCGTGGATGTCTGTTGGGTTTAACAGAATATTGTGTTTTCTATCGAATAAATATTTAGAGAAAATTATGCCATGTTTAAAATGTAGTATAGTTACTCTTGCAGTTCAGTTTCTGCTTAAACCTAAGATAACTCCTTCGACACTGCTAAAAAGCCATCCCCGACTTTCAAAGGTTATTATTTGCAGTCGATTTTCCTAGTTTATATTCTTGTCTCATCCGTTGATTTCAGAAGAATTCCCATTAAAAGATAGGCACTAAGCATTATCTTCAAAATGAAAATATTATCTTCACCAAATTTTTCTATTGCAAAATTGGCAACCTGATAAAAAATCCAAAAATGTCGCAGAAAGCAAATAATCACCTCAATCAAGGACTGTAGGTCAGAGCAGCGGTTAGGCAACCTAACCTTACATTAGATATAGATTTAAAAATGCTTTATCGTCAAAAAAAATGCAGGTTAAGGTTAAAAATTCTTCTGGAAAATATGTAAAGACACAAAATCTCAGTCTAAATAATATAATCAATTACTGAGTTTACTTTATATCCTTCTTACATACGGACCTCTCATTTTTTCTTTACAAATCAATATAGGCATATGCGTCACCAATTGTTAACCAATTTTCTTCAAGAAGCCCGGGTAGCTCAGTCGGTAGAGCATTGGACTTTTAATCCAAGGGTCCAGGGTTCAAGTCCCTGCGCGGGCGGACTTTTTTTATTAGTTCTATTGCTTCTTTTTAAGAGGTAATTTAAATTTAAAAAAATTTAAAAATATTTTTTCAGATCTAAAATTATCATTAAAATATGAGGTAGTAAATTATTAGATACAATAAAATTAAATTATAGTTCAAAATTGGCATTATCTCAAAAAATAATTTAATGAAGTCAAATTTAAATTACTTTGACAATTAAAATGTATGTTTTCTTACATGATGTGTGTGTAATGTAATTTTAACAACGACTAAGGCCGTAAAGAAATTATTCATAAATTGAAACCAACTCCAAAATATAATTTTAAATTCAAATTTAATTAGAGAAGCAGTGTTTTATAATTTAATTTATTTGAAGTTATAGGTTATTTATACATTTTAATGATAAATTTGTTGCGGTTTAACGAATAAATTCTAGATAATAAAGCAAAAAAAAAACTGGGTGACGTACGGTCAACTCAGCGACCGTTCAATTCGGCAACCGGCCAACTCATGGTTAAGCCAGTTGCCGGCCGCTCAGCGCTAAAGAGAAAATGGCGTTTTCATGCAGTTTAAAAAAAAAATAAATGAAAAGACGGGATCTCTACACAATTGGTAAAAGCATACCTGAAAGACAGGATCTAGAAAGACTGGGGTCTCTAGGTTTACGCACTTGGTAAAATCATCAGGACCACTCTAGAAAGACTAGAGTTGCTCGTAGTTTACAATTTATGATTAAATTTTGAATTTACTTTCGGCAAAGAGTATGTAGTACTACATACTACATACACACTACATACTCTTTGCTTTCGGGGCTTCCAAGTTGAACGTCGCTCAGTTGACTAGCCGCCGAGTTGACCGTCACTCAGTTGACGGGTCGCCAAATTAACTGTCACTCAGTTAACTGGCCACCTGAGTTTTCATTTTCGGTGATTTGTCGTGCTATATGATAGTTAGTTGATTAATTCATCTGTGATTGATTCGTTCAAAGTTACCGCCCTAAAAAATCTGGGAGGTTATCGCAAAGTGATAGATCAGTGCGGCCTTCAGGCCGCACAGCCTGGTCAATCTAGTACAATACATAACAATGCATTTTTATTTGTATTTTCTTACGTTACGTCCCTATGACTAGTTAATTTTTATTGCCAACCTAAAAAATGTAGGTGCTTGACCGACCAGTATGTCCTTTAGGTCGTACGACCTGAACAACCGAGTTACACGTCAATTGAGTTTCACTGTATGCACTCACGTAACCTATCAATATTTATTAAGTAGCTAATTGAATAAAATAATTTTTCTAGATCCAAGTTTCTTCTTTTTAAATTTATACCCTGTATGTTCTAAACGAAATCTTGAACAATAAAACATCTTAAACATAAACTAAACAAAAACGTTAAAATAATAAATTTTAACCGTAAAGTAAAGAATACGAATACATACGTAGAAAAATATTATTTAAAAAACAATAAAAAATACATTAATTTTGCACATTTAACAGGTTAAGTCTTAGAATATTTAAATAAACAGAAAAAATATAATTACGTTAATGAAAAACGTTAACGTTTCGGTTAAAATTTATTATTTTAACGTTTCCGTTTAGTTTATATTTAATTTTATATTTAACATAAAATACATACTAATTAGCAAAAAATCTACTTGAAATTCATTTTTAAGTTTATTTTTATTATATTTTTTTTATAAAATAAATTTTAAAAAATATATAAATAATATAAATATAAAAAGAAAATATATTATCACAGGTTAATAAAAATTAATTTAAAAAGTTTCTGAATTTAGTTTTTTGTTTTATTTTCATTATTTTTATTTTTGCACTCCAATAAATTATTTTCTAAAAAAAAATTACTAAAATTATAAATTTGCTATTCGAGAAGAGCTGTTGTTTTGTAAAATAATTTTTAATAAAACTCTAAATTCTTAAAGTCTAATTCATATTTTTTGTAAAATGTTTTCTTTATAAAGTTCAGGATCGGAATTTAATCCGTAATTCGAAAGCCGTTGAATTTAGATAATAAATGGGTTAGAATCTAGCTTTTAGATAATTTCACGATTTTTAAAAAAATGTTTAAGGCTAGGATTTTGCAAGTTGTTTCACAGGGGGAAGTTAAAATTAAGCGAAACACAATAAGGCACAATATTTTATATTTTCGTATTTAAAAAAAAATTGAAAAATCTAGTTTTTTTTTCAAATTAAACTAACAAAAGATATGACAAAAAAAAATTATGAATAAAATTTTAATTTTTTATTTATTGAAAAGTTGAAAATTTAGGAAAAGTTCTGATTCAAAACGCCTGAACCGATTAATTTGAAATTTGAGTATGGTATTTATGTCATAAAGATCTAAATAAATTATCTAAAAAATAAATTTGTTGTTTTAAAATTTACCTTATATGGTCACAAAACATTTGTTATTGTGTGCGCGTCGTTGCGCAGCTGTCTGGCTTATCAAACAAATTCGTCGTGAAATTTTTCTAAATTCACCAAACTCTTCACAAACCTTAAAATTTTTATCTTTCAACACCTCACAATTAATTAAACAACAATTAATTAAATCATTTTTATTTTATAAATCATTCAAATTATCAAATTTTACAGATCGGGGAACAAAATTCATCTACCGATCTTTACGCTCCTCGGCGTAAGGCCACGCTTCTCTCTCTATTGTTACATTTCTTACCAACTTCGTAACAACATAATATAATTTAAAAAAATTTTATATGCAAGACGTAACAATACTTAAAACTCAAAACAAAACAAATTTTTAAAATAATTTACAAAAATAACAAAATAACTTTTTCAACAGCATTTTAAAACACGACAATATATACAATAGGGAAGATGTTTACTAATTTTCAAGTTTACACTAAAAAATCGATATCTTTAGTGCTGCACTTATTTAAAAGTAAGAATTTTTGGCAGTTGCGTAACCCAGGGGTTGGCTATAGGAACTAAAACCCCTCCGTAAAGCTAAGAATATCGAAATTTGTGCAGGTTTTTCCGGATCGAAAACCTCTTAGCCTCCAAATATGGAAATAAATGTAAGTCATATAATTTAACCTTCTCCTCAAAATGAGATTCTGTTTACGCCACTGTATCCGAATGATTTAAATTTAATTAAAAATTTTAGCCAAAAAATGTTATTAACATTATACTGCTATGCAATTTTTATAGTTTTAAGCCCCACGTCTGGGTGCCAATTAATGCTATGCCCCCAGCATTTTATTTTTAATTAATTTTCAAAATCAAACTTTCCTCCTTAAATATTTCTTTAAACTTAATTTGTATTTGAATAAAATTTCAAAAATAGTCACGTTAAAAACTATTCGATACCGGTATCGCAGTCCGGCTTATCAATCCAAATTTTATAGTTCCTATAACAAATTTGAATACAAAACAAAAACTTTTCTACCAAATCTTCAATTATAAGCCTTAAATTTTGATCTCCATTACCATCTTTAATTAATCGGCCAATGCTTCTGTTTTATTTTCACTTTCAAAATTATCAAAAAAAATCTTTCAAAATCAACAAAACCAATTTTAATAAATCTTCAATAAAACACTTTTTCAAAAATTCTTCTTATATTCAAAAAATTTCACAAACTTATCAAAATTATTCAGACACAAAATTTACACGTCTATCACCTAGACCATTTTCGATAAAAACTCCACTTCTACCAACTTTAATTTTCAAAGTTTTACCTCCCAAAATGAAAAATCAAAACTAATAGCAAATTAACAGGGTAGGTAAAACTTTGGTTCCGAACATGACAATACATATAATATTAAAATTTTAAATAATTTTAAACTAAGATGCAAAATTTAAAACTTAAAAATCTTCTTTATTTTTATTTCATTTTTTTAATGCACTGAGGAAATATTGGGAGTAAAATTTCTCTGTATATTTTTCTTATTTTTGAAACAAAATATTGTAGCGGGAAATTGTATTCGTGTTTCATACGAATCGTCTACTAATAATAAAATAAATAATAAATTATAATAAAATTCTCGTTTAAATTCGAAATTAAGAGACAACTTACTAATGTTGCGCCACTGGCAAAGCTTATGGTGTTAGTAGTTTCATTTATTAATCGTTTTAAATTCAATTATCGTGTGGTTTATATGTCACATCCGAATTTCCAGTACAATTTATTAATTTTTAATTAATATTTATCGACATTAAAAGAATGACCTGCATATTCCTACGTTTACATTTAATTTAAAATGTATTAATCTAGTCAATATATAGGAAGCGTCGATTAAAAAACAATTTATTAATTAATTAAAAACAATTTCTTTTTTCATTAATTATTAACCGAGGGATTCCTCATTGCGATCTCGGCACAGGTGGTTTAGTGTCGCCGAAGCACCTGGAACCGTAGGTTTTATTTATTTCTTAAAACATAATTTTCGTGAGTTTCAAACCAGCGACGGCGACGCCGAGGATCGCTTTGACCAACAGTTGGCGGGCGGATCTGAAAAGTATAAAAACAAAAAATAAAAACTGTAAAGTGCCAGTTACTGGTATTAATTTTTTCGAGTCGGTTCACCTTTATCAACCCTCGAATAGCTTGGTCTTATCGAACGCGACGCCGTGCGCCTCCAAGCGTCTATGCGCGAAGTCACCGTTATAGAAGGGAGTCAACCCCAACCTCACAACGTGTTTATAAATGTGCCACTATTTTAGAAACTCGATTGTTGGTTTATTTACGTAATAGTGCAAGTGCATCAAAAAATCAATGCGTTTATTACGCTTTCTAGTTAATAAAAATTTTAATGAGTTTTCGAGTCAAGTTTATTTTATTGCGATGTTAGTGCTTCGTTACGAAATTTAAAATAGAAAACAAAATGGGATAAACACCAAGTGCTTTTTAGATAATTATGTAACATAAGCGAATTTTAAAAATGCAAGATCCTAGTAGTGTTAAGCCTGAAAAGCCTAAAATTCAGGGTCCAAAACCAGCGATTGCCTCCAAGCCCAAATTTGTTCCTCCTGTTAATCTCAAAACTCAAAAAGTAACGCAAGACGATTCGTTCCAACCACCACGACACACAGATAAATCTTCGCTTTACGCTAGGGGTTACAAAAATGATCCCTTGCAAAGTTTTGCACAAAATCAGCAACAGCCGACTTACGCGAGGAAGGTTTTTAACGACAATTCCACCCAAGGGCACGAACCGCCTTATAGTGATTTAGCCAAAAATAACGAAACATGTGATAAATTTAATTATAATAGTAAAGAAACTAATCAAAAAATTTGTAGTGGTCCGACTCCCAAAGCGCCCAATTCGCCTAGCACAGTCTGCTGCAGCATCTTAACCAACGTCGGCAACGACTGCTGCGGAATCATAGTCAATCATCACAAAAAGGAGTTGGAAGGCAAAATGACAAAAATCGACTCGGTCGATTCCAACTCGTCCGATTCGGGCGGCTTCAAAGAATTCATACAACGCGATATGATGGCCCAACACGACTTCAAAATCCATCAACGAAAAGCGTCCCAACCGGAGTTTTCGGAAAATTTAAGCGAAGCCCGCAATCAAATGTCTAAAAGTTTCGTCCATCACAGGCAATCGTCTCAACCTGAAGAATCGAAACTGTCCTTCGCACAAAACAAACAAAACTTCATTGCAAGTGCTCAAGCTTTGGAACACTTTTTGCCACAATCGCATTACATTTGTTCCAAAAGCGCCGACCGCACCGACGACGCTGGGTACAAACCCAAGATGAGCGGGTACAAAGAACTGCGAGGCGCTCAATCTAAGCCCAGACAGCCGCTCATACCGCCAAGCCAATTCCAAAACACGACCAAGAAGTTGGAAGAGTTTCTCGCCCAACGAGTGGAACGAGAAAAAAGCGGAAGGAAGTCGTGTCTCGTGGACGGCGAAAGTAGTCAAGATCTAGAGCAAAAAGTTTCGATACAAAAACAAATTCAGCAGAAATTACAAGCCGATTTACAACGAACTGTCAAGCAGATTCAGGAAATACAAAGCATCGAACTGAGACTTCCGCAAAACAGGAAGTGGACCGAGGTTTGTAACTTAATGTAATTTAATTTGATACGTGCCAGGAAGTTCGGTAACATTTGTAGTTTCCATTAAGATATGTTAACATGTCAGTAGAGTTGCTGCAAGTCGTAATTAAGTAAAATTTATTATTTGCACGAACGCGTAATTTTCGTCCTGAACAAAACTTGGCGTTCTTTCGATCTTTGCGTGGGTGTGAATGATCACCTGATGCTCGTTCCGGCACGCCACTGACTATTAATTTTTTATTTCTTATGTTGTATCGATTCAGCGTACACTCAAGGATATCATGTAAACTTTTCGCTTTTTTATTATCTTCCTCTTTTCGCCTTGAGTTTGTGCAAAAAATTATAACCCGTTAAACAGTGTGTCAAAGTGCTAATTACCATTTTGTAATCAACATAAATTGTAAAAGGTACTCATTAAAAATTAAAAGCTGCCTCTAGTCAGTCACATTACTTAACCAATGAAATAATAATTTAAGTGGTAATTGTACATTTCATGTCACGTCCAAAATAAAGAGATAAATAATGGAGTAGTCAGTAAACGGCAATTAAGTTACTAACGGGGGGGGGGGTATAGGTAACGTGTTATTTTCTTTTCTATAGAGTCTGTGCACACACAGACAATTCGACCCTAGAACGTTTTTTGCCATGTGACATAGTCACATTTTTTTACCGCAACTCATCATGGGCGTTGAACCTGGTTTAAGACTTGAATCAGGTTTGGCTGATTTTCGAGTTAAACCACTGACATACAAGCGCTTTTTAAATGTACTTTCCTATATTACTGAAATTCAAAAAAATTGATTTTTAATTTAAAATATCTATAAAATAAACAAACTAAAACATATTATTAAAATAATGAATTTTAACTATTCAGTAAAGAATACATACTTACATAGAAAAATAATATTTAAAAAACATTTAACATTTAACAGGTTAGGACTTAGAATATTTGAATAAAGAATTAAGAAAATGAATTTTAAAAAAATGTACGTTATAAAAACTAATAAAAATTTAAAATAATTACTTTGTAATACGATGTAAAGGCCTCTATTTCACAATTATTTTTGATCATCAGTCTTATTTAACATATAAAAACGTAAAAATAAATTAAATGAAGCAAGAGAAGATTATACCAAACATAATTGAAAAATTAATATTGAAAAACAGAAAATTTAGAAAAATTACTTTAAATTTAATATGACTTACCAAATAACTAAATTGAATAACGTCACGAGTTTAAATGAAATTTTTAAGGTTAAATAAATAGATATTAATCCTTAACGGTACTACCGTATATTTTGAAGTGGAGACACATAGTGCCATCTAGTCACTTCTCAAAACTAAATTTGAAAAAAGTTTTTAAATTTTACCACGTTTTTGTACCCAAAAGCACGTTACTATATAATAGAAAATTAACCTAAAAAATGAATTTTTAAGTCTACTATTTAGTAAAGAATACATACTTACATAGATATAATAATGTTTTCTTGCTTCATTTTATTTTATTTTTACGTTTTATTTATGTTAAGTACGACTGATGATCAATAATAATTGTGAAATAGGAGCCTTTATATCGTATTATAAAGTTTTTATTTTAAATTTTTATTAGTTTTTATAACGTAAATTTTTTTTTTAATTATTTTTCTTATTTATTCAAATATTCTAAGTCTTGACCTATTAAATGTGAATTATTGTCGTTTTAATTGGTTTTTAAATATTATTTTTCTATGTAAGTATGTATTCTTTACGAAATAGTTAAAATTTATTATTTTAATAATATGTTTTAGTTTGTTTATTTTAACATTACATAGCTAATACTAAATAATATAGAAATACATACTATAGACTTAAAAATTCATTTTTTAGGTTAATTTTCTATTATAAAATATCTGTACTATAATTCTTCAAGTTAGTCCTGTTTGTAGTGAGCCTGGCTCACTAAAGACTCGCGAATTGATTTTCTAGAATAATACGAAAATTAAATTTTAAATTAAATGAGCGAATGGAACTAACCGGTTGAATTTCATTTAAAGACAAATTTTCTTACAGATTTACTGCCACCTGTTGGTTTACTGTAATATTTCTGTTCGTTGGAAACTTATTTACTTGGTAAATCCTGAATACTATTTGTGTCTGTAGAATAAAAAACTCTAGCATAGAAATTGCAAAAATGAAAAAATGAAAAAAGTAAATAAGCAATAAAGCAGCTTTCCCGATCGTGCTAGCTTGGAAAATCTCTAGCATCTACCAAACGAAGGGAAAATGAAATTTTATTAACAAAATTTATAATTTAAATTTAAATTAGCAATTTAAAATATTATGCAAAAGTTGAACCTACCTTCATATTTTCTATATAATGCTAATGATGAGAGCAACTCGTGTTTAATCGGATCGGATTGAAGAAGGATTCCAATTAAGGCATTGAATTGTATGATCCGTTTTCAAGTTAATTTGTTAATCTATATCAGCCGTCTCTAAAGATTGTATTTAAATGTTATATACAAAAACGTGATTACTCACGCGATCGTTTATGTGGCATGAGTAGTAAACGAGTGTCGTAATTCATTCGAGATAGTAATAGCTTTCATATGCAATTTGAATACTATAATTTTTCTAAGCAAAATAAACCGTTGCAGTCGGTTTTAGAATTGATATTTAAAATTTTTGTTTGACTTTTGATTATATATTGCAATGCCCCCAGCTATTAAAATTTGTAAAATTTTACTTAATCCCAAAATATCTCGCTGGGTGAGCATCCATTATTAATTGTGCAAGAGACTCTTCAAAATTTTTAATTTTCAATTAATTTTGTCGTTTTAAAATTTTTAATTTCAAAAGTGTAATAAAATGGCAATGATCAACTTTTACCTTGTGTAGCGTCGTAACTACACGTGCGTTCACAGCTACTCGCGGCTCGCCAAACCAATTCTATCGTGGTATAATTTCAACAAATAACTCAAAACTTCTGAAAAGATCAAATTTCTTGTCTTCACACACTTTCACTTAATAAAAACAGCTTTTTTTAAAATTAAATTACTTTTTATTCTTCAAAATCATTAAAAACAAAATTATTATTAATCTGCAGCGGACACAATTCTGCGACAGCCAACATTGGCACGTCGCCTTGATGTTCCTCTCCCACTTCAATACATCCAGCACTGTTACGAACACAACATTATTTACAATTAAAATCTTATGTACAGCACGTTTACAAATAAATAATTAACATTTACAAACAAAACAAACTTCAAAATAATTTACAAAATAAATAAAATAATGATTCTTACGTTTTGAAACATGACATTTTAATACGAAAAACTCCGGAGATCTGGTATCCTGTATGATGACCAAGAAAACCGCAATCCGGACCTTGTCCTGCTCAATGCTTTGGTTTTCCATCCAAAGCTTATGTACTTGACCAATCGTGTTGTAGAATAATGGTCGCTATCATCTACACCTTAAACATCATAATTATTGTTTTTCTTGTTAGTTGAATGCGCACTCAGTGCTTGAATAAGTGCGCATTATCTTTACATTAGACCAGTTGAAAGTAGTAAATGTATATGTACATAGTGCGCACGAACAGGTCGGGTATAAATCAATTTTTACTTTTAATAAAATTCTTTGCGAAAGACGTAAACCACAGTTCATAAGAGATAAATTCATAATTGCTATTCGATAACCACTAAAAATATAAGGGCTCTGTCCTTATTTTTTTTTATATTTTTTTATATAAAGTAAAATTTTGTTTCAGAGCAATAGAAGTCAACCAGCTATCGGACTGAAACACACCCCAAAGTCACGGGTAAGTCGTCTAAATATTAATTTATGTTTTTGTTAAAAAATAATGTTGCAATATGTTACAAAATATATTTCGCATAGGGGAGAACTTCAGCCTATTACATTACATAATTTATTTTAACTTTAAAAAATAAGACAACGACCACAACTGTACTCGTACCATATGGATTTGGTACAGTGGCCACTACTTTTTCATGATATTTATTCGTCATAACTGGATACAAGCTTTTAATTCTCTTTGTTATTTCAGTGTGTTGCTTCATATACAGCAATTTTTTTTACTTTGATTTAAGGTTCGAAGACTGAAGGTTTAGAACAAATTCATCTGTAGTTTGGAAGTAAGCATGGGGGTCTGGGGGTATTTCCAATACCTCCAATACCTCAGTAGTTGTATGAAATGTCCTTTAAGGACGAAAATTAAAACTACAACTTTTTAATATGTCTTACCACTAAAACTTTTGGGATCCTAAGATTAGTTTACCGGCCCCGAGAGCGTCAAACGCGAAAATCTATACTGGCGGAAAGTTCAAGTGCCTCTTGGTGTTCCTGACCTAGTTGTCCTATTTGAAGCTTTACAGATAATTTAGTTTATTTTCACTTATAATAATAATTATATGAACCGTCTTTATATTATGTGAACCGTAGAAAAGTCTACGTCGAAACCTCAAATCTACGAAATCTACGTTTATTTTGATAAAAACCAAAAATATATTTAAGTTCTTTGGGCGTCAGAAATTAAAGCGACCAAAACAACTCTTTTCAGTTTTTGCTTATCAGAATTTTATCTAGTTTAATTTTGCTAATTAAATGTGGCCGTTTTCGTGCTTCGGAGAGCATGTAAACTTGATACGGCCGTCTCCGACCACCAGTAACAGAAACAGAATTACAAGCATATTTATCTATGCAGTTAACAGCCCGGGGCAGCAAAGTTTAACTGCTAGAATAACTTTCTCTATAAGAAAAAAGAATCCTTTTAAAAAGAATTCAAATGATACCACCAAGATCCAATTGTCCAGTGCAGGTTAAACCAAAAAGTTTGGGTTAACCAATGAAATACGTTGAAAAGCTGTTTTTTATGAAATCATTAGTTAACTTACATTTTTTGGTTGTACCTGTAACTGAACAATTGAGCCTAACTATAGAATGATTTTCTATATTCTATAAATAAAAATATCAATTCCGTTTTCATTTTATCCAATAAAAATATTATTAGTCTTAGGAGCTGTTATTTCAAGTCAGCACTTATACCTATTATGGATTTTATTGCAGCTCCCCGACTAATAATATTTGAATTATATAAAAAAAAATCAGAATTAGGATTTAAAATTAGGAATATTAATTAGTTAATCCTGCCAATGAAGGGGGTGCAATCTAAAGGGATGTACCGAGATTTCAATTTTTTTACCTTAGGTCTGCTTTTGAACTGATAAACATACCAAAAGTCTAAGGACCCAGGAAGTGAAGGTTACAACTTATAGCGGGAAAACGAAGGAAGTTCAAATTTTTAGTTAGTCCTGGCCAAAAAGTAGTTATACACTAAATTAAGTTGATAAATTTTCTGCAAGAATGTATTTAATTTTTTTTCGTATCTCTCGTGAAACTCGCTTTCTTTTTGCCTCACTTTTTTTGATGAACTTTTCTTCGTAACTTCTTTATCGTACATTTGAGAAAAAAGTTCTTGTAGAAAAAGTTATAAAGTATTAGATTTTCTATAAAATAAAAATATTATTTAACATTTTATCTATTTTTTTTTATTTTTTCAACATTGTTTTCCTCCCCTCATCAATGAAATTTAATTTTTGCAATACGCGGTTGTATCATCTATCTCGAAATTTTATAAGCTTTAATTTTTTGTATAACGTTTTTTGGGTTAGGGCTAACCGTTTCCGAGATATAAGCGAAAAACCAAAAACCGGAAACTTCTTCGTGTCCCGTTATACCCCTCACCACTATGGTTCGGGACTTTTGGTATATTTACCTTCTAACTAAGTAGTCATCCACAGTTCTAAAATCAATAATTTGAATTTCGGAATTTGTTCTGTTGATCGTTGACTACGTGAAATTATTTTCGTTCTTACAAGACTTTTTTAGTGTTTTTCTAAGTCGGGATTTTAAATCTTCAATTTTATGTTATTTTATTTTGACTTAAAAACTATTTTCTATTTCTTTTAATATTTATGAATTAAAACGAAATTTCTGAATTATACTAAAAAATCTAAATTTTCGCTTTTAAATGCCTCCTGTGTCTAAACTAATATAGATAAATATATGCTTAACCGGACTTTTTTTATAGAAAATTTAATTTTCTACAAGATTTAATAAATAATATGATATAATTTCTGATATGTATATGATCGCGTAAGGTCGTTTTTATATGTCTTCACCGGTGGTTTTCTCCTGCAAAAGCAAATGTTCAAAATTGCACATTTAATTTCTCTACAGACATTGTCTTGCATTTTTTTCATGGCAGCACCCGAGTATTACCTTGATTTATCTGTTTTTTTCTGAAACAAGAGAACTCAAGTCGCCAGAATCTTTTCGTAAGAAACTAGGCGATAACTACACCCCCATGACGCTTCATTAACAAAAAATTGATTAAATGCAATTTTTTTCGTTTTGGCTTTTCATACATAGAACTACATAGATATAAACAATATAATTTTGAAAGCTTGAAACCTGAAGACAGCTTTCGTTGTTAACTGGAAAAAACATTTTACTAATTTATATTCTTATTATTTTTTCTTAATTCATCTATTAGCTTTACATTCGAACAGGTGTTAAATTGTCACACTTACCACTTATGGAAAGCCGTCAGTGTAGGATTGCATTTCTTGGTAGACAAACAATAATAGGTATTGGTGGGATCGTGGGACAAAATAACATGAGACGGGACCTTGAAATAAATTTTCCTAGACAATTTTTTTCAGGTTGAATGTAAAAAATGTATTTTCGACGACCCCTTTTTTGTATCCAACTACGTATGCTTTTAATGTTCAGATTTATATATTTTTACCTACTTCGAGTGTTTTCGAAAATTATCCAAAATTTTAATCAAAAGAAAAAAGGTTAATGGAAATGTTAAATTGCAGAATTTTGCAACACCTTGTATATGAAATAAAGACAAAAACGAGGGGCTTAGCTTACAAAAAATCGATGCGTCTACTGTGCACGATGTGTCTCGTCGGCCGAATGCACCCGAAGTGGGGAGCCAATGAGCGGGTTATATACAAATGACTCACATCCTAAACCCCGACCAAGTTACTGGTTTTCTCGTCAGTCAGTCAGTTGTTTTTCGTGTGTTGTTTGATGTTTATGTCGTGCGTTTTTTGCAATATTTATACACACATGATCGTCAATTCGAATATTTTGTCAAAAATCAACTTACACCAACTGTTTCTTCAAAATGTATGTGTTGTCAAGTAAAACAGTTGCAACAATTTTGTAATTTCGATTAATATTTTTTTGTATTGGTTCGTTTGTTTTGATCATAAATTATGATAAATAATTTTTGTGTTTGATTTTTTAATTTTTATGCATTGTTGGTGTGGTGTTCTGTGATAAAAAGCGAGTTATCGGTTTGACTTTCCCTCCCAACACCAGATCAAGGTTCTTCAAGGCTATCCAGGTATTTAAGTGGTTTTTATTGTTATTTTGTAAAAATAGACGCAAGATGCTGAGATAATTGAAAATTGTATTTGTACAATATCGTATAATGACCGAACTTACCTGTTATACCGGCGCGTTTTTCGTTTGTTTACAATGTTGACAGATCTCAATTTTACCTGTTCGAAAGCACGTGTTTGTTGTTTCAAGGTGCTGCTTTTCGTGATTTACATTCTAAGTAGTTGCTTTGGTTGCAAAAATGCCAAAAGTCAAATTTATTCCATTCGTACTAGAAATTACGTAGATTTCTTCGGGGTCACCAAAATTATTATCTCATCCTCATCGATCTTGATAGATCCTATTGGCTGTGTTTCCATGTTTTCATTTGTTTGACCAGCAAACTGGAACGTCATCAAAAAATTATACAGGATGCAGTAGTTATTTCGACGTCATTGTAATATTGTGCTCAAAAAGTTCGACTTGATTGAAAATTTACCATTATTTCCTTTTGCTTCATCAAGTCTACCTATTCATCGCGTATACTTTTGAAATTAAAATGCGGATCAACGTCGCTAATAAAACACCATTGTAGTAAATTTTCAAAATTCACCCTCGGTGAACCCTCGTTATGATTATTCAAGCGCCCTTTTGTTGTGGTTTTTTTTATTAGAAAGATGATCCGGCTATTATTTGTTTTAGAAGTAACATGCCTTGGTTTTATGCGTCGCTTTGTATACCAAATGCATTCAAAAATTCATGATTGTACTCGAGATGCAAATCGAGGTAGGCGGCTTTCCACGTGTGGTAGGCGTGACAATTTGCACACCTATTAAAATGTGAAGCAGTCTCACAAATTTTTGTGGACTTGAATCCAAAAAGGAAATCGTTATCGAATCGATTCTTGTAATCGCGAATGATCAGTCAAGTGCCTCTTGATCACATCATACTCCTTAATCCACGATAATCGACGCATATTGATTCGATCCAAGAAGAAGCATCAATTTTCGATCCGCTAAATAAGAAATTTATTGAATCGATCCAAAAAAATTAATCGTAGCGGGATAATCATGATTTAGCTTGTAATAAACAGGATAAAATTAAAAATAATATTATCGGTTGACTCAGTATTTTCATATTTTTAGCAATTCAGTCAAAATTGATAAGTAGTTTGCGGTTGCCATGCTATCAGACCAACCACTGACTTTGCTCTTATTCGTATCTCGATGGGGGGGGGGGGTAAATTAAATATTTGACCGTGTTTCCCAGAGGAATTGCTACATACAGCCAAAAGTTATGGGTTTTAAATGTTGTTTTGATTGATTTGTAACGAAATCGTGGTTATCGTCCGAGTCAATGCCCAAAGCATGTTAACCAATTCGGCCATGACCGTTTGACACTTTCGAGATATTAAATTCATTATCGCTTATTTGGCAAGGACCTACGACCCACTTACCTTATCGTCGTGGCCGAAAACAAAAATTATTTCATCACAAGATTTGATCCAACATCTTAAAATTTGCCCAATTATTTCTTGGTTTTATAAATTGGTGCGATTTTTTTGAGTGTGCTGGGTGACTCATGTGTTTATGTTTACAATAATAATCGGTTGGGCGGGTTATGGTCATAAACAACAACTTTGTTAAACGAAAGTGGCAGACGCCGTTAGGTCTATCAGATTTATAAAAGATTGTGTTGTACCTTGGGATTGGCGCTCAGTACAATTTCGAATGACGCAATGCGTTGGTGTTAAAATTCCGTCACCATATCAAGTTCATTCAATAAGAAATTTGTTTTATTGGTTTTAAGTGTTTAATATTAACGAGACGTTCCATTAGTCATTGCATGTAAAATGTAAATCTAAGTGCTGGGAATAATATGTTTTGACTAGGTTTTTTTGGGCAGCAGTGTCACGTTTTGGGTTTTTTTGATTTTGTTGGTGATTTATGGAGAAAATATTAAATTTCTTTTCATGTTTAGGTGTCGGTAGTCGGAATTTAAGGGGCATATTGCTGTGGATTTTGAGTGGTAAACCGGCCTTAGTTTAGTTTTATTTTAATTTCTCTTGTGATTGAGATATGGAGGGGGATCCAAGCAGGTGATTCCAGTCAAATGTAATTTATGAGCTCCGGAGAAAAATGTTAATTTTGAATTGCGATAAAGAGAAGGATATTGTAATAGTGGTTTTATTTAATTATTAGATAGCGATGAGAAAATTTGATGAAGTTTAGTATAAATTCCATAGTAATTGGACGAAATAACGAAGCAATAGAAAGATACCAGATTTTTTGATTAACAGTTAATTTATGTTGGAATTAGTTTAATAATTAAATAATTATGTGGATTTTGGCTCTGGGATACATTCCTAAACCTAAAATTGACACCCAACGATAGGCAGTATATAACATAGCAATATATATTGCAGCGATAACCATGAAAATGTGAATATTCACTGCCCTTTAAGTACCTCAGCTTGCTTCTAAATGCGGGAAATAAGACAGATGTTCAAAAAAATAATAAATGTTAATATCAGAATTCGATTTTAAAATTCGCTTGCAATCGAATTTATTTTAACTTTAAAAATTTTATATTCGCCTCGAGGATCGAACTTAAGATTTCGATTTATCAATCCAAATGTGGTGTCTTCTACTCTACACGTCGTTCCAAACATTCAAAAATTTATTATAATTTCAATTTTTAACGCTGCAATCAACTTTTTTACCAATTCCAATTAAATTTTCAATAATAAAAATCGTTTGTCAAATAAAAAAAATTACTTTAATTAGAAGAAAAATCAAAACCACAAATTCAAAAATCCCGGCTGCGGTTACTCTCCACCCAAAAATACAAAATACCCAATAATCTTCAAAGTAATTCGCTATTTTCAAAAAACTGTTTGCACAAAATAATTAAAATTCTCGGACTCTAAAATTTACTCAACCGCTCAGGTGGTCATCAGGGGCAAAAAAGCCCCCGCTTGAAACTACCGCCAACATTAGATTTTTAAAAACTATCAAAATTTAAAAATAAAATTACGAAAATTTTGCAAAATAAATTCGTAACACGACATCCTTTTACCCCCTTTTGAATTTTATCAATGAGGCGCAGTTTATTTATGAAATTTAAAACAAAAACAAATTTACAATTTTAAATCAAACAATTAAACAAAAAAACTCAATCAAAATTTTTACAAACGCACATCTTATCTAATTTTTTTTTTATCCAAATCTCCTACTGCTTTATTTATTTTTTCTTTCTCACCTTCCATAAGATTATGTATTTTATTATGTATTGTCGTGTTTCTAAACCATAAAAATCATAATTCATTTATTTTGTAAATTATTTTAAAGCTTAATTTTGTTTTATTATTTATTTATTTATCATATTGTGTATAAAAATGTTAGTTAAATTATTTGCTGTGTAAATAAGGTGGGATTAAAAAAAAATAGAAAGGGAAAATTGTTTTGAAAGTGAATACCAGAGGGCCTGGCGGCAAGCAGCCGATGGGTCTGTTATTGCCCGTCTAAGTTGATTTTGATTTTAAAAATTGTTTTAAGAATAAAAATAAACTATAATTTATTTAGAGTGGTTTTAATTAAAGTGAAGTGCTGATTGATAATAAATTTGTAATTTTTGGATATTTGGTTGTAAATTAGTTAGATCGACGCCGGCAGATGTAAAATTCAGGTGCGCTTGCAAGGCCACACATTTCAAGGTAATGCACATTTGGAAATAAACATTTAGGGCACAAAAATTGACAGTTTAATTAAAAATTAAATAATTGAAGAAGAGCTCATAGCTATAAAAAATGAATGAATCCGAGCAAAGAAATGTTTTGAAGATGTAATAAAACCTAACAAAATGTTAAAATAATAAATTTTAACTGTTAAGTAAATAATTACATACTACAAAGAAACATAATATTTAAAGAAACCAAAATGACAATAATTCACATTGAACCGGGTTGAACTTAGAATATTTTAATAATCAAGAAATTAGAAATCTGAAAAAATTACGCTATAGAAATGATAAAAATTACTAAAAATTAGAAAAACCTGCAACATAATATAAAAGCTTTTATTTCACGATTATTTCCGATCATCGGTTATGTATAACAGTAAAAATAAAAAGAAGTAAGAGAGACGAGAAAATTTTTATAGATTTGTATAGCTCGGGTCATTGCAGTATATTCGTATAAAATTTCCAAATCTTCTTTCTCTCTTTTATTCCAGTCCTTGCTGATGTCAATCTTTTTTCTTTTAGATTATCAATAATCTCAATCTCGACCTTTTGCTTTCCTTCATCCAACCATTCTGTTATTTCTTGCTCTGCAATTACCGATAGTTTATTTTTATCTTGCTCTTCTTCCAATAACTCACCCTTTCTTTGTTTTTCTCGTTACAATGATTCTTCTTTTACCAACAAATTATTTTTTTCTACTTCTTATTTCCTTTTCTTCGTCATCTCTTACTTTGTCTATAACCTCTTCGTTCGCGTGTTCTATCTTTTTCAGTAAATCTTCTTTGTCTTTTTTTCTTTGTACCTGTTCTTTTAGTAATTGCCGTTTTCTTTTTTGTTCTTTTTCTAATCGTTGTCGTTCTCTCTCTTGTTCTTTTTCTTCGAGATATTTTGTTAACTTTTTTTACTTTTTTTTTAAATTTTGTTCACAAATTTTTAATTACAATCTCAGGGTCTAAAATCCGTTCCAAAATCATTCATCTGGCCCCACGTTGCATGCGCCAAAAGAAAGTGCGGAAAAAAAATATTAATATTTATACTTAAATTCTATTCCAAAATTTGCAATCGAAATTTTATTTTAAACTTTAAAAATTATATATTTGCTTGAGGTTTGAACTTACGATTTCAATTTATCAATTCAAAGCAATATCAGTAACGCCCCTATTCTAATATAATTTTATATTTTCTTTTCTTCCAATTTATGAATATTAAAAATTCCATTTAAAGAAATTTAAGAGCCAAAAATCACATGTCCGCCACGGCGGTCATGTTTGGCAAGAAAACTCCCACTTCTCTCAAACTTCTACCAACTTTAGATTTTTAAAAATAAAATTACAAAAATTTCACAAAATACTACAGGGGTGGTCAAAATTACTTATTATATAAATTATCTAATTTGGAAATGTTTGGAGAATTTGAGAATAATTATTATCGAAATTTCTCGGTTTTGGCTGATGTGAATTGGTAGCTTTCCACAAATAAAAAATATAAGTTTTGACGGGGATTAACGGAATGGATGCCGATAACTTATGTAAAATGAGATAAGAAAATTCTACCTGTTGCCGCACCCACATTCGAAACCGATTCTAACAAATCTTTAATCGTAAAACAAACGCAACAGCTCCAAACTGTTTGTTTTTGCGCTTTCTCAACGCATATAGGTGCCGCTTGTACCGGACCATAACAAAAACAAACAAAAAAATTTTAATTTTGAGTTGCCAGATAAGAACTATTAAATTAATTAATGTCAATCAATCCGGGCAAGCATTTGTCCAAAACTATCCAGATAATACTGGAATATCAAACCACCACTGGAGTATTGGCAATTATTGAGAGGTCAACCAACTTGGGACTATAAATACTTCTATAGTTTTGGTTTTGAAATTAAATTTTAATTGCGTGAAGTCGTTATCGATTATTAATTTGTTTGAATGGAGGATTTTTCATGGAAATGATTAGTGGAACAAATATATCAGTGTCGTTAGTCGAAGTGTGAACAGGAAATTATTTCTACACAGTTGAGCGATTATTGTAATCTTTTACAACTTGTAGTGTTTAATTATTGATATAATAAATTTTTGTGTAAATAAATATATTGTTTCAAGTTCTGCTTCATTTGGCGCTCGACAAGTTTATCAATTCCATTTCGCGTTCACATTTCCAACCGCGCTCTTTCGGCGCAATTTAAATTTTCGTCAAAAATTTATTGGAAACCAGGCCGCTTGGTATAATTTTTTCATCAAACGAATCGGGCTTTATGTAAACTTTGAAGCTTCGATGTATCGATTATGTTGAGATTTAAATTTATGTCAAACCCTTTGATCCGAGGAATAAACTGAACTAATTCTACCCCTGTGTTCGTTTAAAGGGTTTTTAGAGAACGTAAAGCACTTGTCACACTAGAGCAAGTACTCAATTAAATATGCAATATGGTAAATGAGCGCAGTGATGTGTTTGTAAAGGAAAATGGGCTTTTGGCGAAAGAGGGTCAAGACAGAATGGCTTTTAAAACAAAATATACAGGTCGCATTACAAGATTCATTATCACACAATACGAGAAAACTGCAGCAATATTTTATTCCGTATTTACTCGAGACTTCTTGGCTCAGGTTTCTTTGCTCAATGTTGTAAATTTTTTATCACCGTTTATTTATACCATCTATAGTGCTTTCAAACAAAATACATAAATTGTAAAACATTCGTTGAAGTTAACTACACTTTGTGAATTATAACTCTCAATGGGAACTCGTAGCATATACCGGGCCACTCAAAACTTCAATAATTAACGAGATAATCTGCAAAGGTATTATGACAGCATTACAGTACGCATCTCGGATGTGGAACCGATAAACCGAAATATGATCAAGATTTAGAGCCACTTGTGCAGTGCAGTTTAACAGCCGTTTAAACCAAATTTAACTTAAAACCAGGTTTAACTATTTTTTCACCTTGTTCAGTCATAGTTTAAGGATTAAACTAGGTTTGAACCAAGTTTAAGTTAAACCATCGAAGTTGATGGTTTAAGAGCAGTTTATAGTTGAAACATAACCTAGATATTCACAAGCATTATATTGTATTTTTAAAATGGACTTTTTGCGAGAATAAATCTGCAATCTATATGCGATGCAAAATTAAAAATTAGAAGTCTAGTTTGTAGATGGCCAAGTTCTAGTCATGATTCTACTATTTTCAATAACTCTAGAATTAGGGCTAAATTTGAAAATGGCTTGATGGGTGATAGTTGAATAGTAGGTGCAGAACGGTTGTACCAGGTAGGTTACTATATCTTGTAATCTGCGAGTTGATTATTGTAGAAAAAAAACTACATAATTTTAATTTTACTTGTATTAATAATTAAACGTAAGTTGATTTCGAGTTTCTAATATAGGATCTGCCAAAAAATAATTTTTCTTCTATTTTGATAATAGTATTTATAAAAAATTACACTATATTACGAGTATTAAACTATTGTAGTTTATTGTTTAACAATGTTGTTAAACAACATTTAAACAATTTAAAAAATTAAAATAAAACAGACCTTTCGTATAATTTACAAATGTCAAAATATTCTCGTTAGTAAATAATTCCAAATTAGTTAAATATAAAACAAAATCCCTAGAAATTTTAATACCAACCATACAAATTACTGCTAAACTGTAGATTATTTAAACCCTTCCTAAACTTTATTTATACAACACCTATGTTTTTAAACGTCGTTTATAAATTAAACCAAGTTTTACAAAACTCGAAATTAAACTCACATTGTACAAGTGGCCCTTAATATTTTAAAAATTATATGAAAATCCAAGGGGTTTCCAAAGAAATTTTAGAAATTCAAAGGAATTCCAATGACTTCCAGACAGAAGAACTTAATTTTCCTATCCCAAACTTCGATGACTATTTTATTAAACTTAAAATTCTAGTGGAAGCTGTGTACCAAATATCAGCTCTGTAGGATATAGAGGTTTGTCGAAATTATACAACGATCATGCCAAATAAAATAACAGCTTATAAAATCGATTTCAATGAGATTAAAAATTTCGATTAACTATTAAAATCCGATTGTTCGATTACGATTGTTAAAATATAAAAGTTTGCAATATGATATAAAGTCAAGGAGGGAATCGTGACATAAGTTTTTGTGCACCAGATTTCGTACACGAGATATTTCTCCCTGGATTGCTCAAAGATTTGTTCTTCGAAAAAGTAAACAGAGCAAAGAAAGAAAAGCTCATCTATGCGGAACGGAAAACCCGCTACACTTACAGCTGTGATCTAAAGCCCAATAATGTACCAGCTATACATCTAGACTAGAAAGTATTATTCAAGTGCAGATGAGTTACAGTAGTTAAAAATTTCTTTACGTAGGATTCAAATTTTCTAAGATTTTCAATAATTTCTAGGGAAATCTCAAGGTTCCTAAAAACTTCTAAAATAATTTTTGGGAATTCAGAGAACTTCTAGAAAATGTGTTGGATTTTCATGAGAAATGTTTTAATTTCTTATACAAACACTGGGATTCCCCAAGGATTATATATATTTTTAACTGCTTGTTGTATATCATAAACGTACATATACGTAGCCCGAGGTCGGAAAAAAAATGTTTTTATCAACTTTACAGTTGGGCGAATATAAGTTCAATTAAAGTCTGAAATTATTATGTAAAATAAATATAACAGAGTTAGTGAAAAATTCACAATATATTTTTGAAAATTTAAATGGAGAAATCATATCTATCTATCAAGCTAATTTATGGAATTGAAACTGTCGGAAATCTACATCCTCACCAGGCTTCTCTAATCCTTGTTTTTAACAAATTAGTATGGTTCCGATAGTTTTGCTCTCTCTAAAGTTGTAAGCGAGAGGTGAGAGAGTAAGCGCCGTTCAGGAAGTTAGTGAAACCAAGGTATATACTAGGTATTCACCTTAATTGCAGTATATGAAGCGTCACAAACATTGAAACGATAAATATAAACTCACAATTTAATGGAAAACTCTAGTTAAAGACTAAAGACTAAAGTCTAGATTACAACTTACAAAGCAAGGTCGCAAAAAAGCAATGCCAGGATTTTCCAAAGGAAACAATTCTACATGAAACTGATAGCGAATTTAGCAATCGGGATCAATCGATCACTCGTCTTTTGGTAATTCCACAAGAATTCAAATGTCTTGTCTTTTCAGTTTTATGATAGCGCATCAATTTATCCCTAAAAAAGCAGAACGAAAGCACGCAATTCAATGAATACATTATGAAGTTATCGGATTGCAATGAGAAGAAACTCCTATTTTAATTTCACAATATAATAATGTCAAATCTCTAAACTCAACTTCAATAAAAAGGTCAATCGGGTTCAGAGAGTACTATACAACCCAAACTATCGTCATTCAATTGTTGGATATATTACAAGAGGTACGCAGCAAATTGAGGCCGCAAATGTCTCTACAGGATATTTCAGGAATCCTACAGGATTCTATTGGATCTAAGGACAACGATTAAGAAAAAAATTTATTCAATTTCGGAGCTAATCTATGAGTCGGAATCTAGTATTAGTATCTAGGTTTCCACTTAGGATTTAAACCTGCAATCTGATAAGAATAAGTAGTCTATGGACGGATAAAGTGCGTCTGACTATTCGTTATCCGATTCAGCGGATAATGGATTAATGCGGAATGGATTTATGAATAATGGATTCAGCGGAAATCGATTTCCTATATTGTGCGGCCTGAAGGCCGCACTGACCAGTCACTTTTACTTAACTTCTAAAATTCTTTAGGTTGCTAACTTAAAATGAACCAATCGAAGGTGCGTTACGGAAAGAATGACGGACAGAAAGACGTAGCTTTATGCAATTATGTAATATTTTTTAAAGCCACCTTGGATTGGCCCACACTATCTCATTTTCAACCCAAGGTTAACAATTTGACGTTGCACAGTTATCATAGGTACAAAAACTAAGGCATAACATAAAGCTAAAGGCTAAAGAAAAAAATTTTTCAAGGAAAGTAAAATTAAGTATTTACATGTAAGACAATAAAAAAAACTTACTGTATACCGCTTTTTCTTGGTTCCAGCAGAAAAAAGAAGTTGCAATCTGGTAACTTTAATTTGTTTTTTGAAAATTTATGAAAACTTGAAAATTATTAGGTGTTTATGATCTAGTTTATATAAATTTCAATAATTTTCAAAGAATTCCAGTGATTTATTTATGATAATGTATTCGAAATAAATAAAAAACGTAACTACAATACCATACGTTTAAAGTTATGAGTCAAGAAGACATTGAACATGAAGCAAAAATCAAATATAAATGAAATCTTGGAGTTGAAGACTCAAGCTGCAGCGTTATAAAACCTACGGTCTGGGTCACGTGTTCTATCCCAAGAATTGCACTTTTTCCTATTGACGATTGCAAAGAGGACAATTTTCTGAGTATATTAACACAAAAATTGTTTTGGATTATGCAATAGCTGTTGAAATAACGGCATTTTAAAATTACGAAAAGCAGGCAAATGTAATATGATATACCCGATGTGTGACAGTCTGTCTCACGTTGAGGTACGGTCTCGTCGGTGACGGTCTCATTTTGTTGACGGTACGTGTGCTTTGATATACTCTTAAAGTTGTGTTAGTCGATGTTGACACCCGAACGAGTTCTATGGCTTCGAGTTCCACCCTTGGCGAGTTCTGTCATTTTTCAGGGATATTTTTAAATTTTTTTGCCTTACACAAAATCGGCTAATCATGCAGCCGTGTTGAAAGGTGTATCAAAATACATGTAAATTTAAATTTTTCAAATTCGATTTTTTCGAGAAGTAATTTATAATCCAACAAAATTTTTGTTCTAGTATGCTTAGAAAAGTGTGCTTTTACCCATTTTCAATAGGAAAAAGTTAAAATCATGGGATAGAACACGTGACGGTTCCCAAACCTACTTACTCTACTCCCTTGTTGAAGATGGAAAAGCAATCTAACTCAAAAATTAATGCCGGGATTTTCTGAGGGAAAAAATCTCTGTGAATCTAAATGGCAACAGTTCAACACTGCCCAGAATTGATAATAAATTCAAGAATTATAGTGCAAACTTTTCAATTGGACTGTCTTGTTCTTTTCATCGTGCTCCATGAATGTGCATTGGTTTTTATTAAAAAATCAGGATAAAAATCATGTAATTAAAACTAATTCATTACCCGATGATTGCATCTAAATCTAACACAGCCTGTTGTCTGTTTCTAGGTAATAATTCTATTCCAAAGCTGTTTAATACACTTACAGTATCCGCAGTATATTGCCATTCTGAAAATCACATATCTTTTGGAAAGTCATCCAACCTTGAAAGTTGGAAACCAACATGAGTGATTAGCAGACTTCGGAGATGAAACTGACCTAACTTGACCTGACCTGTTGTCATTAATCATAAACCGACATGGCGAATGTTTTATCATGAGGTTATATGTCTGGATCGTTAACGTAAAATTTTCAGAGTAAGCAAAGAACAATCATATACCGTACTGTTGGATTGCAGTACACATGCAAACTATCGACCGGATCGGAGGATTAATAGCAGAACTTCAGGTCAGGAAACTCTTTTTGCGCTTTTCGACTGTCGCTGCTGTAGTAAGCGATAGCATATTGCAAACACGAATCGAAATTTATAGAAACGGTTCTCCACCAGCATTGGATACGATATAGCGCAGCGTAGCGTAGCGTTGTTCTACATTGAAAATTCTTTCATTCGCGAATCAAATTGCTAGGAACGGCATAGACCAATGGGGTTATAACAATCCGCCTTTGCAAATTTGTGTTATGAAAAAGTTGTACTAATATTCTTGGCCGACGTATCTCGTCATCGACTTTCAGTTTTTTTATCGATGCATTGCATTGCTTGTTTTTGCACGAATCTGACACATTAAAACCTCGCGTTCTCTTTATGTAAATTTGGTGTATTGTATCTTCGTTATGCGTTATTGTCAAATAATCCTATTACATTTATTAAGCCCCTGGTAGCAAATTCCTAAGAAGATTATTGTATTATGGAGATGTAAAGGAGAGATTGTTGTTTCATCATCTGATGAATTGAGACGTCCAATACCTACTGCGGTGACATGTACGTGAATTTTGACACATAAATTTATTGGAAGATTTTTTACGTTTAAAATTTTTTTCTGCGTGTTTCGTATTGGAGGAATTTGCAGTTTCAATCAGATTAAAAGACGCTGGTTTTGCTCTCACAAAGCGAAAGCTGACAGGTAGCAATAAATTATTTTAAGCTTTTTGCACAAAACAAGTTTAAGGTTAATCTTTACCTCCTACACGATACAACTTTTTTTATGTATAGGGTGCTTCAAATTTGACTAAAGAGCTTTGCTTGAAATTTTTATAAATGAAAGACGGGAATTTTTAAGCAGGTACCCTTAGCACCAGGATGATTCAGAGGAGATTCATATAAGCCAGATAAACGGTTCTTCCGGATCTATCAAGACTGCTATTAATTAAGTTGGCCAACCCTCACCGACTGGCATGGTCACGAGTTTCAGTATAATATAATTATAACAATGCAGACCTCGTAGGATGCAATCCCGTTTTCTCAAACTCGTCTATTTTGAAATTTGCTCCTTAAAATTTCATCCGAGTAAAATATTCATATGATGTAGGGTGACGAACCCTTCGAACAGCTGATATTTCGGATATAATTAATTTAACCGTGAATAATTTCTGAGGGGTCGGGAACACCATTATTACAATGTCTCATAATTTGTTTATGGGACAGGGCTTTTAAAAAAAAATGTGAACCGGAACAGAAACGTAAATATGTTACATTGTAGTTTACGATTTGGCAATCGATTTGATTGTCGATTTCTCAATGAAACAGCACTTACGAATAGTAATTAATTTTAAGCGAGGGATTATTATTTCGATTTTTTTGCGATCTTAATGGTGCTTGAGCCAATTTTGTAATGCAGTTATTACATTTATTACAAGTTAAGTAAGTATTGGCACAATTTCAGAGCTTTATTACTCTAATTATTTGGCTCGTCGCCAATTTCAATATTTACACCATTCAATCACTACAATTTTTAATGCTTATGAATTATTATTTTTTGTTGGCGTTACGTATGCGGACGTACTTGAAATTTTTAGGTCATTTACATTCTAATAATTACATAGTATTATCTAATAAATAGCGTGTTAATTTTTACGTTTACGGTGATTTTAGAATTGGGAGTTCAGTTTCTTTTTGCGTACAAAAACTTCTTGAATGAGCTTTGTAATAATTTTAATTGCAACTTTAGTTGATGGATTTTTCTTGTAATGCACTTATTTATTTTATTAATTACTGCATTGTGAACCGCAATTTTTTGTAAATGTAAAGAAAGTGAAAGGTAACATCAACGGGAACAAACAGTAAAAGTTTGAATACCCGCCGTAATATTTGGCAGGTACACGGGAACTTTCAGGTGTAAAACTAACATTTCTCTCGAAAACATTAAATTTTTAGGTGCTTGTACCTTTTCGGATGTATAATGAAACTTTGAAACTTTTCAAGGCCAAATTAATTCTCTTGTATTTAGTTTCATATGTTACATTCCCGTTATTTACCTGTTCTTTTAATTTGTACGAAAACGGAACCTTTTTTGTCTTCGAATGGGTGAAAAACCATTTCAGAGCTCTTATTTACTTGAAATATGAATACTTTGTATAATAACCAAGTTAAATTGATATAAAAATCGTTACGCTTTACGACCGATCGTAAATAGATGAATTCAAGATCGTAAATCGCCCATTCTCTTTATTCGATCCATTTACGATCGATCGTAAATAGTATATCGATTTTCGTAATCGTAATTCGATTTAATTAATAATTACTTGGCTTACAAAAATATAATAAAGATCATTTTTAAGTTACACTTTTCCAAAAATTAGATATACCAGGGTTAGCCAAATGATTTTCGCCTTTTTTCTGAAAAAAAAACTACTTTTTTAAGCCGAACCTGTAGGACTTTTAAAGGCGAGAATCTCTTGCCAATTTTTGTTTTGTGTTTTGACTAAACGAAGTCTTAAACTATCAATCTAGGGCAGACCCGATGTTTTCAGGCTTCAGCCGATTGACCTTCTGGCTCAATGATAAGAGTTTTACCCGAATTGTATCTTGGAAACGAAATACTCGAAATAATTTGTATATCTTTTCTATATTAAAATTAAAGAACGTAGTAACTCGACTTACTTAAAACTGCTGCGATGACGTTTTTGTCAAAAAGTATCTAGAAAGTATAGTAACTTGAGTTACTAGGTTCTTTAATTGTACGCCAGTTTTGTTTTCTTATTAGGTGAGTGATCAAACTTTATTTATTTATTTTAATCTGTGTCATTTAGCTAATAGTTTATTATTAAAAGAATTTATATTCAAATTATCTCTTATTTATTGAGATTATATCTCTCTCACTGTGATCAGTGAGAGTTTCCAACACTCTCACTTAGAGTGTTGGAATGCTGTGCTGCATTCACAGATTCGATCCCCCCAACCACGAACGTTCTGATTATGTTGATAATCTTACTTTTTTCTAATACACATTTGCAACGGATTTACTATTCAAAAACGTACAAAATCGATGCAAATCATGGAGTAATATCTATTACACGTTGATTTTTTAAACTGCTTTGACAATTAGTGAATTTGAACACATTTGAACAATTTATGATTTCTAGCGGAATCCAGCAAAGTCTAGACATTCCGGACGTCTGGTAACTCTAGGTATAAGTAACCAAATTAGTAGGACTTTTGGGTATAGGTGCTAAAGTGTCCCCACTAAATTAAAAATTTTCGAATGAAATGATGGTAGATTATGGCGTAAATAACTAATATAAATATTAAAATTTATAAATTATTGAAAAATTCGGGCAATAATGCCGAAAAAACCTTAAAATTGAAAAGTGATTACTGTATTTGGCCTTTTTCCATAAGATTAGCCTATACCTCATTGTGTGTTTTTATTTTATTAAAGTAATTTTTGGCATAATTTGCACTCGTTAAATTACCCCTGACTAGATTTTAGTGTGGATCCGAGATTTGCCGTGGTTGCGTTTGCAAACATCGACCCTCCGCATCTTTTACTTCGGTCCCCTACGCTCCGTTTCGACAAACTTTGTACTTGTAAAAATATCCCCTAGACCGGTTCTATACGACAAAGACGCATATTTTTGTTTTAAGATAAATTCGGCTTAAATTAACGAATTCCTATTTTAAATAAATTTATAACATGAAATTAAAAGTACGGATGCTACAATCCAACTGTTTCTAACCCTATATTTACATAGAGCACACACTCACCCATAAAGTAAGCTCTTGACGAGTTTTCTATGCAAAAATCGAAACTTTACAATCTATTTATTCGCTTCATTTTAATGTAATCTATCTTTTCTACTCTGCTTATCTTCTCCCGGACTTTTGCGGTTTATTCCATCTTTGATACTTGATAGGCAAGACAATGTTTGGGTATATTAATATTGACATTACCCAATCTCATAACATTATAGTCAAAGAATTAATTGAACTCGGTCACGATTTTTCACGTGGGATTATTCTTCTCAAATCCGAACTGACAAATAGACATCCTAACGTAACAACTTGCATTACAAACTAATATGAATATTTTATGTTCATAATTCTGTATGCTGTAACTTTATACACCAAGTTTTGAAACTAGGGTTTTTTGCACGTGAAGTTTGTTACATAAAATAGCACAAAGTTGAAGTAACGGATATTGTTAGGCAGGCAACCAGGCGGCCGCCCGGTCACTTCCGCTGGAACCTGCTTTGAGGCAGATATCAGTGGCACTCTCAGTTTACAATGATTTTACTTAAGTGCTTTTGTCATTACAAATAAATAACTTGCAACAGCAAACAGTTTTTAATTTTATTATTATTTCGTTTTATTAGTTAAATTTTGGCGAATTTGTTTTAATTTAAAACTAAGAATGAGGCTGTGTTCATGTTTCATTTTGTATTCGTATAAGTTTGTATAAGAACTAAGAAGTGTATTTAAATTATTGTTTATAATAATGTTATAAGCAATCTCTTTTCTCGGTTTTAAACTAAAATAAATATTTTGATGACTAACCTTTAAGTAACTAAACAAAATAACGAAAATCCAGCAAAATATCATTTAAACCTGTATTTTCAGCGGCGTAGCATGGTCTGAAGCGCGGCAAAATTTTGTAACAATCGGATATGAAGTAGTTGTGTCAGCGTTGTCGTGTTTACTGTTCTACCACTGGCAATGAACTGTACTAAATTAACGAATGGCTAGTACGTCATTGTCATGTCGTCTTGTCAGATGTTAACTTGACATCCATTACTTTTTTAGATTCTAACGCACCTCTGATTGGTTGAATGATTGAACGAAGGAGTCAAATAAACGACAACCTTGGCATTTTGTATAATATTAAATTAATATTACGAGTATTAATATCTTAAAATTCTCAGCATTTTATGTTGTTTATAATGATTTAGGCCATGGTCTTGTTTGCGACACGCGACAGGGTATTATTTTTGTCGCATAGTTCAAACTGCAAGTTTGGCTGTGGTATTAAAACTTTTTTTTCAACTAAAAAGGGGACAACAAAAAGATACTTTTCGGACGGTTGCTGCCGGAAAAACCATCATGTATCTGATCGGATCGGATACGGACTACGTCTGACCACATCTGATCTGTTTTGAACTAACTGTAAGTGCCACGCGCTAATGGAAAATATAATGAATACCAGACATAGGCGGCGTCATAGTATGTTACAAATAGGTGTTTTTATGAAAATTTAACACCAATTTGCTAATTCATTTTCACAAAAAATACTTATCTCTAAGTTATAAAACATTAGCAGCGGTAAACATGCTTAATGGTTTAATTTCAATTTTATCGCAAAAGTAAATTAACGGTCAAGTTTATCTCGTCTCGTGTTGCAAAAAACAAGTCAAGTTCATGCTTGGCATTAACATGATAAATGATATTTATAAAACCAACGGTTAATCGTGCTTGTAATGTCCAGAGTATTATTATTTGTTAGATTAAATTTGGAACAAGATAGTCTCCTGTCATTGCCAAAAGCTCTGAGGATGATTAAATTTGCCTCTTTGCTTCTTTATTGCCTCATCAGTTGGTACTTCTTTTTGCTAACCCAAAATCATCATCATCCGTAAAATGGAGATGTCACGACAATAAGTCTGAAAGTTACGATCACTTCTTATCTCGGATGTTAAAACCATCTGTGAAAAAATTACGCAATTATTCTAATCGATTAAACGTATAAGGAAGTCGAAATAATCACAAACACGTGAATGGAAGTGGTTGGCAGGAGCCGACAGCTAAAATGGAAATTCTAAAAATGGCCAAACTACCTGTCACCAACAACTCTCCGAATATTTTTTATTTTTATCCCGAGGAGGATTCAGTTTTTTCGTTTTGATCCAGGTATGGCCTTCGAAATTATTGTTTTATTACCTTGAACTCAAAATGGAGGCGATTCAATTAGTAACAAATAGTTGATTGGATTCTTCAGGGGATTTCGTTTCGTTTGAATGCATCTACATTCACTCTCGACAATACCGCTCCTTGCAGTTCCAATTTAGCTAAATAATGTTCGAACAGGATAACAATTTGCCATATAACAAAGAACAGTCATTGGACCATGCTTCCTCTTGGAAGAGAGACATCGACAATTTAAGTTGTCATTTGAAAAATTTCTCACCAAATTTTAAAGTTTCGCGAAGTTGTCAACACGAGTACAATGTAATCTCGATGACTAATGCTTTCTATTGTACAAAATGGCGATATAGTGAGCGACACGGTTTTATAAATTCGTAAAAGTTGGAATTTTCAATTAGAATTCGTAACACAGTTCGCACGTACGTCTACTACAATGCAACAACAATTTCTGTTTTCATTTCTTGTTCCTACAGGCGCCTCGTCCTCGTCGCAAACAATAAAACCATTGGTCTTTGATATTTCTCTTTGTGCGTCTCTTCCCGTATCTTCCATCAGCACTATTAGTTTTGACAAATTAGCTATCAAATTCTAGTCTAGATGATGGACTAATATGGGAGTTCGGTTTTCGAAAATCAATTTGCATCGAAAGTTGCGTTATTGGGGTTCCAATGCTAGACGACTTTTTGTTCAAGCCGGGAATAGCGAATGTACATTTTCCGCTTTCTCTTCCAATGGGAATCTAATTTAGTTCAAAACGAAGCGGGACGCGGAACTTGCTCGGAGATTCAATATTCGATATGACGGACCCGTTCTCTCAGGTTCACACGCACGTTAAGACATTTTTTAACGTCCACGTATCACGTATGCAAAATTCTTGCTCATTCACGGATTCCCGTTCAGGTCTAGTCTTAAGTTATGCTCGGTCGATCTTATGTATACCGCTCACGTATTTCCTCATACCCACGCCATTTATTGTGTACAACTGTAATAAATTTAAGTAACCTGAATTAGATAAAATTTAATGTAGCAAAACACTCGATTTTCTACTTTTCTACGTATTTTTTGTTGAAATTGTGAAACGTGCTTGAATATACGACGTAAAGTAGAGATTTCAAAAAATTTCACAACTAAAAATTATGAAGACATCAGATTTAATCAGGCGTTATCCATTTTAGTAGAGCGGTTTCGCTGTTTGTTAATCTAAACTCGGATTGTCTGATCCGCACAAGTAATTTTTTGTATTTCTTGACCCGCAACCATTTTTTTTAAAGAAAATTGTGTCAAATCGAAAGAAATTATTTTTTCGAGTCTGTAGATACCCAACACTTGATATCTTGCTCTCTAGTTATTTTTAAAAATATTAGTTGTATTGAAAAAATAATCACCTTTATTTTGATCTGTAAATAATTCTCAAAATTCTTTGCTAAATTAATATCTTAGACTCCGTGTTTAGACTTCTTTTAGACAATTAGACCTATAGACTACTTATTATAAATATCAAGGAGGTATATAACGGTGTTTGAATGGTGTGAAACTCGATTACTTAGGAAGTGCGGCCTAATAGCCGCACTGGCCTATCACTTTTCTGTAACCTCCAATGGTTTAGGTTCATAACTTATAATTATAAACACCAAATTTTAAGAATCATTCAAAAATACGCATAAAAAAGATTTGTTTATTTGATTAGCTGTTCCTACAAGGAAAGCTCCGCCCAATGCGTGTTTTTATTTTATACAAGTAAGATAAACTGCATTCACTGTACTTAGACAGTTAAAAGTCGATGAAATTTCCAGAACTAAAAAATTACGGATCTAGTAAGACAGGATCGGCTATAATAAATTAATGAAATCTAATTTAAAAAAAATTTATTTTATGATTGTAACGGTTGTACGACTAGAAATCAAGTGCAGCCAGCTCCGCCCACCAAAACACACTGCAGAACCTATTTACGTGGAACACACGTACCGCCAGGACATGGCGCGTGTTTTACGTAAAAACATATTTCAAATTCTGCAAAAGATCTGGTGTTATCCATCAAAACCAGTAGGCCTAGTTGCTGACTAATAGAAAATTGCATTTACCCACTCGTATATGTACAAATTCGTCTTAGATGGGCGGAACTAAACTTGTGGTAATAGCCAATATAATATTCGCATTGAATTTTTACGATTTTTTATTCTTTTCAACCAAAATTTCATTAGAACATTTTTAATTCGTGAACCTGGCGAAATAACCAAGAAAAATGTATTGCGATGCCTCGAGCTATTAGAATTTGTAAATTTTTCTCTATTCTAGAAATATTGTTGCTGGGATAGCATCCATTATTATTTTTAGCTATAGACTCTTCTTTAGTATTTTAAGTTGAATTTTTAAATGTAAATTTTCGTGGCGTTTTAATTTTGTTTCAATTTTTTTAATTTTCAAACTTTGGTTTGCATAAAGTTTTATGTTACCTTATGGTATCGGGCTAGCACGTGCGACCACAGCTGCTTTCGCCGGTCAAACAAATTCGTTGTGCTGTATTTTTAGGAACGGCCAAATCTTCCAAAACTATATTTTCTATCATTATCACTTCATCAATTAAAATAAAAACAACCCTTCATTCAAATTAAATCACTTCTACTTGTATTAATATTAAAATTTATCAAAATTAAACTTATCATAGCGGGGAATAACACTCCCACCGTTAGCCAACTCATAGGGCGTCTCACCAAGACTAACCTCGCTGAATATATTCTCTCTCACTTATTTCTATTGCCAACCTAATTATTTTTAATTAAAACTTTATGTACAGTCTACTTACAAATAAATAATTTACAATAAAAACAAAACAAACTTCAAATTAATTTACAAAATAAATAAAATAATGAGTCTAATGTTTCAAAACACCACAGTATATGTGTTAACCTTTCATTGCTATTACCGATTTAAGATTTTTATAAAATTATTATTAATAATGTTTTACATTCCTAATATAAAAAAAAACAAAATTTTGTTCATCTAGCATTTTCCTTGTCAGATCTTTTCATCTCCAATTAAACTTCCAGATAACTCCCGTTTTAGATAAATAACAAAAAATTTAAGGTCTTTCATGATTTTACTGTTAATAATAAATAAATGAAAAAGACAGATTTACTAGTCAGAGTTAACAATAAATACTTTACTCTTCACTCTAAGTGGCTGGTTAGCAACCACGATAAGAGTTTTTATTTTGAACACAATTACTAGGATACTTGGGGGGGGGGGGGTAAGATATAAGACTGAAACTGAAGACTAAAATCTATCATATCTATAAATCTTCGGTTTTTCAAACCTAACTCCGGTTTCACAAATCAAAATTCCAGTAAATGTGTTCAAAAGAAAAATTTTTACCCTGATACCTTCCAGTTTACACAATGAACTGAAAGAGTTAAGTAGTAAAAGTACACATTAAAATCAAAATTATAGTTTCGTAGATGAGTAATATTGTCCAGTTACGCACTTTTTATTTGTCTGTCAGTTTATTAGAGGTGTGTTTAACCTAAAAATAGAGCAATTATAAAATTTAAATCGCATAAGTCTACTGGCCAGTGGCCACACTAATAAATCAAATGAAATTAAGAGTACAGGTACCTTTCAAAATGAGAAGCAATATAATACATGTCAAATTAAAATCTGACAAGATGGCAAAATAGAGGAGGGTCAATTGTTATCATTTCAACTATTTTTTATTTGTTTTATTTAAATTGAGGTTACAGAAGGCGGTTAAATGTGTTGACTGCTTTATTTTGCTCTTCTTACCTTTGAAGGAAAGGTAATTTGTCAAGAGAACTCTTCTTAATGTGTGTGAAAGCACTTTAAACTCACGCCACGATTCATTATATTATTTATATTATATTATATTTGAATTTTAAAAAACAAGTTTGTAGATCAAATTTAAAAGATAAAGGAAGGTAGCATGAAATGTTTTCAAAGAGTAGTCGCCATTGGTGACCAGGCGACCGGAAATCACTCCACATCTCACTTGGAATTCGTAAAGATTTAAGGGACCTATTTCTTAAAGCTCACAGATAATCAAGCCAAGCATGGCATGCCTATAGGATTAGATATCAAAGATACGGAGACATATACTCATTGGATTCATAGCTTTGGTCTCTTTGAAATGTGATAGGCATGTCGTGCTTGGCATGATCACCTGTGGTGAACTATTGATATTAAGAGAAGGCTTTCAATATTCACATCTGCGACTGCTTCTACTACAGCGTATTAGAAAAACATGTGGCAGAAATGGAAACTTGAATAAATAAAAAGGGAAATAGATGGATATAAATCACCGTATTTTATGTGTGGTTATGCTTCATAACTTCTGGCTTTATATCAATTTTTGTCTAGCTAAATGTACTCCAATTTACATAAAATAAAAACACAAAAATTGCTACAGACGCGAAGTGCTGCATTGATTTATGTACAACTTGACGTTGCGTTATGGCGTAACATTGACCGATGAAATTTATATTTTTTATGAAGCTATATTTCATTATCAGAAACTAATGCTAAATAAATTATTTGTATCATAAATTTTTATTTCGACGGTAATATTATTGATATATCTGGAACAATGTATACACAGTGGAACCAAATGACAATAAATTTGAATCTGGTAAATTTATTAAATCAAACGTGCTTATGTTAAACACACAGCATTTATTTAAATTAATCAAACCTAACAAATGTTAAAATAATAAATTTTAACTGCTAAGTAAAGAATACATACTACACAGAAACATAATATTTGAAAAACACTAAAATGACAATAATTCACATTTAACAGGGTTGGCGTTATTTCAATAAACAAGAAATTGAATTCTGAACAGTTACGCTATAGAAATGATAAAAATTAGTTTAAAAAATAAAAACTCTGTAATACATATAAAGGCCCTCATTTCACACTTATTTATGCTCATCAGTCGTATATAACAGGAAAATCTCCCAAACAAAATTTAAAAAATCAAGAAATTAACCAAACTTTAAAATAAATGTTGTGCTTACCAAATAATCAAGCTAAACGATTTATTTAAATGATTATTTTAAAATATATTTTGAAAAAAATAATTAAAACGCCCCATTTACATGACGACTTGGTGCATAAATCACAGAGTCTGGTGCAGTGGTAGGGAGTCAATTTATGATTTTGTAGGCAAAACCCCTGTAAATCAAGGCACGAACTTTCCAATCTTTCGGACGCCCTTTTCTGGAAAATAGAAGAAAGCCACTAAATTGGATCGTTTAGTTCCGCGGCACTAAATTTTGTTCATAATTATAGTAATTTATATGTTTAATATAAATTATGGTGGCGTGACAGCCTCGTAACACTAATATGCATTTTTATCGTTACGATTGTAAAATTAAAAGTGAAGTTGTTATATAAAACACGCTAAGTTGAGATTTTTGCAGGGACCTCGTATATTTTAATTATATCAGTTTTGTATTCAGCCCTTGGAGAAGAAAGGGTATCGCAGATAAGTAGTGTAGTTCAACGATTGCGAACAAAAGAAAAACAGGAGTTTATTGTAGTGCTTCCGGTTTTGTCGTTCGCTTCTTGTTTTGGCCAAGTGGAAAGCGCTGAAAGCTATTTTGCAGTTTCCTAAATATAAACAAACATAAAACGGAAAACGATAATTGATACTTAATAACAAACGTTTTATATATGCATTCAAGGCCTGAAGGGTTGTTGGGACGCTCACTTTCAGCGTATTATAATTTTAGTTGTGCTAAAATTATTTGTAGTACTGCAGTGTTGAGTGGCGGACTTAATTAGAAATTTGAGTTGACCATATCGTATTTCTCTTTCATGCAAACTTGGAAGTTTCGTGTCCGCTTGGTTGGATTTTCTCATCAAACTTCTGTTTTTTTTGCCTAACCCTTATTCGGATAATGACGGGTTTAAACTTCGTTAAATTCAATTTTTGCTGATGAAATTCTACAAATTTCCCAATTAAATATTAATTCGACAATTTGACATTCTTTACCCCTAACATTTTAGCCTCTCGATGTTGAAACGAACACTTAACTGCGTAGTTATTCAAGATTCCACGAGGTATTTAACGGAGAATAATCTCGTTTCCAAATCGAGTGAAAATTAATTGCCATAAGTCACGCCACTGTGTTATTATTATCAGATATGATTGCTAGGTTTCTGTTCGTTTACATCAAATTCACGTTGAACCCAGTTTCTTGAGCAAAATGTGTAAAAGTTAATGCACCCTGTTATGAAGATTGGCGGGTGTTTATTAGTTACATCACGAAGCTGGCATGTGCAGAACTGCAGATGCTTTTTTTGCAGCTGCAGTGGATAAGAGAGCGGAGGTGTCAGTTTTGTTTGCTCATTCATCACTTAGCAAAACTTGCACTGATTATACTTCACGTTTATCATCAACAGTTTCCTATTTTAGAAATGCTACAAGATTGTATTAAGAAAATGCTCCGACGAGACTCGAATAAAAAAATGCTGTTAGTATTCCATGGGGATCAGTTTCAGCCCACATGAGTTTTTTATGAATAAGTAACACAACTTTCACCTGATTGAACTTTGTGTGCATTTTTATATACTCGTTTAGATATAAAAATGTCAAATGTGCAACCAACAAGGCTTTCTAATTGAATTTACCACTCGAGATGAAGATCTGGTCAAGATGTTGCCAAGAGGCAACGATCTTGTCAAAATAAATCATTCGGTTTGACCTGTGACCTCTTCTCGTCCCAGATGACGAGAGCGATTTTCAAAACTGCCTGATGAGGATTTTGGATTTAATTGAATTCCATTCAATTTCCCACAAGATGGCATTTGATTGGATTTGAATGACGAATGTTGTTCTTGCAACATTTTTTATTTTCGTTTCCTCGACTCTTCCAACTTCACATTTCAAATAAGGTCACATTTGCTTCCATGGCTTTTAATGCTTTAATGTCATTACGTTATTAAATTTCATTATGTAATAACATCACGAGCTGCAAAAACTTGGTTTTTATGGCGACAGCTTCTTACTTCTCTGACATTTTCTTTATGGATTACTTTTATTTACCGAACGTGAAATTTCCCAATTGAATACATACAACTCAGGATAATCCCCAGACGAATTCAAATACCTCTTGCATTCGATTAGAAGGTGGATAATCTCCTGGCGTATATACTTCATCCTCGTGGAAAATTCAATATTACATTTCCAAATCTCCCTTAACAATTGAGAAAACCGCATCAATTTAAATTTTGGAAGATCGTTTCTCCTCTCAAATTATCCTCGTCATCCGACAGACGACTAAATAATATAAAAGCTCACGTCAAGGGTTTAACGCTCTGTCGGTTTCACGAAAATAAAACGCGAATGCAATTTTAATTAGAGGGAAGCTTAAAATTTTGTTTACTCTTCTATTCGTCTGGTGAGATTGACTCGCCAGGAATGGCATAAATAATGTACGATGGGTGTGTTATCTTTACAATTCTCGACCAAGTTGTAACATTTAAGTGTAATTCGATACGTGATTATATTCGTTAGGGTCTTCGTGCCTTTTCATGATACTACGAAGTTAAATTATCGCTCTCGACTCAAGTGGCTTAATTATGACACTTTAATGACTACAAACTAAAGCCCTCCATGCACGACACACTCGTAACGCCGAGACTCTAAGCTAGTTGCATTGGCGTAACCAGAAAATTTGATCATTTGGAATCCTGGTTCTGCAGATTCCCAGTGGTTACACCACTGCTCTTAAGCTTAAGCTTATTTTTTGACTGTGATTAGGACACTAAACGTTAAAACCGTCATGCAGCTTGACCGTGTATGGCACCTTAAAATTAGAATGTTCATCATCATTCATCCAGGCCGTCCTTTCAATCTTGATAATTTTTTGTACAAACCTGACGTGTTCCTCTTTCTAATTATTAAATTTCTGTGCAGGCTTTTCAATTATTGCTTTGTTGTAATCGTAAATTTTCACCCAATTGACCTGTAGCACAGCATCGCACAGTTGGAACAATGGCTTTTTTATGAACTGCTGACAAATTGTCCATTGTACATTTTTCTATGACTTTATAACTTTCAGACGGACTCCCATTAAATATTTGTCGCTCATAAAATTATTCGTCGCAACTGAAATAAACGCCATTATTAAAAAAGTCAAGCGTGGTAGTAAAATCATTTTTATGTAAAACGTTGAACTTTCCAGTTTTAATATGTTTTATGACTACTGAAATTTTTAGAGCTCAAAACAGGAATTTTATTCCGAATCGCTTAACTTTACGTAGTTTATTTTCGTAAAATAAAAAACCACCTCACTGGGATTCGAACCCTCGCAGCGCGTATTCGATCGAGTTTACATAAACGTATTCGTTTTTTATGGGAAAATCTCCGCCAAAGTAAGGGAAATCCAGTTAGCATCAAAACATCGTTTGAGTCTGCGACTCTGCAAGTTTAGTTGTCTGGAACGAACGCAAGTTTTTCTAAAAGCTAAATGTGGGTTGTTTTATTTACCAAAAGCGCGACCTGTTTCGTATTAATCAACGCTCGTCAGAATGCATTTCATTCCGCTAATGGCGCTAATGATAATAAAAAAATACGATATACCACACGCCTTCTCATTTCCACATTCATCTCAATTCGTCCCCTCAAAATCCACCCTTGATTGCACAACACGAAAATACACCCTCTTGTGAGTCATCGATACGATCTAACATTTTCTCCATCAGGTCCCCGTACGTCGACCCCCTTAACTTTTACGAACAAGAAACCAGTGGTAATATTTTATCTGGCATTGGAACATAAATTTATTAAGATTGATCTTTGATTGAAAGGGTCCATTCGAGAGTTATCCTTGGAATTTGAACATGAGAAGATTTCCAGCAGACAACATTTTCCGATCCTCAATAATAAACATCTCCAAGTTTTTCACTGGACTGCCTCGCTTTGAACTAAAGTTAACAAAGCATTCCGATAATCAATAGAAAAAAGCTGTTTTTGTATGGAAATATTTAGGCTATCTAATGGGAAATTTGTAAAACCTCCTTCCAGTAGATTATTTTGAATTGGCCATTAATTGTTTCTCCAGCATTGATTTATGTATTTTTTGAACCCAATGCTCTCGAAACATATCGAATGTCTGAAATTATAACTATGGGTGGTTTTCTCATTTTTCCATCCGAAGAAGTAAAAATAGAACATGCATATGAAGGTCGCCTTAACACACATGTGCATTATAAATGCGTTTGTTCCGCATACTTTCGATTTTATTTGCATTGCTTCGGTAATGCACGAAGCTTTTAAAATTATGTAAACATCAAATTAAATTAAAAATTAATAAACAAACATCTTTAATTAACAATTTGGTTTGTTTACGAATTTCAAGCGGAAATTTTTTCCTTTGAGGTCATTTCTTAACATTTGGGTCGATGATGCTCATCGCATACGAATTGCCACAAATTTTTGGATTAACTTAACTATTCGTTTTTTCCTAAAATAATATCAAATTTATATTATATCAGTTGGTTGATTTTAACCTTGGCCGAAACATTCAGTTCGTCCCATCCTTTTCTATTGGGATGAAAGTAATGTACAATATATTTTCACTAATACGCAATTGTGCGGGAGGATAACAAATAATATGGATTATTACTATATTCCATCTCACCCCACTTTTTATAAAAACAAATCAGAATTTATTTTCGACTTCCACTGAACATTGGATTATAGAAAAAGGGGAAAAGTAAATAATAGCTTAAGGAGGGGGTCCATTCGGGGCGTAGCGTACGACTTTTGTTGGGCCCGATTAAATGGCAATTTTGGATCAAAATTTTAACATACGCACTTCATTATTGGTTAAAATCAGTTTAATAGTTTTTCCACAATCAAATTTAAATTAAAAAAGGTCTTGACATACATGCTCTCAATTACAAAGCTCGGCACTCGAGCGTGGGATGCGCGCTTATCAAAGGTCAACGTAGTATATCGATGAATTAAAAGTAAAAGTCACCAATTGCATTTTTTGTAATTCTTATTTTATCAACCAACTTACGGATGGGGAAATTTTACAAAATTGGATTAAAGGTTTCCTTACTTAGCATTTTGTTATATCTGCAACGTGATTTTTCCTCCCGACGCACACTCCCCGCGTACAAGGCGTGTGGCATTTGAAAATTACGGCATCTGATTGGACACATTTTCTGTTCAGCGTGCGTTTCTAAGTATTCGAATGACGCGCGGTGACTTGAAGAACAGAGAAACTGGAATTTATTAGCGGGCGAAATGAATATTATATAATTTATTACTTACTGAATTTTTGAGGTTTACACAATCAAAATTGTATTATTCAGGGTCAAACCGTAATGTACGTCACGATTAATTAATTTAAAAATGATTATAAATATAAAATTTTAATTGAATTTATTTGCACTTGTACTCCCCCCCCCCCCAAGATATTGAGGCAATAATATTCCCTACAATCTTGCAATCAAATTCAGAACTTTTCTATCTAATAAACTGCAGATAACCTTTTAGTTTTGCAAATTCTTTTTTGAGTGGAATTTCCAAGCGCTCTCCCCATAATAATTTCTTAAGCTGCAGAATTATTCTGATCTACGACATACTTTCATAATTTCACTTAAAATCAAAGCTTCTGCCATATTGACATGCTTTTTGCTTTGGTGAATTAAACTCTGGTGGATGGGAACGACGCATCCATGAAAACAAACTACTAATCCGGTGCACTTTTGAAGCCAGGTAGTACACACCTCCCTCTGAAATTAAGTGTTTTGTGGGTGATCTAATATTTGTATTTTTATAAGGAGTAGTAAAAGAGATCTTTGAGATCTTTTTGAGAGAGAAAGAGATAGAGGAGAAAGTGGTACACCAATGAAAAGTAAGAAGAATTATGGCAAAAAGAAGTATCATACCTTCGGAGGCGAATCATGAATAATTTTTGTTTTATAAAGGTTGTATAAACTTAATTAGGTTATGGTAACATTGCGAGAACCTTTATAAAACCAAAATTGTTTGATGGACTGGTAGCCGAGTAGTTAGCACTAGCACAGATGCACTAGGTTACTGCTAGCCAGTGGCGGTTTTAAGGAACAGGCAAGGTAGGCCCGGCCTACCCAAAATTTAATGTATATAAATAACATTTTCTTTATGTATAATATAATTAATATTTTAATATAGCGGACAATGAATTTTTGTAATTTTTCATTACACTTAAAACACTTAAAATTGCAATTACAGCTGCAAAAATTAGCGCGTTTTCTATTTTTATTTATATCTGCTTTAAAGTATTATAGCGTAGGCACTGGCCTAGCTTGGTTCATATAGCGCAATGTAACAGTAGGACCATGACGCCAGATACAGCAATACTATAGCTTCAATAGCGTGCGCTTAGGCCCGGGCCTACCAGATACTTGCAGTTATATGATACCACGCGATCGGCATTTTAAATCTTTTTAGATGACAAAAAAGAAAATTTATCTCAAATTAATAGATATTTTGCACTTTGTAGTGTACTTTTATTATTGCAAAAATAGTTTAAGGGGTAGGTTGCTATTGCTACAATGTCCCAATATCGCCTAACTTCAATTGAACTGTTATCAATACAAAAAGACATAAGAAATTATAAATAACTCAAGAAAATATTCACACTTTTCGCAGTTTTTATCTATTCGTAAAATATTGCTGGCCTACCCAAAATTTTTCTCCACGAGCCGCCACTGCTGCTAGTTGGTTTCTCATCTTTTCTCAATTCTAATGAATTTAGTTTAAATGTAGAATAATCAAAGGGAACTGTCGATGAATTCTACCCACGATTTGAACTTTTTCCTATGCACTATTGGAAAGAGGACAATTTTCTGAGTCGAATTTATTCGAATTCGAAAAAAATCGAATTTAAAAATTTACGTGCATTTTAGATATACATTTCTATACGATTGTGAGATTGACCGTCGTTGAGTTTGTCAAAACACATAACAAATTTCAAAATATTCTTGTAGAATGACAGAACTCGCCAAAGGTGGAACTCGAAGACACAGAACTCGTCGGGGTGTCCACCACATCTGCGTAGCGTAGCAGGATGGCTTTGCGAAACGTTTAGCGCCGTAGGCGCTTTAATCTTCCTCATCTGGTAAGTGAGTAATGGGCTTTGGAGATCTTGAATCAAAATAAACGCTGACACTGGTTAGACCGCGTCGATCTGAGTGTCCACCACATCCGACAGCGAACAGTAAGAGTAGTTAAAAGTAGTTAAAAGTACACGCACTGTCAACAGAATAAAAGCAGGGTGCTTACCGTGCGAGTTCCCGTGGCTCTACCGGTGGGATCGCTATGTATCGTATTACTACTCCCTGCTTTTTGAAATTTTAAAATGCTGTTTTTTTTGAAAACTAATGAATAATCCGCAAAAAATTTTGTTCAAATCGTCGCGCGTGGGTGGAATTAACTGACGGTAACCTAATCAAAATTTTATAATTTTTTGAAAGCTTATAAACGAAGGGTAATTAAAGATAAATATATGTTTTCGTGGACTTTTTTCTCATTTTTAATTTAGTTTAAATGTAATTTAAATTTTAATTAAATTAATGCGGCTATCGGTAGGCGTGTTCTACTATTTTGATTTAAAATTTATACATGACCTGAAATTTTTTTTTGTCGATTGTCGTTCGTTGTATTCATTCTTTAAAAAAGAAGGCTTTTTCAATGTTTTTATTCTTTGGAAACTATTCCTGAATGTTACAAGAATTTTAAGAAGTTTGGCTTCGCATTACGTCTAGAACCCTTATAAAACTTAAAATTTTTGAAGTCGTGACCGAATCACTTCAGCACTTACCACTTAACTTTTTTTTTGTTGTTCTATGAATACAAGCAGTTTTGAGTTTCTATAGAAAATTTATAATTAGCATACGAGAAACTTCGTAATAAATTTCGACTTTCTACATTGTACGCGATCTTTAACAAACAATAATTCGGAAGTATTTTGAATAGCAATTTTTGGTTTTTTAATTATACAAAAACGTTGCTTTTTATAAAATTTGTGTGTTCCAAGCGTAAATACCTGCTATTGATTTTATTCTGCTGTGTAAATAAGAAATTACCGAAGGAAAGGTCAAATTTCAAGTTGCACGATACTTCTATTACTAGCGGGCGGATTCCGATGCACTTTCGATTTCTCATTTTATTTTTTAAATCTTCGGGTGTAGAAAAAGCGCATTGAACTCTCTTCAAAATGAGATTCTATAAATGACAGGGATTTAAAACATCACCCTCTTTCTATTTTTACTTATTTTATTATTTCAAAAATATTTCGAGTCTTTTAATGTCACTCATCGGTTACATCGATAGTTTTCGATTTCAGTCCCCCCCCCTCCCTTACGTTTCTCTTCCGACACTTAATATTTAAGTATCACCCACACACATGGCCTATGGAGTAATAAATCATTTACCAATGTCGAGACTTCTTTTTACCAACCGTGCACCTACGTCAGGGTAAATAGGGTCAAATCGAATAGATTCCAACCAAACCACACATTAATTGAAAGAAATGTTGATGAACTGTGACACGCGCAAGTTGCTATGTTCGGTTACAATTTAATTAAGCGTTATTACTTTACGTATTTTAAACGAAATGGTTAAATTGAAACACTTATTTCTTATCTAAATTGATTTAAAACACATTCAAACACCCACGCACTTCAATTTGTGACGTACGCGTATGTTAATGCTCTCCCGGTAAGACTTTCGTAAGTATTCTAGTAGATAAAGCTTTTAATTCTTAGATTAGCTGATGAATTGGCCAATTTGATGCGAAATTACCGTTTTATGCCGTGTAAGGCGGCCATACTCGCTCAAACAAGTTTGCAAGTTTAACCTACAGGCTTGTGTCTTAACGACGGTTTTACTAAACAATATTTTAAATCTATTTACATAGCCAACTTAAAGATATGAGATGATTTAAGACCGCTCACTTGTTAAATAAATGTCCCGAAAACGACAGATCTAAGCGCTCGCATTAAAGATAAAACATAAATGAGAGGAAAATACTAGATATTTTCCAGTTCCGTCTAGTCAGGCGTAATTCACATTTTCTTTTTTTCGTTTTGTATCTTGTGTAGTGTAAGACCCCCTTTAACAAGAAAGACAATTTATTTTGTGAATATCATGTTAGCATACATAAGGTAATATAATCCACCATACCATATTTACGTTGGTACAATTGTATACATTTGCCCATAAAAAACGTAATTGCCAATTATGTACGCTTCAAAGCTTTCGGTTAATCAACGTTTCAATAGTAATTGGCTGTAAAATTATTAAATTACATCACGATTACAGTTGGTTTACAAAATCATTTGATAGAATGTCGGAAAATTAATTTGGTGAGCGTGGTTTATCAGATGATACGTCTCTGCTATTGAATAACTACATCATCAGATTCGACTTACGGTAAAGCAATAATTTTCTACGAGGAAATGGCGCTGAACTTCTAATGTTGTAATTAATTTGATGTGATCGATCCACTTAAACAAAAGAGTCACCAATTTGGATCTATAAATATTTATACTCCAACCAAATAAGTTGTCATAAGTGGAACAAGTTTTTCCAATAACAATTTCATCGTAAAATGGAAATCAGTCACATTTTCATATTTTTCTTACTAAATTGCCAAGATCTGAGTGGTATTTGTGTTATGCACAGAAATTGATTTTGTTGCATAAATGTTTGGGGTAAAAAGTAAGATTCGTTCACCCTTAACGCTCGATAGAAAAATACTCACCACATAAGTGCTCGATAAACATTTCCAACAAATGTTTTCGGTCTGGTTTTCAAGTGTGGATGAAAGGTTGACACTTACTTCTACGCTTCTACCTTAATGTAATATTACATCGACGCGACGATACATTAAATTATGTTACGGAAACTTTGTAATCGGACCGATGCGATAGCAGGATAGCACCGATCAATTGAAAGGAAGCGAGGAAGGACAAAGGAAGCATTGGATGCATTGACATGATTCTGCAATGAACTACAAATTGGAAACGGATAAGGTGATTAATAATAAAGGAAAATTTTCGTGTTCGAGATATCGGCTAAGCGCCTAGTCTGTTATCAGCACTTTTAAATTAAAGGAAACCACTCGCTCTATTACGGATAGAGCAGAGAAATCTTATTGTACAATATTTATAGATAAATCCACTCGAGATAATTCAATCCGAATTTACCTAGAAGCTAATCATGAGATGTCGGATGTAACAAGTTTGACTTGCCCCCCGAAGCACGGAAACGGTCATAAGGATGCTAGTCCTCTAATTTGATTAGAAATATAATTATGAAACTGACGTTAGGTAATTCGATCGAGAAGGATAAGAATTTTGCTTTATAAGATCACTAACGTAGTGAGCGGTTAGTACGGTGGTAAAGCGCTAGACTACCGAGGCGAAGGTTAGGTTAGGAATTAAAAGAAAAAACTAATGATTTAAACAATCCCGTACAATTCGGCAGATGTGTGGGCAACCGTGCGGGTTAAATGTTAATTACTGTTCCCTAAAATTGTCGATGGAAATCAATGTTAAACTTTAGGTAATCTATACTTAACCTTAACGCTTAGGAAAGGACAGGAAAGGAGGTTGATGTTCAACGACGAGGAATTAAATTACTTATATCCGAGGATATATTAACAGTTGAAGGAAGGAAATCACCAACAGTTCCAAAATCAAGAAAAATATAAAAGCAATTCAGTAAGCCCAAGTGGGTACTAAACTGAAGGTTAAATCCTTCGTGCAAATAACAATTTAAATTTGGGACTACCCTGGAGCTTATCGTATCTAAATGACATAGCAATTAGAAATGAACCGTGACAAATAGCATTCCTAAGAGTCCGAAATGTAAGCAATTAATTTTAAACTCAACGCACCTCATTGACAAATAACACAGGTTTGATTCATTACTGTGATGCATCGTATGCTTTGTTTTATGTTACAATTCAAAGTATAGCTGCAAAAGGAACTGATGATGATTATACATAAACACAGTAAAAATGTATTCACAGCTTCAAGTAATATTATAATTGTTTGTTGCTTGGACAATTTATTTGACCTGAAAACGATAACAAAGAGTAATTTCTTATAATAGTACTGTCTTTTCTGTTATTGGGTGTACATCTATTCAAAATGTATATTATTATAATTATTAAAATTTCTTTAAAAAAGAGAATTAATCGAGATGCACAGCAATTGAGGTACACACCAATCGAATTCTATTGTATCCACTAATAAAGGAGCCAATACTTTATGTACTTCCCCCGGCCTTTTCTAAGACCGGGAGTGTGAGACTCAGATGTTGGTACCCACTAAAAACCCCTCATGTGTAACTAGGCATCCGGGATTTACTCTCGTATTACTTCTGGATGCTTCAGAGTATTGCGCCATCGAGGTCTTAAAATTAGACAGCTTATGACTCTTTTGCCCTTTCGAAACTTTGTTCTTTTTTTTCGTTGTTTGCCTTGACTGTCATAATTTTACGAAACATAGCAGGTATGTTTCCCCAATATTCCTCTGACGATAAGCATTCTAGTCACGAGGTTAGATGAATCTCACTTTGCCGTTTCGTGTTTTATTCTTATATCCCTTACCAATATTTGCAGTCAGGGCTACTACATTTTTCAAACCTGTGCAGATCCGCATTAAAGCAGCCGTGTCACAGTAGGATCTGCGTAAGATAGAAGTGCAGTTCTCCATGCTTTCTCTAGATCTATGGCCTGATGTCCGGAATCAGTGTTTCTTCCATCTTTCCTGCCACCCAGCATAGAGTTTAGCTTTTTGTTCTATGGTATACTGGTATTTGTAATTGTTGGATCTCTCTTGAGCCAGTATTTTGGCTCCGTGAAGGCCGCCCTGTAGGCTAAGTACACTCTTATTATCATTTTTCTATATGCTCTCGTAGTGCTTTCTATAGCTAGCTGCCTTCATCGCTGAAACCCACACCGAGGCCCTATACAAGAGTATGGAGGTGACCACTGAAACAAAGATTTTTCTTTTTACCGTGGCAGATCCGCCCACATTTAGCATCAGTTTTGTCAAGGCCATTGCCATTCGAGTCGCCTAGCACTTGCACGGCGTTTGTGGGAATTGTGGAGTAGTTCTCCATTTTGATCAAGATATCTCCGCACTACCTTCTTTTGATTAACAGCAGTGCTTTCCGTTTTCTTGCCGGGACGAGATGTAATCCCCTACCCTGAACCCATTTCATCTCCATTTGCAGTGTTTGGTTTGCTACGGTGGTCAGTTCTCCCTCCTTCTTTGAGGCGACCATGAGGGATAGATCGTCGACGAAACCTGACTAATGCTGCCCTCTCCGGCAGCGTCATCAAATTCTACAGAGTTGGTCCAAGTACCGATCCCTGCGGAACTCCTTTTGTAACTTCTTGAACTCTTGTTACTATTTCCTATATCATGTCGTTTAAGGATTTTTCCTTAAACTTCCGTACGATATGTTTTCATCCCGCGGCCTTGAAGGCGTTTCTCACGTCGAACATAATTAGGATGCATAGTTCTCGCGTTCTATGCGTGCCCGACTTGGCACGAGCAGCTAAGTCTCGTATGCGTCGATAAGTTATCGTCTTAAAAAATTGGAAGGTTACGAGAGAGTGACGAATCGAGCAATTGAGTAATTATAATTTTTTAATTCAATAACATTTACAAAATATTTTATTTTTAACAATGGCGGCTTATGGGCTGTAGTCGATAGGTTAATCGAATAGGAAATTTTGAGTAGTTACTCCTAAGAATTCTCAAGCATGTTTTCGAATTTCTGTACAATTTGCGCCGTTATTTCGTTTGATCACTAAGAGTATAGACTCTTAGTGAAATTATATAAAAGATTTTGGCATTTAACACCTCAAAGAAGAAGAAGACAGTCTGAACCGTGCTCTTTAGGAATTTTTGTGTGTTATACTAAATTTTGGATATATTGTCGTGTTATCAAATATTTGGACCCACCCTGTACTCTTTTAATAAAATTTTGTAAATTGTGATTTTGATTTGGTAGTTCTGAAAGAGTGCAAGGAGAGAAAACAAGAGCGAAAGAGAGAGGCTTTTTTGCCAAGATGGCCGACCAAGCTGGTCGCTAGTTTTTGGTCTGTGAGACTTATATTTGAGATTGTTTTGATTTGAAGTTGTGAGTAACATTTGATTTATTATTTAAATAAAGTGATTTTATGCGAATGCATTATTGCGTTATTTTGGAAGCATATTTTTGAAATTTTGGAATTTGGATATTTTTTTGTGAGTGGCTACCGAGCGGTAGTAGTAGTAGTTTGATTGGATTGATTTGATTTGAAGCCGTTAGAATCATAAAACGATGATTTTTGTGGAAAGTTGAAATTACATAAAAATTATATTTGAACGAACGAATGGTGCTATTGATAAGCAGAATAACGGTAAAACCAAAACTTCGATCCCTTGCAAGAATTGGACATTGAATTTAAAATACGAAGAAAATTTTATTTTGTTTTTGAAGACGCTAGAACCTTTCGACCCTTGAAAAATCACCAACTGCTCCCGCACACCAGGGTTAACCCGAGGCAACACAAGAGGTTGTAGATTTCCACGGAGACTCCACAGCAATATATTATAGACCTATTTTTTTCACTTTCTTTTCGTTCTAGTTTTATGTAGATCTTCCAATTATGTGAGATATTCTTAGTCCGCATTGAACTTGTTTACTGAGTTTTTCATCTACCAAGGCTGTATGCAAGTAATTGGCGAATGAAAGCTAGTAACTGGCGATATGCGGTCAGATATTTTTTTATTTACAATTTTATATTATTTTTCCGTTTTAACCTGTACTTCTATTAGTAAGTTCTATTATTAGTTGCTGTTCGTAGCTTTGTTTCTGCAGTTTCATCTCTCTGACAGTTTCAAATTCTTGTATTATGTAGGTTATGAATGAAGTTTAACAAATATGTTAACGGAAGTTTACAAGTTTATATTTACATTTTGAAGCATGTAATTTGTATTATGGTCTATGCATTTCCTAGATTCATTTCTTCAGCTAGAACAAATTGAATTTTAGAATCGTGCTAGCATATCAAGCATTAAATTTTATAATAATAATTTCTTATTTTAATATTACGTACATTTTTTAATCTCCCTCCCAGAGTAACCCATCCATAGCTCTGGATGTGATGAAACTGTTCTCTAACATTTAATAGGTTAGTAGGTGAAACAGTAGATTCTACCTTGGTGCTTTCGGAAGTGATGAAGGAAGTGGTAGATATGAGACCTACAAGTTAACGTGGAATAGAAACCATAATATAAAAAATAGTTTGAAAGCCAAACCGATAACTTGAACTTGCTCACTGCTACACCAGACAACTTGTACCCTGCATCTTCAGGTGCATTGTTCTCTTTATCGTTACATCTCAGTTGGGTTTCTTGATGGTGAAGGTGTCGATGGCTTGCAAATTTTCTAGTAATAGAAACTGGTAAGGGCATTAGACGCAAAACATTCAAATGAAAGCCTGAAACCTGAATAGTTACTTGTTTAACGTATAACTTCAGAGCTTCGTAATTTGCACATGAAATAATCGTGAAATCAACAGCTCTCAGGTCTCGCCATTGTCACGAATTAGCAATAAGACGTGGTCATTCAAAATGTCTGTTCGTTAAATTATGTAATTTACTGTTTGATTGTTACCCGTGGAGTTCCTTTGTACTCGTCAAGTATGCTAAATTTTAGTTTCCTCCTAGAATGCCATTTAATTTGCTGGATTGTATACATCGATCCTTTCTTACGAGAAGGACTCAAACTTCAATAGTAAATGAAATTTACGCTCGTGGTCGCTAATCTTGAAAGACTCTAATTTGTTCTCCTTATTTATATCGGCCCTAATTGAATTCCTGCTTGGAAGTTATTTTGAGATTTGCCCACTTCAGATTTTGACAAATACGGAACGGACACTTTCCTTACTGGTGAATCAGTAGGGGTGTTCGATAAAGATAATAGCGAAACAAACAGCGGGAGAATATACTCGCACATGTAGAGTAGCACGAAATTTGCATTTGATTGATTATATTTTTCCCTAACGTCGCACTATTGTCAGCGGGGTGTTATCTGTGAACGCATTCAATTTTGGTTTTTATCACGGATAACAAGACAAGTATGAACGTGTCGTCATAAATCGTCATCATAAATTTATTATTTTAGGTCTTAATCGCGACATTGTTTTATGTTTAAGCTTCTTAGGGATGATTTCGGTGATTTAAATATTGCCATCTATCGGTCAGTCTGATAAGTACCGCTATAAATTGCTGTGAGACGCGACGATAACGACGATAAGCGTCGTTAGGTAATAATTACGAGGCGTCGAAGTAAAACGTGGGGAAGATTCTATTAATAATCATCTCTTGGGTTTTATAAATAGGTGAACCACCTGTGCTTTTACACTTTCCTAAATCATCGGCAAGAATTGAAAGAATTTTTAAATATTTATTCTTTTGTTTTTAAAACATCCGTAAATATTTCTTTCATGATTAAGTAGAAATTTTGCTTTTTAGCCGGGGTCGTTTTCAGATCCTGTCTGCCAATTTCGCCACAATATAACATAATCTTCTGGGTGAATAACATCATTTGCTGCCCTATCATTGGGAAGTTTGCGAAATAACTAAACTTTCCCTCAAATGTTATTTAAGCTTTCTTTCCAGTTTCTTGAATCGATATACGAGGTTGTCTCCGGCGGAGTTGTCAAAACTTATGGAAAAAGTGTTTTCCATTTGCATAAATCTTTTGAAAGCATGAAAATTTTATTCAAAATGTTTGAATTCGCGTAATCCTACCGCACCCAAATGAAAATTCTTCATTTTAGTGGTTTTAGTTACGAGGCGTAATCAAAAAGTAGAAGCGATTTTAAACATATTTTATCCTTTTAAAAAGATCTGCACGCGATTGAAATAGTAAATGAACCCCTATTTACAAAAAATATGGCTGCAAGGGTGCGTATAAGTGTTTTTGGCACAGTAATTCATGATTCGGCTATACACAAAATGAGATTGTAAAATTTTTATAAGACGCACATAAATATAAATCCTATATCTTGGTTTTACATGCATGGCCATTTACATCCAGCTAAGAGTCGTTTGGAGATTGTGTTTGATATGTGGAAGACCATTTTTCAAGTTTTTATATTATAGAGACAAAACATGAAAAAACTCAGCTTGGAAATTTATTCGAAACTGAGCGGCAACTGAAAATTCATTGTCGAGTGTAAACTACGCGTAACTGGAAAACTGTCAGATGTACAAAAATATATTGTTCACATAAAATATGTAGTTTTTAATTCTCTACAATTTTTATTTGAAAACTTTTTTTCTGTCTACCGCGGTTTACGAGTTACGCCCGGTTTTTCAATCGTTGGTTAACTTTTTAGTTTGGTTACCCTCACTTTCAAGTTAACCTATAGTTAGAATTTATTTGCGTTTTTCAATTTATATTCAGGTGTTGGTAAGGTAACTTCTAGTTTACTGTACATCTGAACTATTAAACGTGATTATAACCTTAAAAATTTGTGTGTAGTTGTCAGACGTCATTGTATGGTTGTATTTATTGCTGTTCATAATTATTGTCTTTTATTCTTTTAGAATCTGTTACGCAACGGTAAGCAATAATAATTTCAGATTTATTAATAGTTTTATTTAAATATTTGATATAAACAAATACCTACAAAATAAATAATTGCAACTCTATCTTTAGGTATTATTCTTCTGATATGGAAGCAGAAACAAATGGTAAAAAACGTGCCTTGAATTTTACTCAAGAGGAAGAAGAACTTTTAGTTGATATTGTGGAGCAGCATAAAAATATTTTAGAATCTAAAAAAACTGGTGCCTTTACTTGGAAAGAGAAAGATGCGATTTGGAACAAGGTTGAGAACGAGTTTAACTGTAGCAATAAAAGACATTTGTTTCGGAATAAAAAACATTTAAAAGAAAAATTTAATAATTTAAAAAAAAATACTAAAAAAAAGTTTAGTACAAATAAAACAAACTTATTGCAAACTGGAGGAGGTACGTTTATTCCTGAAGTACTATCAAAAGTAGACGAATCGATAAAAGGAATTATTGGCAGGCAAATAGATGGCCTGCATGGAAATTATGATGGGGATGAAATAACAACAAAATTTAATGAGAGTGTAGTATCAGGTAAATCAAGATAAATATTAAAATTTAAAAGATATTTATCGTTATTTTTGTTTTACAGATGTACATTCAGATCGAGTTACCAATAATGCTAAATTACCAAATGATGATGAATGTATGTAAAATAATATTGTTATAGTCCAAGTAATAATTATAATGTAATGTATTAATTTAATTTAGGCACGAGTATTGATGAAATATTTGGAGATTTGGAAGATCGATCATTTGAAATTGCCGATAATGGTAAAAGTAAGATAATCTTACTTGATACTAGTTTTTATTTATAATTTTCTATATTACAGTGGATTGGACCACATATTCATCAAAAAATTTAAAGCAAACACCTTCAAAGAAAATATTAACAAGAGCTGGGAAGAAGTACACCGACAAAACTTCTCAGTTAATTAACGAAAAACTATCGTTTTTGAAATACCAACGAGAGTGCTTCGGAAAAGAACATAATGATAAACGGTCATTTTTGAAATACCAAAGAGAATGTTTTGAAAAGGAACATAAGTTACAAATAGAATTATTAATAAAAAAAAACCAAATAGGTGATCAAAAATTATTATTATTAAATATGTAAAGATTAAACAAATATTTTAAAAATTTATTAAAACTTATAATCGAGAAAAATAATTTTGTATCAACTTTGCTCTGGTAGCATTATTTCCTCCTACTTCTTCTTCTCCATTAACGATATTGGCACCATTTGTAAAATTAATTGCAGCCTCTATTTGTTGGTTTATTGGAGGTACTTGTTCTTTTTCATTAATAGCAATGTTGTGCAGTACAGCAGTGGCTACAACAATTGCTTGTGCAGTATCTAAACGAACCCTTAACCCCATAGCAAGAGCTGGAAATCTTCTTTTCCAAACACCATATTGTCTTTCCACAACATTTCTTGTACGAATTTGAGATTCATTGAATAACTCATCATGTTCGTTTCTTGTTTTGCGTAGTGGTGTAATTAAATATGGTTTAATTGGATAACCACTATCACCAACTATTAAACTATCACCATAAAGTCCCATTTCAAAATCACTATGAAGTCTCGAATTTCTAAATATGTGGGAATCATGAGACGACCCGGGCCACCTAGCTACAATATTTTGTATTTTTAAATCTGGACTAGCCAGAGTTTGAACATTCAATGAAAAATATTGCTTTCTGTTACGAAAAATTTCAGCATCATCGCCCCCGGGTGACTGTATTTTTACATGTGTGCAATCCAATGCACCTATGCATCTAGGAAATTTGGCGATATTGTAAAAATCTTGTCGAACTTGAAGTATTTCTGCATTTCGGGGCATTTTTATATATTGCGGTCGCAAACCTGCAAGAACTAAACTGACCCGTAACACGGTTTTACTTGCAGTGGATTTGCTAACTCCAGAAAAATCCCCAGCCGTTCTTAAAAACGAACCACTTGCATAAAAGTTTAATGTAAGCAATAGTTGGTCTCGAGCAGAAAGACAATGATTTCTAGAGTAAAAATATTTTTATTAATATAACGTCTATTATTATTGTCTATTATATTATTTACCTATTTGTAGGATAAGAAATTAAATCCTTTATCTCCTCCAGTACATTTTCGACTGTTCTTGGCGTAAGACGAAATCTATTAAAAAAGTCTTTACCATCGTATTCTTCAAAAAAATTAGGCCTGTAACGAATTACTTTTGGCCTCCTTATTTCTTCATCACTGCTATACGCATTAATATCGTAATCGTCGTAATAATTCATAGCTAACAAAATTAATAACTTCAAAAAATAAATAATTTATTGAATTTATCTGAATAAGTAAATACTGTCACAATGTATGGTTATAAAGTATTAGTAATTCGCTAACTTATAGTTAACCCATACCCCAAGTGTTGGTAAACATAACCACGACGTAACCAACACTTTACGTTAACCTGCAATTGAAAAACGTAATTTTTAACCTAACTAATAGTTAACTATGAACTAATAGTTAACCAACGATTGAAAAACCGGGCGTTATACGCAAAAATATGAACACGTCTGAAACATTTTGTGAAAAGTAGGAAACGCTGCATAAATCGTAAGAAAAACAGATAAGAAATTAAATTCCTATTAAAAAGTCCACGACAGTATATACTTAATGCTTTAAGTAGGCTAGGAAATTATTTGGAAACACTAATGTGACAGCTTAGCTAGAAAAGTTCGGAAATTTACCAAGCTGGTTAATGTATTTCATAATGAAATGAAAGATTTTAGAACGAATTAAAATAAGTAGACCTGTTTATCCAATTAAAGTGTTCAATTTTAATTTGATTATCTGTTTAACTGTTGCAATCTCACAAATTTGATTGTATAAACTATTGTAATAGCTGACCGAGTAAAGAAGATCCTCGCAGCAAAGGATTGTTAATTTTTTACGGATTACTGCTGATTGATCATAACTTGACACAAAGTCCTATTCACCAACCACAATTCACCCCTAAAATCTGTAATCCGCTACTGCGAGGACCTTACTTTAAAGGTACAGAAGTTAAGAATATTTTTTTTACTAATACTATTTGATCTTGAGCAAATTATTAAAAAATTTAAAACAAAAACAAAACAAAAAATTAAAAAACTCGTAAATCCTATCATGCGCATTACTAATTACTTTGTTGTTTATGAAAATACAGTTTGAAATTAATAAGCACAGAATATAGAAGTCAAATTAAAGTCGCCTCTATTACAACAAACTATGAGCTGCCTTTTAGGGGGGGGGGGATTTATGATTACTGATTTTCTCCCGCTGTTCACTGTCTGTTATCTCATTGTAGCGTAAAAATACCTTTATTATAATAATTAACATTATTCTTTATTTATAGACATTTTTTACCTACACTTTGTTCATTATTTTCAGAATTTCTGTGAAAACAATTGATTTCCCAAAAAAAAATATTTAACCAAAGTTGTAGCCCGTTAAATTCCCTATCCGATTTGGGCCCTTAGTTTTTTTCTAAGACGTTTCGTTTAAGAGATACGGAGTTTGCAAGAAAAGTAAAAAAAATAAAATCAGAATTTTTTTAACATTTTTTCCCTTAATTTAATTTATAACTCGAAAACCGTTTATTTTAGACGACAAGGGGATATATACTAATTTGTAGATAAGTAAATGATCTTTAAAAAAGGTCTAATTCATTAAGTCTAAGAAATCAATAATATCGGAGCTATGGGCGTTTGAAACCAGAAATTCAAAATATTGCTTTAAAGAGAGGTACCTCCCAAGGGTTTGGACTTGAACAAAAATTTTATTTGAAAATTTGTCTTAGAAAGTGTCTTTTATCACCACTTCAAAGGTTCTTCACGGTCACGGGGACACCCTGTATATTTGCCTTCGTTTTGCCAGTACATTATTTATATAGATAACATATTTGGTAGATTGGCGTCCTGAGGGACTTGAGTCTCCTGAGTTTCCGGAGAAGGTCTGCGAAAATTATCAAATTAATTCGAGAATACCAATTGTCTGTTATTCTCCAATAACTGAGCTTTAACTTCAAAACTGTGAGGTTTACAAAAAAAATACGTAAAACATAAAAGATTTATTTTTTGATTTTCTATATTTTTATCTCAAACTTTTTTTTATAATCTCATGGATTATGAGTTACCACTTATTTTCTGGTAACCTAATGAGCGCACATTGAATTGCTCTACCAAATATCAGAAAATCTAAAGGTTGGTTTATGAAGAACTCTGATATACTCTCGAATAAAATCTAATATTTTCCGTAGTACCTGGAAAATCCCGTAATAGAAATTTCTAAATTGGCTTATGAATTTAACCAGGGTGATCCGAAAGATAAGCGGAGTTCAAGGACAATGTGAGTTCCGCCGCACCTGTACGCGCGTCCAATGCAACTTAAAACCTTCACTTCTGCTTAAATCTTCTTACTCCCTGTCAAAGAGGCTTTTCATATAAATCTGATCGCTACCCTTAAAATTTAAATCTTTTTAATCTGACTAACCAATGAAAATCCATTGGTTTAGTTTAAGGGTTTCATTGGTTTGAAAAGCGAAATTACTCGATTTCCGAATTAATATTTTTTATATCAGATTGAGAGAAAGTATTCCAAATTAATCTGATTGTAATATCTCATAGTAGGGAACGAGCTAATGACTAATTGACAGTAGTTGAGTGTCAGCCACTTGAATTAGTTTGAAAGCAGCGGCTTTTCAATATTCAAGAACTTGCAAGTGCGTACTAAATTCGAACTCTTAAAGCTTTATTCTTGACTATGACGGTTTTGATAGTTATAATGATGTAAAACTTCAAAGCTTGTTGCTATTTTCTGATATAACTGCAGTATTCAATCAGAATGTTTACGCACGTAACTTAGCGGTACAATGCAGCGTTCCATGATTTACCTATTAGAACAGTGTAAGATTGGAATCGTTAGTTTGGGGGGGGGGGTTAATAAATAATTGCTAAGAACCTATTCGTAGGTCCAGCAATTCTTTACGCTAAATTACTAGAATTAAAAGACGATCGATTTTAGACGTTTGTTATTTGGCTGTTGCGCCAAAGTTTTAGTGTCATTAGAAATTGGTCTGGACTATGTCTCCGACATCTGATCTTTTCAAGTTGGCTCTACAAACAACATCTCCCTTTCTCGATAGACGCCCTCGGGAACCCCGACGGCGCCATGCGTCGTGTTTTTCTAAAACGAATTAAATTATCCTTCGTGCAAGTTCTCATAACTTCTTCCAACTTAATTTTTTTCTACTTAATTGCTTTCATTCCTCATGCTTTTGAAAGCATTGTCAGTGTTCTTATTATCTCAATATATTAACAATTCTCGGTTAAAAAACCAATTGAAACTTGTGAAAGTCACCAAGTGGAATAGAAACAAATGGCGCGTATTGTTTTGCTCGAAATCATTCGTTACAAAATAAAAACAAACTTTACGTAACGCATCACTTGGTAGTACCACATAGTTTTAGATAAAAGTAATAAAATTTCACTCTCATTCGGAGATTAATTTGTGGATCAATAATTCTCACTTTCACTTTTGCGGTTGTTCCAAAAATAGCTCACGGAAGTATCAACGTCGGGATTCATGCACTGAGTTCAATTAGGCTCATGTTAGTTTTTCATCTAACATTGCTAACAATGTTTAATTATCTTGTTAATTAAAGCGTGCCCGACGTGCGGGGCAGAGGGGAGGGGGCACACCCAACACCATTCATTCATCAGGTATTAAAATTATTTAATTCTGCTCAGAAGACTCCGTCCGCACCGCCACCCGAGAACAAATCCTTTCATTAGCTAATGGAAACAAAACTTCGGAAACTTGATTGCAGTCATTTGTTTTGGTGCATTATTTGAACTTGGAAAGGAAATAATACCTGTTTGGTCACAACCAGTTCGCGCAGTTGTTTCATGTTCATTCTAGCTTGATGTCTGCTTTAATTATCCAAAATTTCCCCGATTATAAATGCAGCAAACTTCGTTGTTGCATAAAGGTGTACGTACGGTACCACCTGCTTACATAACTTGTAAAACCAGTTCAATTCGCGTTTGTTTTTCAAAACAAAGTTTTCGATTATCAGGAAGTTGGAACAGATCTGGTGCAACACCATATTTGATTGAGTCGTTGAACCACTTTTAATTGAATTTGATAAAAGATTTTAGATGTTGCTTTTAATTGAAGTTGTATTTTCGATTGGCGCCCAAATGTCGATGACTTCCTGCTTTTTTCTATTCTCAGAATAAGCGATTTTTTCAAGTGGTCGTGCTGTAATTGCGGATAACATTAAACGGTGGTTAAGCTTTGAGTTTTTAGAGGTCGTAAATTATTCCTAGGAAGACCGTCTAAATGTGGCCTGACGTTTGCACTTTGCAGATGTGTTACGCTTTCTTTTTCGCTCCAAAACAAACGAAAAACCAAATTACAGCTTACAAATAAGCATACGACGCACGCCAATGCCCGATTACTTAAAAAGAAAAGGTTTGAACGCGGTGAATTTAGCTGTACAGGATCTAAGAATTCCACAGAAATTACAAACCAAAATAAATAAGAATTTGTGTATAAACTGAAGTAGAGTGTAAACTCTATGATTTACCCTCGAGTTTGAAAATACCAGGTTCGGTTCCCATCCGGGGCATCTTTTTTTTTAACTAATTAAACGGTTTAATGTGAACAATGTTCGTTGGAAGTAACTAGTTTAATTTATAGCAATTGCACCGTGGAATAATTTAATTGAGTATACAAATCAAGGTAAACCACAATTGTTTTGTGTAATTTGCGTGATGATATCTTAACTTTACGTTTAGTGAGAAGAAAACGCTTTTGTTCCAAGTTTTTTTAAACGTAACTTTGGAATTTGATCAATTTTATTTTTCTCGCGGTATAAAATCGAAGTGCCCAAAATGTGTTGGCGTGTACGATACAATCGTAGTGTGTAGGAATTTTTATGTGACCTCGACTCCCGAAAACAGAGCATTGCACATATTTTTAGATTTATGGATTTGTGGGCATAAAAATGATTAAAGCGTAGTAAAACAAAAATATACGTGGGACGATCGGAAAGCAGCTTTGTAATTTGTCGATTATTGCAACCTTATCGCGAGATCGAGGGTGGAAACTTATGAAGCTACGAGAAAAAAGAAAAATACGTTTAAACTTTTCCATCGCCCATTAGTTTAAACTCGCAAACTTTTTATAATGTAATAATTCATTTGGTGTTCAAACCTTGAACTATGGCAAGAATAATAAACGTGGCTAAATATAAAACTTACCAAATTAATTTGGGTTATTAGATCACGTTCAGGAGATCAGGACGAATCTAAGCAACTCATTAATTGGCCTAATTGTTGAATTTGAATTTATTGAATGTAATTTGCATCGTTTTCGGGCATTTAAAAATTCAAGACGTGGGATTCTCCGTTTCGATGTTTCTCTTCAAGGACAATTTGTTATAATTGCGATAATTTTGGTCACCATGATGGGAAGGTAATTTATGTAGCTAACTGCGCGTCAAGTCTTTTTCACCTTTTCTATACATATCCATTTTTCACAACCTTTTGAATACGATTTTTCTTTCATTTTGTCGCATTCTATCGATCAACAGCGTTCATTCATTTTTAAACATCCGATTCCGTGCAAATTTTGATAAACTTGCTTGTAATGTATGCAAAGTGGGCGCTCTATACAAACCAGGAAATTTAATTTCCGGAAATCTCAACAAAACCGGTCGTTATCATGTTACCATAGCATCTTGTGTCTAATAAGCTTTTATCGCAAACATTGCGCTGATTTACAAAATTTTATCGACAGAAATGGACGATCCCGAAATTCAGGAGACGGTGGAACAGATTTTAGGAAAAGGAGTGAAAGTTATCGACTGTGAAAAGAAATCGTCCATAAAAGAGGAAGAAGTGTTGCTCATTAACGGAATTCCAGTGAAACTCGAAGGAAGAGATGGCCGAGCCATAAAAGAAGCCTTGATAACTGGACAAGTACCGCCCTGCGATCTTTTGAATAGTTTATTGATTAAGACTGGAATCTTAAAAGCTCCCGTGAAATTGGACACCTCTCTAAGTGTCAAGTCGACGACGGTCACTAAAGAGGAGGTGACTGTATCCAGGGACGGCAAAATCGTGGACGAACGGAGTAGGGAAACAAAAGAACACAATTTTTATACCAGCGCAATAAGTGAAGTATACGAACCAATAAAAGTGATCCCTACGTCTGAGTTTGCTAACGGAAGATATTCCAATGACAAGACCAATTCCAACGGATCCTTCGTTCCAAATGGAAAATTTCCCGAAAACGGAAGGTGCTCTCAAAACGGGAAGTTTAGTGACCACAACGGTTACGAAACCGGAAGTGATAATAAATTTAGCTCATTTTCGAGCGCATCCAGTTACGAATCCGACGGACCCGTCCATGGATATAATTCCAAAAAAACTACACTGAGCAAAGACTCAGGGCACTTGAGCAACTCCACGTCATCAACCACGAAAGTTGACTGCACCCAAAGTTCTATAGACTCTTTAAGCTCTCTCGATGAAACTGATTTCCAAAGCAATTTATGTGATAAACTCAAAAAATCTGGATTGATTAGTAACGGTTACCTTAACGACGTAGCGGTAAGTAATCCTACTAAGCGAATTTTTTGTAACATATTGCAACATTTTGATGTATTTGTATTGATTGTGAAGGTGGTTGTGTGACAAAATTTATATTTTTCAGCCTACGATATTCGGAACTGTAGCATCAGATCATACGCCAAAAGACTGCTCGAATAGGAGGGTAAGTAAATTTATTTTTTCGTGTCCTTTCATCAGAACCCTCTTCTCAATTCTCAAAAACAATAGACTTATTCTTATCAGGTTGACCACCAACTTGTATCCCACCGAGATTGACGCTTGCTCTATTGTTCGGTCCTTTGGGATCTATAGGGGTTTTCAAATATGAGAAGAGACATCAAAAGATTTTAGTAAACCAGTTTTAATAAAGCAATCGCAAGCTTAAAAAGAGTTTACAAATTTAAAGAATTCGCGCGAAAACTTCGTCTGGCATTAGGTATCATGCCCATTTTTATTTTTCCCTGTTTTTGAAGAGAATTTTTATTCATAATCTGTAGATTGTGATCCCACATTTGTCTTGCCAAACTTTGTGAAATTGCTTTCATTTCGTTTTCTTCAACAGATCTTGTGAAAGTGAGAGCATACTTAGAATGACTAAAACTATAGAAAGTAAAATATCATATTATCTTGTTTTAATTTTGGTAATAGATGGAAAATAGGTCACGTGAAGTCTGAACAATTCTGAGTATGAATAGTTGACTGAATCGTCTGCGTAACATCATATTGTTAGTTCATTATATCAAGTTGTGTTTAAATGGTGTGAACTCGATTAGTACATGCATTGATTATCTAGATTGTGCGGCCTGAAGGCCGCACTGACCCGCCACTCTTTCCTAACCTCCCAAGTTTTTGTTAGGTTGGTAACTTAAAATTAACCGCTCGGAGGAGTTACTCAAGGAAAGACCGAAAGGTAAAGAGCAAACCAAAAAGTTGTACACCACACCATGTTATCTTATTATTTCCAATTCCCTAGATCTTTTGTACTAAAATATTTTGAATTTATTTCACTTTATCTCACCACCGAGTAGATAATTATCGATAGGAAACGCGCGAAGACAGGCGATACAAATTAACCAACTAGAGAAAGAGGAAGGAAGTTCCACCGTTGCATTTCAAAGTGACAAAATGAGCTTCCATTTCAATATTCAAGAAATATTGTAGGTGATTATAGGAGGACTGTACGAAGACAACTGCGACGTCCCTAGTAAGGTCAAAAGGATTTTCAGTAATTGTACAGTTTTGCTAAACAAATAAAAAAAACTAACACTAACCTACTGACAGACCAATGTCTTCGCGTGGATCTATCTTTGAAGTACAGTTTCGCTAAACATATAAAATAAACTAACTCTAACCTACTGACAGATCCATGTCTTTGCATGGATCTACCTTTTACGTACAGTTTTTCTAAACAAATAACAAGAACTAACTAACAGATCCATGTCTTGGCGTGAATCTACCTTTTACGTACAGTTTAAACTACCGGGGGTTAAATTACTGAGGTTGAAATTACCAGGGGATCAAATTACCGGGGGCGAAATTACCAAAGGATCAAAATACCGGGCGTGAAATTACCAGGGGATCAAAATACCGGGGGTGAAATTACCAGGATTAATTTACCGGGGACCAAATTACTGGGGATCAAATTACCGTATACTACCAACAGTGTGATATAAGGCTTAAGCCGACATGCTACGGAGCGGGAGACTGCGGTTCGATGCTTGATCGCGTCGACTGCACTGTTGTGATCTAAAAGCCCAAGTTCGATCTATGGGCTATAAACTCGCCAACACGCTCGGCAAGCGCGGCGTTTTAACTGCCATAACCTCCTTTAAAAAACCCTAAATTGAAGGGAAAAAAGGAGAGGCCTATGTTCAGGAGTGAACGAATAACGGCTGAAAAAGAAGAAGAAAGAAATTACCGTATACGATCGTAATTATTTATCATCATCAGCTTTTTTACCTGTAGGACAGTTAACCTCTTCCTTTGAGGGAAAATTTTCAGCATTAGACCTAACGGCTACTTAAACCGGATTGGGTAAAGCCTGTAATCCTGTATTTAATAGTTCTTCTCTTCTTAATCTAGGACTACGTCCTGTTTTTTAGCCATATAATATACTAAATTTACACTTGGCATTCATGGTTCTTTGAGCACTTGTATATAATCTAGTAGGATGCTAACCTTGTTAGAAGATTCGAACCGCGGTTTCCCGCGTTATAGCATGTCGATTTAAGCCTTACACCACACTGCTGGTATTTGATAGTTTATGGTAGCAATTGTCAATCCAGGGGGATCGCCGGCTTTACGTACCTTCCGAAGCACGGAGACGGTCATATGAAGGTTTAAAGTTTTCCTACCGTCACTAATTATTATGATAAATTCGACCCCAAAATATTTACTTGTACTAAAATCGGTCTCTATCGAAAAGTCTCGAAAGAGCTCAACCACTAATTACCTAAGCTTTAACATGCTAATCTTTTTCCCATAAACTACAGAGCAGGCTCACAATCAAACAGATTGAGTTTGCCTCTTTGCCCCTTTTTTTTGTTTATTGCGTGTCGGAAAATCTTAAGTAAGACACAACCAGCCCGTGCTAAGTCAGCCCACTAAAAACCCACTCCCGGATGCCAGCGGGATTCATCTTGCGGTATTTCTTCCGCTGCCACCAGCCAATCGGTTTCTACCCTTTCGGAACTTTTTTCGTATTGCTTCATTAATTTGCTGTATTTTAGCGCAGCAGTTCTTCCTCAAATTTCTCGCTCATTATGCGGGTTATTCTGCTCGCGATCTTCGCCCACTCAGCATTCACTCCGAGCATCTCGTCTATCAGGGAGTCGGGGCTTAAGGTTCTTTGCCTCTTAACCATTATCCACTACACGCGCATTCACTTTAGTGAAGCTCCTAAAAATTTCGAATAATTTTTTTAATTAATAAAAATTTAATTTTTTTAGAGTTTACCACAAACGCCACCATCTTCGAAGAACTATTCGTCATCGTACAATGGAGACGCGGTTTTCGAAAATGCCTCAGTTAATGAAATCCAACACGAAAACGTACGATGCACTTTTAATTTTTTGTTGGTTTACTCACTCGTAATATTTTTTTAGGCGTTGGTGTACAAAGACGGAAATTTAACATCTGGCTCATTGGAAGCTCTAATCCAACACATGGTTCCTACAGATTTGTATTATCCAGATCGAGCGTATCTTTTCGCATTTTTATTGTCGTCGAGGCTTTTCATAAAACCACACGATCTTCTTGCCAGAGTGAGAAGTTTGTGTGAATCGCAACAAGGTCTAGGTAACACTGCCGCCGGATCTATCCAACCTGGTCTCTTCCGTTTCGCCGAACATCTTGTGCAACTCCTTGCAGAATGGACCGAAACATTTCCGTACGACTTCAGAGACGATCGCGTTATGCAACACATACGCACAATTACGCAACAATGCTGCTCGTTAAGTTCAAGTTTAAGGGCCAACGTTTCGTCACTTCTTCATAATCTTCTGCAACGGCTAACCGCGCTAGAAGCTTATGAAAAGGCGCTGGACGAACCCTCGCTGATCAGTGACGAAAATGTTGACATCAGCGACGTTTGCACCAAACCGGAAGTTCTAGCTCAACAGTTAACGCACGTCGAATTGGAACGTTTGTCGTACATTGGACCTGAAGAATTCGTACAAGCTTTTGCCAAAGAAAATCCTCACATTGAAACCTCCTTCAAAGATATGAAAAAAACGCACAATTTGGAACAGTACGTTCAGTGGTTCAATAGGCTTAGTTACTTTGTTGCCACGCAGGTCATAAAGGTACTTTTCATATTACATATTCCTATTGGGCAAAAAGTAATTTTTTTAAATTTTAGCATCTAAAAAAGAAACCTCGCGTGCGAGTTGTAGAGTATTGGATCGAAGTCGGACGAGAATGCTTCAATATTGGGAATTTCAACAGTCTTATGGCTATTATAGCGGGTTTGAATATGTCGCCGGTTTCGAGGCTGAAAAAAACGGTACGAGCAAGGAAAAAAAATGTTTTGTTTTATATTTATTTTTTAAATAATTTTAGTGGCATAAAATTCAGTCAGGAAAATTTGCTATTCTTGAGCACCAAATGGATCCGAGCAGTAATTTTAGCAGTTATAGAAGCACCTTGAAAGCGGCAATGTGGCGCAGCGCGGGTGCAACCGACCAAAGACAGCGCATTGTCATTCCGTTTTTTAGTCTTCTAGTGAAAGATTTGTATTTCCTGAATCAGGGATGTTCGAGCAAGTGAGTGAATTTTTTTAAACGATTGTAATTCGAATTTTTTAAATATAAATTTACAAAAATAACAAACGTAGGTCTTCGCCTTAACAAAATCGGAGAAATTTTGAATGGGAGATCATATGGCGTCTGACGTTACAACGTCAGAAAAAGTATTTTGGTAAATTTATATTTGCAAATATTTAATAACCACTGTGTATGTGGATTAAATTTAAAGTTAAAATATTTTTTGTCAAGATTACCGAACGGCCACATAAATTTCGAAAAGTTCTGGCAGTTAGCGAAACAGGTGACGGAGTTTATGGCGTGGAAGCAGGTAACTTGTCCGTTTGAGAAGGATCCCAAAATTATTGCAGTTCTTCAATACGGATTGGTGTTAAGCGAAAATGCATTAGCCCTGGCTAGTTTTGACTGTGAACCTCCTGAAAATCCTCAAGAAAAGGAAAGATGTAAGAGTTTGAAAGCAGAAGAGAGTACAACCACTTGAGTTGGTTACAAGAAATCCAAGATTTTTTTAAATTGTACAAAATAATGCACCTCTAGTACTAGGACTGTTTTTATTTTTTGACGCATCTCGTATATTTTTATTTATCTGTCCCTCTCCCCTACCCAGTGAATCTATTTATTTTATTATGGACTTTTTATTGCCAGAAGTTTTGCCATAACTGCACTAGAATCTCGTATTAAATTCTGGCTCCCCAGGCGCGCAGCTGACGAAGAGAGAAAATATTTTTAAACCTTACCTAGTAAAGGAAGATCCCCGTTTTGTGATACAAAAATGTAAATTATTTTTAAGTTAAATTGTTATTATTTTTATTAATTGAAGAGACACCTGTATTATATTTGTAGATTGAGAGAAAAATACTCTAAAGTTTACAACTTCAAGACGGCAAATTTATTGCGAATCGCATAATTTATTGATGTACTGTTAATTTATTTTTTAAAATAAAAGTAAAATAAAAGATTTTTGTACCATTTGTAATTTAATACGTCGGTGTTTTAGTATTATATGTTGTACTTAATTTCCCCTTTGTTGTCGACGATTTGTTTTCAAATTAAGTCACTTTTATGATGTCAACTTGAATGTAAACGTGGGCTTGAAACTTAATTTTTGCACCTGCTTGTGTATACAAATAATTTTTCGCACCGATATAATCTTCTACCTTTTTAAGTCACTAAATTTTTGAAAAATAATAAAATGTGATTTAATTTGAAAGTCTCCTATCTACGTTATTGCTTTTTTGCTTTAATTACTCCATTAAATGTAATACAAAAAGAAAAGACTTAATTTTATCAGTATTCTAGTCATTAGTAAATAGAATTATTGAAATAAATTATGTGTTGTAATAATTGTAGTTTCGCAAATTGTATATTAATTTGTAACATGATGTACCAATTTGTTTTATGTAAAAAAAAAATTATATGGATTTGCTTGCGTTTTTCATTCCTGTTCAGAATAAGTCTACGAGTATGGAAATGGAGTCGCACGTAAAGTCATAAGCTCAGTTCTAAGCAAATCGCAAGTGTTGGAATAAATAAAATAGCTTAAATCCGAGCAAGATTACCGGCATACAGAAACAAATTGGCTAATGGTTGCACCCCACCGACTACGAAATTGTGTTGATCCCAAACAAACAATGTAAAATTTTTGTCCAAGCCCGAACCCTTGGGAGTACCACCCTTTAAAGCAATTTTTTGAATTTATGATATCAAACGGCCATAGCTCCGGCATTATTGATTTTTTAGGCTTAAAGATCATTCGCTTATCTACAAATTAGGTTATAACCCCTTATCGTCTAAAATCAACGGATTTCGAGTTATAAATTAAATTAAGGGAAAAAATGTTTTAAAAAATCAGGTTTTATTTTTTTGCAAACCCCGTATTTCTTAAAGAAAAAACTGACGGCCCAAACCGGATATGGAATTTAACGGGCTACAACTTTGGCCAAATAAATTTTTTTGGGAAACCAACCGTTTTCACAGAAATTCTGAAAATACTGAGCAAGGTGTAGGTAAAAACAAATAAATAACAAACTAATTAACAATAATAAAAAACACAATATATATTAACAAAGTAATTAACGATAAACTAATGTTTATCTCTAATTAAAACAAATTATACAAATTGAGATTTTTACCAATTTTGTGAATTTAATTTATTTTTACCTACACTTTGCTCATTATTTTCAGAATTTCTGTGAAAACGGTTGGTTTCCCAAAAAAATTTATTTGACCAAAGTTGTAGCCCGTTAAATTTCCTATCCCATTTGGGCCGTCAGTTTTTTTCTAAGACGTTTAGATTTAGAGATATTGGGTTCGCAAGAAAAGTAAAAACAATGAAACTTTTAAACATTTTTTCCCTTAAGAGATCATCCTGGTTTAAATGCTCAAAAACTTGCTAATTTTGTAAATTTTTTTAAGGGTAGTTTATTATAGATATTGAGGGAACTGTCACGTAACTTATCACAAGAATTGAACTTTTTCCTATTGACCATTGGAAAGAGGACAATTTTCTGAGTATATTAACACAAAAATTTTTTTGGTGTATGCAATAATTGTCGAAATTACGGCATTTTAAAAATGCGAATTAGCAGGGGCGTGTAATTTGATATACCCAGTTCTGCCGTGCCTTACGCGTGGTCTAGAGTCAGTACTGTAGGCCACCCGCTCAGCATGCAAATTGAAATGTTAAGATTTAAGCTTTAAAATTCGTAATTTTAATTGCGTTTTCGATGGGTTTGGAATTATTAGGTTAATTAAAATATTGGAATACATTAATATATAGTAAATTTTATGTGTTAGTTATGTATTTTAGATACACCTTTTAACACGGCTGCATGATTAGCCATTTTTGTGTAAGACAAAAAAATTTAAAAATATCCCTGAAGAATGGCAGAACTCGCCAAAGGTGGAACTCGAAAACACAGATCTACGTTTACCTGGAATCCGAGATTTGCCATAAATAAGTTATTTTATAATAAGGCCGAAAGCGCCCGGCGGCCTTGTTTTTTTGACTAACACATAAAATTTACTATATATTAATGTATTCCGATATTTTAATTAATCTAATAATTCGAAACCCATCGTAAACGCAATTAAAATTACGAATTTTAAAGCTTGAATCTTAACATTTCAACTTGCATGCTGAGGGGGTGGCCTACAGTACTGACTCTAGACCACGCGTAAGGCACGGCAGAACTGGGTATATCAAGTTACACGCCCCTGCTAATTCGCATTTTTAAAATGCCGTAATTTCGATAATTATTACATAATCCAAAAAAAATTTTGTGTTAATATACTCAGAAAATTGTCCTCTTTCCAATGGTCAATAGGAAAAAGTTCAATTCTTGTGATAGGTTACGTGACAGTAACCGATATTGATATAAAATTTGTTGAGCTTAATAAATACACTCTCGAAAAATACATAAAACAATTTTTTAAAAAGAAAAATAGCAGGCAAACAAAAGTAAACATGTCGCTGGCGGCGTTAATATCTCAATAATGGCTCATCGAAAATGAAAAAATCAAAAATATTTAGATTCAGTATGACCGTGGCTCCCGCGTATTCTAAAGATATTAATATTTATTGATAAATAATAAAATGGCGGAGATTGAGAAAAAAACGAGATTTTTTTCACTACTTTTGGCAAAATAAAATACATAGTAAAAATTAAAATTTTAATACCATTGTAGAATACGCTGCAGCTATTTATGTGTAGAATAAGTGGTTAAAATTTCAAAAGGATGGGTTTAGTGGTTCCGGAGAAATCACCGCCTCCAACCGAAAAAACGTTGTTTTGAAGAAAAGGCGTTTTACTAATTTTTCGAGAAAAAAAAATGTATTTTTTTAATGAAAAATTTGGGAAACGTCTAACCTTAACTTAATCAGCGATGCCTACACCATACAAAATTCCTTCTGTCTCTTCGAAAAATGTAAATCAAAATAATCGATTTTTTGAAAATTATAAACCAGGATGATCTCTTAATTTAATTTATAACTCGAAATCCGTTGATTTTAGACGAGAAGGGGTAATAACCTAATTTGTAGATAAGCGAATAATATTTAAAAAAGTTCTAATCTATTAAGCCTAAAAAATCAATAATATCAGAGCTATGGCCATTAGAAATCAGAAATTCAAAAAATTGCTTTAGAGAGGTACTCCTCAAGGGTTTGGACTTAGTCAAAAGTTTTATTTAAAAATTTGTCCTAGAAAAGTGTCCTTTATCACCACCTCGAAGGTTCTCCACGGTCACGGGGACACCCTGTAGATAGCCTATACGTTTCCGATCTACACTATTTAAGTCAAATTTAAGATATAGGTTGCATTTTAGATGCAAAAATGACACAATTCAAAAGCCGATAATCTGCGATTTAAAATAATTTCCCGACTAGTTGATGGTGGAAATCTATATTTTCTAGTCAATAATAATGCAAGCGCGTTTAGTATCATGAGATCAGATAAGATAAAAATTCTTACCCTACTAATACTACAGCAGTGATGATGAAATTTAAAATCGTACTGAATTTTCTGAACATTTCAAACTGTTTTTTGGTAATTTTTCAAGCTGCCTCGAATTTTAAAATATGTTGATGTGATGGATCTAAAAATGTAATTAAACAAAAAATATAAGGTGCTCTTAGCAGTGGCGTAGCGCCACAGAGGCCAGAGAAGAAATCGGTTGCTCCTCGAGACTTTCACCACTTTTAGCTTCAAAAATTTATGTTAGAAGAATTATGCTATTCCCTTCTTATGCTACGCCACTGATTATAATCAATATTATAAATTGTTAAGTAAAAACCTAAGTACAAAGTTTGAAGTCGATTAAATCGTTTAGCTATTTTTAGATGTGCATAATTTGCTATGTAAAAGCCTGGGGTCTAAAAACAATCATCAATTTGCAGTTTTATTGGAAGGTTTACTAGTTGGTAGGTTTGAGACATTTAGCATAGCATAACATGATTTATGCCCGATTTCTTCACCTTGCGATAACTTATCCAATCAGATTTTAAATTATTAATTTTTCTTGAATCTTTGGGTTAACTGGAGGTGAAGAAAATGGGCATAATGCAAGTAAAACGAAAACAGTAAAAAAATGTTCTATTAATTTAATTATTTTAACAAACTATTCCAAACACAGTATTTACACATACTACAGTTCATCAATAGACACAAGTGCAATTACAATTTCAAAAAAAATTGTATATAAAAGACATGTATTTTTAGTTTGCATTGTCTAAGCACCAATGATGAGGCCCACTCCGACTCGGAATTGATTCTTTTTGTGATTCATTAAACCACTAACAGCTAAATTAAATGGCAACGGACTCATTTTTTTTTCTAAAACAGCACCTACTGACCAGTTCGAGTCAACATGGCCTTTAAACACCAAGTCACCCTTAGGAATGTCAATTTGGTAACCTATAGAGGCGACAGCCTCCTGCATCCTATTGTTAGCTTCCAACTCCACTCCAATTTGTAATTGCTTACTAGCCTTCTGGTAGTAACACAGATGAACACCCGAAACACCGAGAGTTCCAGTGAGGGTTACATTTTCAGTCGCATATTTAGCGGCTCCACTTAACAAAGCTGCCTCTCCTCCCGGAACGCCAGCACCTCTCTGATAAGCAAGTTCCGAACCCAATGCAAGGTTATCCGTTACACGTTGCAGGTAATGCATTACAATTACTCCAGAACCTGATATCAAATCGGGATTGGCGACAGTCATACTAGCAGTATAGTCTGACCCCTTGTAGTTCATACCAAACTGTCCCACCGTGAACTTCGAATTTTGTACCTAAACAACCCACCAAACATTAAAACAAAACTCCACGTAAAATCTGCAATACACACCTGAGCTCCAAATTTCGCCTGCAAATTTGGCGAAACTTGATGAATAATTGTGGCGTTCATATTTCCAGACGGATCGATGTCGCCCAACATGATCGGGTAAGCTTCATTTGGTGCAGTTTGCTTCGTTCCGACATAAGTTGCTCCAAATCTGTACCCGCTAGGCGTCACCGTACTCATATTAATCGTGTGTGTAATCTGAAAGTGGTTACTTAAACCACGGTTCAGCATTACACGTGCTCCTTCGAAACATGCCGGAAAAACGTCTTAAAATAGACCAGCATTAGCATTAAAAAGTAGGGTTAGATTAAAATACTCACTTTTACATTTTGTATGTAATTCTTCCAGAGGTCCAGGATTTTCAATTTCTTCTGATTTCTTGATCTCGGGAGGTGGAATACATGTTGGTGGAGACGAGGGTGGTGCACTGGCTGAAGCTTGTACGTTTCCCATTATTTATGATTCTTCACACTTAATTTAAACTTTTGTCAACTAACTAGTAAACACACACACTGCTTCTTTTTATTATTTTCGTGTGTACACACAAAAATCTTAAGTTGCCGAATTTGTATTGGACACTATTGATAAAATGCAATACACCACATTTTTGGTAGTTCCCGAATGACATAAACAGTCGACATCTATACCGACATATATTAGACACATGGTTTGTTGATTTAATCAACCATAGAGGACTCGATCCATTTTCTTCTTTAAATCTAACTCCGCGTAATTCAAAAAAATATATTTATAAATTTAAGTATTTAAACTTATTATATTAATTTAAAAATTATTTATAGAATACAAAGGCGGATCCAAGAAGTTCACAACCTTTTGTTTTTTTTTTGCCGCCGGATGTTTACTAAATTCAGGTAATTTTTTAATTTTGTTGATTTTTAATCGGTCATCAAGGGGTAGTTACCCCACCTTGATACAATAACTGTCCGTCTAGTAAATTGATGTACAACCGCAGTCTGTCGACTAAATGAACTGCTCGAAAAAATTATTTTCTAGTTTCAAATCAGAAAATATTAAATTAATTGCTACTTTTAGGCTCAGTATTTCCGTCAATTCAATACTACAATTCGGAGAAACCCAATTGGATCCGATAATGGCAAATTGCGATCAAAATAATCAATATACAAATTTGGGTTTCTGATCGTCGACATCGGAGAACTCTTCGGACATCTAATTCTTGTGATTTTTCCAAAATTCTTTTGGATTGATTACATCACTTCTTCAAATCAAACTACCGATAATGATTCAAACTTTGAATACATCAAAAACTATGTTATGTCCTTCCGTTATAAGAATTTAATCCATTGATTTTAAAAAAAGTCATTTTAGAAAGTGGCTAGATCTGCCTTATACCACACCAACAGTGTGGTATAAGGCTTAAACCGACATGCTACGGAGCAGGAGACCGCGGTTCGGTGCTTGGTCGCGCCAATTGCACTGTTGTGATCTAAAGCCCGAGTTTGATCTAAGGGCCATGCATCTGGCAAGGTTAGCACCCTACCAGAATATTAATGCAAGTGCTTACAGACCAAGAGTGCCAAGTATAAAAATTTGATGCGTTAATGGTAAAAAACAGAAAAAAAGTTCTAAAATAAGTTAAAGAAGAATAGCAGAATGTTGGGTAAAATTTTCATTTCACTTGGCGAAATATCAGTGCTACGGGTGATCAAATGGGTGATATACTTGGAGTTTTATAGTACAGATTTTTATTTAAATTGAAACGTAAACTAAAAACTTATAATTATCCCTAGTACAATTGCTGCTATTTTCGTGGCCTTCCAGCACCTTTTTTACCTCCACCGACTGTTTGCTTATCCTTTCCTTTGCTGTTCAATAAGGGATGAACTTCTAAAAATAATTGATGATTCAAATGTTTCATTTGCATTAAAATTTGAGTCTTACCATCCGTGCTGGTAACTTCTATAGGGATATTATAGGATTTGCTCTTTTTGGTAGGTGGAGGACTGTTACCCACTGGAGGAGGCTGCACAGGTGCTTCGTTAGTCCAAGTTTCTTCTGGCTCTTCAATCTCGGGCGCAATCGGTAAGAATTGCAATACATCAGGATTTTCTTGTTCTTCATCGGAACTACAAAATGCCGCTACCGGTTCAACTGTGCTCACATCCACCTAAACAAAACTTTGATTATAAACTAAAAAATTAATGAGTAAGATTAAAAGTTTCACCTCCAAGTCTAAGTCCTCTTTTGCATCACCACCACTAGCAACTGATTTATCTTCATCGGCAACGTCAAATTCACTTTCCCTCTCTTCATATTCCACATTTTCATCCAATTCTTTGAAATCTGGTGCAAAAGCCGACCAATTTTCTACTTGATTTTGGGCCCATACACTAACAACACCTGAAGAACAGATTAAACTACAGAAATATTTTTGAATTTCAAAGTGCGGTGGAAGGCTTAAATCTACATGTTACGAAGTGGGAGACCGCACTGCAAGGTTAGCACCCTACCAGAATATTATACAAGTGCTCATAGAACCATGATGGTTCTAGTAAAAAAACAGAACGAAGATCTAAAATTAAGTTAAAGAAAAAAAATTCAAGTTTGAGCAGAATCTAGAGGAAAAAAAATTGTTTACAAACCTGAAGAAATACTGGCAATAATTGGTCTAACTGGATGCCAGGCGACGTCCAGCAATAATTCTCCTTTAGTACCATGAAGAATCTTTACCAAATTTCCTATGGATTTTTCCCAAATGTATAAAGCGTGTTGTCTAGCAGACCCCGCACAAATGTATTCACCGTCACCAGAGAAGCAACATTTCTTCCACATTGTCCTGTAAACAAAAATCTTTTAATTTTCCAAAATTTAATATTATTCCCTTTGTTTTATTTCTAGAAGTTTAATAATTCTTTTGGCACCTGTAATGAACAACCAATCTTATCGTTATCTGTCTACTACTGACGCGCCTAAATAGATTAACAATCCATGATGTTCAAGTTGGGAGAGGGGGGTAGAGATTTTCCAAGACTTTTCATTTCAGTTCTATGAGGCTTTTAGGTTACACATTATCTAGCAATTACTTCTTTAAAAAATCTCTACTTAATCTATTCGTGCGCGTCAGCGATCGATAAATAATTCATAAGGTCCATCTCACGCTACTAATTTTTAATTAGTTTAAACTACTTAATTGTATGATTAGTTAAATGGGCTAACCACAGAGCTAAATGAACTACAGCCCCGGGGCGCAACCCTTTTGGAGGCGTCAATTTTTATTTTGATCTTTATGAGTCCTAAAAAAAATAAAAACTTTTTTACGATCTTCTTTGGGACAGAGCAAATTAAATTACATGAGTATTTTATACTGAGTGTCCCGTGACTGTGGAGAATCTTTGAGGTGGTGATAATTTTTTATTTTTTTTACAAAATTTATTTTTCTTTACTTACATCTGGTTCATTATTTTCAGAGTTTCTGTGAAAAAAAAATAAAAGCTGAATTTTATCAACATTTTTTTCCTTAACTTAATTTATAACTCGAAATCCGTTGATTCTAGACGATAAGGGGTTATAACCTAATTTGTAGATAAGCAAATGATCTTTAAAAAAGATCTAATCCATTAAGCCTAAAAAATCAATAACATCGGAGCTATGGCCGTTTTAAAACAGAAATTCAAAAAATTGCTTTAAAGAGCGCTCCCCCCCCAAGGGTTTGGACTTGGACAAAAATTTTATTTGAAAATTTATCTTAGAAAAGTGTTGTTTACCACCACCTCAAAGATTCTCCATGGTCAGGGGGACATCCTGTATATAGAGAATGACTTATTTAACAACTTTTGTTTTTTGTTACTCGAAAGTTTGTTTCTGTTTGTATAACTTTTTTTAATTTTGTATGAATTTAATGTTTATTTAGTGTAATAGTAATAAATTGACTTACTATTTTGTATTTGTGTTTTCTTATGAAGAGGAGTGCATTCATTTTAGCAGCCCAGGCGCGTCGTATATCTTAGGACGGCCCTGCCTAGCAAGATTTTATGGGTTTCCCCTAATTTATATTTCGAGATAATATGATAGTAACTTCAAAACATTTCAGGGATGAAAGTATAAACAACCAAAATTGCAGCTTTTAAGAAAAAATTAAAATAAAATTCTTTTAAATAAACAATTTCACATTTACAAAAATGTTTAGATTACTTAGTACAGAGATAACTAAACTGGAATGCACATTTTTCTGTTTGTATTTAAAGTTTTACGTTGGCGTATTTTAAAGTGTAATTAATTAGCGAAAATCAGGTAATTTTCAATTTTTTTTTTAATTTTTATTAAAATTCCACTGACTTCAAAAAAATTAAAATAACGAAATTTTTTTTGGAGTGATCGAAATGTAGCAAAAAGTTTTTTAGATTATAGATTTGGTTCGAAAGGTTTTCAAAAGTTTAAAATATGGATAATAAAAGGCAGGAGGAGAAAGTGGTAGTTAGGGTTATTCAAACGATGAATATAAGCAAACATGTGGTTTTTGAATTGGAAAATGGTGAAACATTTGAAATAAAGATTCCGGCTCTTTTTCGTAAACAAGGAGGTTGCAAAGTTCCGCTGGGAAATTATTTGATTATTAAGCAAATATTCATAGATGATCATTTAGTGCGGATCAAGTACCACAAGACGTTGAAGTTGGAACACATTTTGAGTTTGATAAATGCGGGTCTTTGGCCTCTTTCCTTTGAATATGCCCAGTACATACAACCACCTCAACACAATATTTAAACGTCTGCTCAAAATTAAATTTTAAATTATTTTGTGTTCCATTTATATTTTGTATTTTTCAAAAGAAAGGTAATAAAGTGTGTTTAATCGAAATTTTCATCTCTTTGAATGATTGTAACCCATGCGGTTCAAGATCATACCCGATAATATTGCAGTATTCATAAGGCTGGCTTTAATTATTTTTTTCCGTTGGCATATCAGATTATAAGAGCGGAATCTAAATAGGTCTGTTTACCTAATTTATAGCAGACGTTGTCGCCTGCGTTGATTATTTCGTTAGTCGACAGAAGCAGATAAAATGGTTTATACTATACAACTAAATGTAAAATCAAATAAAATTTTCTTTTTCATAAAAAATTAAGAAAATTCCATTCAGCCTCATTTAAAACTTAAAAAATCTTTAACGTACTTGTTGACAAGATCCTGTAGCTTTTGCAGTGGTTCCGGTTCACCATCTATACCACACGTTAAAACTTCTTGACTATCATACACTCGAATTACACGATCAGCAGTATTAACTAAAAAACAACTAAAATACACAGCAAAATAAATTAAACGTTTCAACGTTGGTAATTTTAAAATCATTTACTTTCCTCTCCTTGCAAATTCAATGCTTTTAATTGCGGTGGCGCTTGAACTTCCCATCGTGATGCGAAAGCTTGCCCTAATTTTAAGGGTATCTGAATTTAAAACCAAAACTTTTCCTTTAGCATTGCCCGTAAAAATGTGATCACCTCTTCTATCGAATGCTGCCACAATATTTAAGTCTCCCTGCAAGAAAGATAAATTAAAACACAATTTTAAGTGGATTTATGTCTTACGTCATCATCAATCGGGACAACCTGATGTGAACCATTAATATCCACTAAAACAGCTGCATGTTTCATTGGACAAATAAGTAGCTTGTCCAAGTTTCTGGGCTGGAATTGCACCCTCAAGACCGGACAAGGAAAATTAAACTTTTGATCGCATTCACCAGATAATACATCCCAGATGCATACTATGTTGTCGGTAGAAGCAGAGGTAAGTTTACGACCATCTCGAGACCAACTGAGACTGCAAACCGGATGAGCGTGGGCGGTTATTATTTTGGCTATGCCGCGGGTTAAGAAGTCCCATATCACGATACGACCATCGTTACAACCTACAGCTAATAAAGTTCCCCTCTTGTTGAAAGCGCACGTAACTGCTATTGATACGCTATCTAAAGCACCATCAAATTCTTCAGGATAATTTTGTCCAAACGACTCTAGAAAAATTTCAAGTATAATTAGATCCGCAATGAGGATGCACAATATAATAAACTCACCGAGTAGCTCCAAATTCATTGTTAAAAGGTAAACAAACTATTCAAATTTTAAGGTTAAATAATTATGTTTGTTATTTTAAACAGCGGACTAATGCGACAACAACCGAAGTTTAATTAAACCTCGAATATTTCCATTCAGTGGCGGAGAAGGATTTTGTTTAAAATATTTTTCAATTCTAGACACCCTATCGAGTCAAGGACGGTTACAAAAAGAGGGTAATTCCCCCATGGAAATATTGTATATTAAAATTTTGAAATTTCACTTGGTCCAATGGTTTCATGGCTCAAATTGATTAAAAATGGGAAATAGTTCAAATTAAATACAAAGTTGGTAATAGTTCGAATACACCATAGAATAAATGACAGTAGACAACCTAACCCAACTTTAGTAAGTTTGTTTGTCATAAGCACGTTGCGATGATGGATGGAATTGAAGTTGAAGAAATTAAAGTAGAAACGAAACCCTCAGTGAGTGGGACCGTAAGTCTACCGAGTCACTCCAAGCACATCAAAAATAAGCAAAGGCGTATCGAAGAATACCAGAAAGTAAAACGGGAAAAAAAGAAGGTACGATTTGTGAGGTTAGAAATTTGTGTCAGCATTCTAATTTGTTATTTTTTAGTTGCAAAGGAAAGAAAGGGAAATTCGGAAGAAGGAAGGAGTTAAAAATGTGCCTCATACGATTGACAGTTTGCGGGAGAAGGACGAAACTGCTGTGGGCGATTTGAATGCGGAAGAAAATGTTGCCTTGCGTGCCGATTTGGAACAGGACGAATACAGCGACTACTTTAAAGGTTTGAGTGAACCTAAAATTTTGATTTCGTATTCGGTTAATCCGAGCCGGAAAAGTAGGACCTTTGGGAGGGAGTTAACAAGGATGATACCGAATTCTTCAATTTTGTATAGAAACCGGGATGGAGTGAAAAAGTTGGTAAAAAGTGCGATTGCAAATAATTACACCGATTTGTTAATTATAAACGAGAACATGAACGAGCCCGATGGGTTGTTGATTATTCATTTACCCGGCGGTCCCACCGCTCACTTCAGAATCAGCAACGTGAAAACGACTAAAGAATTGGGTTTTTCTCACAAGGCGATTACGAAACACAGACCTGAAGTTATTTTACACAATTTTACCACCCAACTTGGGCAAAGAGTAGCGCGCATGTTGGGGGCTCTGTTTAACCAAAAACCGGAATTTACTGGCAAAAGAGCTGTAAGTTTTCAAAACAAGTGGGACTTCATATTTTTCCGACATTACAAGTACGAATTTGCTTCGGAATGTACCAGGGTAAAATTAAGGGAATTGGGGCCTAGGTTTACACTGAAATTGAAATCGGTATCGAAGGGTACTTTTGACAGCAAGTTTGGACAGTACGAATGGATTATGGATGGTAGGCGTCATTCGATGGAAACCAGTAGAAGAAAATTCTTTTTATAATTATTTTGTGACGTTTTGTTGTAAATACCAAATAAATTTAATTTATTTTTGTCAACCTTTTCAAATGAGACCGAAACTTTCATATGTAGACAGCTGGTAAGAGATGGCAGCACGAGTTTTTTTCGAAATAAAACAACATGGCGAGGCGAATACCTTTAGAATTGTCATTATTTAGGTGTTTTTAGAAATTTTCGTAGAAGTGATACGATTTTTTAAAAATTGCGTGTCAGGTGTGAGCTTATTTTGAAGTGGCGCGTTGCTTTTATGTGATAAAGTGTTCCGGAAAAGTCTTGTCGGTGCCCGAGCTACATTTTTTAGCGTGAAGTTCTTTTCTAGTTTTTCTTTTTGAGATACCATGAATTGGTTGATTATCTGTTTTTGAAAGCACTTGGGTAAGTTTTGTTGCAACTGTTTTTGCTTTGAAAGTTTTTTGTTTGTGCGCACAAATCAAATTTCGAATGTTTCTGTGACGTAACGTAAAATTGCAGTTGGGCAGCGCGGTACTTAGGTAAAACTTGTCAACGAAAAGACGCGAACGGACGTCGACGAACTGGTCCGTTTTGTTTTGTGCATGCTTACCTCCGTGATGGTACCGTAACGAGGGAGTCGTGTACTGCTGTACACCTGTTTACATTTCGTGCCATATTTCGCTAACGATGCAAAATTACTACTCGATTCACTCTCCGTTAAGTTTTTTCATTCAATCAAAAATTCGTGGGCTCTTAATGTCCAAAAATGTGTTACGAATTTCGGTAAAAAATGGGTCAACCTTCACGTTGTAAAGGGTCAACAACCTTCCAGTTTTTGTTTATGGGGTTTTTTCTGAAAAATTCGGTGTGTGGTAAAATTAAAGACTTGGTTCACAATTTTCCGATCCTTTCAATTTTTCAGATGAAACCCCAATAAGTTGAACCATACAAACTGGAATTGGCAAGCTGGTCACGGTTTTCGGCCGACTGCGACTCTTCTATCACTGATTCAATCTGACGGATTGGAAACCCTTCCTAGTAGCTTCCACCTGTAATTTATTCACTAAATTAAGTCTGTGGAACGGTAAAGAATGAGTCTGCTTGAAGTCTTGGTAAAGTCGCAAAATTCAAATTAATTACATTGTCGCTCTTGCTTTATGTGGGACTAGAAAATTGCGAGGACTCCTCGATGCTATGACAGCTGTGGAAGGGAATTACTTGGCAAAATTTTTTCTTATAAATTTGCAAACTCATGAAATAATTTTAAGTGGTTTATTTAGATGTCGAATTTGAAGAGCGTAATTATTTTGAGGTGATGAATGTAGGTTTCCTTTTGTTATTGTCACAAATTCATCCCATTAAATTATCTCGTAGGTATTTACGCGTTTGGAGTGTGACCAAAACTGTTGAAATTGGTGTTGAATGATAGCAAATTTTGGAAACGGAAATTTTTAGTGTTCATTAAAAGTTACAGTCATGGACGTTCATAGACTATTTTCCGCGGGACGGGGAGACTAAATCGAAATTTTAATGTTTAACTACTTTTGTGCAACAAGTCTGGAACTTTTGTTTTACCAATAATGTAATCGTTTTTATTAGTACAAAAATTTTTTTTTGTTACTTAATTCTATAATTTGGTGTTTTAATAATACGTCTACCAATTTTCTAGCCGAAATTTGTAGAATTGGCCGAGTTATAAGCCATTAACCTATGTAAAGCGGGAGCATTGGTCACTAAAAGCGACCAAAATTCTAAAATTTCATCATCGAGAAAGAGGTGTTGACAAGTTAAAATAACAAAATTTTGCGTTTCGAATGTGGCCTTAAAACTATGAAAATCGCAACTTTGAGGCTGCAGGAGAAACTCGAAGAAAAGTAGAAACGAGCAAATAGAATTTAAAATTTTTGTGGTATAGTAGTATGTGATGTTAGAATAATCAAACCTAACAAAATGTTAAATTATTCTAACATCACATACTACTAAATACCACAAAAATACTTAAAACTTTTTTAAGTTATTTTCTATTTATAGTAACCGTGCCTTTAGGTACAAAAACATGGTAAAATTTGAAACTTTTTTTCAAAATGATAGATGGCATTGTATGTCTCTACTTCATATTCTTAAAGTTTAGAGGAAAAAGATTCATATTCATTTACTTAACCTAAAATTTCATTTAGACACGCGAATTCATTTAGTTTGGTTATTTGGTAAGCACAACATTTTTTAAAGTTTGGTTAATTTCTTGATTTTTTAAAATTTAAAATTTTTTAAATTTTGTTTGGTATATTTGCTCTCACTTCTTGTTATTTTTACTGTTATACATGACCATTGATCGAAAATAATCGTGAAATAAGGGCCTTTATATTATGTTACAGAGTTTTTTATTTTTAAGTAATTTTTATGATTACCATAACGTAATTTTTTCAGAATTCCAATTTCTTGTTTATTCTAATATTCTAAGTTCAACCTTGTTAAATGTGAATTATTGTCATTTTAGTGTTTTTTAAATATTATGTTTTCTTTGTAGTATGTATTCTTTACTTAGCAGTTAAATTTTTATTATTTTAACATTTTGTTAGGTTTGATTATTCTAACGAGCAAATGGTTCAAATTCGGTTTTTTAAAGAGGAGGAAAAAGAACTGTATGTTCCCGTTATAGCATATTAGCAGAAAGTACTTTATATGCCTTCGTAAACTATGCATTTCAAACTTTGAACTCAATTTTCTCTAAACAGCATTTTCGCGACTGGTACTCACGATATCTTCACAACCAATGGACCGATCAGCTTGATATTTTCAGTATGTCTTAATAAAACATTCCTTTTTCGCCAGAATCACTAGAAAAGCGACAGTTGGTTTGCTTTTATAACCAAAATTTTCTTCTCTTAATTTGTATTATTTTTTATTTCTGGTAGTTCGCCCAATAGCTTCACGTATATGAAGTGAAACACCATCAGAATTTTTTTATTCTGATTTGAAGTGTAGCAATCGTGGGTACCAGCGACCATGAGTTTTCGCGCCGCGTCATGGTCGAGGACGGGTAGTAGGCGCAATCCTTCATAAAAATTACTACATTTTTGAGAGCTTTTTGTTTATAAATAAATACAAAATATATTTATCTTTTTGTTTTTCTCTACAGTATTTTCCTATTTTTTAAATCCTATATGCTATTCAGTTTTCTCTTTTTTGTTCTTTTTCTTTTATTTTCTTAATATATTCATGCGCGTCGCTTATTGCTTTCAGACTGCTATTTTCATAACAAAATAATAAATATTCCAGTAGCTACAGCTTCCCGAACTCAACTTATTAAAAAAGTTACACAATCATGGTTGACGGCTTCTGTTCAAAAAGCCAAAAAGTTTTTGATTTTCTTATTCAAGAATTTTGTCGGAATGGTCTTCACTAGAATCATAAGAAAAAAAAGTTTTGGAACAAATATTCTAATATTTAAAAATATTTTAACACTAATTTGTGAAGATTTTTACGAAATTCTTAATGGGAAACGTTCTAAAAAAGACCCAGATTACTAATATTATTTAATAAAAAAATAGTTTTTTTTTTAATTCATAAAACCTGAATACTGATTTAATAATTTCTTTTCTTTTTTTCTTTCTTGGAAAAGCGGGGGCTATGGGTGAGATGTTCAATAAAAAGATTTATTAGGAATAAAAGTGTCACTTTTTATAGTGAGTTATTGTAAAATTGAAGCAAGAATTAACTTTAATTACACAAAAGAGTTTGACAGCGGTGCCACAAGGAGAGGCAAGCTGGGTAATTTCTGGGATTTCGAATTGATATAAAATATGGAGGATGGGTGGCTTTTATGGGTATGTCAATGAATGAATTTGAAAAAATGAGCGAGTGAGGGGGCAGTGTGTATAAGAAGGAACGTAATGTTTAAACATAAAATAGTGCTCAGATATTTAAAATAATAAATATTTTGAAAGAAATAAAATTCCTCTTTTTTCCAGGTGTGGTTGAGATAAAGCTCATTTGGAAATTGTGGTGATTAGATACTTTGCGGTTCTCAGGGAGTTAAAAAATGTTTTTTTTGGTAGGCTGATGAGAAAAGTAAATTCAATAGTGTATAATTGAACAAGTTAACTAAACAATATTATAATTTTTTTATTGCGCTTTCTGCGTAGTTTAACGCTTTCATCAGAATATTTATTAATCAAATCAAATTCACTTTATTTGGTATAAAAAACCATGCACAATCTCAAAAAGAAATACAATTAACTAAAAAAAACATATAATATAAACAACAACTTTTCCACCCCCTACAATATCAAACAAACTTGTCATCTTATCCACCCCCTCTTGTTAAATAATTTAGTTTCGTTTTTGTTTAATTATATCACAAGTTAAAAATTAATAACTTAAAAGATGAGATAGGTATGTACATTGCACATAATAGCTATTCATTTAACCAGGCAATGAAATGTAACATTTTGTTCAAAGAGTGCGATTTGTCAGCATAGGCGCAACTAAGTCTAACATTTTGGTTGACTTTTTTTTAGTTGAGGAGACAAATATCTAGCGCTGAAGTTTGAGTTTGGATACGAATTCGATCTCAACTTGATTATAGGCGTGAACTCGGACAAGATTCAAGTTATAGTTGCTCTTTTATCTATGTAGTTCAATAATTTTGCCGATAGGTGTCGTTAGGGTTTCTCTTAATCTTTTCCTATGATAACCTGATGTTTTAAATAAAAATATGTTGATGTATAGTACTGATATCTAAGACCCTGTTGTATAACAGAAGATCAACCTTGGATCAGAGTTAACCCAGGATGAACTTACGGTTGATCCAATCAGAGCAACCAAAGCCTAGGAATTCCGTGGCCTTAGTAATATGAAAAACGTAAGGAAATATAAAAAATATTTTTTGTGAAAGAACAAAGGTAACGAATACGTCGAAATTTAAGACTTTGACTTACAGAAATAAAAATGAAGTGCATGCTTCTAAATTCTAAAGAGAGCCTTATTGAGGGTCATAGCCTCATACCTAAAAGGTAAGTATGAGGTCTCCTTACCGAGCAGTGATCGATAAAGACCGAAGGGTGGGTTCTTGTTTTCTTGAAGCGGTACAAGTATGCTTCGAAGCAGCCATGTCTCGAAAGAACCTGAGAGAGTTCGTATGTTAACTCTCCTTGGTTGCGTTGATACCAGCCTCTCAGGTCTGGAATGAGACGGTGTGTCCAGCTGCCTTTTTGGTGACATCTCATTGTGTCTGCCATGCGTCTAGAGACTCCTCTCTGCTTCTTTTCTTTTTTGATTCAGGTTACCAAACATGGCTTTTCTCTCCTGTGCTTGGATATCAATTGATACCAGTGATGCCAGCACCAAGGACGCTTTTGTCAATGTTTTTCTGACCCTCTTATTATTCTAAGAGTCATCTTTCTTTGTATTCTTAGCATTTGTCCTGCGTATTTTTTGATTCTCATAGCATCCGCTCATATGTGAGCTCCGTACAGCATTATTGATTTGGCCACTGATGCTATCACTTGTCTCTTCTTTTCTGATAAGCTTCCAATGTTGAAGAGGAGTCTGGAAATCCCCGCTGCCGCTTTTTTGGCTTTTCCTGCTACTTTTGCAATATTTGGGCCGAAAGACAAGTTGTTGTTCAGTTGAATACCCAGAACCGTCATTGTCTTGGTGGGGATTATTTGTGTATCTGGCAGGCGGATGCATATCTGGTGGTGTTTTCTTTTTCCGCACACCAGTGCCGTCTCTGTTTTTTCTTGTAAGAGTGTTAATCCTTTGTTGGTCATCCATTCTCTTATGGTTTCTATTGTGGCCATGGCTTTGTTTCCTATGTCTTCTTTTGTTTTTCCCACCACTATCCCGTTCAGGTCATCTGCGAAGCCTAGCAAAGTTACTTTCTGCGGCACTGGTAGCGAGAGGACTTTGTCGTAGCTAATGTTTCAGAAGAGTGGTGCTAGTACCGATCCCTGGGCTACTCCCGAAGAGACCTCGTAGGTGTTACTCTGGAATGTGATGCTTCTATTCTGCAGATAGTTTGAGATAAGGTTTTGTATGACTCCGCTTATTGCTCTATCCGCCAGTTCTCTCAGGATGTTTTCCCAGCTCGCTGAATTAAATGCGTTTTTGATATCCAATGAAACTATTATCACGAATCTCCTTGACCTCCAGGTCCCCCCTCTCGGCCTGATTTACGATATTAGTCAGAAGATCGAGAGCATGAGTTGTGGATGTCCAAATTGGTTTTGTGCCAGTCCTCCCAGTTTGTCTATTTCGTCTAAGAGTCGGGTCACGATGTATCTCTCGTATACTTTACTGATGTGATTCAGAAGACAAATCGGTCTGTAGGAGGTTTGCAGGCTTCTCTCCCTTCTTTAGAAGGACTAGTGTGGCTTTCTTCCATTGTCTTGGGAATTTATTTTCTCTCGTCAGGTTGTTGAGGCAATTTAATATCCATTCTGATTTTTCCTCGCATAGTCTCTCGCTGGTATTTTATCCGGTCCTGGAGCCTTGTTTATCTTCATCGATTTTATGATTTCTGTTAGTTCTTCCTCTATGAGTTGTCTTATCCAATACCGTGTTTCTTCTGAAGGGAGGGTATGTTCGGAACAATGTATTAATGACTCGTTTTGTGTGTTCTGTTGCTAGGTCGAGTGGTGTCCTTTTTCCGAGTCTTTTGCACACAATTTTGTACCCTTGACCCCATACGTCTCTATTAAGATCAATCAGGAGAGCATCTCATTTGTGTTTTTTGGACTTCAGGATTTCTATTTTTAGTTTCTTTTTCTCTTGCTGGTATTCACTTTTTAGCGCCTCTGCGGTTTCTGGATGCGTTGTAGCCACTCTGTAGAATTTTGCACCGGCGGTCTAGTACTCTTGATCTTTGGAATGCATGGGCGTCTTAGCCTTGTTAGATATTGGTCCAGGTCTTCGGCGGAAAAGCTCTCAAGTTTGTTGCTTTTTGAACCTTTCTTCTTTGAAACTTCTCCATGCCCATCTGTTTTGAGGTTTGTATGTTTGGCTGTTAGGGGCGATGCAAAATGAAATATATCTATGATCACTGTGGCTTTCCTCTTCCAGCATCTCCTAGTTCTTGATTTGGGTGCTTACTGCGGTGGTCGCCAAGGTCAAGTTTAGCACCGATGTATATGTGCTCTTCTCAAAGGTGTGGCCACCCTCGTCCAGCAACACCACCCCGTGTGCTACAATCAGTTCAGTCAGGACTCTTCCGTCCTCTCTCGGCGATCCCCACTCTGGCGATAGCTACATTAGCTCTTATCGTGCATAATAATTATAATGAAAGTAGTTAGTAGTAGTTGAAAGTAGAAAAATACTTATTTCATTTATTTCAATATAATTATTTTTTAAAAAATTGAAAATTAATTAATAGGAGTAATAACTAACAATTAATTAAGTGTCCGCAGACTTTTACACAGTACTGTAAATAGGGTAAATAGGGCTTTTTTATATTCTTCATCGTCAGTTTTTATATTTTTGCAATTTAGTAGTGGTGTATTCAATCCAGTATCGCCAATCGCCCGATTTTTTAATTTGGGATTTAATTTATTAGAAATATGTCTTTAGTACCTTAAGTTTAATGTTTTTGTTATAGTTTTTGTTTTTTCTGATTTTTTTACAATTATTTCCGTCGGACTTCCAGTACTTTATTAATTGATAAATAATTCCGGAGGGGGGGGGGTTGTAACCCTTAAAACCCCCTGTAAAAACGGTTTTGTTAGGTTTTATACTTGAAAATTTTCACATCTGCCTTCGGAGTCCCTTGTTCCATGATTGGAAGCTCGTCTTTGGATACACCTATTCTTAATTTTTTTTAAACAATATAAAAATTACAAATAATAACATCTTCGACTACCAAATATTTCAAAATGAATATCATAAAATTGAAAGGGTAATTCCCTAATTTAGTCAAAAAGTTTTTTGCTATAACAAATGTTTGCAATATGTCTTCGTAATTAAAAGGTAAGGCCGAAAGAAATTAAATTTAGTGGGATCTTGAGATTATAGTAATATAAATTTATCGCCTTTTCCACCGAATGAAATGCTACCCTGCAAGGTTTTATTTAAAAATCGTGTTTGAGGTTTTGGCGTCCTTGCTTCGCCCTTTTCTCATTATTTAAAAAAATCTCTATTAATATCCACTGTTTGCATTTGAATTATTAATAATTTTGATTTCGAACTGCAGTTGAAATAGCAATCTGGTCTACCGTTTTCAAGTCATTTTACTTGTTTTAATTACGAACTCAATCATTTTTATCGGAACCGCCTCGCGTGTCGGGGAAACATATTATTTGAATATTAAATAAAATTTTTATTAACTAGGTCAGGACTATAAATTAGGACAACCGCTCCTCGTACCAAGGTTAAAAGGTGTAACAAATTTCAATTCCAATTTTTCTTCATCGAGCTTGCGTTATTGGGCGAATTATTGGTAGGTATTTTAGATTTTTGATAACGCATAATTATGGTTTTATCTGTGACGATCAAGGAAAATTACTAAGGTCATGAATATTAATTACACAGTTAGTTTTTCCAGTTTGAATCCAATTTTGAAAAATTTTTTTATGTTGCGGTCTAGATTCCACGTCAAATTGTAGTTCCCAGTATGTAGAATCCCACAGGTTATAATTAAGTAAAACTCCAGGTGGAAAAATTAAATCTTTTTAAGCCCAGTTTTACTAGTTTCGCTTCAAGTTGTTTCTTTTTTGAAACAAAAAAAAAGCGAAAAATTTTGTCACGATGACCGAAGAAACTTTAATATACACGCCATTTTGCTATTAAAAAATCGACATTACATTTTTGCTTTTTTTTAAATGGTAAAGCATTTAAAATAAAATTACCTACTCTTCGCTTGAGTGATTTTATTTTCTGTGGTCCATTAGTTATAAACAAAAGATGTGTGTCATTTTGTGCAGTAGTTTCAAGATTTTGTGGTTTTATGGATTGACGGCCCGAAAGTCGGCGAGTGCCGTAATACGCTTCAGCTATTCGTTGGACATCTGCCTTTCTGTCACCATCCGGAATTTCTTCAGGTTAATATTGCAAAGGAAGAAGTATTTTACATAAAATTGAAAGCCAAAACGATAGCTGATTGATCAAACAGATTTATTAAAATTGCAATTTTCATGTGTGGTCCTCCCCTAATACGGAATAAATTCGCGCCTCGTTGATATTAGTTACATAATTAGCATTATTTAGGGTGGTTTTGTTGAACTTCCTAATTATTAATTACCCAAATAAGTATAATAATTATTACCTTCTTTAATTTTGTGATTTTTATCATTTTACACAAATTTTAAAGCTTAATTACACCCCACTAATTATTTTAATTATTTGATTGTTAACATTATTTACTTAGGCATTATAATATTTTAAAGGGTAGATCTAACGGTATAATAGCTTAATTTGCTTAATTACCAAATTTTGCACATGTCAAAGTGGCACGCAATATTCACATCGACATAAAAAAACAGTAAAAATAAAAATGTTATAAAGAATTGTTTCAATTTTACAATTTTATTTGTATGCAAGAAAAACTTGTAAAATTATTTAATGACGTGCGAAGAGTAAAAAGTAAGAAGAAGAAGTAAACATGATTAAAATCATGAAAAAAATGTCATAAATTTATAAAAAAAAATTTTTGTTGTTTTTTAAAGAAAAGTTTTTTGCAAAACGCTAGAACTGATTCTGCATATTTGTAAAAAATCAGATTGATAAAACGAAAATACAAAATCTTTTTTTTGTTCGACTGCTTACCGAGTAATTAATTATTAAAGCTGCAAACTGCAATAATATAATGTGGCCAAACTGTCTCCCTGCTCGTGAGGGCACGTAAAGCCGTCGGCCCTCTGTGTTTAATTATCGTAATTATCATTACGAATTTTAAAATTTCAAATACACTATAGGAAAGGGGACAATGGACGAGTTTCACTATTTTTTTTTATTTTTTTATTTGAAAGTAGAGGTCAAACTGAGTATTCACAATTTTTTTCAAAATTTTTTGAGTACGTCTAAGGTAGGAAAATAATTGTTAAAGGACCGGCCGCTGACGTCACGGGCCGGTTATTTCAAAAAATAGCGCGGCTTTAGAAACCAATAAAAACAGCTCAGTTGCCAAGTCGAAACTGTTGAAAGTTGGTAAAGAAGATACCAATCTCATTTGTTATACGTGATATCTAGTAGTTGTTCGTCTTGTTTTGATATTCAAACAGCTGATCTTTAGTTTCAACAACAGCGCATAATCATGGTTAATTTTCATTGGTCAATCATGGCGCTCAGTTTAAATACCTTTTCAAATTTCAAAAAAAAATTTAAAATCTTAGGCTGAGTTTTGAGACCAACTAATTATACAGATAAATAACATTTTGATCAAAGTTTTATGTTTATAATATATTATTTTAAAAATCTGTGACTAGTGAAACTCATCCATTTTCTAAGCAGTTTAAAACAAAAAAATCTCTGGATTAGTGGCGCAGCCAGGATTTTGTTATGGGGGGGGGGGCTAAGGGATGCGAGCTGTGCCGAAAACGCGCGCAATTTTTCGGAAAAAGGGGCGTGGTCATCTTATTTTTGAATATAATTATTGTGTTATCACTGTTACCTACCTTAAATTAAAGTGAGAATTAAAGACCGGCATTTCCGAAATAACTCAGGACGTAAGATTTATCATTGATTTTTGTTGCCAATCTTCTTATTATAATAAAATGCTGTGTTTCGAAAACCAAAACAATATTAAGTTTTATTTAATTTGTAAATAATTTTAAAGTTTGAATTTGTGTTAGTATTTATTTATTTATAATCATGTTGTATAAAATAGTTTGTTAAATTTGCTGTATAAAAGAAAGTGGGGAGCGTAGAAAGAGTGGGACTTGAAGGTTGATGTAGAACACTTAGGCCGAGGCCTTGACGTCGGGTAGAGCGGACGAACACCATTCCCGCAATAATAAATTAATTTTGATTGTTAATAAAGAATAAAATAAATTAAGTTAAGTTGAGTTTTCATTTATTTTAATTGTGGTAAAGTGAAGTGCTGAGAAATAAAAAAGTGGAAGATTTTGTGATAAATTTTGGTCCATGTGCAAAATTAAATCGCAAGAAATTTATTTAGACCGACGAGTTGAAACCACATGCGGTACGTACATGTGCTCTTGCAATACCACATGCAAGATAAAACAAAAGTGAGCATTTTAAATTAATTTACAAATTTTATTTATTTCAACTACAAGAGCTCATAGCTAATATAATTAATGGATACCCAGCCAAGGATTAATTTTGAAAATAAGCAAATTACATAAATTTGCATAGCTCGAGTCATCTCAATACATTCCTTTATTTTCAATAAATAGCAGTCATTAATATTAAGAATTGAAACTGATTGCTAATTATCTATAGTGAAGTTATTTTGTATTTGAAATTTCAGTAAACACGAAAAATTTGTTGACCACGCCCCTACCTGCACCCCCCTCTTGCGCCAGACCACTTCTGATAGCCACAAGTATAACAGGGGCGGCATCTCAAAAGTAGTTCCCATAGGCAACAATTTGGTAAATGCGCCCCTGGAAACTCGAGGATGCCGGACCTAAATTAACTGGATTGGCTGATTAGCTACCAACAAGCAACAAGTACCTAGGCTAAAAACAGTACCTAACTACAATCATATCGAACAGTCGAACACAATAATTTTTTTGTTTTAAAAAATTTTTCATTGCACCGGTAAAAAAGCGACTATGGTTATTAAAAAAAGGAAGAGTCCTGCCCAAGAGTCCGCCACTGCCCTGGATCATCCATTAGTTTTCGAAAAATTCGAATTTAAAAAACGAAAATGTACATGTATTGTAGATAAACGTTTTAACATGGGTTTATGATGGGCCGTGGTTGAGTTTGTCAAAACAGACCCTCCGGATGCCTTCGGCGCCCTCTTGGCCTGTATTTTGACAAAGACATAACGAATTTAAAAATATAATAAGAACATTAAGAATATATCAACGCACACGGACCGTTAACAGAATTGAGAGTGGGGAGTTTAACGTGCGAGTTACCGTCAGCGACTCGTGGCATCGGGGTGTATCGTATTACATCTCCTTCTCTTTGAAATTTTAAAATGCCGTTTTTTTGAAAACTAATGAACGGTCCAAGGATTTTTTTATGCTCAGTAAATTGTCCTATTTCTTATAATTTATTTTGTATATGAAATTTTGAAATTCGTGGTGATAGTTATCTAACAGTAACCGCATTTCTCAATCCGGTTAACACAGAGGCAGATTAGTCCAAATGGAGGCCTCTGGTGGTAAAAATTGCGAGACTTCTAGACCCAAGGTTTCAAAACAGAAAAAAATAGTGTAAGGAAAAGAAGACTTTTTTGGAAAGATTTCAGTATTACTAGAATTTTCATGAGTTGGTTAAACCAGCAATAATAATAATATGAAAAGAAATTTATTCAAAAAATTTAAAAAAGCTATCTGAGTGCTTAACCATTCTGCTGGGGGCTTCTTGGAACTCGGGGTCCACTTAATCTACTATTGGGTTTAAGCAGCCAAGGGGTTTAAATGGTGCAATCTCTCTCAGGTTTCAATCAGAGAAAGAGGCTGACAGACAAAGCTGAAGATGATGATGAATTAATAAAATATTCACATTTCAGTCGGAACTTGCAAAAAATATGTTGTACTAATTATTAATTTTCAATAATAAGCGTGACGGGGGGCTGCCAAAGAAGACTTCTGAGGTTGGACTGACCTGATTTCTCAGAATACAAATTTCACTCGATTGACTAAATATTCAAGTACTTTTTTTTCTATTCTGGTATGGAGGAAGTATTTTACTTGTATTTTTATATTTTGAGATAGCGAAGATTTTGAAATAATGAAAACCTGATGAATTTTAAATAAAAATTTTGAAATTTACATCATATAAAATATAACAACATGCCATATAATCTTTCTAATCAATGCCTGATGCGAATGTGCAATAGACAGGACAGTGGCGGAAAAATAGGATTCCAGAAATCATCGTTAGGGATTTTTTTACTACTATTGCTATGTTAAGTTGACACTTGGCACTCATGGTTCTGTGAGCATTTGAATAATGCATTCTAGGAGGATGCTAACCCTATTAAATGCATATTGGCATTGAACCATAACCTGTCGATTTAATCTTCAATGATATACTGGAAAGGATAGTTAAGGTTTAATTGGCAGTTAAATCAAATATTCAGAATTGATCTGAATTTTTAAAATGAATGCTGACGCTAAGATTCGAGGAGGATTTAAACTTTGTTACGATCGTCTTTGTGCTTCGGGGGGAACGTAAAGTCGCCGTTCTCTCTAAGTTGATAAAAATCAGGGTTAAGATGAAGAAGAGATTTTTTTGCTCAGCCATCTATTGATATTTGTAGACAAACAAAGGTTCGATTCTTAACAATAGTAATTTAAATATCGTGAGCAATTTTGTTTGATTTTCACAATTTTCTTTCAAGCGTGATGAGGTTTTAGGGGCGGGATCAAACTGATTAAAATTACAATTATTATAATAATTTTAATTTAGTAATATTATAATTATTAATATTCATATTTTACACTGTGTTACACTCTCGTATCTGGTTTGTGGTAGTTTTGATGTTTCTTATAGATACGATTGGTGCAACTCTTATCACACGCCATATCTGTATAATAATTGGTGTCTGGCTAGCTCAACACAGTGAGGTATTAATTATTTTGTAATTTGTTTTAGAACTGACCCGAAGGGACCCGCTACCATGGCAGTTCCATCGTCATATTTTGAAGAGGTAAGGATTTTTAATTTTGTTCTTAGAATTCCATCGCTTTTATGTTATCAGTTATCACGTACGTGTATGGGTCATTTAAGCGGGAAACGCATTTCTCGTCGGAAGTGTAAATTTTAAAGCTTGGTTATTTTGCATAGCTAATTAAAACGATTGAAATTTTATTCATCAGCGGATACATTTTTTGTAAGACTGAAGACATCGAAGATAAGCTACCTTCCAGCACGCGCACGATAATGCTTAATGTTCCCGGTTTTAATCTTTTCAATGTCAGGAGGTTGTAATAATGCACCCAACGGATATGGAGGTGTCCATATATTCTGCATCATGAAGACAGATTGAATGGATGCAAGCTAAAACTTGTTCCAAAAGCACGAGTTTTAGGAAGTTACCACCTGCCCTTTGCAAACATAATGTTAGGGGTAACCCACAGACTTGTAAAAAAACGAAAGAAAGAAAGGACTTATCCAAAATTGGATTTCAAAGCTTCTCTTACATTTTTTTTTCAACTGCTTATTTTTTCTTAATTTTCAATTTGCGTAACCTTGATTAGCTCACTCATGCACCATAAATGTGGATGAATAATTACTTGGGCCAAAGGCCTCGCAGTTTATTAATGGGGACACTCACATCGACATCGGTTTGAAAAATTTAAATTTGTTTTGCAATGCAAATGTTGGGTGCCCATCAGGTAGGTTCTTGAGATTTCGCCATTCTACATTTTTCTACGTTGGTGGTTAATAAAACTTGAGGGAATTAGGGTGTCCCACAAAATAAGGCTGGAAGTGCTTGTGGATCGTGAATAAATACCTATAGAGAGGACCTCTGGTTCTTTATAATGTTTATGCCTTAATGTACGCCTCTTCCGGCGCGTGTTTCAATTGAAACTCAACTTGGTACAAAGATGGTCTGGTTTTGTGTCCTGGCACTTTGAATTTTGATGGTGATGTCACCGCGATTCGATTCCGCAGATGTTTAAAATAATATTACCGTAAATTTTTTTGAAACCATTTTTAACTACTCTACTTAGCGAGAGGCCCAATAGGTGAGATTACGTAATGCTGGAACCGTCGTCGAGGGAAAACGACCGCTTAATTTATGACTTGGTATAAAAAATATGGAATTGTTCATTTTTATGAATGCTGGATTATGTACTCTAATAAGTGTGCATGACTTATGGCCTGGGCGGCGGATATCCTCACCGATCGCAGCTCTGACTGCTGATGAGTCTCAACGAAACCCACTTTCAGGAGACACCAGAAAATGACCGAATGATTCATCGTCTATTGGACGCTTTATTCAAATGTAAAGGAACGTTCGTGCCCACCCTTTCTGGTTTATATTAATTTTATTTATGAGTTTCTAAAACCGAAGAGGGCCCGGATTAGATTGATCGATCAAGTTGCGTTTGGGGTGAAGCCTACACCGAAAAAAAAGTTAGCATTGTTGCTGATTTAAGTTATAAAATGTTTAAAACGTGCACCAGGCTCTTCACGACAGATGCTTTTTGGTCGGGAATGTGGGAGTACCATATGTGAGTGCCTCTCACATATGAAGTGCCTGTCACATCTTCCGATTTCCTCTTTTACCTAACCACGTTGCGATTCATAATTTTTGAAAAAAAAAATTGTTCAGACCAAGTAATTTTGGTGTTAATTGAATAGTCTTCATCTACCACTATATATTTTCCCTAATTACCCTTTGTCGCGAAGTACATTGGCTATTTAAATTTTTCACCTATTTTTAGTGATGCTAATTTTGACGGGAAACGAGACGGAGGAAGGTGACAGACGTGGAAGTGTCTAGCAGACATGGACAGTTTGCATGCCGAACGCGCGCAGACCGCCTGTCTACCTGACCTTCCGTTCCATATCATATCCTGCTTACGCTTTTGACTAATAAAAATTATAATCAAGTGAAGCCGATAAAAGATGCCAAATGGAAATGGACCGTAAAAGCGGCAATTTTTTCCTTCATTAACTTTTATTATAATTAAAATAAGTGCTCACTTTTTTGAAGCATTTCTACTTTTTCACAACATTTAAATATTCCTTTATTTATTATTTAAATAATTTCATATAGGAAGCATATCGGATTTTATGCTTTTCTCCAAAAATGTGGTACAATCTTCCGCCCTAATTTGTCAAATGCGATTTATTTTTACTTTTCATATTTAAATTAGTGCTTGGGGTTGTTTTTATATGGTGATTTATTGATATGGGATTTACGCAAAATGGCTTTTAGAGGTTTTAAATTTTTGGATTTATTAATAGTTCAACTTTTCACATTTTAATTATGGATTCATTTAAAGCGGCTTCGGCGTCCTACCACTTTAGCTCACGATGAACATTTGCTCAACATATTTTTCAAAAAAAAAAATTAAATAAAAACCCATTTGGTGACCAAACCAAATATGTTCTGAAATGCAGAATGAAAAAGTATTGGCTAATATTTTTTCTGCATTTTCCTGTTTATTTTTCTAACACAAACTTTGACTTCTTAACGTAATATCATGTTTTTCCAAAAACATTTCTGTTTTTCGCGCTTAAGTCTTCAGGATTTTTTGTTGCTGTCATTTCAAGCCCGATAAAAATAATCTTCCTTCCTACTTAGTCGACAAATAAAAAAACCATGCTTAGCAGGAAATTTTGAATGGAGGAGACAGCTCTTCCCACATTTCTGGTAAAATTTGTCAAAAACGCCTTAAAAAATGGTGTAATCTTTGCGTGTGGCTGTAAGCCGATACACTCGTTTTACTAAAATTAGGGTGAAATTTTCGCCTAAAAAATGACGTTTTGTGGTGGTGCACCGAACCAACTGGGGTGGCGCATAATTTATAAAAAACGACAAAATTAAATCTGCGTTAATGGCTTTTCGAAAAAAATCGGAAGCGTCTATCAAACCTACTTTTCAAACATACCAAATTAAAAGTTTAAAGGTCTTTTTTTTGTATTTTGATTTACAAAATTTAGCACGAAACTTGAATTTGAATAGTTTGTACAGTTTTTGATTACATTCATCAGCATGGAGAGCTTTGATTGCAAGCGGTGGAATTGAAAGATAGTTGATTGTAAGGGGTAGAATTGAAAGATAGAATTAGAAAAAGTTATCGCATATTGTTCTAATTTTTACGGCGTTCACGGCGATTAGCGCAGCTCTACTATAAAATACCGGTTCTTATTAGGGCCCAAAATATATCTAAATTAGAGTTTTTATTATTACGCACAGATATGTCTTTTTAAGAAATACTTTTTAAATTATAAAGGGTTTCTAACTTGATTTTTAATCTATAACCTAATAGACACACAGTTCTCTCTTTTTAAGCAAAATATTTTAATAAAAAATGGAAATTTTGCATTTTGGAAATTAAGAAATTAAAATTTAAACATTAATTTCTTTATGAAAAATTGAATTAAAAAAAAATTTAATAATTAAAAAATTAACGAAGAAGCAAAACGTGGAACTCGATTCGCCAGGTTATGCGGCCTAAAGGCCGCATCGATTACCTCCAACCTGATAACCTCTTTATTTTTTTATGTAGATAATTTAAAATAAATTAATCATCAGAGGCGCATTACGGAAGGAAATGACAGACAGAAAGCAGTGACTTTTTATATATAGAATTACAGGTACATATATTTTCCAACAGTGTGGTGTCAAACTTAAATCGACAAGCTACGAAATGAGAATCTGTAGTTCAATGCTTGCTTGCGCCAACTACATTGCGGTGCTCTAAAACCCAAGTTCTTTCTATGGGCTATGCATAGACTATCATTTTCAGGATCTTGCTTCAATTAAAGGTCGAAATTCGTGAAAAAATTTCAAGAACTTCACAACAACTGAGAAATTTATAAATAAAATTTGTTATTTTATTGTTTTTAGTTTTCATCACTACCCCCGGAAATACTAAAACTTTGGTTCAGTTTATCTTGCAGATTGATGAAGTATTAGGGTAATTTTGCCTAGATTAGAAATCAAAAACCTACTTATATAGATTTTGTTCAAAATGACCTACTGTCTAGAAATCTACAGCTAAATTTTCTATAATATTTGAATTTGAAAATGAATGCATTGATGTAAGTGCGAGAACTTTAATGTGAAATCGGTGCATGAAACATTGTATAATTAAGAGTTAATAATGTGTATGCGGTACTGAGAACGGCTAAGAAGTCAGAAACACAATATCTATCACTCATTCTTTAATTATACAAAAGTTACTTCTATAGGATGTATTTTTTTCAAATTTTTTCTAGAAATTCAACATTTTTAATCATCTGATCTACAGGATGTACTGGTATATTGTAATAGTGTACCTTCTAGTCAAAAGATCATAATTCAATAATTCAAATGTTCCACTCAGAAAAAGTTAAAAAGTTACGATCGTTAATGACTATAATCAGCGAGTTTCTAGGTTAGGTTTAGGTTTTAGAGAAGGTTAAGTGTAGAGTATACACTAACAGACTATTAGGAAGCAAGAAACCGCGGTTCTAATCTTATTTGTGCCGGATACACTATTGTGATCTACAGTCCTATATCAATTTGTAGGCTATGGAATAGATAACTGGAAACAACACCATTTAGTACATTTACAAGATTCCCCGTATCCGGCTCGACTCTGGGGGGAGGTAACAACTCTATTTCTGTTATTTGTTTCCTCAAAAAGCAATGGAAACTACCGTGATGGAATTCTCGCAGTAAACTTCATAACGAAGTGGCGGAATTGGATTAAATATAAAAAATATGAACAATACCCCGGCGTATCTAGGCTTCGGCTTTGAAAAAAAAATGAAAATATTCAATAAGTAGTCTAGTGGCTTAAAGCAATAGGGGTGTAATTTGCTGAGAAAGAAATCCTTACTTCCCGGTCAGTTCAAATAAGCAACCTTATTGGACAAACGAAAAAAAATTAACATGATATACTTTAGTGATATTTCCAGAGCGGATTTGGACGTATGATTTATCTGAGATAGATACTTTTCTCTAAAGCTTAAGTTGAAGTTCCCGCAGAAGCAGCGCCTTCAGCATAAGACATACTTGCTGAATCTGATAGAACTTCTATAATAACGCATGACCGTTTTGGAGATTACCGGAAGGGATTTCTCATTCTTAGATGCATACGGACTTGCGATACCATGAAGTTACATTTTTTTTGTCATTTCAGCTGAACTGAAGCTCAATGAATTTTGGAAATTTTAAACAACGAATCAGATACATATTTTCTTTTTCTGCTTGGTTTAGGTCTGGGACCTGTTTAAATCTGGTTTTCCTGGGATGTTAATTAGGTGTGAGATATCAACGAAATTTTTTCTATTCGAAAGGCCTATCAATGACATTATGTTTGGAAGATAACATCGTTCAAATAGCCTTCGCGCCTCCGCTTGATGGTGCGCACCCAAAAGATGTAATTTTCGAAGACTCATGCACACAAATCAGGCTGAATTTGGGCGATGGCATGGGTAATGTTGGTTTTGATGGCATCGGTGGTTTGCGGCTTATAGGCATAGGCCTGGGACTTATTTAAACCCCACAAGAAAATGTCTAACAGGGTCAAATCGCACGATCTCAGTTGCGATGATTTTTTTTGCCAAAATCGGGGTCCACTTCAAACTTCTCCAGAGCTTAATCAACGAACACCCGGGGTTTCCTAGGGTCGGTTTCTTTCAGCTCCTACGTTAGTTGGATTTTGTACGGGTGTAAGCCCAAGTTCCGACGCAAAATTTGCTTAGTTGATATCTGTGAAAGGCCGAGTTCCTATGAGCGGCGTGGAATTGACTACCTAGGTTCTTCTGCACACTCTTGCGGACAACGGTGATGTTTTCGGCAGATCTTGCGTTTTGTCGACGTACGGGTGTTGGTTGATTGCTTACTGAACTTACTGGCCTTTTCCTTAATCGTGACAGTTTTCAAATCTTCTTTTGGGTACCATACAGCACGTCTTCCATATCCTTCGGAAATTCTCTCGGATTTGGAGCCTCTATATTTTAGGCGTCTCAACGGGGGTAAATAAGATGTCGTGTTTCAAAGTGATTCGCATCCACTTTGTGCATTTTGGTAAATTTTTATTTTAATAAGTTTGAAAGGTAGCATTATAAATTTTTGAAAGGTGGGGGCGAATGAGAAAAAATTCAATGCTTTTTGCCACGAGTCGCCGCAAGAGTAGACGGTGCGACTTTTGGCTCGTAAATTTTGGGTCCATGACCCAAAATTTTTGATTTGAAGTTGTGAGTGACATTTGAATTATTGCTTAAATAAAGTGAATTTCATACGTTTGCATTACTGCGTATTATTTTGAAGTTATTGGAATTAGTTCAAATTTTTTTTGATAAGGTTTTTGGTTTGGATTTGGTTTGATTGATTTGGAGGAAAATTAGTTGGAATAATAAATTTGATTTGGATTGTATTTAAAATTGGAAAATTTAAAATTATATTTGTACGAGCGAATGTGTGAAAGAGATAACAAGGCGATTTGATTGAGATTAAAATCAAAACTGCGATCCATTGAAAGAATTTTACTTTGAATTTAAATTGCGTGCGATATAATAATTAATTTTTGGAGAACAGTTTATTATTTATTTGGACAAGAAATATTTTATGCAATTATTTCGAAAACGCTAGAACCCTTTGCGCAAAAATTATTCCAACTACCCGTAATCCAGGGCTAACCCGCGGCAAAATAAGTAATTGAAAAATCTCTACGAGATATATATCATTTCAACTATTTAATGAGACCCCTAGTTAGCCTAGTTTGTTAGCCGAATAATTGCTGATATTAAGGTACCCGGTTCGAATCCGGGAAGTGTTTAAACTTTCTTATGATCAAAATAATAAAACCTAACAAAATGTTAAAATAATGAATTTTAACTGTTAAGTAAATAATTACATACTACAAAGAAACATAATATTTAAAGAAACTAAAATGACAATAATTTACATTTAACAGGGTTGAACTTAGAATATTTGAATAAACAAGAAAATAGAAATCTGAAAAAATTACGCTATGGAAATGATAACAATTACTTAAAATTAAAAAACTCTGTAACATAATATAAAGGCCTTTATTTCACGATTATTTTCGATCATCAGTCATGTATAACAGTAAAAATAACAAGAAGTAAGAGCAAATATACCAAAACAAAATTGAAAAAATTTTACAAATTAAAAAATCAAGAAATTAACCAAACTTTAAATGTTGCGCTTACCAAATAACTAAAAAATTTCATTTAGACACATAACGTCGTTTAGTTTGGTTATTTGGTAAGCGCAACATTTAAAGGTTGGTTAATTTCTTGATTTTTTAATTTTTTTAAATTTTTTTAATTTTGTTTTGGCATATTTGCTCTCATTTCTTGTTATTTTTACTATTATACATGACCGATGATCGGAAATAATCGTGAAATAAAGGCCTTTATATTATGTTACAGAGTTTTTTAATTTTAAGTAATTTTTATCATTTCTATAGCGTAAGTTTTTCAACCCTGTTAAATGTGAATTATTGTAATTTTAGTTTCTTTAAATATTATGTTTTTTTGTAGTATGTAATTATTTACTTAACAGTTAAAATTCATTATTTTAACATTTTACTACTAAATACCACAAAAATACTTAAAAAATTCTAAAACCTTTCTTAAGTTATTTTCTATTTTCTATTTTCTTATGATCGTCTCCATGCTTCAGAAGGCACGAAAGCCGGCGGTCTCCCTGAGTTGATGATTGCAACCATCAACTATTATAAAAACAGGGTTACGGGCATTCCCCAATCCGGTCTAAGCAACTGTGGAGTCTAAATGCTGTAACCTTTCTCGATAGAGAAAGAGGCTGATAGTCCAGCAGTGAACTGAAGAGGCTGATAATGATAATGATGAATGATATTTTAGGCATAGTTCTCGTTTTTGTATTGCAATCTGCTTTACCTCATGATAGTTGAATAGTTAATGTTCATTCTTTTGATTCTGAGTGTTTCTTCAGCCGTGCTGTGAATATTATTTACCAGCTTTATCCATACCTCTTCTACATTGTCTGTAGCTAGTATGGAGTTAATCATATCAAATTTTTTAGAATAAACCAAAAAATGCACAAACACTTTTTAGAAACTAAAATGTTTAAATTATCACAATATATAAATACACCGTTCATTCAGCTAGTTCATCGCCTGATGATGCCATAGTATGGTGAAAACGTTTGCGAAAATAATACATACGGTGTATTTATATATTGTGATAACTTAAACATTTTGGTTTCTAAAAAATGTTTGTGCATTTTTTGGTTTATTCAAAAAAATTTGATATGATTAATGTCGAGTTACACTACCTAAACCACTTATCTATTGATTATAGTATGGAGTTGTTTTCTATCGCGTTTGTCAGTTTATAAGTGTAGAGCTGTCGCCGATTCTCATCTATTAGCATCATCTTCATGCGCAGCTTGCAGAGTACCAGACCCTGGCCAGAGCCTATGTTTGCAGATGTCAATACTTATACGTCCAGATATGTATCTTCCCCAGTGATTTACCAATTGATATTTATTTAGCCATATTTAGGACTCATGTCATTTCTTACTGGTATGATCTAACAAGGGAACCCCGCAGTTGACCACTCACCGGTTTTGATCAATTCTGATTTAATGGAAGTACTTAGAGCAAATGCAGGTGGAGTTAAATTGAAACTTGCAAAGGGTTGTAATTATCTAAATCTTAGCTCGATTTTGCTTCTACAGTATCTTTTCGAAGTTTTCTTACGTAAGTCTCTTATTGTCAATACCCGGATGGAACTAATGTGGTTTTAGGAAATTTTTTAAATTTTATGATTTGTTTTGAAAATTATCCAATTTCTTCTTGCATCCTACATACGCTATAATTTTTCATGTTTTCACGTTGATGATGCAACCTATAGTTACACACTGTTTTTTTTATGTAATACCATAAAGTGGTAACCCATTAACATGCATTACATCTAATAGTTTAATGACTTGTAAGTGCGATCGTGCTTTTTTAACTTCGCATAAACTTAATAGGGATGCAGTTAATTTTTATAAACACTTTTATTAAGTTAAAATTTCCCAATTGTCGTTAACGAATCGTGACTTGTTTTTGGAAGAAAAAACCGAAATTTCTTTGAATCAAAATCTTGAGGGTGTAAAAAAGTTCCGTTACTTACACGTGCTGCTTGTTTAAAGTCGTGGTAAGTAGCTGGTCCTGTGCTCTTTTACATTCACGGCTAGTAGACAGATTACGAGATTAACCCCTAAGATAACTGACCCTATCGGGGGAGGATATCTAGGCGTGGATGAGTTTTATTTTTCAAGGTTGTCGATTTGTTGAATATTCATATTTGGTTGTTGAAAAATTTGTTTGTCAAATTGACGAAGGGTATCTAAGTGAATGGTATTCTTCTAGAATTTTCTTCTAAATTAGGGAGGAATAGCAGACAGACCGGGATTGAGAGGCATCAAAAGTAGCAACAAGAGTTTATGGCAGACACCTTGTGCCACTTCCGAAATGTGGGTGTTTGGTTTCATTTTACGATGTTTGCACTTTGACAGATGCTGCTGAGGACATTTTATCGCGCGTGCCTCCCTTTTAAAATTATTTTCCGCTACCTACACACTTACTTTGATACATCTTGTCAACAATGGATTCATTTGTTGCTGTATACAAAATAAAAGATAGTGGCAATGTCCCAAGTTTCTTCCTGCGAGAGGAAGTCTAAAAAATGTTCGAAAATAGTCTTTCGTGGTTGTACTCTTGTAACCTTTTCGGCGTCCGATATTGTCAAGCTGTTGGGGGTTGAGGCGGGTGGTAATTGCTTTGACCTCTTGTCGACTAAGTTAGGTAAAAAAATTTCAAGATGCGTCGATAGGTTTGTTTAATTTGCATGTGTTTCTTAGAACTACCACTTGGTTTATTAACCAACGTTAATATTAAATGAACCTTTGTGTGAGGTAGGGGATGAAACGCTTCTTTCGGCGGATGTAGCACCGGCCGGCAGCTGCAACGCGCCAGGTTCGGGTTACCACCGTTATGATGTTGAAGTGTGTGCTGTTATGGTTTTACCTTTAGTTACGTTTAATAATCCAATAATAATGTGCCCATAAGCAAAAAGATCATTTTTTATTCTTCCAGACCCGAAAACTTACCCACTCTAGTTGTTATTTTTTTTTACTTTTTTTATTGCAAATCTTAAGTACCATCGTCGCAAATTTCATTTCGCTGCTCTCAACAAATGTTATTTCATTGAATTTAAGAGTAAATTGAGTTGTTACATAGAATCACCCTTGTTAAGTTAGCGGGTGGTTTATATATTTTGACGTCTTTTGTGATTGACCACTCGGGCGTGCGTCGTTCCTTAACCAAGAGTAACTTGGTGTCCAAATTTGCTTGCGCACATTTGGTCAACTTATTTTTGTATACTGACCGATTGTCATATTAGGGGATTAATATGACAGTGACCCGCCCGAAATTATAGAATTAGTGTAGGCATGCCTGCCAAATTGGCCTCCGAGCCTTCGTTTATTTTATTTATTTGTGGGTACGTGGGGTGAGTTTTTGTAAACCGCACCATTTTCGAGTTTCGATAAAAATCACAATAATTTGTTATTGCAATATTAGGGGATTAGGGCTTTCTAATTTTAGAATGCGTATAGACGTGACCCGGTGACCTCATGTTGTGTCGCATCCACTTCCGTCATCTTAATGGCTTTAATCACCCTTCGAGATTATTTTTGGGCATTCACATTTTGACCGACCACATGTGGTTTTTAAGTGGCCCCGCTAATTTCGGCAAGTTTACAAATTGCCTCGTGTGCTTCCTCTTCGCAGCGAATATTTTCCCATATCTTTCCGCTTAGAATTTTCACTAGGTCAGTGCTTCATTAATAATTTTAATTGAGATTGGATCAAAATTTGGTCATGAATTGATAATGCTTGGCGTGTCTTCTTTTATTATTCTTGTAAGCAATCATGTTATTTACCTGCGATAAATCGGTGTTTTTGTACTCGTAGACTCCATTTGCGGCGGCGATGCCCAAAGTACGACAGAGTCGTGAAAATTTTATCAACTAGCGTTTCAAACTAATTTAAACTAAGCAATCGATATCTTTCTTTTTGACCTTCTTCAAGTTTAACCCTTCGTGTCCAAGTTTGATAAGATCTACGAAATATTTTTGCACGTGAAATGTACAGGGGGCTGCAAAATTTGCATTTTTCCTCGAGAGAGAGAGGCCCATCTAAGTCAGCTGGGAAAATTTATGTACGATATACACGAATACCATTTCTCTGGAAGCGGAGAAGGAACATTCTGTAAAGACTCAATCTATAAATTTGCTAAAAAAATAAAATTTTTAACTGTTAAGTACAGAATAGATACTACAAAGAAAACATAATATTTAAAAAACGCAAAAATGATAATAATTCACATTTAACAGAGTTGAACTTAGAATAAACAAGAAAATAAAATTCTGAAAAAATCATGCTATAAAATAAAAATAAAAAAACTCTGTAACATAATATAAAGGCCCCTATTTCACGATTATTATCGATCCTCAGTCATGTTTAACAGTAAAAATAACAAATCAGTAGGGAGTAAACATAACCACGCATAATATTTTAAATGTTTTTATTGGCGTAGTCTTTAATTTACAACAAGAGTACGTTAGATTTATAAGAGTAGATCGAGGGGTAGACAGGGCCACCCTGACCACAGGGCTAAATGGGCTATAGCCCCGGGGCGCAAGTCTTTTGGGAGCGCCAATTTTTATTTTGATCTTTATCAGTCCTAAAAAGGATAAAAACTTATTTACAATCTTTTTTGGGACAGAGCAAATTATATGAGTATTTTATACAGGTTGTCCCCGTGACCGTGGGGAACCTTTGAGGTGGTGATGATTTTTTTATGAGTTTTTATTTTTTTACAAAATTTATTATTTTACCTACACCTTGTTCATTATTTTCAGAATTTCTGTGATAACGGTTGGTTTCCCAAAAAGATTTATTTGACCAAAGTTGTAGCCCGTTAAATTTCCTATCCGATTTGGGCCGTCAGTATTTTTCTAAGACGTTTCGGTTAAGAGATACGGAATTCGCAAGAAAAGTAAAAAAAATAACAGCTGAACTTCTTTAACATTTTTACCTTTAATTTAATTTATAACTCGAAATCGATTGATTCTAGATGATAAAGGCTTATACCTAATTTGTAGATAAGCAAATGATCTTCAAAAAAGTTCTAATTCATTAAGCCTAAAAAATCAGTAATATCGGAGCTATGGTCGTTTTAAAGAAGAAATTCAAAAAATTGCTTTAAAGGGAGGTACCCCAAGGGTTTGGACTTGGACAAAAATTTTATTTAAAAATTTATCTTAGAAAAGTGTCGTTTACCACCAACTCAAAGATTCTCCATGGTTAGGGGACACCCTGTATATAGAGAATGACTTATTTAACAACTTTTGTTTTTTGTTTATTCGAAAGTTTGTTTGTTTATATAAATTTTTTTAATTTTGTACGAATTTAATGTTTTGTTTAGAGTAATAGTAATAAATTAACTTTTATTATTTTGGTTTTTTTGTGTTTTTTTATGAAGAGGAGCGCATTAATTTTAGCAGCCCAGGGGCGGGTGTCGTATATCTTAGGACGGCCCTGGGGGTAGACTGTAGATCAAAATCTTGTACACGAATTCATCTTTTTGTTTCCATTTTCTGCAATTTCTGGAACGTGTACACAAAAATTCATTTGTGGATACCTCCCAGGGTTAACCATAGCAATATATTATAGTATATTAACTACATTATAATGTACTGGAGTGGGGATACAGTAGAATCTGATTGCCCAGGCTGGCCCGTCACTCTCCGGTGACCTCCCAATTTTTTTTAAGTTAGCAATAAAACTTGACCAATCAGAACCATTATGGAAGAAAAAACAGACAGAAATGACTTTATATGTGCAGTATATTGAATTTTATAAGGGTTAGTATCCGCACTCTCAGTCATAGGACTTAAACATTTAAAAAAAAAAAAAATCACACATCCGTAATATCTTAAGCGCTTCATCCATCTTCGTCCCATTTGATTTTTTCCACTTTTTCACCCGTTTCCTCCACTTTTTCGAACATACAATTATTAACTCTAAGTTTTCTTCTGTGTCTTTTTAATTTGTTTTCTGCTACAAATTTACGGTTAATAAATGACGATGAACGATGAACTTCTTGGCGATATGGAGTTCCACGGTGATCCGTATATCTTCTTCATCTAATGTGGGATGCGGGCGTTGGGATTTAGTGAGATGTGATTCTTCATTTGAAGCGCTGAGCTTGTTCGGGCTGGGTTTTTGGTCCATGGGGATTTTTTTTCCATGTTTTGCGGGATCCTAAGTGTTTTGAAGAACTTGGTCCTTGTAGTGGTGGTAGATTTTTGTTGGTTCTTGGAATTTTCTGAAAGCGTGGTTACGTGTCTAGAAGGGTGGTGTGCGATGAGCGTCTGCAGTCCGTGGTTTGGGGTGCCAAGTATTCGATGAACTTGGTTCCTTGCTATTGATGGGGCGGGGCGAGTGATTTGGTGTAATTCCGGGCGTCTTTGCGTGGTTTTTTGGCTGCCGGGTGTTTGATGAACCCGGTGCTTGGTGGGGACCTGAAACAAAGCATGCAAAACATTAAAATTACTTACACCCCGGCTGACGGGCGGATGAGGATGTCTTTCGGTCGGCTGTGTCCGTGATTGAAGCCGGGCTGGTATTGTTCTAGCTGCGAGATGAGTGGGTTGTCCGAGAAGCTCGGACAATTTTTCTGCCTGATTCTTGATGTAGACGTCGATGGTGTCCACTTTTGCTTCGGCGTGGATTCTTCGATTTGTGATGAAGTATGGACTGGAGAATGCGTGACGAATGCATTTGTTTTGGACTACTTGGATCTTCTTTAGGTGGGTTCGGGCTGCCGTCCCCCACACGGGCGCGGCGTAAGTCATGGTCGGTCGGATAATGGCCTTGAAGATGCGCAACTTGTTTGCGGGAGACATCTTGCTGTTTGAGGCTAGGAGCATAAGAACATAACCTCATAGCTCGTGCCAAGTAGAAATAGAATCGTCACGTAGGCCACGCCTCCGAGATATCTTCAACCAGTTAAAGAAAGCCACGGTGCGCTACTGAATTACGAAATTCTGTAACTGGTTGAAGATATCTTGAAGGCATGGCCTATGATGATTGACGGTTCTATTTCTATTTGACACGAGCTATAACTCCGGAACGAACTTGCTTGGTTATCTAATCACATAAAATTGCACGACAGAAGAAACGTGCCGATCCTAAGTTAAAATAAAAAAGTAATTCTAAAGCAGAAACTTAGAAAAATATGGAAAGAACTAGATAACCAGATGATCAAATTTATATAAATTCTAAAAAATCTTATAGTAGGGTCGCCATTTAAGTGACCCGAATAAAGCTATCCAGAAATATCTGGAAACTTCTCACTCTCAGATTTATTCGATTATTCTTTGTTGAAAGGTTCCAGAAAGTTAAAATAATGATAATCTCGTGTATTTCTCATTAGAATTAAATCTCAGACCAGAATCTTGTACACCAATTCCTTTTCCTGTTTCTAATTTCTGTAACTCCTGCAGTTAATTCCTGAATCTTGTATACCAAAATTCCTCTGTGATTTATTCATTGACCTCTAACAGAAAAGTGAATAGGACCTTGGCAACAAATGGGAATCCATCAAGACAAGGTAATTAAATTTATAAAAATATACGCAAAAATGGGAAAAAGGTATCAAAACTGAATCAGAGAAAATCAGATCAGTTTTTCAATTTTGTCGGAGATAATTACAGATAATTTAACCAAAACTAAGTAACCAAGGTCTAATATTCGGTATTAGGTAATTGTTTGCCGGAAAGGAGACGGGAATTTGCCTAGTATTTAGCGCGATCAACTGTATAAACACCAAGATACCCGGCTTCTAATCCGGGAGAAGATCAACTTCCTTATTACCAGTTTTTCCTGTGTTGACGAATTGCCATTATTTCCTATTGCAAGCATCGAGTAATTTTTATTTCTTTAGGATTTTCTCATAGGAATTCTTTAATCCAATATGTGCGTCACTAATTAGATTTCAGCCGAACCACCAAACGGGAAATATAATAATAGTTAGGTACATTATATCATCGAAATTAATTGCTAATTATTTGCCAAGGTAAAACTTTAGGTGCTCTTAAAATTTTGCAAAAAATCGAAAATTTTTGAAGAATAAGTCGCTCGTCGCTCGAATGGATTAACGAAAGGGCAGCTGTTTTGACGAAAGTGGTGGTAAAATCTAATTTATCTCAATAATTTTCCTTCATAGGGTGTTAATTATTTTTTACCAAACTGAATGCATTATGAAATGGAAATCATGTTTGTGCATTTTATGTAACGGCAACCTTCGTCGTTGCGTTTACAATTTTCATTATCGTATTATGAATAAAACCACAACCTTGACTTTCCAAATATATACAAACGAAATAAATTCATCAAAGCATCGCACACTGGATGTGCAAAAGTTGAATTATAAAAATAAAGTAATGAATGAACAGACGAGTCAATGAATTTTATGATAAGAGTCGTATAGTATAGCGGAAACTACGACGAGGAGAGATAAATTAGAAATTAGCGTATTTCCGATTTTCGTGCGATGAGTAATTTTTTTATCCATTCCGTGATGTGGTTTTTGAGTGTTTTTCGTTAAAAACGTTCGAAATTTAATGCTTGGGTTGGATCGCTGAATTGCCACCTGAAAAGATAAATAAAATTCGTTACAACTAACTCGCACTGTAGATTAAAAACTTATTAAATGTTTCTATTAAATTGTAGGTGGTAAAAGTTTGTATAAACGGTAATAAATTTATGTAATCGTGATTTCGTTTGGGGCGATCTATTTTGGTCGATTTCGTGACTGGAAGCTTTAAATTTAAACTCGCAAATAGAATGCGAATTTACGAGGTGCATTAGCGATGCATTCTCTGCAAACTTGGCTGAAATGTTTATTTATAAATGGCGCATATTAGTATTGGTAGATGGAAGATGGTACAGGGTATCTTTCTTACCTGTGTTAGTTTTTTTTTGGCTTTCTTAGCGGTTTCGGATTTGAGTTTTAAAATTAATGCGGCGTTAAAAGTAAATGGAACCACCCTCTTCGTCGAGCCGATTTATGTAATGTAGACATTAGCCAGGTGCAAGTTGAATCGGTCATAAGTCATACACTGTCCCCATGCCCTTTGACCTGGCTGCAGTATTTGGGCAAGAAGGGCGAACAGGAAGAAGGAACCACATAGCCAGCAGCTGTCCCGCACGAGACAGCCACACGTCTAGACGTCAGATTTTTTTTCTAATCTTCAAGTCAATATATTAATAATATCCATAATTATTGACGTTTCAAATTTATTTTTAAATTAAATTTTTTTAATTATAATAAAGGATTAAGTGGTTCAGAGCCGGGGTAGGTGCGTTGACCTTATAATAAGGGGTAGTCGCTTTTGGATGGAATTTTTTAAACGGAATCTTGGTGAAGTAGTACATAAAAACAGAATACTATTGAAAATTTTCAAATATTTATGTAAAAAGAATTTCCAGTGACACTAAAAAAATGCTGTGGTGGCTGGTTGAGCTACAGAGATTGGCTTTAAAATATTGGTATAGAAAATATTTAAATTTTTTGCTAGCTAAAACTTCTGCAGTCTCAATTTGTTATCCCGTTTTCCTCGGGATAAATGCCAATCTCGGGATTTAGACAAAATTTCCAGAAAATCTTTCTTTCTATTATTTTCATATTTGTCTTTTAATTTTTCAAATCAACTATTATTTTTTCATATTTTCTAATTAATGATATACAACACAATGCATTAATGGTGAAGAGTCGCGCACGAATAGATTAACGAACTTCACTGAAGTGTCAAAAAAGGTCACTTTATGAGTAGAACCAAACAGTAAAATTGGAAAAGTGAAATCTTATTTGTTTCTCTTAATTTGTTTAGTATTTATACTTTTCTAGTAACAATCGAGAAAGATTTTTCCCTTCTTCATCTCCCTCCTGGATTCCAGTAAAGGAAACAATTTATCCCGGAATCCCGGGATCTGAAAGTTATGAGAAATGAGAAGTCCTAATACAGATACTATGTAAATAATACTATGGTAATATAATAATTTTTTCTCCAAATTTTTGATAATTGATCCCAGAATACTTTTCCAGATTTTTGTTTCATTTCTATTTTTATCTGGAGATTGTATTCTGAACTGCTCACTTTTAGTCTTCTTATGCTGGTCAGAAGTTCTATTCACTTTTGGTGACAAGAACTCGGACCGGAAACCGGTTAATGTTAAAATTAATGCATCTCATATCGGTCGCTGTAACTATTTGTTACTTGACTTTCCAGGTTGTGCGGCTTGAAGGCCGCACTGACCGGTTAATCCCTCATAACCCCCCAATTTGTTTAGGTTGATAACTTTAATTGAACCAATCGGAGGTGCGTTAATGGATATATTGGCTTTCAAAATAACTTGCCAAAGTTTTTATATTATGTTTAGGGGATGGTCAGATAACTATCATCACGAATTTCAAAATTTCAACTAGACTATAGGAAAGAAGACAATTTTCTAAGCAGTTTAAAACAAAAAAATCCTTGAATCATCCATAAGTTTTCGAAAAATTCGAATTTAAAGATGTAAAATTTACATGTATTTTAGATACACCTTTTAACACGGCTGTATGATTAACCGTTGTTGAGTAAGGCCTTCACCTTTCACCTTACATATAACAATTTAAAAATATCCCTGTAGAATGGCAGAACTCGCTAAGGGTGGAACTCGAAGCTATAGAACTCGTTCGGGTGTCGACCGCGACTAGCGTAGCGGAATGGCTTTGCGAAGCGTTTAGCACCGTAGGCGCTTTAATCTTCTTCATCTGGTGAGTGAGTAACGGGCGTTGGAGATCTTGGATCAAAATTATACGCTGACGCGGGTTAGACCGCGTCGATCTGTGTGGTGAGTAATTTAAAGGGGAAAATTAAAAAGTTTAGAATTTTGAACTTTAAAGAAGTTGAACCGAAGTTTGCCAAAAGTGTGTCGAAACATGTGAAAAAGGGGATTTTGTGGGCAACCAGCTATTTGAACCTCAAAAAGTGTACGCGTCTAAGTCGTGATGTACCGCCTCGGGTGTCTCGTGGGTCGTGCAGTATTGACCGTGATGGGGGTTGAGATAGGATGTGCCTGAAACGGGGAAAAACAGTTGCGCGATTTGAAACACGATTGTCAATTGAGTTTAAGACGTTCCTGCTACAATTTTCCGTGTCAGGAAATTCCCATTCCAAAAAATTTATAAATCGTCGGTGATAGTAAAAAATGGCAGACGCAGTAATGAAATTTAAATAAATAAATAGATTGCTTGAAATTATTTTACGTTGGTGTATTGGACTTTATCGGTCTGTTGACTTAGGTCAGGAATGAGATTATAATCCGCCGTGTATGTCAAGTAACGAAGGTCGACCGCGACTGACCACAACATTAAGAGTATATCAAAGCACACGTACCGCCAACAAAATGAAAAGCAGGGACCTCAACGTGAGACCGACCGTCACGCATCGGGGTGTATCATGTTACATCTCCCTGCTATTCGTAATTTTAAAATCCCGTTTTCTCGAAAACTAATGGATGGTCTAAGGATTTTTTTTTAAATGCTCAAAGAATTGTGCTCTTTCCTATAGTGAAGTAGAAATTTTGAAATTCGGGGTGATTGTTATCTTACTATACCCTATGTTTAAAGTGTTATTTGAATGTTGAAGATTATTTTTAAGAGCACACCCATCTCTTCTCGCTCTTCACTATCATGTAGGCTGCTTTTAGTGCGAGAGCTTATTTCAAGTTGAACAGAGTAACATAGCAACCGGCATCTAAATGGTTAGCGTTTTGGACTCATATACGTGTGTCTTCAGCCCAGTTGTCAATTTGCTTGTTCGACAATTGTAGTGTCTGACAATATTCCTGTAGTTCAGATGGTACCACGGCATCAGAACTATGACTCTTGTCTGGTTGTGCCATATGAAAGCATTTTTGTGATATGCCACGTGTATGGATTTAAAAATGAAGAAATACATAAATGTTAGTCTATGAGATCAATTTGAATTTAATAACATTGACAGTTTTTCGATCATAGTTGAGCTTCAACAGTTCGTAAACTTTAAAACGAATGTAATAATAGTATATTATTAAACGAGCATATAATGTAGGCTATAATTCACGAGGATGAAGTTTATACGCGAGCCGTAGGCGAGCGTATAATCATCCGACTGAATTATAGCCATTATGTGCGAGTCTAATACGACGGTTTATCTACGACTCAAAATAAAAAATTTCATATTTTTTACAAAAAGTTAATTATTAATTTGCAATTGAAATGGAATTTTGACAGTCGATTTCGGCATGTGTTAAAGTTGATGTAAATCCACAATCATCCGGGTCATCTTTGAAGTTTCCAAAAATGTTTTTGCATATTCGGCTTTAGATAATTTTTTGCATACGGGTTGCATTTTTTAAAATCAAAATTTTCAAAAATTTTTGCACTTTTTTTTCGACTTTTTAAAATTTTTAAAATTTTCTTTAACAATTCAACGATTTAATAATTTTAACGCGTTCTTAATTTGCGATACTCAAAGAGTAGCTTATATAACGAATTGCATTGTTACTTTTAACAAGGACCGTTATGGGCAATTGGATAGCACAGCCCGCTACCGACCAACACATCGAGGTTCGAATCCCGGTGAAGGCGACTTTTTTTCTAGAGGAATTTGCAAACCAATTACTCGTGGTTTCCAAATATTATATGAAAACATTGATATGACGTCAGTTCGGTGTTTTAAATTCATAATCCACGGGAAAGAACTCATAATCCACGGGCAAGAATTCATAATCCACGGGTGTGGATTATGACATTACTGTGATTACGTACGTAATGGGATGTATTATGTACCAGTCGTAGATAAAAAAAACTCGTGTCGCTTCTTCTTTGTGTGCCGTCTCCTATCAGGTTGGCGATCATAACAGCAATTCTCATCTTTGACACCGCTGCCCTAAAGAGTTCTATAGAAGAGCAAATGTATCAATCCCGTAAGTTCTTCAGCCAGGATGTTTTTCGTCTTCTGACGTTTCTTTTTCCTGCTAGTTTTCCCTGTATAATTAACTGCAGTAGTCGCTGGTACTGTAGACCAGCATGGTACTGTATGGGCTAAACTCATAGCTCTATTACCCATCAAGTGATTACTTAGAGGCAAACACTCTTAGAGTAATCAACAGCAGTAGCATCCTGAACCTGAACCATCGCCTCATTCCTTGTCAAGAAAGGTTTCAGACCCCACGGTTGCTTAAGCCGGATTGGGGAATGCCTTGTATTCCTGTTTTTAATAGTTGATGGTGGCAATTATCAACTTAAGGGAACCGTCGGCGGCTTTACCTGCCCTCCGAAGCACGGAGACGATCATAAGAAAGTTTAGATTCTCCCTGAATTCGAATCAGGTACTGTCAGCAGTTATTCGGCTGACATCTAGGATAATGCCCGTTTCTCGTATTCCTCTTAGAGTAATATCCGTTTTAATCCACTACTTATTTCTATTTCTCATTCTATGTGTATGGCCCATTTAGAATTTTTGACTAATGATAGTTTGGATTTTGAAAGCTATCGGAAGAGCGTGCGTACACACATGCCGTATAAAGCAGTTGGGGTGTTTTTGACAAAAGTTGATTAATCCATTTTTTATTATCTATAAATTGCACTACTTGCCATAAATGGTAAAGCCTGTTTTTCCATTTAAAAATTGTTTTCCCATAAGCTTCCAAGTTCAAATTTCTAAAAAGTGAACGTTTGGCCTGACACTATATCGTTTTATTTTATGATCACGTGGTGGTAGGTTAATGTGAAATATTGCCTGAACGTTTACCTCAAGACGGGGGTGTTTGAGCAGGTGTATTTGCAAGCAGTGATCCGCGTGGCCGCAAGCCAGCTGTCACCGTGACTACCCGCGAATCAACCTTTCAAGAAATACCGCTATCTTTTGGAACCAAATGCACTTCACAATTGAATTGCATAATGGCCCAGATTTTGTACTTTTTTTCTGTTTAAACAAATTTTGGTTTATTTAATTTTTTGTTTGCGTTTTTTGATGGGGTGGGATTCATGCTTTCTCCAGAGAAGCCAAAATGCCAACGACTTGGTCTAACCTCAAATTTGAAGTTGCTAACTTCAAGTTGGCATTGTCATACACACGTAATATTGCGGTATAAATGGCGTATAATCAAAAAGTGTTTGCGGTGGCGGCAGAGTTGTAGTTATAAAGTAAGGCACCGAATGGTTGGATAAACAAAGCGGCGACAATTCAAGCATTTCGGACACCTGCCGAGGACACCTGCATTATTGCTACTGCAAGACCCTCATGGCTAAATTTCTTTTCACATTTTTATGAGCATACAGTGATAACGCAGCCTTGATAATGAACCCGAGTGAGCTTTAATATTAGTTTGAAGATTAATCATGTAAAACTGTATTTATTTCAGACGAAGAAGGTTGAAGGAAATTCGTTGACTTTCTTCAAAGGTAGCCTGTAAGTTGTAGTTCTTCCTTAACAAGACATTGAAAGCTTGATTAGGGTTCTGTAACAGAAAGATTAACGTGAGCCATGTGGTAAATATGATGTGAAATCGAATCTGATTAGCATTATGGACTTGGTTTGTGCCGTTGATACATTCATTCCATACTGTTGCACAAAGCTGTCATATGTTCAGCGAAAGCACATTCATGTTATTATAGCACATATTTTCTGATTAATTTGATGAATTTTCTTCTATTTTGTTCGTTTTTTACCCAAGAAAGTGAAAGTTGATTTTTTTTTAAAGACTTTGAATTCCGAGAAGCTTTACACATTTTTTCCCGTTTCTGAACTGTCGAGGATCGAAGAATATTATTGAACAGTTACCGTATATATAGTATCAGATACGCAAACCTTATGGGAGGTTTGGATATAATTATTTGATTATAATAAATATTTCACTGGGGCTGAGTCTTAGACTTTAACAGAAGCTTCATGCAAGAAGTTAGAAGCGTTTGAAATGTGGTTGTACCGATGTATTCTGAAGATACCGTGGATATACCATGGGTAGAGAGATAAAGGTACTCTTAAACATAAAGATCCGCAAATTAGAATATCTACGGCACATTAATAATTGATTTTATAGGGAAAAGTAGAGGGAAAGCGGGGACCAAGAAGAAAATGAATATTGTGACTAAAAAAGTCTTTTCAGAGCTGCGGCAGACAAAGTACGCATTGTTATGATGATTGCCAATATTTTGCATGGATAGGCATTAGAAGAAGAATATTTCACTCGGATTCAGTCCCTAATCTAATGCTAGTTGAAGAAACTACCGTGTATCGTCCTGGCATTTCCTCTAGCACCTCTTCGTTAATTATTAAAAAAAACACAAATTATTATTTTTGAAGTAATATATTGTCGTGTTACGAAGTGATTTTGCCGCTCCTGTTGTTGTTAGTAAATGTATGTTGATAATAATTTTCGAATTTGAATTTGAATTGTAAAGTAGGAAAATTTTGTAAAAGAAAGGTTGGCAGGAAAGTGAGGAGAGTAGGGAAATTTTTTGCCAAGATGGTGGAAACGGCGGAGGCCTAGATTTTTGCTCCGCCGATCTTGAGTATTTTTTGTGCGAATAGTTTTGAAATTGTGAATTTATTTTTGCGTATTGTACTTCAGCTTGATTTGAGAATATTTTGGTAAAGATTGGCAGCAGACAGAAATGTTTTTAATTTTGTTAGTTGGAGATTTTTGGATTTATTAAAATTAATTCATTTGGATGAACGATTTTTTTTAATGAAAATTATTTGATTGGATTGGATTTTCGTCATTGCCGTTTTGGAAAAAAGTTGATTGCTGCGGTAAAAATTTATGAAGATTTTAAAATTAATTATTAATTTAATTGGATATTTTAATAAGCAGAAACAAATTTAGTTATAAGAGAGCCGAACGTATGGCGTGGCTGATATTGCTTTGAATTGATAAATTGAAATTCAATTCTCAAGCAAAGTATAAAAATCGAATTCTGGAATTAATATTTTGTTTTACAAACGTTGGAACTTTTGACCCTGAGCTACCTCGAGCAAGCAAGAGTGTTTGGTATTCCGGCATTTTTGCGAAAATATCACATAAATATAATAAATCACAATTTTAAAAATTAACATATTCAATGAGATGATAGATTTAGATCAAGGAACCCTAGTATTTTGCAGTGCCCTAATATTCCCATGACAAGGCAAGACAGTAAAACTATTTAATCAATTTTTCGAACATCAAAAATCGTGTCTAAAGTGACTTATTGCCAAAGCAATTTCAGAAATCATTGTTTAATAGTAATTATTTATATGAAAATCGTTAAGTAATAAATGGGTGTTGTTACCCTACGATTTTTGACTGCTCTAATGATAATTATCTACATGAAATTAAAAAAAACAAGAAAAAAAGTTTCTATGAACTCATAGATTTGACACACTTACTTGGTAGTTCGTGTTTAAATCTGTCGTTTGTTTAGTAGTTAACTTGTTTTTCAACTCCTGGTGTGTAAAATATTATAATGTGATGCCTTCCATCTTTTAAACTCTGATAAATTCTCAAAATTTCTTAAGGTTTGCGTATCTGACACTACTAAAACCAAAACTAGTAATTTTTCTTTAAATAAATATTTTTACTAATTCGAGATTTTGTAGGCTGCTCGTGCTGAATATATTGCTATGACTCCAATTCGAAGATCGATTTTACTTTTCATCTTACAGTAAATTATTTTGACGTGATAACGTCTTATAAATTGATATACCGGCTGCAGGCACTAAAAATTGTCACGTTCCGCAAGCTAGAGTGCGGAACAAGCGAGAGAGAGGCACGATCGGCTTTGAATCATAGATAGACATCATTTGAATTATAAAATGCCATTAAAAACAACTTGTCCGGCATGAAGCGATCACCAAATGATGCAGTTATGTTTCATGCACATAACGCACGAGCCTATTGAGGGTTAATGTAATAACATAGTTTTAATTCGTATTATCTGTTTTTTGTCGTTAATGCTTCTTTAGTTTAGTTTGATCTTTTCGGTTTGCGAAGTATTGGATCTCAGATCTTATAGTTATCGATTACTGATGACGATATCAGCTGGGCTAATAAAGATGCTTTTAAGTTGAGCTGTGCACATATTGGACCTAGATAAGATGAGGGCAGCCTAGCTTCTGTATTAATTGTACCGTGAACGACAATAGCACCCGACAATTAGCAAAGGTTGCTAACACAGATCCGAGCAGTGGAATATGGAAATCAGAAAATCCGTTCTCTCTGAAAATCAAACTGTCCGGGACGGCCTTTCAACCATAGAATCTAACATATTAGATTACTTTATTTTAAGATTACAATATTTTTCTTCTTCTTTCTCTTAATTTAGAATTTCATTCTGCTATTATTATTAATGTAGTTTTATACTATTTTTATACTCGGGCTCATGGTACTGTGAGCACTTGAATAATGGTCTAGTAGAGGGCTAACCTTGCTAGATACATAACCCATAGATCAAGCTTGTGCTTTAAATCACAACAGTGCAGTCGGCGCGATCAAGCATTGAACCGCGGTCTCCCGCTCCGCAACATGTCGTTTTATAAGCCTCATACCACACTGATGGTTTACAATATTTTTATAAAGTGTTAAAGCAATTTATTACTTTCTCTAATTTGTAGACTCGCTAATAGTTTTTTAAATTATAGTTTTCAAAACTTATAGAAGGTTGGTGTATGTGATGCTGTAATATTGCTAGATAGCAGACGTGGCCGGGGATGTTATTGCACGATTTCACTAAGAATTCAACGTAAAAAATATCTTATTTAATTTTTTTTTAAATTTTTTAAATTGGTATGGTGACTTGCTATTGGCCAATAGTGGTCGTTGGTGGGCCTTTTTGTACTTAACCTAAGATATAAACCACATTGTCATTTAATTGTAAATTTTTGTCATAATAATGGTAATGTAAATATCATAAAAATAAATATTATAATAATGAAAACAAAGCAAAATTTAGAAAAAATTATATTTTAGTTTATATTAAATTTTTATTTAAATTCAAAAAACTAATCTTTTTTTAGCCCAACTGGTTAATCCACTCATGTGCATTTATCTCCATTTTCTTTCTTTTGTCTGATTCATTGTGTCTTACCCGGTATTTTATTAATCTATTTGTGAGGAGGGGGCATTCATGCATTGTGTTGTACATCATTAATTAAAATAAAAAGTTTTTTTTTAACTAAGAAAATTTTTAAAATTAAAATTGTGGAATTTTCGGGAAATTTCACTAAAATTCCGGAGTTACGGGATGTATTGCGATGTTTCAACTTCACGGAATTCAAGCTCCACGTTCGGGCGACAATTAAATGCGATGTATTCTCAGCAATAATTTTGTAAAATGTTAAATTTATCAAATGTCAATTTAACCCTTTCAGACCCAGGGTACACCATAGTGTACCTCTTATTAAATTATTGGTTGGTTGGTGTTGGTGACAAACTAAAATGCTAGATAGCAATCAATTTTCAATGAAAGAACCACGACGATTTCAATAATTCTTTCTTTAAAAAAATAATTGCTCTCTAGCCTATAAGCTTTCTCATAAACTTCAAAATAATTTGATAAAACGCGAGGACGCTATAGTGTACCCTATGGGTCTGAAAGGGTTAGTTTCGGAGGTTGGAGGTAACATGCAATTTTTAGTGAGCATAAGACTCTTTTTTTTTGGATTTTTAATATAATTCTCGTTTATAATTTGTTTTTTAATTTTTATTCAAAACGTGGTCAATAAATTTGTTATGTTAAAATTTTACCTTGCAATATGGCTACAAAAGGTTCGTGCACATCGAACGTGCACTCGCCTTATCAAATTAAATGCGATATCTTCGCGACCAGACGTCGTCTTTTTTTTTTAATTTTAAATAGATCACTTTTAATATTAAAATCATCAAATTATCAAAATTTATTTTACATCGAACACACAACCTTTGTTACCAACTTCGTAACAAATCATTGACTTTACAAAATTTTTATATACAAGACGTCACAAAAATTAAAAATTAAAACAAAACAAACTTTAAAATAGTTTACAAAATAAATAAAAACCAGAATTTTACGTTTCAAAATACGACAGTATATTTATCCTCAGGATCCTGGGAAAACATGTTCCCGCTGAAGAAGCGCTAGTGCGTACTATTGTATCCATTTAGTTTAGTCCCTCTGACGAAGTAAAGTTAAGAAGTAAACTAATACACAAAAATTATCTTCATGTGACTGGAGACTACTATTATCGCATATCTAGGTCTGCTACTTACGATCATAGCTTTCGCGGGTAACCGCACATTTCGCTACTGGACATTTCGTTCCCGAACATTTCGCTCGCGCTTAATTCGCTCTGAATTGTTAGATTCTGAAATATTTAAGTTATTTACATAATTTTTTCTTCAATTAGTATTTCTTAATTAATTTATCGTTTGTCGTTAGCTAATGTATTTAAAAGGTTTTTTAGTAACAAACGAGAAGTAATAGCGAAATTAATAGTAACAAAATGTCCGAGAGCGAAATATATTCAAGAATCGCTTCCGCAATCAGCTGTGCTAATTTTTGAGAAAATATAGATAATAAATTATTTAAGTCGACAGTTAGCTACTGTTCAACTGTGCTTAAAACCTACGCAATACAAAAATTGTTTACTGCTACTGTTTTTTTTTGTAGCTGCCTTGTTTATTATTTTGTAATTTTCTGTGAAATGGATTGGTTTTTCAAAAACTTTTACTAGACAAAAGTTGTAGTCCATTATATTTCCTAGCCGGAATGAGGCGTTAGATTTTTTTGTAAAATGTTTTGTTCAAAAAACAGGATTAAACAACATTTTTTTACTTACTTTAATTCATAATTTATTCGAAAGTCGTTGATTTTAGACAATAAAAGGTTTGAATCTAGTTTGTAGATTATTTTATGATCTTTAAAGAAGCACTAAACCATTATTACTGAAAAATCAATATTTTCCGGGCTATAGCCATGTGAAGGTGGAAATTTAAAAAAAAAATTTAAAAAGGCCTGACTCTCCAGGGTTAGAAAAGTGTCATCTATCACAGCCTAAAGTGTATCCGGAGACACTCTGTATTTTATAGGTAAGGCAACGGGAAACCATCTTGTTGATTATATTCCCTAGTAAGTCATCTTGACTTTGGCCAAGTGTGCAAAGAAATACAGTTCTATGAGCTCTGTATTTGCAGAGATAGACATCAGACAGCTGATTATCAAAATTTTGAAGAAAATGAGAATGAAGCACCAAATCGGGAAAAACCCAAATATTTTATTTTGGAAAATTGGTGGGATATGTTTGGGTATTTTCTCTTCAAAATAATCTCACAATTTGGTAGCGATATGTAGAAAAAACATTGAATGTCCAAAAATGAATGATAATTTAATTACTCTCGTTTAGATATTTTAATTAGCACTTCCAATTAGCGTATGGTGTCTTGTAATTGTATACAAAATTTGTAAATCATGTGAAAGTATTCGACACCATTGGACACGAAGTAAACTTCTAATAATCAATTCGAAATAATCTAATCTACTGACACGAAAAACACCTTTTACAATATTCAAGGTAAAATAGCCTTTCGTTCTTGAGAGATCCATCGAGATAGTAATTTTCACCGCATGCTGTATGTGTGTTTTTGGCCGCTTCCATTATTATTCCTTTGAAATGGACATAATAATTATGTTTGTAATTAACTGGAATGGTTCTCAAGAGACATGAGAACACGTAACGGTACCACACAATCAATCGTTGAATATTGATACGAAAATGTCATCCGTAGAGTGAATTTCGTGACAAAACTATCGATTCGGTCAATCTTAATGAAGCTTTGTCGATTACTAATTTTTTGTGATTAATAAAAACGTACACCTGTGCGATTGAATTTAATGATTCACTCACTAATGGAAGGAACCAACTGTGATTGTTTGTACCAAATTCAAAATTTAACAATTTTGTGCTGGAGTGCTGGAGTGGCGAAAAGAGCTTTATCGCACGATGTAATCAAATACGAATTATTCTGGAAGTGGCTTATTGAAAAGTGCATTTTGTTCCAGATAACACGTGCGTGGATAATTTAAGGCCACCCATATTACCACGTGCTTTATATCGTGATTTTCAATATTGATAAGTTATAATCGAACTGGCACTTGATACACCTCTTTTACATTATACAGGGTGTCGCGTCCCTCATTCGATTGACCCAATTTACGCTTGCTTTTTCGAACAATAAATTTTCGTATTTACTGTTCGTTTTATGAGCGAACACGCTTTATGCATAAACCGTAGTCGTGTAACAATTTGGGAGCCATTTTTAAAAATTTATTAAAAGCACATTACTATGTAACCAATAATTTTATTGTTTTCTTTCGCAGGTGAGAAAGAGTTCCTGGATGCATTCACCGGTTGAATACTTTTATAAGGTAATTATAATTTTTATACATTATTAGAATTTAACATTGTATGAAGCAAGCCTTTCAGCAGTAATTATTTTCCTTTTTTGCTATTACGCCGCAGCACAATGGTGCTGGATTTGCATACGAAAGAGTGTCAAATCGACGCAGAAAATCAAATGGTGTTTAAATTCTCTTTATTGTGCAGGTTTTTTCTTTTGAATTTTTTTAATTGAACAATCGAAAATTTACGGTTTCTCGACGGTTTAGTCAAAGAAATATATATCTGGGTCAACTTGTACCATAGAGCATGCTTTGAAACTTTGGTCTATCATTTTTATCAGCAAAAATTACAAAATCAAGAGGCTCCAGAATCAGAACAGGGGTTCTTATAGCCCTAATGCCTTCCGACTACTTTAGATTTTTTGGGACTTCCTTGGAATACCTTTGAAAAATGCCTATAGGTTGAAAATCAACGAAGGGGACAGCACACCATGATCCGAAACTCAAATAGTAATAGCGTGCTTAGCATGCAATCGGATAGAACCAGCACCTCGAGAGATTTCCGAAAATCTTTTAAACATTGCAACATAGATAAGCACTGGAGCAGGGGTGGGAGATAAGAGACCAGAGAATGCTTACAGCATTAACCTGGGACCCCTTGCTAGTGTATTCCAGGCAGAAATAATTACTATATTGGTTTGTGCCCAACAATTGGCATGGAGAAACTATGCAAATAACTATATCATAATTGACAGTCAGGCAGCTTTAAAGATTTGGAAGGAGTTGAATCACACTTTAAGGTGGTTAAGCAATACAAAGATACTCTGGTAAGACTTGCTCTCTTCAACAGCGTCACTCTGATGTGGGTGCCGCGACACCAGGGCATCAAGGGAAATGAAAAAGCGGACTTTCTAGCCAGGAAGGCCGCTAGCACAAACCTAACGGGCCCGAAGCCTTTTTGCGGGATCGCATAATTATACGATCGCTGTGGGAAGGATAAAGCTCATACTTGGAGAACAACACTTTACTCACTGGACGGACCTCCCTGGACTGAGGCAATCGTAGATGTTTATAGGTGCACCATCGAGTGAATTTAAAAGGAACAAAATACTCGTGCTGAATAGGAACCAACTGAGAAGATTATTAGGACTTTTCACAGGGCACTGCTGTCTCAAAGGGCACCTCAATATCATGAGGCTGGCTGAAGATCCTAATTGTATGATGCGTGGAGAGGAGGATGAAATCCTGCACTACATATTAGGTTTTTCACACTCGACAACTGAGGGGATTGCACAAGCACCCCTCAATTGTATACTAAACCTGGTTGAGGATACGCAGTTGTTGGAGTAAAACTCGGAATGGGGACAAAATAAACTTGAACTTCATTGCAGTGGGGGTCATGCACTACAATCCGTTAATAATAATATTAGTAAACCTTCCAACATTCTTCAGATCACCAGACTACAGCAAACGCTGTATAGTTTAAATTAAAGCTGTAAATTTATAGTAGACTACCCGGTACTTCCTCAGACTACCAGAAAGCTGTACACCATACTGTCTAAGTGATTTACCAAGGGGTAAACATTGTTATTTAAAAATTACTTACTGTTTGAATTCTTCTATAAATTATTAGAATTTCTTGGAAATTTCTGTAATTTTTTTTTAAATTTTTCGATATTGTTACCCTTTGACCCTACCTATGAGTTCTAAGAGCAAATATATAACAACGGTTTTTACACCATTTGAAATGTCAAATTTAATCTTTTTTATAACAAACAATAAGGCTGGGTCACTCAGATCATATAATTTCAATTATTGTACTTTGTCGTATTATTGATCTGGTGAGCAGCGCGTTAAGTGGGGCCAAGAATTTAAAAATATTCTAATGAAATTATGGTAGGATTTGGCGTAAACTACAAATATAAAAATTAAGTTTTGAGAGTCATTCAAAAATACGCGTAAAAAGGGCCAAAATGTGCAGCAGTTTCCATAACATTACACCTGCGTATATAATTTTTTTATTTTATTAAAGTATTTTTGGGCATAATTTGAATTTGAAAATTATCCATGACTAGATTTTAGGTTGGATCTCAGATTAGTCGTGGTTGCGTTTGTAAAAACCCCTACGCTACGGGCGCTTCGGGCCGTTTTGACAAACGCTGTACTCATTAAAAATATCTTTCCGGCGGTTCTTTTCGGGAAAGCCCAGATCTTTGTTTTTAAGTATATTTGGTTAAAATTAACGAATTCTTATTTTAAATAAATTTATATATTGATGTTAACAGTACCGATGCTACAATCCAACTGTGGGTAGTTGTGGATATACACAGTTACTAACTTTGTTTAGCTGCTGTGGTGTTTGGCTAAACTGCTTAAATTTTACAACAATTTGACACTCACTTATCCATGGATGGTATTTATTACACGCGATAGCTAACTTTGTTTTTATAGCACTCAGATGCGGTCTCTGAACTGATAAGAATCAAAGAATCTTTTTAATATAATAAATACAGTTGTAAATTTTAATTACTCGGTAAATATTGACAAAAAAATCATTCTTCTCAGAAATATTGACTCACCAATCCAGTAGTCACTTCCTTGATTCAAACAGCTAGCCCGAAGGTGACTTCCAATAAATAATAAAAAAAAATCTGCGTTATAGAAAGAAAACTAATCGCACATCCAATTTAAACCCTCAACGACAAACTGGGCTTCTCATCTCAAATTGGCGGTAAACTCTTAAAAATTTAAACTTTAAATTGATTAAAAAATTTAACAAATAAGCCAATACCTATAACAGTATTGGAGAAAATTTTTATCAACCAATTTATTGTAAAATTTTAAGAATATGGTTTTGCGTTGCAAACGGTTTTTTAAATGTTTCCAAAGAAAATCTTGCTCATATTTGCTTTCGTTCTTTTTTAAGATTTAGAGTTTTATTTATTAGGTTTCTTTTTAAATTTATTAGCCCCGGCCGCCATAAGAGCTTAATCCAGTTCTGCTTTGTTAATTTGTCAGATTTGTTAACTTAATAATTTGTCAGATTATGCTAATTACAGCTATTGTGCGCTTAATTTATGTTTAATGCATAAATGTGAGTTTTAAAATTAATGACAAAGCTACAAAAAGAAAACTTTCACATAATAACTAGGTCAGGCGGCCTATCGGGCGCCACGAACTTCTGGTATTTGAATGATGTGGAATCCGATTACCAGGTTGTCGGTCACACAATTTTTTAGGTTGGCAACTTTAAATGACCAATTAGAGCTGCGTTACCGAAGGGATGACAAAGAGATATTTTGAAATTCGATAAAAAGTTGTACACGATCCGTGGGTGTAGTTTGCTTAACTCTTGTGTCTTGTTTTATAAACTTTTAAGACGGTATTGCATTTAAATGATCAAAAGAAAATTTATGTTAGCGCTATCAATCCAATATAAATCACAGATACAGTTTTGATTTTTCTAGAAGGAAAATAAACAAACTAAACAAATTTTAACTGTTAAGTAAAGAATACATACTTACATAGAAAAATAATATTTAAAAAACAATAAAAACAACAAATAAGGGTCTTTATATCGTATTACAAAGCTTTTATTTTAAAATATTTTTATCATTTTTATAACGTAATTTTTCATAATTCATTTTCTCGTTTATTCAAATATTCTAAGTCCTAACCTAAGAAAAAGGGGAAGGGGAAGGTTGGAGTAACCTACAATGCACATGAATGTATTAACGAGATGTAGATTTAATAAATATCGTAATTAAAGTGTTTTGAAAAAGGTAACAATAGGCAAATAGAAAACAAAAATTGTGTTTTTTATGAAAAATTCATGAAACTATTCTGAAAAATTGGAAATATCTTGCAGAGTTGGGGTTAATTTGTTTGGACATAAATCTCTCAACCGAAATTTCAGAAAACCTGTGGTCCTGAAATATTTTAGTCCCGTATTGCATTCTTTTCTAATTTTAAACGTTTACACACTTATGTAGGTATGAGTAGTTAGAGAAATTTAAAAAAATTGTGAAATTAAAATTAAATGAAATTCTTATTAAATATCCACTTGTGCAATTTACCTTTTGAATTACTAGACATTAGGCTTATCTTTTTATTATTAATCTACCGTTTATTTTAATCCTTAAATTTTTAAAATCAATGCTTAAAATTTTAGTAGTGCCCCAATATAGCTGAAGATCGGGGTTCAATCCTCCTTAGCTCCTTTAGCCAGTAACGATAGAACAGTAAAGATAAATTGACATTTGCAAGATTACGGGACAGTGGCGGAATAGTATTAATTAAATTATTATGCAATGAGCCATCGCGGCCTTCAGGCCGCGTAGCTTTGTCAATCAAGTGTTATAATGTAAAGTTAATGAACTTATTAATTTGAGTGAATAATTTTTTAAGCGCTTTCTTCTTACACTCAGAGAAATTGTGTCTTCTAAACCATTTTTCTTCTTGTTTATTATTGTAAGCTTTAATCGTTCTTCTTAAAATGTATCTCATCTATTGTTATGCTCTGATCTTCGTACATTGTAATAACTAATTTAAAAATAGCATGATTGCTGTTGTTTTCAGGTTGATTTTCCATTTAAATTTATTACAGATTCCGACTTCACGCTTAATGCTCTTTCAATTTTCTCCACTTCCATACATCATACATCAACGGTTCGATTAATATCTTCATCGAAGTGTATCTCAGTGTTATCTCTCTTTCTTTTCAAAACATACAAAGAACATTTCTTTATAATAAATTATTATGCAATTCAAGAGACGACTTACTTGCAATATTAATTACTTTTTTATTAACACGAAGATGTATGTGTATTACTGAAAGTTTATAATATTAATCTCATCAGAATGCACGTGCGGGTTCACCGTTCCCAGATATATGTAAGGGACAGATAATGTACCTGTTTTGCAATCTACGAACAGGTTAGTAATACACACTATAAATAAATCTACAATTCTGATGTTCAAGTTCAATTTTAATTAAGCTCCACCAACCATGAAGTTCGGAAAGCGGAACAGTTGATTGCAGCACCACCGACGTATCATTGATGAACTATGTCATGCCTTCCGAATGAAGCCAGATGCCGTTTTTCCTCCGACCTGCGAAATTTCATGATTAAGCTGTCCTTCGCGATTTTCCTTTACTCGTCTCGCGAGAAAGTTACGAGGTGACGATGCTCTGAACTTCTGCCGCGAGATTTCCTTCATCGAGGAAGTTGGTTGTTTATTTTCCAATCAAACGCGAAGATGCTATTGTATGTTTCGTGGGACTATTTTAATCGTCCTTAGCAACAAATTCAGGATGATAATTATAGAATCCACTATTCCAATGCGTCGCTTTGGCCTTTCCAGATCACCTTTTTGTCTTTTTCCTCGGAGAAAATTTTCGAAAGTGTAATGAACGTTATTTCGGCGAACAATACCTTGCTCTTCATAACCGAAAGCAGAAATTAGATTATTTTTTTATAAAAATAAACTCGGGCTTTATTTTTATTTATCTTTGTTGAATTATGTAGAAGGAAAATGCCAACAAATTGCTTTTTTATTTTTGGATTGGAGGAGGATGTAAGTGCTCTTATAATTTTTGGCAATATCGAATTTGTTGTGATCCAAATTTTATTTTATTTTTTTTTAAATTGTCTGATGATGCTAACAATAACGACACTCTGCGGTCATCCAATTATCTGCTACATTTTAACAGTCGGCGTTCTTCACATGCCCATCGACAAAATATTTAAATCTCTTTACAATCTTATTATGCGACAATAGAAATGGGCAACTGAATAAGCTCATTCAGAGATTTTTTTTTTCAGGTAAACTTTCTTAATTCCTTTTCTCGTGGGTATTTACTTCTTACTTTATTATTTGTGTGGGATCACCATTATTAAAATTAGTCCATTCCGCCAATTTACATCTCATGTGTGGTGTGATTAAATTGATTTTTTTTCTTATGGTTTTATAATTTTTATTAGGTCTCGGATAGTAAATATTTTTGAATTTAAAAAATTTCACGCATCCCTCACCTGGATGAAATAATAGATAGGTTAACAATGTTGCCAAGGTAAAATTCGTGGAGACCTACGTGCTTCAGAATATTTGGTAAGCATTAGTGAAGGATTTCAATAGACAGGGCAGTTCACCAATTCTTCGAGTTTATTCATGAGAATATTATCGGAATGATAAATTGCTTTAGGTCAGCGATTTTAAAAAGTTTGTACTTGTAGTTCCATTTAAGCACATCCAGTTTTACTTTGTCGGACTTGAGGAAGACTGCCTTCCTTTTGGGAATTTTTGGAACAAATAACAATAATGGTTAATTCCTCCCACGGGTGGACTTTGATGACCGATGGCGACCTAGGGAGATAATGAGCGGTTATGTATTCTTACTTTGATGATGATCGTCGGGAATGGATTAAATCGATGTAAATATTGGGAACTTCTGCTTGAATGTGGCACTGGGTCGTGTCGATGTCCGTGTTCTATTGCTATTACCAAGACGTGCCAACCCGCCAATCGCTTTATTTAGTGGCCACCTCTACGGTATTGTTAAGGCTACCGACACTGTGTATATTACCCATATTCTTCCATTATAATATTACAGTTACCTACTTGTTTGCACCTCAACATTTCTTTTGCTAGTTTTTTTTTTGTGAATACTTGACATTCCATTCGATCGAGTCACAAATCGTCGTAATTAAATTTTTATCCGAACAGGGTACAGGGTGTCCGGTAGTACCGATCAGGCATGAAACTTCAGAATGTATGGGCCTTATTTAAAAATAATATTAATATTATTATCTGGTTAGAATGGAAATCGGATGAGTAACTTCATACAATGAAAAATATATGAATGAAAGGTGCGAAAGAGTTTCTCTTATAAAAGGGATTTTTTAACAATAGCGCAGCGGGTGCTGCACACAAAAATTATAATAAACACTGCAAAAATGTCAACAATGTCTTTGCTTGTCCGGGGATTCGGAATTATTTACTTTTGTCACAGATATTAACTTGACATTCCAGGTATGCCTTTCGTTTCGCATTTTTCCAATTTTTGGACTGGTTTTTATCTACCCAATTTCGAACCGAAAATTATTGCTTGAGATTATTACAAACATGGGTGTAAGGAATTTTCAAAACATTGCTATTGTTAACTCTTTACAACGATTATCTCGTTAACGTTTTCAGTTTTGTTCAATGAATCTAGCATGTCCATTGTTGGAATATTCGACTTTTTTTTCTCTTTTACTTGGTCCATCGAGCCGGATTTCTGATCCGATTAAGCCGCTTTGAATAATGCTTGCTAATTGCTTAGGAAGAATCTCTGCGGTTTTTTGTAACGTATATTATTGGCTCAAGCGATATTTTTTGAAATTCAAAATTTGTGTTGTTTTAAATCTCGAGTGGAATAACGAGCCTACGTCGAAGAAGACAAAGTTAATGTATATCTGGTTTAATTTCTGTAGGCAGATACACCTGTTGCAGTTCTTGTAGCTGTGGAATGCTGCCCCAAAAACTTATTGTTTTAATGAATTATGAGCGCACCAGTTCGAAGGCATTCCACTATATCTTCTCTCGTGGCGTTGCACACCAATTGAAACCAAATGTCCATTCCTGTTCGTTAAGCATCGAAAAGTCGTCTTCATTTTCCCACTTTGTATAATTACTTTATTATTGTGTCTCATAGCCTCTATCGCGCTCTAATTTTTACCAATTTAAAAAAATTATCGATGTGTTAGGAAACCACTTTCTGCACGACGCGTTTCAATAATTATATGATGCAAATTTTTAAAATTAAATAATGAGGATCCACTTTTTTTCATGTTAAAATTCAAGAGTTTAGCTTTGCGGTATTTCAGACGAAAATTTTTCTTTAAAACTAAAATATAATGATCGGGATGGGTTCGAACATTGAGTCGGAATATTTCTACTTAATATGTATCTATTCAGTTATTTTGGAGTGATCGATAATACATTTTTAAATAAACCGCAGAGGATTCCAGCTCATTTCAGCTAGAACTACTCTAGAAAGAAATAATGAAGTGATAGAATAGGATATTTCCAAAATTATTGAAGTTTTGTTCATTTCTTATAATGTATCCAATTTCTATTTAAAAGTATATAGCAGCTATGCTCTAACGATGTGCGAGAGTCGTGAATTCACGCAGGATGTCATGTAAGATAAATGAAAAACTAAAAAACACAAATTTAAATGTACTGTTTTTTCATCAGCTTTATAATAGTTCACTGATTTTGGGACTAAAAAAAATCTAAATAGAAAAAATACGATTAAAATCAAATTCATTACCTAATGACTGTTCTACAGTGCGTGGCTTGGCGGACGTAATGAGGACAAATTACAATGATTTAAGTATACTTTAAAATAACAATACCTTTAAAATGGAAGTCTACCCGTCAATCTTAAAATGAAAGAACCTAGTAACTCTACTCAATGACGGCAAATCAAGTCAACTGCAACATAATCGCAATCAACGTCAGTCAGTCCAACTTGATAAAATTTCTAACAAGCGAAAAGATATACGCTTTGCCTACCGGCTGGCTTCCCCATTTTTTTTGAGTAATAATCAACATGATACCAGCGACCACCCAATTGCATGCGGAAGATATCAATTATAAAACTAATTCTTGATCATCTTCGAATTGATAATAATTCATCATGAATTGGCCTTATAAATATGATTAAATTTTAAGCAAGAACAAAAGGTAAACCTAGAAACTTAAGCTTACCACAGATGATCAAGCCAAACATGACATGTCTATCAGATTTCAAAGATACTGAAGAGTTAAAAGTGTTCGGCTTACTTTCGAGTGTGTAGGCTTAAAATGGAATTCAAATATTAAAATTTCTAAGGGAAAGGTAATAATTTTAATTACCTGCAAAATATCGCAATCGAACAATTTATTAAGAATCAGTGCAATTAATTGAACTTTAAGTTTTATAAGAAAATTGACTCGCTTTTATCAACTTTAAAAAGGTTTAAAAGGAAATTGAAAGGAGATTTATATTGGTACCGGACATATTTTGGAAAAAATCCGTTACATAATCCAAATGTGTGTGTGCACAAACTACTCAAGTACCAACAGTTTTTCATGGTTTGAACTTTTAGTAAAAATTTCTTATCAATCTGGGAGTTTTAAGTTGGACAAACAAACAGAAGGATAAACTTTTAGAATTAAAAATATAGGTTATAAAGAATATAATAAATTAAATGCGTATTGTTGTACGCTAGCGGTTAGATCCTTGGACTGCTGAAGGTGGAATAGCGTTAATTAGTTTAATACAGCGACGGGACAGTGCAGTCTTCAGGCCGCATAACTGAGACAATATATTATTATATAATTATGATTTATTAATACTTAATTATGCCATAAATCAAATGTTAAATGAATACTTACAGCCAAGCAAGTTCTGTTCATATTGTACACGCATGACACGAATAATGGCATTTTGCACGCAGTATTCCGAAACCAACAAAGCCATGTAATAGTAAAAACAGCATAATAGCATAATTAAAAAAAATAAAATAAAGTGAGAACTAATTTTAGTACCAATTATACATTTTATTTACATAGGTCGGCCTTCCACTCTATGCGTTTTTATCCGAGCTGTGTTTGTCTGAAGTCTTCTGATGAACACAATTCGGATAAAAATGCATTCACTGGACATGGACAGGCTCAATGTGACCAAAGATGATGATCCGCGTAAATAAAAAAATAGTAAGTGGATTTGATCGCGTTATCAGAAAAAAATAAATACTTCTCTCACAATCCAACATCTTTAGCATATGATATACTGTCGTGTTTTGAAACGCTAAAACATTAATATTATTTATTTGTAAAATTATTTTGAAGTTTGTTTTTATTTTATTATTATTTAATTTTAATAATTTTGAAGATAAAAAATAATAATCGTGAATTTTAATTTTAATAAAAGTTGTTTTAATTGTGGTGAAGTGCGAATTGTTAAAAAATTTGGAATTTTTGGTCGTTACGTAGAAGTACGAATAACAAAATTTTGTTAGATCGGCGCTGGCAGGTGTGGAGTCCGCTTGCGATTGCAAGGTAAAAGTTGTACATTTGAATACAATTCAAAAATAAATATTTAAAAAGAAAAATTAAGAAAATTGCAATACCTACAAGAGTCTCATGTTTTAAGTTAAAATAATGAATGAATCCGAGCAAGAATATTTTTGGAATAATTTATAATAATAATAAACATCTCATTTAGATAGTAGTCAAAAATATGGAACACAACGCCTTTATATCATATGATCTATTTTGGAATTATACTGATGTTTTAAGTGACCGGAGAAAATTTTTTACCTACTTTTTGTTAGATTTTTTGGACACAAACCTCTTTTCTCCCTTTCATCAGTAAGAAAGGAAGAAAAAGGGAAGCAATAGTGTGATGTTCACGATAAAATTAACAGAATCCTGGGGAAAAAGTGATGAAAAGCAGTAAGAGAAGGGAGGAAATTCAGAAAGAGTAGAAAATATGCAAGAAATGATTAGCAGCAAATAAAGGAAGCAAAAGAAAAATGAGTTTAAAAAAGCTCATGGAAAAGAGCAGGATTAGGAGAAAGTTACCAAAGGGCAGGATAAGATTCGGCGAAGGACGGCGATCTCCCAAGGATGTAATTAAAAATAAATATCAGTAGGGTAATTGAATCTACTAAATGAGATGGACTGAAGAGCTTAGTTTCCTTAAAGTCAAAATTTGCATCCCCAAAAATTAGAAGACTGCAAAAAAAAAAACATTGAAATGATAATCAAAATATTTTTTAATTTACTATTTACTAATTAGATAGGACAGGACTAGGAATTTTTTTGGAAAGAGAAAAAAATTATTGATATAATGTATTAACTGCAACTCTGTATTCAATTTGAATCTAATACATATTCTGTACAAAAATATAGATCAATTTAATTATTGCATTGAGGGTTGGGGGGAATTACAACACAAATTTTTGTACACCATCGTTTTATTTATAATATTTCCTGAAACACTCGAATACTCTGAAAAAGCAGAGAAGTGGAAGTGGAGAAGTGGAATTCTGAGATTTATGAAATCAAGGTAATTAATTTCGAAATATGGGGGGTATTTTTTTTTTAATTATTTACAACCTAAAAAAATTGTTTTTGTATCATCTTTTCTCGAATTTTTTATAAATTTTAGTTAGTTTTTAAATTAAATCAATTTAATAAAATATCTTTTAAATAAAAAAAATATTTATCTTAATTATAATTTTTGAAATAGCCACTATCTTAGTTACATTATGAAAAAATTGCAGGTTTTAAAATATAATGTAAACAATTTCTTTTTGTAGTACTTCCATAAAAGTTGTTTTGTTTTCTTAAAGTGCACTAACACAGTTACACTCCTGAATATAGTATGGTATATACTTTTTTATATTGGGTTATTGATATAAAAAATACACAATTTTATTTATTTGAAACTTGCATTATTTATAGAACATTGGAACACCTGTAATTTCGTCCAGGTGGTTTAGATGGTATTTAGTCGAGAAATAAATCAAATCAAGGCTAATTTTATCAGCTTTGAAAAACATTTGTATATTTTTTATCGAAAAATCTATCATTTTTAGAATATCTACTAATACCGAAACTTCATTGACATTTTTCTGAAAAAAGTGATTTTAATTTATATATTGCAGTGATCCTTTCAAAACGGTCGATTTCTCACATGCACTAAAAAGTACCCCGATTAACTTCCTCTTCGCGGGAGATGAGATAATCGTCTCTCAGGGTGGATTCTTAAATTGATTTGAATTGCTCTTGTTTAAGAGGACGACATTAGCGAAGCTTTTATCAAAATTAGCTAAGATCCCCACCAACCTTAAACTATTAATCAGAAGGGGGCGACCATATACACTTTAAAACTCGAAAATATTTGAGCTATTAAAGCAAGCATTATTATTTGTCTCTCTTTAAGCATATGTTGACATCAATCGTACTCAACTGATATTTTTAGAACGAAATATAATAAAATTTTCTTTAAGTTACTATAGTTTTTTGATAAAAAAAATATAATTTAATTATTTAATAAAATAAACAATAAAAGTTTTGCGTGGCATGTGAGTCCGTGGAAGAAATGCGTTAAAAGTAGTCCAGGCCGTCACTTTAAAAACTATTAAAAGCACCAACGAAAAACGGTTACTTGCCGAAAAAAATTATTTCCTGCAATTAAAAAAAGCAAACAGAGTTGTAAAACACCAAGTGTGAGTAAAAACACAGATTATGGACAGTTTGCAAATGAACCGGAGGATATTGAAGATTCACAATTTATTCTGACGGAAGCTAAACAGCAAACACTACGGTTACAAGTAAAAATATTAACATATTAAAATTTATAAGCTAGTTCTGATTTTGTTCATTTTCTAGGTTACTACGGAAGAAACAAATTGTATGAGTACGAAAGACATCCCAGATTAACGGCATCAATATTTGGAAATGTTGTAAAACGTCGGCAACATACATCGTGCCATAACCTAGTCAAACCGTGCTTAAATCACAATTCATTTTATTCTCTGGCAACCGAATATGGTATATCAAAAGAGACTGTGGCTGCATCACTATTTTTGAAAGCAACTGGAAAGAAAGTTCAAAAATCGGGTCTCTGGATTGACGAAGATCATGGTTTCTTAGCTGCTTCACCCGATGGTAAAAATAGATTATAGTATTAGCTATTCAAAGAAATAACATAACCTTAATTTATTATAACAGGTTTGATAGGAGAAAATGCAATTTTAGAAATCAAATGCATTTATTCACCCGATACACAAGTTACTTCTTTGTTAGAGCTAATCGAGATAAAGAAATTGAAGATTTGTTTAAAAAAACCCGAAAACAATGCCAGATACAATTAAATCACAATTATTATCAGGTACTTTTAAACTTTATGTAGATGTCAAAGTGCTAATAAAATATTTTTAGGTTCAAGGACAACTAAATATCACCAAAAAGGAAAAATGTTATTTCGTTGTTTATATCAACGACATGATACCAGTATTCATAGAAGAAATTGACAAAAAAGAACAGTTCTGGAATAATTCTATGTTGCCTAAATTACAACAATTTTACACTGAATGTATAGCTCCTGAATTAATTCGCAACAATTTAAAGAAAAACAAAAAATGTATAGATCAACCATACATTCAAGATGCTATTGCTGAAAATAATAAAAGGAAATTACCAAAAAGTGTTAAAACAAATACAAAAAATAATGCAGGGTAGTACAACTGTAAAAAATCACCTCCGAAGGTTTGACCCGTCCACTGTTTCTCATCTGCGAACATACGATTATTAATAAAGAATTTACTTTTTAAATTGTGTTTATTTATTTTATACTTTAAAAAAGTGACCCTTTGTTTTTCTTTATATTCGATATTGTAAAAAAATATCTGCTTATCTTTTATATTAATGTGAAATTACCGAAATCTTACATAATTTAGCAGTAAATAAAAATTGTTCGAGTTTGTAATGCAAAAGTAAAGTCAAATTTAGATAAAAAAATGTGTTCGAATTACCACAAAGTAGGTGCCCGATTTATTTTCTTAGGGTCATAATTGCCTCATAAACATGCTTAATCTATATATACCATAAATTTTACTTTTTTATAACATTATGAAAGCAAAGTACAGAATTCTGTATTATTACCCTATGAACTAATGGCCGAACTAGAAAAATTACATGTGCTACTCATGATTAGAATCTAAATTTGAAATATTTTAATTATCGCAAAAACATACAGAAAAACTTTATTAATGAACTGTTAACGTTTATACTTTTAAATTAGCACATTTATAATGGTAGCTTGGGTACGAAATAAAAAAAGTTCACTTTATTAACAAAAAAATTCCTAAATTTTCAAATTTCAATTAACAATAAACAATACACCACGGCCGAATTTCGTAATGAAATTTTTTCGTGACCTAAATAGATCTATTGTTTTCATATATTTTCAATCAGATGCAAAAAATTTTAAAGTGTTGAACATTTGTGCATTCATAAAAATTTGTCTAATTTTGTACATGTAGCGCTCGTAGCGGTTAAATTCGCAGCGGCCGCCCTCTTAAATTAAATGAATTCGTTTTCTAAATATAATTAAATAAAAAAAAATTTCTTGTAAAAAAAAATCAATAAACCGTATTTCAAAAAAAATATTTCTAATTAAAAAAAATGTTTTCCAAAAATAATTATCAATCCAAAAGCCAATGCAAAGTAAATGTTAACTAAAATTTTAATAATCTTCGAAGGGAACGAAGTCTGATTTCTAGCCTTATCCAAAACGTCGCTTTATCAACTTTACCATTTGTTCCTTTAAATTTAATATTTAGCTTTCCAATTTCAAAGCAATTTCCAAAGTAATAATTCTAACTGTTTCCTCTAAGTCAATCAAATCTACTACCGTTCAGTAGCCAGTTACAATAAAATATCCAAATTTCAAAAATAATCAAAAATTTACAAAATAATACGCAATAATGTATTCGCATAAAACTCACTTTATTTAATATCAAAAATTATAACTCACAATTTTAAACTAATATTCAAAAATTTCAAAATGCTATCCAGAGCCCAAAACTAACGACCGACTCGGGCAGCCATCTTGGCAAGAAGCCCCGTATTCACTGTGATAATTTGTCTAATAATTTAATCTTACAATTTAAACTTACAAAAATGAAATTTTCTACAAAAAATGTACAGGGGTACGAATCCCTTTAAAACACGACAATATGTTGAAAAATATTGAAAATTGAGTTTTCTTGTTTAAAAAAAATGTTTTTTTTTATCTCTTTTTAAAATGTTGATGTATAAAAATGATTTTATGCAGTACTTTGATATTTTTCTCATAATTTAATTTAGATTCAATGGCTGTTTCATGCACTGGAATTAAGATAAACGTCTACAGTTGGTCAGCTGAAGTATATTTTTATTATTTTATTGTTTTAACTTTAAAACCTATTCTTTACATATTATAGTTGTTTAACGATTATTATTTATGAGATCCGAAAAAAATCGCTTATTTTCATATGAAAAGTAGATTTTCCTAGGTTATAAATTATTTTAAATAAGAAAAACATATACCACTTTATTCATCTTCCTAAAAGACGCAAAAAATGATAGCTGAATTTTTTTGTCACATTTCAATTAAACCAGATTGATAATTTCGATTTCCATGAAACCGCACTTTTTTAAAAATAAATAGCCATAACATGGCCAATTTTTACAATAGAGGAATGAAGAAAAACAAAATTACAGAATTAAATTATCTTTCATGAAACAAGATTATTTATATATTGGGAAAAAATTGTCGAGAAATGCGGTCAAATAAAACAATACGATTGTCCGACGTTTCGGGATCTTTATTGTCCCATTTTCAAGGCTATAATATACAAAAACAAAATAAAATTAAAATACAGATTACGTTAAAATTAAAGAGAAGAATTATACAAAAACAAAATATAAAAGCAAAACTAAAGATAATTAACAATGACAAAATGAAATGAGAGAATAAAGAGGAAAAATAATAATTATATAAAAATGAAAAATATTTAAATGAAAGTAAAAGAAAAAGAAAATATTGAAAAACTAATTAAAAAGAGATATACTAACCTAAGAGGAGAAAAATTATTTATGCTTCATATTTTTATATGAAAAGTAGATTTTCTTAGGTTATAAATTATTTTAAACAAAAAAAACATATACCACTTTATTCGTCTTCCTAAACGAGGCAAAAAATGATTTCTAAATTTTTTTGTCACATTTCAATTAAACCAGATTGATAATTTTAATCTCCACGAAACCGCACTTTTTAAAAATAAATAGCCATAACATGGCCAATTGTTACAATGAAGGAATAAAGAACGACAAAATTGCAGAATTAAATTATCTTTCATGATACAAGATTATTTCTGCTTTTCTGGATAGATATTCTGTGTTGTGGGAAAAAGATCCTTTAAGAAATAACGAAGAAAGATGCTGATATTCATAACCTGTATTTCCAACCACGGTATAAATAATTGAGGATATGGGTCACCTCGGTCAATTTTTATTTCTCAAATATGAAGAAATATACGTATTCAAAAGAAGAAGCCAAAAACTGTTGGGTCATATTCGGAAACTTTCTTATAACAATACTGTTTCTCAAAAAAAAAAAATTGAGCCCAAAAACGTTTCTTGGACCGTTTTAAACGTTAGGTGTAATAAAATCACACATATGATGCTTAGAAAACAGGAAGTTTGGATCAGGAAATAGATTATAATATTATGTACGTAATGATCGCTTTAATTTTAATCATTTTCGGCGAAGGTCGTGAGGTTATGATGCAGTGAGTTGATAAAGTAATCAAATAATTTAGCGAACGTATAATATGCATATTTATATTGTACACTGACTCATGTCTCTTATGGTTCAATTGCTCGTTCGTGCTATTACAAACGGCGCCTCGCATCTCTTCCCTAATAATTTGACGCCATCTCCAATTTGATCAAAATTAATCTTCTTATCACGTCGGTTTAACACATAGCCGAATTGGAATTGGATAATTATGAAAACGTAACATAATAACAGTCATTTCTTACTGGAACGACGATAATTATTTAGCAAAAGTATTTACGTATGTATATGTTTGCTTTTTGGGCGTAGCTCCACTATTTGCTAGTTACGGTAAAAAGTTCCACGACTGGCGCCTATTAACTTTATTTACAATTTTTCTGGGTAGGTAGATGTGTCAAATTATTAGTTTTTTATTTTTGTTTTTACAATTTCTTTCTCGAAAAATACCATGGTCCAATTAGGTTGGTAAACTATGAACCCAATAAAGGAAGAGAAAAAATCTGTTGTTGCTGCTGCTGTTGTTGCCAAAGCTCAACAACAACTTAATTCGGAAAAATTTGCATATTTACCCATCGCATTGTATTTTTCCTTATCTCCACAATGAATCGTCGATATTTTCCTACAGATTATTACTAATAAAAAATGACAAACCATGAATAAGTCCGCATTCCTTGAATGCACTTGTTTTCGGAGAGTTCCAAATACGCACCTCATTAAATAATTGTGTAATTTACTTGTTAGTTTATGGGTTAGTCATTTGTTTTGTTGAAAATGGATTAGGAAGATTTAAAATAACGGAAGACGATAACGTCGTAGGAATGAACTTTTGTTTTGCACAACATTCTGGCTTAAATCAAGGAGACTGCAGTTCATTTTTTAATAAGGTAAAAATTTTTGATATGAGCTGGGGAAAAAATGAGATACACCTCCAATACTTTCTGATCTAGCTATCCTGGATTTTAGCCTCTTTTCCGTTAAGGGAAGGGGATGCTCCATTAGAGAAGCGTCGACGAGCGTAAATGATCACCCATTCAAGTTTAGTGTGAACCGGATTGTCAGAGAGAATGCTGAATGGACATGTTGAAGATCGATCGAATGGGATTTATCCTTGTTCAAAAGATGTACATGCGTATTCGCCCGACGGATCACAGTAATAAATTTTGCACGAGGTAGCCCAATGATGATGAGCTTCATCAACAAATTTTGTTCTTCGAGCATACAAAGAGGTAAAATTATTCATTGGTTTGTTTTTATTAGTCTGGGTTCTATTTTTACGATCGGTCGGTGTTGTTGTATTTAGTAGGTGTGTTGGGAACAAACGGACGACGATTTTCCTCGTTCCTTATCTTTTTGACGTATCTATTGAACAATAGTCGACTTATATCGGTGTAGGTGTCTGTCTTACAGGTATGCATATTATGCTGTATGATTCATGTCACAGACATAACCTGAATTTCAATTTGGGGGCGATGAATCAATTTTAGGTAAACCACTGCTATTGCTGATTAATTAATTCGCGTTTATCATCTTCGGATGAGTTTTCCCCAAATTTTCAAACGCATGTTTCCGTCTATTTCTCTTATTGACCTACCTATTTCCTTATAACGAGTGTTCGATTTATTACTTCCTCAAATCAAATAGTTTGCAATATGGGCGCTTACACCGTCATGTTAGAACCGATCACGATTTAAGGAGGAATAAATTAATTTTTTACCATAATATTGACGTTTATGGAACCATATCGTAATTTATTACTTTACAACTACCAGCAATGAGGAGTTTTACTCCTAAAATGACCCAAAATAGTAGAAAAATGTAATAAATATTTTCGTACCTGTTCTTCTGCGAGCAGGTATTTTTTAACTCGACCAATGTCACGGATTAGCCAAGCTTCGTTATTATGATCTGTTGTTAAATTATTATTCTCTGTTGGAAATTCATAACTTTTTATAATATTATTAGGTGTGAGGGTGTGACAAATCAATCGTTTGATTACCTACTGCTTTATATAAATTTGGAACACTGTCACTTTTAAATTGGTCAAAGAAAATCGGCTCGTAAATTTTGGACTTCTCGGCGTCATAAATAATCTTACTGATTAAAAAAATGCCAAGATACGAATATATAATTTTTTTTCAATTTTATTTTTTAAAAAATTAATCTTTTTTGGCCAAATAAACTATCTAGAATTTTTAATCGGCTTATTGGGTCAGACCATATTCGAAATGTGCCCCGTAACCGTGACTAGTCCATCCCTGGAGATTTGTTGAGCCAAAAAAAATATTTAAATATTTAAACAAACCGAATTTGGAATACTAATTGCTTCAATCTGATGGGGATTTTCTAATATAGTGGTGTCTGGATTAACGGTTCCGGTTATAAGGAACTAAAAGGACCATTAATATGAAAATGTAAATATTTACTGTCTATGAAGTTTGTTATAAGCGGACATCGCTTTATAATCCCTTAACAGTTTTATATAAAAATTACGAGGTTTTTGATGAAACTTTGCGCTAAAATAAAGAAGATGCATGTAGATTTACCGTTTTGTGAAACCAACGAAATTGGTCGTATGGTTTTAGAGTAACTGATTTTTTTAGCATAATATTTACTGATCTTTAAGAAACTTAGCACTAAAATATAGAATAAAATGTAAATTTACCGGTTTAATATGAAAATTAAATTGGCTTTGTGGCTTTATAGTATTAAAAATAGAATTTTATGCAATAAGTTAGATACCGGCTAACTAAAATTAAATACATAATTAAGCTCTTCTCCCTGTTATAAAATTAGTTTTATGTAATAAATACGCAGTTACGGTTGCCTTTGACTCCCCCCCCCCCTCTTTGGGATGTAACTTCTGAGATAAAAAATTAGCTCTACTGTACCGGCTAGGCTTTAGAGCATTTTGGTACCCCCTTAAATTTAGGTCTGATTTGAATGTTTCCTGAAAAAGAAATTTAGTGTGAAGAGAAGGCAAATTGGCAATAAATTGCAAAAGGATTACAACTTTTTAATGAGTAGGGAAAAATCGTCAAGATTTTTGGCTTGATTTGAGGCGAACATGTTGATGGTTTCGAAACCAATTTAAAAGTTAATAATATTATATTATTAATAATAAAATAAAATAATTAAAAATAAAATTATTAATTTATAAAAACTATATAATATTAAAATACAAATATTTACTTATTTGTGAAGGATATGAACACTTACAAGTAATAAACAAAAATTGATGTATTGTTTACGGAAACAATACTAAAAAAATAATAGTTTACTAAATATACACAGTTTGCAAATATTCGAATAATTTTTTTTCGCAACTAAAATATTTGTTATTATACGTAGTAATCAGGAAACAAACTTATTTCTAATTTTTTCTTTTTATAATCGAGTGTAAGACTTGTCACCTGATGTATACAATGCTTGAAGCGCAGGTGTCCTTCAGTTCGCTATTTCATAGTTTTTGCTGTTTATGGCTAGGCCATTTGGGTATTATCAAGAAATTGTTCTTTATTTAATTTCTAATAATACGAAATAAATTGCTGGTAAAATGCGATAATTATGCGGATGAGGTTAGATGCTCTCCAGAACCCGGCGTCTTCGGGCAACAACCCTATTAACCAATGCATTTTGATGTACTTCTCTGAAACGCGCGTGCTAAAGGGGAGGGGGGGGGAAATTCTCATCATGGGTAGATAATCATTCATTTTATACCATGAAGTGAAAGAATAAAGTAGTAACTTATGCTTTCAGGAGCGCATAAAAAGTATTATTGCGAATTGGCAATAATAATTATTGTTTATTAAAATTTAATAAAAAGGAAGGGGGTCTCCACTGATTCTTGGGTAATGCAGTTATGAAAGCGAAGTGGAATCGCCGTGAAAATCTAGTATATAAGTGAAAAATAACTAAAGAAATCTAGGATATTCAATGTGTAAACTTTTGTTTGATTCCTAACTTACAGCGAAGGGAAATAGGAAGACTGTCAATTAACTTTTTTAGTCCCACTAAAATAAAATATTCGAAGGAATATCTTAAAACAATATGGAGGAAATTTGAAGAAATATCTGGTAATGGGAACTACGTGGGAACTAATACCATCGGTGTCTGTCGTGAATGGATTAACGAGATTTTTATTAATTTTGAATGAATTAACTTAATTCTTATAGAAAATGTATTATAAAATTTTACCATAGGAAAGCATTCGAAGAACAGGTTAAACCTTCAGTTTGATTTATGAATTAAATCAAATTCAAAGATTTGATTACGTATTATGTTAAATTTGCATTTTATAAAGGATATAACCAGAATATTATAGAAATCAGTAGCGAAAATGACGCATGTAGAAGTAATGCAAGTAAAAAAATACGAATACTTTTCACAATTTTTACGATTTCAAAATCTTGACGCTGGCGCTAAGGATTAGGAAGCGGAGCAACTGATCAAAGCCCCCAGGCTTCTACCGATAGAAATATTATATTATATGTTGAAATCCACCTATGTATAAAATAAAAAGGTGCTTTTTCCTATACTTAATATTACAAAAAAACCATGAAAATGGTAAATTATGATTTTTAAGTTAGTCGCTCGAGAGACAAATCCAAAATTGCTCCCCCCATTCTAATAGATGGTTAAAAAAATTAACTGTTTTTTGAAATGAATAAAAATAAAGTTGAATAAAAAAATTTTAAACTAGATTTTTCTAGTACATCCTATACCCAAAATAGCTCATATTAAATTCAAGTAAATAAAAGTCACCATAAAAGTCTAAAAAAATTATTGTTCTGGTCGATCTAGTTTTTGATGTCTTTTTACTGATTTTTGCGCAAAAAACATAATTTTCAGTTTTTTATATAGCTAGAGTGTTTTTCTCAATTATCGTCTCAATTATTAGGGCCTTAGCTGTAAATCTTTGAAACTTGATTCCTTGTTGACTCTTTTTTGCCATCAATTGCAATTTTGCACATAGCTCAATTTTGGTGCATCTCGGGCACAATGTTAACATTATCTAAAATGTGGAGAACAAAATTTTATGAATGGAAAAATAATACGGTTTTCCAAAATACGGTAATTTTTTTATGAAAACTATAAAATTTATTTTTTTGATAATTTTTTTTTTGTTAAAAATTTTATTTTCTACAGTTTAGGTCGAAAGAAAAGAACTTAGCCGCTTACAAAAATTTAATTAATAGAATTTTATCTACTTTAATAATGATATTACCTATTTTAAGTATCGGATGTAGCAAACCGCTAATTTAAAATTTTCTAATTTTTGGCACTTTTTTGACAAGTTTTCCTCTGTTCTGGTTCGAATCTGTTGTAAAAACTTTGAATTATTTCAACGCACCGGACTAATTCCAAGTTTTGAAAATTCTATCTCAAAAGGTTTTACTGCCATCCTACATTCAAAAATTTAAATTTTGCTCACCCTACACATTTTATAAAACATTTATATGCCTTATAAAAATTGTAGAAAATTGGTAGTGATTTTTTGGCATAAGAAACTTTCACCTATTTTGTTGTGTTTCGAAGTTATGGTGGAATATGTCTTATCGCTTCAGGTAAACCCCCCGTTCGCTTCATGTAATATTATTCATTTTTGATAGACTTCCTGCCATAGCAAACAAAAATTTATATTTAAAATTTGAAGTGTTTTCGTTGGTTCGTTTAGATGTTATATCGTATTCACAGACATATTCCAAAAATATTAGTCAAAGTGGACCAAATTTGAGGAATGTGGGGAAATTGCTTAAAAAAGAACCCAAACATCGTCACGGAAACTAGCTTACAACGGTAATGTAAAGTAAAATAGAAATTTTCTGAAAGACATGCCTCGAGCCGGTCCATGCGGTTTTTCCGCATTCTCGACTTGGCCAGTCCGCTCCCGGTATCAACTCAACAAACGGGGAAGTTTTTCCGTTTCGTAATAAATTTTTGTTTATATTTAGCAATTGGGTGAAATTTTTTTCGAGTGAATCTTTTAGGAAGTCATGTTAGATTTTAAGGACACGATTTATCCTGGTTAAAGGAGAAAATTAATCGGTGAGTCAGAATAAGTAATTGAAATGCAATTGGCAATTTAAAAATTGTTACGATAAGCCCAAAGCGATAATCGATGAGATAATTGGAATTTTTAGAAAGGGAAAGTGTTTTCGCGACATAGAAGTGCGACAGGTAGGAAAAATGCATCTACATCCTTCTTTGCTGGAGGTTAGATGGGCGTCTTGGAAGTAACATTGAGAAATGACAAAACTAAATCCGCCTTCGCTCGTTCCCGTTTAAAGATCGTACGGTGTCGGCGACGATCGTCGGCTTCTTTGGAATATCGCCGTGTGGCCATCAGTTGAAGTAAAAATTTGTAGTGTGTTAGTCGATGTGTGCTAACTTTCGCGTTTTCATCCGTTCGCTCATTATTACTACTAGATTAAATTTTGCAAAATTGTAATTGTTAATTTTTTTAACACATTGACTGCGTGTTTTATTAATCCGACTACACTAACACGAAATTCGGGCCGCTTAAATAATAAAAATGATATTATTTTAGTGTTTTCGTTTTAAAAAATTTTTAAAAGTGGTGCAGTGTGATCGGTCTTATTATTATTATTTTGGTGTTGCTGCTTTTTGAAATTTTTTCTTCTTCGTTTCGATGATGTTTGAAGTGACTAGATAATATTATGTGACGAAGTTTTTTGGTTTGTTAGTGTTTTTGCAATATCTAATTGTTGCGATGGTTTATCGTGGAGAGGCGAACTCAAAACTTGATCAATGGTAGACACATAAGAAGTGCCCACGTCCATGTTTTTGAATTCTATTTCACGTAGGTATTATGATTGTGAGAAAATATTCGTGGGTGTCCTAGCCAGGGAATCCATAATATTATTGTGTGTGTGTTGGTTCATTATTTATGTAGATTTTTTTTCGATCTCCATTTGGTTAGAACAACGACAAATCACTTAACATTTTGGTGTTGGTGGCCCATGTGTGGTCCGCGTTTTTCACCTTTCACGCAAACGGTTTTTCTTTCGAAAAAAAAGGTAGCCAAGGAGAAGCGTCGAAGAGTGTGGTTGCAAAATTAGAAATCAACATTCCAAAAAATTAACCGTACGCGAAAGTTGAAATCGCCAAACATGTAAAAATTCGCATTTCGTTTTCCTTATTTTGTCATTTTTATTTTTAAGCGTTTTTATGCGGTGGGCCCATAAAAAATTTTATGTAATTTTTAAAAATAGTCATTCATCATGATGGTGAAAAAAAACTAAACGAAAACGCGCAATTATTCAAGACTTGCACGGACCTGTCGGTATTTAAATTTTATTGACGCAAATTGTGCAATCATGTGAACTAGAAATTAATTTACCTTGGGGCCACCGGGCATAGGGATAACTTTTTTGAAAAACAAATGAAAAACTTAATCTAATTTTTCTCTTTCATTTGAGCCCGAAAACACTTTTCACCCTTGAAATAATCGAGAAGAAATTGTTTAGGGGGTGGGGTAATTTTGCCTTTCTAAGTCTTTTTGGAAAATACTAAATCGTGGTTTTTATTCACTTGAAATTTTAAATTTTCTTCAAGCAAACATTAAATATCACTTGAAGTGATTAATGTTGGAGCACACAAGGTCGCATTAAAATTGTCGATAAGGAATTAATAGTTTTATTGGTTTTTAGTGATTTATTATTTCTATTATGTGTTAATTTAATGATATTGAATAAATGTTTTCGTAATTTCTTCATGCACAGGGTGATTCGTTTTTAACAATTACTTAGCGCTACACTTTTTTTATTAATTTATCAAGGTAATTTAAATGGTGAAAAACTATTAGAGCTATAGGGGTAAAATTAAAATATTTTTATTTTTGCCACTGTCCTGTCATGTGTCAAGAATTTAATTTGATATTAATAGTACTTTTTAGGCTATAATCGGCGGTAGTTGTAATCTACAACGATGACAGCTTTTCTTTGAAAAACAATTACTGTGGCACTGGGGGGTATTCCATACCCCCCAGACCCCCCGGTCTGTGCAAGTTTTATAATGAGCAAACCTTTTACTCTGTTAAAACAAACATATTTAAGGCAGAATGCACTGTGGATACAATTATTGTATCGAAGAATTTAAAGAATAATCTAGCAATTGCAATTTCACGAGAATAAAAATTAAATTTGGAGCCCGCCTATACATAAAATGACGCATCGAATATGGTTTCAGAACAATTATTTTTTTGTATTATCTTTCAATTTTATGTATTTTTTAAAGTTTGCTACGAGAAGGGGGGGGGGGTGTATACTTTATTTAGCAATATTCGCTTCGACCCTAACCAGGTCGTGGTAAATTTTATATACAAAACGAAATTCTTTCATTGTAGTCATAATCACGAGAGCTCTAGTATGACTCGACACTGATTATTCTGTAATAACTCGAAAATGGTGCAAGATATCAAAATTTTAAATAGACATAAGTGTTTAGCCTAAATCGACGAATATTTTATATTAGAAACACTTCTTTATATCATGCGTCGTTTTCGAGTTATCAGAGAAAATCCGATTTGTGTACTCCGCTCAGTTTTTTTCCAATAATTCGAAAATAGTGCGCGGGTATAAACAATGTTCAGACCAAAAGTCTCCAGCGCAAAGAAACCAATATTTTATGTTGCAATTATTTTTTGAGATCTTGAATTGTTTTCGAGTTAATAGAGAAAAACCAGATTAAGTGCGATTCTAGTCAGTTTTTCTGTAATAATTCGAAAATAGGTTCCAGAATATTACATACAAACAAAATATTCTGTTTGTTTTTGGGTTATTAAAAAAAATATGGTTGAACGATTTTATGATTCCCATTTGTCTGAAAAACCGGGAGAAGGCGGCGAATTTACAATTTTCAAACTTGCAAGGTGCGAAAATTTTCAATTTTAATCAGCGAAAAATCGAAAAATTTGAAAGTATTGCAAGATCTGAAAAATGTCGATGAGATAAAAGTGTTCAGCGTAAATTACTGAATATTTTATGTAGGAAACTTTTCTTGATATCTCAAATCGTTTTCGAGTTAATACAAAAAAATCAGTTTTGAGTGCGATTCGATTCAGTTTTTCTTTAATAACTCGAAAATGGTGTAAGTTATCAAAAATGTTCAAGAGATCAAAAATATTCAGCGTGAACGGACGAATATTTTATGTCGGAACATTTCTTGAAATTTTTAATCGTTTTCGAGTTATTGGAGAAAAACCGGCTTGAGTCATATACTTAGACTTTCGGGGTTTTTACTATAATATAGATAACAATAAATCTTTAATTTTTATGTATGATTAATAAACGCCCCCCTCAATCCACCAGTAATACTGTTAAATTTTGTAGGCGTCACCGAGCAATGCGATTTTCTCAGCGAAAATAAACAGTTTCACCATTACTTCCACCCGGTACAAGTTTTGTAACTTTTTAAAAATACTGAAGTAAGTTTTAAGTTTTAAATTTATTTATTATTTTTCTAATTATTAGCAGATTTAGTTGGGTTTTTTAAAACCCATTCCTTGAATGAATGGATTGTGACTTTTAATTTTCATTTCCGCCATTGAATCTCAGAAATGAAATCAGATAGTGAACTGCCATTTTCGAAATTAAAATTGACATTCAGTGCAACTGATTATAATCAGTTTTAGCTAACCCCAATAATAAGGGGCGTTTTCATAGAAAGCATCAAAGTAGGTCTATCCTGTACAGGTTGTTTAATTTAAATATTTAAATTTCAAGGTTGTATGTGGTTTGTTTTAATAAAAATTGGAAGTTTACATTAATTTTTTAATAGCAATTCGTGCTAATGTATCCTAAAAATTAATAAAATTCAGTTTTTCGATTCCAGGCTTCGCTGTGCGAAAAAGGGGGTTGCGTGTAAATAACTTGGAAATGCGATTGCTTTGGTTAAACTTTTTAATTTATTACCACCAAGAAAAAGCCCCTAAGTTTTCCACAAAATTTTCCAAGACTCCAACTAATATTTTTAGTTTCCACTTATTTAATAGCTAAAAATGCTTGTTCAAAATTAAAAAAGTTGTGGTGGATTGACCGTTTTATATACATTCACACAGTAAAAAAAAATTTTTAATTTAAAACTTGTTAGTTTTAAAGAATCTCGAATTTTTCGATTAAGAAAAGTTTTTCAGTTTTCGAAGTTGACTTTTACTATTTATTTGACGCAGAAGTTCATTCCTGCATAGATGATCATTTTTCTTATTTTTTGAAGAATGTTTTTAAGTTTTCGTTTTTTAAAAATTGTTTGTTGTTGGTGCATAAACAAAAATATATTAGCTAAGATTAAAAGCAAACGAATTACTGTGCATCGAATGCAACTACTAGCAAAATGAAAATGAAGGGCAAAAAGTTGCCAACTTGAAAAGCTCACAGCTGGGGTTCTATAGGGCTAGAATGTTGTTCTCTGCGGGAATGAAAATAATGGAATTTAGCTTGGTTTTAGTCATCTATCGGAAAAGCTCTAGATGGAAAAGTTGATATTTTTTAATTTACCGGGATTAAATCAATTCTAAGTCCGCCTCTGCAACCGGACAGAGTTTGTAGAAATGAAAATGTAGTTTCGTGTTTTAAATTTCCTCAGTAAAATTATTGGGAAATTCCGTTTCGTGAATTTCTACTGCATAGTCGAACGCAATAATTCATCACAAATCAAGGGTCGCATTTCCCTTATTCATCTCGATGAGTTTCAATCTCATGGATTTTCCTAATTATTGTTTCAACAATGTTTTTCTACTTGTCGTAAAATTGAGATATCGATTGCAACAAATTTGTGGAACAAATATTGGCTTAAGATAATGGAATCGGTATTGGTGTCCTTGCATTCCGTGCTAGTTTCGTACTTTTTGAGATAATATTATCAATCAACCAATTTCCAGGACATTTGCTTTGATCTTGTTTTATCACAAAGCGGTTTTGTAAAGCAAATTTTTTAAACGGACATGAAAGTGTGAAGGCTTCATTAGAACATTTCTTGTGTGAGAATGGTAAATTTTCTCACGAAGGCTTCTGCATTGCTTCTTAAACTTTTGTACAACGGGATTTATTAGTTGCAAGAAAGACTCCCGAAGGTAGTACTTGGATTATCTAATTATAAGACTTGGTGTATTTTTAAGGATTACACGTTTTTAAGTCTTTTGTTATGCTATTACAAAGCCATTTACGGCAATTTAAGAAAAAAAAAGCTAATTTTTAGATTTGCGACAATTTATGTCAGAAAAATGCTTAATAATTCTTGTAATTTCAATTTGAAAGTTTTCTGTTTGATAAGGACAATAGTTTATTGATAATAAAATGTTAGTGACGATATCATCAAATTGTTATCGACGTATACATCCAAACGTAAAAAAATAACCTTTTGTGTTTAAAAATTTTAATATTTGCATGTTTATTTAAATATTTTTCTACGATAATATTGTATTTTTCATGAAACCATAAAAGAATTTATGTTTTATCTCAATTACGCGGTGTCCTTTTTTTATTCTGAACAAATAAATCACTTTTTGTTTATCTTGTAACGGTTTACAGTTAATTAAAGAAAAGGAAAGCTGTAAAAAAACTAATCGACCAAAGTTCCTTTACAAAATTTAAAATTCTAAATTTTTAGCCCAATTAAAAATAGCAGTCTTTTCCAAAATTTCAGAAATACAATTTTTCCTTCCGTTAATACGGAAAAAAAGGATCGATTGCGCTAACGCCATTTAAAGACATATTAATCATTTGAATTATACCTTAAATTAAAGGTAGATTTAAAATTGGCTTTAAATCAGGTTTAAATTAATTGAAATTTTAAACCTTTTCCGACTTGTGGGTGGACTGGCAATAGGTTTGGGAACTAGAGATCCTAGTCTGATTTGCTAATTGCTCTGGGAGGTTTGATGACTTCCTGGATGAAATGCGTTTTGACTTGATCGTTAATTTTCCAGCTTTTAGAGAAACTTCGGAGTAGATTACGAGAGTTAAACTTCAAAATTAACACAGAACCGCAGTTGGTTGGTTTGTGATACTTTATTCGTTTTCAATCTGAAGGTGGAGCCTGTATATTTAAATTCCAGGACACGAGATGAAGAAAAATTTAATATTTTATCAATATAAAATCAAAAATGGAAATTCTTGGATTCCAAAACTTCTCAGATTGTAGCTGCGACACTGAGCATATTGATTTACGAAACAGAAATTTTTACGTATGCCTACCTATAAATGCGAGACAACCTCTATAGATTTGAGGATATTTTCACATTTATATTCCATACATTTCATCATATCTAATATACTCCCTCTCTTCTCGTATATATTAAAGGGTATTTCATATCATTAGCAGGATACGGGAGCGTAATTTACATTTTTTAGTGTGTAATTTGTTTTTTAAAACAGTGAAAGTTTCTTATCTAATAAAATCAATTACAGCACATGCACATAAATTATTAATCTACAAAACCGGGGGGAGGGGGGGGGTCTGGAATACCCTCCAGTAAAATCTTATTTTTCTTGTGTTATCCACTTTACACCATGAACTGAAGAAGTAATGTAGCAACTTAAGGTGGACTACATCTTCCATTGCATCTTGAGTGTTCTTTCTGACGGTAATACGCAACTTTAAGTTTTTTAAACGAACATTAGATGAAAAATTAAATTGAAAGTTTACTTTAGATAACTTTTTAACTGGCGAACAAACATGGAAACATTGTAAAATTGAAGGTTTAAATTTTTATTTTTATCTACAATCTTACATTTTTTTAATTAATGAAAGTTATTTAATGTTTAACTACAAGATCTTGACAGGCATAATTAAATTAATTTAAAAATTTGATTATCAGTTGCGTCATAGAAGAGGGAACCGTCAAGAAGAGGAGCAAAATAAAATAAAAATATTTATTTAAGATACGAGCAAGTTAATAAATTTGACCCACGCAGAATCACGTCTAACCATATTTCGGTTGCGGTTCGATTGATGAAAATTTTATAATCTTTTCTTATTAACTAATTTAGAACGGCTTCGTTAACGGTTAGAAATTTAAAATGGGTAATAGGAGAGAGAGCCTCAAAAAGATGCGCCGCGATTCTTCTTTCGACTTGGGAGAACGCGGAATAAAAGCGTCGTGGGAAATTTCTGGCGAATTTTCACAAGAAGATATTCAATTAAAGATCCATTTAATATGGACAATGATTATTTAAACGTGAGCAAATAATGAGGCTTTAATTATAGGTTGTTAAATAATATGAGGAAACATTTTCGCGATATAAAATAGATAACGGAACGTCTCGACGTTTCGTCGTTTTGCTTCTTTAACGATTTGATGATGATCGATTAAATCGAAACTCGGTCGGGCATTTTTATCGCAACACTTAACCAAGAAATAATAATATGTTAATTTTTCTATCCGAACGAAATTTACATGAGTAATTGAAAGTTGTTCCGGAACCACCGAACGCCATTGTTGTTTTTTGTTATTTATGTATTCACACTTTTACACATTAAATAATCTATTTTACATGACGTTTTTTGTGTTGTACTTTCTAATGATTTCGAGATTGCGATGCATCGTACGTTATCGAACTAATAAAAGTTTTTTGGTTGCAGTGGCGCACGTGATGTGGGCAGCATGGGGCTGGGGGCGACGCTCTCCCGGCAGCACGACGCTCCTGTTTCTAGTTTTCCGGTGCCTGGCGCAAGTCCTCGCCACCGGTTTTCATCGTTTCCTAGCAAGATTTTCAGGTCAGTAAACTTTTCACCTATATTTTATTTTAATATTTGCCAATGATGACTTTGTGTGGTACTTGTAAACATTGTGACGTCATTTTTGGTACCAGAACAAAAAATATTAGAATTACAAATTTATTAGCATCGTGGAACGCCTCGTTATTTTTGTGATGTACGTGAGCCGTTTCTTAAGATCGGGTCACGATAAAATTGCAGTTTTTTTTTCTATTTGACGAAACAGTTTCCAAGTTTCCTTACAAAAATGGGTGTCAGACGTCGACAGAAGTGTGCCAAGTGTGGGGTGTCTGGATATGTAAATTTTTAAATGACGATCAGCCATTTATGACGACTTCGTACATTGACCACCTTTTTACTTGAGACCGGCTAATAGTTATTTACATACATCTTCGCATAAATACGCAAAAACTGCAAATTTTTGAAATTAATTTTCGTTATAATATTATACAAGCATGCAGGAAGAAATGCAAAAATTTTCACCTCAATTTCTCAAGTTTTAACGAACGTTAAACCTTAATTGATCACTTAAAGTGATCAATAATTACGTAATTTAATTAATCGATAGATTAGGGCCGTGCAGATAAATGTTGTGAAAATAATTTAAAAAAAAAAAATTGTACTAATACAACAAAGTGGGTCAAATTGTGTCAACTTATTTGCAAATTACCGGTTTCCAGTGTTTAACGCACAAGTGGTAAAATAATAAGAAGTCCCACGGATGGATATGTGAATTTGTGAATGTAAAAACGTGTACGTGGTAATTCGGAAAGGAAGTTTCCAATTTATTGTGGTCGTGAGTAGGTGGAGCTGCTCACGCGTGCCGCGAACTTTTAATACTTCTAATTTTCTTCATATGAGAGCGGACGATGCACTTACGATTTCGATCAAAATTTTTCAATTTTTGTTTTTTTGTATAATTGGGCCTATGGGGGACAACGGTTTTATTGGTATTTGTTTATAAGGGGGCGGCTGCCATCGAGCTTAATTGCTTGAATCAATTTGACGATTTTGATTGAGGCTAATTTAATGTTGTGTGTGTAAATTGCGTTTAATCGAGTCTCATTGCACATTTAATTTGACAAGATCAAACTTAATTGCATTTGTAAAATTAGGGAAGCCGGTAGGGAATTATAATGAGGTCGGCAAATTTTTCTTCGCTCTAAATGCCGCCACAACACATAGAGCGCATGGTATTGGTTTTAAAAAATACTACAGTTATCCAAAAGGTGAGTAACGGTTGACTTTATGACCCCCCCCCCTCCATATAAATTGACCAAGTGATTCCAATTAAAACCAGGCAGACGTCCAAGGATGTTCAAATAATAAAGGACCTTTATTGGGATTGACAATTATTTTAATTTTTGTTCTCTTTGCCTCACGCTTAGCTTCGCTCAGAGAGCTTCAACCGTTAAATGGTAGATGAGAGGCTTGGTCCTCTCAGGAATCCACTCTAAATAAGGCAAATAAAAGCAAAAACACAATAATAAAATTATTACGCTATTTTTGCTATTCCCTATCCTTTCTAAGTGTTAGCTTTAAAAAACAACAGAATAGAAATCATTCAATTAAATCAAATTCATTACCCGTAATGGCTTCTCAAAATGCATAACATCTTGGATTCACGGACAAGTAGTAATTAATTTAAAATTAATAATTAGACCAATCAACAGTTGATTTGTGTTGACCAATTCGTAAAAACGGTTTTCACTTAGATGGGTGACCGCTTAGAGATCACTTTTTGTCACTGGCCTCTTACGTACTAAAATAGCTTAGAAATAGCTTCGGGTGCTGCTGGACTGTTAACACAACATTGCAAGACAGTCTAAAAGTGAGGTATAAATAGATATACTTATTAATCATAGAATCCTGGAATTCCCTGTACAAAATTAAAATTTAAGAATTTACAAAAACATTTCATGGACAAACCGTTTTTAAACAACTTACATTATTGATATGATTTTAAATTGTTGGTAGCTTGCGTCTCCTAAGATTTTTCGTCAAGCTTATTTTGGTTATGAAAAATTCGATTTTCTTCAATTATTAGTGAAGATGAAAAATTGACAATGGTTTATTTATATAGACAATTCTCTAGGGAATTCAATTTCTGCCAAAAAGTCCGCGAGAGTGTAATATATTTTATCTTCGATAATTTAGACGTGTAGTTACAAAATAATTGGATATATATTGCCATGTTTTTTTTCCATATGTCTCATGATTTTTGCCGCGAAATAGAAACTATGGAAAAATTATACACAAATTATTTTGTATGGAATTAAATTTGTTAGAAGAAAGTTCATCACAGATTAAACTTTACAACTCGTAAGGTTTTTTCACTCTTGAACTATTAAAATTTAAAGGGGGCTACTGCTGCGGTTTCCATCCAATTCTAAAAGTAATGCTTACGTGAATATTAAAATTAGCCAAACTAATAAAAAATTCATTATTATGAATCTGGTATGGATGTGCGCGATAATTATTTCTACATTCAATGCTTTTTCAAATATTTGAATTAACCTAATATTTAATTGTTAAAAATCACGCGATAAAATAATTACTAGGTTATAAATATCGTTTTTCGGATTTCCTCTGATTTTTTTATTCATGATGATGAGTTTTTGACTAGTTTATCTTATTTTAAGCTTTAAATTTTGTGTTTCTTTTAAATTTTGCGACACAGCAGCAGTAGAACTTTTTAAGATTATTGCAGCGATTTGAGCGACAAGTTGCGGCGCTCTTCTTTTACAGTTTAAATGTTGTTTTGCACAATTAACTAATTGGCGCTAAAGCAATTTTTTACCTGATGCAAATATTGTAATCACATCAGATTTTCTATTATTTTACTCGAACAAGTAACTTCCTATTACTTCATCTGTATAAATATATTGGAGTGGATGTAGGTAGCTAAAATATTGCGAGGCTGATTTAATGCCAATGTCGACAAAGTTGGACTTGCATATGGTGGATTATGTAACAATTTTGCACATGACAGAATTTCTTTAAATATCTCAATGAGTGCAATCGCATTTTTTAGTCAGTACGGTCGAATCTATTTTTTTAGCAGCCTTCTCTATTTCGTTTTCTTTTTTTGGAGGATTTCCTTTTTTACAACGCTAAAACTGGGATTTACAATAGTTTTAGCGGGTTTTTCTTCAGGCCAGTAATTAGTTTGCGAAAATTTGATTTTTTAAGCTGCATCCCCATTAAAAATATCGATAGTGTCTCATACCGTGCCGTATTCTTAAGTTGGGTTTATGCGAACGTGACGTGATTGGCTAAACAGTTAAACCAATCAGCATCGCAGGTCGTGGGCATGGGTACGGATGGCGATTTCTAGACTCGGAAAAATTTAATGGATGATACAAATTGAAAAAAAATGTTTATTTTAAAACGTCCAAGAAAATGTTGCGTTACAGTAAAAAGTTATTCTCTGTTACTTTGATGTACCCGCCAGCTTTTAATTTCTATTAGGTCAGGTGGTGAAATATTGATAAGTAATTTGTAAAAATTTACCGATACTTGTTTAGTCTGGGAAGTTTTAATGTATATTGGTGAAATTATGCAATACGATAAAAAGATTCCACTTCTTCAGTTGGTTTCCGTCTGGGAAATCGTATGAACCTAATTTTTGTAAGTTTTTTCGGTAGTGACGGTAAAATTGGTATCGACGTTTTTCTCCCCTCGGGTGGTTAGAGAAACGCATGAATTTTTAATGCCAGTAATTTGTTGAGAAGGTGGAGTCCGGTCATTTCAAAAATTAAGTATTGGAAAAATTCGATTAGGACTTCACACGTCCCTGCTACCAACCATAGATTCGGAGACCACCCACTTCATAAGGAGATGCACATTCCTCGAAGACCTCCACGTTTGGTGTTTTGATATCGTTTCGTTTTGTAATAAACCACTTGTCAACACAACGCACGTATTATTAATTTAGTTCAAATTTTTCGACATCTTAGCTATTCTCAGTTTACGTGAGCTTTCTCAAATTAAGCGCGAGGTTAACGCTCCATTTTGTGTATTTATATTTCCACTATTTTTTCATCAGGGATCGATGATGAAGTGCAAAAGTGCAAATAATCAAGGTAAAACGATTCGCTTTCACTTTTTTTTCAGATGAAACTGCCGTTTTTAATTTTCTTATTTTTTTTTTTTGCAAAATGTTGTGTAACAAGGGAGTCGGCTTTCTTGACTAGGACAATAATAAGAAAGTTTGTGGTTGCTAAAAATAAGTTGACTTTGGAAGTGCGATTATTTATATCAATATTTGCATATCAACAGGTGCGAAAGGCTAATAAGAGAAACGTACGGACTCAATTTATGAATCAGAGATTTGCTTGGAATCTCTCCAGACCTATTTTGTTATATTGTTTCAGTGCTTCTAAAACAAATTGGCAAGTTGGTTGACATTTTATTGGTTCAGATCATCCAATGTATCACCTAATTACTTGTACCTGAGCAACTTACCTTGTAGCACTTTATAAAATATTTTATGTGGGCTAATTAGTTTGGGGTTTCAAATCCTACGTCTATAATTAAACGCGGTCAAGGATTTCATTGTCCTTAGAATATTATTTAATCGGAGTGCCCTGTATAAAATGTCCATAAAGATAACCAGCCGTTTAATGGGTCGACTTGATATTATGGATGATCAAATAGTATATTTTATATTTTAATACGGGACTAAAGTGCATATTTTAACCCCGAGTTAAAAAACCGCCTATTAGGTATTTTGTCATTAATTTTGAAAAATTACTTACTGCAAGTAAAAGTGTCCGTAGCTAATTAATTAGCTGAATATGCAAAGTAGCACTTTTACTCCCGAAAAGGCAAAAACAATATTTAAAGTTTGAGAAACACTGGATTTTTTATATTGAATACTAAGCTGACTTTTTCTTTTTTCTGTCATTTTCAACTAAAAAACAAGCAGGTCAAATTAAATTTTTGCTGAAAGTTTTCTTATGAATTTTAGATATATTTAATTGCCGAATTAATAATAAATTTGCAATGAACAATTATTTTGGTGTTGCCCTATATAAAATAACCTTATAGGGTAAGCATGTTAAACTCAGTGGGACAAGCGGGTCAAATTATAAATTAATATGTATGGGCCGGGTCGCATTTACACTAAACACTTGTAAGTTATAAGGTCATTTTACCTTTTAAAATGTAATCAAGAAACTAAATTATTCTATTAATTTCTTCATCATTTGTTTTGTTTAGTCGGGCGCCTTTAAAAATTTTTATTTTATTTATTTTAAAGTAAAATTATATTTGGACGGCAACGCGACGTAACTCAAGGCAAATGTTTATTTTTGTTAGATTTCAACTAACTAGCGGTTTACATTTGGATGGGTGACTGTTTTGAGAATATCGTTCATGCTCGTTGATTTTTGATTTGAAGATTTAGGGCCGGTTTTGCAATCATTTGACAACCTCTTAGTCAAGTTGAGATGATACGAACTAAAGTAGTTCATTTGACACCAGTTGATCTAATGTTTTCACCTTTGATACTACATGATTTGCATTCTATAAATAAATAAAATGAATGTTTTAATAATAATTACTAACTAAAGAAATCAAAATCTAAGAAAAATCTAAGACAAATTATTAAAAATTAGGTTATGTTTCTTCTTAACTCATAGTTAACGTCTTGACTGGTTTTGACTACCAGAAAATTTGCTAGTCACTTTAACTAACAGTTCACTATAAATTTTTGTTGACTGTAGATTGTAAAACCACAAACTGGTTTGTTAACTATTAGTTAACCGTTAACTACCAGTTAACTAGAGATGGTAAAACCGGCCATTAGTTACCTGTATATCTTACATACGTAGTATGTTGATTTTATATAAATCAAGAGGTGGGACAACTTTCTCTGGCCATTTCGCTACCAACAATTTTTTTATAGTGTATTTATGGGATTATATTAGACCGATTAAACTCACACAACTGAATCGCACTCCAACAAAGCGGGAAATTTCAACTTTAATTATACTGCTGAATTACTTAGGTTGCGCGGCCTGAACGCCGGACCAACTCGTTACTTTTCCGCCAACTTAAATGTTTTTTAGGTTGGTAACTTAAAATGAACCAATCGGAAGTAGGTTATGGCTGATTATATAATAATCTAGCTAGTTCTAGCTCTAAGACCGTCAACTCTATCTGCAATTTTGCTATTTAGATCGACGTATTTATTGAATTTAAATAATGGATAGGCCACACTCGGTAAGAATTTAATCTTGAATCAACAAATTCAACAGAAAAATAGTGAAACCATTGCTGAGTTTTTATAAAAGTGAATGTAATTTTCTTATTGAAATACATTGGTATCAGTAGAATACGTAATTGTTTTAAAAAATTAATGAAGCGAATCTTTGTAGTTTAATTATTTGAGTTTGATTGTTTTTTGTCTTATGTGCTATAGGATCCAAACTTCGCAGTTTGTTAATCCAACTGGCGCATTTACATTTAAATTACTTACATCAAAACCGAATTTCACCCTACCGAGAGAAGGGCTAAAGTGGCTCCAGTTTCGAAACAGTCTCCACAAAAATGTCATGTCTTTCTTTATGCTACTTGTTTAACGTACCTCTCATTAGTCAAATTTTATTGACAATCTAAAAACAGAGGAGAGGTTATAGAACAGTGGTGGATCAGTGCGGCCTTTAGGCCGCACAACTTGGGCAATCCTCGTTAGTTTATTGATTTCTTACCAACTTAAACACATTATAGCGATGGCGATTTCTAAAGATATTTTCTGACGATAGCAAATTATGAATTCTCAAATTAACTGACTGATATAACGTCCATCAAATCTCCATCCTGAATTTATAGTATTTTAGCAAATTGTTAACGAATAAGCTCATATTCTTTGTCGAGCTTTTACAGGAGTACATCACCCTGAAAACGTTCCGGAATAATAAAATTATTTATATTTTTAGCCTCATCATGCAATAGCTTCAAAATGATTTTTGAATGAAGCCTATAGGATAAATAGAACTGGAGATAAGATTTATTTAAGTAGAGCATATTCTCGATTTTCGCTTTATTTTACCAAATTCGTTAAATACATTTTTTTATGGTTAGTTTATTTGTTACATAAAGTATGTAAAAAATTGTAACAAAATTGAAAACATCGAGATAAATTCCCGCTTAACACAATCTAATTGTGTACTGCAGATTCCTTAAAATATTGAAACTGTTTCTATTTTTTCTCCATCAAATTTCAATTTGCACATGAGGTACATAAATCATTTGTTACATTATTTTAATTGTGTAGTTTAATCTGAACGTTTACATTAAAAGTATTTCTCGGTTATGTAAATAATTGGAAAAGTATTTAAATTATTTCTAAATATCAGGACGGTTAAAGTATTTATTTTATTTGGATAATTTTTATGTTTATTTATGCCGGTTCTTACGGTAAGCTGCTCACACGTGAATTCAAAATTGGAGGTTAATATATCTGCAGAAAAAAAAATTATGATTTTTATGCGTAATAAATTTTTTTGGAATTTTATCACGAAACAATTTTTGCATCACGACATTTTGGGCCATTAGTATTCATAAACAGTTTTGACTACTAAATCTTGTGTTTCTTTTATCGGCTTTTGGTATCGGTAGTTTTGTGATTTTTCCTAATTTTCATATTTTTCAAATCGGTCAATTTATCATAAAAGCTTAACCCATATCGAGGGGTAAAAATACTACTAACACGCGATTTTATATTCTTGTGGGTTGTAAAAATGCTGTGATGTGGATAGTTTTTGGCTTAACTGTTTAATGACATGCTTGGTTTAAGTGTCAAAGTTGTTAAATCGATATCTCACAATTATCGACATAGGAAATTAGAAAATTTTCTTCTCTTTTCTTTTTTCCTCGATCGTTCAAAGAACAGTAGTAACAACTAGGTTGTAAAGTGAATTTTACTCGACTTCGTCTCGTCCTCGAAAGAGCCTTGGTAGGCTTATATAATGTATCCAAATTTTCGAGTCTAAAATTTCAATCACAAATTATTTAGTAGCTCCGCAACAAAACATTTAAATAATTTATTTTAAATAACACTTCACTTTTTAAATAAAATTGTTGTGAAGTCTTGAATAGAGGCAAATTAAGACCACTGCCACTACAAAGTTACATTTTAATGCGATAATTTAAAATTTTAATTTTTTTTTTTTGTAAATGTCCGAATTATGTAGTCGTTTCGGACACCTAGAAGGTGAAGAATGTAAGCCGTGGGCGCGAGTGTTGTTATGAAGTTTTTTCCTAAATCGGTGTCTAGTTGGTCACGCCGCAATAACATCATCGTCCGAAATCTTAAAATCTTAATTGGGTTTGTGGTTTCTAATTCCACGTAAAATGGAAGTATTACTAAAAATTATGCTCGACGAAGTACCGCTACATTGTACAGGGCTCGTGCTGCGAAATAATTAATTGCATTATTTTTCGCTTGCTTACTTCACCGTTCGTTGTTATTTCATTCTTTTTTTTTTTAATTTAATTGGACTACTTTTGAATTGCGACTATTTTCATCGTTTGGTGGTTTGGTTCTTCTACATTGCTTTGTAGATACAGGTCGACCAAGCTTGCAAAATTGACGTGGGCGTGGCTATAAATTAAAGGAAGTTTTAATTTTGCTAGCTTGACCAGCACACCGCAATTGTTGTCGAAAAATAATTATTACACTTGTGCTTTCTAAAGACCCCAAACCGTAATTATTCTTTTGGTATCGATTTGCGATTAGAAAGTGAAAAATTAATATATTTTGATGTCGTTCATTATTAAAACGTTAGTCGAACGATAATCATATTTGGCATTCCATGGCTCTTTTAAATGTTCTACAGCTCTTAGTCCGCCGACTTTGAATATTATCTGATGCGGAACACGAAAAATAAGGGTCGTTGCTCCACATATTTTATTTTCCGATTCTCTTGCCTCATATCAAACTCGAAACCCTTCGGAATTATTCTATGGCGCTCTTTCCTAAATATATAAACATAAAAACTTGTAGCGGAAATGCAACACAAATAGATTGCGACAAAAAATATTTTAAGTGAGCGTAAAAAAGACGATATTAGATATTTTTACTTCACACGAAAGCGCGTTTTTATAAACTGTCGCGCTGGTCTTTTTTTAATCGTCTCTTGTTGCGGTACCGCTGGCGATTTTACTACGATTGTGTCCGCAATTCTTGAAGAATCTAACGAAATTTGGGTTACGACATTTCCTTATCGGAAACCTATTGGCAAGTAATAATTTTTACGGTAAATTTATTTTCTGTTTAATGTTCCTGTTTCGAATGGTAGATCTTGAAGTGCTTGAGAAATACTAAATTTAAACGAGGAGGCCTCAAGAAGGGTAGTAGTCAAATTGGCACAGTGCGATAGGAAATGAAATTACGAAACAGAAAGATATGCTATTAAAAGTGCTGTCTACAAGCCCATATAGTATTCAAATATACGCGCGCCACATTTTTACAAAAACAAAAAGAAATATCTGAATGTTCTATTTAATTTTCTTGCTCGCCATAAAATAGCATACAATGTGAGATTTTCAAAAGGAATCGTGAAAACTGTGGAAAACGTGGAATGACCCACTAAGAAAAATATATTCCAAAAAATAATTGTAAAAAAATTATTTGTCAGAAAAGAATTACTAATAATATACCATAATTATAACACGCGGAGGTCATAGCTCTTAATGACTGAATACAGTAAACCTCGATTGGTTATCAATTTATTGTATTTGTTTAGGATAAAAAAAACAATTTTTTTATGTTACTAAAAAATTTACCAGTCAGGAGTGCGTATGAGCGCTTAGAGAGATAGATAATTTTATTAAGGCTATAGGCTGCTTGACCTGATAGGCGGATGCTTTGGAACTTCAATCAATGTGCAACTCGATTGGTGGGAAACTCGATCGGTTGCGAAATTGGTTGGATTGGTAAAGAAAAATTGTCTAATCAGAGCTTTTTATAGGATAATAACGTAGTTACAAATTTTTGTACGTAACTCCAATGTTCTATTCGTTGTTTAGTTACCAACCTAAGAAAATTAGATATAACGCAAATGTAACGGCAGCGGAAAGATAGATACTGTATATTATTGTCGTGTGTAAATGATTGCTCAGGTTGTGCGGCCTGAAGGCCGCACTGGCTCGTCACTTTCCGGTAACCTTTCATTTTTTAAGGTTGGTAATTTAAAATAAATCAATTGGAGGTACATTACGAGAGAAAGGACAGGCAGTATATTGTAAGAATAAACAATACTGAATATTCTAGTAAACTTTGAATTACACAACATGATACATGAATTAATCATTGCTCTGTTCATTACGTCTTGATTTATTAATTTCCGAGTCAAGGCCTCTTCCTATTATTTCCAGTTTTCATCATTGTAAGCCAGGTTTACAAAACTCTTGCTGCACTTTTTCTTGTTTTAATTTCTGTGGTCTCCAACGTCTGATGAAGCTTTTTTAGGATCATAGGCAATTTTCTTCCGGTTCTCTTATAGGAAAAGGTAAATCCGTACAATGATTTTTTAAAGAAAATTATTAAAAAGGGGCTTTTATTCTTCAACTACTTTAATCAACTGTTGATGTTAAAGTCCCCGCGGTTCCAATCTTTTCTGTTTATATTTTTGTTTTTGTGCTTCGGGGGGCACGTATAGCTGGTGGCGGTCAACCTCGTTTGCTACTACGTATGTACATCTTCTTAGCCTGTATCTATCCACTCCTGAATGTTAGGCCTCTCTCATTTTTATTTGAGAGGTTTAGTAGGCTTTAAAACGCCACGCTTGCCAATGCGTGTTGGCGAGTATAGTCCCAAGACGTAAGTTAGACTTTTTAGATCACAGCAGTGCAGTAGGCGCGACCAAGCATCGAACTGCGGTCTCCCGCTCCGTAGCATGTCGATTTAAACCTTTACACCACACTGCTGGTCGTATGTACATCAAACATTATAAAATTAGATTGGGGTTTTGAACCGATTGATATGACCCAGGGCTATCTAACGGCCGTGGTTATACCTATTGTTGGGATCCGAATTATGCAACTTCTGATCTCGATGTTTGTGATTGATGATGATGTTTTTAGTTTGTAATGCTTGCTTTTATGCTTGAATATTTACTCCGCGTGCCAAAATTATTTCTTTTATACTCTAGATACAAAAATGACTCTTTTGCTCTATCTGTTGCTTTTCTTCACTATTCCTACACAGATTCTCTATTTAAGAAAGGATATTTTGAACCCCGGAATGTAAATGCCTGCTTAATTACTCGATCTTATAGTCGTTCCTTCGCTTGAACAATATTTGAGCAGGAAATCGACTATTTCGATTGGTCGAGGGAGTAGGACGATAATGTGTACCTCGAATTTGAAAATTTTAAAATTATCATTTAGTAGGTAATGAGGTCTATTTCAATTTTATAAATTGAAATTTTGAAAATCATTCATAAATAAACGTATAAAGGGCTGAAATGTACTTGATACATTTCATTGGCTGTTATCATAAGATTAGCCGCGCTCTTGATGATATTTGAATTTTTGTAAAATATTTTTGAGCATAATTTCCACTCCGTTAGTGCCCCGGTTCTTATGAGGGCTTTAGCTTTTTGCGTGGTCCCGAGATTGTGGTGGTTACGCTTGTCAACTTCGACTTTCCGCTCCGTCCGTTCCAAGCCGACTACAGTACTCACTACTCTTAAAAGCGCGCTCTCGCTTATATATATACGTTTAGACGCGGACCGTCAACACAATTCAATTAATGCACAAATTTTATGTGAAAAATCAATATTTCAAATGCGATTATTTCTTAATTGTAAGGTAAAAAGTAAGTAGATCCTCGGTTTATTCAATTCGTAATAATGTCCTCTTTCATAATAAATCATCTTCACCGCGTAGCTTCAATTCAGTGGTACATTTTAACGTCCTAGACAGACTCTACATGGGATTACATATTTCTTCTGTTTGGTTTTTTTGGTAGGTCTTTTCTACAAATCTGAGGTGGTTGTCGTTCATTAATCTTTTAAAATATAATGCTGGTGTTATTGGGCGCCAGATAAAATAAATAAAACAAAAGAAAACGAAGGAAGCTGTTTTATTAGACTTCATCAAAATGACAGGTTGAAGATGGAGTGGCATGTTTTTAAATTAGTCGAACACAAAAGTGTGCAACTTAAAAATAAGTAAAGCTGCTGATAATGTTCGAAAGTTGTATACTACAGATAATTAAAAAAATCCTAGTTAAGGACGATAATTTTCTTAAATAAAAGTCCAACAAACAAACATCAATATTTTGTTTATTTTAAACAGGGCCGGCGGAAAATACAAGCAACTCGAAAACAGTTTTTAATTACTAAATTTTGTATAACGAAATATATTGTTATAATATACACTTATAAATTGAGGGCCACCAAACTTTGTTTTTTAATTTAAAAAAATATTTCTAATGTAACTTTTCTTCGTAAAAATTTAAATTAGTATTGTCAGCTCATAACTTGCTGACATTACAGATAGCTTGCTAGTTTACTCTGGGATGTGGCTGTGACCCTGTTTTATTGTCAACGACGACAATTATCAACTCAGTGGGACCATTGACTTTACGTGTCTTCCGTGGTATAAAAAATGTAGTCTTAGAACCGAGTTTTTTGATAAGACATTTATGTCAGCGAATATTTACACTGAAGATGAAAATTTAGAGATTTTCTGAAAAGTTATGACGCACCAGATCAATAAAACTACGAAGGAAAGCTGAAAACGCTAATGCTTAATGTTAAAAATACGCGACATACACAGACCTTACTAACTCTACTTACTAGGTTCTATGTCTGTATATTAGCACAAGATACTTTTTTATACCGTAAATTCTGAATCAAGGAAGTATGTAGTCCATTTAAAATGTTACCTGTGGACAGTAAATTGACATAAATGGTCAGAATCTTGGCACGAGAAGTCCTCGTCCATTCACACTTACTATTTTTACACATCTTATCACATCGACATATCTCTTTCTTTAATTTTGTATTTGTTTTCAAACTCCAACATTCTCCACTTTTTCTTAAATTTTATTTCTTTTTTTAAAATCTATCACACTTACGCAATATGTATCTTCAAAATACACAATAAAAATGGCTAACAAAATTACAGGGGAAATTTCTGATTTTTGCTATCTTATATAAATCGGCACAACATTATTAATAAGTACATAATTCCCTCTCTGGGGGAATCCCCGAAATTTTGCACGTTCTTAAATATTTAAATAATCGAAGGTATACTTTTAGAGTATTTTTGGAACTTTGGTATATTCACAATCTGATTTTATTAAATTTGAAAAAATGATGAAAAATATTAAAATAATTTTTGTTACAGGTCGAAGACGACTGCAAGGTTTTTTTCGTCACAAATTTTCTCATCCTTGGGCCCTTTTAGTCTTAGTAGCATCAACAATATTTAGTATAGCAGGTAAGTTTTTTTTATTTTATATTATACAAGGGACGGACGTTTATTTTGTATTTGGCGTTAAATTTGAAACGACTTTGACCGCGCTTAACCTTAGACAATCTGCCAGTCCTGTTACACTCCTGTGAATGGATTTTGTTTCCTGGTCTGTTTTTCTGTCACCGTCTAGGCTGTGAGAATTATCCAACAATACAGAAAGTGCACACAGCATCGGCTAATATATTCGGAATTCCAGACTAAGCAAGAAATAATTTTTTAATTAATTTTTTAACTAATTAATCGTGCAGAATAAACGAGGTGATTGTACACGATACGCACTGTGATTTTCTGTGCGTTTGCTTCCATCAACTGGGAGGAATTTCGAAACGCGGGGACCTTTATTAAAGGGTCCCGTCTAATTTAAGTAGCATTACGTGTTTGAGTGTCGAATTTTGGGACCGTTTCGTTTCGACACGCCCTCCTGTATAAATTTTTTCGACGGCGGAACATTATTTGGAAGAGCCTTGCAATTGTTGCTCTAATGGTTGACACAGTTATGAAAATACTAAACGGTGAACAACGCGAATTGTCATTACATAACTTAAGAACGCTTTAATAAGGCATAATCGTGGGAAAAGCTTTTTTCGAATGGACGCATTAACGTAGCGTGTCGTGTTGCTTGGAGATGTCTTTAAATTTCGTTATTTTAAGAAAGCTTAGGCGTTTTGGCAGCGGAATCATTTTCAGACTGCCAAATGTTTGGGATTCGAGAATTTTTTAAATCGATAAATCGAGAAGTGTACGACTTCCCTATTTATGTCCGGTAAGTCGAATAATATGAGATTTGATCTGCATAACGTACAAGCCTTAACCGCAAAACTCCATCTGCGGGTAAAACACAATAATGGAATACACCGAAACTTGCGAGCGGTTAATTGCAAACTTCTTGGTTTTCTTCAGCTCGAGCTTGTTCTACAATCCAACAGCCCCGTAAGAATGCTGGTCCTGTATACTTTCTAAGGATTCCAGAGCATTGTGTTTCTTTGCTAACGACACGTACTACAAGGAAGGGTGACTGAACAATCTAAGCTATTAGTCGAGGGTTTGTTTGTTATTATGCGATCTTATTCAAACCGCCACTTAAATCAAAAGAATTGCCTTTCCAAATTATAATGACCCATACGAGTAAAAAAATTTGGTTTTTGTTCGGCAAAATTCACTTTTATTATGTTCGACGACCAACTTCGTGAGCACACAAAACGAAAAACATTTGGACCGGTATCATTTTTTTTATTCGTCTCGTTAATTCCATCCAATTTTTTATTTATTCATCATTAAATTACTAATCGATTTAAAGCCTTTTGATGGTTTTATTGTTCCGTTCAAGCTTTATCGTAAAAGGAACAGCCCCGCGCAGGGGGGCGTCATAAATTATTTAGATTCTATTAAACTCTATTTTACGGCTTTCGTGTTTGAGATACATAAGAATATAATAGAACCACTTTTATAGAGGGCGGCAATGCCCTTTCATCAACGATTAAAAATTTAAAATCGGTTGTTGTTTTTGATATTTTTTCTACGTCAAAAGAATCACTTACCGTTCTTAATACGCAATGTACTATTTTACCTAAAATTAGATTTAACAAAATGAAGTTGTCTGTGAACTCAAAAGGATAAAGCTAGGAAGTACACTATAGAAAATTTGACCAGAAAGGTTTGAACGTAGCTCGTACATCCGCCACACGATCTTCTGGAAGGCGCGTTGAACTTGTGCAAGTTAATTCTTCGCTCTGTTTTTTTGGGTGCTTTTTAGCTAATATTTAAAATTCGTGGCGCGAGGGTATTTTTTGTTAACGATAGCCCAGTCGCGTGCTTGCCCAATTTTGTAAATTAAAAAGTTTTGTAGAAAAGGTTGCTTTTAAAATTTTGAGGATTACAAGCCAAATTTCGTTGTTGCACGAACCCTGAACAATTTTTAATCAGCGCTTAGTGGTTTTCGTTTTAGAAAATCATTTTTCCCGTCGTCCCTCGAGTGGAATTCCGTGATTTCGGCTGCACTTATTGTAATGGTAAAGGCGGGCGCATTTCAATCGGAAATGCGTAAATACCGAACGACGTTCTAGACGCCGTCTTTGGCATTTGTCCAGTGACGGGATGCCTATCATTACACGTAGCCAGACACAATAAGGTGATGGATAGATCGACAAAATGAGGGCCATTTGCTTACCAACTTTTGTTGTTCTTTTCTATATGAAGTAGGTTTTTATGTCGTCTTTGCAGCTGACAAAAATGTAGTGATTTAGAGTTTTTAATTAGTTTTGGAGGGCGCCATCTTACGGTCAGTCGAAAAAATGTTGAGCTTAACTTAGGAACGCTGGAATTTGTTTTACATGAAATTAAACAGCTTCACTATTTATTATGGGAAGACGTCCATTATTGCAATTACATGCGTGCAATGACTCTGAGAAATATGCAAATACTATAAAATACACTAGAATTTGAAATATTTTTACGTTTTTGCGCGATGAAGCTGTTGATCGATTACTCAAAATGAAGCATCGCCGGAATGCTGTTTTTCTATGCTGGAAATTGTCGTTTGTTTAAGTTTGCTTTGAAAACATGAGATGCATCTTCAGCTTACGGCTTCTTTGCTGATTTATTTGAAGTAGCCCTATATACGTTTTTGAGGTAGGATTAGAGCGATTCGAAAAAAATTTATATAAATTGACAGGAAGAGTAATGAGGTGCTTATTGATGTAGTTAATTGTTATTCTCACGAGTTAATGCTAATTTATTCGTCTTTTTTATAATAATAAATTGCCGTGAGTACTGGTTAAGAAGCAGCACACCTGTTTAATTTTGCTTCTGACTAACGTTTTTAAATGCGTTCGACATTTGTTCAATTCGATTCGATTGAGAAAGTTTTTCTATTTCGCGCACACGTTCACCTTAACCTTGTTTTTTGAAAAGTTGACGCAGTTTCTTTTCTAAAATCTGGAATGACACGCAACTACTGCTACTCCCTCGACTTATAATTAATGATGCATGTGACTGCAAGGAACTGAATATGGAGGAGTTGTTACGTTACACACGCAAGAGGTCGCATTAGATAAGCGATAAATTCACTAGCTCTCGTACCTGGTGTCGCGGCTGCCGACGAAACTTTTAAATTAGATTAAACGAATCCGATTTTGATTGTTCGTTTATTTGGTTATAAAGCACTTTTTGTGGGACTCGAAGTACTTTATCTTTTCGTGTATTTTGCGAAATTGAGCAATTTTAAAAATAGCCGTAGGGAGTAGGATAATTTATTTTAAGACAAATAGGAACAGAGGTGCATTGGCATTTTTCGTGTCTATTATCTTGATTGGAAAGAAAAGGGGGAGCTAAAATTTATCACGATCTTTTGAAATGGTGACATGGTGATGTTTGTCAAACTTGATTATTTTGGTTTTCGTGGTCAAAGTCACGAAAATCGTTTCCTTTATCGATTTGGTTTGCGCGTCTGTCAAATCGCTAACGTTTTCACACATACACAAACAGAAATTTGGTTTTGTTGCGTGATTGCCTAATCGTTTAATCGCTATTTTGCTTTATAAAATTTAGGAATACTAATAGTGTCGTTGACTTTGGAGAAGTTTCTAAGTACCTACACACGAAAATGATTACTTACCGCATACGGGGTGCTCCCATAAAAACGGCGACTCGACATTGTTCGTTTGACGGTATCGCGGTTATCTTACTTGAAATGAAGTAAATTAAGCGGTGGTTAAAAATTTTGTATCAAATTACTAAAATTCTACAACTTTCGGACACGGGTTTTAACATCGACAATAAACTGGTTTTCGAAATGTATGTGCAATTTATAACTCAAATAATGAATGGCTTGAACATTATTATTAGTGTTATTGTTATTTAAACAAAAATTGCCTTCTCGATTTGTTAAGATTTCCCTCAGTTTACTAATTTTTTAAAGTACTCTCTTAATTAGTTCGACTCCGAGTATTAGCATTTAGTGCTAATTAGGTGCGCGGTGTTCTTTTAATAGGTGTACTATGATTGCCAAAATTATAAATTTACATGTAAATTGTATCATTTTACGACTCGGATCAATTAATTTTTTAACGAAATTGGGGTTTTTACAACACGACCGACGGTTAATTAGAAGGTGATTAGGTAATTTGGCAAAAGTTTCTGTTTTTGTTTAAACTTGACATTGCGTAGCTCTACCTACGCTCTATAACTTTTCAGATGATAAAATGAGGTCGAAGCTTTGCACGTTTTCCAACTTTAATTCAGAAAGCGTCAATTGTAATTCAAATTTGTCAATAATTTCTTTAACTTATAACGAATCAGAACGCAGGCTAAACAACAATTGTCTTATTAGAATTACAATTGATGCTTTTTGAATTAAAAACTGGAGAAGTTGTAGGTGACTACACCAGTTTAACAAAATAAATTTGACGTCCCAATGAACAATTTGGTTTTATAAAGGTTTTAGAAATATTACCATCGCCTAATTAGGTTTACACAACCGTTATAAAACAAAAGTTGTTCAATGGGGTGTTTAACGTTAACCTAGGAGCTTATTGCACACACTAATTTTCAATACAAAGCGCTTACATCATATTATGCTTATTGAGTATGTATTTAAAAATTTTAATTTGAATCTTTACGCCGTAGAGGATATTTACAATAACCTCCCAAGCCCCCCAGGCTTATACTGTCGCGACATGTAGATGTGTTTACTAAGAAATATAATTAATGAAGTAATTTTTTTTCTGTTGTTTACCCTATCGATTTTGGGCTGTAGATCATAGCGGTATATACGAAACCTTCATATTTTCAATCATATCCATCGAATTCACTCATACAATCAAACTGATGGGAAAAATTATGGCATGTAGTCGCCAGTCTTTAGACATTTTTCGGTTAACGCGACGCTCTAGGACATTTTGATTTCGCTATTTTAACGTAGAAACATTTCGATACAGGGATTCAAATATTTTAATTCCTCATACAATGGCGTATCTTCCTGGAATTCATAATCAATTTATTGATTATTCATAATTATAACTGACACGAGAAAATCGTTGTGATTCAGTATTATAGGTTCGTAAACTTAAGCTAACCTAACGCAATAAGTATTTATGGTCGATGCCATGGTCTTTAAGACCAGCTATAGAATTACCAGAGTACTTTTAAAACAATAAAACTCTTATCTCCGAGACCAAAGATATTTGAATTCTGAATGAATGGGAACTCTTTGGGGGTATTCCCGAAACCACGGTTATACAATAAGACTAGGTGATGCTTACTTTAAATTATTTTCTGCTTTTTGTTCTATGCAGAAGGGACTACCCATCGGCGTAGCTAAGATTTTTGGATCCGACAGCAAAATGTCGTAAGGGGTCTCTATTATTTTCAAGAAATTAAAACGAATTTTTTTTGTGATTATATACATTTATTTTTAGGTAATATACGAAGGAAGAGAAACAGTCAATATCCTAGTTAGCTGAATAACTCCTGATATTAAGGTACCCGGTTCAAATCCGGGAAGAGTCAAACTTTCTTGTGATTGTCTTCGTGCTTCGGAGGGCACGTAAAGCCGGCGGCCCTCTTGAGTTGATGATTACCACCATCAACAACTATTATAAACAGGGTTACAGGCATTCCCAGGCATATTTTAGCAGTGGAATTAAGAGGCTAATAATAATAAAAAATAATGCAGAGGAAGTGGTAAAATAGTAAAAGCTGGTAATAAATACAACAAAAATTATTAAAATTGTGTTTTTCTGGTCTTAGCCAACGCAAAATCGTCAACGAGATCATTTTTTTTCTTATCATTTTTGATTTTGATCATTTTGATTATAAATTTACCAATACAAATTGAAACAAACGTTTATAATTTTATCCCTTATCTCCGGGTTTATTTATGTTTTTTATGGTGAGTAGATGTGAAACTCGGAAGCCCCCTAATTTTCGGTGTCTCATCGCATTGCGACCATTTGCGCTATGATAGCTACGCCACTGGGACTACCTCTACTATAGCTTTGGGCCAAGCTTTGGATATGTATTGTAAAAGAAGTATTCATCTATTTTTGATAGGTCATAATAGTTTCTTCTTTTTCGTAAATTAGGACTAGGTCCTGTATTTTCCAATTCTTGTCATGCCGTGTCACGGATTATTTTAAGATGCAGAATATCTGGATGTAAACTAATAACTGCTCACAGAACCAATCAGAATAGTTTGAATTTTAATATTACATATTTCAATATTTTAAATGATCCTGGCGTTTCTATGTTTGAATGTTTCTGATGTTTCTTCGGAAAATATATTTTAAGGGCACGGTATATGAGTTCTTTTCATTTCATTTAAATAGTTTTTAAATTAATTTGAAATAGATAGTAACAAAAATTGTTATAAATTTAACTCAATTACGTAACCTCAATATTATTATTAGCCATTTGATTTATCGTTGTATTTTATATAGAAAATTGAGTTTTTATAATAGATTGCTGATGTTATCGAATACAGCACTCGCAAAATTTAAAACTTCATAAAATCTCTTATATTAATAACGCATAAAAAGATGTACTCTAATACCAGGGTAGGACTGTGAGTAGCCATAATGAAAAACTTGATAGTTTTTTCTCTTGTTCTTTATAATAATATGTAAAAAATCATTTCTTTTTGTTTTAATATTTTTACAAATTAAAAAAAAAATTGGTGGGTTACGAGAGATGGGTGGGTCAGTGCGGCCTTCAGGCCGCACAACCTGGACAATCGAGTTATATGTAAAACATTAGGGATATTATTCTGTCACTATGGTATATTTTCTATAACGCACTCCTCGTTAGTCTATTGATTTGTTATAAACGCCATAAACAAATTGTTTGGTAAAGGCTTGACACCTCATCGGACGTGGGTGGTGCACCATATGTTTGATATTCAAATTGTTCAAAATAACGAGAAACCACTCCATTAATAGATGTCGTTTTGACTTCGACTGAATTGATTTTAGATTTAAGATTACTAACACTGACGGCTTTCTGTGTGCGGTAGGTGTGTCAAGTGTACAAATTAAGTCAAGTGAAAAAATTCAAAATAAGAAATTATATCGAAAATACGGATTACATTACACAATTTCTGCAATCACAAAATCTTTTTGCTTTCTAGTCACCAGATATGCAAAAGACCGACTGTTTTTGATAGAATTTGCTGTATAATAATAGTTTTCTATGAATACTAAATTGTAATTTGTATTTTAACATCCTTGTCTTTGGGAGTCAAAGCCACAGATCTGCGTTCGCACAATTCTCGTGAATTTTAGTAATCCTACGAGGATTTTTTTGTTCGTCCAGTGATTTTGCGTTATTTTTATCTAAATTTTCTCAATTTGATCAAGACTGAAAAACTTGCAGATCTGCGTTTTCTATACTTGAATAATGAGGAAAGAATATGAAAGAAGCCGCTGACGTCATATGCAAAATAGCAACAACACAATGAATGCATTTACAACCAGGAAACATTAAGCTTTTTTTTTTAATTTGATGAAATAAATTTAATTAGTGGAGATTAATGCACCGATACGACCAAAGATAAGGTCGACATTTAATTTTTACGAATAAAATCATGTAAAAGAAACAAATTAACAATTTGCAGTGCGTCGAGGTTTGCATTTTTACATGGCGAAAAATTTTATGGTGGATTTTTTCAGGGCAATTTAGATAAACGTAATTAATCCAATTAATTGGGTGCTTTTTGATCTGTACAAAATATTTTCGTTTAATTAAATCGTGTGTTTGAATCATTTCTTTTGACCGTGCGGCTGATAAGATTAAGAAAAATTAAGATGCCTTCTAGTCAGGTTAGCACCCCACCAGAATAAATCGTTATTTCGTACAAACGAATAAATATTTATACGGAATTATTTTAATTTAAAAATTTTTTAAATAACGGGACCTAGACTTAGGAGAACATAAACAATGGCTGATTTTGTCCTGGAGAAGTTCTGTTTATCGCTCGTAGACTTCTATATCTTAATTTTTCTTTTATATTTTTGTTTGTTTTGTCATTATTTGAATGTTTTTGAACTCGATAACTGTTTTGAAAGTAAGTTAACTTTTATGCAATCCAATGTAGTGTTATATTTGTGTGTATAAGAAAGGTCTTCCTTCTGTTACATTACCCAAGTAGAGAAAGGCTGTTGTAAATACTAGCGCATTTGTAGTTTCTAAGCTTACCGTATTCGTTGACCGTATCAAAATCATACATAATTAATTATCGTTTTAATACATTCGAACAGACTATGGCTGATAATAGTGTAGGAATCGTCTAGCGTGACGTCGAGTCCCGTCTTTAGAGAGCATTTTTTTAAAATCCAATTTAGTACCGTTAGAGCGTAGTTCAAGTTTTGCAATGCTAGTTTTTTAAATAAAATTGGATCGACGTGTTTTTTCCCCAAATATTCCCAATAATAATGATAATTCGATGGGGGGGGGGTCTATTTTGATTAATTACGCCCGTATAATTATTGTGTCGTTCGTGATTATTTCGTCTGCTGAATATGGACATTGTTCACTTTATTCTGGTGCCGTTGTTTAATTAGCCATTTCAGTACTTAATTGTACTAATTTGTTTGTTTTGTTAATGCTTACCTCCACGTACCTGTGTATAGCTCGCAAATTAACCAGCACCCATATGTGGTCATTCATTTTTTTTCGATGTAATTGTGCTGGTTCTTCTTGTAAACAACTTAAGTGATAATGAGTGGTTGTGCGACTGGTTAGTTCTGAACAGGAGAAAATAGCAACATACACCTTCCATCTTCTTTATATTTTCTATACCCATCTTTATTTTTTCTTCTTTTTTTTACAACGTATTGGGTTCATCCGATCGATAGCTGGAATAGCTAATAAAAAGTGAGGTTCGGAAGCGATGGTCATTTATCGTCGTTCCGTATTCTTTCCCCAAAGCATTAAGAAAGTGAAAGTTGTAAATTTTTATTCGCTGCCGCGTGCACCACATAAACTACCGTTACCATGGCCCTATCCTAAATTTTCACATTAATTTGATGAGTCGACAAAAAGTCGAATACTTTTACTTTTTATTTGTATGCGCTTCGAACGTATCTGTTTATTACCATTCGCTCAATTGCTTCCTTTGCGCTACGCACCGCGCCAATTAGATACACCTCGAAGATATTAGATAAATAAGAAAAGATAATCACGTGCTGTTTGTTTTTATAAGTGCGTTTTGATATCGATACATTAACCTGTACCGTACATACCTGAACGTTTATATTTAACAACTGCACTTGCCGCTTCTATTATTGGCATCATTTCCGGAATTTTCCTCGTACGTACAGGAAACTTGAACCATTATCCGTTTACTTGAAACCACAATAATTCATTTTCACGCTAAATTCAAATGTTTCATCTCTGATTAATTGTATTTTTTTGGTAATTACTCATCTCGGTTACTTTCTTGTCGTTTACGCGAAAATTGGGAAATATTTAACATTCCATGCCTTTATTTTTTCTGTCTAAACTGTAGTAATAATGATAAAAGATTTTTCATTCATCGAAGCCAAGTTTTAGTAATTTTTGATAAAACGCACGAGGCAGTATAAAAAATCGTGTGTATAGTTTTTGAGTACAATATCCAACTTTCGTTTGGATGGTTAGTGCTCTCAACTAGCCACTTATTGTGAGAATTGTTGCACTTTTTTCCCTTGCTACATAAATAGCTATTCAAATTTTTTTCGCCAAGAAGACTTTATGGTGCACATACCAAAATGATATTATAGATATGATTAAAATTTCTGCGTCATTTGATAGATAACATTAAAACAAAGAGAATAAACTATGGGTGAATAATTTAGGAAATAATCGATTTTAAAGTTTCGATTTTTGCATACATAGAAAACCCGTAAAAAGGTCATTCTGTGGGTGATGCGTGTGCTTTTAGTAAATATTTAATGGGCGTGGCTAGTTACAGTTGGATTGTAGCATCCGTACTGTTTCCTTACTGAATTTGTTAATTTTAGCCGAATTTAACTTAAAAACAATGATCTGTGTCTTTGTAGATCCGTTATTTTCGAATTCTATTTTTTAATGAACTCGGGTACTGCAAACCGTATATGACAAACGCAACCACGACAAATCTCGGATGCAGTCTAAAATCTAGTCAGCAGTAATTTTCTAGTGCAGATTATGCCCAAAATTACTTTAATAAAATAAAAACACACCATGGGCGGGCTAATCTTATGGAAACGGCGAACACACTACCACTTTTTAAATTTTCGGTGTTTTGTTTGAAATTAATTGTCCGAATTTTTGCATAATCTATAAATTTTAATATTTATATTCGTTATTTACGCCATAACCTACCATAATTTTATGGTGTCACTTTGGCATCTGTTACCAGATTTTTTATTGCTTTAGATCAAATATTGATAAAACATTTTATAATTTGCTTATTTTCTGCGATAAAACTGAAAATCAAAAATTTAGCAAAAACTTTTTTCTTAACAGTGGCGCTACGTCGGCGGTTCGTAATTGCTATAATAGGCAAGCGACGTTTATAAATATGAGGATAAAATGTAATTTTAACTAAACAGTAATTTGCATAAATTATAATAATATTTAAATTCATATTCTAAATAGTATCTAAATTACTGGGTGTTGAAGGTGGGAGGTGGAGTTTTATTCCGTGCATCCCGGTGCTGTCAGTCGTGTCATATTATAAAATGTACTTCTATGGCATAAATATAAAAAAGCCAATGTTACTGTTTTAGATTTTATTTGTGGTATGCCAAAAACGACATCCAGATCGTTTGGAAAGTGTCGAGCACAAGTACAGATTAAAATTCTTCACGGACGTACGTTTGGAGGGCTGAAGAAATCAAGATAATGTATAATAATTTATATTCTGTTTTGGGAGGCACTTCCCCATATCAGCTGCCACTGTATTCCAATAGTTTGTTTGACCAATTATCCCAAGAGTCTAGATAATTGTTTCGCCTACACCCGCGAGAGTAATAATCTGGACCTGGTTTAATCTTATGAGTAAACTTGGTTGTTGTAGCGAATTTTTGCCTAAATGGAGTGAATGGAATAGAAATTTGATACTGTGGAGCAGTGTTTTAATTTTTGAATAAAAACTGGAACAATTCAAATAGGGAATCTACTGCTGAACGTAGACTCAGAACGCCTCAGAAGGCTGTAAATATTTCATTTAGAGATGGGTTCTCTAAAGAAGGGCAAAAATAAAGGAAAAGAGACTAAAGTGTAACCATTTAACGCTTTTGAATCAGAAGCATATCCAATGCAAGTCGCAGGAACTGTCAGTCAATCGATCATAATTATACACTATTGGAAAGAGGAAAATTTTCTGAGCATTTAAAAAAAATTATCTTGGATTATTCATTAGTTTTCAAGAAAAGGGCATTTAAAAATCAAAACATGGCAGAATAGTTTTTAGGGTGGATCCGTGATTTGCCGTGCTTGCGCGCTAGAAAAATCCCTGAATGTAGGCGCAACTCACCAAATGTGGAACTCGAAAAGAATAGCACTCTACCGAGTGTGGATCGAATCTGACAGCAATCATGATTAAATCCCTATCTAAAATTTATGTAAAATTATGATTTTTAAATGCCGTTTTCTCGAAAACTAATGGATAATCCAGGATGATTTTTTTTTAAATACTCAGAAAATTGTCTTCTTTCCAATAGTGTATTAGAAAAAGATCATTTCCTGGGATCGACTAACTGACAGTAACTCAAATCTCGACTGTGAAACGCTAAATAAAAAATTTTCAGTTCCATCAAGTGCAACAATGCCGTCACTTGTTTGGATTGCGAATTTTGTTTGGAATTTCTGTATACGACAGTAATTTATGTCGTTATTTGATCACTTTGCAAGGAGGACCAATCAGAACACAGGATTGTGGACCTATCTGTATGTGGCGATAGCGCTTTCACCAAACTACGAAGAAGTTACTCTGACTGCTATCGGCCAAACATCAGAATCGGGAAGTTTTGTTTATTCCATAGTGAAAACTTGTACTAGATATTAGCTTCTGTAGATCTTTGACACTGTTACGGCGAAAGGATGTTTGTATTTAATTTTAGACGTAAATATAAATGGATTTAAGGGATTATGAAGATGATTAGTTTGATTTTTGACATCAATTATAATTTATGGGATTGGAAAACTTTATTTTGAAGAAAACATCAGTGAAAAATACTATCAGGTCAAAAAAACCATTTGGCCATGCTAGTAACACGAATGATTTCGGTGTTGTTTTTTGGCGGCTAACAAAAAAATGTATCAATGAGAGGCGTTTGTTTTCCTAAATACCAAAGATATCGAAGTAATTCAAAATACCTTTTGGTCTTGATGAAGATAAATAGACTGAAAAAATTAAAAGTCTGTTGATGGTGTCGATTGTTGGAATACACTTGGGGAGCTTGCGTAAGTTGGACCGGGTGGAAGAAACACAATGTTGGTTGAAAAACCATTGGCCAAAAAAGATATTTTGAAGATGATCCAATTTAAAAACATAAAATGTCGTTTTGAATTCCTAGCTGCCGTTAAGACGGCTCGACCGAATAAAATGCCCTAAATCACCCAACAATTTAGATACAATCTCGATAAATTGCCGCGATATGTAAATTAGGTGCAGTGCGATTAAATTTATCGATGGAAATTTACAAAATGTTGGACCGAGGCCGTGGCTCTTCCGGCGTCGAGGCTATTTCAAGAAGCAAGGACACAGACGTCTAGACCGCCGTCATTCTTGGACGCTGCATACGATGAACGACTCGAGAGCGTTGCATTTTTTGTTGCAGTCGATAATTTAATACCGGCGGACAATTTTAACTGGCAAACAATTTATTGGCAATTGAGAGATTTTTGGCGACGTTTTTATCTTGGACAAAGCAGTTATTTTTACCATTTAAAAGAACACCAATTGATTACCACTCCCAAACGTCAGTCACACCTGAAGAATCGGTAAATTGATTAATAAATAATTTTTTCCAACTTGGATAAGTGGAGTGGCTTATTAATGAAATTAATAAATGAAATGGGCAGTAATGACAGCTGCGGATGGCTAAATGATAGAGTACTTGTAACCTTATTTTGCCGTATGTGGAATATTTTACTTACGATTTACGGAACAATTTGCTTAATTTACATACCGTACGAGCAGCACCAAAAAAGTGTAATGGACACAAGTTGGTCATGGATTAAGAGTTGATCTCGTCTCTTCTTGTCTAGAATTTCTTAAATTTGCGGCTCGGATGCCGATACGTAAAATAATACTGGATACTGTGAAATAGAGAAATTCCTTGAAAGGCCGACAGGTTTGCGAATATATGAATTAGCTTTTTAACATCAATGACATTCCTTTCGAGTCCAATGCACTACTGTCGTCATTCATAAATACATTACGTAGCTGTAACAATTTGTTTCTCACTTAAACGAATTAGTTTTTACCACTTTAATGTTTTAATTAACCAAATTTATGGTTACGTTTTTGGGCGGGAGCGTCTGGTCTGGCAGATCCAAGCGTTTTTGCGAGGATCCTTTCGATTTGGATGGACCAAGCGATGAGCGGCGACTGTGGGAAAAAGTTGGGCGTTCATTTTTGTTGGATTTGTTGTTTTTTCGGATCGGCGTGACCTTAAGGTATTACGAAATTGTCACCTTCGATGGTTCCCAGCAAAAGAACAATAAGGTAAATCACGCCGTAAAACAAACACTTCCTTTTTGTTGGTCACGGTGGCGGCGCTACACGTCACTTCCCCTTCCGGCCGCAGATGACATCCCCTCGTGTATGCACTACCTGCACCTGTATCACGACCACCACGTTATGTAATATTCGTTAATTTTTTTGATACTTTCGAAAATTATAACGTTTGTAATTTCGATGATTACAAGAGGGTGCGGGTATCATTAAACTCTTTATGGAAACGCGATAGGTTAATGTACAGGGTGGTTTGTTACCTTTTTTCACCCTACTCGGTTGTAATTTTTTTGGAGCGCCCCAATTTCACCGAAAGGTGACTGGACGTAATTTTACAAGTGTTAACTCTTTATGGTCGGTTGACCTGGCATATTATCGGCCACTGGATGCGGACTATGCTTTTTCTACGAACGACACGACTCCAAGTCTCGATATTCATTCTTCCAGTTTTTCAAAACTCTTACTTTCACACAAAACGATGCAGTAACTCATGCGGAAGTTTAATTGTTAGGTGCATGTCATTCATATTTTATGTTGCATTGTTGCTTGCAAAATTGCATATTTCGATACCCATTGTATTGTTTGATAAAATCGTACGCTCACCAAGCAAGGATTTCAGATATCCCCACCCCGTTTAATGAAAGGGTTGCACTTTACTTTTCGTTTGGATTGAATTTTATATTTTAGTTTTTTGTTCCATTTGGGTACTGAGACGCTGACCACTTTGAAATATCGTTTTATTTTTTAACTCAGTCCTGAAACTGACGGAATGATGTCTTGTTGTCATAATCGTGGTTTTGCACCCTATTGCCCTGACAACACAAATAAATTATCAGCATGCCGAGTTTTCGGGCGAAATGCCTCGCAATATCAATTTTACACCCCATTTAGTTTTGTTTCTGCAGCAGTTTGAAAGTTTTGAAAAGTCTCAGATTTAGCATATTTTTAATTTCTTCTGATTTTCTGAGATTTTTGGTAGATTCAATTTTTAATTGTTGAAAGTTTAACTCTAAAAAGCAAACGAGCAAATTGCAGAGATAAGAGAATCTATGCAGAAGGGGATTTTCTCAAATTTTTTGAGATTTCCTAAGATTTCTCTTCACTGTCAAATTTAGGAGCAAAATAAATTTATAGTATTTTTTGGTATTTTCTATAAATTTCTTAAAATTTATTGAACTTCCCGGTTTCTCGATCGCACAACAATGTTTCCAGGTGTTTTAAGGAAGCGGGAATGCTCTAACTCCTTTAACCTGTTGTTCATCCAGGAACAACGCATCAAAACAAATCTACACTAAGTTCTGTTAGGCTGTAAGCTCATTGTCTGGAGAGGTGTTTTAAAGAAGCGGCAACGCTCTAACCCCTTTAACCTGTAGATTATGAAAAACAAAAGGGATGGCTGGGATTCTTTAGAGAAGGCCCAGCAGTTGCTTCCTTCCCACATTGTTGAAAATTCCCAACCTTTTATTTCGTGAGGATACCCAAGCTGGAAAAAACTAGCTCTGTTCTTTGCGGAAGCCAGGGATGAATCCGGCGTAACTGCAACAAGTTTGCAGTCTCTCTCGTAACCAAAAAAAATATTCGAAGCGAACGTCGGCTACATCGACGAACGCAATATCGCCGTTGTACAACCTTGCATATGAAAGAAACGAAAAGAAAGTAATAAGGTAAAAACTTATCTTATAGCTGCTGTTGAGTGGTCGCTATCGCTTCATCTTTCGGGTGTTCAAGAAATTCAATGGCGAAAAAGAATCGAAAGAACACGATTTCTTTGAAATTGGCGCAAATCTGCAAGAAGGGGCGGTGGTAACTCCAGTAATTCTCACCACACCAAAAAATCACTAATGACTCCCCTAAATGAAAGGTAAAAACCAACTTTTTTGCTCACAAAATCTGACCCCGCACCTTTTTCTTCCTATCTCCTGTCATGCGCCTAAATCGTCTTGCGTCCAAAAAATTCTAGTATCATCAGAAATACAAATACGAGATGTAGCCAAAAGAAATATAACAAAATTCAAAATTTTGTTACAAGTTCATCCAGGAACAATGTATCGACACGACCCAAGTTCTGTGGGACTGTAAACTCATTGTCTGGAGAGAGAGCACCTTAACGTTTCAAGATGTTTTAAGGAAGTGGTAACGATCTAAACCCTTTAACCCGTTTTCATCCAGGAACAACGCATCAAAACAAATCGACACGAACCAAGTTTTGTGGTACTATAAGCTCATTGTCTGGGGAGAGAGCACCATAGCACAGAATATGGGATTTCAGTACACTAAGCTAAACACTCTGATTTGCAGACACTCTCTCTTCCAACAGGAAAAACATAATTTTTCCGCCGGACAATTCTCAAAACTCCTGCTTAAATATTGAATGGAGAGTATTTTGAATGCGAGGAAAAGAGACTTGCGCTAAATAGTGATGCTTTATGAGACCTTAAAGCCAGGTTAACACTGATGAGGCTAACATAAAATGGGGTAGTAGGGTACTGCCACGAATTTGATCAACTTCAAAATTGTTATCTCTGTAAATATTTTCCGAATAGCCTTGCCTCTTCCATTCTTTCCTATCTTGGACTATTTGATGCCATCTCTTTTCAACCGTCTCTTTAATATAATATATCCAGTGTCTTTGCGGCCTGCCTCTGCTTCTGTTTGTTTTACTCGGGGTGTCTATCATTTTCTTGTCTCGAAACATGTTCCACTCATTGTCACTTCAGTTCTGTCATCTGATGTGGTCGCTTAGAGAGATCCCAAGCATTGCGTTGTTCTTTCGTTAGAGATATTGTCTCCATACCAATACGGCTACTGGCAAAACACAGGAGTCCAATACTTTGCGTTTTAGATTGATTGGGATGTCTTTGTTCTTTAAGATGTAATGTAGCATGCCGAAAGTGACCCAACTGAGTTTTATTCTTCGGGTCACTTCTGCTCTTTAGTTTTCTTTTCTCAACCTAATACCATAACCCAGGTACACATATTCCCTCATGTTTTCTATTTTTTGAGTGTCGATTTGGAGTTGGATGTCATCCGGACTCATCATTTTGGTTTTATTGATGTTCAGTTGTTTTAGTATTTATTTTCCACCTTTCTGTTATTATTTTAGTTTTTTTAAAACCTCGTTCAGGACAAAAGTGAATAGTTTTGGGTCAAATAGTATCTCCCTGGCGGATTCCTCTTTGTATTTTTATTTTATCATTGATTATGCTTTCTATGATCCTGCTAGTTTTATACTGGTTTGTAGAAATCTAGTTTTTTTGATAGTCTGTTTGTGAGGATTTTTACGAAGGTTATTATAGTAAAATTCGAAATTTGTTTTGAAAACTAGGTTAAAAATGCAGCTTTCTCATTCAAATTCCAGTTCATTCAATTATATATCATCTCTCAGTTTGGGGAAACTAAACTGTATTGGGGGTACATAAATATCATCGTTCTCTAGGGCTATTACTAGCAATTTATATTATCTAATTATAACTTATATTTGCAATTTTCCTGAATTAATGCGATAATATTTGTCAGTGCGGCCTTCAGGCCGCACAATCCTTTATGTTAGGCTTTCAGTATGTAGCCACGTAGCTAGCAAAGCTGAGTTTTGAACGTAGAAATCCAGATTCATTATAACTATGCTTCTCATTGTAATTCACATGAAAATTTTATAAATCAAAAGATCCAGGGTGGTTAATCCCTTTTAATGGGTAGCAGAAATCTTTGTTGAAGTAAGCATTGTCACCCAGTATTGACAATTTTGTGTGGAATTTAATTTCTTACCAAAAGTCTCGTGGCATCGTAACCGCTTTATGCCTGAAGCAAATGTCCGATTATATGCTGTCACGGACTTTTCGAAGGGAAATTTTATTTCTTGTAAAATTTCTATAATATCTTGTTATTATTTAGTTGTATCTGTTGTTTTTTCAAAAAGAAATTTTTTTCGAGGAGTTACGCGATAAATCTCAAACTGCCATCATCTTAGTTCCCAAAGGTTATCGGGAAGTTTGTTGTTTTAGCCCACCCTGTATGCTGGTTATGAGCTTTATAATGCTAAAATGAAAAATATCCCGGTTCGATTAACTCGGCTCGATTAATTTTGATTTTTTGTTTATATATCTCATTGACTGAAATATTGAATAAGCTGTGGAAAGCTTTTGCAAATGCTTCACTGTGCTTACGTAAAAAGTGCGTAGTATGTGTAAACTATGAAAAATCTGAGGCCTGCGATAGGTAACGCACAAAATATTAAATTATATTTAAAGTAAAAGTTTGTCTTGGCAAATTTATTGTTGCTCGAGTTGATCAACTTTTTGGAACAAAGCGAGGCCCACCGATGGAGTTATAAATGGAATGGAGAGATAATCGTCGGAATGTTTTCTCCTGCTTTTATTAAGTTATAAAAGTGACGAATGGAGGTGTAGAAATTTTTAGGCCGTGTTATGAGATAAAAAGGGTGGCATTTAACAGCGCCCTATTATTTAATGACGATTATAGATTGGTGATCTAATGGCGCTTGCGATCCTGGGTAACCGATTTAAACATGGCAATTCCATTAAATTGGAAGACGATTTTTTTTTTCATCACTATCCGAAAACGAGTTAATTCCGACAAATAGGGTTATAGATAATAGAATGAGATTTTATAGTCGTGTATTTTATTTTAGTGGGCATTTAGTGATTATATCTCGGAATGGAATTCGGTCGGGAGATTTGTGTAATTAGTTTTAAATTTACCTACCTCGCGACTCGAATTGACGTTTACGGTTTACGTGTTTTTATGGTGTCTTAATTTTGAAAATTCGATTGTTGTGTTTCGAGGCGGCGCTTATAATGAACGGCGTTATTATCATGGGGTAATTCATTATGGAGATAATATCGGGTGACCAATGTCTGGTGACACGCTAAGGTGTCCGTTCTATTTTCTTAATTTCACTGATCCAATGGGAAGATTATCACTGGATCTCCCACGTTTTAAATTTTAGTTAGATTGATTTAACAAGCATTTCACTTTTTTAGGAGCTTTTATTAAATAATTAAGTTGGAATTTTAATCAGAGAAGCTTCCAATGCGATCATGATATGCTGAAACCATCAGCCTGTACGTTGCATAATTTCGTAATCTAAATCAATTGGAATAATTCGAATAATTAGAAAAATTTAAACAGGTACCAAGGACGCACAACTTGCTGACAATTAAACCGGCGACCTTATTTAAACGGGAGTTATTAATTAATTTATCGACTTTGACCTGATGGGCAACTTGGTTTATTCGATTAGCAAATTTGTTTTGCATTGCTTTTACTACATGACATGCGTAACATTTTGTTTTGTTAATTTTTCACGTCGAATCAATTTTCCTTGGTTTGGAAATCTGTTAATTTATGATTGGAACTTAGCGATGACCATAGCGTTGCTATGGTTTCTGATTTTGCCAATAATTTTTAGAAATCTCCAGAATCCATGTATAAATCTGGAAAAAAATGTATTTCTACCGGAATTATGTTCCATATTGATGTTTTGTTTATTTTGAACCGGGCGGCACTAGGTACGAAAACTAGTAATTTATACTTTTAGTCCTGCTAAAAATTTGTATAATTTTTTACTGAATCTTCTTTAAGTTGGCTCAACTTTTGACTGAATTACTAAATATTTTTTTTCTTCGCACCAGCACCTGATTGAGAACTTTTTCAGTGGGTTCACTTCCACTGTCATTTCAAATTTTGCAATTAGCCATGAAATTGTTAAAAGCGATCGATCAATTTGAAGAAGAATAATTTTACTGCAATACGGAATAATTTTTTCCCCATATTTCTGCCTGAACAATTAACCCATTGGCATCGAAGCCCATATTTATGGGCTTACACCGCCTGACCATTATCACATTATCATTATATTAGCGCGAACCGCGAAGTATTCTGAAGTTTCTTGGACTCATTAGATTTCTAACGACATTATAAGTGATTTAAGATCCCTAATTAATATTTTACGATGTGTGTAATTATTTATTTTGATGTAATTGAATCATCCAATTAATCTAAGTGTTAATTATAGAGTTATTATTATGATATAATACAGATAATTCAGATAGATTGCAACCATGCGTTTTCGAAATTAAATAATTCGATAAATTAATTTTCAGGATATTTTTCGGGGGGGTTGGAGGGGGGGGGTATGGGCTATTAACTTAGTAGGTCCAAATTAATTTTGCACTCTATTTTATTGTTTTTTTATCTTTAGTATCATTAACCTATTCTTCCAAACCCAGTGTATCTGAATCCTCTGGATTTCGGTTTTCTCCAATATCCTGCTTATATCAGCTGCTATTTTTGCACGATCCACCTTAAATTTCTCGTGAACTTCACTAAATATCGAAAATCTGTAAAAGAAGCTTATCTTCTTAATTTAATCTATTTACGCAAAAAGATTTAAATTTTATATATCACAAAATAACTTAGTAAATAAAAATAAAATACTTTTTAGTTTTTGTAAAAAAATTAAAAAGTTTTTGATCGACGAAGAAAGAAAAGAGCGTTAATTTTATTTATATTTTTTTTGGTTTTCCAAATCAAAAAGTTTTTGAGCAATTTCTTGTTGGCGCTTTTAATCTATTGTCTTTAATTTTTAACACATTGCTTGGTAAGCTAACTTAACATTTCGCGAAAAAATCCTTTCTGGTACTGGGGGGTATTCCATACCCCCCAGACCCTCCGGTCTCGAAAATAAAATCCAAATCTTTCACTTTTTGAGAACAATTACATTTAAGATAGTGCAGTCTAGGAGATGAAACAGTCACATATGGAGCATCTTTTAGAGCAGAGATGCTCAAACTTTTTACCGCAAGGGACAAATTGATATTTAAATCTATTTGCGGCGGACCAGTGAATATGTGCATAGCCGCAAAACAATATTTTTACGACTGCAAATTTAAGTAAAATTTTATGTTTTATTCTATATTTTTTTTGATACCTATATATTTTTGAAAATCAAACGAATTTGCTCGAGAAAATCAGTGTTTTTCAAAAACCTTTGCGGTCCGTTAGACACCTCTGTTTTAGAGTAAAGATTAATTTTGTAATTTATTTTCAATTTAACTTAATTTTGTGTAATAACAACAACGTAGCAATTGGACGACATATAAATTAAATTTTTCAGACTTTTGAAGGAATAAAATTAATGTTGCATTTATTTTGCTTAAAATTATTCTAACTTTATTGCTGAAACTATTTCAAATCCAGAATTTGTTTTTGCCGAAATATGTTGTTGTTTATAGAAAATGAGGAAATCTGATTTTATTTCACCTTAAGAAAAGTTTTATTTCGAAAGAAATAATGCAATTTTCAGAAAAATCGCTGCGAATTCGGTAATTTGGTAGCTTTTGAATTGATTTTTTTTCTTTTACGTGAAACATCCTACCTAACTTTTAGAAATATAAACATTCAAATCTAAATTTTTCTGAAAAAATCCACTGTTTTATTTAATGTTTAAGATATATTAATTTTTTTATTTTTATAATTAATTATTTAACTGATTGACTTCATATAAAATCATGCAGGCTGGCGGAGCTCATATTCCAGAATTCGTTTTCACTAAAATACATATTGTTATTTATACAATAAATTAGAGGACCCGAATTTTTGTTTCACCCCAAAAAAGTCTTAACCCCTGCTTGCGTCATTTTAAGATTTTGGAATGTTTCTAAAAGTTCGATAGAAAAATCACTGCGGATTCGATAATTTGGAGCTTTTGGAAAGATTTTTTTTCTCTTCCGTGGAACATCGTACTTGATTTTTACAAATATTGGATAGAACTTTGCATGGTTTGAAATGGATTCAGTCTGCTGATAGAATTTATATTATCTTTTTTTTTACTTTATTTCTTGCGTTGTTATGGTTGTAAATTCGCTGCTGGTTGACAAAGATGAATTTATTTGGCTTCTGAATTTTTAAAAATGAAGCTTGTCACGCATAAATATCCAACTCGTTTAATACGTTATTTAGACGTCTTAGAAGTGCCCATAGTCGGCATTTAAATATTTCTCAATTTTTTTGTCCTTAGCAAAATGTCGCGGTCGCCGATCCAGTTGCATTTTCCACTTGGAGCGATGTTATGCAAATTTCCAATTTTTTTTCAATGTTGGGATTCTAACACCTACAATTTAAAAAATCTTTGTAAAGTAATTGGTCACACTTGTGTAAAAATGCGGTGGGTTTTCTGGTGTTACGTGGTCCTTAAAAGGACAAATCGCTCGTTTATAGAATTTTGAACATCATGGTCGCTCCGATAATAGTACATTCCTTCACGTTTTGTCTTTTATGGCGGTATAACTTTATTGGAGTTATTCGATTGTTACCTTTCCACTTTGTTGTCAAAAAAATTATTTCTTTTGTAAGTTGACTTTGTAAATGACCTACGTAAATAAATTACTGTTATCGATTCGTTCTAAAATGTTTGTGTCATTTCCCATCGTATAAATAAAATAACTTAGTTAATTACTTTTCTATTCATTTTTTACTAGAATAATTACGACAAGGACAACGTCGATTTCATTTTTTGCGGCTTACGATTTGAATTTATAAGCAGCTACCATATCAAACATTGTTGGGCATAAAGGGAAAAAAGTCTTAGGTGAACCAATTTATATAATTTATTTTACTCTCAAATACTGTGTATATTATTTCTCATTTCTATAATTTTTGAGAGAACTTTCCATGGAATCCCGATTTTTTTTTTCATTTTAGCCCAAAAAAATATAGTTTTAAATTTTAAATTAAGTCTTTTTCCCTGTTCATCTTGCGCAAAAGTTGTCGATGCATCGGACTATAAATATGTATAGGTTTATTAATATTTAAATTGAGTTTAATTATTCTTAATTTGTGAAAATATTTATATATTATAAAATATAAATATTAAAATTTTACAAGTTTAAATCTGTATTTTACGATAAAAACGCAAGTTTGGAATATTATTCCGTAAATTTATGTAATTAACTTGTTCTTATTAAAACATTCACATACAAAAATTAATATTTACAGTAAATAACATTCTCTAGCCCTAGTGGTTTCGAAATACTTCCGGTATAATTGTATCAATAATTAGTTCCTTTGGAGATATTTTTATCGTTTGGGGATTTTAATGTAGAAAAATTATACTAGCAGTATTATTATTGCCAACTCCAAATAATATTTTACAGAATTATACTTTTGACTCCCCCCTAAGAAATATAACGTAAGGCTTACACCGGTAGGCAAGGTAGCAGGAATTTTGAATATTACTCTGATTCAATGATAAAGTAAAAAAGAAGAAGCGGATTGATCCATCTCAGAGACTGCACATCTACAGGCTTAAATATAGGAAAAATTACTCCACTTTTTGGTCGACGTTGCGCCATGTACCAAGTCAGGGTCAGCGCTAGGTTTTGGGGAGCTCTGGGAAAAAGACTATAACTCCTTCAAAGATATTCGCGACATGGGAACTATTGAATCTGCTGACGTTTTCTCATTTATGTTTTTTCCTCATTTTCTGTGGGTTCTTTGTATTGTGCCAGGCGACGGAGTGATCGGATTTTTTTTCCGGAAATAAATTTAGAAAAGCGGTTGCAGTCCAGTCAATGGACGACTTCTTATGTTTTGAATTGGAACATGTTACCCAGCAATCCATTTATCGAGTTCCAATTTTCTTGGCTTAGTTGTTTCCCGAATTGTAGAATTCCATTATACTGAGGACACTACATTATCCTTCGAGGGTGCGCGAAGGGGAAGTTATTGACAGTTAATACCATAAATCAATTTAAATCATCAGTAGTATAAATTGAACCACATTGGTCCACACATTTTTCTAAACAAATACAAATTGCGTAGGAAAAATAATCGCCTAGAAATTACTCGAACAATTCAAAATAATCAAATTCAATTTGTAATTTGTTGGTGGTTGTTTTTCCAGACATTTTTGCATTTTAATAATAATAATTAAAGAGCAACGTATCTTCAGACGTGGAAAAAATCTCTTTTGATTCATACTATTTTCATTCTTCCGTTACAAATCCATCACAATGGGAAGCAGGATCGTGCTTTAAATATTTTCAATTTTTCTAAAGATTTTGCCTAATTTTGATTCGGCTTTCTTGGTCTTAAATGATTCGGGTTAGCTCTCATGTCATGGGTTAAATGCTAACTCATATTTAACTATGACGATACGAAAGAAAAACTGAGAATTATGTTTTTTGCCCAAGTTTGCCCGTGTTTTTTCGATGCTTTTTCCCGATGTCAAACTAATGCATTTAAGCATAAAGACTCTTATTTCTAAGTTATTTCCACACGAAAGTGTCTGCAATGAATGGACTATTATTACAACTCCAAATGTATTTTTAGTTGATAATTTAGCAATTATCTGTAATTTATTGTTATGCAAAATTATTATTACAACACGAACCTTTGCATTAAAATATTATTTTTATTAGATAACTTCGCTATTTATGTACTTCCTTGACAAGGTTAAATCGTTTCCTTAAAATATTGGATCCGCAACGTCGCAATAACGTAAAAACTAAACTTTTGAGATCGGGACTTTTGGAGCCGGTCCTGAGCCCATGTCCAAAACTGTCTCGAGCACCCACATCTTTGCACGATTATGCGATGATATAAATAATCCTAATAGAATGCCATTAATTTCCGGCAAAAATTTCATACCTAAGAGGCGCACCCCTTTATTGTTACAGAAAAAATATTAAAAAATTCAAAAAGCGTAGTTTTATTTTTTGTGGTGTTCACAATTTTGTTGGTCCATTTTTCTCGTTTGTCATCGAGGTGGTCTTCTTCGACGATGATGACCCTGTCCGAGTTTCGCTTTGTTTGTGCCGGTCAAGCAGCAGGCGCCGTTCGTTTGATAGTTTTGACAGGAGCTATTTTATTTAGGCAGGCTATAAAAAAGTCCGGTGGTCAAACGCGATAATTTTTATTCTTTGTTGCTTGGGTGTTTCGGGTTGTTTCTCTAAATTAACGATCACCGTAATAAATACGTTTCGACAATCGGGATTTATCTTCTTTGATTTATGCGCCTTTTCGGCCGGCGCGGCGTCCGTAACATCTTTACTTTTCAAAAATTATTGCAATACGGGTTCTGATGCAAACAAAGTCGGGGTGTGTGACATTGTAACCCAAACAAGGCGTTATTTTTTTACCTGTGTGCGAATTCTGGAATTTTGCTTTCTGACTCTTTGATGGACCACCGACGTGGAACGGTCGGCGAAAATCAAAACGCAAAACAGAAATTATGTGATTAATAAGATTTAAAGTCAATCCGACAAAGAGCAACATTTTGGCAATAGCTTTCACAACTATTTAGCCAAGTGACGTGTGGGGGGGGGGGTGATAATTCTAACGAGGGACCACCAAGTAACCATCGCCGGCCTTAATTATAGGTCTAACCAAGTTTCATACAAAATCGGTCACAAATTACAGGGACCCGCGTAAATTATGTGAATCAGCTGATTGTTGATGTGTAAATATTAAATAAACATCTCACCAAAAGATATTAGAAATCAAATCTACAGGACCAATCAACTTTATCGTGGTAGTAATATTTAGACATTAATTTTTTTCAGTATATCCACACTTTGTATTTACGACCACCGTAAAGTTGTCTCTCCCATAATTCTTAGCTAAATAACTACCACCCGTGTGACTTATTTTCCATTGTTGTTTTCGACCCTTGTAATTATCGGCGAGGTGAACAATGTTGAAAGGTGATGACGTCCTAATCGTTTCTAAAGGTATCCACACAAAATGTCCATTTTACGCCCGCTTTATTGTGTATTACTGTCACACTGAAAACTAAGCACGATTTATGGTCTTCCGAATGGCATCGCGCAACACCATAGGGTTTTTTAATTATTTTTTTATTTTAATTTAAAAATTCCTATCGGAGAATTATCTGATGATGCGCAATTTTTGGTTTTGGATTTACGATCATTAATTAAAAATTAATTGCATTCACATTAGGTCAGGCCAAAAATTTTGTCTCGACGAAATCCATCACAGCAAATGTTTTTCCGGAAGGCCGTAAGTGATTAAATCGCAAGAGAAAGTTCTTGTCTGCTAAAAGATGACCATGGCTGCCAAATCGTGACAGCTTCCTCAGTTTGACGAGATGTTAGAAATTGGGGCAAGCATAAAGAATTTTCTTGAAAGGACGAAGTCGTTAGCTTCTTTCCACCCAGAACGTTTCTTCAACCTGTGGCCCAAATACCAACCAAGTGAAGAAGGAACGACAGCGGTAGCGTCACTAAAACAACAAAAAAGTTGTTATGTAAACAACAAATCGTGGTAGCGAATGCACACATCTCATTAATGTTTAAAGATGTTGACCACTTTTCGCTTTGCAAACAATGCGACAGTTACGACGAGCAATTATTAATGTTAAGCACCGCGCAAAAATCTAAACAAAGCGCTCAAGGAAGAAGAGGAGACCAATTTTTACTGTATGGTGCAACCGCGAGGATTATGCAATGCACCAACCGCACGTCGAAAAGTAAAAATCAATAGACGAGAGTTTTTGCTTAAAATTTGCAAAATTTACCCAAACATAAGTGAAACTGATTAAATCAACACGTGTAAAGTTGCACCATAAAAAACTGCTTCTAACCGAATAAATTAGCGAAATTAACATTTTTCTGTCGACAGTACGGAATAATTTATATTTACTAGGATCTTTTAGCTATTTATTTTTAAATTGCTGGTTGTGTATGTATCCGACTCCTTCTACGATACTAATGTAGGTATTTATTGGATAATCGTGTAATAATATCATTTTTTTCCTACAAAAGTTGACATTGCGAGATTATTAATTATGTACATGGCAATTACGCGAGTCAGAAAAACGATTATTGGTTTTGAAATTATAATTCCATTATCCGCTCGATAAATTTAAGAAAAAGTTGAAATTGTAACGTTAAACCGTAACAAGATTATTTGCATAATTAAACCATATTGAACCATAATTGTTTTGGCCGCTTAAGCTATTTTAGAAGTCCCGCTTCTTTTCTTTTCTTTAAAAAAAATTTTTTTTACAAGTTTTTTTTTTTATTTAAAATGCTCTCCCCTTAATAAGATGATATCTACGGCACTCATCACATCCTGACGTTCAATTTTATGGAAAACTTTGACCGACACCGGGAAAACGTGGATGAAATAATAAATAACATTATACACCGTTGGAAAGAAAAGAAATCTTGATTTCGGGACGATTGTTTTCTTATTTGTAACTTCTTCACTAATCCACGAATTTAAATTATTTGTGACAATTTGAATGTCAAATTAAGGGAGGGCAGCACAGTGGCGGAACAGCGTTAACAAATTTACCAACTTAAAAGAGTTAAGCTTGGGTTTGTTTTAGGCATTGCAATTTTTCATGGATCATCCGAGGAGTTAGTTGTTCTTCAGTTTCACCGTATGCATGATCCAGAGATTCGCGATTTTTTTTTTACATGCGGTTTACTATAGGTATTTAAGGTTCGGCATACCACAGTTTCTTTTTTTTGTTCAAAATAATTCTGAATTCAGAAGAAATCCAGTACCTGGTCGTCATATAAGGACATACTAGTTTCCTGCGAAATTCCTGCGAGGTCGATCCCACAGAAAGTTAGCATGAACTTATCGCAAATTCCTAACCGAGTGAATTTATTGGGTCAAGGACACCGTCTTCACAATTAAAGATTTTTATTCGATATAATTTGAAGAGGTTGGTGGGCCTGAAAAATATTAATTTTTGTTATGCAATTGTGTACAGAATAGAAAATATGGTAAAATATAAAAGAACGGTCTAGGTCGATCAATTGGCTCAGCCCAACTTGCTACGACTTTGGGGTTGGTTAAATAATTTAGTTTTTCATCTTTTTCACTATAGTGGAGTTTTTACCGGAGTTGCTGGGTTGGAACGAAATTTATTGGAATTTGTTGTTATGCCAAGTTTGAATTTTGGATTGGAAAATACTTTCTCTGCGAATGGTTCAGATCAATAGCAAATCAATGCTTCAAATAGTGGTAGGCTGCTGGTCGATTTTGCAGATTATTTAGCCATAAAACTAAATTAATAAGAATTTAATCATGGTGTTCATTTTTTTGGAGAGACAAGGGAATGGATATATACTTGAGGAAAGAAGTTTACTCTTTTTTGCGAAGAACGAAGCGTCAGTTAGAGTCGGTTTCCATGACGAGCTGAAGAGGGATTTTATTTTTGAGAAGAACAAGGACTGTAATAATAATTATTAGTGCATTTAGACTACTGATTATTATTATGACATTATACGGTGGAAGTCTGTAGACGGTCAATGGCGTAGTATGCTAGTCGACCCGATTTAAATCTGGGGAGAGTTTAAACTTTCTTATGATTGTCTTCGTGCTTCGGAGGGCACGTAAAGCCGGTGATCCCTCTGAGTTGAGTTGATGATTGTCACCATCAACTATTAAAAACCAGGGTTACAGGCATTCCCCAATCTGGCGTTAGCAACTGTGGGGTCTAAATGCTGAAACCTTCTTCGATAGAGAAAGAAGGCTATATCCGACGATGGATGTAATAGGATCAAAGGAGAGATAGAATTTTATACGCAATTTTAATGTTGGAGCAGTGGAAACTATGGAACTCTTGGGGTCTATGGTGCGGAACTTAATTGGTTGCCATATAATGTATTTTTAAGTTGATAAAGAAATTTAACCAATCAGAGCTTGGCAATAATATAAATTTTAAGTTTGGTTAGGCCGATATTTTAAAATGTTATCGCTACGGAGCAAGAAATCGCGGTTTAATATCCTTAATCGCATCGGTTCCACTGCTATGATCTAAAGTCTAAATTTGATCTATTATTTAAGTGCTTACGTAACCATGAGTTGCAAAAAATAGGACGACGCGACGTCCTAAATTAAGCGAAATAACAAGAAGAATTTTAGGTTGGTAAAAAATTGACCAATCAGGGAGTAGGTTGTGTGAGAGACAGTTTTGTACGTAATTCTAATGAAAAAATATTCTATATTGTTAAAAATTGTTCTAACTGTTAAAAAACACGCGGTAGTAATCAATAATATTACCGTAGTTTCAAGATGTTTATATTTTAAAGTTAGGTTAGATTCAGTTTTTATTATTAATGAAAGATATTAATAATAAATATGTTATTGGGATCATTTATTATTCGATGTTCAATAAATTAATGTATGACTGCATGGCATTCAGTACGGACTGGAATATTTTTTCACTGGGCTTTCAGGAAATTAATCATCATAAATCAACTAATTTTTCTATAATGGGCAACCTGTATCTAAAATAGATTAAAATATGATTGCAAATGATAATTTCAGTTAATTTTAGGATTTTGTAGCGACCCCGATTTAATTTATTCCGGTGAATAATCGACAGTCCTGGTACTTCTCTCCGATTACATTTTGAACAGATTTGGCATACTAACTTCCACACTTCCAGGCAGTAACGGACTAGATTTTCAAATACTGGGGAGTTTTTTAAAAAGAGGAACAAAACAAAATTATAAATTTTTATTTTTAAATATAATACAAAAAGTCAGTGAAGACTTTTTAAGGTTGATCGAAAAGCCTGTCACCACAGTGCAGTCCGCCATTGCATTCAAGGAAAGCACTGGGAAAAAAGAAAAAGACTTTTGTTCATTGTAAAACTTATCCTTAAATTTTAAAAAAATAGAATAATTCGTGTTTATAAACAAATTCTATATTATTTTGTTAAAAAATCACCTACGGCGCTGTTTATTTAAATTTTATTGTTTATGTCCAATTATTGTGTGGGGGCGATCTGGCGAATTTAGCGCCAGTCTGTTCTTTTATTTTCTTTGCCTATTAATATGATGAATTATGGGGTAATTTTGGATGAAAAGAAAATATTTAAGATGGTAATTGTGTTTGTGGCGAAAACTGTTTGGCGCCCTGACATATGTCACGCGTGTCATGTTAGAAAAAAATATCGAGAGTCTTCAATAGATTTTTGGGTTCTTATTCCGCGAGCCATATGGCATGTGAGCGCGTGGTGGTTGCTGGTGGTGTAGAATATCATCAAAGCCACCTTTTATTATCCAGACGGACACCTAAACCTTGCTATTATTATCAAACATTGGGCACAGAGAGCGGTAAACAATTTCATTGTCGATCCACCGGCCACCGGTCATTTCAATTTCCATTCATCCGATATCGGAGCTACTTTTCATTGTTGCACGTCCAACCATACCATCATGAGCGACGCCCCGAAAACATCCAACCATTATCGGATTAATGGATCAATCGCATCGAGGGTGCCGTTTTATTAGTTCGATTAGGTAGCATTGTATTTTACGACCATAGTGGCCGAATTTAATTGAAAATAGTGGCGCACATAATATGCGATACAGTGCTATCAAAAATGTTGCACCTAATATTTTTAGACAATACAAATTATTTTTAAGTCGGAACGAAACAGATGCTTTGACCTGTGCTTTAATAAGTAGAGAAGTTAATTTTGCCATCGGATACGCGCCGTCGTTTTTTAAGGGCTTTTTTTCCTGTGCGGTAAAAGTAACAGATGCGCGGTGGGTGCATTAACTTGCAAGATTATAATACACACTGTTACACTTTTAACTAGACTAGATAAATATAGAACGTGCCGATTTTTTCTTCCTTTGCCATATGCCTTTTTTACACACACGTTTTTTGCCGACACCTTTTTCTTTGTGTGTTGAGCGACAAAAAAGCGCAACTTGTTAACCTAATGAATTCGGTTCAGTTGTATATCTATTGCGGTGTCCGATGTTTTGCAAATCGGCGTCAGGAAGTGCCAAAATATTTAGGAATTGTTCGATAATCGTAAAAAATGATTACCCACACGGTAAACCCTTCCTCGGCTCCATTGTTAATCTCAAAGAAAAAAAATGGTTTATAATGGTTAAATGGAGTTAATTCTTCTATTCTTGTTTCAAAATAGCGGCCTGTTATTAGGTAACGATTTGTTACGCCGCCCGATTAACTTCTGGAACGCTACCTGCTCGATAAAAAAGGACGCACGGTGGGAATCATTTAATGTTATTAAACAAACTTTATAGTACATCCTCGGTTAATCGCTTAACTCGGTTCGATTGAAAAAAGTCTTCGTCTTCTGCTAGTACATACCTGTTCGCCGATCGGAGCGATTCGAACGACGGGCCAAAGCTGGATAATTTACAATCGTATTAAAGAGAGCGTGACCCTGAATTTATTCGGCATTCGATGGAATGTATTGCGCTTACAGCGTGTTAAATAGAAAATAATTCACGATCCGTGACGATGCGAAAATTGCACACGCATTTTTGTTCGCAGCTTGCAGCTACATCTAGCGCTGCAGTTTATTAGTTATTCCCAATCGCCTCCAGATGGTGTTTCGATTAAAGGAGAATTTTTAATTTTTGAATTTTGTTTCAGATGCATGTTCGTCGCGCACGACGCCAAAACCACGGCCGCCCGCACCAACAGCACGGCCCAATATCACATTCCACACATACGAATGCCCACCAGCTTACGCCGCGTGGTATTGCCTTAACGGTGCTACATGTTTTACCGTAAAAATAGGAGATTCGCTACTCTATAATTGCGAGTAAGTTGACAGGAATGCCAAAAACAATTGAACGTTGTACTAAAGTGACTTTTTTTTAGGTGTACGGAGGGATACATGGGTCCTAGGTGTGAATATAAAGATTTGGACGGTTCATACATGCGTAAGTATTTTATTTTGGACTACATTATATCTTAAAATGCTGATCTGGTGCAGTGGATACGTGCCCGTCACTTGATTGTAAATTTTTGGTGCCGACAATTTGAGGTAATAGAAGCAGAGGAGGCCATAGGGATATGGCCCCTTTAGCTTGGGGCTTTAGAAAAAGTGAAATGTTATTTTTTAATTAACCAGCTACCTGACCTAAAATGTCAGACATGCAAGTCAAATATTGACGAATTGGAAGAACTGATGAAAGCTAAGTCTCATTTTTTTGCCTGTTAAGAAAAGGTATTTAAGAATCTCCTCGGCAAGTTTTCAAAATTTCAAATCTTCAAATTTTTCTAGTACGAGGAAACTTCCCGCTAAATTGATGACCCCAAAAATTCAAAAATTTAATATCTGGAAGTATCGCGCTTAAGTCCTCTAAATTACAAAATGTAATTTTGGAAAAGGTACCGAGTTTTATTTTCAATTTTTTTCTGAATTTTTAAACAATTAAAATACTGGAAGATCATAAACTTCATAACTTCGAGCTTTAGTTTGCAATTCAACTTCTTCGCAATTGTAATTCTTAAGTTTGAAAAATCAATGAAGGAAAGAATACATACATCTCTCTGGTAGCGGCGATGGGACACTAAAGAATATGGAAGAATCACATATTAATTCATACCTAAAGTGAAGTAAAAACCTGATATCAGGTGGGACGTTCCAATTCGCTTAACTTCTAACGAAACATGGGAATTTTGGCAGGCACCTTAAGAGATTGGGGAAAAACCGCGGGTGAACTATGTTCCGAATGCGAAATATTAGACGAACCGGTGAACGGATAGCGATCGAAGCCTTTTGTGGCTAAGGTCCTCTTGCTGGCCCGGATGAACTGATCAGCAAGACACCACCTGACCCTCTATACCCATTCCTAGCCATGAAACAAGAATACAGGGGTGAAGCAAGCCAGCATCCAGACTTGGGACCTTCTTAGAAACAAAGTCTCTCAGACACAGATCTAGAATACATCCGTAATTGGATTCATTTCTTCAGAAATACCTTTTGGTCATTTATTCACAAACAGCATCCCCAATTCACTACTACTACTATTTGATCTACTTCCAGTCCATCCCTACCGGCAACGAACGTCTCATGTCAGTAAAACCTTGGCTGTGACTGTGGTCACATCTATGATGCGGTGGCGGCACTTGAGAAACTTGAGTTTTGCATCTGGGGTAACACTGGTAACAGGTGACCTTTATGATTATACCAGCTGATAGTTTTAATTTTTACATGTTTATTTTACTTGTTTTTGCCAAAATTACTTTGTATGCAGGTAAAACCGGTATAATCTAGAATATACCTACATAATAAGTTTTTTGACGTCTAAATTTATTGCAATGTCGGTTATTGTAAAATTATTTTTGATAACATAAAAAATGTGCTAAAAACAAGTTCATATAAGAGCAAAATTTAATATGTGCATATAAAATAATATACGTATTATATTTATTTAAAAATAAGTTGTCGAGTAAAAAAATACGAAAATTTAACTAGTGAATGTGTGATCTGACGACTTTTTAAATAAATATCACTACCAACTCAAATTCTCTTAGAATTACTGTTACCGCAGCACAGATGACACCAGTGTCACAGCCAAAGCTGTTATAGTGAAATTTGCATAGATATTTATATCTCATTCGTTTGTAAATAATACCCTCTTACTTGTAAATAATGTTTGAAATATGAACTACACTGGGCACAAAGGCTATAATAATAGAAAACTGGGCTATAAGAAATACTTGAAATACTTGAATTTGCACTCAAAAATGGCAGATATAGTTAGTCTATCAATCTTTCGATCGCTCCAAACTTGAAAAAAATTCCTGTAATACCCACAACTTGAAAATTACAGATCTAAAAGACAGATCTCGGATTACATTAAAAAATTTAAAAAATTCCTAGAGCGCCACCGAACCGGAAAATTACAGATTTAGAATACACAAAAAAATTACAGATATAGAAGATCTAGAAAAAAGAAAAGAAGGAAATGTAAAAAGATCCTGGGATATCCAGAACTTGAAAATTACTTGAAATAATCGAATTCGAAATATAAATTTTTTATGTAAGTGTCGTTGAATTACTCATTGTGTTAACGGCGCGTATGCACAACGTAAATAGGTACTGCGCTTGTTTTAGGGTCGGTTTTACAATTGCGTTTCCAACTATTACTTAACATCAGCTAGTAGTTATAGCTTCGACCGGTTTTGCAATAATTTGTCGACCTTTAGGCACGTTTAGATCATACGAACTGAAGTAGTTCATTTGACAACGATTTTTCTAACGTTTTTACCTCTGATACTTCATAATTTGTATTCTATAAATAAATAAAATGAATGTTTCAATAATTACTAAATCTAAGGTGTTAAAGATCAATTATTAAAAATGAGGTTATGTTTCTACTGACTAATAGTTAAGGGATTGACTACTAGAAAATCTGCTTGTCACTTTAACTTTAATTGTTTTGATGTACTAGTTCTACATTTTTCAGTCTATTTTATGCTCAAAAATACTTTTATAAAATAAAAACACAGCCAGGAAACAGCCAATCGAATGCACGTTTACAATTTTTTGGCCGTTTTTACTCGTAGTTTTGAATAATCCATAAAATTAAATTCTTATATTTGTAAATTACATCACAAACTACCATAATTGCTTTTGGAAATTTTTAATTCGTGGATCGACTTAACGCGCTACTCCCCGCTGTTAGTAGTAGCACGGCTGGATCACTTCCTGAACTAAGGGCGGCTCCGCCCACGAAAACAATTTCTACACCTATTTACGTTGAGCACACATACCGTCTATAGAATGAGTTATTCATCTACTTTTATGTGAAAAAATTATTGTAAACTTGGGTTTGGTTTGCTAATGGCGATTATGTTTCGTATCTGCTGCGGCATTCACATTTTCGTTCCGTGGCACGTATTCACTCATCCAAAGAAGTAAATCTAAGGAATTAAATTAGAGAACAAAATGGCGATAACTAAATCGCCATTTTGTCATAGTTATCTATGTCATAGTTATTTTAAAGTAATATTTTGTTTGTTTACAGCGTCGCAACGTGGATTTATGTTGGAAACGGCGAGTATAGCAGGAGGAGCAGCAATAGCAGTATTATTAGTAGTCATCTTGTGTCTGGTGATATATGTGAATTATTGGCGCAAGAATAAAATTTCGCGTTCGTCCAGCGATTGTATAGACGGTTGTTCGAATTTGCATCGAAATGATCAGCCGACATTCGGAACGCGGTGGCGAACGACTTCGTCTGATTTACCAATCAGGGTGCACGAAGATCGAGGCGACGGCAAACAACAAAATAGGGTGGAATTGCACCAGGTTACGACGCTTTTGAGTGCACCGAGTAATAAGTCTTCGCGTGTTTAGTGATTATAAGTAGGACATTTAATAAATAAAAAAATAAACTAATATTTAAATTATATATAAAAAAATGAGTGTGTAAGGTGTAAAAAACTTGGAAACGAAAACGAATAATTAAACGAACTTACGAAAAAAATGTTGTATAAATTATTTATACAAAAGTGTGTGTATGTAGCACTTGTTATATGCAGCTTTGCTATTTAACTTATTTTATTTTTATATACAAGGGGCAGCTTTTCTGCTATTTATTGTCAATTTTTTGACAGCACTGTATAAAATGTTGGATGCGAATAACATTGTTTTATTACATTTTTATAAGTAATTGGCGTTTTCTCGCCGCAATTGCTTTTTTTATTTAGCAATGTTAGAATTTTGTAATTGATACGAGATAGATAGAAAATGTCCCTTTTATCTCCCCTCGCTCTTCTCAAAATCTTATTTTTGCGTATAGAAACAGAGTATAGAAGTCTGAAGCTAAAGTGAAACTTGTTATGTAGTTGAGTGTATTTGAACTTTTTTTCTTCGCACATTTTAATGGAAAAGGCGGCGTTCAATTTTAATTACTTTACAATTTGATTATTTTACGGCTCATCCGTAGTAACGGGAAAAGACGCTTGTTAGTTTTTGTTTTTTGATTTAGAGGGCGCCGTATTTATATGATTTTATCGTTTTAATCCGTAGAACCTTAATACATACATTCCTGTGCCGTATTCGTAAATTATTGCGCAAAAACTAGTCGGAAATTTTTTGTATTAATTTTAGTGTGTTAAATTGGCAAAAATTTAATTTATGAATACGCCCGTGTTCCCGATGGTAGGCAGCTCGCTCGATCAAATTGTGTCGCTCAGGTTTATTCTTTACTTTTCTTGTAAAGCGATAGATAAATCACAACACACATCCCCCTTGAATGATAAACGAAAAATAAACGCAACTACAATTGTTTGTAAATAAATACAATGTAGATACGAAGTATATTAATATTTAATTAATCTTCCAATTAGTGCACTGCGCATTAAATTAATATGTAATTTAAAATATTTCTAAGCACTTTGTTCCTAACTTATTCGTAGTTACATGTGTAAATTTACGTTCTTTATAGTTTAGAGAAGGAAAAAGATTTAAGTCTGTTTGTGGCGATTGCCGAATGCACAAATACATAACGTCCCTTACTTTCGTTACTCTCTCCCCCTCTTGCCCCCACTTCCCCTATTTAACTCGATAATTGTTGTATATGTTTTTGTTTAATTTATTTTTTAATTGTCTTTAGAATTTATTATATTGTAAAAGTTTAGGAAAACATATTATTTGTTTGTGCTTTTGGCAAGTGACACTTTATTATTTAATCAGCCGGAATGGTAAATTGTTAAAATTTACGCGCCCACAAAAAACCAAAGCCTGAATGTGCATTTGTACTGTTCATTATGCGTACATCATATTGGAAGTTTTGTGATTGTCCATTTTCAATATGTCGTATTAATTTTTCAGTACTTGCCTTCAAGTATTAATAAGTTACAAAAATTATTTTACATATTTGGCCTGAAACTTTTTTTAATTATATATATATTGTCGTATAAAATGAAAAATGTAAATAACAAGTGTTAGAATATTTGTTTCTTTATTGAATTCCACCTAAGATTTAATAATAGAAAACAATATTAAAAAAATAAATTTGTCTTATAAATTGAATGCTTTTTTATTTCCGCTGCTTTTCAAAATACTCAAATACTCAAATAATTAATTTTCCAGCACAAAATCAGAAATCCCCCATGTGACGTCATGACAGCACATAGCATTTACTTACATTTGGCAGGACGCGGGAAAATACTGCCTAAATGGAAGGTAAGTTTAAATATTCAACAGGGCAGGAGACAGATTTTATGCCACTACAAACAGTTTTGTGTATCAGTAGCGGTGCAAGTGGGACATTTAATTAATGTGATGACGATAGATCACCACTACTGTAACCGTCCGCGTTTCATTGGATTGGGTACTCCCGTCTGACTAGTCCCCCTCTTCAATAAAGGAGGCAAGGGTCTAAGATCTGGTACTTTGCAAACGGTCAAGATGACAATGGTTTAATGGGCTGAGCCGGCCGCAGTTGTCTTCTAGGAGTGCTACAGTTAACACCATATTATATATTTATTTAAATTATATTTTCTTAATTATAGCAAAATTTAATTTAAGAACTAAGATTTCGATTTTCTAGTTTTGAAATTTTTGAGTTGGAGCGGTTTCGGGGATGTTTTTAATTTATGGAACGACTCAGATATTTACCATTTAACTAGATCTGCTATTTTTGATTGAAATTTATGCCCAAAAATACTTGTATAACATAAAACAAAGCCATGGGCGACGTATCGAATACTTGCATTCAGTTTTTGACCCTTTTTTACGCATATTGCTGAACGATCCTTAAAATTTAATGTTTGTATTTGTAATTTACGTCTTCAACTACCATAATCTGTTTATAAAATTTTAAAAGTTGGGCCACTTTACATACTACTCCCCGAATTTTTTTCGAGTCTGCAATGGCTAAGTCAATCTCGTGAACAGTTTTTTTTATAGCTCTTTCCGTCTAAGCTCATGATAAACCCTAGGTCCTTGGAAATACGGAAAGGGATATTTTGTTGTCGCTGTTGATTACTTTGGTGTCGAAAATTTAGTATTTTATTTTTTAATATCAACATGAGCATTTAATATAAATGTAAAACAGTAAAATGTAAAATTTAACTGAAACTAAACAAAAACGTTAAAATAATAGAATTTTAACCGTAGTTAAAAAACACAACGAAAAGACATTAATTTAGGTTAAAACTAAGAATATTTGAATAACAAAAAATACTACGTCATGAAAATTGATAAAATTTTAGTAATGTAAAAATAGTCTGTATTTCACGATTATTTTCGATCTTCAGTCGCATATAACTAGGAAAAAATACCAAAAATAATAACAATTGAAAAATTATTTGAGAAGTAAAAAAATTAATAAAAGATTAAATAAAAAAAAATCAAAAACGGCACTGCCGGTTTAAAGTCGACCGCATTGCGACCTAGCTTGCCTTCTAAAAAGTAAATTTAATAAAATATTTACAAATTTAAAAAATATTTGAAACAATATTTGCAAATTTTACCACGAATTTGCACCCAACGGGCTGCGTTACAATAGAAATTAATTTTCTACATTTGACAATTGTATGAATGACTAAGAATATTAATTTTTAAGTGCATTTCTACAGTAAAATATACATATTAAAATTTAAAAATTAACTGATTAACATACTAAAAAATGAAACTAAAATTGTTTTTATTTCAATTTTTTTTAAAGCCTTCTACCTACTTTTTTTACTGTTGTTTTGTATAATATTTACCGCTGAACTAGAATTAAATTGCGTTGCGTATTTTCTCAATTTTCAATTTTATTTTATTTTTATAGCAACAATGTTTTGCAAACAGCAAATAAAGAAGTCGTGGAAATATTATCTAAAGTCGGTAATAAGGCGACTTAAAATTTATTCCACGATTAAAATTTTATAACAATTAAAGTGCATTGTTATAAATTTTTAATCACGGATTAAATTTTAAATTACTTGTGTTTATTGTGGCTCTACCGGTACCGGTAACAACGGCTTTGTTTTTTTAATTCTGCCGGTGCTGGCTACCGAAGTATTTCCTTTTGTATGTTTAATGTAAGGTTAATAATTAATGGTGGGTTTCGTAAAAGTGATTTAAAAATTTAACCTTTGATTAAAATTATTAAACAATTTAACAATGAATTTTAATTGTCGCAATTATGGTAATAATTATTTTAATCGTAGGTTAAATTTTAAATCACTTTTGAAACCCACCATCAGTTTTTATTTGTTTTCTTAGATTGTTCCTATTGTTGTCAAATTGATTGATTTACATAGTTGGTGAATTTGTAGTTGTGTTCTTATCGAAATTAATGCAAATGTCTCAACGTAAGAAAAGCAGAAATTTCACAGAAAAAGAAAAATTACATTTAATTGCAATCGTTGACAAGTAAGTAACCTTCTAAAAAATTTAGGTCGATGACAATAATTATTACATTGATGTTAACATCATAGGTACAAACATATTGTCGAAAACAAAGCAACGGATGGAACAACGATTAAGGCAAAACTGGCGGCATGGCAAAACATTGCCGAAGAATACAACTTGAACTGTGAATCTGAAATTCGAATTGCAACCCAATTAAAATCACTCTACAAAAATATAAAGGCGAAGATTCGAAAGGATGTTGCTGTAGATAATGTAAATTCATTTCCATATATTTTGCACGGTTCTAATTTTAAAAATATTTCAGGGAAAGTACAATCAGATATTAAAAATACACAATGTTGGTGAGAAGAGGGATATTGGTGTACAAGTAGATGTCGGTAGCACAGACGTTTTTATCAAATCACCTACTTTGCCTGAAGGTCTTGTCGTTACTGCTGAAGCTTTTCCTCTTAACTTGAATGTTACGAGTATATCGCAGAAACCTAGTGTTGTATCTTTTAGAAAAAAAAGAAATCAGTTTTGTTCGGAATATAATTTCAAAAAGTCGTATTTAGAAAGGAAGTTACAATTGATAAATTTTCAATTGAAATCGGCAAAGATTCAACATTCTATAGATATGAAGATTAAGCGAGCAACATTAAAAAAACTGGTAATTATCCACATGTTATGCTATCGTAGCTCACTTAAATAATTTATGTATTTTAATTTTAGTCGTTGGATACATGAATAACATATTATTGGTAAAACCATTTGAATGTACAGAAAAATTGCTAAGTAACGAAGAATTTGAAATGTGGAGCAATACTTTAGATGAGTTCTGCTAATTGCGGAAGTAATTTAATTTAAACCTTCAGCTTGAGGAGCAAATCTTGAACTGCGAATAAAGTTAGGATAAACACGAAGCGGTGGGCTCAAGTAGAAGCAACAAGAATGTTGTTGGAATATTGAACAGGTGTCAGGTTCCTACAGTTTTCTTTTAATTTACACATCTTTATATTAAAATAGATAACGATAGGCAATATTTAGATATTTAAGTTATCTCGAAATTTTATTTTTGTAATTTTTATCACAATCTAGTCCATACTTTAAAGAGTTGACAAAAGTTCAATAAAAGTTGACACTTTTGAGTAATTAATTAATTTTCACGACCTAAATTAATGTTCAACCTTTGATGTGTTTTTTTTGAGAGTTTTGGTTTTGCAAGTACAAACCTCATGCCGAGAATTCTGGATGTACTAGAGTAAACAGCCCCACGAAGAGGCAAATTTACACGGAGTTTTTGGTGTTCGGGAAATATTGATCATCAAATTTCCCTCAGCCTATGGCTTCCTGAAATTCATATTCTAATATGTCCCTCGTGAAGCTCTTGAAATTTGCTTTGTCCCATGGCTGTTATCTCCATAAACACACAAATCTGTATGGTTTTTGATTTGAAATTGTGTATTATCATCTTTATTTACTTGAATTGGCTTCCTGGGTTTATTATTTGTTTCCTAAACTGAAAAATAATTTGAAAGGTAAATTTTCTTCTAACGAAGTTGTAATGGAAGCTGCGGAGAGCTGGTTTGCAGATCAATAAGTACTTTTTGGAAAGATAAAAGGTGTATAGTTAAGGGGAGACTCTGTAGAATAATAAAATATTTTCAATTACAAATTGTCATTGCTTTGTAGTAGGCTAAGAATATATCAATATCTTCTCAGATGAGCATATTATGCACTAATTTGACAACGAGATTCTTAGTCTAAAAGTTATAATAGTAAATTAATGGAAGTCTTGGGAAGTGGACTAAATAAAACCAATATGTTGACCCATCAACGTTTCGGGCGATTTATTCCGCATTATTATTTATTATTTATTTTCCAAACGATAAAAGTTACTTTTACCATTTGCAGGATGGACGAATAAATCGTCTGAAACGTTGACGGGTCAACATATTGGTTTTATTTAATCCACTTTCCAAGAGTTTTATCAATTTATTAATATGTACTAATATTTAGGGCCTCACAAAAAATATTAAAATATTAAAAAAAATATTTAAAATATTTAATATTTTAAATATTTTATGGTCTTTTTATTATATTATATCGACGTCTTTTAAAACGCAGAACTGGGAAAACACTCGTGGTAAAAGGGTGTGAAAATGCGAAACCAGCACAGAGGAAGCAAAAATCCAATTTCTTCACTTTACACGTTCATAAAATGTTAAAAGGCATACTTACGTGAAATGTGCTAGCTCCATTCGAATTTTCTCGTAAAAATAATTTTCTATTGGGGTCAAAAAATTCTAAAAGAGGTTTTCAAAAAAAATTCGTTTTCTTTAAAAAATTTAAAATAATTCAATCTTGTTTTTATTAAGTATATCGACGTCTTTTAATACGTAGAACTCAAAAAATACTCTTGGGACTGAGTATAAACTTCAGTATAAACTCAAATAAAATATCATACTTACGTGAAATCTGCAACTACCACTCGAATCTTCTCGTTGAAAAACGTAAGAAACTGTGGAAATAGATTACGGTTTTCTATTTTCGCTGTTTGGGGTATATAAATTCAAAGAGGTTCACCTTGCATTTTTTAAAAAATTAGATAGTCATTTTATTACATATATCGACGCATTTTAATGCGTCGAGGTCTAAAATCACTCTTGGGACTGGTAAAAACGAATAAAACGGTGTAAAAGTGCGAAACTAGCAGAGAGCAACCCAAAATGGAATTTCTTCAGTTTAAGGCTGTTCTTTTAGTGCATTTTTATAAGTTCTAAACGGCTGGACCAATTGACTTGAAATTTTGACAGAATGTGTATTAGATTATTACAAACCTTTACAAATATCCTTTTTTGAATAAGTTTTTTGGTTTTTCCAAAAAAGCCAAGAAACCATTGAATTTGAGATCTTCCGTTATTTTGTAAATCTCGAGTTTTAGAAACTTTTGGCTCAGACAGAATTTTGATATCTTAATTATAAACGTTTTTAGGACCTAAAGTTCATATTGCTTCACGTAATTACAATTGACGTGTAGAAAAAGTATATAAATTGAGAAGGAATGTTTTGCATCTCTCACAATTATTCCTATCGAAAGTAGTAAGCCAGTTTAAAGCATAAATAAAGTATAGTATAATATTACATACTGCGTAAATAAATTATGTACACTTTTAACTATTTAAAAATGTCGGTATGAATTAAAAATTCTTTTGAATAAAAGGTTTATTGGTTTGGTGTTATGAAAGTATGTTTAAATTAATTTGTCTAAAATGGTGAGTATGTACTATGTACATACGGTAACAAACAAATATATTTTTTTAAGAATTTTAAAGGTGTACCATATAATATGGCAAGTTGACAGATTACGTATGTATGCAATTTCAAAAATCGAAACTTCAAATTTAAAAAACTCCTATTATATTGATGTTTTAAAATAAAATTTTTTCATCTGTTCAACATAAAATTAAAAATTGCTTTGTCAACTTTTAGTAGTAAGATAAATGCTATAGTATTATATTATGATGTAACCACGGTGTAATATACGAATACTATGCGACTACCTAAGCACTTTATTTAACCAATTTCAAATATTTTTAAGGCAAACAGAATTATTTAAATGCAAGTATTACATGAGTAACATCTAAGATTTTATCAAATTTTTGGTTTAGAACGAATTTTATGAAAGATAGGTAAAATCACACAAATATAATACTCCCCATAAACGAAATCCTGTATTTGCACTTGATATCAAAGGATTCAATATCATCAAAACGAAAGAACACCGATACCAAAAATAGAAAATCAGTTTTATGATTTATGCTTAGCATGTCTTTGGAAAGAAATTCAATAATTTCAACATAATTTTGAATTTTGCTGCACAGGAAATGTAATTGATTTCGAAAGTAACAGGAAACACGGACTTCAGGCGACACTCATTTTTCGGTGCCGTATGTGTAAATTCAAAAAACAAGGGATTATTTTTAAATTACAAATTGATTTATTTATACTTTACACGATTATAACCGACAGTCACTGTATATAGCCAAGTCATCGTAAGCTTTCATAAAATTGTCGAAAAAAATAATTTTAAAAACAACGAAAATTATTTCATTTATAATTAGAGCATAATTGTAAAATAAGTATATTTAAATACCTTCGGTAAAAATCATAGTAAGATAGTATAGGGTTATCAGGTTACAATCTCTCCTTGATTCGTAGTAATTTTTCTACACACGTTTACACTTTAAAAGCATTACAAAGTTTCTACACGTCAAGTTTGCTGTCTTTGCACAACACGGATTTCCTTTTCTTATGTTAGGATGGATAGTCGCGGAGAACAGCCTTAAACCTAAATAAAATGTTAAATGTCATTCTTACGTGAAATCTGCAAGCACCATTGGATTTCTCTCATCGAAATACGTAAGAATCCGTCAAAATAAATTTTTATTTTTGTTTTTTGGGGTAAAACATTCAAAAAGATTAACTTACCGTTTTTTACCGGTTAAAAAATTTAATGATCCTTTTATTACATAATACAACGACGCCTTTTAATGCGTGTAGCTCGAAATTAACTATTGGGACCCGCAGAAACAAATAAATCGGTGCAAAAATGTGCATCCATCAGAGGGTAAGCGAAAATGGAATTTTTTCAGTTTATACCAAAATGAAATGTTTAATATCATACTTACATGAAATCTGCAAGCACCATTCGAATTTTTCAAATGGTGCTTCGTGGAAACATTAAAAGTTCAAATTTAAGCTTTTTAGGGTAAAAAAAATTCAAAGGAGTTAACTTCTCCTTTTTTATAGAAAACCGTAAAAAAATTCAATAGCTCTTTGATTACATATATCGACGCCTTATAATGTCAACTGGGATGGCTCTATATATACATAATAATATAAATTTATAATTTTAGACATTTCTGTTTTTATTCATATCTGTATTTTAGCAATTTTAAAATATTTCGGCAGAAATACCATTAAGCTGAAATATTCAAATATAAATTAGTAACTTACAAAAAGTTCTATACTATAGTAAACCCACCAGGTGCCTAATTGTCGTTGTTAGTTTTAGAATCTTGTACCGCTTTTCTCCGTAAATCAAATTTTAAAAAAAAGAATAACAAATCTACAGCGATTACAATAATAAGCATAGTCATGTTTGCCCAAAAAATACTGATAGTTCTGAAAATGTGTCCATATAAAAATGTAAATCCAATAGATGTTGCTTGTACCCAATTTGTAACAACACCAACATAAACAGTTTCTGGTTCTGGATACGTAAATTCTACCACCAGTTCAACTCCCAATGTCATCATTCCGCCCATAACGATACTAAAAAAGTTTTATGTCCCAGGTTTACGACTCACAAAATTTAAATTTTCATTTAAATAAAATAAAATATGTCTGTATTTTGCAATGTGTGCGAATGATTTTGTGAGCGACTCCGAATAAAAGTGAATATTATGTTACCCTAATAAAATTGAAGTTATATAAACATATCCAATTCCTTGATCCACTGTACCAACATAAAAAGCTAGCGATAAAAGAAATGCGGAGTATACCGCCCAGCATGTGATTCTAAAATATATTTTGTAGTTTTGTTAAATAGTACCTTGAACGTTTAACCTACTTGAATTTTTTATATCTATCCAGGATAATACTAACTCCCATGGAGCCTGCCATGCTTAAAAAGCATTGCAGCAGTCCTATAACTCCAACATCATACGTTGCAGTCTAAAAGAGAAATAAAACATACAAAATTATTAAAACTTGTTACTTGAGCCTCATCTACCTTAGTTTCTATTTTTTTCCAGTTTGAAGTTTTTTTAGTGCTAATAAAAATTTTATACGCAATTATAAAGAATTAACATTAAAACGCGTTGCTCGATTACGAAAAAAAAATACTAAGGGTGGGTTGTACAAATGCGAGTTCAGCCGCAGTTCAAATAAACTACAGCTCAACTGAACTTGAGATTAACTTTCTCCGCTGTTGTACAAAATATATTTTTAATGCGTTCAACTAAACCTGAGAAACGATGTTTTTACAACGCTAATAATTGACGCGCATGCATTTTAGGAGACTCTCAAATGACATTTCACCATTTGACAGACCGAACAACGCAAGTTTCACTTTTCTAAAGTGCGTTTGTTTATTGTGACGATTGTCACGTGTTTGTACTTTATTTTTAAAGTGTAATATTTTAAAATCTGCAATTAGCATCACAAATTGCTTGAACATTTACAGAAAAGAAATGTTTTCTATTTCTATAAATTTCCGGTTCTTCTCCTCCAGGAGAAGAAATTTTAACATGGGAGCAGTCCACTGCTCTAATGCATTTTGGGAATCTAGCAATTCGATAAAATTCTTCACTATTTGTTATCATTTCTTTCTCAGTTACCGGCATTTTTACAAAAGTAGGACGCAGGCGAGCAATTGCATCGCTAACTTTGTAAACAATTCTGCAAGCTGTTGATTTGTGTATGCCCACAAAATCACCCACTACTTGCAGAAAGGACCCTGTCGCATAATATCTTAAAGTAATGAAAAGCATTATTTCTGGCGTAACAGCATTATTTCTGGTGGTGGGATGTGCTATTTGTTGAGATATTTTTTCTAGTACAAAACGCACACCATTTTTCGACAAACGAAATCTTGCAATAAATGCCTTGTCGTTCCACTTTTCAAAATAATTCTCGCGAATCCGAAATACTTTACGCACTCGTTGACGCTCTATAACTCTATAACACCCACCAATTCTAACATAACTTCATCATCTGAATCCATTTTATATTAAATTAATTTTAATATCAAATTTAATTTTTAATTATTAAATTAAATTTCAAAGAAAACCAACAACAAAAATAACAAATAGACCCAAAAGTAGGGTTAAACTTAAGTTTAAACTACCGAATTGGTGGGATCAAGTTCAAGTGGTCTTGAACTGAAGTTCAGTGCTAAACCGGCATTGTACAATCCATTTTTTTTCTGAACTGCAGTTCATCTTAAGTTCAAGCCGGTTTAAGTTAATCTTAAGTTTAAACTTATAATGTACAACTGGCCCTAATATGTACAAAAAAAACAAAAATAATAGATTTGCTATTTTTTTTTAATTAAAAAAGTTTTAGGTAAACTTTAGTATTATCAATTTCGTATCTTATAAATTATTAATTATTAAGCAAAAATATCAAACACGATGTAAATTTGGAGGTAGATGAGATTTTTAAGGTTGGTTTATGCTGAACGATGTTAATTATGCTCTCAACGACAGTCAAGAAATGGAAACAGCAAAATTAAAAAAATTGTGTAGTATATCACATCGAATTCTTTCGGGAGTAGAACGATAAAGTGCACCACGAATTTCAAAATATTTTAATAAACTTATGGAAGGGAATAGCGTATATTTTAATTATATAAATGAAATTTTAAGGATCATTCGAAAATACGTGTACAAAGTCAAAATGTACAACAGTACATTCTATTGGTTGTTTCCATAAGATTACCCCAGTCCACAGTGTGTTTTTATTTTGTTAACTTATTTTTGGGAATAATTTGCACGTGATTAGTACACCGGTCCATCAGGACCAAAAATGTATTGAATTAAGGTTTTCAATTTTTGTAGTAATGACTAAGACCGAAGATCCGAAATTTGCCTTAGTTGCGCTTGTCAAAACGGCATGGAGCGGAGAGTACTGAAGCTCAGGCTGTGGAGGGTCTATACTAGTTAAAAATATTCCCATAAATCGCTCCAATTGTGCATGACAGTGCATAGTCAAGAGTCAACAGCGGTAGTCTTCTCCCACTTAAACACGCTCCTGCTCGTATTTACGTGGAGCACACAGACCGCCAACTCAATGCGACTTTGCACGATTTTTACGTGAAAAATCGATATTTCAAATTTGATTATTTCTTAATCAATTCAGGGCCGCGCCGACCACCGGCAGCGCCTGTGTGCAAAACCTATTTAGCGCCTCTTTTTTTTGTCGTCGTGTTTCGACACGGAAATCATGAATATCTTTTTAATTTTTCAAATTTTGACATTTGACTGAAATATGTTTTGCAGTTTTATATAGCATTTTCCTAAATAGATAAAAGCGGTTCGCTTCCACTTCCGCTTGGTAATTACTGCGAAAAATAAAACGCGAATTAAACTTTTACATACTTTATTTGAGATATTAATTGTATAGATGAAATACGTATTGTATACGTGACGTATACGAGAAAAATTCAGTGTGCACTACTAAAAAGCAAACTTTTGTGTAAAACAAAATTTATGCTCAAAATAAATCCAAATTATAATAAAATGTCCAGATGTTTATTTTTTTCTAGTTAAATTGATTTTTCCAAAAAAATAGATTGTGGTGTTAAAAAATGATTCGCACCTACCCTGTACATTTTAATGAAAATTTTGTTTTTGAATAGTTTTAAGTTGTAAGACTGTGGAAGTTAGACAGGTGGGGGCGAACCGACGAGGATATTGGTCTTTCGCCGACAGCCTCCGCTCGAGCATGTTGTTTCAGCTCGAGGCGATTATTGAAATTTTTGATATATGTTTAAATTGTGAATAAAATTTGTGAGTACTGAATTTTTGATTTGAATAAATGAATTTGATGCGAATGCATTAATTGCGTAATTTTTGGATTAATTTTGATAATTGAAATTGGATATTTTTGATACGTTGCTACCGAGCGGTAGTTGATTGAGTGGTTTGGAAAGATTTGATGATTTGATTAATTTAATAAGAGCGATTAAGATTATAAAATTTGAAATTATTAAAAATTAAAATTGGTTTAAAATTCGAAGAATAAAATTTGCATTTGTACGAGCGTGTGGCCACATGATAGATAAGCCGACGTTTTGGATAGGCACAAGGTCGAAAGTACGAGCCCATTTGAAATTACAAATTAAATTGAATTTGAATTTATTTTTGCATTGGAGAAAATTTTTTTTGTTGATTGTGAAAACGCAGGAATCCTTTGACCCTTGAAAATTACCAATTGCTCCCGCAAAGAGTAACCCGAGGTAACAAAGTGTTTGAAAATTTTCTACGAAAATATCACGACAATATATATATATATATATTTCTACGGGCCGACAGAAGTAGATTTAAGGGTAGTTTTATTGCTTTATTACCATAGTTTACTATGCCTCTGCTATTTGGTTTACTTAATAGCTGAAATATTTTCATAAACGTGCATTGTGAAAAATTTTTAAGCATAGAAAATGAAACAAAAGATCTTAATTATTGAATGATTCAAATCAGGAAATCAGGTGGTGCGAGTGATGCCGCGCACCAGAGCCCGGGCTCCGGTTGGGCCCGGCTGCTCTTTACCACAATATCAAATTCCTTCAATCTACAGAGTAGAAACTTGAAAAAAAAAAATAAAAGAAGAGAACGGGAGAACACAAACATCCCAAGTAACATTTTTCCCTGGTGAAATTAAAATTTATCTGTTAGAGTCTATGCTAACATGTACCAGGTAGTTATAACAGGGTTTCTTTTGACAGATCTCTCACAGAGACTTAAATATCTGTGGTAGGTCTCTACTAGACACTCTGTTGCAGGAAATTTACAATGCCCTAAAAACAATCTGTGGTAGGGCCCTTGTAGGTACTCTGTAGCAAGTAATTTGCATACCCCGAAGAAACTCTGAGGTAGGGCTCTTGTAAACACTCTGTTGCAGGTAATTAGCAAAGCCCTGTAGTAGGGCCCTACTAGGTATTTTGTTGTAGGTAAATGCAAAGCTTTGAAAAAATCTGTGGTGGGTCATTGTAGGTACTTTATTGCAGGTTATTTGTAAATTCCTAAAAAAATTTGTGAGAGAACTCTACGGGTACTTTTGTAGGTTATTTACAAAGACCTAAAAAATCTGTGGGGAGCCCTTACTAAGTACTTTCTTGCAGGTTTATGGTCTTCATAAAAGTTAGCATTTTTACCATTTTTCAATATTATACCTATTGATATTTATTTGCCACGGGAACTGCCAGTTAATCCACCCGACGATTTGAACTTTTTCCTATGCACTGTTGGAAAAAGCACAATTTTCTGAGCATATTAAAACAAAAATTTCGAAGAAATTTCCATTAGTTTTCAAAACTTTGAAGGGTACTTCAACCACCTTCGGCGCTCTCAGGCCTGTTATTTGACAAGCACATAACGAATTTGATAGATTCTCTGTAGAATGACAGAACTCGCCATAGGTGTAAGTGGAAGATACAGAACTCGTCCGTATGTCGACCGCATCTGACAGCAAACAGTAAGAGTAGTTGAAAACACACGTATCATCAAGAAAAAATAGAGCGGGGCGCTTAACGTGCGAGTTCCCGTGCCGCAACACGTGGCATTGCTATGTCACGGTTTACAAGTCCTGCTTTTTCAAAATTTAAAATTCCGTTTCTTCGAAATCTAATGGATATTCCTTCGAAATTTTTGTTTTAATATGCTCAGAAAATTGTCCTCTTTCCTACAGTACATAGAAAAAAGTTCAAATCGTGTGGTGTATTAACTGACAGTAACCATAAACAAAATAATACTTATTATAATTTTAACAAATCAGAATCAAGAATTTTGTTAATGTTGAAATTTTTCTTTATTCTGTTTTTATTTACTTCTATTCGTCAATTTTTTCAAACCAACTAATTAAAATCGACTTTAAAATTAAATACGATATTTTTTTTTATGTAATAAAATTGTAATTCTAAATTAAAGTTTTTTGTGAAATGATGAAGGGTGCCCGTATGGTCTGCTTGTACCAGGGCTCGGCTTTGACTTGCTACGTCCCTGATTCAAATCGTATTTTAATCTCGCTGCGTATGCCGCCTGATGCGGCCGCATCTTTGCATCATAGCACCGCACTCGTACGGCCCTGTGTGCACCTTGTACCCGCACTCTCGACAAAACATTTGTTCAATTATTTTGCGTTGCGTTCCGCTCGCTTGTGTTACGTTTATAAACTCACCAACGGCTTCTGTAATAAAATAGTCGGCTTTTGATTTTGATTTTAACGCAGAACTCGTAATTAATTTAAACTAAAACCCGAAACATAAGCATTGGGTCAATTCAAATAGTGTAAAAATAATGATTGGCGCTGGTATATCATACGGCTTCCAGCGGCGCCGCTATTGCCTTGGCGTCTGTGTGCGCCGCATACTTCGCACACATGGGCCCTGAATCAATTCTGTAGTGCACTTTATCATATTATCCCTACTTTGTGCAAAGTGGGCGTAGGACACCTATTCTGCACAAGCCAACCTTTAGAGATACTAAAGAAACTGTAAAACTTATAAAACTTACGGGATAATAAAACAAAATAATTTGGTTTGACAAAACCTGAAGTGGACATAAAACACCAAAATTGATACCTTCTATGATTGTAATAATAATGAACGATTTATTGCAAATTAAGATTTTCAAAATATCAAGTAAGCTTTTTGTGTCTTGCCTCATTTTCTCTTTAAGTGCATGACTTCGTGCTTTAGAAGGAGGCGTCGGAGGGGCGTCGGTGAAAACTAAAAAAGGCATAAAGTTTTATTACCTTAAAATCTCATGTTTTACTACCATAAATTATTAAAATCATTAAGAAACTTGTGATATTTGATATTTGTGAAGTAAAGAGACTATTTATTTTTTTTTTAAATTTTGATGTAGTTCTACGCCAACTAGTCGAACACTAATGTTCGGTTTCATAAAATTTTTAAAAGTTTTATGTTTTTTGTTATAAGTTAACGACTTGTTAACAACAAACCAACTAACCAATGGAAATGATCTGTTAGTACTAACAAGTCAATAGAAATCATCTGTTAACATTAACGGCTCGTTAAAAGTTTTATGAAACTGGCATAATGCGTTTAGCTGCTCGTCTCGAAGATACTGGAACAACACATGACAGAAGAGGCGTCGGGAGGTCTCGTAATGCTCGTTCCGTCGAGATATCGCCATTGTGACTGAAGATATCGCGAAAAAGTCGTCAACATCGACTACATGACGCTCATTTTAGTGATACTGCCTGCATACTGTTAATCGCGTATAAACTAGCTCACGTTCTTCTGAACTTTAAAGATGCAGTGGACGATTTTCAATCGAAATTTATTATGGGCGTAAACGCTCATTTTCATCTAACGTAAACAAACAAAACTTGCGTTTTTATGTCGCTGAGAATCAACGTGTTATTCACGAAGAGCTATTGCATCAACTCAAAGTCACTGCATAGTGCACCATTTACGGCGGAGGTGTCATCGGGCCTTATTTCTTGAAGACGCCGTTGTAATACGGTTACTCTGACTTGTGAGCTATCGAAAACCATGACCGACAAGATTTTATAGCCTCAAATTGATGAATTGAGATTGGAGAACATGTAGTTCCAACAGGACGGTGCAACCAGACACACAGCTTGCCTGACAATGAATATTTTGAAAGATGCGTTTCCGAGTCGCTCAATATCTCGATTTAGCAAATTGTAGTGGCCGGCAAGATCGCCTGATTTGAGCGCTTCAGACTTTTTTCTTTGAGGTTTTTTGAAGTCAGGGGTCTATGCGAACAAGCAACAGACTCTAGAACTTTTCAAAGAGGATATCCGATAAGAGTGTAAGAACTTAATCATATCAAATTTTTAGCATAAACCAAAAAATGCACAAAACACTTTTTCGAAAACTAAAATGTTTAAGTTATCACAATATATAAATACACTGTATGTATTGTTGTGGGATTTTGTAAATTTACCTATCCTTCACAATCTTTTATTTTTCCAGCTAGCTTTTCTCAGTGGAGAACAAGAAAAAGACGCTCAGTAGTCGGTTCCTGTGTATTTCTTTGTTTGCCCTTCTTTTAAAATGATAACTGAAATAATTTCGTCTTCAAATTCAAACAAATAATTTCTCTAATAATAATTCTTCAAATCGTATTCAATTTCAATTAATGTAAATGTAAAACTTTACTGGGCTCGTACTTTTAATTTTAACGCGTATCCAAATCGCCTTGTTATCAGCAGCTGGCCTCGCTCGTACAAATGCAATCTTTTAACTTTCCAATTTTAAAATAATTCACGTCCAATTTCAAATTTTACCACTTCAATTATTCTTTCCAAATCAATCCAATCAATCAAAACCATCAAAACTACTACGGTTCAGTAGTAACTAATCAAAAATTATACAACTTATCAAAATATCAAAAATAATTACGCAATAATGCAAACGCATCCAATTCACTTTATTCAATCAATCAAAATAAAATATTACTCACAAATATCAAAATTATTAAAACTCAACGGGCATACAAAGTCAAGCACCCGCTGTCGGCCATAGTTGGCCAAAGAAGCCACGAATTTCGTGTCATCGATCCCCACCTAGTAAATCTTACAATCTTACAACTTAATTATTAAAGCTAATATTTTCCCAAAATGCATAGGGTGAGTCGCAATCATTTTGGAACACCACATCAAACCCCCGATGCTAATTGCTGAAAACAAAATTCGCAAAAATCCGTGCGTGTTTCAAAAATAAATCAAAAAAATATTTACACAACATTACAATTCTTATAACTAAATAAATTTAAATTCAAAAATTGCAAATCAAATAAAAAGGCTTATCTATTTCCAAATTTTCCATAACCTTCCTTCGTAATCCATCATTTCTCTCTTCGGACTTTCCACAAATTGATCTTTGCCTGAGGCGTCCACTTCACTGGGATCCTGTTTCTCGTTTTCCACCCCCGACGCATCCAAAACTTCCAGTTCTTCTTCTTCTTCATCATGGTCTTCCGTTTCGTAAGATTCTGCCCTGCAACTTTCAATCTTGTAGCCTCCTGCTTCACAACTTTCAATTCTATCGCCTCCAATCTCAAAGCTTCCAGTTTTACAATTTGCAACTTTTCAAATTCTAATCTTTTGGCTTCTTCTTTTTCAGTCTCGAACTTAACAGCTTCCTGTTCTTCAAATTTTAATTTTATAGCCTCTTGTTTTTCAGCTTCTTGTTTCATTGTTTTCTGTTTTTCAAATTTTAATTTATCAGCTTCTAATTTTTCATTTTCCTGTTTAATAGCTTCCCTCAAATCTACACTCGACTTTAAAATTTTTATATCCTTACTATTGGTTTTCATTTGTAAATTAGTTAATTCTAATTCTCTTTCGAATTTACTCTCAATACGTAGAATACCCCTATTCATTTCCTCAAAGCTTTCTTTTTGTGAGTCTATTTTTTTGTTTAAGCTTTCTATTTGTGAGTCTATTTTTCTGTTTAAGCTTTCTATTTTGTGTTTTAATTTTTCATATGAGCTTTCTATTTTTTTGTTTTGAGTCAAATTTGTGGTCAAACAAGTCCCGCATAGCATTTAATAATCTATCGAATTGATCCATTTCTGTATTATTTTTATCTGTTAAAATGATATCCATTTTAAATTATTGTAAAAATTTGTAAACGAAACGTCCCTGCGCCGTGGTGCCAAAAAGATGTAATAGATTAAATCGAGCCCCACGTTGGGCGCCAATTTAGATATTGTGGGATTTTGTAAATTTACCTATCCTTTACAATCTTTTATTTTCCCAGCTAGCTTTTCTCAGTAGAGAACAAGAAAAAGACGCTCAGTAGTCGGTTCCTGTGTATTTCTTTGTTTGCCCTTCTTTTAAAATGACAACTAAAATAATTTCGTCTTCAAATCCAAACAAATAATTTCTCCAATAATAATTCTTCAAATCGTATTCAATTTCAATTAATGTAAATGTAAAACTTTACTGGGCTCGTACTTTCAATTTTAACGCGTATCCAAATCGCCTTGTTATCAGCAGCTGGCCTCGCTCGTACAAATGCAATCAACTTTCTAATTTTAAAATAATTCACGTCCAATTTCAAATTTTACAACTTCAATTATTTTTTCCAAATCAATCCAATCAATCAAAACTACCAAAACTACTACGGTTCAGTAGTAACTCATCAAAAATTATCCAACTTATCAAAATATCAAAAATAATTACGCAATAATGCAAACGCATCCAATTCACTTTATTCAATCAATCAAAATAAAATATTACTCACAAATATCGAAATTATCAAAACTCAGCGGGCATACAAAGTCACGCACCCGCTGTCGGCCATAGTTGGCCAAAGAAGCCACGAATTTCGTGTCATCAATCCCCACCTAGCAAATCTTACAACTTAATTATTAAAGCTAATATTTCACCAAAATGCATAGGGTGAGTCGCAATCATTTTGGAACACCACAGTATATTATCGCAAACGTTTTCACCATACTATGGCATCATCAGGCGATGAACTAGGTTTCGATGAACGATAACTAGTTCATCGCCTGATGATGCCATAGTATGGTGAAAACGTTTGCGATAATATACATACAGTGTATTTATATATTGTGATAACTTAAACATTTTAGTTTTCGAAAAAGTGTTTTGTGCATTTTTTGGTTTATGCTAAAAATTTGATATGATTAATATCGAGTTACACTACTTAAACCACTTATCTATTGATTATTAGTGTAAGAACTTATTGCTTGAAGTTCTCGCCAGAACGATTGAAAATGCGGTAAAAAGAGATAAAAGATGATATTGACAGATATCATCTTTAAAATGTATAATGGAAAACCTTGAAAGCCCAAATAAACAGTACTTTCATTTTAAAGATATAGCAAAACAACATTAGGTGAGTGTTTTTTTTGCCACCTTGTATATACTCACATATAATGACGAATGGCAAAACAATGGTGACTAATAATGCATACGATATGTTCAATATGTAAAGTCTTCTTTCGACATCCACCGGTTCTCCTTTCCACACTATTACTGGTGGAATCATATAAGATACAGCAGCTCCAACCTAAAAATATAATAATTTAGGTTACTGTCGGAATTCCTATCACAAGAATTTAACTTTTTCCTATTGACTATTAGAAAGAGGACAATTTTCTGAGTATATTAAGACAAAATTTTTTTAGGATTATGCAATAGTTATCGAAATAACGGCATTTTAAAACTACGAAACGCAGGGAGATGTAATATGATATACCCCGATGCGTGACGGTCGGTCTCACGTTGAGGTACGGTCTCGTCGGTGACGGTCTCATTTTGTTGACGGTACGTGTGCTTTGATATACTCTTAATTTTGTTGTCAGTCGAGGTCGACACCTGGACGAGTTCTATGGCTTCGAGTTCCACCCTTGGCGAGTTCTGTCATTCTTCAAGGATTTTTTTAATTTTTTTGCCTTACACAAAAATGTCTAATCATGCAGCCGTGTTAAAAGGTGTATCTAAAATACATGTAAATTTTACATTTTTAAAATCAATTTTTTTCGAAAACTTTTGCATAATCCTACAAAATTTTTGTTCTAGTATGCTTAGAAAAGTGTTTTTACCAATATTCAATAGGAAAAAGTTAAAATCGTGTGATAGGAATTCCGACAGATCTCATAATTTACTCTGGTAACTCGTGACTTCATTTACTCATCTGTTAAACATTTTTCTTATAATAGTTATGAAAAAATAATGTGCGCGAGGTAACTTAATAAAACAGTGAAGATTTAAGCCATTTAAGGTTCAGTTTGCCACCGTTCAAAAACTTATTCAAGTTTTTGATTGCTAACCAACAGGATAGCGATCCTAAACATATACTTCTAAGAAAGAAATGCGGTTTTTTGAAGTTTAAAATTTATTCTATTTTAACGTGGTCTGCTGAATCTCTTTACATAAACCAAATCGAGAAATTTTAGAGTGAAAATTCCGCGCAAAATATTTTAATTTAAAATTTTAATCTATATTAATCTCCCATAACAGAACAAAGCAATCAGTTTACTATAGACATTTAAAATGTATAGAAACTTTTATTCTTACTTGCATTCCAGTGCAACCCAATCCAACAGCGGTAGATATTTGGTTGTAGCCAAACCATGTAGCGGCAAGTTTAGGAAGCAAAGGGTAAATGCATACTTGACAAGCTGATACAATTCCTTGACCTAAAAGTATTAACCAAAACCTATCTGGATGTATTGAACCAACTTTAAGCCATGATCCCACCGCAGTGCCCATTATTGCAATAATTGCACTTTTACGAACTCCCTAAAATAATTATAAAATAATTTGTTTGTTTGTTTAATATTGTCGGGATTTTCAAGTTACTACACTTTGTTTGTATTTTTTTTTATTATTTATGCTTGGCAAAGTGTTTTGACTTTTGTTTATTAATTTTTTTATTCAAGAGTTTTATTTGCCTTACACACAGGAAATGCGAACTTTGCTGTCGGAATTGTGAGTCATGTAGATGAACATTATTTCTTACTACAAAATTCTAGTATGCGAATAAAAGTGAATATAGCGCAACTCTAAAAAAGTGCAATTTGATTGGTATACACCTCGATTAGTGTGCATCACGATTAGTGCGTACCTTGATTGGTATGTACTATGTTGCCTATTATATTTAAATCAATAAATTTAATTTCAGGTTGACTTAAAAGAGATCGAATAGGAAGAGTTATGAAAGAGGACGTAGGTTGACCAATCGGAGTTAACAATTTTATTTGTTTAACTATTTGTCAAACAGTCCAGTATTTTACTTTTTATCCAATACACCGATATTTCCGGTTGTTTTAATTTAGGTTATTTATGTTATTTTATTTATGTTGAAGATTTATGTTTATGATTTATTTTTGAATTTGAAAGATACAGCGCGAAGGCCTAGGAGCATGCTACTACTATATGGTATGTTGCTATCAATTGGCCTCGATTGGTGTGCATCACGATTAATGCGTATATTGATTGGTGTACACTATGTTGCACTATTTAAATTAATAAATTAAATTTTAGGTTGACCAATCGGAGTTAACAAGTTTTATTTGTTTAACCAATTGTCAAACAGTCCAGTATTTTACTTTTTATCCAACACACCGACATTTCCGGTTATTTTAATTTATGGTATTTTATTTATGTTGAAAATTTATGTTTACGATTTATTTTTCAATTTAAAAGATACAGCGGGAACATTAAAGGGTGTGCTACTATTATGTCGATATAATGTAACTACTAAAGTGTAGTGTGATTTTAAATCATTGGCGGTTACATGATAGTAAAACTTTGTTTATTTTTGTTCTATGATTTATTTGAATTTTTATCACTTGTTTATAAAATTATTATCCTTATTGAAATAAAAGCAAGAGTTTATCTTCCATCTACCGGAAGTTCTTGTAAGCAATTTATATTCATTAGCCATTCGCAGTATATTTCTTGACCACCAGCTCTCACTTGTTTTAGTGGGCGGAGCCAGTCACACTTGAGTTTAGCATTGCTAATAATAATATCATTTACAGGGCACTTCACATTGAAGAAAAGCGCGAAACGATCATAGAACACATCTGTAAATTATCAGAAAAACTTGACTATAATTGTCAATTTTCAGAAAATCCGCTTTTCTTTTTTCAGGATCATCCGATTCAGTCAGATTTAGTTTCGCGCTACCCACAGCGCTCTCCATTCTTTTAAATCTCAACGCCAGTTCCACCACCAGATGAAGGAGAAATGAGAATTAGCCCGGCAATCCACATGTCACTGAAGATGATAACATCATGTTATAACTTTATTTCAAATAGGAATTTGTTAATAATAACCGAATTTAACTTAAAAAGATTTACGTCTTTGTAGATCTGTAATTTTCGAGTTCGCTTGCTCAATAGAGATTATTTTAATGTACTTCGAGATCTGTGTTTTCTAAATCTGCATTTTTGAATGCATTTATGCCCACAATTGCTTTCATAAAATAAAAATTCGCCTTGGGCGGGGCTAATCTTTTAGAAACGGCCAATTAAATGCTTGCTTGCGGTTTTTGGTTTTTTTGGTATTTGTAAATTACGCTCTCAGTTACCATACTGCATTAGTGTGCAATATTGTGCGCTGGGTTAACTAATGGTCAAAGTAAATAAATTTTATTGATGGATTTTGTTGTATAATTAATTAAAAAAATGTAATTACTTACTAATCTGTCGACCATGTATGTTCCAGGAACACTAACCACTAGATAAATGAGAGTTGATATCATTGCAGTCCAATCTACAGCTTCATAGGAAACCTGGTAATATTCGATAATCACATCTGCGATTATAGAGTACTCTATGTACTGGATAAGATTCACAATTGATATAAATACATATAATGATAAAACTATCCATCTTTTGGTGTACACCTTATATTCAGTATCAGTTTTGGTATTATTGTCGATAGAGGCATCGTGGCCGTTTAATTCTAAAAATTATAAATTTCTGGTTTTTAACTTGATTCTATTTTTCTTTTTAAATAACCAAAATTTTAAATCATATAAAAGATTTAAATACCATTGGTCGCCATTCTTGAAAAACAAACTATGAAATCTCTGCAAAAGCTCGGTGAAAAGTTAAATGGGTTAGTAGGTTTTATGAGATACTTTTTCTTATATACTTATTTGATAGCTGAATCAAAACTTTTTTATTTATTTAAATATTATCGTTAATTATTATTATTAGTTTATTATTTTAAGACTTCCTTTTTCGATTAAGCTATGTAAATAATCAGCACCCAGAAGATAGAAAATTTTAGGACGGACTGTCGTACAGACAAGAAAAAGCGAGAATGGTGTATAGCCAAACTTCAAATTGAATAAAATATCGTTAATCTATTCGGGTGCATCACTAAACATGTAACGAATTTTATGCAGGAAACAACAGATCATAAAAAGATAAAATTATATGCAAAAAAACAATTTTGAATTGTGAAGAAAAGTTAAATATCTTCTTTTACAAACCTAAAAGATATTATTTTGATAAACTTTTAATTACTGGGAAAAAATTTTTTATATATATTTTTACAAATTTTTACCACGTTGTCATGTATCGAGCAAGACGAACCTGTCTCGCGAAGCTTCCTCCTAAAATGTCTACTATGTTTAATGCAAGACAGCTTCATGATGATGCTGTTTCGATTTGAGCTGTATCTTTTCGGTTTAATAAACGAAAAGCCTTTGTATGAGAGCGGTCAAGTAAATAAACAAAATTAACAGGAAAATGTTAATATTAATATATTATATATTGTTGTGTCCACATCAAGGCATAAGAGGTGGGTTGCGCATTTGAGCAATTAAAGGATTGACGATGCGACCCGATAAAAATATATAAAGCAGGATTTCTTTTATTTATATTCCTCGTATGTTAACCCGTGACGCGCTACTAATATTGTGTTTCGTTATGTTAATATTTTGTTTGTTTAATTTGTTTAATTGTTATCTTTTGTATTTAATTTAAGTTTTTGTGTATTTGTATTAGGTTATTTATTTGAATTTGGACACATACGCAAATTAAAACCAGCAGGTCACATTTGATCTAAAATTTAAAAGCAGAAAGAACCTTGATTAAAATAAAAAAATCAAGAACCAATGAAAACATTACAAGTAATGAAAAACTTAGCGATGAAGAAAAATAAACAACGGTCAATGAACAGTCAATATTCGAGAGCAATCGAAAGCGGTCGTGTGAATTAAAAATAATTCAGAGCGTGTCGATAGTTAGTGAAGATTTATAGATTTGTTTGGGAAGTTTACCCAAGGGGCTTGAGGCCATAGTTTTTCCGTTTGTGGAAATTAATATCGGCACGCGGCTGAATAAGAGTTCGATTGCATCGTGTTTGATACAAAGAATAAGAAGGAGGTGTACGAGTAATTGAAAATAGATGCGGACGGCATTTTTGGATTTTATGAATTGGATTTTATGATTGAACAATTCAGAAGCAATCTGCAGGTTATTTTTTTGAACTTTTTAATTTTTAAAACTTGAATATTTTATAAAAATTGTTTACACATTACACTCCAAAAGTTAATAAAACTGGATGCTAGTGCCAACAATTTTAATATTAAATGTTCATCTGGTTTTACGAACCTACATGAATGAATGAAATTTTAAATCTGCAAAAGGTAAAATTGTTACCAACCGGTTCCGTTTTTCAAAATAAAATTAATTTCAGTTGCCTTAAAAAGAGCATTTTTCTTTTCATCGACAATAGAGTTAGTCACAGGAACCCACTCCTGCAAGTCTCAGGCTCTAATGAGGTAAAGCTAGTGGAGGTAAAATTAAGACAGTAAAGGGTTCTGCCTCTTCATTGAGAATCAGGAGAAAGCCACTGCAATGTATTATATAACATATTATATTTGGATATGTAATTTCAAATTTCTATCTTCGTTTACAAATTTGCAAATACTTATCTCACAAATTTTGAATTTTTTATTGGAAACACTTCATGTTTATACAACTTATTAGTTTAAGGAGTTACACCACCGTCAGATTTTTTAAAAATCGTAAAAAATTAAATGTTCGTTATATTACGTACCTTATATCGACTTATTTTAATGCGTAGAGCTCGAAAATCACTCTGGGACTGATGAAAACGATGAAAACGGTGTAAAAATGCAAAACCAACAGAGAGAAAACAAAAATGGAATTTTTTCAGTTTCTTAAAGAAAATGTTAAATATCATACTTACATGAATACTGAATGCACTATTCGAATTTTCTCATCAAAATACGTAAGAATCCGTCGAAATAAATCACGATTTCGAATTTATGATTTTTTAGGTAAAAAAATTCAAAAAATATTTCGGTTTTTAAAAAATCATAAAAACATAGTGGCGAACACGAATAAAACCGTGTAAAAATGCAAAACTAGCAGAGAGCAACCTAAAATGGAATTTCTTCAGTTTAAACCCAAATAAAATGTTAAATATCATACTTACACGTGAAATCTGTAAGCACCATGGGATTTCTCTCATTCTCTAAATACGTAAGAATCCGTCTTAATAGATTTCGATTTTTATTTTCAATTTTTGGGTTAAAAAAATTTCACCTACCGTTTTTTAGAAAATGGCTAAAAAATTGGATGGCTCATTTATTACATATAACGACGCCTTTTAATACGTAGAGTTCTAAAATCACTCTTGGAACTGGCGGAAACGAATAAATCGGTATAAAAATGCTCATCCATCCAAAATGAAATTTTTTCAATTTATACCCAAATAGAATATTAAATTCATGCTTACGTGAAATCTGCAAGCACCATTCGAACTTTCTCGTCGAAATACGCAAGAATCCGTGGAAACAGATAAAAATTTCCAATTTTTGATTTTTAGGGTAAAAAATTTAAGAAGTTAACCTTTCGTTTTTTTAGATAACCGTAAAAAAATTCAATAGCTCTTTGATTATAGCATCTATATATCGACGTCTTTTAAATGCCAACTGCGATGGCTCTATACATAATAATATAAATTTATAATTTTAGATATTTTTTTTATTCAAATCTGTATTTGGGCTATTTTTAAATATTTTTGGGCAGAAATACCATTAACTTGAAATATTCAAATATAATTAGTAACATACAAAAAGTTCTATATAGTAAACCAACCAGGAGCCTAATTTTCGTTATTAGTTTTACCATCTTGTATAGCTTTTCTTTTTAAATCAAATTTTAAGAAGAAGAACAACAAATCTACACCGATTACTATAATAAGCAGGGTCATGTTTGCCCAAAAAATACTGATAGTTCTGAAAATGTGTCCATATAAAAATGTAAATCCAATAGATGTTGCTTGTACCCAATTTGCAACAACTCCAACATAAACAGTTTCTGGTTCTGGATACGTAAATTCAACCACCAGTTCAACTCCTAATGTCATCATTCCGCCCATAAAGACACTAAAAAAATTTTATATCCCAGGTTTATAACTCATAAAATTTAAATTTTTATTAAAATAAAATTTTTCGGTATTTTGCAATGTGTACAAATGCTTTTGTAAGCAAATTTGAATAAAAGTGAATTAGTTACCCTAATAAAATTGAGGTTATATAAACATATCCAATTCCTTGATCCACTGTACCAACATAAAAAGCTAGCGATAAAAGAAATGCGGAGTATACCGCCCAGCATGTGATCCTAAAATATATTTAGTAGTTTTGTCAAATAGTACCTTGAACTTTTAACCTACTTAAATTTTTTATATCTATCCAGGATAATACTAATTCCCATGGAGCCCGCCATGCTTAAAAAGCACTGCAGCAGTCCTATAACTCCAACATCATACGTTGCAGTCTAAAAGCGAAATAAATCATACAAAATTATAAAAATTTCTTTACTTAAGAGCCTCATCTACCTTAGTTTCTATTTTGTTTCAGTGTGAAGTTCTTTTGTTCTAATAAAAATTTTATACGCAATTATAAAGAATTAACATTAAAACGCGTTGATTAATTACGAAAAAAAAAAATACTAATATGTATAAGTAAAAAAAAATAATAGATTTGCTAGTTTTTGTTTAAAATTAAAAAAGTTTTCCCTAAAACCCTGCAACATCTAGATTTTATTTAATATTATCAATTTCGTATCTTATAAATTCATAATTATTAAGCAAAAATATCAAACACGATGTATATTTGGGGGTAGATGAGGTTTTTAATGTTGGTTTATGCAGAACGATATTAATTATGCTCTCAATGACCGTCGTCAAGAAATAGGAACATAACAAAACTGAAAAAAATTGTGTAGTATATCACATCAAACTCTTTCGGGAGTAGAACGATAAAGTGCACCACGAATTTCAAAATATTTTAATAAAATTATGGAAGGAAATAGCGTATATTTTATATAGCGTATAAGTAAATAAAATTTTTAAGGATTATTCAAAAATATGTGTATAAAAAGTCAAAATGTACAACAGTACATTCTATTTGTTGTTTCCATAAGATTACCTCCGCCCATGATGTGTTTTTATTTTGTTAACTTGTTTTTGGGAATAATATGCACAACCAATAATTTATTGAATTAAGGTTTTCTATTTTGTAGTAATGATTAAGACCGAAGATCCGAGATTTGTCGTGGTTGCGCTTGTCAAAACGGTATGGAGTGATCGGAGCGGAGAGAACCGAAGCGTAGGCTGCGGAGAATCTATGGTAGTCAAAATATCCTTCAAGATCGATGCATAGCAGTGCACAAAATGAAGAGTCAACTGCGGTGGTCTCCTCCCACTTAAACATGCTCTTGTCGTATTTACGTGGAGCATATCAGACCGTCAACTAAATGCGACTTTGCAAGATTCTTACGTTAAAAATCGATATTTCAAATTTGATTATTTCTTAATCAATTCTGTGGTGCACTTTATCATACTATCCTCACTTTGCGCAAAGTGAGTGTAGGACACCATATTCTGCACAAGCCAACTTTTAGAGATAGGTAGGTACTAAAGAAAGCTGTAAAACTTATAAAACTTACGGGGTAATAAAACAAAATAATTTGGTTTGACAAAACCTGAAGTGGACATAAAACACCAAAATTGATACCTTCTATGAGTGTAATAATAACGAACGATTTATTGCAAATTAAGATTTTCAAAATATCAAGTAAGCTTTTTGTATCTTGTCTCATTTTCTCTTTAAGTACATGACTTCGTGCCTTAGAAGGAGGCGTCGGAGGGGAGTCGGTGAAAACTAAAAATAAATTATAAAAATTTTAGAGATGTTAAGAGTTTTTTATTACGCGATAGCCATAAAGCTTTATTACATTAAAATCTCAAGTTTTTTACCATAAATTATTAAAATCAGTAAAAAACTTTGTTGTTAAGCTAATAGGTGGCCCAAAATGTATTATCCTATCGGAAGATGCTATACTTTTTGCAAATGGCGGCAACCTTTATATTTATACCTAATATTTTTCAAATCAAGGAATACTGGTGAACTATTTTTTTTACTGAATAATTCGTCAGTGATTTTGGCACAAGGTGAATTTTGGTGTAGATTTCCCGGCCGTCCTATGCCAACTGGTCAACCATAAGGCGTTTATCCGCTCGCCTTAAAGATACTGGAACGACACATGAAAACAAAATTTGCACGTCTAAAAATGAAAATCTACGTGTTACTCAGTCATCGGATCTTATTTTTTTAAGGCCGCCGTGGGTAATACAAAATCATGTTCAACGAGATTTTATAGCCTCAAATTGGTTCCAACAGGACGGTGCAACCACACACACACAGCTTGCCTGACGATGAACATTTTAAAGAATGGCTTTCCGAGTCGCTTAATGCCTCATCTTAGATATTTGTAGTGACCAGAAAGATCTCTCGAGTTGACCACTCCAGAATTCTTTCTTTATGGTTTTTTAAAGTCATTGGTTTATGTGAACAAGCCACAGACTCTGGAAGCTCTCAAAGAGAATATCTCACAAGAATGCGAGAACTTATCGCTAGAAGTCTTGCCAAAACAAAAAAAAGATCAAATAGTCATCAACAATTGCGGCGCCCACTTGACAGATATCATCTTCAAAAAGTAATGAAAAAAACAACTTAAAAGTCCAAATAAACAGTAAAAAAAATTATGAAATTATGTCGTTTGATTTTAAAGATATAGCAAAACAACATCAGGTGAGTGTTTTTGAGCCACCTTGTATATACTTACATATAATGACAAATGGCATAACGATGGTGACTATTAATGCATACGATATATTCAATATGTAAAGTCTTCTTTCGACATCTGCCTGTTCCCCTTTCCACACTATTAGCGGTGGAATCATATAAGATACAGCACTTCCAACCTAAAAATGTAATAATTTACTCTAGCAACTTCATTTACTCATGTCTTAAATATTGTTCCTATAACAATTAAAAAAAAATAATGAGCGCGAGGTAACTTAATAAAACAGTGAAGAGTAAAGGTTCAGTTCGCACCATTCAAAAAACTTATTAAAGCTTTTGATCGCTAACCAACAGGATAGCGATCCTAAACATCCTTCTAAAAAAGCAATGCGGTTTTTTAAAGATTAAGGTTCATCCTATATTATTGTGGTCTGCTGAATCCATTTACATAAACCTAGACGAGAAACTTTAGGGTGAAAACCCTGGCACAATATTTTAACTTAAAATTATTATCTAATCTCCTACAACAGAACGAAGCAATGAGCTTACTATAGATATTTACAATTCTTATGCCCGGTTTCACAATCACATATTAAAACTTAATCTATGATTAAAGTTTTACAACAATTCAAATGTATTGTTGCCATATTGTTGTAAAATTTTAATTTTGATCAAATTTCTTAATTATCGTTTCTGAAACCGGGCATTAGAAACTCTTATTCTTACTTGCATTCCAATGCAACCCAATCCAACGGCAGTAGATATTTGGTTGTAACCAAACCATGTAGCTGCTAGTTTGGGGAGCAAAGGGTAAATGCATACTTGACAAGCTGATATAATTCCTTGACCTAAAAGTATTAACCAAAACCTATCTGGATGTATTGAACCAACTTTAAGCCATGATCCCACTACAGTGCCCATTATTGCAATAATTGCACTTTTACGAACTCCCTAAAAAAATATAAAATAATTAGTTTGTTTGCTCAATATTGTTATGGGCAAAATGGCCAAAAATGGGCAATTTGATTGGTATACACCTCGATTGGTGTGCATCACGATTAATGCGTATATTGATTGGTGTACACTATGTTGTACTATTTAAATTAATAAATTAAATTTTAGGTTGACCAATCGGAGTTAACAAGTTTTATTTGTTTAACCAATTGTCAAACAGTCCAGTATTTTACTTTTTATCCAACACACCGATATTTCCGGTTATTTTAATTTATGGTATTTTATTTATGTTGAAAATTTATGTTTACGATTTATTCTTCAATTTAAAAGATACAGCGGTAACATTAAAGAGCGTGCTGTTGATATAATGTAACTACTAAAGTGTAGTGTGATTTTAAATCATTGCCGGTTACATGATAGTAAAACATTGTTTATTTTTGATGTGTAACATTTTTCCGCTCGCTTATGAGGGTAATTTCGTGAAATGGGACGGAAATGTGTAACAGGAAGCCAGAAAAGCGCGCGCTATTTGATTTGACTAATGAGCGCTAAAATTATTTTATCGGAATACATAGACATCATTTGTATTATAAAATGTCATTAAAAAAACTTTGTCCGACGTGAGGTTCGAATTCGCGATCACCAAATGATGTAATAATGTTTCAAGCACATAACGCACTATGCTGTGAGGGTTCAGCTAATAAAATTGTTCTAATTCGTATTGTAACGAAAATTAAAACGTTTATTTTATTCTAAAGGGCTAATACAAATATTTACAGATACGGTTTATAACAATGAAACGATTACTACACTAACACTATTTATTTACACTATAATTTATTTAACACTAAGTCCGGATTTATTTAAACACTCGGTATAACGTTTATCACTTCACTATTTATTTATGTTCACTTGCGCGTTCTAACTGGAATTGATTCGTCAAGGTCAAGGTCATGTTTCTTCGTTGGCATGCTACCGCTATTAGGGTATACTGCCTGTCCTCTTGTTCACTTTGATTCGTTTTAGACTTCGGGATCGTACCCTATTGCCTTATCGGCGATCTTTGAATTTTCACAATTTGTGCCGCGAATCCTTTTTGGGCGTTCAGGTTTACGCTTTGGCCCCGCCGTGGACACCGGAATTTAGGATTTGCCGCTTGTGGTGGGGTTTGCGCGTCGCGGAGCTGCTTGTAACGTTTTCACGCGAGCTAATCGAAACTTTCTCTCTCAGTATGAACCATATGTTATCTTGCTATGTTGGTACAGTTCCTTGACGCGTCGAGAACAGTCGTCAACTGTGACTTCAGTAGTTTCGAGCATTCTCGAGTTTGACATTGTCGTTGGCTTAGGGGGGATTAGACGGAAGGACGCGATCGGACCCGCTTGGCATGCGCGATCCATTCAGTTTGTCACTATGCCTACCGTCATTTGTCCGACCTTTAGTGGTGCGTTTTATCCTGAAATTTAAAGAGAACGGTGTTAGTTATTTTGTCAGTTTACTGTTGACTGCAGGATCGATTTCGACTTCTTGTAATTACCCAGCTCTTGGACCAGTGGGTTTTCGGAGTCCGCCGCTGCATCGTAGAATTTTTTCGACATACCCCGGATAAATTCTTCGATGGAATCGATGTTACCATCTTCCTACAGTTTTTTGTTGGTGTTATACCAATCTGCTTTCATGGCCCTTCTCACTGCAATGTTTTGCACAACCTGGATCCTCTTCATTTGGTTCGTGGAAAATTGATTTGTCACTAGAAATCGCGCTGCATTTATACTTAAATGCATTCTTCCAGAAAATTCTATAACCCTCTAGGAATTTTTATTCACTTCTCTGCGTTTCTAGATTAAATTCGAAGCATTATTTGAATGACTAATGATGTTCTCATGTATCACACATGACTCATCATGTTTGACTCATCATACATGACGTCATACATTAGTCATCTAATGTCATACAGTCATAATCTGTTACAGTTTGGGGTTACGGTTACTGGTAATGTAATGCGGTTTCATCTACTTTGCGATTTTTAAATGATTTATAACTATTAATTATTTCAAATAATAATGTTACTTAATAGCAAGGTGAGATGTCAGATGTTACACATCATATCCGAGTACTATAAGGCTCGTTCGCTCGTTTTTTATTTTATGAATTATTTGAATTTTTATCGATTGTTTATAATATTATTTTCCTTATTGAAATAAATGCAACAGTTTATCGTCCACCCACCGGAAGTTTTTGTAAGCAGTTTATCATCATCGGAAGACTGTATGTCTGTCTACTCCTTGACCACTAACTCGCTTGTCCTTACTTGTTTTAGTGGGTTGAGCCAACCACACTTCAAAACTCGAAACAATCGCATAACACATCCGTAAATTAGCAGAAAAACTTTACTATAAAATTTTAAGAAAATCCGCTTTTATTTTTTCAGGGTCACCCGAACCAATCAGATCTAGCCTTGCGCTATCCACAGCGCTCTCAATTCTTACTCTATTCTCTCAAATCTCAACGGCAGCTTCCACCACCAGGTGAAGGAGAATGGAAATTATCCCGGCAATCCACATGTCAATGAAGATGAAATATGGAAGATGATAACATTGTTATAAACTTACTTAAAATAGGAATTTGTTAATTATAACCAAATTTAACTTACAACTGAGTCTTTTTAGATCTGTAATTTTCGAGTTCGGTCGCTCGAGATTTTTTTAATGTACTTCGAGATCGATGTTTTCTAAATCTGCATTTCTGAACGCATTTTATGCCTACAAATTCTTTTATAAAATAAAAACACCCTTTGGGCGGGGCTAATCTTATGAAAACAGCCAATCAAATGTATGCTTGCGGTTTTTGGTCTTTTTTACGCGTACTGTTAAATAATTCATAAAATATAATTTTTATATTTGTAAATTATAGGCTTTCAGCTACCATATTGCATTAGAAAATTTTTAAATTTGTGGGCCGGGGTAGCCCATGGTCAAAGTTAATAAATTTTGTAAAAAAAAAAAGTTTATTTAGCTAAAGCTATTATTATGATTTCATTGTGTAAATAATAAAAAAATTTAATTACTTACTAATCTGTCGACCATGTATGTTCCAGGAACACTAACTGCTAGATAAATGAGAGTTGCTATCATTGCAGTCCAATCTACAGCTTCATAGGAAACCTGGTAATATTCGATTATTACATCTGCGATTATAGAGTACTCTATATACTGAATAACATTCACAATTGATATAAATGCATATAATGATAAAACTATCCATCTTTTGGCGTACACCTTATATTCGTTTCACTTTTGGTATTATTGTCGATAGAGGCATCGTACCCGTTTAATTCTAAAAAGTATAAATTTCTGGTTTCTAACTTCCTCCTATTTTTTTTAAATAACAAAAATTTTAAATTATATTAAAGATTTAAATACCATTGGTCGCCATTCTTGAAAAATAAACTATGAGATCTCTGCAGGAGCTTGGTGAAAAGTTATAAATGGGTAAGTGAGTTTTACAAGATAGTATTTCTTATATTATATTTGATATTTGAATCGAAAACATTTTTATTTATTCAAATATTATCTTTAATTATTATTATTAGTTTATTATTTTAAAACTTCCTTTGTCGATTGAGCTATGTAAATAACCAGCACTCAGAAGATACATAGTAAATTTTACGATGGACTGTCATACAGTCAAGTAAAAGCGAGAATTGAATAAAATATCGTTAATCTATTCGTGTACATCATTAATCATGTAACGAATTGTAATGGAGGGAACCCAATATATCAACAGATCATAAAAAGATAAAATTGTACAAAAAAAAAACAATTTTGTATTATGAAAAATGTTAAATATCTCATTTTACAAATCTTAAAAAATAATTTTGATAAACTTTTAATTCCCGGGAAAAAATGTGTCTTACATTTTTTATATAAATTTTTTCAAATTCTTTTCGACACCAGCCTGTCACGCGAAGCCACCTTGCAAAGTATCTATCATGTTTATTGCAAGACAGCTTCACGATCTTTTTCAGGTTCAGCTGTATATTTTCCGTTTAATCAAAGAAAAGCCTACATATGAAAATGGCCGAGTAAATAAACGAAGTTTGCAAACAGGAAAAAGCTAATATTAATAATTATCATAGTATTTGGGTATGATGTAATTTCTATCTTAGTTTACAAATTTACAAATACCCAAGTCACAAATATCGATTTTTTTATTGGAAACATTTTGTGTTTATACTATTTATTGGTTTAAGGGGTTACACCACCGTCAGATTTAAAAAAAATTGTATTCTTTTTTTTGGCTAGATAAATTGTCTATACTTTCAAGAATATTTTAAACGTTGACCCATTGCAAAATTCAAGTTATTTCCGAAGTGATAGCAATTAGAAGTGAGCGATAACCTCATTTACTGTCAAGGAATCGCAGATTAAAAATAATTTAAAAATTATTTGATTTTATTACGCTAACGCCGTACTGTTTTTTTTTTAATTTTTTAGAAAAAATGTTTTTCAAATTGATGTACAAGATATCTCAAAATCTACTTAACTGATATTGTTAAAATTTACTACACATTTTTTTATAATATTATCTAAGATATCGTATAGAATTTTTTTGATTGGGTGCCACGTTCATAAGTTATAAATATTCTAAACTTAAAATTTCGATTAAAATTAGAGTTTTATTTTCAAACAATTATCATTTCTACAAAAACATTTTTAAAATTTTTTTCCTTTCCTAAATCTTAGCTATTGCCTTTATAAATAAGAAAAAAATTATTTTTTAATTTTCAGACGATGCCTAATAGAAAAAATAAGTACACCCTCAGCAAGGATTTTTAAGAAAGGGCCTACTTAATAGCTCATATCTCCGTCATTTTTTAATTATTTTTATTCATTATTATTTAAAATTATTCATAAAACTACTATGTAATGTGTAAAATAAAAATTATTTTATATATTTAATAGCTGCGTCAAAAAAATTTTTATTTTTATACATGTTTTTCCGAGCGCTAAGGTACTGTAACCCCTTAAAACAGTAATTTCTTATTATAAAAAAATTGTTTTTTTTTATTCATTATTAAAACCAAAATTATTAATATTAATAAATGAAACACCTGCATATTACTATCTATAATTTACAAACTCTTAGAAAGCCCTATACCGTACTCTACTTACAAAAACATCTTATTTTAATTTTTAACTTTTTTGAGTTAGGTGCATTTTCTTAGTTAATTTCAAAAAAATATATTAATAATTTCCGAATAAATTAATTTTTGTATTATTTTTCAATGTTTACCTCTAACTCATAAACGGATTCACTAAATCCAACTATCCAGTTCCTTATGGGAGGATGCGAAGGGGGTACCTTAATCAGAAAAAAACGTCCCCAACAAAAATGCGTAAGATTTTTATATCGTTCGATAATTACACCATCTGGTGGTCAAAAGTGGAACATCTCCTCAGCATTAGTACATATTCGGAAACCACGAGTCATAGGTTTGCAAATTTCTCTAGAAAAAAACTTGCCTTCACCGGGATTCGATCCCTCGGCTAAAATGTGTAGGCGGAGCCCTTTGCTGTACGCCACAATGGGTATCGTTAAAATTAATAGTGATACGCTATATAAGATACTATTTGCGTATTGCGAATTAAGAACGCGTTAAAATTGTTAAATCGACGAATAATTTAAAAAAATTTAATTTAATAATAATAAAAATTAATTTTAAAAATTTTCAGCTGAAAATAAAACTCCTAAAATTTAAAAAAAAATTGATTTTGAAAAATGCCACTCAGATGCAAAAAATTATCTAAAGCCGAAAGTGCAAAAAAAATTTCGAAAACTTCAAAGATGACGCGATGATTGCGGATTTACATCGACTTTGACACATGCCAAAATCGCTATTTTGGCAATTTTGTAAAGTAGTTTTTGATTTTTATCGATAAAAAAAATCATCATAAAATATTTTTAACCGAATAATTATTTATTTTTTACCTCGACTAGAACTTGAAATTAATATTTATGTAATAAGCTACTTCGTTCCAATCTGGTGTCCCACGACACCACATTTTATATTTTTTTGTATTAATGTATCAAAGGGGTTAAGCTGAAAATTCAAATAATTTTGGTTTTGAACGTTCCCTATGTCATCTAATTGATGTGGTTTTTCTAAGAATTATAAGATATAAGACCATTTATCAAGGAAGGTCCTCAGGGCCGTATTTAGACTAGATTTTCGGGGGGGGTTTTAAAAAAATTAAATAATAAATAGCTAATTTATTAAAATACAAAGGAAACTAATATTCAAAACAAAAAATAAAAAATATTTAAAAAATAAAAAAAAACTACAATAAAAAACAAACATAAAATATAAAATTAAAAATAGAAGGAACTCAATAAATAGGTAAATACCTAAATAAAAAAGTTTAAGTCTCAACTTAAACCGTCAGTCATGCTAAAATCAGCAAAATAAATGCAATTTAAAAAAAACTTAAAGTATCAACTAAAATCATCTTGCACTATGAAAATTTATCCTAAAACCAGATCACTGGGGATTGGCATAGTTCTATGACTGGACATAAGAATAAGAGCTAGTCTTGTTAGCCTTTCTTATCCAGTAGAATTTTTTAAATAGCTTTTCCCTTTTTTGAGTGAAAAGAAACTTCTTCCCGGGGTGGCTGTTGTCACTAGCAGGGTACACAGTATTTGTAGAAGTTTACATATTGCCGTGTTACGAAAGGAGGATTTGAACGCCTCAGTCTCTCAGTTGTAATTTTTGAATTGATTTGAAACCTTTGGGCTCAGTTGTTCAGTTGTAAGTTAAACCAACAGATTTGGATTAATCAATGAAATATTACGTTGAAAATCTGTTTTTTAAAAAATATTATTAGTTAATCTAAATTTTTTGGTTTAGCCTGCAACTGAACAACCAAACCTTGGTGATTTTTTTAAATTTAAATTTTGTTATATTAATTTTTGAAATGTAATATTTGCAGAAAGGTGAGTAGAAAGAGATCTTTTTGCCAAGATGACGGAAACGACGAAAGCCTAGATTTTGCTCCGCCGATTTTTGGAGTATAATTTTGTGCAAGTAGTATTTTTGAAATTAAGATTTTATTTTTGAGTATGGTTATTGAAAAATTTTGTTTGAATGCTTTCAAACTTTTGGTCGAAAGTGACCGCAAAAAAGTTTAAATTTTGCGAGAAGATTATTTAATTAAAGTGATTATATTTTTTGAGCAATTTTTTTTTATTTGAGTTCGATATTCAGAGAAAATTTCGATTTTTGTGAACTTTATTTAAAGGGTGAAAATAATTTGTCGTGGGAGCGACAAATTTTGATTACAGATTGACTTTTGGGCGTTATCGCGGATAAAATTTTGTTTGTGCCATTTTAAAAGTTTTGTTTACCACGATATTTTTAATAACTTTAACCTTATTCATATTTTTATTTTAAACTGTCTTGTAAAAAACCGTTGTCAAAAACGAACTCCAAAATATAAAATAATTTATGGGTTTACAATAACCACTCTAATTTATTGCGGAAGTCTTATTTTAAGCTATGCTGCCCATGATGGTTATAAAATTTGTTTGCTTTAAAATTTTTGGTTCAAACAATTTATAGCAATTTAAAATTTTTACCATAATAGTAAGAATTAAGATAAAATACCTGATTTAATTTATTAGAAATATCTCTTTAGTTTTAATTTTTTTAAGTTTTAAGTTTTAAAGATTTTTTTTTCTGATTTTGTTACGATTTCAGTCGGACTTCTAGTACTTTATTTATTGATAAATAATTTCGGGAGGGGTTGTAACCCCTAAAACCCCCCCCGTAAATACGGCCCTGAAGGTCCTGCAAACAACTAACGAAAGAGTATAAAAGAAAAATCTAGAATTCTCACAGCTTAGCTAGAAAAGCAAAAGTCGAAAAATTGTTCAGTAATAAAATGACGGTAAAAAAATGAAAGTGTGCGTGAAGTTCATGCGCGACAGAAGTGAAAGCAATGCATTAATTACAAACATTAATTATTAAGGCAATGACCATACAACATTGAATATAATCGTTCTCGTTCGATTACGGAAATCAAACAATGTTGAGCACGGTTAGCACTTGGATGAATGATTGCTTGGGAATACCGCGTACTGCTGTCTTACTTTTTTTAATGAAAAAACTATTTTGTTTGGAATTATCGTAACGCTCGAAAATTTTACCCTCTACACTCACCCCACCCCAGCAAAGAAGTTTCACTTTAAAAAGCATAGCGAAATAAAGAAAACATTTAAGGTCGGGGATTGACAAACTTTTATAAATATCCGCATGCGTCGCTACTGGCGCAAAAATATATATAAAAAATATTTAAAATTTAGCAAAGTTACACACTTCACGTGATTGTGCTAAAATCCAATAGATGTCACCTCATCTGTTACTACATAATGCAAGTAGCCAAACTGATAGAATGTGGAATTTCCCTTCAGGTAATCTTTGATAAAACTCCACGTATATGAAACTTATTTATTTAACAATAATATTATATCGCAGGTAGTTTTTAAATTAGGTACATGTACAGAGGTAATCAAATAAAACTGTTTTAAAAAGACTTATTAATTTTATATTTTCGTAAAATTATTAAATAATAAAATATACCAATAAGTATTTTATTAATATTAAAATATTTTTATAAATTTTATCAAAGGTTTTTTGATTTAATTGATTGGTAAATTGTCACTTTGCGATGAATTGATTTTGATCAATTTTATTTAATACGTAGATAATTAAATAAACTTGTTTTAAAAAGGCTTATTAATTTTATATTTTTGTAAAATTATTAAATAATGAAATAAACCAATAAGTATTTTATTATTTATTAATAAGATTAAAATATTTTTATAAATTTTCCGTTTTCTTTCTTTTTCCTTTTTTTATTTTCATTTCTTTTTCTTCTTCGGGCTTCCAATATATATTTAGGATCCACACAAAGCAGCCCAACGCTAATGTTATTACGAGCTAACTCGTTATTTAATTTTTTCCAGTAAAATTGAAGTTTCCAAAAAAAGATATACTTAACCGACAAAGTAAGCAATAAGCAGAAGTTAGCAGGGTAGTTTTATGACTTTATTACCATAGTATAAGTAGTTTAAGACAGTAGGGACACTCGCATCTTTTTGCGGTTCCAAATTTTCATGCGCATGTCAAAGTCTAGATTAAGTATCTACATGAGTTAACAGATGTCGCGACTATTTTACAACTTACTACATTATTGCCAGATCTATTAAAATTCACTAGATTTGTTGGATTGAAAGCAAATTTTGGTAATATAAAAAAAATGTATGAATTTAATAATGAAATTACTTTAACAGAATTATAATAGCAGGCACCTAAAAGTAAGATAATACATTACTGGCTTTTTTTTCTAATTTTTCTTCAAAGTTTGAAAATTTAATGAAATTCTGATGCAATATCTAATTGACTTACTTATTTTCGAATTTGGCAACATAGCACTTACATTTGACGTTCTTTCGAACTTATTAACAAGCGGTAACGATTGTTATAAAATTGAGCTCTGAATATTTTAAGTGAATTTTTAAACATTTTGCTTGTAATATAAGTATATAATAATGCTTGCGCAGTAGGTTTTTGTAAAAACCGATCTGGAATGAAAGTTGTACTGCATAAATGTACCGAAAAATAGTGTGATATGCAAGCAGTGGGTGGAATTTTGCGACAATAATTTATTGTTGAAAAAAGTGGACTTGCATAATTCTTACCATAGAGTGTGTGCTGTACACTTTGAAGGTAACTTATATAAAACTAACAAACAGGAATCTTTACGATTATGCATTGTACAAATGGGTCTCAAAAACCTCTTTAAAATTGAAATAAAATAGTTTTAATTAAACCAATTGTTTCTTTCTATAGTAACAAAATCATAAAGCTGATCTTTCTTAAATATACAGAAACAATACAAATCCGTTATGATGGCAGAGATAAATCTATATTCTAGAAAATTTCACATGTTGAGTTTGCACCACAAAACGTAATTATATTAAAAAATATTTATTGCACATTACAACGAATTATATCTTTAAATTTGAAATAACAAAAAACAACCCCTCAAATTATTGTTTTTAAAAATAATGATGGAATGTCAAAATAATTACATTTCAAGCGGTTTATTTCAAATTCAAATCAATTTTGCAGTGCCATCTAGCTTATCATAGATAAACTTAATCTAGACTTGAAAATCTGGAACATGAACATCAAAGACGCCGACACGGAGTGTCTCTACTGTCTAAACTACTTATACTGTGTTATTACTATAGATTACTATAGTTATTTACTTATTAATATAGTTTTGCCAAATCAACTTTTTATTATTATTATTTAGATGATTTACCGTGTATATCGACAAATTGTAATTACAATTTGCTAATTTATGGTGCTAAAAATCCGTAGTGTGTGGTGCACGAGCACTCAAGCAACTCAACTGTTGCCGGCCTTGCTAGTCACATGCCTGAATGCGACCCTGCCCTTAACTCAACTTTATTCTATTTTAGAGCCTGAATGAGAACCTATTTAGAATGAGATAGACGAAAAAAACAATAAACCAATTTTTAATGGACTACTACTATAAAATAAAATAAAATAAAATAAAATAAAATCAATATACAAAAAGTTATTAAAAATATTTTCAATTTTTTTATGCATATAATTCCCAGCTCTATATATAATACATGTGAGTCAGGTTTGGGTAATGAATTTGTCTGGGAGGTTCCCCGGTTTGTGTACAAAATTTTTAAAAAATGCTTGTAAACTGCAAACTAACTCCATTTTCAGTGGGAGAAAACAATTTTAAGAAAATAATTGATAACATAAACCGAATTTTTAATTATAATAAACGATGTTTTTCTAGTTTAGTCATATTCGTTGACCGAATAACAATTAATTCGTATAACAATTAATTATTGTGTATTGGTACTATTTTAAATATTTTTTACTTGTATAGTAAGGGATTAAAAACGTAAAAAGTATACCAAAAAGAGAAAAATTTAATTTAAAAAAATATTTTAAGTTAAACTTGTGTAAGGAATATGTCGAACCCCTCCTCCTATCCGTAAGGGTTTGTAAGATTTCCAATATCCCGCCACTTCCAGCGCAAACCCTTACATAATTATTGAACGGCCCCTATTATTACATATTCTTATAATAATATTATAATATGTAATAATAATTACATTTTATAAAAATGTTGTTATGGTAATATCAATGTTTAATTATACAGAAGCGACAAAAAATAATATGCTCAGGCTACTCACATGCCTGAATGCGTCCCTGCCCCTAACTCAAATTTATTTTACGAATTAAAATAAAATATTACAAATTGCTGTACCTTTTGCAATCTGAAATTTTTTAAATAAGAATTAATAATTTTTACAACTTCATAATTTTTAATTTTGAAATATATTACAAATTGTCGAAATCAATAGAAAATTTTATCTGTAATAAAAACTACCCTTTTTGGGGTACTATTATCGTAATAGTTTAATCCTTTATCCTCGATTTCACTCTCTCTTATCTATGATAATATCTACCTGGCAAAAGCTGTTAATTTAAGGGTTTATCTTCTTCAAAAACTTTGAACTATTTTCGAACTCAAAAGTTCAAAATCTGCATAAAATGATAAGTACACGAGTTCATTCGTTTTGTTGTTATTAATTAACTTTTTTTAATTTCATTTATTGATATGTAAATTTGGCAAATATCCGCGTGTTATTGTAGAGAAAAATTCGGTTTAAAAAATTTTTTTCTGTTTTTTATAGTTTTTAATTTCATAATGTAATTAAATGTTCAATTTAAATTATGAACCTACAAAAACATAGCTATCGGTTTCTTCAAAAAGTTTTTGAATGTATAAATGTTATAATTATATGATTTAGTTTGAGAGAAAAGCATCAACTGCGAAGGCTCAATATAGAGTATATTAAAAAAATAAAAAATGTTTTATATTACCAGTAATTTGCTCTGTTCCAAAGAAGATCGTAAATAAGTTTTCATCTTTTTCAGGACTGATAAAAATAAAAATTTCCGCCCCCCAAAAGACTTGCGCCCCGGGGCTATAGCCCATTTAGCCCTGTGGTTAGGGTGGCCCTGTCAATAACGACGGGCTTTTGTTGTTTGAACCTAGTAAAAAATGCTTAATGCCAATATTTGGAATAAAAAGTGAAAATTAAAATGCTGTGTTTTTATTTATTTCCCATCCTTCACATTCTTTTGTTGCTATAGTCATTTGACCCATTCACGAAAATATTTTTTTAAAGTTTTGAAATTTAAAAAATTTTAATCGCCGAACATACTAAAAACGTGGCAAAGGTGGGTAATTTTATGACGTTTCGGGTCATTTGCCTGCGCACAAAAGAATGCGCAAGTTCAACTTTGGACAAAAAACGTTCTGTGCAAAAAACCCTATACTGTGATCAACTGTCATTTAACCTTAAAAGTTTCATTTCAACACGTGTTTTGTTTACAAGTTACAACAAGTTTAGTTTTTGGTAAGTTACATTCAATTTAAAGATATTTTTAAAAGATTCTTGGTTTTTTTAATTTTAATTTTACAAATTTTGTTTGCTATATTTTTTCTTGCTTCTCATTATTTTTACATTTTTCTTATGTTATATACTGTAGTAAACCGCATGTCTTTGCATTTTTCTTCTTTATTTTTTTTATTATTAGTAATAACTACTGACCTGATTATATGCGTTTGAATATTTTGGTCACTTTTTCAGGATATTGCATATTTCGACTAAAAGTGTAAAACTTTGGATGCACTCTTTTACTACTTTTACAATTCGAAAACCGATAAGTCGCGATTAAAATTAACGATGAACGCGCTGCTAAATTTTTAAAAAGGCCGCCATATGCGAGTAATCGAGTTTATAGTTGTGTTTACAGTGCATTTTAAAATGCATATTTTTGCAAATTTTTAACACTAGGTGCATATTTTCGTAGGTTTTCCATATTGGTGAATTTCTGTACTTTTTTTTTCAACTTTCAATATTTCGAAGTCAATTTTCTCGAAAATTTCTTGTTATCTGACCCAACAGCTTTGGGCAATTGTTATTCGAGGGCTGACATTCCAGCGCAATAAGTAACAAAAATTACAAAAATGCGGCTGGCGTATAATCTCATTATTAATTGTAATTAAATCTCTCGATAAAATTAATTTAAAAAACTAAAAATTTTTGTTTTTTAGTACATAATCTTTTTATTTTTGAAATATGCATGTATATGACGTGCATATTTCAGGCATTTATTGCTGCATATGTATGTGCATATATTTGGTACTTTTTAGTGCATAAATTACACACTTTAATCATAATTATATAAGTTTTATAAGTAAACTATTTTTATTTTATTTTTTTCACAATAATTAAGAAGTTAAATCAAATTAAAAATTAATTTTTAAACTTTAAGAGTATCGAAAATTCCCGAGCGCATATGTGACGGCACATAGTTACAGATAAACATCCAAATAAATACGTTTGAATTTGTTTCTATTTGACAGACAGTTGATTTGTTTGTATTCTGCTTTTACTTACTTTAAATTATACCTCTTTATTAAAACTGTCTAATTCGAATAATTATCAAACCTATTTCGTACCACTTTGTAGAAATACTACAATAAGACACCTGAAAAAATGTTTTTAAGTATGCCAAATGATGTAAACGTCGAAATCAATGGTTTCTAGCAGCAAGCCGTATTAATCCTAAAACTAAAACACATTTTTATTGTCGTTTATGTTCACACATGTAATTTGTAGGGATGTGACGTCACAAGCACGGTATCCGATGATTTTCGATCATGGCGCGTTTCAAGTCATGTGATATTTTTTAAAATTTTACACATTTTAATTAAATTATAATTAATTGAATGTAATTTTTCAGAAACTTTTCACGTTGATTTTCAATATTATTTATGATCTGCTATTGAAATAAAATAAAAAAAATGTATTATTATAATTTATGGTGTTAAGAAATTGAATCTCCTTTTCTTAACTTGTTTTGAACGAGCTTTTTTGTTTCCTACGTTTCTGAGTAGAAGTTCGAGTGGTGGCAACGGGAAACCTCGGTTTGAAAATTGACTAAAAAATTTATTAGAGATAATAAACCCAGGTTTCCACAATACAACTGATAATCAAAAACAATTGTAAAATAAGGACCTTTATATCGTATTACATAATTTTTTACAATTTTTATTATATTTTCATAACGTAATTTTTTCAAAATTCTAAGTCAGCATTTAAAGATTAATAGTCATTTTTTATTTTTATATTTGATGTTTAATTCAAATATTCTAAGTCTAAACCTGTTAAATGTAAATTATTGTCGTTTTTATTGTTTTTTAAATATTATTTTTCTATGTAAGTATGTATTCTTTACTTAACAGTTAAAATTCATTATTTTAATATTTGATTAGTTTATTTATTTTTACATTACATACTACTAACTACCACAGCATTAACTAAAAAATTTATTTTTTAGGTTATTTTTCTATTAAAAATATTGTTTTAAACAATGGCAATTTTATGGAATATTGCATATATTGTTATGTGCTTGTTATATTGTTATATAACATTGCCATATACAACAAATATATTGTTATATTGCTATATAGTACTGCAATATTGTTATACAAGAAATAGAGCGGATAAAGAGGCAAATAATGAATTAAAAGCTTTACAAAATTTAAGTAAAAAAGAAAAAAGAGAAACAAATAACCAAATAATATTAAGGACAATTCAGAAAGAGTTTGAAGAATTTGATATTATCCAGAATTTGCCTGTGGAAATTTCCGAAAAGATATTATTACTTTTGGGCAAAGATGATGTTCCTTCCGCTTATAATTGCAGCAGTAGTTGGAGAAATGTCATGAGCGGCAATTATTTTTGGAAAAAAAGATGTCAGCTTGATAATTATCACGTGACAGCCGAAAATAAGAGATCGATATTTTATCGGCAGTACTTGAAAGACTTTGATTTTAAATGGCAGGTAAATATAATTTTTATATTTTGTTGCACACCGTGCAATCTCGAAAGGCCTTATTAAATTGCTTATTAAAGTTTTTGACGTTAATTAAATTTTTTTATACAGGGCCTGTACAGCTACAACCACATGTTGCTGAATAATTGGAAGAATAATAATTTTAAGCAAATAATACCAAGTGACTCTTTAAACGACAGCCCCACTGGTATTCATTACTTAAACGAAAACGTATTAATTATAAGCACATCAAAATTTAATTTAAAGGTGATGGATGCTGCAACGGGCAATATAATGAAAATGATGCTAGGAAACCATGAAACAGCAATCGTTGAAGTTTTCAAAATTGATAATTATTTGATTAGTTATGACAATAATTGTATTTTTAAAGTTTGGGATTTATCCAAAAATGGATTATGTATAACAAAACAATTGGTGCCAGGCTATATTCGCAAAATGTCCGTATCAAAAAATGTGTAAGTATTTTAAATATTAACTTGTCTTACAATTTTATTTAAAATCGATCATTTCAAGCTTAAGATGATTGCGGTCTTTATGCATGAAGAGGAGAGTGTAACAAATTTCTATCATCTATAGACTACACTAAATAATTTTGTCAGTTCACAGATTGACTTAAAATTCACCAATCTGCATAAGATCAGCAAGTAAAATTTTTTTCATTTTTGAGTCAGTAGCAAAACTGGATAAGTTAGGTGTCTCCTCTTTTGGACACAATAATTTAGAAATAAAGATATTTGACTTTAATTTAATTATTTATTTTTAGAATTGCTTTAGAGGCTACTCATCATAGTAGAGAGATATTTGTTTATGATTTCAAAGGAACTCTCATGTATCGACGGAATGTAAATGCAAAGTTTTCAACTTTTGCATGTCTAAATGACAAAATATTGGTAATTGCTACAAGGAACAACGAGGTGAACATTTCAGAATTAAATTCAGAAAGAATAATATCAAGCACTTTTTCTGTGCTTAAAAATATTAAAGATATAAAGGTAAATATATATTATAAAAATGTATTGAAACAATATTTAAACAAAATTTTTTACAGATCAAAAATGGAAATTTTCTGTGTATTTTCTATTTAACTTGCATTCGTGTTTATGATACCGAAACTTCACAATATCTTCATGAAATGAATATCTGCAATTATAATATATTAGGTTATATGGATCAAGATAAAATAATTTCCAATGATGGAGATGACCGTTTTATCATAGTTTGGGACATCACTACCGGACATCGAATAATGGAAATAAGTAAGTAGTCAATTTTGTTTTGGGAAAAGCCAGCATAACAAATCGGAAAATATCTGAAAACGATTTTCAAATGTAGCTTTCACGAAGACGACGTCTAACGGAAAGGAGGAGAAAGCATCGAATATTATCCGATCTTGTTAATTGTTTTATTGGTAAAAGCATGAGTTATGTTATGAGTTAATTACCAGCTGTACTCGTTTAATTATCATCTGACAGGAGTGCTGTTATCGATGAAACATAGTGTCCAGTTTTGTCAGATAGTAGGGTTGCACTCGATCATCTTTTACTAATCTCTCTCAGCCTTAAGCTTCGAGAAATTAATGCTTAAAAACTGTACTCTTTCAGTTATTGCTAATAGTAATCAGTTTAATTTTTATTGTTTTAGCAAATCTACACTCTATGAAATATATAACTGGAAACAGTCGTTTCATAGTTACCCACATTCCATATATAAGACTTATTAAAGTATGGAGTTGTGACACAAAGCAAGTAGTTACTGAGATTTCATTGAAAGCCATAGGTTTGAAAAATCATTTAATAATTAGTGCTTATATAACTAATTCAAAACTTGTATTGTTATGTCGTTTGTCGCATCGACAAACTTGCCTAGTAATGTTAAATTTTGAAAACACTGCAAATGTAGTGTTTCCGATCAGTGCCTCTTAATTGAGGTGGTTGTAAACATATTCGTACAGTGTAAATATTTTTATGTAAATTAAATATGTAAATATATAAGTGGTAACTTTAATAAAAAGGTAAACAAGAAGCTGTAGAATAAAATTTATAATTTTGTAACAAATATTATTATCTCGGTTTTGTATGATAATAAAAAATTAAATATATATTGTCGTGTTTCGAAATGCTATAAAGCATTAAATTCATTCATTGCAAACCAAACAAGGAAAAGTTGAAGAATTTGTGATAATTTGGTCGATGGGTAAGAATTAAATCGCAACAAAATTATTAGACCGATGAGTTGAAACCACATGCGGAGCGTACATGTTCGCTTGCAAGGCCACAGATTACAGAGAAAAGTTGAGCATATTTTAATTTTTAATTGACGGTTTTAAAAACTTCAAGAGCTCATAGCTAAAATAATGGATATATACCCAGCTAAGAGTAATTTTTAGAATTATAGATTTGCATAGCTCGGGTCATCTCAATATATTAATTATACTGTAGTGGTATTTTTATTTTGCTTAAAGCAATTGTTAAAAATCCTTTACTACACTTTAAATTTACCTCGGCGTAGCTCTAATATGCGGGCGCGAAAAAATTCCTCGGGAGTAGGTTCTGTGTTCGTTAAAAAAAAAATTAATGTTAATACCAGAATTCGATTTTAAATTACAAATTATTCGATCGAATTATTTTAAACTTTAAAAGTTCTACACTTGGTCGAGAATCTAACTTATAATTTCAAATTATCAACCAAATGTGATATCTTCCAGGTCATACGTCGCTCTTTTAAATGTAATTCTAATTTTCCAAGTCCAATTAAATTAATTTCAAATTTTAATTATTAACGCTTCATCAAAGAAGTAGTTCATCCAAAAAAATATATCTTTAATAATAAAAAAATTAAAAGTGAACAAGTTAAACAAACGTTAAAATATAAATTTTTTATTTTAATAAAATAATAAAAAAAAGTTTAAATTTAATAAAATTAATTCTTGTTTCATAATTTCTAATTTTTCTACTTCTAATCTTTCAGCTTCTAGTTTTTCAAATTCCATTATTTCTTTTTCTTTTACCTCTTCTATCAATAATTCTGTTTTTTCTTCATTTTGTTCTCCAATTTTTATTCTTTTAACTATTTCTTTTTCTGGTTTGTAATCTTCAGCCCATAATTCTTTAATTTCACATCCAATCTCTTTCTGAATGTCTGCGATTTTTTGTCTTAACTTCTGCGCACTTTGTTCTATTATTGTAATTAGTTCCTGTGTATCTTTTTCTTCTTTATCTAGTCTTCTTTTTTCTTTTTCTTGTTTTTCTTCTTTTTTCGAATAATCTCTCTGAACATCGACTCTACTCCACTCGACTGTATCTGCATTTTTTCTGTATTCCTTCTGGTACTTGAGTACTTCAGGGCCGTATATAAGGGGGGGGGGGGTTTGGGGGTTCAAACCCCTCCCATGGGTTTAGTAATTCTAAATAATTACTACATTTAAGAAATGTTTCCAATGTGCACGTGAAAGCAAAATAAATAAACAGTAATTAATACGACAGATAAATTCATCTCTACACTTTCAACTAAAAAAAAATGAAGTACAAAAGAAGTAATAAAAGCGGCAGGTCATTTTTGTAACCAAGTGTAAAGAGTGCTTAAAGGTTAACCCCCATGGTTTTATAACTTTCACATGCACTTTTTTTAAACTTTAACATTTGTAGTAATATAGTTTCTTTAGTAAAGTTAGAAGACTTCCGTGAAGTTGGCCTCTCATCTGAAACATTTTGATATAAAAAAATATGGAATCGTTAGGTCACTTTTAGTTTTATCAAAAAAAATTATTCAAGTTTTGAAAAATTTTCTTGGTAAGTTAGCCTCCCCATTAAACGATTTCGACGAACTAAAAGTGGAAACCGGTAGAAAATGCACTGATAAGGTTTGGTCACGTATATTTATTGTTAGGTCATCTTTTATTTCTTTGAAATTAATTAATTTCAATTCTATGTCCCTATTGCGCATGCGCTAAACAAAAATATAGTGGTGATGAAATTTTTCTTACAAAAGTAAGAAAAATATAACATTTTGATATAAAAAAATATGGAATCGTTAGGTTGTCGTTAGGTCTTGAAAGGTCATTTGGTTTTATCGTTAGGTCACCTTTAGTTTTATCAAAAAAAATTATTCAAGTTTTGAAAACTTTCTTGGTAAGTTAGCCTCCCCATTAAACGATTTTGAGGAAATAAAAGTGGAAACAGGTAGGAAATGTACTGATAACGATTGGTCACGTATGTTTATCGTTAGGTCATAATTAATTTGTTTGTAATAAATTAATTACAATTTTATATTCCTATTACGCTTGCGCTAAACAAAAATATGGTAAAGTTAAACCAGTGCGCCGCTTTTCTGCGTTGTTGTATTTTTACTTCTAATATGGCGAAGTGCACACAGCTGATTTAAAGTAACTACTACTTACAAAAATAATAACAGCTAATTGTGCCGAAAGTAGGGTTAAAGTTAAAATACCAAGACTCAATACCACGAGGTGTGTTCACAGATATGATATTAATGTGTGGTAAATTTACCACGTGTTAAATATACCAGAGAGTGTAAATACCCTTATTACATTTCAAAAATTAATATTACAAAATTTAAATTTAGAAAAACTTCTTTTGTATTTTAATAAATTAGCTATTTATTTTGCAATTTTTTTAAACCCCCCCCCCCGAAAATTTTGTTTAAATACGGCCCTGATTTTATGTGTGTTGTGTCCAAACCAATTATTTTTGTACGCAAACAATTCATAAATTTAATTTAATTTTAATTTAATAGTATGAAACTAAATATTTTAAAATTTTTATTTTGTGGTGAAAAGGTCATAAGGAAATGCAGGTAGAAGTACTTAAATGAGCGTTACCCTATACCAACCCCTTTATAATGGTCAATACGTTTTAATGCAAAAAACAAGTACTGTTGCGGTTCATTTTCACAGTACTGTGTATATATCAGTTTATCTGCAAAAATACTTTTAATTATTGTAATTTTTGCTTGGTATTTCCTGATTACAAAAACTAATTTAAAATACATGCATATGCTAACCTTTTCTTGTAATTTTTAACCCCCCCCCCCCCATGGCAAATGTCTAACTACGGCCCTGAGTACTGTGGAGACTCCACTTCAAATTTGCCAATCAAATTTTTTAAAAATATTTGCTTTAATGTCCTTGCGCCGTGCGCCAAAAAGGTACTTAACGAAAAGATGGTTTCAAAACAACAGTGATACTTTAAAAAAAAAGTAATTTTTACATGCAGTTTAAGTGCTCCGAACTAACCACTGAATGCGGAAGATGAGACAATCGTAAAGGTACTGTAATAGTATATTACGTGCCGAGGTGGAAAATGCTTCATTACAGCCGAGCGCTGCCTAAGCGCGAGCCTAAGCGCGAGAGATCATCAAATTTTATTTTATTAACGCATATTTTTTGTTCCATTTTAGTTAGTCCCAAAAAATGGAACTAACAAAAAATGTGCGTTAATAAAATGAAATTTGATGATCTTTAATTATTTAAAACTGATTGTGAATAAAATTGTATACATACCTCGGTGTCAAGCTTCATTCCAGCCTCGCGCTTATAGTTGACTTCGGCGCTTTGCGCCTCAGTCAACTAACTTAGCGCTCGGCTGTAATGAAGCATTTTCCACCTCAGCACGTAATATACTATTGCCACATTTTAATAACTATTAATATTAATATTAAATATTAATAAATAATTGAAAACACATTTATGAACACATTTGCCCAGGAACAAATGCAAATTACTTTTGAAAGTTTATATGAAATAATATTAAAAATTCGCCTTTTCTTGTGCATAATTATGAAAATTTGTTTTCAACACGTCTGCTTTTTATTTGAATTTTCGATATCATCAGAGTTCACCACCCTGAACGATCTTATGTTTCCGACATTTTGGAGCTAATCGAAGCATTTTAAAAATTTTTGAAATTATTAAAACAATTTTATGACGATAATATTATTATATGGAAGTAATATAAATAAACTTATAATTTTAAAAATTTGGGTTTTTATTGTATTTTTTGTATTTGAGATATATTAAAATATTTCAACATATTATGTAAGTACTGCTAACCTAAAAAATTCAAATAAAGTAAGTAATTATATACAAAAAGTTATTTTAAAGTTAACGAACCATGTGCCGAAATTTAGTTCTTAGTTTTAGCATCTTGCACCTGTTTTCTTCGCAAATCAAATTTTAAGAAAATGAACAACAAATCTATAACTATTACCATGAATAGCATGGTTAAGTTTGCCCAAAGAATACTAATGGTTCTGAAAATGTGTCCATATAAAAATGTACATGCGATAGATGTTGCTTGTATCCAATTTGTAAAAACACCCATATAGATAGTTTCTGGGTCTGGATACGTAAATTCCACCATCAGTTCAACTCCCAATGTTATTATTCCACCCATAGCAATACTAAAAAAATTTATACTGTTAGCAGAATTATTTGCATATCGTCGGCTACACAAGAAAAAAAAAACTCAAAATTTAACTATTTTGCAGGAGAGACAAAAAATTTAACTAAACTTTAAAAGAATAGAAAAAAAAAAAATTAAGAAAACAATAGTGTTTGCTATTGTTTCTTTATCTGAATTGTGCTCAACACATTTATATATAAATTTTATTATTTTTTTACGTCTATGGCTCTTTGTATTTAGTCCTATATTCAATTTAAATTAAAACGTTTTAAATTGAATAAGTTAATTAAACATTAATATATAAATAAATTCTGATGAAAGCGATAACCTTCGCTGAGAGCTCAATACAAATATTAATGTTTAATAAACTTGTTTAATTTTATACTTTTTAATTTAATTTATATTATACTTTTTATTCAATTTAGACAGTATCTACATTTTTTGTGAGCAATAAAACTTTTTTTTCATTAAAACAAAATTTTACTTTTTACAAGTGTACGAATAATTTTGTGAGCGTTAAAAGTGGTCAGTTACCCTAATAATATTGAGGTTACGTATACAAATCCAATTCCTTGATCAATTGTACCAATATAAAGCGCCAGCGATAAAAGAAATGAAGCGTATACCGCCCAACACGTAATCCTAAAATATAATTATTTTATAGCTTTATCAAGAAGGACCTTGAACTTTTAACTTACTTGAATGTTTTATATCTATCCAGTATAACGCTAACTCCTAGCGAGCCTACCATACTTATTAAGCACTGCAGCAGTCCTATAACTCCTACATCATACGTTGCAGTCTAAATAAAAAATAAAACATGCAAATTTACCGAAACTTGCTTGTTTAAGGTTGGTTCATGCAGGACGCCGAAATGTGTTCTCTACGTCGGCCGCCGACAAATCAAATTTTAATTTAAATGAATAGATGGCTCTCTATCTCAAAATTTTTAATTTTATTTAGGTGAACAATAGTACTTATATTATATTTTTTATATAAAATAATATAAATTATTAGATAATTAAAATACGCAACTAAAAATGGAAATACGCTATAAAGAGATTATTCTGGTAGCAATTGTAATTAATTATCCAGGTGGTGTCAGTCAATTCTTACTACGATTAGGTGACTATATTTTAAAGTGTATCAGAGATTTTCCGTGGTTGCGTTTGTCAAAACGGCTCAGAGCGTCAGGAGCGGATAGTCGGTACTCACTGAAAATATTCCCTTAGACCGGTCTTATTCGGCAAAGTGTGCTACTAGAAAGGCACATAGTGCTGTGAATGTGTTTGACTGGGTTCTGCACAAACCAACCTTTAGAGGCAATGGAAACTTGTAAAATTTAGAAAACTTACGGGATAATAAAACAAAACAATTTGGTTTAACAAAACCTGAAGCGGACATAAAACACCAATATTTATACCTTCTATTAATGCATAAATAAGGAATGATTTATTCCTAATTAAGGATTTCAAAATTTCAATCAAACTTTTATCGTTAATTAACTTCTCGTTAAGTGCATGACTTCGTGCTTTAGAAGGAGGCGTCGGAGGACCATCGGAAAAAACTAAAAATAAAATTATGATAACAATTTTAAAGGTGTTTCATGGATTAATGGATGAAATATTTATGGATGTAATGATTATAACTCCCCAAATTTCGCCGTCAAAAATGTAGTATAGTTTTTAATGCCAAAATAAGGATTTGTAGTATGCCTAACAGATTAGTGTAATAATAAAATTCAAATTATTTTTATTTTGCACCCAGAATAAGTTCGTTTATGTTGTACAATCAAGAATTCAAATATATTTTCTGTTTTATTTATTGTTGTTTTTATTATGTTTGCTGCCAAACTAGAACTAATATTTTTATTTCTTCCATTACAATTATATTTTTTTAATAAAAAATTCATAAAAAAGGTAGATTTTACAAGCATTTTTATATAGTAACATAAAAGCATTTATTCTAGATAATAATAAAATTAATTTTATTTTTTAATTAACGTTATTATTTAGACTAACTTTTAATAATTTAGTATCGAGTATTTATGTTACTCTTAAAAATATATTAGAATTGAAAATATATGGAGAATTGAGAAATCAACAGATTTATGGTAATCTACCCGACTACTTTCGTCAAATTATAAAAATTTGCTGCTTAGCATAAGTTTGTTCTTGCAGCAGCCAGAATCGATTTGAACCTACCATTGACAGAATATTAAAACCCAAATTGTACGATTTAAAATTAAATTGGATAATTTATATTTTTGAAGTTAAACTAAAAGGATAGCTGTATAATAGTCGAAGAACTGCGGTCATCCGAGTTCCATCTTGTTATTATTAGATAATTACTAATGTCAAAAATAAAATAATATTCTCTGAATTATCAAAATTTGTAAGAAACTTTATTGTTAAACTATTTACTCACAGATAAAAATGAACGGCATAGTAGCAGTGACCAATGATGCATACAATATGTTCAATATGTAAAGTCCTCTTTCGACATCTTCCGTTTCTCCTTTCCACACTATCAATGGCGGAATTATGTAAGATAATGCACTTCCAATCTAAAATCATAATAGTTTACTTAGGTAACTCCTAATTTCAATTTCATTGCTTTGTGTATTAAATATTGTTCCTATTATAATAAAAAAGTAACGGGCGCCAATTAACTTAATAAAACTAGGTGAAAACCCGGTTTGTAGAACTGAAGTGCAAAGTTCAAAAAATTTGCAGTCGATAAAAAATTCTACCAATTATAGGTTTTTTTGTAGGTTGTTAAAGAAAGCTGGCCAATCAGTTTTAAGGGAATTTCCCATAACAGAACAACAGAGTCTGTTTATAGAAACTTAAGATTTATAAAAACTTTTATTCTTACTTGTATTCCAGTGCAACCTAATCCAACGGCAGTAGATATTTGATCGTAACCAAACCATATAGCGGCAAGTTTGGGAAGCAAAGGGTAAATGCATATCTGACAGGTTGATACAATACCTTGACCTAAGAGTATTAACCAAAATCTATCTGGATGTATTGAACCAACTTTAATCCACGATCCCACCGCAGTGCCTATTACTCCAACAATTACACTTTTACGAACTCCCTAGAATAATCATAATCATAATTAGTTTATTTGCTATTCTATAGAAACTTATAGATGGGGAAGTAGAAAGATTCAAAAGAGTAAATTCAGACTAGATGAAAGTTTGGAGATAGCGTGGGCGTATTTGATCGGTTCTTAAAAATTAAAAACAGAAGTTGTAAATTCCTTAGTGACAGTTGTATAAAACTCAGGTTAAAGTTAAACCGCTTTTAGAGTGGCTGAGTTAACCCTAGATTAACTTGGAGTCGAGATTTATACAACCGAGCCAGTTATATAAGTTTAAGATCAGTCAGCTAGTATTGCTTAACTCCAAAAAGTGATAAGCGCAGTGGTAGATTTCCTATAAAGCACAGTAGGCACGTGCCTAGAGCGGCAGAATTTAAGAGGCGGCAAAATTTTGGAACGAAAATTTTTTTTTAATTATACTAAAAATCGAATAGAAATTGTACAATATGTAGTACGTACACTGCCGCTCACGGAAGTATGGACACTTATAAAAAATTATTAAAATGGCAAATAAAACTTAAAATTTTAACACAATAAATTTATAAATAACAAAAATGGTTTAATACATGTTTTTAATACATATTATGTAATACAGTTGGCATAAAAATTTTGAAAATTTTAAAGTATAGTCGTAAATGAAAGTGTTTACGGTAATAAACACTCAGTAAAATTTTTATCTCTATTTACTAAAGCACCCTTTAAAATGCTACTGCATGTTATTAAGACAGGAAATCTTAAAAATTCTAATCCAATCCAGTTTGTAGGGGTGAAACAATCTTAACAAGTGAATGGCAAAATTTTGTCGCCTTGTTTTCGACCGAGAGTGACTTAAAGCAGATTCGGTAAAACCTTTTAATAAAAACTAAAAATGCACTACGGGATTCTTATGGTTTTCTCATGGAATTCCCATGGAATTTTTACCGAGACTGCTTTAAGTCACTCTCGGTCGAAAATGAGTCGATGAATAAAAATGTGTAGGGAAACAAAAATGAAGAGAAAAAAATTATATACAAAAAATGTCTGAAAAGTATTTTTGTAAAAGCGATTTTTATATGCCAAAAAGAGTTTTCAAAAAATACAATTTACATTGCTAACATAGGAGCGTCCAAATACTTTTGTGAGTATATAAAATAATTATATAAAAATATGCACAATGGAAATTTTTTAAAAGTTGCATACTTGATACTTTATATCCAGCAACTTTTTTTCCTTTAAATAGGGGCGACAAAAGTATAAATCCGCTTCTGGATAAGCGAATACCGCAAAAAATAACTTATTTCTACATATATTTCTGTCCTCTATTTATTATGTAACTTCAGTTATAATAACGATTCGTTGATAAAAAAAACATGTTTTTTTGTTTTAAACATTTTTTCAACCCAGATTATGTATTAAAGATGTATAATTTGAACAATTGCGTGTTCGTTAAAAACAAACGACCGAACACCGTTACGAATTCGTTTGAATTGTTAACTCTGCAATTAAAAGCAAAGCGAGATTAAATTTTTTTTATTGAATTGGCCTAGTAGTTAGCGCGTTCAATGCGTTTAAATGCTATGATAAAAGTAAATACTCGGTTCAAATACGACCAAAAACTAAATTTCTTATGACCCTCCTCGCGCTTCGGAGAGCATGTAAAGCCATCGGCTCTTCTACTTTCTTATGGTTCCACCACAAAATTAGTTGATGTTTAATATAATCTAATAAATTCCATCAAGTTTTTTTCTATTTAAGCTTTCATCGCTGCCCAATTGGGCATTTCACATAAAATGCGCAAGTGACTTAAAGTCAGTACTTGTAGGTATTAAGTTACTCCATCTTGTCTTTCCCTTCTGCTTTTATAAAAATATTTACATAAAAACGGAAATTCTAATAATAAAAAAAAAATTTTACATTAAATCAAATAAAATTAAAAAAGAAGTATGGTATGTTGTTTATTAGTTGTGTGGCACGAGGAAACGGAGATAAATATGTATACCGGTATTTCGATATCGTATAGAAGCACCTGACATCTCTATATCACATGTTTATGTCCACCTATGTATACTACGTTGTTTTTGAATGTTTTGATAATAATGAAGGATAGGAAATACAATGATTATATGTAAAGGGTGTCCTAAAATTGACGCAAGGTTTAAATTTTGCGCCATTTGTGTGGTAAAGTGTTGCCAACGAAAAAAAACAGCGTGACAGTTCAGAGTTTGGTAACTACAGTTGGTAACTTTTGTACAAAATATAGTCGGAATAGTGGTTAAACTTCATCAACAGTGAAGAGATTAATTAAAAAATTGAATAGTTGTTCAACACAAAACATCGAAGCAGTTTGCGGGAGTGTTGCTGAGAGTCCATAGACATCAGTTCGGCACCGTGGTTAAGAATTAGACAATTTAAGAAGCTCTCTACATTGAATTCACATGTAAGATTTGCATTTTACAAAGTTCAATCGATTCAAGAACTGAAGTCTACTGGCCATGCATAGCGAAGAGAGTTCAAAAAACAAAATCATCTTTAGTGATAAGACTTATTTTCATCTTAATGGCTTGGTTAATCATCAAAATTGTCGCATTTAGGGTTCACAAAATTCGCGAATGATTGTTGAGAATCAAATGTATTTCCAATGTGTCACTATTTGATGTGAATTTTGGGTCGGAGATATAATAACAGTTAATGGTGCTTGCTATCGAGACATGATAATCCAGTTTTTTGTGCCTAAATTGCAATAAATGGATGTGGACGACATGTGGTTTCAACAAGACGGTGTCACATACCATACAGCTTGAGAAGCAATTCAATTACTTCATGAGTAATTTCCTAAAATTATGTAATTTCCCGTTTGGTGATAAAAATTCGCCAAATCATGCGATTTAACGCTGTTGGACTTTTTTCTTTGGTATTTTTTAAAATCTAAGATTTATGCCAGGAAGCCTACGACTAGGCTTTCCTTGAAAGAGGAAATTGAGCGATGTACCAACGAAATTCAACCACAAAGACCCCATAATAAAACTATGAGTTGTGGAAGACTTCCCTAGTTTTGATAACATGGAGGCTGCAAGGTCATAGCTAGCGTTAACGTCCCAACATACCAATGATTAAAACAAATGTTTGAGATTTTATGAGAGAATCCTAGATTCCTTGCTGATGAGAGTATCATAAAGAAATCAGAATGGCAATCGATCACATAAAGGAATTAAAAGTATTTGGGAAGCTACGATTTATTTACAAGCATCTTGAAAAACTATTGTATCACAAATGCAAATGAAACTCTTGGAAATAATTATAACAATTTTGGGTGACAATCATTTCAAATGTTACAAAAAAATTTTACGAACAAGCCGATGGTTTAGCTATGGGTAGCAATAGTGTAATTTTTTTTATCTGATTGTAATATTTACGTCTTTGGCCGGTCGATGACATTATTGGCCAAAAAGGATTAGATAACGATATCATAGAATAAATACTATAAGAGATATCAAAATGGCGATTTGAATTCAACAGCTAAGTGACAAGTGACATTTGCGTGCTGCTATAGCGTGCGATCTACCAGAAAATGTCCCTTATAGTGTGCGGTCTACCATAAAAAAAATGTAGCAATTTAACTTGGTTTTAGGCGGAAATATCACAGAGTCGAGAGCGCATCGAAGGATATCCATCCCCTTTCCGGTAGCACGCTTTGCCTAGTAGGACTGGTCTGGGAAAATATGTTTAATGAGTACAGCGTTTGTCAAAATCGCCCGGAGCGTTCAGAGCAAAGGGTTAGTTTTGACAAACGCAACCACTGCAATTCTCGGATCCACCCTTACAAGTAGACCGGCGCTGGTTGGTAGACCGATATTATAATGACACAAATTAAAACAACCTTTTTTTTTAATTAAAAATTTTTTTAAAGATTTGGAAGATTTTGGGTTGTTTGTGGAATTTTATACCACAAATTTTGTTTAACGAGGCGCGGTCAGCTGTAGACATAAGGTAACAAAAATTTAATGCAATAAAATTATGCACGGTTTTAAATAAAATTGGAGCAAAGTTTTATGCAAATAAAATTTATATTTTAACTCTTAAAAATTTTTGAAATAAAGAGAGCCTCGTGCTATAAAATAAAGATATAAGCTTTCGAGCGAAGATTTTGTATGAATGGGATGAAATTTGGAAAATTTGTAAAGCTGGGGGGCATGGCAATATAGAAGCTCGTATAGTCTGATACAAGAAGAAGTTAGACCTATTCCTAAATTTTATAAATGGCATTATGTTGGAAGTTGTAGAAAACCATAAACTAAAATTCATGGATGAAACAATTCTCATGTACCATATATTTCCAAAAAAAAATTGCGGGAAGAAGTTTTCCGGATCGGAACTCTCCACTACTGTGAATGTTTATCAAATAGCCTTAATATTCGTCTAATGTTCATTGGCCCATTCTTTAAATATTTCATCATTGTGACCGTGGTAGCAGTGGGGCTGCCGAAATTAGTCAAAATAAATTGATTTGCATATTTTTCGTGGTGAGATTGTTTCTTTGTGCAGAGTGTTTTCAACACTTTAATATAAACTTCACTACATCTGCATAAAAATGTGTTTACTTACTACTCTCTCGATCATGTATGTTCCAGGAATACTAATCACTACATACGTAAGAACAGCAATCATTGAAGTCCAATCTACAGCTGCATAGGAAACCTGGTAATATTCGGCTATTACATCTGCGATTATGGAGAATTCTATGTACTGGAGAAGATTCGCAATTGAATAAAATACAAATATTATTAAAACTACCCATCTTCTTTTGTACACTTTGTATTCGGTTTCACTTTTGGTATTATTGTCGGTAGAACCATCGTACGCGTTCAATTCTAAAACATAAAAATTTCTTCTTTTTAATTTTTTTCTATTCCTCTTTTTAAATAAAAATTTTTAAATACCAGTGGCTGTCATTTCTGCAAAATAAACAACAAAGTCTCTTCAGGCACTAGCGTAAAGTTAAATGGATTAGGTGCGTACAGAAGAGCTTTTATATATGACATCTAAACCGGAAAATTTTTTATTATCTTTAATTATATTTATTTTGTTATTTTAAAACTTCCTTTGTCGATTGAGCTATAGCGTTGCCTTTCACATAAATATTCAGCACCCACGAATTAAATAAAATATCGTTGATCTATTCGCGTGCGTCACTAATTAGATAACGAATACAAAAAATATGCTAGATATACGCCTAAATCCAAACTAAACAATCAACTCATCAGCTAAACAGTGAGCTAAGCAGATTAAATAAAATTTATATGAAATTCGAGTCCGAATTAATAGGTATGAAAAAGCATAATATAGTAATTAGCTAAATTTTAAATATTAGAATATAAAAATTTATCTGAAATTATTTATAATAATTTAGTAGTGCTTTTATTTGTGATAAAATTAAAAAAAAAATTTTTTTAACTCACATTCAGAGCAGCTTTGGCAGCTCTAAAGGCATGATCGTCTAACAGTTAGTGCAGTGATTTTTTTTTTAATGACTCGACAAATACATTTGAGAACCACTGGTCTAACTTATGATCATTTTCGCTGAGATTGACATCTACGCATATTTTGTTATGCGGTTTTTTTACTTATAGCACCATCAAAGTTTTAAAATTTGAAAAAAAAAATTTTATAAAGCTTTTTTTTAAACTTGCTTTTTATTTCGTGGTTTTCAGTTTTATGATTCATTCAGGACGATAAAGTGCGAGACAGAATTCAAACTTTACGCTAAAGATTCTTGTGTAATATGAAAGAAGATATTGTTACGAAGCAAATAAACTGAGAATCTACATACTTTCTTTCTGTTAACATAATTATTTAATAAATCACACTTTGCCGAGTATAACCGGCCTAGAGAACGTCAGAACGGCCCGAAGCGGAGGGGACCGGAGTTTTAGCTCTTTGTAAGAGTATTTTTTAATAATTTTTAAAATTCCATTTATATACTTGATATATACGACATTTTCTACTATAATTTTATTAAAATATTTTAAATTTGTAGTGCACTTTATTCTCATATTCCCGTTACTTGATTGATTTCGCGGTGGACGATGTAAGGTTAAACAAAACAAAAGACAATCATGATCTTTGTTTTTTAACATCCTATGTATACTGCTGCGCACTCAACTTTTTTTTCTTAAAGAAAGGTTTTAATCATTTAAACCGACGGTTCCTTAAACAGGATTGGGGAACTCTATTCTATTGTTGATGATGGCAAGCGTTGATGCAGAACCAACGGCTTTACGTGTCCTCCGGAGCTGTTCTTTAAATTTACAATTATTCGCGTTAAATACTAGGTCAATGAGCGTCTCTATAGAATAATTATTATCTGAACTATAAATATTCAATTTTGACTTCCGTCTTTGTCAGCACATTTCATATAAATTAATACAGCATTATACATTATAACTTAAAATACAATTCATCTGTTATGTTTAAAAAATACGATTAATTTTACATGTGATAGGTGCTATCCTCGATGTTATTAAATATGCATTATATAGTAATTCGTATTTACAATAATTATTAATTGAGTAAAATATTGATTGGAATTTATTATTTATGTAGTATGTTTGTTTGTGGTATAAGATTGTTTTTATTTAAAAACTAACGATAATTATTAAGGCCAACAGACTGAATGCGTTTTTAACATGTACTTGTTTAATTTGTAAGATTGTGCTGACGAATAACAAAAAAAAATAACATAATAAATAAACTTTTATTTATTTTAAATTTTAATTGATCAAAATCAACACAACACAACATTATGAGGAGAGTAACGAAAATGATTCTCATTGGTTTATGATTCGTGCTGGACCAATCAGAATCGTGGATCGTGGGGTTGCATAAACTCAGCTTTACTGTGCTGGTAATTAAATTATTTAAATTTGTTGCTTCATTTTTTTATTAATTTACTAATATACTACAGGGTCAAACGTAATAAAATTTCATTGCAGTTGACAAATAGGAAAGTATATTTATGTTCGGTTTCATAAAACTTTTAACAAGCCGTTAACAAGCCAATAGAAACCATCTGTTAACTTTAACGGCATGTTAAAAGTTTTATGAAACCGGGTATTAAAGAAGAAAGAACTTATGAAGTTAAAACAAATCAAATCAAATTTTGACATGACATGGACAGAACATTAACTGTTGGCATTTCCAAAATATTAAAACATTTCAGCGGAAAATATCAATCTGTAAAAAATAAGTTATATGTATATGCAAGTAAAATAATTGTATCATTTCCTCACTTGCACTTTTAGAATCCTGAATGGCTTTTCTACGCAAATCAAATCTTAAGAAAACAAACAGCAAATCTACTGCGATCAATACTAATAGCATGGTCATATTTGCCCAAAAAATACCAACAGTTCGGAAAATGTACCCATATAAGAAAGTAAAACCGATAGATGTCGCTTGTAACCAATTCATAACAATACCAACTGAGATACTCTCCGGTTCTGGATATGTAAATTCCACAATCAGCTCTAACCCCAACGTAGATATAGCACCCATGCCTATACTAAAATAATAAAATTGATTAGCAGAATAATTCATACCTATTCGATTCTATTCGTTACCCAACTAAAATCGATGACGCGTACACAAATCCGATGCCTTGATCCACCGTTCCAACATAAAATGCAATTGATACAAGATATGCAAAATAGACCACCCAGCATGTAATTCTAAAATTATTTTAATTGAAATTTTAAAGCAATATAGCATATTATATTTTAAATTAGGTACTTGAATTTTTTCAATTTGTCCATAACAATGCTTGCGCCCAGGGAACCAATTAAACTTAAGAACATTTGCAATAATCCTATAACTCCTACATCATAAGTTGCAGTCTGAAAGTGGTAACAAGATAATTTTACTCAATATTACTTAAGGAAATGATTTTGACTTCGATTTCTTCATTTCCAGTTAAAATTCCAGATTATCCTTCAGATAAAGTAACCAATAGGATAGTATCACGTCAAAATCTTCCTGATTGGTCACTTTATCTAGCAGATCTGTTTTGTTTAGAAGTTCAATTGAAAAAAAAAAATTGGATGTTAGAAAACTTACAGGATAATAATATAATATAATTTGATTAGACAAAACTTGGAATGGACATAATATTCCAATATTAATGCCTTCTATTAATAAATATATCATATAAGATTTATTGAGCATTAAGGTTTTGCCTATTTGAAGTAGACTTTTGCTTTCAGTCTGTTTCGCTTTAAGTACATGATTTTGCGCTATAGAAGGAGGTGTGGGCGGAGCATCAGTAAAAACTAAAATTACAAAATCAAATTTTATAGTATCAAATTTTATGATTTTTAACCATTACTCACATAAAATGATCAAAGGTATGATCGCAGTGCTAAAGGCAGCATAGGATATGTTCAGTATATAAAGCCTTCTTTCTACATCTTCTATTTCACCTTTCCACACGACTAACGGTGGGATTATATAAGATAAAGCATATCCAACCTAAACAAAAAAGTGTTCATAAAGATGAGGTTAAAGCAGAATGAAATAAACGCCAAAATAGGAATATTGCGGTATTAGTATCATTGACATCCAAATTTTAAGGTACGTATTTACATATATGTAAAGGTATAAAAAGCAAAAAACTGTACAAAAAAATTGTAATGATATAAATGCAATTTGTATCTAGCGCTTTATCGCTATCGCCAAATGTATTATTTTAAATCCCGCGCTAAGGGTGAAACTATTACGACTACGAAAAAAAGGGGGAGAAAGATGACAAGAAAAGCAAAAACTGTATGTATTGCTAGATTCGATAATATCGGTGTGATAATTAAGTACTTTGCCATGGGGAAGCTTTATGTAAAAAGAATATAATGATAATTTTTACTAAACAAGTGAAAATTAAAGCTCAGTGCTGTAAAAATAACAATAAAAAATTACACTTACTTGCGCTCCAATAAAACCCAATCCAATGGCGGTAGATACTTGGTCATAACCAAACCACGTAGCAGACAGCTTAGGAAGTAGTGGGAAAATACATATTTGAAAAGCTGATACAATTCCTTGACCACAAATTACTAACCAAAATCTATCAGGATGTACCGAACCAACTTTAATCCACGATCCTACAGCGGTGCCTAATATTCCAATAATAATGGTTTTACGGATGCCCTAAAATTTTAACTTTAAAACTGGAACAAATGAAAAGGTAACAAATTAAAATAAATATATAAATTCTATAGATTATATAAATCTATCGTTGATAATGATTTAGCCTGCCATAGCGTACATATGGCCAATATAATTTTTTATGTTGGTGATCAAACCAACCAAAATATGATCCACATATCTTTGACAAGAAATATAATTACTTACTATTTTGTCGATCATATAGGTTCCAGGAATACTAACGACAACATACGTAAGTGCAGCAATCATTGCAGTCCAATCAACTGCTTCATAAGACACTTGATAATAATCTACTATAACATCTGCTATTATGGAAAACTCTATGTACTGCACAAGATTCGAAATTGAATACAAAACAAATATTATTAAAATTACCCATCTTCTTTTATAAACTTTAAAATTGTTTTCACTTTTATTGTTTTGTATAACAGTAAATTCTAAAAGTATACAATAATTTATATTATACCTACTACGTTTACGCCTTTATAGAACAGCAAATCAAATTTTAAAATTTTTTGTATAATTAAGGATTATTGATACACTGTTTTTTACTTATTAGTTGTGCTCGGTACCGAATACTGATTTTTAATGTGTATACGGTACTAAGAACGACTAAAAAGTTAGTAACGAAATGTCTGCCGTTCATCGGTAATTATTAAAAAAATTTAAATTTAATGTCGATCGTTTGTTTCAGCAATTAAAAACATATACCATTTTGTATTGTCATTTTTCTGTAAGTTTGTACATCTATCGTTACGAAAGTCAAACTTACTTTTAATTGTAGATGTGGATATTACATATTGTGTGTATTATATAAATATTATTTATTTAAAGCAGTTATTTTATATATAAACAGACAAATAATAATATTATATTAGATATCTATAATAAATTTGCATTTTGCTCTATTTATAATATAAATATAAATTATTTAAGATTACTTATAATGATTATTATTATTATTTTTAATATTTAATTTATTGACAGTCACTATATTATGTAATTTTATATAAGCACTATGAGACTATGGGTATCACAGTCGACATTTTTTTGGATATTTATAGATAAATACCGACGAAAAATAAATTGCATTTTTACAGTTTTTTTCTTATAACTTTTTTAAATTCCAATATTTTTCTTTTGTATTTTTATATTTTCAGAATATAAATAATTATATTTTCAAAATATAAATAATCACATATTTTCAGACGATCACATACAAGTTAAAAAAATTATTAAAATATAATTACGCAATATTAACTTTTATTTCTATCTTTGGTATTTTGCCTATTCCTTCTGCAAGGTTATCAAATATGTTTTGAATAGTTATCCTGTTGAAAGTTACATCCGCATGACATTTAACGCTTACCATGTGTCATTTACAAAATCATCTGTTATTCAAATTTTATTTAAATCAATTCTAAAAATGGAAAATATTCTAAAAAATCTTCTTCTTTGTATTATTTTTTCGTTTTTCTTATGTTATATACGACTGATGATCAAAAACAATTGTGAAATAGAGGCCTTTATATCGTATTACATAGTTTTTATTTTAAATTTTTATCATTTTTATAACGTAATTTTTTCAAAATTTATTTTCTGGTTTATTCTAAATTGTTAGATATAACTTAATCGGAAGTTAAGATCCTGATAAAGTTTGAAATTAAAAATCATTAGTGCAGCTCGCGTGATCGATATAAATTTTTGTGTTATTGGAAATTGATTTTTTATCAGCTTTTGAAGAAAATTTTTAAAAATCTGGCTTGTAAAATACAAAATTCATGTAAATGAAAAAATCAAGAAATGAGCCAGTGAACCAACATGCAACATCGAAACGTCTCTCAGTAAAACAGTCAGTTGTGAACAATGCACATAAATATTGTAACAAGGTGAAAATAAAATGTTTACTGAGGGAGCAAAGTGGCGTTTGCCAATTGAAATTTGAAGCCGGCAATCCAAGTCAGGGAGAAAATAAATTTTGCTCTTGCGGCAAACATACTATTTTACTCCAATGGAAAGCAAAATAGAACAACTAAAAAACATAATTTAATTTTTAAATAGATATGCGTATGTGAGATTTTTTTAATACAGTAAGTACCCAAAAAATATACGTTAACATACAACAAATTTAAAAAGTAGTGCAAAAATTAAAGTTCTGAAAATGCAGTTCACTTCTCTGAAAAGTCGAAGAATTGGTAATCAGCAACTTCGTGGAGTCACTATTTCATGCTAAAGGTTAAATGTGTGTTTTTGTTATTTTTTAATTGTTACACCGCTTGTCGGAGACAGATACTCCCCCACTCGGCCTTTATGGGGGAGTATCTCTCATCAGTGCCCTTCTTAACATTTATAAAAATGTTACAGATTTTAATTAGACTTTTTATATTATGTACCAGCGGACTTCGCCTTCAAAAACATAACAAATTATGCACATAATTTACTTTGTCAATAAAATTATAAATATAATCTTGCAATTCAGAATGCAAACTGATTGCTGGTATCGGTAACTGGTATCGTCAGTCGCTTGTATTCTGCAGAAACATAATAAGTAGAAAATCCCCAATCAGAAAATAAGGAATCGAATCGCTTGATTTGCTTTTACATAAAAGAAAAGCTTCCGTGAGGCAAAATATCTAAGTTTTCTCAATAATATCTTCTAATCTAGCGATACATGCAGTTTTTGCTTACAAGTATTCTTGAACTATCATGCGCCATTATTCAACCAATAAGATTAAAACTCTGGTCATCTTCATAATCAATTGCGAAAACTTACAGCATAAAACAATTATAATAATTTAATTCGAGTAAGGCAATATTGCGTATCTTTGCTTGCATTATATTACAAACATAATTTACTTTAATTTATACAAGTCAACTCACAATAAATAAAAAACACCAAAATTTTTAATCCTATTTTGTCGTCGGAATAGTTCATTCTAGGCTCACCACTTCTTTGCGCGAGATTTGAAGAATACATTTGGCGGTAATTTCAAATTGTATATAAAGCACTAGAAAAAAAATTTCATTCATATTATCGCATTACTTATTTAATAAGTAGAATGTTTGAATTTCACTTAGATATTTCTATTCAATTTCTATTCAATTTCTATTCAATTTCTATTCAAATTCAAAGGTCAATCAAATAAGCCTTTTGGCATTAAGCATTAAGTTTTTTGTTTTTTTTACCCGATATGTTAAATGAATGATGCTACTTTCTCCAGTTTTCGGGCGGGTACATTACGTCACTGTTTTTTATTGTGTAAGTATCTTTTGCCACTTATAAATTGCTTCACACGTACTGAGAAAAATCTCAGTTCTGAGAAGAAGAATAAATGATTTAAAAATGTTTTTTTATTTGTGTATTTTTTTTAATAGTTACTTATACACCAAGGTGTAAAGTTGTCTTTTTGGTTCTCAGCTTCAATGGTTGTAGCACAAGGCCACGGCTACAATCACGACAAGGAGAAAAATTTCACTTTACACCCAAGAGACATCCTACGTTTTTTGTCAAAAAAAAAGAAAAACTTGCCCAAGAAAAAAAAAACAAACAAATTTCTGAACCAAAATTTAATTGTATTACCAATTTAATAAATTAATTTTTTAACTTGTGAAATATAATTAAATAATCTTGAAATAAACAAGAGTATTAAGTATTTAAAGTATTTTGCCTAAATGGTATATAATGGGACTACTTTGTCAAAAACAAAATAACAGCATTCAACTCCCTAGCAACTAAGATGAAACATCGGATCATCACTCACAAGCAGATTACTAGCTAGGACGACAGACTAAAATATCTCTCCTTCAAGAATCTTTTAAGTGAACAGTTAGTCAAGTTTCTAGACAGACAATGACAATAATCTCACCGCCGGACAGACCACCGGACAGAACCGACGGCCCCGCTCTCAGATGTAAGGACAAACCAAAATTTTCGCACAAAATAATAGTCACTCAATTTAGCCTGAACCTCATCAACATCGACTACAGGATCGTTGCAACAATTCCGAACCGTCTATCAAAGCCCCCCCCCTCTCTCTTTTTGTAGCGCAACTCTAAATTAACTCGGCCTTTTACCAAAATATCTTCTCTGTAGAAAAAAAACTAAAGAAGAAGAAAGCTTCCAGTCCTGATAATATTTCAAACAAAACGACGAAGATACTCTCCAAACAGGGACTCATGGAAATCGTTTGAATAACGAACACTTGGACACTTTCCGGATCGATAGAAAGTTAACGTTATAATCATATTATATTGCTATGCCCCCAACTATTCAAAATTATAAATTTTTATCTAATCCAAAAAATATTATTCTTGCTGGAGCACATCCATTATTTATTGAAAAGCTATGAGACTCTTCTTCAAAATTTTTAAGTTTAAGTTTTAAAATATAATTTTTCGCATCGTTTTAAAATTGTTCCAATTTTTACTGATTTTCAAATGTGGTTAATAAATAATTTTAATGGTAATGCTAAGTTTTACCTTGCATGTGGTATTGTACCGCACGTGCGTACACAGTTGGCTGCACCGGTCAAAACAAATTTGCTTGTAAATATTTCACAATCAATCAAAAACATCCAATTTCTTCAAAATTTTTTATCAGTTATCACTTCATTTCAATAAAAATAACTTTAATTAAATCGAAATCCACTTTTTATTAATAATTCAATCAACAATCAAAATTAAATCATCGGAATAAACATTCCTACCGGCTTGCCTTCTGGCGCAACGCCGCCTGACCAAGGCTAACCTCGCTGAAATCATACTCCCACTTATTTACATTGCCAACCTAATTATTCACAAATGAAATTTTATGTACAATGTCTACAAATAAATAATTTAAAACAATAAAAACAAAACAATAACTTCAAAATAATTTACAAAATAATAAAATTTAATTTTTCACGTTTTAAAACACGACAATATGTATATGCGAGTGTCTACGGTGTTGTCCTATTCTCGCATCTAATTCTCCAGCCTCTCTATCAATCCAATTATCTTTATCTTTATCTTCCAAATTACTAGTATTATCGCCTCCTTCGCCTTTTTCTTCCAAGTTTTTGCTAGTCTTTTCTCTCTTTCTTCTATAGTCCGGAATTCAATTCCATAGTCTTTTCAGCTATATTCGATTGTCCATTCTTTGTACGTGGCCAAACCACGTAAATGTTTTGACTTCAATTGTTTCTATTATAAATCTTTTTCCGGATTTCGTAATTTTTTACATGTTTAAGTCGGGACACGCCACAACTATATGTCTAAAAAAATTCGTTTCCAAGGCTTTCAACTGTTCTTGTTCCCATTACTCACCACCCAAACTTTGGCTCCATCTACGTCGCTATGCTTTCTATTATTGTTTTATAAATCTTCATCTTGGTTATAAATCATCCTTGTCCGATTTGATTATAAAATAGGACAATATAATCCATGATCCGAAAAACCAAACCAAAATCTCGTAAATTTTGCTTCATATCGTTACATTCAGCTTATTCCCATCTCTTGGCAAATTATCCAAAAAGATCATCATAACAAAACTAAAAGTAGCGGTGACAGAAAAACAAATTATTCTGAACAAACAATTTGGGTTCCGGCCAGGCCACTCAACAACCCATCAAATTCTTTGACTGACAAAACACATCACCGAAAACTGTAGAAGGCACAGCCAACAGGGGCATTCTTCTTGGATATCGCTAAAGCTTTTCGGAAAGTTTTGAGGTAGATATCTAGGAAGTCCTGCTGTATTCTTTCCTAGTGTACTTCATTGCATCCTACTTCCAATACCGACGATTCAAGGTGAAAACCGATAGCACCCGATCAAATAAAGTGCTAACATATTATATTCTGACTTCCCCTCTCTCCGTCAAATCCAAACCAAGCTGAGATGCTAGGCCGACCATAAAACAAATTATAGAAATTCGTTTCGTCCCCAATCTCCGAATATCTCTGGACGGTTTTCACAATTGGTTCCAACCATAACAAATAAAGGTTAATGAAAATTTCATCGAATTTCGACCACATCCCTGAAGATGTTTAACACTAAAATGCCCTAGACAGTACCTCCAAATACTTAGGGGTTATTCTCATCACAAGTATTTGTCCAAAATTTACATACGATCGGCAGTCTAAGGCTATGCCGAAACAGTTCCAGACGACTCAAAGTACGAGTCCTGAGGGCCGTATAGTTCGTCTTCAACGCAAAATTCTAGGTTTTCCTATGACAGCTTGGGGACTTCTGAAAACCCACTAATCTGCGAGATTGGTAACTACCAACTGGAAGATTTTTTTTAAGGCTTAGACATACTCTAAACAGCTAGAAGCTAATTACAGAGAGTGTGTGTAACGTAACATCGGGATGACGCGCGTGCTTCAAGACGCAACGGAACCTACCGCTTAACGTGGAATCCGAACCACGACGGAGGATTTTTGTGCAACCCTTTAAGAGCGCCACCTAATCGACCAGCAATTAGCCTCCTCCAATACGGTATAAGAAGCCAAGGCTGATCTTGCAGACCAAATCCATCTACTAATTCTCATTCCTGACCGTTTTACGTTTCTTTATCACACCTATCTCACTTAGCCTGTAGTTGAAAATAAAGACGAAACTACGACGAGCAATTGTAATGATTTTTTTTTACAAAAAAATGAAAACTTAACCCAACTAGCTCAAGTTTAACACAGAGGTTTTTACCCCACTTCTACGCCAATGCTTTGATTGACGCAATGCCAAACTCGGTACTCTCATTTTATTATAACGTAAAAATATTACTTTATCATACGAAGTCTAAGAAAGTATTGTAATCGTGCAAAAAAAAAAACTTGAGATTTTGATGAATTTAGACATTTTAGGGTCCCAGAAGCAGAAAATCGTCATTTCCAAAAAATGTCTGTATGTATGTATGTGTGTATGGATGTATAGATGTATGTATGTATGTGGTTAAATTTTGTGTGCGCTCTACCTCAAAAAGTAATAGAAATTTTTTAACAAAATTTTGTATTTAGTACATAAATATTAAGACTTAGAGCTGATTAGATTTTGATTAAAATCGGTACCCGGAAAAGCAAAATAAAACAATATTTTGTAAATTAAAAAAAAAAAATTTTTCTTATTTTTAAAAATTTTATTTTTTAATCATATTCTCTTCCAAAATAATAATAAAAAAATCGGTATACGGAAACGCAAAAAAATAAATAATATACAAAAAAAATAATAAAAAAATTTTGCAAATAATTTTTTTTTCTTATTTTTAAAATTTTAACTTTTTAATATATTCTCCTACAAAATAATATTTTTTTTAAATTCTTTTAAATTTATTATTATTTAAAAGTATGATAAAGTTATGGGCATGGCCACATCTGATTTTTTTTTTAATCATATTCTCCTCCAAAATAATAATAAAAAAGTATTAATCAATAATCGTGTAAATATTCTATTTTTGTTTATATAGTTTTTACAAATTAAAATAAAATTAATTTTTTTAATTTAAGTATTAATTTAAATTTAAAAGTTAAAAATTGAAAATTAATGTTATCAATTTAATACCAATTTAAGAAAGAAAAAAATACAAGTGATTTGTACAAAAATATCTTAAAATCGAATAAATAATATAAAAAAAAATAATAAAGAAAAATTTTGCAAATAATAAACTTTTTAATATATTCTCTTCCAAAATAATATTTTTTTTAAATTCTTTTAAATTTATTATTATTTAAAAGTATGATAAAGTTATGGGCATGGCCACATCCGATTTTTTTTTTTTGTGCTGACACGAAAAAAAGTTAATCTTTACAAAATCTTTACAAAATCAGACAAAAATTTTTTTTCAACTTATGCTTAACTACTTAAAAAATAACAATTTTAGTCGTGCCACTTTTTAGCTTAACAGAAAAAAATATATTTTTCGCCCTAAGGCGGTAAAATACATGTACGCTCTAGGGTGGAAAAATAGTTTAACACCCGCTGTTCGTACATTTTTATATTTCTTTTGTCAAAAAATTTAAGTTGGTAATATTAATTTTACGTTGAATTTAAAACTCACCATTTACAAAAACGTCATATTATTAAACACCCCGTATAACTTAAGAATGAAAAAACACAAGCGCCATCACACGCCAATTAACTCTACTGTAGAAGATGACTCGATTATTTTTTTATGTTTATTTACTGTGATTTAATAATGTATTGAAACAAAAACGCAAAAATCAAATTTAATGCTGACAGTTAAAATTTGTTTGGGCATAATAATATGAAACAAATTTAAACTTGATTCTCATAATTTTGATTTTTATTTAATCTGCTTCAATATGGAAAATGAATGTGCCAATTTGGAAGTAGTTCAACCACCAAATTATGCTGAAGTTACAATCAAAACTGAGTGGATTGATGATGAGCAGTCAGAATTGACAGGTTGATTAAATTTCATCCACATAAATTTAACATTAATTTACGAATAAAATTTTTTAGAAGTTGCTTATTCGAATGACCACATAAAATTAGAAAACTACAATTGCAAACTAGAAGACTTGCATCATTTTATCAATGTCAAAGAAGAAACAACTAAACAAAGCGGTTTAAGTGCAATTGGAATCTGTAAACCAGGAAAACCTAACCAGCAGTTGAAAAAATTTAACTGCGATCAGTGCAATTTGAAATTTAGCCGGAAAGCTATTCTACAAAAACATTTAGTAAGCCACGAAATTAATAAATCATTGACGTGTGGAATTTGTGATAATAAATTTATTAACAAAAGTAGGTTACAATGTCACCTAAGGATTCACACCGACATAAAACCATTTCTGTGTAGAATTTGTAACGACAGATTTTTAAGGAAAGAAACTCTGAAAATTCATTTAAGCACTCATACGGAAGGGAAGGAATTTTCATGTAAAATTTGTGATTATAAGTGTTCACGTAAAGGAACTTTAACTATGCACTTGAAAACACATTCAGGTGAAAAGCCATTTGCATGCGACGTTTGCGAGTACAGGTCTTCGCATAAAGGAAGCTTGAAGTTACATTTAAGAACTCATACCGGCGAAAAACCTTTTGAATGTGGAGTTTGTAAAATTCGATTTTCACAAAAAGGGGATTTGGTGGTTCATTTGAGAATCCACACCGGCGAGAAGCCGTTTACTTGTGAAATTTGTGGCTACAAATGTTCGCATAAAGGAAGTTTGACGAGGCATGTTGTTTCTCATACAGGTGAAAAACCGTTTAGATGTAAAATTTGTGATTCTAAATTCTCTCGAAATGGACATTTGATTAGACATTTAAGAATTCATGCGGGCGAGAAATCCTTTTTCTGTAAAATTTGTGAATATAGATGTTTACGGAAAGAAGATTTGAAAAGGCACGCAAGTGTTCATACAGGATATAAACCGTTTGCATGTAACATCTGTGAATATAAATGTGTACGCCGAGGAGATTTGAACACGCATCTAATTATTCATACGGAAAGAAAACATTTACTCACCCACAGACGACAAATTGATAGAGATAAATAGGTATTTCATTTAATATAAGATTTTATTTGTGTATCTACAAAAAAAGTAATAAATTTCTTTATAAATCATTTTTTTACTTTTCCGAACAAGTTAAGTAACAGAAATTACAAATTATAAAATAATTATTATAATGGAGAAATTTGCTCAGAATTCTTTCTTTAGGTATCAACTGTAGTACTGAGGTATAGTGACAACGCCAGCATAAATTTTATGCCGGGGCTGAGTAAAATTAACAAGTTGGTAGACGGAGAAGGGATCGCAGACCAAAGCGCCGCAGACAATTTTTTTGTAAAATTCGAGGTCAACAGTTGTTAGATTAACTTTAGGAATTTTTAAACATTTTTATAATGTAAGGTCAATAAATTTTGTATACAGGTAAAAAACCAAAATTTAATAATTTTATTTGATAATAAATTGTGTTACTTTTTAAGAGGTTGTTAGTAAAAAATGATGGAATGAAAAACTAGTATATTAGTATTAGATAATATATAAAGAGATAAATAAAAGTTAAAAGTATGTAATTTCCAGAAGAATTTTAAAAAATTTGTGAGCGCTTAAAAATTTTCTAATATGTTTAGTGAATTCTTACCGGCTACCGGGGCGCCCCGTCTGTCACCCCCGCAGCGTCGTCAGTGCCGAGGTGGAATTGTTTTGACTGCAGAAGGTGATTTTCTCTTTGCACGTCGATCAATTTCTTTGAATCACGAGTACAAAAACCAATGGTTTAACTTCGAAAGCTGAACAGATGTAGATGTTATTAATTTGTAACTAAATTTAGTCTATTTAAGACGATAGACCTAAAATGTGTTGGAACTTACAATAAAATCGTTTTCAAAGAAGAGACAACTGCTCGATCTTGCTCGCATGACGGCAAGTTGATCAGTTGGTAAAATATAATGGACGAGACACCTTTTTAAAATAATTGCATATCAAATCTTGTGTTTACGAATAAAATTTTTATTACATCAGTATTATAATTTTATTATTATTAATAAGCATAGCTTAAAATAACACTTCCTCAATAAATTAGAGTGGGCATTGTAAACCCATAAATTGTTTTATATTTTATCGAACTCAAATAAAGAAAAATCGTTTAAAAAAATAATCACTTTAATTAAATAAAAACAATCTTCTCACAAAATTTCAACTTTTTTGCGGTCACTTTCGACCAAAATACTTTCAAACAAAATTTTCCAATAACAATATTAAAAAATAAAATCTTAATTGCAAAAAAAGCGGAGCAAAATCTAGGCTTCCGTCGTTTCAGCCATCTTGTCTAAACAAACCTCAATCTACTCACTTTTCTGCAAACCTTACATTTCAAAAATTAATATAAAAAAAAATTTTTTATATAAGAAAGATAAGAAAGGCTAACAAGGCTAACTTTTATTTTTTGTTTTGAATTTTAGTTTTTTTTGTAGTTTAATAAATTAGCTATTTATTTTTTTAACCTCCCCCCCCCCCCGAAAATCTAGTCTAAATACGATCTTGGGTCGTTTTATGATGTTTTTTCAAACGATAAGTATAAACTTAAATTTTTTGGGCACCCGATATGATCGTTTGTTATGCAATAATAATTTAAATAATGTTCGAGAAGAAATATTAGATGTTCATTTCCAAATCCAGTCGAAAAAACTTTTTTTTTGGAAAAAATTTAACTCCCAGCTACCCTACTTTAAAATTTTAAATGGGACCCCCTACCTTTCGATATATCATTTTAAAGGTGGAAAAAATCTTTGTTCATTCATATTAAAAAATTTGATTTGGTAGATTCCTCCATGAGCTAGAGGTAAAAATTGAAAGATAAAATAAAAAATAATTTTATTCTGAAATAATTTAATTTTTAGAAAATTTAATTTATTTATTTATCCGTTCCTGGATATACTACTTTACATAACTTAGGTTGTGATGGAGGACACTTTTATAAAAAAAAATATTTTATAAAATTTTTTTTCTACTTAAACTGCGAACTATCAGTTCGTTTTGTATTGTTTTTAAAGTTCGTTTTGAATCGGACTGTACACGACCAATTTGGTACTTCCAACCGCGCGAGGCAGCACTTGCCGTTACCAAAACTTTGATACAATTTTTTTTGGAAACTATGAGGAATAAAAACTTCAAATTTTGGGTATAGAGATAGAATTGTGTTCTCTAGGGCCTACGCATTTTATATAAGAAAATATAATAAAATAAAACAAAAAAAATTTTTCTTTTAATGTTATGATTAGAATTTTTAAAAAACAATATGCGTCGGTCATAGCTCTACCATCCATAAGCCTTCCTTCAAATTTTCGTTCAATTCTGTCCATTAATAGCTGACAATTTTTGTCTTAAATATTTACCGCACTGTTTACGTCCCCTTAAATATTCGATATCAAAATTCAAAATCAACCACATGGTAATCCTATAAAGTTAGATTAATTATAATCTTTTTGACATGACAGAGGTTTTGACATTTTAAATCATAAGAAAAATCATAAGCAATCTTGCGTAGTGTGAACATAAAAACTATTGATCACGTGATTTGAGCGCTTAGCTATGATTTAGTTCAAATTTAGTTAAATGAATAACTAATAATAAAAAAAAATTAATTAAAAAAATTTAATATTTATTTATAAATATTAATACAAACTATTTCTTGTACTATGCGTAAAAAACTTTTAAAAAAAAGCGGTTTATTCAAAAAAATCATATGAAAAGTCATAGCGAAATAGACACCATCCAAAATCACTTATTATTTTGCTATGACTTGACTTATTATTTAGCTATGGCTTCAATAATATCAAAAACCATATAGTCTGAACATAAAAAAATTTATCACCTGAGAAGTCATGTGAGAAATCACATAGTGTGAACCAGCTTTAAGACATTACGAGAATGAAATAGTACCATAAAACGCGCCATATTCAGCCAATTTTGAGAAAATCGAATTTGAATATTTCACCTATGTGCACGGATTAACGTAATAGAAGATAACACTTGCAACAAAAGTTTCGTGACGAAGAGGTAAAGTAGCCGGTCTGATAAGCAAAGGTATTTGGTTCAAATCTAGATCACAACATTTTTTTTGACATGATAACGTCTTATAAATCGATATACCGACTGCACGCACGAAAAAACATGACTCATTGTCACGTTCCGCCTGAGCCATGCGTGCAGGCGAGAGCCCGGAACAAGCGTTAGAAAGGCAATTGGCAATCAAAGCAGTTGATGAAAAATGGGACGCAATCAAGAACCACACAAGTATCCCTAAAGAAAAATTTCTAAATGCGCTAAAACTATGCCTGGAAACTACATACTTCCAATATAATGATAAACTATATCAACAGATTTTTGGTACAGCAATGGGAAGTCCAATATCAGCTACGATCTCTAATCTGGTAATGGAAATTTTGGAAGAAAACCGTATATCAACACTTCCATTTCAACCACCATTCTTTAAACGCTATGTAGATGATATTATAACAGCAATTCCAGAAGGTAACGAAGATTTAATTATCAGGCATTTCAATGAATTTCATCCACGACTCCAGTTCACTATCGAAAAAGAAGAACAAAATAAAATAACTTTCCTGGACATACAGTTAATACGTGAAAATAACTGCCTTAAATACAAGTGGACCCAAAAACAGACATGGTCAGGAAGATATCTTAATTTTAACTCTTACCATCACAAAAGCCAGATAATAAGCACGGCCATAGGCCTCGTGGATAGATCTCTTAAATTAACCCATGGAGACTACAGAAAGCAAACTCTAAAAATAGCTAAAGAGACTCTGTTTAAAAATGGTTTTCCCGGACCCTTGGTTAAGAAAATTATTAAAGATCGTGTGAACAAACTCTATAACGGTAACATTACCAAGAAAGAAACATCCAATTTTGCTGTTATGCATCATGTCAAAGGACTAAGTGAAAAACTGAAGAGAATTTTAAGCAACCACGAAATCAAACTGACATTTAAATCAACCAATAACATCAAACAGCTGTATACGAAATTAAAAGATCCGGTTCCTACAGAGAAAAAATCTGATCTAATCTATAAAGTTGAATGCAAGAATTGTAACCTAGTATACATTGGACAAACAAACCAATGGCTGCACAAAAGAATGAGTGGTCATATCTCAAGTGTTCGCTGTAATAAACCGGACTCTACTGCCATTGCGAAACATATACTAGTCGATGGACATGATGCAGATTTTAAAAACGCAAAAATTATTAAGTCTGTTACTTATCACACAATCACATATTTTAGATCATAGATTGTTCAAATCAGTGGCGTAACAAGGCAGCTACGGGCCTGTGTTTCAGACTGTCGGGCCCCTAAATGGATAATAAATTAACGTGGAATTTTTCTTAAATAATCTTAAAGTCTGTTTACATTATAAAATTTTGCTTAAAATTTTTATAAGACTAAAAATTCACATTTTACACATTAAAATTTTCGTTAAAATAACTTTTAAGAGAAATTTTAACAAATTTTAAGGAATAGATCAGCACCTATTTCCTTAAAATTTTATGTAAAATATAGTTTTAAGGTTTGTTTGGTGATAAAGATGTAAACACAAATCTGCAAAATCTACAAATTTTAAGGAATTTTATGGAAATTTTAAAGGAAATATTAAGCGAAATTTTATAATGTAAACAGGCTTTTATAAGCGGAACTATTGTTTTAAATTAATTTTTATGAAAAAAAATATAATAAATATTATTAATTAGTTTTATTTAAATCACCCTAGAGATTAGCTACCAGTTAAAAAACAGTTAACAGAAAATCAAGAATTTTATTTAAAATATACTTGACGGTTTTGATAAATTATACTCCAAAATAAACAATTGAACTTAAACTTCACTATTTAAAACTTAAAATAATTTATAAAAATAAAACAATTGGTTCTTATCATAAATACTGTAACAAACTGCAATGTGATGTAAATAAAAAACAAAATATGACCTAACTGTTAAGGGATTGTTTCGGAATCTGCTAAGAGCTAAGGATGACAGTTGATATTTTTATTACCTATTGTAAACATTTCTACCAGATGCGAAATTTTACTTGTCCATTTTATCTTTATCGATGCCGGCTTTAAGTTAACAAAAGCCGAAACAGACCGTAAATATACTTTATAATTATTTTAAATAGATATACATGAGAAATGTGGCAGACACCTTATTTTGAAAATGTGCCGTATATTTTCTGATTTTAGCGATGTTTTCACTGTTTAGAGCTAAAAATCACAAAAATTTGAATTTTGATGTGGCAGAGCCGGGCCCTTGTTCAATCGAACACATCGAACACTGGTAGTTACGCCACTGGTTCAAATGACAATACGTTATCAATCGGTTTCCATATAAACTTGTAAACATTATATTAAATTATTCTGACGAAGATGTGTACCAAACGTTGAAAGCTCAATAAAAACATTATTATTAAACGTTTTATTAACTTGTTTATTTCAAGATTATTTAATTATATATATTATATGAATTATTATATTTTATATGAATAATTAGAATTATGTACGAAATTTTTATGTATCGTTTCTTTAACATCTTAAGAACGATAACAAATAATTAAAAACATAAAAAAATCTCAACTATTGAAAAAAATTAATAAAATAAGTGGTGTGTTATTGCAGTGGCGCAGCCAGGAGTTTGTTATGGAAGGGGTTAAAAGATGCGAGCGAAGCGAGCTGTGCCGAAGGCATGCGCCGCAGGCAAAAATTTTTCGGAAAAAGGGGCGTGGTCATCTTATTTTCGAGTATAATTATTGTGTTACCACTGTTACCTACCTTAAGGATGTATGAGCGTGACAACAATTTTCAATTTAAGACTTTAAAATTTTTTTACATATAGATTTTTACTCAATGAATTTACTGTAAAAATTTCAGCATAGGTAACCGTTCATATTTTAAAGAAAAAAATTTTTGAAAATCGACATAAAATACATTGCTCTTATGGAGAAATGGGTAGTTGTGATGATAAATCAACAAATATCAGTATGTTAAAATATCTTCAGTTTAAAAAAAAACTATAAATAAGAAAGATGATACTTGCAGTAATTCGTCAGTATATAAAAAATACTTTGCATCGGTTCATCCCAAAAAGAAAAATTGAAATGAAATTCAAATTATTTTATTTTACAAATTTTTTCTCGCCGTAATATGACACTTGGCAACGTTTCACTGTAGTTCACTACAGAGCCAATATATTTACTGGTAATAATATTTAAATATACTGGCTCTGGTTCACTACTATCACGAGCGCCACAACAAACTAGCGGTAGTAATAGTAAATACCGATGTAAATATAACCTCATTTGTGTATTTAAAAACAGATATAATATAAGCTAATAGTGAAAGCAGCAGGCTTTAGAATTTTTATATTAAATAAACCGCATTTCAATAAATGAAAATTAAAAAAATTAATAAAAAAAAACTGTGTTGCCAAATGTAAATTACACGTCACGTGATTATTTTTGTCACCCCACCCCGCAACGATACTAGCCTATCCCCACTCATCAAAATTCGCTATTCCCCCACACCGTCGCTCATACATCCTTAAATTAAAGTGAGAATTAAAGTACGGCATTTCCGAAATAAGATTTATCCTTGATTTTTGTTGCCAATCTTTTTATTGTAATATACTTAGGGTATTCACACTCCCTTGTATATTTACCATCGTTGTATATTTACAATGGCCAAATACCATAGCTGTGAACACACCTATGATATTAATAATTGTATTTGATGTAATAAATGTGATACATAACCTTACAATTATTGTTTATGTTATTGTTTTATTAACTTTACTTTCGGCACATGTTTAAAATAGTAGTGATTTACACATTAAAATGCCTAGAAAATCATAAAAAGAAAAATTGTATTGTACTGTAAAATGGTATTTGTAAACGTAGAAAATACTTCTGCACTTGATCAGCTGTTGTCCGCCATATTGGTTTTCAAATACAACGGTAGAAAAAACACGTTCGAGGGCTATTTAGAAATACAACACCCAGGGTGTATTTGCTCTTATGGGAAATAGCTATGCAACCATATACACCCTAGTAAACTTGTGTATATTTACTAGAGTGTATAAATACAACGAAATATACAAGGGAGTGTGAATACCCTAACTGTCGTGTTACCAAATATTTGAACCCACCCTGTACTCTTTTGGTAAAATTTTGTAAATTATGATTTTGATTTGGTAGTTTTGAAAGAGTGCAAGGTGGGGAAACAAGAGAGGATGAGAAAGGTTTTTTTGCCAAGATGGGCGACCGAGCTGGTCGATGATTTTGGATCTGTGATTTATTTTTGAGATTTGTGATTTTTGAATTTGTAAGCAATAATTTAAATATTTAAATAAAGTGATTTTATGCGTATGATATAAAATATTTTAATTTTTGAATTTTGGAAATTTTTTTATGAGTGGCTACTGAACAATAGTTGATTTGATTGGTTTGATGGAATTGGAAAGAGAACAGTGAAAATAAAAATTGAGTTTGAATTATTAAAAATTGGAAAATTAAAAATTATTGCATTCGTAGGAACGAATGGTGCTATTGATAAGCAGGCGATTAGGATAACGCTAACGAAATTTTAGTTAGCATTTGCTTTGCATTGGCTTTTGGATTAATAATTATTTATGGAGAAGCAAAAATGTGCGTATGGATAAGATAATAAGAATGGGGTTTTTAACTAAGAACGGAAAGCGATTTTGAAAGAAAGGCAGCAGTTTTGTTGTGAGTTCTCCTGAAATTCTCTGAATCACGATAGCCTTGTGTGACCTGACAGCTTCTATTTCGGAAGAGTGCTTCATTTGGAAATTTTCTTTATTGCACCTTTACGGGCACACGTGGGATATATATTTTGGAATAATTAATTTTGATTGGAAATATTCCTAAAATAGTGGTTCTTCCTTCTTTCGTATTGTTGGATCTACGAGGATTGAGACTTGGAGCGTCCAATATTCCATCAAACTTCCACACAGCAACCAGCATAAGGTTAGACGTATCAGTTACTAACTTATTTTGATGATAACCAGCATAAGAGTCCGTTATATTATTACCTTCGGGATCTTTGCGTCCATTCTATCTTTCTTTCGTTCATCTTTCATTCTATTCGATCTTTCTACCCATTTGACGTCCTGTGTATTTTCGCTTTCAACTTCTGATTTTATATATTATCCGGACCATCAACTTTTTGGATTTGGAATTGGTTACCGGTTAACACCCGAAATTATCTATTTGTTTTATACTACGTTTATCTATTTCGTTTCGTCATTATATTATTTTATTGATTGTTGCGTAAATTTCATTGTTATATATAATCAGTATTATTAAGTTCGAGCAGAAATTAATTTATTTTTATTTAGGAAAAGTTAAAGTTTGCCATCACGTAAACATCTTTTTTTTTTGTGAAGCGATACGCAAAATTCGGATTTTGATTTAAACATTCGGGGCACACCTATGTTAGTGTGAAATTGCCGCGACTCAAAAGAATTGCAATTCTCCGGGTTTTGAGCGACACTTATATTTTTCTAATTAATGACAATCGTTTGAAGAGTTTTTTTTACCTAAGAGTTTATTTAGGAAATTTTAAAATTATAAACTTTGCGTAGAACTAATAGACAACTGTGACTTGATCTCGTATGGTGCGCAACCACTTTTCTCTTCATATTCAGTTAATTTATATTATTATTATCAGTGATAATTGTAAGACATTGTTGATCATTCTTTTTTTTTGTATTGTCCATTAATAAATCTTATTGTGCTCGATGTAATCTGTGGTGGTTTCTTTTATTTACTTAATATTTTTTTTTCTCGTAAATTGGCTTACATCTCAGTGGTTAGTAATTACCAAATAAGTTCTCTGGAATCCTGATATTTAATTACTTGGCGCCCTACCTAACTACTTCGTATAACCAGAGAGCACCTGAGCTAGCCCAGGGAAATCTTTTGTACCCATTGAGTTACATAAATCCCATGGGCCCTGAGATAAGTTATGGTGATAACTTAGTTGGCAATTTACGTTTATAATTTTTCAGGGTACAAGCTGGATGTTATCTCTACCCCAATAATTCAAATATTCATCCAAACGATGATTCCAAAATAACGGGAACTAACCGGCTCAAAAAAATATCTCAATACCCTCAAGAATCCACAGGAAGGATTTCTTAATTGCAAATTTACGGGCTCTTGATATTCTACCGTGTTCAACTATTCGACTCTATGAATATCTTCGAATTCTTATCTTATCACCAAGTGAAAAATGTGTTTAGTTAGGCGAAGTTCATACCTAACTTTAAATAAAGCCGAGTAAACATATCGAGCGGAGAACGTTAATTATAACATGCAAAATGCATGTTACAAATTTTACGTCATAAGGAAGCATAATTCAATTCAATTCATAAAAGTATGCAATTTTTCATCAATGTTTTCTTATGACGTTATCACGTAAAATTATCGTCCGTAAACCGACTTTACAGACAACCCGAGTGCCACGTGTTTTTAATTAATTTTCTATTATTTACGTAAAAAGTGATCAAATTTATATCGATACGCTAAAACACCTTCCGCCTATTCAAAATCTGCGTTTGCCGCACCGCCGCCGTGAGCCGTGCCATCGGGATGACGGGAATGATAATTGAAAAATTTAAGATTTCTAAGTCACTCCGACTAGTAAAGTGAGTTTCGGATATATAAATGATATTAATTTTGTGGTTTTTAATAAAAGTGACTATCTCTTGTTCATATTGAGAGATTGGGACATCTCTAAATTAAAGCGCAAAAATTAGTGGTAGCTATCTATTGTATTTCCAGTGGCGTAAGGGTGTTTTGAAGAAAATAAATAAAACATATTAATAAAACGTAATACAAAATTTAATTATCATAAATAAATAAAATAAAACAATACCATAATTATAATTACATATAAACATAAATATAATAAATATTTTTAAATATCTACTTTGTAGTCGCGTAATTCTAGTTTACCATATCGGTTGATGTGAGCAAATTTTGTTTCTGTTACTTCAAAACTTTTTATAAAAAATCCGTGGACGTCATCTAGAACCGTAATCAAGTTTTTAGTTCTCATACACCACACTTTCAATGATGGATATGAAACAACAAACACATGATTACCGTTCGTGGTTATTGTTTTAACACGAAATTCCTCAGAATCTGCAAAAAATTTATTATTTGTGAATTTGGCTAAAAAAATTCTGTTTACCAATTTTAAGTAGGTATTTTCCGGAATTTAAGTCTAAGAACACTATTTTATGAGTATCTTGATTAAATTTTTTTTCTAAACAAAGAAGTAACGAGTTGTTTAGAAACTGTACGCCTGGTACCACGGACACCATATCCTTAAGGGTATATAAACAAACTTTCTGCTCCAGACTCCAAACAGATACGATACATCTATATTCGTATTTGTTTTTGTAAAAACTGATCAGGTGATCGTCTTTTATCTAAAAGAAAGAAAATATATTTAACTTTGTATTTTTTGTATCGCAAGGTTTCTAACCATTATTTTCCAAGTGGTGACGTTCTCTTGATAGTATTCGAGGGTAAACAAATTTTTGATATCGAAATTTAAAATGTTGATTTTTCCGTTATATGTACCCATTGCTATGATACCATCACCGAAACATATACTTCTGATTTCTTCATTAAAGTAAACTAAATTTGAATGATAGTCTGATGTTGTAACTGAATCTTCAAATTTGATAATGAAAACTCCACAGCGTATATCTAAGACTGCGATTCTATAAAAAAATTAGAAATAAAAAGATTACTATATTGAAATTTAAAACAAACTTACAAATCATTATGCGCTTCAATAGAAGTCGCAGTGTCCCAACTGCTAAAAATATCGAGATTTAGGTAATACAAATAACTGTCTCCATTCAATTTTTGCCAACACAAATAATTCTCTTCCAAAAACAAGAACCACGATTTATATCTCACTACAGATTCCAAATCGTTTCCAAGTAATGCTTTGTAAGAAAATTGTTCCTACAAATATTTAATTAAAATAAAATTTTAATTTGTCGTTACACATACCAATCCTGTCGATGAGTCTATAATGGTTAATTTGTTACCATCGCTCGCTATCAAAACTTCATCGTCAAAATGATGAAGTGAGTACAAAACCTTTACAGTTTGGGTTATAACAGCACTTTTAAAATTATCGTTCTTCCAATTCTCAGCCAAATTGTGATATATGTAAATTCCCTAAATTAAAAAATTTTAGGCACAAACTAAATGTGTAGATGATGGAAATTAATGGACATAAATGAAAAAATATAACTAACCATCCAGGGCGAAGAAAACTTGTTGATATATTCTTCATAAAATATTGTTACGCCTTTTTCAATTTTCTTAATGCCTTTTAATTTACATTTTTTGAACCAATAGTAATTGTAGTCGATGAGGTAGTTCCATGTCTTGCAACATCTGATCGCATTATTAATTGTCTTTTCGCAATGCAACTTACATATTTTCTGTACGAGTTCTGAAGGTAAGTTCCCCAAAATATCCATTTTAACTGCAAAGGTTTTGTTTTCTATCGTTCTTGTTGAGAGATCTTCAAGCACTGTTTGTTTATAAAAGTTTTTGGACAGTATAAGGTACGAGGAATGGGAGGAGAAAATAATAATATGACTGATAAATCTTAATGAGGTCTTAATCTAAAGATAATAGTTTGTGACGGTGGTCATTGCCCAAGCACAATCTTGCTAAACTTTGCTAAATTGAATGCCTAATGACCTTAGCCCTGGTTATATTGTTAAGGGTAGTTGTTGTTATAATTGAATAATAAATTATCTTCGAAGGGTCGTATTTGCCGAATAATTTTGTTTACCTGCTATTCTCATTTTTGCAAAAATATTACATTCGTTTCAGAAATATAAAAAGAGGTACATTACAATAAATTACAAGCTCGGATTGGGTGTAGGGGTGTAGGTAAGATGTCGTTCTCATGTCAGAAACAAACAACTGAGCTCCTCTCTAGTAATTAATTTTCTTAATTAATTAATTAATTAATTTATTGTCAATATATGACGTTGCGTTTTGTTTGAATCTGCTCATTGAAAATGTAGATCGAAGGAACAAGATTTTAGTAAGTTCCCCTGTTGGTCAAAAATGCACTAGGCTTTCGAAAACACCATCATCAATCTGTCAAAACTTGAAGAAATGAAATTACTGAAAAATGAAAACCATTCTTTTGTTAAAGACGGTTTTCTAAGATTCACCGATCTAACAATGCCCAAAGCAGTGTCTTCCAATTTGCGGTCCGCAATTAAAAGTGTCCCGCAAAAGAAATGTCTAATCTTATTGTTAACAATAGAATATTTCCAATTGCACAGTTTTGGTTTGCAGGAGCTTTATACGAATTAAAATTTATGGAAGGGGTCTATTGTCAAGTGGATTTTTAACTAAAAGTCAGGAATTATGTTCAAAATCCATTCTTTCATAAGAGATTAGAAAAAACCTGACTTTCGTGTGATGTTATTTAAAATTTTTGTCTAATTTTACAAAATCTTGGTAAGTTTTGCAACTTAATTGGTAGTCGTAAACTATATTCAAATTATTACATTCTTTGACCATTGTCCATTGTTAAAATCACAAAATAATTTTGTCAAAGAAAAATGTTGTACAAGTAATCATTTTATGCGAAAACGTAAATTTGAATTTAATTTTAGATTTCCTGGAGTTGGGAAATGCGACCCATAACGGCTTTCTAAACTTTACCCGCTGTATAGTCAGTGGCGACTCGTGAAGAATGTACTTGGAGGGGCACGCCTGCTAAATCGGGGGATTGTGGAATACTCCGTACCCCCCAACATGAAAGGGGTCCCGTGAAATTTTTGTGGGAAAATTAATTTAAAACTCTATTTTTATCACATGTATTCGACTCCGTTTGGTACAAATTCAACGTATTTTTTGAAATTTATTTTGCTTATTTATTCCAGATATCTTACATCTTTAATTTTTCAGACTCTACTAATTATATAAACTATTGAAATTTCATCGAATTAATGTACATTTTCATAATATTTATGGATTATGATGTTTTTTGGATCAGTTTGAAACTTTCTTTTTTTCGAAACAATTAATTTTTTTGAGTATAATTGAGTATAATTATATAATATGTAGGGGAATGTCGTCAGAGTTGGGACAAGCCGCCACTGTCAATATACCAAGATATACTAAGAAATTAATATACTTATAAGTTATTTTATATTCTATTTTAGTATTTTATTACACAAAATAATAATAAATAAGTATTTTCTATGTGATAAGTACAACAAATTAAACAGAATAACGTTCAGTTTTTTTAAACTAGTCTACGGGAAGCAGTCTTTTAGCGCGCACCGCTCCCATTGGTGCCTGGCTTAGCTTCTTTCTGATAGGAGACATCTTTAGATCTTTATCATGCATCTTTACCCGTACAATTTCAAATCAGTTTGTTTTACGAGCGCTAGAAGGATGTATTGCTGTTCATCAAATCGGTATGCACACAAATATGTTCTTCGAAGCGAAGGTGTAAATTCGACGAGCTGTTATTTTAGGTAAACTAAATTTTTATTTATATTTTTGTTTGTTTTGTAGTTGCAACTATATAAAATTTTATTATTTTTTAATGATTAAACTATGATTAATTTTAGTTCATTTGATGGAAAAATGTAATTTTTCTAATTTATATACTACCTAAACAATTCCATATTATTTTATTACTTTAAAATCTCCAGCAAGTGTTAGCTCGTTAGCTGAAAGTAGCGTAGTTTTCGAAAAAATTTCAAACATGTGGTAAATTGAGGTTATGTTACTCGATTCGCGATTTACCTTACCGTTGGTGGCGACACCAAATGTCAGCAATATGGTAGCTAGTTGTTTTGAATGTGATTCTGAATTATTTTATAGCAAACGTTTTTACATGTTTTTTAGTATACATAATGTTAATTTACAAAATAGAATACCAAATAGAATGCAAACATTTATATTTATATACTCAAAATTCTATAGCAACCACTACTAAATATACGCAAATGATAAGTTAAAATATTCCACATGGTGGCGTTTTCTTAACGTAAATCGAAATTTCACCCGTATCTGATCAACACCTTTATTAAATTTTTTATTTGTCGGTAAACTTGTCTGATGTTTTCTTAAACTTTTAGAATCAAATTATATCAAAATGCAGGAATGAACTGGGCGGTGCTAGATTTGATCTACTCTTCAGTTTTACCTAATTATTTCTATTAATTTTTATGACCTTTCCATCCAAGCTGAAAAATGGTAAATTTTTTCTGCATTTCAAGAAAGGATATTAAATTTAAATTTCCATTATTATATAAAATTGATTTTATTTAAAACAATTCTTGTAGAATAACTTAGCACATTTTTTATACTTGAAAATTAGAATAATTATTCAAACATCTGACTTTAATATTTAACTTATAATATTATATTAATAATAATATTTTTTTAATTTAAGGAGATGGGGACAGCCGCTCTACGAGATGCCTCAAAAATTTGCTCTTTTGGTTTAAATTTGATGGACTAATTTAAAAGGTAAGTACTTTTTATAATCTCAATCGTATGAAAATTGTAATTTTCCGCCCCTAGCTGATCAACAATTTCATTAAATATTTTAATTATCGGGATTATATAAAAATGCGCTGAAATTAAACTGGGGGATACTTGATTTGATCTACTCTCTAGTTTTATCCAGTTCATTTCAGTAAATTTTTACGCCTTTCCAATCCAAGCTGAAAAATGGTAAATTTTTTCTGCATTTCAAGAAAGGATATTAAATTTAAGTTTCCATTATTATCTTAGATTGATTTTATTTAAAACAATTTTTGTGGAATAACTTTAGCACATTTATACTTGAAAAAATGGAATTATTCAAATACCTGACTTTAATTTTTAACTTTGAAAATAATAATTTTTTTTTAATTTAAGGTGATGGGGACAGCCGCTCTACGAAATGCCTGAAAAGTTGCTCTTTTGGTTTAAATTTGATGGACTAATTTAAAAGGTTGGTACTTTTTTTAATCTCAATCGTATGAAAATTGTAATTTTCCGCCCCTAGCTGATCAACAACTTCATTAAATTTTTTACTTATCGGGATTATATAAAAATGCTGAAATTAAACTGGGGGGTACTTGATTTGATCTACTCTCTAGTTTTATCCAGTTCATTTCAGTAAATTTTTACGCCTTTCCAATCCAAGCTGAAAAATGGTAAATTTTTTCTGCATTTCAAGAAAGGATATTAAATTTAAGTTTCCATTATTATCTTAGATTGATTTTATTTAAAACAATTTTTGTGGAATAACTTTAGCACATTTATTCTTGAAAAATAGAATTATTTAAACACCTGACTTTAACGTTTAATTTTGAAAATAATAATTTTTTTTTAATTTAAGGAAATGTGAACAGCTGCTCTGCTAGATGTCTCAAAATTCGCTCTTTTCGTCTAAATTTGTTGGACTAACTTGAAAGGTGGGTATCTTTTTTTATCTCAATTGTATGAAAATTGTAATTTTTCGCTTCTATGTGACCAACTTCATTAAATGTTCAATTTATCGAGATTATTAAAAATGCAGGAATTAACTGAGGGTCCTTGATTTATTGACCTACTCTCCAGTTTTATCCAGTTCATTTCAGTAAATTTTTATGCCTTTCCAATCCAAGCTGAAAAATGGTAAATTTTTTCTGCATTTCAAGAAAGGATATTAAATTTTAAGTTTCCATTATTACCTGAAATTGATTTGATTTAAAACAATTTTTGTGGAAAAACTTAGCACATTTATAGTAGAAAAATAAAATTATTCAAACACCTGACTTTAATGTTTAATTTTAAAAATAATATATTGTTTTTAATTTAAGGAGATGTGGACAGCTGCACTACTAGATGCCTGAAAATTTGCTCTTTTCGTCTAAATTTGATGGACTAACTTAAAAGGTAGGTATCTTTTTATCTCAATTGTATGAAAATTGTAATTTTTCGCCCCTAACTGATCAACAACTTCAGTAAATTTTTGATTTATCGAGATTGTATAAAAAATGTGGAAATTGAACTGGAGGGTGCTTGATTTGATCTACTCTCCAGTTTTATCCAGGTAATAATATTTCATTTAATTTTTATGACCTTTCCAATCCAAGCTGAAAAATGGTATATTTTTTCTGCATTTCAAGAAAGGATATTAAATTTAAGTTTCCATTATTATCTTAGATTGATTTTATTTTAAACAATTTTTGTGGAAAAACTTAGCACATTTATACTTGAAAAATAGAATTATTCAAACACCTGACTTTAATTTTTAACTTTGAAAATAATTTTTTTTTTAATTTATTTAGATGTGGACACTCGCTCTACTAGGGTCCTGAAAATTTGATCTTTTCGTCTAACGTTGATGGACTAACTTGAAAGGTAGGTTTTTTGATCTCGATTGTACACGGTTAAACTTTCTATCCAAGCTGAGAAATGATTTAATTTTTCTGCATTTCAGGAAAGAATATCAAATTTTAGTTTATTATCTATGAAATTAATTTTATAAATAAATTTATTTTAATTGAATGAACTTGAACAGTTAAACCATCAAAAAAAGTTTCAAATTGTTATTTGGAAAGATCTTAATTTAATTTTTTTTAGTTTACTGAATGGCTGGCCACACACCTTAACATAGGCAATTGATAAATTGCATTTTAATAGTACATCAGATCAATGATAACAACAATGAATAGAAGAAATGGTATTAGGTTTAGTTACTGCAAATTCAAATGCTTGCATTGGATCCAGCGAGATTGTAACATAGAAAAATAAACTAATTCAGCGAATTAAAGTCAAGAGTTGTTTGAAGATCCATCATGTTCACCAGATTTGGCTTCCTCTGACTATTATCTGTTTTCAAACCTGAAAAAATTCCTGGCTGGAAAGCGTTTGCATGAAATGACAAAGCTTAATGATAGTATTGAATTTTGGGAAAAACGTTGTAATAATTTATTGTATAATAAGTTTTGGGACATTATATTTAAAAATAAAACAAATTTTATTTAAAAAAAAGTTTCTATCATTGTTAGGCTAAGAATATTCAGACTGCTCTTTTATCAGCGAGATTCTGCCCTTAACTATTAGTTATGAATGAGTTTAGATAGTTTAGATACATTTTTGAATTTCAAGCATTTTTGGCAGATAAAAGAAAAACAAAATATTTGCACTACTTTTTTTACCTTTTTTTTCTATTTATAAACTAAGAACTTCGTATTTTGTACGTTATAGTTTATACAACATTTCTTCCTACCTTTGTTTAATAATACTGAAAATTACAAGAATTATGAGGTTCTATACAAAGCTATTTTGAAAAATTAGATTTATTTTCGACAATAGTCATAATATAATTATCTTTTTTCTTATTGTGGTAGATAAAATCGGTCACCGTCATTTCGGCGATTCCAATTCGGCATTTCGGCGACGGAATATATTATACTTTCAGTTTATTTAATTTATTCTTAATTTAAAATATAAATGTACAAAAAAACCTTAGTACGGATGCCTATGGCTTTTCAAACTTGTACTTAAAAACCCGTCGTTAAAAGTTGGTTATTTCCCTACCTCCTTTAAGTGGATTCCGTTCTTTTGTTTTATTCTCCTTTTCAATAATATACATTGTATTAATCTTTTCCCAATTTGTTTAATTGCTTAAAAAGTATGTATATGATACCTGTAATGTATGTAAATAAATATTTAATTTAAAAATAAAAATTTTTATTATTTACACTTAAAAAAATTATTTTTTTAAATAAATTTCTCGTCGCCGAATCGACGTAGTCAAATTTCCTGTCGCCGAAATGCCGGTACCGAATTGGAATCGCCAAAACTAGCATAGCCGAATTTCTAGTCGCAGAAACGACGTGTATCGAGTAAGACGTACGTTTTGATCGCCAGCTGAATGACAAAAAGTCCTTTTTTGCCGGACTGTATTTACGAAACTTACAAGACTGGAACTGATACTTTCTCAGTCGCAAAATGGGCCTGGAAAAGTTTTTCGCGATCGAGAAAGTAGCAATCCAATGTCCAAGACTATAGGAAACTTACTAATATAATATTCAATCGTAGAAAATAATATAAAAAAAATACGTTTATTTATTTAAAAAATGAATTATCTTCTTACAATTGTAGAAATTAATGCCTTATGAAGTCCATCGAGGATGCACCATTTCTCGAATTGATTATACACACCTTCATAATTTTCTATTGGTTTTCCCCGTAGTTACGAAAGTTACATGAGCAGCGTTTGTATAATCGTATACACTTTGTATACGATTGTATTTTGTATACGAAAGTATTTTCAAATTGTTTTCATTTTTCACTTTTATATTTTTATTAAACTAAAATTTGTAATTTTTTAATTCTGTAATTCAATATTTTACTACTTTTTTATTTTTATTTTTATTATTTTCAATTTTGTAATTTATGTAGTTTTTAATTTTTTGTATTTATTTGTAGCCTTGATAATGGGTCAATAAAAACTCGAAACGTCGGACAATTTTGTTAATTTTATACTGACCCCTAACTCAACTATATTTTTACTAAGTAATTCAGATAGTTCAACCCTAGGTATATCAGACTGTAATATAAAAACACAACAAATTATAAAACCAAGAGGTTGAATAGGTACAGTTGGTGTAAGTTTTGGAATCAACTAAAAACATAGGTACGATAAATTTAATTATTTTGTTTTTGTCTGGCTATGAATTCACTTTCATAACTTGGGATGATTTGTTTATAGCATTTTATTGAATACAATACGATTGCTTATATAAATAATTATTTTGTTTATATACAAGAATTGTGGATATCATTTTCGTACACTGGTATCTGAAGAAAATTTTTACCAAATGAATTGTGGAAAATATAAATTTTCCAAAGAGGGATTGCGCGAAATCCTGCATGTACGGAATAGGGAAACAATCAAGTACTGTGTTGGTAATTAAAGCGCGATAATTACTACACGGTCTAAAGCCTTTACTTTTCTTTTTAACAAATGTTACGGCAGGATTTAAATACTTCAATTCTAATGTCTACGATCTACCTCTGTCTAGTGAGATGGTCTCGGAGATGTATTAGATTAAACAATTAACTGTTACCTGGTATTGTTTTTTCTAAGTCGCCATACCTTTTTGTGAAGTGAACCTGTTCTGGATCTTGTACTTCTTTTATTCAACAAAAAATTTAGTAGCCTACTAACCTCTTAAATAAAAATAAGAGAAGCTTACATTTATAAATGGATGAATATTTTATATTTATTTTTGAAGTGGTTGCATCAGTTGCATCAGGCAAAAGTAGCCAGGTGAGTTTTTAATATGTACAACACGTTTGAGAAAAAAAAAAGAAAAAGTACAGATGGGATAGATTGTGAAATCAAGATTAAAAGCTTGAAACAAAGTTTATTTAATTTTAATCTATACAAGAGCATTCTAGAGTTACACATTAGAATTCATTAGGCTATGCCATGTAATTATTAAAGTTAAACATCTAGTGAAAAGAAATATTTTTACTTATTTATTTGTGTAATTATGATAATATATGAAGTTATAGAATCCAGAAAACTTAAAAGTAAACTGCGATTTACATTAAAAAGTCCGATAGCAGTAAAATTTGGACACTCACTCGCTGCGTATTCCGCTAATCGAATCAACTCATTTCTCAAAACGCCTTCTTGCTTGGTTGTTGAAATTTTTGATACCAAATTATAGCAGGTGGTATTAATTTTTTTAACCTCTTTTATAATTTCGTCACAAAATAAGACAACTACGATTCCCATTACCTGAAAGTTACAAATAATGTTAATTCAACTCAAAAAGCCATGACTTTGATGTGCACATTTTTTTAAAACTAGGACATTTATATGGATTGCATTTTGAGGAGTAGGAGGATAAAGCGCACCACAAATTTGAAAATTTCAGAACAGCCATTTGGTAAGAAATGAGGTCTGTTTTTATTATTTGAAATTTTAAAGATTATTTATAAATAAGCGTATAAAGAGCAAAAACATAAATTTTATTGACCTTTATCATAAGATTAGCTCCGCCCATAAGTTTTAATTTTTTTAAAACTTATTTTGGGCATAATTTGCACCCTATTAGAGCCAAAAATAAATTACAATACGATTTTCTATTATTTTAGTCAGATGACTAGATTTTAGGGTGGATCCGAGATTTGCGTGGTTGCGATGTAGTGGTTGCGCCTTAGTTTATTAAGGCTATAATTGGTTATAATTATAACTTCCTATTAAGCTTTATGCATTGGGAAAGATTAGGTCCTATTTAGGACTCAAATTCTTTATTAGTTATATTTTTGCTTATTAAATTAAAAATAATAACCATTTATAGTTAAATTATTATTAAATTTATAAATTATAATTAGTAGACATAGGGGCTCATGGGACGACCTCATATACCGACAGAACGACGGAAGCAGTAAATACCGCTATATACTACCATATATCGCTAATATAATAATTAAAATAAAAAATAATTATTAAATAATAATAATTTAATAAATAGTTAAGAAAGTCTTACTTACATACAAAGAGATACAGTAAATTCCAATTAAACATTGTTCCACGATATTATTCGCCGTTGCATTTTGATCTTCTGTATTCGAAACCGTCACAATAATTAAGTTAATTAAATGTAGAGTTTGTAAAAAAATAATGTACACTATAAAGAGCAGTTTATATCCTAAAATTTTATTGAGAATTAAGCAAATGTTGAAAGCTACCGTGAGGGAATGTCTCGTCTTGTTGACCATTTCTAGTGACTCTGAGTCTACTTTTACAATTATTGGGTTAATTGTATTTAAATTAGAACGATAATGTAAGTTGCGGGTTTTAAATAATGACAATAAACGATTATTTAGAATTTCCAAACGTAATTTAATTAAAAATGCAAAATTATAAATTAACAAGACCTCAATCACAAAATAACAATCGCTTATTCTTGCAATCGAATTTCCTAAAAATATCACGGCACCCCATATTCTAAGGGTGTTCAAAGATTCGATTAATCTACTGACGACACTACAGAACATCACAATTTTAAAAACCTTGTAAAGTTTTCCAGGTTTCCAAAATAAATCTTGGGTGTTTAAGCTAACATCTAGTTCGTTAAAAAAAAGTGCTAACAAATAAAACTCGTCTGCGTACGAGAATGCTGTTGTGTAAATATCAAATACCATTATAATAATCCATACCGTTTGCCCACCTGTGCCCAAACCTAGGTACAAGGAATTTTTCACATACACGTATGTTAATTTAACATATATCGAAACTACATTAAAAATTAAAAATATTATAATTAAAAATATGGAATAAATTTTAAATAGCTTAATCTTGGATCGATTAACTGGAACGATTATTCCAAAAACGATTCCTGCACAGTACACTAATTTTGAATTTTTGGAATAGCATTCGTCATTTTGTGAACTTTTAGCCATTATCTCCTGAAACAATTCTTTCTTCAATGCACAAAACCAATTTTACATATATGTAGCTGTGTTTGTGGAAAATACATATTTTTATATTTACGTAATCTGTTCAAGATTTTTTACGACCTACCCTAATTTAATTTTAAATATATGCGGTTTCGTAATTATATACTTTTATAGCAAAATTTTATAATGGAGGAATGATTACTACCCTATCTCATAACATAAATATCATTAAATTGAAATTAGGACACCATGCGTTTTTCTTCATTTATATATAATTGAATTCATTTTATAAATTATTACAAAAATAATTATTTAAGTGCAGTATGGTAAAAAAGTGTTACTTCGAATTATTAATATTTAAGTGCATTGTAACATTGAAAATTATTTTAATCGCTGTATCTTGGATCTTCATCGATTTGTAGAGTGCCGATGTGATCACCATATTTCCTTCATCCCATGATTGAAGCTAGCAGTGCGATAAATGACACTGTGTTTTTCAGGTATACCCTGAAAAAGCAAAAAAAAAAAAACAAATCATGTGAATGTAAAATAATGAGATTTGGTGTGGGAAGAGCGACTGGATCTTGCATCCAAAATTCCTTCTTTTTCGCTTTATGGATTAAGCTAGGCTATTCCGGCACCATCTTTGCCTCGGTCGGCCGAGGAAAATTTTTATTTACTTAATTAAAAGTAAGTTATGAATAGAATTTTAAATTTAATTTAACACAAAAAAAACTTGAAACTGCATAATTCTTTATATCATTTTACTAATAATAATAATAAAAATAAAGGTTCAGCAGAGCTGATTTTCAACCAGTGCCTAGATTAAATGTGCTAATGTGCTACTATAATATTTATTCTAAACTATTTATAATTTCTAATTTCTAATTACTTGTTTATAAAAAATACTATTAACAAGCTGAAGTTAAATAAGTTATACAATTAATTAGAGTTAATTTAATCAATTACAGAAATTTTTTCCTATAGACAATAGAAAAGAGGGTAATTTACTGACCATATTAAAACAAAAATTTCATAGGATTATCCATTAGTTTACTAAAACACGGCATTTTAAAATTTGCAATTCAAGGGAACGAACTGCAAGCGCTAGTTTTTGCCGGTGCGACCTAACGGTAATCGATTCGTTTACCCTATTCGCTACCCGGTCTGTATACATAGAATACGTTAACTTTTAAATTTTAATAGTCGTAATTTGAATTGCGCTTGCGGACAATTTTGAATTAATATGTATAAATACATTAGTATTTATAAATAATAAAGATTTTGCAAATTTTAAAAACAAAAATACGTGGAACTTCTTTTTTGGGTAAATTTGAGATTTGCAGTGGTCGCGTTTGAAAAGTGAAAATTAATTAAAAAAATCGTCTGAGAATAACAGAACTCGAACTTCTCCGGGTGTCGTTTGCATCTAACAGCAAACACTAAGAGTAGTTCAAAGAGTAGTTGACGGACCGTCAACAGAATATGCAAACATGCAGAAAAGAGCGCTTAGCGAGTAAATTATCGTTAGATCGACCGAGGTAACTGCTATGTCGAGTTTTATGTGTCCCTTGATTTTCAAATTTTAAAATGCCGTTTTTTCAAAAACTAATAGCTAATATCTTAATTACAAAATTTTTGTTTTAATATGTTCAGAAAATTGTCATACTTCCAATGGTCTATAAGAAAAAGTTCAAATCGTGAGGTGGTTTAACTGACTGTAACCCAGAAATAATATTGTAAATGTTTATAAATTCTGTCACACCTTCACATAAAATTAACCAATTACCAAAACTCTAACTGAAAATAATTTGTAGCTGTTTCTACGAGTAGTTACAAATGTTTTATTCATGTTTCTTGATGTCCTTAACAAATTGTACCACCACAAAAATGTAGGTTATAACAGCTCCAAAACTCTGTAAAAAAATTAAACAAATATTAGATTTTTAACAGATCTTTCCAATACAATGATATTCACTCTTACTGAAATTATTCTTTAATATAACTACTTAATTTTCACTTAGTACACCCGAAAACTGCATTAGTACAAAAGAGGTTTGCTTTTTTCCCGATAATTGAACGTTTTCAATCATTTTATTTTACGATTTTAAGTGTAAAATCGGTTTTGAGTCGTCTAACAATATCATTTTATAAACATAAAATGATGATAGTTATTTCTCGGGTGTATTTATATTGGCATAGTTTACACCGAGAAATTTAAGACTTATAACCAAGGCTCGGAAGTTATAGCACTAAAAAAGTAAACTTTTAGCGCTTTAATATGCACTTAAAAACACAAAAATTAGCGCTATAAATAGCACTAAAAAATTGAAAATATGCAAAATAAAATAATTGTCAGCCATTTTTTTTATTTTTTATTTTATAAATGAACTAAATACTGCGAATCTGCTAATTACATTGAGATGCGTCTGACATAATTTTAAAAATAATCAAATTCCTATTATTTCAAACCTGAACCTAATATTAAACTACATGTTTGCTTTTGTTCGCTTATTCGTATGCGGCTATTTGGTACAAAATTTATTTTTTTCCCATAACATTTTTTTTTAATATCTTGGTTTTTTAATATTAATTTTTCAATTTGTTTGGTATATAATATTTTCTTGCTTTTCATTATTTTTATGTTTTCCTTTTGTTAAATAATGTTCGGAAATAATCGTGAAATAAGGGCCTTTATATCGTATTACAAAATTATTTATTTTAAATTTTTATCATATTTTTATCATATTTTATCATATATTATTTAAAAAATTGTTAGTCAACATTTAAAGATTTGTTATCAATTTTTATTTTTATATTTTTTTTCTTATTCAAATATTAAAGTCCTAACCTGTTAATGTTAATTTATGTATTTTTTATTGCTTTTTAAATATTATTTTTCTATATCTATCTAAGTACGTATTCTTTACTAAACAGTTAAAATTTATTATTTTAACATTTGTTTCGTTTGTTTATTTCATTTATTATATAAAAATATGCCTGTAAATAGCACTTAAAACTCTAAAATAGCAAAATAGCACTAAAAACCGTAAATATGCAAAAAATTAGCATTATAAAGTTTTGTATATAACATCAGGGAAGTGTGAAACAAATTTGTATCTTACTTTTAATATTCTAGGACTTAACAGAAAATATATTGTCGTGTTTCGAAACACAAAAAAACCATTAATTGATTGTTTTGTAAATAATTTTTAAAATTCAATTTTGTTTATTTGTAAACATGATGTATGGAATGGTTTGTGGAATTTGCTGTGTAAATGAAAGGTGGGAGAAGACTGGAGGGAGAACGGCGAGTAGGTCGATGAAGAGAGACGGGGCCTGGCCTTGGTGCCAGGCGGTAAAAGCACCATCCTGCAATAATTGAAATTATAATTGTTTTTAATAAATAAATTAAGTTGGTTTGAATTATTTTTGTTTTGATTATTTTAAATAAAGTGTAGTGCAGAAAAAGTTGGAAATTGGAAGAAAGTAAAATTTTAGTCGATGCAAAGGGTGCATAGCAGCAAATACTGAGGCCGGCTGGTATGACATATGTTATATTTATGTTAAACTTTGTATATAATATTTGTATATTATTTCAGTGTAATTTAGATTTTCATGTTGGTAAAAACAGTTGTACAATAATAAGTAAAAAAAATGAAAGCATGTTCAATGTTAATTTTACTTTTCGATTTTTAAGAATAAACTAATTTCATTTCAAAGTGACTTTCTCACCTACGATACAACAACATACGCGCTCCAATGCCACATGCAAGACAATATCAAAAGTAACAAAAGTGAGCTATTAAAATTTTAATTTACAATCTACAAACAATTTTTGAAATAGTGAAGTCTCTTGCTACAAAATTTTTTTTTTTTTTTTTATTTAACATCCAAGAATATTACAATCTGTCAACAGACAATAAATAATAGTATTGACATAGAAACAATTTAGACACAGTGGAAGCAAGCCCAGTGGCTCACCTCCTTAAGCCGTACAACAATATCTTATAATATGTGTATTTATATTACATTACGTGAATATTTCAAATAATTGTCGTTTAATCTTTTTGGGGTAGGTCTAGAGGATCAATCCTCTTGAGTCTCTTCACTCGGGGAGCTATGAGTAGGTCCGCAGCAAGAGTGTTAGGATGATCGCTTAAACGTAACTGGTATTTGGCGCTTGTAGAGGAAATTTCCTGCTTGACAGTTTTGATATTTAAGTCACAATGAAGCGTCTTGTTTGGAATATACCATGGTGCATCACAGATACTGCGCAGTATTTTTGACTGGAAGCGTTGAATCTTTGATATATTTGTGTCGCTGGCAGAACCCCATAACTGAATACCATAGGTCCAGATAGGTTTCAATATTGCCTTGTATAATAAAAGTTTATTCTCTATTTGAAGATTGGCATCGCGGCTCATGAGCCAGTACATTTTACGATGGATGAGCCCTAGTTGGAGTCTCTTGTACCAGATATGCTTAGCCCACGTGAGTCTTCTGTCCAGGTGAATACCCAGATACTTAACCTCTTCCTTTTGAGAAAAGACATTGTTATATAAAGTTACACTGGGGCATGTATTTCGCTTGAGAGTAAATGTAATATGTACTGACTTGGTGTTGTAGTCTAGGTGGCTTTGTCAGAAATTGAACTTGCGTCTCCATTGATACCATAATTGGAGTGTGATCTGACGAGAGCGAGAGGTCCAAACAGGTATTTATTTTTAAATAGTTGTGTAAGATACCCTTTGTAATGCAAATATCAATGACGTCAGGAATCTTGTTTCTGTCAGTGGGCCAATAAGTGGGTTGGCCCGTTGATAAGTGCTGTGGGTTTTTGCTCTGCATGGCATAGTACAGTTGTCTTCCCCGCGGGGTAATGAGTCTAGAGCCCCATAAGGTGTGCTTGGCGTTAAGGTCACCGCCCGCTATGAATCGGTGGTCAAGCGTGTTGAAGTATGTTTCGAACTGGGCTTTATTAATGGACTGATTAGGTGGACAATACACTGCCGAGAAAACCATTTTTCCTTGCAAATCTTCAATTTCCACAGTTGTAGCTTGCAAGTTTTTTTCACTAATTTTGGATACTACATGATGTTTTATACTGCTCTTAATTATAATTGTAGTGCCTCGTCTGGCTCTTCCCTCTGGGTGTTGGGAGTGATGTAGGGAATATTGTGGAATGTTGTTGTAATTTTTATCAGCCATGTGTGGTTCTGAAATTAGCATAAGGTCAAGATCGTGTATTGAGAGAAAGGTTTTTACCTCTTGGCCATGATTGACCAAGCCGTTGGCGTTCCATACTAATATTTTGAGTCTTGAAACTGTCATTACAACATTTTTGTGACTAGTGCAGTGAGGAGATCCATCATTTTGTTCATTTTTTCCATCATTTTGGTCAACATGATTTCCAGGTTGCTGTTTGGCTGTTGTACTGGGATGGTGTTGATTGGCTGTTGTTGCTGTTGACTACTGATCGTTTGTGCGTTGCCTCCTGCCATTTGGGCATATGAGATTCCTGGATGGATGATGTGTTGACTTGCAGTTTGTAGTGTTCTTTGACGTAATGAAGGGTACAATTTTTTTTGCAAAGTCTTGTAAACTGAACATCCTCTATAATTGGCTGGGTGATCCTCCCCGCAGTTAACGCATCTGACATCTCCGTTGCGATCCTTTCTTGAGCAATTTTCAATGGCATGATCTCTCGTACACTTTACGCACCTTGGATTTCTATGGCAGTACCTCCTGGTGTGTCCAAAATTCCGGCATTTAAGGCACTGAGGCACTTCTCGTTTAGGATGAGATGGTTCAACTTTTACAATAGTGTTTAAAAGTTTAGAAACTTTATAAATGTCTTTGTTGTTTGGGCTTACAGCTAGCTCCACATTAAAAAGAGGAAGCTTTATGTTTGATGCTCTTTGTCTAATATTGGAGACATTTAATACAGAATGTCCCAATTCTTCAATGGCGTCTTTTATACGTTGAGTTTCCGTGGAATAATAAATAGTTTTAAGTTGTAAGACTGTGGAAGTTAGACAGGTGGGGGCGAACCGATCAGGATATGTGCCTTTCGCCGATAGCGTGCCGCCCGAGTAGGTTCAGCTCGAGGCGATTATTAAATTTTTGATATAAGTTTTGTTTGAGATTTGAAGATAATTTGGATAATTTTTATGAGCGGCTACCGAACGGTAGTAGATTTGATTGGTTTGGATAATTTAGAAGAGCAACTAAAGTTACAATTTTCGATTTGAGTTTAAAATTGGAAAATTAAGATTGAAATTGGTGTAAAATTAAAAGTAAAATTTGCATTTGTACGAGTGTGTTGCCACATGCTAGATAAGCCGACGTTGTGGATACGCATAAGTTTGAACAAGCGAGCCCATTTTAAGTTTAACAATAAATTAAATTTACGATTTTTAATTTGGTTTTTGAAGAATTTATTAATTTGGATAAATTATTGTTGAAGAAGATTTGTTTCGTCACAATATCGTCACAGGAATTCACTACTGAGGTCGAATTGCTCCACCGCAAAAAAAGAGCTAGTCGAGGTATTTTTTTTGGTATGGTAAAGGGTTTGATTGCAACAAAAACAATCAAATACCACCGCAATATTTTACATTAAATTTAAATATTTTAATGCTTTCCATTGGAAAAAAAAATTTTAAATTGAAAGTTATTTGTTTATTGCAAATAAAACAATTCAAATATATACGAAGATTAGATACAAGTAATAATTATTCTGTGTGCAGGTGCTTTTCCAATATGCAATTTTTGGACCAATAATAAAAAAAAAATTGTTACAGTAAATACTTTACGTAATGATAGGTTTATCAGTACTTGTACTAGTTTTTCCTTATAACTATTCAATAATAACTGAATACAACTTACCACTGCTAAGAAATCTAATCCTGGTTCAAATATATCTCCATATTTGACTGCTATATTTTGTCGCTTTATAGCTAAAATTGTAATTTCTATCTGCAAGATTAAATTTTTTTTTATAGATTTGTATAATGTTGCTATAGAGCAAAATTTTACCAACCTCTAGAGCTTCTTCACGATGTAATTTACTAATCGGATATCTAAATAAAATTGACAATAATTCATTGTGCTGAAATAAACGTTTTAATTATTAATTTAATTTTACATTGCATACTACTAAAAATCGGTACGCGACAACTCGGCTCTGGACAACTCGGCACTGGACAACTCGGCACCGGACAACTCGGCACCGAACAAGTCGGCACCGGGAAAACTCAGCACCGGGCCAACTCGGCACCGTACATCTCGGCACTAGACTACTCGGCACCGGACAACTCGGCACCGGACAACTCGGCACCGGCCAACTCGGCACCGGGAAAACTCGGTACCGGGCCAACTAGGCACCGTACATCTCGGCACCGAGACTAGGGTGTTACGGTTCAATTTTGCTACAATGGAATTTAAATTGTTTTGTAATAATATTCGAAAAGTGGCATGTTAATTCACTTTAAAAATTTTAAATTTCAACAAGAATTATTATCAACAATGATAACATGCACATTAGGTGCATTTACACACACAATCCCGGCCCGCGTGCTGGAACGCGTTCTAGCACGCGGGCCAGGATTGCGTGTGTAAACGCGACGACGTGCCACGTTCCACTCCAAACGCAGTTCCAAAGATTACAATATAATATTCTTTTTTCTTTTTTAAAAGCGTTCTTAATGTTTCAGAAATATTACTTCTTACGATATTTTACGCAAAATGTAATTTGTGTAAGGTTTTGTAAATTCATTATCGACAATTTCGGAAGTTCTAAGTAAATAAATAAACTGCATTCTTCTATTATTAATTTAATGCCGAGTTGTCCAGTGCCGAGTAGTCCAGTACCGAGATGTACGGTGCCGAGTTGTCCGGTGCCGAGTTGTCCGGTGCCGAGTTGTCCGGTGCCGAGTTGTCCAGAGCCGAGTTGTTCGTGTCCGACTAAAAATATACCACAATAAATACTTAAAAACTTCATTTTAAAATTATTTTTCAATTTAAACGTTAAACTTACTTAATTTTCAAGTAATTATGTGGTATTCTCTTATACAAAGAGAATTTTGAACACGCACTTGGTACCAAAATAACAAACAAAATTCTGAACTTTTTTTTCAAGTTTGCGTTTAGACGTAAGTCAATGCTTAACTTTTTTATTTTTCTTATTTTCTTATCACTTTTACATTCTTTCTTTAATAGTTTTAATGAATTGATTGATTACGCGTTAAAACTTAATTTTAGATATATTTTATTATTAAATTTATTGTACTCCTATAATTTTACATACAATAATCAATGATTTTTTTCGCCTGACTTCCAATACTTGGAGTAACGCGTTTTGGCATCAAATGGTAATTTTCAGACTTTGTATCATTAAAAATTCAAGATTTTAATTAAATTAGTGGCACAAAATTTTATATTTTCTATTGTATCTATATTTATTGCACTTCTTACTATTTTGAATTTATTATGCAATTCACTAAAATTTCTGATATTCTTTACTCTTGATAATAATATTTAGAACTGAGGAACCAGATTTGATGGTAATAATTAAATATTTTTTAGCCATCGCCGAAATTTTGGTTTTGTAGTTATTTAAAATCGCCATAGAGTCGACATTTTCTACTTATCTTTTTTATTTTTGTTTGTTTTTTATTTACGTCGTTATTAATTTACTTTTCTTATATTTAATTTTATATTCATCTAGCGGTAAAACCACGGTAAAAGAAATAACATAATACAAATTGTAAATCAAGTAATGTTTTATATATTTTTAAAACGAACATTTATTCCAAACACCAGATAAATTATGTGGTCAAAGCAATACTTACCACAGTTTTTTCATATTTATATAAAACAAGTAGAAACACCATCATTATAAATACTCCCAATATCATCCCTGGTACTTCCCAAACTTTTTCTATAGAGTAATCTTTAGAATTTTGACCATAAATTACTCCTACAGCGCAGGTTATGGGCAATATAGTGGTTAGTATTCCATATATTAATAAAGTAGGATTCAAATACAGGTTGGCTTGTTTATATGTTTTATACCGCATTTCAAGTATTCCTCTAAAATCCCTCAATACTTTTCTAATAGAACACCTCGCCGTCTCGTTATTTTTATTTTCCAATTTTGTGCAAGAAATTCTAGTAGCCAATTTTTCCATAACAAACTTTTGACAATTTCGAGAAATTTTTGTAGTCGTTACTAATATAATAATGAAAGTTAAACAGAGCATCAAGTCAACATGTACTGCAGCTAGTGCCAATACATCTATAGCTTTTGCAAATTCCATATTAGATTTAATTTTTATGACCAAATAAGGTACCCCAAAAGTAATCCATGCAGTGCACATTATAGAACAAATTGAATCAATGTAATAATCTTGCTTTTGTAAAAGAGGTTTGTACATCTTCAACTTCCAATCTTGTAAGTAAGCGTTCAATACCATATAAAATTTTTTATAATATTTAGAGTTGTAAAAGCTGAATATTAAAACAATTAACGCTCTTATTACATTTACCAGGTTTATAAAATTAAAGATCTGGGGTGTTATATCTTGTTTATCAAATTTTAAAAGTAGACCGATATACCAACAAGACAAAGCACTAACGAACAACAACAAAATAAACCAAATTGTCATGTGCACTTTTGATTTAATTATTTTTATTTGCGGACCATCACTGTTATGCGAACATTCTATGTAAAAAGAGGGAATCCCACAAGAAGAAGTGAACCAAATTGAGCGCTTTGTTATACACCCGATACAATTTTCTGCATGCATTCTCCGAACAATATGATAAATTTGACTCAACTAAAATATAAAAAAGTAATACATATTTAAACAAATAATTATAATAGTATAATTTACTTTATGATTATTTTTACAGATTACCCAATTAGGATTTGATTGTAATTATTGTGTGAAAAAACACTTTTACCAAAAAAGCTTATAGCAGGCTATAGGTTGTGATCCCATAATTTTTTCTTTGTTTAAAATTATTTTTGCCTATGATTTAATTAAATTATTGTATTTGTTATGTTGTAAAACTACTGCAATTTTATTGTTTTCGTTCAATAAATTACTAATGAACATTTTCATAGATTAAGATCTCAAATTAGACGAATATAAAAATGAATCTAATTGATTTTGGGCTTTTGTTTCCCAGTAAGGACATAATAATCTTCTTGGTATTTATAGAACATAATAATATCATATATTCAATTATTATTGTTTTTTTACCTACATAATATAAAACTGTAATGAGTTCAAAATGGACGTGATACCAATAAAAACTGATTTAAATCAATGGGAACACTTGAGAACAGGATGCAATAAATAGAAAACAGACAACGAAAGAACAACATTGTTTCATGGAGCATATAATTTCTATGCTCCCTTCCCCACCCCACGGTTTTAATTTTCAAAAAAATGTTATTTGTCATAAAATTTAATTTTAAATAGAGGGTTCGAGGTGACATGCAAATTTTATAGAGCATAAGACTCTTTTTTTCAAACTTTTAAAATAAATTTTTATCATTTAAAACTTTCAATACCAAATATAGTCATTCAAAATATGTTGGATAAATGTTACCTAATATGAGCATAAAACCTTTGTGCACGTCAAATCTGCGTTTGCCTTATCAAACAAATTCGTCAACAAATGTTTCCTCATACTTATAAATTTAATCTTCAATTTCATAACTTAGCAATTAAAAAAATCTAATTTTAATAAAATCAATTTTTAACTCTACCAAATCTTCTTTTAAATTCACAACTGTTGCTTCCGTATTCAAAGCAACTTCAAAACACGAAATCTTTAGATTTCCAAAATTTTCAATCTTTTAGCACTTTCTAAATAATGAATTAAAACATTTATTTTAATCAAAATCACTTTTACTCTCAAAAAATCATCACAATATTAAATTGATACTTCAACGGACAAACGTCAGTCCGCTGACTTTTACGCTTCCCGGCATAAAGCATAGTTTCCTCCTCCTTTACCAACTTTGTAACAAAAGTAAACATTTTACAATTTTTAAATGTGAAGTATACTGTCGTGTTTTGAAATCTAAGAATCCTTATTTTATTTATTTTGTAAATTATTGTGAAGTTTGTTTTTGTTGTAAATTCTCTATTTGTAAGTAGACTGTACATAAAGTTTTAATTGTAAATAATTAGATTAGCAATAGAAATAAGTGGGAGGATGTGTTCAAGGAAGTTAGCCTTGGTCAGACTCCGCGTTGCCTTTAAGGCGGGATGAGTGTTCATTTCTGTCAAAGTTATTATTTGAATTTTGATAAATTTTAATAAAAAAAATGTAAATAATTTGTAATTAATTTGAAAAAGTTGTTTTTATTAAAGTAAAGTGCTAATTGATTAAAAATTTGACAAAATTGAAATTGTTTCGCTACAAAATTTGGGGAACTGTCACGTATCTTATCACACGATTTTAACTTTTTCAAAAATTTTGTTGGATTATAAATTAGTTCTCGAAAAACTCGAATTTGAAAAATGTAAAATTTACATGTATTTTAGATACACCTTTTAACACGGCTGTATGATTAGCCGTTGTTGTGTAAGGATAAAAAATAAAATAGGCCCTCTGGGCCTCTTTTATTTACCTTCATTTCGTATTACATAGTTTTTATTTAAAAATTTTTTATCATAGTTTTATAACGTATTTTTTTTTAAATTATTCTTAGTCAGTACTTAAATATTTTTGTCAATTTTATCGGCAAGAAAACAATATACCAAACAAATAGAATAAATTAAATTTAAAAAGAATTTATAACGGACGTTATTCCTATAAAAATAAAAATCAACTTAAAAACAAGTAGCAACAAATGGAAAATATAGAATGAAAACAACATTTCTTTGAAGCAGGTAAATATAAATGAAAAGGCGGTAAACACCCAGATAGCGGTTTCCAGAAATTGATTAATTTGAGTATTTAGTTGTATAGAATTTGGGTCTTGATTTGAAAACCAATCCAGAGATACAAAAATTTTTAGTTTATCTTCTTCTAATGAGCAAGATCACGTCAAGTGGACCCCCCATTTTCCACTTGATCATCGAATTTTGATGTTAGTATTTTTTCATGAAGTAGTCACTATCAACAATTAATCCCCAAAACAGTTTTTAAAAATTTTCATTTTATCAACAATTTTTTTGATAATGAAAATTTTTATGACTTTTAGTTAAAAAATCCATAATTAAAAAACTATTAAAGATATTTTAATGAAACTTTCAGAATTTATAGTTCAATACTTGTATTTTAATGAAATATGTAAGAGTTCAAATTATTTATATATTTTCATATTGTTAATTAACTTTTAAATTAAGAAATGAAAATTTAAATGACTTCTCCCTCAAAAAATAAAATTTTTTTTTCGCGGTATTTTGCATTGAACATTTAAGTAACGAAATTAAGCAAAAAACATTTATTTATAACGGGCGGTGAGCGCTGTCGGTACAACGCGCTGCCGCGCGTCATTGACTTACCTTTAGATCTACTCGGTAATTACAAATAAAAAACAATACTTTATATTTTACATGAAAATATATTTTTATTTAAACACTTTATTTATAATAATTGTAACATCTTTGGAAAAAAGCTTGCGCTTGAAAAGTGCGTTTTCTAGATCTGCAATTATCGAGTGCAATTTAAACTCAAAATCTTATGGAAAGAGTCAATAAAAAAATTGCAACTGGATGTTTACCCGAAATTTAAAAGTATCCATAAAATTTAATGTTTATATTAGTAGTACTTAATTTTTTATAATTATATTTTTAAATTGTAAAATATATAAGAAACTTTGTCTTTCTGTTCATAGCGTACCTTTGATTGATTCATTTTAAGTTGAAAACCTATAAAAATTGAAAAGTTGTTCTGTATCAGTGCGGCCTTTAAGCCGCACAACTTGGTGCATTAAATTGCCCACCAATTAAGTTCGACCATATTCGGATATTTTATATAATAGTACGTTAGGATAAAAGTTAAGTTAGAGTAAGCTGTGTAAAGCTCAGATTAAAATTAATCTAACTCGTTCTTTGGCATTGTGATTTTATAAGCACTGAGTTGGGTTAGATTGATATTTAATGCAAGCTTTATGCAACTCACCAAAACTTAATATTTAACCTAACTTAAAATATAAAATATGCGAATTTGGTCAAAATTAATGAACCAAATTGTACAGCCTAAAGTATCATCCACAACCACCAAATTAACCGTAGAATTAGTAATTAGAATTAAACGCAGAAGTTTGCCGCATTTAAATCCTATGCGGTTGTTCACAACCTCGAAATTAGTACTTAACGCGAAATTAGTACTTAGTATTTAACAAATTAATTTTTTAAATTGTGAAATATAATTAAATAGTCTTTGAATAAACAAGTTCATTAAAAGTTTTGATAATAATGTTTTTATTGAGCTTTCGACGTTGGTAAACGTCTTCGTTAGAAGACGTTTAAAAATATTAAAATATTCTGACAAAGACGTTTACCAACGTCGAAAGCTCAATAAAAACATTATTATCAAAACGTTTAATTAACTTGTTTATTCAAAGATTATTTAACTTAGTATTTAACGCAGAACCTTACAAGGTCCAAGCTTTTTCACGTAAATTAGTCGTCAAGTCACTACTACGCATGCTTCAAAATCATTCAAGTGTCATCTGTGATTTCTAACTTAAAACCTATTAACTTTTGTGACCTGAATTACATTAATATTAAAAGTACAACGCTATGGTATTAACCTGTACCCGATTTAAATAGAAAGATAGGTTATCTAGCAATAACAACAATTTACCAGGCCGAAATACTTACGTTCCAAACATTGACACTAGATGGATTCACACTAATTTGCGTATTAATTTAAGCATTGTGAATGCTGCCAAAACATTAGTTTATGCTCAAATTTCAAGTATTAATTTATGTACTACTTCTACGGTTAATTTGGAGGTTGTGGATGAGGCTTTAAGGTCGCACTGATAGTTTTAATAGTTTTTTAACACTAAGTGCTTGTTCACAATGTACATAAAACATAAGACGTGCATAAGCATAACATAAGCATAAAACATAATTTTGACATAAGCCGCAAAAGTGTTCACAATGAACATAAAAAATATTTGAAACTGCACATGCGTATAACAAAAAAATAAACTAAATAACCAAATAAACTTTCAAACACCTTTCAAATTTTATAACAAAGGTTAGACTTTACGTCTTATGTTTGTGTTATGTTTATCTTATGTCTTACGTACATTGTGAACAAGCACTAATAGTTTTTTAATTATCGATTTTTTAATGAAAAATTTTCATTATCAAAAAAATTGTTGTTAAAGTGAATATTTTTAAAAACTGTTTTGGGATTAATTGTTGATAGTAACTACTTCCTGAAAAAATACTAATATCAAAATTCGATGATCAAGTAGAAAATGGGGGATCCACTTGACGTGATCTTGCTCAATATATAAAAATGAATCCCCAATTTGCTTGGTCACATCATAACTTGAGAACGACTTGACCGATTTCGTTCATCTTTTTTTTTAATTTCCTAATACATTGTAGAAGGTTCTTACGGAAAGAAAACTTAAAACTTAAAAAGAAATGGCGAGAAATGGAGAAAATGGAGAAATTTTCTTTTAAATTTTGTTTTGCATTTTGCGGCTTTGAGGTTGAAGATAGGAAAAAAGTTTACCACATCGATATCACGGCCGATAGAAAAATATTTAAAATTTTGACTTTGTTGCGGCGCAAGTGCGTAAACTATGCGAAATTTTAAAAATGTTTCAAGGCCATCCATAGTGTTTTATATTGTGTGTATTTTTGTGTATGATACTTTTGATCGAAAACAGCTTAATAAAAGAGCAAATCGACCAAATCTCGGGAGCCAAAAATTTTAAATTCAAATCTTTGGCCTTTAGCCCGTTACCCAAAATGCGAGTTTTTATCGTAAAAAAAAGTTTTTTTCAAAAATATTATAGCAACTTTTCTTCTCTTTTTCACGATTGTTTTCGATGTAAAATTAAAAAAATTTTCATTTTTAAAATTTAAGAAAATTTGTTTGGATTTGCCACCGATTTTGAACAAAGTTTTTGGAAATTTAAGTTTGCAGAGAACGGATGTCAGATCGCTGGCAAGAATTTTTACTCCAAAAATTTACAATTACTTTCTTCGGTATAATCGGAAGACGAGAAACGACAGTTTTAGCGTGCGCTTATGCAATTTATTTATTATTTTCACACGTATTTTAGAATGTTTTTCAAAAATTAATTTTTCTATTTGGATTTACACCAAATCAAACCATAATTTAATTAAAACATTAATAAACGTTACTAAAATTAATACATTAAAACATTAATAAAATTTCCTCTTTCAGAAAATTTGTTCTGAAAATTTACGTATGTGAGTTAAGAGAATGGCAATTGCTATTCTTCTTATAGCACCGCCCGAACAAAAATAGCAAAGTTAATTTATCTTTGACTTAATTAATTTTTATTTTATTAATTTTATAATCTATTAATTAATTTATTATTATCACAAATAACAGATCTAGAAGTCACAGAGAAATTCGGAGAATATCCAAAAATTAATAGTATATTACGTTCCGAGGTGGAAAATGCTTTGTTACAGCCGAGCGCTAAGTTAGTTGACTGAGGTGCGAAGCGCCAAAGTCATCTGTAAGCACGAGGCTGGAATGAAGCTTGACACCAACATACGTATACAATTTTATTCACAATCAGTTTGTAAATAATTTTATTCACAATCAGTTAGTAATCGACACATCCCTGACTTTTAAAAATTTGGGAAGCAATTTATTACTTACTTTTACTTGACAACCAATCAGAAAGCTATTTTATTTTACTTCCCAATCTTAGGGTGGGAAGTGATCACTTCCGGACCTGCAATGTCGCATTGTCGGTAGGCAAGAAATGAAGCTAACAAAAAATATGCGCTAATAAAATGAAATTTGATGATCTTTAATTATTTACAAACTGATTGTGAATAAAATTGTATACATACCTCGGTGTCAAGCTTCATTCCAGCCTCGCGCTTAGAGTTGACTTCGGTGCTTTGCGCCTCAGTCAACTAACTTAGCGCTCGGCTGTAATGAAGCTCTTTCTACCTCGGCACGTAATATACTAAAATATCATCAAATTTCATTTTATTACGTACATTTTTTGTTAGTTCCATTTCTTGCCTACCGACATAGTGACATTGCAGGTCGGGAAGTGACCACTTCCAACCCTAAGGCTGGGAAGTAAAACAAAATAGCTTTCTAATTGGTTGTCAAGTAAAAGTAAGTAATAAATTGCTTCCCAACTTTTTAAAAGTTAAAGATGTGTTGATTACTAACTGATTATAAATAAAAAAAATTACCTGATCCCGACCGAACTCAAAATCCAAAAAAGCATTCAAAAAATTACCATGGACCCAACAGAACTACAAATACGCAGATCTTTGTTTTTAATTTAATTCGGCTCTAATTAACACATTCCTATTTAAAATAAATTTATTAAATAAATTTTTTTCACTACAACGAACTCCTGCCCGTATTTACGTGACCACACGTACCGCCCACAGAATGAGTCGTTTGAAAGCTTTTAATGCAAAAAATCGATCTTTATTTCTGACGACGAAACCTTTCCCGTCCTCCACATTAAACTTCTAATTAGAGACAAGAACCAAGTAACGCCGTATTGAAGGATTATCAGAACGAGAAATGAACTAAGAAGTTGGATGAGCTATCGTATAACAATAACTCAATCAGGCAAATGGCAAAGTCACTGAGAAATATGCACATCCCGATCCCATCAATTCATGGTATTCAAAGAATGGCCTACTTCGACGAAGAAAAAGCAGAAGCCTTTCTTTCGAATCTCAATTCAGCCTAAACAACCAGCAAACGGACTAAGACCACATGGAAAATATTAATAGAAAAAGTAGTGAAGACTTTTCCCAATATCAAAGACACCACCTTGATCAAACCCGCAACCTACGAAGAGGTGAAGGAAATAAAGAATATCAAGAAAAAAAAACTCCAGGTCCAGACAACAACTTGAACAACGCTCTGAAACATATCCTAAAAAAGATCATAACACTTCAACGTATACGTCAGCGACTTTCCAAAGACGGACGATACTAAAATCATAGCCAGCCACAAGTCCCCAAATTGCCACTAAATGCATTTAAGACCTGAATGCTCTAGAAATCTGATACCACACATGGAGAATCGAAGTAAACTCAGACAAAAGTGTGGCAATCATGTTTACAAAACGTCGGCCGATTTCCAGACGTGACAATTTTTGACAAAAAGATACTATGGGAAAAATCGACGAAATACTTGGCTGTCACCCTAGACAGTAGACTCACCTGGGTAAAGCACATCGACAGAAGTAACAATTTAGCGATCGGCACCATGAAACAACTGGATCCAATCATATAAAAGCGCAGCGATGTGAATCTAGCCCTCAAACTAAGGATCTACACTCCAATCATCAGGCCCACTTTCAGTAGTAAACATCCCTGAATCGAGGAAAAATTGAAAATACAACTTTTACGACGAAAAATTTTTTCAACAACTTCCCAGCGGCGAAGCCCGTGTCTCACTATAAAAATTTGTATAAAAGTTTGCATACAAACGATATGATGTTGAGTGACATAAAAATATTTTTAAACCATGTCCTACTATAAAATATTTGGTTCAAAGTTTTATAAAAACAAGATCAGCTGGATTTCAACAGCTGATGGGATGCCTTGTTACGGTCCTGTTTTCACACAGTTAAAAATTGAAGATTTCTTCAATTAGTTTGGTGAGAATCTCATATGCGGCATTGAAATGCAAGTTTACAATTTAATTATACAAATTTTACTATCGCAGGCGATTGTGATAAATAGGCAGATGGTTAATTTTCCGATTTCGAAAAGTGTTCTGTGTTCGAATTTTTGAACAAAAATCTATTTTTTGGACGTTCCAGTGACTAAATTATTTATTGAACTTCGATTTTTTTTAAATCTAATTATTTGGGATATATTTTGGTGATTTGGTTTTGGACAATTTTCCGTACCGGCTTAATTTTGTAAGCATTTGGGAGAATTTTCCGTACTTCATTCGAAGGATTTATTTCGTCCGAATTTTAACATCTCGAAGGAAATTGGTTACCATCTGAAATTGTTAAAACCCTTTAACATCGAAGACGCCATCAACTTCACAGATAAGATTTTTGTTTTGTTCTGTCAGATTTGATTTTTTATATTTTTTTGATCTCTAACATTATTGCGCGGATTACATTTGTTGAGCCGTTCTTTATGAATGCATTTACGTTTTTTTTATAAACAACTAGTCCCAATATTGCGCTTAACTGTATATATTTTAGCTTATCAACGATTAAATCTGAAGTTAGAACTGATCAGCACTATTTCTAGTCTTGAAGCATCAGACCCGAATAGCTCTTTATTTTTTTTGCAGAGACACTTATTCCGCAGTTTTGCTACTGTTTGCTGCATTTGTCTACAGGGTGGTTTTAAACTGCGTGGCGCTCTGTATGTTATTTTTGTAAGCGTCTCCTGGCCTGCTGTTGTCAGGGTTGCAATGTTTAAAACATTTTGTTTTAAATAAGTGTTTAAAACATGTTTAAAACTCAAGGTCCTGTTTAAAACAGTTTTGTTTTAAACATGCTTTGAAAGTGTTTTAAACAGATGTTTGTTTTGATACTGTTAATTTTTATTCTGAGAAAAACCTATTTAAAAAAGTATTTAATGTTATCATTATGTCAAAATAACTAACGATCACTAATTAGAATAAAAATTTAAAGAATACAGAATATTATATATTTAATAATTTATAAAGTACATAAAATTAGACCATTAATACAATAGATTAATAGATACAAGTAAAAAAATATTTCAGTCCTGGTGTACAGATTCTTCTTCAAAAATTGCGGAATTATTATTTAGAGCCCTCATAATTGTCACAAGTTTGGATGCTTTCTCCGTTCCTAATCTATTACGAAGTTGGCTGTGTACAAGTCCAAATGAAGAAAATAATCTTTCAATTCCCGCAGAAGTTGCTACAGCAGAATGCAGCTGGATTGCTAAATTGTACATCTCTACATTGACACTTTTTTTCAAAGACTTCCACCAAACTAATGGTTTCATGTTTTGAATCCCAGCATTATCAGCATATTCCGAAAACAAATAACTTTTGAAATTGTCCAAATATGACTGAAAACAATCTACTAGGCTATTCCAGCGAACATCTTGTGGAAGTTTAAGTTTTAACCCACCAGCTTGTTTATATTTAGCTGCTGGAAAATGATGATATTTGAAATATTTTATAATTGTTTTTACTTCATCTTTGAGGTCTGGTATAACTATATCTCTTGCCAATAAATTTAGTAAATGGGCTGAGCAACCGTAACTTAAGATGTCTGGCATACCAATTTCCTCACATTGTGATAATTGTCTTCTCATTTTTACCATATTACTAGCATTATCGGTAACAACACTTTGAACAATACAACCAAATTTTCGGCAATTTTTTATCGCATCCACAGTTACTCTCAATAAATATTCACCAGTGTGGCTATTGTCAGTTGTATCTATCGTTTCAATTAATGTGACAGTTCCTTCTAAGACATCTGTTACCGATATACCTACCAATTATTGGTTCATTGTGGATGTTGCTCCATCCATCTAGTGCCATGCATACCACTTTACCTTTCAAGCTTTTTTGAGTATCTAACGTAATTGAATTGTATACTTCATTTAGCAAATTATTGCCAATTTGGGTACGGTTTGGAGACTTATAACCAGGTCGTAAAATATTAATCATTTTTATAAATTCAGGATGATCAACATGTCGAAATGCTGAATTTGTAGAATAAATAAATTTCGCAACTTGAATATCAATATTATGTTTTTCGGCAACTGAAGTTCTAGTGATAAAAGAATCCAGAACCACTGGAACCATTGCATTGTCTAGCACTGGAGGTCTTGAGAATGAAGATGACGCTATCGAAGTTAAACAATCTATCCCTCGTATTTTGTTCGGTTTTCATTACTAGAGTGCCTATCATCACCATCTTCATCAGGTCTGATCTTCATCAATATTGTCAACATTTGCATTTGTGTATTTTTCTTCATCTGGAGATGTAATATCTTTGCATTTTTTTACATGGACTTTCATACGAACCTTTCATACATTTTTTACACCTTGCTCGTACAATAGTTTTACCGCCTTTATTTTTTATCATATCGTAGTTCTGCCAAATTGGATCTAATCGTCTTCCAGTCATGATATAGTATGTATGTATATTCTTTTTGTTGTGTATGTTTCAGGTATGTTTGCGAGTTGAATCACTTAATGTCAAATTATTGACTAAAAGGTACTTATATAATAAATATACGTAAATATTCATGTAGTTGGTATCTATTTAATGCGGGTGTACAGTTATATAATAAATGTACATGTGGTTGGTATCTATTTAATTTTCCACTCTCCCCTTCCCTCCACCCTAAAAGCGGTAACGACAAAAACTTATTTAGTTTAAAACAGTGTTTTAAACGTTTAAAACATGTTTTTTTAAGTACTAAAAAACTGTTTTAAACAAGAAAAAACGTTTGTTTTGTTTTTTTTTAAAAATACATGTTTTTTAGCAACTCTCGCTGTTGTGAACTAGCATTTGAGGCAAGCCTTTCTTTTATGCCCAGCCGCCCCTGAGATAAGCGGCAGCACGAATTTAAATTATCCACCATTTAAATATTGTAACAGCCTACTACTTTTATAAAAATTTTAGAAACTGTTCTAAAATAAGAATTTTTATACAAACGTTTTCGTGACGTCATGAAAATATAAAATGTGGTGTCGTGAGACACTAGATAGGAACGAAGTACCTTATTACATAAATATTAATTTCAAGTTCTAGTCGAGGTAAAAAATTAATAATTATTCGGATATAAATATTTTATTATGATTTTTTTATCGATAAAAATCAAAAACTACTTTAGAAAATTGCCGAAATAGCGATTTCGGCATGTGTCAAAGTCGATGTAAATTCGCAATCATCGCGGTCATCTTTGAACTTTTCGAAATTTTTTTTGCACGTTCGGCTTTAGATAATTTTTTGCATCTGGGTGGCATTTTTCAAAATCGATTTTTTTTTTAAATTTTGGCTGTTTTATTTTCGGCTGAAAACTTTTAAAATTATTAAATTATATTTTTTTAAATTATTCATGGGTTTAACAATTTTAACGCGTTCTTAATTCGTAATACGCAAAAAGTAGCTTATATAACGTATCACTATTAATTTTTTATTTATTGTTTTATTAATTTTTTATCACTATTAATTGTTCGTGATTATATTTAAACAAATTAATTAAATTAATTTTTGCAAAAACTGTAAATAATGTTTAAGAATTAATGTATTTAACCAGAGTTTTAAAAATATTTATGTTTTAATGACAAGTTAACGCAATGCAAAGAAGTATATTATTATATCAAGCAGGTTTTGGCGGGCTTTTCAAAAGCATCAGTTTCATGAATTCGATTTATTTGTCCAATTTCATCCTTTTAAATTAACACTCGGTTTACGAACGATAATTTTACGTAATTTTACGTCATAAGAAAACATAATTCAATTCAATTCCCGAGTGCCACGTGTTTTTCATCATCATCATCCGCACGTTATAGACATGTAGTCCGTTACGCCACTCAATTATTTTGGTCCGCTCATCTTTTCTTTGGTCGTCCCACGTTTCTTTTCCCTCTGGGCTTGTATCTAAACATTTGGTTTGGTATGCGGGTCTCATCCATTCTTTCCAGATGCTGTAGCCAATAGCCTCTATATTCTTCAAAGCGTTCACACAAATTGAATATTGCGAGTTCACGTGTTTTTTACTTATTATTTTATATATTTTATATTATTCATTATATTATAAACAATCATATCGTTTAGGAATTCTGTTTTATTATAAAATAAAATATTTACATTATTCGATCATGTTTACAACCACCTCAATTAATAGTGGATCGAAAGCACTACATTTTCGGTGTTTTTAAAATTTAGTAATACCGAGAAAGTTTTTCGATGCTCTTTGCTATAACAAACCAAAGCAAGTTCTGAATTTAATATATATGCTCTAGTTATTGAATGGTCCTTCAAACCAATGTCTTCGAATAAAATTTGAGTAATTAATTTCTGTGCGTTACAACACCATACTTTAATAAAGTTTCTTATATGGAACTTTGGTAACTATATAATGACTGTTTCCTATTAAATAATTCATAACGTGTCGATTTCCTAAAATAAGAAAAATTAAAATGATTGTTAGTGTTGGGAAAACAGCACTGCTTCTGTGCGAGGTCACACGAAGGATTTCCGAGATTTCGCCCTGAGGCAGTGCTGTTACTTACGATAACAGCACTCGTACGAACAGATGATGACCGTTTGAAAAGCATACTAGTAACTATATAATAACTGTTTCCTGCTAAATAATTCATAGCGTGTTGATTTCCTAAAATAAGAAAAATTAAAATGATTGTTAGTGTTGGGAAAACAGCACTGTTTCTGTGCGAGGTCACGCGAAGGATTTTCGAGATTTCGCCCTGAGGCAGTGCTGTTACTTACAATAACAGTTACTTATGATAACAGCACTCGTACGAACAGATGATGACCGTTTGAAAAGCATATAATTCATATTAAATAAGTATAGCTTGTAACTCATGCTGTTATCAATAAAGTAATCCGTGGGGTCGGATAATTTTCGATGCTCTCTCATGCTTTCAGTTAGACTTCGTCTTCGTGAAAGCAACATTTAGAGATTGTTTTCAAATATTTTCAGATCTATTGGGGTGACTTTTCTAAAAACAAAATTGGCTACTTACTTATTTTTAGAACTTGGTGTCCTGTAGTGATGTCCCAAAGTGCAACAAAATGTCTATCTCCATCATCGGAAACAATTTTATTTTGATGGACATAATTAATTTTATTGCTGTGGATATTGCTTATAGTATGAAGATATCTTAATGCTGTTTTGCTGTCATAAACAAAAATGAACGTTGAATACAAAACACACAAAAATCCATTTTCGATCTGTAAAAATGCATATTGTTTAAATATTGTTTAAAAACAATTTATTACGTATTAACTTTATACCTTCTATTCCTCTAGGCAAGGAGTAAATCCGTAATGTAACACGTTTCGAATTTAATTGAATCATCTTCAGAGTACCGTTTGATGTACCAATGGCCACTATGTTGTTATTTAGACATAAGCAAGTCGAAAATCTTACATTTACGACCTCACGATACCTATGACACTGCCTTTAAAATTGTAAACGAATACTTGTTTGCTTGGATAGGCAGTAACAAAGGTAATTCTAAAAATAAATTATTAAACTAGATCATGTTGAAATAAAAACTTTTTATTCGTCTGATTCTACTCGTTTATTATTGTAAAAAAGATACTACATGTTTCGGGGTAGCCCCATTTTCAAGTGTTATTTATATTACGAAAAAAGGCTTATAGCCACTTACATTCTAAAAAGTTTTGAACTAGTCACGTTCACAATTAAAATTAAAATTAAATATTAAAATATATTCAAATTTGAACCATGATTAAGTATTGAAGGCTATCACCTCACGTGCACAGTGGTCCGCTCATTAGATTTATTTGCTCGTTGATAACATTTTCCGAGTTGTTCTTCAGCATCTTCTTTATCTCAATGCTTTCTAGGCGGTCCATTGTTGATCCTTTGTCACAGATATGCAGTATTCGTAGGTTGGGCTCATATACATCGTGGTCTTCCTCTAGCAGGTGGTCTGCAAAATTTGATTTTCCCCTATTTCGCAGTTTCCAGTGGGCTGTGTGTTTTTTGAACCTCGTTTCGAAGTTGCGCCCAGATTGACCAATATATCTTTTGGTACAGCTGTTGCAGCTTAATTCATATATGCCGCTTCTGTGATGTTTTTTTAAGGGATCTTTAAGTTTAGAGAGGCGTTGTCCGATGGATCCTTTGCTTTTATAAGATATTGTGAGGTTTTTGCTGTTGTGCTTGAGTTTCCTTCCTACCTTTTCCAAAACGTTGTGGTAATATGGTAGGGGGAGATAGGTATTGATGCTGGTGCTGATTTGTAGCCCGGTTTCGTTGTTGATGGTCTTCTTCTTTTTTATTTTATTCATGAGCGAGTTGATGAATTCTCTGGGGTATCCATTGTTATCTGCAATTTCTTTTATAGTGTTTATTTCCACTTGTTGGCTTTTTTCATCTAATGGGGTGTCGACTATGTGTTGTAGCATTGATATTTTCTACCCCTGTGATCTTTATTGATATGTATCTAGGCATGAGCTGTTCCCTCAACACTACTCTGTTGAACTTCAAGTTGTTCTCTATTGTGGCTATTTTGCACTTCAGTGTGTAATATAGTTTGGCCTGTTCGGAACAACGCATTCCACTAATATATTTAGTTTGTTCTTGGCCGATGTAGTAGAATTTATTAATCATGTTGAAATAAAAACTTTTTATTCGTCTGATTCTACTAAACTTACATTTTTTTTACGTCCGCTGCCTCGAGTGGGATTTGAACCTAAGGTTATCCACTTTGGAACTTGAAAGCTTAACTGCCTAGGCCTAGGCTATGAAGCTGTATGAAACTTTTTTGATTTTTTAAAAATATATTCAATCTATTTTTGTGTGGAGTATTTGACCATCAGTTATCGAAAAATAATTAAATATACACCACTATATTTCATGCTGGTTTTTCAAAATTTTGAATTTTTAAATAAATACTAACGCCAAAAAATTTTACTACAAATTCTAAATACCTTTTTCCTTATTTGTATAATCTTATTAGTTAGATTATGAAATTTGGGTTTCCCAAAATAATTTTGTTACAATGGATTTGCACATATAGTTACAAAATTGCGACAATTTTAATTTTATAAAAATTAATTTTTAAAAATACACTAAATTAGCTACAATGTTGTAAAAATAAATAGTAGGACTACACCTACCGTGTTGAATTCGATTGAAATTTTTAAAATTGAAATTACATTGAAATTTAAAAATAGCAAAAATTGTCTTTTTTTCGTTAATTATGAACACAAAAATTCCTAATTTTGCATAAATCGATTATAATCGGTAACATATTTTTAAAAATTGTTTTACTATGAAAAAAAAAAAAAATAAAAATAAAATTAATATAAATATGTCTGCACTGGGGATTGTAAATAAAATCCGTTTAGAAGTTTAAAAGTCCGTAAAAACGTGCACAAAATTTTATAAAATATTGAAAAATATAATTACCACGCGAAAGTACATATATGACTTACTAATGACAAAAATTAACAAATTTAAAAATAAAGTTAAAAGATTGATGATATTTCTGCTAATATTTTTTACCATGCGGTCGAATTTATGCGATTTTGCTTTTGTATGCGATTTATGTCTTAAAGCGAAAGCCAAATATTTGTAAATAAATTATAGATTTACATTGAAAATCATTTCGATTTTAATTAACACTATTTTTATTTATTTTTAGGTTTGCACTGATGAAAATTAATACAAATTTTGTGTACCTTAAATATTGGTTCATTTTTTAAATTACTAATCAATTGACAATATAAAATACAAATAATATAATTTGTATTATAAATGTTCGCTAAACGACAAAATATTAAAACTTTGAAGAATGCTTTAGAATAGCTTATAGCTCTTTAATTATTTTTCTACACTGCTGTGTTCATAAAATAATGAATCTATCTTAATTGATTTTAATTAATTAATGGATTATACTTGTTGAATGTACCTATACTTGTAATAATTATAATAATCTTCAACTTTGACGTATAACGTACGACGTATCAAAGTGTCAGATTAAAATTCAGCTAATTTGCCGAAGCTGAAAAACAGCTGAATTTAGAGCTGATGCTCCGAAACGTCAGCTTAAAATTCAGCTATTTTGCCGAAGCTGAAAAACAGCTGAATTTGAACCTGACGCTTTGCAAGGTCAGTTTAAAATTCAGCTAATTTGCTGAAGTTGAAAAACAGCTGAATTTGAAGCTGACGCTTCGCAACGTTAGTTTTAAATTCAGCTAACTTGCTGAAGCTGAAAAACAGCTGAATTTGAAGCTGACGCTTCGAAACGTCAGCTTAAAATTCAGCTTATGTGCTGAAGCTGAAAATCAGCTGAATTTTAAGCTGACAGACCGCAATGGCAGCAAATAATTTGCTGACCAAGTTTTTCAGCACTAAATGTTACTTAGGCTGTGAACACTTACGTTGATTTACTACTAGTTCAACTTTACGTCTTATGTATGTGTTATATTTATCTTATGTCTTAGTACATTGTGAACAAGCACTTATATTGACTTGATTTATTCACACCCAATATCCATTATATTTACATATTAGAAGTAAGGGGAAAATTTGTTTGTCTTTCAATTAAAAATATATATAACCCTTAAATTTCACTCTTTTTCCGCCAGCCCCCATTTTTTAATAGCGATATTAGTACTGTAATAATCTTCAACTCTTAGTGGTCGATAACTGATCAATTATCAATCGATCAGTTATTCCCGCCAGGCGTCTACCGGTGTTACTTCTCCCCCAGTAAACAGCACAGATGGGAAAATATGAGACGTGCATGAATAGATTAACGAGATTCTTTCAAAAAGAAAAGAAAATTGATCGTCGACAGATGGCGCTATTTTAGTATATACCTTACTTTCACTAACATAGGTAATTCCTATCAAATCAAATCTATAACCTATCTAATCAACAAATACCAAAACTATAGTGTAAATTGTCATACTAACAGATAAAGCAAACAGTGAGTGTGATTGCGATTTTCCGAATTTCTCTCTGGGTCAAATCAGGTACTATCCTATAACTAATCAATTATTTAATTTATTTAAAAAAACGTGACTATATATTCGCACCTGAGAGAAAGAAACAACATTTCTTCTAGAATTGAAATAAATGCGTAATCATATTTTCTTTAAGATTTCAAACTTTTTAATTTTAGGCAGGAGAACGTCTGCCATTCTTAATTCATTTGTAATTCATTCTTTTATTATTTTCTAATTAAATCTATATATTGAGATGAAATTTTCTTCCAAATAGAAATCTCACCACAAACCAGTAAAATTTCCACGGCTAGCTTTCTCAGTCGTCGAGCAAGTATCGTCAGGGGTGAGTTCACATGTAAGCCTTCATTAACGACGGAAGAAAAATGCTCCTCCAAAAATAACCGATTCACAATTCAAAATGCAATTTAAATTCAATGTAATGCAAATGTTAAATAAAATTTTAATTTTATTTAAAGGGAACGAAGTTTGATTTCCCTTATCTAAATCGACTGCTTATCAATGTCGACATTCGTTCCTACGAATGTAAATTTAATTTTTAATTTTTCCAATTTTTAACACAATCCAAATCCAATCTATAATTTGCAAACATTCTTTCTTTAAAACAACGAAACCAAATCCAATTTAAATCTATCGTTCAGGAGCCCTTATAAAAAATATATCCAAACTAATTAATTCCAATTCAAATATCAAAATAATACTTCCAAAAACAACCCAATAATGCATACGCATAAAATCACTTTATTCAAAATTAGAATCAAAATATTACTCACAATTATAATACGCATAAAAAATCAAATTTCAGCGGGCATACAAAACTTCGCATCCGCTGTCGGCCATAGTTGGCCAAAGAAGCCACAAATTTCATCTGATTGATCCCCACCTAGCAAATCCTACAAAGTTACAACTTAATTATTAAAGCCAAAATTTCACCAAAATGCATAGGGTGAGTCCCAATCACTTTAAAACACCACATCAAACCCCCAATGCTAATTGCTGTTTTGAGCTCAGCTCCAAACAATATTAGCATAACTCCTGGTGTGTTTCAAAAATAAATGTAAAAAAAATATTATCTACAATATTACAACTTATAGTCAAAAATAAAATTAAGTTTAAAAATCAAATCAAAATAAATAGGCTTATTTCTTCAAAAATAATTTTTCATTTATCCATTATCTACATCTCCTTCTCTTTTGTCACTTTTCTTTTCGAACTTTCCACAAGTTTATTCTTGTTTGAGGCGTCCATTTCGTTGGGGTCTTCTTCCTTTTCCATCCCCGACTCATCCAAAACTTCAAATTTTTCTCTTTTTCATCCATAGCTTTCCGCTTTGTAGCTTCTTGTTTTGCGTCATCTCGTTTTTCTATTTTTGAGATTCTTTCTTCTAGTGTTACTGTCACTCGTTTTTCAATTTTTTGGTTTTTTGCTTCATGTTTTGCAGCTTCTAGTTCTTCAGTGGCTAATCTTTTAGCTTCTTGCTTTGCTACTTCCTGTCTTTTAATTTATAGTTTTTCAGCTTCTAATCTTATAGCTTCTTGTCTTACAAATTCTGATCTTTCAGCTCCTAATTTTTCTGGTTCCATTTTCATAATTTTTAATCTTTCAGTTTCTAGTTTTTCAGCTTCTTGTTTTGTTGCTTTTAGTTTTATAATTACTAATCTTTCAGCTTCTTGTTTTTTAACTCTCAATATTCTTTCTTCTGCAGTTTAGCTTCATCCACAACCTCCAAATTAACCGTAGAATTAGTACATAAATTAGTACTTGAAATTTGAACATAAATTAATGTTTTGGTAGCATTCACAATGCTTAAATTAATACGCAAATTAGTGTGACTCCATCTAGTGTCAATGTTTGAAACTTAAGTATTTCGGTTGGTAAATTGTTGTTATTGCTAGATAACCTAATGTTTCTATTTAAATCGAGTACAGGTTAATACCATAGCGTTATACTTTTAATATTAAATGTAATTCAGGTCACAAAAGTTAACAGGTTTTAGGTTAGAAATCACAGATGACACTTGAATGATTTTGAAGCATGCGTAGTAGTGACTTGACGACTAATTTACGTGAAAAAGCTTGAACCTTGCAAGGTTCTGCATTAAGTACTAAGTACTAATTTCGCATTAAGTACTAATTTCGAGGTTGTGAACAACTGCATAGGATTTAAATGCGGCAAACTTCTACGTTTAATTCTAATTACTAATTCTACGGTTAATTTGGTGGTTGTGGATGATACTTTTCTCTTTGTAATTTGTCATCCATACATTTTATCAATTCCATAAGTTCACTCGTTCGCTGGTTAAGTGCTTGCATTATATTTTCTTTGGTAACTTTCGGTGGTTGTTCTTCAAGGTTTATTTTTGTGTCCCGTCGTGTGCTTGCATAAATCGGAGATTCAAAATTAGGACTGTTTTCTTCCACGTTTTCACTTGCTTTATTCCCTCGTACATTCTCCGTTGATATACTATCTTCGATCTCAATTTGTTCCATTTTGTTTGTTTTGTTTATATTCTCTCTCAATCCTTTCATTGTATAAATGATTGTACGAATAAAAAATTTTTTGTTTGACCTTTGCAAATTTTACTTATCAATACAATAAGCAAATGTAAAGTTTTAAATTATTACTTCGCAAAATACACAATTCTAATACTATAATTTACTTTTCTTTCTTCGGTTCCACCAAAATGCCTCTAAACATTTGACTCCAATAAATTAAAAAAAAAATTTCCTTCAAATATTCACGAACAGGTCCCTGCGCCGTGGTGCCAATTTAGTTGAAATGATATAAAAAAAAGGTTTCAAAACAAAAAACAGCCTCACGTTCTGGGTGCCAAATTAAGTTGCAGTTCAAAACAAACTAATTGTTATTTTCCAAAAAAAAATTAAATCGCTTGCCAATAATAAATTAATAAACCGTATTTAAATTCAAATCCAATAATTTAATGTAAAATATTATTGTGCTCGTATACTTTTAATTTTATCCTTTTCCAATTCGACTTGTTATCTATCTGGCCACACGCTCGCACTTACAAATAATATAAATTTTAATTTTCCAATTTTATGTTCAAAACAAATTTATTACTAGAAATATTCTTTTTTCCAAAACTTAGTCATCCAAATCAACTTACTACTGCTCAGTAGCCACTCATCAAAAATATATCCAAATCTCAAAAAAATATACTTCCAAAATAGTGCAATAATACAATCGCATCAAAATTATTTATTTAAATCAAATCAAAATAAAATATTACTTACATTTCTCAAAATTATTAAAACTTAGCGGGCATACAAAATCTCGCACCTGCTGTCGGCGGGTGCGAGCCAAAATTTCATCAAAATGCACAGGATGAGGATGAGCTATGCAAATTTATAATATTTGCTTAATCCCAAAATTACTCATTCCCTAGGTATCTATTATTTGTAGCAATGAGCTTTACAGTGTTTAAAAAATTGTAAATTAAAATGCTCATTCTTTTACCTTGCATATGGCCTTGTAATTGCTCGTGCACGCTCCGCATATGCTATTCCACCTGGCTTCAGTACGCCTGGTTAAACAAATTTGTTGCAATGTATTTTTACTGCATCGACCAAAATTATCGCCAATTCTTCAACAATTCTAATTTACTTAACAATTTGCACTGCACTTTATCAATTTAAAATAAAAACATCAACTCAACTTAACTTATTTTATTTCATTGATTTTAAACAATTAACAATTTTAATTTTCATTGCGGGAATGATGTTCGTCCACTCGTCTATTCGACGTCAGGGCATGAGCCCAAGTCTTCCTATTCAAGCCCCACGCTTTTCTACTTTTTCGTTCTTCCCACCTTTATTTATACAGCAAATTTAACAAACATTTTTATATACAATATTATAAATAAATACTATAACAAATTCAAACTTTTAAAATAATTTTACAAAATAAAAGAAATTAATGTTGTTTTGCTTTTCGAAACACGACAATATATTTATCTTTATTATATAAAAATGAAATGACGCATGTAAGTTGGTTCATCACTTGAGAATGGCACAACCGATTTGGCTGATTTTTTTTTTGTTGTGTTAGTAATTTTCAGGACAAGGTTTATATGAAATAAAATTTATGGAAATCCTATCCGAAAAAGATTTTAGTTACAGTTGGTAATTGTGTTGGCGACAGGTGGCGTTACAATAGAAAATTTACAAAAAGAAAATTTTAACATAAATAAATAGGAAAGTTTGTTTGTTTGATCTCTATTCGCATTTTACACTACCGATAGGTGGCGCTGTACTAAAACAATATGTCTGACTTATGCAGTATTGTAAATCGTGTTTTTCAAATCAATTTGGTTTACATTAGTGAATTTTATAATTTATAAGACATTTAATGGTAAATATATAAAGAAAAACTTAAAAAAATATTGAAATTCACTTAATTTATAATTTATTCAATGTAGGTAACTAACTGTTAAATTTTCTTTTAGAAAAAATGACTACTGAAAATGCATCATTATTACTTTCATTAGCAAAAATATTTTATTATTTAGATGTTCTGCCGTCTTCTAGATATATCAATGAAAGAGAAGCAGTTTTAAATGCCAAAAACCTCATTACTTGTAGAATTAAACACCAAGATGCCGATGCTATCGATATTGAGATGACCCGGACTATGCAAAACTTATAAAACTTTCTTAAACCATAAAATTAATTCTTTGTTGTAGCAATGGACTCTTCAAAGTTTAAAATTTGTAAATTTATAAATTTAATGCTCACTTTGTTTGTTTGCTTTGTGGTATTGGATTCACGTGCACTCCACGCATGTGGTGTTATGCAGCTGGCTTAATTACGCTTGGTCAAATTTTGTTGCGTCGTAATTTTTGCATCGACCAAATTGTCACATAAATTTTTCCAATCTCCAATTCTTCGGCACTTCACTTTAATTAAAACAAAACAAAAACTCAACTTAACTTAATTTATTTGTTACAAACAATTATAATTTCAATTAGAATTGCGGGAATTGTTTTACATCTGCTAGGCACCACGGTCTTCGCCTCATTCTCCTTGCATCGACCCACTCGCCGTTCTCCCTCTAGTCTTTTCCCACCTTTTATTTACACAGCAAATTTTACAAACTTTGTACAGTGTGTTTATAATGTTATAAATAATAACAAAACAAAATTCAAATTTTGAAATAATCCACAAAATAATAAAATTAATGCTTTTATGCATTTCGAAACACGACAATATATTGCTTTGTGCTTGCAAACCACTGCTTTAATGGAAAAATCCCATGAAATTTGATGTGCTTTTTTAATAATGGAGGTAATTAAAATCAAAAGTGCATTATGCACTTGCAAAGTTGGAAGTTCTAGTCGCTGTAAGCACATTTCTGCAGTATTACTATCATCTTACCTACTATTTTTGCGTGTAAAGTTATGAAAACTTAAAATTTTTGTTTGATCCGCCTAGCTTTGACATTCGTAAACACTGCAATTCATATTATTAATTTTATTTTTCAAGATTTTATCCATATTACTTAAAAACACTCAAAGCGAAGAAGACGTCGATTACTGCCTATGCTAGTTGCCGCTAAAAACACTACGTGGCGCTTCACATTTTGTAAAACGCGAATAGGTACACTTCTAAGTCCTTCGACCGATTTAAACCAAATTTGGAACACCTGCTCACTAGGATTCGGGTTAGGAACCAATTTTACCAAAATTTACGGTCGCAGAGAAGAATGGCAGATCCTTGGTGGGAGTAGCGTCTAAAAAATTTTTAATTTACCTTCTTCATTACAGTTGAACGTCGAAAACGACAGCTTAAACGTGCGTTTTGTAAAAAATCAATTTTTAAAAGTTTAATGTAACGAAATTTAAGCTGTGTTATTGTGCAATTCACTACAATTTCTGATATTCTTTACTCTTGATAATAATATTTAGAACTGGGGAACCAGATTTGATGGTAATAATTAAATATTTTTTAGTCATCACCGAAATTTTGGTTTTGTAGATATTTAAAATTGCCATAGAGTCGACATTTCCTACTTATCTTTTTTATTTTTGTTTCTTTTTTATTTACGTCGTTATTAATTTACTTTTCTTATATTTAATTTTATATTCATCTAGCGGTAAAACCACGGTAAAAGAAATAACACAATACAAATTGTACATCAAGTATTGTATTTTGTATTTGTATTTGTACTTAGGGGTCGATTGGCTATCAGAGCCTTACAGAACTGCGACCAGTGTTGATCTTTTGTTCATGACCCTACTAATTAAGTTTTCAGAAAGTCAATTTTGCTGGCAAAAGATATAATATTTCTGAAAGGTTTAGTTTGTACCTCCTTGGGTGTCAGTTGTATTTGTCCCAAGTGTTTTAGCTTAAGTCTAGCTAAGGCATTGCAGTTGCAGATGATGTGTTCGACCGATTCAATTTCCGATTCACAAAGTCTGCATTTGTCGTTGCCTACCAGTCCCATTTTTTTAAGGTAGTATCCCACCTGGCAGTGTCCAGTGAGTATCCCTGTGATGAGTCTAATTTCATTCTTTGATAGTAAAAGAAGCTTTTTAGCCTTTGCAGTCGAGTACTCGATGAATTTCTTCGCCTGTCTTTGTCCTGGTGTATTGTGCCAGAGGGTTTTTATGCTCTCCATTTCCCACTTTTGTGCCCCTAGCCCCTGCGTGCTTTGGATAGCCCGCAGAAAGGTTCAGGCCCAGTCGGGGTCGTTTTCGAGCCCGTTCTAGCTAGTTGGTCAGCTATTTCATTACTCTCGGTTCCCTCATGACCTGGCACCCAGCGAAGGGCAATTTTGTTGCCCTTGGCCAGTTTTTTGAGGGATTGCCTGCATTCCCACGTGGATAAAGACTCAAAGCTGTTGGCCTTGAGTGCTTTTATCGCAGCTTGGCTGTCAGACATTATATTGATTTGCTTGCCCTTTAAATTCCTTTGCAGGCATTCATGGGCACATAGTGCAATTGCAAGTATTTCAGCTTGCATAATTGTGGGATAAACTCTTAAGGCTATAGATACCTCGTATCTTGGGCTGTATATGCCTATGCAGTGGCGGCTTGTGAAAAATATCTTTAAAGGAAGCCTATCTTCGGTCATTCGTTCCAAATGTTCTTTCCATCTTGTCTTATTTTTTTTTAATTTGTCGTTTATGCTGAAGATGTTTAGTTCGTTTCTAATGTCGTTATTTCTAAAGCGAAGTTTTAGTTGTGCCATTTATATCTAGAACTATCGAAGTGTTTTTGTATATTCCTTTCAGTATCGCAATCAGGTGTTTTGGGTATCTTCTCCTTTCCATTATGGACCATAATTTTTCTCTATTCAGACTCAAAAGCTTTTTCAAAAGCTATAAAAGTTGCTAGATTTGTAAAAACAGCTGTATTTGGTCAATAGATACCTAAAAGAAGCGGATAGCTCCATTGCAATTAAAAGCCAAATTGACAAAAAAAGAAGTTAAATGTAGTAAGTATTTAATTTTTTATTTTTTTAAATACATTTTAATTGCTAGTTTATAAATAATACTATTAACAAGCTTAAGTTATAGGATTATAATAATTTATTATATTTTTATTAAAATTAATTTAATCAATTACAAAAATATTGTTCCAGTACATTCCGAGAGGTAGAAGTGTGAGCCGCCCCCAAAAAAGATAGAGCGACCAATCAATTAGAGTGACGTAACGGGCGGCCGACCTAATACCTTCAGATGATGATGCTTTTATATAAAACTAATCAATCACCAAAACTTTAACTGAAAGTAATATGTAACAAATGTATTAGGTATTAGTTATTCACTTTTCTTGATGTCCTTAACAAACTGTACCACCACAAAAATATATGTTATAACAGTTCCAAAACTCTGAAAAAAAATAATCAAAAATCAGATTTTCAATAGTTCTTTCGGCTACAACAAGCAAGAAGTTTGCTTTTTTCTGTAGTAGCTGAAATTTATTATAACTGAATTTATGTGAAAATCAAGGAATGGAATTTTTCATATTAGGTTTGCAAATTATCATAAACTTTCAATTTATCATCATCGAAGTTCCTGGATTAGGCTAAAACCTGTTCCAACGTCCATCGTTTTCTCAGGAGCCCTATTCTGCTTTCTCTTTATGATGAGATCCCATTATCTGTTCTACTAGTCTTCGGTTGTCCATCCTGTCCTTATATTTACACTAATTTTTTGAGTATATCATAATATACTTCATCAATGGTTCAATCAAGTTGGTATTCTGTCAGTTCTTGTGCAGCCCTTAGGGCCGGTTGTACCAAATTTCAGTGAACGGAAGTTCTACTAACCACAAGTTCACCGATGATCTAAGATCAACTTGCGGTGCGTTGTACCACGCTCGTTCTACCTTCGGTTAGTTGAACCTCGATTCTCACGTATTAGTATTCCTGAATAGTTGCAATATTAGTACTTTCGACCTAAATGTGGCTGGCCCTTTGTAGCCTTTGTTGTCACGGGTGGATTTGTTTAGAACATTACATATAGCAAGATCGGATCAATCCGATCAATCCACGCTGATCATTAGTAATTTTGATGAAAAAATTACAAAAGATAGTTATACAAAAATTACATTTTCTTATAAATTTCTAGATGTTCACAATAAATCGAAGAAAAACAGAAGAAATTAAATTAAAGATAATCTGAATATAATTTTTAAAGTCATTTTATTGTAAACATAGTTCTATTTAAAAAAAAAGTAGAAAGCAAAATTTCAGATTGAGATTTTCGATGAGTTATCCTCAGATGATGTTTGGTTCCTATATAAAGAAGTTACTTGTGGAAATGTAATCGAAACCACCAATTCCAAGGTTTTTTTTCTAATGAAGGAAAAGTTGGTAATTAATAGTAAAAATTGATGATTCCTCTACAGAATCTTTGGCAATCTTAATGCCAAATCATCATCTCTTTTTTTCTTCTTCGACAGACTCTTCTTCGACAGTGGGTAAAAACCCAAGAGCTAGCCTATCTACCATTGTCATCAGTAGAGACAAAAAGGGTTTCTGTAACCAATAGGAGAATAACGTTACACTAACATGGTTTTCTTGCAACGGTCCAACTTTGACAACAAGTTCTATCACCACATCGCGTCACACTACATCCAAACAGGTAGCGAAATTGAATGTTTCCCTTGAATAATTTTTAAAGACTATCCACATAACACATTTTAGATGCTTATCTTAACGAATTAATGTTTTTCCTCCAAGTTTTCATGCTCTATTTGCAGCTGGTGGAAAACTTTTTTTGTCTTGGTTCAGTGAGTGAGTGCACAACACGTTTCAACATTACACTCCAAAATCAGTAATGGCACGAAAAGTTCGTTGTCATTGAGGGATGTTTTGCCACACTCGCACATAGGTGGTTTCAGTGATCTACACTGAAAAATCGTAGTGGGCCGACCTAGACGACGGGCCAACCTTGACAACATTCCCCTATATATTATTTTGAGAAATTGGGTCCAAATTTAATAATTCTGAAGTGAAAATTTAATTCTACTAGAATGGTCCAATAAAGATCAATGATTATGTTTGATTGATTGAAGCATCAAAATAAAAAAAAAAAACATTTTCCGATCCTTCTAATATATAAAATCCCCGCTCACTCCTGCTACAGCGTGTCAATATTTTAGCAAAATTTTTGAAGGAGCGCATAGAGGAGCGTTGTTAACAACAGACTTATCCAATTCTAATATATAAAATCGCAGCTCACTCCTGCTACAGCGTGTCAATATTTTGACAAAATTTTTATAGGGGCGCGTGGAGAAGCGTGGTAAACAACAGAATTATTCAATTCTTAATATATAAAATCCCAGCTCACTCCTGCTACAGCGTGTCAATATTTTGACAAAATTTTTGGAGGGGCGTGGTTTACAACAGCATTATCCAATAATAATTTTTGATCCGTTTAAATTTTACTATAAATAAAGAAAACCGAAATTATTCATAATCGAAAATAGAATTTATAGTATTTATTATAACAGAATTATCAAATAATAATTTTTGATCCGTTCAAAATAAAATATAATAAAGGAAATCGGAATTATTTCAAAATCAAATTATTAAAATTGAAGTAAAAAAGAAAACTTCAAAACCGATCGATCTTAGGTTAGCGTTATAAACTTTTTAATTAAAACCGCTAAAAAAGAGATCCACCGTCTATCTACCCGTCTGCTGACGGTCTTTCCACCTAGTAAATAAATAAAAGATCATTTTGATTTATCAGCTTTAGCTGTTGAAATCCTGTTGTCTTTGGAGTAGCGATGTGAAGGCTTTTGTCGCTTGAATCGATCGTCTTCTATCGAAGTGCCGATGAACGATGAACGACGAACTTCTTGGCAATATGGAGGTGCCACGGCGGAACCGTTTATCTCCTTCATCTGTGTGGGTGACGGGCGTTGGGATTTATTGAGGTGTGATTCCTCATTTGAAGCGCTAAGCTTGATCGGGCTGGATTTCTGGTCCATGGAAACAATTTTCCGTGTTTTGCGAGATTTTTCGAAAAACTTTCCTGGGGGCGTGGTTATGGGGCAGAAAGGCGGTGGTGCGATGTGCGTCTGCGATCCGTGGTTTGGGATCCCTAGTATTCAAATCGAAGTGCCGGGGTGTGCTGTAACGAAAATCATCTCACCCAGGAGTGCCAAAAGTCGAGGGACGAGCCGGCAAAGTGTGCAAACTGCGAAGGCGCGCACCCCGCCAATTATAAAGGATGCCCTGTCTGCCCAAAGGCAAGAAGACCCGGCCAATAGAGGCCCTCAAACCTAACCAAGAGGTCAATCCATCCCCCCACCACACTACGGGCAACGCAGATTCTCTTCCTACGTAGAAACGGCCCGAAGAAACGCCCCAAACCAAGAACAGCGAGACCCGCCGAAGCGCCAACCCAAAGCAAGTGATGAACCAACCCGGAAAATGTGCAACGACCTCATCTGGGATATCGCAGTCACCCTCAGAGAGGCCAAAGTAAAGGACAAAGTAATTGATAAGCTACAAGACGCTGCTGACATCATCTTCAAATATAGAACAACCGTGAATATCTAGACACCGAATGCAACCGTCAACCCTGCAGATCTCGTCTTCTTGCGAAAAAGTTATTACTACTCGACTTCGCCCACACCCACGACCTGGACGTCATCATGGTCAACGAGACTCACCTCAGAAAAGGGGATAACGGCAAAATACCCGGATACATTCTGTATCGCACCGACCGACAACACGCCCAAGGTGGAAGCACCGCCATATACATCAAGACCTCCATCGAACATCACGAAGGACTCCCACTGGACCTAAATCATCTTGAGGCCACAACAGTCAACATCCACACGAAGAACCACGGATGGCTCCAAATATCGTCAGTCTATAGCGCCCCCAACAGGCAAATCCTCCAAGAAGATATCGCCGCCCTCCTTGACGGACCAGGAAGGAAAATCATCGCGGGCGACTTCAACGCCAAGCACTGGACCTGGGCCTGCAGGTATACCAACCAAGCAGGAAGAACCCTCTCCATACTCGCCATGGACCTCGACTTCATCATCGCTGCTCCGACAGCCCCAACCCATTACTCCTCGGCCGGCACGCCAACCATTATCGGCTTCGCCCTCATCAAGGACATCCAGATGCAGTTTTATCTAACAACTGCACAGGAGCTCACCTCGGACCACTACCCAGTGCTTCTTCGCCTAGGGGACAACATAAGATCAAGACAACAACCGGCAAGATCAAAAGTTTCATGGCCCACCTTCCACAACCACCTCCACAAAATATGGACGCCATTCCGGTCATTTCCACAAAAACGAATTGGAAAATTACGTTGAAGTCCTTCAGGACAACATTTCGCGATCCATCTAGCACGCAACGAGGCAAATTGACGTCGCTGACATCAGAGATCGCCTCCCTCCGGAACTGAAGGCACTCATCCAAGAAAAACGTCAAGCTAGGAAACGCGCTCAACGCACCTGGCACCCGGACAACAAACGACGTTACAACCGCCTCAAGGAGCAAGTCTCCGAAGAAGTCAAAGCGCATCACGATCAGGAATGGGCAAACAAGATCGAATCGCTCAACTTCGAGGACCAATCCACCTGGAAAATGGCCAATGCCCTAATACGCCCCAAAAATCGCCAGACGTCCGCCATTACCCGCCTCGACGGTGCACAAGCCAAAAGCGACCAAGAAAAGGCCGTCACCTTCGCCGACAAGCTAGAAATCCAGTGCAGCCCTCTCGACGAGCGCCTCAACCAAGACCATATTGAAATGGTCGAGGATTTCACGAGGACCCTTCCAATCGAAGACCCCACACTGATCGACCCAGCCTCTACAACAGAAGTCACCCAAATCATCCGATCCCTGAAGAACAGGAAGACACCCGGATCCGACGCGATCACAAATCAATCCCTCAAGGCGATGCTGCGCAAGGCAGTCGCAGCGCTCACCGGCATCATCAACGCCTCACTCCGACTCCGCTACTTCACGCAGAAATGGAAAACTGCCGACGTAGTGGTCATCCCCAAGGCAGGTCAAGACTCCCGGAAGCCCCAAAACTACCGCCCCATCAGCCTCCTCCCGTCGCTAGGGAAAGTCGCCGAAAGAGTCATCTCCACCCGGATCAAGCAAACCATCTTCGATAATAGCATCCTACAAGAAAAGCAGTTCGGTTTCCGACCAGGACACAGCACGATCCAGCAAGTCCTTCGCCTGGTCGAACATATCTCCCTTGGTTTCAATAAGAAAGAGTTCACTGCACTTGTGCTACTTGACGTGTGAAAGGCCTTCTACAAAGTGTGGCATCAAGATCTTCTCTACAAGATGCTGAACGCTAATATTCAACCAGCACTCGTCAAACTGGTGGCGTCGTACCTTGAAAATCGGAAATTCAAAGTCAAATTCGAAGGCACCCGATCATCCGAGCGCTTCATCACTGCCGGAGTACCCCAAGGATCCATCCTCGCCCCGACCCTCTTCAACATCTTCATGAGCGACATGCCAGCTCCAACCGACCCGAGGACGAAGATCTCGCTTTATGCGGATGACACGGCCGTCTACACTTCCTCTATGAATCAAGACCTCGCCACCGATTGTCTACAAAAAACCGTTAACGACCTCGAAAAATGGTTCGCAACGTGGCGCATCGGGGTAAACTCAACAAAAAGTACCGCGACAATGTTCAAGAAGAAACTAAGACAGGTTCGGCCTCGAACAAACATCTTCATGTTTGAGAGCCCAATCCCATAAGCTAACACCTCAAAGTACCTGGAAGTCACGATGGATTACTGACTGTTGTGGAAGGAGCACATCGAATCCGCCGTAAACCGGAGAAGAGCTGTCTTTTCAAAGCTCTACCCGCTCCTAGCTTCAAACAGCAAGATGTCACCAGCAAACAAGCTGCGCATCTACAAGGCCATCATCAGGCCCACCATGACCTAAGGCCGCGCCCGTATGGGGGACGGCAGCCCGAACACACATAAAAAAGATACAAGTAGTACAAAACAAATACATTCGGAACTCATTCTCCAGCCCATACTACGTCACCTCGATGGGTGGTATGGGTGGTATGGATACCAGTGACGTGCACATTAAAAGTCAGGCGGAAAAATTGTACAAGACCGCTAGCTTCTCAGACAACCGTCTCATCTCGCAGCTAGGACAGTACCAACCAGGCCGCAATCACAGCCGGCCTAAGGACATTCTCATCCGCCCGTCAGCCGGGTTGTAAGTAATCTTAATCTTTACATGTTTGTTTTAGGTTCCCACCAAGCACCGGGTTCATCAAACACCCGGCTGCCAAAAAACCATGCAAAGACGCCCGGAATTACACCAAATCGCTCGCCCCGCTTCATCGACACTAAGGGACCAAGTTCATCAAATGCTAGGGACCCCAATCCACGGATCGCAGACGCGCATTGCCTCACCGCCCCTCTGGCCACAAGTCCACGCCCTCAGGAAAATTCTTCGAAATACCTAGAATCCAGCAAATCACGGAAATTATCCCCATGGACCACAAACCAGCCCGATCAAGCTTAGTGCTTCAAATGAAGAACCACGCCTCAATAAATTCCAACGCCCGCCGCTCACTTCAGTTGAAGTAGATATACGGTTTCCCCGTGGCACCTCCATACTGCCAAGAAGTTCATCGTTCATCGGGTGTGCTGTAATATTTACGTTGAGCACACTCACCGTCCACAGAATGAGCTAGTCATCAATTTTTACGTAAAATATCGTTATTTTAAAATCGATTATTTCGGAAATTAAAGACAAAATTTAGATTCATCCATAGTTTACCCGCTTCATTTTAATGTTAGCTTACAAATAACGCAAGAATCTTTATTGTGTCTATAAATTATATGGGCCGGGTAAACGTTCTACACCCGAACTATATTTTCGATATCTAATCTTATCGATCAGTATTATTTAAAAAATAAAAAAAAAATAAAAAAATAAAAAAATTATTTAAAAATAATAAAATATTTGGATTGCACTCGTACTAGTTCTTATAAAAACAATTTATTTAACTTACTTCTGCTAAGAAATCTAATCCTGGTTCAAAAATATCTGCATATTTGATTAATATATTTTGCCGAATTATAGCTATGATTGTAATTTCTACCTGCAAGTTTAAATTTTAATTTTTAGATTTATAATGTTGCTAAATAGCAAAAATTTACCAACCTCTTGAGCTTCTTCACGATATAATTTACTAATCGGATATTTGAATAAAAATGACAATAATTCATTGTTCTGTAAGAAAAGTTCAATTTATTGTTAATAACAGTGACAGCAAGTTTAAAATTAATTTTACATTTTAATGTAATTTCCTTAGTTTATTTTTCTAAACGAATTGAAGTCCCCAAGCTACTAGATGCCTTTTCTTGTTGTAAATTAAGCAATATTAATTTATAATATGATAATTTTTAAATAAAATAACATAATAAATTGAGAGATACACAAAATGGAATATGATTAAAACAAAACAATCTATGTTTATCTTTTATATTTCAAATACTGGAATATTTAATTTTGAATATAATTTGGTCAAATCAATATTTACCGCAGTTTTTCCGTTTTTATATAAAACCAGAAGAATCACCATCATTATAAAAACTCCTATTATCATCACTGGTACTTCCCAAACTTTTACTATAGTATAATCTTTAGAATTTGGACCATAAATTATGCCTAAAGCGCAGGTTATGGGCAATATAGTGGTTAGTATTCCATATAATAATAAAGTAGGATTGTAAAATTTGTTGACTTCTTTAACTGATTTACACCGCATTTCATGTATTGCTCTAAAATCCCTCAATAATTTTATAATGGAATTTTTATTTCCCAATTTTGTGCATGCAATTCTAGCATTTAATTTTTCCATAACAAGCTTTTGACAATTTTGAGAAATTTTTGCAGTTGTTACTAACGTAACAATGAAATTTAGACAGAGCATCAAGTCGACATGAACTGCTGCTAGTGCCAATACATCTATAGCTTTTGAAAATACCATATTAGAATTAATTTTTGCGACCAAATAAGACACCCCAAAAGTAAGCCATGATGTGCACATTATAGAAAAAATAGAATCAATATAATAATCTTGCTCTTGTAAAAGAGGTTCGTACATTTTCAACTTCCAATCTTGTAAGTAAGCGCTCAATATCATATAATAATTTTTATAATATTTTGAGTTGTGAAAGCTTAGTATTAAAACACTTAAGGCTCTTATTGTATTTGTGAGGTGTATAAAATTAAAGATCGATGGTGTTATATTTTGTTTATCAAATTTTGAAAGTTGATTGACATACCAACAACACAAAGAACCAACGAACAACGTTAAAATAAACCAAATCGTCAAATGTACTTTTGATTTCTTTATTTTTATTTGCAAACCATCATTTTTATGCGAACATTCTATGTAGAAAGAGGGAATTCCACAAAAGGAAGCGAACCAAATTGATCGCTTTGTTAAACACCCTATACAGTTTTCTTCGTACATTCTCTGAACAATATAATAATTTTACTAAACTATTCGTAAAAATGTACTTCTAGTATTTATACAAATAATTATGTATCTATATAAGTAGTATATTTATTTTTACTGATTATCCCATTAGGATTTAATTTTTGAATTTTTTTGAACTAATTGTGTAGGCAATAATTATTAGAAAAGCTTATCGTAGGTAACAAATTTGTTACCGTACTTCATAGTTTTTTTGATTTTTAATTATTCTTCATTGATTTTTAATTACCCATCGTTCAATGAATTTATTACATTTATTGTGTGGTAAAAAGGCTTCAATTTTATTGTTTTTCATTCAAATAACTAATAATGAATGTTTTCGTAGATTAAATCTCAAATTATAAGAGAATACAAATTGTTTCTAATTGAACCTAGATTTTTGTTTTCTAGTAAGGACATAAAATAATACTCCTAGTATTTATAGAACATAATATCATATTATCAATAATATAAATAATATCATATTCAATAATCATTATTGTTTTTACACTACCTAATGTAAAAATATAATGAATTTATAACGTACAAAACCCTTAAAAATTAATTTTTTAAGTAGATAGTGTGGTAGTTATTAGTATGTAATGTTAAAATAAACAAACTAAACAAAATATTAAAATAATGAATTTTAACTATTAAGTAAAGAATTCATACTTACATAAAAATATAATATTTAAAAACCAATAAAAACGACAATAATTTACATTTAACAGGTTTGGGCTTAGAATATTTGAATAAACAAAAATAAAATTAAGAATAAGAAATAAATAGTTGAGATAGAGGTCGTTATAATCTACAAAGTAGATGAATTTCAAAATACAAATTTGTAGCAGGACATCGGTAGTCAGGACCGTATTAGGAATCAATAACGAATGAAACAAATAGAAAGAAAAAAAAAAAAAAATTATTAAATTCAAACGCCTTAACGAACGACATGTTTCGGACTTATTCGTGGTATTACCCAACGAAATTGACCTCATCGGGCTCATATTGACAAAGAACATATAAAATTCAACTTACCATTCCATTCAACCGCTCATGCAAACCTTCCACGTGCTCTACACTAACCGAATGCCATACTAAGAAAATGTATTTTGAAAGTTAGTAAGTTAGAAAATAAAATTGTTAAAATATTTAAGTACGGACTAAAAATTTTAAAAAATTTACTTTATAAAAATACGATAAAAATTTTTTTAAATAAAAACTATGTAATACGATATAAAGACCCTTATTTCACAGTTATTTTTGTTCATCAGTGGTATTATAATATAAGAAAAAAAACAAGAAGCAAGAAAACAATATACCAAACAAATCGAATAAATTAAAATTAACAAGAATTTATAATGGACGTTATTCAAAATCTCGGAAGATGAAAAATTTAAATTTAAATTCTTGGCCTTTAGCCCGTTACCCAAAATGCGAGTTTTTATCGTAAAAGAAAGTTAATTTCGAAAATGTTATAGCAACTTTTCCTCTCTTTTTCGCGATTGTTATCAATGTAAAATTTAAAAATATTTCATTTTTAAAATTTTAGAAAATTTGTTTGGATTTCCCACCGATTATGAACAAAGTTTTTGGAAATTTAAGGTCGTAGAGAACGAATGTCAGATCGCTGGCAACAATTTTACTACAAAAATTTACAATTTCTCTCCTCAGTATAGTCGGATATGAAAATCACTTTATTTAAATTAAAATCAAAATGTAACTGACAATTTCAATATAACCAAAATCTCAAAATATTTCACAGAGCCAAAAATCCACACAACCGCTCATGCGGTCATCTTTGGCAAAAAACCTTATGTTTCCTCTCATTCGCCCACACCTCTCAAATTTACAATCTTACAATTTAAACTTATCAAAATTAAAATTTTACCAAAATGTACAAGACGGGTGCAAATCCCTTAGAAACACCACAATACATAATAAAAAAATTTACAGACAAGTGAGGAATTTCCCAAAAACCGAAGACACCACCCCGATCAAGCCCGCAACCTACGAAGAGATGAAGGAAATAAAGAATATCAAGAAAAAAAAAACTCCAGGTCCAGACAGCAACTTGAACAATGCCCTGAAACATATCCTAAAAAAGATCATAACACCATCATCATCAACGCAACCCTCCGTCTAAAACATTTCGCAGCCAAATAGAAAAAATCTGATATCATCGTATTACACAAACTCGACTAATCGAAAAAGTTCGTACAAACCTGCAAGCATATCAGTCTCCTCCTTACCATCGGAAAAATAGCAGAACGTTTCATACTAACCCGTCTAAATGTAGTCCTAGAAGAAAACAAGACCATCCAAGATGAACAATTTGGCTTCCGCCCCGAACACTCCACCACCCTCCAGCTACTGCGAATTGTTGTACTAGCGTCATATTTGAAAAACCGCAAATTCAGAATCAAGTTAGAAGGAATCCGATTCTCGAAACAGAAGATTACAGCCGGAGTCCCACAGGGTTCCCCCTGTCCCCAACCATCTTCAACGTATACGTCAGCGACTTTCCAAAGACGGACAACACTACAATCCTAGCCAGCCACAAGTCCCCAAATTGCCACTAAATGCATCTAAGACCTGAATACTCTAGAAATCTGATACCGCACATAGAGAATCAAAGTAAACTCAGACAAAAATGTCAGACGTGACCATTTTTGGCAAGAAGATACTATGGGAAAAATCGACGTAATACTTGGCTGTCACCCTGGACAGTAAACTCACTTGGGTAAAGCACATCGACAGAAGTAATAATTTAGCGATCGGCACCACGAAACAACTGGTTCCAATCATATGAAAGCGCAGCAATATGAATCCAGCCCTCAAACAAAGGATCTACACTGCAATCATCAGACCCACTTTCATAAGTAGCAGCCCCAGCGTGGGTTTTTGCGTCCTTCAGACAAATGTGCCGTCTTCAGATTGTCCAAAACATCTGCCTCTGTAGAGTAAGAAATGCACACTAATTTGAATCCCAACAAATACCTCCACTCTGAAGTAAACCTAGAAACGGCGACAAATTCATTTAAAAATTTACGAAAAAATTATACGACAAAGCCCAAGACGCTGAAAACTACCTCATCACAAGATTTGGTCAATACGATATCAAAGACTTCTCTCTCTACAAAACAACGAAAGAACTTTCTAGCTGCATCATACCTATAATGAACCATACATCGATTAGAGTACACCAACTGGGTAACGGCCAGATCTGAGTGAACGACGTCTGAAGTATTAAAAAGTACTAATAACAGTAGTTACTTATTAACTATGTATCTAAATAATGTACTTAATAATTCTTGAGTTTAAAACTCAAGTTACACTCTATTAAATCATTTTGTATCGCCTTAGATGTTCCTTTAAATATTATTGATAACAAAAATGGTCTTTAAGTAATTTCTCTTCTTGTGCAAGTAGTTCTAGTAATTCAAGATAATTCTCTTTATTTAAAAATTTGTTATTTTCCTGATGTCCACGAAAAGCAATTTCTTGCTTACCCAAAAAACAAACAACGTGGATTAAACGTGTTTAATTTTCATTATGTTTTAGGGCAGCAAGTCGTCAACTTTCTGATAGAACATGTTCAATTCTAACTTGTGACCAAAACCAAAACATGAAATATTTCTTGATTTCTGAAGTGATTTTTTGAAATAGTGTTTTTCTGCCTGTCTTATAAAAATTTTATTGTCAACAATCCATCAACACTCCATTTTTTTCCTCCGCCAAAAATTACGCAAGTAAAACAAAACATTTTATTTCGCTTATCGCAACCAGTAAGCCACAAAAATTTGCTATACTAACTACATTGAAATTTTCTTGTAAATTTACCTTCTTTAGATTCTAATAAAAAGCTGGGTGTTGGTCTATTAGTTTTTAATTTACACTTTTGTTCATAAGATAACGTTATTAAAATTATTTTTTAACAAAAAGTCCAATATATTGTTTATTTACATTGCTGAAAATTATTTAAAAAGTATAAGAGAATAAATGCACAAACACGTAGAACTTGTAATAACAAATACTACGTAAATTATATTGCATAAAGTTCGAAGAGACTTGACTCAACGTTGGTAGATCTGCTGTATGCAATTTCCCCACTCCTACGTTATTAATTGCATTTAGCATATAGATGCATTTTAAGTATGAATCTTTCGTATAGCGTCTCTTGCAACTGGCAGCCGTCGTTATCATATCAGCAATTTAGCATCGATATGAAATTTTAAAGGCAGGTGTTGAATTCAAAAGCTTTTATTTAAATAACAATTATGTAAAAATATAATTAAGAAATTAAAATACCACATAATTTTTTCAATACGAATAGTGTCTTGTAAACTATTATTTTCAATAAAACATTTTTTCTTGTTACTGGCCGACTATCTAGGGAGACGCAGTCTCAAAGATTCCCCTGACGCCACTGCAGAAACTAATCGGTTAAATCTTACATCAACCTCTCAATTTTATTTATTATGACAAAACAAATGACTTCCTATTCACCTCACAAAAACCCAATTCGTGGCTTCAAAAGAGCGATACCACACTAACAAAGATCACGATTCGAACCACCGATATTACGAATTCAAAACCGCTTGTTCAGGTTTCCAAATTATTTTAAATTTAATTATTAGACCTCCCTTTCAATTTCCCGAATCAAATCTCACGTTTTAGATTCATGCCTCCTCGGGTGGCCACTCCTGTCATTAGCTTAGTTTTAAAATCGACTATTTCTTAAATTATGCGATATATGGATTTACATGGAGAGATAAGCTTTTCGGCTTCATTTTAATGTTATCTAAAATTAAAAAGAAACTAATGGACCGATTTGAATAATCCATATTTTTTTTCTGATAACAATTTGTGATTATTTAACATTGAGCCTTCATAGATTGGTTGGACTATTAGATACACAAGCTGATCCTTCGATCAGCAAATGTATCGAATACTTTTCAACAGCTAAAGCTAAGAAATCATTATGAACTTTTATTAAATTAATAAAAAGGTCTGCAAAAGGGTGTAGTTTTATTAATCGTAAAGGGGCATCCATAAACCACAAGTCTCGGTCAAGGGGAACAATTAGGTAGGTAGGGAGGAGTTAGAATTAAGCTACATACCTATTAAAATAGTCAGCTCTTATGAGGAATCAAATAAATAAACTAAATTAAACAATTTCTTTTTGGATTTATTACAATATTATAATTTTTGTAAATGCACAGAGATTTCTATATTATCATATTCCATATGACTAATAAAAATGAACGAAATGTCAGTCTTTGAACACTGGATTGTCGTTGATACACAGTTGGTTAGATCAAATGAAAGCAATCTGAAATTAAATTTCTTTATATAAATAAATATAGGTACAGGGTTTTGAAAAATAAAAGTAGAGGTAATCAGATAGGGGCGAAATATTAATTTTTCATTATATATCAAATGAACTATTTAATCATCATGTAAGACAAAGTAAACTTCAAATGTTTAAAACACAACTTACCAGGATGAAGCAATCAGGTTTTCTATTATTTTCCTAGGAAGAAATTCTCCAGAATTTTGGGGACAACCTGAAATTAAAAATAAAGATCAATATCAAGTCGTAATTAAGTTATAATTAAATTGCTCATTTTCTCTCAGGCAAATGCCTCAACTGTCTATCACAAATGGGCAGAGTTGAATGGATTCTCAAACCCTCAGACGTTGGTATATTTTCATCATATTAATAATTATACATAAAAAAATAAATAAAAAAAACTTACTTGATTAGGTGTGGGATCAACTCTTGATTGCTAATTTTATTGGTTCCTTTCATCACAACATAGAGAAGCCACGATCCTTTATGAAGCATCACCTAAAATTATGTTTAATTTTTAAAACAAAAATAGGACAAAGTAGAAGCTTTTGAAAATCAAAAATAAATCAGATAGGGGCGAAATATAAAATTTTCATTTTATTATAATCAAATGAACTATTTAATCATCATTTAAAACAAACTAAATCTTATCTATAACTAAATCTATAACTTACAGGAGGTCCCATATGCTTGAAAATTATCCAATACAGACTGAAGCAAATCTACAGAAGCCTGGAATAAAAATGTAATATTAATGTGAAGTCATAATCAATATTAAATTTAAAGTGACAATTATAGTTCAGACAAATGCCTCAACTGTCTTTCACAAAAAGGCAGAGTTGAATGGAATCTCAAACCCTCAGACGTTGGTATCTTTTCATCACATTAATTAAGGCCTTAATACGTCCAGAATTTAAAAAAATTCGAATTTTTTTTTACAAATTGTAGTTCTCTATAGTCTTAGGCTCATTTCTATGAAATTGATTTCAAAAATTCTACATAGACCCAAAGTTATTTTCTTTATAGTATGTCGAACCAGAATTTTTGATTTAAATTTTATAAAAATAATTAAAGTGTTAAATTATAATGTAAAATGCATACTTTTTTTAAAACTGTCATAAATAGATAAATTTTTCGAAATTCAAAATTCCGGCTCGACAGACTATAATTACTACTTTATTTTACAAGAATTTTTTTAATTTTGCATATCGATCAACATTTACTGTAGATATGATGCCAACTGTGGAGTAACTTTTTTTCTTAGTGTTGTGGATCACGTGATTTTTTACATAGTAATTTTTGTAAAAATAAAGTGAAATAAAATTTTCTATGAAGTTTAAATACCAAAAAACAATGTATACTTTTCATCTTTATTGCTATCCCTACTAAAAATATTTTTTCTTTTAGCGCATTTTTATCGCCGCTAGATGTATGTTATGCCTAAACATTTAGAAAAACTAAATTAAAAAACTTACCATAATAAGGGTGGATAACTCCTAGTTGGCAAGACGTTACGGCTCACTTACGAAGAACCTAAAATTATTTATAATTAAATATAAATAGTACAAATTAACAAACTTTGAAAAGCAAAAGTAAATCAGATAGGGGCGAAATATTAATTTTTCATTATATGATCAAATGAACTATTTAATCATCATACAAGATCAACAAAATTAGAAATATTTAAAATGCAACTTACTCATCCAATTATCTAGATCTCACGGGAGTCAGTTTGGCAGAAACCTGAAATCAAGCAAAAATTAAATGTAAGTATAAATGTGGTTGAATTGAAATTAAAAGTTAAAATAATTTACGCTCAGACAAATGCCTCAACTGTCGTTCATAAAAAGGCAGAGTTGAATGGAATCTCAAACCCTCAGACGTTGGTATATTTTCATCATATAAAATGTAAGCCCAGTTATTTATGTAATTTACTTACTTTGAATTTGAAGTTATATAGCGGCCAAAAATTCCTTGCAGACCAGCTTCGCCTAAAATTAAATAAATAATTAGAGAACAAAAACCACCAAAATTTTTTTTTTTAATGTGATAAATTAATCAGATAGGGGCGAAAAAAAAATTTCATTTTTAAATCATATGAACTATTCAATCATCATATTCGTCTTAAGATTATTTATATCAAAAATAGTTTAAATAAATCTTACCGTGTAACCACTCGACCGGTCCATCTTGAAATAAGTCAGCTGTATCCACCTGAAATAGCAAATACAATGTTATAAAAGTGTCGATACAAAGTAAATTGTAATAATTAAAGTCAACCATCAGACAAATGCCTCAACTGTCTTTCATAAAAAGGCAGAGTTGAATGGAATCTCAAACCCTCAGACATTGGTATATTTTCATCACACAAAATTTAATTTAATTTTTAAATTACAAATTCTAGCTAGTAATTTTCTCCGTAATTGAAGTGAGTACACTTTATGAAACGCTCACTACGAACATCAGGGGAAAAGGCAATGACGCAAGCTATTAAAAAAGCTCAAATATACTGTCGTGTTTTGAAACCGTAAAATTTTTATTTTATTATTATGAAGTTTTTATTGTAAATTTGAAAACATATTGTACATAGAAAATTTATTTATTGTTGTAAATAAAATTAGGTTGGCATGAAAGAGGTGGAGGGTTGCTTATGTCGAGATGACTGACACAGAGGGTCGCAGAATAGTGTCCCCTGCAAATTAATTTGATAAATATTGATTTTTGATGTTTTTAATAAAAAGTAAAATTTTTTAAAGTTTGAAAAGTCGTTTTTATTAATTTGTGAAGTGCTAATTGATGAAAAATTGGATGTTTTTGGGTGACTGAAATATTCACAGCAAATTTGTTGATCGGGCGGTCAACTATGAACGCACGTGCAAGTTACGATATCACATGCAAGGTCAAATTAAAGCAATTTATTCAACACATTGAAACATTTATGAAAAATTGATAAACAATACTAAAAATTTTCATTAAAATTTATTAATATTAAGTCGCGATGCACATAATTAATTGCATGCACCGCCCTTACACCCACGATAAAAAATTATTATAAATAAAATTGATTTTGTAAAATAAAAATTTTTTACAAAAAATTAAACAAGGGGCATCGCAATACATACATATATTTTTAAACAAAATTTACTGATGTAATGTACTTACTTGCAGTTATAACGTAACCAAACATTCAACAGAAATAGGCAAACGGCTCGAAAACTTGATCAGATTGATCTAAAATTGAACAAATTAGAAAAAATTTAAACACAAAAGTAGAAATTTTGAAAATATGATGATCAGATAGGGGCGAATAAACAATTTCATTTTTAAATCATATGAACTATTAAATCATCACGTTCGTCAAAAATTAACTACGGTAGAAATATTTAAAATAAATCTTACTTGTTGAATAATCCAACTCTTCCATCTTCCAAGTACGTAAGTCAGACCCACCTGAAAGTAACAATTACGATATTACAAAATGGTTCGATAGGATTAAATCGTAAAATAAATTAAAATTAAACATCAGGCAAATGCCTCAACTGTCTTTCATAAAAGGCAGAGCTGAATGGATCTCAGACCTTCAGACGTTGGTATTTCGTCATCATAGTTATTGCAACACATAAGAAAAATTTGTTAAAACAAAACTTACTCAATCAGAATCCAACCAAACGCAACAGTTAATAATGATCACATGTTCCGCAACGATTAAAATTATCTTTCAGGATTCCATCAAATAATTGTGTTAACAAAGATTTTTCATTATTCATTTTGATATAGAGATGGAAAATTTAGAATTCCCAGCCACATGATTAACCTAAAATTTAAGGTTTTAGAATATAAAATAAAGACAGCATAAACATGAAATAAAAAAGAGTAATTCTATAACCGGCATGATAGACTAGCAAATGTTGGTTATTTCATACAACTAAAATAAGTTTGGAATTTAACTGCCATGTGGGATCAAATGCTGCAGCAAGATTTTTGGAAAAACGTGCAATCTTTGGCAATAAATATCCTCCAATCTTTTATCATATCAATAACCAGCTTTAGATAAACTAATTAAAATTAATTAAAATTGTTAAATAATTAATACAAAAAACTCACCAAAGAATATTTAATCTGTTTGAGGTTAGCCAACCGCATGTTAACATAAACAGGATGCATTGGAAAATGACGAAGTAGCATAGAACCAGAGCAACGCAATTTTTTCAACATGAACACCATCTAGTGGGTAAACTTTTTTACCGCGAAGTATAAAATAATTTTCTTTGCCGTAAAAATCTTTATAATTTTCTTACTAATATCCAATCAAGCTGAAATTTTAATCTGTTAAATTTTGGACTCAATCCCATCTTCAATATTTACATTATTTGATTCTATTATGTTTATTTCATGTATAGATCAATTTATTATTTAATGTTAAAAAAAAACTATAGGTGTCTAGAATGATAAAATTCTATTTTACTCCATATTATATTGATAATTAAATTTTATGGCCGTGTATGTAATTCAATTTTTTTCTATAGCACATGTAATTCCATTCGACCAATCAAAGCTTGTTTTTCCAAGCTCGCATTATTCTCTAATATAAAGTAAACCAGTAGCCATCGGCTGATGCCTCATTTTGCAAGTATTACGGGCAGCATACGTCCCGCTTTAAGCGAGACAGGTCCACTTTCAAAGTATGTGTCTCGCTGTCCCCAGAATAAAAAAAGTTCCACGTTGAAAAAAATGTTAAAAACTGTAAAAAAATATCCCGCTTTTTTGCGGGACAGTCCCGCTTTCATGGCATATGTCCCGCTGTCCTTAAAATTTTACTCCACGAGTTAAAAAATTGATAAAATAAATCATAAAAAACTAAAAAAAAAATAGAAAAATTAGTAGTATTGGTTTTTATGTAAAATTTTCCATAAAATCTAACATGTAATCAAAGTAATATATTATTTGTATTATTAGATAATTTGATTTTTTTTTGTAGTTGCCTTTATTATTTTCTAATTTTGTGTGAAATTACTTGATTTTTTAAAAATTTATATTAAACAAAAATTGTAGTCCGTTAAATTTTCTATTCAAAGTGGGGCGTAAATTTAAAAAAAAAAATTTTTTTTAACGATACAAGATTTTGAAAAAATCAAGAAAATAAAAATTCGAAATTTTTAACATATTTTTACTTACTTTAATTCATAACTCGAAAACCGTTGATTTTAGACAATAGCAAGTTTGAATCATAGTGTAACGAAAATTTAACCGTTTATTTAATTCTAAAGAGCTAATACAAATATATACAGATACGGTTAATAGCAATAGAACAATTACTACACTAAGATTAACACTAAACTAAATTACACTACAATTTATTTAACACTATAGTCAATCCAAGATATAAATACAGGTGGCGCGTCGTTTGGAAAGTCGAATTTACACCGGAAAACTTCAGATAATTTAAATAGTACTTAATCTTGTAGTAATATTAAATATTCACCACAAAAAAACGAAATGTTATAACCAAAAAACTACGTCTATTCGATATTACATTTAACTCTGTTCACATCTATCTTATTTATGACTTTACCCGGTTCAGTTTAGCTAACACGCATAACACTTCAATCGCAAAAATTTCCTTATTGGAAATTTTTAAAGAGACCTAACTCTCGAGATTTTGAATTTAGAAAAAAAATTTTGTTAAATATTTTTCGTAAAAAAGTGTCATAACAATTAATCAAAAAAATATTTGTATTATTAGATAATTTAATTTTTTGTTTTGTAACTGCCTTGTTTATTTTCTGATTTTCGGTAAAATGAATTCATTTTTCAAACACTTTTACTAGGCAAAAGTTAAATTTACTATCCAAAATATTCCCATCAGATTGTTTGTAAAAATACTTCGTTTAAGAGATACAAGGTTTTGAAAAAAACAGGAAAAAAATCTCGAATTTTTTAACATTTTTACTTTTTTTTGTGCTCGTTGGGAGTGTGAAAATCTTCAAAAGTCACCACCCAGATGTTGTTGGGTGGTGGTGTCGGATTTTTACCGACTAAAACCCCACTCCGTAACGGTTCCATCTGCTGACCCTGGGATGTTTGAACAAGTCAGCATAGACTCAAGTTTCGGTTCTTTTCTTGGTCGTTTTATTACACTTGTTGGCGCGTTCTTTCGTCGCTCTCTTTATCTCTCACGATCTCGTTTATAAGTGTATCTATTTGTCTACATGCCTTTTCACTTTCCAGCATGACCTCGAGCAAGTTTGTATGATTGAAGTCAGTCTTGGTTTTTGTTCTTTTCGTGTTCCATTTTGTACAGTGGAATACGGTATGTTCGGCGGTGTCTCGTTCTTCACAGTAGCTGCACTTTTCAGATTTAGCCTTGCCGATTTTGAATAAATATGGGTTGAAACATCTGTGGTCAGTCAGCGCTTGAATCAGGTGATAGTTAAGTTCACCGTGGGGTCTTTATATCCCATCGCGATGCCACGATCCCATGTGCCTGTTGTTGCCTTGCTCCACCTGTCCTGCCAAGAGCACATTATAGCGCTTCTCCGTTATATTTTCTTTTTTGTTTAGACCTGTCTTGATAGTTTCCTGTTCTTTCTGTTGCTAGTAGGTCAATGGGCGGTATGCCCGCTAAGACCATCGCCGCGCTCTTCGAGACTGTTCGATAGGCGCAGCACACTTGCAGCACTGTTCTCTACTGGACTTTTGTCAATTTATTGCGATGTTTCTTGGAACTTCTTGGATCTTCTATATTGGGCATCAGTCTTGAGAAAGCTTTCCTTTCCACACGGTTGAAAATCGAAATTCTCAACTTTTTATTTGGTGAGGATATCCAAGGTGGAAAAAACTAGTTCTTTTCTTTACGGAAGTCAGGGGTGAATCTGGCGTAACTGCAACAAATTTGCACTCTTTCTCGTAACGAACAAAAACGTACCTACTATGGGGAGTGAACTTAGAATGAATGTTCGTAACGACCGATGCTTAATGCACTCACCCAACAACTCTTAATGAAGGCTTCCAATATATGGAATATTTAAAAGGGTGCTTGAGCTTAAAACTAGATCAAAAAAATCAAAAAATATTTGAAGCGAGCGTTGGCTATATCGACGAACGCAGCTGACAATTATCAAAAATATTATCGGTGTTGTACAACTTTGCAGATGAAAGAATCGAAAAGAAAGTAATAAGGTAAAAAACTTATCTTATTACCGCTGTTAAAAATAGCTGAGTGGTCGCTATCGCTCGATCTTTCAGGTGTTCAAGAAATCCAATTGTAAAAAAATCAAAAAAACACAACTTCCTTGAAATTGACGCAAATCTGCAAGAAAGAGCGGGGGTGACTCCAGTAATTCTCACTACACAAAAAATCACCGATAACTAGCCAAAATCAAAGGTAAAAACCCACTTTTTCGACAATATAATATAATTATTTCGTAACTTACAGTTTTGAAATCATAAATTGAATTAAAATGTTATAGTTTCTTAACCATTGTTTAAATATCTTGTTGCAATTTTTTGAATCTCGCCAGAAAAGCATAGAAATGTCGTCTAGTTATTATTAGCTCACCCTATAGTGCCAAACCTAAGCGTCGTGGAAGTCATTGAAATTCAACATTTCTCAAGTTCAAACTTTTTAAAGTTTTAATAATTTTATTCTAGTTTCTGTTCTACATTTCTAATAAATTCATCTGCCTGAAGCTCGCATAATTTCGATATTATTTAATTAAATTAAATCAACCACATTACTTTTAAATTTTATTAGAATTCTAATTATAGTTCTGAACATTATATACTATTTTATATTAGTATACCTTTCAAAATTTTGTATAGATCAAAGTTGACTTTTAGACCCTTACAAGATGGAATGTAAGGAGAAAGGCTAACAAGGGTGGTGCAAGCATTAAGGATTTTTTGTAGGTGTCTTTAATATTTAAAAATTGACAATTCATGTGATCTTAAAGTCACAGGTTTAAAAAAAAGTTATTTAATTGTACAGCATTACCTGCGACTGTTTGGTATGGATTTTAAGCTGGAGGCGTAATCGGATAATTTTACTTCGAAAATGCGACTGGTCAGGCAATAAGCTATAATAAGCTATCCGACTTGATCAGTTAGTTTTTTGTACCTAAATTGCAAGATAAGGAAGTGAACGACATGTGATTCCAACAAAACGATGCCAACCCCATATAGCCCGAGAAACAATTCAATTACTGCGGGTAAATATATCAACGACAAAATATTATAACGTCAAATGATTTATGTAATATTTTGTCATTTTCTTTATTTTATTATTCAGATAATCATTGTTTTTATTTGCTGTTTTTTCACAATACTTTTATTTTTTAATTTTTGTAAGAGTTTTATTGCTGCAGATTACTTTTTATTTTCAATATTTAAAAAAAAAAAGTTCAGTATTTTAAACATATCAGTATAATATACAGTGTATTATTGCTATACAACCCTTTTCTGGATTGTAAAGACAAATTGCTTCACACGCAATCGGGCCGCACATTGGCTCTATTATTCTACCTCTTGGTTTTAGCAGTAGCCCACTGGTCTCTCACTTCCCAAGCTAGACCACATCGAAGATAAGCTCGAGAACCTTGAGGGTCATCCTCATTTGGACGCTAATGCCGGGCATCTTCAAAGCACGTGTTCCACAGTTTCGTCTGATGATTCACACTCTCAACAAGTAGGGCTTTCTACCAGTCCCATTGTGTGCAGGTGTTTGTTTTTAATTTGCAGTGTTCCATCAGGACTCCCGCTATTGTACGTAGCTTATCTCTTGATAGCTGCAGAAAGTATTTGAAATGTCTGCTTGACGGCGCTTCTATTAATGCCTTTGCTTGTCTGCGTTCCTTCGTATTAATACATCTGCTTGTGTGCAGCTTATGGGTTTGTTCCGCACAGCAGAGTGTTATAGATCTAGATGGCCGGCATAACGAATGGTTCGGGTCCACATGGTTGTTTGCGCGACCGCATTCTTTTACTTTTTTTTACTGTTTTTCAATGAAATAATTTAGTAATTGGTATGTCAATTGATTTTAAAAAGATTTAGTATATATTGTTGTGTCCACATCAAGTCATAAGAGGTTGGTTGCGCACTTGAGCAATTAAAGGATTGACGATGCAACCTGATAAAAATATATAAAGCAGGATTCTTTTATTTATATTCCTCGTATGTTAACCCGTGACGCACTACTAATATTGTGTTTCGTTATGTTGAGATTTTGTTAGTTTAATTTGTTGAATTGTTATCATTTGTATTTAATTTAAGTTTTTGTGTATTTTTATTATGTTATTTATTTGAATTTGGGCACACACGCAAATTAAAACCAGGAGGTCACATTTGATCTAAATTTTAAAAACAGTAAGAACCAAGATTAAAATCAAAAAATCAAGAACCAATGAAAACATTACAAGTAATAAAAACTTAGTGATGAAGAATAATAAACAACGGTCAATAGACAGTCGTATTTGAAGAGCATTTGAGAACAGTATTTTTCTAGTCTTTATTGGAAAGCAATCCAAAGCGGTCGTGCGGATTAAAAATAATTCAGAGCGTGTCGATAGTTAGTGAAGATTGATAGATTTGTTTGAAAAGTTTACCCAAGGGGCTTGAGGCCATAGTTTTTCCGTGTGTGGAAATTAATATCGACACGCGGCTGAATAAGAGTTTGACTGCATCGTGTTAGATACAAAGAATAAAAAGGAGGTGTATGAGCAATCAAAAATAGTTCCTAGTTGAAGTAGGTGCTAAGTAAAGAAGAAGAAGAAGATTTAAGTTGTGAAGAAGAATTGTTTATGTTCGACGGTATTAGCTGGTCGACAAATCGTGTGAGTCCTGCTTTTGTATTATTGTTATTAATTATCAGGTTGCAAATAAACGTTAATATTTATATCGTCAATTGTTTGATTGCCTTAATTGTAACCATTATTCGAAGAACCTGCAGATCCGTGAGATTTCATAAATAAGAGTCACAATATTTCACAATATTTCAAGCACATATATTGCTGTGATACTTTCAAAAATGTCGGTTTCTCGCATACACTTAAAAGTGCTCTGGACTAACCTCTTCTTTGCGGGAGATGAGATTGTTGTTTCTCAGGGTGGCGGGTTCTCAAATAAAATAAATTCCAATCCAAAGAAAATAAATAGTCTTCTAAAAATAATTCAATATAATAATCAAAAATAATACAATAAATTAATATATTTCAAACCCAAATTAAATTCAATGTAACCTAAATGTAAAATTTTATTACTTCTTAAATTTATCGCTTTATCAATTTCACCACACGTTCGCTCTTATTAATATAATTTTAATATTTTAATTTTAAACAATACTCAAATCCAATTTATTATTCCAACTAATTTTCCTCCAAATCAATCAAACCAAATCAATCCACTACAGCTCGGCAATAACTTTTCAAAAAAAATATCCAAATATCCAAAATATTAAAAATAACTATCTAAAATAACGCAATAATGAATACGCATAAAAATCACTTTATTCAAAATAAATCCAAATGTTACTCACAACTTCAAAAATATCGCAAAATCCTAAAATATCTCACAGAGTCAAAATCAACGACCGGCTCGAGCGGCTATCTTTAGCAAGAAGCCTTCAATTTTCTCCGATTTGCCCCCACCTCTCCAATTTTCAATCTTACAATTTAAATTTATTAAAACAAAATTTTACCAAAATGTATAGAGTGGGTGCGAATCTCTTTGAAACACCACAATATATTACAATATAAAGTATTTTTGTAATTTGTAATTGAATTACTTTCACCGCTTCACCGAGTGCTTACAAGTTTAAGTTTACAACAAAATCTTTAAAAATTGCTCGAATCACAGTTTATTTTATGTATTTAAGATCGTCAAGCATTTGATATAGCACCGATTGTTGTTGGAATCAAACATACACCGGATGTTCATGTGAAAAAGCACAAACCCTTAAAAATGTATTTATACCATTAAATTTAACTAATTTCATCTTACGATTTTTAAAAAGAACTAAAATTACTTTTAAACCGTTTTGAACTGTTGCAAAAACAAAAACTCTATTTCGCGAATTGCTAAATATAAATTTATAGGCAAAATAAAATTGACTTAAACGACTCAAAAAAGCGTAAAACATGTTTACTTTTTGAAAATTTTCACATTCCGCAAGAAAATATGAAAATACCTGAAAATTCAATCCCTAGTCAATAAAAGCCACTAAAAATTTGAAGGAAGCTTTTATACTTTTCAACTGTTTATTGAGTCAGTTTTTCTCTTTTCCGACCTGTGCACATATCCACATTTGCATAAAGATACCGAAAATAGTTTTTTTGCTAATAACCTGTTATTTTATTGATTTCAAAAAAATACACAAAATTTTCCATATGAAATTGGTATATTTATCATTTTGTCAACTTTGAACAATGACTGTTCAAATTTGGTACAATTTTTATATCTATTTTTATACTAATACAAAACATAAAAATATTTTAAGCGCACTAATTCCAATTAATAAGAAGCTTTCACCATCAATAAAGGTTGGGATTGAAGGTTTTACAGATCGAGGGAGGGGAAAATTCAATTTTATCTTTGAACTAATCCGAAAAAAACTATTCAAATTTTTTATAAAATTTTGTTGATTTTTACTACTTAGCTCAGATCTAAAAAATGTTTTTCAAATTATAAAAATTTTTTTTTTATTGCGAATCTAATAAATTTTATCATAATTATTTTTAGTTAAGTGTTTTACTACACGGAAAACAAAATATTTGAAAATAAATAATAATTTAATTAAAACATATTATTATACCTAGTAATAAATAATAAAAACACAATCAGGATCCAGGATCTGTTGATTCAAATAAATGGGCATTGTATCAGAAAACTTAATAAATCTATAATTTAATTACGAATAATAAGTGCCCACGTTTTTATTATAAGTTAAAAAAATTTAACTAAATTAAGGAATTTAATTCTTTCACTATAACATTGTAAATTTAACAATAAATAATATACTTTTTAATTATTAAATAAAATAATACTTTCACTATAAATTGCGTAATTGCATTCGAGTATCTTATACGTATAAGAAGCTACTTATTAAATTTTAATTTTTATAAATTAAATTGAAGGAGTTACCATAGATAATTAAAATTCCGAATTACTCATACGAGTTTTTTTTATCAACAATCGATAATATTTTAGCATAGCATTGCTAATAAATACCTTCTAATTCGCCAAAAAAGTACGGAACTATAGCAGGGTCACCATGATCTGGAGAAATTTCTGTAATAATTATACAATTATTTCTAATATGAAGGACAAGTTTTAAGTATATAAACAAAAATTATTCTCTTATCGATATTGTACAGTTCAATAGCTATACAAGATCAACTAATCTAAAAATGAATACTTTGGTAAGAATTTCATTGCTTATTTTAATATAATATGTTTTTAACAAAACATTTTCTAATTTTCAGACCTTAGCTGTTTTTGCGTGTGTCGCAGTTTTAGCCAGTGCAACTCCCTCTGGTTATTTGGGACATTTGGGTTATGCCCATGGTCATGGTCACCTTCCATTGGTAGGAGCTTCTGGAGTAGTTGGTAGCAATGGTGCTGCTGGACCATCAGGAATTGTTACCGGACATGGCGCAGTAGGACCCGATGGACACCACAATGCTGTTGGACACGCCGGTCTTCTCGTAGGAGGTCATGGTTTAGCTTTAGGACATGGTTTAGCTATTGGACATCATGACGGACAATGGCACGGTGAAGGTTTGGTAGAATCTCAAGATTGGGCTGGACATGGACACGGACATGCTGCCATCATTGCTCCAGCCGTCCATGGTCTTGGTCTTGGACACGGTATTGCCACCGCACATGGTCTTGGTCTTGGACATGGAGCAGCTTTAATTGCCGGACCAGCAGTTCTTGGTCACGGAATTCATGGCATTCATGGGCATCATGGCTGGTAACCAATTAAATAAACTAGCCAAACTTCCTCATCTTGTATATTATATGGTGCATTCTCGAATATTATTTAATTCATATTGCATATTGTAAATGTATTGATAAAAGCAAATAAAGAGTAAACTTTACAATTCCTTACTTATCATTTAACGAACGCCAATTTCGATCAGGAAAAAGATTACATGCAGACACAAAATTTAACCACTATGCAAACTGTGGATACACTCTATCAATTACCACCAAAAAAATTATTTTTTAAGCCATCAGACATTACCTTGGCGTGCACCTTAAAATAACTGACTAAGCCAAATCCATACGCTGCGAACAACTGCTTGGATATTAAGTGTATTTTTCTTCCTTTCTGTTTTTTTTCCAAAGTGATGTAAAACAGCAGAAGAGCAGATCTCCTGGGGCTTTTAAGAAATTGTGCCACCCTATTCACTGGGCTTTGCTTTACCTTGCTTTCTAGGTCTTTCATCATGTTAAGCTGAAAAAAATACAGATTAATAATAAAAAATCTCTTTGGAAGTGGTTTTTTGTTGACTATGAAACCATCGAAATATTTTATTTACTATTAATTCTCAAAGAGTGGTCACAGTTAACCTCAACAGATAAATGATACTATTGGTTCATTTAATTAATTATCCGGGAGCTGTCAGTCAATCCTTATCACGATTAGATGACTAGATTTTAAGGTGGATCTAAGATTTGCCGTAGTTGCTTTTTTCAAAACGACCTGAAACGTTCAGAGCGAAGGAGACCAAAGCGGAGGGTGCAAAGGCTGTACTCACTAAAAATATTTCTCTAAACTAGTCCAGAGCGGCAAAGTGTGCTAATAGGAAAGAGGTGGATCTCCCAAAAAAAATTATGGTGTATTAATAAAAAATATAAATAAATATAGTAACCTAATAACCTTTTCGAAATCTTACCTACTTAACAACGGATTATAAACTTAGCAATTAAAAGATTAAAAATCTTACTAGTCTATCTGCCTAGTATTACGGTGGAATAAACTTATGAAATTATGGAACCCCTTGACCCTCAAGTAACATTTTGTGCTGAATATCAACTGCAAGCACGCTGTGTCAGCTTAAAATTCAGCTAGTGAGCTGCGTCAGCTGCTGATTTTTAGTAACGTCAGAAGCTGAATTACTAATTTGACGGCAAAAAAACAGCTGAAATTGCGCTGCGTCAGCTGTTGAAAATGCTGACTCAGCTGATATTCAGCGCTGAATCAGCTAATATTCAGCTGATATTCAGCGCTGAATCAGCTGATATTCAGCATTTTGAACAGCTGACCCACGCAATTTCAGCTGGTTTTTTGCCCCCAAATTAGCAATTCAGCTTCTGACGTTACTAAAAATCAGTAGATGATGCAGCTCGGTAGCTGCACTATTAAAAAATTATTTTAAATTGATAATTATATTTATCTAATTAAATTGTCGTCCATAATTTATAGAACATTTTATTTTATTATTTTCATTAACATCATCATTTTATATTGTTTTACTATGAAAATGAAATTAATATAAATATGTCTGCACTGGGAATCGTAAATAAAATTCTGCTAAGTCTGTAAAAACGTGCACAACATTTTATAAAATATTAAAAAATATAATTACCACGCGAAAGTATATGACTTACTAATGACAAAAATTAAAAAATTAAAAAAAAAAGTTGAAAGATTAATGATATTTTTGCGAATTTCTTTTTCCATGCGGTCGAATTTATGCAATTTTGCTTTTGTATGCGATTTATGTCTTAAAGCGAAAGCCCAATATTGCATTTGTAAATAAATTATAGATTTACATTGAAAATCATTTTGATTTTAATTAACACTATTTTTATTTATTGATGATAAAAATGATGAAAATTAATACTTTTGTGGACTTTAAATGTTGGTCTATTTTTTAAATTACTAATCAATTGACAATATAAAATACAAATAATATAATTTGTATTATTCGCGAATAAAATTAACGATGGGGGCGCTGCTAAATTGTCAAAATGACCGTCACATGCGAATAAATTGAGGTTATAGCTGTGTTTACAGTGATCGAATCAACCTTGTAAATCTTTTTGTAAGTTCGAATTATCAAAGAAAAAGGTAAAATGACGAAACAAATTGCTCTAAAAACTTTATTTAAGTACAATAAACCACGTTTAGTACTCGCATCGAAGTGTTCTCAATTCTACCACCAGACGTCGCATTTTTAATTTTATTCGCGAATAAATGTTCGCTAAACAACAAAATATTGAAACTTTGAAGAATGCTTTAGAATAGCTTATAGCTCTTTAATTATTTCTCTACACTGCTGTGTTCATAAAATAATGAATCGATTTATAAAAACACGTGTTCAACTGAACCGTAAATCTATCTTAATTTATTTTAATTAATTAATGGATTATACTTGTTGAAATTATACTTGTAATAATTATAATAACTTTCAATTTTGACGTATGACGTACGGCGTATCGAAGCGTCAGATTAAAATTCAGCTAATTTGCCGAAGCTGAAAAACAGCTGAATTTAAAGCTGACGCTTCGAAACGTCAGCTTAACTTAAAATTCAGCTAATTTTCCGAAGCTGAAAAACAGCTGAATTTGAAACTGACGCTTCGCAACGTCAACTTAAAATTTAGCTAATTTGCTGAAGTTGAAAAACAGCTAAATTTGAAGTTGACGCTTCGAAACGTCAGCTTAAAATTCAGCTAATATGTTGAAGCTGAAAATCAGCTGAATTTTAAGCTGACATACCGCAATGGTAGCAAATAATTTGCTGACCAAGTTTTTCAGCACCAAATGTTACTTGGGCCTTCGGTGGAAATCACAATCGTCCATTTATTAATCAACGACCGGTTTAACTTAACTTTCAGAAATTAAAAAATATCAATTCTGTGCTGATTTCTTTGAAATTAACCAATTTTAAAATTATTAGAAGTATCTTTTCTAATGTTCGGTTTCATAAAAATTTTAACAATCCATTAAATTTAACCAACCAATAGAAACGATCTCTTAGTACTAACAAACCAATAGAAATCATTTGTTAACTTATTAAAAGTTTTATGAAACCGGGCATAAGTAAAGTGAAACAAAACTAGAAAATAATAGCTATTATTACAACTAGGGTAATATGAATAGTATATTTCCCGAGGTTGGCTAGACAACCAAGGGAAATGTATTCATATTTCCCGTGTTGTAATCAATAGTTTTCTTCTGATTGAAAAATATATTATTAAATATATCAATATTTCATCAATAATAAAATTTGAGATTTTGAATTTGCAATAACTCGAAAACGGCGCTAGATATCGAAAAACTGAGCAAAAAATTTACCCCCCTTTGCTCGTTCTCAACCCTTCCTAGCAATTTGTCGAAGGAAGCTTTATGCAAAATTCTAGATCTATAGCGCGCAAAATGCGCGCAAAATAATTCAGAAAAAGTTAAGTTGGTTTTTAAAATATAAAAATAAGTAGGCACATTTTTTATTTTAAACGTCACTTAAATGTCACTTTTTAACAGGGATGGCTTTAGTATTTACTTTGAGTGTTTGATTGTCCAATCACCGTGCGCAAAGTATACTTTAAAATGACGTTTCATATTTCCCTTGGGAAATATTAGTGTGTTATGACATATTGTAACTAAGGCGATATTGCTCTATATTGTTTCAATCAGAAGAAAATTATTTAAAAGGGATTGATAATAATTCTTAAAAAATTTTAAACTTTATTAGTTACATTGGAATATGAACTACAAGACATAAATTTAAATTAATTAGTAAATAATCGGGCGTGCTTAAGTTGTGCACTAACCCCTCAATCTTTTTTAATCCTACCCTTAAATTGGGTACCGTTGAAGAGATTGTGGTATAAGCTGATTATTAAAATTCAGTGATAAGGAGAGGATTACGCTATAAGGAGATTATTCCGGTACAATTGTTCCCAATGTATCTGTTATTGGTTCATTCAATTAATTACCCGGTAGCTGCCAATTAATTTTTACCAAGTCTAGATGACTAGATTTTAGAGTGCATCCTAAATTTGCCGTGGTTATACCAAACAGTCTAGATAGCTAACGACTGCCGGTAAAGCCAGTTTGGTTGCGATTTTCCTAAGACTGAAGGCTAAACAATCACATATAACAGTCCAGATGGTTAAAAGCGGCCTGTAGGCCAGTGGGGTATGATTTCCTTGAGTGAGGCCGAAGGCCAAACAATTAAATCCGACACAGTCTAAATTTTAGAACTACTATTTCATATGTGTTTTTTTTGTACCTTCAATTAAACTAACAAATTACTTATTGGACCTATTATCCACTCATTTGGCCGACCAGTTTTTGACCGACAGTTATTCGACGGCAATCATTTATACCAATATCTGATGTACTTAGAAACATTATTAGATTTTTTTTTTTACTTTTAAATTCCCTCTCCCCCCAACCCATAATAAGAAAAAATAAGAAAATTTACTCCCCCCCCCCTTCCCCCAATAATCTAACGTAAGATTAATTATTATCCAATCGGATATCCAAGCCAGATCGAATCGGATTAAAAGAATTTTCGGTATCTATTCATGTTAAAAGTGAAATTAACCAAGATATTATATTTATTTTATAAAATTAAAAAAAAAGACTCTTGACTCTTTTACAAAAGATCACAAGAAAAAAAATTTATACGTTTGACCTTGATAAATTTAACTTATCAACAAGCAAATGTAACATTTTAAAATTTTATTATTTTGTAAAATACCCAATTCCAATTTAATTTTACTTTTTTACCAGTGTTACCAGAATGCCTCTAAACGTTAGACGCCAATAAGTTGAAATGATTTTCCTTTAAAAATGTTTACGAAGAAGTCCCTGCGTCATGGTGCCAAAAGATGTAGTTCTCAATTACCGCTAAGAGGAAAATTTCTTCTAAAAGTTATTTACTATTAATACAAAAATTATTATTTGAAAAATTAAAATTCCACTTAGCAAATTTAAAATAAAATTATTTTTTTTAAGATGCGAACTTACGTTTTCAATTTATCCAATTCGATGGCTTATCTATCACACCACACGTTCGCTCTACAAATTTTAATTCTAACTTTTCAGCTATAAACCAAATTATTTTTCAAACAATTCAAAAATTAATCCAAACTCGTAATCAAAAATAGAATCGCTCATCAAAAATAATCCTTAATCAAAAAACAAAATCCAAAACTCACAAATTATTCAGTCTCAGAAAGCCACATTCGACCAAAATATTTTCAATTATTCACAAAATTAATATTACACAAAAACTATCATTCGCAAAATAATATTTGCATAAAATTCAATCTCAAAAACTTTATTAATAAATAGAGCCAAAACCTTTTCTGTCGCGGTACAAAATGATTTAGACCCACCCTGTACTTTTTTAGGAAAATTTTGTGAATTGTATTTTTATTTTGGTAAATTTGAAGAGTGCAAGGTGGGGGGTCAAGGAAAGAAGATAAGAGCTTTTACCAAAAATGGCCGCACGAACTAATCGTGCGAGGTTTCAGCTCTAATTTTTTTGAGTAAAAATTAGAGAGATATTTTTTGACGCGATTGTTTTGCAACTGTGGAGTTTTTGAATATTGCGATTTGAGATTAGAAAACTGTTTGGGTCGGAAGTGGCCGATGGAATTGTTTTATTTTTGTGAGTTGAAATTGTCTTTTTTTATTAAAGTGGATTATTGATTTTTTTGATAAATGGAAGCCATTGTGTTAAATAATACATTTGAAAATTAAAATTGAAATTTATAAGACCAACGTGTGCGTTAGAAGATACCCGGTTTGGATGATGATTTAATATTGAAGGTTCGATACTGGAAGCAAAATTTTATTTTTGAATTCAAAATAATTGCGATTGCAAATTTTAAGAAGAAGAAATATTTGGCATTAGGATTTCTTGGTAAGTTTTGTTTTACAAACGCCCAAACCCTCAACCCTAGAAATATTCCGACTGCTCCCGTACATCAGGTCTTATCCGAGCAAAGCAAGTGTGTGATACATCTTTTTGATAAAATATCATAGAAGTATCTAAATGGCGATATTAACATTGATTTTAAAATATTAAAAAATTGTTGTAAAAAATGGTACCCGGTACAAGAAGTAAAAATATTTCGCAAAAAATAAAAAATAACGAATTAAAAGCATCAGAACAATAAATTAACTAAAATATGTTAAAAAAGAAGAAAACAAATAACCAAAAAATTTTAAATCAAATTAAGAAAGAGTTTAAAAAATTTGATGTAATCACCAATTTACCGTTGGAATGTCAATTTTAAATTGGAATTTTAATTCTGTTTATAACTGCAATAATTAAATTTTTATTTTACAGTGCTGGTACAGTTATTACCACATGTTACAGCATAATTGGCGACTAAGTGACTCTTCTTCCAACGACCCCGTCGCCATTGATTATTTAGATGAAAATATAATTATTATAAGTACATTAAAATTTATTTAAGGATGCTGGATTTTTCAACGGGCAACAAGAAAAATTATGCCTGGCTATGTTCGAACTATATCAGTATCAAAAAATGTGTAAGTATTTTAATTCTTATTAATAATTTAAGGATGTATGAGCGTGACAACAATTTTTAATTTAAGACCTCAAAATTTTTTTACATATAGATTTTTATTCAATGAATTTAATGTAAAAATTTCAGCATAGGTAACCGTTCATATTATAAAGAACAAATTTTTGAAAATCGACATAAAATACATTGCTCTTATGGAGAAATGGGTAGTTGTGATGATAAATCAACAAATATCCAGAGACGGATTACCGTTTAGGCTAGCTAGGCTCGTGCCTAGGGGCGCACGAAAAAAGGAGCGCAATGTACCAAGCAAAATACATCACATTCTCAAAAATTAAATGTATCAAAAAATACAATAATTATCTATAATTTTTTTTACTGAGTTGTTATTTACTGATTACAAAAATATTTTTCAATTTTTACACACATTTTTAAAATTTGCACCTTTGGAAATCTATGAGCGCATCGCTAAATTACGGCGATTTAAGCGCCCCTGATGCTTTGTTAATATTTTCTGAATTAGATGGTAGAATTTTAAAATGTAGAAGGTTGGCAAAAGGTTGAGTTGGGGTGGCGCTTGTTTTTGCCACGATGGTGAAAATGGCGGAAGCTTAGATTCTTGCTCCGCCGATTGTGCGAATAGTTTTTACAATTGATTTTTTTATACGAACATTATTAATTCGAATTTTGTTATGAGAGTATTTTTGGTCAAAAGTGGCCGCAGCTAAAGTTTTGATTTTGTGAGTTTTTCGAATTTTTTTTGATTATTAAAGGATATTTTTGTTGGATGAACGATTTGAATCGGCGATCTTGAGTAGGCCTAACCGCTCCCGCACACCAGAGCTCACCGAGCAAAAAAGTGTTTGATTTTCGAAAATTTTACACCAATATCATTAAATACGCAACCAATCTCTTACCGCTTGGTGTGGAGTGGACACAACAATATGTATAAAATAATAAAAAAATAACTGTTTATATTTTCTATTAAGATGGGAGGGGGGCGCACCATACATGTGTACCTAAGGGCGCAGAGGTACCTTAATCCGTCCCTGCAAATATCAGTATGTTAAAATATCTTTAGTTTAAAAAAAAACTATAAACAAGAAAGATGATACTTGCAGTAATTCGTCAGTATATTAAAAATACTATGCATCGGTTCATCCCAAAAAGAAAAATTGATATAAAATTCAAATTATTTTATTTACAAATTTTTTCTCGCCGTAATATGACACTTGGCAACGTTTCACTGTAGTTCACTGTACAGTGACTTTGACTATAGTGACGATAGTGACTATAAAGTCACTGTAGTTCACTGCTATCACGAGCGCCACAGCAAACTAACGGTAGTAATAGTAAATACAGATATAAATTATATAACCTCATTTGTATATTTAAAAATAGATATAATAATATAACCTAATAGTGAAAGCAACAGACTTTAGAATTTTTATATTAAATAAACCGTATTTCAATAAATGAAAATTAAAAAAATAGCATGCATAAAACGTTCGATGAACGATGAACGATGAACTTGTTGGTTATATGGAGTTGCCACGTGTTACCGTTTATCTCCTTCAACTCATGTGGGCAGCGGGCGTTGGAGTTTATTGAGGTTTTCTTTCCTCTTTTCTTAAAGCGCTAGGCTTGATCTGGCTGGGTATTTTGGTCCCTTGGGATATTTTCCTGGATTTTTTTTTTTTTTTCCTGGATTTTTTTTTTCCGGTGTTCTTGATGTTGCGATAAAACGTTCAAAAACCCGACAGGAATTTAATCAAAAAAACTGTGTTGCCAAATGTAAATTACACGTCACATGGTTATTTTTGTCACCTCACCCCGCAACGATACTAGCCTATCCCCACTCATCAAAATTCGCTATTCTCCCACGCACTCGCTCATATATCCTTAAATAGTAACTTTTCTTACGCTTGTAATTAAAATCAATCATTTTAACCTTGGGCAGATTGTGGTCTTTGTGCATAAAGAGAGTGTGACAAAATTCTATCATCTAAATAATTTTGTCAATTCACAGATTGACTTTTAAAATCCGCCAATCTTAGTTATTGTTTGTTTATAACTGCAATAATTAAATTTTTATTTTACAGTGCCTGTACAGTTATTACCACATGTTACAGCATAATTGGTGACTAAGTGACTCTTCCTCCAACGACCCCGCCGCCATTGATTATTTAGATGAAAATATAATTATTATAAGTACATCAAAATTTATTTAAGGATGCTGGATTTTTCGACGGGCAATAAAATCAAAACAAAGCTAGGAAGTCACAAACGCCCAATCGTTGAAGTATTTAAAATTGAAATTTATTTAATTAGTTATTACCAATACTCTGTTTTTAAAGTTTGAGATTTATCGAAAGGCGGAATATGAATAACAAGAAAAATGATGTCTGGCTATGTTCAAACTAAATCAGTATCAAAAAATGTGTAAGTATTTTAATTCTTATTAATAATTTAAATAGTGACTTTTCATACGTTGTTATCTAAAATCAATCATTTTAACCTTGGGCAGATTGCGGTCTTTGTGCATGAAGAGGAGAGTGTGACAAATTTCTATCATCTAAATAATTTTGTCAATTCACTGATTGACTTTTAAAATTCGGCAATCTGAATAAGACGAATAAATTTTCTTTTTTTAATTATGTTTCAAAAAGTGTCACTTTTCTAAAGTGACACTTTAGAAGTGAACAAGTGGAAAAGTACTACTTTTCCGCCCTAGTGCGGAAAAGTAATACTTTTCTGCACACTTGTGAAAGTGTGCGGGAAAGAAAGAAAAAGTTTTAATCTACTTTATTTATAATATACATTAACGGTTACATTAGAACAATTATTAAAAGTGTTAACTGCGCCGCCTGCGACATATCTAACATATTTGCTAGTATTCTAAAAACACAAATTGTATAACCATAAAAAAAACGTGGTCACTTACCTGTTGATGTTGTAATGCACATTGTAATGGCTACTATCTATGACCTACCTACTGTCTATAATGAGCTACCAACCGCAAAATACAAAAATTTTATAGTATAAACGCCTACTGTCTTTCTTCTTGAGAAATGTTATTGGTTCTTTTTGAAACATAATTAGAAAAAATATTGTTCGATACTCGTGGAAAACTACCTTTTCCATTCTCGGCTTCGGTTTACGATCTCGGCATTGAATGGAAAAATGTTAGTTTTCCTAACTTGTATCGAAAATATCTATTTCAATTTTTGAAAGTGGTTTCCTTTTTGAACTCACAATAATTTAGAAATAGATTTTGCACTCTAATTTAATTATTTATTTTTAGAATTGCATTTGATACTGCTTATCCAAGTAAACAGCTATTCATTTACGATTTTAAAGACACTCTCGTGTATCATAAAGACGTAAATGTAGGATTTTCGACTTGCTTAGGTCTAAATGACAACATAGCAGCAATTGCTACATCAAACAGTATTGTGCAGATTCTTGAATTAAATTCACAACGTTAAACACCACGCACTTTTTGCCTGCAGGAATTTAAGTTATAAAGGTAAATATGTTATAAAATGTTTTTAACCAATATTTAAACAGAGTATTTTTACAGATCAAAAATGGATTTCGTATCCAACTTTCATTTATGTTTATGACATAAAAACTATGATAGAGATAGACATTTTGTTACACTTTGGAACATCACTACAGAACTCCGAGTTCTAAAAGAAGTAAGTAGCCAATTTTGGTTTTAGAAAAGTCAGCCCAAAAGAAAATATTTAAAACGATCTTCGAATGTTGCTTTCACGAAGACGAAGTTTAACTGAAAGCATGAGAGAGCATCGAACATTATCAGATCCCACGGATTGCTTTATCGATAACAGCATGAGTTACAAGCTATACTTATTTAATATGAATTATATGCTTTACAAACGGTCATCATCTGTTCGTACGAGTGCTATTATCGTAAGTAACAACACTGCCTCAGGGCGAAATCTCGGAAATCCTTCGTGTGACCTCGCACAGAAGCAGTGCTGTTTTCCCAATACTAACAATAATTTTAATTTTTCTTATTTTAGGAAATCGACACCTTATGAAATATTTAGCAGGAAACAGTCATTATACAGTTATCGAAGTTCCATATAAGAAACTTATTAACTTAGTATGGCGTTGTAACACATACAAATTAGTTACTGAGATTTCATTCGAAGCCATTAGTTTGAAGGACCATTTAATAATTAGAGCATATATATATCAAATTCAAAACTTGCTTTGCTTTGTTATAGCAAGGAGCATCGAAAAACTTCCCTGGTACAACTAAATTTTAAAAACACTGAAAATATAGTGCTTCCGATCCTTAACTCTTAATTGAGGTGGTTATAAACATGAACGAATAATGTAAATATTTTACTTTATAATAAAACAGAATTCCTAAACAATAGAATTGTTTATAATATAATGAATAAAATAAAATATAAAATTATAAATAAAAAAAAATAAATGAATAAAGTTTAAAATAGTAAGAAGCACAATAGGTACCTACAATAGAAAATGCAAAACTCAAAATTTTGTGTCACTAATTTAATTAAAATCTTGAATCATTAGTGACACGATATCTGAAAATTACTATTTGAGGCTAAAACTCGGTACTCCAAGTATTGGGAGTCAGGCGAAAAATATCATTGATTGAATCATTGAATCATATCATTGAAATTACAAGAGTACAATTTTTAATAATAAAATACTATAATAAAATCTGTATAAAATTAAATTTTAACACGTAATCAATCAATCGATTAAAACTATTAAAGAAAGAATGTAAAAGTGATAAAAAAATATGAAAAAGTTAAGCGCAAACGTAAACTTGAATAAAATGTTTAGAATTCCGTTTAGTATTTTGATATCAAGAGTGCGTGTTGAAAATTCTCTTTGTATATTTTAATAATAATTAAACAGTCTGAGGCTAGCGGTTAAAGCGTTAGATTGCTATGCCGTGAACGGCGGTTCCTTCAATTCCGACAAGTACAGTGACATTCAAAATCAAATTTTAATATAATTTCATGTTTAAAAATTTTTATTTATTAATTTACAATCGAAATGGAACTTTAATAGCCAAAAGAGCAATTTCGGAACGTGTCAAAATCGATGTATATCTGCAATCTTCGGGGTCACATTCGGCTCAAGAAATTTTTTGCATCCGAGTTGCATTTTTCAAAATCGATTTTTTCTAAAATTTTGTGTTTTTTTTTCGACTTAAAATTTCGATTTAAAATTATTAAGTTACATTTTCTTTAATAATTCGTCAGTTCAACAATTGTAACGCGTTATCCCTAGTTAATTAGGGATAGCAGCCAGTGGCTCTTCCTTTTTTTAATGACCATAGTCGCTTTTTTACCGGTGCAATGAAAAATTTTTTAAAACAAAAAGATTATTATGTTCGACTGTTCGATATGATTGTAGTTAGGTATTGTTTTTAGTGTAGGTACTTGTTACTGGTTGGTAGCTAATCAGCCAAGCCAGTTAATTTAGGTCTGGCATTCTCGGGCCCCCAAGCGCGGATTTACCAAATTGTCACCTATGGACACTACTTTGAGATGCCGTCCCTGTTATACTTAAGGGCTAACAGGGGGTCCGGCGTAAGGGGCGTGGTCAACGGATTTTTAGTGTTTACTGAAATTTTAAATACAAAATAACTTCACTATGGATAATTAGCAATCAGTTTCAATTCTTAATCTTAATGACTGCTATTTATTGAAAATAAGAGAAGGTATATTAATATAATAAAAAGATCGGCAACAAACATCAATGATAAATCTTTCGCCCTGAGTTATTTCGGAAATGCCGTTCTTTAATTCTCACTTCAATTTAAGGTAGGTTCGAAAATAATAACAAAATCCTAGCTGCGCCACTGATAACAGCCCTGGCAGACGAAGCTGTTATCAGTGAGGGAAATATTGGAATATTAATTTCACGAAGCCGAATGCTGAGGGAAATTTGATGATCGATATTTCTCCAACGCCTAAAGCTGCGGTTCCGGTAAAGCTTCGCCGTTGGGAAGTTGTTAAAAAATTTTTCGTCTGGAAAGTTGTATTTTCAAATTATTGTCAAGTATATCCCGAATACCCAACATGAGGTGTATACTTTGAGATACGCAAAGAGTAGCTTACATAGCAGATCGCTTTTTTACTTTTAACGAGGATCATTGGGAGCGTCCATTAATTAAGTGAGAACCATTTTTGCAATTTTTGCCCTGCTTCTTTCCCAGGTAAGGGTACGTAAGATTGTGACAACCCCCTCCCGCTCACCTAACGTAAAGATTCTTTTTAAATTAATTTTTATTCTCCTTTATATTGCATTCCGCTGGGTAATTTTTGGCAACTTAACTAAAAATTTATTATAATTTAGTATATTATAAAAAATCTTTATGTCCGTTATTATAAAATTTTAAAATAGAATTGCATTAAATTAAATTGAATTAAAGCCCAGAGGAATAAGATCTGTAGGCCGTCCCAGGAGGAGATGGCAAGATCAAATTGAGTGACGTAACGGACTACTGGTCTTAGACGTGCAGACGTGCAGATGATGATGATAATTAAATCGTAAATTATCAGCATACTAGCAACTTTCTGCTATATAATACTACTAAGTCAGGTCTGAGTAATGAATATGTCTTGGTGGTTCCCCGGTTTGTGTACAAAATTTTTTAAAAATGCTTGTAAACTGCAAACTAACTCTATTTTCAGTGGGAAAAAACAATTTTAAGAATTATAATTGATAACATAAACCGAATTTTTGATTATGATAAACGATGTTATTCGTGTATTGTCATATTCGTTCGGACCGTTTTTCGCGAAAGTGATAATAATACCCGAATGATAACAATAACCGTGATTCCAATAAGCGGCATCCACTGTATAACAATACATTATTATTTATTGGTACAATTTTGAATATTTTTTACTTGTATAGTAAGAGATTACAAATGTAAAAAGTATACCAACGTAAATAAAGAAAAATTTTATTTAAAAAAATATTTTAAGTTAAACTTACCCGGACGGATAAGTAGCTAGAACTTTAGAGTGAAAAACCAAAATTTGAGAATGCATATTTCATATGTTTTTATTTTTACTGCATACTTCATATGTTTTTATTTTTAAGACATATAAGTGCATATTTTCATAATTTTAAGAAAATAAAATTTAAAAAAGATAAACTTTGCAAAAATATCTTTGAAAAGAACAGCTTCCCAGGCACGGCTTGGAAACGAATCTGTTTATTTATTGTTGCATCCGCAATAAACATCATACATCAATATTGCCGTTTATTGTGCCGTCATAATGGAAATGCAGTTTATGATTATTTTAAGAGTCATAATTAGAGCAAGGAATTTAATGCATTTGCATATTTATTAAAATTGATATGTCATCAAAATCCATATAGATAAAGCCGAATTAGGCAAATCAGAATTCAATCAAATACATTTAAAATGCATATTTTGCATATTTTCGTAGGTTTTGCATATTGGTGCATTTTTGTACTTTTTTTTCAACGGTTTCACTTTTAATATTTCAAAGTCAATTTTCTCGAAAATTTTTTGCCATCTGACCCAACAGCTTTGGGGAATTGTTATTCGAGTGCTGATCTTCCAGCACAATAAGTAACAAAAATTACAAAAATGCGCTGGCGTATAATCTTATTGTTAATTGTAATTAAATCTCTCAATAAAATTAATTTAAAAAACTAAAGATCTTTGTTTTTCAGTACATAATCTTTTTATTTTTAAAGCATATTATACGTGCATATTTCAGCTATTTATTGCTGCATATGTATTTGCATATATTTGGTATTTTTTAGTGCATAAATTCTACACTCTAGCCATTATATTTACTGTGACTACGTACATAATGAATGTAATATGTACGAGTCGTAAATAATAGTTATTAATTATATAAGAGAATTAAGAAGCCTGTTACGTGACAAAACGTCGTCACGCTCTCCGCGCACAAATTAGGTTGCTGGCTTACTCAGCATTAGGGGTGAGTTTCTAAAACGTAAGCAGAGGTTTTCCCAAACCGTTAAATGTGAAATCTAAAGGCGCCACTGCTATGATAATTAATTAAAAATTAATTTGTACGACAAACAGGTGTATAGCAGACCACCTGCCGCGGAAGATCTTATTAAACCAAATAAAAAAAATTTTTTAAAATAATAAGAAAAGACTAACACAAAAGTTTGAAATGCATCGCGTCAATCTTGGAAAGCACGATGATCGACCCCTCACAAATTGCTTCCTGTAACAGAATTAAAAAAAAAACACAATTTTATGGTAATATTGAATATAATGAATTTAAATAAAACAATCATGACAACAATAAAAAATATTGAATTGAAATTACTAAAGTCGGCTCTGAATTAAAATAAAGCAATTTTTAAAATTAATTTATACAATAGACGATTACTTAAATTTAGAAATTATTATATTTATTGAAAATTAAATTAAAATATAAATTTATTGAAATTATAACATTTACAGTTCTTACGTTAAAAAAAATTGATGATTAAATTTGCGATTTATAAAAATAATAAATATGTAATTGGCACTTATAGATGGTACGGAAAAGTAAAAAAAAAATTATTGTAATTTAGCACAAAGTCACAGATTAAGATGCAAAGTTACTCACATAAAACGGTGATTGGGAACCTGAAGTCGATCACAATGGAACCTCCCAAGATTGTTAAATTTTTACGGTACAGCTCAAGATGATAATTGTTGTTGGCAATTACTTAATGTGTCCCAAACTTTGAAATCCTCTAACGAGACGTAAAACGTAATTTAACCAAATGTACGATGCGTATTTGTAGTACAATTGTAACAAATTAATATTGGTTAATTCCGCAGGTTAATGCGAGAACTTGAGTGATTCGGATGGTGATAAATAATCAACTGACTAAAAAACACGTAGCACTCGGGTTGTCTGTAAAGTCGGTCTACGGACGATAATTTTACGTGATAACGTCATAAGAAAACATTGATGAAAAATTGCATACTTTCATGAATTGAATTATGTTTATGTAACAGATAATACGAATTAAAACAATGTTATTACATTAACCCTCAATAGCCTAGTGCGTTATGTGCATGAAAAATAATTGCATCATTTAGTGATTGGGAGTTTGAACCTCACGTCGGACAAAGTTTTTTTAATGGCATTTTATAATTCAAATGATGTCTATGTATTCCAATAAAATAATTTTGGCGCTTCATCGACAATGGTATTCACATTATATATTCACTTCACTTTATAAACGCAAAGCCGATCGTGCCTCTCTATCGCTTGTTCCGCGCTCTCGCTTGCACGAATTGCTCAGGCGGAACGTGACAATGAGTCATTTTTTTTCGTACGTGGAGTCGGTATATCGATTTATAAGACGTTATCACGTCTTGAATGAACAATGCCGAAATTTATAACTTTTTATTAATTACCAATAACGTGATGCCTTTTGTTCAAGTCGACCAATAAGAATATTTTAAAATTATACGACAAATTTCCATCAAGAATACTTAAACCCCAAAATAACATATTTGTAATAACGGCGCCAGAAAGCTATAAAATTTATTATTTTTTTTCAAGGAGTTCTTATGAAAATTGGATCATACTGATGTAATTCTTTTGAACAAACAAATTTATTGGTAAATAATGTGACCAAGTTTAGTAATTAAATTCTAATTTAAAAAAAAGTTAGTTACCGGGTGACTTCAAAAAGTAAAATCACATAACAAGCCTCTAATCAACGAGAGAAAATGGGCACTCGAGACGCAGCCGAGAGGATTTTTGAGAAATCCAAATGTAATTCAACGTTTTATCTACGATCATGGCCAAAACCACAAAAAAAAAATTTGGTTTTGAGAAACGTCACATTTGACAAATTGATTTTAACCAATACCTACTGATTTTGAGCTGAAAACTAATCCACTAGTGTATTAAAAGACCTCTAATCCACGGAAAACGGACGTATTAAACCTTTCTAATATAGTGGTCGTGGATAATAGTATATTAAACAACAAGTTTAGAAAAGTAAAGTTTTACTATATGAGTTTTGTACTATATGAGTAAAGTTTTACTATATGAGTAATATTTAAATAAACAATATTCTATCCAATAGTTTTTTATTGACAGTGACATTACTATACAGTAAAGTGACATATCTATGTGCTAATGTGCCACTTTATTAAATGATTTTGAATTTAATAAAACAGCACATTATTAGTCAAAATGCGAAAAACATTTTAATTAAATTAGTGAGAAAATTTTAAATTTTATTCTACAGTTTCTTGTTTACATTTTTATTTGCGGTTACCATTTAAAGTGGCCGTAAAGGTAACTACATATTTAATGTGTTCATCTCTTGATTGAAAAATTCTATTGTTAAGAATTCTATTTTATTATTATTAGTGAAATATTTACATTATAGGATTATCAGGAAGCTGCAAAACGACTGAATTGTAAGCTGACTGTTTGCAATGTTTACAAACACGAAATGTTACTTGGGAGTCACGGATCGGATGCATTACATTTTTAGTGTTTTCATAATTTAGTAGTACTAGGCAAGTTTTTTGATGCGACACACGACATAACAATACAAGTTTTGAATTAGTTATATATGCACTAATTTCTAAATGTTTCTTCAAACCAATGGCTTTCAATGAAATCTCAGTAACTACTTGCTTTGTTTCACAACTCCATACTTTAATATGTTTTTTAAATGGAACTATGGTAACTATAAAACGACTGTTTCCAGTTAAATATTTCATGCCGTATACATTTTCTAAAAGAATGAAAATTAAAATGATTACTATTAGCAATGATTGCAAAAGTACAGTTTTTAAGTATTACTTTTTCGAAGCTTTAGGCTGAGAGAGATTAGTATTAAAATACTGATCCAGTGCAATCTAAAACTTCACATCCTGTTAGATGATAATTAAATGAGTATAGAGCTCTTCACATGATGCTTGTTTTGCTGATGGTTTCCTTGCTTGTTTCTGTGCATGGTACCTAGCATGATTGCTGCTGTGCAAGGTTGGCTTCACGCGGGTTATGAGCACGATGGTTTACAAGCATGGTTTCAAGCTTCAATGCGCACGCAGTGAAAATCTGAACTCATTAGCCTAGTTTGTTAGCTGAATAACTGCTAACATTAAGGCACTCGGTTCGAATCTGGGGAGAGTCTAAAATTTCTTATGATCGTCTCCGTACCTCGGAGGGCACGTAAAGCCGTCGGTCCCTCTGGGTTGATGACTTGCCAGAGTTACTGGAACATCTGAGATAAGCCTAGCAAGCTACCTTGGATGTAAAACAATAAATATGCTCATAGAACTAATAGTAACTTCGGAACATCACTGAGGTTGCTGTTAAGTAAAAACAGGTCGCAGACCGAGAACTGTCAGAATTTCCTCATCACGAATTTCAAAATTTTAACTGCGCTGTAGAAAAGAGGACACTTTTCTAAGCATATTACAATAAAAATTTTCAAGAATTACGCAAAAGTTTTCGAAAAAAATCGATTTTAAAAATGTAACCATAAAAATGTATTTTAGATACACCTTTTAACACGGCTGCATACCTTAATTAACCGATTTTGTGTAAGGCAAAAAAATAAAACTTTTATTTTTTCATCTTACGCAAAACAATTTAAAAATATTCCTATAGAATGACAGAACTCGCCAAGGGTGGAACTCAAAGCCATAGAACTCGTCCGGGTGTCGACCGCGACTGACAACAACATTAAGAGTATATCAAAGCACACGTGCCGTCAACAAAATAAAAAACAGGAACGGAACGTGCGAATTGATTGTGGCTCGACACGTTGCAACGGGGTGTATCGGGTTACAACTACCTACTTTTAATAACTTTAAAATGAAGTTTTTTCGAAAACTAGTGAATAATCCAAAAAAATTTTTGTTGCATTATACACAGAAAATTGTCCTCTTTCCTATAGTGCAGTTGAAATTTTGAAATTCGTGATGAGGAAATTCTGACAGTAACCCGCAGACCTAATTAAAGAAGTAGAAGAAGATATTAGCTGTTAACATATTTTTGCACAAAACAATATAATTACAATTATACACAAATTGAACTACTAAAATAAAATAATAATTTCTTTCAAATATGGTTGAGCAAAAAACAACAATTTTAAAAAAATTATAAAATAAAGAAAACAACAAGAAACAATAATAATAAGCAATATAATAAAAATATTATATTATTTTTAAGAATAAAATAAATTAGGTTATTTAACCTAATAAACATACTTGTTTACATTATTTCAATTTAAACTCGACATTTTTCAGTAGCACTCGCAAGACGCGGCTTTATCATTGGTTAGCGCTGAAAACATGCACGTAAACCATCAGCCAAAATAGCAAGGGCTCTATCACAGAAATCGTGCACGAAAACAAGCAAACAAGCAAGCATGCATAACAACTAGGCAACTATCACGGTTTCAAGCAAGGAAACAAGCATCGTGTGAGGCAAGCTTAACTCGTAATTAATTCATAACATAATTCGTGCTTTTACCAATATAACAATCCACAATATCGGATAATATTCGATGCTTTCTCCTGCTTGCCGTTAGACTTCGTCTTCGTGAAAGCAACATTTGAAGATCGTCTTCAGATATTTTCCGATTTATTAGGCTGTCTTTTCCAAAACCAAAATTGGCTACTTACTTATTTCTATTATTCGATGTCCGGTACTGATGTTCCAAACTGTGATAAAATGGGTATCTCCATCATTTGAAACTATTTTATCTGAACCCATAAAACCTAATATATTATTCTTGCAGATATTCATGTTATGAAGATATTGTAAAGTTTTGATTGAATAAACAAGAATGCAAGTTGAATAGAAAATACACAGAAAATTTACACTTTTGATCTGTAATAAAATTTTGTTTAAATATTGTTTAAAAACATTGTAAAATATTATATTTACCTTTATACTTTCAATTCCTTCAGGCACAGAGAAAGTGCGTGGTATTAAACTTTCTGAATTTAATCCTGAAATGTTCACCTCACCGTTCCATGTAGCAGTTACCAATATATTGTTATTTAGACATAGGGTTAAAAACTCTGCATTTACATTCTGTCGATACATGAAAGTGCCTTTAAAATCGTACACAAGTATCCCTCTACTACGACCAATCTCTTTAGTCTCGAAAGCAATTCTAAAAATAAGTAATTAAATTTGAGTAGAATATCTATTTCTAAATTATTGTGTGTCCAAAAAAGAAGACCAGTAAACTTACTCAGTTTAGCTACTGAATAAAAAATAAAAAAAAATTTTACTTGCTGATCTTATGCAGATTGGCGAAATTTAAAAGTCAATATGAGAACTGACAAAATTATTTTGTGTAGTCTATAGATGATGGAAATTTGTTTCTCTCCCTTTTATGCATAAAGGCCGAAATCAGCCTAACAAGGGAAACGTCAGGTATGCGAAATTTTGTTTTGGTTTATACTTACATTACGTAAAGATTACACCTAAGGCATTACGTGAACGAAATAGTAGCGCGCCATATTCAGCCAATTTTGAGAAAATCAAATTTGAAAATTTCTTCTTTTTGCACGAAATAACTAAATAATAAAAGATAAAACTTGCAACAAAGGTTCCGTGGTAACGAGGTAGAGTGGTGGCTTTAATAAGCAAGGGTTCTAGGTTCGATTCCAGCATCCGTACTTTTTTTTCAAATATTTTTTTTTAATTAATTTTCTTTTTAAGTAATATGTAAATTAACAGATATTTAATAATTATTCGAAATTATTAATTTTTAATTAATTATTAATTACTAGATCCCGTAAAACTTACTGTTTTCCCTGTTTTTACGATGAATACCACCCGGGATCGTGCGAAACGTCGGTGTAAAAAATTATACAATGTAAAATGATCAGAAAATAATTAATATGTATAATAATAATATACTTCATATAATATGTAAATACTTATTCAATTATGTAACTTTTCATTTCTTATTAAATATATAAATAAAATACGAAAAATATATAAATAAATACTTATTTAATTAAAAAATATAATTTTTAACAAATTCCAAAAATTTTTGAACGTTTCGAATAATAATCAATTTAAGAAATGTTTGAAAATACTGTTAGTAAGACAAAACGATATCGTCCGAATGTTGAAAATTAATCTGAAAAATTAATAATTTCGAATAATTATTAAATATATGTTAATTTACATATTACTTAAAAAGAAAATTAATTAAAAAAAAAATATTTGAAAAAAAAAAGTACCGATGCTAGAATTAAACCTAGAACCCTCGCTACCACGTTACCACGGAACCTTTGTTGCAAGTTTTATCTTTTATCACGTTATTTCAGGCAAAAAGATGAAATTTTTAAATTCAATTTTCTCAAAATTGGCTGAATATGGCGCGCTACTATTTCATTCACGTAATGTCTTAGGTGTAATCTTTACGTAGTATAAGTATAAACCAAAACAAAATTTCGCATACCTGACGTTTCCCTTGTAAGTTTGAAATGATCGATTTTAAATAAAAACGTAAGAAGTTAATATTTAAATTATTAATATAAGCATTAAAATACTTACACATTTCTTGCTAAGTGCATTTGTCTACAGGCAGGCACCGATTGTGTTGTTATGCATAATCCTTTTTTAGATATATCCCAAACTTTAAAAGTATTATTCCGGCAATAACTAATCAAATAATTATCAATTTTGAAAACTCCACCGACTAGTGGTGCGTCACTTTCAATCTTTGTTCTTATTTTCTTGCCCGTTGCAGTATCTATCATATTTAAATGAAATTTTGATGTACTTATAATTAATACATTATTATCTAAATAATTAATGGCGGTGGGGTGGTCGTATAACAAGTGTCTTGGTCTTATTTTCTTGAAATTGTTATTTTTCCAATTACTCAGCAACATGTGGGAGTAGCTGTACACACCCTGCATAATAAAAATTTAATTAACGATAAAAACTTTAAATAAGCAACTTAATAAGGCCTATTATTTTTTATATTTTTATAAAAATTATATTTACCTTCCAATAAGAACTAAATTCATCTAAGTACTGGTCAAAAAATGTCGATGTTTTATTTTCGACTACTACGTTATCAAGCTTACATCTTTGTCTCCAAAAAAAATCATCGCTCATCACATTTCTCAAACTACTGCTGCGATTATAAGCAATAGGAACATGATCCTTGTTCAAAAGTAATAAGACCTTTTGCGAAATTTCCAATGGCAAATTCTTGATAATATTGAATTTTAATTTTTTATCGGTGGGATTTCTTGCAGGAGGTGCCATTTTTTAAAGCAATATTTTAATATTCTAAAATTGAAGTTAATATTAGCATTAATTTTTGTGAAGCTTTCCAATTTTGTATTATTGGCAATTTATCTTCATCGGCGGAATTTGATTCATAGTAATATGCCATTTTTTAAAATTATATTTTTAATATTTTAAAATTAAAGTTTTTGTTGTTTAAATACTTATTTACTTATAGTATATTATAATATTTAAACAGTATCAACATAAAAATAAAATAATACTATAATATATAAACACTCCCACTGGTTTACATTCGGTTACAATGAACAAGTAGTTGATTGCTTAGACCTAGATTAATTATACATGTTAGTAGTATAACTAGATACCTTGTTAGGGAAAAAGTACGTAGCTGTAAAATGTATACATTTACCGGTAAATGTGTACATATTCTACGGATGTTGGTAGAAGTGCGTTGAGTAATTTAAAAGACTAAGTTATTCTTACAATTACCGGTAAATGTACACATATGAATAAGTACCTTGGTAAAAGTAAAAGTGAATAAACGAATAGAAGAAATGTAAATATAAATAAATTAACTAACTTTACCTTTTAATGTTATAATATTTTTAAATAAATAACTTGATAAATTTGAAATGCTACAGCAACAATTAATTATTATGCTGGTTTCTAATTAGTTTAATTAATTTAATTTAAAGCATTAATATTTATTTTATAATATAATTTTTAAGCCATGGGCCTGCAACGCCTATAAAGCTTTAAGATGTTACTAGGATAAGGAAAAATAAACACATACAGTATAGTGAGTTGTTTGTGAATTGTAAGTAGTTAAGTTCCTTCAAATTACAAAATCTAAAACAATTTATTGCATATTTGCAATATTGATAATAATAGAGTCTGCAACGTTTTCTCCGTGTACAATATCTAAAAAAAGTTAGTTTGTGTGGTAGAAGGTTGTGAATAGCGCTTCTAATAAAGATGTAAATGTGCTGTCGTGTTTTGAAACGCTAAAATCGTTAACTTGATTTATTTGTAAAATTATTTTGAAGTTTTGGTTTTTATTATTGTAAATTATTAATCTGTAAATTTGTAAGTACTCTGTACAGAGATTTTAAGTTTGAAAGTTTTGAGTTGGTATCCGTGTTGAAGGCATGAAAGAAAGGTGCTTTTATAGACTTAATTCGTTGAAGTTCAAGTAAGAGAGATTCGGTGGCGTCAATAAGACAAGCGGATGATCGTTATTCCCGCAATGAATAGTTTAAATTTTAATTGTTTGAATATTAATAAAAATTAAAAGTAAGTTAATTTGAGTTGATGTTTTTGTTTTGTTTTAAAAAGTGCGAGTGAAAATAATTTGAAAAATCGAAGTTTTGGATAATATTTAGATTTTTGTTGAAATAAATGCACATACAAATTTGTTAGATCGACGCCAGCAGATGTGGACGTGCACGTGCAAATTATAAGGCCACACATTTAAGGTAACAGAAAAAAGAAACTTACAAAAAAATAAAAAAAAATCAACCATTATCATCACACGAAGATGTTTTATTAGATAATAAGCATAAAGTTTTAGAAATTCCAATTGATGGAGTTATTGAGATGGATACTGGTAAAGTTTTGGAGATGGCTACTGTTGAAGATTTGGAGATGGCAACTGTTAAAAATTTTGAAATGACTACTGAAGTTGGACAACATATGTCAGCCTATAATTGTAGACGATCGGTACAAAATGCTGAGGTTCAAGTTGAAATCCTTTTTCTTGAACAAAATTTTATTTGTTTTCTAACAACCGATGCAAAGTTGAGTACGTTTACTGGAATTAAATCTTTCAAAATTTTCGACACTATCGTTGAAATTGTCACAAAAAAGTTTCATCATCAACTGAAACATCATAACACAAAAATGAGTATTCGCGATAAAATACTCATGACTTATGTCAAATTAAAACAAAATATGGCTTATAACTGATTAGCCATTTTAGTTCTGCTTCAACAAAATTTCTTAATTTAACAAGTTATTTGTTTCGTACAAGCCCCATCACATATTGCACTTATATTTATCATTATTAGAGTGTGGAATTATATGTAAATGCATATTTTTGTTGCTTGTTCCTAGAGTCGTAAAAAATTGTATCTATGCGTTTCTATAACTTTAGAGTTTACAACCAAAATTTGAGAGTGTATATTTCATATGTCTTTAGTTTTACTGCATATTTCATATGTTTTTATTTTTAAGACATATAAGTGCATATTTTCATACTTTTAAGAAAATAAAATTAAAAAAAGATAAACTTTGCAAAAATATCTTTGAAAAGAACAGCTTTTCAGAGGCACGGCTTGAAAACGAATTTGTTTATTTATTGTTGTATCCGCAATAAACATCATACATCAATATTGCCGTTTATTGTGCCGTCATAATGGAAATGGAGCTTATGATTATTTTATGAGTCATAATTAGAGCACGGAATTTAATGAATTTGCATATTTCTTAAAATTGATGTCACCAAAATCCATATGAATAAAGCCGAATTAGGCAAATCAGAATTCAATAAAATACTTTTTAAAATACATATTTTGCATATTTTTAACATTCGGTGGATACTTTCGTAAAGGTATTTTTGTACTTTTTTTATTCAACGGTTCCATTTTCAATATTTCAAAGGCGATTTTCTCGAAAATTTCTTACTATCTGTCACAACAGCTTTGGAGAATTGTTATTTGAGAAACTGATCTTCCAGCACAATAAGTAACAAAAATTACACAAATGCGACTGGCGTATAACCTCATTGTTAATTGTAATTAAAGCTCTCAATAAAATTAATTAAAACAATTTATGTTTGTTTTTTTGTACATAATCTTTTATTTTTAAAGCATATAGTATGTACGTGCATATTTAAGGCATTTATTGCTGCATATGTATGTGCATATATTGGGTACTTTTTAGTGCATAAATTCCACACTCTAATCATTATTAATCACTTTGATTACAGGTAAAACTCTATCTTGTATTTGAAACTTTCCCTTAAGTCTGCCATATTTTTTAGGCTCCTCTCATTTGACGGATTCAATAGCACACTAACAATAAGTTAAAAATTACGCAATGAATGAAAAGAGGGGAGTTAAACTTGCGTGACAATAGAAAGAGAGGAGATTTTAAAATTATAATGTTACCATGGTTGATTTTTCAAATTATATTAATATTTAGAATTTAAAAATTAAAAATTTTGAAATTTGTATTTTGAATGAATTTCTGAAGTTCACGTTTTAAATTATATTATTTTGTAGTTGATAATTTGTTTTATTTTTTGTATTGTTTGAGTTCAAGTGTTCACAATTAACATAAAAAATATATAAAACTGCGCATGCGTATAACAAAAAAATAAACTAAATAAACAAATAAACTTTCAAACACATTTCAAACTTCATAAGTGCTTGTTCACATGTACGTAAGACATAAGATAAACATAACACATACATAAGACATAAAGTTGAACTAGTAGTAAATCCACCTAAGTGTTCACAGTGTGCCTACGAAATTCTTATGTTTATGTTCATCTTATGTTCGCCTTACGTTCGTACATAAGATTGAAATTATGTTACATTTAGTGGTTTAAAGTTGGTAGTGGCTGGTCATAAGTTGAAATAAATTGACGAAATTGACATAAACATAACCCTTGTTATAAAGTTTTACAGTTGTTTGAAAGTTTATTCGTTTATTTAGTTTATTATTTTGTTATACGCATGCGCAGTTTTATATATTTCTTATGTTCATTATGAACACTTTTGCAATTTATGTCAAAATTATGTTAGGCTTATGCACGTCTTATGTTTATGTACATTGTGAACAAGCACTAACAAAGGTTATGTTTATGTCAATTTCGTCAATTTATTTCAACTTATGACCAAACACTACCAACTTCAAACCACAAATTTCACTAAATGTAACATAATTTCAATCTTTCGTACAAACGTAAGCCGAACATAAGATCAACATAAACATAAGAATTTCGTAGGCACACTATGAACACTTACGTTGATTTACCACTAATTCAACTTTACGTCTTATGTATGTGTTATGTTAATCTTATGTCTTACGTACATTGTGAACAAGCACTCAAATAATAATACGAAACAGCTGATTACTACAACTGTTATACAGAGGAACTCAAAATATATAGACATTAAATAATTAAATATCTGAAAAATCTCCCTAAACTGTTTGTTAATATCTAATACGCAAGCGAACGTGTTAAATTTCTTATCAAATTTGACATTGTTGCAAACAGAAAATTATTTTTACCTACATAAAATTGTGTCAAAAATATGAGCAAATTTACATAAAAATTTACATGTAAATTTTATATAAAATTTAACGTCGTGTCAAACAGGCTTTAGTAAATCGTTGAAAAAGTGGTCATTAAAACAATTAAATTGTCAGACGTTTCGGGTTTTTTATTGACCCGCTTTCAAGACTAAATATAAAAATACAGATTTTTTAATAAATAAATTATAAAAAAACAAACAAAATATGAAAAATATGAAAAAACAAAAAATTAAAAACAAAAACTTTTTTGTACATTTAAAAAAAAAAATACAAATGAAAATATTAAATAAAAATAATTTACTAATACTAACCTTGAAGGAGAAAAATAATGGAGGTTAACAAGTCACTATATTCCTGTTTTAAACTTCTATTTTTAAATCACCAATCCCAAAAACTCACGTAGTGCTGACAGTAACAATAAACTGAAATGAATGAACTGTGTTTATTGGTTATTAAGAAAAAAAAACCAAATTATAGATTAAAAAGGTTGGTACTCAAGGTAAATAGAATAGAAGGTATGATCTAAACATGAACCAAAACTCGTCCTTTACTGCGCATTCAAATATGGCGGTCTTAAATAATACATACATAATCTTGGTAGTATGTTTTTTGATTTGAAATAAACCAATTTTAATATAATATATTATTATTATATTGGTTTTATATAGAATTCAGTAGTACTGCAGTAATAAATTTGATTTGAGTTTGTGTATATGTAAATTTTATCAAAAGATGTTGTGTGCAGTGCTGAGTTACAATAACAGAAATCAAGGTAAGTATTCTACTGTGAATATAATTTACGAATTCAGTAAGGGTTATCGGGATTTGGACTACTAGTAAATAAAACCATCTCTTTATCAATCAGTCGACGTTTCGAGTTTTATTTTACTCTTCTTCAGGACTACAAAAGAGAAAATTTGTCACAGCTTCAATTCAAACAAAACCACACCTTACCTGCAGTAAATGAGGTTAGTAATGATATGAAGTGAACAAGGCATATTGCCAAATAAAAACGTCATCACCAATTTCCTCGCATGAATCTCAAAATTATCTAAATTACAAAAAACTTTATACTTCCAAAAAAACATAAAATGTAAATATAAAATCTTAAATTCGTCAAAACCATAAAACTATTAAAACTCAACAATTTTTAACACAATCTATAAATAAAATCGAACAGATATCCAATCTCTCAGTACAGTATCGCCCAGACTATTTTTGTTATTAAATAGATAATTATATCTTTGCTAAAACGACAGGTTCCCAATCTACATGAATCTACTCGGTTTCGATAATATCACTATAAAAAATACTCGGCTTCTGTGTATCTTCCCTGTAATTAATACTGTTTTTTTAGTCTTTATAAAAAACATTTCACTAATATTTCTTTTTAGTAAATTGGGTTTGTTGTCTAAACTTGAAAGAATGACCCGTTTCTGTATGATGTTGTACCAATGCCGTGGTACCCCACCCATTCTCCTTTTCTTCCTTATATTTATCAGTGGTTTTTTGTCGCTTTTGTTACAATCGTATTCGTGTTGCTTAATTCTATTTTCCATCCTCTGTTTTGATTGTCCAATGTATGTACCTCTGCAACCTCTGCAATAAATCTTATAAACTACTTCCAATTTTTTATTATTTTCTGTTGGATCCTTTAGTTGTGTAAACAATTTCCTGTGGTCTCTCAAGTTGTATGGTGCCAGAGTACAATAGGGTTTTAAGAACTCAGCAAGTCTTACCGTTAGACCACTTACATAAGGAAATTTAAAATATTTCCCCTCTTCTAACTCACCGTTTACAGTTCTCATCTCTGTTTTTTTATCTTTTTGTTGCTGTTCACATCGTTTTATGAGTCTGTCTACAAACCACCTTAGATAGTCATTATCTTTCAAGAGAACCTTAACCTTCTCTATACTTGCTTTGCAGAAGTCTGGATGGCTAATAGTTTGTACTCTTTTTATCAGTCTTACGACCAATGCCGTCTTATATTTGAAATGGTGGTATGATCTATAGCTCATCAATTTCTGTGCAGCATATGGCTTCACATACCAGTTTGTAGCTAATTTGTCATCTATTCTTCATTTTATTCTTTTTTGTCGTCCTGAAGAAGAGTAAAATAAAACTCGAAACGTCGACTGATTGATAAAGAGGTGGTTTTATTTACCAGTAGTCCAAATTCCGATAACCCTTACTGAATTTATTAACCATGGACGATAAAGTAACAACTGATAATTTACGAAGTTTTTCCCAAGATCTAAAATTATGCAAAAATTAGATGCCTTTATGCGGAGTTTATTATTTATACCGAAGTTGTCTCGCTCCGTCCGCCATATTGAATTTTAAACGTCACTACCTGCGCAATATCATACATTCTATTCTACTTACCTTGGTTGTTAGCATAAGGTTTGTTCCAACAATCCGATAAACCGTTCAACGTACGGTGACGCTCATGCGCAATAGATAAAAAGCGTTGGTCAATCACCAATATTTAGTGCGCATTGAGTATTTTTTTAGCTGCTTATTGTATCTGTCATTTTAAATTACTGTACTTCTGTGTTTTGTTGATATTCTTATTACTAATTTCATTAAAATAAAATAAATATTTATATAATACAATTTTATTATTATATTTTAATTATGTAAATATTATATTTATCCATGGACATGTTTTTCATTACTAAAAAGTAAGGTTAGGTTACGACTAGGTGCATGAATCAGTCACAAATGCGTTCCAACGGTGGTAATTTTTACATCAACATTTTACAGTACAAAATTCACGGCTGCGCATAAAAGCTACCCTAACAGTTTCTGTACGGTTTCAAAATCGTACAAAAGTGGCACGTGGGAACTAACCTATTGTTGGTACCATTCTAATCCGAAGTTTGGACCCCCCCCCCTCCAACGTAGATTGGTACCGTTAACTTAAAATTTGAAAAAAATTCAGGTTTGTACTCTAGCCCGAAAAAATTATGCTGTGTTTGCAGGGTGCGCGACACCAGCATCAGTAATTTATGAACTAACGGTGGCAATTTTTACATTGTAGTAATGCAGTAAATTGTGATTTTCTTATTAAAATTTTTTAAGTATTATTAATACGTTTTTGTTATACGTAAAACGTGTGTAGATAAGTTTAATTTTGGTTATATTTTTGAATCAGGTGAAAAATAGTGCCCGACAATTTGCAAAAGCAAATATTTAGATAAAAAAATGTGAGCCTCAAACAGTAGATATCTCTGAATTAATTGGTGAATCTGCATTAAAACATGTCATGGTAGTAGATGCAGCAAGTTCACATAATCGTACACGAAATCTTAATATCTTATGAATTTATTACTGAAGCAACTTTTCTTGGATTCAAATCAAACAAAATTTTTAAATATTTAAAAAATAAAAATTACAACATCGCTTTTAAAACGGACAATAAACTTAACAAATTTATTAATAATGCGAAATCAAAATCAGACATTTTATCTAAATCAGGGATTTATGAGCTCACTTGTGAATGCTCTCAAAAATACATTAGTCATACCGGTAGATCTTTCAAAACACGATTTGATGAACACACGCGATCTCACAGACTTACAGAGGGTAAATCGACTTTCGCAAAACACCTACTAGACACATACAATAAACAGGGGGGAAGAAAACGAATTTTTACACATTGAACAAAAAAGTAAATAACTGGAATTTTTGGAAGCTATAGAAACTAATACATTAAAATATTCATCTTCACTACTAAATAATCAATCTGATTTAAATAATTCACCTCTTTTAACATTTTTAATAAATAATACCCTCCCCCCTTCTAACTTACTCTACACCCACTTACATTATTTTTTTATATCAATTAAATCCCTACCCTATAATAAATTCACACTAAAATATACCATTTTTTCAAAAATATCCCCCTCCTATCCTCCACTTTCTCTTGCAATTTGAGCAAAAAACCCAGTAATGCATTATCTTACTTTTAGGTGCCTGCTATTACAATTCTATTAAAGTAATTTTATTATTGAATTTATAAATTTTTTTTATATCACCAAAATTTGCTTTCAATCTAACAAATCTAGTGAGTTTTAATAGATCTGGCAATAGTGTTGTAAGTTGTAAAACAGCCGCGACATCTGTTAACTCATGTAGATACTGAGCCCAGACTTTGACATGCGCATGAAAATTTGGAACCGAATAAAGATGCGAGTGTCTCTACTGTCTTAAACTACTTATACTACCGGGGGGGGGGGGTGAAGCTGAGATACGAAATTACGGCAACACGATCATCGGGTGCCTCATCGTAATTCTTCGGTTATACTCGCCAAAGGGCATCAAAGCTGGTGAGATTCTTAGTGATTTCTAGTGACTTTCAGTGTTATCTTCCTTTATTTTACACTGTATTATTATTTTTAGGTTACATCAGTTATATTTTCATTTTTGGTTCGTGTTTTTATACGAGACGCATGTGTACGTGAAGTGATGTGAAAATTTATTTTGTTGTATATGATTATATAACTTGTTCGTTTTAATACTTATTTAATATTATTGTTTTATGTATATTATATTGTTACTGCTTTTTAAAAATTATTTGCTGTTTGTTGTACATACATATTGTTTTTTTTATAAATTTCTGTATTAACTTGTGTTTAATATATTTCATATGCATTTTTAATTTGACTGAATTTTTATTGATAACCAACCTCCTGATGTCAGATTTAGTAGATAATTATTTGAAATTCTCAAGAAATTTATTTATATATTTTCTATAATTACCTCTGTTTATTATAGAAAATTTATAAATAAATTTTTTAAGAATTTGAAATTTTAAATCTTGTAATAAAATTATGAAATTATAAAGAGCTATTCAAACGCCGCGCAAAAATTTTAGTTGTGCCCTACGGCCGCAGGAGGGCCGTGTTGCGATGAATTAACATGCAAGGTTCCCTTCTCCTACTTACATATATGTTCTGTGACTTATACTGTGGCCGTTCAAGGACAGACGTGGGTCTACACCTAGGACACCAAAGACTTCAAATAGCTGAAAGCCGAACTATTTCAGAGCCCTCGGCCTCGATCGTCAACCTCCGCCTTGAATGGAAAAATGTTAGTTTTCCTAACTTGTATCTAGATTTAGCATCTTTATATTCTCCAGCTAATCCAAATTTCTTAATATTTCTATACCAAGATTGACCTAAATGAAATCTACAGCCAATTAGCGTAATATCTTTCCAAACATATTTTAAGCCTGCGTGTATTGCATGTTCAAAACCTACAGTGGCAAATTTTGATTGCAACTGTAAATCGCGTTGTTGACAAATTTCAATTAACTTCAAGAAACAGTTAAGTATCATCCACAACCACCAAATTAACCGTAGAATTAGTAATTAGAATTAAGCGTAGAAGTTTGCCGCATTTAAATCCTGAAATGCCCATGGTAGAAATTTGTCGGGTACTCATTTACAGGTTATTTAGTAGGGCCTGTGCCAAATTTAACAAACAATAGAAAACGTTTGTTGATACTATTAGTAGACCAATAGAAATCATTCATTAATATAAAAATATTATAGTTGCGGTTTTTTTATTTTAAAGCTTTATTTCGGTCAACTATAATTAGTTAAATATTTTACCAATAATATATTTTATTTCTTAAACTATGGTTTTCCATTTGTTTTTCCACCTTTTATCAAATCAAAATTAAATTATTATTATTACCTACTTATGTAGGTACTAGTATAAAGTAAATTATAAAGTAAAATATATCATATAGCCTCCGTAGCGTAATCGTTAAGGTGTGAAGTTACAGAACATTCAATAAATGCCATCATAGGTTCGAATCCCCGTAAGTTAAAAAAAAATGTGTAAACTTTCTTTAGATAATTAAATAAAATGTAATTGTTAACTTTCAGATAGTATTATTATACAATCGTTGTTCTAGAGGCATAGTTTATAATATAATAATTATAATGTTAATAACAATATAATTATTTTTTTTACATTCTGCAAATCTCCCTGGTAAATCCCTGCGGCAGGAACCCTGGTAGATCCCGTGGCAGGGATCCTGCCAGTGTACCTAGTAAAGGTGCTTAGTAGACTCCTGTCTACCAGGTATCTGGTAGGGATGCAAAATGTGCGCCATTATGCCCTGGCACAGACCCTTGGTTTAATCCAAAAAAGGGTTTTAGACAGGGACAGGTTCCTGTGAGATTTCGCTGCTAGGGGTTTATAAGAGATTTACCAGGTTGAAAATGTTACTTGGGTAGTATCATAGACGGATTACCGTTTAGGCTAGCTAGGCTCAAATACATGACATTCTCAAAAATTAAATGTGGCAAAATTTACAATTATTATAGCAGTTTTTATTTACTGATTACAAAACATCTTCCGTCATTTTGTCTACAACACCATACACTTGGCGTCCCAATAATATACTACATCGTAAATAATATTATATTATAAATTACAATTTTACTTTTGCTGACAAAGAATTATTTAATACTTATATTTAAGAACTTATGAAAATAAAAATGGCTTATACAGTCTTGGCCGAAACTTTTTCAATTTTTAACACATTTTTAAAATTTACACCTTCGGAAATATATGTGCACATTGCTAAATTACGACTAAGATTTTTTGAATATACTGTCGTGTTAGGAAGCGATTTAACTGCTCCCAATGCTTTGTTAATATTTTCTGAGTTCTAAATTTGCATGGAGTGGGGCTATTTTTTTACCAAAGCAGCAAAAATGGTAAAAGCCTAGATTTTTGCTACACCGATCTGGAGTTTTTATTGTGCGAATAGTTTTTACAATTGAATTTTTTTATACGAATATTGTTAATTCGAATTTTGTTATAAGAGTATTTTTGATCAAAAGTGACTAAAAGCAGCTAAGATTTTGATTTTGTAAGTTTTTGAATTTTTTTGATTATTAAAATAGATTTTTATTGAATGAGCTATTTTTTTATTGGTTGAACAATTATTTATTGGAAATCATTAATTTGGAGTTATATTAAATAATGTTTTATATATTGTATGAAAATTTTTAAAATTGAATCTTGGTAATAATTTGCCGAGAAGAAGTAATTAAAGTAATTAAAATTATGGAAGAAACAAACTTTTTGAATCGGCGACCCCGAGTAAGCCTGACTGCTTCCGCACACCAGATCAAGCAAGTGTGTTTGATATTCGGAAATTTTACACCAATATCACTCAATACATATTATGTATAAAATAATAAAAAATAACTGGTTATATTTTCTATTAATGGGGGTGCACCATACATGTGTGCCTAATGGTCGATTTATAATCAACATTTAACATTTAACATTTAACACTTAACATTTATCATTTACATTTAACAATTAAGGGTCCCGATACATACTGAGCCCATTTAACATTTAACATTTATCACGTCTTGACAGTTTTTCGATATTTGACATCAGTAAATCTTAGTGAAATTTTTATTTGTGTGAATATCAGTTTGTTTTGCGTAATGAGAAATGTAAAAGATATTGCCGTGATAACGAATTACTACTATTAATACTAAAAAATACACGCAAAATACGCGATAAATATTCGCACGCAGTTAGACTTGCGCAGTGTGAACAAAATTTCTTAAATGTTAAATGATAGATGAAAGTTGGTTATTTCTTAAATGATAAGTGATAAATGTTAAATGAGGAGTATAAATGCTTATACACAATTCCTATTGTTTATCTTCTTAAATGATAAATGTTAAATGATAAATGTTAAATGTTGAGTATAAATCGACCATAAGGGCGCAGAGGTACCTTAATCCGCCCTTGGTTAGTATAGCAAATTTTTGTGGCTTACTGGTTGCGATAAGCGAAATAGAATGTTTTGTTTTACTTGCGTAATTTTTGGCGAAGAAAAAAATGGAGTGTTGATGGATTGTTGACAATAAAAAATTTTATAAAAATGGCAGAAAAATACTCTATTTCAAAAAATCACTTGAGAAATCAAGAAAAATTTCATGTTTTGGGTCAAGTTAGAATTAAACATGTTTTATCAGAAAGTCGACGACTTGCTGCCCTAAACCATAGTGAAAAAGTCGATATAAATCTAACACGTTTAATCCATGTTGTTTGCTTTTTGGGTAAGCAAGAAATTGCTTTTCGTGGACATCCAAAAAATAACAAATTTTTAAATAAAGAGAATTATCTTGAATTACTAGAACCACTTGCACAAGAAGAGAAGTTACTTAAAAAACACTTTTTGTTATCAATAATATTTAAAGGAACATCTAAGACGATACAAAATTATTTAACAGAGTGTAACTTGAGTTTTAAACTCAAGAATTATTATGTACATTATTTAGATACATAGCTAATAAGTAACTACTGTTATTAGTACTTTTTAATACTTCAGGCTTCCAGTTTCCCCAAATTACTTACTCACGGACCGCCACTGAAATTAACGCTTACCATATCGTCAAATGCAGCTATTTTTAGTTCTACTATGTATGAAGTATTTCATCAACTGACAACATGCGTCGAAAAAATTAAATAATATTGAGAAAGTATACAAATTAAAAAAAAAATTTTGTTTGATGAAACGGTGTTTTTTCTTGGTGCGTGCACGGTGCCTCTAGTCGATGCGGGGCCCCTAGGCAGTTGCCTAATCCGCCTTATGGATAATTCGGTCTTGCCCATACGTTTCGGCATTACAATATGTTCCCAAAAAAAATAACATTGATTTGACGTCAGTTCGATGTTTTAAATTCATAATCGAAGCGCAAGGATTCATAATCCACGGGTGTGGAAGTGGATTATGAATAATTACATTACTGTGATTATTTACGTAATGGATGTATTATGTACCAGTCATAGATAACGATTTTAATTAATGGTGTAATTCTGTGCAACGCGTTCTTAAATTTGTAAATCTGTAAATTTGTATCTCCATTATTAAATTCATGCTTAATATAATAATTACGAATGCTGCTTATTTGCCAAATAGCGGCATCGTGAACAGATCCAAGATACCTAGCAGAGCATGCTAAAATTTTTGAGTTACTATCGCAAACCAACATTACATTTATCGAAAGCCTTTTTCTACTTATATACACGAAAGGAGGAAGATCTTCATCAGTAACTGAAGGAGCAACTATGCCTAGTTGCTCCTCCAGTGGACATGTCAACATGGGTTCCATCAATAATTCCAACAACACCTCTGATATTCCATTTTTCATAAAAACCTTGTTTAGTTTTTAATTTGTCCTCATTCGTTGTTGGAAATTTTACATATTTTTGTAGAAGATAGAAAGTTGTTGCTGAGGATATTTGTTGTTTGCATCGGCTCATAACAGGCTGACTAATGGATAACCAAGATACAGCTCCTGCTGGATTTTGCTTAGATCCGACAGCCAAAAAATGTAAAAATGCAAGTAGTTTTAAATGTAGTGGAATACCACCAAGAGTTGGTTCTATATGAGATTTTAATTCATCCACAATATCAATTACCGATTGCTTCTTAAGCCGAAAAAACTGTTGAAAATGATAATCAGGCATTTCAAATGAGTTTAAATTATCTCTCAAGTTTCATCTCTTTATTCTCATAAAATGCCTAAATCCTAATATATATAAAATCCCAGCTCGCTCCTGCTACAGCGTGTCAATATTTTGACATATAAAATCCCAGCTCGCTCCTGCTACAGCCAACCTGTATTTTCAAAAATTTAAAACCGGTCAATCTCAGGTTAGCGTTATAAATTTTTTAATTAAAACCGCTAAAAGAAAGATCTACCGTCTATCTACCCGTCTGCGGACGGGCTTTCCACCTAGTAGAATATAAAAATATAAAATAAACATATCAATATATGAGTACTATAAAGTACTGTAGAGTACCTGTTTGACACGACGTTAAATTTTATATAAAATTTACATGTAAATTTTTATGTAAATTTGCACAATTTTTGACACAATTTTATGTAGGTAAAAATAATTATCTGTCAAATTTGATAAGAAATTTAACACGCGCGCTTGCGTATTAACAAACAGTTTAGGGAAATATTTCAGATATTTAGTTTCATTTGATTTTTATTAAATTTTGGTGAAATGTTCGTGAACTTCAAAAACCAAACTGGGCGGACTTTAGGTGTAAAAATGTCTACTGCGCACATTTACACGCACTTTTACCACCAAATTTAGAACATGTTCTAAATTTTTCAGATGAAAATTTTACCTAAAATTTACTGATTGCTACAAACCTACACTAATAATTGTTTTCGAGTTTGCGGTGCGCGGTTTTTATTTTATTGCTTGTTTGGTATTATTATTTGAGTGCTTTAGTTTCATTTGATTTTTATAAAATTTCGGTGAAATGTTCGTAAACTTCAAAAATCAAACTGGACGGTTTGTAGTTGTGAAAATGTCTGCTGCGCACATTTACACGAACTTTTACCACTAAATTTAGAACATGTTCTAAATTTCTCTTATAAAAATTTAACACAAAATTTGATGATAAATTTTCTGTATGCAACGGATTAAATATTTTTATAAAAATTTACATGTCAATTTTATGTAAAATTTAACGTCGTGTCAAACAGGCTTAACGTTTAATAAACAGTAATTGAAACCCGTATTAATCATGCTTTTATATTTACCTTTCATTCTCTTCTTCAATCAATACTGTAATAAATAACTGCATCGCTTTATTATTATTCATGTTTATTAATTTTTGTGCAACAATAACACCACAAAATGTAAACCACAAATTTCTACAGGCAGAATGTTGACGCCTATAAAACATACGGGAATCGATAACACTTACAGCTTATCAGTAAGCTTATGGTAGCATTCAGAATCAATCAACTGGTTATATGTACCCGTAACTCTTACGAATTCCTTCCTTACGGATAACGTTACGTGTTGCACAGAATTGCACCATAAATTAGTGACCCAAAATTTGAAATTTTATTCTACAGTTCATTGTTTACCTTTTCATTTGGAGTTACCACTTAAAGTGTCCGTAGAGTTACTATTTCATGTGTTCATCTCTTGATTAAAAGGATTAAAAAAATTATATTGTTTAGAAATTCTGTATTTAAATTATTACATATTTACATTTTTACATATTTACATTATAAGATAATATTTATAACCAATTCAATTAAGATTCACGGATAGGAAGTACTACATTTTCAGTATTATCAAAATTTAATAATACTACGCAAGTTTTTAGATACTCACGATGAACTGCTTTTTGACATAACAATACAAGTTTTGAAGTAGTTATACGGGCACTAATTATTACATGGTCTTTTAAACCAATAGATTTCAATGAAACGTCGGTAACTACTTGGTCTGTGTCCAAACTCCAAACCTTAATAAGTCTTTTATTTGGAACTTCGGTAACCACAAAATTACTGTTTCCAGTTAAATATTTCATGTCGTGTAAATTGTCTAAAACAATGGAAATTAAAATGATTAATCTTAGCAATGATTGCAAGAGTACAGTTTTTTCAACATTAATTTCTCGAAGCTTCATGCTGAGAGAGATTAGTAAAAGACTGATCGAGTGCAATCCTACTATCTATCAAAACTGCACACGAGGTTTGATCGATAACAGCACTTCTGCCAGATGACCATATTTGTGCTGTTATCAATAACACAATCCACAAGATCGGATAATATTCGATACTCTCTCCTGCTTTCTGTTAGACTTCGTAAACGTCAAAGCAACATTCGAAAATCGTTCTGAGATATTTTCCGATCTATTAGTGAAACTTTTTCAAAAACAAAATTGGCTACTTACTTATTTCTAGAATTCGATGTCCGGTACTGATATCCCAAACTGTGATAAAATGGTTAACTCTATCAATAGAAACTATTTTATTGTGATCCATATAACCTAATATATTATCCTTGCAGATATTCATGTCATGAAGATGTTCTAAAGTTTTGGTATTATAAACACGAATGCAAGTTGAATACAAAATACAAAATAAATATTCATTTTTGATCTATAAAAAAATGTTTGACTATTGTTTAAAAACATTTTATAATTTATATTTACCTTAATATCTATAATTCTTTCAGGCACAACGAGAGTGCGTGATGTTAAACTTTCTAAATTAAATTCTGCAATGTTTACCACACCGTTCCATTCAGCAATTGCAAACATATTGTCATTTAAATCTACAACAGTTGAAAATACTGCACTTGCATTCTGATGATAAATAAGCGTGCCTTCAAAATCGTAAACAACTATCTCTCTATTAATATTAATAATCTCTAAAGCAATCCTAAAAATAAATAATTTAATTAGAGTCGAATATCTACTATTTCTAAATGATTGTGTGTCAAAAGAAGAAACCACTACACTTACGCAGTTTTGAAATGAAATGAAAGTTTACTTGCTGATCTTATGCAGATTGGCAAATTTCAAAAGTCAATATCTGAACTGACAAAATTATTTAGTGTAGTCTATGGATGATAGAAATTTGTTACACTCTCCCCTTCATGCATAAAGACCGCAATCAGCCTAAGCTTGAAATGATCGATTTTAAATAAAAACGTAAGACAAGTTAATATTTGAAATACTTACACATTTTTAGATACGGATATTTTTCGAATATAGCCTGGTACCAATTGTGTTGTTATACATAATCCATCTTTGGATAAATCCCAAACTTTAAAAGTACAATTATTGCAATAACTAATCAAATAATTATCAATTTTTAAAACTCTAACGATTGGTTGTTCGTCGCTTTCAAATTTTGATTTTATTTCCTTGCCCGTTAAAGTATCTATCATCTTTAAATGAAATGCAGATGTACTTATAATTAATACATTATTATCTAAATAATGAATAGCGGTGGGGCGGTCGTATAACAAGCCACTTAGTATTATTTTCTTGAAATTGTTATTTCTCCAATTACTCAGCAACATGTGGGAGTAGCTGTATATGCCCTGTATAACAAAAATTTAATGAACGTTAAAATCTCTAAATAAGCAATTTAATATGGCCTTTTAATATTATATTATATTTTTATAAAAATTATATTTACCTGCCAATAAGAATCAAATTCTTCTAAGTACTGCTCAAAAAATGTCGATGTTTCATTTTCGACTACCACGTTATCAAGCTCACATCTTTTTTTCCAAAAAAAATCACCGCTCATCACATTTCTCAAACTACCGCTGTAATTATAAGCAATAGGAATATCATCCTTGCACAAGAATAATAAGATCTTTTGCGAAATTTCCAATGGCAAATTCTTGATAATATCGAATTTTAATTGTTTATCAGCGGTATTTCTTGCAGGAGGTGCCATTTTTAAAGCAATATTTTAATATTCTAAAATTGTAGTTAATATTAGCATTTGAATACTTAGGGCCAGTTCCACCAACTCTGATTAAATGATTGGTTAACTAATCATGGTTAGAAAAATTTAACCGACATTAACTTGAAAGCGTTTCACCAAACGTTTTGTAGCTATGATTAGTAAATTGGTCGAACTTCGTGTATATTCGATTTAAGCTCGTAAAAGCTATTCTGATTGGTTGATAGATATTTGAATATTGTAAATGTGTAGGCTATCAACCGTGCAAGTAAACATTCGTCTGTGACATTCGTAGTATTATATAAAATAAACAGAATATAAATAATAGTATATTATTTAACAAGCATTTAATGTAGGCTATAATTCTCGAGGATAAAGTTTATACGTGAGCCGTGGGCGAGTGTATAAGCATCCGACTGAATTATTCCTATTATGTGCGATTTAAATACGTTGTTTTATCTACGAATCTGAATAAAAAATTTCATGTTTACAAATTTTTATTTTTACTAATTCAATTATTCAAAAAAAATTTAAAACAAATGACATCTAAATAAATTGTCCAAAGATTTTAATATAAAAAATTAAAAAATATAAAATTAATTTATATTATCGATACCACGTGTATGTATTACGTTTCGCTTTTGAGGTTACTTTTATTGAAACTGTCAATATTATCTTTACTTGTTTGTACGATATGCGCATGAATCTTGCTTTAACCCTGGTTAAACTCCTTTAATCAGCCAAAATTGGTCGATTAGTTTGAGGGCTGATTAACTTGCTTTAACCATGATTAAAGACGTGGTGGAACACTCATTTTTATTTAACCGTGATTAACTACAACTAACTGACATTAAAGTATTTAATCAGAGTTGGTGGAACCGGCCCTTACTTATGTTATATACCTTATAATTAAGGCTGAGAATTATATGATTAAGGGCCGGTTCCACCAACTCTGATTAAATACTTTAATGTCGGTTAGTTGTAGTTAATCACAGTTAAATGAAAAAGGGTGTTCCATCACGTCTTTAATCATGGTTAAAACAAGATTCATGCGCATATCGTACAAACAAGTAAAGATAATATTGACAGTTTCAATAAAAGTAATCTCAAAAGCGAAACGTAAACATACACGTGGTATCGATAATATAAATTAATTTTATATTTTTTGATTTTTTATATAAAAATCGTTGAACAATTTATTTAGGTGTCATTTGTTTTAAATCTTTTTTGAATAATTGAATTTTTGTAAAAGTTATTAGATCAGATCATCATTATACGCGGTTGCTAAGATCACCGCCCAAATTTGTTTACAGCTTCATCGTTTTTGAATCCCATTTTCAAAATTAACAATAATTAGTAATTTATCAAATAAAAATTTGTAAACATGAAATTTTTTATTCAGATGCGTAGATAAAACATCGTATTTAATTCGCACATAATAGGAATAATTCAGTCGGATGCTTATACACTCGCCCACGGCGCACGTATAAACTTTATCGTGGAGAATTATAGCCGACATTAAATGCTCGTTAAATAATATACTATTATTTATATTCTGTTTATTTTATATAATACTACGAATGTCAGACGAATATTTACTTGCACGGTTGGTAGCATACACATTTACAATATTCAAATATCTATTAACCAATCAGAATAGCTTTTACGAGCTTAAATCGAATATACACGAAGTCCGGCCAATTTACTAATCATAGCTACAAAACGTTTGGTGAAACGCTTTCAAGTTAATGTCGGTTAAATTTTTCTAACCATGATTAGTTAACCAACCATTTAATCGGAGTTGGTAGAACCGGCCCTAAATAATCTTTGAATAAACCAGTTAATTAAACGTTTTATAATAATGGTTTTATTGAGCTTTCGACGTTGGTAAACGTCTTCGTCAGAATATTTTAATGGAAATCTTGGAAGAAGACCGTATATCAAGACTTCCATTTTAACTACCATTCTTTAAACGCTACGCAGATAATATTATAACAGCAATTCCAGAAGGCAACGAAGATTTAATTATCAGGCATTTCAATGAATTTCATCCACGACTCCAGTTCACTATCGAAAAAGAAGAACAAAATAAAATAGCTTTCCTGGACATACAGTTAATACGTGAAAATAACTGCCCAAAATACAAGTGGACCCAAAAACAGACATGGTCAGGAAGATATCTAAATTTTAACTCTTACCATCACAAAAGCCAGATAATAAGCACGGCCATAGGCCTCGTGGATAGATCTCTTAAATTAACCCGTAGAGACTACAGAAAGCAAACTCTAAAAATAGCTAAAGAGACTCCGTTTAAAAATGGTTTTCCCGGACCCTTGGTTAAGAAAAATATCAAAGATCGTGTAAACAAACTTTATAATGGTAACAGTATAAAGAAAGAAACATTCAATTTTGCTGTTATGCCTTATGTCAAAGGACTAAGTGAAAAACTGAAGAGAATTTTAAGAAACCATAAAATTAAAATGACATTTAAATCAACTAATAATATTAAACAGCTGTATATAAAATTAAAAGATCTGATTCCTACAGAGAAAAAATCAGATCTAATCTATAAAGTTAAATGCAAGAATTGTAAACTAGTATATATTGGACAAATGAACTAATCGCTGCACAAAAGAATGAGTGGTCATATCTCAAGTGTTCGCTGTAATAAACCAGACTCTACTACCATTGCAAAATATATACTAGTCGATGGACATGATGCAAATTTTAAAAACGCAAAAATTATTAAATCTGTTACTTATGACACAATCACATATTTTAGATCTTAGGTTGTTCATATGACAATACATTATCATTCGGTTTCCATATAAACTTGTAAACATTATATTAAAATATTCTGACGAAGACGTTTATCAACGTCGAAAGCTCAATAAAACGATTATTATAAAACGTTTAATTAACTTGTTTATTCGAAGATTATTTAATTATATTTCACAAGTTTAAAAATTAATTTATTGAGAATTATATGCACTAAAAAACTTTATATATCCAGTATATATTCACTTAAATTTAGGAGATATATGCAGAATATTTTCCAAAATATGCAATAAAAACTAACATAATTTATTTATGTTAAAAATTGATTTATTTCGTACAAGATTTTTATATTAACGTACGTTGCAAAGTAAATTTTATTTATTACAATAACAAAATAAAAATAATATTATATAGTACTTACAACTTTATTCTTTGTTATTCTGGCCTATTTCAACTATAAACTGATGTTAGTACCCAAGCAAGCATTAATTATATAGCACAAATTTTCATGCTTAAGTTGGCACCATGGGTACAGAATTCAAATTTCAAAATTTAATTCAGGTAAAGAATTCAAATTATGTTCAGGGCCGTCTCAAGCAGTGAAAAATTAAAAAAAAATAATTTAATTATATTATTTTGTCAATATATTTTTATTATATGCACTATTAGGGGAAATATACGGAAATATGCAAATATGTTCAAAAATGAAGATATATGGATTTATTTGCATTATAAAATTCGGAGTTTATACTTCTTTTTAGTACAAATCGGTTACATATCAAAGCAATATCCTTGGGCATAGTATCAAAAAAACATGCAATTCTATATAAATCTCAGCCATACTTATAATATAAGTATAATATATATTATATAATATATAAAAAGTATCAACACAAAAATAAAATAATATCATGATATAAAAATACTCTGATTGGTCGACTTTGCCGAATAAAAATTAGTTCAGTTAGTGTTTAAACATGTGCGGAAAGTAAGGTTCATAGAACAATATAATCAATATAAACAATATAATAAATGCACAAAGCAATTCTACATAAACCCATACTTCAATTTTACACCAGCTCGTAGAGGGGGGGGGGCGTTTCAGCTTTGATAATTAAATAAATATATAACTTTTCTCTAAGAGTTTGCTACAGGCAGAAATTAGTCTCAATCGATGCACCAAATAATTTTACGTAAGCCTATATTTCAAGTTTACACCAGCTCCCCCTTGGGGGGGTGGTCGCGTTTCAGCTTTGAAAATTAAATAAATTTGTAACTTTTATGTAGGAGTTTGCTAAAGGCTAAAATTAATCTAAATCGATGCACCAAGTGATTTTAAATGTAAATTTTTAATTTAGATACACATTAAAATTTGTGGAATAATACAAATAATGTATTAAAAGTTTGCAGTACTTGTTTGGTCCACTGTAAAAAAAGTGTTTATGATTATGGTTGATGATTACATAACTTCAGCCACATCTAGATTCTAGAACGAATCAGCAATGATATTGTTGGATTGTTTGCTTGTATTGTTTGATTTAAGAATGCCATTCTACAAAAAGTTTGTTTTATTCTATTTATAAACACTGTTATAAATTATACAGCAATGGTTAGCGTGAGAACCAAATCGTGTCCTGATTTTGACTAGGATAGCTTCCACGCCGGACCCCATGCTACTTTTGAATTTTAAAATTTGGGGGCTTTTTTGATATTTAAAGCCGCTGCTCTACCTCTCTTTCCACTTCATCCTTTTTCTAGCTTTCCTCCTCCTCTTCTCTCTCCCCCTAACTACAAACCCATTTTCTTCCTTTCTTCTCTCTCTTTTTTAACTGTTCCTTCTTTACACAAATACACGTTATTTTACCTAAACGGGCAGCAATACTTACGGCCGGTTTTACAAAGTCTGGTTAACCTGCAGTTTAGCGGTTTACATCAACTATCACTTTGTTTGAGGTTGGAACACACAGAGGGCAGTGCTCTCATTGATTTCAAACGGCTAGTGGTAAAATTTTGTTATTACTTGTGAAACTTTTAAACCCGTGTCTCACTATAAAATTTTTATAAAATCGTTTTTATAAAAATTTTTATACAAACGATATGACGTAACGTGTAATTTAAGTAAGGTTTGAGTTGTGTTATGTTATATGACATTATAATAACTTAAACTTAACTTTAACCATAATTAATAAATTAAACACAATCGGCTATTATTATACCGAAAAGTAAGTTTACAACCGTGATAATATATTTCATATTTTGTGTATTCATACTTCATACCTAAATTTAAATTGAAAGGGGTTTCAACAGTCAATGGGATGCCTCCTTTTATAAAATGTTTAGAAAATTTTTATAAAAGCGTTTTCGTGACGTCATGAAAATAGAAGTATCATAAAAGTATTTTTTACAAACGTCATTTTTATAAAACTACTGCGCTGTCACTAAAAATTGTTTTTATAAAAATTTTATAGTGAGACACGGGCTTAAAAATTCATTCAAGACGTGAACCGCTCGGATTTTGGTTATATTTTTGTGTACTTTTATCAACGGAATTTAGGAATTCGGAATTTAGTTAGGTGCGAAACAGTATCTTCGAGTCATTGCCAAAATTTAAACGATAACGAATGACTTAGTTTAAAAAGCGTATTGTAATGCGCGCATCGCTTATGCACTGTGCAATTTGACCTAGCTATTTATCTATCTCTGTCGCTGGCTCTCTCTCGCACACTGAGGACTTTCGAGACCCACTACTATGTGATAGAAGCATAGGCCGTCAGATCACCTTAATAATTATACATCCGTGCCTCCGACAGCCCAATAATGCTGAGGTGCCTTTTGAAGCAGCAGTGCCCTGTAAAGAGACCCACTAACCTTCTAAGTTGTTTCCTACTCAACATGAGTATTTTGTTCCTTTTGGAGTCACTGGACGGTGCCCTTATGAAGATACGCGATTGTCTCAGTCCAGGTAGGTCCACCCAGTGAGCAAGGTGTGGTTCTGCTAGTATGTCCCTAATCTTTCCCTTAGCAGTAGAGTATGCGATCCCGCAGGAAGGCTTCGGGCTCATTAGGTTTGCGCAAGAGGTCTTCCTAGCTAGAGAGTCCGCTTCTTCATTGCCTTTGATACCCTGGTGTCCCGGCACCCACATCAGTGTGACGCTGTTGCGGAAAGCAAGTCTTACCAGAGAATCTTTACATTGTTTAACAACCTTGGCTTATAATTCAACACCTTCCAGGTATGATACAGATTATTACAGCCATGATACAGGCTGCCGAAGCAGCCCTGCAATGGTGAAGGTATTGCATAACACTTTAATGTGTTATGCAATAATAGGATATAATAACTCAATTCATTCAGCTACAAATTTTACACCTCTTGAATTAATTTTAGGACACACGAATTCACGAGACCCGTCAGAATTATTAGAGACAACTCTTTATTCAGATTATATCGCAAACCATCGAGATAACATCAAACATCTATATCAAAACCTATCAAACAAATTACAAGATAACAAAGAAAAAGTGATTGAAAAACGGAATTATCAAGGCCCTGGACAATATCAATATAAAATAGGTCAAACTGTTTATAAAACTAACCCTCAAAGAAACAAAAGAGAAAACAAATTTAAAGGACTATTTGAATTATTAGAACTGTTGGAAAACAATAGAGTCAAAATAAAAAATAAAAATAATAAAAAAGAGGAAGTTATTCATATGAAGAAACTAAAAATTCCTATTGTTTCAGATCAACACTCACCCTTGCAATAATTTTAAAATTGACTATATCAAGCACCGAATTCCACGATTTGAACGATAATCCTGGCTTACTATTCTTCAAAATCTGATCTGCACAAAATACGGTCAATAAATGGACATTAATTCTAATTTTCGATATCACACATGTAATTGATGAATTTTTTCTTCTTCAAAGAAAATTTAATAAAGTTAAAACATTACTAAAAAGCTCTCGCATTTATCAAATTGAATATCACAATTCGTATAACTTAATAATTACTTTAGAAACCGAAATAATAACCCAAATTAACCAATTAAATCCTGCAATAAAACTACGAAGTAAAGGAGGAGCGATTGATGGATTAGGATCAATAATCAAAATTATAACCGGTAATCTCGATCAAAATGATGCAATTCGATACGATAAAGCAATTTCTACTCTCTCTAATAATGAACAAAAAATCAAAACGTTATTAAAAGAACAAATCACACTTTTAGAAAATTCAATAAAACTCTTTAAAAATACTACTCAAAATCTGGCTCATAATCAAATAATACTAGAATTCTACAAATCGAAGCAGTTATAAAATCTAAAGAATTTACAAAATTAGAAACACATTATACCTTTTTAATTCACATTATACTTTTTCAAATTCATTTAAAAATGCCCTTCCAAAAATAACCAGTCCACAATGCAAATGTTAAATAAATTTTTATTTTTATTTGAAGGGAACGAAGTTTGCAAATTTAACTTATCTAAAACGTCGCCTTATCAAATAAACCATTTGTTCCTTTAAATGCAATTTTAAATTTTCCAATTCCAAATACAAATCGAATTTATAATTTTAACTTCTCTTTCCAAATTAAGTAAACCAATCACTCAACTTCCAGTCAGTAGCGAAATAAAAAAATCTCCAAATCCAATTTCAAATATCAAAATTTTAAAATCACGCAATAATGCGAACGCATCAAAATCATTTATTCAAATCAAGTCAAAACAAAATATTACTCACAATTCTCAAATAACAAAACTCAGCGTAACAAAATCAAATTTCAGCGGGCATGCAAAGTCTTGCACCCGCTGTCCGCCATCGTTGGTCAAAGAAGCCACTAATTTCCTGTCATTGATCCCCACCCAACAAATTCCACAATGTTACAACCTAACTATTACAGCCAATATTTCACCAAAATGCATAGGGTGAGTCGCAATCATTTTGAAACACCACAATATATGTATTTACATTTTAAAATTTTTATATTTAATCAATTTATTTTACTATCCAAAAGATTCATTAACCTGTTCTAGGATAATTCATCTCTTAAGATGGGAGAAGTTATATTCAATAACCTGCGTGTTAATGATCCTTAAAGGATTTACTTAAAGCAACTTGCACTTTATAATATTATATATTATTGCTAGAATAAGTCAGCACTTTTGTAGAATATAAGTCACCACAATAATGTAGTCTGCTTAGTTAATATTATAGAGCTCAATCTTGTAAGCTTGTGTAATAACTCCGTGTTCTAAAATAATAAAACTTTTTTTAAGTAATATTATTGATTGTCAAATAAAATTTGCGTAAAGCCTCATTCACATCCAAATAAAGTAGGTAGCGGACATACAAGACATAACGCGGAGAAAGTTGAAATGCAAGGTTTCAAACAGGTCTGCCGTTTTCCGAATATTTACCCGAAATGCGGGTAATCTGATGAGAAGTCTGGTAATCTGTAGGTATAATAGGCGGGTATTTTCGGGTACTACTCCATCGATTTAACTGACCAACTTTTTTTTAACTCCGATTTTTCGCGTACCGCGTTAACAAAAAGATTCAGAACCACTGGAATAAAGGATTGACGATTACAGATTTGGTTACAGGTTGCATTATTACTCCCTCATATAAATATTCATAAGCAGGGCTCGAAACTTTATGCGCTAAAAAACAATGTAATATGTTCATACGTATGCTCTAAAAAATAATAAAATATGCGGTATAATATGCAGTAAAAATTAGGATAATATTATGCAAAATTTATAAAAAAAATTGCTTAATCTTAAAATGGCAAGTAAACAAAGTTGTAACTGTTAACATTTATTGAAGAAACAAAAACAATATTAAAACTAAAGAATAAACTTTGGAAAATCTAAATAGTATATTATGCAACAAGAGGATAAAGTGACCAATTTATGACCAGAGGGTCAAGTTTTGTTTGCACGAGGCTTTAGCCGAAGGCAGCAATTACCCTCAGGATAAAAGTCACTTTATCCCCGAGGAGCATATACTATTTTTTGCAATTGCGAAAGGTAAAGTAGAAACTCCACCAATTACGAAACTTAAAGCAAAAGTTTTAATTTTTGAAATCAAATTTTTTCTAGTAGTCATGTTACGAGTTTAGTAAAACTTGGTTTAATTTATAAGCGATGTTTAAAAAATTAGATGTTTTTAAATTATTGTAATACCAACATACAAATTACTGCTAAACTAGTAAAATTAAACAGTAATTTGTATGGTTGGTATTAAAATAATTTAAAAACTCTTACCTTTTTAAACGTTGTTTATAAATTAAACCAAGTTTTACTAAGCTCGAAATTAAACTCATACTGTACAAGTGGCCCGAAATCAACAAAATATGCAATTATATATTCTTAAACCTAAAATATGCGAGTTTGTCTAAAAAGTAACGAAATTTGCAAAATTATGCAACAAAAACTTTTATATTTGACATGTAGGTAATATGTAACAGCCCCGAGACGAGGAAAAATTTAAAAATACTACTTTCACGATGAAAAATTTTTTCAACAACTTCCCGACGGCGAAGTTACTAGGGAAAATTATTTTGTCAACTTCCGTCGGCAGTTGATCATAGGCTTAGAAATGTTGGCAGCTCTGTAGCTAGTGATTTTCTATAATCACTGTTGGTAGCCCATTTAGTAGCCTACTTATTTGTCTGTCATTTGTCATTTACTTGTCATATAATAACTTATAAATTATAAAACTTATAAATAAGAAATAAAACTTTATTTCTTGTTTTATTTTATTACTTTTTATAAATATTAGGTATATTTTTATACTTTAGTTAGGTATTAATTGTAATCTTAGGTGGTTATTGTTATAGATGGAAAATAAAACTAGATGCAAGAGATTTTCTTTAACAAAAAAATCGTGAGCGTCATATTCTTCAAAATGATTAGGGCGATGTCTATACATCGCTGCTATACACATTTATCTCATAATAATCCATCTTAAATACACTTTGTTATTATTAACTTTCGTATCTTTGAACACAATTATACAATACCGTTGATAAAAGTACACAAAAATATTACTTAAACCGACCGGTTCACGTCTTGAGAGAATTTTTAAACCCTTTTGGGATAAAAAAGTACTTCGTATTAACAAACTATAGGCCAAGCGGCAGCGCGCAACTCTCAAAAATAATAAAGTTGAAAATTATAATTTAAAAAAATTTTATTCATCTACTTGCTCGGTTGCATTAATTTGTAAGTAACCGTAATAGTTCCGAGTAAGCTGAGCGGTCAGCAACCGGTCGGTCCAGGTTCAATTCCACATATAGTTTTTTTTTTAATTTTAAAAAAATTTCTTTTTAAATTTTTTTTTTAATTTCTTTTCAATTTTTTTTTAAATTTCTTTTTAAATGGTTTTTTGCTACCCGTTAACGTCGCATGTTAATCTATCAACAATTTTGTCAATTTACCTACAAAATGTTTGAATTATAACGCTATTATTTTTTATCATTAAAATTTTATTACCATATTTTTGTAGGTTTTGCATATTGCTGCATTTTTGTACTTTTTTTTCAACGGTTTAACTTTCAATATTTCAAAGTCAATTTTCTCGAAAATTTCTTGTTATCTGACCTAACAGCTTCGGAGAATTGTTATTCGAGAGCTGATCTTCCAGCACAATAAGTAACAAAAATTACAAAAATGCGCTGGCGTATAATCTCATTTTTAATTGTAATTAAATCTCTCAATAAAATTAATTTAAAAAACTAAATATCTTTGTTTTTTAGTACATAATTCTTTTATTTTTAAAGCATATACGTGCATATTTCAGTTATTTATTGCTGCATATGTATTTACATATATTTGGTATTTTTTAGTGCATAAATTAAACGTCGTCACGCTCTCCGCGCACAAATTAGGTTGCCGGCTTACTCAGCGTTAGGGGTTAGTTCCTAAAACATAAGCGGAGGTTTTCCAAAATCGTTAAATGTCAAATCTAAGGGCGCCACTGCTATGAAAATTAATTAAAAATTAATTTGTACAACAAACAGGTGTATAGCAGACCACCTGCCGCGGAAGATCTAATTAAACCAAATAAAAACAACAAAAAGAAATAAAAAAAAAGGATTAACACAAAAGTTTCAAATGCATCGCATCAATCTTGGAAAGCACGATGATCAACCTTTCACAAATTGGTTCCTGTAATAGAATTAAAAAAAAAACACAATTTTATGGTAATATTGAATATAAATAAAACAATGATAATGACAACAATAAAAAAACTTAAACTTAAAAATATTGAATTGAAATTACTAAAGCCGGCTCTGAATTAAAATAAAGTGATTTTTAAAATTAATTTATAAAATAACGATTACTTAAATTTAGAAATTATGGTATTTATTGAAAATTAAATTAAAATATAAATTTATTGAAATTATGAAATTTAAATTTGAAATTTTTTCTTACGTTAAAAAAAATTGATCATTAAATTTGCGATTTATAAAAATAATAAATATGTAATTAGCACTTATACATGGTACGGAAAAGTCAAAAAAAAATATTGTAATTTAGCACAGTTACAGATTAAGATGCAAAGTTACTCACATAAAACGGTGTTTGGGAACCTGAAGTCGATCACAATGGAGCCTCCCAAGATTGTTAAATTTGTACGGTACAGCTCAAGATGATAATTGTTGTTGGTAATTACTTAATGTGTACCAAACTTTGAAATCCTCTAACGAGACGTAAATAGTATATTACGTGCCGAGGTGGAAAATACTTCATTACAGCCGAGCGCTAAGTTAATTGACTGAGGCGCGAAGCGCCGAAGTCAACTCTAAGCGCGAAGCTGGAATGAAGCTTGACACCGAGGTATGTATACAATTTTATTCACAATCAGTTTGTAAATAATTAAAGATCAATAATTTCATTTTATTAACGCACATTTTTTGTTAGTTCCATTTCATGCCTACCGACAATGCGACATTGCAGGTCGGGAAGTGATCACTTCCCACCCTAAGGTTGGGAAGTAAAACAAAATAGCTTTCTGATTGGTTGTCAAGTGAAAGTAAATAATAAACAGCTTCCCAACTTTTTAAAAGTCAGGGATGTGTCGATTACTAACTGATTGTGAATAAACGTAATTTACCCAAATGTACGATGTGTATTTTATGGAAGTGTCGATAAATCCCCCGTATTCTGATAAAATAATTTTATCGGAAAACATAGACAAAGCGATGCTTTCCGAATGCCTTTCTCGGGTGACAAAGCGAGGCATTCCTAGTCACATAACAAATCGACCGGTAATTTAAAATCGACTGGTAATGTGTTTTCATTACTGGTCGCTTATGTCACTTCTGTATTTCATATCATTTGTATTATAAAATGCCATTAAAAAAAGTTTTGTCCGACGTGAGGTTCGAACTTGCGATTAGCAAATGACGTTATTATGATTCAATCACTTAATGCATTGCATCACCAAGGGTTGATGTAATATAATTGTTTTAATATGGTTATTATTATTAACATGTGATAATAATTTTTGAACAATACTATGTAAGTAATGAATTAAATTTTATTTCAATTTCATGTAACATGTAAAAATTAATTTTGAAATGAAATTTCGTGAACATTTAAATTTTACTTTTTATAAATTTTTAAACGTGAAATATTAACACATAATAAAATTTTCATAAACTTAATGTAACGCACTTCGTGCAACTAAAAAGAATTGTATAAAAAAAAATTGAAGTAAAATATTTACAACCTATGCTGACTTTATTGATCGAACAATCCGGGTTACTTCCAATATGCCATAGGCATTGCATTAATTTTTTTTCTTAAATTTCTTATATTTAAAGCATGATAATATTATATTATACGATTTTTTTTATTTTTAGTATAATAGCTAATTTTTATGTTTTCCGATAAAAAAGTATACTCACCTCGACTCAAAACATTATCCGTTACTGGGCTTGCAGCTTTAAAAAGCTCGCTCACGCTCGCTTTTCAATATAGCTGCGCGCCTAGTAACAGATAATTTTCGAGGCTCGGCCAGTAATATACTATTGGCGCTCCATCAACAATGGTATTCACATTAAATATTCACTTTACTTTACAAACGCAAAGCCGATCGTGCCTTTCTATCGCTTGCACGAATGACTCAGGCGGAACGTGACAATGAGCCATGCTTTTTCGTGCGTGCAGTCGGTATATCGATTTATAAGACGTTATCACGTCAAAAATGAACAATGCCGAAATTTATAACTTTTTATTAATTACCAATAACGTGTTGTCTTTTGTTCAAGTTGACAAATAAGAAAATTTTAAAATTTTCTTGAACAATACTTAAATACCAAAATAACATATTTTTAATAACGACGCCAGAAAGCTATAAAATTTATTATTTTTTTCAAGGAGTTCTTATGAAAATTGGATCATACTGATGTAATTCTTTTGAACAAACAACTTTATTGGTAAATAATGTGACCAAGTGTAGTAATTAAATTCTAATTTAAAAAAAAGTTAGTTACGGGGTGTTTTCAAAAAGTAAAATCACATAATAAGCATTTAATCAACGAGAAAAAATGAGAAGAAACGAGAAAAACTTGAGTTAATTGTTGATTTCCAAATGTAATTCAACGTTTTATCCACGATCATGGCCAAAACCACAAGAAAAAATTTTGGTTTTGAGAAACATCAGATTTGACAAACTGATTTTGACCAATACCTACTGATTTTGAGCTGAATTCTAATCCACTAGTGTATTAAAAAGCCTCTAATCCACGGAAAACGGACGTATTAACCTTCCTAATATAGTGGTCAAGGATAATAGTTATTAATTATTTAAGGGGATTAAGAAGCCTCTAATCTACGAGAAAAATGAGCACTCGAGGCACAGCCGAGAGTCACATTTTTTCGAGAAGATTATAGGCTTTGTAATCCCCGAATGTAATTCAACGTTTTATCCACGACTATAGCCAAAACCACAAGTAAAAATTTTAGTTTTGAGAAACGTCAGATTTGACAAATTGATTTTGACCAATACCTACCTACTGATTTTGAGCTGAAAACTAATCCACTAGTGTATTTTAAATTCTAATTCACTAGTGTATTAAAAGGCGTCTAATCCACAGAAAACGGAGGTATTAAACCTTCCTAATATAGTAGTCGTGGATAATAGTTATTAATTATATAAGGGGATTAAGAAGCCTCTAATCTACGAGAAAAAATGGGCACTCGAGGCGCAGCCGAGAGTCACATTTTTTCGAGAAGATTATAGGCTTGTTAATTCCCGAATGTAATTCAACGTTTTATCCACGGTCATGGCTAAAACCACAAGAAAAAAATTTGGTTTTGAGAAACGTCAGATTTGACAAATTGATTTTGACCAATACCTACTGATTTTGAGCTGAAAACTAATTCACTAGTGTATTATGAATTCTAATCCACTAGTGTATTAAAAGACCTCTAATCCACGGAAAACGGACGTATTAAACCTTCCTAATATAGTGGTCGTGGATAAACATTTTAATTAAATTGGTGACAAAATTTTAAATTTTATTCTACAGTTTCTTGTTTACATTTTTATTTGAGGTTACCATTTAAAGTGTCCGTAAGGTAACTATTTAATGTGCTCATCTCTTGATTGAAAGAATTGAAAAATTCTATTGTTAAGAATTCTATTTTATTATTATTAGTGAAATATTTACATTATAGGATTATCAGGAATATCAACTGCGAGCACGTTGTGTCAGCTGAAAATTCAGCTAAGTTGCTGAAGCTGCAAAACGACTGAATTGTAAGCTGACTGTTTACAATGTTTACAAACACGAAATGTTACTTGGGAGTCACGGATCGGATGCATTACATTTTTAGTGTTTTCAAAATTTAGTAGTACTAGGGAAGTTTTTTGATGCGACAAACGACATAACAATACAAGTTTTGAATTAGTTATATATGCACTAATTTTGAAATGCTTCTTCAAACCAATGGCTTTCAATGAAATCTCAGTAACTACTTGCTTTGTTTCACAACTCCATACTTTAATATGTCTTTTAAATGGAACCATGGTAACTATAAAACGACTGTTTCCAGTTAAATATTTCATGGGGTGTACCTTTTCTAAAAGAATAAAAATTAAAATGATTACTATTAGCAATGATTGCAAAAGTACAGTTTTAAATATTAATTTTTCGAAGCTTTAGGCTAAAAGAGATTAGTATTAAAATAATGATCCAGTGCAATCCAAAACTGTACACGATGTTTAATCGATAACAAGATCCTGTTAGATGATAATTAAATGAGTATAGAGCTCTTCACATGATGCTTGTTTTGCTGATGGTTTTCTTGCTTGTTTCTGTGCATGGTACCTAGCATGATGGCTGCTGTGCAAAGTTGGCTTCACGCGGGTTATGTCGTTATGTGCACGATGGTTTACAAGCATGGTTCAAGCTTCAATGCGCACGCAGTGACAGTCTGAACTTTGTAAAAATGGACGCCTTTTTAATGGAAATTTAACGTAGAATATTATTACAAAACAATATAATTGCAATTATACACAAATTGAACTACTAATATAAAATGATAATAATAAATAAATAAATAATAAATAAATTAGGTTATTTAATCTAATAAACTTATTTGTTTACATAATTTCAATTCAAACTCGACATTTCTCAGTAGCACTCGCAAGACGCGGCTTTATCATTGGGTAGCGCTGAAAACATGCACGTAAACCAACACCCAAAATAGCACGGGTTCTATCACAGAAATCGTGCACGAAAACAAGCAAGTAAGCATGAATAACAACTGGGCACCCATCACGGCTCCAAGCAAGGAAACAAGCATCGTATGACGCGAACTTAACTCGTAATTAATTTATAACATAATTCGTGCTTTTACCAATATAACAATCCACAATATCGGATAATATTCGATGCTTTCTCCTGCTTCGTGAAAGCAACATTTGAAGATCATCTTCAGATATTTTCCGATATATTAGGCTGTCTTTTCCAAAACCAAAATTGGCTACTTACTTATTTTTATTATTTGATGTCCGGTACTGATGTCCCAAACTGTGATAAAATGGGTATCTTCATCATTTGAAACTATTTTATCTGAACCGATAAAACCTAATATATTATTGTTGCAGATATTCATCTTATGAAGATATTGTAAAGTTTTGATTGCATAAACAAGAATGCATGTTGAATAGAAAATACACAGAAAGTTTCTATTTGGGATCTGTAACAGAATTTTGTTTAAATATTGTCTACAAACATTGTATAATATTATATTTACCTTTATACTTTCAATTCCTTCAGGCACAGAGAAAGTGCGTGACATTAAACTTTTTGAATTTAATCCTGAAATGTTCACCTCACCGTTCCATGTAGCAGTTACCAATATATTGTTATTTAGACATAGGGTTGAAAACTGTGCATTTACATTCCGTCGATACATGAAAGTGCCTTTAAAATCGTACACAAGTATCTGTCTACTACGACCAATAGTCTCTAAAGCAATTCTAAAAATAAATAATTAAATTTGAGTGGCATATCTATTTCTAAATTATTGTGTGTCCAAAAAAGGAGACCACAAAACTTGCTCAGTTTTGCTACTGAATAAAAAATGATTGACGAATCTTAAAAGTAAATATGTGAACTGACAAAATTATTTTATGTAGTCTATAGATGATGGAAATTTGTTACACTCTCCTCTTCATACATAAAGACCGCCATTAGCCTAAGCTTGAAATGATCGATTTTAAATAAAAACGTAACACAAGTTAATATTTAAATTATTAAAAAGCATTAAAACACTTACACATTTCTTGCTAGGTACATTTGTGTACAGGCAGGCACCGATTGTGTCGTTATACATAATCCATTTTTGGACATATCCCAAACTTTAAAAGTATTATTCTGGCAATAACCAATCAAATAATTATCAATTTTAAAAACTCCACCGACTAGTTGTGCGTCACTTTCAAGATTTGTTTTTATTTTCTTGCCCGTTGCAGTATCTATCATCTTTAAATGACATTTTGATGTACTTATAATTAATACATTATTATCTAAATAATTCATGGCGATGGGGCCGTTGTATAACGATTCACTTGGTATTATTTTCTTGAAATTGTTATTTTTCCAATTACTCAGCAACATGTGAGAGTAGCTGTACAGGCCCTGTATAATAAAAATTTAATTAACGTTAAAAACTTTAAATAAGCAACTTAATAAGGCCTATTATTTTTTATATTTTTATAAAAATTATATTTTTTAAAAAAATTAATTTTTACATGTTAGATGAAATTGAAAAATAATTTAATTCATAACTTACATAAAATTAAGAATAAGAAATAAATAGTTGAGATAGAGGTCGTTATAATCTACAAAGTAGATGAATTTCAAAATACAAATTTGTAGCAGGACATCGGTAGTCAGGGCCGTATTAGGAATCAATAACGAATGAAAAAAATTATTAAATTCAAAACGCCTTAACGAACGACATGTTTCGGACTTATTCGTGGTATTACCCAACGAAATTGACCTCATCGGGCTCATATTGACAAAGAAAATATAAAATTAAACTTACCATTCCCTTCAACCGATCATGTAAACCTTCCACGTGCTCTAAACTAACCGAATGCCATACTAAGAAAATGTATTTTGAAAGCTCTATCTCAACTATTTATTTCTTATTCTTGGTTTTTACGGTCGACAATAAGGATTTTTGAAATTTCATTTCATTTACCGTTAATTATTTTTTACATAAAATTGTTCAAAAACTATTTAAATGAATGATATAGTTTGCGACACTCTGTTATAACTGATGTTTCGATTTTCAGAATATCATAAGGCAAACCAGGAAGAATTATTGAAATGATTGAAAAGTTATCCTTTTAAATTAAAAATTCAAACTTGATTTAAAGTCAAATTTATTTGACTTTTGTAAAAACAAAAATGAAATTATTTTTCAATTTCATCTAACGTGTAAAAATTAATCTTATTAAAAAATATTATCACATGTTAATAACATTTACCATTTTATAAAAATTATATTTACCTGCCAATAAGAATTAAATTCTTCTAAGTACTGCTCAAAAAATGTCGATGTTTCATTTTCGACTACCATGTTATCAAGCTCGCATCTTTTTCTCCAAAAAAAATCACCACTCATCACATTTCTCAAACTTCTGCTGCGATTATAAGCAATAGGAACATGATCCTTGTCCAAATGTAATAAGATCTTTTGCGAAATTTCCAATGGCAAATTTTTAATAATATTGAATTTCTTAAACTCCCTTTTAATTGTCTTTAATTTTATTTTGTTATTTCTTTCTTTCTTCTGTTTTTTAGTTAATTTTTGTGGAGCTTTCCAATTTCGTATGATTGGCAATTCATCTTCATCGGCGGAATTTGATTCCATTTTTTAAAACTATATTTTTAATATTCTAAAATTAAAGTTTTTGTTGTTTAAATACTTATTTACTTATAGTATATTATAATATATAAACAGTATCAACATAAAAATAAAATAATACTATAATATATATAAACACTCCGACTGGTTTACATTCGGTTAGAATGATCAAGTGTTGATTGCTTAGACCTTAATTAATTATAATTATACTACATGTTAGTTGTATAACTAGATACCTTGTTATGGAAAAAGTACGTAGCTGTAAAACGTATACATTTACCGGTAAATGTACACATGTGAATAAGTACCTTGGTAAAAGTAAAAGTGAATAAACGAATACAGGAAATGTGAATATAAATAAATTAACTAACGTTACCTTTTAATGTTATAAAATTTTTAAATAAATAACTTCATAAATTTGAAATGCTACAGCAACAATTAATTATTATGCTGGTTTCTAATTAGTTTAATTAATTTAATTTAAAGCATTAATATTTATTTTATACTATAATTTTTAAGCTATGGGCCTGCAACGCCTGTAGAGCTTTACTACACTATTATTATTATTATTAATATTTATTTTTTAATTTCGTAGGCACACTGTGAACACTTGCGTTGACTTACTACTAATTCAACTTTACGTCTTATGTCTTAGAGTAGGGGTGTGTAAGAGTGCGCAGCGTGCAAGAGTGCGCAATGGCATTAACCGATCAGGTGACAGACATCCGCGCCCGTCTTTAATTGTCTACTGTTCTAAGACAAGTTTCATATGTGACTACCAAAACATTTAAGTTTTTATTGAATTTTGAAAGATTTATTCAACAAATTCTGTTTTTCCTTACTTTGATGTATTTTCTGAAGATTTTCAACCGTCGATTGCGAAAAAATTTGTTAAGATAAAGCTTATTTGTGATTTCTCAAGTCATTTAGTTAGTCTTCGAAATACTTTCCGATTGACACATTTGTCCCAGGTTTCTCATAAATAGCGTGATAATCACAGAAAAATAATTAGTCCAATGCGTGCAAGAGTGCTCAGTACCAATGCGGACAAGAATACGGGGGCACTCTTTCATATTATAGATAGTATAAGCTATACTGCAAATATTTTACACAGTTTGTGTTCTACAATGATCATATAACAATATTCTAGGTATAAATTGAGGGATAAGTTATCCATCCAAAATTGGGTAGATATACCTGGAAGAAGTTTATTCTTGTTTTTTATTGATCAAATCTAATGTAAACAATAATTTATTTTCTTGTTAGATATTAACATATTAACAATAAGACGACGAAATTGTTGAAGATGTTTTGTTATGTCGACATTCTCAATTATGTTGAATACAATAATTTGGAGATCAGAATAATCAACTACAAATTCAATTTTGAATTTTTTTAATTTAAGTTATACAGAACCGGCATAGCAAATTAAATTTTGTGTTTTTCGAAAACACTTTTTTAAAGTAACATTTCAATTTAAGGTTAAATTAATGTCAATGATGAAACTAAATGTCAAACGACCTAACTGGAGTGCGCAGGAACTACTTTTCAGGATTAGTAATACTAAACGTATACAAGCATTTCAAAACGCGATGACTTTTATAGTTGGAATAAATCATAAGTTATACGGAGTATACTTATACGGTACTTTATACTTCCATTGTAGAACTGACTCTAAATGTGATCATTGTAAGTGACGCTTACTGCGCATTCTTGCACGCCTGCATGCGCATTCTTGTCCACTACATAGTGCAAGAGTGCGCAAACGAATGCCTTGCAATTTTTTTAATTTATTTCTCTACCGCCTATTGTTCGTTAAGTTTTTAATAGTTTTTCTGTAGCCAGATACCTAAGTTAATATATGATAATAACTTTAACTTGATGTTTTTTACTTTATTTCTATAACATCAAATCGTGAAAGTGCGCACTCCTACACACCCCTACCCTACGTACATTGTGAACAAGCACTAAAGCACTCAAATAATAATACAAAACAGCTGATTACTACAACTGTTATACAGAGGAACTCAAAATATATAGACCTTAAATAACTAAATATCTGAAAAATCTCCCTAAACTGTTTGTTAATATCTAATACGCAAGCGAACGTGTTAAATTTTTTATCAAATTTGACATTGTTGCAAACAGAATATTATTTTTACCTACATAAAATTGTGTCAAAAATATGAGCAAACTTACATAAAAATTTACATGTAAATTTTATATAAAATTTAACGTCGTGTCAAACAGGCTTTAGTAATTCGGTGAAAAAGTGGTCATTAAAACAATTAAATTGTCAGACGTTTCGGGTTTTTTATTGACCCACTTTCAAGATTAAATATAAAATACAAATTTTTTAATAAATAAATTATAAAAAAACAAACAAAATATAAAAAATATGAAAAAACAAAAAATTAAAAACGAAAACTATTTTGTACAATTAAAAAAAAAATTACAAATGAAAATATTAAATAAAAATAATTTACTAATACTAACCTTGAAGGAGAAAAATAATGGAGGTTAACAAGTCACTATATTCCTGTTTTAAACTTCTATTTTTAAATCACCAATCCCAAAAACTCACGTAGTGTTGACAGCAACAATAAACTGAAATGAATGAACTGTCATGGGGCTGAAGCTGAGATACGAAATTACGGCAACACGATCATCGGGTGCCTCGTCGTAATTCTTCGGTTATACTCGCCAAAGGGCATCAAAGCTGGTGATATTCTTAGTGATTTCTAGTGACTTTCGGGGTTATCTTCCTTTATTTTTCACTATATTATTATTTTTAGGTTATATCAGTTATATCAAATACTGTGAATAGGATAATACGTACAGCTTAGGCCCATTACAATAGAATTTTCGTAGCTCGAAATTTTTGCGCCATCTGTCTGATTGAGTTGGAACCTTCGAACTTTTGGTGTAATCAAATACTGTGTTATTTTTTTAAATTATATTTTTTACTAATATATAAATAGTTACATGAAATAAAACTGCGTATGTTAATTGTGGTAAATTTTTTTAAATTTATTTTTAGTTTTTGAATTATTTTTTTACTTTTTACACTTTTAAACAATTTTGATTTATTGTCTTCATTCAATTTATTAACATAAGCTTTTATTAAAACATTAAAATATTTATCTAAAAATAAATTTATACAAGAATCGCATACTATATAACAAATATTTTTCTTAATAAGATCACAATTTTTTAATTTTGTTTTTACATTACTCACATTTTCTTCTAAAAATACAGTAAACATGCTTTTAAAAGTCTGACTTATGTAATTAGATGCTGTTTTAGCAATTTACAGATCTTTGTTCTTTGGCATCCTGAAAAACGATTTCGAGTCTTTCTGTTGTTTGTAATTTCCGCATGAAAATATTGAACATGTAGAACCAATTCAGGACATGTTGATAAAAATTCACTCAAATATTCAATTCACGACACTATTTTGAATTATATCTTGATTTATTTATTTTTGTATTATAACTTGATAATACAAAAGTTTTACTTTTATACTACCATAAGCAAACATAACCAAGATCACATAAACAAACTTAAAATTAACTGTCAAACTGATTTAGTTCCAACTCAATTCGTTATAGAGGCGCTCAAGTGCTGGGCTACAAATTTTCGTCGAAGCTGTACGTATTATCCTATCCATAGTATTTGGTTATATTTTCATTTTTGGTTCGAGTTTTTATACGAGACGCATGTGTACGTGAAGTGATGTGAAAATTTATTTTGTTGTTTATGATTATATAACTTGTTCGTTTTAATACTTATTTAATATTATTGTTTTATGTATATTATATTGTTACTGTGTTTTAAAAATTATTTGCTGTTTGTTGTACATACATATTGTTGTTTTTTTATAAATTTCTGTATTAACTTGTGTTTAATATATTTCATATACATTTTTAATTTGACTGAATTTTTATTGATAACCAACCTCCTGATGTCAGATTTAGTAGATAATTATTTGAAATTCTCAAGAAATTTATTTATATATTTTCTATAATTACCTCTGTTTATTATGGAAAATTTATAAATAAATTTTTTAAGAATTTTAAATTTTAAATCTTGTAATAAAATTATGAAATTATAAAGAGCTATTCAAACGCCGCGCAAAAATTTTAGTTGTGCCCTACGGCCGCAGGAGGGCCGTGTTGCGATGAATTAACATGCGAGGTTCCCTTCTCCTACTTATATGTTCTGTGTGAACTGTGTTCATTGGTTATTTTAGAAATTGGTTATTAAGAAAAAAAAGTAAGAAACCAAATTATAGATTAAAAAAGTTAGTACCCAAGGTAAATAGAATAGAAGGTATGATCTAAACATGAACCAAAACTCGTCCTTTACTGCGCATTCAAATATGGCGGTCTTAAAAGATACATACATAATCTTGGTAGTATGTTTTTTGATTTGAAATAAAGCAATTTGAATATAATATATTATTATTATTATATTGGTTTTATATAGAATTCAGTAGTACTGCAGTAATAAATTTGATTTGAGTTTGTGTATATATAAATTTTATCAAAAGATGTTGTGTGCAGTGCTGAGTTACAATAACAGAAATCAAGGTAAGTATTCTACTGTGAATATAATTTACGAAGTTTTTCCCAACATCTAAAATTATGCAAAAATTATGTACCTTTATGCGGAGTTTATTATTTATACAGAAGTTGTCTCGCTCCGTCCGCCATATTGAATTTTAAACGTCACTACCTGCGCAATATCATACCTTTTATTCTATTTACCTTGGTTAGTACCATAAGGTTTGTTCCAACAATTCGATAAACCGTTTAATGTACGGTCACGCTAATGCGCAATAGATAAAAAACGTTGGTCAATCACCAATTTGATGACTGACCTGCGCATTGAGTATTTTTTAGCTGCTTATTTTATCTGTCATTTTAAATTACTGTACTTCTGTGTTTTGTTGATATTCTTATTACTAATTTCATTAAAATAAAATAAATATTTATATAATACAATTTTATTATTATATTTTACAAGTTACGAATTAATTAATTATGTAAATATTATATTTATCTATGGACATGATTTTCATTACTAAAAAGTAAGGTTAGGTTACGACTAGGTGCATGAATCAGTCACAAATGCGTTCCAACGGTGGTAATTTTTACATCAACATTTTACAGTACAAAATTCACGGCTGCACATAAAAGCTATCCTAACAGTTTCTGTACGGTTTCAAAATCGTACAAAAGTGGCACGTGAGAACTAACCTATTGTTGGTACCATTCTAATCCGAAGTTTGGACCCCCCCTCCAACGTAGATTGGTACCGTTAACTTAAAATTTGAAGAAAATTCAGGTTGGTACTCTATCTCAGCTTCTCAGCCCGAAAAAATTATGCTGTGTTTGCAGGGTGCGCGACACCAGCGCCAGTAATTTATGAACTATCGGTGGCAATTTTTACATTGTAGTAATGCAGTAAATTGTGATTTTCTTATTAAAATTTTTTAAGTATTATTAATACCTTTTCGTTATACGTAAAACGTGTGTGGATAAGTTTAATTTTGGTTATATTTTTGAATCAGGTGAAAAATAGTGCCCGACAATTTGCAAAAAAAAAATATTGCAAAAGCAAATATTTAGAGGAAATGTTTCCCTTGAAAACATTAAAAAAATGTGAGCCTCAAACAGTATATATCTCTGAATTACTTGGTGAATCTGCATTAAAACATGGTAGTAAATGCAGCAAGTTCACATAATCGTACCATACGAAATCTTAATATCTTATGAATTTATTACTGAAGCAATTTTTCCTAGATTCAAGTCAAACAAAATTTTTAAATATTTAAAAAATAAAAATTACAACATCGCTTTTAAAACGGGCAATAAACTTAACAAATTTATTAATAATGCAAAATCACAAGCAGGCATGTTAACTAAATCACGGGTTTATGAGCTTACTTGTATATGCTCTCAAAAATACATTGGTCATACCGATAGATCTTTCAAAACACGATTTAATGAACACACGCGATCTCACAGACTTATACCCGATTTCATAAAACTCTTAACAAAGCATTAAGTAGATAATCTACCATTAAGTCCAAATTTGAGTTTCATAAAAGTCAGTTAACACTAATCTCTTGTTAAAATTTAATTGGCAAAATTTCGTCAGTCAAGTTCTTAATAAGAGATTATTTCTAACCTAAAACTTAAACTATTTACAAAATGACAGCTGTTTATAATTATATAAGTTTGGTAAGTAACTAATGATAGTTACTAGAAAGTCCTAATGCTGTTAAAAATCACATATAAATACAATATTTCAATAAATACTTTAATAAAAATTATTTTAATAAATTAAATATTATTTAACATTTTTTCAATTTTTAATTGAAGCAAAGTGATTTTAAGAACACTTTTTGATTTGGCTGCTTCAATATTGGAGTTAAGCAAAGACATTTCCAAAGCGTCCTCTTGTTTGACCGCTTCAAATTTATATTTATAATATTTTTGAAGTTAGGAAACATAGTGTAAAACTATCAAAAATCAAATATTACTGTGATGTTACTAAAAATCTTAATGAAAGATCTAGGGACATTTCATTAGTTAATTTAACAAGATATATGCTTTATGAAACCCACCAAAATTTAATGGCTTCTTAAAGTTAACAAACCATTAGTTAATTGGAGATTAAGGTATTCTTTATGAAACCGGGCATAACAGATGGTAAATCGACTTTCGCGAACTACTAGACGCAAACCATAAACAGGGGGGAGAGGAACGAAATTTTACACATTGAACAAAAAAGTAAAAAATTGAAATTTTTGGAAGCTATAGAAATTAATAAATTAAAATATTCATCTTCATTACTAAATAATCAATCTGATTTAAATAACTCACCTCTTTTAACATTTTTAATAAATAATACCATGCCCCTTCTAACTTACTCTACATCCATTTACATAATTTTTTTTATATTAATTATATCCCTATCTTCTAGTAAATTTACACTAAAATATACTATTTTTTCAAAAATATCCCCTTCCTATCCTCCACTTTCTCTTGCAATTTGGACGATAAATACGGAATTTTCTCGTTTCTTTTTCTAGTCGTCATCATTTCCAGTCGAACCATCGAGGTGTCAACGTCGGGAAAGCCAAGCAGTGTCTAAGTGAAAAAAGTGACAAAAATGATCGAAGATTTACAGTAGTTTTAAAAGACGAGTACAATCAGAGCAAACACAATTAAACCTTCCACAGGCACAAACAAGCAAGGACTCAGACCAAATCCGGCCGATGGAAACGGACGTTCAATAAGTTCCCGGAAGATCACCAGCCTTGAATCGACGTCAAGAAAAGAAACCCCTGCAGAAGACCGTCTCAAACGAAGCTCTTTGCAGCCACAGTATCGACGGCTGCAGAAAAACCAGCTGCATCAAAGAGACCCCTTTTTCTATCATCCTAACCCACCCAGTCAACAACCCCATTAAAATTCAGAGTCAGTGCAAAGCCATTGCAGCCAACCCAGTGAAGTACCAAGCCGTTCGAGGTTATACGTGGGTCTACACCCAGGACACCAAAGACTTCAAAAATCTGAAAGCTGAACTATTCCAGGGCCTTCGGCATCGATCGTCAACCTCCGCCTTGAATGGAAAAATGTTAGTTTTCCTAACTTGTATCGAAAATATCTATTTCATCATGATTGAACCCTCAAAGAAGAAATTCAGATTGTGACAGTGCAACAGATGCCAAACGTTCGGGCATATACAACGATAACGCATATCAAGGACAAGATATGTCAAATGCGCAGGTCCCCATCTAACAAACACCTGCGTAACATTCAAAGAACACTACAGTGTAGTAAATCGCCCTCATGTCTTATTTTTTTTCTTTATTTTCCTTTTATTATTAGTAATAACGCTCTTTCACAAGTACAAGTCTAATTACAGAAAATCTAACAGACAAACAGGAATCCCTAAATACGGACCTGGCTTCAGAAATCATTTAATAAATTCTAAATACGGAACTATAATTTGATAACGTACCGTGTTTACAATATAATTAGAATCCTAGGTACTTTCAACTATGAACCCGAAAGTTATCATCAGGGCTCGGAAGTTATAGCACTAAAAAAGTAACCTTTTAGCGCTTTAATATGCACTTAAAAACACAAAAATTAGCGCTATAAATAGCACTAGAAAATTGAAAATATGCAAAATAAAATAATTGTCAACCATTTTTTTTATTTTTTGATTTGATCGTGATTTGGAAGGGAAAGGGTTGCAACCGTGACCCCACCCCCTGCATCCACACCGATATGTTTCGAGTGGTACACGATGTGAATCATGCATGATGTGGGTAGATGTGCATTTAGTATAAGGTGAGAGCTTTTTAAGTTTCCAGCCAGAATTGACAAAACCATGGCAAAAATATCTTAAGTGCGAACACTACGTAACAACTCTAAAGGTTGATTTGTGCAGAACGTCGACGTGAGGCAAAATTAAAACAATTCACGAGACCGATTGGTCCATATTTCAATGGGAATATTGAAAATTCTTCTTCTATATAGAAATTTCTAAGTGCTTGTTCACAATGTACATGAACATAAGCATAACATAAGCATAAAACTAATGTCCGACCGAAACACGATTTTCAGCCGAAACTGAAACCGAAACCGAATATTCGGCTTCTCTTCTAGTTTCGGCCGAAACCGAAACCAGAGCCGTATTAAGCATTTCTAGCACCTCGGGCAAATTCCCCCCCTCCTCAAAGTTCTTACCATTTTGAAAATTTTAAACTATTTAAGTTTATAATTTTTTATTTATTAGGATTTAATAATTTTACAACAAATCTTGTAAAATCTATTACAAAAACCCAATATAACTTCCAGACGTTGACGCTCAATGATAAAATGTCCTGTAAAGCTGAGGAGTGAACATGTTATGCGTTGGTCCATATATCGGTAGTTGCACTTAACCACTCACATTTTGCAATTAAATCCTTTACTTTTCCTTTTATTTTATCATAGGTCTACGGCATCAAGGACGCTCTAAAAAATTTTTCAGACATAAGTCGGTATTTTTTAATAGCGCAGGGATCAGTAAAGTTGAGCCGTTGGAATGCTTCGCTAGCTACCAGAGAATAAGGCAGCCTATCAACAATTATCAAATCTATAATAGCTTTGTCTATTCTTTTCGTAATTTTATGGTCATCTGGCCATTGTACAGATTTAAATTTAGTGATCAAACTTGGAATTGTCGACTGAGTTAGGTTTGGTTTATCATCATTATCGGCCCTCAAGATGATTCTCGCATTCAACCGCTTCGATTTGCTTTCATTTTTTAAGTCGTCCAATTCTGACTGCTTTAACTTTGTAATTATTAATTATTAAGCCTTAAATTTTAATTTAAAGACACGCGAACACTACTTTCGGCCGAGCCGAAAGTTTCGGCCAATTTTTGGCCGAAACCAGCATTTTTAGCCGAAATTGGCCGAAACCGAAACCGAACCTTCGGTCGGTCTCTACATAAAACATAATTTTGACATAAGTCGCAAAAGTGTTCACAATGAACATAAGAAATATAATGAAACTGCGCATGCGTATAGCAAAAAATAAACTAATTAAACAAATAAACTTTCAAAAACCTTTCAAACTTTATAACAAAGGTTATGTTTATGTCAATGTCGTCAATTTATTTCAAATTATGACCAAACACTACCAACTTCAAATTTCACTAAATGAAACATAATTTCAATCTTATGTACCAACGTAAGCCAAACATAAGATCAAGAAAACATAAGAATATCGTAGGAACACTGTGAACACTTCCGTTGATTTACTACTAGTTCAACTTTACAGCTTATGTATGTGTTATGTTTATCTTATGTCTGACGTACATTATAAACAAGCACTAAGCTTACACGCTTACGCCTACGAGCAACCAAACCTTACGAATTTGTCACTTTCTTACACAAAATCTATTTAGAGAGTAAACATATATTATAGCGGTGCTATAATATACAATTTACAGATAAGTTTTGTTTGAACCCCATACGCAGTGCTGGATTAACCCTATCAAGGCCCCTAAGCAATGCAATTCTCGGAGCCTCTTTTCTTTAACCTTTTCTTACTTTCTCAAAGAAGTTGATTAGATTGACTTCTTTGGTATCCTGTTACTTCAATCTTATATGTGATATTGCAACAACCTTGACTTGATCAAGGACTTGACAGCATCACCCCACATGTCTGACTCATTGATTTTTGCTTTTATTAAAATGATCTTAATGAATAGGTTATAGTTACGATTAAGTGATAATCCAGGTGTCATGATAGAGTAGGAAAGAGAAATGAGACGCGACACGGTTATTTTAAACTAACGCGTACCGTATCGTCAAATGCAGCTATTTTTAGTTCTACTATGTATGAAGTATTTCATCAACTGACAACATGCGTCGAAAAAAATAAATAATATTAAGGAAGTATACAGATTAAAAAAAAAAATTGTTTGATGAAACGGTGCTTTTTTCTTGGTGCGTGCACGGTGCCTCTAGTCGATGCGGGGCATCTAGGCAGTTGCCTAATCCGCCTTATGGATAATCCGGTCTTGCCCATACGTTTCAACATTACAATATGTTCCCAAATAGAAATAACATTGATTTGACGTCAGTTCAGTGTTTTAAATTCTTAATCGAAGCGCAAGGATTCATAATCCCCGGGTGTGGAAGTGGATTATGAATAATTAGATTACTGTGATTATGTACGTAATGGATGTATTATATACCAGTCATAGATAACGATTTTAATTAATTAGTGACCCAAAATTTGAAATTTCATTCTACAGTTACCTTTTTATTTGGGGTTACCACCTAAAGTGTCCGTAGAGTCACTATTTAATGTTGATTGAAAGGATTAAAAAATGATATTGTTTAGGAATTCTGTTTTTAAATTATTACATATTTACATTTTTACATATTTACATCTTTACATATTTACATTTTTACATATTTACATTATAAGATTATATTTATAACCAACTCAATTCAGAGTCACCGATAGGAAGCACTACATTTTCACTGTTTTCAAAATTTAGTAATACTACGCAATTTTTTAGATACTCACGATAATTTGCATTTTTACATAACAATACAAGTTTTGAAGTAGTTATACGGGCACTAATTATTACATGATCTTTTAAACCAATGGATTCCAATGTAACCTCGGTAACTACTTGGTTTGTGTCCAAACTCCAAACCTTAATAAGTCTTTCATTTGGAACTTCGGTAATCATAAAATTACTGTTTCCAGTTAAATATTTCATGTAGTGTTGATTGTCTAAAACAATGGAAATTAAAATGATTAATCTTAGCAATGATTGCAAGAGTACAGTTTCTTTCAGCATTAATTTCTCGAAGCTTCATGCTGAGAGAGATTAGTAAAAGACTGATCGAGTGCAATCCTACTATCTATCAAAACTGCACACGAGGTTTGATCGATAACAGCACTTCTGCCAGATGACCATACTTGTGCTGTTATCAATAAAACAATCTACAAGATCGGATAATATTCGATACTCTCTCCTGCTTTCTGTTAGACTTCGTAAACGTCAAAGCAACATTCGAAAATCGTTCTCAGATATTTTCCGTTCTATTAGTCAAGCTTTTTCAAAAACAAAATTGGCTACTTACTTATTTCTAGAATTCGATGTCCGGTACTGATATCCCAAACTGTGATAAAATGGTTAACTCTATCAATAGAAACTATTTTATTGTGATCCATATAACCTAATATATTATCCTTGCAGATATTCATGTCATGAAGATGTTCTAAAGTTTTGGTATTATAAACACGAATGCAAGTTGAATACAAAATACAAAATAAATATTCACTTTTGATCTGTAAAAAATGTTTCAATATTCTTTAAAAACATTTTATAATTTATATTTACCTTAATATCTATAATTCTTTCAGGCACAACAAGAGTGCGTGATGTTAAACTTTCTAAATTAAATTCTGCAATGTTTACCACACCGTTCCGTCCAGCAATTGCAAACATATTGTCATTTAGATCTACAACAGTTGAAAATACTGCACCTGCATTCCGATGATAAATAAGCGTGCCTTCAAAATTGTAAACAACTATCTCTCTATTAATATTAATAATCTCTAAAGCAATTCTAAAAATAAATAATTTAATTAGAGTCAAATATCTACTATTTCTAAATTATTGTGTGTCAAAAGAAGAGACAACTACACTTGGGCAGTTTTGAAATGAAATGAAATTTTACTTGCTGATCTTATGCATATTGGCAAATTTCAAAAGTCAATATCTGAACTGACAAAATTATTTAGTGTAGTCTATGGATGATAGAAATTTGTTACACTCTCCCCTTCATGCATAAAGACCGCAATCAGCCTAAGCTTGAAATGATCGATTTTAAATAAAAACGTAAGACAAGTTAATATTTGAAATACTTACACATTTCTAGATACGGATATTTTTTGAATATAGCCTGGTACCAATTGTGTTGTGATACATAATCCATCTATGGATAAATCCCAAACTTTAAAAGTACAATTATTGCAATAACCAATCAAATAATTATCAATTTTTAAAACTCCATCGATTTGTCGATTTCCATCGATTTCACTTTCAAATTTTATTTCCTTGCCCGTTGAAGAATCTATCATCTTTAAATAAAATGTTGATGTACTTATAATTAATACATTATTATCTAAATAATGAATAGCGGTGGGACAGTCGTATAACGAGCCACTTAGTATTATTTTCTTGAAATTGTTATTTTTCCAATTACTCAGCAACATGTGGGAGTAGCTGTATATGCCCTGTATAATAAAAATTTAATTAACGTTAAAAACTTTAAATAAGCAACTTAATAAGGCTTTTTGATATTATATTATATTTTTTATATTTTTATAAAAATTATATTTACCTGCCAATAAGAATCAAATTCTTCTAGGTACTGCTCAAAAAATGTCGATGTTTTATTTTCGACTACCACGTTATCAAGCTTACATCTTTTTTTCCAAAAAAAATCACCGCTCATCACATTCCTCCAACTAGTGCTGCAGTTATAAGCAATAGGAACATCATCCTTGCACAAAAGCAATAAGATGTTTTGCGAAATTTCCAATGGCAAATTCTTGATAATATCGAATTTTAATTGTTTATCACCGGTATTTCTTTCAGGAGATGCCATTTTTAAAGCAATATTTTAATATTCTAAAATTGTAGTTAATATTAGCATTTGAATACTTATATTATATACCTTATAATTAAGGCTGAGAATTATATGCACTAAAAAAATATATATATCCAGCATATATGCACTTAAATTTAGGAGATATATGCAGAATATTTTCCAAAATATGTAGTAAAAACTAACATAATTTATTTATGTTAAAAATTGATTTCTTTTACAAGATTTTTATATTAACGTACGTTACAAAGTAAATTTCATTTATTACAATAACAATATAAAAATAATATTATATAGTACTTACAACTTTATTCTTTGTTATTCTGGCCTATTTCAATTATAAACTGATGTTAGTACCCAAGCAAGCATTAATGATATAGCACAAATTTTCATGCTTAAGTTGGCACCATGGGTACAGAATTCAAATTTCAAAATTTAATTCAGGTAAAGAATTCAAATTATGTTCAGGGCCGTCTCAAGCAGTGAAAAATAAAAAAAAATTTAGTTAAATAATTTTGTCGATATATTTTTATTATATGCACTATTAGGGGAAATATACGGAAATATGCAAATATGTTGAAAAATTAAGATATATACATTTATATGCATTATAAAATTCGAAGTTTATACCCCTTTTTGGTACAAATCGGTTACATATCAAAGCAATATCCTTGGGCTTAGTTTCAAAAATACATGCAATTCTATATAAATCTCAGCCATACTTATAATATAAGTATAATATATATTATATAATATATAAAAAGTATCAACACAAAAATAAAATAATATCATGATATAAAAATACTCTGATTGGTCGACTTTGCCGAATAAAAATTAGTTCAGTTAGTGTTTAAACATGTGCGGAAAGTAAAGTTCATAGAACAATATAATCAATATAAACAATATAATAAATGCATATAGCAATTCTACATAAACCCATACTTCAATTTTACATCAGCTCGTGGGGGGGGGGGGGTCGCGTTTCAGCTTGGAAAATTAAATAAATTTGTAACTTTTATGTAGGATTTTGCTAAAGGCTAAAATTAATCTAAATCGATGCACCAAGTAATTTTAAATATAAATTTTCAATTTAGATACACATTAAAATTTGTGGAATAATACAAATAATGTATTAAATGGTTGCAGTATTTGTTTGGTCCACTGTAAAAATGTGTTTATGATTATGGTTGATGATTACATAACTTCAGCCACATCTAGATTCTAGAATGAATCAGCAATGATATTGTTGGATTGTTTGATTTAAGAATGCCATTCTACAAAAAGTTTGTTTTATTCTATTTATAAACACTGTTATAAATTATACAGCAATGGATAGCGTGAGAACTAAATCGAGTTTTGATCTTGACTAGGATAGCTTCCACGACGGACCCCATGCTACTTTTTAATTTTAAAATTTGAGGGCTCTTTTGATATTTAAAGCCGCTGCTTTTTTCTCCCTCCCACCATATTTTCTCTCTACCTCTCTTTTCCACTTCATCGTTTTTCTAGCTCTCCTCCCAACTCTCCTCCTCGCCCTCTCATTCTCTCTCCCTCTAACTACAAACCCATTTTCTTCTTTTCTTTTCTCTCTCTTTTTTAACTTTTCCTCTTTTACACAAATACACGTTATTTTACCTAAACGGACAGCAATACTTACGGCCGGTTTCACAAAGTCTGGTTAACTTGCAGTTTAGCGGTAATAGCTGGCCTGACGGCTAACCTTAGGTTAAGTGCTGGTATCTGTAACCTACAGATTCCTTGAGTTAACTTGAGGTTTACATTAACTATCACTTTGTTTGAGATTGGAACACACAGTGCTCTCATTTTTTAAAAATGATTCAATTTTTGACCGTGAAAGTTGTATTTTTAAATTTTCCCTCGGCTCGGGGCTGTTACTTATTTATAAGTTATGATATGACAAGTAAATGACAAATGACAAACAAATAAGTAAATACCAAACAGTAATTTGATCCCATTCGTCATAATATCATGCGGTGAAAAATCAGTTTTTTTTAATGCTTCTGCGCAATCGATTAGATCATTTTTCTTTTCAAACATTTTTAATATTGCTGCTTTACCCCTTTTGAATATCTCTGATATTGTGTCGCATCCAATTATTGCATGTAAGACTAAAAGAACAGCCGATGAAGCATTACAAGCCGCATAAGAGAAAATATGAGTATTTTCGATGTTTGAAATTGCGATATCTCTGAAATTATGATTTGTAGAAAAAACAGCATAGAGACAATTTTTGTAGAGAATTTAATAACCACAACTTTTGTGTAAGCTTTTTCTACTATAACACTTGCTGTTTGCGAGAAAAAGGCGAAAATCCGAAATTTTCAGCCTTTGACCTGGAATAACTTTTTTTAGCAGATGGGGACTTTTGACATTTCATTTATAATAATGAAATAAAGACCTCCACCAATTTTCAGCTGTATCGTAATTCATGCAAGCTAAAATGCTATTTTGACTGGGCTAAGAGTAAATATTTTACACTAAAAAACATTAGCTTGTGTTCATATAGCCATCCACTCAATTTAGTGTAAAATTTTTACTAAAAGTTTTAATAAAGTGTAGTGTAAAGAGTTTACTAAAATTTGTTATAATTTTAACCTTATTTCGAGTACACGAAACAATATCTACTTAGTGTTAAAATAAAATGAAAATTTAAATTAATTTTCACTATTAGATAAAGATATGAGTTTAAATACACTAAACAGATAATTTATTAACTCTAGTATAGGTACTTTTTTAGATGAATAGATTGAATTAAAATACTAATTAGTGAAATTATTTGCACTAATTTGGGTATACTTTAAATTAATCTAGGGTTTAGTAATACACTATATAGATAAAAAATCAAATTGTAGTGTCAAAATTTCTTTATTTAGATGTAAAATTTACCTGACTACATGTGAATTAAAAACATTAATAATTAGAGTACTTATATACTTATATACTTACTTAAATAAAAGGTAATAAAATTCAATGTTATTAAATATATTACATAATTAAAAATATTAAAACACAATCAAAAAAAAAAATTCTTATCTAAAAATGTTATACGTAAATATTTTTTATGTGGGTGAGAGGGGGGGGGTAAATTAAATTCGACGGCGGAAAGTGAACGCTCGTTGTCGAAGACGGGATGAATTTAATAAAAAAATGGTAAAATTAACATATTGAATTCGGTTAAATAATATAACAGGTTTCCAAATGAATCAAAATTACTTTGTAAAAGAAATAATAAACTTACACCGCAAAGCAGCAAAATATGATTTGATCTGTTTTAAGCAGTTCGGCAGATTGACAACACTTAAAACTAAATATAGAATAATAAATATAATGATTAACAAATAAACATAAAAATGTAACACACAACGTTTGACGATGTACAGGAACAAACCTGCAATATGACATTTCACATGTATCAGTAAACACAATAAAAAATATACAAATAAATTACGATAAATATTGGTTAGTACTACATCTAATAAATAATATTTATATTTTGCAGTGATAAATCAAAAACTTGTATAATCTGCTCCAGCCTCAGAGCGTAGGTTCAAAAATATAAATTGTCTTCAAAATAATATCTTAAATCGAAAACAAACTCCAACCCAAATGTAAAATTTGGTTACTGTCAGAATTTCCTCATCACGAATTTCAAAATTTCAACTGCACTATAAGAAAGAGGACAATTTTCTGTGTATAATGCAACAAAAATTATTTTGGATTATCCACTAGTTTTCGAAAAAACGGCATTTTAAAGATATTAAAAGTAGGTAGTTGTAACTTGATACACCCCGTTACAACGTGTCGAGCCACAGTCAACTCGCACGTTCCGTTCCTGTTTTTATTTTGTTGATGGTACGAGTACTTTGATATACTCTTAATGTTGTTGTCAGTCGCGGTCGACACCCGGACGAGTTCTATGGCTACGAGTTCCACCTTTGGCGAGTTCTGTCATTTTTCAGAGATATTTTTAAATTGTTTTGAGTAAGGTGAAAAATAAAACAGGCCCAGAGGGCGCCGAAGGCGTCCGGAGGGTCTGTTTTATTTTTTTGCCTTACACAAAAATGGCTAATCATGCAGCCGTGTTAAAAGGTGTATGTAAAATACATGTAAATTTAAATTTTTCAAATTCGATTTTTTCGAAAACTAATTTATAATCCAACAAAATTTTTGTTCTAATATGCTTAGAAAAGTGTCCTCTTTTCTATGGTGTAGTTGAAATTTTGAAATTCGTGAACTGCAGGTTAACCAAACTTTGTGAAACCGGCCGTAAGTATTCCTGTCCGTTTAGGTAAAATAACGTGTATTTGTGTAAAGAAGGAAAAGTTAAAAAAGAGAAAGAGAAGAAAGGAAGAAAATGGGTTTGCAGTTGAGAGATGTAGAGAGCAAATATGGCGGGAGAGAGAAAAAAGCAGCGGCATTATATATCAAAAAAGCCCTTAAATTTTACAATTAAAAAGTAGCATGGGGTCCGGCGTGGAAGCTATCCTAGTCAAGATCAAGACTCGATTTGGTTCCCACGCTATTCATTGCTGTATAATTTATAACAGTGTTTATAAATAGAATAAAACAAACCTTTTGTAGAATAGCATTCTTAAATCAAACAATGCAAGCAAACAATCCAACAATATCATTGCTGATTTATTCTAGAATCTAGATGTGGCTAAAGTTATGTAATCATCAACCATAATCATAAACACTTTTTTACAGTTGACCAAACAAGTACTGCATACTTTTAATACATTATTTGCATTATTCCACAAATTTTAATGTGTATCTAATTTAAAAATTTACATTTAAAATTACTTGGTGCATCGATTTAGATTAATTTTAGCCTTTAGCAAACTCCTACATAAAAGTTACAAATTTATTTAATTTTCAAAGCTAAAACGCGACCCCCTCCCCCTACGGGAAGCTGGTGTAAACTTGAAATATAGGCTTACGTAGAATTATTTGGTGCATCGATTTAGACTAATTTCAGCCTGTAGCAAACTCTTAGAAAAAAGTTATAAATTTATTTAATTATCAAAGCTGAAACTCGACCCCCTCCCCATGGGGAGCTGGTGTAAAATTGAAGTATGGGCTTACAAAGAATTACTTTGTGCATCGATTTATATTAATTTTAGCCTTTAGCAAACTCTTAGAAAAAAGTTATAAATTTATTTAATTTTCAAAGCTAAAACGTGACCCCCCCTACGAGCTGGTGTAAAATTGAAGTATGGGTTTATGTAGAATTGCTTTGTGCATTAGTGCATCAATTATATTGTTTATATTGATTATATTATTCTATAAACCTTACTTTCGGCACATGTTTAAACACGACCTGAACTAATTTTTATTCGTGAAAGTCGACCAATCAGAGTATTTATATATCATGATATTATTTTATTTTTGGGTTGATACTGTTTAAATATTATATAATATACATTATATTTATATTATAAGTAGGGCTGAGATTTATATAAAATTGCATGTTTTTTTGATGCTATGCCCAAGGATATTGCTTTGATATGTAACCGATTTGTACCAAAAAGTGGTATAAACTCCGAATTTTATAATACATATAAATGCATATATCTTAATTTTTAAACATATTTGCATATTTCCGTATATTTCCCCTAATAGTGCATATAATAAAAATATATTGGCAAAATAATTTAATTAAACTATAATTTGTTTAATTTTTCACTACTTGAGACGCCCCTGAACATAATTTGAATTCTTTACCTGAATTAAATTTTGAAATTTGAATTCTTTAACCATGGTGCCAACCTAAGCAAGAAAATTTGTGCTATATTATTACGTGGTACCTCCATATTGCCAAGAAGTTCATTGTTCATCGTACATCAGTTTAAAATTGAAATAGGCGAGAATAACAAAGAATAAAATTGTAAGTACTATAGAATATTATTTTTTTTTGTTATTGTAATAAATGAAATTTAATTTGTAGCGTACGTTAATATAAAAATCTTGTACAAAATAAATCAATTTTTAACACAAATAAATTATGTTAGTTTTTACTGCATATTTTGGAAAATATTCTGCATATATCTTCTAAATTTAAGTGCATATATGCTAGATATATGAAGTTTTTTGGTGCATATAATTCTCAGCCTTAATTATAAGGTATATAATATAAGTAAGTATTCAAATGCTAATATTAACTTCCGTTTTAGAATATTAAAAAATGGCACCTCTTGCAAGAAATACCGCTGATAAACAATTAAAATTCGATATTATCAAAAATTTGCCATTGGAAATTTCGCAAAAGATCTTATTACTTCTGAGCAAGGATGATGTTCCTATTGCTTATAATTACAGCGGTAGTTTGAGAAATGTGATGAGCGGTGACTTTTTTTGGAAAAAAAGATGTGAGCTTGATAACGTGGTAATCGAAAAAACATCAACATTTTTTGAGCAGTACTTGAAAGAATTTGATTCTTATTGGCAGGTAAATATAATTTTTATAAAAAATATAATATAATATCAAAAGGCCTTATTAAGTTGCTTATTTGAAGTTTTTAACGTTAACAAAATTTTTATTATACAGGGCCTGTACAGCTACTCCCACATGTTGCTGAATAATTGGAAGAATAACAATTTCAAGAAAACAATTCGAAAAGGCTCTTTAAACAACTGCCCAGCCGCTATTCATTATTTCGACAACAATGTGTTAATAATAAGTACATCAAAATATAAGTTAGAGATGATTGATTTCTCAACGGGAAATAAAATAAATAAGAAGTTGGGAAAACACGTACGAGTAATCGATAAAGTTTTCAAAATTGATAATTATTTGATTAGTTATTGCTGTAATTGTATTTTTAAAGTTTGGGATTTATCTCAAGATGGATTATGTATAACAAGACAAGTGGTGCCAGGCTATATTCGAAAAATGGCCGTATCAAAAAATGTGTAAGTTTTTTAATTCTTATTATTAATTTAAATATTAACTTGTCTTAGATTTTATTTCATTATTTTTATTTTCATTTCAAGCTTAGGCTGATTGCGGTCTTTATGCATAAAGGGGAGAGTGTAACAAATTTTAATCATCTATAGACTACACAAAATAATTTTGTCAGTTTACAGATTGACTTTTAAAATTCCCCAATCTGCATAAGATCAGCAAGTAAAATTTCTTTTCATCTTTGATTTAGTTGCAAAACTGGCTAAGTTTAGTTGTCTTCTCTTTTGGATACACAATAATTTAGAAATAAATATTCGAATCTAACTAAATTATTTATTTTTAGAATTGCGTTAGAAACTACTCTTCCTAGTAGAGAGATCTGCGTTTACGACTTTAAAGGCACTCTCATGTATCAGCGGAATATAAATGCAGGCTTTTCAACTAGCGTATGTTTAAATGACAAAATATTCGCAATTGCTACATGGAACGGTCAGGTGAACATTTCAGAATTTAATTCAGAAACATCGCGCACTTTTTCTGTGCCTGAAGGAATTGAAGATATAAAAGTAAATATATGTATTATAAAATGTTTTTAAACAATATTTAAACAAAATTTTTTACAGATCAAAAAAGGATATTTTCTGTGTATTTTGTATACAAATTGCATTCGTGTTTATGATACCAGAACTTTAGAACGTCTGCATAAAATGAATATCTGGCAGTATAGTATATTAGGTTATATGGATCAAGATAAAATAGTTTGCAATAATGAAGATTTCCGTTTGATCATAGTTTGGAATCTCACTACCGGACATCGAATTCTAAAAATAAGTAAGTAGCCAATTTTGGTTTTGGAATAGCCAGCTCAATAGATCGGAAAATATCTAAGAACGGTCTCCGAATGTTGCTTTCACGAAGACAAAGTCTAACGGAAAGCAGGAGAGAGCATCGAATATTATCCGATTTTGTGGATTGTTTTACTGATAACAGCACGAGTAATTACGAGCTATACCCATTTAACTAAAAATTATATGTTCTTCGAATGATCATGCTGTTTTCGATCAAAAATCGTGTGCAGTTTTTGTAGATACTAATCTCTCTCAGCCTGCAGCTTGGAGAAATTAATGCTTAAAAGCTGTACTCTTGCAATCGTTGCTAACAGTAATCGTTTAAATTTTCTGTTTTAGAAAATCAATACCCTATGAGATATTTAATAGGGAACAGTCAGTATATAATTACCTATGTTCTATACAAGAACCTTATTAAAGTATGGGGTTATGACACAAATCAAGCAATTACTGAGTATTCATTGGAAACCATTGGTTTGAAGAACCATGTAATAATTAGTGCCCGTATAACTACTTCAAAACTTGTATTGTTATGTCGTGAAAACAATTATACAAGTCGACAAACTTGCATAGTGTTACTAAATTTTGAAAACAGCGAAAATGTAGAACTTCTAATCCGTGATACTTAATTGGGGTGGTTATAAACATACTCGTATAATGTAAATATTTTATTTAATAATAAACAATAAAATTTTTCAATCTTTTCAATCAAAAGATGAACACATCAAATAGTGATTCTACGGACACTTTAAGTAGTATCTCCAAATAAAAAGATAAACAAGAAACTGTAATGAAACTGATTGTTTTATTAGAGTACCGAATTATTGAAAATTTTTGCAACTCCTTCATCTGCTGCTGGAGCTTGATTTTGAGGACTTTTACGAGCTGAGCTCGGGAGACGTCGGTCCGTCGTCTTGATGTGCTGCAATTGTCGCGGAAGAGAGGCTTGTGCTCTTGTTGTCGTTTTGCACTCCGGGCAAAAATAATATTTGCCGCTCTTTACACTAACACCATATAAGTTATGAGCTTGCTACTCAAACAATGGGATGTTATTATTATGTGATATTGTTAGAATTTTATAATATTCACATATTCTATGTCTACTGGGGATTCCAAACAAGTATACAAAAGTTCATGAGAGTATGTTATATATGTTAGTGAGTATAATTATCTTAAAATGATTTTATAAAAAAATTCTCCTCTTCAATTTTACCGCCACTAGCACTTCAATGCGAAGATAGAAAACTCTTTTCAGAGAATCTCTAAGCGCCAATTTAGTTGAAGTTATTAAATTTTTCAAATTGATTTCAATAATATTATTCAATTATAAATTTTTATAAATTCTTCAAGGATCGAACTTACGATTTTAAATTAGCATTCTTTTATTAAATCAGCCAAACCACACGTCGGATCTCATCAATAAAAATTTACCTTCCAAATATCAAATAATGAAACTCCAATAAAAAATCAAACGGTCGTCCAAAATAAATCTTCTTTAACCCATTAGAGACCACGAGTAGCTATAGATGCATCAAATTTTGATATTGCGCCAAAAATAAACTAATGTACTTTTCATATCAAATTTTTTAACATAAATCAAAAATGCACAAACACTTTTTCGAAACTAAGATGTTTAAGTTATCACAATATATAAATACACCGTATGTATATTATCGCAAACGTTTTCACCATACTATGGCATCATCAGGCGATGAACTAGAAGTAGAAACGAGAAAATTCCGTATTTATCGACAAAATTGCAAAAGAAAAGGGAAATAATGACAAATAACAAAACATAAATAATGTAGGTGGATGTGAGGTAAGTTAGAAGGGGGGGGTATTATTTATTAAAAATGTTTAGTAGGGGTGAGTTATTTAAATCAAATTGACTATTTAGTAATGAAGATGAATATTTTAATTTATTAATTTCCATAGCTTTCAAAAATTCTAGTTTTTTACTTTTTTGTGCAACGTGCAAAATTTCGTATCGCCCTTGTTTATGGTTTGTGTCTAGTAGGTGTTTCGCGAAAGTCGATTTTCCATCTGCAAATCTGTGGGATCGAGTGTGTTCATCAAAACGTGTTTTAAAAGATCTACCGGTATGACCAATGTATTTTTGAGAGCATTTACAAGTAAGCACATAAATCCCTGATTTAGTTAACATGCCTGATTTTGATTTCGCGTTATTAATAAATTTGTTGAGTTTATTGTCCGTTTTAAAAGCGATGTTATAATTGTTATTTTTTAAATATTTCACAATTTTGTTTGATTTGTTTCCGAGAAAAGTAATGACATTGAAATTCGCGTTAGTTTTTTTAAAAATATTCGGATATATTGAGTTCGATTATCAAACTCAATATTTAAATAATGAGATTACAAAATATCAATATTTTTTTATGACGTTATCACGTAAAATTAAATTAAAATTAATATAATAATTAAAATTAAAAGTAAACCGACTTTACAGACAACCCGAGTGCCACGTGTTTTTAATTAATTTTCTTGTGAGATTTAATTACAATTAACAATGAGATTATACGCCAGCTGAATTTTTAAACATTTTTAAGTTGGCAGCAAGAAATCGCATGAAATTAGAACAAGTTCTAATTCTAAAAATCGCACGTTCGCAAAATTGCAGGGAGTAATCGCAAGTGCGATTTTGCATTACACGAGTCGCTTAATTGCGGCGACTAGTCGCAGCGATCCATCGCATGAAAAAATCCCCTCGTGTAAAGTGCCCTTTAGGGGTTGTGGTGAACATATTATTTAAGGGGAGAAATACATATAGACGCGTAAATTTTACTTGATTTTGGTTAATTTTTGACGTGATAACGTCTTATAAATTGATATACCGGCTGCACGCACAAAAAATTGTCACGTTCCGCAAGCGAGAGAAAGCCACGATCGGCTTTACATCATACATAGATATCATTCAAATTATAAAATGCCATTTAAAACAAACATAATTCAATTCAATTTTTAAATTAACACTCGGTTTACGGACGATAATTTTACATCATAAGAAAACATAATTCAATTCAATTGATAAAAGTATGCAATTTTTCATCAATGTTTTCTTATGACGTTTCACGTAAAATTATCGTCCGTAAACCGACTTTACGGACACCCGAGTGCCACGTGGTTTTTTTTTTAAGAATAACTCGTTCAATTTTTTAAAACTTGACATATAGTTTATTTGTATTTTTAACTATTACAAAAAAAATAATTCTTTTTTAAATTTCTAAATGGCCGATTTACAGTCTAGTTGTCCGGAAAGGTCGCAGCGAGAGTTGTTGATTGGCGTGACTTGTAGCTCCTGTTGTATTTGTCTGAAATAAAAAATAACCTAAAAAAATTAAAAAAAAAAAATTCACGGGTTGAAATATTTTATTAAAAAAAATTTACTTTTAAACCAAATTTTTCAATTCTTTTTGCTTTTAAAAAATAACTTTTTTATCAAATTTTTTAAAACAAATAGATTCATATAGAAAGTAATATCATTGAAAAGATGTGTACAAAATTTCAGCACGATTGATAAAAAACTTTTTGAGTTATCGGTCACGCCGATTTGAAAAATGTAATTTTGAGAAAAATGCGTTTTTATATTTAGGCACATAAAAATCAATAATTGCGATAACGTACCGATTAGTCAGCAATTCCTGCGCCTTATAAGAGTCCTTCGATATCCCGTAGAACCCATTTTTCTTCAGAAGTTCCTCTTGATGTGCTTGACCCAGTGGCGGATTTATACTTTTGCCGCCTAGGGGCTACTGGCAACTTGTCGCCCCCTACTCCTCCTATTTATTTTCTTGTATTTTTTAAATTTTATTTTATATATTTTACAATTTTAAATGTTATAAATTAAAAAATACTCTAATTATTAATTGAATGCGATGCTAAAATTTCTTTTTAAACTACGCTTTCGTTCCTTGCTTCTGATAGTAACAGATACTAATGTAAATGATTATAAGAACTTTCTTCGTGAACTAGATTTTAAAAACTAATTTATAACATCATTAAAATCCAATCTTTTGGTTAGCTCTGATTTGATAGTCAGAATTGCTACATCTTCAAGGCATAATTTCATAATTTGCCAGAATAAAGTGCATAATTTTTTATTCTTTTCAAAACAGAAAACAACCTTTTCGCTGAACAGTTGGATGCAGAGATTGTCAAAAAAAGTCTCAGTGCGATATCAACATAAGAGTATATATCTTGTCGTTCGGTGTCATGCAGCACTTGGCAACATTTAAGTATTGATTTTGGATATTCTTCCAATTCTTTCAAAAATCCGAAAAGATTTATACACTCGTTCACAAAAACCTTCGTTGTTGGTAGATCTTTATCATACAAATTACACAATTTCCTACTGTGTTCAGTAAGTGTCTTCACATCAAGGTCTTCTTTGCCAGCACTAATGAAACACAAACTGTTCAAACAACGAGTAGAGCTCATCATTCACAGTTTTCCTTTTTTCTATTACGATATTAATTTAATCTGTCAATAATTATCATATTGTAAGTATTAATTCTGAAATTTTCTCTGCCAATCAACTGTACTTCTCCTTCTCGGGTTTCATCTGACTAGATTTTTCGTATCGTTCTCCTGTTCTTTTCATCTTCATATATTGAGTTACATTTACTTTCGCTAGCGCTCGATTTTCATAATTGTCAAATCCTCTTCTTATACTTTGAATATACTCTGATAATTATCCGTACTGTACTGATATAGTTGATAGGTCGATCTCAGATGATTGCAATTTTTTACTTGATATATTAAATTGAGATAAAAGATCTGCCTATAAAAATGACAAAAAAGCCGTTTCTAACCTTTAAAGTCGAAGAATGTAATTAGATGCTTCACATTACTAAGGCACATGACTTATGGTCTGATGAATTCTCGTGTCCCCCAACGGATCTTTGGGAGCGACTAAAATCTAATTTGGAAATGTCTTGATTTCTTCTATTTTTTAGGACATGCTCTCAAGTGTTATCTTTGATAGGCCACAAAGTAGGGTAATACACCATAGCGTTTCATAGTAGTTGAGCTTGGCTGGGACATTGTATTAGAAAAAACTTCATTGCCGACAAGTTCAGTAAGGTTAAGCCTACGCTCAGTATTGAAATGATTAAAATCATCCTCTTGCTGTTCATTAACTGACATTTCAATTTCAATGTTTTTTTTTACAATTTCTACCACATTAAGAGGTGTTATAGTTGGGTGTAATTCATTTGAAGGCAAGTCTTTTGATAATTCACATTTTTGGATTTCCACGTTGGTTTTGCTATCAAATGATCCATTTCCAGTGTTGGGTTTCAAATAATAATTTATTTGAAAATTAGAATGAAGCTCCCGGATACTGACAATATTAGAACGACAAAAATTGAAAAGTCGTATAATATAAAAACGTTTATAAATAGTTTATTTTATTTTAATCAATTAATTGAAATAGTACTTACTTATTCGTCTAATAAGCCTAATTATCCATTAGGTTTTTCCACATGTGCTTTTGGTATTTTTGCAAAAATTTGCCGCCCCTGAATTTTGCCGCGCTGGGCTATAGCCCCTATAGCCCTCCCCTAAATCCGCCACTGGCTTGACGTGCTTCTTTAGTCGTTAATAAGCTGCGCCGATTTTCTTGAGTTACTCTGTGTTGATCAACTTTTTCTGCATATAACTTATATTACCTACCAATTATTATTTCTAAATTGTTCATTACTTGTAAAAGAGCCGTATAACCTTCATTGAACAATCCAGCTGTTATTAGTTTTTGAAAACGTTCCGTACAATAAATCCCAACACTAAACTAAACAAGATAATAACACTGGACCTGATCTTCTCAAATATTTTTTTAATAACTTTACAACTGTTCTTTTTCAGGAATTATTGTATAAGAAAATTGTAAAACATCGGCTTGCCATAATTTTAAATAGAAAGGTTTTAAGTAAGGGCATTCAAAGAGCAGTTAGCCAAAGTTGACCCTTCAACTATACTTCTAACCGTGCTCGGTTGCTAGGTTTTAACATAAGAAATAGTTTGAATTAAGTTTTAAAAATTTGGTGACAAAAACAAAAAATTACTTTTTTGAAAATTTCATATGTATTTTCCCCCTTAAATTTAAATTTGGTTACCAACATTGAAATTCGTAATACTGACGCAGTAGCGCCACCTACGAGGAAGGCATCAAAGTTGGTGAGATTCTTAGTGATTTCTAGTGACTTTCGGTGTTATCTTTCTTTATTTTTCACTATATTATTATTTTTAGGTTATATCAGTTATATTTTCATTTTTGGTTCGTGTTTTCATACGAGAAGGAAGTGATGTGAAAATTTATTTTGTTGTTTATATAACTTGTTTGTTTTAATACTTATTTAACATTATTGTTTTATGTATATTATATTGTTACTGTTTTTTAATAGTATATTATCTATGCGGGAGATATGAGATGCATTACCGGCAAAGGATTTGAAAGCCAGAGGGCCGTAGGCGCGAGAGCTTTTGAATTCTCCGCCGGTAAAGCATTGTCATCTCACAAGTTTGATATACTATTTTATCTACTTCCTTGCTTAAATAGCATTTAATAATCAATAATAATTAAAATAATTTGCACTCTACAAATGGAAACATAAAAAGCTGATTATCTCGAAAATGAGACAAGATATCAAAAAAATAACGCAAAAATTCCCGCCCCCCCTAGCCTGCTCACCCCCTCAACGAGGGTAGAGTTTCCGCTACCAGATGTACTAATTAGCGCGCACTAACTCCAAGAAATATGGATAAAAATTTGGTTAAAACAAATAAAGTAATAAAAGTTATAAGAAATCTAGTGATTAAAAAATAAAACAAATGGGTAATTTGTCAAAAAAATTGTGTAATTTCATTAACATGGGTGATACTTTTGATGCTGATGAAACCGCGGCAAAGCTTGTAGAACAACACTATTGCCGACGAAATCAAAAAAGAAATATGAAATACAGTATTTTATTTTATTTTATTCATGTTTATGTGCTTGTCGTGTAGTTATTGTAGTTAGTGCTGGTATTATATTATATTATATGTCAATATATAAACGTCAGATAATATTACCTCTCTTGGGAATTTTACAAATATTAATCAATGCAGCAAGTAACCGCCGTCATATCCACGCCATTTGATGGAGATAAGTACGCATTTATTTACCGGAAGTAGATAAAAATTATTTGCTGTTTGTTGTTGTTTTTTTATAAATTTCTGTATTAACTTGTGTTTAATATATTTCATATACATTTTTAATTTGACTGAATTTTTATTGATAACCAACCTCCTGTTGTCAAGATTTAGTAGATAATTATTTTAAATTCTCAAGAAATTTATTTATATATTTTCTATAATTACCTCTATTTATTATAGAAAATATATAAATAAATTTTTTAAAAATTTAAAATTTTAAATCTTGTAATAAAATTATAAAGAGCTATTCAAACGCCGCGCAAAAATTTTAGTTGTGCCCTACGGCCGCAGGAGGGCCGTGTTGCGATGAATTAACATGCGAGGTTCTCTTCTTCTACGTATATGTTCTGTGAGAACAGTTAGTTACGAACACTGAACAAGTAAGTATACATAGTGAAACAAAAGTGTGAAGTGAATTGTTTTATTTATATTTATTTCTATTAACTGTATTGTAAATAAACTTTATTCCAAAGGGACAAAAGTTTATATTTTATATAATTTAACTGTGCACGGTTGGGTCAAGATTATATTTTGTATATTAAATCTATTAATTCTTAACTTGTGATAAATTATAACAAATAAGTTTAAAAGTGAACAAGTTAAATAAACGGTAAAATTTAATTTTTTTATTTTATAACCTTTCAGCGAGTTGTATCGCCTTTATCAGAATAATAATAACGAGAAATATAAATATGAAAACCGCGAAATAACGTATTGTCATCTGAACGATCTATGATCTAAAAATTCTTGAAAGCAAGGAGTATATCGTGGGCATACAGGTAAAAGTGACTAAGTCAAAAAATTTTGGAAATGAGTTATAATGACTAAGTACCGTAAAAATGTAAGACACAGGTCTGAAAAAAACGTCTATGTTCTAATAACGTATTGTACATGTTTTATTATTCGGAAACAATAATTAAAAATATTATAAAGCTGATTTTTCGTAAAATGCGAAACATTCAATTTGATTTATCTCGAAATTCTATTTTTTGACTTGGTCACTTTTACCTGTATGCCCACGATATGATCGTGGATTAAAGAACAACCTAAAATGAGTTTCTCTCAACTCCATAAAGCCGGCACGAAATTTTCAGGATAGGTGCATAATATTGTTGTTGATGTACCTGGAATATTTTAACCCGGCTTCGCATACCGTTTATGAGTAAATCGAATTAAACTGCGCGCGGTGTTATAAAAACCGCAATAAATGCATGAAAATGACCTTTAACCGCCGAAAGCCGGCACCAAATTTTCAGTGTATGTGCATAATATCGTTTTTGATGTACCTTAAATATTTCAGCCCGGCTTCGCATACCGTTTATGAGTAAATCGAATTAAACTGCGCGCGGTGTTATATAAACCTCTTAAATCCGGCACCAATTTGTTTGGTTTGGTGCATAATAACGTTGTTGATGTATGTTGAAAATTCCAGGCCGGCAACGAAAACGATACATTTAAAAATTTGCTTATAATACGTTTGGGTGTTTCCGGTAAATCGGCTGCTAGAAATTGGCTGCTAACTTCACACCGGTTTGAAATGCTTGAGTATGAAATCTTCGTTGTCTTCCTATTGAAAGTATTGGGAGATTTCAAAATCTTAAATCACTCATTGTGAAACGAAGATAATTTTTAATTAATTTTAATTTGGAAAAGCTCCGTTCACAACTAGCGACACTGATGGCTATTTTTCAAATAAGAACAAACAAATCTCCTTGAAAACATCAATATAATAAGCGTGGAGCTATGACTAAATGCCTATAATAACCCCACGCTTTTTACCCCTGACTGTTTTTTCAAAAACACAGGGTATATGAAGTTACTATGTACAATCTGTGTTTATTTATTTATATATATTGTCGTGTTTTTTTATACTTCAACCAGATAAATCCCCTGGTGGTACTTGGAGTTTTGGTCACCAATCTAAACGTTTGTAATTTTGAAAAGAAAACTGAATGTGGTTAATCACCGTAACAGAAACATAAACAGAAACTTAAATAAACTTTAAATATACCGTTAACGGAATACCTTTTTTTTGCATTAATTTCCCTCCTTTGTACTATCACCGCCGTTCTTTGCTCCGCTACAGTTATTTCTTTTCTAGCAATCCCCTTTCCAAACTTTACTTCTACACCACTTCAACAATTCTAATTTTGATATTTTCGAGAGCTTCTTCTCGAAATTAATCGTCCTTTTCTTCTTTTTTTTATTTAATTAAATTTCGAGAGATCAATTTCTCTCAAAATTCATCTGGAAGTTGGTTTATTATTATTCTTTCACTGCTCTCTTCTTTTTTTTCCTCCTTTTGGTAATGACGTCGACGAGGTATAATAATTTAATTACCATACGCGATTCTGATGTACACACGTTATTATTTTATCCACTAAAATGCAAATTTAGCAGGAGTTTTTATTGGTTTCGTGCAGTGTTCGTTCGCAGTAGCGCCGTTAGTGGTCAGAAATAATTGAATACTGCCTTTACCAGCTTGTAAAAAATACCGAACGATTGTGTATATAAGTAGTAGACGCGGCAAATTTGTAGTAATATTATTATTAATATTAAAGAAAACGAAAAATAAAAGCCCAATTAGTTGCAAGTGCGATAGAGGCAGAAATTGTAAGTATCAAATAAATTGTTAATTTGTCAATTTTCAAAAATCTACAGATTATTATTCGTTTTTTTTTTTTTCATTTTTTCATTTTCAAATGTAAGCGTAGAGCGCCTTTTCGGCGACTCAAATTCAATAAAAACTGGTAATAGAAATAGTTTAAATACAGAAAATATACGGACACCGTCATTTCGGCGATTCCAATTCGGCACCGGTATTTCGACAACAGTAAATTCGACTACTTCGATTCGGGGACGGGAGATATACTTTAGGTTTATTCAATTTATCCTTCTAAATTTAAAATCTAAACTAAATAACTTTAAAGTAATCAAACCTAACAAATGTTAAAATTATTTTAACATTGTTAAAATGTTAAAATAATTTTAACATTTGTTAGGTTTGATTACTTTAACATTACATACTACTAAATACCATAAATTACTTAAAAATTCATTTTTTAAGTTATTTTCTGTTTAAAAAAACTTTAGCTTTAGCAAAAAAACTTTGAATTTTTGAACTTATACCGCTGATTTAGAATCAATCAACGCTTGTACTTAAAAACTCGTCGTTCTTTTTTTTTGCTTCTTTTCAATAATATATATTGTATTAATTTTTCCTTAGTTTTCCCCATTTTAATACAATTCAGTCTTTTCAATTAAATAATATTTTTATATTCTTAATAAATTTTAACACTTAAATAAAATAGACGTTGTCGAATTTTCTGTCGCCGAAATGCTGGTGCCGAATTGGAATCGCCAAAACTAGCATAGCCAAATTTTGAGTCGCTGAATTGACCTTCGCCCAATATACTAAGCCGAATTGCCTTTGCCGAACTGCGGTCGCCGAAACGACGTGTACCGGAAAATATAGTTTCAATAATATACACTAAACAGGGTATCCAGAGGAAAATGCTATTTTTGTTTATTTCCCATTCTTTACATTTTTTTGTTACTATAGTTATTTGATAAATTTAATAATTTATTGCTTTACATTCTTTACGAATTGAGCTGTCCCATTGAGACTTACAAAATCCTTTTTGGAAGGGGGATTAGTCCTCGTACAATTACAATTCAAATAATTTAAGTCTTGCCACTTTTCATAATCTGGGATGTGTCTTCGCTTTCTTGACTATTGATCTCCATCTCATGCCTGTCTCCAGTCTGTCACGCCGATTAATCTCAGGTCTTCCATCACTCCGTCCCACCATTGCAGTCTCGGTCTTCCTCTGGGTGGGACTCCGTCAGGTTACCACAACGTCACTCGTTTTATCATCTCCTCGTCGCTACTCCTCATGACGTGGCCCAGCCATTTTACTCTTTGTCCTTTTATGAATCTTAAGCTCGCCTCACACGATGCTTGTTTTGCTGATGGTTTCCTTGCTTGTTTCTGTGCATGGTACCTAGCATGATGGCTCCTGTGCTTGGTTGGCTTCACACGGGTTTTGTGCACGATGGTTTGCAAGCATGGTTTCAAGCTTCAATTTTCAAACAGTGACAGTCTCAAGTTTGTAAAAATGAACGCCCTTTTAATAGAAATTTAACGTAGAATATTAGCTGTTAGCATATTTTTGTGCAAAATACACAAAACAATATAATTGCAATTATACACAAATCGAACTACCAATTTAAAATGATAATCTCTTTCAAATATGGTTAACCAAAAAACAACAATTTCTAAAAAATGATAAAATAAAGAAAATAACAAGAAGCAATAATAATAACCAATATAATAAAAATATTTTATTATTTTTAATATTAAAATAAATTAGGTTATTTAACCTAAGAAACTTACGCCCAGATTCATAGACAAGTATTAAGTGCTAAGTAATACCAATAAGGTCGAATTTGTTTTTATTGCAACCTTATTTACTAGGTCAATAAGGGTCTATTTTAAAAGTCGCTTTTTAAGTATAAGTAAGGCATCGTTTATTAATACGGCTGTTATTTGTTTACATCATTTCAATTCAAACTCGACATTTCTCTGTAGTACTCGCACGATGCGGCTTTATCATTGGTTAGCGCTGAAAACATGCACGTAAACCATCACAGAAAATAGTAACGGTTCTATCAGAGAAATCGTGCACGAAAACATGCAGCAAAGCATGCACGGCAACTGCGCACCTATCAGCGCACCCATCACGGCACCAAGCAAGGAAACATGAAGGGAAACAAGCATCGTGTGAGGCGAGCTTTACTAAATTTTCGCCGTTCATCTCCTTTCGGATCTCGTAGTTCATTTTCGCTCTATATTCGTCATCCACTTTCTTTGGTCCTAAAATCATTCTCATTATTTTTCTTTCGAAGACTCGAAGGTCCTTTTCTTCTCTTTGTGTCAGGCACATTGTTTCTGATGAATATGTCACTACCGGTCTTATGATAGACTTGTATATTTGTATCTTAGTTTGTCTTGATATTTGTTTGTCTCTCAATATCTGTCTATTTGCGAAATACGATCTGTTTCCGGCTTGAATCTTTACTTTAACCTCCGATGTTCTACAGTTATTGCTATTTATTTGCACTCCGAGATAATTAAAATTCGCTACTTGGTTGAAACTGCAATCGTTTATTCTTAGTTCACGCATATTGACATTTGTATTTGTTCTCTGACACTTCTTATATTTTGTCTTGCACATGTTTACTACGAGGCCCATCTCTTCTGCCGGTCCTTTTATTGCATTGAAAGTTTCTTTCAGTGCTCTTTCTGATCTTGATATTATCACCATATCATCCGCGTATGCAATTTTTGGCTGTCTTTATTTATTATCGTTCCATAGCATCTAGCTTTTCTAATAACTTTTTCGAGTACAATGTTAAACAATGTGGCCGATAAGGCGTCGCCTTGCTTAACACCGCAGTTTACTTCAAATTCTTCTGTTTCTCCTGCTGCACTTTTTATTTTAACTGTCGTTTTCTCTAATGTCATCCTAACTAATCTAATTAACTTTGTTGGTACCTTCAGTTCTTTCATGGCTTCCAGCAGTTGCTTCCTGTTCACTCTATCGAAAGCTTGTTTGAAATCCACGAAGAGCAGGTGCATCACCATATGTTCTGCCCAAATCTTCTTCACTTTTTCTGGCTCACTTTCTAGTCTACCTTCTTTGTTTCTTATTCCCCTTGTTTTGACTGCGTTTGGTTTTCTTTTCTTCCTGATGTTCTGGTAAAACCCTTTGATGTCCTGTCTGGCTTTGCATTCTTCTATTTCTTTGATCTTTCCTTCAACCCATTTGTTTTTCTTATATTTATATAACCTGCTTGCTTCTTTTCTCTTTTTCTGTCAAACCATTTCTTCCGTTTAGGTCTCTCTCTGTATCCTATTTCTTGTTTACTGCTTTCTGTAATACACTCCGCTATTATTTTCTATTGTTCCTCAATTTCAGTCGGTATGTCTCTCGTTTTTTTCTCTAATTCGCTTTTTAGTCTTTCCACATATTTTCTTACTTAGTTGTCTTGGGTAAGTTTTTCTGTTGCAATTTGCTTCGTTTTTTGCTGCCTTATCTCATCCGTTGATGTCTTCTGTTTGATCTCCGCGACTACACGTGTGGTACTCTTGTTTAACAAATGTCACTCTTATCTTATTTCTAACAATTTTTAAATCCAATTTGCTACCTTATTTCGGTTCACTATTCTGCACCAATACTTTTCGTATATTAGCTCACTTCCGGATATCTGCTGGACACCTTCCTTTATATAAATGCTTCCTTAAAATCACTTAATATCATCTACAAATACGCGTTTTTCTAACCTCAATTTCGCTTCCTAGAAAAAATAAAACTTTTAAAAGTTATGAAATTTAAAAAATTTTAATCGCCGAACTTATGAAAAACGTAGCAACGCCGGATTTAGCCATCTTGGGAGTGGGTGGGTATTTCATGACGTTTCGAATAATTTTTTCGGCGAAAAATAAACAATTCTATTGGCAGCACTGCTGCTTATGATATTAATCATAGTAAATACATTAAATAGGTTAATACGTGCAGCTTCGAACGAAAATGGTAAAGCAGCGCACTAGCGGCACCTAACGAGTGGAGTTGTGCAGTTGTTTGATTGTTCCTTATAACCTAACTAAAGTATTTGTTGATAGCAATTGAATCCTCTAATATCAAAACCTACTAAATCCACTTTAACGATTTTTGTAAAAATTACGAAAACTTGTTTAACATTTGGTTTAACAAAGTTCTGGAAACAACTTTAAAATTATTATTATTTTTTTTAATTGATAACAATATCATATCACAAAAGTATAAAAGTATTTCATTTTTTTTACAGGCACAATTTTGAATATAAAAATGGATTTAATGGAATTTTAAAGTGGATCTCGTGGATTTTGACTCGAAATAATATTGAAATAATACATCAATCAAAGAAATACATTGTAAATAGCACAAAACTTTATTAATTGTTTATACAAAATTCAAGAATAAAGCAAACCGAACATGTAAATTAAAATCGAATTAATTTAAATAATATATAGATATGGAATATCTTCTACAGTTTCACACAAATGATTAGATTCAATATTATGTTCTTCTACATCGCCATTATTTTATTCAACGTTTTCATATATTTTTCAAACGTATAATTTTATTGAATTTACTATTTAAAGTGGTGCAGAATTGTTGTAAAATAATAAAGAACAATCATGCATTCCATTCGGAATTCTAAATTTTATCAAAAACAGAAGTGATTCAAATGAAGAAAATCAAAAGTTTTCCTAATAAAATTACAAATTTTCATAATTTTGTATATAAGGTAATTTAATTATTATGAATTCTGTTAAGATAAAAAATAATTTAGGAAAAATTTTATTAAAGTAACGGCAGGATTCATGAAAACGTGTTTTGGTTAATATCTCAAAACTTTTGATATGTCACTTGGATCACTTCTGTTCCTGAATACCCAATTATTTATTATTTGATTTCCAATTTGAACAACTCGCCTCGACAGATGGCGTTGAAACCAGCTTTACCTAATAATGCATTGAAAATACAACGAGCTGTACGTATTAACCTATCTAATGTATTTGATCATAGATAAATTAGTAGGGATGGTTTAATTGTATAGTGAAACACGGTAACATACGGTAACACCGATTGTCGCGACGCAGGTGGGAGTTCTGATAACTATTCACAATCGATAATTTAAATTTCTACCAACTTAAGCGTCCACTTACAAAGAGTTCGGTCAACTTCAACGTTATGTTTTCTATGTTTGACCAATGAGATTCGTTCATTTTACAAGACAACACCTCCGTTTTAAAATTTTAAATTTTAAGGTGAAGTTTACACTTCTGACATTTAAACTTTTAGGTTAAATTACAGCGTGTCGTGTTTTTCTAGTGCGTGTGTTTTTTATTGATATTTAGTTAAATATCCGCTACGTACGTTACTCGGATGTGAATGACGCTTTGTTTACATTTGCTTTTTTTGCTTCAATTGATCTATTTGATTTCTCATTGCATTCAATGAATGATTTATTAACTATTTTATCATTTGCTTGCACTAATTTCAGTTTTATTTCAATTTTTATTAAAAAGTAAAATAAAAAGTTTACAATTAAAACTTTCTTTTATCTGGCACAGGAATAATATTTATAGTACAGGAGCTTCTCAAAATTCTAGTGCACATTTTTATTAAATTAAAAATTATCGATTTACTCGCCATCTAGTGACAAATTTACATGACCTCTCGGGAAGATCACAAACATTCGTTCTTCTTGCTTATAACTACACTAAATATTCAGATTTCAGCTTATATATGATTGCAATATTATGCTTTTAATAACATGTGACGAAATCAGCATATATTAATTCTATAATCGTCAACTAATTTATGTAATAGTAACGTCGTCGATTCGTAGTCACTTTATTTATTTTATTACTCAGATAATGATTGTTAATATTTGCTGTTATTTTCACAATGTTTTCGTAAAGCTTTGAATAATAACCTGTAAAATTTTCATTGCTGCAGATTACTTAGTATTCGAATTGAACGAATGTTTATTTTTATAGGCAAATACATGTTTGTCTCTACCGGACTACTAGCGCCCCTAGTAAGCAATTTTTCGTATTTGAGGAAAATGGCTCATTTTTCTGGTTATTACACACGAGATTAATATTTATTTTGATAAATATGAACTGTAATGTAAAATAAATCAACTATTGGTTAAAAAAAAATTTAGTTTGAAAATTTTTGTTTTCTTATTAAAAGTGGATTTACTTTTAATTAAAAATAGTTAAAGTTTCCAAACAAATAAAAAAAATTTCATATACATTTGAATCTCCCGCTTTTTTTTTTAGTTCGTAGAACCCCCAATAGGGCGCTGTAGTCTCAAAATTATTGTCTATGATATTAGCAAATACTATGGATAGGATAATACGTACAGCTTCGACAAAAATTTGTAGCCCAGCACTTGAGCGCCTCTAACGAATTGAGTTGGAACTAAATCAGTTTGACAGTTAATTTTAAGTTTGTTTATGTGATCTTGGTTATGTTTGCTTATGGTAGTATAAAAGTAAAACTTTTGTATTATATATTTATAAATCAAGATATAATTCGAAATAGTATCGTGAATTGAATATTTGAGTGAATTTTCATCAACATGTCCGGAATTGGTTCTACATATTCAATATTTTCATGTGGAAATTACAAACAACAGAAAGACTCGAAATTGTTTTTCAGGATGCCAAAGAACAAAGATCTGTAAATTGCTAAAACAGCATAAATCAGACTTTTAAAAGCATGTTTACTGTATTTTTAGAAGAAAATGCGAGTAATGTAAAAACAAAATTAAAAAATTGTGATCTTATTAAGAAAAATATTTGTAATATAGTATGCGATTCTTGTATAAATTTATTTTTAGATAAATATTTTAATGTTTTAATAAATTGAATGAAGACAATAAATTAAAATTGTTTAAAAGTGTAAAAAGTAAAAAAAATAATTCAAAAACTAAAAATAAATTTAAAAAAATTTCTCACAATTAACATACGCAGTTTTATTTCATGTAACTACTTATATATTAATAAAAAATATAATTTTAAAAAATAACACATAGTATTTGATTACACCAAAAGTTCGAAGGTTCCAACTCAATCAGACAGATGGCGCAAAAATTTCGGGCTATGAAAATTCTATTGTAATGGGCCTAAGCTGTACGTATTATCCTATCCATAGTATTTGATATTAGTCTTGTATGTTTAAACTAAATGTGCTGAACTAATTTTCATAACTGTTTTCAAACTCGGCAAAATCGACCAATCGGAGTGTTTTATTTTTTTATTTTTGTGTTGATACTGTTTAAATATTATATAAATATGTTATACTTATATTATAAGGTATATTAGTAAGTATTCAAATGACAACTCTAATTTTAGAATATTGAAAATATTTAAAAAAATGGCACCTGCTGCAAGAGGTGCTGCTGATAAACAATTAACTAAAAATAAGAAGCAAAATACAAATAAGAAAATAAAATTAAAGGCAACTGAAAAGCAGATTGAAAAATTCGATATTATTCGGAATTTGCCATTAGAAATTTCGCAAAAGTTATTATTACTTTTGCGTAAGAATGTTGTTCCTTCAGCTTATAATTGCAGCAGTAGTTGGAGAAATATCATGAGCGGTAATCATTTTTGGAAGAAAAGATGTCAGATTGATAATTATCACATGACAGACAAAAACAAAACATCGAAATATTTTCGGCAGTACTTGAAAGAATTTGATTCTTATTGGCAGGTAAATATAATTTTTATATTTTATTTTAGAAAGTTGCTTATTTAAAGTTTTTAACGTTAATAAAATTTTTATTATACAGGGCCTGTACAGCTACTCCCACATGTTGCTGAATAATTGGAAAAATAACAATTTCAAGAAAACAATTCGAAAAGGCTTTTTAAACAACCGCCCTGCCAATATTCATTACATCGACGAAAATGTGTTAATAATAAGTACGTCAAAATATAATTTAAAAATGTTGGATTCCTCAACGGGAAATAAAATAAATATGAAACTTGGAAAACACGTACGAGCAATCGATAAAGTTTTCAAATTTGATAATTATTTGATTAGTTATTGCTATAATTTAACTTTTAAAGTTTGGGATTTATCCAAAAATGGATTATGTATAACAAGCCGAGTGGTGCCAGGCTATATTCAAGAAATGGCCGTAGCAAAAAATGTGTAAGTATTTTAATTCTTATTAATAATTTAAATATTAACTTGTCTTACGTTAATATTGTGTTTATATCGTTGACCATCCATAATAATTAGTAAAAATATAAGTCCGACGTTTCGAGTCTTTATTGACCCATTATCAAGGCTACAAATAAATAAAAATAATTAAAAACTTATACAGCCTTATGCATGATCGTACTTTTAAAATGGTTAGTAATCCTACTAAGGGCCACTTGTACAGTGCGAGTTTAAACTAGAAAATTTAGGTTAACCAATGAAATACGTAGAAAAGCTGTTTTTCAAGAAATATGATTGGTTAATATAAATTTTTTGGTTTAAACTCGACTATGCATACAAGTTGCATGCTCGACTACTATCTGACCCAGTGGCGGCTCGTGGCGAAAAATTTTGGGTAGGCCAGCAATATTTTATAAATAGATAAAATCTGCGGAAGATGTGAATATTTTCTTAAATTATAATAATGTGCTCTATTAAGTCATTTTATTTAAATAATAGAATTACTTACAGTTACTCGAAAAAGTATTCGAACGCTCCTATGTTAGCAATGTAAATTGTACTTTTTAAAAACTCTTTTTAGCATATAAAAATCTGTTTTACAAAAATACTTTTCAGACATTTTTTGTAGATAATTTCGTTCCCTTCATTTTTAATTCGTCGCCTCGTTTCCGACCGACAGTGACTTAAAGCAGTCTCGGTAAAAATCCCATGGGAATCCCTCGAGAAAACCATTGTGTATTTTTAATTTTACTAAAAAGTTTTACCGAGTCTGCTTTAAGTCACTCTCGATCGAAAACGACGAAACAAAATAAAAAAACTTATAGGAACAAAAATGAAGACAATAAAATTTGCGACAAAAAATGTCTAATAAGTATTGGTGTAAAAACAATTTTTATATAATAAAAGCAGTGTCCAAAAGGAGCAATTTACATTGCTAACACAGGAACGTCCGAATACTTTTTCGAGTAACTGTACATTATGTTATAGTATTTATAAACAATGATTGATTCTCTTATTTTTGCTCTTCGGAAATCTGTCTATGACATTGTCGTCAAATGTGTCCGTTTTTAATAATTCATCAAGAATGTGTTTTTGTATTGATAACAGCGCAAATGCAGATCGACGATCTCTCAATAGCAATACCTACCGCTTAAACTATTTTGCAATAATAAAAATACACTACAAAGTGTAAAATATCGCTTAATTTCTTTTTTTTTTTAATTAATTTATTTCATTTTAAAAGGTTTTAGAATGCCGCTCGCATGTGTACGATAAGAAAAACTGTTTATGGCGAGGTATCATATAACTGCAAGTATTTGGTAGGCACGGGCCTAAACGCTGGCTATTGAAGCTATAGTATTGCTGTATCTGGCGTCATGGTCCTACTTTTACATTGCGCTATATGGACCAAGCTAGGCCAGTGCCTGCACTATAATACTTTGTAGCAGATACAAATAAAAATATAAAACACGCTAATTTTTGCAGCTGTTATTGCAATTTTAAGTGCAAATAATGAAAAATAACAAATATTAATTGTCCATAATATTAAAATATTAATTTATTATATTGTACATAAAGAAAATGTTATTTATGTACATTAAATTTTGGGTAGGCCGGGCCTACCTTGCTTGTTCTTTAAAACCGCCACTGTATTTATGTACATTAAATTTTGAGTAGGCCGGGTCTACCTTGCCTGTTCTTTAAAACCGCCACTGACCTGACCGCGTTAGTAGCTACTTGGTTGACTATGCATAAGGCTGATATAAATTACAAATATTTGAATGGCTAATTGCAGAAAGGGGACATGTCACATTTCTAAAAATGTTCATTTTACTGCAAAAAAAATGTGATATGTCCTGAACAAGTCCCGTTTATGTAGTAACTGAATTCTTTATCAGCTCACAGTATCAAGGGGAATAATATAAGATGTTAAATTTTTGCAGTACATTGTGTAGATCAACAATTAGATCAACAAAATATTAAAATTTTAATTTCATAAAAAATGTGACATGTCCCCTTTCTGCAATTAGCGATTCATTTTAAGCTTAGGCTGATTGTGGTCTTTATGCATGAAGGGGAGAGTGTAACAAATTTCCATCATCTATATAGACTACACAAAATAATTTTGTCAGTTCACAGATTGACTTTTAAAATTCGCCAATCTGCAGTAAAATTTTTTTTCATCCTTGCTTCAGTTACAAAACTGGGTAAGTTTGTGGTCTCCTCTTTTGGATACACAATAATTTAGAAATAGATATTCGACTCTAATTTAATTATTTATTTTTAGAATTGCTTTAGTGACTAATCGTCCTACTAGAGCGATATGTGTCTACGATTTTAAAGGCATTCTCATGTATCGTCGGAATATAAATGCAGAATATCAAACTTGCACATGTCTAAATGACAAAATATTGGCAATTGCTACAGAGAACGGTGAGGTGGATATTTCAGAATTTAATTCAGAAACATCACGCAATTTTATTGCGCCTGAAGGAATTAAAGATATAAAGGTAAATATATTATAAAATGTTTTTAAACAATATTTAAATAAATTTTTTTACAGATCAAAAGTGAAAATTTTCTGTGTATTTTATATCCAACTTGTATTCGTGTTTATGATACCAGAACTTTAAGACATCTGCATGAAATGAAAATCTGGAAGTTAAGTATATTAGGTTATATGGAACAAGATAAAATAGTTTGCAATAATGGAGATAACCATTTGATTATAGTTTGGAATCTTACTACCGGACATCGAATTCTACAAATAAGTAAGTAGCCAACCTTGTTTTTGGAAAAGTTAGCCTAATATATCTGAAAATATTTGAGAACAATCTCTGAATGTTGCTTTCACGAAGACGAAGTCTTAACGGAAAGCAGGAGAGAGCATCGAATATTATCCGATCTAGTGGATCGTTTTATTGATAACAGGATGAGTAATTACAAACTATACTCATTTAATTATCAATTATGTGCCCTTCGAATGGTCACTTGACAGGAGTGTTGTTTTCGATCAAACATCGTGTGCAGTTTTTGTAGTAATCGTTTTAATTTTTTGTTTTAGAAAATCAATACGTTATAACATATTTAACGGGAAACAGTCAGTATATAATTACCTATGGTCGATATAAGAAAATGATTAAAATATGGTCTTATGACAAAAAGCAAGAAGTTACTAAGATTTCATTAAAAACCATTGGTTTGAAGGACTATGAAGTAATGAGCGCACGTATAACTACTTCAAAACTTGTATTGTTATGTTATAAAGTCGGTTATGATTATTTTCAACATAGTTGCATAGTACTACTAAATTTTGAAAACACCAAAAATATAATGACTCTGATCCGTAACCCTTAATTGAGCTGGTTATAAACATAATTGTATAATGTAAATATTATTTTATTTAATAATAAAATGGAATTCCTAAACAATAGAAATTTTCAATTAAGAGATGAACACATCAAATAGTGATTCTACGGACAACTTAAGTAGTATCCCCAAATAAAAAGGTAACAAGAAACTCTAGCGAAACTGATTGTTTTAGTAGAGTACCGAATCATTGAAAATCTTAAAAACTCCTTCATCTGCTGCTATAACTTGATTTTGAGGACTTTTACAAGCTGAGCTCGGGAGCAATTGAGCAATTAGCGCAAGTGGCTGGTATATCCTTGATTTTTTCGCATGATCACATCAAGTGTGGGTGTGCACACTTTGACGCATCATGATGCTACCTTGCAGTTTCTTTGCACGTACCCAAAGCCTTAATATCGGTGGCATCGAGTCGTTCGAAAGGTTTCTTAACCTGGATGTTAATATCCACGATGGTCGTCTGGTCGAAAATTTTCTTGTTCAAGAAACTGTACAATAAAATTTAAAATTTTGTGTCACGAATTTAATTAAAATCTTTAGTGACACAAGCTCTGAAGATGACCATTTGAGGCTAAAACGCGTTACTCAATTGGGAATAAGGTGAAAAATATCATTGATTATTTCCCTGCAAAATTACTCAATTTTCACGTTTTCACACAAAAAATAAAAGTAAACTTCGTCAGAAAGGCGATTTTAACGTTTTTCAAAAAACACGTGGCACTCGGGTTGTCTGTAAAGTCGGTTTACGGACGATAATTTTACGTGATAACGTCATAAGAAAACATTGATGAAAAATTGCATACGACTTTTATGAATTGAATTGAATTATGTTTTCTTATGACGTAAAATTATCGCCCGTAAACCGAGTGTTAATTTAAAATTTAATTTAAAATCGAATTCATGAAACTGATGCTTTTGAAAAGCCCGCCAAAATCTGCTTGATATAATAATATATTCCTTTGCACTGCGTTAACTTGTCTTGAAACATAAATATTTTTAAAACTCTGGTTAGAAACATTAATTTTCAAATATTATTTACAGTTTTTGCAAAATTAATTTAATTAATTTGTTTAAATATAATCACGAACAATTAGTAATAGAAATAAATTGAAATCAAATCAATGTCAATAAATTGTTAATTTGAAATGACGAAATTGGACAAATAAATGAAATTTTTTAAATTGCTGTTTTTAAAAAGCCCGCTTTGTCATATTTGACACATTGTTATGACATGTGTGAGGTAAGCCAATCGCTTGTTCCGCGCTCTCGCATGGCTCAGGTGAAACGTGACAATGAGTCATGTTTTCTCATGCGTGCAGTCGGTATATCGATTTATAAGACGTTATCACGTCAAAAAATTGTCACATTGAAAAAACCAACTTAAAATTACTGTATATTTATTTAAATTGTAATAGCGTACAACACATTTGTCGAATAAACATACAATAATAAAATCTATCTAAAATTAAATTTTAACACGTAATCAATCAATCGATTAAAACTATTAAAGAAAGAATTTTTGAGCTTCTGTGAATAGCAGAATTTATAATTTATTATAACCAATTTACAATTTAGAGACGAGTAGAAATGTTTCTTAGCACTTAAATCTTAAAATTATGCATTAAAAAAATACAAAAAATCTACAAATTACAGTATTTCTTGTTTTTGTTAAAAGCTACAATATTTAATTTTGTGATGCAATGTTTGGAATGAGTATAATGAATACAGAATGCGCTACCGATAATATAATTTCTTACAACAAGACTGGACTAACATGAACAACTCGAGTTGCAGATGGCACGTTCATTCAGGGTGCTATCTGCCACTTCATAAGACATACAATTATATTTTGCTTACAATAAAAAATCTAGCTATGTTTATTTATACAAACAAATCCTTAAATTACTAAACAAGTGAGAATGAATATTTCGTCCAATACATAAGTTTTTTTTATTCGAAAATGAAAGCTATATATATATATAATATATATAATATTTATAAATAAATGTCTGATTATTAATAATAATTGTAGTGGTTAATTATAAATGGCCCTTAAATCTACCATTTGCACAAATTTTCAATATAAAAACATACCAGGATTCAACTAGGAAAAAAGGATGAAAAAGGGGATAGAAATAAACGAGGGGAATGAAAACACTTAATTCCTTCATTTTCCTTCTTTATCTTTGTTTTCGTCCGTTTCCTTTTCTTTTTCTACTTCTTTTTCGTCGGTCTAAAAGCAAACAATTCATCATAAAGAGAAGACATGGTTTGTTATAATTTACTCACCTTCTCCTTTTCGGAATCTTTATCTTCGGGCTCCAATTCCTTGTCGCCTTCCTTTTCGTCTTTTGTCGCTTCCTTAACCTTTTCTTCTTCTACTGGTGGTTTAGGTAAGTGCGAGTTAAGGTCGAGGGTCGCGCAAATGTCGTCCCAATCTGGGAAGCAACGCTCCTTCATGCGGTTTACCAAACCCACCAAGTTTGCGCAGTGTTCGGTCATGTAATCACGAAGTGTATAACTGACTTCCTTATCGATGAAATAAATTTGGGCCAAATTGGCAAAAGCAACTACGTCCAACTGAAATAAAATTAAAGATTACATTTTATAACATTAAATTTTGAAATATTGGAGTGCATTTATTGAGTTGAGACACCCCTAAATTCTATTTATTTTCACATAATTTTGTACGTTACAAATTGAGACTGTAACCCGCCTATCCATTAACGTGTTAAAATTTAAAAACTTAATCGTCGGTGTTTTAGAGGTTTAATCGAGTGTAATAAGCTTGTTAAAAATAATAACACTAGTAAATCACTTTTTTGATTACAGCGTTTGAACTGAAAGCCGAGCCTATCTCATTTCTCCGTCTACATATTTTTAACTGCTTAATTTTGTTCTTATGCAGTTATAATTTTTCTTCGTATCTTATTAATTGGAAATTTGAAGACCGAATTTACTCGAGTGATTTTGTTATGCTGTCCTGAGCAGCAGAAAAATAGTTACAGTTTAAAATTCATTAGCCGTAGTCCTACTTAGCCTTCGACAACTCCTAACCAAAAATTCAAGTAATGAAAGAGATTTATTTAATTTCTGCACCAATTAAATTAGAATAAATTTACAAAGTTTGTTTGAAGTTTAGCAGTTTTACTCTTAATGTATTAAGATCCCAATTGACAGGAAGTCTCGAGGCTCAATAAAATCTTCATTGTTTCTACGCAAGAATACAGCAGCTTGGTGAGGAATATAATCTTAATCAAACAATAAGTTTAATTGTTCGTAGAGGTAATATGTGCAAGCGTTCCTCACTTCCAAGCCTAATTTTCCAGAAAGGTGAACATTCTTTCAATGAATACTGCAAGTTATACAGCATGCGTCAGAAATAATGTGAAATTCCAGTCAAACTCAATATGGCTAACCAGAAAAGTTAAAAAATTTTAAAATAAAAAGTAACTTACGTTGGTTGGTTCGTCTCCGAAGAAGAATGGTTTGTCGGCTAGCATATCCGAAAGAACCTTGAGATCGCCTTGTCCAAATTCGCTAATTTCTTCAGCAGAATGAACTCCCATACCTTGTGCCTTAACTTTCTTGGCACCCTGGAACCACTAAGCCATGAATATCACATTAAAAAAACTCAAAACAACACAACACTGGAAAAAACATGCTCTACTACATCACCACTACAGATGCAAGTAGACGCAAGACATAATTAAAAAAATAAAACTAAACTTAAAATAATCAGTGTCCCAAATTCCAGAATCAAAAAAAGAAATAAGGTCAACATTTTTGGTGTAGGATTTTCAAAACTAAAACATTTTTCCAAATTTAGGTGTCTCGCTTTGTTGTGTTATTTTGTAAATAACAATTAAACAATTAAGTGGGTGCATAAACGTGAAATTAAAAAGTGTATAATAAAAAAGACAGAACGTAATTTTTACGATGCATGCACAACTCGGGAGTCGTAAAAGAAACGTTCGTTATGGAAATGAAAAATTTAAATTTGTGATTTTGAAAAGCATCAAATAACTTTTCTCAAAAATCAAAATTTTGGTACCTATTTAGAAAAAGGACGAAACGTTGTCGAAATTGGGTTGAATGAAACTTTACACGGTCAACATCCTGATAAGGACGAAAAAGAAAAATTCAATCTATACAACGCTACTCGTGCTGATAACCAACCATTTATCACATGCTTAATACTATTAAAATTCTACAATTTTTAAAATTGGGGGGGGGGGTAATGATAGGTTGAGGAACCCCCGCGTAGCCACGGAACGTAATATAAAAACTGCATTCCTGATATTTATTTATAATTTGTTGAAATCAACAACTTAACATAATTTAATCTTCACCAACAATCCCACAACTTCCGTTGCATTATTACATAATTTGCAAAAATTCCTATAAAATCGCGCTACGGTAATTGCAATAAAAATTGAAAAAAAGTTGGAATCGTTTATCAAAGAAGTAATGAGGAGATAAATAGGAAGATAAAATTTATTACTTGTTAGCATTTCTAGGTCAGTGCTGTTTAATTACCGTCAATGCCAAGAACAAATTCCGAAATAAGATCGATGTAGAAATAGAAACATTAACGGGACTTGGATCGTTAGAAAATAAGATGAGTAGTACAAACTGCATTGTACCCTTCAGACAAAATCGTTGACCCATTGAAAATGACAAAAGTTTTGTTAAAAACGGAGGGACACGTAAAATTCTAAGTTTCAGGCTACATCAACCAGTGGCGTACCGTAGTGGTTAGTTACGCCACCGACACTAATAATAAAAATCTAAAAGTGATGAAAAAATATAAAAAAGTGAAGCATACCTTACGTCCAAAAGCAAACTTGAAAAAGAAGTTCAGAATGCCGTTTGGTATTCTGGTACCAAGTGCGTGTTGCAAATTCACTTTGTATCCCTTGATGACTTGATCGGGGTATTTGGTGCGCCACCACATAACAACCCAAACTAAATGGTTTTCGATCATGGAGGTAGTAGCGTGAGCAATGTTGCGTTGTTCGGCTGATAAATCGGCATCCAAATCATTGTTGAACTTTTGAGTTAGCTCTTTGATGATAATTTGACTGTCGGCTACTTCTTCTCCGTTAAGCTCGATGAAAGGCAATTGTCCTTTTTTGGATCTGAATTTCATTTTATGGTCGACATTCTGAAATTAAAAAAAAATTTTAAATTGCAAGCAATATAACGGTTGAGCAAAACATTCAAATTGCAAAGTGCAGGTTTATCGAATGCAGCCTCACGAATGAACAGAGATTACCGTACAATTGTGCTAATACATACATTTTAATGGTAGCCATAAAATCCAGAAAACTTAGTTCTATACGAACGACAGCACATGACTCCCATTTACTAGGTTCAACGAATACATTTTTACATTTGTACATTCTTAAAAGTTTGTTAACTTTTAATTAAATAAAAAATTATTTGACAGAACAAAACTGAGTTTCTGAGGCACCTCATATTTTTAAAACCATACTGTCTACGATTGGTCTTCCTTATACACCAATTTAGCTCGACTAATGAAGGGTTAAATGCGCTTATTTTATATTTTGATAATAATTAAACAGTCCGAGCACGGTCGGAGGCTAGCGGTTAGAACGTTAGATTGCTATGATATAAACGTGGGTTCCTCCCAGTACACCGGGAGTTTTCTGATCGTGTCTCCCTCTATAATGACACACAATATTTATGTATGTGCTAATAACTTCTCTGTAGTTCCTGCGGTTCGGTGTTAAATTGTAGGTATCATTTAAATCCACCTAACGTAATGTAAAAAATTAACATTAACTGTGGTAAATTGAATAGGTTTGTTTATATTCTGGCTAAAGCCCTAGGTAGGGTACATAATTGTTAACCAAACTTATATTTTTTAAAACTTAACAGAAACCGTGCAATCAGGGGCCTTTTAGGCTAACATAGCGCGGGATATAAGACTGTCAGTCTCAGGGTGGTCGGTTCAACGTTCGAAAAAAAAATGTTAATATCAGAATTCGATTTTAAAATTCTCTTGCAATCGAATTTATTTTTAACTTTAAAAATTTTATAATCGCCTCGAGGAACAAACTTACGATTTCGATTTATCAATCCAAATGTGGTATCTTCTACTCCACACGTCGTTTTTTTTAATGATGCAATTCTATAAATCCAAACATCCAAAAATTAATTATAATTTCAATTATTAAAGCAGCAGTCAACTTTTTTACCAATTGCAATTAAATTTCCAGTAATAAAAATCGTTCGTCCAATAAAAAAAATCACTTTAATTACAAGAAAAATCAAAACTTACGAAATTCAAAAATCCCGACTGCGCCTGCGGTCACTTTCGACCAAAAATACAAATACTCAATAATCTTCAAAGCAATTCGAAATCTCAAAAAATTATTTGTACAAATTAACCAAAATTTTCGGAGCCAAAATAATTACTCAACTGCTCCGACGACCATTTTTGGTAAAAAACCCCACTTTGCTGAAATTAAATTTTTAAAACTTTAACCGCCCAATTCAAATTTTAAAATTACAAAAATATTTGCAATTCATAACAGAGGCGGCCAAAATCATGTTGTAACACGACAATACAGTTGTTTTAATGTAGAATTTAAAAGATTGCATCAAAATGAAGCGAATAAACCCCGGATCAACTTAAATTTTTCATTTATTTACCGAAATAATCGAATTTAAAGTGAATAGCTCATTCTGTGAACAGTTAGTGTGCTCGACGGAAATAGTTGCATTTGTTTTTGTGGGCGTGACCGCCATTAGTTGATTTCCAGCAATAACGTATTATAAATTTGAGATTTATTTTGTGTAGTCTAACATCTGTAATTTTCGAGTTTGGTCGGGCTCTAGGGATTTTTAAAATATTTTTATGTACTCCGAGACCTGGGTACTTCTATATCAGTAATTTTCAGTTTTGGGTATCGCAGGGATTTTTTTAATGTTTGGAGCGATCCAAAGATTCACGTTGTGAATCATAGCAAAAAAAAAACTTCCGAAAAGAAATATCAGCGGGTGTCATTTTCCTTGACTAAGTTTTTTAATTATCGGCAATATTATAACTTAAAGCGGTTGTACACCATTATATTTATACATGTAAAAATATATGATAAAATACATGTAAATTTACATGTACGCTGTACTGTAGTACACTGTCATATTTACATCTTAAAAATGATATAGTTTTTAAAATAGTGATGTTGGCTATAGTTGGAAAATTAAAATATCACTAAAAAAACTGTCACAAATTTCTTATTTCAGTTGTGTTTCCATTTTATTTTAAGTGCAACAAGTGAAACGCCAACTCCTAAGTGTAAAATCCCCAATAGTCACCAGAAATACACGTGTATGACCTTCAAAAATAGGACCTGTTCTATTCCGTCAATTTTTACATGTAGAAATACATGTATAAATACAAGTGCAATTTTAGTGTAGTATACGCTACATTCAACATCTACATGTACATTTACATGTAAAATATGATGGTGTACTACGACTATTAGTCAAGTGCACAATTTTTGATATCAAATAAGCCTCTTTTTTCAATTAAAATTCACAAAAATTTAATTTCCTGTATAATTATCTATTGGTATTTTATCGTATTTGTTATAGTTAACTGAGCGTTCCCGATATAAGATCGTCTAATACTGCTTTTTTTACAGTTTTTCAATTTTTTTAAGATAAATAGAAAGGTTAATGTGACAACTATTTACAAATAAAACAAAAAGTATAAAAAAATCCGACGTCCCGTTGAAAAATTATAAAGTCACAGACCGCCGAACAAACATCATAACCGTTAAACTTATAACTCCCTTTTTTGGTCGGGGGTAAAAATAGAATAAATTGTTCAGTTATTCCCTGAACCTTTAAACCCGGAATTTTTCGAAAGAGCCAACTTAAATAAAAGTCAGGAAGTCAAGCAGTAGTCATGACCGTCAGTGTTACAGTACTCCCCGTCCAATTTACCAATATTATCGCGGTTAACCTTCTGTTGACGAGTAGCAAGTGATCGATTTGTACGTCGCCGAGTGTGAATCGCCGTGTTTTCGTGTACCGAAAAGCTGTAAGAACCTACCCTATTTCCTCAAGCTCAACTTTGCTACGCACACACAAACAAGTTTCTATTTGGTGTTTAAAACGGTAATACCCGGTTGGAGGGAGGGGGGAGTCAAGTCACTGATCGTCAGTATGTACACTGTACTGTTATTTAGCCTGCCGATTACTGCTAATATTACTCAATGATGTCATTTACTGCCGCTACAATCTGATACGTGTCACAGTAAATAATAGTAATATTAAGTGGCAGTATCGGACTGCTAAGAGTACCAAGTAGTTAGGCAGTGTTACGTAGTCAGTGGCAGTATTAGGTAATGCTAGCAGTAAGTGACAGTATTAGGTATCTTACTCCACTCCACTATACCTCCGATTCTGCCTAATATTGCTAAGTAATTAACTGATAATGTTGTCAGTTACTCCCCATTACTGCACTTTACTGTTTAATACTATCTAATACTTCCTGTTACTTTCGATACTGTCACTAACTGATACTCACCCCCACGCTCTGACGGTAACTGACCGATTTAAAAATAAAACCGTTTAAAAAATTAGAGGAAAAAAAAGAGTTTTTTTAGTAGTACTAAATTAATAAATCTTATTTACGTATATCTTAATAAATCTTAAAGATTAAAGGTAGTTGGATAATAGACAGCCAAAATCTTTAACCAACGATTAAAGCCACAAATCTACTCTTTGCATTGGTTGAATTGATTAGTCATTCACTAGTTAACCTAACCTGGGCTTAACTAAGCATTGAAAAACGATCCTTAAGGGTAGGGTATACAGATTCTCAACTTTCCTTTTTTAATTAATGTTATATCTTAGAATTAAAAAAAAAGAGATACATTTCCAAATACTTCAAAAATAATACAGCTGAAATTCCAAAACATATTTTGACTACAAAAAATAAGAACACTTGTACAAATTGCACGCTAAGCTGTGCCCCCCCCCCGTGCTTGTCACACAAAATAAGCTAAGCTATTTAAGGTAATTACAGCAAAACCAACCCATAAAAAGACGAGCAAATAGATTGCTTTTTTGGTTATTTGTGTTTTTCCATGTCATGTGACAAAAAATGTCGTCCGGATGAATAGAAAAGAAAAATGGTTTGGTTAAAAATGTTTCAAGCCGAAATTGAAACTGATATAAAAAATACAAAACTAATCTTAAACAGGAACTTGAAGGTTCGATAGCTTTATAAAAAACCAGAATTTCAACACCGGCGAAGTTTTTTGTCCCGCATGCCATTTAACTTCCGTATAAAAATATGCAAAAAAAATTTCAATCTTACAATTCAGAAAAAAAGTAAACTAAATTTTTAATGAAGATTAAGCAAATCAGCGGTACAAAAGCTCGTAAATTAATTCGGTTTTTAAAAAGGGTGCAGTTGTGACACAGGGATGATAGAGAAAGAAGGAAGTATAGGGTGGTTACCATGGAAACGTGTCAGACGCCCGATTGTGGATTGGGTACGTCTAGAAGGGATGTTGACCCCTGCCAGTACAACAGAACTCTGTATTGATCACAAAATCTATGCCAGTGGTATTCAACCTACTATTACGTGAGGAATTTCTTAAAATAAAACTAGCTTGCGGTAAAATAAAATTTTTATTTCGTTCATTCATTGATGAAATAAACCCAAAACGATGGTTCATGTTTATTTGTAATTTAAAAACACAAAAACCACATTTGAAAATTGTTGAACATTACAAAGCAACATGGAACTGTTTTCGGAAGTAGTGAAATGAAATTGCATGCAGTTTTATTAGAAATGAGAAAAGTTTGAAACTTTCGCGGTGTAACTTTTAATGAAAGTTGAAAATATATTGTGACGAAGAGAAGTATGGAAATTTGTTGGAAGAAATAAGATAAGAAATAAAGTTGAAAATAATTTTGTGAAAAAAAAAACTGAATGACGAAGACGGATTATAAGGAAGTAATGGTATTGAATGCGACAGGAAAATCTGCGCAAATAAAACTTTCATAAAATTATCACATAAACGTTCAATATCTCGATGTACAAGCACACCCTCAAGCTGCATATACCAGGGGGATACAACATGGCATTATAATTAACATGCAAATCGGTTATTGTCACAAGTAATAACCATAATGTTACTTTATATATTACAACCCCGTTGCATTAGTCAGTGGGTTAAAAATAGGGCGAACCAACAAATTTGACGATGAGAAACCCGATCCAAGAGAAACTGAATATTGCAACTCGAAACCCATCAAAAACTTATGCGTCTTCGGCACGGATTGAAACAGATCAAACGGAATGATTTTCAATAGAAACCGATCGCATTCAATATAAAGCTGAAGAGTAAATAAATGGAGTGTCCATTAAGCCAATGTTATTATGATTACGTATCCTTTTCGCAATAATTTGCAAAACAATTTCGGATCAAAATAAATAAAACAAAGCCGGAGCAGCACAAAGGAATAAATAATTTTAATCAAAAGATTTTTAATGATGTTCCTGTAAGAACAAGAACGTTTGGCTATAAAACGTCCTGTTTTTTTCCCGAAAGGTCCTATCAATTAAACACGATTTAAAAGAAATACAGAGCAACGGCCGATAAGCGACTCAAACGTTTGGATAAATCCAAAATCGAAAAGTATAAAATCGGATCAAAACGTTCAAACCTGAAAGTTACAATTGAGAAGAGAGAATCCTAATAAGCTGAAAGCTCTAATCTTGGCTAACAAGATTTGCCGAAAAATCCAATTACTAACGCACCGTTTATTTCGAGTAGAAAAAATTTGGCTCAAGGAAATTATCCCAATTTGGTCGAGTCCTGTAAAATTATTGGAATCTCGTTTTCTAATTATTGGTTATTAGATTAATTAACAAATGGAACACAAAATTTATGCGTTTGGTCCTTCCCTAATAAAATTCTCTTCGCACCCAATTGTGGGTTAGGTGAGGGTGAGGCCAGATGCACGTAGCTTATTTATTTATAGGGGTGAACGGCCATTAAAATTATATATAGATCATACGGAGGGAGTGTCGATTGCTAACGATACGACTTTAGTCAAAAATGTTAATTGAAGCTTTCGTTAAATTAAACGTGATACCACTTTTGGCCAAAATTCAACCTTTATATGCAGCACTTGCCGTTCGCTGGACCAAAACGGCGGGGATTCCAATAATTTCTTTTTATCGCAAATATTTCAAGTTTTATAGCTCTAATGGTTTTAAAATGTCTTTTTACGAAAAACGTGTTATCGCATTAAATCGAAATCAAAGATGGCGCGAAAATGATAAAATTTAATAACGGGGTGTTGGCATCAACAGATCTTCAAGGTTATTCAACTTCATGTGTCAATTTTTCTGGATTGCACTTGACATGAATCTCAGACTTCCCAGACATCCATTTCCACTAGATGCAAATAGTTGAATGCCCAGATTTCTCCATTTATGAGCATAATACCACTCCTGTCTGGTGAGATGCAATTCAACAAAAGATTTCTAGAGTGATTGGATCGTTTCCTAATCATCTCTTTCATTCACAAAAGTAGTCGTTCCATTATCCAAAAAAAAGTTCGAGATGAATAGTATTAACCGATAGGAGTTGGAGCAATTGGAGCATAAAATAATATTAGAATTAAAAGCACACGTTTTTAGAATTAAATAATTCTAACTTTAATATTCGGTTCAACGAACAAATGGGTAGCTAATAGACTATCGCTCATCAGTAACTACATTCATTCAACTGCAAAAGCATCGAGTAATTAATATATTCAGGGTCAAGTTCTAAGTGGTGCACTTGAAAAGCTAACAATTTGGTTCTCAATTAAGAGCACAGATTGCAAAACGTGTCTATTAATTTTTCTTTCACGCCGCTATTAATACTTTTAAATTAAAAAAATTAGATTGTGACCATGCCGGGATTCCGTAAATATATAAATTAGAAATATCAGTTACGATCGTATATTATTATAAGAAACGCAGGAGACAGCCAGAACACCCCATTTGTAACAAGATATTTTTAGAACTCAAGACAAACAATTTCTGAATTTTATCACTACCAAAAGCCCAACTTTCTGCGCTCTCAAAAAACACGTTTTTTTCGTTATTAACTTACTTTTAATTACTTTAAATTATTTTTAATTATTAATTATTACTTTGCAGTGTAATTAACACTAATTTATTATAACAATAAATGAGACAATTTTGATTCGTGGTATAAAGAATAATATTACAATATCCTCAACCAATGATCCAGCTGTGACAGATTCCCATATCAAATATAATTTTCAACTTTCATCTTGTACATCAATTTCGGGTTAGCAAAAGAGGTATATTCGAAAGTATAATAATTACTTGAATAATTAGATAAAGTTTTGTATCTACTTTATTCTTTATTATATTTAACATTATTCTTTAGTATTATACCCACACACGAGAATATTGTAGGTATTGACAAAAATCGATTGATTTAAGAAATAAACGATTTTCAAGTTTTGATTATATTAATTATAGCCGAATTTTACTTAAAAACAGAGACCTCTGTCGCGCATACGAAAGTTATTTTTAAATTGAACTGGTTTCCGAGTATTATCTAAAAACGGAGTTTCTTGCCTTAGCCTTCTGTCGATCTACAAGAATGATTTCTTAAAGCAAAATGGTTTCCGAGGTTTACTTAAAAACAGAGATTCCTATTCTTTAAGGAACGATTCCTTGTCTTATTTACTTCATCTTTTATTATTTTCTTATAGTAACGTACAAATAACTTAAGCCTCATCCACAACCTCCAAATTAACCGTAGAATTAGTACATAAATTAATACTTGAAATTTGAACATAAATTAATGTTTTGGTAGCATTCACAATGCTTAAATTAATACGCAAATTAGTGTAACTCCATCTAGTGTCAATGTTTGGAACTTGAGTATTTCGGATGGTAAATTGTTGTTATTGCTAGATAACCTAATGGTTCTATTTAAATCGGGTACAGGTTAATACCATAGCGTTGTACCTTTAATATTAAATGTAATTCAGGTCACAAAAGTTAACAGGTTTTAGGTTAGAAATCACAGATGACACTTGAATGGTTTTGAAGCATGCGTAGTTGTGACTTGACGACTAATTTACGTGAAAAAGCTTGGACCTTGCAAGGTTCTGCATTAAGTACTAAGTACTAATTTCGCGTTAAGTACTAATTTCGAGGTTGTGAACAACCGCATAGGATTCAAATGCGGCAAACTTCTACGCTTAATTCTAATTACTAATTCTACGGTTAATTTGGTGGTTGTGGATGATACTTTATGCGTGTAGCAGCTTCTATGTATCGACAAACCTAATGGGCGGGGTTAGCCATATGAAAATAGCCAATACAATATACGCATTACATTAGCAGTTTTTGGTCCTTTTTGTCCAAATTTTGGAATCATCCTCTAAATTTTAGGTTTATATTTTTTGTAATCTACTACTTCAACTATGACATTAGGAAGTTTTTTAATTCCGGGTAGGATGAACGAATTTAATTAACTACCAATTCGCTATGTATTATTTTAAAAATTCTGGCCACCGAATAAAATACTCTTCAGAAGTAATACTAATATTTTCGTCGTCAATAATTTTATTCGCGATTGCAAAACAAATTTTCACATAAACGAGCTATAATTTGCAAAGTGTTCAGGTTCAATGTTCGCTCTTGACTATTATTAGGAGTATCATATAAATGCATCGGTCTAATACGAGTCGAGTCATTTTATTTCATTTACTACAACCCACAAACTGTTAACAGCTTCCGTTTACATCAGATTTTCTAAGCAAAGCATAGTAGGGTCGAACCTCTAAAAGCAAGTCGTTTTCAGAAGCTTTTAACGTGGCAGCTCCTCTTTACTTCAACATAAACGTGAAAATGGTATACCAGGTACGGGGAGCGATGAAATTTAATATTAGAGCAAACGACACAAAATATTATTCTGCATATCTTAGATCCCAAAATAAAATTTACTCATCACAGGAATTTCCAGTGACGACTAAATTGTATTTGACTGATACAATCTTTGACCCTATTAAATGAACATGTGCAAGTCGGGGGCGTTAGAATAATTACGCTATAAAACAATTGCGTTAAATTTGCAATCAGAACAACGCTAAATAAAGTTGTGTATATACTAATATTGATTGAAAGAACATACCTTTCCTTCTACTTTGACGCCATGTTACAATTAAGCTCAGAGCAAGCAATTAGGCGAGCAGTTGTATTAGGGCTGAATACAACTTCAATTTGCCAAAAAAAACAACGCCACGCCACACATCTTTATCGCTATAATTAACAAGATAAAAAAAACTATCGCAAACTATAGTTACGACGTCGTATAAAGTATAATTTTTCAAGCTTCGCCATTTTGTCAATTTACCTGAAAAACAGTTGATCGGTACTACGAAAACAAAATAAAAATTTAACTCCAGATAACCGGAATAGCAGTAATTCACACGTCCGATTGAGCAGTTATTTCGGGATATAACTTTCGCGTTGGTCTGTACCTTGTACAATTTTAATAAAATGTACTGCAAAATAACAACCGGTTCTGTTGTTAAATTACTCTCTTGTCTTTTAGTTGTATACTTCTTGAAATAGGCGTCGGCAAAGTATCTAGTGGTTTGTTAATGCCTTCCGATGGAAGGCGATCAGAATGAAACTTTTACTCTCTCCATGATCGAACCGGGATTCTCGGCTTAGCAGTCGAGTCACTTGGGGACCAAGCCATAGTCGATTTTTTGTTAAACTACAGTAGTACACTTTTATCGAATTCCAAAATGTGCCGTAGAAGCAAGCGCCTACACCAAAATACTCCTATCTAAAAATAACTTTTTAAGGTAGAATATGTTAAGAGATAGTGACGTCATCCGGGAATAAACCAACCAATAACCTCGCTGCTCACAAATGACGTCACTGCGCAAAGCGAACGCTTTTATCGGGTTATCCTAAACCCCATATAACATATCTATTTTATCTAATTTTGTGTAAAAGCTTCATCTTCTCGTATTCGCCTGATGGCTCAAATTCAAACTCGTTCAGTAATCTGTTTCTCAACTCATTCCGTAAACTACTACCTTTCACCTCTTTTGCGCAACCTTTGAAGGTCGCGCATTTCTAGAAGAAAGTGATTTTGACAGATAAAAAAATAAACGCTTTTAAAATATGATCTCCCTCTCTTTAGTTGCGGGGTAAAAAAAATCACTTGGTACATACAAAACAGGAACTACAGTGGTGACTTTATTCCCGATATTTTAGTATAATATTAGAAGTGCCAGTTTTAATTTCGGTATCAGATTTTTTCACGAAGCAAAAAACAAAAACCGTATGAGAAATAAAATATCATTTTAATCTGTAATGCAGTTACGTTATGCTATTTCTCGCACCATCAAAAGCGAATTTCTAATGCACCTTAATTAAATTGTTGAAATACCCCCCCCCTTTTTGGATTATGCCTCAAGTGCTTCTTTAGATCACGATAGTGAACATTATTGTAAACCCTGATGAAAAATAACAAGTCACTTTAATCCTGTGGTATACACACTATTTTTTTCCAATTTTCGTTGCACTTTATAAATATGTAGGTATTTCAAGATTAAAATTACATTATTGAGTAATGTAACCAAAGTGATCACTTTGATGGACCTAATTTTCACGAAGAGATTAAACAAATAAATCAATAGAAAGCAGTCAAACAGCTTTGCCCTGATGAGGGCTTGGTGACCACTTGTTATTTAGAAGAGTTCTTTTGGCAGATAACTCGGTGGTTTGCCATTGCCTGCCGAGAGAAGACGGTCAAAATAAAGTTTTACTTCGCTCTGGATCAAACTGAGGATCTCAGCTTAGTTGACGCACATAAGCATCTCTCCGAATTACCTGAGTTACCGTTTTCATCCCATTTGTCCTTTTTCACCTTTACGTATTTTTCAACGTTTTTTCATGCAGCCGCTAGGGGTAAAACACAGTTTAAAATCTTATACGCCAATTCCTCTTTTTGTATCCAAATCCTTGCCCGGTTACCCCTCGTGCAGCCGGGACTACCCCAGACTTCCCGAAGCTAGTGAAATTCAAAGAAAAAAAAACGGCTAGCTGGTAGCATAGTAACAAAAATCATTTTGTAAAATCTTAAATGTTAGAAAGTGGGGAGGGGGCGGAAAAATGCAAGAGTTCTGTAAGTTAATTGAGATATTTGGATTTCAGATGAAGGTAAGTATGAATTCGCACGCATTTAGGCCATTTAATTCCAGTTTTCTTTTTTTAGCCCTACTAAACCTCGATAAAAATGTGCCATCCATAGTTATGAGGGGATCGAAACAAGAAACCCCGTAATTTTTATCCCACCGATTCAGGTACAATCGCAGATGTTTGGTTGTCTTTGGACTTCGCCACCCGGAGCAAAGGCGCAACAGCTAATTAAAAGTGATTTTTACTGTTTTTGCCTGCCGTCCAAAGCACGGAAACAAGGAAAAAAATTTATATGTTTTGTCGGAACTGGGCTTAGTATGAGTAGTTCATTGCTCTATTAGTAGATTAGTTGACCGCCTTCGCGCAACGATTCCAATGTCATTCTTTTGACAAATGTCACTTACATAATGAAGGTTGCACACTATAAAAAAAACCCACGAATCCCAATGGCGTCATTAATAAATTAATTCGTGTGCATCTGACAGTAAAATCAGCGCCTACTCTTAACTTCTTACACATTCATCGTACCGGCAGATTTAAATTTGGTTAAAATGGCGTACAATTTATTTTTAGCATTAAGAACTTGCAAAAACCAATAAAATTTAAGTATCTATACACTGACTTTCCTGTAGTTTAATTTCATTAGTTTATACAATACTTCGAAAGCAAATAATACAAATAATCAGCTATCTGTATGTGAGTGTTACTTTAGCAGTTAAAATTTAACCAGTTAACATGTTATAGGAAAACACTTATACTACACATTTCAACTAGTTACTATTGAACTACTACGAATGTTAACTACGTGCTAACCGTTTTTAGCTCAAAATGAAATTTCAGAGTTGAAAGCCAACGGAAGATGTGCTACTTCTAGCATGTAGAATTTGAATAGGCTCGCAGAAAATTTGTAAGCGACTTGGGGGCTCTCGAGAAGGTCTAATAAAATTATTCAAATGGGTTTTGGTTTGTAAGCTACAAAATTGCATTAAGGTAACCAAATTTGCTATAACTACTAAATTTATGAAAGGATAGTGAACCTGAAGTCTTCACGCATAATGAAAGTAATTTTCACGTAAAATACATTTTTTAATTCCTTTATCCGATGCTTTTTAATAGCATAAGAAAATTTTCTGTTTTTATGTTCCTAAAAAAATCTAACCATAACAAATCCATCATCGGAATGGCTTCAAGAGTTTTTTTACTCCCAAACGAATGATCCACACACACTCGTAAATATAAACAAGATTTCCATGTCGAGTGCACGTAAATGTTTCCAGACTGTTTAATGTTATTTGTTCCGAAAAAATATTTTTAGACATAATTTAACAGTTGCATTATTTATTACGATGCTACACATATTCGGGCCTGTTTCATGTGGATCTATTTTTAGCATTTAATTCGTGTATGTGTAAATGGGTATTTTTTTATACAATTAAATTCTCATTCACACGAGGAATTGGAATTACCGGATGACAAAAAAAAACCGTTTCCCATTTTTTATAACATTCCAAAAATTTCAGTCGCAAATTTCGACGTTCGAGTGAAGGTAAAATCATTCAACTTTCACCCGTAACTAAAAACCAATCCTGGTTCTCCCATTTCTTGTAAATCAATATTCACCACAACTAAAAATAAAATTCAAACCCTTAAAATTTATTTTCTAGTAAAAGTAAACTTTTCAGGAACATAGACAGCTTCGGAGATCTTGGCATGTGTATTTGCACAACTAAGTCCGTTCAAATGAATTTTTGCCTGCAAGCAAGCAATAAAGAAGCAATTAGTTGGTTAAGGTGGAAATTAAAAAAATATCAGTCTTTGGTCTACCAGCTCGGCTTCTTGTATCAGAAAACTTTCTAATTTGGCAAATGCCTGTCAAGTTTTAAAACCCGGTAAGATAAACGCTAAGGGGAATGCCTGGAAGAAAAAGTGTAACAGCCTCGAAAATTTATGTTCAAGAAGATGCCACTAATGAAGTGAATAAACTTAACTTTAATTAAAGCATCATTTGGAACATCTGGAGTAGAAAAACGACGTGACAATTGATAACATGAAGCTTATTTGGTTATCCCGATTAAAACAAACACTCAACTTGAAAAAACAAAAAGTTAAAACAACTCAAAATCGAAAATTTTGGAATGAGAAGAGCCATACTTGAAAGCTTGTGGAGTGAACGGTTTCCGTCGACGCAGCCACTTGAGGGTGTCGAAATGTCAATAAAACAACTCAGCAGTTGGAGCTATTCAATAGGGGAGAAAATAATAAAACAAAGAGATGATTAATTTAAGAATTTACTTCCGGTTTAATGTTAAAATTTAGGATAGGTCAATTTATTTTTTCTTGTTTCCGATTCTATACAGTTTAAGGGAGTGAAGTTTATCTACCCGAAATATTTAGGAACTTCCTCGATGATGAAAGACAAATTGATTTCCCAAATGTATTAGGTTTTTACTATTATGAATTCATGACGAATTAAACAAACCCCCTAGGGATGCTTATATGGGTTACTACTAGCATTTCAATTTTTAGGAAAAAAATTTCAATTTGTCATAAGGTGGAGCAAGGCGAAATAATTCGTATTAATCACACAATATCGACTAGACGCACTACCCATTTATGTAGATTCTCTTGATAATGCAGCCCCTATTTTCAGTTTAACAATTCAAACGACAATTTTACACGTAGTGTGAAAAATCAATGGTTGTGACTAAAAGTATTCCCCTTAAATACTGCAAATGAAAATGTGAACGTTTTAGTTTCGAGTCTATCGTCCATAACTCCATCATAAACGTCATCAATTTGTTAAATTGTTTGAGCAGTTTATAAGAGCAATATCGGTGTATTATCTACATCTACTGTCTGTGTTGAAGTATCCTTGAAGCAAGGGATTGATGAAACAATTATTAAAGTGAAAGGGTGAAAAGCGGAAGTTAGGGACGACTGACTCATGGGCGCCGTCTACTACTAAAACTTAAATTATAAAACGCTTATTCAAAAGCACGTAAATGTCATTAATTTTTTATGAAAGACGAAATGTAAATTTCATTTCAGCTAAAACCTCGGTGCTTCGAATTTTTATAAAATGGTAAATTCAAAATACATTTTAAATGCCACGAACTTCCATCAAAAAAATTCGAAAGCCTTAACTTTTTAATTTTAAATTACTTACAAAATTGCGATCGCTTTATTTTCAAGAACTGCAGGAAATATTTACCTAAAACAAAAATAAAAATATTAGCAAATTTTATCCGGACTTCAAAGAAGTTTTACATTAATAAATTCTCTTTGACTTTTAATTTTGTTTGACATTTAAATCAAAGAATTTTCAAAAATAAATATATTTTATTATTAGCCTTTTCTAGGATCGACAAAGTGCACAAATTAAAAAAAAATTAGATGCAGTTGTGCACAAAACCCCCTCCCCAACGTCTTAATCCGGGTCAATATAAAAATAAATTAATAATTGAACTCAGTATGATGCGTTCTTAGAGACATAAATTTCACGTTTTTCCCTAAACCACTCCACCCCTTCAACAGCTTCCAAAATGTAAAAAAACAGATTCCCAAATTCCATTTACATTGGAAACATTCCGAAGTTAGCTCAAAATCTATGAGGTAACTCTCGAAAAACCTAACCAAAAACAAGGCTGGGAAAAATGTTATTTTAGAGATTATCCTGAGCATGAACACTTGAAAATAAAGCTCATTTTTCTAGGACCTCACTAATCTCTAAGATACTTTGAGTTGGCGTCTAAACTTCCGCTATTCTGAAAATTACCGATTTCGGGTAGGAATAAGATCCTCGATTCCATTTTCGTATGAGAGCCTCTCCTTTTAATTTTCCGCTAGTTCTGGCGTACGTACCAGAACCAGGTTCTAAATTAAATGTGTAAACGCACCTAATCACCCAAACCTTTACAGTGGCGATATTGAAACTGGATTCGCACCCAGATGGATTGGGATCCTTTTTCAGTGGATTTTGCGACGGCTGATCTCATTGCCGTTGGTCCTTTTTTTCCATTGTGACATTTACAGCAAGTGCACCCTTGTCCTTCATGAGTTGAAGCTCAAACAGATAAAGGTACTGAAATAAAGGTTTTTATTCTAATAAATGTTTTTTTCTCCATCGTAGCGACAAAACTTTTCGCCTTAATAATCAAAGAATTTAAGTCACATATTTTGAAAAATCAAAGATTTTCGCTTTGATTTGAAGAAGAGGCCAGCGATCTACGTACAGAAGACGCTAAGAACTCCGAAAGTCACATCACCAGATTTTTAATGACTGGTGATGGTTTTTTAATTTCCTAACTTGAACCCAATCCAAACCATACGACCAATTGTATGATTGTAGATCCAACTCATATTGAGATCCCCTAGTGCAGAATACAATTCCACAAGTCCTTATCTGTAAACCGATAGGGAAATAACTACTTCACCTGGAACTCTGTCCCAGCACTAACCTCTGTTTGATATCAAAATTTTTGGGTGTGACTATGGAAAAAGTATCTATCTAATAGCCGTAACACACTATCCAATTTATTGTACAACTCCTGCGCAGAATAAAGTGCGCAGTGCCCAAAACATTGCAAAATACGTTTCTGAGCAGGAATTGTCAATAAATTGGATAGTGTAATATGACTGTTGGATACTTCTTTTACAATCCCATCTAAGCTTTTGATATCAAACTGGATCGGAGAAGGGACAAAGTCTTAAGTTAACTGGCCGAAGCCACCTACATTTTTCGATTCATAAAATTGTGAATCAAGTGTGATTTGTCCTTGCGTATAATCGCAAAAAAGTATAATCGAATAGCAATTTATTCGCTAATTTTTCACCTTTTGCCCTCACCAGTGGCTTTCGCGAATTCACAATGGTTCTTTGTTGTCACAATCCCGTGAGCCCAGACATGTTAGCTTTTTCGCAGTTTCTCAACAATGATGTAAACTTCTGCCCTTCATAATCCACCAACATTTGAATTGCATCCCGAACCCGTGGGTAGTAAGGTTCTTTGGTACCCTGGTACTTATACCAGAACTATGTTTTATAATCAAAAATGAATTCAAATGGATTTGGATGAAAATTAATTTTGTGCAGATTTCAATCTTCCCACCGAAGGAAGGCTCAACAAATTACGTACTGAAGAAATATCGCCCTCACATGGTTGTAATCTTTCTGGGTGAAGTTCGAGTGAAAGACCTCAAAAGTTATATATTTTTTTATATTAAACGGTGACCACAATTTGCCATAAGGATTTTTATAAACATCACTGCTAGAAACAAAGATGAAGTTAAGTTAAGTTTGGATGAGCTGCTTTTTGGTTTGGTAAGGCAAAGTAAAACCACGGGAGAGAAGAAAACAATAACTGTTTCCGTTTTCCAAATATATCACGCTGATTTTGGCGCTTTCATTTTATACCTTAACCTTACCGGTCCTTAACTACAATATTTTGGTAAGAGTAAAAATTATGTTCAAACAGTTATTAAATCAACTATAAATATTAATTTAAGTAGCCATAAATTTACTGTTCAGCACAAGAACGAACGAGCAACAGTTAACCCAAATTTCCTCTGTAAATTTGACGATCGCGCCAATATTTGCACACTTATTTGTGAACAATTCCCGAGTATCCCTACAGGTGGTCGATGAAATCTATTTTAATAAAACAAACTAGATTCATTCTAACCATCCAACATAAAAAAAAACATTTGATCAGATCATATTACTTTTGGAATATGAATAACTTTGGATACCGTCGTCAATATAAACAACTGTAACATTTAGTTCACAAAATTTGTTCACAGGAACAACCATGTAATTTTGTGGCTCAAGATTTCTCAAGTTTAAATCAAAATTAATAGTGACCAACAATGAATTCAATACAAAAACTTTCAAATCTACAGTTAAGTAACCTTTTGGCGTCATTTAAATTTTATATTGCTTCGGATACATCACGGCGAACCACAACTTCCATTTGTCAGAAGCAATGGAGATCCAAGACGGTAGAGAATTTCCCCAAGCAATTGATCAAATCAAAAATATTGGCAAGAAATATAACGGCGGATCTTTCGACTATAAAAAAAATCGACTTCAGTCCAAAGATCGTACAAAAGACGTCGAGTCTGGTGGCCGAATGCAAAAAATTATGTGCTTCAGTGAATCCGTTTTTCAATTCAAATACAAATTCGCCGGGTTTAGTTAATTTTCGGAAAGTGAACTTGGCGGCCAAGCACCATGCGGTGGTGTACAAAGTGACCCCCAAGTACCGACATAAATTTACTAGTGGGCCATCGAGACGCACCGGTTTAAACGATATACCCCACTCGATCGTGAAAATTTGTGCAAATCGAGGTCTCCAATCAAATATTTTTGAAAATATTCTTCAAACAGCTACCGGCAAACAACTCTCGGAGAGTTTAACAGCAATCGAGTGCAAGAAGAAACGTAAAAGTCCATGCGGTAAGGTGAAATCTAAATGCAAAAAGAAGAAGAAGTGCAAGAAGAAGAAGAAGAATCCATGCAAAAAGAAGAAGAAGAACCCATGTAAAAAGAAGAAGAAGAATAAGTGCAAAAAGAAGAAGAAGAATCCATGCAAAAAGAAGAAGAAAAATCCATGCAAAAAGAAGAAGAAGAATCCATGCAAAAAGAAGAAGAACCCATGCAAAAAGAAGAAGGACCCATGCAAAAAGAAGAATCCGTGCAAAAAGAAGTGTGATGGAGTCGAAAATGATTTTCTGGGTGAACCCTCAAGTCTTCCTTCACTAACGCCAAGTGGACTGGAGCAATCCAACGTCACATTAATTTCTTCTAGTTGTTAAATTATTGAATTGAGATATATCGACTCATTTGAATTACTGCAATAAACGAAATTTTACCTTTATTTTTGTGTTATTAATACCTACGAATTTTTTTACAGGATTATTAATTGTTCTACTTGTGAAATTTTTTTATTCTGAGAAGGTATTTTAATTTTCGTTTACTTTTTATTCGAATCTTGTTACAATTAAAAAATTTAAAAGATTACAAAGTAGATATTTTATCAATCGTTTGATAGTGGGAAATGATATTCCAGCAGAGTGAAAATGCCGATTATTTTAAGAGTTGTCATGTTTTGCATAAAAAATACTTAGACTAACTTGAACGGGGGTTTTGCTTTAGGAGTTTGCCACCCAAGCTGATTTTTTCTCGTTTAATTTAAATTTAACTAGAAAGAAAATTTGCGAGATTACCGAAATTCTTGACTCTGCTACTAATCCATGATTGCCTTTTTAAGACACTGACGACCAACTGACTTTCTCAATTTTATAGCGTCGATCAGGGGGCCCCTTTTAGTGTTTGGTCTTAATATTATTTTGATTATTCTGGCATCTTCTATTTTATCCAGTATCTTATATCTACCTAATTGCACTAATTGTTCCGTTTTTTACAAAAAAAACCCGACATTCGACTAAATTCATAATTCGAAAAAAGAAATTGGCATTTTTGACGTTTTAAATTCTGACATTTCAAATTTTCATTGATTAATTAATTTGACTTGCAATATTTTCTCAAATTATTTAACTTGGTGTGAAAGTCACAAATATTCTCGTCAGTGGAATAGCAAAAAACTCGCCAAGTTTTCGTCATTTCATAAGATGACCCAAAGTCATGGAAGTGAATCTTTTTTCTTTTCTATGGATCGAATGCCGAAGATTAAGTAGCAGAAAAAGTAAAATATATTCACGCAATTTTGCGTAAAAAAAAACTTTCAAGCAGTTGTAAATCCTGAAATAGGGCCCCCCAAAAGCGTAATTTGCTATTTTTCATCTAGACGTTTTTCTTGATTATTTTTAAATTTCCGGATAGAACAATTTTGTAGCCCTAATACAGCACAACCTGTGGGGTTTCCCAGTCTATCGTATTGGAATCAAAAATCCGTACTTTTCTTCCAATAGCTTTCGAGCACTGTCACTTTGACAAATGGAACATAGATTGACAATTTTCTATGGATTTCATGCCGATTTAGGTATTACAATCGCGTTAAAACAGGATTAAGATTTATTCTAGCTCCTAAGTTTCCAAAATGTCAGAAAAACTCGAAAAAATACATCGTTTGCTATTTTCTATGACTTTTTTTTTAGAAATTATTCGATGAAAAAGTGGTGCGCAGATGAGTGAAATCTCCACATTGAACAAGTTTGCAGCTCTACGAGAGCCCTACCGGTGAGATTTCTCAAAAAAACCCACCGTAATTCAATTACAAAAATGTCTTTGACGTTTTAAATTTTGACATAATTTCTTAAATAATTTTTTTAAGATTTAGGACAAAATTACATTTATTTTAGGATAATTGAGATATTTTTACAATTATAAATCAAACTGAAATGTTCATTTATTTATTACTTTCGTAATATTGAATGTATCATATTTAGATTTTATTTGAAGAATGAAAACTATAATACGTCAAAAAAATTACATCCACAACTGACGCTTGCGTCCTTTCATAAGAAGATTGATAGATCAACTGGCATCCGATCCTGACTGAATATAACCATTTCTTTAAAATTTTTCATTTCAAACCGACGAACAGATTTCTTCATCATCTGCCTGTATTCTTTGCAAAGGATGCAGTTAGGTTCGACGTACCGTTAGCCAATGTCCTACAACAAAGGATAATGGGGTTTGTCCAAGATCTCCTTTTCTGGTTTACACTGCCTTAATAATTATGTTGATAAAATCAACATAAAAAAAATTAAAAAACAAGTTTTATAAAAATGAAAGTATTTTTTTCTGTGTGCACTAGCTTTAAAATGAATCAAGTATAAATTTCATCTTCGTTTTTTAAAGCTTTTTTTTTCTAAAAGTATTTTTTAATTTGTGTTGTATTTTATGGTTTTTAAGTTTTATGTCAAGATTAGTAGTTTAATGTGTAGTTTATTAAATAACATCGAATCGCCAGTTTTCGAGCTCTTTGAAATGGAAGAATAATTTTTACTACATTTTTCTATAATAAATTTCCTTATATTTTGAACTGAAAGCGGTTCAGCTTGACGTTTTGGCATTGAAAGGGCTCTTTTTTTAAAGCTGTTCCTGTGTTTCCTGAGTTCCTTTTTTTATTGACGACATTCTTTCTGTTTCGACTCATTCATTTTTACTAATTTTCCTTATAATATAGAAAATGTGACATTAGCACCTTGACACTAACTTGCTTGATTTTGCAGTGGATAATCGGATCAAAAATTTGTATAGCAAATAATTTTGTTTATTTCGCCATGGATGGTCGGATTGGTTCCAACATTTGAATGATTAAAGCTACAAGTCAATGTTTAAAATTTCAGTTTGTAAAATAGTCGGTTAAGTTAATATAAAGCTTTTAAAAACAGAAAATTGCCCGTTTTGGGAAACGAATAAAAATTTATAGTCTTTGAATTAGTGCTTGAAGTCTTTGAAGAACAAATCAGTGAGCCGGATTCTGATCTGTCTTAACAGGATATAACAAAGTTATATATTCAGATAATATTCGAATATTCCTCTTTAAGCTCAGATTTAAACAACCGAAAACAGCTCCGCTTCAGCTATTGATATTTAATTTTTACTGAAAGGTTCATTCAATAACTACTTTAATCCAAAATTCAGATCCGAGCCTTTATTTCCGATGCTAAACTAAAGGTAAAATTCATAATGACTGGGCTATCAACAATACAATATTATTACAAAGTATAAATAAATTCCATGAAATGGGTAATTAAAAAGAACTGAGAGGAAAAGAAAAATCTAAAATAAAGAAGTCGGGTTACTTTATTCTTTCGTTTCGCTTCTAAAAGGTTTTTAGCAGTAAAAGTTGATAGGGCGGAGCAAGTGGAAAAATTGAACTTGTGCAAATTTAAAGATGACAAGAAGTTGTCTTGTCATGTTAAACAATTTTTGATGTACATACATTTTCAATCGGAAGGGGTTGGCGAGAAAGTAAGTTGACTCAAATTCCTGAGGGAAATCTAAAACCCGATCAAGATAAATTGATTTATTGTGACATTATTGAAGGTTAAAGTGGGAATTGAACCAGAACATAATTAGAAACCTTTGAATTTAGTAAGAGCGAGTTCTCTTGAAAAATTCAGAAGCATTACTAATTCAAGTTTGAATTAAGAAAAAGCTAATGAAGTCATTACGTGCAATTTTAGCATAGTGTTAACATCTTATAAATTTTGCATGGAACATTCTTGTAGTTACAAGGTCCTAATATAAATACAAAATTGGCAATACATTGTACAAGTTAGAGAACAAAGACCTTTTCAGATGGTTGCCTAGCAACTTATAGCGTTCCCGGAGTTAGGCTCCATGGCAACGATCCGGGTTTCACTCCGGCACATCTGATTGCATTCGTAAAGCTTCTACAACCTACACGAAACTGCCTATGCTGTACAGGCGTTAACTAATTTCCTATTATTTAAATTTCATCTTCCATCAGGTATCGTAATCGACTAACTCTTCTATCAAATTATCTCATCACACCCTTAGTGTTAACAAATCCTCCTGTAATTGAACTTCCACAATTTCACCCCTAGGTGTTATTTCAACAGAGATAAATTACGATTTCTGAAGAGACCCGATAATGGCAAATCTGGACAGCTTTGAAAAACCCGAGTTTGCAACGTTTACACTAGAATAATAGTGGCAACGGTAATTTATTGAAAGTTTGCTAATAAAAAGAGAAGAAAGTTTTGCATTTAATTAGCAGTCTATTTATAATTTACAGGAACGATAATATGTAAATTAAGGAGTAATTCGGTTTGTAGGCTTAAAGAAAACGAATTTAAATAAAATGCTAATTTTGTGTACATAATTAATGATATCGCAACTCCAAATAGCTTAGATAATTTTTGTTAAAACAAGTTTTGAAAAAAGATAATCCATTTAAAATTTCGGTTCCCGTTAAAAAGTTTTATGTTCAGCAAGAAACAAGCAAATATTTGAGAAAATTTATCTTAGAAAGTCTTCATTAACGCCCGGCCATATTCTCTAATTCAGAATAAATGTTTACTTTGCCTACTCCAAAAACAATTCACAACATCATTTTTCTCCTTTTCAATCTGATTTATTCGCTTCGGGTTTTTTACCCTATCAATTTGATACGAATTAAGTTAAAATATCCCCGCATGGAAGTTTTATTCCCACATGAATGAAAAAATGTTAATAGCCCTCATCCAATATTGTGAGAATATTTATTTGTATTTCAATTTATTGACGGAATTCCGAATTAAAATTTTTATTACGTTTCACGATCGACTACTAGACGATGTCTTTAATTGGTTGAAATTGTTCATTAAAAGATGCCCGATTCTCTGGAGAAGCGGTAGATCAAAAGTGACTTACAATGCTACCATCATAACAAACACTGTGGCACCAAAGTAATAAACAATAGGATCTACTTGTAAAATCCCTCGAGATGAGCGCAAACATGTAACAATAAGAAAATAAGCTGGTTAATCATTCCAATTCCTTTGTCCTATTAGTCCTTAGTGTTAATACCAATATTGAGTTGACGTTAATAACTGGGTAAATAGCAACTTAAGATCTCAATTTAACTCGAGGATGTACTTGAAACCGATAATAATTAGTAGAAGTGGAAAGTAATTTGGTACTTAAGATTACCTATGTAATACGTGAGAAGAATTAGGCAGTGAAGAAAAAGAGAAAACAAAACCATTGCTGGTTATGGATTACCTATCAAATTATGTGCTATTTGATACCGTTCTCTGTATCCTGCAATATTGTAATAGATATGGTAACTTCAAAATTATTTGAAGAGGAATAAATCAGTGTAGCATTAGAAAAATTCCTCTAAATTTAAGAACCCCAATGGCGTCCCAATATTGGCAGAAAGCGCACAAAATCTTCTGATATAAATAAATCATGGTTGCATTTTTTACTAAAAGATGAACTGAACTCCTGAACCACATAGGAAAATTTACTGAGCATATCTAAGAAACAAAGTACAAATCAGGGATGCACAAACCGCGGGCCTCATTCGGCCTGTCGTCGATGTGCGTGCGGCCCGCAAGCGAATTAATAGAATAATCAATAGATAAGTGGTTTAGGTAGTGTAACTCGATATTAATCATATCAAATTTTATTAGCATAAACCAAAAAATGCACAAACACTTTTTCGAAACTAAAATGTTTAAGTTATCACGATATATAAATACACCGTATGTATTGGCGTGTTTCGAAACCATAAAAATCATAATTCATTTATTTTGTAAATTATTTTAAAGTTTAAATTTGTTTTAATATTTATTTATTTATAATATTGTATATAAAATTGTTGGTTAAAAATTTTTGCTATGTAAATAAGGTGGGGAGAACGAAAAAGATAAAGTGAAAAGAGTGGGGCTTGAATAGACAGACTTGGGCTGACGCCTTCACGTCGAGTAGACTAACGGACGAACATCATTCCCGCAATAAAAATTTTAAATTGTTAATTGTTTGAAAATTAATAAAATAACTTAAGTTGAGTTGATGTTTTTGTTTAAATTAATTGTGGTTAAGTGCAAATTGTTAAATAAACAATGAAGAGTTGAAGAATTTGTGATAATTTGGTCGATTTGTTAAAAATAAATCGCAACAAATTTGTTTAACCAGGCGTGGCCAGCTGCAAAAGACCACATGCGATTATTTTCAGCCAAAACCAAATATTCGGCTTCTCTTTTAATTTCGGCCTAAACCGAAACCAGAGCCGTATCGAGCTCTTCTGGCATCTCAGCCAAATTTTAATAATATTATCTCTGAGGTATATATGCCCCCCCCCCGTAAAATTCTTACCATTTTAAAAATTTTAAACTATCATTTATTAAGTTTTAATTTTACAAATATTCTGCAAATTAAATTAATGAATTTAACTAACTTAGTGGCTCTAATATCGATAATTAAAAAGCCAATAAACAAAAAGCTAAAAAAAGAAGTTTCTCCGTATTTTCATCAAGTAAATTACTTTGACCATCTATCTTTCATAACAAATTGTAACTTTCACAGCTGGTTGTGCATATTATTTTACTTAATTTAAGCATAAGTTGGTATCACTGGTAAAATCAGGTTTCCAATCGTCAAATTTAAATCTTGTCTAAGGGCGTAGCAAATGCAATGCTCGACACGACTCGAACGCTAGTTTTGGCTTAGCCGAAAGTTTCGGTCAATTTTTGGCCGAAGCTGCCGCCGAAACCAGCACTTTTTGCAGAAACTAGCCGAAACCGAAACAAAACCTTCGGTCGGTCACTAGTAATTTTATTATGTAAAATTTTTACTAAATAAAGAAAATTACTTTGATTAATGAATGAATAATTTAATCTAGGTTGCCTTGTATTTTTACTAATATGGAGCCAAATGCAACGCAATGCTTCGAAGTAAAAATTATAATGTAAATAAATGTTTTTTAAACTTTTATTAAATTGTTTTTATTTACAGGCCCAATAAGTCTGTGCATCCCTGTGCTAAATGCTCTAGTGCGCGAACCAATTCTATACTCGCCATAAAGATAAGAAAATATAAGCAATGGAGTACCGCAGGAAAAGGTGCTGGAATGCCTACAACGAAATATCGTGAGTCGAAATCGTAAAACTACTATACCAGACGGGGTGCATATAATGAAGGTGCATTGTTGCGATACCAAACTTGACCATAACCAGAATAACAAAGTGGTTTGAAAATAATCAACTAACCGGGGTGATAAAAAAAATCAAGCCATTTTGACCATATTAGAAAGATGAAGATAATTGTATTGTGTTCATCTTGACAAGTTTGTCGAGTTTAGACACCATTTAACGCAAGTGGCAACGAAGACCGCCGTACAAACGCAAATGACGAGAAATGTTTAAGAGGGGAGGGGAAATAAATGACCGAAAAAGAAAACTATTAGTAACTGTCTTCTTCATCTATCCTTTTACTCTAGAAAGAGTGTAGTGACCATTCTTCAGAAGGGTTCTCTGGAAGATACCTCGGTGGTTTGCCATTGCCTGCCATGGAAAGACGGTCAGAATCAAGTTTTTAAGCTGGGATCGAAGCGAGCATCTTGGCTTAGCAGTCGACGCATATCGTTTTACGATAATTCGATGTGAGTAAATGTAACAAAATACAGAGAAGGAAACAGCAACCCATAATAACTATTGGAACGAAGGTACAAGGCCAATTTTGTACTCTACATTTTCTTTTTCAAAGGATTTCGTGGGATTCCCTAAACTTTCCTTGAAATTTTTCTTGAACACACCTAAGATTTCTTTTCGAAAAGAAAAAAAGCTTAGCTATGGTATTCTTAAGATCTCCAAATTTCCTTGGATTCCTCAAGAGTCCTTCACTTTTACACCAGTTTCCCCCTAATTCCCCTCGCATTGGAAGCTGTCTTATCGTATCAATAGACTAGTACAGGCGTATATACCACCTAAAGGCCTACGAGAGAACTATAAACTACAATTAATAGAGCTTTTGGGGAAGCAAAAGCACCATCACAATACAAACCATATATTAGCTTTAGTATCTTGGACGAACGAACATGTTATTTTTCGAGCAAGCATTCGAACAAATGTGTACCGAGTAGAAGTTACTCTAAAAGTCAGAAGAAAACGTTGGATAACATTAGAGTAATATTAGAAAGTCAACAGGGTTAATAAGCAGTGGTTGTGGCCTCTTAAAAAGTAAAATTTCACAACATCACCCAACCCAGCAAGAGCTGTGTGCGATATCAAACTAGTAAAGAATAAAGACAATCAAAGGGGAAAAAATCCATGATGTTAGGGCAAAAGTAGTTATTTATTTATTTTGGGCAAACGAATAAAGCCTCATCGACAACCTCGCACAACCATTGCACTCGAAAATAGCAGATTTAGTTAGGCAGTGCAGAACCGCTTCCGCTACTACTCAAAAATTACGGAACTAAAAGACGAGATCTTTGTTTTAAATTAATTTTGATTATTTAAGAATAATAAGAATAAGAATAAAGAAAATAATAAGAATATAAATAATATATAAGAAAATTGAATGATAATATGATGTGATGTTAATTGTTGCACTTCTAGGAGGCAACTGCGGCCTGCTTCGCCCATTAAAACAAGTGCTGCAACCGTTTACGTCGAGTACATACTATATTGTCAATAGAATGTGCAAAACGTCGACTATTATGTGAAAAATCGATATTTCCAATTCGATTTTTTAGTAACTTTAAGTTTGATCCTCGATTTAATGGATTAGGCCAATCTAAATGCCGAAAAAATAGGATCTTTTTGAAGATTTTTTTTGAGGACTTTTTTTCATAGAAACTACAAAATAATCGAGATTAGAAATAAAGGGTGTTTATCATACATATCAGTATCAGTGACTATATACAATATTTTTTTGAAGTGATTAATTTCAAAGTGGCGGCTGTGCAGCATTTTTACGATAACGACTGCGTTTTACCAGGGTCCACAACTCTTGTAATTTTTGAATTATGATGAGCCTTTGAATTTTTTTGAATTAAATATAACAACAGCTATAGAAGTGTGTAGGATTTTTTCGATATTTTGATTTTTGGCCAATAATGAAAAAAAAATTGTCAATAACAAATGAACTATGGAATATAAAAAAAATCCTACGTACTTCCATAGACAATGTATTTTCAAAAATATGTTCAAAATTTCAAGTGAATCGGTTGAAAATGTTATGTTTCCGACCAATTTAAAAAATGCAGTTTTGAGATAAGTTTGTTTGAAGTTTTAAGTAAGTATAGTAGAAAATCATGAATAATTTTGCAATACCTTTTTTAAAAAAACCATTTAAAAAACAGCGAATTTTCGAAAATTCTAGTGTGGCCTAACCCATTTAATGCCATCTTTCAAATTCTACAATAATTTTTGTGATAAATGTAAAAACCTGTGGGGGCGTTAACATATTATACCACATTTTAAAATTAATTTTCTAAATTAAATTTTTAAATTAAGTTATTTTGATAACTTTGTGGTGAGTTTATGCAAGCATATATGCACCATTAGGATCTCGCCTCTACTAGCGTTCGTACCCGCCTTCGCGCAAATTTCTTCCCATGCGTTCCATGTACGACCGAATGAAAACTTTAAATGTTCAATATACAAACAGAAAGTTTAACTTGGAAATAGAATAGATATTTTCAAACATATCCTATATTGATATATTTGGAGTACGAGCCAAATTTAGAAAACCAAAGCTATGTCGCGTATTATTATAATTAATAATTTCAAACAAGGTATCAATTTTCTTTGTAAAATTCCAGTGTACAATTATTGGTAATCGCAAAACGCCATCGACGTTATTAAATTCCATCGACTAAATTATGCATTTTGTTATGCACCACGAATATAAATATTTCCATGTGCAGTTCTTCGATTTTCACGTGTCATTTAAATTAACCGATATCAAAATAGGATAGCACCTACAGTAAATCAGTAGAACAAACTAACTTTTATGGCATGGTACAGACGTATACGTGCCATTAGAGACACTAGAATGTTACTGCAAAGATAAAGCACGATTTTCACTCCATTTTAGGCATGTAGCAGCAGCAACAATAATAATAATAACAATAATAAAGCAATAAAATATCTCGACCTACATTAACTAAGTTTTCGTTCCCAAAGGTAATTATAGAAAATTCGTAGTCGAACTATGTAAATAATATGAATTATGTTTTTTAAATGCAAATTAGCAATTAAAAAACAAAGCTGTTTGTTTAATTCAGTCACTGATTAAGTTGAAACATTGTTACTGCTTTATTTTTCATTGATAAGAGCTAATCTTCGTGATAATGTTAGTTGTTTATTGGTAAATTTATAACATCGTGACACCATATTTAAATTAACCGTAACTATTTAGTATGCGTAACTTGAATTCTTGCCCCAAATTGGAAGCAAAGATATGGCAAAACTTTAACACACAATATAAATTGTTTTACAAATTTGCACGTATATATACGCGAAAATAGTTTGCATATCGAACTCGTGCCTTATTTCCGTGCTTGTTCAATTTCGTATTATAATATGAAAAAATTTAATACACATAAGCAATCGTTTTGCCTATTTGTCCCAGCTATATTTAAAATGCAGACGTTCCTTAAATCAGTAAGCGCCACTTACTTCGCTTGCTCGTTTCATTGGTTTGAATAAGATCTAAGGGAAGCTTGAGTTTTAAGTATAAATGGTGCAAACGGAGCTCTTCTCTTTTTTTTTAACAATTAGTGTTTGTGCTGAAAACGTTAATTTTTAGGTTGTGAATGAAGCTTATCAAAGTTAACGATTATATATCATGGCGATTATTTGCCTTGTAGCCCTCACATTTTATCAAATCACGAGCCGCCACTGTTATAGAATTCTCTGCTAATTAGTGCCGATAATTAGAAAAAAGAAATCGAATGATAAAGTTACTTTAAAGTTTAACAATTTTTAAAAATAGAAAGAATGTAAACGGAAATAACAAATGTGGAACACACACACGGCAGATGTTGAATATTGCAATTCTACAGTAGACTAGGACATCGACCATGAACCCCAAGAATAACTCATTAACTATCTCGAAACGACGTCTTTGTAAAATGCAGCTCGTTTAGTTTACTTTGATTTATTCATTATTTAATCATACACATGAAATTATTTCGCATATTTGTTCCAAACAAAGAACTTATTTATATGCACCAATCCTATCTTTTTTTTTAAATTAAATAGAAAATTAATAAACAGCGAACAAAAGAATTCCTGTTTTTGGTTTAATAACGACATCGTAATTAAAAGTCGTAATTAATCTCCCATAAATGAATCATATATTATTATTTTAAATGAGGTTTGAGAAGCGAAGACGACCTAAATAATTATTATTGCGATAAAAGGAAAACTTTTATATGAATTCAGAGAGAAATCCTGGTAATATTTCAGCACTTCCTCATTTTATGATAGAAGTTTGGTTATAGGTAATTCCGGAACAGTTGTGAATCACTTCTATTTGTGGGGAAAACTTTTCCCAGCATCCTGAATCAGTAGCCTAGTTATAAGGGGGGGGAGTGTGCAACGCCTCCCCAATGAAAGGAAAGTCATATTACGTCATGCAGCTTAAGATTCACAATGAGCTATAAATATTGGCGTTCGGGAGATATAACAATTAACTTTCAGAAGAAAACTGTTAGAGATTTATGAGCAACATCTACTGCTAATTAAGTTATTTGTGTTTAATGTGATTTTTATTTCCACGCTTCTACAGAAATTTAAATAATCACCAGCATATATCATCTCTTTATTCAAACAGCAAAAAATATACTGCTTTATTAATTTAAATATCGCATAAAGAGTAAATTAAATTATAGGGGGAGGGGAATTGGTAGCTATTTAAATTTCAGTTAAATTCTAGCATAAATAGCATAAAACCTGAATTACTTGCGTGTCTCATTCTCTGATTTTTTTGCTTTTCAATCTTGCTAGTTCATGATTGCTCTTAATCAAGAGTGTTCCAATAAAAGCATCGGATTTAAATTGCGCACCATGGTCGCAACATTAGGTTGGCGGTACTAGAAATTTCACATCTGATATTGTTGTGATTAGTAGTCATGGAACGCTGCACGAAGGAACATTATTGTGAAAACTCATTGCAAATGAGTTGAGCAACGGAGTTACGTCAATGGAATTTATGTGGTCCTAATTGGAGGTATGAATCTGGAAGAGATTTGGTTCCGACAGAACGGCGAAATTATCGAGTTTGCTTTTTCCATAGGAATCTCCTGGTAGTGTTTATCTAACGCGGGAGGGGGGGCAAAATATTTTGCTTGGAAGTAATCTAACAGAAGTCGTCATTATGTGGCAATTAATTTAATTTCCAGTAGTAGATTCTCGTTTATAGAAAAAATAATAAATTGAATTAGATAAAGAAACTATTTCATTGCATAATCTGAGCAATAAATAAATTAATAAATAACTTTACTATTCTACTGGTTAATAACCTCATTTCTTACGATAAAATTCCTCAAATTGATAGGCCAACTATCATTTCGTTGATAATCAATCAATAATCGTATTTTTTTCTTCATATTAATAAAATAGGATTTAATCGCGGGGGTCGTTCAAAAAGTTTTAGTAAGTTTTTTGCTTTTTCGTTACTTCAAGTTCAATAGATATAACCTCGATGTCAAAAAGCTTATTGATCGAAATTACAACGTGCATTTGCACCAACAATGGTTTTCCATGATAAAAATCAATTCTCAATACGTGTCGCGGTTTTCCTTGAAATTCCAATCATAAATAGAATAAATTAGGTAAACAAAAGTCTTGAATGGATCTCGATAGAAATAGAACAGATGAATATATTAATAAATTTAAATACAAACAAAATGACTTAATCGAAAGTTAATTTGTAATGATACCAGCACACAGTTAATGATTACTTATTTATACTTGCACGTGCTAGTTCCATCATAAATTAACATTTGATTTAATTTGTGGCTTAATAGAGATTTCAAAGATTAAAATCTAGTTTAAAAAAAGGTTAACGTGAACAGCACCATCTATAGTTCAGTATACGTAATTTTACTCACCAGTGTCCGCCATTTAATAATAACAAAGTTAGTCAACTCACCTGAAAAAAATAAAAAAAATTAATAATCAAATTTTGCAAAATAATTAGAATCTTGAGGATGTTTGTTCGCAACATTCCAAGACCCCGCAGCATCCGGGGTCAAATAACAAGGGTCATTCGTAAGTGAGCTATAAAAATTCTCAATTGCTTCATTACAAATATAAAGTTCCAGAAATTCCTCCGACAATATGGAATGAAATTTTTAACAAAATAACTCGACTGGATTAAACTAGACAGTCGTCGAGAGCTGGGACAATGAACCATTTTGTTTGAGTGCTATTTTCAATGACTTTTGACCCGTCTGGTTATCAGATATCCTATTTTTAGAAATAAATGAAACTGCGGTATTTTGAAAAGATAACTGAAAATTTTACTGTATAGAATGGATGAGAGAAATCTGGATGGGAAACCTCCAATTTAAGATTTCCTGGCCCTACGACTTGCATAAAAAAATCGCTATGAAATCATTTTCACTTCATAAATAAAATTATTTATCGGCCGAAGTTAACCAGTTTATCACAAATTGCGGTTAACCTCTATCTAAATTTAGTGCAATTTGCACTTAAAAGTATTTTTATACATTTTTAAGCCTTGAGTATAACAGAAATGCCATTCTTGTCAAGAGGTTTTTCTGCCTAACGTCATATTCGGCAATGCTCAGTACGGCTTGACACCGGTTCCAAAAAATGTCCAACGTGAAAAGAAGAGTTTTAGGTTATTAATTATAATTTTTTTTTTTAATTTGAAAGCAATGGTGTAGTAGGCGGGTGGGCCATTGGTTCTTCTCGAAGACCCAATTGGATGAGTAAATTTTTAAGTGAATAAGGAAATGTATACTCATCATTGAACAGGCAATTAACAACAAAAACGTGCAATTTGCTCACGAAGATTTTAATATAATAAACTGGTTCGAGGTTTTTTAAAATTAGACGTATAACCGGTTTGCAAGAACTTGTAATTCTTTACAGGTGCTATTCTTTTAACCGATTGATATGCTTTACATTTAATGCATACAACTCCAAGATATAAAGCTCACCTTGCGGTGAAAATTAGTAGGAGTGTGTACCAACTTGCACGACCAGTTTATCATAACAGAAGTTGCCTTTTGATGGCTTACGAGGGAAACAGACAATAATTTGAATGGAATAAGCGCTCTATTAACTTCTATGATTGTTAAGCCGTAATTGGAGATTTTTAAACTTAAAATGACTAATTTGGACAGATGGTATATCAATTTATATTTCATAATGTACCATCATCACTCGTGCTAGAAAGATGCAGGACAAATAAAGTATAACTGTAAAACCAGTCTCGAACCGTTTTAACTTCCTGAACACGGTTCGCTATCAATAGAACACTATTATGTAGAGTAATTTAAAAAATTCCATACGTTAACCCATTAATGGCAAATAAGAGTTAATCATCGCGCTTGGAGGAGCAAAATATCCATTGTACAATTAAGAACATCACTAACGAATTCCTCACCAGGAAGTAGATACCTGAATTCTTGCAGTCAAGTCTGGTACGGACACAAAGAGATGTTTATCCGTATGTTGGGAAGCGGTTCAACAATGGTTACCCCACTAAAACTTCCCAAAATTTCATAGAACATTCTGCGGTACATTTCTAAGCCTACGCAACTATTTTCGATTCGTAATGTCGTTTCCGTCTCGAGATATGAACATTTGAAGTGTCCATTAGATGGTCTATGAACAAAACCGTCCGAAGCCGGGTACGAAAGCTGGTGGGGATATAATTATTAAAATTACATGTACGGATTCAAGCGGCACACCTCCAATGGGTAAATAAACAAAACGTGAATATTCATCCCACAATAGAATTCTTATTGTTAGAAATGAAGGGCTGAGGGATACAATCCAAATATTTGATCTTATCTGGCATGCTTATCAATGGGTTCTGTTGACAAAATGCACAAATAAATCAGTAAAATGTCGTACAAATAAATGAAATAAAAAGATGCAGACTTATCATACTGGCGACCTTCTTATCGCCATTAACCCGCCTTTATTGGAAATCAACAATATAAACTTGGAAAAAAACAAGTTATATGAAAATTCTAGCCATCCCAGACAATATTTGCAATATTTATTCCGTAAAGCCATCGTGGTAATCATGAGAATTTATCATGCAAAACCAACTTTCCAAATATTATCTCTGCGCTTTCCAAATACAGTGACAGAAATAATCTTGCTCTTGTCATTTTCTTAAATTACCCTGCTTGTAGTTGTAAAATTTGACGTGGAAGATAAGAACAAAATTAACTAGCACGTAAAAATTCTTGCTTTTATGAGGGTCGATTAACACAAAATGAGAGACGAAAGCACCCAGGCGTCAGATTACTGAGCAAAGCAAAAGTTTTCGTGGTTGTTTTTGGTCATTTGAACAAATTTAACTAATCCGATATCTTGATAATATCTCAAAACAAACATAAAACCGCAAGAATGTTGGTAAAATTTGAGAGAAAGAATGTCCCGTAGACAAGGTAATTATTGAGGTGAAATCGAAAACAATGAAATTTTCTAAGTGCGTTTTAATAGAGGCAGTTAACTAGAAAATGAAAGAAGGAACTGGTGAACAAGGTGAGAAAGTCAATTGTAAAAATCCAAAAAGCAAATAAACGCGGGTGCGAGAAATTATTTTTGTTCTGCACGATTTCCCTAAGAAAATCGACCAACCGAAGAGGTTCCATTCCGAACTACCAAGTAAAGCTAACTCGATTATCGAATTGGGTTCAAATCTCAATTAGGATTGCTATCACTCATTTCCTAGATTAACAACAACATAAAAGTTGTCAGGTGAGATCAGTTGGATTAGATGAGATTAAACTAAGAAAGACGAAGTAGGTCGAATTTATCACAATATAACATATCTTGGCTAATCCAAGTTGTACCTCATAGCTCAGAACGAATGGAGTAAAATTTATAACGGAGAATAAGAAACTTGGAAAACACGAATGTAATTCTGACAGATGAGTAATAAACTGTTGTATGCAATCAGTATGCGTCACATTTTATTTATTTCCGTTTTCGTAAATCAGAAAATGATAACACGAGATAACGAAACCGGCAGTGTTTGTAACCGTCAAATAAAAATATTTTTTGGAGATTCGTCTGAAACCAGGTCGAAACCTTGACCCGATACAAAAAAATATTTAGTACCACTGATTTCGTAATTACCAACAATTTTATCAATATATTGATATTATAATCCGATCCCTATCTCATGTTTGTATTGAACAACAATGAATTTCGTGCAACCTAGTGGTTTTCTGCATGGATTTTCTAAAGGTCGAACTATAAAAAAAATAAAATTGAAAACATGTTTGTATTCGAACAGTTGCTTCGCGTCGAAAGACTACAATATGCTTCCTACTTGAAGTCTGGGCTCTCCGAAATTAAATGTTCAATTGACTGGAAGATGGCGTCACAGTAGAAGAAATCTGTCACTGGCCGGCTGTTTGCAGTCCGTTGCAGATAGAATACGTTAAAAATGAAAAGAAATATTTTGAATCGCTTTTCTGCAGTTTTGGAAAAAAATAATTTAACATTTTATTGAGAGAACGAAACCGAGCACTCGACTATTTATTCATTCCGTTATATCGGAGGCCTGAAGCTTTTGATACAATGTACATCCGCCGTTGGACCCAACAATAATTAATAATTATTTTGATCGCATTTTATCCATCTAGAAGCACGGCAATAATCAGATAATTGTTTAGAGATTAACCCCCTCCTCACAGTAAATAACCGCGAGTTTGTTCATTAAATTAATTCTACTGGGGAGCTTTGCTGATGTTTTTATAATATTATGTTTATCGAACGTGAGTGATCTGTCAAGCGTGATTGCCCATGTATTTGGGTTATGTTTTACAATCCACATTGATAACAAACACAGCGTTTTATTGTCTTGGCTAAATAGAATACTTGCGTAAGATTTTAATTTGCATTAAAACTGCACAAATTTGTAGGTTATAAGTAAAATATCCGTTTTCTTATGCATAATAAATTAATAAACATTTGTAAAACATTGCGCTCAATTGCGTTCCTGTTGGTTTGACGTCACAATGTGTTTCCTTACTATGAATAAAGTAGATAAATATTTTATTGGGCATAGTTATTGTTGTTTAATGTAGTTTACGTAAAACAATATTTTATGGTAAGATTCTTTTCCCATATCCGGTATAAATGCACGAAGTTCTGCATTTTACAATAAAAATATTTCAAAACGTTCTTAAGCGTAAAATGTGGTACTAATGGTAGAACTAAAATTAAAATTCACCCATAGTTTCATTATAATAAATTATTATTAAGACAGCTAAATAAATACTTCTTTTATTCAAAAGGAGAACATCAGATTGATTAAAAACTGCAAACGGTAATATTCAAACGCCGCCTCAAACATCAAAATTTCTACAAAATTTCAGAAATTCACGCATGGTCGTGGATGTACAAGTTCTTGTACTTCTTCCTACTCTTGGCCTTTGGTTGCTTCTATTCATTCTGAAACCCGCCTAATCTGGAACGAATCACTGAATCTATGTGGGCTTCAATCAGTTTTTAGTTGACGTTTAAATGTGCGATCGGTTGGTAACTTTCTCGTTAATCCATTTATGCGCAGGCTTATGGGGTGACCTTTTTAAGCCCGAATTTTGTTATTTTATTTAAACCGCTATTTCTATCATAAATTGCAGAAAGATATTGAATACTTGGATGTCTTTCGGACCAACAGTTTCATCTGCCTACCATAAGAAACCAGAGCGATTGATTGTTCGCTTTATTAAAATATTAATGCTATATCAACACTTTTGCATAGAAGAACAATATATAGGATATAGGTGCAACCTGTAATTCCCTATAAGGATTTTCTGACTATATCAAAGTAGGAAATGAATAATCAAAGGATGTGCTTGCACGTATTGCATATCCGGTTAATCCGTCCAGTGTGGTTTCCACCTCAAAAAGCAACCATGTCAAATAAAGCTTATGGGCTACAGAAACCATTGCATCGGGTTTTTTAAAATGGTCAAACGATTCCGAAAGGATATTTCTTGTGTTCACGAGTTCAGGGGAAAAGCACGAGATGTGGAGCTGAGAGGAAGTTAATTGTAAATTCAAAATGGAAATCAGTGGATCGTATTCCCAGAATTTGTGCCGAGGTCAAAATCCATGTGAGAAAAGAACGTAGGTACAAATTAGTTTCGCGTACTTTGTTTTGCCGTTTTACACAAATTATAACAAAATGAAAAAAACATGCGTTTCCACCACGTTGAAATTAAGATGCATCGTTGCGTGGATCCGTTGTTCAAATGTTTAATTACCATTATGTCAACACATTTGGAATGCGTTTAACTATCGGTTTGATGTAAACAACTTTAATGACGAAATTATTATGAAAAGTTAAAGCGGTTTAGTTCTTTGATGTGAACAAATAGTTCAGAAGATTATGAAGCTTTATTTACCAAGTTTGGTCTCTCGAAGATATAAGAGAGCACCTCGTTTGCTTGGGAATCAAAACATCTCCTCCTCGGTATTATTCATTGCATATCTCTAAAAACCACAAAGTGACTAAGATCAGAGTGATGTGGAAATATATTATGACAAATTTGTAATTACGAAACCTTTAGTGATAAAAAAAGTAATTGATTATAGAGCTTTAAGCGCTTCCTGTACGTTGAATCAATGAGTTCGTTTCCTTTGTGTTTATATCCCTAAATTCCATTTTTCTCGATGTAAATTTTTTGTTATTGTTCGTAACATGGACACCTGTGTGTTACCAACATTTTGAGTTTACCTGAACCCATGAGCGTGTCTGAACTCATTTATTCTACCTACACGCGACCTTGTGTGTCTGGTAGTATCTTGTAAGTTTGTGTTGTCAAAGCAAATAAAAACTAAAAATAAAAAATCATGAACGATAATCGATTTTAAATTGTGGCCCACAAACTAACTGTTTCAAGGGCGCAATTGCATGGAACTCTGTACTATTCCAGATTTCCGCAAAAATCGCAGCTTTGAAAACGTTTCAATTTACATAAACAAACACACAGGCAACATTTTTGAATAATCACCGATAGCAATCTTAATGTCATTCGGAACATTGACCCATGGTTAAAAATAATTATGGTAATATGAAAGATCAATACTCGTAATGTGAAAACTAGACACTTATTGGATTCCCGAATGAGTCCAAGTTATATGAGAACGAAATTTTGCCCGACCTTCAGCATGCCAATGAGCTCGAGGCATTGCAAAGTTGTTTCTCTTCGATGCTTCCTTTCGCTTTCAATTTTGGTATTTTTTTAAGGTTGCGCTTTTTTAATTCGAATTTAATTTCCAAGTGTTATCAGGCGAATCAAAGAGATGGACGATGGATAACATCTAACCAAGAGTTGATCTGAACAAAGAAAGTTCTTCAGATTATTGAACTGTGCAAAATGAACCAAAAAAATTAGCTTACAATACAATTTCGCCAATTTACATAATGCGAAAACACTATCCATCCATATTTGATTTACTTAGTTTGTGTGGGCTGCATTAAATTACCACGACGGACGCCTAGATCCTTTTTGGGATAACGAAAATATAAAACCATAGATTAACCCGCATGGCAGTTGTTTGGGCTTTAATTATTTAATTACTCGATCCCCTTTCTCGCTCATAATATTGTCGCAATTGGGCGTTAAAGCGCTCCTGATTAGGGTGCGGACCTTCCATGTTAAATATTTCACTAGTTTTATTTGAAATGAAAAAAATCTCTGTAGATTTATGCAACGAAAATTGATCAAATTAAAATCGTTTGTTAATGCAAGTGCAATTTTAAGAGGCTGACAAACAGACGTATCCGGTAGATTCATAATTTCTCAAGATATAATTTAATAAATCAAAGGAATTGCACGTTTCCTTCTCTGGGAAGTAACAATTTAAAAGATGAAAGACTTAACCAGTAAAACTGCAAGTTAAAAGACTAACAAAAATTTTTAAATAAAAATTAATTTTAGACAGAACTCCTTGACGCAGACGCTGACTTTTCATGAAAAATCCTCATTTCACAATGCAATAATGATTTCAGCCGCAATTATTAAAGTTCCATTTAAGTGAAGTATACATTGCAGTAAACGTGTTTCTAATGAGCGCAAAACAAATTTTCATAGAATTAAAACTGAAATGTTAAATTTCATTAAATGCAGCTTGGAGAACTACATATAAAATATGAACATGCACTGGATAAATTGGATTAAAATACACAAATTCTTATAGAATGACTCATAATGATGTGAGAAAGACTTTTAACAGTTTTATCAGTAAGTAACAATAAATTACATGCTGGGAATAGCAACAGATAAAAATAACCAAAATAGAATGTTACAAATTTAGACGGAATATTTCTCTTTATTAGGTAATTTTGATATTCAGGCTAAATTTACGAATTTAGGGTGACGTGAATAAGTATTTTAAATCAAAAAGTGAGGCAAGCATTATCTGGAACAAGATTCTGAAGAATTTAAATTGCATTCCTGCTAGTTTTGACCATTTAAGACTCCTCTCCATAATTTCCCATCAAACTAGGCTACCAAAATTCATTTGCGAATCAATTATTATAAAACATGAAAGTTTAGTACTGTTAATCGTCACTTAAAAAAACAATTAAAACGCCACAGTCCCACGGCCTCTTAATTTCATCTTTATTGCAATCATTTAGTTAGCGTTTCACATATCGCGAGTTTTCATCAAGAAGCAGATGTTCCCTTAATTTATCTACAGCATGGTGCGTTATGTTACCAAGTTCACTTTATTTGATTAAATGGTGGTATGTGTGCGTATAAAAAACCCCGCCGAATGTGGGTATGCTGTATAAATAATTGGGTTCAATTGCCTATAAAGATAAACAGCCCATTTCACGTTCTCTTCCAAATAAGCCATTTGCATCAAAACAACCGCACGAAGAAGTTGGAATAAACATTCCAAAATCTCAAAGATGATTCCTCAATTCCGCACAATATAGATTAAACTTGAACCTAATTTAATTTGTTTTCAATTTCCTCCATCAAAAGGTCGTGCTGCCAATATTATTGACAAGTTGGTCGCTTTTTCAATGTAGTTATCACGATGTTGAATGTGATAAAATCGTTCGATTGTGAAATTTATAGACATTTTTCGTTGAGGCGAAGGATCGATACAAATGAGTAGATCTTAACCATTTTGAATTCCAAAGTGGCTTACCAGGTGCATGGTTACAACACAAAAATTGCTACTATATAAATAGTTGATGCATAGAGAAGACTTTACACCGTTAAATTACAGGTTCGAATCCCAGTGGTTACTAAATTATTTTTGCCGCGGTTCTGAAAAACCTAAAAATAAATACTAATTTTTTTTTGTTATTTGGGATTTATTTTCCAATGTTTTTATTAAAAATGTTTGTATACTTTTCAACTCACTGGTAAAATTAATTAAAAATCTACAAGAGAAAACAAAAATTATAATAAATATAAAACACAAAGCAACCTCGGACTATATTCGTGTTCGGAGTATTCAATTTACGAAGTAGCGAATTTCGTTAACAAAGCAAAGTGAAATGCATAAATTAACAAAAAATTGTATAACATAATTTTTGTGTGTACATAATAATTCATATCTCATAACGTAAGTTTAATAGCATTCCTCAAAATAAAATAATAAATATACAGGGCGTACATTTGAAAACGACATTATCTTAAATTACTCTTATCATACTTTCCCCTAAACGAAAAATTAAAATAGTAGTATTCCCCCTGTAACATTTCAAACCAAGGGTTGTTAAAATGCTTTTTTATTTTGCATCAAAATAAATTTTTGTTTCTGGAATGGAAAAATAAATAATAAATAAGAACTGTCAATTTACCCAAAAAGATAGAAAAATATTTTATTGTGAAACCAGAGAAATCGCCGAGTCTACGGCTCTTTTCCGATCTGGAAAAGCTTCTTTTACATTTTTGTGATATTTCGTGTAGTTTACGAGAAATTTAATGTGGGTCGTTTTCAAATGCACACTCTGCATTAGATCTGCTCTGTAGATTGTAACTTATAGTTATATGTAACTATGAACAAAAAAATCAATACTGGTCACAGTTCTGTAAGGCTCTAGTAGCCAATTGATCTCTAAGTACAATACAATACATGTGACTATGCCCCCCCCCTCACCCTGGCTTCATTGGGTTATTATTGTGCATAATTAATACAGAACAGTAAAAAAACTAAAGATTACTTTTTGTGGTAATTTAATTAACCCTCATCCTAAAATCAAAGATTGGTTCTGCGCCTGCCTGCACTCAGTTTAATTGAAAATATTCAAATTTCAACCAAGTTACCCTTGTAAATGGGTAAATATTAATTACACAATTTTTTGTAACAGTTCACCCCTCGGTTGACTGACGCCCTACCTACCTACTTATTCCATTTTAGGTTGAGATGGCAATTAAAATTAAAATATTGTAAAAATACTCTAAATATTACGAAATATTAATGTTCATTAAAAAAAATCGTAACGACGCATTTTAAAATGTTTAGTTGCGAGAGGCCTTCACAGCCACAGATTTTGACTGTGTAGGTCCAGTTGGAAAAGCTGAAGTAAGTGTTAACCTGAAGCTAACTCAGTCTTGAGTTTCATATACAATTGATTTTTAACTGATATATAAAAATTAGGTGGTCTGTTCTCTACTGCATTACAAGGGAACAGAAATTCATTAGCCTTGAATATTTTGGTATCAGGTAAGGGTAGTGGTCGGAAAACTCATTAATCAACAGAACCAAATATTAACAGTACGTTTCAAATTTTTTTTTTTGGTAACCTTTTCTTCAACTTATTGAGTATTGAGTATACAATTTTAGATGCTTTGCCAAAGCAGGAAGAGCCATATTCAAAGAGTTTGCCGGTTTACCGACCACTGAGTTAGGAAAAATAATCAACGTAATATATTATATTATAGTATTTTTAAGGAAGTGGGGGGGGGGGGGAGGTCAAGTCAAGGTTCATATTTTACGATTAAAATAACATATTTTTCAAATTTTTAGAAAATGAATGCATTTTACTGGCATTTAAAATTGTATTTTTAAGTCATGGGGGAGAGAGTTACCCCCCAAGTATTTAACATGAGTTTGAAAAACGGAAAATTACCGAATTAGTACAGATTTAAGCTAGTGCGTAAAGTATAAAAGTTCAGCAATATTTTTTCATAGTGCGATGATATAAAATGCTTTATCGTTTCATTGAGTAATATCCATTACACAATGATTTCTGAAATAACCTTGACAATGAATCACTTTCGACACGATTTTTAGTGCCCGAAAAGCCCCCCCCCCCCCCCAAATTAAATTTAAAGAAATTAAACTAATAGGCATTTAAATTTTTTTATTTAATTCTTCATCCCCTATGAAGTATTTCGTAAGTATTTATTCCTTTTTGAATGCATGGACCATTAAAAAAATAGTCGCTGTGTCGTTTAATGATTTAATCCAAGGCCCCTTCCTTGTGGCCAAGAGAAAATTCAGAATATTAAATATTAAATTTGTGACCTGATCTATATGGTTTATGCAGAATGCCAACGGGACGGAACGCCAACAATTGACGATTGGTTGGTAGGTGTCAGCATAAAAGATAAACCAAGAATATTTGCGACCCATCGGCATTCTGCATAAACCAACTTTAACATCCAGTTTCACAAAAGCTAGTTAAAATTTAATATTATGATTAAAATATTTCTAATATACAATGTTTAAATAATTTTAACTAACTTTTGTGAAACCGGGTATACGAGTTTACACCAAGCTGTACTTCGGGTTGTTTGTGAAACTCGCAAATTCAATGAAAAAATGCATAAATGACAGTTTTTGGTTTAGTGCATCATGATTTTTTGTATGTTAGTCTACGTACAAAGCGGAATAAAGTGAAATAGTGCAATGCGGCACCGAAGCCAACACGATTCGATTTCTAACCATGTTAAATGAGATTCATTTTCCTGCGTTGCGCACCTATATTTAGATATTATTATCAATTCGATGGGTAGCTTACTTTAGGTTGGGTCACGGAAATAAATGGCCCAGTCATGAAAATAACACAAATATATCATTTACAAAAAAGTAATCATCTGGTTCGAGAAGAGGGGGGGCTACTATGGTGTTATCTATGACTTCTTGCACCCTCCAGATATACTGGCAGGATGAATCTCAAGTGTAACATTGAAAATTTGTCCGCATTAAACTATGGGTTCCCCATACATAACATCCAGCAGGAAAAAGCCAAAGTTGAGCAATGGATGTTATAATATAACACTACAGGGGATACAGAATACTATGAGAATGTCAAGTACGGAATCCCAGTAGTAACAATCTTAATTATTTCTAATTAAAAAATATATTATTATCCCACTAACAATATACATATAAACGTTATTTCAACGTTGAAAACGCGTTAATTCGACAAATCTGTGATAACAGAGATACCTTTGCGATGAAAAACCAATTTTACGCGTTTTTCCCGATCACCTGCAGGCTTGACTATTTCCTTTTAAATTTTCTCAACGGAACAGCGCGTAAAATGAAGTCTACGACTTAGGAATTCCTGAACGAAATAATTTAATTATCTTTTTACGCGGTGATCTTATGAGTAAATTATAACTTTCTTTTACAATAAATTAAATAAAAAAATGTTTAAAAAGTGGCGCTACCCAGAGATTTAGAAAATAAACAGAGCTCTTAATTTATTTAAAAAAATAGGTACCTACTAACAAGATCACAAAAGGAAAATTTAACAAAGCTCTTTTTGTACCGTTACTCTATTAGACTCTGTATAAACTTGTACAAACTTGGTTAAATGCGGATTAAATTACAAGGACCTTTGTATCTCAAAGAACCGCATTAAAAAATTTGTAGTAAAGCCAGAAGATAAACCTGCTGGTGTAAATCAGCGGTACTTAAACTTTTCCATTGGCTGATATGGAAATAAAAATTCGATACAAGATAAAGAAATTTAAATCCAAGTCTGTCCGGTATTTTTTTAGAAAGAAACTAATTAAGTAAAAATGTATCTCCGAAATGAGATTTCAATCAGGTCGTTTTAATTGCAGTCGTTCAGGTAAAAGTGGGAAAAAACCAAATTTCTAGAAAGGTATTCAACACTTTCGCACACTAATCCATCATAAAATTTAAACAAAGGGGGATATTAAAAAAGCATTTGCATTGTGCACATTTTGGAGATGAGCAATTGCAAAATACTACAGAAATATACCAACACAGGCAGTATTGTCTCCCAAAATTCTATAGAAAGATGAGATCCTGAAGAAATAATAGGATACGGTAAAAAACTAATTTCAAGTTTCGATGTTACAAATTACGGTAGGTGTGATTCTTTGTTTGTTGATGATAATCAAGGTGATCAACGGTTCCAGTTATGCCATTGTTTCTATCAGCTCCGCCATAGGCGGAACAAGCTCAAAAGAGGATTACTCGAAATTAATATTTCGTTCTTGTTTTACCCTCTGCGAAAGATTCCAGCTTTAAAGCGCGTTAAATGCGCATAGGTGAATTTTGAGTGAAAAGAAGGTAAATTGCCGTTTGGAGGGCTCCGATATTTGATCTCCGCCACTGGTGCGTGACATTAAATAAAATATCGTGCTGGGTGAATGCACCTAAAACTAGCATCTTAATAGCTACAGATACATCCAAACGCGCTTATTTAAAAAACATCGGATCCTCCAAGTTAATGACAGGGCTGAGTGAAAATAGAACCAAGAATATTAATTATTAAATTAATTACTCAAACCCACTTCGTAACGAATTAGAAAATTACTTCATAAGTGGTTTCCTGAAAGGGATTCGTGTATAGAACTAGGAATTTGATAAATTACTTCAACTTCCTATCAGTCACGATGACGAATGTGTATCGCTTAATGTTATCCAAGTTAGTAATATAAAAACCCATTCCGGACGCGTCCATATTCCAACATAAATCTCGGGTAAATAACATCAAATGTAACATTTATTGATCAAAATTGCAAAACTTGCGAGTTTTAATGCCGAGCCAAGAAGGGTGGAAACTTCTCGTAAATTTCCAGCAGAAAAAGTGATTCAGAAAGGAAGAGTTGGTTTTCTAAATCAAATGTCCAAAGGAAACATGATTAATTGGAATTTTGAGAAAATTCGCTCCTCGAGCGAAGTTCAAACAGGGGCAATAAAGAGCTAATGGATCGAATTAAGCTGAATTGAAAATTTTATATAAATTACAGACCGACACCCGATCAGTGCTTATGCCGGTACACATTTTTAAATACAGCCCTGCATCAGGATTATTAAAAGCGTTTGGGCATTATAAATTTCTTGACCTGAAGTTAGAGGCTTCCCGAGTTACCGTAAATAAGTTTGAAAATCTTGAAACAAATTTACGCCCACTCTGCCCGAGTACAAATTACGAGAGTTAAATTTGAAACTCAATCCGAACAAAAAGGGTTATCAACCCTTACCGATGTTCAGCGTTCCTAAAATTTATAGTTTCGAACTCTCAAGTATCGATTAGCCGGAAGTTTCGAGATTGGAATTTAAATCACAGAAAATATAATTAGTCAGAAAACGTGGGGTTCGTTATAACGGCCCTGGTCTTAAAACAAAATGTAGTCGCTGTCAACCTGGTTAATCCCTACAACCACCAACGCCCTTTACCCACAAAGAAACTGCTAAATCGAAAGAAAAGCAATGTAAATAAAAATTGCGTGGGTAATTTAAAACGATGGTTGTTTGTAAGCCGCAGGCCATTAAAAAAATATAATTATAAAATTGGTTAGCAAAAAAGGCAAGAGGTGCAAATATTCTAGCAATTTAAAATGGCCGCCGGTGTGCGAAAGAACCAACCCTGACCTGACAAGGAGAGGGCAACAACCCTAAATGTTGAAATTCCACCCGCTTACACCGAGTGCGTGGTGTATTAATTTTTTTTTATTTTAAATCAAGTTAAAAATCTTACCTCATATTTTATTCCCGCGAGTCTCAGCCAGGTTTCTACCTTTAAGCAATAAGGTGATAAAGAGGGTAGCAGTGGTGTACGCGAAAATTGATACAAATACACAATATCCTTCTCAAAATTGGCCTTGTGGACCAAGACTTTAGGAGGCGCCGGTTCCTTGGTCGCTGCCGGTGGAGCATCTCCAGCAGCCTCAACTTTGGATGCTTCTTCGGCTTTTTCTGTGAGCGCGTCCTCTTTAACTTCTTTTGTTTCGGTAGGTATTGGTACGTTATTTTCAACTTCGGTTGCCATTGTAGAAAAAAGTTAAATGCTAACACACAACTAATAACACGCGATGAAAGCACACGAGGTACTGTATTCACAACCACGCAGGTATACAACTAGTAAGTGGCAAGAAGCACAAGAACCAAGAGAAGCCAACGCCGGGCTGAAATGTGACGTCACTCTTCGTAGTCAAGCGACGCGCACCCCCACCCCCGTAAATTTAGGCCTTGTTGCCATGCACATGCATAACGTGACCCCACCCTTTTTGCATCTTTGTTGGACGTTGACCCATGGGCTTCATTATCTATAAAGAAATTTTTATTTCATTCCAATTAATTTATTACTTTTATTAATTTCTTTGTATTCGCTTTAAACAGTTATTTTTTCTAAATAAAAGACAATCGAAACTGTTATTGTTCAATTCTTTTATTCAATTTCGACAAAACTTTCAAATTTATTTAATGTAAATTTAGCGGAAGATTTAAATTTTTTTTCAATAAATTTTTATAACCAACCAACCAATGCTATTTTGTCGATATTTTACGTCTAAACGGAAATTATTTCATACTTAGACTCCTGCTGGTTAGGCAACTCAAATTACACTGCAAATCGTTTTGCTATTTTTCTTTAGCCGTCACTATACAGGGTGTCTAACAATTTAAAGATAAAATCTCAAAATATAAGTTTTTGATGGGATTTAGCATCAATTCTTTATTTCAGCGGCGTCTCCAAATTTACTGCTTCGGGTGGGCTCCGCTTGTTTAAGGTATGTAAAATATTAACACCAATATTTAAAAAAATTAAATTTTATAACATTATCAATAGTGCGTCAATAAATTGCAAGAAATCGTTAATTTTTTTGGCATTTATGAAAATTAATACATTGTTTATTCCATCACTAATTAATTATTCCAACTTTTTCCGAAGAATGCAATTTAACAAGAAATTAAATTAAAAACAGCAAAAAATTAATTGAAATTAACAAATTAAAATATTTAACCCCTTTATTAAATAGTCAATCTAATCTAAACAACTCTAAATTAATCTAATCCGATCTAAACAAACACTAGTAAAATTACCATCAAAAAATTTATTTTTCAAAAATACCCCATTTCTCAACCAATCTTTTTTCTTGCAATTTGAGAAATATTTAAACGTAATCAATAGATTACGGTTTAGGTCGTGTAACTCGATATTAATCATATCAAATTTTTAAAATAAACCAAAACATGCACAAACAATTTTTAGAACTAAAATATTTAAGTTAACACAATATAAATACACCGTATGCATTGTAATGAAATTTTATTTTAAATTCACAACCTTTTTACAATAATCAGTACAAAAATTTATCAAAAACAAATTCACAGCAGTGCATTCGGCGCGACCAGGACTGGAACCGCGGTTTCCCGCTCACAAGACCGCCCTTGCAAACTTTACGCCACACTTGCTGGTCTTACTGTTACTCGAGAATCAAAATTGCGTCCTAATACTCATTTTATTTAATACCAAATTATTACTCACAATTACAAACTAATATCAAAAAATCTCAAAATTTGAGATTTTATTCGTCGCCTCGTTTTCGACCGAGAGTGACTTAAAGCAGTCTCGGTAAAAATCTTTTTGGAATCCCCCAATAAGATTTCCATTATGCATTTTTAATTTTATTAAAAAGTTTTACCGAGTCTGCTTTAAGTCGCTCTCGGTCGAAAGTGAGGCGACAAATTAGAAAAATGTAATATGAACAAAAATGAATACAATGAAATTTGCGACAAAAAATGTCTAATAGGTATTGCTGTAAAAACGATTTTTATATGATAAAAACAGTGCACAAAAGGAACAATTTACATTTCTAACATACGGTGATTTAGTTATGAGGGAGGCTAAAGGATGCGAGCGAAGCGAGCTGTGCTGAAAACGCGTTCCGCAGGCGAAAATTTTTCGAAAAATGGGGAGCGATCATCTTATTTTCGAGTATAATTATTGTGTTACCACTGTAACCTGCCTTAAATTGAAGTGAGAATTAATGAACGGCATTTCCGAAATAACTCAGGACGAACGATTTATCATTGATTTTTGTTGCCAATCTTCATATTATAATATACCTTCATTTGTTTTCAATAAATAGCAGTCATTAAGATTAAGAATTAAAACTGATTGCTAATTATCCATAGTGAAGTTATTTTGTATTTGAAATTTCAGTAAACACTGAAAATCCGTTGACCACGCGCCCTCCTTGCGCCGGACCACTCCTGTTAGTCCTTAAGTACAACAGGAGCGGCATCTCAAAGTAGTGACCATAGACGACAATTTGGTAAATCCGCCCCTAGAGGCCCGAGGATGCCAGACCTAAATTAGCTGGCTTGGCTGATTAGCTACCAACAAGCAACAAGTACCAACACTAAAAACAGTACCGAACTACAATCATATCGAACAGTCGAACACAATAAGTTTTTTGTTTAAAAAAATTTTTCATTGCCCCGGTAAAAAAGCGACTATGGTCATTAAAAAAAAGGAAGAATGTCTGTGTGTGCGTTGGGAGTGGAGAAATCTTCAAAAGACACCACCCAGATATTTTGGGTGGTAGTGTCGGATTTTTACCGACTAAAACCCCACTCCGTGAAGTTGTCTATGCCTTTTCGGGACTTTGCTCTTCATGTTCGTCCTGGAGTTTATTCTTGTTGGAGATAATCTCCACCATCATCTTCTCGATAAGGTTCCAGCCTTCCTCACTACCCAGCATCAGCTTCGCAATGTTGGACGGAGGAAGTTCTTGCCTCAACTGTCTTTGGGCGGTTGTCTGCAGTCGCCCCATTTGATGCTCTTAGAGATGGTGTGCTCGGTATCGTCTTCCTCACCACAGAAGAGGAAGTTGGGGGTATTCGCTCTCTTAAAGCGGTGCAGGTAATTTCGGAAGCATCCATGGCCGCTCAGAGCTTGGGTGGTCTCGTATTTAAGGTCGCTGTGACTCCTATTGATTCACGGTTCAATGTCCGGGATCAGGCGATGTGTCGATGTGTGAGACTCCGTCCACGAGGCCTGCCACCGCTGCTGGATTTCAGCTTGTTGTTCTTCGTGCAGGTCTTTATTTTTTGTGCAGTATTTGCACTCCCTCAGCTCGGCCTTTAGGTGGATTGACGTAATTGCAGCCAGTACCAAAACCGCTGCCGTGGACACCGTTCTGTAGGCCTTGCAAGTCCGCAGCGCGCACTGCCTCTGGGTCGCTTCCATCAAGCGTCTGTATGACACCGACTCCGCCACTGAGCACAGGAGTCTCCTCTTCGTCTGCAGCGGCCCGCCCATGTTTGGCATAATCCTGCCGATGGCCTCCATTGTTGTGGAGGCTCTAGTTGCGACCCTCATGATATGCGGTTTGAATGTGAGGGCCCTGTAGATATCCACACCCAGCACCCTAACCTGGTCGCACGTTGGAATGTCGTGCCCCCCCAGCGGGAACTTCACCGGCCTGATACGCCTTTTCCCCGAGACCACCACCGCCTCCGACTTCTCCGGAACGAGTTTCAGTCCTCTGGCGGACATCCAGTTGAATATGCTGGCCACCGCGCCGTTGGTTAGTTCTTCTAGTTCGTCGTCAATCCTGGCCTCCACTACGACCGTGATGTCGTCCGAAAACATGTTGTACTAACCCCTGGTGGTGTGGGGAGCCTGAGGACGTCGTCATACATCACGTTCCATAGCAGAGGGCCAAGCACCTAAACCTGCGGGACCCCACTGGATACCCGCATCGTGTGCCTCCAGAGCTTTTCCTCAATCATGAGCGTTCTACCGTGGAAGTAACTTGCCATTATGTTCAGAAAGTACGGCGGTATATTTCTTCTGGTTAGTTCTGCCATGATCAGCTCTCAACGCGCCGAGTTGAACGCATTTGTAATGTCGAGAGTAACCAGGGCCGCAAAGCGTCTTCGAGTTCCTCTTCCATTTCTCGTTGCCCTGATCTTCTGGACTATGAAGTTGAGAGCGTTGATGGTGGACCTGCCCCTTCGAAATCCGAATTGATTGTTCGATAGACCCCCGCTCTTCTCCTATTTCATCTTGTAACCTTTGTAGTAGCAGTCTTTCCAGGAGTTTTCCTGCATAGTCTAGCAGGCAGATGGACCTGTAAGAGCTCAGCTCTTCTAGGGGCTTGTTACTCTTTCTCAGTAATAGAAGTATGCATTTCTTCCAGATCTCAGGGTATCTTCCCTCCAGCAGGCATCCGTTGAAGACCCCCAGCATGATCTCTGGCCTGGTGTCCGCCAGTTCTCGGATGACCGTCGACGGCACCTCGTCCGGCCCCGATGCCTTGTTGTTTTGCAGCTTCTTCGTGGCTGCCTTTAACTCGGCTACGCTGAATAGTGGAACTTCGCCCACTGGTCTGATGTCATATTTCAACTCTGGATGCTCCGGGAAGAGGGTCTGTGTGATGGTCCTCAGTCTGGACTCTGTTAAGCCTGGGATAGGTGATCTTCCCAGCCTTTTGGTGACTATGCGATATGCCTTTCCCCAGACGTCTTCGTTCACCTCCCCTATAAGTTTTTTCCACTTCTCACGTTGTGAATCTTTGATTTTATATTTCAGCACTTCCCGGAGACTCTTCAGTTCGGCCCGGACCTCTTTGCACCTGCATGATAATGGCGCATCGCGTCGTCTGCGTAGCCGTAAGTATTGTCTTCTGTTATTTTTGCGCTGCCTACGGGCTTGGGCTACCTCCTCTGACCACCAGTAGGCTCCCCTTGGCTGCGCCACTGCTAACATAGGAGCGTCCGAATACGAATACGAGTAACTATAAAAATTTAATTATTTTATATACCTAGGTATTTAAATTTATTTTTTAATTTTTTTCTTATTAAAATATTTTGTTGGTATTTTTTTAAAGATTTTTTAATTGTTTTTCTAAGATTATTTTCTTCCACTGAAAATGGAATTATTTTGCAGTTACAAGCACTTTTTTAATTTTGTACACAAACCGGGGAACCACTCAGTCATATTCATTACCCAGACCTGACTATGTCAGGTGTATTATAGCAGAAAGTTGCTAATATTTAATTCGGTTCTATTTTAAAATTTCATTAGCATAAAAAAAATCTTTTCGTGTATGCTATCAATTGGTTATTCAAGACCCCCGAGTCTCAATATGATCACATTAAGCGGCGTCCACTGTATTATAAAAAAAATTTATGTCGCTTAATATGAAATTTTAACCCTTCAGTACTAACATGGTTTTTTTTAACACGAGTACTAACGTCGGTCTGTGAGACCGATCAATAATTTTAACTTACAAGGGAAACGTCAGGTATGCGAAATTTTGTTTTGGTTTATACTTACATTACGTAAAGATTACACCTAAGGCATTACGTGAACGAAATAGTAGCGCGCCATATTCAGCCAATTTTGAGAAAATCGAATTTGAAAATTTCTTCTTTTTACACGAAATAACTAAATAATAAAAGATAAAACTTGCAACAAAGGTTCCGTGGTAACGAGCTAGAGTGGTGGCTTTAATAAGCAAGGATTCTAGGTTCGATTCCAGCATCCGTACTTTTTTTTTCAAATATTTTTTTTTAATTAATTTTCTTTTTAAGTAATATGTAAATTAACAGATATTTAATAATTATTCGAAATTATTAATTTTTAATTAATTATTAATTACTAGATCCCGTAAAACTTACTGTTTTCCCTGTTTTTACGATGAATACCACCCGGGATCGTGCGAAACGTCGGTGTAAAAAATTATACAATGTAAAATGATCAGAAAATAATTAATATGTATAATAATAATATACTTCATATAATATGTAAATACTTATTCAATTATGTAACTTTTCATTTCTTATTAAATATATAAATAAAATACGAAAAATATATAAATAAATACTTATTTAATTAAAAAATATAATTTTTAACAAATTCCAAAAATTTTTGAACGTTTCGAATAATAATCAATTTAAGAAATGTTTGAAAATACTGTTAGTAAGACAAAACGATATCGTCCGAATGTTGAGATCTGAAAAATTAATAATTTCCAATAATTATTAAATATATGTTAATTTACATATTACTTAAAAAGAAAATTAATTAAAAAAAAAATATTTAAAAAAAAAAGTACCGATGCTAGAATTGAACCTAGAACCCTCGCTTATTAAAGCCATCACTCTACCACGTTACCACGGAACCTTTGTTGCAAGTTTTATCTTTTATCACGTTATTTCAGGCAAAAAGATGAAATTTTTAAATTCAATTTTCTCAAAATTGGCTGAATATGGCGCGCTACTATTTCATTCTCGTAATGTCTTAGGTGTAATCTTTACGTAGTATAAGTATAAACCAAAACAAAATTTCGCATACCTGACGTTTCCCTCGTTAGTGTTTACATATTTTTTTACCAAAAAAGGAATAATATCAAATGTCTAGGTATTTTTCTTTATAATAATGTCAATTTTAGAAGAAAAAAGTCATTTTTGTTTACAAAATTTTATTGTTTTATTTTATTGTTTATTTAAATTTACAGTTAAAAATAGAAGTCGTCAGTCTGTGTGACCGATTGTTAGTACTGGAGGGTTAAAATAGAACTGAATAAAATCATATATTATCAGCATACTAGCTACTTTCTGCTATAATATACTAAACCAGGGTCGGGTCTGGGTAATGAGTGTCTGGGTGGTTCCCCAGTTTGTGTACAAAATTGAAAAAAAAGTGCTTGTAACTGCTAGCTAACTCTATAATAAACGACGTTTTTCGCGTGTAGCTATATATTCATTCGGCCCGTTCTTCGCGGAAGTGATTAAAATAAAATCAAAAAGTGAAAATTGAAAAATTGTTTACCAATCACGGTAAACTTAAATTTAACGATACTTGTTTAGAAACAATCGATTCTAATGGTGACCAAATTGATAGACGGGGAATTAAAAGAAGTGAAAATATTTTATTTTGTAATGTATGCTCTGTAGACATTAGCTGCCAATGATATTAAATCATTTTAATGATATTAAAATTTAATTTAATAATATTAAATTACTACAAACGTACTTATGTTGATAAAATAATAAACAATTATTTTATTAGGTAAGTTACGAAAAATATTTTTCCCCTTTTTTAAATTGCTATACACATCTCTTCATTTTGTTTTGAAAATTTATGCACTTTTTTCACTCACTTGTTGCTTACATCTCTGGCAGGTTTTTTATTTTAATCAACAAATTTTTTTAATTTTTCAGTTCTACTGAAATCATCCCTACATGTTGCTTGTTATTAACAATCACAGTACGAATACAAAATTTTGTATCATTAAATAAAATTAAGGCTTTTACCTATAGTTTTTTCTTCCTAATTTTTAAATTTGAAAAATTGTTAATTATTTTTGAAACGTTCAATTTTTTTGCAACCTTTTTTTTGGAAATAGGAGCAAGAGACAATAATCTTAACTCGCCCATCTAATTATGAAGATAGTTTTTTAATCATTTTAATTGAAAATGAACGTTTCGCAGATGCAACTGAAACTGGGATTGTTAAAAACAAGAAACATGCATTTATAATTTCAGTAAAGCTGCTGGATGATGAAAACTCGTTGATGAAAATAAAATCCAATAACTTCATAATAGAAGAATTTTTGGATTTTATATAATCCTTGAAGCACTGCTTGAAGGACAACAGTTGCGAAAAAATTGATCCGAAACTTCATTAAAATATTTTATATAAAACTGTTGCATAGTTGAAGCAACTCAAAAATGTCCGATGCGTTACTTAAAATTTCAGAGCTCAATATTCGAAAATTGGCATTAATATTAATTAAATTACGACTTCTTCTATCCATCTGAGCAATTTTATATTGCAGTAGCACTACAACCCATAGTGGATTTTGGCTGACCACTTTTTTTATGAAGAGTTTTCAAGGCAGATTACCTCGGTGGTTTGCCATTGTTCGCCGACGGAGGAAGGTTAGAATAAAGTTCTTACTTCACTCGGGCTCGAACCAAGCATCTTCGCTTGGAAGTCGAAGCACTTAAGCATCAAACTGTAACCGTCCTGCAATTATTATATCTAAAGTTTTGAAAAAACGTTCACTTTAAATTTTTGTTCATTACTTTCAATTTGAAAATGATTCTTTATCTCATCAAAAAATCGATTTGGTGTTTCCATTATTCTTTCCGAAAAATCTGCTTTTATTTGGCACCGGTTTGCAAAATCAATAGCTATTGCTTTAATTGAAAACAATTTTTGATTCTACTACAATTAAAAATATGGTTTCAAAGGTTTCTAAATAATTTTTTAATGATTTTGCTGTACTGATTTCATTTCATCTAAGTAAACTATAGAAAACCCTAAAATATAATATGCACAAAGGAATTTTAAAATTTGGAAAATATCAGGTAGATAATTACAAAGGGATAAGTGGTGACTAAGTTAGGTAATTATACCGGATACAGGGTATTTACATTGTTGCATTCTATCGACAAATTTGATAATCTATTTAACAATTCTGTCATATTGTATTCTTGTATTGAAAACTACTGTTATAGTCTTTTAAGTTTCTACGAAAAAAATTATATCCTAGTAATGTGTTTTATTCACTATTTTACCAAATTTATGCTTTTTGACGTGGGTCCTTGGGGGGCATTCATTTGCTGGGGGCCCGTGTTCCACCGAACACATAGAACACTGTTAGTTACGGCACTGTTTCTAAGATATCCTGAACTCGATAATTAAACTATTATGGAGTATCACGGATTACCGTTTACCTCCTGATAGGTACGAGAGTATGTACAGAACGTAGATTTTTTTATTAAAAATCGTACCCTTGTTTGCCTTTGAGGCTTGTCATGCTATAACGCAAGTTGTGCGGCACGGCCACTATTTGTCTGTTGCGCTTTGCCATTTATCCGGTTTCCTTGGATGATATTGTGCTATGCGAATGGGTTCTTTTGGGTTGTGCTTGCGTCTTTTTTCTCTGAATGAAGAAGAAAAAGCAAAACTTGAAATAGAAAGTGTTTGAAAAAAATATTTAATCGAACGTAATTTTTAATCGTCATTTATGCATTCGTCACAATAAATCCTGGGACGTGTTAAAATTTGTTTCCGGGTCAGAGAAGAAGCGCTTTTAGGCAACGCTCGATCCACGTTTGTTATGACGGGCCATCATTGGTCAACTGTCTTCGGTCTGTCCTCTGTCCCGTACTTGTACTTATTTTTTATTAATAATAAAATTACATAAAAAATGGTCCCAAAGTAGCACTTTTTCCTTTTTGTTGATTTTCAGGGCTATCGTTTCTTTTTTGCGGTTTATTATGCTTGGAAAATAAAAAGTTGGTTAATCTGTTACAGGCGGGGGGAGAGGGGTTGGGGGTTGAAGTGCTTTGAGCTTGTTGTACCTACCTTATATAGTCATCGAGCCAAGGCCACCCTAACCACAGGGCTAAATGGGCTATAGCCCCGGGGCGCAAGCCTTTTGGGGGCGGCAATTTATATTTTGATCTCATTTAGCCCTAAAAAGAATAAAAAATTATTTGCTATCTTTTCTATTTTATATGCAGAGAATAACTTATTTAACAATTAAAATTTAAGTTAACTCGTATTTAATACGAGAGATATTATATTAATCTATTTGTTAACGCAAAAGCTAGGAAAACAAATATATAAATTTAAACCTTTTATTGTCTAAAATTAACGGCTTTTGGGTTAGAAATTAAAGTACGTAAAAAAATATTGAAAAATTCGAGATTTTTTTATTTTATTTTTTTTTCAAAACTTTTGGATTATTTAAACGAAACATTTTATATATTACAAAAATTCTGACGCCCTATTTCGGATAGGAAATTTAACGGACTACAACTTCTGTCTAGTAAAAATATTTGAAAAACTAATCCTTTACACAGAAAATCAGAAAATAGTAAACAAGGCAATCACAAAACAAAAAATTAAATTAAGTAATTAATTTTTTATTGAAAAATTGTTTTATTAATTAATACATCTTTTAAAACAACCACGATTATGTATTGAAAATGAAGGTAGTTATTTTGAAGATTTACTTAAATAATGTAATAGCTTAACCTTAATTAATATAATGATATTTTAATAAAAATAAAAATTTTGTGAATTTAATTTTTTGTTTCGTAGCTGCCATTGTTTATTATTTTGTGATTTTCTGTGAAAATTATTGGTTTTTCAATAATTTTGGATAGAGAAAAGTTGTAGTCTGTTAAATTTCCTATCCGAAATAGACCGTCAGAATTTTTGTAAAATGTTTCGTTTAAAAGATATAGGGTTTTGAAAAAAAACCAAAATAAAAAAAAGCTCAAATTTTTCAAAATTCTTTTACCTACTTTTATTCATAACTCGAAAGCCATTGATTTTAGACAAAAAGTGGTTGAATTTAGTTTGTAGATTACTTTAGGCTCTTTAAAAACGCACTAATCCATTTTTACTCAAAAATTAATATTTTCCGGTCGATGACCACGTGAAAGTGGAAATTAAAAATATGCTTTAAAGAGACCTAACTCTCGAAGTCTAGAATTTAGAAAAAAAATCCTCTATCAGCGGTAAAGTCAGGGCCGTGTGGTGCTATGAGGCGAAGAGGCGGTCGCCTCAGGCGGCACAGAGAAAGGGCGGCATTTTTGACTTTTTGTAAAACGCTTGCTAAAAACACAATTTGGTTGTACCAGTTTCGGTGCTGACAAAACTGATTGAAGAATATTACAGTAAATTTTCAGTAAGTAAAAGAAGAACAAAAAAATGGTAATAAAATATTTAAATTTAAGTTTAAATTTATTTTCCTAAAGTGTTACAGGAAACAACCCCAATATAAACTTCTTAAAATATTAGAATAGTACTTATTTCCTGTTGAGTGAATATATCTCTAATTTGACAAATGTTTACGAAATTTTATTACTAGTAATAAATTTTTATTAGGTGTTCGAATGGGAATTGTCAGACAACCCTCATCACGAATTTCAAAATTTCAATTGGACTATTAGAAAGAAGACACTTTTCTAAGCATATTAGAACAAAAATTTTTGCGGATTATGCAAAAGTTTTCGAAAAGATCGAATTTAAAAATGTAAAATTTACAACATGTATTTTAGATACACGTTTTAACATGCATTTATGATAGACTGTGGTTGAGTTAGACAAAAAAAAATAACAATTTAAAAATATCCCTGTAAAATGTCAGAACTCGAAGCCGGGTGTCGACCGCAATTGACAACAATAACAGTAAAGCCTCATTCACATCCAAGTAACGTACGTAGCGGATATACAAGATATAACGTACAAAACATAACAAATGACTTGCCATAATCAACATAGAAACACATAGAAACGTGAAGAACGCGCACGCGTATTTTCACCCGATCGGTTGACTACGGTACCTATCGGTTTCTCTACGATCGTAGAAAAACGGATACGAATGTATCAGATCTATAAATTTTCCGTCATCCATAATTAACCAAATATCAATAAAAAATACACGCACAAGAAACACACGACACGCTGTAATTAACCTAAACGTTTAAATGTCGGAAGTGTAAACTTCACCTTAAAATTTAAAATTTTAAAACGGAGGTGTTGCCTTGTAAAATGAACGCATCTCATTGGTCAAACATAGAAAACATAATGTAGAAGTTGAAGTTGACCGAACTCTTTGTTACGTTACTTCATGTCGGCTATGTTTTGTACGAATGTCACTGGTGGCGTTTGAAACCATGCAATTTCAACTTTCCTTGCGTTATGTCTTGTATGTCCGCTACGTACGTTACTTGGATGAACGATGAACTTCTTGGCGATATGGAGATGCCACGGTGCCCGTACTTCTCCTTCATCTGGCGTGGGTGTGGCGGACGTTGGAATTTAGTGAGGTTGTGTTCCTCATTTTATAGCGCTGGGCTTGAACGGGCTGGAATATTGTTCCTTGGGTGTGGGGTGGTATGGCGATGCTGATGTGAACGTAATCCGTGCGATTGGGCGAATTGACGTTGTTTCCTTGAGTTTCAGTTTGACCTTGGTTTCCTTAAAGGGCGTTGCTTCGATTTGAGCAGGGCGGCGCATGAAGGTATGTGGGCTGTCCGGGATTGCGGGTGCCGAAGTGTTCGATGAACTTGGTCTCTTGGAGTCGGTGGGGTGAGGCGGGGCGTGCGGTCGGCGCGATTTCAAGTGTCTTTGAGTGGTTTTCTTGGCCACCGGGTGTTTGATGAACCCGGTGCCTGGTGCGGGGAGGGAGGAGGATGTTCTTTGGCCGGCTGTGTCCGAGGTTGAAGCCGGGCTGGTAGTCGCCTAACTACGCCATGAGCGGTTTTTCGGCGAATCTTGTGAAGTTGTAGAGTTTCTCCGCTTGTTTCCTGATGTGGACGTCGATGGTGTCGATTTTTGCCTCGGCGTGAAGTCTTCGATTTGTTACGTAGTACGGGCTGGAGAATGCGTGACGAATGAATTTGTTTTGTACCACTGGATCTTCTTTATGTGTGTTTGGGCTGCTGTTCCCCACACAGGAGCGGCATAGGTCATGGTCGGTCGGATAATGGCCTTGAAAATGCGCAGTTTGTTTGCGGGAGACATCTTACTGTTGCAGGCTAGGAGGGGGCAAAGCTTTGCAAAGACGGCTTTACCCCGGTTTGCGACGTTGGTGATGTGTTCCTTCCATTGTAATCGGTAGTCCACAGTTACTCCCAGGTACTTTGATGCATTTGTTACTTGGATGTGAATGACGCTTTAGAGTATATCAAAGCACACGTACTGTTAACAGAAATAAGAGCAGGGAGCTTAACGTGGAAGTTACCATCGTGCGACTCATTGCATCGGGGTGTATCGTATTACAACTACCTGCTTTTAATAACTTTAAAATAGCGTTTTTTCGAAAACTAATCCGTAATTCTCTAAATTTTTTGTTGCATATACCCAGAAAATTGTCCTTTTTCTTATAGTGCAGTTTAAATTTTGAAATTCAAGGTGAGGGTTGTCTGACAGTACCCGAGATTTCTATAGATCCTGTTTTGAGGTAAAATATCATGAACAATAAATTTCGACAATTACTTGTTGAAAAAGACCCAGTACAAGTTAAAAAATACGACTTTTTATTAAAAAATAAAGACAAACGTCGATTGAAACGTCAATATAATGTAAATTATACCGAATTAATACACGAGTATTAGATATAATAAAATTATAATATAATATTATTATTGAGTCGAAACAGGCCTATTCCATGAAGCAGATGATGATGATGATGTATAATATTAAATTTAATAAAACTTGTTAATTTAGTTAATAAATATCCTTGTTAAAAGGCGGCATTTTAAAGATTTGCCTCACGCTTAAAAATTTCACCACACGGCTCTGGATAGTTATGTAAAGTGTATCCTGGGAGACGCTGTATATATTTTTTATTTTTGTATGAATTTTGTTTTCGTTTAGGGGAATAGTTATAAATTGACTTTTTCTATTTTGTATTTCTGTGTTTTCTTTTTAAGATGAGCGCATTAATTTTAATAGCCTAGGGGCGTCGTATATCTTAGGACGGCCCTGCATCGAGCTGAATTGCCGAGCTCTCAATCTAAGTGGCTTAGCTACCGAAGGGCATTGGTGCTCACTCGGACCTCGACCAGCAAACCTCATATTGAACTTCGGAATGTGAAAAAAATAGGTTGCAACACGACTTTAATTATCGCAACTCATTTGAAAGAATACAGCGGAGAATTCTCAACAACTTTCGACTTCTGTTTGAAACTTGTACCCCATAGTATCAACTTCTGTTCGAAACTTGTGGGGAATTCCCCTGTTTTGACTTGATAAAACCTAAACAGTTTAATTACAGCCCCAAGTTTTTGCACCAGGGTTTTTGGTTATCTAGCTACGCCGCTGCTCTAACTATTGTGTTTTTAGAGCCGCCCGTGGCTTCGTAGAGTTTTTGCAGCCTTTTGTTGGAGATTTGTCATTGGATTTTCATGATACGTCTCATTGCAATGTTCTCGACTGTTTATAGCTTTTAGCTTACGTACTCCCAGATAGGTTCAGTATATGTCAACGTCAGGCTGATGATGGTTTTCGCCAGTGTCAAGCAGTTCTTCGTGCTGAATTTCGAATTTTGTTGTGTAGGAGGCCTCGCGCGGCCATAGTACTTTTGCTTTCGCGGTCAATTATTTGTTGTGCGGGCTCTACTGAGGTATCTTATCCAGTATTACCCCCAAGTTTTTCGAGGTTCTGTTCCAAGGGATCCCGGTGCCAAATCTCATTTTAAATAAATTTATAATACTTTGCTTGTAGTAGCACGGCTGGAAGAGAATTGATGACGACCACGCCCACAAAAACAAGTGCTGCACCTATTTACATCGAGCACCAGCACACACCGTCCCCAGAATGAGCTATTCAAAATTCAAACTTTAAATTTGATATTTTTAACTATTAACTTTCGAACTTTAATTGTGTGGATGTAACCAAATACCTTCAAAAATGTATTTGATGTAACGTAATACCAATAACTTGATAACTTTTGCCTTACACTGTACATCCTCTCGATGTGGTGTACCATATTGTTGTGATTTGAGTTTCTTTAATTTCTGTCATGCTAAATTCGTAATTGTGTGAACTAATTTCCTATGTAATTTAATTAATTAAATTCCTACTAATGTATCAAATTTGTACATTGTAAAACTAGGTTACTGACGTGGATTGAGGTTATGTTGTACATATTTGTTTTTATTTAAAGGCTCCCTTAAGATTAAACAAGATGTTTGAAATAACCGACACACAAAGTAAGTTGAGCGATTAATTTTTTTTTATAATTAACTGGTGTAACTTTCAGAAATTGGAGTTGGTCTCACTGGCTTCGGAATGTTTTTCTTATTCTTAGGTGTAATTTTAATATTCGATAAGAGTCTACTGGCACTAGGAAATGTGAGTACGCCTTAAATTTGGATAATAAATAAATGACTACTTTGTGTGCTTATTCCAGATTTTATTTATTTGTGGATTATCGTGTGTAATAGGATTGGAACGAACTTTCAGGTTTTTCTTTCAGCGACATAAAGTAAAAGCATCGCTGGCATTTTTTTCTGGAATTATTATAGTATTAATTGGATGGCCAATTGTTGGCATGATTTTGGAAACATATGGTTTTGTTTTATTATTTAGTGGATTCTTCCCCGTAGTTATTAATTTTTTACGGAGGGTTCCAGTTTTGGGAACTTTTTTAAATTTTCCTGGTGTCAGTATGGTTAGTAATAATTTGCTTCTGTTATAAATTTCAATAATTAAAATTTTTATTGTAGGTTGTGGACAAATTGGCTGGGGATTCGGGGCGAACAACGGTTTGATACTAATAGGAAAATAAGAATACTTGTAATTTTTTGTACATTTTGATCATTTTAAGACCATGGAGTGTTGGATGTTCATACAACTTAACAGAATATGAATAATAAATGAACTGTTGGAAAACATTTATTGTTAATTTGAATTTGGTTTAGTTTGAGGTGGAACACCGAAGGTCACAAGTATGAATATTTTCAATATCGAACAATTTATTTTAATGGAAACAAAGATTATAAACTAAAGTTAGAAGATTGATGTAAAATATATTAGTTCCAGATTTTCAAAAAAACAATCTCATAAATACGGTTTTGAAATGAATGAATTAGTTTACCTGACCATGTTTAAAATCACTATCTTTTATGTAATCAATCTGAACACATCATGTTTATAGGTCAAACTTCAAGATGATCGTTATTTAAATGTTATTCATTTATGTATTTTGTTGCGGCCAGCTTTGGATATAAATTGCATAAATTAGAGCATAAATTGCTCTAATTTAAAGGAATTGTAGAAATAAAAAATCTGTTTTTATGTATCTACTCCATCAAATCGGGTTGAAAATCAAAATTTCTTTGTTTTGTAAAAATTATTTACTAGATAGCTTATTAGACATTTTCACCGATATTATGCAGTCGTAACGGGTGAAATTTCAGCTTGAATCTTTAATTCTTTAAAAGTTCAGTCTTTACAGGGAATTTGCAAGTAGGCAAAGAGTCCAGTTGGTAGTTGCTTCTGTTTATAAATAAGTGGGAAATAACTCGGAAATACCAGCGGTATCTCGTAAAGCCTACACCGACTGATTGGAAAGTGGGAAACTACGGTTCAAATCCTCCATCCATAAAACCTATATTTACTAAAATGCCTAGAAATAATTTAGGCATTGGACAACGTTGCAAAACGTTCTAAAATCGATTTATAATTAGAAATAATTCGGAAATAAATTCTTTTTTGCTTAGGCCCTGTACTTTAGTGTCAGAAAAATTGATGTAAATTTACTACATACGTGGATTCAAACCGGAACAGGCAAATTTGTCACCCAAAAATTATAAAATCTTTAATTGGTCATTTCCTGTGGATTCGATGCCCAAAATAAGTCATATCAAAATTAACGTAGATAAAATTCTGCCTAAAAGAAAAAAAAATTGTTTTAGTCTATCTAGTTTCTGAGCTATAGTTCTTCGGAGAACTCCGATTTTTACCCAAAAAACTTTTTCAGTTTTTGACGCAGATGTTTTTCTACTCATCTGACGCAAAAATGGTTTACGGTTAAGAAAATTCAGACCCAACTATCTATAAACTATAGAACAATTTTGTAGCTATATTAGGACCTTAATTGTAACCTTTGAAACTTGATCTCTTTTAACCGAGGCCTCTTTAAAGCATTTTTTTTTAATTTCCACTTTCACGTGGCCATCGGTCGGAAAATATTAATTTTTTAGTAAAAATTGATTAGTGCTTTTTTTAAAGAGCGTGAAGTAATCTACAAACTAGATTCAACCATTTTTTGTCTAAAATCAACGGTTTTCGAGTTATGAATAAAAGTAGGTAAAAAAATTTTGAAAAATTGGAGCTTTTTTTATTTTGATTTTTTTCAAAACCCTGTATCTTATAAACGAAATATTTTACAAAAATTCTGACGCCTCAATCCGGATAGAAAATTTAACGGGTTTTGTCTAAAAAAAATTTTTGAAAAACCAATCCATTTCACAAAATCAAAATAATAAACAAGGCTGATTCAAAACAAAAAATTAAATTCACAAAATTTTTATTTTTATTGGAAAATTATTACCTTCATTTTCAATACACAGTCGTAATTGTTTTATAAGAGGTATTAATGAATAAAATAATTTTTCAATAAAATTAATTAATTTAATTTTTTGTTTTGTAGCTGCCTTGTTTACTATTTTCGGACTTTCTGTGAAAGGGATTGGTTTTTCAAAAAATTTTACTAAACAGAAGTTGTAGTCCGTTAAATTTCGTGTACGGTATGGGGCACAAGAATTTTTAATTTTTGTAATATAAAATGTTTCGCTTAAAAGATACAGTTTTGAAAAACAAAATAAAAAAATCTCGAATTTTTCAACATTTTTTTACTTTAATTTATAACTCAAAAGCCGTTAATTTTAAACAATAAAATGTCGTAGTTTGCGACCTCCAAAATCCTTAAATGTGATGAGATATGTGTTATAAACACATATCGGTCATCCAGACATGTGTTGTACTCCCATTCCATAATCAATTGTTAAAGCTTATTATTATTACTCGTCATATTAATTGAATTCGAGTAAAACGAAAATTCGTACCTTTGTTGTACATAATATAATATTGTAAATTACAATAATTTACCTTAATTCAAGTAGGTTACTTTGCGACAGTTACATTTTACCAAGTTTTGAACGCGTCTGTCTTCTTTCACGGTCAGCCTCAGGGAGAGATTCCAATAAGGCGCTGCTTGTGATCACTCCTCTTCTCGTAGTTCTCGGAAAGCTTTGTGCTTCAGTGGCGTTCAGGGCCATATTTAGACTAGATTTTCGAGGGGGGGGGGTTAAAAATATTAAAAAATAAATAGCTAATTTATTAAAATACAATGGAAACTAAAATTCAAAACAAAAAATAAAAGTATAAAATACAACATATTTAAAAAATTAAAAAATACTACAATAAAAAACAAATATAAAATAAAAAATAGAAGGAACTCGATAAATAAATAAATACCTAAATAAAAAAATTTAAGTTCCAACTTAAACCTTTAGTCATGCTAAAATCGGCAAAATAAATGCGATTTTGGTACTTTTTTTAAATTTAAATTTTTATATATTAATTTTTAAATGTAATGTTTGCAGAAAAATGAGTAGAGGGAGGTTTTTTTTGCCAAAATGGCGGAAACCATGGAGGCCTAGATTTTGCTCCGCTGATTTTTTGAGTATAAATTTGTGCATACATACAAATATATACATTTATTACATACATGTAATAAATGTATATTTACATTTACAATACATTTTCTTAGTATGGCATTCGGTTAGTTTATAGCACGTGGAAGGTTTACATGATCGGTTGAAGGGAATGGTAAGTTTAATTTTATATTTTCTTTGTCAATATGAGCCCGATGAGGTCAATTTCGTTGGGTAATACCACGAATAAGTCCGAAACATGTCGTTCGTTTAGGCGTTTTGAATTTAATAATTTTTTTCTTTCTATTTTTTTCATTCGTTATTGATTCCTAATACGGTCCTGACTACCGATGTCCTGCTACAAATTTGTATTTTGAAATTCATCTACTTTGTAGATTATAACGACCTCTATCTCAACTATTTATTTCTTATTCTTAATAGTTTGAAGTTCATTATTCTAGAATAAATACTTCTGATTTTAGTAATGTGAATTTGAAAATCAAACCTAAATTATTAGTTTGAAGTTCATTGCTTCAAAATATCTACTTCTGATTTTAGAGATGGGAATTTGAAAATCAGATCTAAGTTACAAGTTTGTAGTTCATAAAATAAAACAAACTAAACAAAAACGTTAAAATAATAAATTTCCATCGCAAAGTGAAAAAAGTAGAAAAATATTATTTTTAAAACAATAAAAAAGATATTTTTGATTTGAAAAAATTGATATTTTTTTTAAATATTGACTAAGAATGTTTGAAATAAAAAATTACGTTATAAAAATATGATATAATTTAAAATAAAAATTTCTAATGTGATATAAGGCCCTATTTCACGGTTATTTTCGATCTGCAGTCGTATATAACCAAAAAAATGGATCCATTGATACTATGGATTGAATGTGGTTTACCGAATAAAAACAAATAATTAATTTGAACAAAGTCACGTGCTTAAATTAATTTTTGATGGTTAAATAAATAAAAATGATTTTAAAAACGACACTGCCGTCATTTAAAAAAAAAGTAATTTTGAAAAATTATAACTTTATACGTTGTTTTTTGAAAAACGAAGGAAACAGCATTTATAAACCGGGGAATCTTCAAAATGTGCGAGAATTCGTCTATGATTGGTTAATTTACTTACCAACCTCAAAATATAATAAATAAAAATTAAATATAAATAAAAAAAAATAAAAATTTAAATAAACTTATTATTTATTCTTTGTAAAACGAAGAAATACATATAGTTTATATACCGTTATATTTTAGTATATAAAGTACATTTTTCTGCTGAAAAATGAAAAGGTGAATCCCCGCATTGTTAAAGGATTTCCCGATTTATGAACGCTACTATCTTGAAACTTATTATTTTGATGACGCACACGCAAGATATTAAAATTAATTAATTTTTTGTAATTATGTGCACACTTAACGATTAATATTTTTTATTTTAAATTTTATATTGTTATCTATTTATCATAAATTGTTTGATATCTTATGCATTTTTGTTATGGTTTAAATTGATAATATATCTGATTTGTCGTAAATATGGTTAATATTCCCAAGGAAATAAATTTATTTATTTTATTGCTGTCTAGACCAATATAAAATGTGAAATATTGTCAGCTTACACACCCAAGTAAACAAAATTAGCGTAAATTAATTAAAAACATAATAATTTTCTGAATATTTCTATTTCGATTTATTCGTGAACTTCCCATCGTATAAATATTTTTGTATAAATTTCATAGAACAAAAATATTTTATTTTTAGAATTTTCTGATTAATTTTATAATAAAAAAGAAAGGAAAAATAAGGAAGTTTGAGTATGTTCATCATCAGGTGCAGATCCGTCAGGAGCGTTTGGGCTCCTGGTAGTCTGGAAAATCCTGGTGCAAGCGTCTAAAATAATTAGGTAAAAATTTTGTAATAATTGCTTTTTAATCTTGTTCACGCACAGAATGGTACAAGTAAAAGTTATTTCCCCCTGCTGCTGTTACACGTATGGGAACGTCATAACTAATTTTGTAATTACGTTGGAATTACCAATCACTGGAATTATCATTCTAGCAAACACCGTTCATGTTGTGTATAACTTAAGTCGTTAGGTGTTATCTTATCAGTTCCGATATTTGAATTAGTCATCAACAAATTACAATCATTTCACGTAAACATGTCGAACAGTAAGTTGATCGAAGTTCCGGAGGATATTTTAAAAAGTTTAAAGTGTGCCAAGTGTGCGTTATATGCCTCCGTTACACCGGTAACCTACGATAAAGCAGATAATTTAATATGCGGTCGTTGTCAGGATACAAAATCGAATTTCCGAAGGGCCAAAGCATTCGAAGCAGTTCAAGGTATTTTGTTATTTCCTTGTCGATACAGCAATTACGGATGTCAAGCAAAAATCAAATCGGCAAATATGATTGCCCACGAGACCAAGTGCAACCATGGCGATTTCAAATGTCCACTTGTGGTTAAGGAGATGTGCATTTGGCGGGGGAATCCCAAACTTTTACAGGAACATTGCGTGAAATTTCATTCGGATTTGTTTATTTTGAAACTGCCGAAATTTGCGATATCCTTAAAGGATAATGTTCTGAACGTGTTATTCTTTACAATTTCGAATTATCTATTTGTGGTTCGATATTCGATCAATACAAATGGAAATGTCTACTTATCTGTACAGAGTGTTACCGTAAGTGAAGAAAAAAATATATCGCTGAAATATGAAATCGAATTTAAAAGTATATGTGAAAATTCGGTGGTTAAATTTTATAATTCAATATTAAAATATAACGATAATTTTGCTGATGTATTCAGTAATGGACACATTCAGGTCAGTACTGACATTCTAAAAAGTATTCTAAATACCAGTACAGGTAAAATTCTCTGCTATATAAACGTTACCGGTTTGGAGACACAAGAAAACATTAATAAATTACCTAGTGCGATTAAAGAAATACCCGAAGCAAAAAAAGTCGAAGAAAAATCCGACGTATTTGCTAGTGCATCATTATTAAAAGAATTGAAGTGTCCGAAATGTTTGAAATATTTAAAAGCTCCAATCCGCGTGTGCGTTAACGGTCACAGTTTTTGCGGTAAATGTTTGGATGCGAATCTTGCTTGTAAAATTTGTAGCGGACCTTACGATGGAACCCGCAATATAATGCTGGAAAAAATTATTGGTACAATGCAATTGGCGTGCGAAAATCAATCTTTGGGTTGCAAATACGTGGGAAAAGGAGAAAGTTTGGAACGGCACATAAGTGACTGTTCGTTTAAAATGACTGCATGTCCTTTGAAGCAGATGCAAAACTGTTTTTGGCAAGGAGTTTACAAATACCATTGCGAACATTTGTTGGCGTCCCATTCTTATGGGACATGGATTAATGCGGGAAATACCGTTTTCTACGATCTGAAATTATATAAACCGCATTCTTTATTTTTTAACATCCTTCAGTTTAACGATGTTTTAATAAGGGTTCGTTTTGGGCAATGTTCCAAAGGAGAATATTCTTGGACGTTTCATCAAATTGGAATAAAAGAAGGTTATTTGTCCCCGTACGGAATTCAAATTGAATTTATCGATCAAACCCAGAGCAAAAAATCCTTAATTGCTGGACTCCCTTGTTATGGATGTAAAAATCTAGACTCCAACGAAGATTTTCGAACTGCTGTTACTTTAATCAATCCGTTTATTTCAAAGGATCAATTTTTATCTGTAAAATATCATGTCATCAAATTGCCAAATTAATTACCTTTTTGACTATCAACTTTCGATTAATTTAAAATTATCGAATATTGTATTAAAAACTTTCAATATATAAATAACACAAAGGTTTATTACTGATAATTAATATAAATATTTGTCTCTGTCAATAAAACGTACTGATATGACGTCACAAAGGAGAAATCAGCATTAGCCGATAAATATCAACTAGTGAAAAAACGTTGCATTTCTAATAATTTTTTTAATGTTCAATTTTCTATTTTAGATTAAAAATAAAAAATTTATTTATACATGGGTGTGCAAAAGTTTGTTACTACTAAAAATTAAATAAAATCATAACGAACCTTTGTTCCCACCATAAACAGAATTTTATTATTTTTTTTAATCTCAATTTATTCAGCAATCTATCTACATCTAAGATAATAAGCTAATTATATGACAGTTAACAACTTTAACAATTTTAACAATTTAACATGGGCACAATGGTCCAGTGAACATTATGCATTATTTACACTATATTTACATTATAACATATTAAAAAGTTCACAATCAGTAAATAAATGACTAGCTGTATCTCTTAGCAAGGTCTTCCGGTAAAAATCTTTTTAGCCTGCGTACTTCATCACATGGTACTGACAATTCCTTAGCAGCGGCATTAGGATGTACCTCCAGTCTCTTTTGATAACTTGCACTGAATCTTCTGACTTCTTCTTTAATGGTAGGTATCGGAAAATCATTTTTTATGACGCTATTCGGCATGTACTACGGTGCATCAACAATTGTTCGTAACACCTTGTTCTGAAACCTCTGCAAAATTTCAAGATTTGAATTGGCGGCCGCTCCCCAGAGCTGGATTCCATAGGTCCAGATTGGTTTCAATATTGCCTTGTAAAGGAGTATTTTGTTTTCCAGCGAGAGTTGAGATTTTCTACCAATAATCCAATACATGCTGCTCAGCTTCAGCCCAAGCTGCTTTCGTTTGGTGAAAATATGCTTTCGCCACGTTAGACGTCGATTCAGGTGTATGCCAAGGTACGTAGCGTCTTCTGCTTGTGGTAGTTCGCAGTTGTTGAGTTTAACTGTTGGGCAAGTGGCTCTTCTCGTGGTAAATGTCACGTGCACTGATTTTGTTTCATTGGCTTTGATTCGCCACTTTTTTAGCCAGTCCTGTATTGCATTCAGGCAGTTGGAAGTTATTTGATGCGGTGGCATCAAATAACCTCCAACCCAGCGCGCTGGGTTAATGTAACTCGCAAGAATGGTAGTGTCATCTGCAAAGGTTGCAATCGTGGTGTTTCTGGTTTGAGGAAGGTCTAACGTGAACAAAAGGTACAAGACAGGTCCCAGTACACTTCCTTGGGGAACTCCAGATTTAATGTCGGTCGGTGTATTCATTTTCTTGTTTGACAAGAGAGTGTCTATTAGTTAGGTAAGATTTAAGTAACAGGAAGTAGTGATATGGCAGGAGTTTTTTTTAATTTATAGAGTAGCCCATATGCCTCACCTTGTCGAACGCCTGACTGCTGTCTAAAAAAGCCGCCGAACAATATCTTTTACCATTGAGATCTTCGTTAATTTTTCTCACTACTCTGTGCACTTGCTCGATTATTCCGTGTGAATTACGGAAGCCAAATTGGTGGTTAGGTATTAAATTTCGACTTTCGATTATGGGTTTTAAACGTGTAAGTATTAGCTTTTCAAATACCTTGAATAATATAGGAAGCAAGCTAATTGATCTATAGGACTTTATGTCATCAGACTTCTTTCCAGGTTTAGGCAGCATAACAATCTGTGCAACTTTCCATTGACTTGGGAAATGATTGAGTCTAATAATGGCGTTAAATATTTGGGTAATAGCTGTCAAACATTTCGTACCTGCCTCTTGTAGTACCTTTCCTGTTATTAAATCGTATCCGGGGGCCTTGCGTGGGTTGATTTCCATTAGAATTATTCTTTTGATTTTCTTTCTTTTAAATTTTTGTATTGGAAGGTCCATTTGGAATGGAGTTTCAAGATATTCTTCTATTTCCACTTCTTCTGCTGCTGAGGTCATAGTTGGAAAAGGTTGGAAGGTGTTAGCCAAATGTATTGCAAACGCATTATATAGCTTTTTCTTTGTTACTCCGTGCCCACTGGTTGTTTTCGTTTTTAATTAGAGGAATTGATTGTTGTGGTCTCTTCAGCTTGTTTGTTAGCTTCCACAGGGAATAGTCAGTAGCCTGTGTTGCGGTTAAGTTTTCTAAATATTTTCGAATACCTTAATTTTTGTTTTTTGTTAATAACTGCTTTAATTCTTTATATACTTTATTTAGTTTAGTTTTATCCTCTTGAAATCTTGTTTGTTGCCATCGGTTATGGAGTTCTCGCTTATATTTTATTTTTTCTTTTATTGCATATGGAGTGTCTTCTCTTAATTCCATGACTTTTGCATCTGGAGTTGCCCACCACGCAGCTTCTTGTATGTAAGTTGTTAATTTGTGTACTGCTTCTTGTATGTCACAATCTGTTTTTAGTGGAATGTCGAGTGTCACGAATTGATCCAATTTTTTTTTGAAACCATTCCAATCAGTTCTTTTGCTGTACAAACTTGATAGTTTTTCTTTGCTTATTATTTGGCTAAAGATTTTGACAATTACAGGCGAATGATCAGACGAGAGATTCAAGCAGGACTCGGCTTGTACTTTTTTGGTGTCGATTCCTTTTGTAATGCAGAAATCGATTACATTTGGTATTTTTTGTCCATCAGTACGCCAGTACGTTGGTTCTCCAGTTGATATGCATTTAAAGTTGTTGGCTTGCATTGTTTTATAGAGTTCTCTGCCTTTTGATGTTGCCAGCCTAGATCCCCACATCTGATGTTTGGCGTTATAGTCCCCGCCCGCTGTAAATCTGTTTCCAAGAGTTTTAAAAAAGTGGTCATACTGCTCTTTCTTATTGTTATGCTTTGGCAGTAGATAGCTGAGATTGTAAGGTCTCCCATTTTGTCTTCTATTGAGATACTAGTAGCTTGCAGATGTTCTTTTTGGTACTTTTGAATTTCGTAGTGTTTTATGGTTTCTCTAATTATTATAGCAGTGCCGCCGTGTACTTTTCTATCGGGGTGTTTAGTATGGTATGTTTTGTGTTTGGGAATTCTCAAGTAACTCCTAGTTGTGAAATGTGTCTCGGATATCAACATGATGTCAATGTGTTGACCTGAAATGAATGACTGAATATCCTGTATGTGTTGACTTAAGCCGTTTGCATTCCAAACGGCAATATTGTACTGCAAGTGCATTATGCCAATTTGTTGACCAACGTTGTTAGGAGATTGAGCATAGCGCTCATTTGCCCCATTAGTTGCTTCATCATGTTTTTAAGTTCGTTAATATCGCTTGTTTGTGGTACAATTTCTTGTGTTTGTTGGGTATTTGGGTATCCAGTCAAAATATTACCATTATTGCTATTGCTTATGACTGCTTGAGCAAAAGACATACCTACATTAGGTGTTGTATAAGTATTTTGATTAACTGGCATACTGGGGTTTTGATTAACTTTTTGTCTGAGGGCAAGGTATAAACGTTGCTGTAATTGTTTATGGACTATGCAGCCACGGTAATTTGCAGGATGGTCTCCGTTGCAGTTCACACATTTAACCTGTCCATCTTTTACCTTACGTGGACAGGCATTACTATCGTGAGCTCCCGTGCATTTCACGCATTTCGGGGTCCTATGGCAAAAAATTTTTGTATGGCCATAACATTGCCATCTTACACATTGTGGGATTACACGCTTAAAATGTGGTGGTTCAAACTTTACATTGGAGTTCTTGATTGATGTAATTTTATAAATTTCTTTGTTGTTTTGGCTTGGTTTTAAATCCACGTAGAACATTGGTAGAGGTTGTTTTGTTGTTTTATGGCGAATGTTCCAAATGTTGTTAACCTGATGGCCAATTTTCTCAATCTCACTCTTGATTTTTGTTGTATCAGTAGAGTGGTGGATATTCTTTAAGACCACTCTGAAGCTTTGGTCATGCTTAGGTTTCTAGGTATAATATTGCGTTTTCTTAGCATCGAGGGATTCTATTATCTTTCCATAGTGGTCAGGATTGTTTATTTGCAATTTAACTTCACCACTTTCAATTGTTTTTACACTATATTCATTTTTTGCAGTTTCATCAATTAATTCATATAGTGCATTAATATTATTCACGTGACAGATGTAAATAGGTGGTGGTTTTTGTATATTTACGACTTCATCGTCGCTTCCTTTTTTGTTTGTTTTATTTTCCTCTTCCTTCAAGGTGGCACCATTGTTTGATAATTTATCGAACCTATTTTTTGTTGTTATAGATTGTTGTAGCCAGTAGTTTGTTAGTTTGGTCTGCTTGCGTGTCTGGTACGTTTCTGGACTTCTCTGTCGTTTTTTATTCTGAACGGTTTTCCATTGGTTCTGTGATTGATCTACAAAGATAGGTTGATAAGCATTTGGTACTACCTGTTGGACATTTTGTGAGGGACATGTTTGGGCTAGTTCCGATTGCAGAATCGGTGGTATAGATTGTATTAACTGTGGACCGGTCGGAGGGCCCACCAATTGCATCATTGGCTGTGCTATACTTTGCACCGGTTGGTAGACGTATTGCAGTTGGTTGTTTGGGTCCACATAAGGTGGTAGATTTGGATGAATTTGCGGAGTAACAGAAAATAGTAAAGATAAATTAATAGTATAAATCACAATAGAAAAGATTATGGAAATTACATTGTATTATTCATAAAAACAACTTATTTAAATAATTATTAATTATTGTTAAGTTAAAAAAAATATTCATACTTGAACTTTTATAAGTTTTTACTTGAACATTTTTTATTTATACTTCAGTTAAAATAACTTCGCAAAATTATTATTGTAACGCCCAAATCGTTAATTTTAAATAATTAAAAATAAAATCTAATTTTTATATAATTTTGCATTATATTTAAAAAAACCTAACCAGTTACACGAAATTATTTATCTTTTATGGTGTAGCCGAGACTCGCGCCCAATTTGCCCACAGGTTTTTATATACTATAGAAGAAAAAATGATGTAGAATTTGATCTCTCTCTCAGAGTTTTGTATTCTACGTAAGCGCACAGCGATCACTTTTTTTTTCTTTTTGTTTTAGAAGGATTCTCTGGACAAATAGGTCGGTGATTCGCCAATGCCTGCCGAGGAGAGATGATTAGGAATAAATTTTTTACTCCGCTTCAGACCGTGACCGTCTTCTTACATTGGTTTTTCAAATTGTTAGTATTATTTTAGGAAATAATCATAGGTATTAAAAATTTAATTTTTTAATAAGAAGCACTCAGTTGTTCAAAGTGGGCGGAGCGAGCTATCACCATAAATTTATATTAAATTGAATTTAAAATAAAGAAACTAAACAAAATATTAAAATAATGAATTTTAACTGTTACTGTAATTTTAACTGTAATACATACCTACTTACATAGAAAAGTAATATTTTATTTTTTTATTATTTATTTATTTTTAGTAATTTTTTTTAAATTGGATTTAGTTAATTATAGCACAATTGCATTTAAAATCATATTCTTGACATTCAGGGATGTTTACACCAAGTGCGTGGGCCCAGAAACTCCTGTCGGTCTAGATTCGTGATTTTCGAAATCGGGTGGCCTTCGGGGATGTTTTTAGTAAGTACGTAAGCACAAAGAGCCCTTTGATTTTTGTATTAAATTTTTAATTTTTAAAAACTGCCATATTTTCATTAGAGGGTTTTTAAATTCATAAGGGCACTGTAGGTGCTATCTTCGGTGTAATTTTCTTTCAAAGAGAAAGTGTATCGGCGCGTGTCCATGCGGCGCGGCACAAAGATTGGCCGACGCGATAATCGGATAATCTGATTTTCGATTCTATAATCCGAATATTTTGCATAATTTTCAATGGGATAGGCTGTGTTCTACGCACTCTGGTGCACAGACTATCATTTTTGTATATTATGCTATTATCTAACAACCAGATAACATAGAAAAATCACCTATTACATTGAACAGTATACTGTTCATTTTGCGTATACGCAAAATATTTGTAAAATGTTGTGTAGGTGCATAAAATCGGTTCTCTATTATATTGCTATGATTTACTGTTTCAATTTGGAGTTGAAGTAATTTATTATTATATAAAATAATAAAACATTAAACATATAAATAATAAAAATCAAATAAATAACTTTATTTTTCGCTAAAATGGAATGAAATTTTAAACTTCTATCAATTTCTTATCCCGACAATCTACCGTTTTAATTTCTGCTCAATTTATTTATTTTTCTTCGTAATTTAATATTTTCATAATATAATAAATTCATAATATTTATAAAATTAAAACACCTATTATCTTTATAATCAATTCAAGTTATTCCCATTCATCAAAAATTATACAATTACTTGACATTTGCACCCGACGAAGCGTACAAAGAAATAATTATGTGGTATAAATAATGAAGTAAATATTACATCGATAGAAAAGTACATTTTATATAAAATCGGGAGATAGCAGAGATAGTACGCAGAATTTAAAAATTTTCGAATAAAATCCAAAATTTTACCAGAAATGTTTAAAAACCAAAAAATTTTAAGTATTTATGATATTTGCTGTTATACAAGTATTTTTGACCATAAATTGCACTCGAAAGTAACAATCTCTGGGCCCAACAACTCATTAAATAGATCCCCGAAGTCGCTCCAACTCGAAAATTATGAAACTAGAAAGATGGGATCTTTATTTTTAAGTTAAATTCAGCTATAATTAACGAAATCCAATTTAAAATAAATTTATGATGTTATGTTAACTGTTGCACTTCTAGAAGGCAACTGCGGCCGAATTAGTCGATTAATGGTGGTTTGCACCACTTCTAGTTAAAATTTAAGCGTTAGTTAAATTAACTAATGTCCCTTTATCCGCTTGCCCATTGGTTAAAATACGGTGTAAGGGAATATAACTAACGCTTAAATTTTTAACTAGAAGTGGTGCAAACCGCCATAAAACACAGTGCTACCACTATTTACGAGGAGTTCACGTACTGTCAACCAAATGGAACCTACATAGACTTTTATTGCGAAAAATCACAAGGTTAGTTAGAACTAAGATTTCCTTCAGAACAGCTGAAGGGCAAACAGGTAGAACAAAATTTTGAATTGGTAAATTGATATAGCTCAAAATTGAAATAAGATAGGATGTTTTAGTTTCTATAATTAATTTAGACTAGGGTTATCCAGAAGATTTTCGTCTTTTTCTGTAAAAATAATATAATCCAAGTGATAAATTAGATTTTTGACTTCTTAAAGATTTTAGACAATGTAAGGTTATGGTATTTTAAGCCACGTTCATTGAGACTTTGAAGGCGAAAATTGCTTGCCCAATACAGATGATTCTCGCCTTTATGGATTTTTTGACTCATCTCACTTAAATCGTTAGACTTTTTTGGATTTTCTTAATTATCCGCACAACTACAGGGTAAGCCCAATATTTTTAAGCTTCGGCCGGCCTCTTATGTAGCCGAGAACACCTAACGTTAAGAGGACGACATTAGCGAAGCTTTTATCGAAATTAGCTAAGATCACCACCAACCTTAAACTATTAATCAGAAGGGGGCGACCATATACACTTTAAAACTCGAAAATATTTGAGCTATTAAAGCAAGCATTATTATTTGTCTCTCTTTAACCGTATGTTGATATCAATCGTACTCAACTGATATTTTTAGAACGAAATATAATAAAATTTTCTTTAAGTTACTATAGTTTTTTGATAAAAAAATTTAATTATTTAATAAAAGTTAATAAAATAAACAATAAAAGTTTTCGTGGCATGTGAGTCCGTGGAAGAAATGCGTTAAAAGTAGTCCAGGCCGTCACTTTAAAAACTATTAAAAAGCACCAACGAAAAACGGTTACTTGCCGAAAAAAATTATTTCCTGCAATTAAAAAAAGCAAACGGAGTTGTAAAACATCAAGTGTGAGTAAAAACACAGATTATGGACAGTTTGCAAATGAACCGGACGATATTGAGGATTCACAATTTATTCTGACGGAAGCTAAACAGCAAACACTACGGTTACAAGTAAAAATAATAACATAATAAAATTTATAAGCTAGTTCTGATTTTGTTCATTTTCTAGGTTACTACGGAAGAAAAAAATTGTATCCAAAGTGAGAATGTGGGGCAATTTGGAAACAAATTGTATGAGTACGAAAGACATCCCAGATTAACGGCATCAATATTTGGAAATGTTGTAAAACGTCGGCAACATACATCGTGCCATAACCTACTCAAACCGAGCTTAAATCACAATTGATTTTATTCTCTGGCAACCGAATATGGTATATCAAAAGAGACTGGCTGCATCACTATTTTTGAAAGCAACTGGAAAGAAAGTTCAAAAATCGGGTCTCTGGATTGACGAAGATCATGGTTTCTTAGCTGCTTCACCCGATGGTAAAAATAGATTATAGTATTAGCTATTCAAAGAAATAACATAACCTTAATTTATTATAACAGGTTTGATAGGAAAAAATGCAATTTTAGAAATCAAATGCATTTATTCACCCGATACACAAGTTACTTCTTTGTTAGAGCTAATCGAGATAAAGAAATTGAAGATTTGTTTAAAAAAACCCGAAAACAATGCCAGATACAATTAAATCACAATTATTATTATCAGGTACTTTTAAACTTTATGTGGATGTCAAAGTACTAATAAAATATTTTTAGGTTCAAGGACAACTAAATATCACCAAAAAGGAAAAATGTTATTTCGTTGTTTATATCAACGACATAATACCAGTATTCATAGAAGAAATTTATAAAAATGAACAGTTCTGGAATAATTCTATGTTGCCTAAATTACAACAATTTTACACTGAATGTATAGCTCCTGAATTAATTCGCAACAATTTAAAGAAAAACAAAAAATGTATAGATCAACCATACATTCAAGATGCTATTGCTGAAAATAATAAAAGGAAATTACCAAAAAGTGTTAAAACAAATACAAAAAATAATGCAGGGTAGTACAACTGTAAAAAATCGCCTTGTTTGATTTTGTATACAAAAGTTGTTATTGTTTTGAAAATTGCTGATAGTTTCTTAATCTGACTCATAGATTATTTGATTAACGAGGACTGTGACCTCCGAAGGGTTGACCCGTCCACTGTTTCTCATCTGCGAACATACGATTATTAATAAAGAATTTACTTTTTAAATTGTGTTTATTTATTTTATACTTTAAAAAAGTGACCCTTTGTTTTTCTTTATATTCGATATTGTAAAACAATATCTGCTTATCTTTTATATTAATGTGAAGTTACCGAAATCTTACATAATTTAGCTGTAAATAAAAATTGTTCGAGTTTGTAATGCAAAAGTAAAGTCAAATTTAGATAAAAAAATGTGTTCGAATTACCACAAAGTAGGTGCCCGATTTATTTTCTTAGGGTCATAATTGCCTCATAAACATGCTTAATCTATATATACGATAAATTTTACTTTTTTATAACATTATGAAAGCAAAGTACAGAATTCTGTATTATTACCCTATGAACTAATGGCCGAACTAGAAAAATTACATGTGCTACTCATGATTAGAATCTAAATTTGAAATATTTTAATTATCGCAAAAACATACAGAAAAACTTTATTAATGAACTGTTAACGTTTATACTTTTAAATTAGCACATTTATAATGGTAGCTTGGGTACGAAATAAAAAAAGTTCACTTTATTAACAAAAAAATTCCTAAATTTTCAAATTTCAATTAACAATAAACAATACACCACGGCCGAATTTCGTAATGAAATTTTTTCGTGACCTAAATAGATCTAGAGAATGATGAGAAATAGATGAGAATGTTAGGGATCTTGGCGTAATTTGCGACAGTAACTTGAGTTTTGGGGCGCACGTTGTTAAGATTTGTGGTATAGGATACTACAAACTGAAATCCTTATACAGGTACAAATATCTTCTTCCCCCGACGATTAAGTTGCAGCTGGTGCAGAGTTTAATATTATGTCACCTTGACTACTGCAGTGTGGTTTATTACGGATACCTTACTGCCAACTTAAAACACAAACTACAGGTTCTTCAGAACTCTTGCATGAGGTTTGCCTGTGATATTGAGTTTGGCAGTCACGTTACTCCTTTTTATAATAAATTTGGTGTCCTCAAGATTCACGCTCGCTTTGAACTTCTGTTCGCTTCCTTTCTGTACAATTTGTATAAGCGTGGTAGCCCGGGGTATCTGTTGGAGTTGATGGTGAAAAGATCTGAACGCCATCAACTTGATCTTCGTTATAGCGGGAACTTGTCTATCCCGTCTCATAAGACAACTAAGTTTCAGGGCTCCTTCGAGTACCGAGCGGCGGAGATCTACAATAGGTATCTGGACGTGTTCTTGACCGGCGGAACCAGCCGTTTCTTTAGAAGCGGGATCAAGAAGATTCTGATGCTTGCGCAAAATGCGTGCTAGGGTAGAACTGAAAAGCAGCTTTGCTGATTGTTTTGCCCCTTCATCGACTCTGCTTTATGAAATGTATTTATTTTTTCTTATGAAATGTATTTGTTTTTTCTTTTTATTGTAAGTAAGAGTTGATGAATAAAACTATTATTATTATTATTATTATTATTATATCTATTGTTTTCATATATTTTCAATCAGATGCAAAAAATTTTAAAGTGTTGAACATTTGTGCATTCATAAAAATTTGTCTAATTTTGTACATGTAGCGCTCGTAGCGGTTAAATTCGCAGCGGCCGCCCTCTTAAGAGTTTTGATGATAGCATAGATAAACCTAATTTTAATCTTACACTGAAAAAAAGTACTGCAACTGCTACTACAACTAGAAGAAGGTCTGCAAAATTATAATAAATTTTTATATTTTTACAATACATATTATGTAGTAATTTTTTTCAGTGTAACTTTATTTATTTTTGGCACTTTGAATCTCATATGATAGATAATACTACTGTAAATAAAAAATAAATTTTATTACTTTCAAATATAATTAATCGGTTTTCTCTATTTGAACTGGCATTCTACTGTCATCTACTATCTACTATCATCTTTTGTATGTATTTATTTATCAAATTTGTATTTGTTAGGTTCGCTGATTAATTCCAATCGCAACAAAAATATTTTTGTTTATGATAGACAAATTTTGATAAACCGAAAAACGATAATTTTACAAAAAGCAAAATACAAGGCTGCACTGACCCACTACATTTCCGTAATCTCTTATTTTATTTAGATATTCAACTTAAAATAAACCAATCAGTGGTCTAGAACATCTCGCCATTACTATTTCGCCGTCTCCATTTCGCTGTTGACCATTTCTTCGTCGGAAGAAATATATATTGCAGTGATCCTTTAAAAAAAGGGTTGTTTTCTCACATGCACTATTAAGTGCATGTGTTACTACATTTGGCGGTAGTTTCAAATTGTACAAAAAGCGCTAGATATAAATTGCATTTATATCATTACAATGTCAACAACCGCCAGTTTTTGCAATAAAAAAAAACACACGAACACAGTGGTGTTGAACGTAAATCAGTTTCCGCACTAGTCTTGTTGCGTGAAAGTGGTTCATTATGTAAATCGAATCAATATAGAAAGTAATTACAACACTAGATTGGTGTGATCGCTTGCTGAAATTTTAGGTTTAAATCTCGGGCTCGACATAATTTTCTAGCTTGGTTTTCCGGTGTGCCATTTACATAAAGGCTGGTTTACATCACACGCAGACGGACGAAGTTGAAACATTGAATTTCTGTAGAAGACTTTATGCACTTCGCTTACGTACGTAAATTTTGAAATTTTGATTATTTAAAATTTTAACCTTTATATTATTTGTTAAATAAAGTAAGATTTATGTGAAACTTCCACGCACTTATTCACGCAAAACGCAGCACAAAAATGTTAGTTACATTTTATCCGACGGTTACGTTTTTTAGTGACAAGTTTTAGTAGAATTTTAAACGAATAGATGGCTCAATTTCATAACTTGTAGTTTTATTTACACAAAAATAAATAACAATTAAAAAATAAATTAATTTCTGGATAAATATATTTCGTTTGAATGAGATTATAAATTAAAATTAACAATTTATTATCAAATAAAATGCAGTTGTTTTGATTTATATGAAATCAATTAATAAATTTCTTTACAAAATGCAATTTATTGAACTGAAAACCACCGAGTTTTTACGCAGTGTAAATATTCGGTACATTTCTTAAAATAAATAAAGTTCCAAGTCTTCAAGTTATTAGAAAATGAGTAAAGTAATGTTAAGAAACGAAATCAACGATGAAGGATTAAGACGATCCATGATCGTTAAGAACTGAAGAACTCGAAGCGCAATTGGGTATCTGCAGGCGGGAATCCCCGAATTTTGATTCGTAAACAATCTACTTGATTTATTGGACTTTATTGCAGCGCAACCTTCACAACCATAAGAGATGGTTTCAACAGGATGGAGCAACTTTCCATATAGCAAATTCATCTTTACCGGTTCTGTTTAATTAAGAGGTAACATGTTATAGCCTTTGAGTAGTTGTAATGAGTTTTTTTGTGCCGACATCTTAAGAACAGAACATTAGTAATCCTGAATGCTCGGATTATGGATTCTGAATGCTATCTCGGATATAAATTGCAGAAGCGCAAACAATAATTTCGGAGTTTTCTTGGAAAAGTGTTATAATAAAATATAATTGAAAATCCTAAAGTAGCTTGAAAATTAAAATATAAAAATGAGAGTGAAGGATGAAACACTTCCGATCCAATATTGGCTAACTTTGTTCTAAACGTTGTGAATTTATTAAAAGCTAATAATTTTTATGTCGTTCAATTCATCATAAAAATATAATAATGAAAAACTAAACTGTGCTTTTAAAATTGAACTAGACGTTTTATCGTTCACGTAATATAAATTTCTATAGGAGTAAATAGAAACCAACATTAATAAACATCATTTTAGAGATATACAATCACGACATTTCGATAATACCACAGATATGCGTGATATTGTCAAATTACACCGATCTAATCACGAAAAATTAAATTATAAGTTGAAATACCAAAATCACGATATTATTTTGCATATTATTACCATAAGCCAATCTGATAAATTATTTTCGAATTAGAGGCATGTCATAGATTTACTTCCTATCTATAGCATCGTCATTTAATTCTGTGTAAGCAAACGCAAACTATTTATAGTAGTGCAAAAAACTGATTATGTAATTAAAGATTTTTTTATGTAAAATTGCTGCGGGTTGTGTTTTGATATATTATTTAAGCGCGAAATAAAAATAAAACTGAAAACAAAATGAATGAGGAGGAAATGAATAGGGTAAGTGAAAGTTACTTTTTACTAAATTTTACTAATTTTGTTTCTGCAGTACTTTAAATCATTTTGTAACTACTAGACACGCACGAATTCCATTTCAGCTTACTAATTGTCTGACCGTTTTAAAACGGTTTGAACTGCTGCAGAAACACATCTACTGTTGTAGCTTATAATTGAAGTACCTAGTAAGTCGAGTTATACCGAGAGTAGTTACTATAAATTTAAGACGAATTTTCGCCTGATTTTACTATTCCAACAAAATGTAATTATATAAACCAATGATTTTTTTGTGGATTGTGCAATTATTAAAAAAAGTATATTGAAATTTAACATTTTCACTTAAACTATCGGTAATATATTTTGAATATAAGGATAGAAATTATCTACCAACACAACTTTTAATAACTCGGCTTACTAGGTTATTCGATTGTACGCTAGTTTTGTAAGTTTCAATCTTTTAAACTAGAATTCACAACAAAAGCTTAATTGAGATGTTAAAGCTTAATAACGTTGGATAGATAAGAATAATATACCTAGTTAAACCTAAGGTACAATTTTTATTCGATTTTTATTCCAATTTAATTACTAGATATCTAAAAATAAGCATAATTCTGCTAGAAAATTGCTTAAAACAAGTACAAATAAACATAAAAAAATATAAAAAACTTTTATTTAATTGCTATAGTTAGTTTCTATTAATTTAGTTGCACACCAATCGCGTTACACACTAATTGTATTACAGACCAATCGGGGTTCAAACTCAAATCAGGCGTACTTACCTGTGTTTCCAGTAATATATGTTTTTCCATACAGGTTTAAAAAATACAACACTTGACATTTGCTCTTTAGTTATTTTTAAAAATCTAAAAATAAACAACCGGTTAAAAAAGCAATACCCGCACAGGAAAAATAATTGTTTACAATTTACTTTGATAGGATTTATTAAAAAATTAATTGTGTTTTGAAATATTGATTTAAAAAGTGCTTATAAAGTTATTTTAAAAATAGAACGGAAAAGATACAATAAAAATTAATGTAGTTGATAATTGCTTATATAAAATACCAAATAGCGTGATAAGTGCCAATATTATTTCATCCTCTTGAATGAGTTTATGATCGAACGTTTATCATCAATTTTTATTATTATTAACTTTATTTAATTTATATTTTAGTTTGCGGAGAGAAGGAATATTTTAAAATTAAAAGTTTTATGTAACAATGGCATTTATTGATTGTTTTGATTACTATTGTATTATAAAAATAAAGAAAATCAGTCAGGACCTGGGTATTACTGACAGTAAGAATACTGAAAAACTTGATTTTAATCGGTGCTGTAGCTATGCATTTTAACGCCATATCGGGTATAAACTGACGGTTAGTTTATGTCAAACGCCGACGCGCCTGAGAACGGAGTGAGGTGAAGTTGAAATATGGAATTTCAGTAGAAGCTTTTATGTACTCCACTTACGCACATAAATTATCTTTATGTCCAATGATACTGCTAAAGGTAGTTGTATGTTATTTGACAAATGTGAGTCTTCCGCTTCGGAAACCACGGTTTGCAAAATATTTCTTATTCTATCGTTTGTCACTGCAGATCTTGTTCCATTACTTGAAAAAACTCTCGAAGTTCCTGAAGGAGCTGCATTTCCTCGTTAAGAACTATTACGCTGATTAATTACTACTGAAGAGTTACTACTCTATGTCTTGTTTGTCCGATTTTGTTTTCTTGGTCTAGTATTAATGCAAAAAGACTGTGATTTAAACTGTTGGGATGCTAATCCATTTATTTGAAAAACTTGATTGATATCGTAAAAAGGAGCAGCACCCGCTGACCATTGCACAAAATACTAATGTTGTTGATACGGCGACCCATATACAGGAATATGATTGTTAAAATTAGTGGTTGATCCGTTTGCAAATATAAATCGTTGCTGCTCAGGAGGATAAGAAGCGGAGGCAGCACCATTAGCATCGTAATGTACTGGGGGTAGCAGGTGTTTGTGGTGGTACCCGAAAAGCATTCTTTATTTGGGGTATGTTCGGTAATCGAATCATAGGTATGGTTTTAATCAGTGGCGCAGCCAGGATTTTGTTATGGGGGGGGCTAAAAGATGCGAGCAAAGCGAGCTGTGCCGAAGGCATGCGCCGCAGGCAAAAAATTTTCGGAAAAAGGGGCGTGGTCATCTTATTTTCGAGTATAATTATTGTGTTACCACTGTTACCTACCTTAAATTAAAGTGAGAATTAAAGTACGGCATTTCCGAAATAACTCAGTGCGAAAGATTTATCCTTGATTTTTGTTGCCAATCTTTTTATTGTAATATACTGTCGTGTTACCAAATATTTGGACCCACCTTGTACTCTTTTGGTAAAATTTTATATATTAAATATCAGCCAAGATGGCTGACCGAGCTGGTCGATGATTTTGGCTCTGTGATTTATTTTTGAGATTTGTGATTTTTGAATTTGTAAGCAATAATTTAAATATTTAAATAAAGTGATTTTATGCGTATGATATAAAATATATTGATTTTTGAATTTTGGAAATTTTTTTATGAGTGGCTACTGAACAATAGTTGATTTGATTGGTTTGATGGAATTGGAAAGAGAACAGTGAAAATAAAAATTGAGTTTGAATTATTAAAAATTGGAAAATTAAAAATTATTGCATTCGTAGGAACGAATGGTGCTATTGATAAGCAGGCGATTTGGATAACGCTAACAACGAAACTTCGTTCCCTTCGAAGATTATTGAAATTTTAGTTAGCATTTGCTTTGCATTGGCTTTTGGATTAATAATTATTTATGGAGAAGCATTTTTTTTATTGTAAATATTTTGTTGAAATACGGTTTATTGAGTTTTTTTGACGAGAAGAAATTTTTTTTTATTTAATTATATTTGGTAAACAAATTCATTTAATTTGGACAAGAGCAATTCAAATCAACGAAAGAACCCAACCTGAGATACGACCGTCTCTACTCCCGCCTTCAAGAGCAAGCTTGGATCACATAGGAATGCTTGGGAACATAGCTTTTTGCTAAAATACCATTGCAATACCTATCCTTATTTTCAATAAATAGCAGTCATTAAGATTTAGAATTAAAACTGATTGTTAATTATCCATACTAAAGTTATTTTGTATTTGAAATTTCAGTAAACACTAAAAATCTGTTGACTACGCCCCTACCTGCACCCCCCCCTCTTTTGCGCCGAACTACTCCTGTTAACCCTTAAGTATAACAGGGGCGGCATCTCAAAGTAGTGCCCATAGGCAACAATTTGGTAAATCTGCCCTTGGGGGCCCGAAGATGCCAGACCTAAATTAACTGACTTGGCTGATTAGCTACCAACAAGCAACAAGTGCTACACTAAAAACAGTACCTAACTACAATCACATCGAACAGTTGAACTCATTTTTTTGTTATTTTTTTTGCACTGGTAAAAAAAGCGGCTATAGTTATTAAAAAAAGAAAGAGTGTCTGGGGGGGGCTACAGCCCCCTAGCCCCCCCCTTGGCTGCGCCACTGGTTTTAATCCACGCCATAATTGGTTTATTTAGGAAGTCTTTAACTTCCTCTCGTAAATACGTATATGCCCGTTGAGCATCGTGAACCATATCGAATTTAACAAACTAAGAGTTGTTGTGAGCAAACTCACACGAAGCAAACTTCGGACAGTTCTCATTCAGGAACAAATTGTCAATTTTTTCTTTTGGCGTTTGAGCAGGAATTTCTCTTAAAATCACTATACTTCTTTTATGATTGGCCGCACTTTAATACCTCAGAATCAACCTGTAAATTTGGCGACTCTCGAAAACAATAAAAATCTTAAAATAAAAATAAAATAATAATATAAAAATAATAAAATCTTTTTATTAAAAACAATAAAAATGATATTGATTTACATTTAACAGATTTTGAATAAACTAGAAACTTCAATTACTATTATGAAAATTGATAAAATTTTTTAAATATTTTGTGGTGATTTTTTGTACAGTCAACTCGCAAGTCCAGATCGTGGTCAGATTGTTTGTTTTATGTACTGCAAATAGGTTACAATTTATTCACAGGAAAATTAAAAAGGCTAAATTTAATACTTTAAACACCTCCGTAACACATTTTTTAATTGTAAATTTTATAAAACTTGGAATGAATAATATTTGTGCTGTGCTTCGAAAACCATCTATGAAAAAAAAGAGAAATTAATTTGTGCAACATCCTGTACGTAATTGAAAAACTTACCGGGTATAAATTTTCTTGAGGTTGAACAAGGTCTTCCTGAGCGCGTTGAAGGAAAGCAGATGCTTAAATTTTGCGTTGTGCGTTTTTAATTTGCGAAGAGTATAATTTTTACTTATTAACTAAGTAAAAATTAGTTTTGGAGCCGTAGAGGTGAATATTTGTGACGAATCGTCAATTTCAGTAGAGAATTGCTGAAAAACAGAAGAATTTAAAGTGATCGAAAATAAAAGTATTACCAAGGTCAGAGTTGAGACGCCGCACCATATTGGAAATTATAAAAAGTTTTTAGATGCGAATACAAATTTACGTACCTACGTTAAGTTTACAGTTGAATTAGTTGGATATTATTGCACATTGGATCAACGGTGTTGAGATTGAAGAGTTTCAATGAAATCGAGTTGGAAAATTAAAACTACGCCAGGTGGTTTGAAGAAATTGGTTAACTAGAACACGTGTGCCACACGCAACGTATAGAAGCTAAATGTGGTCGACACAACGAGGCGCGTACCCGACCACTCACGAGATTTGTACAAGGTATTTGTAAATTAAATTGCTCTATAGTGAAAAACATTTTATTATAAAAATCAAAATTTGTATAACATTATAAAAATTATTTGCTACACATTTAACACATAACGACAAATGAGATTGAAATTTAGCAAGTTTTTGAATACAGTAAATAAAATTTCAAATTCAGTGGTCAAACACAAATTACACACGATAAAGCCTAAAAGCGAAATTTGTCGCTACAAAAATTTTCCTTTGAATAAACAACATTTTTCGTTATTTAAAACACGAGTTTTTATTTGCTCGTAAGACAGACGGGGTGACCCACAGGAATTCACTACTGAGTGTTTTATGCTCTACCGATAACGCTGAGCCAGCCGAGGTAATTTTAGGTTGGAAAAGTTTTTTTTTTATAAAATACCACCACAATTTACTAAGAATGTTTAAAAAAATACGTTATAAAAATATGATAAGATATAAAATAAAAACAGATAAAAACTTAGTAATACGATATAAGGCCTTATTTCACGATTATTTTTGATCTTCAGTCGTATATAACTAAAAAAAGCGAAAAAATAATGAGAAGCAAGAAAATATACTCAAAATAAATTGAAAAAATTTAAAAACCTTTGAATTTAAATACATTTAATGAAAAGACGATTGCAGCAAGTGTTAATTTTTTCAGCACAGGTTTTGTTTTCATGTGAAATAAACCATGGCAATACAAAATTTATGTAAACCAGTGCAGTGGTTATAAAATCATAATCAGAGTGAATAAAAACCTATGGATTTTATTTAGTTTGGGGAAATTTTATTATTGTAAATTTAATTTAATTCTTATGAAAAATATGAACCTTTGTATACAAAGCTAAGCCGAGACCCTCGGTTCAATCCCGAACAGAGTAAAAACTTTATTCTGGCCGTCTTCCTTCTGCAGGCAATGGCAAACCTCCAAGGTATCTGCCAAGAGAACCCTTCTAATATAAAAGAAGTGGTCGCTATGTACAATTTTTGTTTCATAAAAGTTTTGTAAACCTGATTCAGTAATAGTGATATTTGAAAACCCTTTATAAAGGACTTTTTTATAAAGGGTTTTCAAATATCACTATTACTAAATCAGGTTTACAAAACTTTTATGAAACAAAAATTGTACACTGAAACTTTTAGCGGCATATTATATTATAATATTTATGCAGAGGTTTCAATCGATAAATGACTATCACAGGTTAGTGTGTTCCTGATGTTGAATAAATCTCATCGAAGTAATCTCGAAACCGGTAGCACAGTAAAACCTTATAATTCATATTATCTTGGTTAACGCTGTTGGCCAAGATGTAATATAAAAATATTATTAACAATATTATTTATGTTAAATTATTTTAAATGCGTATTTAGTTATATTATATTATATACTTTGACAAAAATTTAAAATCCCCGTGACAAATATTAAATCTAAGTAAAAATTGTATTATTTATAATTTCATTACAATTTATTTTATAGCACAATAATTAGTACTCGTACATTATTGCATTTTTTTAAAAAATCAAAAATCAATTTGAAGATTTTAAGTATTTTGTATTTTTGGTCGAAAGTGACCGCAGCTAGGAGGATTTTTGAATTTGGGTTTTTTTTGATTAAGATGATTTTTAGTAGTTATATTGGAGTTAGTTTGAAATTAATTTATTTGGATAAATTTTTAAGTTATAAGAGAACCACGAGTGGCTTGGAAGATATCACGTTTGGTTGATAATTTGAAATTATAAGTTCGATCCTTGCGCTAGTATAAAATTTTTAAAATTATAAAATTTATTGGAGCGAATTATTTTAAGCCGAATCTTGGTTTCCATTTGCCGACGAAGCAAACAACAAAATTTTGAACCTACCTCTCTGAAAAGTTTCTCTGCTCCCGCATACCAGAGCTACGCCGTGGTAAAGAAAAGTGTTTGGTATTTTTTTTCGAAAATATCATTTTACTACATACATTTTTCCATAAAATTTCGAAATAATAATTAAAAATTGCATTATATTGGCGGTGTACTTTACGTAAATACATACCGCGCTTGTTTAAGTAGGGGGGGTGCTACTTACAGTTGGATTTTAGCATCCGTACTGTAAACTTCATGTTATAAGTTTATTTAAAATAGGAATTCGTTAATTTTACACGAATTTAACTTAAAAACAATGATCTGTGTCTTTGTAAATCTGTAATTTTCGAGTTCTGTCGGTCTCGAAGAATTTTTTTAATGAGGTTGTCAAATCGGTCCGGAGCGCCCGAGCGAAGCGACTGAAATTTAGTCAGTGGTAATTTTCGAGTGCCAATTATGCCCAAAAATAATTTAATGAAATAATAACAAACTTTGGGTGGCGCTAATCTTATGGAAACAACCAATGGAATATACAGTTACACATTTTGGCTCTTTTTTCGCGTATTTTGAAATAATCCTCAAAAATTAATTTACATATTATACACTTCATATTTTTTACACTATTTCCTATCATAATAAATTGCTCTAGAAAATTTTTAAAATCATGACCTCATTTAGCGTGCATGGTTTACTACAGAAGGACGGTGTAGCAGTCCTAGATTTAGCAATGTTTATTAAAATAATGTTAACTGCCATCCTTTGAATAAAAAAAAATAATATTATAATAATTATTTTAATCGTAACTCTTAATTTTTATGTTGAATATTAGGTAAAATTGTGCAGAATTAAACTGTTGGCGAAATCTGTGATGTAAATGTGGGAATTACGATCACGCTATGCTAGAATATTACGGTGTCTGTTACTAATTACAATTAAAGATTGCCCCATTTAGAGACTTAGAAACATCAATAAAGCAGTTAGTTTATGGTGTTCGCCAATGTTGTATAGTAAGTTACAGATCTTTCATTCCCTTATGTATTTAGAAAAAAAAAAAAATGTTAGAAATTAACCTTATCCAATTTTGCAGTAATAATAATTATACTAAACCGACATAAATTAGACCACTATATAAAAATATTTAAAATGATTGTCTTAGAGAAAACACGCATTCGAGGTTTATCTCATCAGATCCTTATTATGTTACAAAAGTTAAAATACAAAAGCTCCTGATAACTTGTTTTATTCAAAAGTTCGATCCAAAGATCAGGATTTTAGTTGTACTAATAATTTTTAAGAATTTCAAATTTAATTCGTAAAAAATTAAATTGATCGTATTTGAAGTTACCGTTAAAAATTTCGGGATGTCCCTCGTAGAAAATTTTATAAATTTTTATCCAAATAATAACCGAAAAAAGCACCCCTATAGATACATAATTATGTGTATTTTAATAAATATTTAAAATATTTAATTTTCTGAGATTGATTCGAATATCAAACATTTCAAATTTTTTTACTTGATTTGATTCATAAATCAAATAAATAAATATTGACAAAACGTTAGTTGCTAGGCTTTCAAACGAAAGTATTTTTCAAGTTAAGTGTGAAATTTGTTGGTAATTGTGTTTATTTATTTCTACAATAATAAAACTGAAGTAAATATGAATAATTCTCCACGTACAAAATCGAAAATGGCAGGAAAGTTGGTTTTACTGGGAGGAATAAGAAAATTCGCTATGCCCAGTAAATCTTTTAGCTTGGAAACCGTAAACGTGAGTATTATTAAGTGTTAAATAGGAATAAATTCGAAGCATCTGCAAAAAAATCAACCTGGCCTTTGATTATTTAGAAATAAATTATAATTAAATATTAAAATTATTTCCTGTATTTTAAAAATAAATTTTGAAGTAGTTTATTGCTTTGCTATTTTAAAGTGCGAATTGAAATTATAATAAAAGTTATTAATTAATACTATTACATAATCATAGGACATTAAGTTATATCCTAATATAATTAGGTGCTACTTAAAGTTATTGATGTATCGATCAAACAAAGGGCGTATTATCTTATACGGCGCGGGCAACTTAAAAAGTTAAAAATTCTGGAAAAGTAATTTTAGCTTTTTTTTTATAAATTAATTAATTACACTATAAACCGATTTTTAAATGAATTAAAATTTGTATTTTTGGAAACTAAAAACTAAGTCCATTGCTATTCAAATCACACCATCTTCATCTGTTTTAATTTATGTGTCTCTCTAATCGCATCCTCATGACTGAGGATGAAGGGCAATTAAGGATTCTCTTGGCAGATACCTCGGTGGTTTGCCATTATCTACAGAGAGAAGACGGTCAGAATAAAGTCTTTACTTCGCCCGTAATAGAACCAAAGATCTGGACTTAGCAGTCGACGCACATAAGCATCAGGCTGTGAGCATCTTCATAACCGCTAATTTATGTGTAGTTGATGGTTAATAGCTTAACCAATCATGGTTGCGATAGGTTAAGTTTTTTTACTACTTTAAAGATAAAGACGCTATGAATTATATATTGCAGTAAATTTTTATAAAAAATACCAAACACTGTTGCTTGCTCGGAGTAGCTTTAGGTCTGGTGTGCGGTAGCTGTCCGGCCTATTCAGGGTCGAGGGTCCGATGTTTGTTAAAAAATAATAATTATCAAAATTAGATTTTAAAAACTTGCAATCGAAATTATTTTAAACTTTAAAATTTTTATACTAGCTCAAGGATCGAATTTACGATTTTAATTTATTAATTCAAAGCAATATCAGCCACGCCATACGTTCGGCCTTCTTATCAATAAAAATTTACCTACCAAACATCAAATAAATCCAACAACTTCAAATAAATTATATCCAATTGAAATAATGGTCCAAAATAAATATTTTTACTTAATTAGTCAAAAAAATATCCAACTTACAATAGAAAAAAATCTTCACGGTCAATTATACATGTTCGCCTCTATAATTTTGTTACTGATTGTAAAATTATTTCTAATGAACAGTTTGGTTTTCTTAAGAATAGGGGCACTAAGGATGCTTTTGTCGCCATCTCTGATTTTGTTTACTCTAATCTTGCGGTTATTGCGTTTTTGGATCTGCAGAAAAAAATCTACTTCTATTGCAAACTAGAATAACTAATATTTAAATAAAATAAAATAAAATAATTTTATTAAAGTAGTTTTGGATTGGAAGCTGTGAGTCAATCCTTACCACGATTAAATGACTATATTTTATAATGTACCCAAGATTTGTCGTAGTTGCTTTTGTCAAAACCGACCCTCCGCAACCTCCCCGGATGCTGCAGGCTATTTTGACAAACGCTGTACTAACTAAAAATATCCCTCTAGACTGGTTCTACTCAATAAAGACAGATATCTTTGTTTTTAAGCCCAAATACGGCAATTTTGCTTTATCTGAAAACACGATTCTTTCAGAAAAATCAACGCCTTGGTCAATGATAAAATTAACCGATTTGTTGACGAATAGCATAGTCGGCTGGCTTTAATTCTTTGTACTAACTGAACCGTATATGGTTTTAGACTCAAATCTTTACGGAAATTCGCCATGTGGTTGTCGTGAATAGGTTCAATTGCTGAAAATGTCGTGAGATTTCTTTAAAAGCCTTTAGTCAGGTGACTGGTTTAAAACAGCTCTCCATTCTTCCAGGTTGGAAGCCAATCTCTTCATTCTCTCATAGCTATATTAGTTTCAGTGTCTTTCATTATCTTCCACGTTTTCATTTACAGCAGTAATATTGTTAGCCGAAGGATCTGAACCGAACCACTAGACTCAAATTAAACCACCAATTTTTTAATAGCGGTTTCAGAAAAACGATTTAGCGATCAAATAATATATCCAAAATTTTACGATGTGTAATTTTCACAAGTCCATCATCTTAGTGAATTTTAATTACTTTCATGAGATTTTCGATTGAAATTGAAGACATTACATAAATAATAAATAGTAGTCAATAGATAAGTGGTTTAAGTAGTGTAACTCGATATTAATCATATCAAATTTTTAGCATAAACCAAAAAATGCACAAAACACTTTTTCGAAAACTAAAATGTTTAAGTTATCACAATATATAAATACACTGTATGTATATTATCGCAAACGTTTTCACCATACTATGGCATCATCAGGCGATTAACTAGGAAATTCAATTTTAAAATACCAGTTTTTTAATTCACTGGTGTCAGCTTTTTTAAAATAATCAATAGATAAGTGGTTTAAGTAGTGTAACTCGATATTAATCATATCAAATGTTTAGCATAAACCAAAAAATGCACAATGGATGACACAAATGCACACATGACGTGAATGCACACAAATAGGATGATGATGCCATAGTATGGTGAAAACGTTTGCGATAATATACATACAGTGTATTTATATATTGTGATAACTTAAACATTTTAGTTTTCGAAAAAGTGTTTTGTGCATTTTTTGGTTTATGCTAAAAATTTGATATGATTAATAAATAGTAGACCTATAATACTTGAAATATACTATGTAAAAATCCAATTGACAAAACTGTTCCTGAATTAAAAATTATCCTTATTAAAAAATTAAAGTGCCCAATCATAGAGGGCAAGTAAGAGCCACGGTCCCCCTGAGTTCATGATTAGCCATTAACTACTAAAAAATAAGGTTACAGGCATTCCCTAATCCGACCTAAGCAACCGCGGGGTCTAAATGTTGAAATTTTTCTTGACAGAAAAAAAGGCTTATGGTTCAGCGGTGAACTGAAGAGACCGACGAAGAAGAAGATTTGTTCTTAGTAGGTAAGAAAAGCAAAGCGGAAATTGTTTCCTAGAAGAATTACTTGGAGATTTTTTGAAAGAGGCAGTAAATGGTGTGATTGAAATTGCATTTTTATATGCTTTGGTTGGTTTGGAATAATTACTGTAATTTTTTACAGTCAATATCAATATTTTTAGACATTAAAGAAACAGAGTTTTTAAAATCATTGGGTAGTGATCGTTTGTTGCACAGGAACCTAGAGATCAGCAATTTGAAGTCTTGTTCTGTAACTGTTTCCAGTGCTAAATTTTACCGAGTTGAGCAAAAACCAATTTGGCCATTAATGGTTTGACGTGAAATACATAGCGGTTGCAGTTGTATAAAATCTTCAAAAAGCAGTACCGTAAAATTACCAAATGCTTCGATTTGACATACTTGCCAGAGTCGATCATCAATTTTCTCAATAGACTCAAACTAATCAATATAAGCAATACTAGGAATAAAATAACTACAAAAAATACAATTGCGTAGGTAGTTTACTTACAATAAATTACTATATTTTAGAGTATAATATTAAGGATTTAAATTTTTTTTAAATTTATCTTTTTAGCAAGTTCTTAAATTACTGTTATTTTTGTGTTATTTTTATTCTTATATTACGTTTTAATTTTTATAAAATAATTTAATTTCTCTGTATAATTTTGAAAAATTTACTTGAAAGCCGGAATTCAAAGTCCCTTCCCCATACTGTTGAAATTATTTAATAATTAATCTCTTACGCCCGGTTTTTCAATCGTTGGTTAACTTTTTGGTTTGGTTACCCTCACTTTCAAGTTAACCTATAGTTAGAATTTATTTGCATTTTTCAATTTATATTCAGGTGTTGGTAAGGTAACTTCTAGTTTACTGTACATCTGAACTATTAAACGTGATTATAACTCTAAATATTTGAGTGTAGTTGTCAGTAGGTTGACAGACGTCGTTGTATGATTGTTTTTATTGGTGTTCATAATAATTATTGTTTCTCATTTTTATTAGAATCTGTTACGAAACGATAAGCAATGATAATTTTAGATTTTTATTAATAGTTATAATGAAATATTTGATATAAACAAATACCTACAAAATAAATTATTCTTCTGATATGGAAACAAATAGTAAATAATGTGTCTTGAATTTTACTCAAGAAGAAGAAGAACTTTTAGTTACTATTGTAGAGCAACATAAAAATCTTTTAGAATCCGAAAAACTTGTGTTTTTACTTGGAAAGAGAAAGATGCGATTTAGACCTGAGTTGAGAATGCATTTAACAATATTAATAAAAGAAATTTGTTTTGTTAATATTCTATTATGAAAAATTTCAGTATAATCGCATCCAAGTGACTGTATTTTCACATGTGTGCAATTCAATGCACCTACGCATTTGGGAAATTTGACGATACTATAAAAATCTTGTCGAATTTTAAGCACTTCTTCATTTTAAGACATTTTTATATATTGAAGTCGCAAACTTGCAAGAACTAAACTGACTCGTAATACAATTTTACTTGCAGTAGATTTGCTAACTTCAGAAAAATTCCCAGTTGTTCTTAAAAACGAACCACTTGCATAAAAATTCAACGTTACCAATAGTTGGTCTCGAGCAATTAATATAACGCCTATTATTATTGACTAGTATAAGAAATTAAATTCTTCATCTTCTCTAGTATATTTTCTAATGTTCTTGGCGTAAGTCGAAATCTATTAAAAAAGTCAGTACCACTGTATTTTTCAACAAACTTAGGCCTCTAACGAATTATTTTTGGCCTCCTTATTTCTTCATCAATCCTATACGTATTAATATCGCAATGGTAATAATTCATAGATAACAAAATTAATAATTTCAAAAAATTAATTAACTTATTAAATTTTTCTGAATGAAAACTATGACAACTATCACAATTTACGGTTACAAAGTGTTAGTAATTCGCCAACATATAGTTAACCCACACCCCAAGTGTTGGTAAACATAATCACAACGTAACCAACACTTTACGTTAACCTGCAATTGAAAAACGTAATTTTTAACCTAACTAATAGTTAACTATGAACTAATAGTTAACCAACGATTGAAAAACCGGGCGTTACTAAATCTATATCAGAGTTTCTTTTTTTTATCTAAAATATTCGCTAAATTTTTATAAAAAAGGGATGGGGGGCTGGAATCATAAATTATTATTACGACGTCGATGTGCAAGATTTCATTAATATGCGCAAGAGGGACATAAAATTGCAAAAGACGATCGTCTGGAAACAAACTAAGGGCCGTTATATTCACCTCCTCGTAAAGTGTCTTGTAGTGATCTGTTCGATAACTTTAAAAGTGACTTGTAAAAAATTTGGGTATATTCAAATAAATATATCTGTCTTGTAACTACTTGCAACTTATTACGCATAGTCGATGTTTTCTTCGAGATAGTACAATATTGAATAAGAGATAGCGCTATTATATTCTCAAGATAGAAAGAGATAGTATTTTGACGTAATTGTGACAGCTGAAGTTTGAAAATTTTTACAAGTAATTTACAGCCGTGGTCATAAAGGCACCCTATAAAATCACGGATTTTTAACCTTTTCAGACTCAGGGTACACTATAGTGTACTCGCGTTTTATTGGTTGTTTTTGGATATTTTCTGATCGCTGTGTTTGAAAAAGAAGTTGAATCTGACTCCAGTAGAATGGAGTTAGATTGTGGAAAATGTGGTAGTAGTTTGAGAAAAGAAACAAATGTTTTGGTATGTGCGGGCTTCTGCAGAAAGTCTTTCCATGCAAAAAAGTGTTATGGCATTGGAGAGAGTGAGAGTAACGTGTTGAATCGATTTTCCAACATCAAGTTTGTGTGTGATTCGTGCATCAATGCTTTTGAGGTCCTGAGGTTTAATCAGGAAAATATATTGGCAGAGATAAAACAATATGAGGTGGATATGAAAAGATTAATAGATGAGAAGTCCAGTGATATTATTAATAAAGTAGAATCGGCAATGAGAGAATTTAAAAATAAATGTAATTCAGAATTGATAAATAAGAAGGCCAGTGTTGAAAATAACGGAACGATAGCGACATATGCAAACCAACTTAGATTGCCGGTAATCGTTAAACCTAAGGAGAAAACTCAGAAAGTGGAAAAAACAATGGAGACTATTAGAAAAAATATAAACCCTTCTGCTATATCTGCAAGGGTAAATAACATCGTACAGTTGAAAAATGATGGTGCAATTTCAATAAACTGTAGCAATAAACAATCAGCTGAAAGAATTGAAAAGGAAATTGTAGATAAGCTAGGAGCTGATTATGAGGTAAAGGTCTCTAATGTGAGAAAGCCAAAAATTTTGGTAGTTGGCATGAATGAAGAGATGAGTAAAGATGAGATAGTGAAAGCAGTTAAAGCCCAAAATGATATAGGTTTCAATGAGTTAAATTGTGTTAAAGTGTACAGATCGTACAAGAATAAAAAAATTTTTAATGCTATTTTGGAGTTGGATGGCAAAGCTTTCGAACAGGTATTGAAAAGTGGAAAAATTAATATAATGTGGGATCGATGCAGTGTTTACGAAAGTATTGGGGTGTTGAGGTGCTTAAAATGCAGTGGTTTTAACCATATGGCTCGAAACTGCACGGTTGGTGCATTATGCTATAAATGTGGAAAGGATGGACACATCTCAAAGATCTGTTCTGAAGATGCCAATAAGTGTATCAATTGTTCTAAAGCAGGTAAGGAGTTGAATTTGCAACTAGAGGTCAACCATAGCACGTGGAGTACGGACTGTCCAGTATATAAAAGAAAATTAAATGTCGAAAAACATAAAACAGTGTACTAGCAATCACGGATTTTAAAATGTGTATATTTAAACATTCAGGGTGTGATTAATAATTTTTGTGAATTGGAGCTGTTACTTAACGATAGTTGCCCTGAGTTTGTGTGCTTGAGTGAGACTCATTTATCGGAGATTGATGAGGATGGCTTAATTCAAATTGATGGATATAATGTGATAAGAGTTGATTCTGCATCTCGTCATACGGGAGGTGTGTTGTTGTATATTAAGAAGTCTTGGAAGTATGAATTGATTAACAGCATCGTGATCAATTTAGATATTTGGTGGTTAGTTGTTAAGGTTAACGATGGAAATGGTGTTATTCATTTGGCGGTATTATATAGAGCGCCTAAATACTTAAACATTGGTTCAGATTTTTACGCGTGTTTTGAAAATTTTATGGACGAATTAAACGAAATAAATGGTAAAGTGCTAGTAGTGGGTGATTTTAATGTTGATTGGTTGAGTAATTCAAATTCTAAGATTCGGCTGAGTGAGATTATCATAGATAATGGCTTTAGGCAAATGGTGCAGCAATGCACTAGAGTAGCAGGTGAATCAAAAACATTAATCGATTACGCGATAGTTAATGATGGATATAATTGTGATATAAACATTAATAGCGAAATGAAGATAAGCGATCATGAGACTATCGAAATATCAATTGAAAATAATGTAAAAGTAGATAAAAGCTACAGGAGATCTATCGATATTTTTAAATACGACAGAGATAAATTTAGAGTCAGAGTTGCTCGAAGTGATATTGTGACCACTTATTACGGTGATTGTAATTTTAAAGCAGAAACATTTAGTAAAAGTTTACAGTTGCTTATTAATGAATTTGTTAAGACTACGGTGATTTCGGGTGTAGGTTGCGCGTGGTTTTCTAGTGAACTAAATGATTTAAAGATTCAAAAAGTAAACCAATATCGTAAGGCGTCTCGAATGGGTAGTGCATTTGAGTGGGAAAGATACAGGTGTATTAGAAATAGGTACAAGATTAAAATTAACAACGCCAAAGCAGATTATATCAGTAAAAAAATTGACAATTCTGCTAATCAAAAGCTCATGTGGAAATCGTTGAAAACATTTGTTTTGAAGGAACAAAAGTGTGATATCAAAGAGATAATTTTTGATACGGGGAAGTGCACGGACATTACGATAATTGCGGAGAAATTTAATAAATATTTTATTGATAGCGTTGTTGAAATTAATAACAATATTCTGGTGAAACAATACGTAAACATGATTGATGATGCGAGTTGTTCTTTTAAGTTTAAGTCGGTAACGATGGATGAACTTAAGAATGTAGTAAAACTAATGAATAATAAGAAAGATGTGAATTTTGCTAGTGCTGATATGCTTCAAGATATATTTGATCTGATTGGTGAAAATTTGTTGTCTATTGTTAATGCATCGCTGGAGTCTGGAGTTTTTCCTGATTCATGGAAAAAATCAATAGTGGTGCCTATAGGTAAAATAAAAAATTCGAGTAGGTGTGAAGATTTTCGCCCAATTAATATGATTTCGATTCAGTCAAAAATTTTAGAAAAAATAGTTAACAATCAGTTAATTGACTACCTAGACGATAATAATATAATTTATGAGTGTCAGTCGGGCTTTAGGAAGGGTCACAGTTGTGAGTCATTGATTTCATTTGCTATTAATGAGTGGAAAGTTGCTTTTCACGATAATAAAGTAATTGTAGCGGTTTTTTTGGACCTCCGTAGAGCATTTGAAACTGTGGACAGAAGTATATTGTTGCAAAAGCTGTTAAAATATGGAATTCGAGGAAAAGAATGGCGTTGGTTCGAGTCCTATTTGAGTGGCAGGAAGCAGAGAACAAAAGTTGAAGATATTTTATCTGAGGCGATGGATGTTTTCTTAGGAGTTCCTCAAGGAACTATTCTTGGTGTTTTGCTGTTCTTGTTATACATTAATGACATGAGTAAGGTATTTGATGTGGCAAAATCACTTTTATTTGCAGATGATGGTTTGGTTTATGTAGTAGGGGATAATGTTGATTTGTGTATAACAATTGTTAATCAGGAGCTGGAAAAATTGTGTCATTGGTTTCAAATGAATAGACTTTGTCTTAATGTGAATAAAACCAAATGTATGGTTTTAAATAGTAAGGGCTGTAGAAGTCATGATGTTATAATGGAGGGTTTTTTAATTGAGAGAGTTAGTCAAATTAAATACTTGGGTATTGTAATAGACGAACAACTAAATTTTAAAGCACATTTTGATACCATTTGTAAAAAGATAGCAAAAAAATTGTATTTTTTTTCCAAAATTAGAAAGAATGTCTCGATTATGAGTGCTATAAAAATTTATAATACTGTGGTGAAGCCTCATTTTGAATATTGTTCTTCTGTTCTTTTTATGGGTAACAGTGGCATGTTGGACAGATTACAGAAGCTCCAAAATAGGGGAATGAGGGTTGTATTGAGAGTTAATAGATTTGTATCAAGGTTTGTCTTGCTTGAGACGTTGCAGTGGCACAGTGTATACCAGAGAATAATTATAAATGTTTTGACTTTCGTATTCAAATTAAGGAATAAAATGCTACCTAAATATTTGTGCAATAGCATCTCTTTTGTTGCAGATTCTCATGGATATGCGGTGCGTAATGCACATGACTTTCGTTTGGATTTTTTTAGAAATAGTCGAGCACAAAGTATGCTTATGTATAGTGGTTTGAGATTATTCAACAGTTTACCATTAAGTCTCAAATTAGAGACTGAGTTGGTGTCCTTTAAGAGGAATATAAAAAAATATGTTGGTTTAGAGTTTGTATAGGAATGCTGTGTTGCAAAAATTGTATGCGTTTCTTGGGTTTTGTATATGTTTTTATGAGTTGCTTGAATATTGTGTTTCTTAAATTTATTAGAGTATTACTTTTGTTTTGTGATGTAAATAGTGGTATTTTTTGTACCAAATAAAGTTATTATTATTATTATTATTATTATTATTAAATTATTTTGAAGTTTATGATGACAAACTTATATGTTAGATAGAAATTATTTTTTGAAAGAAAGAATTATTGAATTCCTCGTGGTTCTATTTAGCATTTAAGTTTGTCACCAACTACAAAATAATTTAATAAAAGGTACACGCCCTGGGTTTAAAAGGGTTAACTAATAAACTTGACAAAAATATTTTTAACAGGTAGTTGTAACCCAGATGCAATTATAATGCATAATTTAAAAAACTCGGCACGATGTAAGTTATTATTTTGATCGTTATTCTGCATATCTTCCGTACAAATTCGCGAAATCTGTTTTTAGTATTATATGAACGGCGATATATAATATTTTCGTCAATTTCGTCTAAGATCAGATAAATATCGTCGATAAGACACATTTTAAAAAATTATAAAATACACAAAATCCACACCATTTATAAACTTTAAGTTCAAATCTCACTTGTAACGTTTTACTTGGTACTCCAAGTGACTTGTAACTTATCTTACCCGTAACTCGTATTTACGAGACGATTGCCGCTATTGGTAGGTGAATATACGTTTACTAATAACTAAGTTCCTTGTAACGCTATTAGCCACTTTACGAGGAGGTGAATATATCGGCCCTAAATCTGGTATGAGATACATGGTATATAAATGCTTAAGGCGAAACCGGACACAAATAGTAGACAAGTGTGCAAGAGAGACAAATATATCGGAAAAGTAATTAGCTATTTAAACCACTTTACAAACAAAAATTTTTAATTTGAAAAATGCTATAGTACTTAGAACTATATTAGAATTCACGCTAACGGAGTACTTTTCTAATTTTGACTTTCATTTTAAAAATTTTGAAAAAAACATCTTTTTAGAAAAAAAAATTAAAAAAGTGTTAGCTAGCCGCCAAAGAGGCATATTTTCTAAATACAATGCATATTTTATTTTATTTTTTTATTTTTGGCACTCTAAATAGAAATATAAACTTTTCTTTGACGTTTCTTATGTTCCGCTTGGTGAACGTGGTCACGTGGTAGTAATGTATACATGTAAGAACACTTATCAGTTTGCGATAGATATTTCAATAAAAGTATAAAATTACTAATATAAATATACAAAGTAGATTTCCGTAAGTTTAGGATTAAACTGTTTCAAAGTTGGCTTAAAAAGTAGATAAGAATCAATAAACTAAAAAGTCAAATTTCAACAAAAAAAATTAATTTTTGAATAAAACGATAAATTTTATGTTTATTATTTTTTTCTGGATTTTAGTCACTGTAAACGGAAAAAACCTCTTTTGACGTTTTTCAAGTTTCGGTCGTGATACGCAATTTTACTTTTACTATAGTTACTTGCATGGCGTCGTCAGTGTGCTGTATAAAACAATAGCTAATTACGGGAGGAGATTGAAGAATTATTTTGGCAAACTACAAAACAACGCAACGCCTTCCCAAAATAAAAAAAGTTAAATATAACCTAAATAAAGGTGATTTAAAAATAATTCTTTCGGCCCCGTGCTTATGATTGTTTGGGTTACATATTTATCATAGAAGTTGCACAGAAAGTGATGCTTTTGTTGATCTCGGAGGTAAATATATTTAAAAACTAAATAGTAGATAAGGATCAATAAAATAAAATATCAAATTTTATGAAGAAAGAATTTTTCAGGTTCTCGTATAGGCATAATACGGGACTTTCTAGGATCGATAATATTGGGAAGTAAAGCATTTTCAAAAAATAATGCAAGGTTTGGCAAAACTTTTTCTATCCAAAAACTCTCATCTGCTTCAATCCGTTCAATTGATGTTTCTTTTCCAGTCCAGATAACAAAATCACAATGTGGTTTATTTGCGACATGGAGCTGGCCTTGAACTTGATAGTAATAGTTGCGATTTCCTTTTAATTTTCCGTTCTTATCTAAACAAAAACCCTTCAATTTTGTAACAGCTTCTTGATAGTCGATTCTCTCGCAACTTAGGGACATTTAACTTCAATAATCCCTCCAGTCGATGTTAGACTATCTGGTGATGCGCCTAGGCAACCAAACTCCACGTCTACAAATAAACCACATTCTGAAACCTTTTCCCCGGTTTTACTTGTAAATGCAGCTATGGCATCTTTCATGTGCATTTTTCCATATCGTGTAGCTGATGTTTCAAAATATTTATTGCCGTACAAAACGTATCGACTAGTTTAGACCACTTACTAGTCGCTCGTCTTTTGGCTATGCGGCCGAAATTGGAAGCAGTTTTATTTTTTATTTTCTTATTTATTTATTTAATTATTTATTTATATTTTCTTTCCTTAAACCACAACTCATTTTCAGCTTGACCTCTGGTCCGGAGCTCTAAAGCATCTGCTTCTGCTGCAGTGACTTGAAGATTGTTTTTAAAATTTTTTATTTTGCTTGCCAAGTCTTCCGGCTCCATGTCCTGACATAAGGGGCCATAATCTTCTGAGCCCTTCATACCACCAAACTTTTCGTTTTTGAATTGGGTTACTTCTACAGGGATCTTTTAGTAGAAGCAAGTTTCTTTGTTCTCTTTAGAGCAAGGTGCTTCACAATAAGAGAAGGACTTTCGCCTGCGCTTTGGGTGCGATATCAGTATGAACCACGCTTGCATCTATTGACTTGCTTCTTTCCACTAAATTTTGCAACCAAAAACATGAAGTTTTCGGCATAATTGCTTGTACTATTAGTTATTAACTGCTGCGCTTTGCGTACTAAAGGTTTTACGCATTCTTGGGAATATTTTAATGCTTCTGATCAGCGGCGGCTCGTGACTTTTCCATTTGAGGAGGCTAATCTTACAGCTTGAGTACAAATTACATTTGTCAAAAAAGAGCAGTAAACACGTGTTTCACGCCCATTGGCTATCTTTTCAGTATTTTCTTTGAAAAAAATGTTGCACAATATTATAGCTACTTACGGAGCTTTAAACGTAAGAGGTATACGACGATTTTTAGTATTCGCGAAGTGATCGATTATATTCTCGTAAAATTCATCATTTGACGATAATAAGGCAACTAATTCCTTTTCAATAGACATTACCGCGACATTACTTAATCGATTTTGGTTCATCGTATTACGAGTATAAGTTTTAATACGTTTAAGCGTCGAGAAACTTCTTTCAACCGAAGCTGATGTTACCGGTATGGTGACAACCACGCATAAAAGTTTATAAAATTCAGGCATGCAACTCTGCAAATCGTTTTTGAAAATAAAATCTAATATATCTGATGGAGTCCTACATTGCCCAAACATTCCGGGGTCATTATATGTTACCGATAATTCGTTTTTGAGCTGGATTTGATCAAAAAACGGATACTGCTCTAATAGGCTATCTAATAAATTTTGAGGAAAGCTTTTACTATAATCTGAAAATTTAGCAAATGTTAATAGATCAAAAAATTTTAATTTATGTAAGTCTGCAAATCTAACTTCAATTTGCACGATAACCGTATCCAAAATTTCCAAAAAAATGTGCTTATAACTCTGTCGCATATCTGGTAAATCAAATGTTGTTTTTCGTTTTTTCTGAGCCGGCTCACAATTTAATTCTAAACTGTTAAATATGTTGTCAAAATACAAATCATTACTACGGTATCTGTGCAGAGTTTCGATTAATTTTGTTAAACGACATTTGGCGAAATTAATATCAGTAAGCTTACTCTGTAAAATTGAAAATACTACGTCTGTCTGTTCAAAAATTAATTTAAAAGTTTCTAATAAAAAGCAAAATTTGAAGTCACATAAATATTGTCTTAAACCTAGCGCTTCTCTGATAGTTTGAGAGTCGTTTTTAAAATCATCGCTTTCGATTATAAAATTGAACACGTCTATTAATTGCTGTTTTTTTAACTGCACAGTAAATACTGCCCGTGAAGTAAAATTCCAACGTGTAGCAACGTTTGTCGGTAATTTACTGCCACAAATTTCGTTTAAAACATTGGTCCGTTTTGTTGATTTAGAAAAAAATGTGGAAAATCCGCTCAAATTCGAAAAAAAAATTCGGGAATCTTTATTTGAATTACATGCTTTACTCAAAACTAAATTTAGCGCGTGAGCATAGCAGTGGGTAAAAAGTGCTTGAGGAGCAATGGATTTTATTTTACTCTGTAACCCGTTTAAATTACTTGCCATAACTGCCGCGCCATCATAGGTTTGGGCTATTAATTTATTTCTAAAATTGTATTTGTCGCAACGAGAGATTAAAAAATTAAACAAATCTTCGGCTGTCCGACCTGAAGAAACATCATAGAAACCTAAAAATCTTTCTACGACTTGACCGTTTACAACGTACCGAGCAACAATTGAAAGTTGCGAAACGCAAGAAATGTCCGTCGTTTCATCAACTTGCCACGAGAAAAATTGAGAATTTTTAATTTCTGTATCTATGTGTTCATTTAAAATAAATGACACGCAATCTATTAATTCATTTTGAATTGTTTTTGACGTCCCGGAAAAAATATTACCATTTACAAAATTATTAAAATTTGAATCATACTTGCTAAATAGTGCAATTAATTCTTTATAATTTCCCCGATTAACCGATGTTGCTGTTTCAACATGACCGCGGAAAGCTAAATCCTGCGATGCCAAAAATATTGTCAAGTCAATTAACCTTTTTAAATTATTTCGATTTTCCCTAACCTGACTATTGTATACTGCAATCGAATTTAGACGTTCGCTGTTTAATACAGTCGCTATATTTTCTTTACCAAATAATTTCAATTTAAACGAAGAAGAAATATGCTCCTTCGATTTCGTATGACGTTCGATGCACCGAGATAAATTTTTCATATCTACAAACCCGATTTTTGACCAAACTGAATTTTCTGTTGAAAAAAGTAAGCACGGCCAACAAAACAATTTTTCTAATTTATTAGAACCTGTTAACCATGCACATTTATTATACCATTCAGTATTAAATCCCCGATTTTGTCTTTTATCCGTGTATTTTAATGTTAGTGAATTTGGACGAGGTTTCATTACAGTATTTACAATATAAACTTTGTTATCATAGCTTAAAGAACTAAAATTATTTAAAAGTAGCCATGCTACAATATCATCGGAGCGTTTAATTTCTCCTAATCGATCCATAATAACTAATAAAAATATTTAAAAGTCACAACGATAAAAAATAAAATTAGAAAAAAACCTGTATTAGAAGCTCAAACAGTTAAAAACGTCACTTCACATATGCATTCAGAATACAAGTGATTATTAATAGATCATAGCGTGCAATGTTATGATAATACCTGCAAGATTGCAGGTGTCGCATTTGATAAGAATCCACGAAGTTGAGTTCAGCCTCACAGCTATATAAAATTGTAATTATTAGCAAAATAACACAGAATAGTAGGCGTTCATCTCTTAGTCATGTACTTTACAAGACAATATTACAATCCAACGTTTAATCGCTCATGTTGATGATGCATCATACTAAGCAGTAGCCTTATATGACGTATCTTGAACTATGAGATTAAATCTAAAAGTTCTTTTCGTATTCTGGGTTGCCTAAACTATCTTACGTTTATAAAAGTAGGTAATAGGCTAGCCGCTGGATATAATATTATGTGGAAATTTATTTCAAGCGTAAATCAAGTTCAAGGAAATTTTATTATTAAATAAATGTTGTTATATTATAATAACAATACCAATATTATTAAATAAATTTTGGTATATAAAAATTTAAAAAAAAATTAAAAATTGGAAAAATACTAATTTAAAACTATATAGCAAATCTAACAATTAGCGAGGAGGCTTAGCCTCCGTTGCCTCCATTGACAAACCGCCACTGCTTCTGATTCGCCAACTACTAATGAGTTAGCTAGCATGCATACAAATCTGATATCTTCCACTATTTCGATTTCATGTGATGTTACAATATCGGAAATATTATTTCTTTTTGTATTTGCCCTATTATATAATATCACTACAACAGCGCCAATGCTACAAATCGAACCGCATTCTTTCTAATATCTCAAAGTCAAGTTTACCTTATCGTAAATTTTCTTAGTCAGAAATGACGTAATGCATTTTTTATGCATTAGGCATTTAATAAATTAACTGAAACCCGACCAACTTGGCGGCTTACAAATGGCCAAAGAAAAATTAATTTTTCTGTTTTGATCGACTAAAATTTAAAAAAAATTTTTTTTTATAATTTCCAAGGTTTCTTCAAGGAGGTTGCTGGCTGCCAATTTTTGGATATTTTTGTTTTTTAAAAAGATAATTTGTTTATTTTTGTAATAAAAATAAAAAAAGGAAATGTACTCCGTTAGCATGAATTCTATTGTATTTCTACGTACATTTGAACATTAAAATCTAAAATTCATCAATTAGTTTTCAAGTAAACAGCTAATTAATTTCAGAGTCATCTAGCGTGCCAGAAACACACTAACTACTCATCCTGATTCGTCTTAAGGCTGTTATGAAAAGGAATACCGTGTTGTGCAAAGACAGCATTGCTTGACGTGTAGAATCTTTATAATGCTTTTCAAGTCTAAATGTGTGTAGAAAAATTAATACGAATCAATGCGTCTGTAACCTGATATTATGTGCTTACATATGTACTATGTTGCAGTATGGTTTTACTGAAGGCATTTAAATTTATATTATCTTTATGGTACTTTATCTTGGTACAATCAAATTTTATAATTATGTTCTAATTATAAATTAAATAATCTTCCTAGTGTTTTTAAAATTATTTTTTCTTCTTTCTACATTTCATTTTTTCTATATCAGTCTTCTTTTGTTTTGAAGGTATTCAATTCTTTGATCTAAGATGCAAATACGGGATTTCGTTAAGGGGGGGAGGGGGCGGATTTTATTTGTGCGATTTTACTTTTTTTCCAGAAAATTCATTCTAAACAAATAATTTGATAAAATCTTAATTTGTTATTTTTGTACTTGCATTTAAATAGTTCTGTTTGACTTAAAAAAATTTGAAATTGATCAAAATAAAGTGTTTGGGTCGAAATAGCGATCGTATAATTTTGAACATAATATGAAAAAATTTTATTTCAAACATCAATACTTTTAAAATAGGAGATTTTAAATTTGAAATTTTGATTTTTAAATTGCGTACAGTTACTCACAAAAGTACTCGGGCGCTCCTATGTTGGCAGTGTCAATTGTTCCTTTTTTACACTGTTTTTATCATATAAAAATTATTTTTATAGCAATACTTATTAGACATTTTTTGTCGTTAATTTCATTATCTTCATTTTTATTCATATACATTTTTTATTTTGTCGCCTCGTTTTCGACTGTGAGTGACTCAAAGCAGATTCGGTAAAAATTTTTAATAAAATTAAAAATGCACAACGGAATTTTTATGGTTTTTTCAGGGGATTCCCAGGGATTATTACCGAGACTGCTTTAAGTGGCTTTAAGTCACTCTCGGTCGAAAACGAGTCGACGAATAAAAAAATGTATGGAAACAAAAATGTAAAGGATGAAAAAATCGAACTCATTAAAAGCAAATTTATTAATGCAAAATTAAATGAAAAATTTGGCTGAAAGACTATAAATTAAAAAACAAAGAGTTGTCACTACCAATCAGATAACATTTTTATGCAAAACAAAAGCATGACTCACCTGAACAAACAAGCACTTTACAACTTAACATAATCTTTGTCCATTACTTTTAATGATAAATTTATAATATTAGTTACATGAAAAATTGTAAGCGAACATGCTCGACGGTATAAATAGGTGGTGATGGTGCCAGGAACGAAAATTTTGCTTATTGTGTTACAAAACACTTCAACTCATTATCACATTAAAAGTGCTGTGAAATTCCATCGTGCGATGTCTGATCCGTACAAAGTTGAAAATTTTTAAATTAATTTTTACTCAAATCATCCGCAGTGAAAATTTTAATAACGGTGGTCATTATGTTTGTGTATGGTCCACATTATTATCCTTCAGGATCTGATTCAGAAACCGATTATGATGACGATTCAGAAGCTGCAATTTTGGTAAACAGTGTTAACCACATTATTCTCATTTTTGTGAGTGTTCAAGTACAAATTTTCAAGTTTAAATTTTTTCCAGCGACGCCGGGAAGAATGTGAGCGTAAAGCCCGAAGAGGGGAAATGGATCCTCGATTGGAGTTCACCTTCCAAATTCTCATCGAAGCGACTGGACTGCCTCGCCAAGAAATAATGGATCATGTGTTTGAAGGAGATATGGTAAGTAAAAATTTAGATACGCTTTCCCATTTTGTTTAAAATTTCGATGGTTATCAAATCGTAAATATTTTATAGCTTGATGAAATCAACCAGCTTTTTATACCACATGCTAGGAATAAATTGATGTGGTTTTATCAAGAAATGGAAGAACCTGTTCCGGAACCGACAGTAGATCCAAATAAACCAAGTACCAGCAGGCAGCTTCAATCAACATTGAGTCGTACTCAGCCTTTATCCGTTCCAGTCAAGAAGAAAAAACTATTTTTGACTGATGGCTGGCAGCATCCTTTAATTGGAATTTGCATTTACATTTATCGCATAAACACGAGCAAGCAGTTACCAGAAGAAGGATTTCAAAAGGTTAGTTCAACCAAATGATAAAATATTATGTGTTCATTTTTTCCTTTAGGATTTATTTTGTGGAGTAATCGACGCTGAAAAAATTGGACTTGTAACAGCAATTGAACGTATCATCAGGCACGTTTTTATGGAAGCTCTAGCTTTTCCAAGTCCTGATAGCGAAGACGATGCTGCCAATTGCCCTATGGTAAAAAATCAGCTTCTTCCAGGTCTACGTTCTTTTTGCAGCGCTCTCAAAGGTAACACAAATAAATTGCAATATGTTTTTTTAATGTGCTTTTCAGTTTGCGAGGAAGTGTGCGGTAAAGGAAATATTTTTGACGATAATCGAACCTTAGTCGCCGGATTGGGTATTGAAGACTTGAAGAAAATGTCTACCCAAACAGAGGATGTAGTTTATCTTGAAGAAAGAGTCAAGAATTGGATGAAACATTTGTCTGACATTTTGAAAGAGAGTGACCAAATTCGAAGAGAAAACGATTCCTCAGGTCCACAAGATGAACTCGAGTACTGGAAGAAAAGAGGTGCCACCTTTTCGCAAATTGTTACTCAGCTGCAAGCTACAGAGGTGCAGTTAACAATAATGTGTCTTCAGTTTGCCAGATCAAAGCTCATTAAGGAATGGAAAGAAACAGATCAAAAAATTACATTTTGTTACAACGAAGCGAAAGATAACGCAAAGTTTATCCAAGCTTTGGAAAAAAATTGTCACTCTCTTTACTTGGACGATCCCGTAAGTATGGCTAGAGTTATAAGTTCTCTCATAGATGGTTTCTTGTGAACTTCAGGTTAAAATGAAAGATTCTCTTCTTGGGCTACTTCAAACGGTTCGATTAATACACAGCGTTTCGCAATTTTATAACACTTCTGAGCGAACATCAGCTCTGATGGTGAAGATTACCAACCAAATGATTGAAACGTGCAAAGAATATGTAACTTGCAGAGGAAACGAAACAATATGGTCACAGGATAGAGCAAAAATTAAAGAAAAGTTGTTGCATTGTATTACGCTTAACCAATCTTACAAAAGTACTTACCTTGTGGTTAGAGGCCAATCCAATATGCCCGATCAACAGCAATTTAACTTTTCGGAAAATTACGTTTTCGGAAAATTTAATTCGTTTTGTGCTCGATTGAGCAAAATTATTACAACTTTTGACTTGATCGAAGACTTTAGTGAGTTGTTTAAAAGACGAATGGAGGGCTTACTTTTGGGAGAAGGTATTTCATCCCGAATTTTAAGTTTTTATTTTACTATGATCGAATACTTTTAGTTCTGGAGGAAGCGATCCAAAGCTTTGAAAATGTGAAGCTGCTAATCATAAACAAAAACTACAATTATTTAGATCAGCGAAATGCTCAATTTGATGCAGATTTTGATATATTTCTGATTCGCATCGATGAATTGAAATCAGAGATTGGAAACACAATAGAAAATAGTTACGAAAGTGTCTGGGAAACTCCTCAAGGCATCAAGTTCCTCATTAAATTTGAAAAGGTAACTAATTATTTTCATGATTTTTATTTCATTTTATTGCAAAACTTTAGATTTGCGACAAAATTCCTTTAAGAAATATGGAAGATAAGTATGAACGCATTTTGAAGCACTGCGAGAAGGAAGTTAACCGAATTGTTGCAATGTACAAGAAGGAAAAAGATGATCCACCTGTCCCGAATATGTTTCCACCAATTTCAGGTAAATAATTTCGAAGTAGAAGAGTTTGTCTAATTTTTCAGTATATAGGACGAATCAAATGGGCCAGGTGTTTGTCTTACCACTTATCAGAACTTTTAGACAGTGTAACAAATCATCCAATTTTGAAAACCCTGTATGCTACCATCGAGTTAACCAAGCGGCACAAAAGTGTCGAAGCTATGCTGAAAGCGTATGAAAATGATATGGTTCAAATTTGGATGTCTCAACATGTAAGTTAATATGTTTTTTTTTTCAATTTGGACTAGGAATCCATTTTAGGTATCAGATGTCGATGGTTGTTTAAAGAGATCATTGATAGCCATATGCCCAGAACAACAAAAATTGAAAGTTAATTTGCACCGCACTATTCCGTTGCTTATTAGAGAATCAGACTTAATGTCAAAAATGGATCTGCCTTTACCAATTGTCGCATTAACTTTGTACACCAAGCAGGATCACTTTACGCTAGTAAAGGATTCCTTGCAGGTAAATATACACTTTGGGTCTTGGAATCTTTTCTAAATTTTTATTCACATAGTTTTTAATCAACGATTTCTTAAGTGTGGTTCAAGAAGTGAAATTAGAAATACGACCTTTGTTTTTACCTCAGTTGGTACGATTAATAAATATGATTTCCCCAGCTTTAAACAATTTGACCTGGGTTTCGTCCGATTGGAAGCCCTTTGTAGATAATGTTAACGAAGCCGTGCAAAATTTTAAGATCTTGGTAAGCTGTTTTAATCAAGGTGTTTTGCAATATTATTCTAATAAATTTGATTAGATTGGAAGAGCTCACGACATTTACACAAATCGAATACTTGAAGTGTTAACATCCATGCAAACTGTCGCTTTGCACGCTTTGCCAGAATCCGATAAAACCACATGGACTCTAGAATATTTTAGTGAATATACCGAAGAAATTTGTCGTGCAGCAGCAGTTGAATTGCACAAGAAAAGTCTTATGGTGGAAGAAGCTGTTGAGGAAATTTTGCAGTTGGTTCAAAGAGTTCAAGAGGATTGTCCTCCCATTGGAGACGATTTAGATTTTTGTTTTGATGGTACTGTTACTGTTAATGGAATATAACTGAAAAGTAATTTTTGTAATGTTGCAGATGATCTTCAAAATGGTCAAAATGATGGCGAAAGTTCTTCGACTCAGCAACAATCCGATTGGAGCTTAATATATGAGTGCTTTGAAAAACCTCACATGCTGTTGCGTATTGGTATGGCCAAAACGATGCAAGATTTGGTTCGAGGAGCCATGGGTGAAATGAGACGTTTCTACAGCCGTAAAATCATAGACGTTCTGATACGTGTAACCAGGCATTCATTGGATGCATTGAGGAAGAGATTTAGTACAGATGGTAAGTTATGGTTTTTCTGAAAAATAATGTTTCAAGACTTGCAATTGTAGATAATTATGGCGAAGCAACGCCAGTGTTTGTTCTGAAAGCTGTACTCCTGATACCGAAAGTCGTAATAAAACCAAATTTGGAAGAGGTTCAAGAAGTTTTGATCCATGTTGGAAAGTGCATCACTTCGGTTGCAAAAGGTGTTGGGCAGTGGACAGCTGGAAAGTCTCAGGTACTTTATTGTTATATATTCTTATTTTTGTAAATAAAATTGTTTTCTTATATTCATCCATACTGTCAAGATAAGTGGGAATCGCGCGAAGTGCACCCAACGAGGATTAAACTGCAGATGAATTTTTGTTGCAAGGAATTTGTCAAGGAATTGAAATAAATAAAAGTAATTTGTATACAAGATTTGCTCTGCGGTTTACCTCTCGGCACTCAATTTGATTAAACTAAAACAAAACTTATAAGAATTACACTGTGTTAATATTAATTGATCAAACAGTGTAATCCTTACATCTTTAGACGTACCTATAAATAATATTAATTGCAATGTTTTTATTCTTATTAACGCACAAATCATACACACACATCATGCAACTAACAATGTATATACACTGGTAAAAAACTTTTGTACATGGCGCACAACATTTTTCATATTAACACACACACACGACTTAATCTGTTTAAATTAACACTCTCCTTATAACACAAACACCGCACAACGCTTTGTATAATACACATTAAGCTAGAGTCCCGTCCCGTCATCAAAGTGGAAAAAAGTAATAGGCCGCCAAAAAACTCTCGTGGATATTGTATCTCGTTGTGCCAATCAGAATTCTTCCACCGCCATTACCGGAATCAAAAACAAGGAAGAAGATTTTAGGACCAGGAGGCGCCGTTTCTATCGGCTCACAACCGAAGAAAAACCAGCATTTCCGTTGCAATGCAAAAATTTTTACAGCAATGTTATGGAAAATAAGGAAGTCATCAAAACGCTATCGTTGCTCTCCACTTGCACTCAAAATATGAAACAGGTAGGTTGTCTGAACAACAATGACTTTGAGAATTGAAAATGTTTTTTAGGATGTTAACAACTTCTTGATTAAATGGCGTCCATATAACGTTTTATGGCGCAATGAAAAAACACCAAGAGAACTCCTAAATTGCTGCTTGTTCGAATTTGAAGCGTCGTTGAGAAAGCACGAGGAACTAGAAAGCCGTTTAACCGACGAACCTGACATTTACAATATTGGAAGTTATCTTGCTATATCAACAGACAAACTTAAATTTGCATTGAAAACAGAAATAAAATCCTGCACTCACAGGTGAGCAGCTGTGCAACAGTAAAATTCGAATTTCAATTTTTATTTGCAGAATTGGAATTGTCTTGAAGAAGAAGTATAAAAGAGAAATGGATTATGTTTACGCCGTTATAAACGAAATGGGTCGAAAATTAGATAAACCCATCCGAGATTTGGACGACGTTCGTTTGATTATGGATACTTTGAAGAAAATAAGAGAACAGGAAGTTGATATGGAATTGAAAATTGATCCTGTCGAGGTTTGTACAACTCGAAACCAGTTTGTAATATTGGTTGCTGTAATTTTTCTTTTAGGAAGCATTCAACATATTGAGCCGCTATGAGGTGTACGTAGAAAAGGAAATAATGGAACAGGTAGATAATTTGAGATACACCTGGACTCATATGCTGTCCAAATCGTTAACAGTTAATGCGAATCTCTTGGATATGCAACCGCAGTTTCAAGAAGAGTTACGTACAAATTTGGCCAAGTTCCGACAAGAAAAATTGGATTACTGTCACGAATATAAAGTCGCAGGGCCTATGGAATTTGGGCTTGCTCCACGAGAAGCTTCCGACAGATTATTGTTCTTTCAGGTTTGTAAAATGATAATTACGAAACTGTCGTCCTTTCTAATACCCATTCGGTTTTCTTCTATTAACAGAATCGTTTTGATGGAATGTGGCGTAAACTCCAGACTTATCAAAGTGGGGAGGAACTATTTGGCCTTCCTATGACAGATTATCCAGATATGGCACAAATCCGAAAAGAGCTTAATTTGCTGCAGAAGCTTTACAAACTTTACAACGATGTAATCGATAGAGTAAATAGTTACTACGATATACCCTGGGGAGAGGTTAACATCGAGGAAATCAATAACGAACTTATGGAGTTTCAAAATAGATGCCGTAAATTACCAAAAGGTCTTAAGGAGTGGCCCGCATTTTTTGCTTTGAAAAAAACTATTGACGATTTTAACGATATGTGTCCTTTATTGGAGCTCATGGCCAACAGGGCTATGAAACCCAGACATTGGCAAAGGATTATGGATTCTCTAAACCATATCTTTGAACTGGACAGTGACGGATTTTGCTTAAAAAATATTTTGGAAGCTCCAATTTTACAATTTAAAGAGGATATTGAAGTAAATGATGATTTACATTTTTCTTCACATAATAATTATTTAATTTTATTTGTAGGATATTTGTATCTCTGCAATGAAAGAACGGGACATTGAAGCCAAACTCAGACAAGTGACCAACGAATGGTCTGTTCATGAACTAACGTTTCAAACATTCAACAACAGAGGAGAATTATTGTTACGTGGTGACACTACTGCCGAAACTATTGGACAATTGGAAGACAGTTTGATGATTTTGGGCTCCCTTTTATCTAACAGGTAGCCATCTAATTTATAAGTAAATAAAATTTTATTATTTTATCTTCCAGATATAACGCACCTTTTAAGAAACAAATTCAACAATGGGTTCATGATCTTTCAAACACAAATGAAATTTTGGAGAGGTGGCTTCTGGTACAAAATCTTTGGGTTTATTTGGAAGCCGTTTTTGTTGGTGGTGACATTGCTAAGCAATTACCAAAAGAAGCCAAGCGTTTCTCTAAAATTGATAAATCATGGCAAAAAATTATGCAAAGAGCACACGAAACCCCTGGAGTAGTTTCATGTTGTGTTGGTAAGTGCTCAAAACTTTCTGAAATATCCATTATACCATATTTTTTAAATTTTAGGCGATGACTTACTGAAGCAACTTTTACCACACCTTCAAGAACAATTAGATTTGTGTCAAAAATCTTTAAGTGGTTATTTGGAAAAGAAAAGGATGATGTTTCCACGGTTCTTTTTTGTATCCGATCCAGCTCTTTTGGAAATTCTCGGTCAAGCATCCGATTCCCATACCATTCAAAACCACCTCTTATCAATTTTTGATAATACTCGTTGGGTCAAATTTCATGACATTGAGTATAATAAAATGACGGCCATTATTTCATCCGAAAATGAAATTATTCCATTAGAGAAAGCTGTACGTGCAGAAGGTAGCGTTGAAACTTGGCTGACCCAGTTACTGGTAACTTCCCAGACGTCTATTCATTCAATTATCAGGCAAGCCAACAACACCATGAATGATCTCAATTTTAATATGCTGTCATTTTTGGATAAACTTCCAGCACAAGTAGAAATTTAAGATTTTTAATAAATTTCCAGTCATTTCCAGAATTTTTTTAGATTGGTTTACTTGGATTACAAATGATTTGGACTCGAGATTCGGAACTTGCTTTGATGCAAGCAAGAGCTGACAAAAAAATAATGGCCGAATCAAATAATAAATTTTTGGAACTGCTAAACACTTTGATTGATCAAACCACGAAAGATTTAACCAAAATCGAAAGGACAAAGTTTGAAACTCTGATCACCATACACGTTCATCAACGGGATATTTTTGACATTTTGGTATGTAAAGTACCTAACAAATTTATTCATTAAATTAAAATTTTTTTATAGTGTCGTATGAATGTGCGTCACGTCAATGACTTCGAATGGCTTAAACAGTGTCGGTTTTATTTCAAAGAAGAATCTGATAAAACGCTCATAATCATTACCGATGTAATATTTTCTTACCAAAACGAATATTTAGGATGTACGGATCGTTTGGTGATCACTCCTTTAACCGACAGGTATCCAGATGACATGCCAAACTTTATGCAAGACTTGTCAATTCCAGCCATTTGGCAGTTTTTGCATAAAGTGCAGCATGACCGTACGTAGAGGCTTTCATTTAACTATAAGATGTTAATATGCAATTTTGATTGATTTAAGATGTTATATAACGTTGGCCCAAGCTCTCGCGATGAGTATGGGAGGAGCTCCATGTGGACCTGCAGGTACTGGTAAAACGGAAACCGTCAAGGATATGGGTAAAACATTGGCAAAATACGTGGTTGTATTTAATTGCTCAGACCAAATGGATTATCGTGGATTGGGACGAATTTACAAGGGTTTAGCCCAATCAGGAGCGTGGGGTTGTTTTGATGAATTCAACAGAATTGAATTACCGGTTCTCTCTGTAGCCGCGCAGCAAGTTGCAGTTGTTTTAGGAGCAAAAAAAGAGAAAAAGAGAAATTTTGTGTTTACCGATGGAGACACCATAGAAATGTGTCCGGAATTTGGCATTTTCATTACCATGGTAAGTCAGCAAGGCTCTCCAACGTGATTCTTAAATACATATTTTAGAATCCCGGTTATGCCGGTCGCAAAGAATTACCGGAAAATTTGAAAATTCAGTTTAGAACTGTTGCTATGATGGTACCAGATCGCCAGATTATAATTCGCGTCAAATTGGCAAGTTGTGGATTTTTGGAAAATATTACACTAGCTCGAAAATTTTATACGTTGTATAAATTATGCGAAGAGCAACTTACCAAACAGGTTCGTATTATTTTAGCGAGCACATAGAGAATTATTTTATATATTATATTCAGGTGCACTACGATTTTGGACTAAGGAACATTTTATCCGTTTTACGAAGTTTGGGTGCTTCAAAGCGGGTCAATCAAAAAGATAGCGAAAGCACTATTGTGATGAGAGTATTGCGAGACATGAATTTGTCAAAGCTGATTGACGAAGACGAACCTCTATTTAATTCCCTTGTTTCCGATTTGTTTCCAAACCAAAGTCTTGAGAAAACTACTTATCAAGAGTTGGAAGAAGCAATTAGTACTCAAGTCGAAGAAGCAGGATTAATTAATCATGCTCCTTGGGCATTGAAACTTATACAGGTACGATTAAATCTCGGAAAATATATTTTTTATTTATATAATATCAGTTATATGAAACTCAACGGGTGAGGCATGGAATTATGACATTGGGACCAACTGGAGCCGGGAAAACCGCGTGCATTCATACCTTAATGAAAGCTTTAACTCAGACCGGAGAGAGTCACAGAGAAATGAGAATGAATCCTAAAGCTATTACCGCAGCTCAAATGTTTGGACGCTTGGATGTAGCAACGAACGATTGGACGGATGGAATATTTTCAGCGCTTTGGAGGAAAACTTTGAAGTTAAAAGATGGTGAGTGTGTATGCAATCGTGCAATAGTAAAAATTATCGCTTTCTTGTAGACGACAATGTTTGGTTGGTTTTGGATGGTCCAGTAGACAGTATATGGATTGAAAATTTAAATTCGGTGTTAGACGACAATAAAACTTTAACTTTGGCTAATGGTGATCGATTATCAATGTCGCCAACTTGTAAAATTATATTTGAACCTCATAACATCGACAATGCTTCTCCAGCAACTGTTTCTCGTAATGGGATGGTATATATGAGCTCATCTGCGCTGAATTGGAAACCTGTAGTTAACGCATGGTTGAAGAAACGAAACTCGAAAGAGCAGGAAGTATTCAAGGCAGCTTTTGGTGAATCGTTTAGTACTCTCTATTCTTGGATTACCCAAAATCTTACTCTTACCATGAATTTGTTACAGTGTAACGTAACCTTGCAAACGTTGTATTTGCTGGAAGGTAAAAATCAGGCTACAAAATTTGAAGGTGATTGTAAACTGTTACTTTTAGGTTTAATTCCAATCGTGGTACAAGAAGTTGCCGAAACCACCGCTTCAAAGTCGGATCATGGAGATTTGGATGATGAGTTACTGGAAGAAGTTCCAAACCCCGAAGTTATTTCGGTTTTATCTGAGGAGCATCTTCAAAAATTTTATGTATTTGCAATTGTTTGGGGAATGGGATCGTTGCTGGAAACTGACGACAGATTTAAGTTTGACAGGTTTCTGAAAGAAAAATTTGAAAACATTGATATCCCAGTAAACGATTCAAAAAATCAAAATGTGTATTTAAAAAAAAATAGCAATCACACAATCTAACTTTTATTTTTTCAGGCAACAGTTTTTGATTATGTTGTTAATGACAACGGCGAATGGGAATTATGGACATCTAGAGTTACAAATTACGTGTACCCCGAACTAGCCACACCAGATTACGCCAGTATTTTAATACCCATTCCGGATAACGTTCGTGTGAATTATCTGATTGACCTCGTAGCAAAACAAGACAAAGCGGTATTGTTAATTGGGGAGCAAGGTTCTGCCAAGACGGTGATGATAAAAAATTACATGAAAAATGCCAACCCAGAAAGTTATATAATTCGCTCATTCAATTTTTCCAGCGCTACCACGCCTTATCAGTTTCAAAAAACAATTGAAAGCTATGTAGATAAACGTGGTGGTAATACTTTCGGCCCTTCGGGTGGAAAAAAGATGATAGCTTTTATTGATGATATAAACTTGCCCGAAATTAACTGCTGGGGAGATCAGGTACATTTTTAAAAGTTGTCACTTGGTGTTCCAATCATTACAAGTAAATTATAGATCACCAACGAAATCGTACGCCAAACTATGGATATGAATGGATTTTACAGTTTGGAGAAGCCAGGTGAATTCACATCAATCGTGGATGTGCAATTTGTGGCCGCCATGGGACATCCAGGTTTGGAAATCAAACAGTCCCCAAAATATAACTCATTCTAATTATTGCAGGTGGTGGTCGCAACGACATTCCGTCCAGATTGAAAAGGCAATTTTGTATATTTAACTGTCCTTTACCAACAGATCCATCCATCGATAAAATATTTAATGTAATTGGTCAAGGTCATTACAATGTTAAGCGTGGATTTTCACTCGAAGTTCGAAACTTAATAAAAAAACTGGTTCCATTAACGAGACTTTTATGGCGAGCAACTCGTGCACAGCTTCTTCCAACACCGGCTAAATTTCATTACGTTTTCTCGTTGCGAGATTTATCTAGAATCTGGCAAGGCATGGTAAAGTTTTGAAATGTTACTTTTACAGTTGATAAGTGGAAGTATTTATTTAGGTTGGAACATTATGTACTGTGATAGAATCACAAGCTTGTTTGATGATTTTGTGGAAACACGAATGCACCAGAGTTTTTTCCGATCGTTTCACTATCGTCGAAGATAAGAAGTGGTTTGACGAAACTATTCTTCAAATCACCGAAAATGAACTGGGAGTCGACTATAGAACCATGTCTCTTCCAAATCCAATATTTGTCGATTTTATGAGGTAAGTTTTTGAAATTCTCCGAAAATCTTTTCATGGTTGATATGTTTAGAGATGCACCTGAACCAACCGGCGAAGAGGGAGAAGATGCAGATATGGAACTTCCAAAGGTGTATGAACCTGTAAGTGACGATAACGAATTAAGAGAACGTTTGGATATGTTTTTGGCTCAATTTAATGAAATGGTGCGTGGATCAGGAATGGATCTTGTATTTTTTCCGGATGCAATGTTACATTTAGTGAAAATTTCCCGCGTAATTCGTCATCCCAGAGGGAACGTTATGCTTGTCGGTCAGTGTTATTTTGTTCTCGTCATCGAAATCTTTAGGTTTGTTGTTTTTAAGGTGTCGGTGGAAGTGGAAAACAATCGCTGACCAAACTGTCATCCTTCATAGCAGGCTACAAGAGTTTCCAGATAACTTTAACCCGATCCTATAATATTGCAAATTATTTGGAAGACATCAAAGCGTTGTACAGATCTTGTGGATGTCAAGCAAAAGGAACAACATTTATTTTTACCGATCTTGACATTAAAGAAGAAGGCTTCTTAGAATATTTAAATAACATTTTATCTTCCGGTGTTATAACCAATTTATTTTCAAAAGATGAGCAAGCCGAAATAATTCAAGAATTGAGCCCGATCATGAGAAGAGAGAACCCTAAAAGAACATTGAATCAGGAAGTCGTTATGGAATATTTTATGAATAGAACTTGTCAAAACTTGCACGTTGTTTTGTGTTTTTCTCCGGTAAGTACTGACTTCTTTTTGAAAATTAAATGCATCCATATTTTTCCTTAGGTGGGTGAAAAATTTCGCAATAGAGCATTAAGATTTCCAGCTTTGATATCGGGCTGTACTTTAGATTGGTTTCAACCATGGCCCAAAGATGCTTTGGTTTCAGTTGCTCGGCATTTTATTATTAATTTTGATATTACCTGCTCGGACGAAGTTAAGAAAAGCTTAGTGGAAGCTCTTGGTACCATTCAAGATGTTGTTTCGGAAACGTCTTTAGATTATTTTCAAAGGTTATTTTTTATTACGTGGATTTTTCAATTAATGGAAATTATCATTTTAGATTTCGGCGAGCTACTCACGTAACCCCAAAATCGTATTTGAATTTTATTGCGGGGTATAAAAGCATTTATAAACACACACGTCATCAATTGAGGGAAGGTGCGTTGAGGATGGACACAGGTTTAGAAAAACTTGCAGAAGCTTCCTCTTCCGTTGAGTTTTTGAAAAAAGATTTAGCTGTAATGGAAAAAGAGCTTGTTGAAGCATCACAACGTGCTCAAAGAGTTTTAACTGAGGTAGATGATTTCATGTGGTCTTTCATCAGTATTAATCAGAGCTTTTTTTCAGGTAACTGAACGAGCCAGCCAAGCTGAAGTATTTAAAAATCAAGTGCAGATAGTTAAAGAAAAAGCTGAAATTTTGGTTTCATGCATAGCAGAAGAAAAAGCTAGAGCGGAAGAAAAATTAGAGGCTGCTAAGCCTGCTCTTGAAGAAGCTGAATCGGCATTAAATACAATTAAACAGGCTCATATAGGTAAATTCTCATTTTGATATTTGATACTCTTTGATAAATTGAGAATTCAATAAGTAGAACCAATAACCTGCAGAAGAAAAACTTTTTAACTGCATAGAAACTTTTGCTTAAATTTCTAAGTAATAATTTTGTATTCTATCTTTGAATTTTTTGCATTATGCAGTCGATCTTTGAGCATAAAATCTAACTGTAATTGTAATGCTTTTCAGCAACTGTCAGAAAGTTGGGCAGACCGCCACATCTCATCATGAGAATTATGGACTGCGTTTTGATACTTTTCCAACGTAAACTTCTGAATGTAATCCCAGATACTACCACGTTAAGTGTAAAGCCATCCTGGCCAGAATCTTTAAAGGTAAGTGGTGCAACTAACTTTATTGGAATAAATATTTTTATTGCATAGAATTTATTATTATTTTGTAATTTTTGTTAAATGTGAGATGTATTTAGGGTTAAATCAAGCCCTCAAAGGTCAATGCAATAATAAACGAAATAAATTTAATAATAATAATAATAATAATAATATAACGTTTATTTAGCCCATATTGGCTATACCTACATCTGGCAATAAAAAAGTGTTTTTTTTTATAAATAAATAACTTGTATACACTAGTAAAACATTTTTAAGAAGGTGTTACAATTTTTTTCTTATAATACTATTATGTAACGTTATTCTTCTATTGGCTACAAATACCCTTTTTGGCTCTACCGATTGAAATGGTAGATAGGCTAGCTCTTAGGTTTTTACCCACTGTCGAAGAAGCTGGGTAGCTTTGCAACTTCGTGAGTCCTTTAAAAAGATGTTGGCTACGTAAAAAAAGGAGGAAAATGTTTTGGGCGCTAGTTGGGGAATGAAACGACTTTATAAATTCTAGTCACCCCCCATCCCAACAAAAAATAAATGATAAATAAAAATAAGATTCGCACAAAATTAGATTTCCAAAATGTAAAATAGCTATCATTCAAAAGAACGACTTATCAACAAGAAAAAGGTTGCAGTGATACCGCTACAGGCCGGTTCACAAAAGAAAGAATTTTCTTTAGTCTTCATCTGCATACGAAATGAGCGGATGACCTAAATTACCTTAATATTTTCCTAAGGATGAACATAGAAAGGTAATGAAGCCAAATCCAAGTGACTTTGGTCACTTGTAAAAACAATTTAAAAAAAAATCAAATTTTCTGTTGTTATCAGAAAATTCCAAAATACTTGTTCAAACGCAACTTGTGAACTCAATTTATATAGAACAAAACTTTTCTGCCAGATATGATATCTACAATCGACATTTGCAAATTTCAATATTAATCAAATCAAATCAAATCAAAATCTAAATCAAATTTGAGAATCCAAAAATTAAATCAATGGTAGGATCAAAATTACTCGTCTAGGGAAATCAGGAATTCACAAATTATTCACTTAAAATCACTTCAAAAAAATTACGTTTTCAAAGTCACCGATTTTCCTCTGTTTTCGTGGTTTGGTCGAGAAACTCTCATCGACGACTCCCCCAACAACACGAAAAACTGTTGCCTTTTCAAAATGAAAAGCCTCTTCGGCAACGCCATCTAACCTCTCTTAAGTTAAAATTAAATAACATTTACAGGAACCTAAATTAAACAATTTCAAAAACCAAGAATGTAACAATTAACTGTTACAATTATTTGTTTATTTATTTGTATTTGCCAATACAAAAAATAGTATATTTTTTTCTTAGGATTGCAAGATTAATTTTTGTTGTCTAGTTGTCTGTTGAATGTTAGATCATGAATAAGCTATCATTATAATTATTATATAAAAATAGTGGAACGTAAAAAATCATTGATTTTATTTAAAATAGAATAAAATAGTATATTTGTCTACATATGAATTTTTTTAGAATAAACCAAAAAATGCACAAACACTTTTTAGAAACTAAAATGTTTAGGTTATCACAATATATAAATACACCGTATGTATATTATCAAAAACGTTTTTACCATACTATAGCATCATCAGGCGATGAACTAGAAAGAGAAACGAGAAAATTCTGTATTTATCGACAAAATTGCAAGAGAAAAAGGAGAGGGTAAGAGAGGGGTAATTTAAAAAAAATAGAGATATAATGTAACAGTAATAATGTAAGTGGATGTGAGGTAAGTTAGAAGGGGAATTATTTATTAAAAATGTTTAGTAGGGGTGAGTTATTTAAATCAGATTGACTTTTTAGTAATGAAGATGAATATTTTAATTTATTAATTTCTATAGCTTCCAAAAATTCCAGTTTTTTATTTTTTTGTGCAACGTGCAAAATTTCGTATCTCTCTTGTTTATGGTTTGTGTCTTGTAGGTGTTTCGCAAAAGTCGATTTTCCATCTGCAAGTCTGTGGTGTGTTCATCAAATCGTGTTTTAAAAGACCTACCGGTATAACCAATGTATTTTTGAGAGCATTCACAAGTGAGCTTATAAACTCCTGATTTAGTTAACATGTCTGATTTTGATTTCGCGTTATTAATAAATTTGTTGAGTTTATTGTCCGTTTTAAAAGCGATGTTATAATTGTTATTTTTTAAATATTTTACAATTTTGTTTGATTTGTTTCTGAGAAAAGTAATGACATTGAAGTTTGCGTTAGTTTTTTTAAAAATATTCGGATACATTGAGTTCGATAGAATTTTTTGTTTAATTTGGCGTAATAAGTTATCAATAAGAGTGACTTGGTATCCATTAGAGATCGCGATATATTTAATTCTGTCTAATTCTTTTTTTAAATTTACGTTACTTAGGGGAATTCTAATTAAGCTATTGAGAAAAGCGCGAAAACACCCAATTTTATGAGTAAAAGGATGCGCAGAGCTGTTAGGAATAATTATATCACTTTCCGTAGGTTTATGGAAAATATCAAAAGAGTGTTTATTATTGTCTTTAATTATTGTGAGATCTAAGTAATTGATTCTATTGTTTACTTCTATTTCTTTAGTAAATTTAATATTATTATGTTGTTTGTTAATAAAGTTAAAGTTCCTAGTTCATCGCCTGATGATGCCATATAGTATGGTAAAAACGTTTGCGATAATATATACGTACGGTGTATTTATATATTGTGATAACTTAAACATTTTAGTTTCTAAAAAGTGTTTGTGCATTTTTTGGTTTATTCTAAAAAATTTGATATGATTAATATCGAGTTACACTACCTAAACCACTTATCTATTGATTATATTTGTCTACGTCTACAACTGCGCTCTTACGTACAGTTGCTCCCAGTGTCCGGACTCCAGATCCCATATTGGAAATGTATTTACGTAAGTACTTTGTCGTTGGTAAATTTTCAGGAATATAGTAGTTTAAATTCATTTTTTTAATAAAATGTGTTTTGAAACCGATAAATCCTTAGTTTAGTTATTTTGTAAATTATTTTGAAATTTGTTTTATTTTAATTATTTATTTGAACATACTGTACATAAATTTATTTATTTGTTTGTAACTGGAATTATGTTGGTAACGATGTAAGTAAGAAAGAGAATGCTTCATGCGAGGTTAGCCTTCAAGACCGAGCGTGCTTTTGCAACGCTTGCACAAATTTAAGTATAATTAGATTAATTTTGAGTATTTTTATGATTTTAATTATTAAAAGTGAGTCTAATTTAGAGTTGTTTTATTTGATTTGAAGTGTTAAGGATTGAGATTTGAAGAAATTGCAAGTTTTTGGTTGTTTGTGGAAATTTTTTACGGCAGTTTTTGGATAAGGCGAGCGTAGATTCGACGCGAACATTTTCATTCACATGAGGTAAACGTTTTGTATGGCAACAGAATTTATTCACCACGTTGAAGTTAAAATTGGTAATTTATAAATGATACGAAAATTTACATTAATAAAAGAATTAGCAAATTGAGTCTCATACTCTTCAAAAACAATGCATATTCTTCACCCGAAGTAAATAAAAGGATATTTGGTGAATTTCCCCTGACTTTAAAATTAATGTTTAAATTTTGTAGCGGGGGGGGGGGGGGCAGAGGATGATAAGTTAATTTTTCGAGTAAAGTGTCTGAGAATTTGTTGTTGAATGAAGAAGAAAAAATTATTTTTTTTTTTAAAGGGAACAGTAGTTTTTAAAGTAAGGTGCTTTTATTATTAATTTTTATTTTTAGAATTTTTTTACAGTCAGGGGTTTATAAAATTTTTAATTTTTTTAATTTGTATGACTCGGTATGAGGATAAAAATATTTTGAATGTTGGTAATTGAGGAAAAGCGATAAAGGGCCTTTTGTCAAAAATGGTCGACGTAGTGGACGTTTAATTTATAAGTCCGATGAAATTTTTGATAAGTTTAATAATTTATTAAATATAAGTAATTTTTTTAAATGAAAAGTGTTTGATTTGGATTTATATAAATTTAAAAATACTTGAATAATTTTGAAAAAATAAAATAAAACAGAAGCTGTATAGTCGAATATTTTAAGATAAAAGAATTACAAAGGAATTGTAAAAATTTAGATTTATTAATTAAAAAATTGTTTGGAAGGAAAAAATTTTATAAAATAATTAATTTGAAAGAAACAAATTTTAGTGATAAGCCGGACAGCTGTAAACCGGTATCGTATAAAATTAAGCGTACTATTTTTATATTTTATTGAAACGTAAATTAAAATTTAAAAATTTTTTTAAAAATTAAGTGATAAAAGACAATATCTTTAATTAGAAGAATTTAAAAATAAATTAGAAAATTATATAGCAATACATATAATAAAATAAACTACAAAATAATATAAAATACAAAATACATAAAATATAAAAACATAAAATTATGATATAAAATAAAATTATAACACTAATAATTATTTGTGGTCGTTTCCGATTTTGTTGCACGTAGACTAATATTTTAAGGGTTAGTACCTTAGCTAGGTTTTACTTCACTTTACATTTTGACTTTTTTATGACTCTTTGTTTTTAATTATTTTTAGCTATCAAAATACTCAACAGTTGTTGTTATTAATTTTCAGAAGTATCAATGAGTTCAATTTCAGGTTGACGTTTATTCCAGATTTTTGATTTGATTTTATAAAAATATGTTCTGTTGTATGTTTTGATCAATAGTAATAATAATATAGCAAACGTTGTCATCGACATAAAAACTATGAAACTCGAATCGCCATTATTTTTTTCATCATTTTTAAAATTCATTAATGAAATGGTTTTGTTGAATAAATTGGACATACTTTGCATAAATTCTTTAGATGCATTTTCAATTTTGTTATCCTTTAAGTTTTTTTCAATACTTTTAAAATTTATAATAGAAATACTGTTGTTAATGAGATCAGTGATGTTTTTCATAAATTCACTTGATTCTTTTTTGATATTTTCATTTTGATTAATATTTATAGAAAAAATACTGCGTTGTAAGTTATTCGACTTGTCTCCTGATTGTTTTTCTCGATCTATTGAGGATATATTTTCAAAACACAATATTCCGTCTATGTTTTCGTCATGGTAAATTTTGTCTTGAATTAGCGCAACATAATTAACATTTTTACTTCTGAAATATTGTAACATTTTTCTCAAAAATGTGCAGTTAAAGTAATTAAAATTTAAGCTTATGCTGTTTAAGTTATGGCAATGTGACAATAACGACACATAGTCAATATCGAAAATTAAATTATTGTTTATATATAAGTCTGTAAGTCTGATTAAGGGATAAAAAACGTTATTATAAAATGTCGAAAAATTGTTGTTCCCTAAATTTAAAACATTCAAAACTGTCAAGTTTGTAAAAACCCCAGTGGTTAATTTCGCTAATTCATTTCCATTCAGTATCAAAATTTTAAGAGAGTAAACATTTCTAAATGTTCCCAATGGGATACTCTTCAGTTTATTATTATTCAATTTCAATTTTATCAAGCGTTCTAAACCATTGAAAGAATTAAACATAAGAGTCTGTAAATTATTATTGTCCAAATGAAGCTCTTCTAAGGTATCCAAGCCCACAAAAGTATTATCTTCAACTACATTCAAATCATTGTAACTTAGCTTTAAAATTTTGGTTTCATTTAAAGAGTTAAATGCACCCGGTATAATTTTACGGATAATGTTATTATCCAGATTTACGACATAGGCATTTTTAATACCAATAAAAGTATTATCTTGAATTATAGAGAGCAAATTATTGCTGAAATCAATAACCGTGTAAAAGCTTTCTTTAGTGAACTGTAATCTATCAAATGCATATTTTTCTATAATCTGAATGCTATTATTACTCATTATTAGCTTTCTTAAATTAGTAATATTTCTAAAAGAATATTGTTTTATAACAGAAATATTGTTATTATTGATATAAATTGATTTTTGGTCTTCATTATAACGAGAATTATAATAATTATGACTATAACAATCAAAATGTATGTTTTGAAATGCATTTGGTTCTAAATTCCTAATACCACTGTAATTAAAAGAAATAACATTGGCTATGGAATTTAAAAATAAATTTTTGCGAATTATGCTAATATTGTTATAGTTAAAATAAAAACTTGTAACTCTGCTAACAGATTGAAAACTATAATTTTCCATAGATTGCAAGGATAAGCTACTTAAATTGAATATATTTCCGTATGATTTAAGCTCAGGGTTCTCTTCACATGAACTTATAAATTTTATTGTTTGTATATTTGCAAATCCATCTTTTTCGATGTTTTGTAAAGTTGTATTCGTTAATATAATAGAAGTTAAATGTTCATAAGAAAAACTTCCGTTAGTAATTTTTAAAATATTTGCGTCTACAAAGTCCAGTGTTTGTAAAGATATTAATTGTTTAAAAGTGTAACCTGTTAGAGTAAAATTTTCAACAGTTATATTTAATGTTACCAATTTGGATAAACTAGAGAAAGATGAATACAAAATGTTTTTGATTGGATTTTGTTTCAAATTTAATTCTCGTAAATTTTCAAGTCCAGCAAAATAGTTAACACGCAATGAGTTCAGATTGTTCTTACTCAAATCTAACAAAATCAGTTGGTTCAGCGAATTAAATGCAAATGGAGTAATCTCATTAATGGAACAGTTGGAGATTTTCAAAATGGTTATCGATGCTACGGAGGTAAAAATGTCATTTAACGTCTTCGTCATACACCCACTTATATCAATCACATCCAACATGTGATTTTTAATTGATATTATATCTTTATTAGAGAATCTGAGTAGGTTATTTCTTAGATTTAATTCTCTGACTGATTTGGAAAAAATCCAATCAGTTATTGCCTGAATTTTATTGTTTTCAAAATTTACGTACTGTAGTAATGTTAACGGTTCCAGCAAGTTTCCATCGATAAATGTAAATTCATTATTTGCCATATTCAAAATTTCTAATCTTATCAGCTTATCCAACACGTTAGATTTTATAATACTGATTTTATTATAATTTAAATATAGCTCTTTTAGATTGCTCAGAGTATAAGAAGAAGTTCCCAAAGTTTGTATGTTATTGTGCGCCAAATTTAATTTTTGCAGTTTTCTTAACGGTTTAAAATCTTTAGCATTTATTTCATGTAAATTATTCATTTCAAGACTCAAAGAATCCAAGTTGATGAGATCCGATAAAAATGTTAAACTCGTAATTTCATTGCTGTCCAAATTTAGGAAATGCAGATCAGGCAAAGAATAAAAGGCATCTTCGCTAATAGAAGTAATCCTGCTAGCGTTAATTGTTAATTTGATTAATTTACAAAAGCTAGTTGCGTCAATTATCTTATCATTAAGTTTCGTTAGAAACGAATCCGATATTATTAGTTCATCACAATACCTATTATACCCATTATTATAGCAATTACCTTTAACTAAAGATTTGGGCGAAATTAAATTTTTACATATCATTGTTCTAAGGTCGCAACTAAAAGCATCAATGGCATGAGCTTCGTAGTATTTAAACAAGTTATCTGTTGTACACATATTTTCGTCAGCTATAGTGTTGTTTATTGCTATAGCCAATATGATGATGAGTAAATGGTGCATTGCCATTTCTATAAAAATAAAAATCTATTTTATAAGAAAATTAAGATTAATTAATACAGTTGCTAGTTACATAAGCCTTCCAACACTTCAAATAAATCTGATTTTCGTTTTAAAAAGCCGTAACTATCATTCCACACCTTCGTACCTGCAAATCGGAAGTAAAATCCCTTTTGACATATTTTTTATAAAGAAAGTGTCCCAGGATTGCCTTAGTTACACTACTCCGCATCTGAATTGTTGTTCATACAGACGTTTCAACCGTTTTACCTTATGAGTACAACTGTTGAAAAAAACGAAATGTCTGAAATTTTATACAAAATAGTTTTATTAAAATTTTCCAATAAAAATATTAAAATGGTTAATGTTATTAACATATGTGATAATATATTTTTTTTAAATTAATTTTTACATGTTAGATGAAATTAAAAAATAATTTAATTCATAACTTTTCAATCATTTCAATAATTTTTCCAAGTTTGCCTGATGAGATTCTGAAAATCGAAACATCAGTTATAACAAGGTGTTTTTTTTTAAAACAAATTTTTAAATAAAATTTTTGTCCAAGCCAAACCCTTGGGGTACCTTCTTTTAAAGCAATTTTTTGAATTTCTGATTTCAAACGGCCATAGCTCCGATGTTATTAATTTTTTAGACTTAATAGATTATACCCTCTTTAAAGATCATTCGCTCATCTACAAATTAGGTCATATCCCTTTATTGTCTAGAATCAACGGATTTCGAGTTATAAATTAAATTAAGGGAAAAAATGTTAAAAAAACTCAGGTTTTATTTTTTACATTTCTTGTGAGCCCCGTATCTCTTAAACGAAGCGTCTTAGAAAAAAACTGACGGTTCAAACCGAATAGGGAATTTAACGGGCTACTACTTTGGGCAAATAAATTTTTTTGAGAAACCAACCATTTTCACAAAAATTCTGAAAATAATGAACAAGGTGTAGGTTTGAAATCAGAAATTTAAAAATTGCTTTAAAGGGAAGTACCTTCCAAGGGTTTGGACTTGGACAAAAATTTTATGTGAAAATTTGTTTTAGAAAAGTGTCTTTTATCACCACCTCAAAGGTTCTCTACGTTAACGGGGATACCCTGTATATGTTTAATTAACTTGTTCAATTTAAATTTTTTTAATCTTGTACTGTGTATTAAAAAATGTAGAGTTTGCTTTTCACCTTTTTTTTTCATATTAACATTAAAAATTACGATTATAACTGGTTAAGAACGAAAATCCGGAACTTGATAAGTATTCGAAGACTTTGGTAACATTAAAAATGTGTGATCAAACAAATTTGTATTTTGGTCAACCGCAAGAATCTCTTTGATAAATAAAATTATAACTAACAAGGAGAGGGCCAGGTATGGGAAATTTTGTTTTTGTTTATACTTACACTACGTAAAGATTACACCTAAGACATTACGCGAATGAAATAGTAGCGCGCCATATTCAGTCAATTTTGAAAAATCGAATTTGAAAATTTCTTCTTATTGCACGAATTAACGTAATAAAAAATAAAATTTGCAAAAAAAGTCTTTTGGCAACGAGGTGAAGTGGTAGGTCTAATAAGCAAAGGGTTCTAGGTTCGATTCTAGCATCAGTACTTTTTTTAATTAATTTTTTTTTAATTAATATGTAAATTAACAGAAGATATTTAATAATTATTCGAAATTATTAGTTTTCAGATTTCAAACGTCGGATAATATCGTTTTGTTTTACTAATATGTAGCATTTTCAACCATTTTAAAATTATTATTCGAAATGTTCGAAAATTTTTGGGTTTTGTTAAAAATTATATTTTTAATTAAATAAGTAATTTAATAACAAATGAAAAGTTACAAAATTGAATAAATATTTACATATTATATGCAGTATATTATTATTATATATATTAATTATTTTCTGATATTTATTTTAAACTGTATAATCTTACGATTATACACTGACTAAACGATATCGTCCGACGTTTGAGATCTGAAAAATTAATAATTTGGAATAATTATTAAATATCTGTTAATTTCCATATTAATTAAAAAGAAAATTAATTAAAAAAAAGAAGAATCGAATCTAGAACCCTTTGCTTATTAGACCTACCACTTAACCTCGTTGCCATGAGACTTTTGTTGCAAATTTTATCTTTTATTAGGTTAATTCGTGCAATAAGAAGAAATTTTTAAATTCAATTTTTTCAAAATTGGCTGAATATGGCGCGCTACTATTTTATTCACGTAATGTCTTATGTGTAATCTTTACGTAGTGTAAGTATAAACAAAAACAAAATTTTGCATACCTGGCCCTCTCCTTGTAAGTATATTTTTTTAAATAAAAAGTTAAGATACAAGAAGTGATTTATTGAAATTTATTTTAGTATTTGAAAACTGTTATCTTATATAAATAAAATGTTTTCAGTATTATCTGTTCGTTTCAACAACGTTTAGTGCTTTATTGAGTAATTTGTATGTACACAGTGCCGGGAAATAGTATTCGCACCCCTTAAAAATTCCGTTATTTTAAAATTTTTGAATTTTTTTTGAAAATAAATTTTGCAACGCTTTCCTGGTAAGAAAATACGTATTTTAAATTCATAAAAGTTAGATAAAATACCAAATGTTAAGATAATTACGACTTTTTGAAGAATTTAGATACAATTATTTTATATAGTTTAATTCATTACAAACAAAAAAAAAAATAACTAATATATAAATTTTTTCAAAACGTACGGTTTTTATATTGTAATTTAACTTATTAACGGTTTTACTTTTTATTTACATAATTCAGAACTTAATAAAATTAATTAAAAAATGCAATTAAGAATTGCACTGCAAATACAAATTTGTTTTAGTATAGCAAAATTATTTTACAATAAATTGTACTTCAAAAGCAAAAGAATTTCTACTTACAGTTTGTATTGCAAAAAAATGCAGTATTAAGCTTTCTTGTAAAATATTCCTTGACTTCAATAATTATTGTTTCCTAATTATGTCAGTAATAATAATTTATTATTTTATTGAAAACTTACAAAAATGTACAAAATATAAAAACCAGTTAACTGGAATAGAGAACTCACCAACAATATGAATTATTAAATTACTATTATATTATTATTACTATTCAATTCATTTTAACTATAATATCTTTGTTGATATATTTCCGGTTTTGTCACTTATTGCAGCGTCCGGACATTTCTGATATCTTGAAACGTTGATAGTATTACTTTGCAAGGAAATTATAGTTATAATATTAGCAGTTATTTGTTTAATCAGCACTGAAATGTAACATTTTGTTCAACATGTGCAAATTTGCTAGGATCATTAAACACTTTAGCTCTAGTGTTTTTGCAAAAACACAAGTAGATACCAAATTTTATTTAATTATGAAAAAAATTAATGATAAAATAAAATATTCTTCTGCTTCATAAAATCTTATGAAGATTAAGATTACAGAAAAATTTCAGTACTAAGTTTAAGTAGGGAAGCATAATGCAGTATCTGTGATATTTAACCGTCCGGTCAATAACCGGGTACCCGGGTATTCATTTTAGTTTCCAAGATATAATTTATTAACTTCCCCTTAAAAAAATGTTATGACCGCTCGGATCCCCAAAGTTGAAGTAGTTTGACACAAAGTTTTCGTAAAAAATTTTTGTAATCAATCAATCAATAACAGTTATTAACCTTCAAACTCAATACTCCCTTCATTCAACGACCGGTTACCCGGGTACCCACTATGTTATTATGTATGAAAGCCGGGTTTATACACATTGAAAAATCCCGTTTATCAAAGTATTTATGTATCTTGACTTATGAATAAATAATAATCATCAATATTGTTTGTAATTTCCTTTACTTAAACAATTTTTATTATAAATAATAGTCAAGATAGTTGGTAAAAAAACATCAATCTGCTTTATTTTTTATTTTAGTTATTTTTTTCTTTTATTTATAAAATATCACAATACCGTATAAAAAAGAACAAATAGATTTAATTATTTCGTACACTCCTGGCATGTCGTGGTTGAAATACAATGTTCATCACAAATAGGGAACTCACATTCATACCGAACATGATTTTCGTGGTTTGCGACGTTTTTTAAATTCGCTCTGGAGACAAACATGGCATAAACCAATAATCTTTCTCCTTCCGGTTGAATCGAACTGTGCCTGTGGTTTTGAAGATGTAGATGCTATTGGTTGTGCAAATGGATTTATAGCTCGCCCAAAAAAACTTTCAATCGCCACTTTTGTTGAGAAATGCCTCATGATTTGTGTATTATGCGAACGATTTTCGACGAATGGAGTACACAGCTCTCTGCCCAGTTACCGATAAAATAATTGTCGTTCATAAGATTTTTTCAAAAACATATTATTATTCTCATAATAAAAAATATATGTTGCAAGGCATCGAGATTATTGTAGAAAAATGCTAGAGGCCATTTTCGAGTTGATCTTTTAGTAGTATATCTTCCAAGCATTTTATCCATCGTGTCCACTCCAGCTTTTGACCAGTTATAAAATTCAATAATTTTGGGGTTTTTTGCACCATCACCAATCTTTGCTTCTTGATGCATTGATGATAGCATAATCACTGCCTTCTTTTTTTTGGTACACATGGTTACCTTTTCATGAAAGCCAAACACAGTAGATAATTCTTCTCATGTTTTCAATGTAGTCATCGCTGGTGGAATGTACGCCTTATTTTTCTTCAAAGTGCTAACAATTGTTAAATCTCAGGTTAGTAAAAATTTTGCCAATGGCAGCGTAGTGAAGTAATTATCCATAGTAATGTTTCTACCGGATCTTTTGTACGGAGCCACCAAGTCTTTAACAATTCTCTCGGCAAAGTTTTTCTTACGACCGGCACTGGATTTTCCAGTGTAAATCTGTCCTGTGAGTGGATACGAAATTTCAGCATACTTTGATTCCATACTTGGCTGGCTTTGATGGAATATACTGCGTAAATTTAGTTCTATACGTGATCATTATCAGATTTTTCTGCTTCGAATATTTCATCATATAAATGTTCTCTTCTCTAGGAACGCGTATTTCTATTGGAAAAAATTTTCAGTTTATTATTTAGGTACCTACTATTTTTTTAAATATTTAAAATATAAAAGAATTTACTCGAAAGTAAAAGAAGGAAATCACGCCTTACCGTCGAAAACTTGATGAACTATCCATCGTATTTATACTCAATGCGATTGTTTATTTATAATATTAATAATTTTGTATTTTTATTTTCATTTTCACAATAAATTTGTACAATAAAATTTTTTTTTCACTGCGCTTAAAAAAATTTCTATAGAATCTGCACGGTTCCAACACGATGTTACGTCTGACGATCGTTCTTCTTTGTTCTTGGCAAGGGCATCTACCACTCACATGACTGTGCAGTAGGGAGGTACCTTAGCACCAGATGACTATGTTTTGGGGTTGCTATTGTTATTTCACATTCCATGAAACCATGAAATTAGTATTTAACATATGTATTTAAAATACATTATTAATTTTGTATTTTAAACAAAAAATGACCTATGTTATTTGTAAAATATATTTAAAATAGGTAATATATTGCCATGAATTCTAATTTTTCAGCCCCACGTTGGGCGCCAACTAATGCTATGTTAACTATGCTAATGTTTTATCAACTAATGCTATGTCCCCAGTGATCCAAAATATAAAAAATTTTTTACGTAAGAAAACACCTCGCTAGAGTACACACATTTTTTGAGCATAAGACGCTTCTTATGTTTCAAAATGTTAATTTTAGTCTAATAATTTTTAATTTCCAATTTTTCGTTTCTATTTATTAAACTGTGGTTTTATTTTGGTATAAAATTTTATTACCCTATGGTCACAAATGTTTCCGCGCATTTCATTCCTTAGTTGTCGGGCTTATCAAATTTTGTCGTTTCGTCGACAAACTCTTCAAATCTTTAAAATTCACCTTGAACTTAACTTTCATTCAATAAAACAATTTTATAATTTCAAACACAATTACTTTTTTTTATAAAAATCAATCAAAGTATTAAATTAATTAAAATCACAACAAACAAAATTCACGTTCATTGCGTCGGCCATTTCGGCGCCAAGAGCCTGATTTTTACCTTTGTTACTGTTGTGTATTTATTATTTTGATTCATTTCCAACATCGTAACCCAAAATAAATAATTTACAAAATTTTATGTATGTGTATGTAAAATTTTATGTATGTTACAAAAATTTAAAATCAAATCAAAATAATCTACGGAATAATTACGGAATCTTTGAGATAAATAGAAATGTTTTTAACGAAGTTTTTAAGTGCTAGCTCGTTCCCTAATTTGAATTCAAAATAGTGTAAATAGTTGATACCTCGTTTACACTTTTTTTTATTTTTCCTGGTATTCATTTTGTTTACGAGATATTTTAAAAGTTTTCAGGAGATATATTTAAAATTTTTCATCTATTTCGAACTTCGGTTTAAAAACTGTCTAAAATGTCTTACCTGTTTGTTGTTTTAATTAGGGAGAGTCCAATAAATACGGGACTACTTTACTATTACATTACGTGCGGGAAGTAAAACAAAGTAAACCAAACCGAATAAATTCAGTGACCTTAAAAGAAAATGATGATAAGAAGTGTTTGTGAGTGTATAAAAATTTGATTTACGTTAAAGATTTGGTTTTGTTAAGTTTGAAGCAGGGTATTTTGAAAAATTGGCGTGGTAAGCGGAAGAACGGAGATTCGAGGAAAACGAGTCGTCGAAGCCGGTTGACTTGCAGATAGCTTGGTCAACGACAATATTAGTTTTTCTAGTGCGAATTTTCACTTTGTGGAAGGTGAAATTGTGTTGAAAGCGGAGATCTTTTGTGAAGTTTCGAAGAGAAACATCTTTTGCAGCGGAGATTTGTTCCTAAAATTAAATTTTAATTAAGCAAGAAAACTATAATTATGTTTGGCAATATTTTGTTTGAAATTAGACGCAACCGTCATCTTAGAAACTACAAAGCCAAAGTTTAAAAAGTTATAAAATTTACCTTAATTTACGATAGATTTACGATACGATTACGATTTACGATCACAAGACGCATAATAATTTGTGAAGATTACAGTGGGCGACACTCGAAATTATTTGGAAGTCAAAATTAATATTCAAACAGTAGGAACAAAAAGCAGATAAGCCAGAGCACATGCGAATCGCAACTACCGACTACAAGTGAACCACAACAGGATCTTACTGGGTCAGTAGTGTATCAACAAAAAGAATTATAACATTTTAAAGTGCAGTTATTTAATTTTTTTGAACATTGATTTGATTTATTGTACAAATTATTAACACCATTACACCAATAAAATTAATAAAATTAGATGCTAAGCGAGTACGCTTGACAATAAATGTGCATCTAAGTTTACGAATTTACACGATACACCCAAATTTAAATCTGCTTAACGTGAAACTGCCATCCAATGAAGCTGCATCTTTCATAAATAAATTTGATTCAATTTGTCTTAGAAAGAATATTTTTCTTTTACCGACAAGAGTGGTTTGTCATGGGAATCGACTTCTGGAAAGAGCTCTTGCTTTCCGACATTTAACTCAAGCCGAGGTAAACTTTTTGTTTAGTAAAGGATTTTTGAGTTGTTTAAAAAAGGCATTTGACAAAGTTAAACACTAGCGGCTAATAGAAATACTTAAAATAAAACAGATTGCCGAACATGATATAGGAATTATTCAGAATCTACATATACTGGAACCAAAAAGCTGAGATTACAGTGGAAAGAAAACGAGAGGATAGATGAAATTGATATTCAAAGGGGGGTGAGACAGGAAATTGTGCTGTCGTCATTGTTGTTTAACTTGTATTCCGAAACAATATTTCAAGAAGCACTAGAATGAGAAACAGTTGGAATAGTAATCAATGGAACGTGGATAAGCAATAGTAGATGCGCCGATGATTCCGGAGTGCTGGCAAATGACATTGCACACCTTCAAAGGATGATAGAACGGCTAAATATAGTCATATGGCTTACACGTAAATTTAAACAAAACAAAATTTGTGGTTGTTTCCATAACCAAGAATGATCTAGTAAACTTATCAATTAACAAAATATGCATTGAAAGACACAAGAGATACGAGTGCGGATAGAAATGGTTAAGGCTGCGTTTATTAAAATGAAGAATTTGTTATGCAATAGAGATCTAAATATAGAAATTACGTAACATATTACAAACTTTCTAAGATTTTTCTTTTCTATTCTTTTATATGGAATGGAGGTAAATACGGTACGGAGGCAAAATTCAGGTCTTTGAATTATGGATATATCGATGTATGCTGAGAGTATCGTGGATGGAAAGAAGGACAAACGAGGAGATCTTGCATCGGGTGGGTAAAGAACGAGAACGGAGTAATACAATAAAGAGAAGAAAATTGAAGTATTGGGACATATTATGCGTGGAGAGAGGTATTGTCTATTGCAACTAATCATACGAGAAAAAAAAAGCAGGAAAAGGAAACGTCTGAAAATGAAGAGCATCCTGGCTGAAGAGTTTACGGGATTGGTACGGTTGCTTCTCTATAGAACTCTTTTGGGCAGCGGTGTCGAAGGTAAGAATTGCTAATCGCCAACCTCCGATAGCAGACGGCACACAAAGAAGAAGAAGAAAGAAGATACAAACAGGTGTACACGAGGTACAAACGATTTAGATTATATTTTATTCACAATTTTAAATGGAGTGGTAATGCAAAATGAACCTAGTGAGAGCAAGCAACCAGTTAATTCTGATGTAGTTGAAACAGCCGGTTTCATTCTTGTCAGTTGGATCGCTTCTTAACCCTGTCTAATTGAATGACTTTAATATTGTTCTACCATTTCTTCCTTTGTTTCTGTATTGTTGGCTGTCTTTTGGTACCTCTGATTAGTTCTTTCAATAATTTATTATTTTTTCAGCGTTTTTTAGAAATTTTCGAAATTGTTTGAAAACTCTTGGGATATTCTTTGTAATATTTTGAAATTCTTTAAAAATTCCACAAATTCCTTGAAATTTGTTAGATATTCGTGGAAGTCTTTAGAATTTCGGGTTATGTAATTTTATTTTTAGATAATATATTTTGTTTTTTTTGTTTGCCTAATTTTTGTCTATTTTGTCTTTGATATTTTCTTCTATCGATCTTTGGTATCTTTTATTACTTTTTAGTAAAGCTAAGAATTCTTTCTTAATTATATCTTCTATTTATGAAACCAGATCTGAAAGTGAGATCTACTATGAATCAAATTAAATAAAAATAATAAAAAGACCATAACAAAGTGAATAAGAAAGAACTATTAAATTTATTTAATAAATGGTACAGAAACTTTACATAATATGTATTTTATAATGAGCAATAACAGAATTCTTAATCTAAATCAATTAAAATTAGCAATAAAATTGAAAAAGTACTTATAAAATATTAACCACTCCTTATTGCCTGATATTGTGCCCACCCAACAGTTCGATTTCGGAATTGCTTCGTCTCATTCCACAAACCGATCTGTTTCTTCTGACTCGCTTCACGACGTACACTATTTGGACCAAAATAATGAGAACACTAACAGCTATCAGTAAAGATTGGAAAAGAGTTAGATTGGGAGCACTCTCCGAACGGTCATCGTAAGCCTGAACGATATATTTTTTGGGCTTATCAGTAATATTTAGCTTTTGCAATTGACTTTGAATTCTGGTTTTAAAATTTTCCAAATGTTTGAACTTCGAAGCTGCCGTGTCGTTACTGAGGTTTTGCATGATATCGTTCACTTTTTTAACAAAGTCTTCCAAACGGGTTTCGGTTTTTTCTACCCAATCGCAAGGAGATAGGTTTTTACCCTCGGGAACTATGCACGATACTCCATTGTATTGATTCTCACCTTCAGTTGGATTTGAAACGTAATCAATATTTTTAGCTTTTAAATCTTCTAAAGTTTCCTTCAGATTTTCACATGGGATTTGGTTATCATTTACGTCAATTTCGGATAGATTGGGAACGACTTCGACCAAGTCGCTGCTTAAAGTTGCCAAATTATTGGAATTCAGTTTTAAGGTTTGCAAAGATGGTAATGGTTTGAATACGGTAATGTTCAAATAGGTTATGTTATTGCGAGAAAGATTTAATGTTTTCAACATTCCTTGATTGGAAAATGATAAATCAAATACTCTAGAAATGCTATTGTTGCTGAAATCCAAGCTTTTGAGGGTTTGGCTAGCAAATAAATCTTTGGGCACTTCTTCAACTTCATTGCTTGTTAAATTCAAATAATTTAAACTAATCAAGTTGTTGAATGGATACGAATATAGCGAATTTACTTTATTGAAACCTAAATCCAAATTGACCAATTGTTTTAAACCTTGGAAGATATCATTAGATAAGTTCGTAATTTGGTTACCGTTGAGTTTCAAAGTTTTCAGATTGGTAAGCGTCGAAAAGGCATTACTTTCTATTTCAAAAATATTATTATTGCTCAAGTCTAAACTGCCAATACGTTCCAACCCAACAAAATTATCTGTAAAAATAACTGATAATTGGTTGTTCGACAAATCCAAACTCCAATTTTTGGTACCATCATCTTCTTGGTCAAATAAGTCGCTGAAAGCACCACTTTCAATTCGTTTTATCGACATGTTGCAAAAACCATAGTATCCATCTACCAAATTCTCTTCATCGCATGAATCAGATTTGATTGATTTCAGTTTCCCTAAATTTGAGAAACTATTCGATTTTATCACTTCGATTGTGCTGTTCACAAAGGAGATTTCTTCTAGATTAGATAAACTTTGGAAGGCATTACCAAAAATTGCACCGATATGAGTATTTTCAAACGACAATTTTTTTAAATTGGTTAATCCGTTAAATACGTCAGTATTCAGATGAGATAGACTTCCTTCTCTAATGGTTAAAGTTACGATGTTGTCAAGCTCACTGAAAACGTTATCATCAAGCACAATAAGTCCTTCGTTTAAATTTATTTCAATTAGAGATGGCATGCCAATAAAGGATTGGTGTTTTAAGAATTTAATCGGATTTAAATGTAAGTCCAACGATCGAAGCGAATCGAGACCATTGAAAGCACCTGAATTGATTTCGTGAATGTGCAAATCTGTCAGATTTAGGAACTCCAGAGTTGATAATCCCAAAAATGTGTTATTAATTAAAACATTTAAGAAATTTCCATTTAGATTTAACGAATAAAGCCGATTCAAACCCAAAAATGAATTGTCTTCCACAAATTGAATTTGATTATTATTCAGATTCAAAATCTGTAGGTTTGGAAGATTAGCAAAAACATTGGATCTAATACGGAATATTTTATTGTAGCTTAAGTCCAATTTTACAAGTTGAGTTAGATTAAAAACTCCTAGTTTAATCTCATACAGGAAGTTGTTGTTCAACAGTAAATTTTCCAGTTTGTCTAAATCATTGAAACCTCCAACTTCAATTGCGGTTATATTTTGGAACGATAAATCCAAATCCTTAATTAACTTCAATCCCTCAAACGTGTTTTCTTTTATAACGGTTAGTTCATTTTTGCCAATGTAGAATAACTCAACTTGATTCAATTCACTGAACGCCTTTGGTTCGATCTCGGCGATTTTGTTTTGGCTCAAATCCAAAGTGTTCAAATTTGGAATACCAACAAAAGAATTGTTTTCGATAGTTTCTAGGTTATTGTTGGCTAAATTTAAAAACAACATTTGACTCAACCCGCTAAAAGCTTCACCTTCAATTGATTCCAGATTCAAATTTGATAAATCTAAATTATCCAAACTCGGCAAATTATTGAACCCTTTTGAAACTAAATGGGTTCCGCTGCTTCCACGTTGTAAATGAAGCTGTTTCAAATTTTTCAAGCCGTTAAATATGTTTGCATTTTTTGAAAAATTGACATACTGTATGTTCAAAATCCGTAATCGGTTTAGGCCGGCAAAAGCATTTTGATCAATTTTAGAAATCGAGTTATCATTTAAATTCAAAGATCTCAATTCGCTCAAACCTCGGAATGCGCCATCACGAATTTCTTCAATCTTCAAATTTTGTAAATTCAAGTTTTCCAAGTTTCTCAAACCACCGAATATGTCGGCATATAAAATTCGTAAAGTGTTTCCTTGAAGATTTAAATGTTTCAAATGTCTTAAATTTTGGAAGGTTCCAGGAAGAATGTTGTCAAGGTTGTTGTTATCCAACGACAAAATTCGCAAGTCTTTCAAATTAGTAAAGGTTATCGTATTTATAGCGTTTAATTTATTACCTTGCAAATATAAGGATCGCAAATTTGGCAAATTCAACCCATTATTAATTGATTTGATTTTGTTGTTGTTTAAAGTTAGAGTTTCTAGTTTCGTAAGTCCTAACAACAAATTTCCATCAATCTCCTCCAATTTATTGTATGACAAATCCAAATGTCTTAATTTTTTATTAAATTGAAAACAATGGCCTAAATCGGTAATTTTGTTGTTGTTGGCTATGAATCTTTCCAAATTAATGTAATTGCAAGTCAATTTATCAACAGAGGTCAATTTGTTGTGACTTACGTCCAAGATATGAAGACGATCCGTTTTGGGCAAATCGCTAACTTGCAATGTTGTTAAATTGTTGTTGGTTAGATACAACTCGTTTATATTGTTTACTCCTTGACTCAATTTTACTCTTTGTATTTTATTATTTTCCAAGTGCAGACGATCCAAATTGGGAAACTGTTTGAAACTATTACCTTCGACTATTTTGGTGAAACCGTTATTTAGTCTTATTTCTTTGTATTTGTGTTGGTTATCGATTTGGATTTCTTTAACGACATCGTCGTTTGATCCTACAATTTCCAACGAGAAGCACGAATTCTGGTTTTTAACCTGAGCGCCAATATCTTTTTCTAATTTGAATGTAAAATTTGAATCTTTATTTTGATTTATGCATTGTAATTTCTTACACGGTCCATTTTCTATCCATTTGCAGTTTGGCGATAATCCAGAAATTGCTATAATGAGCGTTGTAAATAAAATTCCAATTGGTAGCGTGGGTTTCATGGTTTCCTAAAACAAAAATTCTGTTAATTATATGAACGCCGAATTAGTTTAAAAACTTTAAGAACTTCTTAAACATCTTTAAAAACTTAAATGATTCTAAACTTGAATATTAATAAATCAACCAATGAAATCTCAAGTTCTATTTTAAAGGCGGAGTTAAAGTAAAACTGTTAATTTTCATTGGTTGGTTAGAACTACTTAAATCTTTAAGATTTAAAAGAGTGATCAAAATTGGTTCATTTATCAATAAGGAAAATTTTAAAGACTGCAAATGTCGGGACTACAAAAAAACATTGCACTAAAAAATAATTAATTTTGTATATTATATTATTCTATTAGTCAGTGTTTTAATATCTCTAAAACTAATGGATCGATTGGTTTCAAATTTAAAGTATGTTAAAAAGCCAGCTTATTATCGTCTGAACTATCAAACTCCCTTTTGACATTTTTGGGTCTGATCATTTCAAATGTAGCAATGATGGGTAGCAGCGACCAAGAAACTTCGCGCCGCACCATCGTCGCGGACGGGTAGCAGGCGTGATTTTTCACATAAAATATTAAGAAGTTTGATGAAAATTTAGAAATTTACTTAGATATAAATTAGCTATAAACGAGTTACCAAAAAATATATTTGGTTCCAATAAAATATCTTATTTTTTTTGTTATATTTGACTAATATTATTTTAATTTATTTTTAAGAAACAAATCGGAAACTGTCAGTCAATTCGTCCCACGAATTGAACTTTTTTCTATAGGCAATGGGGACAATTTTCTGAGCATATTAAAACAAATATTTCGTAGGATTATCCATTAGCTTTCGAAAAAAAACGGAATTTTAAAATTAGATTTTCAAGGGAACGTACTGAACGCGCCAAGCTTTCCCCGGTGCGACCTAAAAGTAATCAACTCGGTTATGCAACCCGGTCTGCATACGGCTACGAATATATTAACTTTTTTATTTTTATTTAACCGTGATTAACTACAACTAACCGACATTAAAGTATTTAATCCGAGTTGGTGGAACCGGCGGCGGCCTTTTAACTTTAATAGTCGTAATTCGAATTGCGCTTGCAGCCGATTTCAAATTAATATATTATATTAATATTAATTAATTATTTATATTAATATTATTAATAAATTATTTTAAATTATGCAAATTTTTAAAAAAATGTTTGTTTGGCTTCAGTTTTTTTTCCAGCAAAATATATCGCACTCAGCAAAAAGTCTCGAGACTTTTGCACATTTCGGGGCTCTTACTAACGAGAAAAAATTCCCGGTCTGTGAACTTTCGATTATCCAGGTCCGTTTGTATATTATAAAATTTTGTATATTTTCAAAAACTTTTCGCATCAAGGTTATAGTGATTTTACCGTTTCATACTCGTAAAATTGTGCTCTATCTAAATCAGTGAAGAAAAATAAGGACGTCCGTAATTTTTGTGAGAAAATTGTTTTTAAATGTTTTATCGAATTTGAGCTGACTTTATGACAGTTTTTGCTTAAAGTATGCTTAATTTCCATACTAATTATCACAGCCCTAAATATTAATTTTTGAGGGAAGTAATAGTTTTACTTTATAACAATTTATTTGAATATATTGCCGTGTTTGGAAAATGAGTAAAATAGAATTTTTATAATTATGAAATTGTTTAATTTTAAAACTAATTTGAATTGTAAGGAATATTTTGTTGAAATAAGAGTGGCAATAGAGATTTTATTTTAATTTGAATTTAATTGAGTATTTCTATAATTTGTAAAAAATTAAAAGTGAGTTTTGGTTATTTGATTTAGGTTTATAATTGAAATTGGTGAAATTTTATGAAATATTTTGAAAAATTTGTTGAAAAATTGACAAAATGTGTTGATTGGCTTTTCGCAAAAAATCGCTGACGCAGCGAACGTGTAATTTGTGAGTCCGTAGAATTTAATCGAGTAATTTTATAATTTGTGAACGATTAAAAGTGATTTTTTTGACGAGATTGATTGATTGGCTATTGGCCAAAAATGGCCGACGCAGCGGACGTGTAACTTGTGATTCCGTTGAATTTGAAGTTGAATTTAATTGAGTAATTTTATAATTTTTGAAATATAAGTGATTTGCTGATTTGAAAAACGGTTGAATGATTTTGAAAATAAAAAAATTAATTTTTAATCTCGTTATCATCAAATTACGATTTTAAAACTGTTGAAGGATTTAATTTCTATGGATAATTCTAAAAATTCATACTTGATATTTTTAAACATGGGTGGAAGTGATAAAGACCCCTTGGAGACCCCCTGCTGACATTGAGAATGGAGTCCCCCGATATAAAACGGCATTGAAACGGCAATAGATAAGTTTAATTAAGTAAATAATTATTTGGAGTAGTCGACATAATTTTTAAAATACGCAACATAATTATAATTATTAACATAATTAAGGGAGATAACATTCGGCAAGTTAAACATTCGCGAAATATGTACCCTAACATTCTAATAAAAAAAAATAATTAGGAGTTCACACCGCGTGGTCTATGAGGACATTATCGCCGTCACCGTTAAACATAAATTCTGATTGGAAAAAAACCAATAACCAGCTGTTGTAGAAAAAAATTCGACCAGGTTAAAGATCACCATAAAATGATAAAAGTTAAAACTTCAAAACTCAACAAGGATATATGCATAAACAGTTATATTATTATATACAAAATAAAAATAAAAAAACTGATGTGGCCATCCATACTTTTGCAAAATAATTAAAAAAAAATTAAAATATATTAAAAACAATTGAATTTTATTGCTTATTTCAAATACGCATTGTTAACTATATCGTTACATGGGGGTTCAACGGGGACGATTACGGTTTATGGCTTTTATAACCAATTTTTTAAAATTATTATAAACATTTAATTAAATTTTTGAGAATAATCTATATTTTCATATACATAAATATATAAAAATTAAATTTTATTATACATTTGGGTTTCGAATATTATCAAGGAAGTAAAGAATTTTTGGTTCAAATAGCCAAAAAAATATAATGCAATAAAATGGGACAGCAGTTTGAAAGATAATTATTAGCATAATTACAGTGTATTTTATTTGTGAAATTAATTTCTTTATTTTAGTTCTAAAAAGTGTTTAGTGCAATTTTTGCACTTATCCTAATATACCGCAATGAGAAATTGTATTTTTTCAAAATTTGATAGCTTGCCTTCAAAAAAGTAAGTTAAATAAATTGTATGGCACATTTTGACAGGATATGGCAAAAATTATTGAATATTTATGGCAGTATAACTTTTGGAGAAAAAATTCAGATGATAAAATTTTTCAGATTCGAAGGACTATTTTAGATACATTACCTTGTCGCTTAAAACGAAATAAATAAATTATTGCTTACCCTTTTCTACAACATGCAATAAAAATAACTGTTAATATTCACTTTCTGCAAATTATTGTTTAAGTGATCCCAATTTCATTTACATTCAGCGTAGTATGTTTGTTCGTCAACTTTGACACCGATCCAACTATTTATCATAATTATTTCTTTAAAACAGTGCTTTATCTCGGATATGTTGAAAATTAATTGATTTTATTTTAAACTCGTGATGCAATTGAATAGATTTTATTGTAAATAAATTTATAAAAAAATATACTACAATTTCTATATTATATTCGCAGATTTAGCCAAACTGTCACAAATTGTTAAAAATGTCTAAATTGTTTAATAAAAATTCGATGAAAAAATTATTTAAAGTTGCCTACATGAAACTAATAATTTCCGGTTCAAGGCTCTCTTCTATTAAAATTGCACTTATTTTTTCAGATGATGGCATCGACAACTTTCCTTCTGCAATTACAAAATTACCCAAAAGACATGATAAATGACGAGATGATTGAGTTCTTGCAGCCTTATTTTGAAATGGAAGACTATAATATGGATACGGCCAAACGAGTATGCGGTGACGTTGCAGGATTACTATCCTGGACGAAGGCTATGGGATTTTTCCACGGGGTTAACAAAGAGGTTTTACCTCTTAAAGCTAATTTAACTTTACAGGAAGCCAGATTAAAGGTAAACGAATTTAAGGTTCAGTTCAGATAAAATAAAGTTTCAAAATAACCTTTAACCTCTTTCTTTTGGACTTAATTAGATGCTCCATAACTTTCGGTATCTGTGTATGTGCAAAATTTAATTACATAAATTATGATAACACTTAAAAACTTAGCAATAACAGATAGAACATTCAATAGCTTAATTTCAATCTTTATCAATCAAATTAATTGACTTGTTTTTATTTATAGAAAGGATTTTATGGATTGCAAAATATTTGTTTTTACAGAATACTCGTGACAAACTGATTTATTTATCGATTTAAGTATTAATCATCAACTATTCCATAAAGCTTTTCATTTGTCAATAGAATTCCATTATAAAACGTTCAGTCAATATTTTTGGACGGGGTCTCATAGAACCGCTTGGAGCTTTTTTCGTTCCCTTGGTCTAAACCAAGTATACATCTTGGTGCAGTTATCTCTAAATCTGATAGATCTATTACTTTTTCCCGAAATGTTTTTCAGCGATTATTCATCATAAGTTCATTAAAATGGTTTTTGAAAGGTTGCAATGGATGACCTGGCTTCTGCAGAACGCCAACTGGAAGAACGCGAACAATCCTTACGGGAAGTTAAGGAACAATACGACAAAGCAGTAATGGAAAAACAAGAACTCACGGATGCCGCAAATGCATGCTTAAGAAAAATGAACACTGCCACCACTTTGATCAACGGTCTCGGAGGTGAGAAAGAAAGATGGACCCAGCAAAGTAAAGAATTCAAAGAACAATTGGGCCGTTTGGTGGGTGATGTTCTTCTAGCAACAGGATTTTTGTCTTACTGTGGGCCATATAACCAAGAGTATCGAGCTAACCTAGTTAAAACGTGGATGACGATTTTAGAAAATCGCGAAATACCCTTTACAGAAAATCTTAACATCATTAACATGTTAGTAGAAAGTTCCACTGTGTCGCAGTGGACCCTGCAAGGACTACCGAACGACGAACTCTCCGTTCAAAATGCCTTAATTGTAACCAAAGCCAGATCGTATCCATTACTGATCGATCCACAAACTCAAGGAAAAATGTGGATAAAAAACAAAGAAGCAAACAATAACCTCCAAATTACGAAACTCGATCATAAATATTTTAGAAACCACTTGGAGGACTGTTTATCTCTTGGTAGGTAACACTAAACCTCAATTTATCTGTAGTAATAGTTTTGAATTTCAGGAAGACCTCTATTAATAGAAGATATTGACGTTGAAATGGATCCGGTTTTGGATAACGTCCTGGAAAAAAATTTTATTAAGTCTGGTTCAATCGAAAAAGTTATAGTGGGAGACAAGGAATGCGACGTTCTTAAAGGCTTCATGCTGTACATCACAACCAAACTTCCTAATCCTCCGTACTCTCCGGAAGTAAGCGCGAAAACTTCAATTATCGATTTTACAGTTACCATGCTAGGTAAAAGCTAAAATTTTTAAAACAACAAAATGAAAATGTATTTTAGGTCTTGAGGATCAACTATTAGGAAGGGTAATTTTAATGGAAAAGTCAGATCTGGAAGAAGAACGTGTAACGCTATTCGAATCCGTTATGCAAAATCAATGTAGGATGAAGGAATTGGAAACTAACTTGCTAAGTCGTCTTAATTCTACGGAAGGATCCTTGGTTGATGACGAAGAATTAATCAGTGTTTTAGAAGTGACTAAAGTGACATCTGAAGAAGTTACCCAAAAGCTTTCCGTGTCTGTTAATACCGAAAAGAAAATTAATATCGCCAGAGAAGAGTTTCGAGCAGTAGCTGCAAGAGGATCAATTCTATATTTCTTGATTGTTGAAATGAGTAACGTAAATGTCATGTACCAAAATTCGTTGAAACAATTTTTGAGCATTTTTGATAACTCAATCACCAAGTCGACCAAAAGTACCGACACAGAAGAACGAATAAATATTATTTTGCAATACTTAACTTACGAAGTTTGGGCTTTCACTCAAAGAAGTTTGTATGAGCGGCATAAGGCTTTATTTACGTTAATGATGGCGATGAAAGTGGACTTGCATAATAAAGTCATAACTCACGACGAGTTCATGTGTTTTATAAAAGGCGGAGCATCTTTGGATCTAAATGCTGTAACACCAAAACCGTTCAGATGGATATTGGACATCACGTGGTTAAATTTGGTCGAAGTCCAAAAATTAGAAACGTTTTCACAAGTTTTAAAAAAGGTTTTAGTTAGCTATTATAAGTATTTCTTTATTTTACTATTTTTTGACTAGATTGAGCAAAACGAAAAGGACTGGAAAATTTGGTACGAAAAGGAGAAACCGGAAGAAGAAGACTTGCCATGTGGATATCATAAATCTTTGGACGTTTTTAGAAAATTACTGCTGGTTCGGTCTTGGAGTCCAGATCGTACTTTATCTCAAGCTCGAAGATACATAATGGGTAAATTTAAAAATCTGGTATTAAATTTTTCTAAGTTTATTTTTAGACTCGTTGGGCACTCGTTACGGGGAAGGTCTCATTTTGGATTTGGAAGCAACTTGGAATGAATCTGCACCTCAGGTACCTCTGATTTGCATACTTTCCATAGGTTCGGACCCATCTCCTCAGATACACACGCTCGCTAAACTAAAAGAAATTGGTAGGTGTATAAACGTTCAAATATCTCAGAATTTCTTACTTTCAAATTTTTGTAGGTTTGAAAGCTGTTTCAATGGGACAAGGGCAAGAAATCGTGGCACGAGAGATGATTGAAACAGCCATGCAAAACGGTGGATGGGTTTTACTTCAAAATGTTCACCTTTCGCTACCGTTCGCTACAGAAGTAATGACGATGGTTGCAGATAAAGAAGCTATCAATGAAAATTTCAGGATTTGGTTAACTACAGAAGTTCACGAGCAATTCCCAATTGGATTGCTTCAAATGTCGATTAAATTTACCAATGAACCTCCTCAAGGAATTCGAGCCAGCATGAAGCGCACTTACCAAAATATCACTCAGGACTTTTTGGATTATTCGTCACAATCTCAATGGCCTCCGTTGTTGTATGCGGTTGCGTTTTTGCACACCGTTGTTCAAGAACGAAGAAAATTTGGTCCGTTAGGTTGGAATGTACCATACGAATTTAATCAAGCCGATTTTGCTGCTAGTGTTCAGTTTATACAAAATCATTTAGATGATATGGATCCCAAAAAGGGAGTGTCTTGGCCAACTGTTTGTTACATGTTAGGAGAAGTACAATATGGCGGTCGTGTTACTGACGATTTTGACAAACGTCTACTCACAACTTTTACTCAGGTGTGGTTTTGTGACATTCTTCTGCGACCTGGTTTTGAATTCTACAAAGGTTATAAAGTACCGCAAACTAGAAATTTGCAAGGTTATGTAGATTACATCAACGGATTACCTTTATCCGATACACCTGAAGTGTTTGGTTTACATGGAAATGCAGATATCACCTACCAAATAAATACCATCAAAGGTAAAAATTAATGTGTACCATTTAAAGAAGCACCAAACTCAAAAACCTTATTTAAAAGAGGATATCGATTTTACTTTTAAAAAAATCAATTTCCTAATATTTTATGGTGATTCAAATATTGGTTGGTATCCAGTAGAAGCAAATGCTCATTTTATAAAATTGAAGATGATACATCATTTTGAATATTCCATATTATTAAATGGCCAAATCTGATTGTTCCACATCATTAAAAAGAAAAAAAAAAGATTTTTTTTTATTTATTGAAATTGTAAATTTTTACTTTATTTTCGTCTAACGGACATATTGTTAAGATGTAGCAGTTTTTAGAATTTAATCGATTTGAGAAACTGAAATATCTTAGCCACTATTTATTTTTATTAATACGGAGATTAAAATTAATTTCTTTTTCCTCCTGCAAAATTTGGCTGTAAAAACAAAAAAATTATATAAATTTTTGGAAAATTTTTAAAATAGTCTAAGTTTAACACTCTAGTAACTCCGTTAATATAAGGAATTTTACTCAGCAATTGTTACACGATTTTTAAAATTGTTTGTACTATTGGATTTTTTTAGGGGGAGTTATTTTTTTTAAGATTAATAATTATTAATAAAAAATTTGCAGGAATCTTAGATACAATTGTAAATGTACAACCAAAGGAAGGGGGTGGTGGTGGTGGTGAAACTAGAGAAAGCATTGTTTATTGTCTCGCAGAAGATATGTTAGAAAAATTACCTCCCCAGTACAATAGCTTTGAGGTAAAAGAATCTCTTCAAAGAATGGGCGCTCTTTTGCCAATGAACATATTTTTGAGGCAAGAAATCGATAGGATTCAAAAAGTTATTAAAGAGGTATTCGAAATTTAGATGAACAAAGATGCAACAAGTTATAACCTTGATTTTACTATTTTAGGTGCAAACAACATTGTGCGACTTAAAGTTGGCAATAGATGGAACTATAGTTATGAGCAATAACCTCCGAAAAGCTTTAGACTCGATGTTTGATGCAAGAATTCCAGAGCGATGGCTAAAGGTGAGATTCAAAATGAACATGAATTATGTTCTAGTCTTGTTTTTATGATCAGGTTTCTTGGGAATCAGCAACTTTAGGTTTCTGGTACACTGAATTGTTGGAACGGGATATTCAATTTCGTGCTTGGTGTAATAATGGAAAACCTAACGTGTTTTGGATGACTGGTTTTTTCAATCCCCAAGGATTTTTAACAGCCATGAGACAGGTAGATTTTAACATAAACTTATTAATCTATTGCAGTAATATCTTTCAGGATGTCACTCGAGCGCATAAAGGTTGGGCTTTAGATTCTGTCGTTCTTCAAAATTTAATAACTCGCTATAACAAAGAGGATATGAAAGAAGGACCTGCGGAAGGCGTGTACATTCATGGTTTATTTTTAGAAGGCGCAAGTCTTGACAGGCGGTTTGGAAAGTTGATTGAAAGTAAACCGAAGGTTTTGTATGAACCAATGCCAGTAATCTACATTTATGCGATCAATACAACCGCCGGAAAAGATCCAAAATTGTACGAATGTCCTATTTATAGGAAACCGCAAAGAACTGATGAAAAATATGTGGGATCGATAGATTTTGAAACCGATTATAACTCAAGACATTGGACTTTGAGAGGTGTTGCGCTGTTGTGTGACATTAAGTAATTATTTTGTAAAAAAAGAAATAAAATTTAAGTTTTTACAGTTTTTACAGTTTTTCTACTCTTACTCCATGTTCTATTTTTGTTATTTTTCAAGACGTTACCAAGACGTCGCAAAGCCGTCTTTGCCACTTAGTAAGTGGTTATAACTAAAATAAGTAAGTTATAATAAACAAACCAAACAAAATACTAAAATAATTGTTTATTTTAACATTACATTTATTATACTAACTACCACACTATCCACTTATTAAAAAATTAATTTTTTAGGTTCTTTTTCTATAATAAGTAAGTTATATCAATTCTTTTAACATTCTCCACAACTTTTGGATCGTATCTTTTTCAAATTCTCTCGTTTCTCTTCCTGTACATGGGAATTCCGGTCTAAATATGACCAATCATAAACTTAAAATATAGATTCTGCTCAGGACTCGATAATGTTTCTTATTTTAAACCTGTAATATTGTCATTTGAATTTAAATATTATAATGAGCGCAAAATTTTAAATTTGGTTAATTTTGGTTAGCATTAACAAAGAACGACTATGCATCACTGGGTTTTTTTAAAGCAACAGGATGTTGATATCCGTTAGAAAAAAAGTGACCGTTACGATTAACGGTCGTAGGTAGAGCCCTTACGCTTTTGATCATCGAGAAAGGAAGGCCGATTTTAGTGCGAGCGAATGTTTTAAAGGTTATTTAATAATTGAATTTAAAATTGTTTCAAATATATTGTAGTGGGATTTTGTAAATTTACCTATCCTTCACAATCTTTTATTTTCCCAGCTAGCTTTTTCAGTGGAGAACAAGAAAAAGACGCTCAGTAGTCGGTTCCCGTGTATTTCTTTGTTTGCCCTTCTTTTAAAATGATAACTAAAATAATTTCGTCTTCAAATCCAAACAAATAATTTCTCCAACAATAATTCTTCCTCAATAATAATTAATAATTCGTAAATCCAATGTAAAAATTTTAATTTTATTGTGAGACTTTAAATGGGCTCCTATCCAAAACGTCGGCTGATCTATCATGTGGCCACACGCTCGTACAAATGTAAATGTAACTTTTAATTCTTCCAATTTTATAATTTCAATTTTTACTTCCAAAAGCAATCAAAACCATCAAATCTATCCAATCAATCAAAACCATCAAATCCACTACCGTTCGGTAGCAACGTACAAAAAAAAATATCCAACTTATCAAAATATCAAAAACAATTACGCAATAATGCAAACGCATCCAATTCACTTTATTTAAATCAAGTCAAAATAAAATATTACTCACAATTCTCACAATAATATCAAAACTCAGCGGGCATACAAACATCTCGTACCCGCTGTCGGCCATAGTTGGCTAAAGAAGCCACGAATTTCGTGTCTTGATCCCCACCTAGCAAATCTTACAATCTTACAACTTAATTATTAAAGCTAAAATTTCACCAAAATGCATAGGGTGAGTCGCAATTATTTTGAAACACCACAGTATATTATCAGTATATTATTATTATCACAGATTTATATTATGTTAATTTTACGCGACGATTGAGGAAAACAAAAGAACTGTTTATTCGAATTGTGCGATCATGAAAGAATCTTGTAACAAAAGTATATGCGTAATATGTGTTGGGATAAAATGGAGGATGGTATTGCCGGTTTTAAGGAGGTTGATCGTTTTGATAAATGTGAAGGAAGTTGTTTTAGTAATAGGAAGGTTGATAATGTTCTGAGGTGAAAATATACAGGGTGTTAGAATAATTAGCTTAAGGGTATATTAAAAAGGGACGTTGCGCATTCTAAAATGGCGGTCCTTAGTAAGAAAATATTTGGGCATATTTAAAGGAAACGTGGTACATTTTTGGGTGGTCATTTTAGGTTAAGGTATTTGGGGCTTGGTGATTTCTTTACTATATATTTGAATTTTGTTAATATGTGTACAAGGGTTTGATATGTCTGTTCCCAGAGGGTAGTATCGAAACAATGGTCCCCTCTGCGTTCAAAAAATGATTTATTATTTCAAATATCTCTCAATGAGATACGAGTAATAATTATTTAACATGTTTAGTATTAGTTAAAGATTTCCTTTTACAGGATTATTTATGCTTACGATTTATATAAGCTTTTGACGATTCATATAAAATATGACATAATTATTTAAGACATGACGATTTACTTAATACGACGATTTAACATTAAGGATGTTACATAATTAATTGGGGGCGTAGCAATTTAATTATTAAGGTATGATAATTTGTCGAGGGGTATTAGATCTATAAAAGATTTTAATTGGTTATCAAAATTCATATACAAAATGTTACAAAGATTATGATTGATTGTTACAAAAGGATAAACAATATCTGATGTTAATAGGAGAGTTACTTATCGAACAGTTACTTAAAATTATATTTCAAATAAAATGTGTGCTGAATTAAATGATATCAAGGAGATTAACTTTGCTGGTAAATTTGTTGTTGGACTACCTTTTTCTTTTCGGTCAAATAAATATTCATCGTTGAACCGAATCCTGTGTTTTATTTAATTTGTGTGTACTAATTATTCCTTCAGGTATCTTGTCAGTGGTTCCGCCACTGACATATATAAGTTTAGGTGAGAGGTTAACGAGGTAAAGACGTTAACATTTAAAGAGCCATCCGCAGATTTAAAAGGACTTGTAAATGTTACTATGAGGGGATCACAACGTGCGAGGTTTGTTTGACGATACTGGGCGTTGTAAGAAAATCTCTTGGAAAGAAGTGACAGTTATGGAAGGGATTGTAAACCGCCTTTGAATACCATCGAAAGCTTTGAGTTACAAGTTATTATAACATAGTATAATAGATGATCTACAAGGGTTATTAAACTAACTACAGCAAGGCGCGTTCTATTTAATAAAATATAACGTAATCTATTTTTTTGCGTCTGAAACTGACCAAAAATAAAATAATTAATTTCATTATACAAAATATGTTGGTTTTCAAAATCCGACCGAGCTTTTAGATCAGCATTTATCATCGTTTGGATTTTTATGTGGTCTTGCATGAGCTAGACGTAGCATGCTTGCTGGCATTCTTGCAAATGTCAGAGAAAGTTTTGACTGTGCGATACATCGAATACATTGGATGTACCAAGAAGATGGGATGAGACGCTCTCCCAAAATTCCGTTTAATTTTTAGCACAATATATGTATTTGTACTTTAGTCCTAGTTCCACCTCATATCCAGGTAGCTACAGAGCTGAGAAACTCGGTATGAAATCCATCAGGTTAATAAACTTTCACTTCAACTGTGAAAAATATGTTATTTTACTATTAAAAGTATTTGAGCGCAGCATTTTTTATTGCTATGTTCTTAGCCTTCTAATTGGGGTGTTAATAATTTTCTATAAAATATTTTATTATTTATTTTTCTATATTTAATATGTTTCTTTCGATTTTTGTTCTATAATTCTATTTTGTCTTTCTTCTAATTAGCCTTTCACCAAATAGTTCATTTAGTTATTGTAAGTTTGTTTAGTTGTCGATATTGTTGCCGATAATTTATTATTATTATATTTATTTTATGTTATTAACTACCTCATTATAATTTAAAATGCTTTGGATTATTACATTGATAATGTGTTATATTCCATATATTATATTATCGTTCTCATTATTTAAGTAAAAATAAGTATGCAAAATTATCTTATCAATTTGCAATAATTTATTGTATCTTTAATTATTTTATCACTTTTGTATAACAAAAATGTATAAATAGGAACAAATTCAACTAAAAACCAAATATCAACAATGAAACTAGCTTGTTTTTTAGTTTTCGCCATTATATTTTATGTTGAAATGACAACAGCTGACATGGATGGTAAGAATTTATATGTGCATTAAATTATGGACATTATTTTGTATTGCATTGCATTTAATTTGTATTGGGTGATATCCTAAAATACGTTTTCATTTCGAGAAATTTTAGAGAAAAATCGTAAAATGCATTCGTCGTCACCTAGCCCCCTTTTTTCAAAAATTTAAATTTTTATTGTTGCTTGTATTTAATTGCTATTATTATTAGAGTTTTTTCTGTTGTATTTTAAGGGGGTGTCTGTTAAAGCCGAATGTCTTTTATATAAAAATTGGTTTAAAATAAACCAAAAAATAATTTTTTTAAAATGCACTGTATTTAGATATAAATAAAAATAAAAAACACAAACAAAATTCTATTTAATTGTCTTCGGAGACTCATCGTGAAGTAACGTAGCTGTTTGATATCGCCGCGCTTGCTTTTCGTAATCCTACTTTAAAAAAGCAATCAAGTTTTGTTTGCACTTTTGAATTTTTCGGTATTTTTATAATCAACTCTATAATAATCATGTATAATATTAACAAAACGTTTTTAATTTTTTACATTATCCGGATTTTTGTCCGTTATATCCAAAGTTCGTTAAATAGAAGTCCATTATATCGAGGTTTTACTGTACTTGTAATTTAGTAACACAGATTTATAAAAATATTTAAGCTTTTACTTAAGTACAATAATAATAAAAATAAAGGTTTTTTGATAGAATATAATCACTCCCTTCCGAGAGTCTTCACAATCCATTTCTCGAGGTGGATCACTCCTCCGTTGTTGCTGTTTCTGCTATAACTTTTTGTGCGTTTTCGCTTGATGGCATATCGCTCTCCATTTTGCTTTATCTGTGTATCGACTTTTCCAGTTTTCAACCTCCATATCGTTCAGGTTCCTCATGACTGCGTCCCACCATGTCGATGAACGATGAACTTCTCGGCGATATGGAGTTCCATGGTGATCCGTATATCTCCTTCATCTGATGTGGGCGGCGGGCGTTGGGATTTACTGAGGTGTAATTCCTCATTTGAAGCGCTAAGCTTGATCAGGCTGGATTTTTGGTCCATGGGGATATTTTTCCGTGATTTGCGGAAACCTAGGGGTTTTGAAGAACTTTCTTTGGGGCGTGATTACATGTCCAGAAGGGCGGTGGTGCGATGTGCGTCTACGGTCCGGGGTTTGGGATGCGGAGTATTTGATGAACTTGGTCTCTTGGTATCGATGAGGCAAGCAAGCAATTTGGTGTAATTCCGGGCGTCTTTGCGTGGTTTTTTGGCAGCCGGGTGTTTGATGAACCTGGTGCTTGGTGGGAACCTAAAACATACATGCAAGGAGATTAGGATTACTTACACCTCGGCTGACGGGCGGATGAGGATGTTTTTTGGCCGACTGTGTGCGAGGTTGTGGCCGGGTTGGTATTGTCCTAGCTGCGAGATGAAAGGGTTGTCCGAGAAGCTCGCAGTCTTGTTCAATTTTTCTGTCTAATTTTTAGCAGAAAAATTGGCAGATGGTGTTCATTTTTGCTTCGGCGTGTAGTCTTTGGTTTGTGACGTAGTATGGACTGGAGAATGCGTGACGAATGCATTTACTTTGGATTACTTGGATCTTCTTTAGGTGGGTTCGGGCTGCCGTCCCCCACACAGACGTAAGTCATGGTCGGTGTGATGATGGCCTTGAAGATGCTCAACTTGTTTGCGGGAGACATCTTGCTGTTTGAGGCTAGGAGCGGGTAGAGCTTTGAGAAGACGGCTCTTCTCTTGTTTTCGGCGGATTCGATGTGATCTTTCCACAGTAATCGGTAATCCAATATGACTCCCAGGTACTTTGAAGAGTTAGTCCATGGGATTGGTCTTTTAAACATGAAGATGTTTGTTCGAGGCTTTCCGTTGTCGTTTCTTGAACATCGTCGCGGTACTTTTTGATGAGTACCCAGATGCGCCACGTTTTGAACCAATCTTCAAGCTCGTTGACGGTTTTTGGTCACCATGTCGTTTTTGGCCTTCCTGTAAATTTCTACTTATCCGGACTCCACTCCACCACCACTCTAGTTGGGTTCTTTTTATCTCTTTGCATAACATGAACCAGTCAGCGTATTCTCTGCGTCTTGATAAATCTTACAATATTTTCATTTTTCAGTTTTTCCTCTATCGTAATTTTTTCTTATGTTATTGTTGGTCTTACTAGACTCTTATAAATGTTCATTTTCGTCTTCTTGCTTATGTTTCTATTCTGTAAGGTCTTCTTATTTTGCGTAAAATAAGTACAATACTTTTTAAAATTTTTAAACTAAACATTTGAATTTAGTTCTGTTACGAGAAGACAATCGGAGAGCCGGATTTTAGACCCGTCTGTTTGTCTATGTGGTAGTACCCTCTATCGCGTGCGCAAGCCTTGAATGTTTATCACTTTCCCGGACTCTTTCTAATGTCAACACCACTTTATAGGTAATTATTTATTGATCAGTAAGCGAACTGCCTATATTTATTTAAAATCGTTGAATTGATTTCAACTGCTTGCTTGTTGAATGGAATCCAACACAATACAAAATTTTACGCATTTATTGCATCGTACAAGAGGTAGATATCTCGATAATTTGCGTATATTTATTTGGAATTCTTTAGGAATTCTTTGGAACGCATTGGAAGTGTCCAGACTTTCTTGGAAAGCACTAACATTATTTTTTAGAAGTGCACTAATTCAGAATTTTTGAGAATTTTCAGAATTCATGAGATTATTTGAAAATTTTTGAAATTCTTTAAAATTGAGCTTATTTTAAATTTTCTTGGAAATTCCTTACACTTTTTTAGAAATCTCTGGAATTGCTTAGAAATCCCTGACAGTGTTTGAATATCATTGAAATTTCAAATCTTGTTTCAATATTTTTTCAAGATTATCCTATATATTTTTATGTTATTTAACATTTTTTTAACAGGAAAAACTTGTGTGGGACATAAAAAGGAAAGAATGGGATACACTACCTATAGAATACCCAACACAGTTTGTCGGAGTTTGTATGGAGTTAGTGGTTGCTCATCTTATCAAGATGGAGAGTGTGGAGATGAATTCATGTGCTGCAAAGTTGTCCAAGAAAAAGAAGAAGAAGAATATCATTCTTCAGAATATGGGGTATATCGTTAGTATATTAATGAGTTATACTAATTTGTACAATTAGTAAAGTAATAGCTAGTAATAGCAGTTTATTGTAAATTATTGTATGATAATGGAAACTGAAAATACTTTCAAAATATTAAAGAAAATTGTATAATTTAAAACAAGAGTAATACAAGTGAAAAAAGTTTTGTGTGTATAACTTAATTGTATAATATTACATATTCTATACATATCTACGCCACTGATATAGAGATAGGTTTGTTAAAACGTATAGTTTTTCTTCCAAGGTTAATTGCTCCTATTGTGATGAAAGTTAATTTCAGTGACTTAAATCCATTTTGCACTAGCAAAATATTAGACTTGGGGAGTTCCCGATATCAATATTTTAGAAAATCCGAAAAATGTACACACACTTTTCAGAACTAAAATATTTTTAAGTTATCACAAATAAAATACTCAGTATGACTAGACGAATAACGTGGTGATCCTAGTTCCTGACTCCTAACGATACCATATGAAACCTACCTGATACCTAACGATACCATGATGAAAACGTTTGCGATGATATACATACGTACTGTGTATTTTATTTGTGAAAAATTTTCATTTTAAAAAGTGTGTGGATTTTTTGAATTTTTTAAAATATTGGTACGGTTAGAATCGACAAGTTTCTTACTTAGGGGAATCAGTGTACATTTTGCCACGAATACAAGAGCTATACCAGGGTATTGGTTTCCACCAATGCCCACCAATGAGGTGCATTTTCAGTGAATTAAAGAAATCCTTTGTATTGTACTTTTTCTGAATAATTCCCCTAACACGCAACTAATACTAAGCAATTTAGCATCCCTGCCATCTCTCTCATAAATGAGCTACAGATTTTGATATTGAAACTTTTTTATTTTTTTTACCTTGACGTTCTGTCTAATATATCTCTGAGTATTTTACTAAATTTTGCCGGCGAGGGTCAAGTATGAGCAGAATTTCAGACGTCTTAGAATTTCTTAGTTCATTAAGCTCACTAGCTTATATTTTTTACATACGTAAGTTTGGTCATTTGTATGAATGTGGAAATGGGAGTAGTGGTACGTACATTACACGTATTAGATATTATCATATTTGCGTTTCCGGCTTTACAATCACCTCGAAAATAGCCATTTGTTTATCTCTTCAATTTAGCAATTTAAGCTTTAAGATTTCAGTCAGACACGTGACATATTTAGTTTTTGGTTATTTGGTAAGCACACACATTCATTTTAAAGTATAATAAATTTCTTGAATTTTGTCAATCTTTGTTGGTATATTTTTCTTACTTCTCATTATTTTTACGTTTTTCTTATGTTATATACGACTGATGATCAAAAATAATTGTGAAATAGAGGCCTTTATATCATATTACATACTTTTTATTTTAAAATATTTTATCATTTTTCAGAAACATAATAAACAAAGAAACATAATATTTAACGAAACCGAAATGACAATAATTCACATTTAACAGGGTTGAACTTAATAGAATATTTGAATAAACAAGAAAATAGAATTCTGAAAAAATTACGCTATAGCGTATATAGCTATATATTATGTTTCTTCCTAGTATGTATTATTTACTTAATAGTTAAAAATTTTATTATTTTAACATTTTGTTAAGTTTGATTATTTTAACATCACATGCCACTAAATACCACTAAATAACTTTTTTAAGTTATTTTCTATTTATTTTATTTATTTATAGAGTACAAATGATAGAGTATCGGGGTTGAAAACGTTAGATCTAAGAGTTTCAAATGACCTACTTTAGTTTGTATGATCAGACGTGATTTTCTTTCTTTCTTTTATACACTAGCATACACTACTAAAATCTTTTCGTTTTATTTTCTGCGCCACCGTGTTATGATCAGTTGTGTTAATTTAGAAATCAGAAAAAAAATTAACTATAGATTTTCTATTTTTATTTATTTTAGGTAGTTAACTACCTCATTTTAAATAACAATAGTCTAGAGTACTGGTAGACAATAAAGTAGGCCCTGCCTGAACAATTGTTCGTTGCCAAATTTTTGCCGGACAATAATTGTTCGCCGGACAAGTATTCGCCTGACAATTGTTTGTCGGATAATTATTCGCCTAGAACTTTTGGTCGCCGGAAAATTGTTTGCTATTTTCTTGATCCAGGGAGGGGCGTCGCTCCCATTCTGGAATTTAAATCTAAACTGCCCAAAGCAGCTCCCATTGGGAAAAAAATACCCTAATGTCGCCGAACGCATTTCTCGTATTGTCAATCAGTATGGCGCAATCGATTTTCTTGATATAATTTTTAATTTATATATAATAAATAATATTGTAATGATTCAAACACGGGAGAGCGACGAGCGATTTTTGGGTGAAGTTAAAGAAGTCATTAAAATTTACAGTTACACTGTAGGCATGAGAAATTTGAAAATGAGAAATGAAATTTTAAAATGAGTAATAATATTAAAAGGTTGCAAGATAATCTAAATGGAAAACATTGTCACTTAAACACGTACTTTACACAAAGATTTTATATTCTGTTTAAATTTGAATTTTGCGCCACCGGAAGTGTAAAAACGAACGTTTTAGTTATTAACAATATCAAAAGTTAACAATTTGGACAGTGTATGTCCGATCATTGAGACATCAGATCAAAGTTTGATTTTTGTACGTATTTTTTAAGGTTAGCGTCCTTGAGGTTTTTTTGGTACGATCGATTTAGAAAAATCGATTACCAATCCAATTTAAAAGATAGAAAGAAGATAGAAAACGTTGATTGTAGTAGTGTAATTCAATTTTCGTCAACAATTTTTTGTCAACATCTGAAAACGACAAAAATTAGAAAAAGCGGCCATTTCAGTGGAATTTTTGTATAAGAAAACCACGTTGAGAACAAAGAAATTTTGGATATTTTATGAACATATTACTTACATCCGAATATTATTTAACTACACATCGTGTTGGATGCAACACGCTTATGAAAGATTCACCGAAGGAAAATTGGTGCAACACGATAAAATTTGGTAAACCTCATAAATTCGGAAGCTAGCAGATGCCGTTATATTCGGAGGCAAACAACCAAATGGTAAGAAAAGAAAATATCTTTATACAGATTCGTACCGTGAACAAACTTAATTAGTGGCGTCTCGTTTAATAAGGAAAACACAACTTTAAATACTTCATTTTATTTTAAACAGAAATTAATTTTTATTTTACAATTTGTAATATCATAAAGACAACACATTTTCACGCTTAATTAGAGATAACGAGAAGGAGCTTGCTACTATTTGCTTTTTCATTAACAGGACATTTTGTCATAGTTAATTTACACTTTCTACACCAAATTTTTCATGCTGAGTTGTATAATCGCAAATAAATTTTTAACAGATATTTTGCAACTGATTTTTAATGAAAATTATTTTTATGTGGTAAAATAAATTATCTTTCCTACATTTTTATGAATTTCATTGATAAGGAAGAGGTTATTTGTTTCAAAGTATTAGAATCCACCCTGAGATACGACCGTCTTTACTCCCGCCTTCAAGAGCAAGCTTGGAGCACTTTGGAATGCTTGGGAACATAGATTTTTGCTAAAATACCATTGCAATATATTAAACATTTTACCTTCAGCAAAGTTTTAAGTTGTGTCTATTGTAATATGTTTTTCAAACAGTTCTTGGTATATGGTACATTTGACTAGGTAAATTATCTCTAACCGAAAAATCAGTCGAATAATTCTTTGATGTTTGGTATAAATAACATAAGTCAAAAATTTCCGTTTTTGGGTTATTTCAGTATATCGTACGATTCTATTTTTTCTCTTTCTGATTGTATCATATCGCAAAAATAAAAGTGTGAAAGAGAAAATATAATACACGTTATTTGAAATTTATCTTTTTTAAAAGGTAAAAACAACTTAATTTGCTTCTACTGTAAACTTTTGTTTTTTGACTTAAATTCTTTATATCAAACATCAAAGAATTATTCGGCGAACAATTGTCCTATGCGAACAATTGTGGAACAATTAAAATAATTTATTATACCTTTAATTATTACTTTACAATTAACTAAGTGGTATTCATTCTTCAGTGACAAAACGTATAAATAGTGATAAGTTTTTCTTAGAAACACAGAAGTCATAATGAAGCCAACGCGCTATTTAGTTTTCACAATTCTATTTATAATAATAAACCTACTAGAAGAACAACTTGAAAAATATGAAAAGGACAAAAGAAGGGAAAATATAATTATAAAAAACTTGCCAATAGATGGAATAGTAACACCTGGAAGAGTTGAGGATTTCTTGAACAGTAAACTACAGATAAATATTATGGTGGTGAGCGCATTCAAGGTAGGAAGAAACATCGAAAAACAGGTAGTCGTGGCAAAACTTAAAGACAGCACACAGAAAAGACAGGTAATGGAAAACAAAAATAAATTTAGAGGAACCAACACTTTTATTGAGAATGACCTGATCAACAAGGAAAAAGAGATACAAAACCAAATATGGTCTCAGGCTAAAGCTGAAATGGGTAAAGGTAAAAGAGTAAGAGTGGGATACCAAAAGATATACAAACAGAATAAAGTATACGTATGGGATAACAAAGATAATGTTACGAAGTTTGAACACAAAAAGATTCATAAAATAACATGGATGTGGCCGGGATGCGGTAACGAGGAAGGAAATCAAATTGACCATGTGCTGATAACAAAAAGGAGAGCTACATCAATAAGAGACGTTAGGTCATACAGAGGGGCCAACGCTGATACAGATCACTTACTGGTAGTCGCTGAAGTCAAACAGAAGATAATGATAGAGGATACGAAACATGAAAACAGAAAACCACTGGCAATTGAAAAACTTGAGAATGAAGAGAATAAAATAAAATACGAAGATAAAGTGACAGAGAAATTGGAAAGAAGAGGAAATAATGACAACATAAATGAGACATGGGGCAGTATTGCGGAAAGTCTTAAAATAAACGCAAAAGAAGTATAGAGAAGAATATGGAAACCGTGGTTTGATGAAGAATGCGAAGAAATGAATAAGACAAAAAAAGAAGGAAGAATAAAATGGCTGGAAACTAACAAACTAGAACACCTAGATGAGTACAAAAAAAAACGTAAAGAGGCATATAAACTGTACAAACGAAAAAAGAACGAATGGATTGGAGAGAAAATGAGAGAAATAGAGATATGTAGTGTGAATAACAACGCCAGAATCTTTTATAAACAAATAAGAAACACAAAAAAAACACACACGATAAAAAACCGAGGAATGAAAAACGACGATGGAGCGCTGGAGAATGGAACTGAGAAAGTTAAGAAAATATGGGAAAACCACTTCAGAATACTATTTAATTCGACACAAACAGAGTTAAATGAACAAAAACAGACAGAGGTTATGCAAACTGAAGATGAAATATCTGAACCAACAAATGAAGAAATTATACAATTAATATAAAAGCTAAAAAACCGAAAAGCACCCGGGTCCGACGAAATCACTGCGGAAATGATCAAAAATGGAGGAGAAAAAATAAAAATGGAAGTATGCAAACTGATAAAAAAGATTTGGAAAGATGAAGAATTGCCAAATAAATGAAAAGAAGGAGTCATTGTGCCAATAAAAAAGAAAGGTAAAGCAGAGGAATGCAACAATTATCGAGGTATAACACTTCTAAATACGGCTTAAAAGGTCTTCTCAACAATTATACACAATCGACTCACAGAGTATACACACGAAATACTAGGAAATTATCAGTTTGGATACACTGACACACCATGACCTGTAATTAATTAAATGTAAATATGAGGATTAATCCACCTCAAGAAATGGATTTTGTAAGTCCGAAAGGACAGCTATCCTGGAATGTATTGCTATAAAATAAAATTTAATATTATAACGACAACTGTGGAGGCGCAAAGTAAAGGAGGTAAACCTGTTCATAAAATATAAATATTTTTGTACTTTAACAGGGCCTTGCACAAAAGCGAATAAATTTAAGAATAATGACCGAGACGATGCCAGAGACAAGTTATGAGAAAAAGTGCTATCAATTAGATATTCGGGGAAAATGAGCATCTAACAGCAGATTGACATGTTAATAATCACCAAAAAGAGAGTTATGCCTCATCGCTAACGTAATTACCAAAAGAGAAAGTTATAACTAACAGGTAAACTGATAGTGAATGAAGTTCACACATCAGGTTCATTTTAGGAACGACGGAGGGAAGAAGTAAATTCCAGGCTTACACACCAAGGTTGTGCACACGTGAAACTAAGAATTCTAGGAATTCTATTTGCAGTTTTGTAATATTTTGTAGTATCGTCCTAGATTTTAAATAATTAGTTTGCCAGTAGCAGCTCTTATATTTTGTATTGTATAAGGGCTCAAGAAGTGTTTAACTTACTCTTTGTCTTTGCTTAAAATTCAGTAAGAAAATTTAAATTAAATTTCATAGCGCAAAATTTATTCTGAAGAATTTAATTACATAAATTTAATATTATTTAAAGTTATTCATAACCAAAGTTGCAACATTTCAATCCGTCTGTAGCAGCACATATTCCACGAACATCCAATTGCAGGCATTTGTACTCACAACGTGACTCTGGTACAGGTGCACGTTTACGTGGCATTGTGCAAAGTTCTGTTAAAAAAAATAAAATAAGGACGAATACCATGGTTAAATAAAATACATGGAATAAATATAAAATAGCCTCCAGCATTTCAATAATTTATTTTTATTGCAATTGAGCTTACCTCCTGCATCCTGGCCTGCTACTGTTTTCAGTTCAATAAAAAATAGAATGGTGAAAAGTAAATAATAAGTCAGCTTCATGGTTGTTGCTAATTATGTGTGCAGGTTCAACTTGCTTCTATTTATACGGTTAGATTTCGCATTAAATGATCAGAAATACAATATTTGATCTAAAACATTGTTATTTACTTCAGGCGGCGTTACGGCCGTCTTAACCTTCCAGTAAATGATTGGCTGGAACTCGATTGCTTGCCATTTTTTCTAGGCTGATAAATAAGTTACCAAGGAGTTAACCAATTAATTTAGAACTGATTTGAAAGATAAATTTTAAGAATTTTGTCTGCTGCATTTTCTTGCAGAATTATAATTAATATATAATTAGTGCTAACATCTCAATGTAATTCTACATAATTGTTAACCATTTAAATCCCGCAATTAAAATCGACTGTATATTGTTAAAATGTTCATTATTTTTTATAATATGATTTCAGTAATTTTATAAATAACAAAAATACACCAAGGATAAACATTATTAGTGTCTCAGATAGCATAATGCTGAATTAATTTTGTAATAGTACTAATAAGCAGGATGTATGATTAGATAACTACTTCACAAGAAAAATTAATTAAGTGCAACAATGATAATTAGACCTATTGCACAAATGCATTTAAAAACAATGGGTAATAAATCAGAATTTTTTTAAAATTTTAAAAATTGTGCTACGATATGCTATCCCAGCGGTTCCCAAATGGGGTTCCGCGGAACCCTTGAGGTTCCGCAAAAAAATCCAAGGGTTCCACCAAAAAGAATTTCAAAATGGCGTAAAAATAAATTTTGCCGCTTAAAATATATTTTTTAACTTTTTTCTGTTCCATTCAATGGCAATCCATTCATGGAATGCCAACGTCCAGTCGAATTTTCTGCTGTAGATTTAAAAAATCTAATTGAAGTTACGTGCTATTTCCAATTGGAAAGTAAATTTAAAGAGGTTCCGCTTGGCGTATTTTGGAATGAACTGCGCGAGGAATATCCGGAGTTGTCCAAAAGTGCAAACCGTATTTTGCTACCCTTTTCGAGCACATACAAGTGTGAGACTGGATTTTCATTATATTAAGGAAACATGAGAATCCAGCTTTCAGAAATCGGGATCTGTCAGAAATCCTCACCCACGATTTTAACTTTTTCCTATTGAAAATAAGTAAAAGGGCACTTTTCTAAGTATACTAGAACAAAAATTTTGTAGGATAATGCAAAAGTTTTCGAAAAAAATCGAATTAAAAATGTTAATTTTACATGATAGATACACCTTTTAACACGGCTGCATGATTAGCCGTTGTTGAGTAAGACAAAAAAATTTTAAAATATCCTTGAAAAATGACAGAACTCGCCAATAATACAACGCATTAAAAGTATATCAAAGCACACGTACCGTCAACAAAATGAAGAGCAGGGACTCGAACGTGCTAGTTACCGTCACGCATCGAGGTATATCATGTTACATCTCTCTGCTTTTCGTAATTTTAAAATGCCGTTATTTCGACAACTATTGCATCATCCTAAAAAATTTTTGTGTTAATATACTAAGAAAATTGTCCTCTTTCCAATGGTCAATAGAAAAAAGTTGAAATCGTGGGTGAGAATTTCTGGCAGTAACCCAGAAATCAAACTAAATATTAAAAGAATTTATTAGAAGAAAACAAAATGTCATACTTCTCACTAATAATAATTGTAATAATTTGTAATTCTATAATAAATAATTGTTATACTTGTATTTACTTGGTCACTGGGAGGGGGGGGGGTGTAGTGTACGTACACAACTTTGTATGCAGTAAACAAATCGGCTTGGAGTTCCGCCAAATTTTTTACATTGCCCAAGGGTTCCGCGACCAAAACTAATTGGGAACCGCTGTGCTATCAGAATATGTTGGTCTTAAAATTTAGTTATTGTTTTTAATTTTCGCAAAAAGCAAAAAATAAGCCAAACTGTACTCTAGTCCCCAATTTTTTTATGAAATAAATTGTGCTAGTTGGTTTGAAGATTATGGTCGAGTGTTAATTTCTGGAATTGTGTACGGATCGATAAAATAATTTGATAAAAAATTCCATCTATATTATAATATTATCGATATTATAAACCAATTTGAAGAAAACCGAATAATACCAATTTCTATCACTGTTAATTTTTTTTGCGTAAAAAGATGATATTTGATGATGATATTCTTTGCGATAAATGATATTCAGTCTAAGAACTGACAGTCCAAGACGGTGGTCTTGGTCTTAATTTCTTAAAGATATTAATATTCATAGAATTTTTCAAATTTGAAATGGTGAGTTAAAAGCTTTTTTAATTTTTTGATATTTCATTTAGTTCACGAGAAATTGAAGGTACATAATTTTTAAAGGTACACTCCGTATATAAGTAATTTATAAATTAATTAGCACTCTTCTTGCCTTTTTACAGAGAACTGGGTTATTGACACATCTCTGAATCGCTAGGAATGCGCTATCCAAAGTTGCAGTGTAGTTTGTCTAGCTGATAATGCCGATTGCTGCTGATGGGAAAAGCGCTTATGTTTTGACTGCACTGCTACCGATATGTGTAGAACATGGACTCATCAGTAAGTATCAGATAGACAGTGAATCTTTGCTGTTAACCCAGTGTACTACCTTTTGATAAAACGCAGGTTACTTGTGTTGTCCGTAGTTAGTAGGTACGCGACAGCTAGCTCAAAAGTCAAATTAGTTCTTTGGAGGCAACGATATAAAAGCTCAGAGAGCAAGCTTTTGATTGTTTTCCGCTGATTTGTAGTTCTGTTGTCGACAAACTTTATGTTGTCAATACTTTACAAGATTTATTCTTCGATAATAATATAAATTGACAGAAAAATAGACTTAATAATCAACATAAGATAATAAAAGGGTGAAATATAATTTTATACTAGTTTTTTTTATCAGTATCTATATAGTAAATTTTGATAAAAAATTTTCTTACCATTTCGAATTGGCAATGCTAATTATAGAAAAATTGTAAAATTATCGTTGAATGACTTTTATTCCAAATCCGAACCATTCAATTGAATTTAAAACAATAGCAAATGATAGGATATCACAACGCATCAGTTAATTAATAATTATCAATAATTATTAAATAAATCAATAATTTTGATTTCTATAAATGCTATGCGAAAACACTCGCTGCAAATATGTTATCATCTCCATAGCTTTGTTGATAAACTTTCATAATGAAGATGAATTCGTGTGTGTCAAGTAAAGGTATGAAAAATGCAAGTGGAGTTTTCTAGAAAAAACCAGAATCATTGTAACGTGCAGAGTGTATGTTACACTAAGAATTCAAACCCAACACAGTGGTTCCCCGTTGAAAGAAAAAGTTCCTCGACCATAGATTCTAACGATCTTGCTGTCCAAGTCTTCGATATATGCATACAAGAGGTAAATATCTCAAAAAAATTGTACATTTTTTGAAATTCTTTGGAAATCTGTAGAATTTCTTGGAAATTTTTGAAGTCCTGGGAAATCATGCAGAGCACCGTAATTCCTTGAAATTAATGTAATTATTTATTAAAGTTTTAGTTTTCTATTTGTTTTATTATGGCGATGTTCCCCTGTATAATTTTTGTAAAAAAATTTTAAGTTACAAAATAATTATTAATTTTAATTTTCTAATGATTTCGGGTGGTGCATGCAAATAATTTGTTAAGCATCAAACTCTTCTTTATAAATTCTTAATCTAATTTTTATCGTTTTAAAGTTTTGTTTCAAATTATTCAAATTGTGGTCAATGCATAAATGTTATTGTTAAAAATTTTCATTGACCTTATGGTATCGCCAACTGTTCTTTGCGTGCGTTGTTGGCAGTTGTCTGGCTTATCAGACTATTACGTCGTAAAATATTTTTTATTTCACCAAAATTTTGACAAAACCAATCAAAATTTCTTCTTTTCACTTCACTTAAATCAAACAACTCTCATTTTAAACAAAATCAATTTATTTTTATTTTAATTATCCAAAATTCTAAACAAGTGTAATTGCAAAATATTCTAGAGATTTCGAAGGAATTCCAGAGATTTCGATGAATTTCAATGATTTTCAAGAAAATTCCAAATAAGTTTAATCTTAAATATTAAACAGATTTTGAGAAAATTTCAGTAATTTTCAAAGAATTACACACAAATGTTTTTAACACAAACACAAATTTTTCATGAATTTCAGTGATTTCTATAGAAATCCAGAGATTTCACTGAATTTCAATGATTTTCAAGAAAATTCCAAAAAAGTGTAATTTCTAAATATTAAACAGATTTCAAAAATTTTTAATAATTTTCAAAGAATTTCACGAATTTCTCAAGAGATTTTATTTCATTCCAGAATTCCAGAGATTTTGAAGAATTTCTGCAATTTTCTAGAATTTAATATAATTCATAAATAATTCAAGGAATTGCAATGATTTTCAAGGAAATTCAAAAAAAATGTTATTTGCGAAATATTCTCAAAATTTCAAAAGAATTTCAATAATTTCTAAGGAATTTTAAGAATTTACCAAAAATTTCAATGATTTTTAAAGAAATTCTAAAGCAAGTTTAACTACAAAATATTCCAAAGATTTCTAAGGTATTCTAGAAATTTTTAAAGACTAGTATGAATTTTTAAAAATTGACTTTTGATGAATTCAAATAATTTGCAAGGGAATTCCAAACAAGTGTACAAAAAGTTTTTGAAATATTTATCCTTTGGAGTGATCCTTGCTTAATAGGATTGATCTTTCATGTGATTGAACTAATATAATTCCTTATTGGTTTATTGTTAACATATCACAGGACACTCGGTCTGATAAAGATTAGCGTGAATAAAAATAAAAGTTTGGGTTTTAACAAATAATTGTTTTTATATTGCGATATACCCCCACTAATAACTTTTTTAAGTTTTTAATTAATCAAATTTCAATTTAATTTGGTGGGCTCAAAGTAACATGCAATTTCTTAGAGCATAAGACTCTTCTTTCCTTAATTTCGTTATTAAATAAATTTCTTATCGTTTAAAAATTTTTGTTTGAATTTTTATTTTTAATATTGCCATGTAAATTTGTTGTTAAAATATTATTTACCTTATGTAGTTTCATTAAATTTGCTACGTATGCCTTTGCCCGGCTGTCTGGCTTATCACACAAATTCGTTGTGAAATATTTCTAATTCTCATCAAAATCTTCACAAATCTTTTAAAATTTCTTGAGTTAACACTTCCACTTAATTATAACAACTCTCAACTCAAATCAAAATCACTTTTTATATCAAAAAATTATTCAAATTTTCAAATTTTTCAACAAACAAATAAATATTTTGTCTATTGCGTCGGCCATTTCGGCAAAGAGTCTGGTTTTCATTTTTGTTATCTGAATATTGTAACAAAATACATTAATTTACAAAATTAACAAAACAGTTTTTTAATGGCATTTTAAAACACGACAATATATTTTAATTGGAAGAAATAATCATTATTTATTTAATAGTTTTATTTAAATTTACAAAACATTACAAGGCATTACGAAGCTCAAATCGATTATGTTCTACTTCATAATTATTTCGTCTTTTAATAAAATTACAGATGTATTTAAATAATTCGTAAATAAATTGAATAAAAATGTAAACACAAATAATTACTACAATAATTTTAAAAACTTTTAATCCTACCAAATACGAGTTATTTATTTTGGTAGTTTGGTGATCTTTCACAGCAAGCTCGTTATGAACGTTTTCAAGCAAATTTAAGCCGTTTTTTATGTCTTCTTTTGCTAAAGAAGACAATGTCTTATTTTTCTGATCTAATTTATTTATTATTTCATTAGTTCTATGTAATAACGCTTCGACGTTAGATAAATCCAAACCAGTTGACCAAAATTGGCTTTCTTCATCTTCACAATGTGACATTAAATCACTTGGTTCCAAAGTCTTCTGAAAAGAAATTTTATTTTTTACCATAATTGGTAGTATTTCGTTCCATTTTTGGCAAGTAAATTTGTTATCTTGGATATCAATTACTCTAATGTGGGGACAGTAAATTAATAAAGAATTTAAATTTATATCAACCAATTTGTTAGAATCTAAGTAAAGATTCTCTAATGCAACTGAAGGTTGTAATACGGATGAGTCAAAAACTAACAAATCATTATGGAACAAATATATTGTTGATAAGGAATCCATTCCAATAAATGCACCACCTTCTATAGTATGAATTTTATTGTGATTCAAATTTAACGTCTCCATATTTCGTAAATTTTGGAAAATATTCGATTTAATTACAGTGAGGCTGTTATTATTCAAAAATAATCTAGAAAGACCTGATAAATTATAGAAGGAATATTCGTTCAAGTTTTCAATTTTATTATTGTTTAGCGTTAGGTACTTTAATTTTGCCATACCTTCAAACATGTATGGTTGTATGGATTCCAAAAAATTTTGGCTTAAATCTAAATCTTCAAGATTTTTTAAATTTAAAAATGTACCCGATTCTACAAACGAAATTTTATTATCATGAAGATATAACTTTGTCAAATAATTCAAACCAGAAAAGGTTTCTCGAGATATTGTTACCAAGTTATTACGTGACAAATCCATTTCGACACTTTCCCATGTATTCGATCTCCTGAGATTTAAAAAAGCTTCAGGAGCTATCAAATTTAACGAAAGTTTTGATAATATATACTGGTCTTTTATTTGAAATATACGAGCATTTGTTATAAATCCCACATTAGTTAAATTTGAAAATGCTAGCGGTTCTAGCTCATTGATGGTACAATTGGTAAAAACGATTGTAACTAATTTTGACAATCCGGCGAAGGCATATTTTTGAATGCTTCCAATAGTAACATTTAAAAAAGTTAACCGACGTAAATAAAACATTTTAGAAAAAGTATACGATTCCAGAAATTCCAAATTTGATCCACTGATTAGAAGGTTCTGTATCGGCACACCATTGAAAGCCGATTTATGTATGAATTTTAAGTTTTTATTTAAATTTAAGCTTTCTAAATTTTCTAAACCAATAAACGCGTTTTCTTCTATAGTTTCCACATTAGTTTCGCTTAAATCTAAAACTTTTAATTTAGTTAAACCGCGAAAAGCTCCAGAGTGTATTACTTTGATGGGCAAACTTGATAGCTTTAACGTTTCCAAACTGATTAATCCAGTGAAAGTGTTTTCAAGAAGTTTGGTAATATTATTTGCACTTATATTTAAATGCTTTAATTGAGATAATCCAATAAATGTGTTGTTTTGAAGTTCTTGAATATTGGAAGCGTACAAGGAAAGCCACTTCAGATGTGGTAGAAACTTAAACGTTTCGGATTGAATCGTGGAAAAGTTATTAAAACTTAAATCTAGACTGATTAGATTAATAAACTTTTCAAAAGCATGCGAATCTAAATGTATAATTCCTAATGCAGTCAAATTAAGGTGTTCCATCTGCAATGAAACCTCAAAAGCTCTACCATCGATGGTACGAATTGGATTTTGTAGTAAGTACAAGTTCTTCAAATGGAACAGACCAATAAACGTGTTTAATATCAATATATTCATGGTATTATTATTAAGGTTTAAGGTTTCCAAATTGTGAAGGGAATTGAAGACACCGGATGGTAATGCAGTGATTGAGTTGTTTTCCAAATTTAGGGAAACTAAATTATTCAGATAGTAAAAAGCTTGCAAATGTATGCTGGTGATTAACTGATTAGATAAATCCAAACATTTTACTTTGTTTAATCCAGTAAACGCCATCGATTCCAATCGTTTTAAATTATTTCTACTGATGTTGAAATGAATTACATTGTTCAATTCATAAAAAATATTAGATTTCAAAACCTCAATTCTGTTGTAACTCAAATCAAGAGTTTCCAGGAGAGGCATACCGATAAAGGACTCCTCACCAAGATCTTTCAAATTGTTGCAACTTAAATTTAATTTGAGAATTTTATCTAATCCATTAAATCCTCCCAATTCTATTATAGAAATTTTTGAGCTGGATAAGTCAAGTTCGGGCAAGTTACTCAATCCCACAAATGTATCGGTGTTTAAAACAGGAAAAGAGTTATTTTGTATATCCAATTTTTTAACATGTTTTAATCTGGTAAAAGCTTTGTAATGAAAAGTGGCTCTATTATCACTAATTACCAGTTCTCTTAAATTTTTTTATCCATTAAAAGTTCCCATGTCAAAATTAAAGATCCTATTGGTACTTAAATCCAATCGTTTTAGATTTTTTAAACCCACAAATGCATTTTCTTCTAAAAACATCAAACCAAGGCGACTTAAGTCTAATTCCTCCAAACTTTCCAAGCCTTCAAATGTTGATGATTCTATCGCCAGCATGAAATTATCAGATACTGATAATGTGTTGACGCGCTTCAGATCCAAAAAAGTATTTTTTTGCAATCGCGTTACATTATTGTTATCCAACAATAAAAGCTTTAAATTACCCAATCCAACAAAATCAGTAATTTTTAATCTTCTGATTTGGTTGTTCTGTAGGTACAAGTTTGCTAACACTTTCAAACTAACAAATGGACTTTCTTCCAGATATTTTATTTTATTGTCATTTAAAAAAATCGTATTTAAGTGTTTAAGGTGTGCAAATGTAGTTGAATTTATGTCAGATAAGTTATTAAAAGCCAAGTTTAAACTCTGAAGATTTTGATTGCATCTAAAAGAATCCCCAATTCCACTGATGTTATTATTACTTAAATCGAGTTCTTCCAATGAAGGAAAATTACATAAGAATTTGGAATTTATTGTTAAAATTTTGTTGTTGTTCAACTCCAAAATTTTTAAATTTTCCATTTTCTCAACATAGTTCTCATCATTTAATTCTTTGAGAAGATTATAGCTGAGATCGAGTTCTTCCAATGTTTGTAAACTATTTTCGAAATCGATCCGTTCAATCAAATTGTTATTCAAATTTAATTTTTTTAAAGTTGTAAATGGTGTAAACGTTTTTTTGCCAATTTTGGTTAATCTTAAATTTTTTAGTGATATTTCAAAAAAATCGTTTGGCTCTTTCACCATAAACGTCGAGTTATTTATTTCCGAAATAGTGGAACGGGAAATTTCCAGAAAAAGACATATTGAATGAAGTTTTGGAAAGTCTGGCAATGAACTTCTAGGAAAGCTTTGTATGTATGCAAGATTGTATTTTTGCACGTCGACACATCTCAACCTCCAGCATACGTCTATTTCCCAGTTACATTTTGGTTTAGACTGAATACAACCGAATAGAAGCAGAAAAGTGACTTCCAGAAGAAGCTGCATACTTATCTGAAAAAATAAATGTACTTTATCAAAAAATTGAATATTAAAAATATCAGTATTTTTCACTGGACAAAATTGGATGGACTATTTAAGAAGCTTCGTGCACCGAATAAAAGGAAGAGAACGTTCGTATTTTTTGCTCTTAGGAAAATTGTTAACATTTATGGTTCTATAAGTACTTGAATATAATTATTCTGTTAAGTTTTCCCCTCTATAATTTAGTATAGATTTAGTTTTAATTTAGTATAGATTCTACGGCTTTACTGCTTTAGACAGAAATACCACTCAATACCAACATTGTGGGAAATCACTGTACCTTCTAGTGCAGGCCTTTAAAAATTAAAAATATTTGAACATATAATAAAGCTATCTGATGGTGTTTGGAAAGGTACATATTTCTTTATTCAGGATTTTATTGAAAATGTAAGAAATATGCAAACAAGAAAATATTTATGACACGAACATTTTTATTTGAAATGCCTGATTTATTATAAATGTGAACAGAAATCTTAAACGTAATGAAGCGGTTTTAAAAAAATGGTTTTGATTTTTTTTTATTAATATGAATATTTTTATGAATATTTGGTGTGAATTCACACACAAAATATACTTTCCTTTTCTATTGCTATACGGACTTCTAGTTTTTATTTATTACTTTTGCTTTGTATGTGTTTTTTAATAGTATTATGCATTTGCCGCATAAATACTATTAAATTTATTTTAATTAATTTCGTGCTTAAAAGTAAAAGGTTGGAATATTTAAAAGTACCAATGGAAATGAACAGATCAAAAATTTTATCATTTTATTTAATAAAAAATCCGGACAAAATTCTTTAGGTCGTCAGTCAGATCCCCTAGAGCTCTTGCAAAATAGAAATAAAACCACCAATCATCGTAAAAATGCAATATGTACTATGTCTTTTCTTACCTTTCAAAAATAATGTTACCAACTATTATGATTGACGGTTCTATTTCTATTTGACATGAGTTTAATTTCTACAATGATTGACAGTTCTATTTCTACTTGGCATTAGCTTTTATGATGGTTGGCTGGGACTCTTTAGAGAAGGCCCAGCAATTTATTCCTTCCCACACTGTTGAAAATCGAAATTTCCAACCTCTTATTTGGTGAGGATACCCAAGGTGGAAAAAACTAACTCTATTCTTTGCGGAAGCCAGGGATGAATCCGGCGTAACTGCAACAAGTTTGCACTCTCTCTCGTAACGAAAAAAAAAGTACCTACTATGGGGAGCGAACTCGGACTGGATGTTCGAAACGATCGACGCTCGAATCACTCACCCAACAACTCTTCATGAAAACTTTCAATATTTGGAATATTTAAAACGGTGCTTGAGCTCAAAACTAGATCAAAAAATCAAAATATATTCGAAGCTAGCGTCGGATATATCGAAGAATGCAGCTGACGATTATCAAAAAAATATTATCGGTGTTGTACAACTTTGCAGATGAAAGAAACGAAAAGCAAGTAATAAGGTAAAAAAACTTATCTTATTGCTGCTGTTGAGTGGTCGCTATCGCTCGATCTTTCAGGTGTTCAAGAAATTCAATGACGAAAAAAATCAAAAAAAAAAAAACAAATTCCTTGAAATTGGCGCAAATCCGTAGGAAGGAGCGGTGATAACGCTAGTAATTCTCACTACATAAAAACTCACCGATAACTACCCAAAATCAAAGATAAAAACCAACTTTTTCGCCCACAAAATCCGGCTCTTTTCTAATCACCCCGCACTTTATTTTTTTCTTAGTATCTCCTGTCATGCGCCCAAAATCGTCTTGCCACGAAATAAATATCTTATCATTAAAAATTCACATACGAGGTGTAGCAAAAGAATCTAACAAAATTCAAAATTTTGTTACACTTTATTATGGTCTTATTAGGGAAAGTTCTGGATTTTCGAAGGCTTAACACAAGTTTTTTGTTGAGAGGGTGCAGCTACTGGAGAGAAATTGCATAAACATTTTTTTGAATAATCATCTCCGAAAGTTTGTCGTACAAAGCGTAAAGTGTTAAAGTTCGTATTCTGTTACTGCAGGACACGTAGGTTAGAGGTACAAATGTATAAGGTATTAATATTTCTAGTCTGTTGGGTCTGTATTTGGAGAGAGCGTTATTTTTTGATTGCAAAAAAAGTGACCCTTAGCTTTTGTTTCCGGTTTTTGAACAGTTTTGTTTAATGCAATTTATAACAGTTTTAGAACTGTTACCTGTGTGACAGCGTTACTTTTTGTATAATTTTTTGATCTCTGGTATTTGAGTAAATAAACACTTTTTTATGTATATATCCTTTTGAGAAGGTAGACCTGCTAGGAATTCTTTCTTTCGTACCTCGCTCTCACTTTCGCAATGTTCAGTTAGTTGTAAGGCTAATTAAGACCTGGTTAATCTAGAATGTAGAAGAAAATTATCCTTCCTTGCGAGGGGAGAAATAACTTTCATTTTAGGTTGACCCCTTACGAAGAATTTGTAAACCTGTTGTAAATATTTCAAAATTTTTAAGAATAGCATGAAAAGTTTTTTACTTAATCGTCTCACAATTTTTGAGATATGAAGTTTGTGTGTCAATTTGAGCAATTAATTTTGCGTAAGCGCTCTCCTTTTACTGAACAAAAAATAAAATATTACAAAGAAAGCTCTCGCATGTGTAAAGTGCACTTTAAAAAAATATTTACAATAAAAATAAATTCCATTCTTAATATTTTGCCACTGTTCGAAATATTTCGCCTACACGAAAGAAATTACAGATTTAGATATTACCTTCAGGCAAAGAGTATATGTATTGTCGTGTTTTAAAATGATTTTACCGCCCTTGTGGTTATTATGTTAGATTTGTTTGAAAATTTGTAATAATTTGGTATTTTTGATTTGTATAACTCTGTATAAGCTGATGGAGGTATGTTGGTAATAGGGAGATACTGATAACGGCTTTTCTGCAAAAAATGACCGACGTAGTGGACGTATGATTTGTGAGTCGGAAATTTTTTTGATAAGTTTATAGTTTTTTTAAATATAAGTCAAATGTTTTGAATGAAAAATGTTTTATTAAAATTTGTAGTTAGATTATATTGATTTTGAAGGATTTTTGGATGATTTTAGAAATGAGAATAAAAACGGAAGCTATATGGTGGTCAAATGGTGGTCACAAATATATATAAATAAACACAGATTGTACATAGTAACTTCATATACCCTGTGTTTCTGAAAAAACAGTCAGGGGTAAAAATAGGTTTCCACATTCCAATATGTAACGTGGTCAATCTGGTGATAGTTACCAGTCGGGTTGCTCTCAGAGCTCATACACTATGAATAAATAAACTCAAACGAAAATTTCGGATACGTTGTCAAAGGTGTTGAGGATGACTTTTCAATGAAAATTTGTTTGTCTTAAAAAAAATTATTAACTGTGATAGCTATCGGAGGGCTTACAAATTTTTCACCTTATACCTAGATACCTCTAATCTACAGGTCCGGCAGTATCGGGTTAACTTTAAGCACACCAACAATCATCGCTTTACACTACAAACAAGCGGAGATGATGGACTTTCCCCACGCGTTAAACCTTTTAACAAATTCTGTCATATGTGTATCGCTCAGAAGTATTAAAGACATTGTCACGTGCAAAAATAAAACAAATTACAAAAGTTTGTTACATACGCAATTACGAAAATTCATAAAACTGAAAAATAAAAATTTTAGTAATGCAGTATAAAGGTCTTTTTTACGATTATTTTCGATTTTCATACACCAAATTGTAGGTGTGGTACAACTACCACACAATCTATGTACTTGAATTTTATTTTTTAATATTATTTCTAAAATTACAATATGTTATTTTTTTAAATTAAAATAACTGAAAAACTTGAAATAATCTAGCTCTTACATATGAATGCAGAATTGCATGCTACATGTAAATGTGGGGCAAAACTTTAATTATATTATATTATGTAAATACTTACCGAAAAAATAATATACAGTAATTTTAACTTAAAAATGCACAAAAACTTGAACGAAGAGATCCATATTTATTGAGAAGTTTTATAAATTAATGATGTTGTTTATTTTATCGTAGGTCAGACCGATATCTATTGAACTCGATTCTTTGTAATTTCTAATATTTGTGTTAAAATTGCAACACAAGGTAAACCGAAATAATATTACAAATACGTATATTATTCTTGAAATTTTAGTTGATTATAATAAAATTTTTTAGAATTTTATAGTTGATATTTTAGTTGTGTGCTGTTGTTGTGGATCTTTCTATACAATGTGTTCAAGTGTCCAAGGTTATTCGTTTTAATTAAATTATATAAGAAATTAAATTAGAGGTAAATAGTCAGTTCTTATGTAAGTCACGAAAAAGAGGTCTGGGGGTAAGCTTTCATTTGGCATTAAGCAGGTTTGGACTGGAAGATAGAAGTCTATCAAATCTTGTGTCCCTATGTGGTTTACTCAAAAAACACAGGTTGTTTTCAATTTTCATCTATAAGTGAAGGTCAATGTTTGGCGTTAATTTTAATAAAAACATTTAATTTGGGACGGCAACGAAAAGCACCATAAAATTGCTATATCTGTGTCATACTTTTTATTATTATTAAACAATCAATAATTATAATAATCATTATCAAAGTTAATTTATTATTGTAACAGTTCAAAAATACAAGACATGAGCATGAGATGAAAAAATATTTTGTTCTTGCGGGGAAGAACAATCTTTCCTCTACACGCTGGATAATAAAAACTAACCAGGTTTTCTTTGGTGTAGAGAACCCTAAGAGATGTTACAACTATCCGATATGATGCGGTTGCGAGAGCGAGGTTCGAAAAATAAACCTTACTGGGAAAGTACAGCTTATCAGAAAGAAACACACATAAAAATAACATATTTATTTACAATATTGTTAAAGATAAAAAAAATACAGGTATGTATCGTGATTGCACTTGTAACAATTATCGGTATTGATGCCCTCAACAAGCATACGCAAATATAATTAAAATAACTCGAACAAATTTGTTCGTGCACGTTGCAGATGATGCTGAAGGTTACTAGCAATGTGACAAAAAATAAATGCAAACTGCTCTTCTAAAAATACAGACTCATCCCGATGGCTATCGATGAGTTTACACAATCTCCACTTATACAGATTATACCCCTAACCCATGAGTCTGGCAGTAGAGAGTTAATCACAGCTGCAATCTTCCTGCGTCTACGAACAATAGGAGATGATGGTCTAAACAAAATACGCAATCAGTTCAGGTGCAGCTGCCGCACACTCTTCCAAGAAATCGTTCATAAGAGGACCCTCTAAACAATCGCCAAAACAGGGCCAATAAGCCACTTCAAAATTTAGTGATACTAAGGTCAAGATGGTATTAAGTTTCCTAACATAATCCAAAAACAACGGTCATAAAGATGATCAAAAAAATAAGCAAGAAAGATGGTAAAAGGTGCTTCCTAACGAAATTGAACGTCACCTGCATTTGCTGGTTGCAATATCAAAGTCCAAAAATGTCACATAATAATCTCTCGACCTTGCACAAATTCCGTGCGCGCATGCCTTGGTAGACAGGACCGTATTCAACCAAACAAAATTATAAAATTTTGTTACATGTTTAATACTCTAGCTCAAGTAAAGTAAATTTCCAATCATGCAGCAAAAAAGCAACACTATAAACTAAATATTTTGGTGAGTTAACTTAAATTAAACAAAAAAAACTATAATATGAACTATATTTGTAGCTAACAGCATTAGAAATTAAATAACAAAACGGGTATCACATAATATATTATTAATTTGTATCTAGTGTATCTTGAAGTTCAGTCATACATCAGTCATCAGTCATACGTCAGCAGTTTATTCTAGAACAACAATTTTATTTTAACATTTTCCATCTTATACATAGTTAATAGAAGATACATACGCTGGACTAGATGACTGAAATACTTGGAACTTATGATGAGTTGGTGGAAAGCGAAATTCTTTTCCCAAAATATAAAATGGTTGGCTAATCAATCGATTTAAATAAAACAGTATACTGCTCATTAACAGTTTTTTTTATACAACAAACATAAAATTTATAAACATACGTATTCAAAATTACGTTAAAAATTACAAAAATGTTGAAAGAAAACTTGCAAATCTGTCGCGCGGTCACTTCCGCTGAGTAATAATTTAAAATTGAATTAACCTTAAGATGACGTGTGGATGAATTTATCAGTATTTTTCAGAAAAGAAAAGTTTTGCCGATCTAGCCTGACGTAGTATGTAATAAAATAAGACTGACTTTACAAAGAATCGTCTATAAGTTCCATTTGAGATTGTTGATCTAGTTCAGTTTCCTTTTTCCTTTTAATAATAAGATAAAATTGATAAATAATTTGTATGAAAATGTAAATACAAACAATTATTAAAATAGCTTTAAAAACAGTTAAACTGGTTAAATATGAATTATTAATTTGTGTGGTTTGTTGAGGTTCTGAAATCACATTGCTGTGGATATTCTGCAACATTTGTAAGCCTTTTTGGATATCGTCGCGAGCAATTGAAGATAAAGTCACATTTTTATTTCGATCCAATGTTTCCACTAGGCTATTAGTTTTATTTAGCATCATTTCGACATTGAGTAAGTCTAAACCATTTGATATGAACTCAGATTCTTCTTCTTGCTTACAAGCTATACCATCGTAATTTTCTATTAAAGATTGGTACGATAACCTCCATAAATATACGGATTTTTTTTTGAGTGATTCTATCATTTCTGATAATCTATCGCAGTTAAAGTTATTATAATATAGCCGGATTCTTTGTAAATGAGGACACTTATTCAGTAATAATTCCATGTTTAATTCATACAGTTTATTGAAATCTAAGTACAAGTCGGATAATGCCATCGACTGAGAAAGCACTGCAGGATCAAATACTACTAAGTGATTGTGAGACAAATCCAGATTTCTTAAAGCAACCATATTCGAAAATGCGGATTCTTCAATAGTGTGAATTTTATTAAAATTTAAATACAATCGTGTGGTTTTTCTTAAACTTTGAAAAACACCTGATTTGATAATGGTAAGACTATTATTGGATAAAAATAAATATTGAAGATTGGATAAACCATAGAATGAATTTTCGTTTATATTTTCCAATCTGTTATTTTTTATGAATAATTGAAGTAAAAGGCTCAAATTTTGAAACATGTATGGGCCTATCGTTTCCAAATAATTGTTATTTAAAGATAGTGCATCCAAATTCTTCAAATTATCGAAAACTCCTTTTTGGATAGACGAAAGTTTGTTATTCTGTAAATTCAAATATGTTATATCATCTAATCCCAAAAAGCTGCCATTTTGCAAGATTTTCAAGTTATTGAACGATAAATCCACAATTACATCATCCTGAAACAATGGACTTATTGTTAGATGAGAAAAAGCCCCTGGATCAATTGCATTTATGGATACGTTGGATAACTCAAATTGTTGTGTAGTTGGCCTCGTAGATCGAAATTCAAATCTCGATTTTAAAATCACTTTAGTCATAGTTGAAAACGCTCCGGATTCCAAATGACCAATTCTACAATTGTGGAAATTTATTGATCTCAGCTTTGGTAAACCTGCAAAAGCATCTCGTTGGATACTCCCAATGCTAACATTTCGAAAATTCAAGTAATTCAAACGCGGCATTTGATTGAAAGTGTTCGATCTAAGAACACTCAAGTTTATATCGTGGAGCAGAAGCTCAGTGATAGATAAACCATTAAACGCGGACTCGTTGATAAAATTTAAGTTTTTATTCAAAAATAAAGTTTTCAGATTTTGTAACCCATGGAAAGCATTTTTATCTAAACTTTGGATGCTACATTTACTTAAATCCAATAAATTTAATGGAAGCGAATTACCGAAAGCTTCCGATTTTATCTGACCAATATTTGCATTTACTAGTTCGAGCTGTCTCAAACTGGTCAAACCATTGAAAGTATTTTGTTGCAAAACGGTTAAGTTAATGGAACTCATGTTCAAATAATCCAAATTTTGTAAGCCGAAGAAAGCGTCGCTCTCCACTTCCTGCACTCGGGTATTGTCTAACGCCAACCATTGCAAGTTAGTCAAGCTCTCAAACGTTTTGGATTTAATTATTATAAAATTATTGAAACTCAAATCCAGCGTTATTAAATTATCGAGTCCTTTAAAAATATACGAATCCAAATTCCTAATTCCTAATTTCGTCAAATTGAGAAAAGTTACGCTACTTAAATTCTGGAAAGCGTTACTTTGGATTAAATGAATTGGATTTTGCAACAAATTTAATTGTTTCAATTTGAAAAGACCTAGAAAGGTATCAGAACCCAACGTTGATATTTTATTATCATTTAAAAATAACGTTTCTAAATTTTTGAGGGAAATAAAAGTTTTAGGCTGCAAAACAGTGATTTCGTTCTGTTCCAATCTTAAGACTGTAAGATTATCGAGACCCAGAAAAGATTCCTGATGGATTGTGTCAATCTTTTGATTCGATAGATCTAAAAGCTGTACTTTATTTAATCCTTTAAAAGCGTTTGGCCCCAATTTTTTCAAATTATTCCTGCTTATATTAAAATGGATTACATTGTTTAACTCGTAAAAAACATTAGAATCCAATACTTCAATTAAATTATAACTCAAATCAAGGGTGTCTAAAAGTGGCATTCCAATAAATGTATCTTCATTTAGCGTTTTTAAATTATTGTAACTTAAATTCAATCTGGATAGTTTATCTAATCCGTTGAAAGCTCCCAGTTCAATCGACGAAGTATTCAAGTTTGATAAGTCAAGTTCGGGCAAGTTATTCAATCCGTTGAAGGTGTCCGTTTTGATGTTAAAAATCATGTTTTGTTGAATATTTAACTTTTTGAGATTTTTCAGTTTTGTAAACGGCTTACCATGCAACAAACCAGTATTATTTTTTAAATTTAATTCCAACAAGTTTTCTAATCCATTGAACATATCCATACTGAATTCAAAAATATAGTTATTGTTCAAATCTAGACGTTTAAGATTTTTTAATCCCAGAAAAGCATCGTCTTGTATGAACAAAATTCTCAGTCCACTCAAATCTAATTCTTCCAAATTTTCCAAACCAGCGAAAGCTTCCGATTCTATATGAATCACATTGTTTTCCAATATTGAAAAAGAGTTAACTTTTTTCAGGTCCAAAAATGTTTGCTTGGGAAAATTGCTTATTTTGTTGCTGTCCAGCGAAATATGTTTGAGGTTACTTAACCCAGAAAAATACGTGATGGTCAGTTGTGTGATGTTATTATTTTCCAGGTAAAGATATTCTAGCTTTGCCAAATCTTTAAATGGCTCGTCGACTATATATTTTATTTGGTTGTTATTTAAAAATATTGTGTTTAGCATTTTTAAGTTTTGCAGTGTAGTGCCATTTATTTGCGTTATTTTATTGAAGCCCAAATTCAAAATCTTAAGGTTTCGGTTGCACTTAAACCAATCATCAATGCTGCTGATGGAATTTTGACTTAAATCGAGATCTTCCAATGAAGGTAAGTTACAGAAAAATTGAGTGTCCAAATTTTGAAATTTGTTATGGTTTAAATTCAATAGTATTAAATTTTCCATTTTATTCACTTGATCGGCACTTATGTAGCTTATCTCGTTGTAACTTAGATCAAGTTCTTCCAATTTTGCTAAACTGTTGGTAAAATTTACTCCTTGTAACAAATTATTATACAAATACAACTTTTTTAAATTCGTAAAGATTTTAAATGTTTCGTTTCCAATTTTGCTGGATTGTAAATTTGTTAATGAAATTTGATTATACATTGTCGGATTGCTTAGAGTAAGCGAACCGTCATATATATTAGAAATTTTACTATTAACTATTTCAAGATTTAAGCAATCTACTTTAGGAAACCTGAATGGACCTGAGTATTGTTGTGGCAGTACAATTTTAGCACTGTTTTGTAATGCATTTGTGAAGTAGAATGAATCTAATTCGACACATCGTAATGTAGAACATGATCCACGTTGCCAGTCACAGTTTGCTTTGGTTGTCGCACCATCAAAATGTAAAAATATTGTAACTAGTAATATTACATAGGTCAGCATTTTTATCTGAAATAACATACAATAATCATTATATTAGGAAGAAGTGATCATAAACTGAATATATTTTTCTTTTTTTTATTTTATTTTTTTTAATGCGCAAAACAGAAAAATGTACATGAAAAGTGTTTTAGAATAATTATTTATATTTAAAATATTTTTATTCAATTCTAACGAAAAAGCATGGAAATTGTATGGTTTTAGTTAAAAAACTTAAAATATACAAAATTAAATAATCTTGATAACTAACTCAAAATTTGAAATGATTTTTATTCATCATTGTAATAGAAAATTTAATAAATCATATAAAAAATTTTACAAACCTTAAAAATTTAAAAATATCGACTGCACTTAACAAAAATTTACAAAACAGAGTTAGCACTTTCTAAACGACACTGCATCTTTAAAGAAACGATATTGATATTGTGAGGTCAATAAGCTATCTCATTCGTTCCGTTTGTTTATTTCACAGTAAAAACTGTTGTTTATTCAACAATTTACTTACCAAATTGTATAATCAATTTTAATGACGGTTAAAAATATATCTGAATACAAGGAATGATATCTCAATACAAGGAATACAAATTATTTAAATTAGTTAACAGAAATTTTAAATTAAAAATTTTTATTAGATAAAAATATAATTTAAAAATATATTGTCATGAATTTTTTATTTAACAATTTATAAAATTATTTTATTTTAATACAAAAAGTCTTCAGTGTGTAAAATTACTCCTGCAGGGATGAGAATCCAGAATTTTAGTTAAAATTAAATGATATGTTGATTTGTGGATTACTAGTTCTAAAACAAAAACAGATTTTAGTTACAAAAATTATTTCAAAATAAAAAATTTACTTACCTGGAAATTCGTTGAATTCGCTACATTTTATTTAGAAGAAAGATATTTTTAGACAGAAGAATCCTCAAATGGGAGGACAATAAAAGTTAAAGACAAGCAAAGGCTGAAATGATATATCAATTAGGGCTTAAAAAGTTAAAAAAAAATTTAAAAGTGTTTGAAGACAATAATAAAACAAAAAGTGCAGCAAACAGCATTGGGTTAGTTTACCATTAGAACTTCGCGCTGTGAAATCGTCTCTAGGGGAGGACAAATTTGAAAAATTTGTAGCAATACAGAAGAATTCGTGGGGGATATTGCGGTATGAACGAGCAAACGAGAAAGTCGTTTAAGAATTTATAGTTCCAACAAAATTTGGACATTGGTATAATCTAGAATTTAAAATTTGATTATAATAAAATTGATTATAATATACCGCAATCTAAAGTGATATGAAAGTGATAACAACTTACCTAAAATGGATAGTGACAGTAGCAGGAGAACCAGATGCGAGTGGCCAGAAGTCCACAACCAACGTTTTACAACGTATGGTGAGAAAAAAGTGCACACACGTTATTAGAACTTTAACAACGAACACCGTAAAGTTAAAATTTTAAATTTTTATATTATGTCATTCAGTGATAATTTTTTAGAAGCACGTTGAAATAATTATGAATTAAATATTAGAAAATTAAAACTAACGGCAAAATTAGAAATCATTAATTTATCTTATGCAAGAAAAAGTCTAAAAACATCGACTACATTTGAATTCATTAAATCTTGAATTGTGGTAAAAATTTATTTTGAAATTTAATAATTGTGTTTTTAAATATTAAAAAATTGCATTGATACATATCGGATTTTATTGAAATTAAAGTAAATAAATCAAGAGAGTCTCTTCTCTCAAATAATCTATGCACCTCAACTAATTTAACAGGGAGGTAAAAATTTGATAATTTTATAAGGTTGGGGGCATGGCAATATATTCAATGGAATAATTAGGTCAAAAATAAAATTTTTGAAAACAAAGTAAAAGCTGAAAATTAGTGAAAATGTACTCTGGGATTCACTTAATCAAAACAAGTGGTTTTGTAGCTTTTGCACCGAGCATCGTAGAAGTAAAAATAGAACCGATTTTTTTAAGAAAGAAAAAAAAAAGAGATTTTTAAGCTTTAAAGCAAAATTTATATTTTAGAATAAGAATATACCTCCACATAAACCTTCTGCTGAAAATAAATAAAAGCTATTTTAGCTTTTAGAAATATAGAGATAGAGATATCTAAGATAGCTTAGAGATAAAGTGCCATCCGAGAGGTAAACTGAGATCAAAAACTCTGTACACCCACTTCAAAAAATTCTAAATAATTTCAATATTCCAATTTATTTCTTCGAATTCATCCTTTGTTGTCAAATCACCATCCTTTGTTTACCTCGACGTAACTCTGTTTTTGCGGGAGTAGAGAAACTTATCAGGGTGTGGGTTCAGGTTTCTCTCTTGACCTTTTCAACAAAAATTATACCAAAATTTAATTTTAAAAAGTTCGATCAAATTATTTAAACTTTAATTCAAATGCTTGTACTTGATTGAGGATCCACCTATAATTTCAATTTTTTAATTCATTTCTAAGTCACTCGTCGTCTTCTTAGACCCCTGTAATTTATTTTTCAAATATTCAATTATATATGTACTTTTATACTTAGCCATATGATGGGCTTTCTTAAATGTAATTTTATATTCCAAATATCCAATTAAGTAAATAATATTAAATTTAAATTTTTAATAAATTGTCGTGGCAATTAAAATTATCCAAAAAATTGTAATGCAAAAATTCTCATTAGATACTGGGCTGCAGCTGTTGACCTCGTTATCAACAGCGTCATTTCTTTAATACTAATTTTGTTCCAAAATTATAATAAATTAAACAATTTTAAATTAAACGAATCGCTTATCAAATAAAAATCACTTTAATATAAAAATTGAAACTCCCATCAAAAATACCTCAGATTCAGCGGACTCAAAAAACTTCACGTCCGCCGTTTTCGCCATCTTAGCATAAAAGTCCCTACTTTGCAATTTTTATTGCCAATCTTTAATTTTACAAAAATACTACTTATAGTAAAAATTCAAATGTGGTGACTTTGATCAATTTAATTTGTATTTCGCATATATTAGATTTGATTGTTTATAACTTTAAAGTTAAAAAATACCAAACGATTGGTTATGGCATGCAGAGACGATTTTATGCTAAAAAGAAATTAATTTTTTATAATACGCGCAGTAAAAAAATAATAAGTTGCTGATCGACTCTACATCTCGAGTGGGGTCACTTTGAACCCCGCCCCACCCTCCTGAAAATACGTTTAAAATGTAGAGAACCTATCTAAAGTGATTACTTTCGTTTCACGTTATAATCGGTGTTGTAGTTTTTGAGTTATAACAGATATTGTTTGGGGGCGACTTTGATCGAAGTCATCTTATTGTATTAGGTGTTTATTTCCATAAAAAATACATATTCTTGTATAAAAAATGAAAAAAAAAATAAGTGCTTGTACGTTTATACCTAAATATAATTTTGCATATTAAAAACTTAAATAAAATTCTCTGAATGGCTTCATCCAGTTGGCCTTGTGAGTAATGCTTATAATTCCTAGTTCCGGGTTTCCTCTTATAGACTCGGACCATCTGAAGCCAAAAATTGCCAAAATTAGCTCAAAATAACCAAAAAACCTATTAAACTAACTATAAAAAACAAAAATTATATAAATTAAAGTCGCCCCTTAGTTATGATCAAAGTGACCCCACTATAGTATAACAAGATTTTTAACCACATGATAGTTTTTTTGTAATGCTTATTACTGAAAAAAATTTTTTTAACTTCCCTCGGCTTCGCCGTCGGGAAGTTTTGAAAAAATTTACCTTTGAAAAAGAAATGCAAAAAATATATTTTCTTCTGATTGAAACAATATAGAGCAATATCGCCTTAGTTACAATATGTCATAACACATTAATATTTCCCAAGGGAAATATGAAACGTCATCTCATATTGTCCCTAGGGAAATATGAAACGTCATTTTAAAGTATACTTTGCGCACGGTGATTGGACAATCAAACATGCAAAACAAAATACTAAAGCCATCCCTGTTAAAAAGTGACATTTAAGTGACATTTAAAATAAAAAATGTGCCTACTTATTTTTATATTTTAAAAACCAACCTAACTTTTTCTGAATTATTTTGCGCGCATTCTGCGCGTTATTGATCTAGAATTTTGCATAAGGCTTCCTTCGACAAATTGCTAGGGGGGTTGAGAACGAGCAAAGGGGGGTAAATTTTTTGCTCAGTTTTTCGATATCTAGCGCCGTTTTCGAGTTATTGCAAATTCAAAATCTCAAATTTAATTATTGATGTAATATTGATATATTTAATAATATATTTTTCAATCAGAAGAAAACTATTGATTACAACACGGGAAATATGAATACATTTCCCTTGGTTGTCTATACATCTCTCGGGCTTTGCCCTCGAGATGTAACTAGTCAACCTCGGGAAATATACTATTCATATTACCCTAGTTGTAATAATAGCTATTTTTTTTAAGTGGATTAGAGATTGGGGTAGTTGCACTATCAAATTTTACCATACGCACCCTCCACTCCATCCCGTCCGCTCCGGCCGCTACGGACTGTTTTGCCTAGCGCTGTATTATTAAAAATTTCTCCCCAGATGATAAATCTCGGCAAGAGTAGATATTTGAATGATATTAACCTCGGGACGGTGGACAGTCGACTACGGTGCTACCTACCCTTAAAAACGCGCTTCCACTCATATAATATACGTCTAGTTTAGCAATTTATTCGTTTTATAATAACTTCCCTAAGTTTTAACGTTGTAACAAGCAAACGCAGACCTTGTCGATTAGAGGACCGTTGCATCGCTTGACGTCGAGCATTGCATGTTTAAACTGAATTGCAATGTCAACAAAAAACCGTTCCGCTTGTAGCGGGAAGCTTTTTAGTCAATACTCTTAGCACAACACGGGTGTCGAATTTTACAAGTCCCTGCTTTTCCAAATTTTAAAATGCATTTTTTTGGACAACTAATGGCAAATCCTAAAAGTTTTTTGTTGTTATATGCTTAGAAAAGTGCATTCTTTACTATAGTCAATAGAAAAAAGATCAAATCGTGAGGTGGTTTGACTGACATCAACCTAAAATTTTAATATAAAAACATGTATGCTTTTACAAGCTGGTCATAAACTTTCTGATGGTAGTTCATGGAAAATATCTAATGAAAATAATTCTTGAGGACTGGAGTGGTGGAGTATTTATTGGCGGAAGGAATATTAGCAACCTGAGATATATGCAGATAATACTCTGATAAGGGCTATGGAGATGGAAGACTGAAAAGAGAAAGTTCAAAATACGAAGATATAGCGAGGAAACTAGGCAGGCAAGTCTTTTTAGATGTCCTCTCCAGTACCATAGAGACTAATATGCCTAGGTCTATCACTATAAAAGTCAAGTTTAACAGTACCAAGAAGATTGAGACACACACTATTGTATTGGTAAAACCCTTCACAAACGCTTACAAATATTGTGATAGCTGACGGTGATTGATTCTGACAAGCGTGCAACACCCTGGTGGTGCGGTAAGCTGAATCGGCTGCGGAAGGCTGTCACATTATTCTGTAATAAATCGAAAAAATCAGGTATCGGCTCTGACTGGGAAGAATTTAAAGCTCTTCTGTCTTAACCCTTCAGAAACAAGAAGATGTAAAGGCCGTATTACACGGTGATATTTTGTTACGAGAAATTGGCACAAAAAAATAGCATGAAAAATATTATGCTTTTATTTTCTGTTTTACACCATGACAATTTTTGTATAAAAAAATAGTAGGCACTTCTGCCCACTAACTGTATTTAAAGACTTTCAACGTTGTGAACTAAAGTGAAAAGGTTATGTATATCAAAATTTTTTTGCTTTTAACTAAAATTTTTTTGTGAAAAAATGAAAAAAATTGTCCAAAACTGAATGTGCAACAAAATTTTCGAAAAATTCAAATATGGTGATTGCGGATTAACATCGACATAGACACGTGCCGAAATTGCTATTTTGTAAACATGAAATTTTACATTCCAAGACGTAGTAGATAAAACGTCGTATTAGACTTGCACATAATTGCTATAATATTCAGTCGGATGATTATATAAACTCGCCTACGGCTCGCATATAAACTTTATCCTTGTGAATCAGATTTGCTATTTCAAGTTATAAACTCTCTTCTCCGTATTTGATTAACAATGACCTCATTCCATTTTTCCCCGGGTTTCTATAACATAATACAAACAAAAATTTAGTTTTCAAGAAAAAGGGGGGGGGGGTAACTTCAAGTACTTCTTCTTCATGTGCCATATCCGGTTCCCTGAACGTTGGCGATCTCTCTCCTATGTCTGTGTTGTGCGTTTGAAGTATTATCACACACATAGGGGACCTACTGCTTAACGAGGGATCCGAATCGCGGGAAGTGTATACACTTCATCTCCAGAGAGGATGTACCAGGCAGAATGCACTTCGGTGGTTTGCCATTGCCTTTCGAGGGGGAGACGGTCAGAATAAAGTTTTACTGTGCCCGGAGTCAAACTAGGCATTCAGCATTAGCAGCAACGCACTTAACCGCTCTAGCTGACGACCGTCTTTCTTCAACTACTTCAAGTACATTAATATTTATTATGATGCATAAAAATTGAATAGGTCAACATTTACTAGTAGGCCAAGAGCTTGTGAATATTTTTATTTGAATCATTTATCAACAAAATAATATTTATTTTAATAATACTGCGGTAGCAATGCTACAAGAGATTTAATTTATTCGGATAATTTTTATTCGAACATTTTATAATAAATTAATGTCACTTTTTTTAACAGCCTTCTTTTTAAATCATCTTTAAAAAAGATCAAATTACGCAGATTTATATAGGCTGTGTATAAAATATTTTATTGATCGTAGGAAAACTTTTTAATTATTATTTAAGTCGGTAATAACTAATAAAGACACTGAACATTAGTGCTTGTTCACAATGTACATAAACATAAGACGTGCATAAGCATAACATAAGCATAAAACATAATTTTGACATAGGCTGCAAATGTGTTCATAATGAACATAAGAAATATATGAAACTGCGCATGCGTATAACAAAAAAATAAACGAATAAACTTTCAAAATTTATAACAAAGGTTATGTTTATGTCAATTTCGTCAATTTATTTCAACTTATGACCAAACACTACCAAACTTCAAACCACAAATTTCACTATGTAAATATTTACTATGTAAATAAATGTAACATATTTCAATCTTATGTACGAACATAAGCCGAATATAAGATCAACATAAACATAAGAATTTCGTAGGTACACTGTGAACACTTTCGTTGATTTACTACTAGTTCAACTTTATGTCTTATGTATGTGTTATGTTTATCTTATGTCTTACGTACATTGTGAACAAGCACTTAGGGAAAAAATAAATCTACCGTAAGTATAACAGGTGCCTTCAAAATTTCAAAAATAAAAATATTTGAAATACTGATAATTACCATAGAAATGAATAGAATAAAATTGTTACAAACTTTAATTGTTAATTAAAATTTAAAATGTAATAACTGATATTAATTGTATAGATAATATTTTTCTACGTAGTTTAAACAAAAAGCTCCAAACCTTGATTGGTCATTCAAAAATTAAGTTGATTAAAATTTAATTTTTAAATTTAAAAAAATAAAATTTTTAACTTTTATCTAATTTTGAGTATGTTCTGTAAAAATTCAATTTCACGTTCAAATAATTTTAAAAACAATCTAAAAATTAGTGTTTTTCTGTGTCCTTGAAATAGGTACGGGTAGGTAATTTTCTGAAAAACCTAACACATATTATTTAACGAACGACTTTCCGAAATGGTGTTGCTGTACCAATTAGTTTGAATTTCTTATGAAACAAAAATTTTGTTGCCTGAGCTACACCCGATATATAAAAAAATATACGTAAGTAAAATATAGACATTAATTTTTTAAGTATGTACTTACAAAGAATATTTAATTATTGGGTATAGAGCTCTTTTTTATAGTTATAGTGATTATTTATAGTTAGGAGGTTATAGTGATTTCCTGCACATTTTCCAATAAAGTCAATTTTCCAATGTCATTTTTTGTTGTGTAATCTTTCCTTGGTTATTACTAGTTCATTCAGAAAAAAACAGAATAAATTGTTTCTGTTAATTTGGTACTTTGTAAAATTAATATGCTTGCGTTTTCCTAATAATTATAAATTATATCCCAGTTTAATTCATACATAATTGCGCTTCAGTGAGCAATAACAAAAGTAATTACTCATAAACAATTAAAATTTGATAATATATAAAGTAAAATGTTTCAAAAGCAACAGTGCATAATTAATATATCACGATATGAAGTTCATTATAGTTTTAGTGTTGCTGGGCATTGCTTCTTCAGTCCATTGCCAAGGGAAAGATGTGAATAGCTATTACATTACACACAATTTTGCTAACCTAATTATAGTCTCTTTTTTTAGCAATAGATAATTATTTGGAAACTACAGGTTTACAATTCCGTGAGCCATGTATTCAAGAGACTGGTGTCGATGAAGCATTGGTTGTTCAATTGGAAAAGGAAGCTATAATGACTCCAGATGAAAAATTAAAATGTTATATACGATGCCAGGGTGCTAAATCCAAAGTGGTAGATGAAACAGGTGTTATTGACATAGAGGCCGTGAAAAGAGTATTAAAAGCTACAAATCAAAAATTTCTTGATATGGTGGAATCAGACTGTAAAATTCCAAAAAATACTCATTTATGTGAAGCAGCATATGAAGTTGCAATATGTGTATTCGACATTCTTTCGGACCACCACCATATACATTAATTTTACAAATAGTGCTGCAGATTTTAAATTAACCTAAACGATTTTTTCAATTAATCCGTGGTGGTGGCACTAATTTTAAAAAGAGTTTAAATCAATTTATTGCATTCAATAAACAATTAGGCAATTAAATAATAACTATGTTTTAATTACATAGCACATCCTTTTTATCTTTATCTTTTTTTTTGGTAAAAACTTAATAGTAAGTGTTATTTTGACGAAATTGAAATTAACTCAAAATAAAATCAATTCTCTAAAGTTCCTCTTTAAAGTTCTTCCAAAAGCAAACTGGACTAGTTATCCTAAAGCTATGCACATAAATATAAGTTGTTTCAGCTCTAACATTTATAGTTTTAATATATATTGCTATGTTTTGGTGACGAATTCACTCGCCCGAGACCAAGATTTTAGCTCTCTAAAAATATTGTAGCAGGGTCAGCAAATCGCTGTCGGTAAACACAACAATCCTCCAAATTAATTAATTTTAAATTGTTCAAAATAATTCAATAAGAAATATTCAATTCCATTAATTCGTAAAATTTTAATTTAATAAAATATAAAAATGTTCAAAAATGATAATGTTAAATTTATACGATACCCGATCGCAGTCCGGCTTATCACCAACAATTTGTCGTTCCTTGAACAAATTTTTAATTTATAAATGTAAAAATTTTACCATCTACTAAAATTAACAATTTTAAAAAAATTAACTTTTGTAAATCCCATCCAATTCCAATTTTCTATCTTTTTAACTTTACTTAGCTTCCGTTTAAATTCTATTTTCAAAACTTCTCCAAAATCTTTCTTCAAAATCTATCCAATCCAATTAATAATATCAAATAAAAACACTTTCATCGAAAAACTTTTTATATTTTCATAATAATACTACACTTATTTAATTAAGTTTTTGGACTAATAAATCACACGTCCATCATGTCGACCATTTTTTGGCAAAAGGCATTGTATCAAAGTGATCGGTCCCCACCTAGCAAATTCCACAATGTTACAACTTAACAATTAATACAATAATTTTACAAAAATGTATAGGGCGGGTCCAAATCAGTTTGAAACACCGCAATATATTTATAACGGATGGTTATCAAAAATCCTATATTCCTAACCGGTCGATGAAATGTGAAATTATTTGGTAGCAATATCAAATTTTCAGATTGTAGGTTCAAGTATTAAGGTTTGCTTAAATTATGTTGTTCTTAATGTTGCATATAATGAAAGCTGGGCAAAACTAGTCGAAAAAATCAAATTCTTACATTAGAAAAAAATCTTAAAATAACTACAAAAGTCGAAATATTCAAGTTTATTATAAGCTAAGCTGGGGTAACTGTGTACGTATTGTTGTGTCCACATCAAGGCATAAGAGGTGGGTTGCGCATTTGAGCAATTAAAGGATTGACGATGCAACCTGATAAAAATATATAAAGCAGGATTTCTTTTATTTATTCCTCGTATGTTAACCCGTGACGCGCTACTAATATTATATTTTGTTATGTTAAGATTTTGTTAGTTTAATTTGCTTAATTGTTATCTTTGTATTTAATTTAAGTTTTTGTATATTTTTATTATGTTATTTATTTGAAATTGGATACACACGCAAATTAAAACCAGCAGATTACATTTGATCTAAATTTTAAAGCAGAAAGAACCTTGATTAAAATCCAAAAAAACAAGAACCAATGAAAACAGTACAAGTAATAAAAAAATGAACAGTCTTTATTGGAAAGCAATCCAAAGCGGTCGTGTGAATTAAATATAATTCAGAGCATGTCGATAGTTAGTGAAGATTGATAGATTTGTTTGGGAAGTTTACCCAAGGGGCTTGAGGCCATAGTTTTTCCGTGTGTGGAAATTAATATCGGCACGCGACTGAATAAGAGTTCGACTGCATCGTGTTGGATACAAAGAATAAGAAGGAGGTGTACGAGCAATTGAAAATAGTTCCTAGTTGAAGTAGGTGCTAAGTAAAGAAGAAGAAGAAGATTTAAGTTGCGAAGAAGAATTGTTTATGTTCGACGGTATTAGCTGGTCGACAAATCGTGCGAGTCCTGCTTTTGTATTATTGTTGTTTATGATCAGGTTGCGAATAAACGTTAATATTTATATCGTCAATTGTTTGATTGCCTTAATTGTAACCATTTATTCGAGGAACCTGCAGATCCGTGTGATTTCATAAATAAGAGTCACGTATCATCACAGTATATATTGACGTGTATTTCACTCTGGTTGTAGTTTCCAAAATAAAATAAAAATTCTTCTAATGCAAATACAAATCAATTGTCCAAAAATAATTATTAAATCAAATCCAAATTTAATTTCTGTAAAATTTTACTTTTATTCTATGAGAACGAAGTTTGATTTGCCTTTATCTAAATCGACGGCTTATCAATTGCACCATTCGTTCGCATAAATACAATTTTAAATTTTCTAATTTTAAACCAAATCAAAATTTATAATTTCAACTGCTCTTTCCAAACTAAGCAAATCAATCAAATCTACTACCGTTCGGTAGCAACGTATCAAAAAATATCCAAACTATCAAAATAATCATCCAAAAAGGCGCAATAATGCATTCGCATCAAATCACTTTATTTAAATCAAAATCAAAATTATTACTCACAAATTCAAAATTTATATCAAAATCAAATAATCGCCTCGAGCCAAAATCGCACAACAGGCTCGGCGGTCGCTATCGGCGAAAGACCTTGAATTCCCTGTCATCGGACCCCACCTAACAAATTTCTCAATCTTACCAATTCAATAATTAATACAATAATTTTACTACATTGTACAGGGTGGGTCCAAATCACTTTTGAAACATGACAATATAAAAAATCCACAAAGTTTTTCATAATTTTCTCTCTAGAGAACTGCGTTTTAAGTAACAAAGCTAACTAACACGTAAATTCCATCTATGGTTAAGTAAGTGGTAAGATGTAGAAATAACTTAAACAGTTTACGCAACATTGTATAATTATTGTCACCTACTAAATACGAAAAAGAGATGTATAAAGTAAGAGTTTCACATAAAACCTCAAAGTAGACATTTATAATTTAAGCAGAAATGGGTATTCTGTATTCTTCTTCTTCATGTGCCATATCCGGTTTTCCTGACGTTGGCGACCTCTCTCCTATGTCTGTGTTGTGCGTTTGAAGTATTATCACACACATAGGGGACCTACTGCTTAACGCGGTCTCCGAACCGCGGGAAGTGTATACACTTCATCTCAAGTCCGTAAAAGTGATGAGTTGGGTTCCGGGACCCTAGAGAAACAGGAACTCATTTTAAACAGACTTAAGGTCCAAAACCAGAGGCTCAGAACTGTGACCTAGTCTGTGTTAGGCAAAACCATCATTCATTTTGCTGGTCGATGCATTTTCGTAGAGTAAAATCCAGGATTTTTACCGACCAGAGGACGATTACAGTTTGATGCAGTTTACCGCGACGCGACTCGTTGCAACAGGGTGTATCAGGTTACCACTACCTGCTTTTAATAACTTTAAAATGCCGTTTTTTTGAAAACGAATGCATGGACCTCCGATATTTTTGTTGCATTATACACAGAAAATTGTCTTCTTTCCTATAGTGTAGTTGAAATTTTGAAATTCGTGATGAGGAAATTCTGACAGTAACCCAGAGACCTAATAGCAGCCAAAATTAAAATTACAATGGAGGGGAGTTGATAAGCCTGGTAGTCGCATCAGCCTACTTTATATACCATCAATTGGGACCACCACCTTCAAAGAAGGTAGAGAACTTGGTACTGGACTGCGAAAGCAGTAACACACAACTGATGATCGACTGTGACTCCAATATACACCACATCGTATGGGGAAGCAAGGAGACGAACAGCAGAAGTGAGTTCTTCTTTTTCTAAGCTGATTCTCTATGTAAATCATTATAGCCCGCAAGTGTCATAAATTTTACATTTCGTCAGTTGAGTATTCAGTACCTATTGACGTAAATAATTTTTGGAACTACATTTAACACAGGTTTCTCTGAAACCTTTGGCAGAGAGAATTATTCAATTTTATTTCTTAAATTGAAAACTTTTGGGATTCGTGGTTCATTTTTGAGCTGGCTTATTTGCTACGTCTCTGATAATATGCAATTTGTTAATTTTAAATTCAAATCTTTCAGCTGATAGAAGTGACCTCTGAAGTAACTCATTGGAGTTCCATGTTATTCCTTTTATTTAAATGATATATTAAAATATTATCTGCGATCAAATCAATAAATAATTCGACTTAGGATTCAGAGAGCTTTGGATGGACTTAATAGATGGTGCACTTATAACCAACTTTTTTTTAATGTTAAATGTGCAATAAATTAACACTCTGGTTCTCTCCTTGTACACATTGAACGGTGATGTGTTTAGAGTTGTGAAGACGGTTAAGGATTTGGCCATAATTCAACGAGAATGTTAAGATTTGTATATAGAAATACCCAACAATTAAAACAAAATTACTATTTAAGATTTTATACGTATCCCTAGTTAGATCGTTAGCGGAGTGTAGTTCTTCTATTTTATTGCTCTACCACGCGGGAGGATTCACGTTTCTGCATTTTATAAGATAAAAACTGGAGTTGGATATCGAAGAACGAATCTATGAGTTTGTGCGTGATCTTTTTTGCTTGTTCACGGTCTACTGGTGTATGCTAGTTTTGTAGCTTCAATAAATGCACGAAACGCCATCTCTACTGTTTATCTCAGGGACGTTTAACTTGACCGACAGAGCTGGGTCACTTAAGCTACTTGCATAAAGTGTCATCTCTCCCGTTTACGTTCAAGTTGGTTTGAGCATCCCAGTTACGTTCAACTTGGCCAACTGAGCGTCGCCACTTGAGCTGCACAATTAACGTATAGCAATAGAATTTAAATTTTTGTATTTTATTAAAATTTCAAAAACTTTAATGATTGATTAATAGAGTGGTGAAAAAATTATGAACAACACTTAGAAAATATCACAGCTATACACTTATCCCCACTTTACTATTAATTGGAATTTTTGAAAAAAGATATTTTGGGATTTTTCGTACACGGGTAAACCACAGTAACACAAATAATGTTGCTTTCTTTATGTCAGAATCGTTTCTAAAGGTGAGCACATGGAACTTTGTACAAAGGAGATTGATACTGGGAGTCTGACAAACCCCCAAAAGCAAAAAAATACAAAAATACAAATGTTTTAGTTTAACGGATGTGTTTTGACTTTCTAGCAAAAATAGTAATTTGATTAATTATTATTGCGAATGACATATCGAGTGACATATTTCTGTTAAGGTTTTGTGTTCATGTATTGCATTTTGAAATCGTGGCTAGAAATTTATTAATTAACCAATTGTCAAATGAACAGGTCGGCGATGACGTTGCGTCACATACAGCTCACATTCTAAATATCTCAGGAGATTTAGATATTAATGCACGATATTGTTAAATATTGCTTAATATTTAAAAAATTTATAAAATAATGAATCTTTTATCAAGTGCGTTAAAAGGGTTGCCTAACTGAACATTTAATTTTGCTACAAAATCTGTTAAAATTTAGAATATTTAAATTTTCGTGATATTATCTTAACAAGTTATTGTGCACAACACAGATCATGCACCGGAGGGGGGGGGGGCTTCAATAAAGGAAAAAATAAAATTATAACCGTATATTACTCCGATCTATTCTTCGTTCTTTTTAATTTGAATTTAAAAATTTTTATAGAATGCTTAATTTTTGTAAAGAAAAATAGAGAAATCAATGTGCAAGCTATGGCTAGATAATAAATAATTATTTTCATGTAAAAATTTAGATTATAGTTAGGGTAGGAACAAGTACGTGTATTCTTTGTTTATCTAGCATAAATCAATTATACATACATTGGTCAGCAAATTGACTTGTTGAACAATACCAAAAATAAATTAGTATGGTGTAGAAGTGTACAAGAAAACACCCGCACAACAAAATATGAAAATCTACAACAGTTCAACTTTAATTAAATTATAATTTAAAGGTACGATTTAATTTATATTTTTATCTTATAATAATTATTATATTCGACTTGCTAATGGTGTTTATATCATCTGATTCTAAAACATGTAGATCAATAATTATGCGATATCCAACCAATATAATTTTAAAATCGGTTTTAAATTTTTTATGAAGAGCAGATACGCGCAGATCAAATCTTAATTGAAAAATGTAAAAAAGTTTTTTTGCCCTTATGGATTTTTCTGCAAAAGTTTTGGTGAATTTGCACCCATCCATCAAAATACCTGCCCAAGCCAGGTATTTTGATTTTCCAACTATGAAAGAAAATAGTATATTGTTTTATCAAAACTCAAAATCAAACTTTACTTTGCAAGTAAGTTTTACATATGCGAGGCTGCGAAACAGCCAAGCGAATAGAAAACTTACACGTCAAGATAATTTCAGTAAAATTTTTTTTCAAATAACACAAAATCAAAATATAATGTAAAAATTTTAATTTTTTTAAATAGTAATATTTAAGTTAATTCGGAACTTCCAACTTAAATTGCAACATTTAATAATTTAAAATAAAAAAAAAACATGAAATAATTGTAAAATTTTAATTCAATTTAGAAATTTGTATTAGAAAATAAAATTAAGCTGATTTACAGATTATGTCAATGACAATTTGTCAAAGACAAATTTGTCAAATTTGTCATATTTAATTTTCTAGCCTAGTAAGGAAAATACATACGCATATTTCTGTACACCACGTCTACATATTTACGTTAATAGAAAAACTGCAATTTTTATGTTTGAAATATGCACTTTCATTTAGTTTAGAGAAAAATGTTAACTTTTTTTTTAATATAGTTTGTTTTACACATTATCAGCTTTTACTTAAGGGTAAAAGAATTTGGTAAATCAATTAAGGTAGTACTTTTACTCATTAACTTGACCCTTTTATATTTATATTTTTCTATGTGTACACAAAACATTTAGTATAATAGTTTTGTTTATCTGTTTTATTTAACAATTTGATAAAAACATTACCCAATGAAGATATTGATCGGCACTCGAGCATATTAATATTTAAATTTGATTAATTTTCTATTAGTATAATTGCAATAAATTTAAATTTTAAAATTAAGACCTACTTCAATGATTACTTACTGGTTAATGATTTAATAGTTTATGAGGATACTTAATTATCTCATTTATCAATAATAATACTTCCGATATAAACTTTAATTTTTCCCGTTAGCTCCAAACCAAGCAAATTTGCAAGATCTATGATGTATTAAGTCGCATTTATCTATTTTCCATATCGTCACAAAAGAAATCTTGCATGTACCTACAAATTTTTTTAAATATTTTTTTAAAATTATTTTTATATTTATTTTACCATCTATTTTACACACACATATCACAATATACTATTGTGTACCTTACTTCTAAGTAAAATCATTCGCATGAGCATTAACTGACTTGTTATAAAAACTTTTTGTTTTGGATTATAGAAAACATATATTTCTCTTTCAGGTAGTTAATGTCATTGGTATTATAAATAACCTTTTTTTTTAATTTTGGATTTTTAAAAAAAGAATTGCATTGTATAGGCTACTAGAGCCTTACAGAACTGCGATCAGTATTGATAATTTCTTTGTGACATTAGTAATTAAATTTTCAGGAAATCAATTGGGCTAACAAAACATAAAATGCTCTTGAAAGGTTTTCTTTTAACCTCCTAGGGTATCAGTTGTATCTGCCAAAAATGTTTTAGCTTAAGTTGAGCTAAGACATTACAGCTGCAGATAATGAGTTCGACCGATTCAATTTCCAATTCTTTGAGGTGATATCTAACCTAACAGCGTCTAACGAGTATCACGCCCTAATGAGTTTAAATTTGTTCTTTGATAAGAGAAGAAGCTTTTTAAGTGAAGAGCAATTTTATTGCCTTTGGTCAGTTTTTGAGAGATTGTCTGCATTCACATGTAGACAAAACCTCAAAGCTGTTCGGCTTGAGTGCTTTTATGGTAGTTTGGCTGTCAGACATTATATTTATTGCTTGCTCTTTAGATTTCTTTGCAGGTATTCATAGGCATAATATAGTGCAATTTCAAGTATTTCAACTTACATAATTTTAGAATAGATTTGTAAGGCTATAGATGCCTCGTAGCGGATACCTCGGTGGTTTGCCATTGCTTGCTGAGGAAGGACGGCCAGAATAAAGTTTTAACTTCGCTTGGAATCAAACCGATGATCATAGCTTAGCAGTTGACGCACGTAACCATAAGGCTGTGACCGTAAATAATAAGTAAACTAAATTTGTCCGCTAATTTCAGCGAAAGGTCGCGGTTTGTTATATTCTACATTGAAACTCTTTGTTCTGAAATCACGCAGTATATTTTAAATGAGTTTAACAGCCTTCAATTTTCAGGAAATTTTAAGGAACCACAATACATAAAAAGTTTAGTTTAATTTTACTACCTAAAAAAGGCTAAAGAATATGTTGTGATAATTTCAGTCTCTGAACTTTCATAAAACTAACAATGTCTTCTTTTTTCATTTAGTCTAGCAAATAAAAGTTCTTTATCGGTCTGTACTCTTCATTATTTTTGTTTCTTCTTTGAGTGTCATGCACCATTTAGTGATTAGACGATCAACTTGGCAGGAGCCAAAGTAAAGCAGGCCGTAGAAAGCAAGGATGCTTAGCCTTTCTTAAAATTATAAATTGTCTAAAATTTTGTGTTTGAGATAAGGTGGGCTACTTATGTTATATAGGTATATACGATTAACCCCCTCAAATAAAAAATCACAAGCTGCCATCGCAGTTACTGTAATATTTTATATATTTTTTAAAATTAACGTAAAAATTATAATAATATTTAATAATATTGAATGCAATTGAATGCTAATTAGAATTAAGTTAGCTGTGGAATTCAGACGTGAATTTGTAGTTTAAAGTATAGTACCGCGAAATAAATGAATGTAATACAAAATATTACAATGTAAACAAATACAAGTCAAAATGCAGTAGCAGATAGAATAGTAACGTTCACATTGAAGCAAACGTTACAAAAGCGACGTGAATGTAATCCCACTGCTGATTCCGGTTAGACAGCTCCAAATGATTCTAATGACAGCTCTATAATTCGTCGAAAATGAGTGGAACGCTACTCGAAGTTGTTAATGAAATAAATCAAACACAAATTAATAAAAGTGTTATTTTCTCAAATTAATATTTCATTGATTTTATCGGAAAATAGTTTTAAAGCTTTATAGCTTCATCTTTGCTAACAAAATTCTGTTTTGCTTAAATAAAAATCGCGTTCTTGTAGTCAGCTCAGTCCCAGTTCGTCAATGCTTTTGATTATAAAATTTATTGTCAAAATGTAATTTTGTTTTTATTTCACCTCAAATAATAATATAAAGCTAATGCTATACAATATGTACCTTCGTATATAGGTTTTATGGCTTATTTGCTCTACAATAAGTTTATAAATTTTTCTGATGAGTTTCTAATATTTACAAAGATTATAAGACAGTAAATGCATTTACTAATAAGAATACTCATTTTATTTTAGGTATTTTTTGGTGGAGTTGTAACTGTAAAATGAATAATTGCGTGGGGTGTTTTTTTAGACCTTTCATTAATTTATCCAGTGTTAGTTCTTGTCCACCTTTAGAAGTTACGTGCGTACATGAAAATAACAAACCATATGCACCCAAGATTACAATTATTCACAAATATATAATAACGGCAATATTACTTATTTTATTTCAATGTATCGATTTTTACCTTACGATTTGTGACGTAATAAGCAATAAAGAGAACAGCAGTTTGCATACTTGGGCATCGATTTTTGAAAATTTAGAATCAATAGTATCAATAATATTTAGTGTTGCCGGAATCTGTAATCGAAAATTAAAATTAATCGAATTAAACTCAATCGGAAAAATTGTTGAAAACTGCAATTATTTTGGTATTCCATGCATTTTAACCCAAAAAGTTTTGCGCAGAAATAAATTATTTTATTACTTTATTTTAGTTTTTACGTGCCATAATTTTTTTTCGTTTTTAATGTTCACTATAAATGAATTGAGTACTACCAAAAATGTTATCTACGTCACCTACAAGTATACAAACAGATTTCTTGTTTTTTATATTTGTATCACGATAGGATTTCAATTTTACGTGTCTGCTATATTTTATTCTACACTTTTTAAAGTATCTCTGAAGCGAATTACATTTGTACTTAATAAAAAACTTTGTTCATCGCCAAATCATGGGATTGAGTTTTGTATAGATACTAACGCCTTAAAATTCGAAGATTGTCTCAAACGGCTTTCGCGCTTGTATTTGGCCGTAGAAATAACATATCAACAGTTTAAGAAAGCTCAAAGTTTTATTTTTGTACCGTGGTTTTTAATAATGGTGGTGGTCATGATCCTAGATAATTATACAATCATTTTTATGCTAAAATCAAAGCAAACTTCAAATTCGTTCTATACTTCAAGTTCTTATGGACAACTTATAGGATTGATAGTTTTTCTATCATTGATCGAGAGATTAAAAAAAGTGGTAAGTTATTTTTAATGTTAATTTTGATTAATTTCTTTCTAATTACTTTTAAATGTATTAATATATAACATGTATGACAGAAAAAGGTTGTTTGCGATGGTAGCAGAGCAGATAGCGTAAAAATTTGGCTTAAGGAAGGAAGGATTTTACAGATGCGAGGCAAGTGAGTACTTTCGGGTGAAAGTTCTCAATTTGTACGTTACTACGGTACTTGTTACGTTAAAAAATTTAGGCGAATTAAAGTAAATTAAATATTAATCTAAAACGGCACATAAATAAATAAAATAACAAAACTTGAATTCAGTAGATCACTGTCCATGCACTGAAATTAAAAAATAAAATTCTTGAAATCGATAAACCTTTAAAAAACACAACTCTAGAAAAACATTAATCTGTTTTAAAGTAAAATTGGGCTATAATATGAACGAAATCCGCACCTTCCGCTCCGGTCGTCCTATCCGCTCCGGACGCTTCGGGTCGTTTTAACAAACGAAACCACGGCAAATATTGAGTATTAGTGATAATATACTGTCGTGTTTCAAAAGTGATTCGGACCCACCCTATACATTTTGGTGAAAATTCATTTATTTATTTAAGTTGCGTTTAAATTGATTTTAAGTTGTAAGATTGTAAAATTAGCAAGGTGGGGACGAATCATCGGAAATTCAGGGCCTTTTGCCAAAAATGGTCGACGCGATGGACGTTTGATTTGTTAGTCTGAAAAGTTTAATATTGAATAAGTTTATAGTTTGAAAATATAAGAAGTTTTTTTGATGAAAGTGTTTTATTTGATATTTATAATTGGATGTATCAATTTTGGAAGATTTTTGAGAAATTTTGAAAATAAAATTTAAAAATAAAATTTACGTTCAACTACCTATATGTATTTATAATCTACGCGATGGGCGGAGCTAAACATAGTATGTATTAGTATTCGTCTTACTTTTTTATGGATTTTGGCTCGTTTGTAATTATTAAAGAAAATCAAAACGAAATATCTAGAGTTTAAAAACTAGGAACACCGAAAATCTTTTACTTTACTAAATTGAATTTTCTTGAAAATTATTTCTCATATACCTATTGCGGAAAATCTAGTTTTTTAATATACTGGATGTAGATACGAGCCATAGAAGTTTTTCATAAAAATTAAGAAAAACACATTACATAGGTACAACTATCATGTGAATTCAAGTAGGTGACCAATACCGGAATTTGAATAAATTTATGATCTATTTTTGGTCACCTTCTAAAATTGTTAGGTAAAGTTTATTATATTATTTTGAATTTTGTCACTTATTGTCACAAACAATAAGAATAAAACTTAAAAAACCTTTCAACAAAATCTACCAATAAATTTTCTTACACTACAATTATGCTATACAATTTTCACATCATTAACACTCTGAATTTTTCAACGGTTTTCAATGATTTTGTCATCTGTCTAAAATATTGTGAAAGGTGGCTCCACTTTCACTCTCGCCTATAGAACCGCCTCTGTTTTTAACGATCATAATATTAATATTAATTGTACCCCCAAGAAATTTAGTCATATTACCAAAAAAATTGCACTTTATTATAAAGAATAAATGTGAAAAAAATTAACGTTCTTATTTATCTACCACATAATCTTAAATTATTGTGCTACCCACTCAACAAAATTAATAAGCAAAACTATTTTATTTAAAACCGCATTCGGCATGGAAAATTGCGTGGGGTGTTTTCTAAAACCGTTTGTAAAATTTAGTTGTTTTTGTGCGGGGCCACCTATAAAAGTTAAATGTGTGCATAAAAATGGAAAACCGTTTAAAACCCAATTTGAAGTTTCTCAAAAATATTTGCTAGCCATAATTATTATACTAATTTATTTTTTTATTAGTACATGCTTTATCTTTTCACAAGCAGTTTCTGATCGGTATCTTACTCAATCAGAAATCATTAATAGTATACTATTCACTATATCTTCTGTTGGTCCAATTGCAATTTGTGCAATGAATTTATTAACCTATCAAAAGAAGATATTAGAATTTAGAGAAATTGTAAAAATTGTTGAAAATCATAAACATTACGGATTACATTGTTTCATATCATCTAAAATGATAAAAAATTCAAAAAAAGTGATATATGCTATTATGTTGTTCATTTTGGCCAGTATTGTGATTAATGTCATTTATACCTTCAAAAATTTACGAGTCAACAATTCGTTATATTTCTTCCATATTTTATTCTTCAGAAGTTTGGCTACTTACGTTGAATACATGTTAGTTATTAACTTTATTTTAAGTTCTTCATTTTATTACATATTTTATCGTCAATATTGTGCCCAAATTAAATTGCTTTTGTCGAGAAAATGTTTTCTAGCATCAAAAAGAAATGAAATATTAACATTGGATATTTACTTAAGACGTTTGTGCAGATTGTACTTAGCTATGAATGTAACTTACAAACAGCTGAATTTGATTTCCGGTTTGCTATGTTTACTTTGGTTCTTAATAGTCATGGTTCTGACAATACTGTCTAGTTATCAGTTTATAAGTTTTCTTCATGCTATGAAAGAATCGGATGTGCTTTTTATCATTTATTCGTATGTAAACATTTTTGGAATCACCCTATTTCTTACCATTGGCGAACGAGTTACGAACGTGGTAAGTAATACCTACAATTTGTTTTATATTTAAAAATACTTTCTTTCATTTTTAACTTTGACGTTCTGTCACTTACGTTAATATAAACCCAATTCATAAATTCACACGTGTTGATGCACACCGGAAGGTCGAGCTAAGAAATTCTATCAAATCCCAGATTCGCACCTAGAATTTCTGCTTGGGAACTATCACGTAACCTATCACAAGAATTAAACTTTTTCTTATTGATTATTGGTAAAAAGATACTTTTCTAAGCATACTAGAACAAAAATTTAGTTGCATTATAAATTAGTTCTCGAAAAAATCGAATTTGAAAAATTTAAATTTACATGTATTTTAGATACACCTTTTAACACGGCTGCATGATGAGCCAATTTTTGTGTAAGGCAAAACAATTTAAAAATATCCCTGAAGAATGACAGAACTCGCCAAGGGTGGAACTCGAAGCCATAGAACTCGTCCGGGTGTCGACCGCGACTGACAACAACATTAAGAGTATATTAAAGCACACGTACCGTCAACAAAATGAGATCGTCAGCAACGAGACCGTACCTCAACAGGATGGTACGTTTTAGAGCGGCCGTTTTGGCGCAGCCGGTTTGACGCGGGCCGGTTTGGTGCGAGTCCGTCTTGGCGCGAGCCGGTTTGGTGCGAGGCCGGTTTGACGCGAGGCCGTTTTGGCGCAAAGACAATTTGGTGCGAGCCGATTTGGCGCAAATAATTTCAAACATTTAATTTTTAAAAATCTAACTTGAATTTTGGTAAGGTACACATTAGGAACCGCTACGTTGATACTATACGGGCTTATTATATATTTAGTTATTAGCAATTATATTATGATTATATTAATAATTTATTGTAGAAACGTAAAAGATTATAACAGATGATTTTCAATGAAGTAATACAATATGACATAATTGTTAATTAGATTAGTAGGCATGGGGGCACTTGGGCTGACCTCATTTGACCCCAAGTCCATGACCTAGAGATCATGAGATGTCAAGGCCTTTCCAAGGCCTCCAAGGCCGTCCACACCGTTAAAACGGTATTTTAAAATACCGCTTTAACACCGGTAGGGTATATAACGGTATTTTAAAATACCGCTTTAACACCGGTAGGGTATATAACGGTATTTTAAAATACCGTTTTAACACCACTACGGTATATAACGATATTTTAAAATACCGTTTTTAATACCGCGCGTGAAATTCTTTCATCATAAAATTTGATATTTTATTTTATTGATCTTTATCTACTATTTCTACTATTTAGTTTTTAAATATGTTTACCTCCGAGATCAACAAAAGCATCACTTTTTGTGCTTTCTGTTCAATTTATCGAAGCAAGAATGATACTTGGCGGTGTCGTTTTAGATAAATATGTAACCCGAACAATCATGGGCACGGGGCCGAAAGAATTATTTTTGAATTACCGTTATTTAGGTTATATTTAAATTATTTTATTTTGGGAAGGCGTTGCGTTGTCTTGCAGTTTGCCGAAATAATTTTTCAATCTCCTCCCGTAATTAGCTATTGCTTTATACGGCACACTGACGATGCCATGCAAATAACTATAGTGAAAGTAAAAGTGCGTATTACGAGTGAAACTTGAAAACGTCAAAAGAGGTTTTTCCTGTTTACAGTGACTAAAATCCAGAAAAAAATAATAAATATAAAATATATGGTTTTATTCAAAAATTAATTTTTTTCGTTGAAATTTGACTTTTTATTTTATCGATTCTTATCTACTTTTTAAGCCAACTTTGAAACAGTTTAATCCTAAACTTACGGAAATCTACTTCGTATATTTATATTAGTAATTTTATACTTTTATTGAAATATCTATCGCAAACTGATAAGTGTTCTTACATGTATACATTACTATACCACGTGACTAGTTCACCAAGAGGAACATAAGAAACGTCAAAGAAAAGTTTATATTTCTATTTAGAGTGCCAAAAATAAAAAAATAAAATAAAAATAGTAGTAATCAAATTAATCAGTGAAGAGCATGAGTTTTAATCAGCGGATCTGTATACAATCTTTAACTTGGCTTACCTGATATTTTCTAGATTGAGTATATTGGATATTTTTACTTTGTTGATGCAATCACCTAAGCTAAAATCGATTTATATAATACCTATTGTCAGATTATAATATTTTTAATGCACTGCAAGTATTAGAACAAACATAATATTACATCACAATTTACTTTTATGTCTTATTTGCAGTGCATTAAAGAAATAAAGTTGTCTGATGGATTTCAGATATTTACCAACAATATAAGACGGTAAATGCATTTTTGAACAAGAATATTTTATTCAGTATGTTTTACATATTCTTGGGTAGTGCTAGAGTTGAAAAATTTCTAAACATGAATAATTGTGTGGGGTGTTTCTTTAGACCATATATTAATTTGTTTTCTTTTAGTTCATGTCCTCCTATAGCTGTTACGTGCATACACGTAAATAATAAAGCTTATGCTCCCAAAATTTCAATTATGCACAGATTTATAATAATAGCAGTATTAATGATTTTATTTCTATGTATTGACTTTTATTTTACTATTTGTAACGCATTATACAGTAAAATGTATAACACTTTGCAAATTTTATCGTTCATGATCGAAAATTTAATTTCAATAGTATCAATTGTATTAAGTATTGCAGAAATCTGTAATAGAAAATTAAAATTGATCGAATTAAACTCGATCGGAAAAATTGTTGAAAACTGTAATTATTTTGGCATTTCATCTATTTTAACCGAGAAAACTTTACGCAGAAGTAAATTAATTTATTATATCATCATAGTTTTTGCATATGCTAATTTCTTTTCAATCTTATTTCACACTCTAATAGAGTCGGGTTTCAATCATATTATCTATGTCATTTACAAGTGCATAAATAGAAATATAGTTACAAACATTATTCTTATGACAGCTTCACAATTATACATGTCTTCTATATTTTATTCCATATTTTTTAAAATATGTTTTAATCAAATTAAGTTAGTGTTGTGTAAAAAAATTTCTTCGGCACCAAAGCATGAAATTGAATTATGGATAGATTCTTATGGTTTAAAATTTGAAGATTGTCTTAAACGCCTTTCGCGGTTGTATTTGGCTATTGAAGTAACACATCAACAGTTTACGAGAGCTCAAAGATTTCTATTAGTACCATGGTTTTTAATATCTGCGGTGATCATGGTTTTAGACAATTTTACGATCATTTTTATAATGAAATCAAATCAAAGATCAAGTTCACTATATATTTCTGGTTCTTATGGACACCTTATAGGAATTATAATTTTTCTAGCATTGACCGAGAGGTTAAAAAATGTGGTAAGTTATTTTTTAAATTTAATATAACCAAGAAAGAGTTAAAATTATTTGTTCTGTGATATTATTCTGTTATTTTTATTATTCTAATTTTTTACAATAATGCTTAACTAAAGAGATTTATATTTTTAATCTACCTATTGTACTCATACATTGCTTATTAACCTATACTTACGAAAATAAGTATAAGTAAAAGCTTTTAATACGTCTGTGACTCTACAGAAACTAAATGATCAACTGTAAAATAATGAAGAACAATGTGGCTTCTGTATAAACAGATCCACGACAGATGCAATCTTTATATTACGATATGTATGCGAAAAGTTCATAGAATACAACACCCCCGGCTTTTAGGTGCTTTGTTAATCTGACAAAAACTTTTGATATACTGAGACTGGTGGATGTTTATAAAGATATTAAAGAAAAAGAAAATACCGCGGTCTCTCGTCATGTGATAAAAAGTATATACAAAAACACAGAAACCCGGATCAAAGCGGAAACCAGAATTACCCACCTAATACCAACTCCTAGCGGATTAAGACAGGACGACTCACTCAGCCCAATGCTATTCAACATCATTATGGATGAGATAATTAAGAGAGTCAAAACTAAAAAAAATATAAAATGGGCCAAAGAGAAATCAACATCATCTGCTACGCTGTCGATGCGGTTTTAATCGCGGATAACGAAGACGGCCTTCAGAAACTATTACACCAATTTGTCATAACAGTGGAGCCAATAAGATGCAAATGGGAAAATAATAGAGCAGGTATTGATGTTTAAATATCTTGGAATAGAGGGACATATTCTGTGAGGTACAACAACGGCAAAGAGGGGACCAGTGATGTCGGGGTGTCTTCGTGACTTGTTTTGGTGAAATAAATATATGTGAATCAAGAGAAAGATTGAAATATACAAAACAGCAGTAAGACCAGTGATAACCAATGCATCTGAGACAAAAGAGAAACATCTAAATCAAAACAAAAGATAAGAACAACTGAAACGACAGCGCTCAGAACAATAACTGGTAGAACATTCCTGGACAGGGTTCCTAGTCCGAGTTCCGAGTGCGAAATACAAGATATTGTAAAATTCATAAAGATCTGCCGCAAGGAATGGAACGCGCATTTAGTCAGAATGGGAGACGAATGTCTCCCAAAAATAGTAAGAGATGGTAAACCCACCGAAAAAGAAGACCACCAAACGATGAGCGGAAAGTTGGGTGTCATTGTCAATCGAATCACCACCAAGATGAGGTCGCAATTAGAAAAACAGGAAATGCATACTTATAAGAAAAAGAAGAAAAAGATTATTTCTTGTAGTTTTGTATTATATTTATCGCCGAAGTAAAGTTTATTTGGTTTATTTTTTATTATTTATGTCTTTCATTGCATATTTGATCAATCAAAAAATGAGTATAAAACTAGCATTATCGGTTTAGTAAACTTTAGTAATTTTATAAACTAAATTTAAATTACTTAATTTAAACTTAAATTAATCCAAATTACGATTCAAATCTTAGTCGCGTCAGATATACTGCTGTAATCTAAGGTCCAATATCAATCTGTAAGCTATAAGGAAGGAAACTAAAAACTACCTCATTAATTATATTTTCTAGTAAGTCATCTTGGCTTTGGTCAAATTGATCGCACACGCACTGACTATGGTGATGGTACATTTTGGTAGATTTTTCTGAACTCTCAACTGAACCCTAGGTCAAAAAAATCAAGAAGCAATTATTTTTATTATATTTAAGATTCGAATACTTTTTAAAACAGTTCTGTGCAATTGCTATTTTATTTGAATTGTTCAGCATTAAAAATTCGCAATATCAAGAAAAAAATGCAGCATAAGTTGTAATCGACTATCATATTGAAAATTTGAGATTATTTTAATCCATAATAATTTAGCGTAACACTTTTGGTGGAGCATTCTGTAAATTGATACGATTTTTGTTTAAATTTAATAAACGTTATTTATCTTTTCTTAAACCTAATTTAATCTAACTCACCCTTACTAGGTAATTAAAATTTTGGGATCTGTCGGAATTCATATCACACGATTTTAACTTTTTCCTATTGAATATTGGTAAAAGGACACTTTTCTAAGCATGCTAGAACAAAAATTTTGTAGGATTTAAGGATTATGCAAAAGTTTTCGAAAAAAATTGATTTTAAAAATGTAAAATTTACATGAATTTTAGATACACCTTTTAACACGGCTGCATGATTAGACATTTTTGTGTAAGGCAAAATAATTAAAAAAAATCCCTGAAGAATGACAGAACTCGCCAAGGGTGGAACTCGAAGCCATAGAACTCGTCCGGGTGTCGACCTCGACTGACAACAACATTAAGAGTATATTAAAGCACACGTACCGTCAACAAAATGAGACCGTCACCGACGAGACCCTACCTCAACGTGAGACCAATCGTCACGCATCGGGGTATATCATATTACATCTCCCTGCCTTTCGTAGTTTTAAAATGCCGTTATTTCGACAACTATTGCATAATCCTAAAAAAAGTTTGTGTTAATATACTCAGAAAATTGTCCTCTTTCTAATGGTCAATAGGAAAAAGTTAAATTCGTGTGATAGGAATTCCGACAGTAACCAAAATTTTTATAAATTAATTTTTTAACTTGTGAAAAATAATGCAATATAATGCATATATAATGCATTTTAATGGTAATTAAAATGCTTATACCTTTTCAATGGATTGATATGGGTTGTCTAAAAACAGTAACAATAACAGGTATCTATGAAAAACGTATTCTTTATCTTTTAAAAGGCACTTTTTATTTAATTTTCTTTTATAATTTATATTCAAATTTCAGAAGCGATATTAATCACGAGACAATGGTCGAGTGTAATATATTATTCATTTCGCTATTAATAAGCTGTTCTTTATTATGTTATTTTAAAAAACTGCACTTTATTTATAGCATTGAATATATTTAAATAATATTGACGTTCTCATTTATCAACAAGATAATCTTAAATTATTATTGCCACTTAACAAAATTAATAAACTAGAAACTTAAGAAAATCCATTCGGTATGGAAAATTGCGTGGGGTGTTTTCTAAAACCGTTTATAAAATTTAGTTGTTTTTGTGCGGGGCCACCCATAAATGTCGTATGTGTACATAAAAATGGAAAACCGTTTGAAACTAAATTTTTAATTTCTTACAAATATTTGCTAGTCATAATTATTTTATTAATTTTTTTCATAATTAATACATGCTTTATCGCGGTAGTAGCAGTTTCAGTTAATGATCATGAAATGTTAAATTATGTACTTCTAACTATATATGGTTTTGGTCCAGTTGCAATTTGCACTTTAAATCTATCAAAATATAAAGAAAAAATTTTTGAATTTAAAAAAATTGTAAAAATTGTTGAAAATCATAAATATTATGGATTATCTTGCTTCATATCGTCTAAAATGATTAAAAACTCTAAAAAAGTTGTATATGCTGTCATCGTGTTTCTGGTAGTTAGTATTTTGCTTGTTATCATTTTTTCCTATAAAGATTTCCATAGTTTGGATTCCTTTTTTCTCTTATATATCCTAATATTTAGGTGTTTGGTATGTTATATTGAACATATTGCAGCAATTAATTTTATTTTAACTTCTTTATTTTATTACATTTTCTATCGTCAATATTGTTCTCAAATAAAGCGGCTTTTGTTGAGAAAATACGCTTCAAAATCTGAAAACCCTGAATTTTTAACATTGGAAATTTACTCGAGACGTTTGTCCAGGTTATACCTAGCCATGAATGTAACTTACAAACAGCGGAGTTTGACTAGCGGTGTTTCGTTTTTATTATGGTTTATAATTATTGTGATCTTGACAATTTTCTCCAGTTATCAGTTCATAATATTTTTTCATACTATGGAAAAGTTTGACATATATTTTATTATTAATTCGTATGTAAACATCTTGGGAATTATTATATTTCTTGCATTGAGTAAACGTGTAACAAATGTGGTAAGTATGCTTAAAATTTTTTTTTTACGACTTAGTTTAGTGAGTAGCCAAACGCTCAGTCCACCTATGTAAATATATTGTGGTGCTTTTTGTACAGTCAACCCGCAAGTCCAGATCGTGGTCATTTTATTTGTTTTATGCATTGCAAATACGTTACAATTTATTCAAAGAAAATTATAAAGGCTAAATTTTATACTTAAACACATCCGCAACACCAGTTGTAATTTTTATAAACGTTGGAATGAATGATATTTGTGCAGTGCTTCGAAAACGATCTACGAAAAAAGAAAAGAGTATTAATTTGTGCAACATCCTGTACGTAGTTGAAGAACTTACGGGGTATAAATTTTCTTGAGGTTGAAACGAGGTCTTCCAGAGCCCTTGGATGCGAGTTGGACGCTAAAATTTGCGTAGTGCGGGTTTTAATTTGCGAATAGTATAATTTTTACTTAGCAACTAAGTAGAAATTAGTTTTGGATACCTAAAACAGAATATTTGTGACGAATCGTCAGTTTCAGTAGAAAATTGCTGAAAAATATAAAAATTTGAAGAAATCGTAAGTGCAATATTACGAAGGTCAAAGGGAAAAGCCGTGGCTATTTTGAAAAGCATTGAAAATATTTTTGATGCTAATGTAAATTTACGTACCTACGTTGAACTTAAAGTTGATTAAATTGGATATTATTGAAAACAGGATCAACGGTGTTGAGATTGATAAAATTGCAATCAAATTGAGTTTGAAAACCTATACTACAACAGATGGTCTGCTGAAATTTGTTACTTACAACACGTGTGCCACACACTGATACCCGCTACGTACAGAAGCTAATGGTGATCAAAGAGACGAACTGCTTATACGAAAACGCACGAGAATTATACAAGATATTTGAAAAATAAATAGTTCCATAGTGAAAAACATTTTATTTATAAAAACCAAAACTTGTAATACATTATAATTTTAATTAAATAATCTTGAAATAAACAAGTTAATTAAACGTTTTATAATAATGTTTTTATTGAGCTTTTGACGTTGGTACACGTCTTCGTCAGAATATTTTAATATAATATAATTAGATTATTTAATTATATTTCACAAGTTAAAAAATTAATTTATTATTCATTATAATTTTAGTCGCTACACATTTAACACATACCGACAAATGAGCTTGAAATTTAGCAAGATTTCGAGTAAAGTAAATAAAATTTCAAAGTCAGTGGTCGAACATAATTACACACTAAAGCCTAAAAGCGAGACTTGTCGCTATCATAATTTTCCATTGAATAAATCAACATTTTTTCGTTATTCAAAAATAAGAGTTTTTATTTGCTCGCAAGACAGACGGGATGACCTACAGGAATTCGCTACTGGATGTTTTATGCTCTACCGAATCCGCTAAGCTAGCCGAGGTAATTTTAGGTTGGAAAAAGGATTTTTTTAAATAAAATAATACCACAATATATTGTGGTGTTTCAAAATGATTCGCAGCTACCCTGTACATTTTAATGAAAATTTTGTTTTTGAATAGTTTTAAGTTGTAAGACTGTGGAAGTTGGACAGGTGGGGGCGAACCGACCAGGATATTAGCCAGTCGCCGAAAAGCGGCCACCTCGAGCATCTTGTGTCAAGTTTGCTCGGGGCAGTTTTTGAGTTTTGATATAAGTTTAAATTTGTGAATTATAGTTGTGAGTACTGAATTTTTGATTTGAATAAATGAATTTGATGCGAATGCATTAATTGCGCAATTTTTGGATTAATTTTGAAAATTGAAATTGGATATTTTTGATACGTTGCTACCGAGCGGTAGTTGATTGAGTGGTTTGGAAAGATTTGATGATTTGATTAATTTAATAAGAGCGATTAAGATTATAAAGTTTGAAATTATTAAAAATTAAAATTAGTTTGAAATTCTAAGAATAAATTTGCATTTATACGGGCGTGTGCTCAGATGATAGATAAGCCGACGTTGTGGATAGGCACAAGGTCGAAAGTACGAGCCCATTTGAAATTACAAATTAAATTGAATTTGAATTTATTTTTGCATTGGAGAAAATATTTTTGTTAATTTTGAAAACGCAGGAATCCTTTGACCCTTGAAAATTGCCAACTGCTCCCGCAAAGAGTAACCCGAGGTAATAAAAAAGTGTGTGGTATTTCCACGAAATACCATTACAATATATATATTTAATTAATAACAATAATACAAAAGCAGGACTCACACGATTTGTCGACCAGCTAATACCGTCAAACATAAACAATTCTTCTTCAATAACTTAAATCTTCTTTTTCTTCACTTAGCACCTACTTCAACTAGGAACTATTTTCAATCGCTCGTACACCTTCTTATTCTTTGTATCCAACACGATGCAGTCGAACACGGAAAAACTATGGCCTCAAGCCCCTTGGGTAAACTTCCCAAACAAATCAATCAATCTTCACTAACTATCAACACGCTCTAAATTACTTTTAATCCGCACAACCGTTTTGGATTGCTCTTCAAATAATGGTAGAACACGACTGTTCTCAAATGCTCTTCAAATACGACTGTTCATTAACCGTTGTTTATTATTCTTCATTACTAAGTTATTTATTACTTGTAATGTTTTCATTGGTTCTTGGTTTTTTGATTTTAATCAAGGTTCTTTCTGCTGAAAATTTAGATCAAATGTGACCTGCTGGTTTTAATTTCGTGTGTGCCCAAATTCAAATAAATAACATAATAAAAATACACAAAAACTTAAATTAAATACAAATGATAACAATTAAACAAATTAAACTAACAAAATCTTAACATAACGAAACACAATATTAGTAGCGCATCACGGATTAACATACGAGGAATATAAATAAAAGAATCCTGCTTTATATATTTTTATCAGGTTGCATCGTCAATCCTTTAATTGCTCAAGTGCGCAACCCACCTCTTATGCCTTTATGTAAACACAACAATATATATATTCCAATGACTCAAGCTATACAAATTGATAAATTTTTGTTCAATTTATAAATATCTCGCTTGGGTTCATTCATTATTTAAATTAAAACATGAGACTCTTGTAGGTATTGCAATTTTATTAATTTTTCTTTTTAAATATTTAATTTTAACATTGTATTTAAATGTGCAACTTTTACCTTGCAATGTGGCCTTGCAATCGCACGCGAACTTCACACCTGTCAGCGCCGATCTAACAAATTTGTTTATTCGTACTTCTACACAACGACCAAAAATTATCACAATTGTTTTCAAAATTTCACATTCTTTAACAATTCGCACTTCACCAAAATTAAAACAACTTTAATTAAAATTAAAATTCACTTTTATTATTTCTAATCTTCAAAATTATTAAAATTAAACTTAGTGAGAAAAAAACACTCCCACCGTCTCGCTAACGCAAAACTCGTCTGGCCTTCAACATCTTCTTTTCTCTCACCTTATTTACAGCTAAAACTTTATGTACAGTAAATTCACGAATAAATAATCAACAATAATTAAAACAAAACTTCGACATATTTTTACAAATAAATAAAATTAACGTTTTTAGTGTTTCAAAACACCACAATATATAGTAGCACTAAGAGCCTAGAAGGCCCGTCGCTTGGTTTATTATTTTATTCCACTGTTTCCTGTCTCTTGCTTTCAACTCCCAATCTCTCACACCAATTTCTTCCAAATCTTGCTGTACCTGGTTGCTTCATCTATTTATTGGCTTTCCTCTTCTCCTAGTACCTCCCCAGCTCCTATTTCCATATAATTTTCTAGGTTGACATTCTATTCATTCTTGCTAAATGTTCTATCCATTTAATTCTCTGGATCTTTATTACACTTACGATACTTTGGTCTTCATAGAGTTCCTTAATTTTGTTATTTGTTCTTCTAAGACACCATCCTTCCACCCATTTCCCACCGTAAATTTTCCGTAATATCTTTCTCTCTCATATGTCTAACATTGCCTGCTTCTGTTTCCTTATCGTCCACACCTCACAGCCATACACTACTGTTGGCCTGACTATTGTTTTATAAATTCTCAACTTTAGTGTACGGGAGAGGTCTTTACTGTTCAACATCGACTTCATCGCGAAGACACTCTTTGTTCCTGCTGCTAGTCTTGCTTTTATCTACATTTCGTTTTCAAGTTTCTTTGAAATGACTGTTCCCTCTATTTAATTTTTCTTCTTGTACTACTCTTTCAAGCGCTACATTAAACAACACTGGCGACAGTGTTAGCGACATAGCGACCTATGTAAATGCAAAGACTAAATAGTATTGTTTCTGAAAACCATATAAAAAATTTGCTTTAGTTCAATAAATAATTATCAAAATTCAAGTGTAGTTTTTCGTAAATGCAAGTGTTTTAAAGTAAAAAAGTGGCGGATCAAAAATATTTACTTTAGTGCCTTAGAGCTAAAGAAACTAAAGTTATATTTTTCTTTAAAAACTGATTTATTCGTAATGCTGTTGGTAAATTAATAGAAAAATGTTTTTCAACTGATATACAATAAATTTAATTATAATTAATTTTTTTACATTCATTTTACATTTTAAATTTTTTACGTGATAGAGGTACCTAGTAGACCCCTGTTAGAGATGCCTGGTAGCGGTTCAAAATGTGCGCCATTATGCCCTGGCACAGAGCCTTGTCATAATCCCAAGCAGGGTTCTAAATAGGGACAGGTACCTGTGAGATTTTTAACGAATATTTTGTTGACAACCAAAATAATTGCTATATTAATACTGTGTGGTAATCATGAAAGTTTTTTATTCCTGATTTTAAATTTATTCCTTTCCGAATTAAAAATGTGTTTACATATTTTTTTAGTTAACCAGTAACAATAACAGGTATCTATGAAAATCGTATTTCTTATTTTTTAAAAGGCGGTTTTTATTTAATTTTCGTTTATAATTTACATTCAAATTTTAGAAGGTGATATTAATCACGAGACAATGGTCGAGTGTAATATATTATTCATTTCGCGATTAATAAGCTGTTCTTTATTGTGTAATTTTAATAGATAATAATTTTTTTTTAAATAAATAAGAACTGTACTTTATTTATAACTATATTTAAAAAATTTTGACGTTCACATTTATCAACAAGATAATCTTAAATTATTATTGCCACTTAACAAAATTAATAAACTAGAAACTTACTAAAAAAATCCATTCGTTATGGAAAATTGTGTGGGGTGTTTTCTAAAACCGTTTATAAAATTTAGTTGTTTTTGTGCTGGGCCACCCATAAATGTCGTATGTGTACATAAAAATGGAAAACCGTTTGAAACTAAATTTTTAATTTCTCACAAATATTTGCTATTCATAATTATTTTATTAATATTTTTTATAATTAATACATGCAATATCTTGGTAGTAGCAGTTTCAGTTAATGATCATGAAATATTAAATTATGTACTTCTAACTACATATGGTTTTAGTCCAGTTGCAATTTGCACTTTAAATCTATCAAAATATAAAGAAAAAATTTTAGAATTTAAAGAAATTGTAAAAATTGTTGAAAATCATAAATATTATGGATTATCTTGCTTCATATCGTCTAAAATGATTAAAAACTCTAAAAAAGTTGTATATGCTGTTATCTTGTTTCTGGTAGTTAGTATTTTGCTTGTTATCATTTTTGCCTATAAGGATTTCCATCATCTGGATCCCTTTTTTCTCTTTTACATCTTAATATTTAGGTGTTTGGTTTGCTATATTGAACACATTGCAGCAATTAATTTTATTCTAACTTCTTTATTTTATTACATATTCTATCGTCAATATTGTGCTCAAATAAAGTGGCTTTTGCTGAGAAAATACGCTTCAAAATCTGAAAACCCTGAATTTTTAACATTGGAAATTTACTCAAGACGTTTGTCTAGACTATATCTAGCCATGAATATAACTCACAAGCAGCTGAGTTTGACTAGCGGTGTTTTCTTTTTATTATGGTTTATAATTATTGTGATCTTGACAATTTTCTCCAGTTATCAGTTCATAATATATTTTCTTACTATGGAAAAATTCGATATATATTTTATCATTAATTCGTATGTAAACATCTTGGGAATTATTATATTTCTTGCATTGAGTAAACGTGTAACAAATGTGGTAAGTATGCTTAAAATTTATTTTTTTACAGCTTATTTTAGTGAGTGCCCGAACGCTCGGTCCACCTAAGTAAATGCAAAGACTAAATAGTATTGTTTCTGAAAACCATATAAAAACTTTGTTTTAGGTCAATAAATATTTGCCAAAATTCGTAAAAGCAAATGTTTTTATAGTATGTAATGTTTGATTCTTCAATTTGAATTACCGCCTTTTTAAATCAAAGTTCCAAACGAAACCAAAGCTGCGATCGTCAAACAAACCTTGCACGTTGTGATACTCCTCGTAGTAACAATCTGCGGATGGTTCTTTGAATGTTAATGTCGTTACCTTGTTTACTAACCTCAAACCTAAACTTATATGTGCCACTGGCGTAACCACTGAGTAATACCTAAAGGAATAATTAGTACACACAAATTAAATAAAACACAGGATTTGGTTTAACGATGAATATATTGTCGTGAAACAAAATATTTCGACTCACCCTATGCTAAATTGCAAAAATTTGTTAATTTGATTTTTAAACGTTTAAATTAGAAAAGTACGGAGTGGGGAGAAAAAGATTGAGATAGAGGCTTCGTGTGCCAACTATGGCCGACAGCGGGTGCAAGATTTGTATGCCCGCTGAATTTGATTTTTGATACGCTGAGTTTTGATATTTTTTTGAAATTGTGAGTAATTATTTTTGATTAAATAAAGTGATTTTTATGCGAATGCATTATTGCGTCTTTTTGGATGATATTTGATATTTGATAATTTGGATATTTTTTATGAGTGGCTACTGAACTATAATTAATTTGATTTGATTGATTTGGAAAAGAAGAAATTCAAATTATAAATTTGAATTTATAAATTTAATTATAATTAAATATAATGAATTTCAAATTATAAATTTGAATTTGCATTTAAAATTGGAAAATTAAAAATTATAATATTTGTAAGTGCGAGCGTGTGGCCAGTGACTGATAACTCGACGCTTTGGATAAGGCAAATCAAACTTTGTTCCTTTCGAATAAAATTGAGATTTTATTTTGCATTGAATTCAAACTAGATTTGATTATATAATTTTGGAAAACGATTTAATTTTTAAATCAAAAAGAAATTTTTTATTTAATTATTTTATTTTTGAGAACGCAAGAACCCTTCGACCCCTACAAAATTATCAATTGCTCCCGCACTCAAGAGTTAATCCGAGGCAAACTAGAGACTGTTTATTTTCAACGAAAATAATCCACAGCAATATATTTAACTGAAAAGAAAAAAAAGTAATCCAACAACCAATTTACCTGCAAAGTTAATCTCCTTGATATCATTTAATTCTGAATACTTTAGTTTTAAATTTGATTTAATAACTGTTCGACAATTCATTCCCTTGATTGTAATGTTTTCTAATTGTTTATTCATATGTAATGACCAACCACAATCTTTATAATACATTGCAAAGAAGCGCCTATATGTATTTCGATGATCAACTCAATTATTTTATATTATGTAAGATCTTTAAATAATAAACCTTGATAAAAAATGCTAAATTATCCGCTCTTAACTATTACCTCGTCAACTTAAAACTAAGATCGTCAACACTTAGTTAATATGTCATCATTGCTTAATCTAAGTTCGTTCCCTTTAAATTTCTAATTGGTCATTTCTTTAAATCTAAATAAATCGTCTGTACTTAAAACTAAATAAATTGCCCATACTTAAAACTAGCATCATCTTAAATTGCTATGCAGCCCCAAATAATCATAAAGAACTTTGTTAATATTCGTTATTGACAGTTCTTAAATATCGTAATTGGTATTATCTCATATGTGGTCGCAAATAATCATAAAGAACTTTGTTAATATCTGTTGATAACTGTTCTGAAATATCAGAATTGGTATTATCTCATTGAGAGATATTTGAAAAAAAGAAAATCAAGCAACATGTTCACCGAACTTGCCCGATCACTTTGTAGGTCCTAGTTGCGGTTATTACTACCAGTGATCAGCCATTTCTGCAACATATTGCCACGGCCATCTTATAATTTTAAGCGTCCACTCCTCCTTGTTGTGCAATTCATCTAAATTAAATTATCTAATGATATACATATATATTTATACTTCAAACAACCGCCTTTATATTACCGCAATTATCTAGAATTCTCACCGATAGTTGTATTATAAAGATACCTCCAGGTCACATATGAATAATCAATCCCTTTCATTACATTAGCCATCCCGTTTGAATATAATAATGTATAAATCATAATCTCAAACCAATAATTAAATCTTAAAACTGAAGATGAAGTAAAAAAAAATAGATTCAAACTCGTGTTAAAATTATTCGACCACGTGGCTGAGAAATTATTACATAAATTTCTAACGCAATCCTGTATTAAATTCTTTTAGAAAAATAAATCAAATATTTAAACTTACGTATTTTAATTTTGTCGATGGCTACGATTTTATTTAAACAAATTTAAATTCAAATTACTGAATAAGTTTGTCACACTTATTTTCACTAAGACCAACCGTCCGGTTTCAATGTTGAATCTCTAAATGGCGTCCTACCCTCTTAATCTTAATGGTAAATTCGAACGGAACTGATCACCCTGTTTCTTTAAAAACCACTGTTGCCAAATCATTGTATTTTAAAGTAACCAAATGAACTAAATTTAAAATTTCGCACCCATTATATTTAAATTCAAATTTACAATATTACAAGTAAAAAAAGTGGCCGCACAAAAATTTGCTTTAGTGCCTTAGAGCTAAGGTAATAGCTTTTTTTTAACTGTTTTATTCGTAATGCTGTTGGAAAATTAATAGAAAAATGTTTTTCAACTGAAGTACAATAAATATACAGTAAATTTAATGGGAGTGTTTCACTGGTCAGAAATTCTTTGAAATAATATATTGTCGTGTTTTTTTTTACACTCTAACCAAATAAATTCTCTGGTGGTACTTGGTGTTTTGGTCACCAATCTAAAAATTTGTAACTTTGAAAAAGAATAACTGAATGTTTTTAAACATCGTAACTTTATTCTCTATAAACACAAAACAACATAAACATAAACAGAAACTTAAATTAATAAAATTGAACTTTAAATCTACCGTTAACGGAATACTTTTTTTTTGTCGCACTATTTTCTTTCCTTTTTTATTATCGCCGCCGTTTTCTGCTCTTCCGCAGTTAATTCTTCTTCTCTAATCTTTTTTCCAAATTTTATTTCTGTAATAAAATCGTCCGTTCTAAAATCGTCAACAATAAGACAAAAATGGTTGTCTGTTGTTGGAAAAGAAAATGTATCTAAGGGCTATGCTTACTATTTTTGCGGCGATCATTTTGATTTGAAAGAAGATTTTGAACATTTTTGGCAATGGAAGTTAATGCCTGGAAGTACCAAGTTGACCATAAAAAGGCATGTAATACCACATAAAAATTTTACCGCGGTATGCCAAGAAACTGCTCTATCGGTTTTTTGCGATATTAACGTTGGGGCATCGACATCTGCAGAAGAAATTCAACAACCTTATAAAAAGGCAAAATTGATGGTTTTTGATAATTAAGACGAACTGCGGTCAAGTATATCTTGTGAAGAACAAAGTGCAGAATCTGTTTCAACGTTAACTGAAACAGAATCAACCACCTCAGATATGTCTATCGAAAAACTATTATAAAGACGATATAAAAAATCTATTGGGATAATTGAAAGAAATAGCAAATTTTATTTGGGATTGTCCAAAGAATCATATGCAATTATTAACTTGATAACAAAACACACTAAGATTTTATATCGAGATGTGTTAATAACTTTAAAAAAATTAGGCTAGATGAACCATTTCAACCCTTAAGTTATGATTTTAGTGTAAGTATTAGCACAATTTCCAAAGTATTCGCAAAGTCAGTTCCATTAATAGCTAGCTGTATGAAAGCATTGATATTTTGGCCAACAACATCAGATGTGAAAAGATTACTGTGAAAAGATTACTTCTTTACACGAAAGCTACACTTAGTCGGAATATGAAAAGTGTAACTTAATGAAGTATTTGATAAGCTGTACACCAAATGGTTTTGTCAATTTTATTTCTGATGGATAATGGAGGTAGAATTTTAGATAAAAACATAATAAGTGCAAGTAACTTCATGGAAAAGCTGCCCGAAAACTGTGCTGTGATGGCAGACAGAGGTTTCAAACATGCTATCAACAAGAAATTGCACTTTAATTAGACCAGCAAGTATTTACAAAGGAGAAAAATTAACGAAAGAGCAAGTAAAGAAAGCCAAACAAATAGCAGCTCTCAGAATACATGTCGAAAGACATGTAATAAGGAGAGTGCGTAATTTTCAAATGGTCAATATTCATTCTCGAGTTAATCCACAATTAAAATAAACAAGCAAAACAAATATTAAAATATTGAATTTTAACTGTTAAGTAAAGAATACATACTTACATAGAAAAATAATATTTAAAAAACAATAACAAGGACAATAATTAATATATAACAGGTTTGAACTTAGAATATTTGAATAAACCAGAAAATAAATTTAAAAAATATTACGTTATAAAATTGATAAAAATTTAAAATAAAAACTATGTAATACGATATAAAGGCCCCTATTTCACAATTATTTTTGATCATCAGTCGTATATAACATAAGAAAAACGCAAAAATAAAGAAAAGCAAGAAATTATAGAATGGCAATTATGAAATATTAATTATGGAGGGTCAACGATATAAATATACTATTAAGAAAAATATACCTAACAAAAATTGAAAAAATTAAAATTAAAAATATCAAGAAATTTAAAAAGTTTTTTGTTTTAAATTCAATGTGACTTACTAAATAAAAATAGTGAAACTCTCCTCAACTTTTAAAATTAAATAATAAAGAGTATTGGATTTTCTTTTTCTTCTTCGTGTGTCATATCGGGTTCGCCATACGTTGGCGATTAATATGGAATAGGCATCGCGATTTTCCGCCAGTGTAAATACTTCACGGGAATTGCAAATTCCACTCGCGTACATTCTTAAGCCAGGGCATCTGTTTTTTTCCTATGCTTCGTATGCCCTCAATTTTGCGTTTTAGAATTAAATTTTCTAATTATTTCAAATATTTGTTTACTACTTCTTGGGCTTTATCGGAAAGTTGGCCAATAGGAACTATTGCAACTAAGTTAGAAATTACTTGCAAATCAAATGACAGCCCCAGGCTGCCTTAGAGTTCTTCATATATGTGCGTTACAACCTCGTTTTGAGTTTTTCAGCGCCTGCCGGACCTGCTGGAGTGACCTAGAAGGCTATTTCTGGCGTGTTTCTCGGCTGTTGGACCGGGTGGTAGAACTTTTTAGGCGTACATATTCTTCTTCGTTGCTTGTTTTCCGTTACGTCTCGTGGTGATTTATCCAGTTGTGTTTGTCGGTCTTAGTCTGTTACAGTCTGTGATTTCAGGCTGTTGGCTATAGCTGCAATTACTACTGAGCAAACTTCATGTAGAGCCAGTTGGGCCATTATAGTTTCCATGATTTTAAGGGTAATTTCATTGGCTTTCTCCTGTGTTTGTTGGTTCGGTGAGGATCAATAGCTTTTTGTTATTCGTCCTGACGGTTTTATTGCACGCATTTGTACGTTGGCTGTCCATTCAGACTTTAAGAAATTTTGGGCAATTTTTATTTGAAAATATATTCCAAAATTCTTTATAATTGTGATGATGATAATATGATGTTGGGAAGTAGGTAATAAAGTGTATCTAGAAGATATTATATTATGTATAAGTAAAATTGCTTCAGAATTTGATAAATAACATTAAAATGAAGCGAACAAATCATGGGCAAACTCTAAATATTAAAGTAACAACTGATTCTAAATATTAAATTATTTAGGAATAATCGATTTTAAAGTTTAGATTTTTGCATAGAGAGCCCGTAGAAGGCTTATTCTGTTGAAGGTACGTGTGCTCGACGTAATAGGTGCTGTTGTACGTTTTAGTGGGCAGAGTCGGCTTCAGTTGATTATTGCAGAACAAGATATGGGATTTCTCTAAGTTAATCTATTTTCTAGTCTATGCTTGGTTAAATATAGGAAGTTTTTTTTTAATTCTAAATGAGTATTGTATTTTATTTCTTTGTAATATTCTTCTTATCTCTAACTGTCCGGTAAATTATATTTGAATATGATTCATTAATTTAATTACTATATTTTATGTAATTAATAAAATTTTAAAAGTAACTTGACATAATTATTATAAAATCTGTTAAACTTAACATCGCTTTTTATTCAAGATAGATATGTCAGAATTTAATTTAAATAAGTGAATTACAACAATCGCCTTAAAAATCTAGTAACATATAAATATTAACATATTAGTTAATTCAATTTGTTGACCATAATTATTTTTTATCAGTGCGCATTAAACTTACTAAATTAATTCTAATCATGAAAAATTGCGTTGGGTGCTTTTTTAAACCTTTTATCAAGTTAGGTTCGGTTATCGGTTTTCTTCCAATTATAGTAAGATGCATCCATACAAATACTAAATCAACTTCCCAATTTCTTCTATGCCGAAAATATTTTATTTTTTCAATAATTTTATTTGCATTTCAAAGCTTAAATTTTTTTTTTACATTTTATGATACATTAAAACAGAAAAATCATAACGTTTCTTTTACGGTTATTTCCATCTTAGGAATTTTCTGGAATATGAGTTGTATGATAGGTTGCGCCTCGGGAATTATCAAGCATAATGCAGTGTTGTTAGAATTTCGAGAAATAGCAAAAATGATCGAAAATTCTCAAGAATTTGGATTTCCTTACTTCTTAACCGACGAATGTGTGAAAAAAAGTAAAATAGCATTTCTTATTGTTATCGGGATTGGTGTACTGGAATTCCTAAATACTCTTGCTTTTAATATGACATATTATGTCGACACATTAAATTTTTATCATTTATACAAACTATTAAATACTGTATTATTCTCCAGCATTTCGTCCATTTGTGCTATGTTGCATATGGCGATATCTTTATTTTTTTGGTTTATTTTACGCGTATGTTATCACGAAATAAAGCAAATTTTGCTGAAAAAAATAAATTTTGCTAGCAAACAGAATAAATGGAATGTTTCTGAATGTGTGTCTCTCGAATTGACCCTGCGCCATCTGAATCGTTTATATTTAACAATAGAGTCAATGTATAAACAATTTAATGTTGCGATTAATTTTGTAATACTTCCCTGGCTTGCAATAATCGTGTTGAATTTAATTTTAAAAAGTTACTTGATTATATTTAATTATAATATTAATACGACTATTAATGTGTATGGGATAATTCATACGTATCTAAACATATTTGGTATGGCAATGTATCTGATTGTGGCAGATCGAGTATCATACGGGGTGAGTCTAATTAAATATTTAGTTCTTTTAAAAAAAGTTATTCTATTCAAATTCTTTCACGTTCTTGGCATCAAACGATACTAAAGTACTTTATAAACACTTTAATTTCGCTCGCCATCTCTTTGCTGTCCGCGGCAGTAAAAGTAATATTTTTTATTAAATGTAATAATTTTGTTATTACATTTTGAAAAAAAGAAGAAAAGCTTTATTCAAAACAGTAGTTATTTGTGGTTTGACTGTAATTAACGTGACTCAACCTATTTATTGGATGAGTATTTTTAAACATTTTTGAGCATTTGGTCCAGACATTTTTACATTTATTTGGTAATTATTGTAATTAGATGTTCACTATTAATAATTATAATATCAGTGTATATTGAAAGGAGTATCAAATTGGAATGTATCAGATCTACTGACATTTCTAATTATAGAAAATTTTAAAATTAGTTTTTCCTATTTTTTAATTAATACATTTTTAAGTACAATTTAAAAATAAATTTTTTAGTGTCTTTGAGACACTACAAACATTAAAAGAATTTCTGAAGTACCCAGAACTACAAGAAATTCCCAAAACTTGAAAATTACAGATCTAAAAAGAATGAAATCTTTGTTTTTAACTTAAATTTAGCTATAATTAATAAAATTTTATTTTAAATAAATTTATAATAAGTTGTTAGCAGTACTACGGCTAACGTTCAACTGTAAGCGATTTTGCCCACTAAACCAAGCGCAGTACTTATTTACGTAGAGCAGACGCACCGTCAATAGAGAGCTATTCATCGACTTTTACGTAAAAAATTACGTTTAAAATTTGAATATTGTCTCAAATTTCTCTTGCGGTTGTATTCGGCTATTGAAGTAACACATCAACAATTTAAGAGAACTCAAAGATTTCTATTAGTACCATGGCTTTTAATATCTGCAGTGATCATGGTTTTAGACAATTTTACGATCATTTTTATATTGAAAACAAATTAAAGTTTAAGTTCACTATATATTTTTGCTTGTTACGAACAACTTATAGGAATTATAATTTTTCTAGCATTGACCAAGAGGTTAAAAAATGTGGTATAGCTATTATTACAACTAGGGTAATATGAATAGTATATTTCCCGAGGTTGGCTAGTTACATCTCGAGGGCAAAGCCCGAGACCGACAACCAAGGGAAATGTATTCATATTTCCCGTGTTGTAATCAATAGTTTTCTTCTGATTGAAAAATATATTATTAAATATATCAATATTTCATCAATAATAAAATTTGAGATTTTGAATTTGCAATAACTCGAAAACGGCGCTAGATATCGAAAAACTGAGCAAAAAATTTATCCCTCTTTGCTCGTTCTCAACCCCCCCCCCCCCTAGCAATTTGTCGAAGGAAGCCTTATGCAAAATTCTAGATCAATAGCGCGCAGAATGCGCGCACAATAATTCAGAAAAAGTTAGGTTGGTTTTTAAAATATAAAAATAAGTAGGCACATTTTTTATTTTAAACGTCATTTAAATGTCACTTTTTAACAGGGATGGCTTTAGTATTTTGTTTTGTATGTATGATTGTCCAATCACCGTGCGCAAAGTATACTTTAAAATGGCGTTTCATATTTCCCTAGGGACAATATGATATGACGTTTCATATTTCCCTTGGGAAATATTAGTGTGTTATGACATATTGTAACTAAGGCGATATTGCTCTATATTGTTTCAATCAGAAGAAAAGTTATTTTTTAAATTTAATATACTCAAGAAAGTATTAAAATTATTTATTCTGTTATTTTTCCATTCTTATTTTTCTCAACAATGCTTAACTAAAGAGATTTATATTTTTGACGTGATAATGTCTTATAAATCGATATATCAACTGCACGCATGAAAAAATATGACTCATTGTCACGTTCCGCCTGAGCCATGCGTGCAAGCGAGAGCGCGGAACAAGCGATAGAGAGGCACGATCGGTTTACCTCACACATGCCATAACAATGTGTCTAAAATGACAAGGCGGGCCTTTTAAAAGCAGCAATTCAAAAATTTTTATTTATTTGTACAATTTCGTTATTTTAAATTAACAATTTATTGACATTGATTTGATTTCAGTTTATTTCTATAACTAATTGTTCGTGATTATATTTAAACAAATTAATTAAATTAATTTTGCAAAACTTGTAAATAATATTTGAAAATTATTGTTTTTAACCATAGCTTTAAAAATATTTATGTGTTAATCATAGGTTAACGCAGGCGCAGTGCAAAGGAATATATTATTATGTCAAGCAGGTTTTAGCGGGCTTTTCAAAAGCATGAGTTTCATGAATTCGATTTATTTGTCCAATTTCATCGTTTTAAATTAACACTCGGTTCACGGACGATAATTTTACGTGATTTACATCATAAGAAAACATAATTCAATTCAATTCATAAAAGCATGCAATTTTTTATCAATGTTTTCTTATGACGTTATCAGGTAAAATTATCGTCCGTAAACCGACTTTACAGACACCCCGAGTGCCACGTGTTTTTAATTATAACAATGGATGATCACTAGGGCATTTTTGCTTATTGTCAATTTTAAGAGCAGCTCTTTGAAATTTCAGATCTGGACGAAATACATAAAATGATGTATTTTAACGTATAGTTTTTCCTGCCTTTTTTGCGATTTCTAGCTTATTTGCTTTATATGAACTTATTTTTTACTTTTGTGCTTATTTTGAGCTTATTTTTAAATAAAACACTGAATGTCAATTTTTTACAAAACGAAACCGTTAAACCCATTTACTACTTCTTTTTAGTACTTTAGATTGGTAAAACATGTTTGTAAAAAAACTAAGAATGTCCACTGTTGATATATTTATATTATTATTGACATCTGACAAAACATTCATAACTTTGAAATTTTAGTTCTGTTACAATAGTGGACACGTCACAATAACTTACTTTATTGTTATTCTGTTATGCCTAATTTAAAGAAACACATAATTTTGAAATTTTATAGTTTTGTTTGTATATGATAAGAATATTTTTAAAAATATAGGGTATTCTAAGTTGATTTTTCTCTATATTTTCTATTTTCTCTATATATTGCAGTGATCCTTTCAAAACGGGTTGATTTTTCACATGGACTATAAGTGCTCCAAGCTTGCTTTTAAATGCGGGAGTAGAGATGGTCGTATCTCAAGGTGGGTTCTAATACGTTGAAACAAGTGACGTCCTAAATTTTCGAGTCTCACGTTCGGGCGTCAAAAGAATAGAAAGTTGAAATAATATAACGTTTTCAAAATAAAAAAAAAAAAATTTCTAATGCAAATAAATAATACGTCTTCCAAAAATTATAAAATCAAATCCAATTTAAATTCAATGTAAAATATTTAATAATTTTAAAAGGGAAATAAGTTTGATTTCTTTTATCCAAATCGACCGCTTATATTTTCAACCATTTGTTTCTCTAAATGCAATTTAAAATTTTTCCAATTTCAAATATTCCAAGTCCAATTTATAATTTTAACTATTTTCTCTCCAGATCAATCCAACCAACCAAACGACTACCACTCGGTAGCAACTTTTCAAAAATTCCAAAATAATTAATTCCAATTTAAATATAAAAAAGACGCCGTAATGCAAACGCATAAAAATCACTTTATTCAAATTAAAATTTACTCACAATATCAAAAATAAATTTCACAGAGCCAAAATTTAACGAGCCAAATGTCGTACTGCCTACTTTTTTTTTCAAAAAACCGTGCTTATTTATTCGGTCTCTAATGATCACAAAGGATTAATATTTTACACAATATAAATAAAAAATTGGTTCTGCCCGGGATCGAACCGGGGACCTTCTGCGTGTAAAGCAGACGTGATAACCGCTACACTACAGAACCCATATAATCACCAACACGAATAATGCTGTTGCCAGCATTTGTGTTAATATTTAAAAAGTTGCAAATTACCACACCGACTAAAACAATTTTTTTTAAATCTACCTTTTGTACTCATACTTAAACTTCGTTTAAAGCATTTACCTTTTTATTATTTCTTTTAGTTTTGTATTATATTTATCGCCGAAGTTTATTTTTCATTATTTATGTCTTTAATTGCATATTTGATTAACCAAAAAATGAGTATAAAACCAGCATTATGAATTTAGTAAACTTTAGTACTTAATTCAAACTTAAGTTAAACTAAATTACAATTCAAATCTTAGTCGCGTCAGATACACTGCTGTAATCTAAGATCCTGATATCAATCTGTAAGCTATGGCAAATAAAAACTACACCTCATTAATTATATTTCCTAGTCAGTCATCTTGGCTTTCGTCAAATTGATCGCATACGCATTGACTGTAGTGATGGTAGTTTTTGGTAGTGTTTTTCTGAACTCTCAACTGAAACCTTAAGCTAAAAAAAATCAAGAAGCAATTATTTTCATTATATTTAAGATTAGAATACTTAAACAGTTCTGTGCAATTGCTGTTTTATTAGAATTGTTCAGCATTAAAATATTTCAATTTCAAGTAAAAAGTGCAGCATAAGTTGTAATCGACTATCATTTTGAAAATTTGAGATTATTTTAATCGATAATAATAATTTTTCATGACACTTTTAGTGCGAAGTATTCTGTAAATTAATACGATTTTTGTGTTAATTTAACGAAGCTTATTAATTTTTTTTAAGGTAAATAACCTAATTTAATCTAACTCACCCTTACTAGGTAATTAAAATACCCATACATTTTCAATGTATTTTATATGGATTGTCTAAAATTTTATTATCAGTAACAGGTATCTATGAAAAACGTATTTCTTATTTTTTAATAGGGACTTTTTATTTAATTTTCCTTTATAAATTATATTCAAATTTCAAGAGTTAATAAAAAATAAACTGCTTATTTAATCACGAGACAATGATCGAGAGTAATATATTATTCATCTTACGATTAATAAGCTGTTCTATACCATTATTATAATATAATGTTAGTAATAATTTTTTCAAGAATAAATAGGAACAGTACTTTATTTATAACTTAGAATATTGTTAAAGAAATATTGATGTTCTCATTTATCAACCAGATAATCTTAAATTATGATTGCCACTTAACAAAATTAGTAAGATAGAAACTTACTAAGGAAACTCATTCAGTATGGAAAATTGCGTAGGGTGTTTTCTAAAACCGTTTATAAAATTTAGTTGTTTTTGTGCGGGGCCACCTATAAATGTCATATGTGTGCATAAAAATGGAAAACCGTTCGAAACTAAATTTTTAATTTCTCATAAATATTTGTTAGTCATAATTACTTTATTAATTTATTTCATAATTAATACATGCATTATCTTGGTAGAAGCAGTTTCACTTAATGATCGTGAAATATTACATTATATACTTCTAACTTTGTATGGCTTTAGTCCAGTTGCAATTTGCACTTTAAATCTATCAAGGTATAAAGAAAAAATTTTAGAATTTGAAGAAATTGTAAAAATTGTTGAAAATCATAAACATTATGGATTATCTTGCTTCATATCGTCTAAAATGATTAAAAATTCTAAAAAAGTTTTATATGCTGTCATCGTGTTTCTGGTAGCTAGTACTATGAGTGTGATCATTTTTTGCTATAAAGATTTCCATCATCTGGATCCCTTTTTTTTCTTATATATCCTAATGTTTAGGTGTTTGGTTTGTTATATTCAATACATAGCAGTAATTAATTTTATTCTAGCATCTGTATTTTATTACATATTCTATCGTCAATATTGCACTCAAATAAAGTGGCTTTTGTTGAGAAAATACGCTTCAAAATTTGAAAACCCTGAATTTTTAACATTGGAAATCTACTCAAGACGTTTGTCCAGGCTATATCTAGCCATGAATCTAACTTACAAACAGCTGAGTTTGACTGGCGGTGTTACCTTTTTATTATGGTTTATAACTGTCGTGATCTTGACAATTTTCAACAGTTATCAGTTCATAATATTTTTTCATACTATGGAAAAATTCGATATATATTTTATCACTAATTCGTATGTAAATATTTTGGGAATTATTATATTTCTTGCATTGAGTGAACGTGTAACAAACGTGGTGAGTATGCTTAAAAATTTTTTTTACGACTTATTTTAGTGAATGCCCAAACGCTCAGTATTTCTGTATTTCAGCATTTCTGAAAACAATAGAAGATGTTTCTTTTGGGTCAATAAATAATTATTGTTAAAATCACTTTTAGCATCATATTTAGCATCAAAATTGTAAAATTTAAAATTAAGCCGTATATTATTAATAGTCTTACCCAGAATAAACAAACTAAACAAAATATTAAAATAATGAAATTTAACTGTTAAGTAAAGAATACTCATACTTACATAGAAAAATAATATTTAAAAAACAATGAAAACGGCAATAATTTATATTAAACAGGTTTGCACTTAGAATATTTTAATATACAAGAAAACTAAAAATGAAAAATGAAAAATGGCAAAAAACATCTTTAAATACTAACTAAGAATTTCGAAAAAGTTACGTTATAAAAATATGATAAAAACTTTAAAATAAAAACTATGTAATACGATATGAAGGCCCCTATTTCACAATTATTTTTGCTCATCAGTCGTATATAACATAAGAAAAAATTATTATGTATTATTTCATTATAAATAACAAAAAGAGACCAATATCAATACCTCGAAACTATTAGAAAATAGTTATGCTGTACCCTTGGAAGTGCAAGTATTTGAATAATTTTGATTGTGTATCAGGAGACAAGGTTTTAGGCAGCTCTGCAAAAAAATCTTGAGACTTTTTGCACATTCCGGTGCTGTTACTAACGAAACTAGTCTTACGAGCAGGGCAAATTTACACGAAACTTTACCTTCATGAAATATTTTCATCAAAATTCCCTCAGCCTATGGTGTGAAATTTATGTTTCAATACTTTACTCACGAAATCTCCTGAAATTACTATCGCCCCAGAGCTGTTACATACGAATATTTTGATGACAACCAAAATAATTGTTATAATTATGTGGTAACCATAAATGTATTTCATATTTTAAATTCATTCCTTTTAGAATTAAAATTGTATATACATATTTTTGTAGTTTAATCTAATAAAATTGAAGGGAATTATATGACAAAATTAATTATATGACAAAATAAATGTTTGTAATTTTTGCCACTTTTGTACTGAAAGTTTAGCCCTCCAATAAGAACTCCTCAAAGCAGTAGGGCAAGATGGTCAGAAATTTTCGAGAAAATTGACTGAAATATTGTCGAGTTAGTTTGAAGACAAGATGTGAAACAATTTGCAATAAGTTTCGTAGCGTAGGCAAGAACGAGTTGGGGTAGAAACCAGTAGATTCACGGTTCTATTCCCACCTTCGCTAGTTTTTAAAAAAAAATTTTTCTTTTCTTTTTTTCTGATTCCTCTTCTTTTTCTATGCCTTCTTCCTATGCCTCGTTTGCCCTCAATTTTGATTTTCTAAATTAAATTTTCTTATTATTTTAAAATCTTTATTTTCTACTTTTTGAAATTTAGCGGAAAGTTGGCAAATTGAAAAAAATGGCTAATACTGGCTAAGTAAATCTGCCATTTTTGACCAAAACTACTTATATAAAATAAAAACACACCAAGACCGAGAGTAACCTAATGAAAACAGCCAATACAGTATTGATTTCAATTTTTTAAGGTTTTTAACTCTTTTAACAGGATTTATATTTGTAATTTGCTTTTGTAGAACAAGATAAATGAGGTTTCTGTAAGTGAATCAATTTTGTAGTCTATGATTAATTAAATCTAGAAAGTTTATTTTTATAATTATTTTTTAATATTTATATCTCCAACTGTCAGGTAAATTATATTTGAATATGATTTATTAATTTGATTACTATATTTATGTAATTAATAAAATGTTGAAAGTAACTTGACAAATTATTATAAAATCTCTTAAACTTGACATCGCTTTTTATTCAAGATAGATAAGTAAGAATTTAATATAAATAAGTGAAATACAACAATCGCCTTAAAAATCTAATAACAAAATAAATATTAACTTATTAATCCAATTTCTTGACCATAATTATTTTTTACCAGTGCGCATTTAAACTTACTAAATTAATGCAAATCATGAAAAATTGCGTTGGGTGCTTTTCTAAACCTTTCATCAAGTTAGGTTCGTTTATCGGTTTTCTTATGCATATGCATTCATATAAATACTAAATCAACTTCCCAATTTCTTTTATGCCGAAAATATTTTATTTTCTCATTAATTTTATTTGCATTTCAAAGCTTAAACCTTTTTTTTACATTTTATGATACATTAAAACAGAAAAAGCATAACGTTTCTTTTACGGTTGTTTCCATCTTAGGAATTTTCTGGAATATGAGTTGTATGATAGGTTGCGCTTCCGGAATTATCAAGCATAATGCAGTGTTGTTAGAATTTCGGAAAATAGCGAAAATGATCGAAAATTCTCAAAAATTTGGATTTCCTTACTTCTTAACTGACGAATGTGTGAAAAAAAGTAAAACAGCATTTCTTATTGTTATCGGGATTGGTGTACTGGAATTCCTAAATACTCTTGCTTTTAATATAACATATTATGTCGACACATTAAATTTTTATCATTTAATATACAAACTACTAAATACTGTTTTATCATCCAGCATTTCGTCGATTTGTGCTATGTTGCATATGATGATATCTTTATTTTTTTGGTATATTTTTCGAGTATGTTATCACGAAATAAAGCAAATTTTGCTGAAAAAAATAAATTTTGCTACCAAACAGAATAAATGGAGTGTTTCTGAATGCGTGTTTCTCGAATTGACCCTGCGTCATCTGAATCGTTTATATTTAACAATGGAGTTAATGTATAAACAATTTAATGTTGCGATAAATTTTGAAATACTTCCCTGGCTTGCAATAATCGTGTTAAATTTAATTTTAAAAAGTTACTTGATTATATTTAATTATAATATTACTACGAGTATTAATGTGTATGGGGTAATTCATACGAATCTAAACATATTTGGTATGGCAATGTATCTGATTGAGGCAGATCGAGTATCATACGGGGTGAGTTCAATTAAATATTTAGTTCTTTTAAAAAAAGTTATTCTATTTAAATTCCTTCTCGTTCTTGGCAGCAGACGACACTAAAGTACTTTATAAACACTTTAATTCCGCTCGCTATCTCTTTGCTGTCTGCGGCAGTAAAAGTAATGTTCATTAAATGAAATAATTTTGTTTTATATTTCACCAAAAAAAAGAAGAAAAGTTTTATTCATACATAACAGTAGTTATTTGTGGTTTAACTGTAATTAATTCAACCCATTCAATTGAAATAATTAAACTTAATTATAACCCAATTCAACCAATTCATGTAACATGTAAAAATTAATTTAAAAAAACGCGTCGCACTCGGGTTGTCTGTAAAGTCGGTTTACGGACGATAATTTTACGTGATAACGTCATAAGAAAACATTGATGAGAATTTGCATACTTTTATGAATTATGAATAATTAAATTGAATTATGTTTTCTTATGACGTAAAATCACGTAAAATTATCGTCCGTAAACCGAGTGTTTAAAAGGATGAAATTGAACAAATAAATCGAATTCATGAAACTGATTCTTTTGAAAAGTCCGTCAAAACCTTCTTGATATAATATATTCCTTTGCACTGAGTTAACTTGGCATTAAAACATAAATATTTTTAAAACTCTGATTAAAAACATTAATTTTCAAATATTATTTACAGTTTTTGCAAAATTAATTTAATTAATTTGTTTAAATATAATCACAAACAATTAGTTATAGAAATAAACTGAAATGAAATCAATGTCAATAAATTGTTAATTTTTTGAAATGACGAAATTGAACAAGTGAATAAAATTTTTTGAATTGCTGCTTTTGAAAAGCCCGCCTTGTCATTTTTGACACATTGTTATGACATGTGTGAGGTAAGCCGATCGTGCCTTTCTGTCGCTTGTTCCGCGCTCTCGCTTGCACGCGGAACGTGACAATGAGTCATGGTTTTTCGTACGTGCAGTCAGTATATCGATTTATAAGACGTTATCACGTCAAAAAATATTATCACATGTTAATAACCTTAACCATATTAATAAAATTTAGTGTCTTTGAGACACTACAAACATTAAAAGAATTCTTGAAGAATCCAGAACTTGAAAAGTACCTACTGATCTAGAGAAACTCATATCTCCGAGTACTATAAAAATTCTCAGAACTCGAAAATTACAGATTTAATTTTAATTAAATAATCGCCCCAAAAAACTATGAGACGACTAAGAGTGACGTATCGGATAATAATGAAATAAATTTTTAATAAGTTGTTAGCTGTACTACGGCTAACATTCAACTATGGGTGATCTTGCTCACTAATCCAAGTGCAGTACTTATTTACGTCAAGCACACGCACCGTCAACAGACTGAGTTATTTAAAAGGCTTGCTTAAAGCGGCACACCCGTACAAGCCCAAGATTGAAAACTAGTAAGATTGAACACTAATTTTTGCAAATTAAGTTCTTAGTTCGTTAGCTGGATTTTTCGTTTCGATCTTTGAAAACTAGTTCACTAGTTTTTAAATTTATTTTATACACCAATCTGCTTCCGATTCTTTGTGGGATTTTATTGAACCTAATGTCGTACATAAACTCTTCAACTTGAACGATGTCAAACTACCACAGAACTGCAAGCAGCTTGAAAATTGAAGGTAAAATTGCGATATACTGTTTGTATAACTTAAAGGTAATTCACAATTGAAATTCAGACCGAATTCTTTCAAAATGTTGATTAATTTGTCGACCACAAATAAAAATTAAACACCCGCACTATCCCTAATTGTCAGTATTTAGACTCTCTAAACTTGAGCACGGGATTTTAATGAGGAAATTGATAATTCGATAACTACTACCTATCCCACATTTATAGGGGTAACATACGTTCATAAATACCGTGCTTAAAGCAATGTAAAAATTCTAGAAGAACAAAGTCGCTTATTTAACAATTTTGTTTCATCTGATATTTTGATGGTTTGTGAAAACATTTTGTTGAGATACTGCAGTTTTTCTGCGAATAACCCTAGATTGTAATATACATTTTATTTTATTATATTGTTTTCATTTGTAAGACAAATAGAAATATAGAAGAAATGATCAGTTATAGTCGATTCAAGATATGAATAATATAGGTGGCGCGTCGTTTGCAAACTTTAATTTACACCGGGAAACTTCAGATAATTTAAATAGTACTTAATCTTTTAGTAATATTAAATATTCACCACAGAAAAGCGAACTACGTCTATTCGATATTACATTTAATTCTGTCCACATCTATCTTATTTATGACTTTGTCAGATTCAGTTTAGGAAGCACACATAGCACTTCAATAGCAAAAATTTTGTTATTATTAATACCGTCTATCTTCAAACCAATTTTATTGATTTACATTTGAAGGTTGTCGCTTTAGTACAAATTTTAATATTTTTCTTAAAAACAAACGGACTATAGTCTACAACCTAAGCTTGATTGACTATATATTTAACTAATAAGTTATCCGGAAGTTTAACTGGAGGTTGTTACACTTATGTCTTACTTATTTTAAATAAACTTACTTATCTGGCATAAATTTCGCGCCAGCTTACGTCGAGAGCTGAAGATTCTCAGCGTGTAGGAGCAAGTTAACTTGACCAGCAGAAAGAAAACCTTCATTTTAATAATTATTTTTTTGTCAATCTCTTCTCGATCCTCACATTGATCATCAAATGGAATGTTCTCATACAAAGTTTGCTACACTTACGATAATGCCAACTGCGCTTTACTTAAGGTTTTTTTTATAGACGGGTAGCAGGCGGGATTCTTTATAAAAATTATTTAATATTTTTTTTGTGATTACTTAAATTAACAGTAATTATATTTTGCAGATTTTGAAATTTATTTACAAGATAATTTTCTCAATAAAAATCCCAAAAAGCAGTAATTTTGTTAAAAGGAGAATTTTCCCTTTTAACCTTAATCCAACTTGAACATAACTTACATAAAGGTTTTATTTTACGTATTTAAGTATTTTATTATGATCGTTTTACTTGGATTGTTTTATTGTAATATTACACTGTACTTGTTTATGCAAGTGCGAGTGCTCAATGTAAATACTTACAGCACTTGTATTTGTGGGCAGTGCTACCATCAGATTACTTCCAGCTGTGGTACTGATTATAAATTTATTTAAAACAATATTTTGCTAATTATAGCCGGATTCCACTTAAAAATAAAACTCTGCGTTTTTAGAGATCTCTAATTTTCAAGTAAATTTTTTTATATACACCGAGATTTCTGTCTTTTTGTTTTCTAGAACTGTAATCTTAGAGCATAAGTATAAAGATGTCGTGCGAAGCACGGTAGCCGCAGGCTGCCTTAAGGTTTCTTCGTCTATATGTTTAATTTGACGTTGAGTTTTTCAGGGTCCGCTGGATTCGCTGGTTGTGGCCTTGGAGCCTAATATTCTTGACTGCATCTGCGGTCGTTGGACCAGGTATTTCCTTTCTTATTTTAAATTATCTTTTTTACCTATTTGTTCGTCTCCAGTGGCGAGTAGGCGGTTCTTCCAATTCTTTTTATTGTCACACTTAGTTTGTATCTGCCTGAGGTTTCAGGCTGGAAATGATCGTCGTTGTAATGTTGGGGTTCATATTGTGCGCCGTCAAGAGTGCCATTATTATGGCTAGAGTTCTGAGGGTGATGTCATTGGTTGATCCGGTTTGTTGCAAGTCCGGCGAGGTCCAATAGTCTTTGGTGTTAGATCTGGTGTTTTTTTCGTTGCTTCTGCGCGTATTGTGCTCATCCAAGCTTTAGGGAATTTGTTGCACCTCCTGTAGCTGGCGGGGTAGAGGCCACCACAGTTTGCGCAGGTGGTCAATGTCTCCTTGCTTTTTTCTCATGCGCTTGTGACGTGTGATCCTGCGTATTTGATGCATCTGGTGGCGGTCTTGCACTTTCTGTGGGAGTGTCCAAAGGTTTGGCACCTGTGGCATTGGCCGAATCGGAATTTCCTGTTTGACGTTTTTGAATTTTGGATTTTGCTTACGTCGAAGATTTTCTTGTTAGCTTCGTTTTTTGGTAGGATTACCAGTACAAGTGGTGGAGGTTTTCGGTCCCGACCTCTGTATATCCTGGCCACTTTGTCGATTTTGAGACGTTGGCCTTCCAGGTTTTTTTTTATTAATTCCGTGCTGATAGATTGGTCCTTATTCCCTTTATCGTCACCTTTAGGGGTTTTTGTTCTTTCATCTGGTACGTAAAGTAACCTGTGCTGTCGGTTGTAAGACATCTTGATGTTTTTGTAGTCCGTGGGCCTGTGGGGTAGATTGCTAGTTCCTCCGATGTGGACCTGATGCCCCTGAACTTTATATCATCACTTTTGAATTTTTTTAGCAGATTTGGTCATTCTGCTACGTCCTTCAGTGTAATGGGGGGGGGGCGGTTGCCTGTGTCGCCGTGGTATTCTTTGGAAGTTTTGGTTATTTCCTTGGGTTTGTCTTGGCGTCGTCTTGATCATTGTTTGGCTTGTCGTAGCTGGTGGTGTTTTGTCTCCATCGGGGTTAACTTTTTCTACTGTGCGCTGCTCCGTTGTTTCGGTCAATGACTTGAATCGGTTGACCTTATGTAGGTCTTCGGTTGAAGATGAGGATTTCAGGATGTTGCACTTCACTAGTTTTATTTTTACTGGCACGAACGGTTTTTCCTTCATTTCCACATCATCTGTGGCGGACTTGGAGATGCTCTCTTTGGTGATGAGGCGTTTGATCCGCACGAAAGACTGGCGATTCATTGCCTCATTAATTCATTGGCATCATTGCCTCCATGGTTGTCGCAACTTGGGCGCGTTCAGTCATCAATGAGGCTAGGTGATCGCTTGTTGAATCGCGCCGAGTACTTAGTTCTGGTAGATTGGGGTCTGGTGACTCCGGTTCCTGATCCCGGTCCTGTGATGCCTGCTCATCGCATAACTTTATCTTGTCCTTTTCGTTAACTTCTCTTTCTTCTTCTGCAATTTGAGCTATCAAATGATTGTGTTGGGCTAGCAGAATCTCCACTAGTTTTAGGTTGGATAGTGTATATTTTCATCTGTGTATATTTCATATTTTCAGATAGTAATATTTTCATCGAATTTCCCTCAGCCTACGGCTTCGGGAATTTCATATTCAAATATTTCCCTCCTATCTCAGGGTTGTTCTGTTACTATTGATACGAGCTTCCATTCCACCTCTTTAAAAAGTTTTCACGAATACCTACGTGACTACGCGACGGTTGATGTTCAAACAATGTAAATATAAATTTATTTCTGCCCAATAAACACTCTAACATTTGATAACAATTTTAACCAAATAATTGATTTTTGAGACAGAAGAGGGACATGTGTACGCTATTATGAACATACTTTGTAAGTAATTGAATTTCCTACATTAACCTAGGTTAGGTTATTTACCATGTTATTTCAAAATTAAGATGTTTTATGTTATAAGAGTTTTTTTAAAAACAATTTAATATAATGGCTATTGACTTAAACTAATAGAATCTGAAGGTCTTTTGCTAGTGGATCACTAATATGATCAGACAATAAATTTTGTATAAATTAGGTTAAATTATTATGCTTATCGGACGTTTTTATAATGAGTGGTAATTTGTCCGTTAACATAGGTAATGCAAATACTAAATTATTAACAGAATTTCTATTAAGACTTAAAAAATAATGTATTTCATGTTATGATCGTAATCGTTTCCATTATTTCTCGTTGTATTTTTATACGAAATAAGTTTACCTTAATCAACTTTGTATTTTTCGATACTAAGGTTGTATTATACGTTTTTATTTCGTTTTAAAATTATAATGACAAAAGTGACAATACAAATTTTTGGTATGTAGTAAATTTTAATATTATGGAGATTCTAAGTAACTTTAATCGTTTGAATTTTAATCATCTTGCACTGCTTTTTTATTTGGTTTGCATTAAAATTTCACGATTCGCTAAATGTCATTTAAATGTCTACTCACGCAGACACTTTATCACGCTATTCCTTTGCGAATCAGACCTTAATAATAATTAATTAGTTGGCCGTTGATGTATACTATAGATTAATTAATGGCAGTTTTACAAACCGTATAAATTTTCATTTAAATAGTTGAGCTTACGACCGTTTCACAGTCGTTTATAAACGATTTCTTTTCGCACTTTCTAATTAAATGTTAAGATCACATTTAAATTATTTCATAACCCTTAAATATACAAATTTTGTAGATAGACAAAAAATCCTTACTTTGAAGTTGATGTTTTAATTTTGAAATCATCAAACCACCCAAACTATATACTTTTCTGGGCTAATTTTTGTAGTTCATTTTTAAATAACGTTAATTTTTTTAAAAAAGTATGTTATCTTATATTTTGACTCTTTATTACCTAAAATCAAAGTCTTTTGAGTTATAAATGAAATTAAGTAAACAAATGTTAATTAAGGGGTTATGCTCACCTAGAAATTTCAAAAATCACATTTTCTTGAAGTAGACAATGTCAGAAATATCTCCCAAAAGTTTTAAGATAATCTGATTTTTTATACAGAAGCTATAAGGCTTTAAATACAGGTAAGTGTAGCAGGATTCAATGTGGCACAAGAAAATACTGTGGAATAAAGAATTTTGCTTTTTTTACCGCTTTCTTTGGCAATTTCAGTTTTAGTGAAGTGCAAACAGTGTGATGGTTACGTAACATTTCAAACTGCAAGTACCCGCGGTCTCGGATTTCAAATTGTATTGTTTGTGCCGTTTTATTATATCTGCAGTTTTATTACAGATCCGATAAGGTATGTGAGTAAACTGTGATATCAATGCCCACCAATATCTCGAAAGAGAAGACGCTGAACGCATACAGGTAGCAGAAAAAGACGTACAAGAGAGTACCCGAGACGGAAAAATGCGTCATCGGCAAACTAAAATTGATGTTTCCAAAGCGACAACTTCAAAAGAAGACACAGTATATGGACCTGAAATAGATCACTATGTATAAGTTATAAAATAATTTTTTTGCTTTAGTGTAAACTGCATTGTAAACTTAAAACGCGTTTATCTCGAAACTACATTTTCAAATCGGTGAGCAAGCTATTTCAAAAACCTGTGCACCAATCGATCTTAAATTTTGTGTGTTTTTTTTAAACACTCAAAACTAGTCTTTAATCGAAGCTTTTAGTTTTAAAATTCGTAGTTTCTATTTTATGAACCAAAAGTTGTCTTTTTTAACAAAAATTGAAATTTTGACTTTGACTTTGACTTTGACTTGACTTTGACTGCCATATTGTCAAATTTAAGTTTTTTAGAAAATTCTTGGATTAAAGACTGCATCAACTAATAGATTATCAAACTTTTTTTGAATTTTTGATTTTCGATAACCTGGGTCCGAATCACACTGCTCACCGCAAAACATGATTTTAAAACATGCTTGTCGAACGTTCATTTTAACTTTGTTATTTATTAATATTTTGTAACCAAAAAATTACCAACCGCTCACTAAATAAAACTCTTTTAAGTAATTAAACTGTTGTACAAAGATATACATTCAATTCTCCACAAAAAAATTACAAAAATTACCCATTTTTGACAGTCTAGGTGAGCATAACTTAAGGACTTTTCAACCACGACTTTGTTTTTAATAGAGATAAGTGAGATAAGAATAGATTTAGTGACGGTTTTTTCATATATTTCAACTACCATTTATTATAATGTCTTCAATTTTAATCGAAAATGGCAAAAAGTAATTAAAATCTACCACGAAAATAGTAACTACTTATTGCAAAATTTTAGATATTTTCAGTCGTTATAATCATCCTTCTAAGACCGCTACTAAAAATTTGTTGGTTAAATTTGAGAATAGTAATATTGCTGCTGTAAGTGAAAGTGATGAGGAAAATTTAAATTTATCAATTCCACAAGGTTTTCAGCAATTGGACATATCCACGACCACCACATGCTAAATTTTGCGTAAAGATTTGAATTTATAACCTTATAAGATTCATAGAAAATAATATTTTTGTGGTATTTAGTAGCATGTAATGTTAAAATAATAAAATTTTTAACTATTAAGTAAATAATACATACTACGAAGAAACTACTACTTCTTCTACTTCTTCTAAAATGTTAAAATAATAAAATTTTTAACTATTAAGTAAATAATACATACTACGAAGAAACTACTACTTCTTCTACTTCTTCGTAGTATGTATTATTTACTTAATAGTTAAAAATTTTATTATTTTAACATTTTGTTAAGTTTGATTATTTTATAAGTTTCAGTCGTCGTTTTCTACTTTACGATATAGGCTTGGGCCTGTTTTGATTATATTCCGTTCCGATTTCAGACATCCTACATCTCTCTTTTCTCTCCGACAGTATTCCATGGCACATTTTGGCAGCCGCCTGACTTTCATCCTTTTCACATGTTCCTTCCTATCACTTTCTCCTCTATAGAGAAAATCTGCAAATCTTCTCCGAGTCAGTGTTTGGTCTTACGTCCAATAATGTTAAGTTACTTACTGATTGCATAAACTTCATTTCTGCTGCTTGTATTTTAGATTTCTGTCAGTTTGTTGTTATTCAAGGCTCGCTGCCGTAAAGTAGGGTAGAACTTCATTTGTGTTTCCTTCCTACGTCGTTTTCTCTAGCGTTCATCTTATTTATTGTTCTTTATCATCTTATTATTAGTTATTTGTGATATCGGTGTCATACTCGTACAATTGGTCCCATCCTAAGTACCTGAAATGCAAGACTTGTTCCAGGCAGGTATCATTTAGTCATATTTTTAACCTAACGGAATCTTTTCCTTTAAAATCTATTATATTGGATTTTGTTATAGATATTTCGCAGTTATATTCCCCAGTTTGCAAACAAACAAAATTTGTTTGCAGTTTGCAAACCAAATTTCCTGATCAAATAATTTCGCGTAATTCTAAAGTCTATTAACTGCATAGATCATGTGAGCTAACACGTTAGTCTACGAGTATCTATGCAGATAATCCATAATCCGTTGAAGCCTGGAAGACCAACATCCAAAGCGTAATTGGTGATATTTGAAAAGTTATAAAAATGTTTAATTTAAGAACTTTAAAAATACTCTGCAAAATATAAAGCTTTGCTTTTTATTTTAATTGCAACCTCTGTATATTTTAAGTAAAATAAAAATAATCAAACCTAACAAACGGTATATTTATATATTGTGATAACTTAAACATTTTAGTTTCGAAAAAGTGTTTTGTGCATTTTTTGGTTTATGCTAAAAAATTTGATATGATTAATATCGAGTTACACTACTTAAACCACTTATCTATTGATTAAACCTAACAAATGTTAAAATAATAAATTTTAACTGTTAAGTAAAGAATACATACTACACAGAAGCATAATATTTAAAAAGCACTAAAATGACAATAATTCACATTTAACAGGGTGGAACTTAGAATATTTGAAATAAACAAGAAATTGAATTCTGAAAAAAATACGGTATAAAACTGATAAAAATTACTTTAAAAATAAAAACTCTGCAATACGATATAAAGGTCTTTATTTCACAATCTTTTTCGCTCATCAGTCGTATATAACATTAAAATGAGAGAAAATATACCAAATAAAATTGAAAAAATTTGACTATCGACAAAGTGTTAAGTACGTCGGGTTCACGAAGGTAATCAGATATCGAACCCGCGACAAGAGTTTTGCGTCATAAAATGAATAAAGTAAATTCGTCTGACCTTATAGTTTTTTAATGTGGGGGCTGGATGAAAGATTGACCACTTCTGGTCTCAATTTTCCTGGTATCCAATAGTTCGAAAAGGGGATAAACCACTATTTTCAAAACATTCGTTAACAAACTCAAATTTTTCCAAAAAAAATTCTAAGTGTGCCGGCACAGGTGCAATCAAAAGAGAAGATCCAAATGGAGCAATCCTCCGACACGAAGGTTAGCAGGTCACACAATGGCTATTGAGATCCGTAAAATTTACAGAAGAACTCCCAAAACTACTGCCTTTCTTCTTTTAAAAATTACTTTTCTCACGTTTTTGTTAGTAAAAACCCCTCGCTATCTTCCTCTTATCAGACCACCAGATTTTTCCAAAATCAAAAATAATAAAATCATAACCCCAATCGCCATCTGATATAAATAAATCAAACTAAACTTGGTAAAATACTGTAAATAACATAAAATAAATCAAAACCAAGGTTTCTCAAAAATACAAATAAATCCCCAAACGAACGCAAATAAAACTCTATAACACGAAATTCATGTGACAAGACTTCTATCTGAGAGCGGGGTTGCACTTGTTAGATCTTTCCTGCTTTAATTGTCTTTTTAATAATACTGTTTATATTGGTTACTTTTGGTATGAGAGCACTGATTCTTAAAATTTCCAGGTAGTGTGTGATAAACATGTTCTCCATTTTACTGCTAGATTCTCTTTAATTTTGGCCATAAAGGTGTCTATAGTCTAGTCATAAACTTTTAAGATGTGACTATTTTTTTCTGCGTTTTATATTTTTCTTTGCTTCTTCTTGGAGTTTAGATTCTTTCTGGACTTTGGTCTTTTGAGTTTGTGTTTTTCTTGGTATTTCTCACTTATTTCTTCATTTGCCACAGGTTTCTGAGACAAACTTTCTTCTTCTTTCTTCTTTTTTTGATCTTACACTACTTCTGAAAATGGTGGCTGTGCCTGTGGTTTTTTAGATTTCAGATTGTTACGAAACTATCGATTTGTTGTACACAAGCATTTTATTATCCATAATCATGACTTCTCTCATTTTATAGTGACTGTGGTTTTCCTCTTTGTTGTTTGATGCGACTGCTATGAATTCTCGTTTTTGTGTTGTGCGATTAGTGGTTCTTGTCTTTTATTTGTTTTTTAGTTCTTTCTTCTTTTATCTATTTTCTGGTTAAATTCTTACAGTTTAAGGTCACTAAACTGGTTTAGTTTCGCTTGGCATGTGGTTACTTCCGCATCGAGTGATATAAGAATCAAGCGGTCTTATTAAATTTAATAAAATCTGTCAATCCTAGAATACCTTTGTTCTCCCATGGTAGTTTTTTAAACACACCTTTTATAGCTGAGTCGCTGAGGTAAACTACATTGCAGTAAATGTAGTTTAGTTTTGGTTATTGCCGAAAGTTTTCAAATGAACACCCTGTATTACTATTATTATTATATAATGATGAGGATGATCGTCATTGAAAGGAAGTAGGAAGCATAAATTAATTCATATTATTCTTCTTAAAGAAGTGAAAGCATAACAAAAGAAAATTACATTAGTTAAATTTTTATAAAAAATGTAAAATAAGTTTACAACAAAAAGAAAGTATCTATTGTTAGCAACAATAAAATAAAAAGATAACTAAACATGAGCGATCAAATTATTATGTAGTCAATAAAAATAAAACGTTTTTTAAAAAATTTATGAAATTCTTTTTACGATGTAATTTGTTAAAAACTGAAATGTTTCATTTGACGAATAATAATTAATTAAGTTTATTTCAATTCAATCATCGATGTACTCATTATTGTTTTACTTTCAGAGCGAGGATATTTTATCGTTTTTGTTCAAATATCCAATTAGTAAATTAAGTACAGCAGAAGCGGCGCAGGTATGTTGGTTTATTTATTAAATAATGTAATTTAATTTGTAATATTTGTATTTATTTGTAGGTGGAAATGCTCATTACTACATTGAGAATACAAAAACCTGTATTGAAAGCTTCTGATATTTTTACTGTTGGAACGCGTCTATTGGCGTCGGTAAGTGTACAAAATTATTGCTAAATTTTAAAAATATTATTTTTTAGTTGGTTTTATATTATATTATTATATTTTAGTAGTTTAAGCTAGTCAAAATGTTTTAAATTATGTTCACACTCCTATTCATTAGCGATCGATATTATTACTACGTTTTTTAAATTAGAATTCTACTTCATAATTCCATAAAAACCAGACCCTTACATTTTCAAAGAAACAAAAAAATGTTAAACATGAAAATGCCAAAATGTTCCCCCCAGATAAGTGAATAATCTATGAGCAAACTTCACATATCGAATAATTTAATAAATAATCGATTTTAAAGTTTTGATTTTTTGTATTGAAAGCCCGCAATCTCTGTGGGCGGTACGTATGCTCCACGTAAATACGGGCAGAAATGTGTTTTAGTGGTGTTGACGATGCATCATTTAATACATTTATTTTAAATAAGAATTTGTTAATTTTAGCCGAATTTAAGTTAAAAACAAAGATCTACATTTTCTGATTTGTAATTTTTGAGTTAGGTCGGGTTTAGAGTAATTTCTTAATTTTTTGATGTACTCCGAGTTCTATGTTTGTTTTCTAGATCTTAGCATTGGCATCTATTCCATGCTGTAGCTAATTCAATAATTTTTCAAATAAGAAACACTTCTTTTTTTAAAATGGGTGGGACTTAACTCCATTCTGGTAAAGTTATGTGCAACTTACTTTAATCACACTTTTTTAGCCGTCGCTGTTCCGTTCTACGATAGCAGCAATTAACATCACAACATATTTTTGATTGGATTTTGTTAAATATTTTATTTTTTTGATTTAGTTCTTATCAGAGCTAAAAATGAATTGAAGTACGGTTTTCTATTATTTTTTGACAAATGATTAGATTTTTGCGTGGATCCGAGATTGTCGTGGTTGCGCTTGTCAAAACGGCTCGTAGCGGCTGGAGTCTGACTTCTGACGAGACGAGAGCCTAATTATTTTTTAACACTTTAGTACTAGAAAAAGTGTAAAGTTTTGTACAACAGATTCAAATCGGACTAAGAAGAAACTTGCTATAAAAAGTTCTAAAAATCTCAAAATCTGAAATTGGCCGTTTTTCTGTATATATCCAATACAATATTAGGTAATATCAAAATTTAAGTAGGTAGATAAAATTCGACATAAAATGCAAAATATTATTGCTCTAGATCTAGAGTAACTAGTTTCTGAGCTATAGTCCTTCATAGAGTACCGACTTTATCAATTCTTGAAGCAAAAATAGTCTGCTGAAAGCTTTCAGAATAAAGCTTTTGACATTTCTTTGCTATTTATTACATTTTTGCATATAGCTGAACTTATTAGTTAATATTAACCTTACAGGCAATTTAAAGACAAATTAAAGGCAATATTAACCTCGTCTAAATTGTGGAAAACAAAATTTCATGTCTAGAAAAAATATAGCTTGGAAACTACAAATTAAAAGAATAATACTTTTATACTTCAAACAGAATTTTATCTACTGAAATTTTTCCGCTTAAATCAAAGTTTTATTTAAACTGGTTGCAAATGTTTGAGCTGCATTTGAGTTTCATTGAGCTTCTGTTTCTATCATTTGAGCATTTGAGCAGGATTATTCTCAAAATCTTTGAGAAGGAAGCGATGCCATGGCTATGATTTACTTTTCTTTTTGCTCTTATACTAAATTTTTGCATAAAAGTAATATCAAATGATCGAGCTTTGTTTAAGCTCAAATAAGCTTTAATTTTTATTATTTTTATTTAATTTTATTTCAAAAATATAGAAGTATAAGGGAGGAGGCGTGTCATGCTTTTATGTATTTACCACCTATTGTAAATAATTATTATTTTTACAAATTCGATGCCAATTTATTAATACAGTTCACTTTAGCTTCAATGAGCTGTTATTCTATTGTTCGAGCTTCAGCTTTCTAAAAATTTCTATTTAATTTTTTTGAAAATTTGTAAAACTTTAATACATATTTTAGTAAATTTCCAAAATTTTAAGTTAATATCAAAAGTTTAATAAAAATAAATTTCGACAATTTTGTGAATAAATTTATTTCTTAATTTTGAACATTATTTTTTATTTTCTTTATTATAGGATTTCGAACAAAATGCGTTGATTTTTTAAAATACTTTAGTAGATGCAAATTGAAACTCGTTAAATTTTGTAATTGTAAATTTGGAAAGTGCTTTGTAAGATCTAAAATTTTTAACAAAAAAATAAATAAGACTTAAGGCAAAATAAAGGTAAAAAATTATTCGAATATATCTTGCAGGTAATTTTATGTCTTTTAAAGAATTAGGAATTAAGAAAATTTAACAAGTTTTCTACTATTTTGAGTATACATTATCGAGAGTAGCACATTAACCAGGACCACTAATTTAAAAATTTGTAAACGTAATTGTAGTAGTTTATGGTGTAATTTACAAATAGAAAAATTAAATTTTAAGGATTATTTAAAATTAGGCGTAAAAAACGACATAAATCTGCAAGTGTGCATTTAATTGATTGTTTTTATAAAATTAGCTTCGCTCATCGCCTGTTTTTATTTTAGAAAAATATTTTTAGGACTCGTAATATATGCACTCATAAATGCAGATTTAGAAAACAGATTGTGAAGTAAATTATAAAATTTAAAAAAATCTTTAAAATATTCAAAATTCCAAAATTACAGGTCTACAAAAACGTAGATTTTTATTTTTAAGTTAAATTTGACTATAATTAAAAAAACAAACTAAACAAAATGTTAAAATTTATTATTTATTTTTATTATTTAATTTTTATTTTAACATTTTGTTTAGATTTTTTATTTTAACATTTTCAAATTTTACCACGTTTTTGTACCTGGTAAAATTTGAAAATTTCCTTTCAAATTTAATTTTCGAAGTTATAGATCGCATTGTATGTCTCTGCTTCAACCCCTCCTTTGTAAGAAGATTAGGATTCATTTTTATTTAACTACCTAAAGTTTCATTTAGACACATCGCATGGTTCAGTTAGGTTATTTGGTAAGCGCATTATTTTATTTATTAATTTTAAAATTTTTTTTCAATTTTGTTTGGTATATTTGCTCTTAGTTCTTTTTATTTTTACTGTTATACATAACTGATGATCGCAAATAATCGTGAAATAAAAGCTTTTATATTATGTTACAGGTTTTTTTTTTAATTTTTAGTAATTTTTATCATTTTCTATAGTATAATTTTTTTAGATTTTAATTTCTTGTTTATTCAAATATTTCTAAGTTCAACCCTGTTCAATGTGAATTATTGTTATTTTGGTTTCTTTAAATATTATGTTTCTTTGTAGTATGTAATTATTTGCCTAACACTTAAAATTTATTATTTTAACATTTTGTTAGGTTTTATTATTTTAACATCACATACTACTAAATACCACATAAATACTAAAAAAATTCTAAAAACTTTTTTAAGTTATTTTTTATTTTACATTTTGAGTAATTTAGGAAATAATCTATTTTAAAGGTTTTATATTGCATCAAACAAAATCTGATGAAGAAAAAATCTCTATAACTATTTCATGTGATGCAGGTGGCTGACGGTAGAATTTAAGAGGTGATCCTCTTCTGGACTATAATTAGCGAAGATCTTTGAATCCTGAAATGGAAAGAAAGTATTATAACTAAGCACGATTTAATAAAAAGAAACTCGATTTGAAAACCGCAGGTGTGGGAGGAGGTCCACCAATCCTTGGATTCTAGTGCAGATGCAGGATAGTTGAACTTAAATGTTAAATAAACTTGGTACGCGAAAAACAATAATTTGATTAGACTCCAGTTGGCAGAGAGAGGAACATGAGTCGAGTGACATGAGGATGTTTTGGGGCGGCTGTCTTCTAGGTTATAGCCGGGTTCGTATTGTCCGAGTTAAACAATGAGGGGGTTACTAAGAACTGGGTGAAGTGTTAAGCATCATCCACAGCCTCCAAATTAACGTAGTAATTACTAATTAGAATTAAACGTAGAAGTTTGCCGCATTTAAAACCTATGCGGTTGTTCACAACCTCGAAATTAGTACAACGCGAAATTAGTACTTAGTACCTTATGCAGAACTTTGCAAGGTCCAAGCTTTTTCACATAAATTAGTCGTCAAGTCGCTACTACGCATGCCTCAAAACCATCCAAGTGTCATTTGTGATTTCTAACCTAAAACCCGTAAACTTTTGTGACCTGAATTACATTTAATATTAAAAGTACAACGCTATGGTATTAACCTATACCCGATTTAAATAGAAAGATAAGTTATCTAGCATAATAACAACAATTTACTAGACCGAAATACTTAAGTTCCAAACATTGACACTAAATGGATTCACACTAATTTGCGTATTAATTTAAGCATTGTGAATGCTGCCAAAACATTAAAAATGTAATGTTCAAATTTCAAGTATTAATTTATGTACTAATTCTACGGTTAATTTGGAGGTTGTGGATGAGGCTTTAGAGTTTTTCTGCCTACTTTCGGATGTAATAATTGATGGCTATCGACTTTGCGTCGGCATGAAGGAGTCTGTTCTAGCGTAATATGACGTAAAACGTCTGTTTTGAACGATTTGGATCTTTAAGCAAAATCTGATCCTTAAGGACCCAGTTGTTCGAAGCAAGCCCTATTCTATTGACGGTGCATGTACTTGATGTAAATACCAAAGTTTTTTAAGAAACAAAGCCGGCCACAGTTGTCTTCTAAAAGTGAAACTGTTAACATCATATTGTACATTTATTTTAAATAACATTTCGTTAATTATAGTAGAATTTATTTAAAAACAGATTTCTGCCATTTTAGACTCGCGCTTCCGACTTCCGTTGGCTTTAAGTTTAGACGATCTTCAGGGATGTTTTACCATTGGTATGGACTCCGAGAACTTCTGCTTTATAAGATTCATAACTTTCCAGTGATGTTTTTAACATGATCATGAACTCAAAGATCTCGTCGTTCTAGATCAGTAACTATAGAGTGCTGGTGACCTTCAGAGATATTTATACCAATACTGTGGGCGTTTAGAGCAAATGTTTTTACTTATAATTATAAAGATTATAATATTGGTGTATTTTTGATCGTAATACTTTTGATAGTAACGTACAAATTATCAAATTATGCCAAAAAACACTTCAATAACATAAACACGCTATGGGCGGGCCCAACCGTATGGAAGCAGCCAATGGAATAACCAACATTAAAATTGCATTAAAACATATTTTTAAATTAAAAAATTTTTTTTTAATTTAAAATTTAGCACTAGTTTGTATGAATGAATGTAATTTGAAAAAATATTTCGTCTTGTGAACGTTAATGAAAGATTTGATTTCTTTTCTCTTAAATACAATAATCGTACAAGTGATCTTTATTTGAACGCCACTTGGAGTTTACTTTGCTTTCGATTGCACCCCTTTATCGATTTTAACATTAATTATAATTTATTCAATATCCTATTTAAATATTTATCGTATCTCTCATCATTAAGTTTGTTTAATTTGTAATTTAGTATGTATTTATACTTCCAGATATCGGGGACAGTGGTGACCTATGTTTTAGTCGCACTTCAGTTTCACGCCTCTTGGGCTAAACACTAACTAAAGTTTAAATTGGTAATATTATACTACATGGTCATGGAATTTCACCCTCAAGTTGCAACAATACATGTAAATAGTCACAAAAAAGGTTCGGTTAAAAAAGCTTCAAAAGGAGATGAAACCCTGGAGTCAGTGGGTGAAGAAAAACGTTGTTTTTGCAATTCTGTGTCTCCGATATTATTAACTTGCAAACTGTTTGGATTTTTTCCCGTAACATGGGGTCATGAAAACGGACAATGCACATACAAAGTATCCTACGCATGGCTAGCATACTCGGGCGTTCTTTTTGTTATTTACGCCGTTCAATTGTTTTATTCTACAAATTTGTTGACCTTCAACAAGGGCAAACCCTTACCAGAGCTTTTGACCGACATCAATGACATAATGTACTTAATTTTTGTGGCGTTTTTGACAATTTTAAATGCAGCACGTTTCCCACGATTTGTGAAAACTTATAATAAATTGGTCCCGATACTGACAGAAGCAGGACTAGCATGCCAGTCATCTCTTACCGCACTTCGCAAAGTCGAGTTTGGATATCTAGTGCTGTTCGTTGGAGAAATTTTTGTGGAATATGCTGTTTTAATATTTTTGCATTATTCGGAAAGTTACACCACGGATTTCAGCTTCAGCATCTTTTTCAACACAGGAATACAAACTATTCCGTTTGTGTTTTATTTATTATTTTTTTCGGGATGTTCAACCTTCATTGCAATTTTGGGATGTTTTGAAAAATTAATAATTGATGCAATTAAGTTTACTCCAGTCCATCCTCTGAACGACATCGACGAAACTAACAATCGGCGTGATTTCATTGGACTTATTAAATATGAGGTTTGCAAGCAAGAACACAAATGTTTTGGAAAGATGCTGGTGCTGAGTCAGCCCGAACTGATAGAGTATTTAAGGGGTTTGCACGAAGATGTTAGTTTGGCTATGTACGATATCAACGATTGCCTAAATCCTCAACTGTTGTTTCACACCATAGTGGAACTAACGGTTTTGATTGTCCACTGGTACGAGGTTATCATATACACTTCGTATACTTTCTCGACACCATTTGCCAGTACCATCAATTGCTTAAACTGGGTGTTCGTAATTGCGCACACCATTGGATTATTTTTGTTCATGAAAAGTGCCCAAGAGCTTAAAAATATGGTAAGTTGGCTATTTTTCAAATTAGATGAGATGTTACATGTGCATCTATTTGTAGGTGCATGGTTTAACCAATTTCTTATTGGAATACTCGACCAGAATCTCGAGTCCAGAAGAACATCAACAGATTAGAATATTTATTGAGAAACTGGAACAACATCGCGCCACAACGGCAAGTGGAGTTTTCAACATCGATTTAGGCATTGCAGGACCGGTAAGAGGTTGTTTTAGAATGATTTCGCTCAAATAATAAAGAAAACCATTTTTTCAGATATCTGCTAATATCTTGACTTATGTGCTTGTAGCCCTGCAGTTTGATATACCCAAAAATTAATTGCACGAGTTACGCATTGATATAGCACCCAGAATTTGTCGTTTTTATGTACGAAACAGATGCACTGAGTTTTTTAACAGAAGATGTACGCAAATTAATATCTGTAATATTAATTCATTTTATGAATAAAATACAACATCTTAAATTATTTTATTTATTACATAACAACAAATTTTACAATATATACAACAAACAATGGAATCACAAAAATGACTATGGAAGGTACAATGTAGTACGACATGAATTTTTACACGGTAATACTGGCATGTTAAGTTTACAGCTAATGATGATGGTCGTGGCCGCCTCCGCCACCATATCCACCTCCATGACCTCCTCCAAATCCACCTCCACCACCAAATCCTCCGCCGTGACCACCTCCTATTCCTCCTCCATGTCCACCGCCTCCTCCGTATCCACCGCCACCACCTCCGTGGTGATCTTCAAATCCACCTCCATGACCTCCTCCAAATCCGCCACCACCTCCTAATCCTCCGCCATGGCCACCACCTATTCCTCCTCCGTGACCACCGCCTCCTCCATATCCACCGCCGCCACCATGGTGATCGTCATGGCCACCACCAAAACCACCTCCGCCTCCGAATCCTCCTCCGCCGCCATATCCACCACCACCTCCTCCGTGGTGATCGTCATGTCCGCCGCCGTATCCACCGCCTCCTCCAAATCCTCCGCCACCGCCGTATCCTCCACCACCACCTCCGTGGTGATCGTCATGTCCGCCGCCGTATCCACCTCCTCCTCCAAATCCGCCGCCACCGCCGTATCCTCCACCACCACCTCCGTGGTGACTGTCGTGGCCACCTCCAAATCCACCGCCTCCTCCAAATCCTCCGCCACCGCCGTATCCTCCACCACCACCTCCGTGGTGATCGTCGTGGCCACCTCCAAATCCACCTCCTTCTCCAAATCCTCCGCCACCGCCGTATCCTCCACCACCACCTCCGTGGTGATCGTCGTGGCCACCTCCAAATCCACCTCCAAATCCTCCGCCACCGCCACCGCCATATCCTCCACCACCACCTCCGTGGTGATCGTCGTGGCCACCTCCAAATCCACCGCCTCCTCCAAATCCTCCGCCTCCGCCATATCCTCCACCGCCACCGTGATGGTCATCATGTCCGCCTCCAAATCCACCTCCTCCTCCAAATCCTCCGCCGCCGCCGTATCCACCGCCGCCGCCACCGTGGCCACCGCCGTAACCTCCACCACCACCATGATTTATAATTGTTATGGCACTTCCGTGATCGTGGCCACCTCCTCCGCCTCCGCCGCCGTAACCTCCTCCAAATCCGCCGCCACCGCCGTATCCTCCACCACCACCTCCGTGATGGTCATCGTGGCCACCTCCAAATCCACCTCCGCCACCAAATCCTCCGCCTCCGCCATATCCACCTCCTCCGTGGTGGTCGTCATGGCCACCGCCTCCTCCAAATCCACCACCTCCACCAAATCCTCCGCCTCCTCCATATCCACCACCTCCACCTCCATGGTCATCTAAGTGAATTACTTCTTTATGATGTCCCTCTTCAGGAATGTGAATTTTAATGTGTACGCTAGAAAAATAATTAAATTATCATCTTTGACTTTAACTTCTATTTTGGCACTTTTACATTTGCAAAAATAAAATTAAAAACTTACTGTTCCTTTCCCCATGCTGCACAGTAGGCAGTAAACACTGTTAACACAAACAAAATCTGAAAAAAAAAAAATCCAATTACATGATGCACTCGAATGACAAAATTCCCGAAACTTACTGTAATTTTGGTACGCATTTTTTTTAAAATGTGAGGTACCAAACAGAAGTGATCTCTTAGATGTGTGTTGATCTATTGTGGTGAGTAGCCATTAAATTTTGGATTTTATACGACTGTTTTCACTATTGCTTCTGAGTGACAATGTGGTGCAGTGGGATAGTGGGGAATTTGTCGATGGCGGGAGTTTTATTGGCCGTGACCTAGAGCATCAATATACTTACTATGTTCTGCAAAAGTGAAAGACGAAAGCTATGTATGCTCTTGAACCTATACGTATACTTTCCTCTTCATCGGAGGTTACTAGAAAGGTCAAATCTCCCTGCCGTTTATTTTGCAGACATTGATGTATGAAATTCTAGTATGAAGAAAGTTAATTGCAGATTCCCTTTCACTGAACCGTTGGTCAGACGATGAAGTAATATTTCGGTACATCCATCGCTTTCTATGACTTATTAGTAATTGTTTCACATTATGGTAACATCATAATATTTAAAAATCATCCTTTCGCTTTCAAAGTATACAATTTATATAGTTATTTTTTTATAAGCAATTAATAATTAAATTAATTTGACAATTTCGGTTTTGCTAGATTTCCATATATAATATAATTGCCCATAGCATTAACTTTCTCTTTCTAACAAGTAATCATTTTTTTTGCATCCTATATGTAAATATTGAATTTAATTATATAATTGACTTTAACTTTGCCTTCAATGTAATCAAAAATAAAAATTAGTTTCAAAATGGGGAGAGAACCGCTGGTGGTTTTTAATGTTAACATTCAGTTTCCGGCTGTGATCGCAGTACCAAAGATTATCTGGCTCTTGGTATTGCAACTCATCTTCAAATCTGTTTAAACCTTAAACGCGCCTGAAATTAAATAACATGGATTTGTATTCCGAAATTGCTTATTTGTAAGTAGCAAGTTTGTGGATTAGTGTATTCAAAGAGAAATAATAAAAAGTTATTTTTTCGAGTGTTTTATTTTCTTCAAAATCAATTTCTTGAATCAGAATTTGCTGGTCAGCATTGTTGGCTTATCGTTTGTACGAAATTTTTTATTTTGTATTTGAATCAATTTCCCAAAAACGAGAATAAATTCAAAACAATTTATATCTTCAGAAGCAAAACTCAAGTATGGAAACCTGTAGTTACTACTGGGCACACAGTATAGGTGCGTTCTAGGTCTTTCATGTGGACCACTCTAGGTGCTCACCTTTCAGCGGTGGCTTTCCTTCAATCTCGAATTAAAGTTTATTCGCGATTTCAGTTTTTCGATTAAAATAGGCGGTTTTGAGATTACTCCAAAGAAATTTCTCATCATTAGCCCACTTAATCCTCAGTGATCTTGCATGTTGAATTATGAACTTCTTGGTTTGTTGGAATTCCAGTGCCGACCCTATATCTTATTCGAACTGAGTTTGGTTGCGTACGGTTGATTTGAGAGGTGTTTTTTCTTTTTGATTAGCGCTGGGCTAAAACTAACTGGGGCAGTGATAATGCAGAAACATGAAAATTGCTGATGGGGTGTATGGCAAACTGAAGTTGCCTTAAAACTTCTACGTCTGGTGATAAAATAAACGTGCGGCATTGGATAATTTTTGAGAGATTGGCCAGGACTGGCCTATAACCTTTTCACGTATTTTTCAGTGCAGTGAAGTACAGATAGAAAGAGACAATTAAAGTAAAAAGTGAAATAAAATATAATAGCGATCTAACAGTCAAATTAACAGTGAAAGTGAAGTATGAGTATGAGTAACGTGAAATACAGTTTTTGGTTTATTAGAATCAATTTGAAGAGGAGTGCAGGTCGGTTAATTTAAGAGAAGTAATAAACTATAAATGAAATAGGGGAGATTTATATTTGATTGGATTTTTTGGAAAGCTCTATTGGATGGTTCTTATGAGATGCTATTCTGGCGCCATTTATCGGTAGTCTATGAGTCATCTATGAGTATATGAGTCTATGAGTTAAGATTTGTTTGGGCTAAATATTACGCAGGGGAAGATCCGGGAAATGGTAGACTAGAAGGTGTAAAGAAAGAGAAATGGAAAACTGAAACTGTGGGGAGGGGGGCTCGTCGAAAGCTACTATGGGAGTTTGCTGAGGATTAAATTGGTGCCATTGGAGAGGGGGGTGAGATTTTATCTAGAGTTGAACTGGAATAGTCAGAAGAGTTTACACATAGGAGTGAATGAGCTTGCCAGGCGAGAAGCGTGATCATGCGAGTAGCGCAGTGGCAGTGCGAAACGTTTAGTTCTGGAGCACTTTAATCTTCTTCATCTGATGCTTGAGTAACGAGCGTTGGAGATTTGGAATCAAAATACGCCATATTTTAAAATAAGAATTAAAATTTTGAAAATTTTGAACTTTGAAGGAGTTGAACTAAAGTTAACCAAAAGTGTTAATTTCATGGGTGAACCGCTTGGGAAGCTCTCGTCGGTTGGAGCGTGATTGCCGTGTTCCTGCACCGACTGTATCTTCCGCTAAAACTTCCAAAATTACTTCAGCGCTCCACATCACATATTGAAATATATTTAGAAGGTATTTCAAAGGAAAGGAAAAAACCCCATTTTAAAGTTTCTGTAAGTCGGGAAATGTTTTTCTAAATAGTGCAAATAATTAAGCAATATTTCTCATCTATTTGTCAATTGCGAAATATAATAAAATAACAAATATTTAATTCAGAAAAAGTAAAAACCAGAAAATATTTAAAAATCAATCTTCCCCGATATCATAAAGCTGTTGTCGATGCAGTCGTCCTCGGACTTATCGAGAATGTCTATGGATTTGAGATTTTTGCAGAATTTTCTAGCTTCCGGATTTTTGAGGAACTATGTTAGATGAAGATGATCCTTGTACTTTTTCACTTTTATCGGCACAATCTGCGGTTTCTTAATCTTATTTTTTGAAGAGTTCTTCAGAACCGGAACGGAATTGAAATAATTATATCCAAAAGTATGTAGTTTTCCTTATGATATCAAAATAAAAGACATTGGTTTTTGTCGAATAAAATAATGGTTACTTTAAAAAAAATATATAATAAAATGTACAACCATAAAGTGTACATAGAATTAGAGGCAGAATATATATTGTCATGTTTCGAAAACGAAAAAATCACAATTTCATTTATTTTGTAAATTATTTTAAAGTTTAAAAATTTGTTTAGTATTTATTTGTATTATATTGTATAAAATAGTTAAATGTTAGCTGTAAATAAGGTAGAGAGAACGAAAAACTAGAAGAGAGAATAAACAGACTTGGGCTCAGGCCTTCACGTCGAATAGACGGGCGGACGAATATTATTCCCGCAATAATAATTTAATTTTGATTGTTAATAAAACAAAAGTAAGTTTAAAAAAATGAAAATTGTTTTGTTTGTTTTAATTGTGGTGAAGTGCAAGTGTTAAGAAAACTGAAAAATTGGAAGAATTCGTGATAATATTTGATTATTCGATAAATTACATTGCAACAAATTTGTTTAACCAGGCGTACTGAAGCCAGCTGGAATACCATATGCAAAGCGAGCGCGCACGTGAAGCCAAAAATCGATTACCATATGCAAGGTAAAAGAAAGAGCATTTTAATTAGCAATTTTTAAACACTGAAGAGCTCATAGCTATAAATAATGGATACCCAGCTGAGTATATCTCAATATATTATAATTCTTTAACATCAGGTGAAAGAATATTAATTGCCATGATCCAGTATGGAACAGACTTCATCATTCATCTGCTTCTTTTTAGGCACAGATTAGTCGCAAGTAAACTTGACGAAATGTGAACTTTAGAATTGATAAAATTAAATTAACTCTTCTAATAAACCCAATACTTTTAAGATTTTAAAAATGTTATTGAAAATCTATTGGCACAGCCTCTATTACACTTGACGTCCTCGCTTTCTTGCTATACTTGCGTTTAAATTCAGAAAATCGTTGGCCTTGTTTTACATGAATTTTTTTTTACTTTACATTTCTTCAGTTTAACTTCTTGATCATCAGAGGTAATTTAATTTTTTATTATTGCAATGTTGGCGTTCAAAGAGTCGCATGTGCTGCAAGTGATTTTTTTTCGGGTATCCGAATCCAATATTGAAATCCTTCAACAAAAATTGTTCTGAAAGACCCATAGAAAAGTAGGTTGGCTTCATTTTCGTCCATGTACATTTTGTGTAACTTAGTAGATCTTATGAAAAGTAAATCATTTTGATGTACAATCATTTTGAGAGCTGAAATGAAGTAGCTGCTCTACTGAAATCTGACTGAGGGTTCTTCTTTATGCGTTTTCTGACTTATCATTCTTTTGCGGTAGTAGTCTTTCTGGGTAGAAAGGTAGTACTTTAACATCCGAAAGTTGGCATTATAATCTCAATTTGTAAAAAAAAACTATGATCGTTTTTTCCCTGGACTCTTCACATGTTTTTAAATGAAATAGAAAATAACTTAAAAAAGTTTTTAGAATTTTTTAAGTATTTTTGTGGTATTTAGTAGTATGTGATGTTAAAATAATAAAACCTAACAAAATGTTAAAATAATAAATTTTAACTGTTAAGTAAATAATTACATACTACAAAGAAACATAATATTTAAAGAAACCAAAATGACAATAATTCACATTTAACAGGGTTGAACTTAGAATATTTGAATAAAAAAGAAAATAAAAATCTGAAAAAATTATGCTATAGAAATGATAAAAATTACTTGAAATTAAAAAACTCTGTAACATATTTTAAAACCCTTTATTTCACGATTATTTCCGATCATCAGTCATGGTTTTGATATAATATGTTGAAGTATTAACTTACATAATTATATCAAACTTGAATATTGTGTTATTTACTTTATATTTAGTGGTTCAATCAGATAACGAGAAGATCCTACTTAGGTAAGTAATATTAGCTGCTGCTTGCAGTTGGTTAACTCCTCACATCTGCTCTCAAGTACTAGTTTCGAAAGCTTCAACGACAAATATTTATGCAAAAATTTTAGTTGTTGTATGGTCACTGCAAGTTAATGTGTGCCTGATGATAAGATATCTCTTTGGAATAATCTCGAAACTGCTGGTAGCACAGTTGCAATCCAGTTAGCGATCTGCATGTACATACTATGTTCTAGGTAGAGGGTGCAGCTTCTGTAGTAGCCTTACGTAACTTTCGGATATGTATTATGGGAGAAGTATTTTTTTTAAATATTGTGTTATACCAATAATTCCATTTCCTCTTCGATAATTTCATTTTAATTCCAATAATTTATTTTATTTAATTCCCATAATTATAATTACAAAGCTGTGACACTACCCCATTTTGAACAAAAGTTATTTATAAACAAAGTTCTAAACAAGGAGTAAATACCAAAGCATTTATGGTGTATATCCTTAAGAATAAAAGGGATGTTCAAAGATTTCAAAGAATATATACTGGAATGTACGGGGATGTAAAGAGTTTAAAAAATATTTACTTAGAGTTATTACAGATTTAATTTGGTCAAATGACAGTGAATGCTGCTTAAATCTCCAATAAGTCCAAATAAATCTTTTTTAAATTTTTTATATTCCTGTGCATCCTTATCCCTATACCTGTCATTTGGCAGAATTCTTTTGACCAACAGATCATTTGACGGACGAACTATTTAGCTAAAATGTTCACAACATTTTTTGTTGATTTTAAAGAAACTTGTATCGCAGTTAGTATAATAAAATAAATATCTAATAAGCAAATGTTTTTTTGCATAATATTTGACCAAATAATCTATTGACCAAAAGATTGTTAGTCAAATGATATGTAGACCAAAAACTGATCTGTTGATATGTTGATCTATTTCAATTTGTTAATTTTTATATAATAAATGCAATTATCTATCTGATAGTATATACTAATATCTAATTTAAGGGTGCATCCAACATTATTGCTGAAATATTTTTTCTCAAATTTCTTGACTGAAATTCATCACCATTTCTTTTTTCCTGCAAACCACATAGCTAGTCGGTAAAAAAGGTGGGGGGGGGGGTAAAATACCATAATTATTTATGGTATAAATTAGTAGTCATTTGCTTCCTTCATTTTTTGAAAGACGTCTCCTTCTAGTTAAAATTTTTAAAATAAAAAAAAAATATTTTTAAATTAAAAAGGAATTTATTGTACATTTAGTATGAAGTAATTGGCCTATACTAGTCTGTCCTTTTCACTCACTTTTTTCACCAAAAATATTGCAAATTCAAAAATTAACTTTATTGGTACTAACAAAATTATACTATTTAATATTCCTGTATCACACCCATTTATTACTAATTAACGAAGCCGGAATGAATGAAGTAGCAGCTTTTGGGAGCGTTAGTGATGTAGTATTAGTATCCTAGGGCACTTAAGTAAATTTTTAAATTAAAATAATTTTTTCTAGGTTTTAGCACAAGATAAAATTAATTATCTGAATTTCTTGCATTTAAATCCATCCAAAATGCAAAAATTTCCATATTTATACAATTTCTCCAAAGATATCGAAATTTAAGGAACTTTACCACAACGCAGACAATATATTACATACTATCGCGTATTCTTCGAATTCTTATTAATAAAATTAATATTAATAAATTTTAATTATAATCATAAATTTATAAAAAATACATCAAATTTAAATTTAACTAATTTAAATAATTTGTACATAGTTTTTATTAGCAATTAACATTTTTTAGCATTGCATTCTTGCAATTTTAAAAATATTGCTCAATATTAAAACATGATATTTTAACATTGTCAAAACAATCTAAACATAATGTTACGATATTTATATAATTATGAACAAATTGTTTGTGTGAATTTACAAAATTATTTACTATGAGAATTAATCACTTCCCCACAAATAAAAAAAAGGTTATTACACAAAAAAACTTTTGTTTATTTTATAATGCACAACATTTTTATCGTAATTTAAAAATGTACTTTCAAGTATAGAATATTATTTAACTAAAATTTCTTAAATCTATTAAATATTTTATTTTATAGTATTTTAGTTTTTTTAGCTACAGATAGGCAATTTTTACAATCTATTTTAAACAAATTCAAACAAAATCAAAATATTATTTAACAAAATATTTAAAAAAATTTCTACAGCAGACTCCAGGTTTCTGAATTCAATTTGCCAAAAAGGTAACTTGTTATGTCCAAGTGAATACGATAACATGATTATTTGACATATAAATTTTGGATAAATAGAATAATTAATTATGGTTTAGGTCTATTTTTGTCTCTAAACTGAAAATATAATTTATTTAAACTAATCTAAAATTGATTTACCTCAAATAAATCGTATACTTATATTATTTTTGGCGAATCAAATGAAGCTTATTTATTTGGATCAACTAAATGAATATTCATGTAAAACTGAGAAAAATCTACATAATTTATTTGTTTCAAATACATATTGTATTATTTTCCAAGCGTGTAAAAAAATTGGAATTAAATAATAGAAAAATAAATGTTTTTTTTTTCTACACATGTGGAAAACACTTAAATTATTATAATCAAATTGAAAAGGTTAAAGAATTTGTATACCTTGGTTCGCTGGTGACCGACGAAGGTGGTACCGAAAAAGAAACCAAGAGACGCGCTGCAATGGCACGTGGAGTCATGACTAAATTAAAGAAGGTATGGACCGACAAACAAATCACCACGAATACCAAGATCCATCTAGTGAAGTCCCTAATTTTCTCAATCTTCCTGTATGGCGTCGAGTCATGGACTTTCAAGATGGCGGATAGACGCCACATTGATGTTTCGAGATGTGGTGCTGGAGACGTATGCTTAGAATTCCCTGGACGGCAAAAAGGACGAACGTGTCGATACTAAAGGAGCTGAAAATAAAGAACAGACTATCGACCATATGCCGACGACACATCCTGAAATATTTTGGACACGTGATACGCAGAGATCTTTTGAAGGTTTAGGTAATCTTTTGAAGGATTAGGTTTGTAACTTTTCTAGTTACAAAAGTTAGAAAAGCTGGTGGTTCAGAGAAAGGTAAAAGGTAAAAGAGTAGATCGCCTAACAGATGGATTGATCAAGTAAAAAAAATAACGAACCGACCCCTACAGACAACAATAAGAGATGCAGAGGACCGTCAAGAATGGAAGACCATAATGAGCAACTGCGAGTGAGCTCTTTGGATCACGATTTCGCAGTCATGAAGATACGACTAGAGAGAGAAATTATAATAAAATATTTTTATAATTTTTATTAATCACTGTAGGCTCAATTTGGATAAAAACACAATATTTTCGTTAATATAAATATGGAAATTATGTGGTCAAATAGTTAATAGTGGGCAATATATTTACTTAAGAATAAGAAAAATCATATCATTGAAGTAAGTTTGGTTATTTGTTTGAGACAAATAAAGTTCGATTAAATAAATTAACATTTTACTATTTTACTAATAATTAAATTTATCTAATTTTAAAAATATTTTATTTAAATAAGTTAGGATCCGAGAAATTAATTTTATGTGTCTTTTAATCTTCTGGTAGATTCACTTAATTTCTATATTTTCTTGAGACAAATAAAGCTTCCTAGGTTTAAATAAACCCTGTTAAATGTGAATTATTGTCATTTTAGTGTTCTTTAAGTATTATGTTTTTGTGTAGTATATATTCTTTACTTAACAGTTAAAATTTATTATTTTAACATTTGTTAGGTTTGATTATTTTAACATCACATACTACTAAATACCACAAAAATACTTAAAAAATTCTAAAACTTTTTTAAGTTATTTTCTATTTAAATAAATCAGTCCAATGCATTATCGATTTCATTCAAAGATGATACTAATTCATAGTAGCTAAGCATCACAGGTAAAAATAAACTATTTTTAGGGAGAGATACAGAAATATATAAATATGATCAAATATTATTATGCTGTCTTATGGGATTGTTATGTCTGCATTTATGATTGGAGTAATATTCTCGGGTTTTTTGACCGGATTAAAAATATTTCTACTACCATGGATTTTGTTCTGGTAAGCTTTTCTTCTCTTTTAGCAAAAATATATTTTTTTATTTTAGTCCAATACAGGATAATAATTGTCTAAGAACTTGGGGATTTAGGAGATTAGAATTAATGACTTCTATTCGGTGTTTTTCTTAAATATTCTAATGTTTTACAGTTTTAAATAATTTATTTATTTTTTCATAACTTCACATACGAAAAAAATTCACCTTTGATTCATCGCATTCCCATCCTTTATAATGGAAAGCCAAAATTTAAAAAACTGGTTTACTATATTATTTCTCCATATACGGCTATAAGGTTTATTATCTGATATACAATAACATAATATAGCAGTTCACCTAGGAAGCTTTCGTAACGATTAAAGCAAAACCGTGTAGTCGGCAGTTCACACGAGAAAAAGTGTACTTTGCTCCAGAGGTAAACATACTGTTGTTTCTCCGATCAAAATCAAAATAGAAAACTAAATTAAAAAGTTTATTTTGCTAATTCTAATGCAAATGAAGTTTTTTTTTATTGTAGTAGATAAGTTGATGGCGGTTAATCAGTAAAAGTATTGTAAATAGTAATTCAGATTTCTTCTTGTCAGAGAAGTTGTTCTCCGAAATGAGAGTACAAATCTTATATACCAATCAATTGGATAAAAAAAAATATTTTTTTAAAACTAAAATTTTATGCTTTTATGCAAAACAAATTTTGATTTATCATCTATCGTAATTTTGTTTAATTTACAAAAATTTTATTTGGTTAAATAAATAAATTTTACCGTGTTCTTAATTGGAATTTGCTTAGAAAATTCTTCAATCATTTAATTACTTTTTTTCCAAACAAGTGAAAGATATCTACAAACATAATAAAACTGTTAATCATTTAATTAAGAGTCTCATCACTTTTTCCATGTGTAACTGGTTTGGTTGCAGTAATGTTGTAGATATTTGGGTCAATCTACCGCTGCGATATTAAGAAAAAATTATAAATGAAACTCAGTGCAAAATATTTTACTTTTTTATTTTTAAATTTTCTTTATAGAAAACATTTAGATTAAAGTTGTTCTTTGCATCATGTAGTGGGGCACCTACTTTTCAACTTTGGAATTTTTAGACACGAAGTTACAATAAAAATTAACTTTCCATTGAAGATTTATCTGATATCAAATGACAGTTCATAGCAATATTGTTATATCAAAGACTATCATTAAAATGTATTTGATTTTTTACCATTTTGTTTCAATTTCTATTAAGATTTAGTTTTGTCATTGAGATCTGATAAGATTCAGTAAGAGCTTAAAATATCAAGAAATTAATTTTGAAATAATTATTAATTAGTTGTTAATTTAACATTAAAAGTGAAGTTATAGTTTAATAAAATACAATATAATTTTAACTATTATTAAGTAAATAATACATACTACAAAGAAAACATAATATTTAACGAAACCAAAATGACAAAAATTCACATTTAACAAGGTTGAACTTAGAATATTTAAATAAACAAGAAAATAAAATTCTGAAAAAAATACGCTATATTTTTAAGTAATTTTTACAACTTCTATAGCGTAATTTTTTCAAAATTCTATTTTCTTGTTTATTTAAATAGTCTAAGTTCAACCCTGTTAAATGTGAATTTTTGTCATTTTGGTTTCATTAAATATTATTTTTTCTTCGTAGTATGTATTATTTACTTAGTAGTTAAAATTTTATTATTTTAACATTTTGTTAAGTTTGATTATTTTAACATTACATGCTACTAAATACCATAAAAATACTTAAAAAATTCTGAAACTTTTTTAAGTTATTTTTATTAATCTAATTGAAGGTGAAACTAAAAAAGCTAGAATCAATTCGCCGAGTTACAACGAAATATCTTAAAAGTAACGCAGTTTTTGATTAATAAACATAGTTGATTGAGAATTCAACATGTCAGTACTTTCATAAATTTAAAAAATTGAAACCACCACCTGCTACTATTGTGGAGAGAAAGACAACGAGGAACATACTATATTTTTATTTAAATCAGCAAATGTTTACAACAATGTTGTCACAAACATCGGACGAATATAAAAACAAAAAACATCATGTACACAAAAATAAAAACATGTAGTGTTCAGGCGACTTTAATTTTATATAGTTGTTTATTTTGAAAATTTTGTCAAAAACGTGAAGGACAGAGGTCAGACCGACGAAGGAATTCCAGTCGACCGTGATTTTGTCAACTCGATGAAGAATTATTGTTTAGTAGGAAATAAAATAGAAAATTATTTTTAAAGTTAGTTTTATTATATTAGTAAATAACTCACATTTAGTGTAAGAAAATAAACATTTATTTTTTGTGAAGAGTTAAGTTTGAAACAATAAATAACAAAATAAAATAATAAAAGTTAAAGTAATCAATAGATAAGTGGTTTAGGTAGTGTAACTCGATATTAATTATATCAAATTTTTTAGAATAAACCAAAAAATGCACAAACACTTTTTAGAACTAAAATGTTTAAGTTAACACAATATAAGTACACTCTATGTATATTATCGCAAACGTTACTAGTCAATCTGATTTAAATAACTCACCCCTACTAAACATTTTTAATAAATAATTTCTCCCCCCCCCCTTCTAACTTACCTCACATCCACTTACATTATTTCTCTTTTATGTTAAATATATTCCGACCCCCTAGTAAATTCACACAAAATTACACAATTTTTTAAAATTACCCCCCTCTTACCCCCTACATTTTCCCTTGCAATTTTGTCGATAAATATGGAATTTTTTCGTTTCTCTTTCTAGTTCATCGCCTGATGATGCCATAGTATGGTGAAAACGTTTGCGATAATATACATACGGTGTATTTATATTGTGTTAACTTAAACATTTTAGTTCTAAAAACTGTTTGTGCATTTTTTGGTTTATTCTAAAAAATTTGATATGATTAAAAGTTAAAGTACCAAGAAATCACTCCACATAAAAAAATTCCATTTGTACCCTAAAGCAGAAAGAACGGGTGTAAAAAAACGGAAATTTATGTTTTTAAGTAAAATTCGGATATACTGTAATTAACAAAATCTAATTTAAAATAAAATTACGTAACAATGTAACTGTTAAACTTGCACTGTATGCAAAAAAGTAGAATTGCAGCAGTCGTGTAAATAGAACGGACTGTTAACAGAATGAAATTTAGTCCCGTCTACTTCAAACAAATGTACGTTTATTTTATGAAAAATTAAAATTGTATATTTCAAGTTAATTTATAGTTTAATTATCGTTTCATTTTAGCGTTGTCTATTAAAATATGTTGCACTTTTGTAAATATAAATAACCTTTGCGATAATAATTGGAAGAAATAGTATTTATTTAATGGCACCCAATGTGAGGTGATTGAAAGAGGAAAAATTTATATTTAAAATTTTATATTCTATATTACATACCGAATACCACACAATCCACTAGAAATTTATTTTTAAGTTCATTTCTATTAGATTTTAAAAGGTATAAAAAAATTAAAAGTTTAACTATCATTTTAACACAGTTGAACAATAATAAATTAAAATTTAAATAAAGAAAAATATAAAAATGGGTGATTAAGAGAAAAAGAAAGAAAATAAGGATAGTCCTTCATGCTATCCCGAATTCTAAAGCAAGATAGGAGAGATATTATCAGAATACGAAGCTGTTATAAAAATATTAGATGAATTGAAGAAAAGTAATAGATGAAAAAATGACAAAATATGAAAAAACAATACAAAAAATGAGACAAACAGAAAAAAGAAACAATCAAACAACAATTGAAATTAAACTTTAGGGTATTAGCAAAAAAATTAAAAGAAATGGTTTAGAGGAATTTGATGAAAGTGATAATAAAGAAATTGATTTACAGGAAAGTTTTGATAAGATGAAAGAAGACATATACCGGAGATTGGAAAATATGAAGGTGAGAATAACTTTTTTATTTGATAATAAAAGGTGAGATAGACTAGGAATTTTTCAGATCGATGACACAGCCGTTGTGATACAAGGATATTGCCACGCAGTGACGTTTTGGTACAAGAATTTTATTTGATCGCTTATTATTTTATATTTTAAATTATTTTAGCTACCTGCTTAGTATGTAATTTATTATTATTGACTACATAATTATTTCTATATATTGTCGTGTTTTAAAATCCCATTGAAAAACTGCTTTGTTTTTTTATTATAATTATTATTGACTACATAATTATTTTTAAAATTTGTTTTATTTTAATTTTAAATTATGTTACGTTTTGTATATAAAATTTTTTAAAAATTATTTGCTTTTGTTACGATGTTGGTAACAAAAGTGAAAACCTGGCTTTGGGTCAAAATGATCTACACATAGGACGTAAAATTTGTGCATCCGTTGTTAAAGATAATGTTTTGATTTTTACATTAAAAGTGAGATTGTTTAAATTAAAAAATTGTTTTATAAATGAAAAGTGAAATTCAAAATAAAATTATAAAAATTTTAAGAGGTTTTAAGAATTTGGAAATTAAATTGCATCAAAAAATGTTTAAACGATAATAAATTAATTTAAGAAAATTTGGAAAGTCTCATGGTCCAAAAATTTGTATGTCACCTCAACCCGACGATTAATATAAAATTAAAATTGAAATTTGCTAGATTATAAATTTTTGAAAACTTGTTACTGGGGGTACATGGCAATATATGCAGAGAGAAATTACTAATTACTTATTGCATGTAAGGATAGTCCTAATATAGTGGTTTTTAAGACTTCGTTTAACCAAAATACAAGGTAATTTTTAAAAACTCAACAATACTTATTAGCACTGAAACTGTCTCGTACCAAAACGCCTTCGCAGCAAATCAGCTACGCCGAAGCGGTTAATGATAACCCATTCTTTATAGGTTACCTTACTAATTCTTAGAAATGATAAGAACACTAATTAAAAACAAATATAAAAACCTAACTTTTCCCCAAAAAGTGGTACGTAATATCAGTTTCTAAAAAAATTAATTTTTTGGTCATCTTGGTATCTTCTAATGGCTCTTTCTGCAAAGACCGTATCCGTGTTCAAGCCAAATCGTCTTGCTCTAAAACGTCTTTCAATCAGTGGATGTAAAATTGGCACTTGGCAAAGCGACAGATTAGTGGTGTAAAAGTATTAATTAATTTTTTTAGCAATTAATTAATTAATTATTATTATTATTATATAGTATTACATTCATTACTAAATTGAGCTGACTTTTTCGGACCTTACAAAACCCCTTTTGAGAGGGATATTAGTACGCATCAAATTACAGTCATTAATTCATTAATGGTGTGTCTTTATTTCCTTTACTATGGATTTCCACATCTTTCGATCACCACAGGCCTGTCTCAAATCTGTCACTTCGGACACTCTCAAGTCTTCCGTCACACAGTCCTACCATTGCAGTTTTACCTTCTCCTAGCTCCATTCGGCTCTTACAACATAATTCTCTTTATTACCTTCTCTTCGTTACTCTTTATGACGTTACTTCTTTGGTTACATTCTCCCAAATAATGGAAAATGTATTCCTCGCCGTTAATTTCACCCTGTTCCTTCCATTTTGTTTCCTGCAAGGTTGCTATCTTAACTCCGCAGTTTATTAGTTTGCTTACGATTTCTTTCAGTTTTCCGACTTTTAACATCATTCTCACATTCTACATGCCTATTCTTGTTATTTTATTTATTGCTTTCTTCTTTCTTGTACCCTCTACATTCATCTCGTTTTCATTCCTCTTCTCTGATATCAGTATATTCTATATTTCAGTATTTAATCTTCCTTCTACTGGCTGGTCCATTATTATGATTATGCTGTCCAATTTAAATACTTTTAGTTTCTTGGTGACGAGGCAAGAGCATCTAGCTATTTCTTTACCAATTTTTCTTCATTTGGGTCTCATGCCAGAGTGCATCGGGGCGTAAACAACTTCAGATGGCTTATCTTCACTTTCTTCCTTTTTCTCTCTCTTGTTTCTTGCTCTTGCTCTTATCTGTTTCATAATACATCTATCTAGTAGTGTAAGGTCACTGTCAATGTATATTTAGGATCTCATTAACTTGAATTTGTTCTTTAGTTACTTACATTTTATCTTCAAAACTGTGCATCACAATCACACATCCCTTTCGTTTATCTTGTAAGCGACCTTGATTTCCAATACTGTTCTCGTCTTTTCGTCTATGTTTATACCACTTGGAATTAGGTTGTTTCTTATTTTTTCTCTTTCAAAGTGCTCAATGCTGTTTTCTAATTCATTATTCCTGCTTAGAAGTCTTTTCATTTCATTCTTTATCTGGCTTGTGATTTGTTCATTTTACCTTTTTATAAATTGCAGGTTGTACAATTTTTTGACCTCTTCCACTTCTTTTTTTAGAGTATCCATTTCACTTTTAATATCAACTACACTGCATTTGAAGTAATTTGCAAAGCCAACCATCATTTCCGTTGGACGACTTATTTATTCTTCGAACCTCTTCGTATCAACTCGTTGATTTTTACTTTTAGTAGGTCTATTCAGTACAGCTGTAGTATTCATTAATTAATATTTATAAATAATTTTGATTTCTACCTTCGGGCGTATAAAAAAGCGTTTATAGATTATACTCCATAGACGAATGCAAATATTTCCTCGAGGTATTTAAATTCTTTAAATAATAACCATTGTGATCTGTGCTATAGTACATCTGTACTTACAAAGCGACACTTGCAAAAAAAAGATAAATTACTTTTCAAATTTAATTTTCTCTGTTTTACGAGAATTTTCCTTATTTATTACTTTTTTTACGTTTTAAACTTAACGACTACTCGAACTATAAAGATTTCTCTCTGGCAACGCAAAATAAAAAAAACACATCATATTGACAGCCTTTTAAAGTAAAATAAAGTGATAAAAGCCTAAGTGAGTATCGTCTGGTTAAATTTTGAAACTCGATTGGTGTTCAATTTGGTTAGTGTGCAATAGATTAGAGTAACGCGGTTGGTAAGATAAGAAAGAGTCAATTTATTTGTTGTGATCGCTAGCAATATTAACAGTTAATTTTTAGCTTAGGTTATTTTTTTTTGGTAAAATAATGTGTGATAAAAAAATTTGTATTTGTAGAACTTTAGAGGTTAGGTTAGGGGTTAAGTTAGTTATTAAGGTGAAAGTTAAATTATAAGTTAGGTTAGAACTTGAAATCAAATATTATGTTAAAGGTTAGATTAGAGCTTCAGATTATGTAAAAATGATTATGTAAAAGGTAAATATATTTTTGGTTCGCGTCACCCTGGTCGACGCAACTATATACGCTTTGAAAGCTAATAAATTTTATTATTTTTATCTGACAAAAAAATATTATAATATAATTTATTATAGTGTAGTAATAACCGTGGTCAAGAATTAACAAAAACTCTACCGATAACTGCTTTTAAATTTAAATCTTAAATTTTAAAATTCAAGAAGAAATTAAATATTCATTCAGTTTCTACTTTCACTTGCATCTTCCTATTGTGTTCTTAATTTAATGTTTTGTTTATCCTGTAATTTAAAATTTAATATTTATTATATAAGATCATTTTGTAAATTATTTATTAGAAAAAATGTGGTTCATAAATTTTAAACTTTAAATAGTTCGATTTTATAACAGTGGCAAGTATTGTAAGCCTCAAGCTACGATTTAGTCACAAATTGAGTTTAAGCATGCAGTAATTTTTGAAATCAAACCCCGAGGCTGGTTTAAATTTAACCTGTTAGGAGTCACCGACCCAAACAAAAAGATAAAACATTAATTATTACTAAAAGAAATTTTAGTCAATGAGATATTTACACAAAAAACATTATGTGCGAAATTGACGAAAACTCAATCCTTAATAGAATACACACTTTAAGCTTTTTAAATATTCTTTTATTTTTTGTCTAATTATTAAAATTTATATAGTCACATTAGATGAAACTTAATTAATTACTACTTAATTAAAAATTTGAAAAAAAAGTTAAAAACAAAGGACGAAGGACATCTTAAAGATTGTATTTTCGCAAATTTTGTTCAAAAAAATGTATGCTTAAATAATAATAATTATTGAAGGAAAGTGAAACGTAAACAAGAAGATCTTTATCGAAATATTTATTCACAGCAAAATCGTTACATAAAATTTAAAGCACATTGGTTCCTTAATCGTGACTGAAAGTTTTAAGTTATCAATTGGCGTTAAATGGTTTTACAACGCACAAATTAATATAATAATATATACACAATAATTTACAAAATCTGAAAAGAACTCTTTAAGCATTCATTAACCTTTGACGTTTGAAAGTAAAATTTTACATTCTCCTTTATTATTATATTTTCTATGACTGGTGATAATTAATATTATTTTTGGTGAGAAATTTGTATGGTAATGTAACCTTGTTATTTACCGGTCTAATTACCAAGAGGGAATACTTACATTGAAGAAGAAAGAAGCTACTTTGCAGACAACAAATGGAAATTGTTTTATTGCGGTTTATGGAATGTTGGACTTCTAATTTGATTTACTGTACGAACCAATTAGCATAGTTCATGTTATTCATGTGAATTTAATGTCTATTAGAAAGCAGTTAATGCAATTATACATTATATTTTTGTGTTGATTGTTTTCTATCGATTTAAAAGCGTTGAACTTAAAATTTAATGTCGATTCTTTCCCAAGATGAGTTTTTCTACCACAAGTTGTGTTAATTACTACTTAAAATTAATTAATGCTGCTTCTGGTCAAGAAATTCTGTTACGGAAAGTGCTAAATAAAGAAAACTCATTGTTCCTAATTTAACATTTTTCAAAATAATGCATAGCTTTCTCATTGCAAACGTGCATCCGCATAAATAACATTATAAAATTATTAATTTGGTGAAAAGAGTATTGAAAGTATTAATAAAATTTAAGATTTCTTCTTAATTATAGAATTAAGCACATGTAAATTCATTGTGGTAATAAATTAATTTTTTCTTATCCTAAAAATAAATACAATATATTTAAGTAAATATTCCATTATGTTTGCTTCTCATAAATTATTTTTAAATACTTATAAATTACTACAATTAACGTACGTATTAATCCTTAAATGTCAAGGTTTGTTTAGATCTAACGCCGCTGTTTCTTCGGACGGCGTCGAGGCAAGTCATAATATAATAATCAAGGCTCGGAAGTTATAGCACTAAAAAAGTAAACTTTTAGCGCTTTAATATGTACTTAAAAACACAAAAATTAGCGCTATAAATAGCACTAAAAAATTGAAAATATGCAAAATAAAATAATTGTCAACCATTTTTTTTATTTTTTATTTTATAAATGAACTAAATACTGCGAATCTGCTAATTACATTGAGATGCGTCTGACATAATTTTAAAAATAATCAAATTCCTATTATTTCAAACCTGATCTTAATATTAAAGTGATATTAAAATACATGTTTGCTTTCGTTCGCTTATTCGTATGCGACTATTTAGTACAAAATTTATTTTTATCCATAACATTTTTTTTTAATATCTTGGTTTTTCAATATTAATTTTTCAATTTGTTTGGTATATAATATTTTCTTGCTTCTTATTATTTTTATGTTTTTCTTTTGTTATGTAATGATCGGAAATAATCGTGAAATAAGGGCCTTTATATCGTATTACAAAATTTTTTATTTTAAATTTCTATCATATTTTTTTATAACGTAATTTATTATTTAAAAAATTGTTAGTTAACATTTAAAGATTTGTTATCAATTTTTATTTTTATATTTTTTTTCTTATTCAAATATTAAAGTTCAAACCTGTTAAATGTTAATTTATGTATTTTTTATTGTTCTTTAAATATTATTTTTCTATGTAAGTACGTATTCTTTACCAAACAGTTAAAATTTATTATTTTAACATTTTGTTTCGTTTGCTTATTTCGATAGATTTTTGTTTATTTCATTTATTATATAAAAATATGCCTGTAAATAGCACTTAAAACTCTAAAATAGCAAAATAGCACTAAAAACCGTAAATATGCAAAAATTAGCATTATAAAGTTTTGTATATAACATCAGGGAAGTGTAAAACAAATTTGTATCTTACTTTCAATATTCTAGGACTTACCAGAAAATATATGCATTTGCTAGAACTTCCGAGCCCTGATAATAATTATTTAAACACAAATGGATTTATTCCTTAATTAAGTAATAAAACTTTAATTTATGAAATAGGGTGTTGGGTGGATTAGTCCTCATTTTCACTTTCTTTCTTAAACTCACATCTCAAAGTTTTTCATCGGTTTTTGCATCTTCCACATCCTATCCCTCCAGCTCTCCACGTCCATCCTTCTCAGATGTCCCATCACATCCTACCTTCTTGGTCTTCTTCTTAGTATGCCTTTTATTTTATTACTCTTAAGATAGCTCTTTTCTCTTCTGATCTCTTCACATGTCTCAGCCATATGATTCTCATAGCCTCAACATGTCTGACTATATTATCAACTTCTCTCAACTCACTTGTTACCTCTCTATTAGTTCTTTTTCGATACTGTTCCTGATTTACCTTTACAGGTCCCAGTGTTCTCCTCGGCACCTTTATCTCAAACCTTCTGAGTTTTTCTTCTTCTGTTTTCTTTTAAACTGATCAGTTTAATTTTATATGTTACCAGGGGTTTTATCAAGGTCTTATATATTTTAACCTTTGTCGTTTTTATTAATTTTTTATTTTTTAGTAGTTTTTTCTCCTCTTTCATTGTTGTCATTTATCTGCATTCCAATAAATTTATTTAGGGCCAATTTTTACGCATCAAAAAAATAAAATCTTTATCATTCATCAAATTCAGGAAATCCATTTTACTTATTTTAGAAAATAATAGGTACTAGCAATGACAAACCGCAATTTGACAACTAAAAGTAAAGTTAAAGTGTAAAAGTTTACATAACTGATGCTTAAACGATCGATTTTGTACGATTCCGTAATCTTTCAGTTAAGCTATCGCTTAACGGGAACTGAAATACTTAAAAAATGCAAAGCTTTCGTTTAAACTTGAGATTAGTTAAACTAAACCTTAACAGCACACTGAAATACTGGCTCTTAGTCTTTCTAATAATTAAACCTAACAAAATGTTAAAAAAATAAAATTTTTAACTGTTAAGTACAGAATACATACTACAAAGACACGTGAATTCTTTTTGTTTAGTATATTTGCTCTCACTTGTTATTTTTACTGTTATACATGACCGATGACCGAAAATAATCGTGAAATACAGGCTTTTATATTATGTTACAGAGTATTTTATTTTATAGCGTAATTTTTTCAGAATTTTATTTTCTTGTTTATTCTAATATTCTAAGTTCAACCCTGATAAATGTGAATTATTGTCATTTTAGCGTTTTTTAAATATTATGTTTTCTTTGTAGTATGTATTCTGTACTTAACAGTTAAAAATTTTATTTTTTTAACATTTTGTTAGGTTTAATTATTATATCACATAGTACTAAATACCACAAAAATTCTATTCTGTTCTATTTTCTCAAATGCTTCCACTAGGGCTCTACGGACTAAGGCCACGATTTGCACCTCGCGGTTTATTATCGTTGCACTGCAGTTGGTTATTCTTATTACTACCTCTAACACTACAATGGCCAGAGTAGTCGACAGCGCATCTTTCTGTCTCACTTCGGAGTTTATTTCAAATTTATCGGTATATTCTATCTTTATTCTTACCATTGCTGTCGTTCTGTTTAGTGTCATTTGCACCAAGCTTATCAATTTCCTTGATATCTTCTAGTTTCCCATTTTTTTATCAGTTGACTTCCTTTCACACGGTGGATGCGAAGGCTTGCTGAAGTCCACAAACAGCATTTCAATATCTATGTCATATTCGTGTGTTTTCATCATAATCTGTGTAACTGTGAACAATATGCATCTGTTGTTGACCTTTCGGATCTGAATATCTGCTGGCAATCTCTTTTTCAACATGGTCTTGTAAATATTTAGTAGTGATATTCCTCTGTAATTGTCACAATCTCTGTTGTCTCCTTTATTGTATATTGAGATCAGTCCCTCTTCACTCCATTGTTCTGGAATTTTTTCACTTTTTCACACTTCAATTACATCTTTGTTTCCATTTTTCAATAATTTTGAATTTATGTTATCAGTTCTTGGGATTTTCTTGTTTCTCATTTTTACTATCGTATCTAGGAATTCTAGGAAAGTTCGTTCATTTTCTTTTTCAGTTTCTGGATACAATTCAGCATTCAATAATTCTCGGAAGTTCTCTCTTCATATTGCAATGGTTTTTATTGTTAGTTTACTAATTTACTACTTTCCCAAGCATTTCTAAGTGTTTCGGACTAGCCTTTAATTGCGGGAGTTATGACAATCGTATCTCAGAGTGGGTTCTCAAAAAAAAATATCCCTAATTTTTTTTTGCCAAAATTCTTTTGTATCAAAACTTATAAATCGCAATAATTCTAATATTAAAAATTTTATTTCGTTTCAAGTATCGAACCTTCAATATTAACTTAACACTCATATTCTTCAAAATAATTAGGCCGATGTCTATACATCGCTTCTATACGCATTTTTTGTATCTTTTAACACAATTATACAATACCGTTAATTAAAGTACACAAAAATATAATCAAAATCCGAGCGGTTCACGTCTTGAATGAATTTTTAAGCCCGTGTCTTACTATAAAATTTTTATAAAAATGACATTTGTAAAAAATATTTTTATGATACTTCTATTTTCATGACGTCACGAAAAAGTTTTTATAAAAATTTTTATAGAAAATTTTCTAAAAATTTTATGAAAGGAGGCATCCCATTGGCTGTTGAAACCCATCTCAATTTAAATTTAGGTATGAATATGGAAAATATGAAATATATAATCACGGTTGTTATCTTACTTTTCGGTATAATAACAGCCGATTGTGTTTAATTTATTAATTATGGATATTATTAATTATGGTTATAGTTAAGTTAAAGTTATTATTAAGTTATTATAATGTCATATAACACAACACAACTCAAACCTTACTTAAATTATTTTTATATCACGTTACGTCATATCGTTTGTATAAAAGTTTTTATAAAAATTTTATAGTGAGACACGAGCTTAAAGTTTCACAAATAATGACAAAATTTTACCTCTAGCCGTTTGAAATCAATGAGAGCACTGCCCTCTGTGTGTTCCAACCGCAAACAAAGTGATAGTTGATGTAAACCTCGAGTTAACTCGAGGAACTTCTGTGGGTTACAAATACCAGCACTTAACCTAAGGTTAGCCGTCAGACCAGCGATTGTGAAACACTTTTTCATAGGTTAAGTAACGGTAACCGCTAAACTGCAGGTTAACCAGACTTTGTGAAACCGGCCGTTAGACGGCTATGGCGCAGAACTAGACCTACAGTTTTACGTGGAAATCAAACTACGGGGAAACGGAGAGACTTGACTTGACCTGATAAATAGCATCTTAAAATACCACGAATTTAAAAATATTTCGATAAAATTATAGTAGGATTTGGCTTAAACTACTTATCTATGCTGCCTTCTTGGAAACGTATGCAAACATTTACCTATATTTATAAATTTCCGTAATGGGCGGAGCTAACCATATGATAATTGCATTATGTTTTTACCGTTTTTGGCTCTTGTTTACTAAAATTTACAAATGGTTTATAAAACTTTATGTTTATATTTGTAACTTATTCCTCAACTACGATATTTTCATTGAAAAATTTAAAATTATATATTCCCCCCCCCCCCCTTTAATCATAATTTAAAATATAGTTGCCTAAATACTTTCACATTTTAGAAAGTGAAACTTTGCCCATAAAGCCTAAGTCTATGAACCTAAAGCTTTGGTATTGATTCCCTGAAGAAATATCTGTTTTAGAACTTGAATGTTTGTCTTGAATTATTTGAAACATTTTGACGACTAAATCTTTTATTATATCTTTATATCTTTATTATATCTTTATATTTATATCTTTATTTTTAAAGCTAGAATCGCAATGCTAACCCTGTTGACTTAGCAGCCACAATTACAATAAATTCTTAGCTATTAATTTTGTTTTTATTTAATAAAAATACATGAAAAATACTTTTTTACAGAGAAAAACAGTATCAAGTATCGCACCATCAGCATTAAGAAAGAATAAATGAGAAGATACCAAAAGTTTGTATACATCATAATTACACATTCCTAAAATTTTTATTTTTATTTGTACTTTCTACTTACTCTAGTTTTGTTCATATTGAAATAAATTTTATTTACTACTTACGTTTGAGTCAAGGCCATCTTTCATGAAAGTGAAACGATACATTCCGATGCTGCGTTGTTTTAAGTCAGGAACTTAATTGAAGTTTCGTTGAAGTGAAGTTTCACTTAATTGAATTCTATCAATTCATTTTTTACTTCAAGTATTTTTTTATATCTATGCGTAAAGTGATCGTTTTTGGCCCGCAGCGTAAATGTTATTTCCCGCGTTTTCGGCTTGTGCTAAAATTACGACAAGAGTCAAAAATACATTTTATGACAAAGCAGAGAAGCAAACAACATTTTTTGCCCAAGCGAAAACGTATTTAATAATAGCTAACATTTCAGTTCTCAAATCTTTTATTAGTAAATATGATAATTACAATATATTTTATTTGGAAAAATGTTTGCTTTTTATATCTGAATATGGTCAAATATTTAAATAATTTTAAAAACCAAAAATAGTTACCAACTTAAAATTTTTTATAAACATAAAAGTACATTGAAACATTGGGTCGGCTGACACAATTGAGGGTGGGGAGAAGAGATTTGTTTAGATTTTTAAAATTATAACTTTTATAATATTAATGTGATTTGAGAAAATAAGTAGCTTTCAGTTTGAATTTTGCGCCCCCATTTTACTTCCAAGTAAAAGCTAAGCTGAGCTAATAATTTTCACTTCTTAAATCAAGTGGGATTATTAAAGATGGCTAGCAGGGTATATCATGGGACTGCAGTAGTGAGATCGAGGGTTCGAGCATCGACAAGGTATAGAGGTTTGTGAGGGGATTTGTAGTTTAGTAATTAAATTTGTAATTGACTAGAGTCGGGAAAGTGAGAGAGAGGAAGAGGAAGAAAACGCACGGAAGTGCGTTAAGGTAAACATTTAATTTTTTTTTTTGATACGACAATCAGAGATCAAGCGAAAGTTTTTGGTGAAGATTCTTGGATGATCGAAGTGGTCAATATTGGAAGCCGGTATTATTCGTTTGACTCAAACAAGATTTTTGTTTAGATCTGATATAAAGAAAATTAGAGGCGGCCATATATTGAGATATTTTTAAAACAAGATCGCATGGTAAATCGATAGTTTTTAAAAGAGAAAGAAAAATATACTTACCGTAGAAAATTGATATGGTGTGTTTAACAGAGAAGACAAAAGAAAAGAAGACAAAAAGTTAGGAAAATTAGGAAATTTTGAACGTATGGGAGGTGGCAGAAGGATATGCCGGCAAATTGGACACCTAGTAAGAAAATAATTTCATGGAATGTGAGAAAAGCGAAATAAATAAGAACAGGAGATTTGGATGAAAGATTTGAAGAGATAAGCGTTTTCTTTTTGATTTTGAATTTATTTTATTTCATAATTGCTTAAAATTGTAAATTTTGTTATTTTTGAAATTTTGATTCGTAGCACAAGGGTTTGTGAATTTCATAAATGAGCTGAGCCTTATTGATAAAATTTAAAAAGGGGTAAAAGGATGATGTGTTACGAAATGTTTTTAGGCGCCCCTGTTATTAATAATTAAAAATATTTTTGTAATTTTTAAGATTTGAATTAGGCGGTCAAAGTTTTGTGAACCTAATGTTGCCAAGATGGCAAAAACGGCGGAAGCCCGAATTTTGCTCCGCTGAATATTGAGTAAGTTTTGTGAATTTTAAGCAAGTTTATAAATTTTTTAAATATTTGATTGGTTGATTATTTGAAAATTTTTTATTTAGGATTGATTAAAGTTATTTCTTTTGGACGACCGTTTGATTTTGTTGAACGAACGTTGTTTTTTTGCCTTTGGAGTTACGAGAGTTAATTGAAATGATAGAAATTTTATTTGTATTATAAAATTAAATTTTAAGAAGACGACGCGACGTATGGTCGCGAAGATATTGCACTTCACTTGATAAGTAAAAATACATTTTTTAATTATCACAACATCTCAAATACATATGTTTCAAGCTCTAATCTAGAGCTCAAGTTCTAATCTAGATTTAGAAATATATTTTAAAACAATATTTCAAGGCAGTTGGTTTAGATATTGCGCAACAACTAACTTTTGGCAATTGAAACTTTAAGATCTTAGCGGAAAGAAAACCCAATTGGAATGATAATGCAGTTGAGAATCAAACATTTATTATGTTTATCTGTAACAACGAATTTTACATTATAAAGGCACAAAAATGTTACAAAATATGTTTTTTCTTCTTACTATTCTAATTACAGATAATTAGGTAAACTTTTCAAATCTATACAAAATTTTTTACACACAAACAAAATATTTTAAAATATTCTAACAATATTTTTACATATATCGCTATTATAAGCGTAGATTAAAACATTTGTAGACATATTTAAGTAAAGTATAATAATTTAAAATTTCATAAAGGCACTTCACCATATTACACATGCTTTCTCATTCTGCTGCAAGCGATTCTGAATAAGTGAAAGTAAAATCTGGAGAAATTATTCTTGTTAATACTAACAATAATATGCACTTGCTGGACTCATGAGAAAAAGTTACATTTTTTATACTTTTACATAACGGTACTTACATTTTTCCTATTAAGTAAACCATGTTTCGTAATTTATCTATTTCCGGAGTCACAAAAAACATTTTGTACAGCAGTATAATAATCGTTAGTGCTATTATTTTTTTTATTAAGATTATATTTAAATTGTAGGTACATAATATACGAAGTGTTGAGTATAAATACAGCAAATTTGCTAATTTTCACACTTGAAATCCAAATATAAATTAATTATTTCATCTTTTAATTAAGATTTTATAAATAACGGCTTAGAGTATAACATAGAAAATGAATTAGAACCTTACATGTTATATTTAAGTTAATCTGCGATATCAAATTGAATTTTCCCGAAATTATAAGTATAAAACCTCTCAAAACCAATTTTTAAACAAACGATTAAAAATTGTTAGTTCCATATTAAATAAAATTTAGGTGATTTTACATAAATAAGTATCTATTTGTACGGTCATAAAGGCAAATTTGTGTGTGTTTATAAAGTGTACATTTTATCACATCAATAAAATAACTTAAAATTCTTAAGTAGTACTAATTCGTTTGCACGAATGTTTGCAATATTTTTATACAAAGTAATAAAAATTTTTCTTGATTGTTCATTAAAATTGAAGTTATAGTATTCCTTTACTATTTTGTCCAAGAAGCGTGGAATTGAAGTGCTACCAAAACATATGTCACGACTGTCCCAGATATCTAAAATAAACCCAATTTAAAATTTGTTAGTAAATTAGAAGACTTTTTTTCTAGTTTCAAATTTTTATATACCTAGTACATTAATCTTAAATCAGAAGTAAATCTGTTACATGGTAACTTATATTAAATTTTATATTCTATAACAGCTCCCTGACTAGTAATATTTATTTATTATGTAAACGGAAGTGAGGTTTAGAATATAGAAAGCCAAATACTAGAATTATTTTCTCGGATATTAAAGAGCATTTTTACTAGTGTTTAATTTAGGGGGAGAGGATAAATTAAAAATTTTATTTAAATAATAACAACGTTATCTTCGGCAAACGCTAATAATATGTGAAAATCTAATTTATTTATTTGAAAAAATGCAACATTAACAACTGCTGAAATTTCTAAATATTTACTGTGGAAAAACATGTCTAAATCATCTCGTTCTCGGTTGATTAAGTTTTGCTGAAAGCCGCATTTAGACTACTTTGGTGTAGTGGACTGCGTGGATCTATGAAATTCCTCTATGAAAATAATTATATTTATGCAAATGCAAATTTGCAAATTTAAATGCAAATTTGTGACAGAAACTCTAATCCCCAAACACAGACAGTAAATTCCAGTAAATTCCAGTAATTTATTAATATATTTTTTAATATAAAATATTTTAAATATTAAATTTTAGTCAAAGATCACAGATAAATCTCCTTGCAGATTGACTTTATGCAGAAGTACTCCAGTAATTTTTGACTAACCAATCATAGGGAGGTATATCATACATCCAGAAATAAATTAAAATGAAAAATTTGTAATAGATTTCTCAATGGAACACAACATGAAAGTAATAAAGTAAGTTGAGTTAAGTGTCGATTTAAAAAATTCCGTACGCGTTTATTTGTTACATTCTGTATATTTTCCGATGTAAATTGGTACAAGGATTCGGTTGACGCAAGCAGATTTAGCGTAGGTACATTATTTAAGTTTTTATTAGAGGTTTAAAGAAAATATAATCGATTTACAGTGCAAAATCTAAGTGTCGATTTGAAAAATTCCGTACGCTTTTATTTGTTACATTCTGTATATTTTCTGATGTAAATTGGTGCAAGGATTCGATTGGTGCAAACAGATTTTGCGTAAGTACATTATTTAAGTTTTTATTGGAGGTTATTTTGTTATTTTGTAATTAAACTTAACTTAATAGTAACATAAAAAAATACATAAAGAAACATGAACAACTCCAGATAAGAAGAATATAAATCAAATAGACCATGACTTAATAGAGATAAGAAATAAAAAATGCATTAAAAACATACCAACATAAGAAAACCGATATCAATACTGACCATTTCCTGCTGGGAATAAAATTAGAATAATTTATACAAACAAGTAGAGAGAGTAAAAAAACAAAGAAGTCAACACGAATTAAAATTAACAATCGGAAGGTCCAAGAAGAGTATGAAAAGATATTGGAGGAAGAAGCAAGAAAAGAACAAAAACCGGAAAGTATAGAAGAAGAAGCGAAGTCTCTGGTTACAGTTATGACAAGAGCAGCAGCTAAACAGAAAGTTGAGAGAAAATATAAACACAAGAAAATGTCAAACATAAATCTGCAAGAGAGAAAACAAGAAAAAGAATGTTAGAATCAAAAACAGAGGAAAGCAAACACAAATAATTATGATGTTCAATGAAGAAAGTGTAAAAAGTTAATCGAAAACAGAAGAAAAAATACACATTGAAAAAATTGAAGGTACTGCAGGAGAATTTAGAAACAAACAAACCCAAAATTTCTACCAAAAAGTCAAAAGAGTAAAGAAAGGATACACACAAAGAAATCATTATGTAAAGATAAACTTCGAGGAACTACTGAACAGGCACATGAACGACGAAGAAACATGGGAATTTCTCAACGATAGCGTAAACGAACCAATGAAAACTCAAACCCGAAAGACATGCAAAAAATAATACAAAGCTTAAAAAACAACACTACAACCCACAGTGAGTTTTGGCTAACCACTTAATTTGATAAAAGGTTTTTCAAGGCATATTACCTCGGTGGTTAGCCATTACCCTCCGAGAGAGGACGGTTAGAATAAAGTTCTTGCTCCACTCGGATTCAAACTAAGGATCTCCGCTTGGTAGTCAAAGCACTTAAGCATCAAACCGTAACCGTCCTTTATATAATACAATATAATAATCACTAGGTGGTTACGCGGCCTATCGGTCGTCGATTGACGTAGACTTGATTACTTGCCACACTTTGTAACATTGATATCAATAGAGCACCAATAAGAATATTTATGTCTAGTAACATGATTACAGAAAGCAGGAGTGACAAAGTTAGGACGCAATTCTAAGGTTTATATATTTGAGGGTGAGAGAGTATGAATAAACTGCAGAGGTAAAACCACAGATAGAATTTATGGCTCCTAAGAGCCACTCACTGATAATTGCTTTAGCCTGCATGCCAAACTAAATGACCATAACCAGATATAATGAGAAGGTAACCATAAATTACTGAATTGATTTTCTAAGAGAAATTGAGTCGATAATGTACTGGGTGTTCCGGACAGCGTTTGACCTTCGACCTGTCCTAGGTTAGCGGCTATTTAATTAGCTACTGGTCACGAAGATGTCTAGTAAGGTAAAACCCCTAGCTCAAAACTGCCGAAAAATACTTTCCTGCTCAATAAACTCCTAGATAAAATAACTTTTTCTAAATAACCTTTTTTGGCAATAATCTTCCGGAAAGTACACTGTCAGTTTAACAATATCGCTGGTTTCAAACAATGACAAGTGTAGATTTATAGCTTAAACGTTGGTTGATCAGCATAATCAAGATTTAACCGAAAAGGACTTATTTTTCCGTTTGTCAGATTTGCTGTTGAAAGCTGACCCTAAGAAAGTGAAATTTATGGAGAAAGTTATGTAGTTCAAAAGATTAAATGGAAAATCCTTTCAAGGTGGAGCCCATTAAACAAAAAACTGCATAAAACCGAGATCAAACCAAATCCTCACAGATTTGCTCAGTGATACAGCAGTGATACAGTGATACTGATCGACTGTTGCTCGCATTTTTTGAGCTGAACTGCTAATAATTTTTCAATCCGGTTTAAGCAACGTTTCCCAAGCAGAAAAGATTGGCTAATTTTAAACATAAATAAATAGAAAATCTAGCCTTATAAAGATAAGGGGGAGCAAGATAAGGGCACTATGTATTTTTTTAAATTTAGAATTTTGTCCTGATATTACCACGTTGATACTTTACAATCAAACTTCTATGAACACTTGAGGAATTCATTCTAGTAAGGTGCCAACCTTGCTAAGATGCATAGCCATAGATACATATAAGATTTATAATTTTTAGAATTTATTCAGAGTGGAAGATAATAAATAACTAGACACAATCTTACGTATGGTTTTTAAAATTTGAAAATTTTATCTGGAAATAAATGAGAATTTAAGCAATCTCAAAATTAAAAAAAATTGTTAAGAAAAATTATGAAATACTTACGGACGCCAAGAGTCGCGTTCCAACTGTAAAAATATCAGAAGCTCTAAGTACGGGTTTCTGTATTTTTAATGTTGTTATGAGCATTTCAACCTGCAAATGAAAATTTACAAAACATTTATATTAACTTAAAAAGAGCACATACCTGAGCCGCTTCTGCAGCATTTAGTTTACTAATTGGATACTTAAACAAAAAAGACAAAATATCTTCACTCTGAAATTAAGAAAAAGGTATTAACATTGATATAAATAATGTAATGCACACAAAACTAATTATATTAAGAAATTGGCTCCGATTTTTTTTTTATAGGAAATAGTAAGGATAACCGGTTGTGTAACTTGACCTATTGAAAATGCAGAGAATTGAGAAAAAAGAGCATAGTCACCATAACAGTGATACTTATATTATTTTAATTACTGAAAGTGCAGTGTCATAGCTCGCAATATTTACATTAAAATTCATTATACCCCGACTAAAAAGAGAGGTGTTATAACTTTGACGCGTATGTTACTCAGTTTACCTGTCTGTCTGTCTGTCTGTAGCTTTATAACTCTTCAAGGAAAGCTCGAATTTTAATGCAATTTTTTTTTAAATGATAGAGTATAGTCTGTAGAGAAAGTTCTTAACTATGAATGGTCCCCTAACCCTTCTGTTCAAACAATTAAAAACACATAAAAAATTACATATATTATTAATAAAAATTTATATTATATTATATTATGTTATATTATATTATATTGTATTATATTATAGTATATTCAAAATGTTGAGATAACTATAACGAATACGAATTTTATACATAAAAGTCTTAGAGCGCATATATTTATCGCTATAAGAAGTGCTGAAAGAATCCGAAACACTGTCATTAATTTTTTAAATAAACTTATTCAACGTCAGTTTTTATTGTGTTTCATTTTAACTTACAATGTACTCCGCACCAAAAGTGTCACTACGAATTTTATGAACTATCACAAGAATATTTTCAAAAGAAAATAGCTATTTAATTTTGTTTATTAATAATTCACATAATGACAAGATTTTTGGGCAATTAAAGAATGGGCTATTTTTCTCCGTAATTGATAATTATTGATTATAATATGAAAATTTGATTATAAATAATAAGAACGATGACAATCATATCATGCAACAAATTACGTTAATAATTTACCATTTTATTGATTGTGTTAGCAAACAAATTACCATTATTTATACAAATGTTGGATCTAAATAATGCATTAAAAATTTTCAAATTTTTTTTCATCAGTAAGTAAGCAATGTTAATATAAAAATTTGATGCAAGTCGAAAACTAGTTGTTTCCATAGCAACAAAACATGATTAACATAATAAATTATGATAAACATAATTAACACTAAATTTTTGAAATTTTTCAATGCAGCCGTGCGTAATCAGCTAGAAAATCTTATTCGAATATTTTGTACAGTTTGTTACATTATAATTAATTATTATAATTAATATCTAAATAAAATCAATTATATTGATTAAATTAACTTCATTAACAATAATTTATTGGAAGTAATTAAGTATAGTGAACATATTGTTGTATAATTAATATTTAAATTAGATTGATTTCACATTTTCAATTTTCAATTTTCTGTTCATCCTAGGAGATTAAAACAATCTTTTAATGCAATGGATCCTAATCATTGGATCACGGGGATTACAAAGGAAAACTTAAAAAAGAAAAAAAAATTATAACTGAAATATTTACCAGTCCTAATTAATATATATAATGTAATCTCGTAACTTATTCATTTTTATATTTTTATATTTATTTGAAATGTGCATTATTTGTACTATAAAATCTTTAGTACTTAGTAAAACGCAATTTTGGTAGTGGAGAGCATAAATTATTATAAATATAAACGTTAAAATTTAAGAATTTTATAAAAGTTCGGATAAAAAAGACCTAAAAAAGAATGTAAATATTCTATTGGCTGTTTCCACAAGCTCAGTCCCACCCATGGAGTGATTTTATGTTAAATAAGTGTTTTTAAAGGACAGGAGTCACAGAGTCCACGCATTTGGCGAAAACATCCCTGAAGCCCATCAGAACTATAAAATCAGTTATGTAGAAAGACGAAGATTTTTGATATTTGAGTCGATATACGATATTTGATACGACGATATTTGAGTCTAGAATGACAGAAATACATTTTTTTAGTAATAATCGATTTTTAAAATATCGATTATTTCCTAAATAGATCGATATCTGAAATTAATCTTCACTTTATTCGCTACATTTTAATTTCATCTGTTATTTACAACATTTTTTCTTATATCTAGAAGGCTTTAGATTTTTCAGATCTTTCTCTAACGGCTAACCATAGGCATTGTTAATCATCTTCTTTTCAATTTCTAGACCTACATAAGAGCATAGTCACCACTTCTTCTTCAGAAGGGTTCTCTTGGCAGATATCTCGGTAGTTGCTTTTGCTTGCCAAGGGAAGACGATCAGAATAAAGTTTTTACTTTGCTTGGAATCGAATTGAGGTTTTCTTTGATCACCTAGGCAAAGGTAAATTTAATTGGAAATTGTTGCTGCTTTCCTTAAAATTAATGTCACGTCTGTGTTTTTGCGTTTAAATCTATACAAAAAATAAAGATGGTTTCCATTTCAGCAGTAAGTACCTCTCAAGACTTAAGCAACGATTAGATTGAACTTCAAGGATTTCACAATTAATCACGATCCATTGCTAAAATTACCCTAAGTATTCAAATTCCAGAGCAACTTAATCTTTAGGTTCATTTTTTGCATTGCCATGCTTATGACACATAGTATACTGTGGTGTTACAAAATGCTTCGCATCCACTCTGTACATTTTTGTAGAAAATTTTCATTTTTGTAAGTTTGAATTAGGTAAGATTGTGAAATTAAACAGGTGGGGGCGAATCGATGGAAATACGAGCCTTTTGCCGATAGCAACCGCCTGAGCCTGTTGTGCGATTTTGGCTCGAGGCAGATTTTGAGATTTTTTTATTTAAAGTTTAATTTGAAGCGAATGCATTATTGCTCCTTTTTTGAAATTGTGAGTAAGATTTTGATTTGATTTAATAAACTAAATTTTCTGCGTTCGCATGATTTGGTATTGTTTGGAATTGTAAAATTTTGGAATTATTTTGGATAATTATGATAATTTGCTACCAAGCAGTAGTGAAGAGATTTGGTTTAATTGATTTGAGAGAAGAGTATTTGGAATCATAATTTTGATTTGGATTGTCGTAAATTTGAAAATTAAAAATTGCATTTGAAGGAACACATGGTTCAAAAGATAAACACGTCGACTTAGATAAGGTAGAAATTAAAGAGGCCCATGCACGGCGAAATTTAACAATTTAAATTTTATAAATTTTTGAAATAGAATCATGACATTTTTTTGATAAATTATATCATTACAATACGTAAGTAACAGTAGATGCACTACCGAATGCAACTACTTTCATGCTGCTAGTAACGGCAGACGTTCTAGCGTCGCACGTTCAGTAACAGCAGACGCTTTAGAGCGTACCAGAAATGGATATCAAAGTAGTTAATTGCGTCATTATTTCAAACTCTATTAATTTTTTATGCAAGTTGCAAGATGTAATTTACATACACTCAATAGCTGATACTTATTAAAAAAATAACAGCATTTGCCATGTAAACTGAAGAATAACTTAATATAAACCATATGTGTTTTTTTTCTAATAGTAATAATTTTTTGTTCTTTATTTAAGTTCATTATTTTATAATAAAGAATAATATTATTTAAGATATGAGTCGCTTTAATTTACTAAGTAGATAAACATCTAAACAAACAACATCGCAATAAAACCACCAATTACTTTTCAAATTTAAGAAAAGCATTAACGAATTGCATCTTATTAATCTTATTCACTGTTTTAACTGTGACACTGATCTCGTCAGGTTTATTTTGTTTTGAGTTTAAAATTTTATTTCAAATATATTATAATATATGAAAATTTGTAAATTAATTGTTTTGTTACTATGTTGGTACCGGAAGAGTTTTAAAGCGGGGCTTCAAGAGGGGTTGAAGGCGTTGAAGAAAACGGACAAATGTTGGTTCCGTTCTCGGTTTATTTCAGATTTTTGAATTTTTGAGCTTAAAAAATGATTTTGATTAAAAAACGAAAAGTTGTTTTATTTAAATGAAAAGTGTTAGAAATTTAAAATATTTAGAAATTTTGTCAAACCACTACGAATTTATTTGATAAGGCGGACAGCTGTGGACACAACACCGATTTCACGCGCACGAAGTTAACGATACTATACAGGGTGACCCAGACCACCCGTATCAGTACTTTTTTTCAAAAGCGGTAAGTCGTAGAGAATTTATTACAAAAGCCCTAATGAAGAATCTAATGGTGATATTATTATTTCCGAGAAAAGTCGGCATCCAGAGTAGTTTGCTCTAGAAAGTCCAGAAATCCAGAATTTTAAATGGCACCAAATGTCGAAAGTGGTATCGTTGGAAAGCTCTTTAAAAAATAAGCAAGTTTTGTAGGAAACATTTTTTTATTACTCCCACCCCTTTTAAGTTATATTCGACTTAAGTTATTAAGTTATTATTTTGACTTTATTTTAAAAATTGGCATTCAAGATCTAGCTATCGGGTTAGACAATAATTATAGTATAACTAGAAGAGATCAACAGTGTATAGAAGTAAATGCAAGACATTTTAAACACTTGTGACATTGCTCTAACGCGGTAGCTGGATTTCAAGGGCTGACTTTTAAAGTTAAGTTCGTTATAAGAAATTGAAATTTAGTAACTTAAGTTGGATATAACTTAAACGGGGTGGGAGTAATAAAAAAAATTTTCCTACAAAACTTGCTTATTTTTTAAAGAGCTTTCCAACGATACCACTTTCGACATATAGTACCATTTAAAATTCTGGATTTCTGGACTTTCTGGATCAAATTACTCTGGATGCCGACTTTTCCCGGAAATAATAATATCACCATTAGATTCGTCATTAGGGCTTTTGTAATAAATTTTTGTAGCTCAACTCTCTACGACTTACCGTTTTTGAAAAAAAGTACTGATACGGGTGGTCTGGGTCACCCTGTATAAGAAACGAAAATTTTATGTGACTAAAAATTATTGTTTTATTTAAATCAATAAAAATTTAGGTTACTGTCAGACAACGATCATCACGAATTTCACAATTTCAACTGCACTATAAGAAAGAGCACAATTTTCTGAGTATAATGCAACAAAAATTTTTGCGGATCATGCATTTGTTTTCGAAAAAACGGCATTTTAAAGTTATATAAAAGCAGGTAGTTGTAACCTGATACACCCCGTTGGAACGTGTCGAGCCACAGTCAACTCGCACATTCCGTTCCTGTTCTTCATTTTGTTGACGGTACGAGTGCTTTAATGTACTCTTAATGTTATAGTCAATCGATGTCGATACCCGGACGAGTTCTATGGCTTCGAGTTCCACCCTTGGCGAGTTCTGTCATTTTTCAGGGATATTTTTAAACTTTTTTGTCTTACACAAAATCGGCTAATCATGCAGCTGTGTTAAAAGGTGTATCTAAAATACATGTAAATTTAAATTTTTCAAATTCGATTTTTTCGAGAACTAATGCATGTTCTGCAAAAAATTTTGTTCTAATATGCTTAGAAAAGTGTCCTCTTTCCTATAGTGCAGTTGAAATTGTGAAATTCGTGATGATCGTTGTCTGACAGTTCCCAAAATTTATGAAGTTTCATGCTACAAAGATGTATGCACTCCAGCTAGGCTTTTTTCTGTGGAAGTGAGATTTTCACAATTTGGACCACTGGAGGCAAAGCAATATATTGTCGTGTTTCGAAAACCAAAACAACATAATTTCATTTAATTTTGTAAAATAATTTTAGAGTTTGGATTTTGTTTTATTATTTATTTATAATTGTACATAAAAATGTTAGTTAAATTTTGCTATGTAAATAAAGGTGGTGAGAACGAAAGAAAAACTAGAAAGAGTGGGGCTTAAGAGGCAGTACAATTGGGGCGAGGCATTGACGTCGAGTAGAGCGGACTATCATTCCCGCAATAAAAATTTATAACTGTTAATTGTTTAAAAATAAAAAAAGTTAAGTTGATTTGATGTGTTTATTTAATTAATAAAGTGAAGTGGATGTTAAGAAAATTGGAAAACTTGAAGAAAGTGAAATTTTGGTTATTTGTTAAAATTACATCGCAACAAATTTGTGTAGCCAGGCGTACTGAAGCCAGCTGCATAGCATCACATGTGGAGCGCGCACATGAAGTCAATAACCAAACCACATTCAAGGTAACAAATGATGAGCATTTTAATTGAAATTGACGATTTTAAAAACTACAAGAGCTCATAGCTAAGTAATAATCTGTGTTACCTCATTAATTTTTATAAGAGAGAAAAAATGCATGAATTTGCAAAGTTGGGGGCATAGCAATATAAAATGAAGAGATCAGTATTATGATTTTCTTCCTAAAAATTCCACTCCCTATTTCGAATTATTTTCTTGCGTGTAATATCGTACTTAATTTTAAGGAATATAAAATCAAACAAAAAATTGAAAAAATTTTGTAATATTTTTGAAAAACTTGTAACTCTTTTTTTTCGAAAACCCCACTTAAAAAAATTAATACATATGTGATGTCCTCAAAATTTTAATATTGATTAGCTTTATTTTTTTAAATAATTTTTATTACTGTAGATGTATTTTAACCATGATAAATCTCATATTATAAAACTGCTAAAACATTATTTAGAATGAAGCAGAAATAATTTGATATAAATTTTATCAGCTAAACAATTATAAATATTTCAATAATTAATATCTCCCAAACTAATAACAAATTGATATTGACATTTGGAGGACATGAAGGGTAAGTATAATCCCCCCAATCACATTAAATTTTTAACAAAAATGAATATTTGGAAAAAACGATTTTTAATTTTTTCAGAAAAACAGCCTAATTTTCGATTTTTTTGTGAACTATATTTTTAAAAATCAAGCGTGAGGTTTCACGTAAGAAAAAACAAATTCTGAAATAGCTGGTTCACCCAGTCTGCATGATTTGAAATAGATTCAGTCAACTATTATTTTTTATTCTAGTTTTAAAGGTCAACTGAAAAGTATTAATAATTTTTGAATTTCTTAAAAAAATTTGAATTGGTGCTGATAGTAGTCTTTTTATTTTTAATTTATATTTATACTATAATATGACTTTGGTTTATTGAAAAGCCAAAACGCGTCCTTAATAACCATTTTTTATTACGAGTAGTATATTAATTAAAAAACCGTATTTTTTCACGTAACCCTTTCAATAATGTATGATTTAGGGACTCGATTGTTTCTGAAATTGATATTCTAAGCGATAATATCCTCTCGGGTGGCGTTGTGAATCGATTAAGGTTTTTCTACCTTTAATTTTTAAATACTATGACTTTTACTGAATTTATTTTATTAATTATTTATTTATGTTTTAGTTTAACCACAACGCAAAGCTTCCCATCCGTTATAGTTTAAATTAAGCTAAATATAATATTTTTCAGCTAAACTGAAAATTAGCTAAACTGCGTTTTAATGATCCTCGGCGGAAATAAGAGATGGGGCTTTGAACCATGAACACTTACCATGTTTGAAACACGTTCACTTAACACTAGATATATATTAATTCCAAAAATATTTATATACGAATAAATAATTAAGAGTACATTAAAGTTTTCAGCAGTGGTAAACAAAATTATTATTAAATAACTGGATAGCACTGTCATGAAAACAACAAATAAGAACCACAAAAAAATACCAATTTGCACGACCGAATTTAATTGACGGTATGTAAACTCTATGGCCAAATACAACCTGTGTAGACGGCGCACGTAAATATCGAACGCTAAAAACTCCGAATTTGTTAACAGAATTATTTTCTGACAACTTTTAGTGCGTATCTTTTTTATCAGTACAATTTTCAAATGATTGCAACAAGCAGTAAAATTTCTGTAGTAAAGTATGGAGGATAATATATAATGCAAAACTGAAACATTTTCGATATAGCAAGTCAATGTGCGGTAAAAGAGCTTATTAAACAACAAAGCATAATTTTTATGACGAGTTTCTGTAATCGTGAAAGTTAACACACTACTAACACTTAACAAGAGTAAGAAAGCGATGCAATAAAATGCTAGTTTGAATTTTTTAATTAATGTAGCCGATATTAAGAACGTAATTCCGTAGTAGCTGGAATTTTCAAAAAGTTTTGTTATTTCATTTAACTCCAATAACCTTCTTCTGTGATTTAACAAACTGATGAAACAAATTATTATAGCACCCACACTAAAGCAAGTTTCCAAAATTAAATTTATAATTTGAGAGTGGGCTAGACGTCGTTCAGAAATCGCGTCCATTATAAAAATATAAGTGTTAACAGTAAGATATATTATTGTTATTATGGAAATAATAAAATATTTTCGCGAGACGGAATATTTAATTTCGGAAGTTTTTCCTTTTTTGTGCACACATTTAATTTTTATAGGAGGGCAACCGAAAATGGAACCCAATCTTAGGAAAGGCCTAATGAAACACCCTACACAATTTTTCATTGTCCAAAACACAACATTAAACAAACAGTTTAGCACGCGCTGATATTGAACGAATTATGAGCCGAAAGATTGTACACAATATAATAATTTATGTTTACGCAGTAGATATGTGACTACGTTTTCTATTGGATCATAATAATCAAATAATGATGAATTTGTGCGTTTTCACTTAACACAATTAATATTAATTTGTCCTGAATATAGCATATATTTTTTCATTATATATAATGTAGTAAACTTGATGACTTAGAGTAGAAACAATAAATTAATCGGTTTTCAGAATTGAAATATTCAATTTGTTATAATTATTAAGTTGAGTTTGAAATTTTTTATACCAAAATAATTTTTCGAAAATCAAGAATTTACCTAAGCAAACAATGTGGGAAAAATTCTTGTAATTCTGTTCTATAAATACCTAAGTGTGTTTTAGAGCTGTTATAAAACAATTTATAATTTTGTAAACATATTTAACGAAGCTAGAGAGTTGAAAACGTGAACTTTTTCAAAAGAAGCTAAAAAACACAATAAAGGCGAAATATATCTACATAATTTATTGCATGGTGACAAATGCAATTTCTTATAACTTTTAAATATATGATTACTTATAATTTAGAAGAATTTATAGTAAAAAGCAGATAATGAAAAAGTTAGCATATACTATTTTCAAAACCACGTTTTTCATGTATAATACGTACTGGATTATCCTGAAACCAATGTACCAATTTATTTTCACTTTTTCTGAATTAAAGTATAAAAATGTACAATATTTTCTAGTCAAGTTAAACTTCAAACATGTTTTCCTCGAAGCCTCGTATTACTCGAAATTATACGCTCTTAGCAATTGGCCGATTGACTAAAACTTCTTTCTTTATATTGTGATTGAAAGACGAAGTTAAAACCGTTAGTAACATGTTAACCAGACCTATTTAAAATAATGTAATGCCATTATTTGGATAGCATTGTAATGATATAAATGCAATTTTTATCTAGCGGAGGTCATATGAAAGCCACACGAGAACACGATCTTTTATTTAGGGTTGAGAATTTTCAATCTACTATATTTCTGCAGAATAAAAGTAGTTTTCGATATCAACCATCTTATATTGTGTATTATAATTATATCTTATAAATACATGATGCAAAATCCAAACATTATGCACTAAAATGGCAGTGTACAGTATGTACAATGAAGCCTTTGATTTATTTGGAAGAAATAAAAATAATAATAAATAAAATAGCTAGCGGCGCTAGCTTAATATCAAGCCAGCGTCACCACACCTAAATCGAACTGGATTTTCCAGTTGCCGAATAAACAAGGAAATAAAATAAAGTGAATCCTACCCTTGTAGAAGCCCGATTGCTCCCGCACGTCAAGAGTTACAGGGTTAAAAAGTATTTCGGTTTTTCTAAAATTTTCAGTGTGAAAATTTGTGTGAACTGTTAACTGTGAAGATGCAGGCTAACCTGGATATTAAAATGAACACTGACCTAGTAATTAGAGCGATCAACTACTAATCCTTAGGTATTTGGTTTAAATCGTAGGATAAACTAACTTTATTATGACGAGAATAAATGAATTCATCGGTTACACTGAGTTTGCTGAAAATTAACTAAAATAATCATTAAGCATTGCTTAATAACATTTGCTAAAACTAATCAAAAATATTGTAAATTATATAAATACTTTGACTACATTTTGAATAATATAAAATTTCTTTAATCTGATTAAGGGTACGATTTTTGGACCTATTTCAAAACTTCATTTACAGCGCAAAATTGGCTTAAGATATTACGATGATTTTTTTTAATAGAGAGAGAATAATTGTTCGAACCACTTGATATAATTTTTAAGATGTTTGGATAAAAAATATATATTTTTATTTAATTAATAAAATTAATGTAAAGATTTTACGTAATCTGCATTAAAAATTTTAAAAAAATTTGTATTATGAGAGATGTAAATGAAGTTTTGTTTCGGCCATACATTCAATGATTTGAAAACGCGCGCTTTGATAACAGCGCGCGAACAATTATCTTCGGCTTAATTAAATTAATTTTGCGCTGTAAATGAAGTTTTGAAATAGGTCCAAAAATCGCACCCTTTTAAAGTTGATAAAATGTGATTTTTCAAGAGCGAGATTTGTGAAAATCTAATTAAATGCGCATTTTTAGCGATTATTCAAAATTTAAAGTTCCTTAAAAAAATGTAAATATCAACTTGAAAGATAAATTAATTCTGTATAATTATGTTTTTCTTCATTTTTCGATGGTAAAAATTGATAATTATTAATTTTTATAAAAATATCTTTCTTTTAAATAAATCATATTTCGATAAATTTCTGAATAATTTGTAAAAATATTTTGCCTTACTACATAATATACAAGCAAACTTTGGTACATCCAGATAGTCCTGATGAAATTTGGTGTACGAACCCAAAAAAGAAAAGCCAGCTCAACATTTTTTTATTTGGAGACTAGGTAGAAAAATACTTAAATTGAATCGCGCCCACCCAAATTATTCATAAAACAGATAATTCAATTTATCAGATAATATACTGCTAATATTACATTCAAAATTTTATTTTGTATTTTGTACATTTATATTTCGTTCAATCAAGACCAAAGTACACCAATTCTTCAACTCCGGCACCAGCAGTGTCGTGTAAGACTTAAATGACATGCGATGACGAAGCGAGAGACCACGATTCAATGCTTGATCGCGCTGACTGCCCTGTTGTGATCTAAAGTCCAAGTTTAATCTGTGAGCTATAAACTCGCCAACATGCTCATCAAGCGCGGCGTTTTAACAGTCAGAATCTCATTTAAAAACCTTTAAAGGAAGAAAAAAAACCCTACGTTCAGGTGTGGACGAATAACGGCTGCAGAAAAAGAAGACTTACTATTATTAAAAAATGATTAAGACAGTGATGATAATAATTCAGTATTATTTTTTAGGTTAAATATTAAATACACTGGGCTAACTATTAACAGTTAAAAGAAAAATACTGCAATACTCACCACTGCTGAAAGTCTTTCTAATACAGATGAATAATAGATTATGGCTATTATATTTCCGTAAGATGACAAAAGTAAAAGTAAATTAAAATTTGCATTTACACCACAGGATACTATAAGTAAAAAGTTATCCAAAACCATATTTATAACGGCTTCCAAAACCCACATTAAAAAGGATACTCTTAAAACTGTAGTTAATTGTTTAAATGTTAACGATAGCATTAAATACAAGCGAATTAGGCGTTTAAGTCGACGTTCTACATTTATTGAGCCTTGTTTCCTATTTAACTTTTGAAGTAGTATAAATTTTAATCGTTGAAAACATTTTTGAAAAAAGAGGTAATAGATTAAAGTATTGACCAGTATTTGAAATCCCATTGTTCCTTGAATATAAAGAAATAATGTTCTGCTGAAGAGCTTATTAAAAAAGTAAAAATGATTATCGTAATATTCTTTAATTAGAGTATATTGTGTGTGAAAGCAAATGCAAACAATTATTACACACACAATAAAATAATAAAGTATTTTGCTTCTTTTTATTAATTGCTTACTGAAAACTGACGAAATTCCAAATGATTTACAATTTTCTACAAATATCGCTATTCCCTTTAACTCCAATAACTTTGTTTCGCGGTTGCAGAGGCCGGTGCTGCAACATATAACTACATTAAAAGATATCAGATTTTCTATAATTGTTGTGACAATTTGAAGTAAATTCAATTTAGTATTTGATATTTCGCGAACTGTAAGACACAAATTAAAGAAGTAGTACATTATTATGAGTAGGGCTGTTATTGTATATTTTTTTGATAATGTGAAATAGGTGACGTTAATTTTATCTTGGTGTCTGCATTTAACGTATACAGGTGGATACGCAAAAAATGAGCACAACTGAATATATGGTTTGAAAATACATCCAACACAATTCATCACTGTAATACCTTCTGATTGCGTTGACTACAAAATAAGTACTAAAATTTTCAGAAAGCGCAAAAAAACCCTAAGTGCCAAAAGCACTAAATAGTTAAGATACTTTGGTCATAAGCTCATAACATATCCATTATTTATAATGCTCGCTTTTATTATTGTTATTTGTTAGCAAACACTCTTATTGAAATACTAATTAGTTAAAAGTATAGTAAAATATTCTGTCTCAAAATTTGTGATGCGGGTTATAAGTTCAGGGTATGTAATTAGGGTGCGCGTCTGAGCACACATTAAGATCAGCTGTGCCTGATTACCAAGATATATCAATATTGTGGTGATTTTTTGTACGGTCAACCCGCAAGTCCTGATTGTGGTCAATAATTTGTTTTAAGCACTGCAAATAGGTTACAAATTATTCACAGGAAAATTAAAAAAGCTAAATTTACTACTTTAAACACCTCTGTAAAACATTTTTAATTGTAAATTTTAAAAAACTTGGAATAGTGATATTAATGTTGTGCTTCGATAACCATCTACGAAAAAGAAGAGAAACTAATTTGTGCAACATCCTGTACGTAATGAAGAACTTACCGGGTATGAATTTTCTAGAGGTTAAACGCAGGGGAGCTTGGATAGTGGGTTGAAAGAGGCCAGACGCTTAAATTTGCGTTAGAATGTTTTTGATTTGCGATTTGTAAAATTTTTATTTATTGAATAAGTAAAAATTAGTTTCCGAGCCATAGAAGCGAATATTTGTGACGAGTCGTCGATTTCAGTGTAAATTTGCTGAAAAATAGTGAAATTTGAGAAATTCGTTAAGTGAAATATTACCAAGGTTAAATTGGGACGCCACGTCATATTGGAAACCGTAAAATTTTAGATGCGAATAAAAATTTACTTACCTACGTTGAAAGTAAAGTTAGTTAATTTGGATATTATTGAACATTGGATCAACGCTGTTGAGATTGAAAAGTTTCAATTAAATCGAGTTCTCAAAGTAAAACTACAACAGTTGGTTTGCTGAATTTTTTTCTTAACGACACGTGTACCACTGGAAACGTACAGAAGCCAAATGGTGGTCGACTGAACAAAGCGCACCCTACCACTCACGAGATTCATACAAGGTATTTGAAAATTAAATTGTCCATTAGTGAAAAACATTTTTAATTATAAAATCAAAATTTGTAATAACATTATAAAATATTATTTGCCACACATTAACACCTATCGACAAATGAGATTAAAATTTAGCCAGATTTTAAATACAGTAAATAAAATTTCAAATTCAGTGGTCGAACACAAATTATACACGATAAAGCCTAACAGCGAAATTTGTAGCTACAAAAATTTTCCTTTGAATAAAAACATTTTTTTATTATTCAAAATACGAGTTTTTATTTGCTCGAAAGACAGACGGGGTGACCCATAGGAACTCACTACTGAGCGTTTTATTGCTTCCGATAAGGCTGAGCCAGCCGAGGTAAATTTTAAGGTGGAAAAGATTTTTTTTAGAAAATACCACCACGATATATTATATCAAGGTCAAAAATGTAGGATATAATAGTTAATAAGATAATAATTTGTTAAGTGATTTGAGTGTTTTAATCAATCATAATAAAAACACGTAAGGCAGGATCAACAATTTCAAGCTATATTTCATGTTCACTAAGCTATTTTGCCATGATTTTAGGGAATTAAATTACCGAAACAACTAGACAAAAAGCGTGGGTTTCATTCTATAATAAATATTGTCTAATCAACTTTGCATTAAAAATTGAGAAATATTATTAATTGCTTTAATCGAATAATCTATCAAGATCTCTAACTTTTAAAATAAACAAACTAAATAAAATATTAAAATAAAAAATTTTAACTGTTAAATAAAAACATACTTTCATAGTAAAATAATATTTAAAAAACAATAAAAACCACAATAATTTATATTTAACAGTTTTGGACTTAGAATATTTGAATATACAAGAAAAATAAAAATTAAAAATGACAAAAAACCTTTAAATACTGACTAAAAATTTTGAAAAAAGTTACGTTATAAAAATATAATAATAATTTTTTTAATGTAAATTATTGTCGTTTTTATTGTTTTTTAAATATTATTTTTCTATGTAATTGGTATTTAAACATTACTTAAATGTTAAAAATCATATTGTAATATTTTGTTTAGTTTGTTAATTTTTACATTATATTATATACTACTACCACACTAAAATAAAATATTTAATTTTTTAAGTTCTTTTTCTAATCTAACTTTTACTTACCACATTTAATATTTGGTTATTTTGAAAGAATACTGCAGCTGCAGTTATTATAATGCTTAACCAAATATTTAGAACAAGTATACATATCTCTGTTTGGAAATTAATAAACAAGCCGACAAGTAAATAATTGCTCAAAATGATAGCAACAACAAAAAGGAATCCCAAAAATAAAAGAAGGTTATTAATAAAACTATTATATAATCGAAATGTTTAAATATATTAATTTTTAACTTGTGATAATTATATCAAGTAAATTTAAAAGTAAACAAGTTAATTAAACGTTAAATATAATTTTATTTATTTATATTTTATAAGCTTTCGATGAGTTGTGTCATCTTCGTCAGAATAATAACAAGCAAAAACATGGAAACCGCAAAAAACGTATTGTCATCTGAACGATCTGTGATCTAAAAATCTTGAAGCCAAGGAGTATATGATCGTGGGTTAAGGAACAACCTAAATTGAGTTTCCGTCAAAGTAGGAAAAACTTAACCCCAATACGTGAACGAAATTAGACAAGTAGATGGCTGTAGATATTGCTCAAGCCATCTATATCGGTTTTCCTATTCATGGAGTTCTTTTCTTTCTTGATGCATATCATTTCGTGCAGAAGTCTATCTTGATAGTTGCTAACTGATTTTAAAATTTTAGCATTTTTGAAGTCTGCATTATGTCCGTCGACGAGTATATGCTTAGCTATAGCAGTAGATTCGGGTTTGTTACAACGGATACTAGAGATATGTCCACTCATTCTCTTCTGAAGCCATTGGTTGGTTTGCCCAATATATACCAATTTACAAGTTGTGCATTCGACTTTATATATTAGGTCTGACTTTTTTTCTGTAGGGACGGGATCTTTTAATTTAGTGTAAAGTTGTCCGATGTTATTAGTGGATCTAAAGGTCATATTAATATTATGTGGTTTTAATATTCGTTGTAGTTTCTCGCTTAGTCCTCTGACGTAAGGCATGACTGTGAAGTTAGATGTTTCTTTCTTTAGAGTGCTACCATTGTAGAGTTTGTTCACACGGTCTTTAACGATTTTCAGCACAAGTTTTTTAGGAAATCCATTTTTAAATAGTGTCTCTTTAGCTATATTTAGTGTTTCTTTCCGGTATTCGCCGTGTGTTAATTTTAGAGATCTATCGACAAGGCCTATGGCGGTGCTAATTAATTGGCTTTTGTGATGGTAGGAGTTAAAGTTAAGGTATCTTCCTGACCAAGTTTTCTTTTGGGTCCACTTATCTATCTCCTTGTCGATAGATCTCTAAAATTAACACACGGCGAATACCGGAAAGAAACACTAAATATAGCTAAAGAGACACTATTTAAAAATGGATTTCCTAAAAAACTTGTGCTGAAAATCGTTAAAGACCGTGTGAACAAACTCTACAATGGTAGCACTCTAAAGAAAGAAACATCTAACTTCACAGTCATGCCTTACGTCAGAGGACTAAGCGAGAAACTACAACGAATATTAAAACCACATAATATTAATATGACCTTTAGATCCACTAATAACATCGGACAACTTTACACTAAATTAAAAGATCCCGTCCCTACAGAAAAAAAGTCAGACCTAATATATAAAGTCGAATGCACAACTTGTAAATTGGTATATATTGGGCAAACCAACCAATGGCTTCAGAAGAGAATGAGTGGACATATCTCTAGTATCCGTTGTAACAAACCCGAATCTACTGCTATAGCTAAGCATATACTCGTCGACGGACATAATGCAGACTTCAAAAATGCTAAAATTTTAAAATCAGTTAGCAACTATCAAGATAGACTTCTGCACGAAATGATATGCATCAAGAAAGAAAAGAACTCCATGAATAGGAAAACCGATATAGATGGCTTGAGCAATATCTACAGCCATCTACTTGTCTAATTTCGTTTACGTATTGGGGTTAAGTTTTTCCTACTTTGACGGAAACTCAATTTAGGTTGTTCCTTAACCCACGATCATATACTCCTTGGCTTCAAGATTTTTAGATCACAGATCGTTCAGATGACAATACGTTTTTTTGCGGTTTCCATGTTTTTGCTTGTTATTATTCTGACGAAGATGACACAACTCATCGAAAGCTTATAAAATATAAATAAATAAAATTATATTTAACGTTTAATTAACTTGTTTACTTTTAAATTTACTTGATATAATCGAAATGTTGTTAATATGTTTAAATATAATCTGGTTAATCGCTTCATATAAATTTCTAATTCTATAAAATTAAAGTTTGTTTTAGAAGTATTTACTTTGGATTTTATTTTAAGCTTTGCTTCCAAAATGTTTTGAATTTGCTGAAAAGTTTTTCTGAATAGTATATTATATATTAAAAAATTCAAAATAGTTTGAAAAACAAGAATGTATGCTACGTAATTATAAATTAATCGATTCAACATCCCTACAACAAATTCGACATAGCTTGAAATCTCTAAATGCCAAAACCATACAAAAAAGATGTTTGTATAAGTAAATCCGAATATGATAACATAAAACATGCAAATTTTATGACTTCCACGTATATGCTCTTTGCTTATAAATGCGGAAATCTTATAATATTGGCAGTTTTCTACAATTGCAGCTATAGCTTTAAGTTCAATCAATTTTGTGTTGAACTGTAATATTCCAGTTAAACAACACACAATCGCAATTAAAGTAAATATAATATCCACAACTACCAACATTTCCAATTTAAAGAATTTAATGGAATAGTAAATATGAAAGCTTAAATTCATAATTATAAAAATTGCAATGCAAAAACATTTTTTGCTTAAACTGAAATTTGTTGCTAAGGCTTTGTTGTTTACATGAAAGCATTTTGAGATTATTGGAGGAAATCCACAAACCGAACTAAAGTTTAAAAATGGATTAATTGCACATCCTACACAATTTTCCATAGTAGTTATGCCCGTTGTCACCACTTAACTGAAGGTATAAAATACTTATATTAAAAATAAATTACTGCTTTTTGTTAAATTAAAAACAAAAAAAGTCAATAAATTTCTTAAATATTTTCCATTAGCTTATTAATATAATATTTAATAAATTAATTTTTTAACTTGTAAAATATAATTAAATAATCTTCGAATAAACAAGTTAATAAAACGTTTAATAATAATCTTTTTATTGAGCTTTCGGCGTTTGGTACACGTCTTCGTCAGAATAATTTAATATAATATACACTTTGATATAATTTGATCTTATGCAACAAATAGACAATGAATAAAAACATAGTTTGTATTGTCTGTTTTCACTATTCTATATTAAAATAATAGTCGCAAAAACTAGATTAAATATTGTATGTTTCAGTTTTCGGGAACTGTCAGAAAAACCTCATCACGAATTTCAAAATTTCAACTACACTATAGGAAAGAGGACACTTTTCTAAGCATACTAGAACAAAAATTTTGTTGGATTATAAATTAGTTCTCGAAAAAATCGAATTTGAAAAATTTAAATTTACATGTATTTTGGATACACCTTTTAACACGGCTGCATGATTAGCCATTTTTGTGTAAGGCAAAAAAATTTTAAAATATCACAGAAAAATGACAGAACTCGCCAAGGGTGGAACTCGAAGCCATAGAACTCGTCCGGGTGTCGACCGCGACTGACATAACATTAAGAGTTTATCAAAGCACGCGTACCGTCAACAAAATGAAGAATAGAAACGGAACCTGCGAGTTGACCGTAACTCGACACGTTGCAACGGAGTGTATCGGGTTACAACTGCCTGCTTTTAATAACTTTAAAATGCCGTTTTTTCGAAAATTAGTGGATAATCCAAAAAAAATTTTATAGCATTATACACAGTCCTCTTTCCTATAGTGCAGTTGAAATTTTGAAATTCGTGATGAGGAAATTCTGACAGTAACCAACCAAAACATGTTTTGTTTTTAATGTAGTTCTTGTGGTTAATAATATTAATGATTTATTAATAATAAAAAACAAGAATAGTTGAGAGCTTTTACTAATCTAATAAAAATAATTATTCTGCAAAGTGAAGTTGAAAGTTGAAATCGGATAACAGAAACAAAAACCAGTAAACAAAAATTTGCTTTACTGTGTGAAAACAAACTTTCCGTTCACACAAAAATGCCAGTTACAATAATTTAGAAATAAAGAACCGACTTTGCAACCTGGGGAACAATAAAAGGCAGAGCTTTTTGTTTCCGTTTACAATTCCGTTTTATGGTGTGCGTGGTTTATTTGTTCGTAAAGTTAAGTTACATTGTTTAAATGCAATAGTTTATAATTGAACAAGTTAAATAAACAATATTTTATAATTTTTTATTGAGCTTATACTGTATAGTAGTTTAACGCTTCTATCAGAGTATTTTATAGTTACATTGTTTAGTTTAAGTTGATCTTTAGTTTAGTTGAATAAATTGTTCATTGCATATAAATTTAATGTTTGTTTTTTTTTAATTTATTGTTTTAATTCATGACTCACCAAATGGATCGGCCAGCTCGTTTGGGCAAAGCAAGTTTGATTATGAAATTTAAAGAAAATAAATCTAGATTATTTTGGAAATAAACGAAGGATATCAAGAACCAATGAAATTCAGACATGGGGTAAAGAAACCAAAGGATTTAAGAAAATAACAAATAGTAGGAGAGCAGTTATATATTGTGGTGTTTCAAAGGGATTCGCACCTACCCTATACATTTTGATGAATATTTTATTTTAATGATTTTAAGTTGTAAGATTGAAAAATTAGAGAGGTAGAGGCGAATGACACCAAGTTGAAGGCTTTTCGCCACGAGTCCGCCGCAAGAGTAGGCGGTGCGACTTTTGGCTCGTTAAATTTTGGCTTTGTAAAATTTATTTTTGAAGTTGTAAGTAATAACTTTGAATATTTGAATAAAGTGATTTTATGCGTGTGCATTACGGCGTAGTTTTTTTGATATTTTGATATTTGGATTTTGGATATTTTTTTATGAGTGGCTACTGAACGATGGTGTATTGATTTGGATGATTGATTACGCAAACGAATATTTCGAATAATAAATGCGAATTGCATTTAAAATTGGAAAAATTAGAAATTACATTATTTGTAGGAACAAATGGTGCGATAGATAAGCCGACGTTTTGGATAAGGCTAAGAATCGAAACTTCGATCCTTTTTAAGAAGTGTAATAAAATTTTACAATTATTTTACATTGAATTTAATTTTGATTTGGAATATTAATTATAATATTTTTGATTATCATATGCAAGTGAAGTGAATATTTTTAAAAAATTTATTTATTTTTGACAAGAAATTTTTTTTAGTTTAAATTTTGAGAAGCATTGAAATTTTAATTTGTATTTGGTACTAGTTTAATTTTGGACAAGCGATTTAACAATTGCATCTTTTAATTGGCACCCAAAACGTTTATTTTTTTGGATTAGAATTTTATTTTGAGAACCCACCTTGAGATACGACAATATCTCCCGCACTTAATAGCAAGCTTGGAGCACTTTGGAATGCTTGGGAACATAGCTATTTGCTAAAAAACCATTGCATCTATACTATTGTTTTTTATTTTTTGCAAACCCATAAAATTTACTTTATTTAAACAATAATTCAAATGTCACTCACAATCTCAAAATAACAAAATCGCACCAAAAGTCGCACCGCCTACTCTTGCGGCGACTTGTGGCAAAAAGCTTCGTCTCTCCGTCGATTCGCCCCCACCTCTCCAATTTACAATGTTACCATTTAAACTTCATAAAATCAAATTTTCTATCAAATTGTACCGGGTAAGTGCGAATCACTTTGAAAAACGACATCTTCTACCCCCCTTGCTAATTGCAGTTTTTCTGCTAATAATTTTTTAAATTCTAATTTTTCTCTTTCACCAAAAATTAGTTTCTGTGGAATTTCCGTAGAAAATCTACAACCTCTTGTATTGCCTCGGGTTAGCCCTGGATTGCGGACACCTTGAATAACTTTCAAAGGAAGGATTCTAAGCGTCTTCAAAAAAAATAATGAAATAAAAAATTTCTTGTAAAAATAAATAAATCGTATTTCCAAAAATTCAATGTAAAATAAAATTTTGCTAGGCTCGTACTCTTACATTTATGCTTATCCAAATCGCCTGCTTATCATTATCAACATTATCGTTCCTACGAATGTAATAAATTTTAATTTTTCAATTTTAAAACAATTTCCAAAATAATTCCAACTGTTTTCAACTGTTTCCTCCAAGTCAATCCAAACTACTTCTATTCAGTAGCTACTCACAAAAAAAATATCCAAACTCCAAAATATCAAAACAATTCTAAAAAAATACGCAATAATGCGTTTGCATAAACTCACTTTATTCAATATCAGAATATAACTCACAAATTTAAACTTATATCAAAAAATTTCAATAACTGCGTCGAACCAAAATCGTACAACAGGCTCGAGCGGTCGCTATTGGCAAAAAGCCTGGTATCTCTTTCGATTTGCCCCCACCTGTCAATTTTACAATCCTACAATTTTATCCAACTTCATAAAATCAAATTTTCTATCAAAATGTACCGGGTGGGTGCGAATCACTTTGAAACACGACAATATATTGTCGTGTGTTAAAAAATAAACATAATTTATTATTTTATAAAACATTTTGAAGTTTAGTTTTTATTATTGTTGATTATTTATTTGTAAGTACGCTGTACATAATATTTTAAGTTTGGAAATTTTGTGTTGGTAACCGTGCTGAAGAAATGAATAAAGACAGTGGCTTAAAGGCACTCATTTAGGTCAAAACGCGGTTGCGTTAAGCGGCGTTCAGATAGAAATTCTTGTCTCGCCTTGCTTAGGTAGAAACTGGCAAACGCCAATCAGATTAAAGTATTTACTTTTATCCTAATTTTTGGCTAAAATTTCCGTTGCGTTGGCGAGGTCTTGCTAAAGCTTGTCAGTGTCAAGCTTTTCGATTCTACAACACAACGCAACGGAAGCAAGGCCCAATCAAATCGAAGTATTTTAAATAAAACTTCGCGCGTATATTTTAAAAATTATTTAAATTTTAAATTAAAAAAAATTAATATTATGTTGGTACTAAAGTACTGGTAAGTAGTATAAGTAGATACTAGTAAGTATATAGTGTGTCGTTATCAAATAAATATATACATTTAATGATTTATAAAATCAAAAATGAATAATTTACATTTAAATAATACATTTAAACTATAGATGTCGCCATCGCTGTTGTCAAAACAAGGCAAGACAAGAATTTCTATGTGAACGCTCAAGTCGTGTACGCAAAACCGAAGCAAAACCAAACAAGGCAAGGCGCCACAAGACAAGACAAGAATCTCTATGTGAACGCGGCTTTAGTCTGGCTGGCAAATGATCGTTACATTCCCACTACGCTAAGTTATAATTTTATTTTAATGATTTCAATTAATAAAAGTGATTTAGGGCAGATCTTTCCATCTCCTTGTAAGTTGCTTTTAAATTTATCTGGCTTTTAATTAAAATATCTGTCTTTCCAATTATTTTTTATTAGAAGTTAAGCTTTTAAGCTTATAAGTTATAAGCCACATAACCAACTTTACAAGCAATTTTTAATAAAAAATAAGTTGGAAAGACAGATATTTCAATTAAAAGGCAGATAAATTTAAAAGCAACTTACAAGGAGATAGAAAGATCGGCCATTAGTTTGTATTAAAGTTGTTTTTATTGGTGCAATTGATAATTAATGAGAAAATTTGAAGAAATTTGGTTATTTGAGTAATTATTGTAAAAGAAATTTTTAATACAAATTTTGTTTGATCGGCGCTGGCAGATGTGAATCGCACGTGTAATATCACATGCAAAGTAACATAAAATTATATACAAGCCAGCGTTTAAAAATTAAAAATTTAAAATAAAATAATACGACCCGAAAATTAAAAATTTTATTAAGAATTAAAAACAATTAAAGAGTTCATCATACAAATTAATAATGAATGTACACCCAAGCAAAATGATTTTAGATTAAGTGAAATTTTACAATTTGTATAGCTGGGGACATCTCAATATATTTCAAAAACGAGCAAAGCAAGTCTTGATTTAGAAATTGCAGTAAACGCGTGTCGAGAGTTTTATATAAAGGTGTTGTTTGACTGTTGTTGGGTAATTCCCAACGATAATTTTTATTTAGACTAGCGATCAAAATTTGCCAAGAAATTTGGCGATTATATCCGTCACGCGCTTACAACGCGACAGCCCGCAAAGAAGTAGCAAGTGTACTGATAATTTTTTCGAATATCTAGTTTGCGAATGCAGTCTTAGAAGTAGGTGTCTATATCTTGGTAAAGATGGGCAAGACAAGTTCCTGTGTAATGGAAAATTTTATAGTTCATCCAAACCGTGCTGGCCGACAAGTTTGTGTGAGTCCTGTACTGTTATTTTAATTGTTACCATTTATCAGGTTACAAAATAAATACCATTATCTATATTGTCAGTTTTTTTATTGCCTACCATGTAACCATTTACTTTAGAGAACCCAACGACCCCTTCTAGAGTAAGAGCTTTAAACGTAGGAGGAAGCACTACAGTACGTACATTATCTACTTCTATAATAATACTAATAATTAAAAAAAAATAAAAAATAAAAGCAAAGTTTAATTTTAAATCAAATGTTTCTTAAAAAAAGATAAAATCGACAACATTACTTTGTGTATGAGAAAAATTTCTAACAGGTGTGGTGTTTTATATATGCGTTCTCCTATAAAATTCACAAATTTTAAAAATATTAACTCCAATATTGTCTTTTTAAATATGGTAAATTTACATTCGCACAAAGTTCAATTTTATAAATATTTATTAGCCTTAATCCTAGCTACTTGTAGTGATGATCGATAATCCCATTTCATCTTTTTCGTTAGCTCCAGATGTCGGGTTCCGATCTCGTGCTTCCAGAAGTTCATCCAGAGATGTACAGATGATTGTATTTTGCCTAGTGTTCGATTCTGCACTCCTTTAAATCGTTCCTTTACTTTTTATTGATCAATTTAGAATTGACTTCTGTGGCTTCATTTTAATGATGATGAATTTATAATATAAAATAATACTCATAATAAATAATTACTATAATTTGATGAATAATATAAAATTTGTCGATTATTTAAAACCCTTAAAAATATCAAAAAATTAAACAACCAATTTAATTTCCCATAGCCGCTTTCTCAAAATTCTCAAATGGTATAGAGTAATTTTTCCATGTATTTAAAATTGTGTTTTTGAATAATTTAATTTCCTAAATTAATTATCACCACTCAAAAGGTAATCATAAAAAAAAGTTTTTAGGTACTCTACATATAAGTATTTTACACTTTCTTTGTGAGAAAGTATTTTAGGTACCAAAATATTTAAGTTTCTCTTCAATCCATTTTGCTCAAAATCTAGAATAATAATATTATTTTGGAAATCAAGTAATGTCATGTAGCTTTCTGAGGTTAGACCAACGCTGTTGTTTTCCACCCTTCTTTGTCTTTTTCATCTTCTTTTTAATTTCTTGCATTTTCACTTCCCAACTTTCAGTTATCAAAATTTTCACAATCTTTTTTGCTTGTCAAGCAAAGAATTTCTGACACCTAGTCGATGTTTGCATTTCTTCGTGTTTAAAATATTGAGAAGAATATAAAAAGATAAATTTTCTTTTTTTTTCCCAGAACGACATGTTTGTTGTGTCTAGAGCACATAGTACATATCTTCGAGTGCTTGAAAATCGCTCAAATACCGAAACTAAAGACAAAATAGTTTGTACTAACATTTTTCAAGACGGCAACATGAAGGGCAATATATGAAGGTCAAAAATGTAAAAGATTATTATTAAGGACTCTAAATTAAGTCTTACATAAGGCGAGATCAACAATTAGAAACTATATTTAATGTGCACTTTGCCATTTAGTAGCATGTGATGTTAACATAATCAAACTTAACAAAATAAATAAAATTATATAAAACAATAATAAATAAAACAAAATAATAAAATTTTAACTATTAAGTAAATAATACACATTACGAAGAAACATAATATTTAACAAAACCAAAATGACAATAATTCACATTTAACGGAGTTGAACTTAGAAAATTTAAATAAACAAGAAAATAGAATTCTGAAAAAATTACGCTATAGAAATGATAAAAATTACTTAAAAATAAAATACAAAAAACAAAAACCTGTAACATAATATAAAATCCTTTATTTCACGATTATTGTCGTTCATCAGTCATGTATAACAGTAAAAATAACTAGAAGTGAGAGCAAATATACCAAAAAATTGAAAAAAATTTTTATATACATGACTGATGATCGGAAATAATCGTGAAATAAAGGCCTTTATATTATGTTACAGGTTTTTTGTTTTTTGTTTTTGATTTTTAAGTAATTTTTTCCATTTCTATAACGTAATTTTTTCAGAATTCTATTTTCTTGTTTATTTAAATATTCTAAGTTCAACCCTGTTAAATGTAAATTATTGTCATTTTGGTTTCGTTAAATATTATGTTTCTTCGTAGTATGTATTATTTACTTAATAGTTAAAATTTTATTCTTTTAACATTTTGTTAAGTTTGATTATGAATTAAGTAAGGTATAGTACTGTAACCGGCTTGAAAATGAATCGTGAATCGTTACGAACCGCAGACTACATCTGAATATTTACGAGTACAAATCTATTGTAAGAATTTATAAATTAAATTTAATTAACGGTAGTATGAGTAGTAGTAAACCAGGATATTGAATTAATACTATTGACCTAGTAGTTAGCGCGATCAACTACTAACCGTTATGTATCCCGTTAGATTTATAATTTGTCATCGTTAATATTAGACCAACGTCACAGCCACAACTGAAGCCAGCTTAGCATGCTATTAAAATAACTATAACTGTACTTCCGGTACCTCATAAGGTTACTGCTAGGGAAATTTTGAACTTGAAATTTTGCGTATATCTAGCAAAAATATACTAGTAAGTCTGAAAATTGGCTGAAATGATGAGGACATAAGGCTTATGTTTCTTAATTATCTTTATACGTTCAAAAATTGATAGAGATGTAATTTTGTAAGATCGAGTGTTTTATTACCATTTTGTAAAATAAATATAAATATTATGTAGGTCGTCCCAAGAAACAATGAGACGACCAAGAGTGACGTAACGGACAGTACGTCCAACTCGTGCGGATAATGATGACGATAAATTTATAATATAAAATAATAATTTGATGAATAATATAAAATTTGTCGATTATTTAAAACCCTTAAAAACATCAAAAAATAAAACAACCAATTTAATTTCCCATAGCCGCTTTCTCAAAATTCTCAAATGGTATAGAGTAATTTTTCCATGTATTTAAAATTGTGTTTTTGAATAATTTAATTTCCTAAATTAATTATCACCACTCAAAAGGTAATCATAAAAAAAAGTTTTTAGGTACTCTACATATAAGTATTTTACACTTTCTTTGTGAGAAAGTATTTTAGGTACCAAAATATTTAAGTTTCTCTTCAATCCATTTTGCTCAAAATCTAGAATAATAATATTATTTTGGAAATCAAGTAATGTCATGTAGCTTTCTGAGGTTAGACCAACGCTGTTGTTTTCCACCCTTCTTTGTCTTTTTCATCTTCAATTAATTTCTTGCATTTTCACCTCTCAACTTTCAGTTATCAAAATTTTCACAATCTTTTTTGCTTGTCAAGCAAAGAATTTCTGACACCTAGTCGATGTTTGCATTTCTTCGTGTTTAAAATATTGAGAAGAATATAAAAAGATAAATTTCCTTTTTTTTCCCAGAACGACATGTTTGTTGTGTCTAGAGCACATAGTACATATCTTCGAGTGCTTGAAAATCGCTCAAATACCGAAACTAAAGACAAAATAGTTTGTACTAACATTTTTCAAGACGGCAACATGAAGGGCAATATATGAAGGTCAAAAATGTAAAAGATTATTATTAAGGACTCTAAATTAAGTCTTACATAAGGCGAGATCAACAATTAGAAACTATATTTAATGTGCACTTTGCCATTTTGCCATGATTATGTGGAAAGTGGAATTAAGTTACTGAAATAGCTGGACAAAAAGCTTTGGTTTCATCCTATAGAAAATATTATATTCTCAACATTGAATTAATAATTGAACAGTATTATTAATTGCTTTAATCGATCCTCTATCAAGATACATAGTATAAAAATAATGTAAATTTTTACTCACCACATTTAATATTCGGTTATTTTGAAAGAATACTGCAGCTGCAATTATTAAAATGCCTAACCAAATATTCACTACAAGTAAACAAATATCTGTTCGGAAATTATTAAACAAGTCGACAAGTAAATAATTGCCCCAAATAGCAGCCACAACAAACAAGAATCCCAAAAATAACATAACGTTATCAATAAAACTATTATATAACCTAAACGTTGCTAATATGTTCAAATATAATCTGGTTAATCGTTTCAGATAAATTTCCAATTCTATAAAATTAAAGTCTGTTTTAGAAGTATTTACTTTGAATATTATTTTAAGTTTTGCTTCCAAAATGTTTTGAATTTGCTGAAAAGTTTTTCTAAAAAGTATATTATATATTAAAAGATTTAAAAAAGTTTGGAACGCAAGATTGTATCCTACGTAATGATAAATTAATCGATTCAACATCCCTAGTGCAAATTCAATATAGCTTGAAATCTTTAAATGATAAAAACAAATAAAAAGGGTGTTTGTATAACTAAATCCGAGTGTGATTACATAAAACATGCAAAATTTATGACTTCCACGTATATGTTCTTTGCTTATAAATGCGGAAATTTTATAATATTGGCAGTTTTCAACAATTGCAACTATAGCTTTAAGTTCCATCAATTTTGTATTGAACTGTGATATTCCTGTTAAACAGCATGTAATCGCAATCAAAGTGAATATAAAATCCACAACCACCAATCCTTCCAAATTAAAGAATTTAATAGAATAGTAAATATTATAGGTTAAATACACAATCATTAAAATTGAGAGGCAGACACATTTTTTGTTGAAGCTGAAGTTTGTTGCCAAAGTTTTGTTGTTAAAATGAACGCAATTTGAGATTATTGGAGGAAATCCACAAACCGAACTTAAATTTAAAAATGGATTAATTGCACACCCTACACAGTTTTCCATAGTAGTTATTCCCGTTGTTACCACTTAACTACTAACGATATAAGTACCTATACATACAAAAAAAATTTGTTTATGTTAATATATAAATAAATAAATATTTTGATAAATTAACAAAGAAAAAAAGTTAACAAATTACTTAAACATTTTCCATTAGCTGATTAAATTAAATATATTATATATACACATTGGAATAATTGTATCGTGTATAACAAATTGATAATGAATACAAATAAAGTTTGAATTAGATATGTTAATTTTCTATATCATCATTCAGTAATAAAATTAAATTCAGTTTTTTATAATTTTATTACTGAAAGATAGTTAAGAAAAATAAATATTTTGTATGTAAAAGGCTAAAGTACAAGAATGAAGATTAAAACGAGTTAGTAATACAATATGCGCGTTATTTCAAGATTATTGTCGATCTTCAGTTGAATTTAATCAAAATTAGCAAAATTAATTAAAATTAATTTTTTCGCATTTTGACTAATAATGTGCTGTTTTATTAAATTCAAAATCATTTAATAAAGTGGCACTTTAGCACATAGATAATATGTCACTTTACTATATAGTAATGTCACTGTCAATAAAAAACTATTGGATAGAAGATTGTTTATTTAAATATTGGAATCATTGTTATACATTTATGTATATTAAAAGTACAAAATTATTATTCAAACTAGAAAACTTAACAATCTCACTTTTATAATTAATATTATGTAACTTACACAAAATTCGAATCAAAAAATAAAAATTAACCGTTGTTATATAAATAAATAAAGTCGTGTCTGTTTACTAGATTACGAAAATTTTACACAAATATCTATTTAGAAACTTTTTGAATTAGCAATAACTCAAGAACGGCGCTAGATATCGAAAAACGGAGTAAAAAATTTGCCCCCGTCGCCTCGTACTCACCTCCCGTGAATTATCGGTAGGAAGGCATACGAAAAAATTTAGACCGATCGCGCGCAAAAAAATTTACTCATAAACGTCTAAATTCATATTTTAGATTAGATTTTCACAAAATACGAAAAAATTGTATAAACAAACCTCGTAAGAAAAGTAGTTTTACTAAACTCATATAGCTTTTAAGTTACTCGCTCGCTGTGCTCGCTCATACTTAAAAGCTATATTTGTTTAGTAAAACTTTACTTTTCTAAACTTGTTGTTTAATATTCTATTGTTAAATATGGTTTATTATTTTCATGCACGCACTTAATGATAATCGGAGAAAAACCACAAAATGCACGGAAATTTTATAAATGGCTCGAAAGTGCACCTATTACAATTTCTCATAATACGAATAACGGCGTTGAAAGTTTAAATTAATAAGTAAAAATTAAACAAAAAAGAATACATTAACAAATAAGTGTTATAAAGCTTATAATATTAAAATAAACATATAGTTAATTAGATGGTTTAATTCTGATTAAATTAATTGAATTAATTAAATAGAAAATAACTTAAAGAAGTTTAGAATTTTTTAAGTATTTTTGTGGCATTTGGTAGCATGTGATGTTAGCATAATCAAACTTAACAAAATGTTAAAATAATAAAATTTTAACTATTAAGTAAATAATACACATTGCGAAGAAACATAATATTTAACGAAACCAAAATGACAATAATTCACATTTAACGGGGTTGAACTTAGAATATTTAAATAAACAAGAAAATAGAATTCTGAAAAAATTACGCTATAGAAATGGTAAAAATTACTTAAAAATAAAATACAAAAAACAAAAACCTGTAACATAATATAAAAGCCTTTATTTCACGATTATTGCCGTTCATCAGTCATGTATAACAGTAAAAATAACTAGAAGTGAGAGCAAATATACCAAAAAATTGAAAAAAATATTTATATACATGACTGATGATCGGAAATAATCGTGAAATAAAGGCCTTTATATTATGTTATAAATAATGATGACGATAAATTTATAATATAAAATAATACTCCAAATAATTAATTATTATAATTTAATCAAAATATAAAATTTGACTACTATTAAACTATTTAAAACCCTTAAAAATATCAAAAAATAAAACAACCAAACTAATTTTGCATCACCGCTATCTCAAAATCTTAAATGCGATAGAATAATTTTTCCAGGTATTCAAAATTGCATTTTTGAATAATTTAATTTACGGTTACTGTCAGTTAAACCACATCATAATTTGAACTTTTTCCTATTGACTTAGCAAAGAATATACTTTAATAAGAATTTTGTAACAAAATTTAGTTACAATTCGAAAGAGTTCTGTGTCTTCGAAGTTTGTCATTCTACAAGGATATTTTTAATTACTTATGTGTTTGTTAAAATACAGGCCCAGAAGACGCCGAAGGCGTCCGGATGGTCTGTTTTGACACACTCAACAACGGCAAATCACACATCTATGTAACAACAAACATTTCCCTATCTCAAATACATGTAAATTTTTGATTTTTAAATTCGATTTTAAATTAGACTATAAAATTTTTGTTGTATTATGCTTAAAAAAGTGTCCTCTTTCCAATAGTGCATAGGAAAAAGTTAAAATCGTGGTGAGGTTTGACTGACAGTCCCCTAATTTCCTAAATTAATTTATCACCCATTACCCATTAAGTTTTTCTATACTCTACGTATAATTTAGATGAATATTAATCATATCAAATTTTTAGCAAACATTTTAGTTTTCAAAAAAGTGTTTTGTGCATTTTTTGGTTTATGCTAAAAATTTGATATGATTAATATTGAGTTACACTACTTAAACCACTTATCTATTGATTAGATGAATATTATTTTGAAAATCATGTAATGTCCTATAATTTCGTGGGGTTATACCAATAACGGTGTTGTTTTCCACCCGTCTTTGTCTATTTTATTTTCTTTTTAACTTTTTGAATTCTTACGTTCCAACGTTCAGTTATCAAATCTTTCACAATCTCTTTTGTGATGAATGATATTACTTGTCAAGCAAATAATTTTTTCTAATTGTTTCAAAAAGTGTCACTTTTTGACACTCAAAAGTGTGTGAAAAAGTACTACTTTTCCGCCCTAGTGCGGAAAAGTAATACTTTTCCGCACACTTATGAAAGTGTGCGGGAAAGAAAGAAAAAGTTCTAATCTACTTTATTTATAATATAAATTAACGGTTACATGTAGTTTGTTTTGCACATCCGAACACTCCGACATATCAGACATATTTGCTAGTATTCTAAAAACACAAATTGTATAACCATAAAAAAAAACGTGGACACTTACCTGTTCACGTTGTAATGGCTACTATCTATGACCTACCTACTGTCTATAATGGGCTACCAACCGCAAAATACAAAAATTTTATAGTATAAACGCCTATTATCTTTTTTCTTGAGAAATGAGAAATGTTATTGATTCTTTTTGAAACATAATTAGAAAAAATATTGTTCGATACTCGTGGAAAACTACCTTTTCCATTCTTGAATGGAAAAATGTTAGTTTTCCTAACTTGTATCGAAAATATCTATTTTAACTCTATTTAATGTTTGAATTTCTAAGGACCGGTATTATAAAGCATAAATAAATCACAAGTTTGTTTCAAAGTAAATTTACTTGACTACTAAAATTTACGAAATAAAATTTGAGTACTATAAAGGAAAGTAATCAAGTAAATAACTAACTTAAAATTTACTTTCCTATTATGTTTAGACGATTTGATACTAGATGTCTTGGTCATGGTGCTCAAGATTTTATGATACGTTAGAACTAATTTTTAAATTTTATGGTTATAATTATATTAAAGAATGGTATCAACCAATCAACGGCTATAGGCTATGTGTAAGTTCACAACTAGCGCCCACTAGTTGGGCGTACTTGCACTTTTCATGGGATACCTTTCATTTAAAACGAATAACCTCACAAATCATTTGGCCTGTCAATTTACTTCACAAGTAAATATTTAGTTGAACAAAATCGAGAGGTTAAATTAGTTGCTAGATTTAGTTCGAAAGTAAACTATTCGTGCTTTATAATACCCAATCTAGCAAGTAAATTTACTTATTTGACAATCTCACAAGTAAATTAGTTATTTGTCGTTTATAATCCCGACCCTTAGTGTTTAAAATATTGAAAAGAATATAAAAAGTTAAATTTTCTTTTTTTTTCTCAGAACATGTTTCGTTTGTCTAGAGCACACATCTTCGGGTGCTTGAAGGTCACACAAATGCCGAAACGTAAGACAAAATAGTTTGTACTAACGTTTTTCAAAATGACAGCACTAAGAGCAATATAACAAGGTCAAAAATGTAGAAAATTGCTATTTGGGACTCGAAATTAAGTTTTAAGAGAGTTAAGATAATGTAAATTTTATGCACTTGGAATTTTTTTGGAGATTTGAGTGTTTTACACAACAATCATAATGACACGTCTGGGCAGGATCAACAATTACAAGCTATACTTCATTGACACTTTGCCATTTTACCATAATTATGGGTAATTAAATGACCGAAAGTGCTAGACAAAAAGCTTGTGTTTCAACCTATAACAAATAGGTATTAGGGTTTAGGACGTTTAAGTGCACCACGAATTTCAAAATTTCAATTACATTATAGGAAAGAAAACAATTTTCTGAGTTAATGCAACAAAAATTTTTGAGGATCGTTCATAAGTTTTAGAAAAAACGGCATTTGAAAGTTCCTGAAAATAGGGAGTTGCAATATGATACACCCCGATGCATCGGGTAGAGTCACGCAAACTCGCAGTTCTATGGCTTCGAGTTCCACCGTTGGCGAGTTCTGTCATTCTACAGGGATATTTTTAAATTCGTTATGTGTTTGTCAAAATACAAGCCCCAAGAGCGCCGAAGACGCCCGAAGGGTCTGTTTCGACAAACTCAACAACGGTGTATCGTAAATTCATGTTGAAAGATGTATCTAAAACACATGTAAATTTTTGACTTTTAAATTCAATTTTTGCGAAAACTTATGAATGGTCCTCAAAAGTATTTGTTGCATTATACTCAGAACATTGTCCTCTTTCCTATAGTGTAGTTAAAATTTTGAAATTCGTGGTGCACTTAAACGTCCTACTCCCGCTTTTATCAATTTTGCATTAAAAATTGACCAGCAGTGTGGTGTAAGGCTTAAATAATCATGCTACGAATAGAAGCGGGACACCGCAGTTTGATGTGAACTGCTGTGATCTAAAGTCCGAGTTTGATCTAAAGGCTATGTAACTGGTAAGGTTAGCACCCTACCAGAATATAAGTAAGTGCTCAAAGAACCGTGAATGTCAAATGTAAATTGGGTATATCATATAGTTAAAGAAAGAAGACGTAGTCCCAGATTAAGAAGAAGAGGCATTAAAAATTGAAAAATATTATTAAATGTTTTAATCGAACCTCTATCAAGATAGTATAAAATTAATCGAACCTTTACTCACCACATTTAATACTCGGTTATTTTGAAAGAATACTGCAGCTGTAATTATTATAACGCATAACCAAATATTCGCAACAAGTAAACAAATATCTGTTCGGAAATTATTAAACAAGTCGACAAGTAAATAATTGCCCCAAATAGCAGCCACAACAAACAAGAATCCCAAAAATAACATAACGTTATCAATAAAACTATTATATAACCGAAACGTTGCTAATATATTCAAATATAATCTGGTTAATCGTTTCAGATAAATTTCCAATTCTATAAAATTAAATGTTGTTCTAGAAATATTAATTTTCGATTTTATACCAATTTTTAAATTCAAAAAGTTTTGAATTTGCTGAAAGGCTTTCCTAAAAAGTATATTATAAATCAAGAGATTTAAAATAGTTTGGAAAGCAAGAATGTATCCTACGTAACTGTAAATTAATCGATTCAATATCCCTACAACAAATTCAATATAGCTTGAAATTGTTAAATGCCAAAAAGAAATAAAAAGGCTGTTTGTATAACTAAATCCGAGTATAATGAAATAAAACATGCAAAGTTTATGACTCGCACGTATATCGTGGGCATACAGGTAAAAGTGACCAAGTCAAAAAATAGAATTTCGAGATAAATCAAATTGAATGTTTCGCATTTTGCGAAAAATCAGTTTTATAATATTTTTAATTCATTTTTTCGAATAATGAAACATGCTCAATACGTTATTAGAACATAGACGTTTTTTTTCAGACCCGTGTCTTACATTTTTACGGACTTAATCATTTTAACTCATTTCCACAATTTTTTGACTTAGTCACTTTTACCTGTATGCCCACGATATGTTCTTTGCTTATAAATGCGGAAATTTTATAATATTGGCAGTTTTCAACAATTGCAACTATAGCTTTAAGTTCCATCAATTTTGTATTGAACAGTAGTAACCCGGTTAAACAGCATATAATCGCAATCAAAGTGAATATAAAATCCACAACCACCAACCCTTCCCAATTAAAGAATTTAATAGAATAGTAAATATTATAGGTTAAATACACAATCACTAAAATTGAGACGCAGAAACATTTTTTGTTAAAACTGAAATTTGTTGCCAAAGTTTTGTTGTTAAAATGAACGCATTTTGAGATTATTGGAGGAAATCCACAAACAGAACTTAAGTTTAAAAAGGGATTAATTGCACACCCTACACAGTTTTCCATAGTAGTTATGCCCGTTGTTACCACATACTACTTAACTAAAGTTACAAATAAGTAAATACAAATATATTTAAAATAAATAACTCCCTTTTTGACAAATTAATAAACAAATAAAGTTAACAATATTTTCCATTACCCGATTATATGGAAAATATACGTTGGTATAATTGTATCGTATACAAGTGGATGATGCAAAAAAACAAAGTTTGTATTGTGTCTTTTCACTATTCTATATTAAAATAATCGTCACAAAAACTGGATTAAGAATTAAGTGTTTCAGTTTTCTATAACATCATTCAGTAATAAAATTAAATTTAGTTTTTCATTATTTTATTACGGAAGGATTGTTTAGAAAAATGAACAATTTGTATGTAAAAAGAGAAAGTACAAGAATTTCAAGTTATTTCAAGATTATTATCAATCTTCAGTTGAATTTAATCAAAATTAGCAAAATATCACCAGAATTAATCATAACCAACATATTCTTACTCAATAAATGATGAAAATATATTGTCGTGTTACGAACTGATAATTTGACCGTTCCTGCAGATATTTTGGATATTTGTTTGAAATTTTGTAATTATTCTCATTTAGATTTTGTATGACTTCGTATGAGCTGATTGAAGATATTTTGGATGCTGATCGTTGAAAAAGAAAGATAGAGGCTTTTCGCTAAAAATGGTCGACGTAGTGAACGATTAATTTGTAATTGTGATGAATTTAATTTGATATATTAATAATCTTTGAAATATTGTCGGTTTACTTGTAAATCCAGAGCCGGATTATTCATAAGGCGTATTAGGCAACTGCCTAAGGTCCTTGCATCGACTAGGGGCCCCGTGCAAAGAAAAAAGAACGTTTCATCAAACGAATTTTTTTTTGAAAAAAAATACTTCCTCAATATTTTTCTTTTTTTTTCGACGCATGTTGTCAGTTGATGAAATACTTCATACAGAGTAGGAATTTTACGATATAGGTAAGCTTGAAGTAGCAGGATACCAAAAGAGTCAATCTGATCGACTCGACTTATGTAATAGAAAATATGTATTTTAAAAAGTAAGAAAAGGGTAAAAGAAATGGGCCCCGAAAATTGCAATGCATAGGGGCCCTAATAGGGTTAATCCGGCACTTCTAAGTCCTAAGCTTCTAAGTCCGATTTTTAGCAAAAGTGAGTTTTTTGCCTAAATCATTGTATTAAATTCGTCCCGATATAATTGTAAAAAACTTGTAAGTCTTAGCCACTCATAATCGTCTCTTAGGCAACAACTTGCATTATTAAATCGGTTCTTAATGTATCCTCATAAGTCTTATTTTTACCAAAATTCTCCAATGAAAAACTTCTAAATCTTCTAATTAAAAAAATTATGAAATACTCGTCAAATATTTTAATTATAAACATAAAACTATATTGTGTGGTGTCAACAAAAAAATTACACAAGTAATTCTCTTCTCTTCACTTCTCCTGAAAAGTTTTGTCAATCAGATTTAGAAGGTTTTACAAGTAAGCCGACGATATAACTAATGTTTTAGTGTGAACTGTTGGTATGGAATACTAGGAAGCCAAATTATAGGTTCTTATTGTTTTCCACAAAAAAGATACCAGCCAGATATCTAAACTTTTTAGAAGAAAATCTTTCATTATTGCTAGATGATATTCCAATGGCATCAAGACAAGGAATGTGGTTTCAGGATGATAGTGCTCCGGTACATTTTGGACAAGTACAAAATTTTTTAAACACTGTGTATCAGGAAAAATTGATAGGAAAAGGAGGATTTTCAATTGGCCGGCACGATCACCCGATTTAACACCTCTAATGTGTCATAATTATAGTTAGAGTATATTTAGTTATAGTTATAAACTATATTGTGATGGTATACTGTTACAAAACCTTTTTCACCTTTAAATTACCTCAGCTGGCTCAGTTTTTATCGGAAGCATGAAACACTCAGTAGCGAGTTTCTATGGGTCACCCCGTCTGTCTTGCGAGCAAATAAAAACTCGTATTTTGAATAACAAAAAAATGTTTTTATTCAAAGGAAAATCTTAGTAGCGACAAATTCCACTTGTAGGCTTTTAAGTGTAATATGTTCGACCACTGAGTTTGAAATTTCATTTACTGTATTCAAAATCTGGCTAAATTTCAATATCATTAGTCGTTTAGTGTTAATTGTGTAGCAAATAATTTTTATAAAGTTATTCCAAATGTTGAATTTTTTAATAAAAATGTTTTTCACAAAAGAGAATAATTACTTTTCAAATACCTGGTACATAATATCGTAAGTGGTCGGGTACTCGTCTCGTTCAGTGGACCACCATTTGGCTTCTGTGCGTTGGAAGAGTATCACATGTGCGTTAATAACGAATTTCTGCTAACCACCAGTTCTAGTATTAATTTTCGTACTCAATTTGATTGAAACTCTTCAATCACAATACCGTTGATCCTGTTTTTAATAACATCCAAATAATTCAACTGTAAACTTAACATAGGTACGTAAAATCGTATTCGCATCCAAAATTTGTACGATATCCAATATGACGTGGCGTCACTACCTTGGCCTTCAAAATACTGCACTTAATAAATCTCTCAAATTTTAATATTTTCAGCAGCAATCTACTGAAATGGACGACTTGTCACAAATACTCGCTTCTATGGCTAGGAAACTAATTTTCACTCATAAAATAAGTAGAAATTTCACAAATTGCAAACTAAAATCCACTAACGCAAATCTAAGCGTCTGGCGTCCTTCAACGCCGCTCAGGAAGCACCCCTGCGTTCAACCTCAAGAAAATTCATACTCGGTAAGTTCTTCATTACGTACAGGATGTTGCACAAATTAATCTCTCTTCTTTTTCGTAGATTGTTTTTGAAGCACAGCACAAATATAATTCACTCCAAGTTTTATAAAATTTACAATCAAAATAATGTGTCACGGAGGTGTTTAAGTATTAAATTTTGCCTTTTTAATTTTCCTGTGAATAAATTAGAACGTATTTGCAGTACTTAAAACAAATAATTGACCACGATCTGGACTGGCGGGTTGACTGCACAAAAAATCACCACAATATATAGTTATAGCTAATAGTTATAATATAGAAAGCTATAGTTCACAACGATAAAAGAAAGCCCGAAACCAGACAGGAATTAATGAAAAGAATACAGATAGGTTTGACAGAACTTAACAAAAGACGCGCCATTATAAATAATACCGTGCAACACCTTTTGAAAAGAGCACGCCTGTGTGCTGAAAATGAAGGAAGACATTTTGAAAATTTATTAAATTTTTTTTATCTTACCTTTGTTCATTATTTTCTGAATTTCTGTGAAAACGGTTGGTTTTCAAAAAAAAATTTATTTTACCAAAGTTGTAACCCGTTAAATTCTAGGTTAAAATCCGGTTTAGACTGTCAGTTCTTTTCTAAAACGTTTCATTTAAGAGATACGGGGTTCGTCGGAAAAGTAAAAAAAATAAAACCTAAATTTGTTTTACATTTTTCCTTTAATTTAATTTATAACTCGAAATTCGTTGATTCTAGACGGTTAGAGATTATAGACTAATTTGTAGACAAGCAAATGGTCTTTAAAAAAGTTCTGATCTATTAAGCCTAAAAAATCAATAATATCGGAGCTATGGTCGTTTGAAACCAGAAATTCAAAAATTTGCTTTAAAAGGCGGTATCTCCCAAGGGTTTGGACTTGGACAAAAATTTTAATCAAAAATTTGTCTTAGAAAAATGTTTTTTATCGCCGGTATATCTGATATAAGAGTGTTTTTAATTAAGTTAAAAAGTTGTTTTAATTAACTATAAAGTATTAGAAAATAAAATAAATTTTAGAAAAGATCAACGACGTATTTGATTGATAAGAAGGAGCACTTTTAGACGCAAAGTCCCACGCGCATTGAAAATTAAGGTGACTATATAATAAGGTAACATTTTTGATTAAAAATATTTATGACCGCAATTAAATAGAATTAGAAACGAAAAATTAAAAACTGAAAATTATTTACTAAAATTAAATTTGAAACATATTATTATTTATTATTTAAGCAAAAAATAAAATTTAACAAAGAGTCTCGTGCTATAAAAATGGATGCACTCCAGCGAAGCTGTTTTCTGTGTTAGGTGAGATTTTCACAATTTGGACCGCTGGGCGCATAGCAATAGAATATAATAGTTCGTTCTTCAGTATGCTAAATTGTTTCAAATTTTTTGCATTATTCTAAATGCCTGAAATTGTATTACTCATAAATTTGTAGTAATTCAATAATTTATCTAGTTTATTCTTTATAATGATTTTATCCATAAAATCAAAACTAATCCTCACTACTCAACTTTTATACTATACAAAACGTGCATATCTTTTGACGATGACTTTAGGTCTCTATCAAGCTCTTCACAACATTCGTCTAGCGAATCCAATACCTTACACTGCAACCTTACATTGAAGTATCATTTTTCATAAATGAACTCATATTTGTATTAATAATAATAAGCAATAATAAATAAGAATGGCTGAGAGACTGATAAAGGACACATTTACATCGCTTGATCATTTTAGCCAGAAACTAAATAAAATCTCAAATTTATACTTTAATCAACCAAAAAATTTTAATTGTTAAATAAATAAAATTATCAGTAAAAAATAAATTACGTTATTATTAAAATTAAAGTTAAGAGATAATTATTGTTTTTACTCACCACATGTTCTACTCGTTCCGCCAATGTCAGAAAAATTATAAGAGAAATTATATATAAATATGAAAAAACAGCTGCAAACGCGTTCGTATTCTTATTAGAAGTAAAACAATAAAATATTAAATAATTGTACCAAATTAAAGCTATGCCGCATAATATGAACCATAACAGCATTGAAAATTGTACGATGGAATTCAATTGAGTGTAAGACAAATTCATAGCTAAATACAAACGATGAAATCGACAGAGATGTAATTCCAAGGAAGGAAACTGAGGTACAACAGTAAACAATTTATCCTGCCAAATTAATGAATTACTTCTTTCTGACAAAACTATTTTAATTTTTTCAAAAAACTTAGAAAACATTAGTTTGTAAAATACCAATGATAGAAGTGCCATCAAAGCGATAATATTTATAATATAAGTTAATAAAAGTGTATGTAATGATTTATTGATAATTTGAATGTAATTTTGATTTTGAAAAGACATATTAAAATTAAGAGAATTTATAAAATATACTACTATAAAACAGATCAGAATCCAAAATGCTATTCTGCTATTATTTATTGTATCGGCCGGTAAGATGGATGCAATTCTTAATTTTTTACAACTTTCAATAATTTTTGCAATATCTTTTAAATGCACACATATTGATTCGTACTTAAATATTCCGACAGCACAAGTCAAAATCGAACGTAAGTTATCCAATATTTCCAAGAAAATAATAATGGTTAAAGTGGTGTCAGAACTATTGGTCGATAATGCATTATAGAAACTTATATACAAATTTATAAACTGATATACAATAATAATTGATAATAAGAATAAATGTTTCCGAGAAACAAAAATTTGAGGTAAATACGCTTTATTATTTTTATGCACGCACTTAATGTTGATCGGGGGAAAACCACAAAACGCACCCAATTTTATAAATGGTCTCAAAGCGCACCCAATACAATTTCTCATAATGCCGAACAACACCGTTGAAAGTTTAAATTAATAAGAAAAAATTTAACGCAAAAGAATACAGTAACAAAAGGTTATAAAATAAATACATCCATTTAGTTAATTGAGATGGTTTAATTTTGATTAAATTAATTGAATTCAGTAGGGTGGTATTGTTAGATTTAAAAAAAATAATACATTAAACAAAAGGAATTGTATGATGGGAGTTAACAGATTCCAAGACAAACTTCAGGCTAAACCCAAAAATTGACAAGTAAAATCAATGGAAAAACTAAATTTATAACACATTGTTAAAATGAGAAACGGGAGATTCATAAAACCTTGTAATGATGAGATAAAAGGAGCTATCATTGGGGAATCTAAAATATATCGGAATGCTAATAGATATTAAAAATATTCCCTTTCTCGGTTAAAATTCTTAAAAACAGCCCACTGCCACTGATACAAAAATTTCCCAAGAAGAAACAGCCTAAAACTATTTAAGTCTTTCTTTGAAGTCTATTCGGAAATTTCCCTCCTTCCTAAGCTATTACTCGCAAGCAAATTCCACCGAAAGAGTAAATTAGAAATAAAAAATTACATTATTCTTATACGTCAACGATTATTTTTTCTGCAATAACCATCAAAATATTAAACATATAAATTGTGTATTTGTAACATAAAAAATAGTAAAATAAATTAACTTACCACGTTTGATAATTTTTCATTTAGTACTAAAAATGCTATCAATCCTCCTAGACTTATATACGAAAAAGAAATTAGTAATATATTTAATTCTTGATCAGAAATAAACGAAATCACAAATGCAAAATTATTCACAACCATAGCGGCAATTCCTAATAAAAATGAAGAAATGAGATAAAACCCCAAAGAATTTGTGAACTGTCGATTCGTTAATTCAATTGCCAAATACAATCGTCTTAAGCGCTGGAGACTTATTTCTACTTTCGGCACTTTAAATTTCAACCGTTCTACCAAAACAAATTTAATTTGATTGAAACACTTCTTATATAAAATATAATAAAAAAGTGGACTCAAAAGAAGGTCAGAGCTCAATGTAATAGATACAAAAACATAGAAGAATACATTTGTAAATTTAAAGATAATAAAAATTAAACCCCCTATTTGATGTTTGATTAATGTATAATACGAAAGAGTAATTAGGCTTAAGATTATTAAAATTATTTTGATGTAGTAAATTAGTTTACTTGCACGCATTAATTTCTTCGTTATAAAATACGAAATTCTGTAGTAACTACAATGTTCCGCGAGTTTTGAAATTCCATCTAGTTCTCGTAATTTAACCACTCTATTACTAATTCTAGTAATACAGTAAACCATGGTATTTGCTGAAAGTATTTTTTGAATTAGTGACGTCAAAGTATTTAGATTATTACGTATATTTTCCGTACTAAGTATTTCGACAAGATACAGATATAAGTCAATACATTGCATTAAAATTATAAGCAGCGTAAACGCTATAAATTTTTGAGAAACTATTGAAAATTTCGGCGTATGAGCATATTTGGTAGTTGAATGGATACACTTAACATTTAACGGAGGTGAAGAACAAAACGAACTTAAATTAATATGCGGTTTAACCAGACATCCAAAGCAATTAATCATTTTAAACAAAAAATAATTTTATAATTGCTTGACTTGAATAAAATTCACTAACTACGCTCTTTAACGTTTCACTTAGTAGACTAAACATCAGAAATGGCAAGAAAATAGAACTCAATTTGAGTAATGAAATATACATAATAAATACATACATTTCACTTACCTCATACTTTGAATAATAAAAGCAATTTCAAATATTTCAATATTATTTTTCTGCTTTTTTGTTATTAAGAGAGTGGGTATCTGTCAGTTAACTACCCCCACAATTTGAACTTTTTCAATTGCACTATAGGAAAAAGGACAATTTTCTGAGTATATAACACAAAAATTTCGAAGAAATATTCATAAGTTATCGAAATAACGGCATTTTAAAATTACGAAAAGCAGGGAGATGTAATACGATACACCTCGATGCGTGACGGTAACTCGCACGTTGAGTCCCCGTTCTTATTTTTGTTGACGGTGCATGTGCTTTGATATACTCTTAATGTTGTTGTCAGTTGCGGTCGACACCCGGACGAGTTATATGCCCAAGTAACATTTGGTGCTGAAAAATTTGGTCAGCAAATTATTTTCTGCCATTGTTGTCTGTCAGCTTAAAATTCAGCTGATTTTCAGCTTCAGCACATTAGCTAAATTTTAAGCTGACGTTTCGAGGCGTCAGCTTCAAATTCAGCTGTTTTTCAGCTTCGGCTAAAACTTAGCTGAATTTTAATCTGACGCTTCGATACGTCGTACGTCATACGTCAAAATTGAAGATTATTATAATTATTACAAGTATACATTCAACAAGTATAATCCATTAATTAATTAAAATTAATTAAGATAGTTATACGGTTCAGTTGAACACGTGTTTTTATAAATCGATTCATTATTTTATAAACACAGCAGTGTAGAAAAATTATTAAAGAGCTATACCCAAGTAACATTTTGTGCTGAATATCAACTGCGAGAGCGCTGTGTCAGCTTAAAATTCAGCTAGTGAGCTGCGTCAGCTGCTGATTTTTAGTAACGTCAGAAGCTGAATTGCTGCTGAATTGCTAATTTGGCGACAAAAAACCAGCTGAAATTGAGCTGCGTCAGCTGTCGAAAATGCTGACTCAGCTAATATTCAGCGCTGAATCAGCTGAAATTCAGCTGATATTCAGCATTTTGAACAGCTATTAAAAAAATTATTTTAAATTGATAATTATATTTATCTAATTAAATTGTCGCCCTTTCAATATTTGGTCGTTTAGCGAAAATTTATAATACAAATTATATTATTTGTATTTTATATTGTCAATTGATTAGTAATTTAAAAAATGGACCAACATTTAAAGTGCACAAAATTTGTATTAATTTTCACCATTTTCATCACAAATAAATAAAAATAGTGTTAATTAAAATCGAAATAATTTTCAATGTAAATCTATAATTTATTTACAAATGCAATATTGGGCTTTCACTTTAAGACATAAATCACATACAAAAGCGAAATCGCATAAATTCGACCGCATGGTAAAAGAAATTCGCAAAACTATCATCAATCGTTTAACTTTATTTTTAAATTTTTAAATTTTTGTCATTAGTAAGTCATATACTTTCGCGTGGTAATTATATTTTTGAATATTTTATAAAATTTTGTGCACGTTCTTACAATTTAAAATAATATTTTTAATAGCTGTTCAAAATGCTGAACATCAGCTGAATTTTAGCTGAATTTCAGCTAAAATTCTATAACTTATTGATATTCGTTCAAAATTTTTGTTTTAATATACTCAGATTATTGTGCTCTTTCCTATAGAAGAGATGAAAAGCTTGAAATCGTAGAGGTACTTCTCTGACAGACTCCCGAGAGTGTTATGAACTATTTTTGTAATTTTTTAAATAAACATTTTAACAAGTTTCTATCATATTTTACTAGGTCTACGTGCACCTTAAACTATCAAATCACATAAAATTTAAATAGACAGAATCTTTTTGGTACTTGTAAACAGTAAATATGGATCGGGTAAACTTGACACTTTTAATACGGGTAAACCGCGGAAAAAATGTGTATACTAATTACCAGGATTGTTACCAATTCCTCACTAATTCTCCTTATACTGTATAATTCCACATTAACTTTAAAAAGTATCTAGTAATTTCCTCCTAATTCTCCTAATTCCAGTAATTTCCAAGTTAAATTTCTACTAATGCATCAAATCCATTACGTCAACTAGGCCACAAAATGGTATAATATAAATTAAACTTAGCTGGATGTTTGTAGTGGGTATTAAAATAAAAAATTTAAAAAAAAGTCTTTTGGAATCTTTTACTGTTCTCTCTATTTTAAATTCTCTTTATTAGTTTTTGTATTCTGGTATGTAGTGCGTCTCCTCCATACTTCACCATCTCCGCCATTATTTCGTCGCTGCCCAGAGCTTTCTTGTTCTTTAGTCTATTAATTGCTTCCAAGATCTCTTCTTTTTCGGGTTCTGCTATTTTGTCTTCTCTTTCTGTCTCATCTACTTCAGTTCCATCTATTTCCTCCTCTTGACTCACGTTCAGCAATCCCTCAAAATGATACATTCAAATATTTTTAATGTCTTCTGGTTTACTTTCTAGCCTACCATCTTTGTTCTTCATTTCCCTTGTTCTAATCGCGTGTGTTTTTCTCCTGTTTTTAATTTGATCGTGAAATGCTTTCACATTCTGTTTGGAGCTGCTCTCCTCTATTTCCTTCATATTTTCCTCCATCCATTTATTCTTTTTATATGTATAACTTGTCGGCTTCTTTTCTATTTTCTTTGCAATTATTGTGGTATTGCTCCTCATTTGTCTCTAGCTACTTCTGTCTTGCTATTCTCTTTTCTTTATTTTTGTCTGTACATTCATTGTCAAACCATTCTTTCCATTTTGTTCTCTCTCGATATCCCATCACTGGCTTTGCAGTTATTGTGATACTCTCTGATATTAAGTCAATCATTATATCTCTCTTCCTTTTTTTAATTTCTTCTATTAACTTACTATCTTTATATTTCTATATGACCGCTTCATGTTTAAGTTTTTCTATTGCAACTAGTTTCTGTTTTTCGTTTTTAATCTTTGTTTTCGACGTTTTCTGTTTAACTTCTGCTAATGCGAGGTAGTAATCGGAGTCAGCATTGGCTTCTCTAAATGATCTGACATCTTTTATTAACGAAGCTCTTCTTCTTGTTACCAGTATGTGGTTTACTTGATTACCTTTCATATTACTCCCTCCCAGGCCAGGTCTATGTGGTCTTATGAGAGTCTTTATGTTTGAATTTGTTACTCGATATTACTATGTCCAATGACGCCGCTATACCGCATAGTCTTGTGCCGTTATGGTTTGTGCACGTGTGTATTGTTTGCTTGGCCGCTATACTGCTCTCATGTGATTGTCCTTTCATATCTTCGCATTGAAGTCTCCCATAATCATTATTCTATCGTATTTGGGGATTGTTTCATACAGTGTCTCCAATTCGTGATAAAACTGCTCCTTCTCCGTCTTGCTACTTTCTTCGGTTGGTGCGTATGCATTCACTGTCAATAAGTTATTTAGTCTCGTTTTAATCCTTAGATTATGACAGTCTTCCATCTTCCATTGGTTTAAAGTGCAATATATTTTTGATCGTATTCCCGATTATAAAAAATCCGGTGCCATTTCTACCCTGTTTGTTCTCTCCGGCGTACATGAATATAAAACAGTCTTGCACAATTTCTACTAATCTCCCCTCCTGGATTATCTACTCTGGATAACTACTCTGTAATTCCCCAACTCGCTTGCAATCTTATTCATTTTTTCTTTAAAATGTTCTTACATATCACGTACCAATTCTTATTACTAATTGTTTCACATTTTGTTTCTTTTCCTTAATTGTTTTACCATATCCTCGCCTGTCCGTCGTAAATCTACAAGCATCTCGCCTTTACTTTTCACCGACCAATAAAGCACGATTGGTTATAGAAAACCCCGTAATAGTTTTTTAAGTATATCTTGAGTCCGTCAGTTTCTGATCAATTTTCTGATTTACACGGCAACATCTGATCTAGAAACTTCTTTGGAAAAATCATCGGAGTCGTAGTGTTCCATTATGTCAGAGTCGTTGTATTCCATCATGTCAGAGTCAGTGGAGTAGTTGTACCAGTAGCTTGATCAGCTAGGAATTTTTGAAAGGTGTTTTCTTCGGTGTTTTCCTTGTACTGCTTATACATTCTTTTAATCGATTAGTACTTGCTCTACCGTTAGACTAATCTAAAGCCAGCAGTACGATGACTTTTTAATAATTAAAGATTTTTTACCGACAATGAGTTTTCTATACGGTGATTTTTCCGATACACTTTTCACTTTTTCGGAAAGCTCAATCTCGTTTCTCATCTCATTCGAAATTAAGTCCATAACGTCGTTCTCATTACTATATTTGTTTTTGTCACATTTTGATCAATTTCATTTTCTATGAAGTTTTTGTCAACTTCTGCATCGTTTTTGTCAATGTCTTCATTCTCTTGTATCACTTCAATATTTTGTTTTCGTTTTATTAATGGTACCTACTTTTTTTGCGTTGATTCCAAAATGTTTCATATTTCATAGTTTGATATCTAAATTAAGAATTTCTTCTTTGCGTGGTCATTTTTTTTTCTTGGGTCTGCTTTTTAATCGTTTGTTTTTTTTTGGAAATGTAGAAGTTCCCCGCAGATCGTTTATGGTGTCAATTGTTCTTTTAATTCTTTGAATTAAAACTGGTTGAAACTCGTTTACTTCTTAACGGCTCAAGTACTTCCCGAGGTCTACCAACTTTGATTTTTGATTTTTTTTACTTTATCTTTTGGAGGGTAGTACGCACGACAGCCGAATATTTAGAAAGAACTTGATTAAGCAAAGATATGAAAGAGGCGAATTTAATGGATGTCTGCTAGGAGATTCGGGTTATGCTTGAACTTTTTTTTATTTACTCTTCTGTTGAATCCGTCAACTAAGAAAGAAGAAAGGTACAACAGAGCACACGTGCAAACTAGAAATGTTGTGGAAAATATGCTTTGGAGTTTGGAATCAACGATTTAGGTGCCTATTGCGTGGTTTTTTTAACAAATTTGGAAAATACCAAAACTTCCATTGTGGCTTTGTCTGTGCTACACAATCGTATACGGTAATTTGATCCCCAGTAATTTGGTCCCCGGTAATTTGATTCCCTGGTAATTTCATCCCCGGTAATTTAAACTGTACGTTAAAGGTAGATCCACGAGAAGACATGGATCTGTCCTATTATCACGTGGATCTGATCTGTTAGTGTTAGTTTTTGTTAGGTATTTATTTAGCAAAACTGTACAATTACCGAAAACCAATTTACCAGCAGATCTGATTACTAGGGGATCAAATTATCGGATGTGAAATTATCAGGGGCAAAATTACCGAAGATCCAATTACCAGATGATCAAATACCCAAAAACCAAATTACCAGGGGTTAAATTACCTCGAGAATCAAATTACCGGGGCCTAAATTACCAGGGACCAAATCACCTAGTGCCCTACACAATAGAGCAATACAAATGGAAGAATAATTTGTTGCGTATGAGAAGAATCCGTCTATGCCACCTAAAGACCATCTTGCCACAACAGAAGACTTACTACAGTATCATACGTGTAATAGTGATAATTGTATACAAGAAAAAGCCGTTAGAGTTGCTTTTATTAACGATTTCTTTTAAAAAATGAACTAACTTTAAATAACTTATTATAGCTTATTGTTATATAACAAATAAAAATTAAGAACAAGCGTCACTTGAATGTTACAAAAATAAATAAATGTTGTCTTTAGATGTTTTACTTAGGTACTTCGGAAAGTGGTAATTTTCTTTTGCAAACCTCTGGTTTTTTCTTAGAATATGATAGTAGAATATGAATATGACTTTAGATTATGACAGTTGCACAAAAAGTCACACTTATACATACGAAAAATTTTAATTCGAGTGTATAACACAGTTATCACTTATACAGCGCGTATACAATGCCTACACAACGTTTATTAGTAGGAAAGTTACACACCCCTTATACATACTTTATAAAGTGTATAACTAAACAATTGTTCAACGCGTGTATAACGAATTTTTATTAGTAAGACTGTAGAAGTATACAAATATTGAGTGTGATGTGATGCTTTATATGTTTTTCCAGTCACTGCTTAATTTGACTTATATAAGAACATCAAAATTCTCTACATGGAATTTTACAAATTAACTGTAACTGCTTTTCTATGTCTATTGGGTCCTTCAGATTGGTTTAAAAGACATTTATTGTGACCTCTCAATCACTTTTATAATTTTAGAAATCACAAATGTCTCTTAACCAATCTGAAGAATCCATTAGATATGGGAAAGAAGTCAAAGCTGACTTCTTATATAATTTTATAAAATTACAATTAGGTTACTATCACGTATCCTATCACAAGAATTAAACTTTTTCCTATTGACCATTAAAAAAAGGACAATTTTCTGAGTATATTTATACAAAAAATGTTTTGGATTATGCAATAATTGTCGAAATTACGGCATTTTAAAAATGCGAATTAGCAGGGGCGTGTAACTTGATATACCCAGTTCTGCCGTGCCTTACGCATAGTCTACAGTCAGTACTATAGGCCACCCGATCAGCATGCAAATTAAAATGTTAAGATTTAAGCTTTAAAATTCGTAATTTTAATTGCATTTTCGATGGGTTTCGAATTATTAGGTTAATTAAAATATCAGAATACCTTAATATTATAGTAAATTTTATGTGTTAGTCAAAAAAACAAAGCCGCCGGGCGCCTTCAGCCTTATTATAAAATAACTTATGGCAATTTTCGGATTCCAGGTAAACGTAGATCTGTGTTTTCGAGTTCCACCTTTGGCGGGTTCTATCATTCTTCAGGGATATTTTTAAATTGTTTTGCTTTGCACAAAAATGGCTAATCATGCAGCCGTGTTAAAAGGTGTATCTAAAATACATGTAAATTTAAATTTTTCAAATTCGATTTTTTCGAGAACTAATTTATAATCCAACTAAATTTTTGTTTTAGTATGCTTAGAAAAGTGTCCTTTTACCAATAATCAATAGGAAAAAGTTCAATTCTTGTAATAGGTTACGTGAGAGTTCCCTACAAGGTATATAAAAATTTTGGTTGCGATTGTGGCGACGACAGTTCATATAGAATATAAGATTGTGGCTGTAATGTTTATTTAAAAGATCTTTAAATGTAGTTAAAGTTTCATAAATAAATTCTATTTTAAACATAATTATACATTTTTATGTGAATATAGTTTATTTTAACTTTTAACTTAAATTTAATCAAAGTTAATTTATAGAGGTTTAAGATAATATAAATTGTATGAAATCAGAATTTTGTGAAGCACTTTGGTTCTTTTAATCAACCATTATAAAGACACATGAGGCAGGATCGACAATTATGAACTATTTTAATGTGCACTTTGCCACTTTGTCCTGATTATGGCGAATTAAATTACTGAAACCGGTCGTCACAAAGCTTGGGTTTCATTTTATGAAAGTATACCCTTTCTTGTACTCACCACATTTACTATACGGTTATTTTGAAAAAATATTTCAGCTGCAATTATTATAATGCCTAACCAAATATTTGCAACAAGTAAACCAATATCGAATCGAAAATTATTGAACATGTCGACAAGTAAATAATTGCTTAAAATAACAGCAATAATTAAAAAAAATCCCAAAAACAAAATAAGGTAATCAACGATACTATTATATAACCGAAACGTTACTAATATGTTCAAATATATTGCAATGCCCCCAACTATACAAATCTTAAAATAACTTTTCTTCAACCATAAATTAATTCTATAACTGGGCATCCATTTTTTTATAACAAGAGACTCTTCATTATACCAAAATATTTCCAAGTAAATGTAAAATAAAATTTTACTTCTATTCGATGGGAACGAATGTTGCAAATTTTACCTTAATCAAATTGCCGGCTTATCAATTTCACACATTCGCTCTAGCAAATTTAATTTTCCAATTCCAAGTATCCAAATTCAATTTTTGATTTTAATCACTTTTCTTCCAATTTAACAACCAAATTCAATCGCTCGGTAGCGAATTCTCAAAAATTATCCAATAATTAATTCCAAATTTCAAAAATAATTGTAATCGCATATAATTCACTTTATTTAATCAAAAAATAATACTCACAACTTCAAAAATAATACAAATCTCAAAATTAACCCACTTGAGTTAATTAATTAACCAAAAATCAAATTTTTCAATGTTCGCCTCGAGTTTAAGCTTACTCGGGCGACGCGCTATCGGCAAAAGCCACTTTCCTCATCGATTCGCTCCCACCTGTCCAATTCTCCAGTCTTACAACTTAAAACCATTTAAATAAATTTTCATTAAAATGCACAGGGTAGGTCGTAATCATTTTGAAACACCACAATATTTAATCTGTTTAATCGTTTCAGATAAATTTCCAGTTCTTTAAAATTAAATGTTGTTTTAGAAAAATTTACTTTGGATTTTATATTAATTTTTGCTTTCAAAAAGTTTTGAATTTGCTGAAAAGTTTTTCTAAAAAGTATATTATACATTATAAAAGATTTAAAATAGTTTAAAAAACAACAATGTATCCTACGTAACTATAAATTAATCGATTCAACATCCCTACAACAAATTCAACATAGCTTAAAATTTTTATATGCGAAAAACAAATCAAAAAGATATTTGTGTAACTAAATCCGAGTACGATAAAATAAAACATGCAAATTTTATGACTCTCGTATATGTTCTTTGCTTATAAATGCGGATATCTTATAATATTGGCAGTCTTCAACAATTGCAACAATAGATTTAAGTTCTATAAATTTTGTCTTGAAATGTAATATTCCTGTTAAACAGCATATAATCCCATTCAGAGTGAATATAATATCCACAACCAGCAACATTTCCAATTTAAAGAATTTAATGGAATAGTAAATATGAAAGATTAAATTCGTAATTATTAAAAATTGCAATGCAAAAACATTTTTTGTTGAAACTGAAATTTGTTGCCAAAAGCTTTGTTGTTTACATGAACGCATTTTGAGCTTATTGGAGGAAATCCACAAACTGAACTTAGATTTAAAAACGAATTAATTGCACATCCCACACAGTTTTCCATAGTTGTGCCCGTTGTCACCACTTAAATGAAGGTTAATATAAAATAAATTTTCTTATGTTAATATTAAAAATAAGTAACTTCTTTGGTGAAAAATTAATAAACAAATTAAGTCAACATATTAGTTAAAAAATTTTCTATTAGCTGATTAAATTAACTTTGATATAATTGTATCGTATACAATAAAAATAATAGTCAGAAAAACAAGATTAAAAATTATATGTTTCAGTTTTCTATATCATTAAGCAATAAAATTAATTTCAGTTGTTTAGATACTCCAAATATCAATATTTTTCTAAATGCCGTCAAGTTTAACAGATATGTAGCTATGTTTATACAAAAATAGAACACTCCAAATATATCAAAATTATTCAATTGCTATAGATCTCTTCTAAAAACCATCCTCTTTCTCAAACTTTACCTAAAAATCTTCTAACCATGTTTAATTTATTTATTTTCAACACGTATAACTAAAATCATGAAAAAACTAGATTCCAACGTATGCCCATTATAGGACTTAAGCTTGAAATTTGTTAAATGGATAGCGGTTTTTCACGAAAAAATTGAAGAAAATTGATCAGTGCATATAACATTAATAATGACGATTTATTTTTGATAAATAAATCGTTTCAAAAAAACACTGCAAAATCCAATAGTAATATCGTTTTAAAACATTTCTTGATATTTCTTATGAAAAATACCTTTAAAAACAAAACCTAAAAAAAAAGTACCATTTTGCCAATTAGCCGCAGAGTTATCAACATTTCAAAAATAGTAACGTAATTTTTTTTAAATTTATCTCTTGAATAGCTTGAAAAAATAAAAGTCTTAACTAGTGCTAAAAGGAAAGAAAATTTCAAATAAATCCAGAAGCAAAATAGTGTCCGATTTGACGTGAAAGACCACATATATTGTCGTGTTATCGAATGGACAGCGATAAAAATTTTATTTTATTTAATCAATTCTATTTAATGCTCGGCAAACTAATCATCATATTTCTATTTCATTTTTTAAAATTTTATTAATTGCGGAAACGACATCTTGACGGTCATTGGTGTTCAGTTGAGTTCTTTTAAAATCATGAAAAATGTTTAATCATTTGATTTAAGTGGCAGAAGAGAGATTTAAAGAAAAGTTATTACTTTAAACGCAATACACAATTTGAATTCCAACGTAAAATGGTATAAAGTGATGAACTTAAATATCCTGGTATAGTAAAGTGTAAAACCGTAAAATTGTAAATATTTGAGGGGCGGATAGTCCTCAAGTAGACAAAAAGAAACTTTAAAAAATGAGAAGAGAGGACTACTGCAAACATCCAAACAGAACGAACGTGTTTTGTGCGGTTCACCAAAAAGGTGAAAATTAGAGACTTTGGAGCGAAGCAAGAGTGTCCGAGCCGATTGCTCGGATTGCTTAGTCTTTACTTTCCGTGAAGCCCTCGTAATTTTATTTGAACGTTAGTTGATATTCTTTATTTGCCGAGTTATCGTCCTAGCGGTTATCGTTATCATTAATTTATTGCGATCTGCTGCAGCTGCTTGCCAGCAAGGATAACCTTCTTGCGAGTTCAGTTTTAGAAATAAGTACAATGACATTCCTGTTTAACTTTGTAGAATCTTCTTTGTTCGCCTTGTGCGTTGCCTGGAATTTTAGGCGGGAAATTATGACTTAGTTGACTGCGCATGCCGTTTTAAGTTTGCCTCGCGCGCGATCGACAAAGAATGCTTGGAAAGATTCACTTCAGCTATAACCGTGGTACCGACCACATCATTTCCGAGGTAACTAGTTATTTGTCAATTTATGTTTATCTAACTATCTAAATCTTACCGAATCGTAGCTGTTCTTAAATTGTTGTGATATCTAGTGTCTTAGGATACGTGAAATTTAATTATTATGAAAATTTCTAGTTTTTATTACCGCCATTTATGCTTCATTTAAACTTGCCTTGGGCTATCGTAACTATTAATAATCATGGAATTTATTTAGCTTTATTATACGTTTTAAAATTAACCGTTATGGGAATTAAATTATCTTGGACTTATGGAAACCTAGTTATTTTTGGAAATATATCGTTTATAGGTATTGGTAAAAATTATCGAGTGAGACTGAAAGCAAGTTGGTTTATTATGATCACCACTATCATGGGCTTCTGTATACCTCAAACGTTTGGATGCTAGATTCCTTCCGCATCGATGTCCACCTTTATGCTGTTATAAGGTCTGTGTATTGTCTTATCTATAATGTGTTGTCATAGATCATCATCACGGCCGCTTACGCCGCACCTTATTAATTTAAATTATCATTGTAATAGTTTTATACTTTTTATTGCGACTGTTATTTGGTAATAAATATCTAAGTTACTTTATGTTCGCGTTATCGACAAAAACAAGTTTGATTGTTCATTGGTTTAATCTTTTGTAAGAAGTTAAATAGTTAAGCTCAAGTTTAAATGTGGAATTAAATCTAACAGTTATAATTATTTGTCTATCTCAAATCCGTCGTAGATCCACACGTTTTCTTTATTTAACCACCTAAGAATTATTATCTTATGTAACGGATTGACTTTATTATTGTGTATTATTTATTAGTGTTTTCATGTAATTTGTGCCTATCGGATATCAAATGTTATTTAAATATGTCTGTTATTTAATCTTTTTGAAACACCATACCCATTTATCTGCTCTTTGCAAGCTGAAAATATTTGGTACACAATAAGCTCTTGTAAAACCATTGTAACAAGATTTATTTTTATGAAGACGAAAAGCTCTGTGAATTTATTTGTTACATGGTAATTGAAGATTATTTTTATCAATATTAAGTGAATTTATTTTCATAAAATCCGTACACCGCATTTATACAAAATTAGAAACATATTGATATATACATTTGCGTAGTAACAAATGAGAATTACTTATTAAAATTTGTTTAAGGTAATATTTAAAATTTGCTTTTGGACAAGAGAACAATTTTTCACACTTAGCCCTGAAGATCCTAAATTTGTCGGACAAATGTAAATCATTTTCTTATGCATAATTAAAATTAAAAATTTTTATTTTCAACACAACTATTGCTTTTTATTTGAATATCGATATCATCAGAAAAACCGGCACTGCCAGTTTATTAAGTCGACTAGCACTACGCTCTAGTGATATTTCTAAAAAGTAATTTTCAAATTATTACCACGTTTTTATACCCAAAGGCATGTTAGTATGTAATAGAAATAAACCAAAAAATAAATTTTTAAATAGATTTCTGTTGTAATTATTAAGTATTGTATGTATAATATGTATGTATAAAATTAAACAAACTAAACAAAAACGTTTTAGAATCATTTTAATTTATTTCACCGTTTTTATTTAATTTTGTTGGTTTATTTTGATGGTTCAATCAACTATCATAGAGATTTTTTACTCACCACATTTAATATTCGGTTATTTTGAAAGAATACTGCAGCTGTAATTATTATAATGCCTATCCAAACATTCCCAATAAGTGAAAAAATATCTGTTTGGAAATTATTAAACAAGCCGACAAGTAAATAATTGCTCACAATGGCAGCAACAACAAAAAAGAATCCCAAAAATAATATAAGGTTATCAATATAACTATTATATAACCGAAACGTTGCCAATATGTTCAAATATAATCTGGTTAATCGTTTCAAATAAATTTCCAGTTCGATAAAACTAAAGGTTGCTTTAGAAATATTTGCTTTGGATTTTATTTTAATTTTTGCTTTTAAAATGCTTTTAATTTGTTGAAAAGTTTTTATAAAAAGTATATTATATATTAAAAAATTTAAAATAGTTTGGAAAACAAGAATGTATCCGATGTAACTATAAATTAATCGATTCAGCATCCCTAAAATAAATTCCACATAGTTTGAAATTTTTAAATTCAAAAAACAAACATATAAGGTGTTTGCATAACTAAATCCTAGTATGATAATATAAAACATGCAGATTTTATGACTCCCACGTATATGTTTTTTGCTTATAAATGCGGAAATCTTATAATATCTGCAGTTATCTACAATTGCAACTATTGCTTTAAATTCCATTAATTTTGTATTGAACTGTGATATTCCAGTTAAACAGCATATAATCGCATTCGAAGTGTATAGAATATCTACAACCACAAACACATCCAATTTCAAAAATTTAATAGAATAGTAAACATTATAGGTTAAATACACAATCATTAAAATTGAAAAACAGAAACATTTTTTGTTTAGACTGAAATTTGTTGCCAAAGCTTTGTTGTTTACATGAACGCATTTTGAGATTATTGGAGAAAATCCACAAACCGAACTAAAGTTTAAAAATGGATTAATTGCACACCCTATACAATTTTCCATATTAGTTATGCCCGTTGTCACCACTTAACTGAGGGTAAATGCATATAAATAGTTTTTCTTATGTTAATATTAAAAATAAATAACTCTTTTGCTGATAAATTAATCAACAAATAGTCAACAAATTAGTTAAACATTTTCCATTAATGGATTACATAAAATATATAATTTGGTATAATTTTATCGTATGCAACAAAAATATAATGAATAAAAACAATGTTTGTATCGTCTCTTTTTTCATTCTAGATAAAAATAATAGTTCTAAATTAAAAAATTAAAAAATCTACATTAAATAATAGAACTATATTAATAATTACATTTTTTGGTAATGATTTTTTTGATTATCATGATGTGTGTAATAAAATAATATTCAGTCTTACATTTATTTAATTACGGAATTGTGGTTTAGAAAACCGAAACATATAAGAGTTTGTGACTATTATTTTAATCTTAACTAGTAAAAAAGACGATACAAACTTTGATTTTATTCAAATGATTTATTAATAACTGAAACTTTTTACGACAAGCTTCTGAGCCACAAACGGTGAACGAATACCGTCTTTATTTTGAAGGTAATCACTCTCATAAGCCAATAGAAAAATAAACATTTTGTATGTAAAAGGATAAAGAAAATTATCATTGATCTTCAGTTGTATTTAATCAAAATTAGCAAAGTATAATCGGAATTAATCACAATCAAATTATTTGTACTCATAAAATGATGAAAATATACCTTATTTGTAAAATTTTCTTTTAAAACTATGCACTTTCATTTTTCAATTTTCTTCTTTCACTTTTTCTGTTTTTTTTATCTTGAAAGTTTTTGTATTCTTCTGCACTTCCTTTCTTGTTTATCGTCACAAAAATTTATTCAATTTATGTGGTGTTCTTTCTTTAATCTATATCTGCTTTATTAATTTATTAAATCATTTTCACTATAATTTTATCTGTTTCGAGTACATTTCGGTTTTTTAACTTCTTGATTGCTTCTATGATTTCTTTGTTTGTTTCTCCCATATTTTCTCAATTTTTTTCTAATCTATTTTCGAATATTCCGTCTTGATTCTTCAGTTCTCTGCTTTTTGACGTGTAGGTTTTTTTAATTTGTTTATAAAAATTCGTTACGCTATTATTCACATTGTATATAGCTTTATTTCTCTCTTCAATCTATTCATTCTTTTTTCGTTTGTACAATTTATAAGTTTTCAGTTGTCTCTTTTTCTAATCGCCCAGGTGTCCCTATTCACTCGTTCTTAGTCATTTTAATTATTGTTTTCTTATTTTATTAATTTCTTCGCATTCCTCATTGAACTATGCATTAAATTTATTTTAAACCTAATAATTCTTTTGTACTTGGTTTATATTGTCTCATATTGTTTAGGCTATTGTTTTTCTCTTTATTTCCAAAATTTATTGCTACCTTGTCTTCAAACTCTGCCTTTTTCACTTCATTGTTAAATTTTTCAGTTGAAAATATTTTGTGACTACTCACAAATAATTTGTCAGTATTGACACCTTTGTAGTATGATCTTACGTCTATTATTTGTTTTGTATATCTTTTCTTAATTAAAAATTCCATTCTGTTGCTTCCTTGTTTATTATTTTTAGAATACAAGAACACGAAGTCTTCTTCTCTTATTTCTTCCTCGCTATCCATCAAATTTCCTGTAGTGCAGTCACTTTTATCTTATACTTTAATAACCCATTTAAAACCTCCTTTATTTTTCGAGGCTTTATTAATGTTTTTACATTTTATGTTACTAATCAAATTATCGGATTTCTTTTACCTTGTATTTCTATTTTTCACTTTGCTTCGCCCAGGTGCTCTTTTCTCCACTTGCATCTGTTTTTTGTCGATTTAATCGGTTTTCGTCCTCAAAGCATTGTTTATTTTTTATTTTATACAGTATATAATTTGTTCTGCTGAATCATCTTCTGATAACTGACTTTAACTCTCTCTCCATTTTTCATTTTAATTTTAGCTAAAGCCCGTATTTGGTTTCGTATTTCCTTTTCTTTGTTGGTTAAGTCATTTGTTATTGTAACATGCAAGTTTTAGAACCTTTCAGCTTATTCTTATTTTGCATTATTATTCTGTTCTGTTTATAGTTTTTCAATTTTGCTACAATCTTCTATTTTTCTGAAATTCTTCCTATTTTAAAGGATTTCAATCTGCACCTTCAATCTCTGATCCAGGAAACCCTAAACTTTTTCAGAAGTTACATTTCCAGTTATTGTTAGATTCTTTATGATTATAATTTCCCTTGTTTTCTCCTATTGATTCTCCGAAACGGTTATTGTTTCGTCTTGGTTACTTGATTTCACTGTCAAATTCCCAATCACCCCCAAGTAACATTTCGTGCTGAAAACTTGGTCAGCAAATTATTTGCTGCCATTGCGGTCTGTCAGCTTAAAATTCAGCTGATTTTCAGCTTCAGCAAATTAGCTGAATTTTAGGCTGACGTTTTGAAGCATCAGCTTCAAATTCAGCTGTTTTTAAGCTTCGGCAAATTAGCTGAATTTTAAGCTGACGTAGTTGTAATTAAAAATTACAAAAGTTGTAGATTGCCCCTATTTTAAAGATTTCATGTATATGAACTTAGTGAAATATACAGGACAGATCTACGTATTAATTAGTTATATTGTTAATATAACTAATATTATATATAATATAATTATTAATTAGTTATATTGTTAATATAACTAATTAACCATTAACCTTAATTATTTTAGCTTAATTTTAAGCTAATGCTTCGATGTTTCAGCTTCAAATTCAGCTATTTCTAAGCTTGAACAAATTAGCTGAATTTTAATCTGACGCTCGATACGTCGTACGTCATACGTCAAAATTGAAGATTATTATATTTATTACAAGTATACATTCAACAAGTATAATCCATTAATTAATTCAAATCAATTAAGATAGATTTACGGTTCAGTTGAACACGTGTTTTTATAAATTGATTCATTTGTGAAAATTTTATGAACACAGCAGTGTAGAAAAATAATTAAAGAGCTATAAGCTATTCTAAAGCATTCATCAAAGTTTCAATATTATGTCGTTTAGCGAACATTTATGATACAAATTATATTATTTGTATTTTATATTGTCAATTGATTAGTAATTTAAAAACATGTGGCACTCGAGTTGTCTGTAAAGTCAGTTACGGACGATAATTTTACGTGATAACGTCATAAGAAAACATTGATGAAAAATTGCATACTTTTATGAATTAAATTGAATTATGTTTATGTAACAAATAATACGAATTAAAACTATGTTATTACATTAACCCTCAATAGGATAGTGCGTTATGTGCATGAAACATAATTGCATAATTTGATGATCGCGAGATCGAACCTCATGCCGGACAGGTTTTTTTTAATGGCATTTTATAATTCAAATGATGTCTATGTATGATGCAAAGCCGATCGTGCCTCTCTCTCGCTTGCGGAACGTGACAATTTTTCGTGCGTGCAGCCGGTACATCAATTCAAAAATGGACCAACATTTAATGTGCACAAAATTTGTATTAATTTTTATCAGTGCAAACTTAAAAATAAATAAAAATAATGTTAATTAAAATCGAAATGATTTTCAATGTAAATCTATAATTTATTTACAAATGCAATATTGGGCTTTCGTTTTAAGACATAAATCGCATACAAAAGCAAAATCGTATAAATTCGACCACATGGTAAAAGAAATTCGCAAAAATATCAGTCATCTTATATCATTTTTTTTTAATTTTGTAATTTTTGTCATTAGTAAGTCATATACTTTCGCGTTGTAATTATATTTTTCAATGTTCTATAAAATTTTGTGCACGTTTTTACGGATTTAGCAGAATTTTATTTACAATCATATCAGCTGAATATCAGGTTAATTTTAGCTGAATTTCAGCTGATTCAGCGCTGAATATCAGCTGATTCATCATTTTCAACAGCTGACGCAGCGCAATTTTAGCTGCTTTTTTATCGCCAAATTAGCAATTAAGCAGCAATTCAGCTTCTGACGTTACTAAAAATCAGCAGCTCACGCAGCTCAATAGCTGAATTTTAAGCTGATACAGCGTGCGTGTACAGCGTGCGTGCAAAATGTTACTTAAACCTGTTCCATTTTATGTATTTTGTCATTCCAGTATGTTCTCACAATAAAAACAAACATTTTTGCTAAACCTGTAATCGCATTCTCATGGTAGAGATCTCATTAAACTGTAAAACAAATTTGAAACTACCTGATAGGAAAAATATTTACATCGCTTTTCACGAATTGAGACGGAAACTCAATAAAATCTCAAACAGAGCACAAAACGTAAAACTTATATGATAAGTAAAATTATCAGTAAAAAATGAGTGCGTTATTATTAAAATTAAAGTTAAAAAATTGGAGTAATTATTATTTTTACTCACCACATTTTCTACCCGTTCTGCTAACTTCAGAATAATTATAAGAGAAATGATATTTAAATATGATAACAAAGCAGCAAACACGTTCATATTCTTATTAGTAGTAAAACAAAGCAGTATTAAATAATTGTACCAAATTAAACCGACGGAAATAAATATAAACCATAATAACAATGCAAATTCTAAGATGGAATTCCAATGGGTGTAAGACAAATCCATCGCTAAATACATACGATGAAAACGACAGAGATATAATTCCAAGGAAGGAAACTGAGGTACAACAGTAAACAATTTATCTTGCCGAATTACCGAATTACTTCTTTTTAACAAAATTAGTTTAACTTTTTCAAAAAATTTAGAAAACATTAGCTTATAAAATACCAATGATAGGAGTACCATCAAACCGATAGTATTTACGACAGAAGCGAATAAAAGTGTATTTAATGATTTATTGATAATTTGAATGTAATTTTGTTTTTGCAACGGTATATTAAAATTAAGAGAATTTATAAAGCGCACAATTATAAAACAGATTAGAATCCAAAATGCTATTCTGCTTTTAGTTATTATATTGACGGGTAAGATGGATGCAATTCTTAATTTTTTACAACATTCAATAATTTTTGCAATATCTTGTAAATGCACACATATTGCTTGGTACTTAAATATTCCGACACAACAAGTCAAAATCGAACGTAAGTTATCTAATATCTCCAAGAAAATTATGATGGTTAAAGTAGTGTCAGAACTATTGATCGATAATATTGCATTATAGAAACTTATATACAGATTTATGAATTGATATACAATAATAATTGATAATAGACATAAATAATTTTGAGAAACAAAAATTTGAGGTAAACACGCTTTATTATTTTTATGCACGCACTTAATGATGATCGGGGGTAAACCACAAAACGCACCCAATTTTATAAATGGTCTCAAAGCGCACCCAATACAATTTTTCATAATGCGAACAACACCGTTGAAAGTTTAAATTTTAAAAAGAAAAAATTAAAGGCAAAACAATTTATTATATTAACAAAAGATTATAATATAAAAAAATCAATTTAGTTAATTGAGATCGTTTAATTTTGATTAAATTAATTTAATTAACTAAAGTGGTATTGTTAGATTTACAAAAAATGCGTACATTAAACAAAAGCCATTGTATGAATTATTTTCGTAACCGGCTGGAAAGTGGATCGTTACGATATAGTCGCCAGGTTCCAAGACGAACCGCAGGCTACATCTGAAGCGTTGGTTATCACTTCGGAACTTTAGTATGCTTTTCAGCAATCCGTGAGGATTATTTAAGTCAATTCTAGGCTAACTATTAACAGTTAAAAAAATACTCACCACTGCTGAAAGCCTTTCTAATACAGCTGAATAAAAGATTATGGATATTATATTTGCGTAGGATAACATAAGTAAAAATAAGTTAACATTTGCATTTAAACTGCAGGATACTATAAGTAAAAAGTTATCCAGAACCATATTTATAACGGCTTCCAAAACCCAGATTAAAAAGGATATTCTTAAAACTGTAGTCAATTGTCTAAATGTTAACGATAGCATTAAATACAGGCGAATTAGGCGTTTCAGCCGACGTTCTACATTTATTGAGCCTTGTTTACTATTTAACTTTTGAAGTAGTATAAATTTTAATCGTTGAAAACATTTTTGAAAAAAGAGGTAATAGATTAAAGTATTGACCAATATTTGAAGGCCTATTACTACTTGAATGTAAAGAAATAATGATTTGCTCAAAAGTTTATTAAAAAGATAAAAATGGTTATCGTAATATTCTTTTATCACAGTATAATATATGTAAAAGCAAATGCTAGCAAATATTACACACAAATAAAAATAATAAAATATTTTGCTTGTTTTTATTAATTGCTTACTGAAAACGGACGAAATTCCTAACGATTTACAATTTTCAACAAATATCGCTATTAATTTTAACTCTAATAACTTTGTTTCGCGGTTGAAGAGACCGGTGCTGCAACATATAACTATGCTAAAGTAATTTATATTTTCAATAATTGATGTGCCAATTAGAAATAAATTTAATTTAGTATTTGATACTTCGCGAACAGTAAGACACAAATTAAAACAGTAGTAGAGTATTAAGAGCAGGGTTGGTATTATATATTTTTTTGATAATGTAAAATAAGTGACGTTAATATTATTCTGGTGTCTGCATTTAACGTCTATAGGTGGATACGAAAAAAATGAGCACAACTGTATATATGGTTTGAAAATACATCCAACACAATTCATCACTGTAAAACATCCGATTGCTTTGAATACAAAATATGTACTAAAACTTTCAGAAAAACGCTCAGTGCTAAAAGCACTTAAACTACTTTGTTCATAACTTATCCATTATTTATAGTGCTAGCTTTTATTATTGTTTTATTTTGTTTTAGGTTCAACATATATCTTTATTACATTACATCGTTCTATTAGTTTTGCAATTCCGGTTAGTTCCTGTAATTCGATGCTTCTATTACTACTATTTTTAATTTAACTTTAGTTGAGCCCTAATATTATTTATACTTTATTATCGAATGTGTTTGCTTTTCAGTCGTAACGAATCACTTTGATTTGGTTAAATAATCTGAAAGATCGTCGAACATATTTAGCACAATGTGGTATTATAGGTTTACAACAACCAATAATACTTTTAAATTATTCATAGAACAGCTAAACATACATATTTAGTTTCTATTTCTATAGTGGCAGAAGTTAAACGAAAAAAACATATGATGCGATAAAAAGGAATACTAACAGAAAACTGGCAACAAACAGATTTTGTAATAATGAAATTAGAAAGTAATTTTCAAAAGGAATATATACTGTGATGGTATTTTATAAAAAAAAACCTTTTCCATCTTAAAATTACCTCGCCTGGCTCAGCTTTATCGGAAACAATAAGACGCTCAGTGGTGAGTTCTTATAGGTCACCCCGTCTGTCTTGCGAGCAAATAATAAAAACTCGTATCTTGAATAACGAAAAATGTTGTTTATTCAAAGAAAAATTTTGTAGCGACAATTTCGCTTTTAGGCTTTATGGTGTAATTTGTGTTCGACTACTGAATTTGAAATTTTATTTATTGTACATAAAATCCTGCTAAATTTCAATCTCATTTGTAGTTAAGTGTTAAATGTGTAGCAAATAATTTATAATGTTGTTACAAATTTTGATTTTATAATAATAAAAATGTTTTTACAATGAAACTAGTTATTTTACAAATACCTTGTACAATTCTCGTGCGTGGTAGGGTGCGCTTTGTTCAGTCGACCACCATTTGGCTTCCGTACGTATCCAGTGGCACACGTTTTCTGGTTAACCGATTTTTTCAAACCATCTGGTGTAGTCCCAATTTTTCAACTCGACTTGATTGAAACTTCTCAATCTCAACACCGTCAATCCAGTGTTCAACAATATCCAAATTAACTAACTTTACTTTCAACGTAGGTAAGTAAATTTGTATTCGCATCTAAAATTTTACAATTTCCAATATGGCGTGGCGTCCTAATTTAACCTTGGTAATATTTCACTTAACGAATTTCTCAAATTTCAATATTTTTCAGCAATTTTATACTGAAAACGACGACTCGTCACAAATATTCACTTCTATGGCTCGGAAACTAATTTTCACTTATTTAATAAGCAAAAATTTCACACAATTCGCAAATCAAAAACGCACTAACGCCAATTTAAGCGTCTGGCTTCCTCCACGCGCTCAAGACGACCTCTGTTCAACCTCAAGAAAATTCATACCCCGTAAGTTTTTCAAATACGTACAGGATGTTGCACAAATTAATTTCTCTTCTTTTTCGTAGATGGTTTTCGAAGCACCGCACAAATATCACTATTCCAAGTTTTATAAAAGTTTAAAATTAAAAATGTGTCACGGAGGTGTTTAAAGTATTAATTTTTAGCCTTTTTAATTTTCCTGTGAATAAATTGTAACCCTATTTTCAGTACATAAAACAAATAATTGACCACGATCTGGACTTGCGGGTTGACTGCACAAAAAATCACCACAATACGGAAAGAAGCAACGAAGAGTGCGAAAACATCACAGACATTTTAAGAAGTACAAAACAAGTAAAAGGCTACACAGAAAATAGAATGGAATAGATAAAGAATGGTTTGATGATGAGTGTAGAAGACTGTGCGACATAATGAGAAACAAGATAAACTGGTTAGCAACAAAACATAATGAAGACATAGAAAGCAACAGGAAAATCAGAAAAGAAGCAAATAAAACATATTATAGAAGTAAAGAAACCTGCGAATAACAGAAATTATGAAAAAAATAGAAAATAGTTACAAACAAAATAGAAATCGTCAATTCTATGAAAAGTTAAGGAGACAAAAACAAAGACATAAAGACAAGAAAAATGAGAACAGGGAAGGAAATGGCGTGGAGAAAGTAAAACAAATATGGGTGAAACACTTTCAGAGACTCGTAACTGTGAAAGACGAAGGGAAACAATGTGGAAGAATAAATGAAAAAAACCACCAAGTAGATACACCAACTTATGAGACGGTAGTGGAAATAATAAATAAACTCAAAAATGCAAAGTCAAAAATTATATGAAGTAATAAAACAAGTATGGCTAGAAAAAAGAATGCCCAAACAATGAAGAGAGAGAGCATAATAGTGACCATAAAAAAGAAGAAAGATGTGGAAAAGTGGATAACTATAGGGGAATCACTCTGCTGAACTCCGCGTATAAGGTATTGTCAATGTTAGTAAACCAAAAATTAAGAGGTGTTACAAAAAGAATAATAAGTAAGAGAGTATCGATGCGGTTTTACAGAATGAAGATCGAGAGTGGATGCAATACATGTGCTGAAGCAAATAATAGAAAAGAGCTATGAACACAACATAAGCATATAGTACATGATAAATAGTAAATAACTTAAAAAAGTTTTAAGTAATTTTGTGGTATTTAGTAGTATGTGATGTTAGAATAATTAAACTTAACAAAATGTTAAAATAATAAAAATTTTAACTGCTAAGTAAAGAATACATACTACAAAGAAAACATAATATTTAAAAAACACTAAAATGAAAATAATTCAAACTTAACAGGGTTGAACTTAGAATAAGTTAAGTTAAGAATAAGTTCAACCCTTACCACAAAAATACTTAAAACTTTTTTAAGTTATTTTCTATTTATAGTGAACGTGCCTTTAGGTACAAAAACGTGGTAAAATTTGAAACCTCTTTTCAAACTTAGTTTTTGAAGTGATAGGTGGCATTGTATGTCTCTAATTCATATTTCCTAAAGTTTAGAGAGAAAAAGATTCATATTCATTTACTTAACTTAAAATTTCATTTAGACACGTGAATTCATTTAGTTTGGTTATTTGGTAAGCATAACATTTTTTAAAGTTTGGTTAATTTCTTGCTTTTTTAAAATTTAAATTTTTTCAATTTTGTTTGGTATATTTGCTCTCACTACTTGTTATTTTACTGTTATACATGACTGAGGATCGATAATAATGGTGAAATAAGGGGCCTTTTATTATGTTACAGAGTTTTTTGATTTTTATTTTTAAGTAATTTTTATCAGTTCTATAGCGTAATTTTTTCAGAATTCTATTTTCTTGAATATTCTAAGTTCAACCCTGTTAAATTTAAATTATTTTAACATTTTGTTAAGTTTGATTATACATACATGATATTTATTGACTTCAAACAGGTATTTCACAAAGTTAAAAAAACAAGTTGATAGAAATTATGCAAAAATTTAATATTCTGAACAAACTAATAAGAATAACAAAAATAACTCTAGAGAAAACCACAGCCTGCATAACAACTTCCAACGGTAAAACCAATAACTTCATGGTAAATAGCAAGGTGAAGCAGGGAGATGCACTGTCGTCAACATTGTTCAACCTAATTCTCGAAAAAAATCATCAAAACTAGAACTTAGAGGAACAATAATGCCCCGTGATTGCATACGCAGATGACTTAGTATAGTCTTATAAAGAAGCAAAAAAAAAATTAGTTGCAACATGCAAAAAAAATAGAAGAAACCGCAAAACTGATGAGATTGTTGATTAACTGAGATAAGACCGAATTCATAAAGTGACCGAAGTTAATACAAAAAACGGATTACAGATAGATAACTGGTAATAAGGGGATATTAATTATCTGGGAATAAAGAGAAGAATACAGTTAGGAAGCAAGGCGTATTATGCCAATAAACAATTGCTGGGTGACAAGAACTTATCAAAAACAACTAAGTTAAAACTATGTAAAACAATAATAAGACCAGTACTTATATAGTAGACGGCAGAAACTCTATGGTAGCTAAAAAGGATGAAGAAGAATTGCGAGTTCTCGAAAGGAAAATATTAAGAAAGAAAATACTAACAAAAAAAATAAATGAACAGGAATAGAGATCTATGATTAACTTTGAGTTACTTCTAGAAATTGGAAATGAGAATATGGTGAAAATAATAATATCCATGAGAATAAAATGGATGGGGCACGCAATGAGAAGCGACAAAAGAACAAAATTACAAGAAGTATTACGCAAGGGAAACCAACGCAGGACCGTACGAGAGGAAAGCTAAAGCTTGATGGTGAGACTAAGTGACGGAAGACATAAGAATGATAAGAATAGAAGGAGAACAAAAGTAACAGACAATAAGATATGGAAAAAGATAATAAACGAAGCAAGATCTGATGTTATAATATTATAGATTAAGCCACCAATAAAACGGTTTTGTAAAAATCTCCATAGAGATAGCAAAGATTTTGACCGGAATGAAATGCTATATCACTTATATTATTATTATTATTAAATTACACATATTATACTGGTAGTTTTCGCGGTACTTAGACCCTGGTCATAATTCTGAATCATACGAGCTAAGATGAAAATCACTAGTCAAATGTATATGTTTGAAATAATACCTAATTAAATAATATTAATCATACCTCTTATACACATTACAATGATATTAAGCGACTTCCGTTTTTCTTTTCAAGTTCAAAATATTCAAGAAAATTAAACGCAAGCTGTTTTAAATTTGATTTTAAGCGTTTACCTTTTTGTTAATGCAAATAATAATAGTATTTCAAAAATTAAAAAATGGGGATTGCATTGTATTAGATAGCATTGTAGAAGAAAGCAGATAGCCAAAGCAATTGTATAAATGAGAAACATGAAAATTCTTAAAATCTTGTAATGATGATATGTATAGGCTGTCACTGAGTAATCTAGAAGAGGAATTAGAATATAATAAGAATATAATTATAATAATTAAATATTAAGTAAAATAGTACTTAAGAACAAAAATATTTTTAAAGCAGCTCATTGAAAAAGCACCCTAAAAATATTTAGGTATACTTTCGGAGTCTACTCGAATACTTCCTCTTTTCCAGAGCTATTACCCGCAAGCAAATCGCACCGAAAGAGTAAATAGAGCATTAAAAACTATATTATTTACATGTAGTTATAAAAATTGTTATTTCTATGGTAAACTAAACAATTTAATGTTAGAGAAGTCTTCTTGAGCAAAAACTTCTGTAATCTATGACTTCTTCTACAATGACCATCAAAACATTATGTAGGTACATACCTACGTAATTATACATACATTAGTAATTGTGAAATTAACTTACCACGTTTGTTAATTTTTCATTTAGTACCAAAAAACCGACCAATCCCGTTAGATTTATATAAGAAAAAGAAATTAGTACGACATTTAGTTCTTGATTAGAAATAAACGATATCACAAATGCAAAGTTATTCACAACCATAGAGGCAATTCCTAATAAAAACGAAGGAACAAGAAAAAATTTCAAAGAATTCCGGAACTCCTCATGCGTTAACTGAATTGCTAAATACAATTGTCTTAAGCGTTTAAGGCGTATTTCTACTTTTTGCAATTTAAATTTGAACCGTTCTACCAAAACAAATGTGATTTGATTAAAACATTTTTTATATAAAATGTAATAAAAAATAGTTCCCAAAACAATGTTGGAACTTAAGGTAATAGATACAAAAATATAAAAAAACCAAGTTGTTAATTTAAAAATTATAAAAATTAAACTTTCTGTTCGGTTCTTGGTTATTATACAATGCGAAAGAGTAACTGAGCTTAAGATTATAAAAATTAATTTAAAGTAGAAAATTATTTTACTTGCACGCAATAATTTCTTCGTTATAAAATTTGAAATCCCATAATAACTACAATTTTCTACAAGTATTGAAATTGCATCTAGTTCGCGTAATTTAATCAATCTGCTACTAATTCCACCAATACAGTGAAACATGCTACTTGCGGAAATTATTTTCTGAAGTAAAAATGTCAAATTATTTACGTTATTGTGTATATTATGCATACTAAATATTTCACAAAGATTAAGATAGAAGTCAATAAATTGAATTAAAATTATGAACAGGGTGAGCGCTATAAATTTTTGACATATTGAAAATTTCGAGGTATAATAAGTATTTTTGGTAGTAGAAGGAATACACTTGACTTTTAACGGAGGACAGGAACAAAACGAACTTAAATTAATATGAGGTTTAACCAGACATCCAAAGCAATTAATCATTTTAAACAAAAAATAAGTTTCCAATAGCTTGACTTGAATAAAATTCACTAACTATACGGCCTTTAACGCTTCACCTAAGATACTAAACAGCAGAAATGGTAAGAAATTATAACTCAATTTGGGTAATGAAATATACATAATAAATACATTGCACTTACCTTAATTAGCCCCATTACTTCAAATAATACAAACATTTTTAAATATCTTAATATTTTTTTTTTGTTATTACGAGAGTGTTAATTTTTTTTATTTTTGAAATATTTGAAATAATACAACTTAAACTATCAAATCATATACATTTCAGTAGACAAACATTTTTTTGGTTCTTGTAAATGGTAAATACGACGGAATTTTAACTCGTTAAAAAATTTCCCCGAATCCGACAGAACTTGAAAATTACAGATCTACAAAGACACAAATCATTGCTTTTAAGTTAAATTCTGCTAAAATTAACGAATTCTTATTTTAAATAGATTTACAACATAATGTTAACAGTACGGATGCTACAATCCAACTGTCGGTAGCCCCGCTATCTAAATCAAGCGCGGTTCATATTTACGTAGAGCACATGCACCTGCCACAGAATAGATTCTACGAATTTTCTATGCAAAAATCAAAACTTTAAAATCTAAATGATTTTTAAAATAAAATATAATAAAAATATTTTTGAATATTCATAGGATATCCATAAATATAAAATATTAGGATTGGTCATCGTGAAAATTCTATTTTACTCTGTATGGCAGCAAAAATCACGGTACAAAATTAATGACATTTTGGAAATAGTTGGTCATCAATGAAACGCCAGTAGGTATACTTAAGCCAGACAGAATTGTGTAGCCGGTTGTCTATTGCAACGTGCCGGTCGGTCGGTCGGTTGGGCCCACCTAAAATACCGTTTTAACACCGCTAATACCGCGGTATTTTAGGTAGGCTCGACCGACCGACCGGCGCGTTGCAATAGGCAACCCGCTACACAATTCTGTCTGGCCCAAAGTATCCCCATACATAATACTGGTTACTCTCTTGCCTTTCCAATAAAATTTTATTTTCGTATGATTTAATATTTTCGAAAAATTTTAATAATTTTAATAATTTTAAAAGTTTTAAAATTTTTAAGTTAAAATTTTAATAATTTTAAAATTTTAACTTTGACTTTGACGTTTCTATCTCGTTTGCTTTTACGCGGCATTGCCAAATATAAATATTACGAAAGTCAAACAACACAGAGCACACATTTGACACTTGCGGTATCTGTGGTACTATCTTAAACATAATTCTATTTTTATACAAATTTTTGATGTTATGAAAATACAAGAAAAATATATTAAAAATCGTTTTCCCACCTGAATATTCTCATCTGACAATTCACTACAAGAAAACGTTGAAAAGAAAAACAAAATAAATTTTACTAGCTGTTTTCACGATGGCAGCACGAAGAGCACTATGGTAATGTCAGAAATATAGGAGATTATTATTCAGGACTCAAAATTAAGCTTTAAGAGGTTTAAGATACTATAAATTTTGTGGAATGAGAATTTTGTTAAGTTTAATCAACCATCATAAAAACACAAAAGGTAGAATTAGATATTATATAATTTATTATATTAATCAGTATACTAGTGCTTGTCAAAACATCTCGAAGCGGAGGGGACCGAAGCGTAGCTTGCGGATATACGTCAAATCTTGGATCTTCGATCTTGGCCAATTATTAATTCTGATCTGTACTCGTATACTAATCGAGTGGAAATAGTTCAACTATATAAAAACTCACCATGGGCAGAGCTAATCTTGTGGAAACAGCCAATAGAATATACTGTTGTATATTTTGGTCCTTTGTACGCGTATTTTTGAATATGATCATCCTCAAAATTTCATTTATATAATTGAAATATACTCCATTTCCTACTATAATTTCATTAAAATATTTTTAAATTCGTGGTTCACTCCTCTTACTTCTGTTTGGATTTTCTTCAAATGAATAATGATATTGGATTACGATAATTTTTTCCGCACGAGTGGTAAACAAATTATCAGGAATAATATTAAGTTGTAAGGACCCGGGTTCTTTCGGGTTCCTAAAAATTAATAACTACTGGAAGTGAACGTTTGGTTCGGTAAACGAATTGTTAAAACGTTCATCTTATTACTGCTGGATCCGTAGGTTAAAGGTACTTTGTATACAATATTTTTTTGTAGATTCATTGAATTCATAGTGTTTTCTAGATCTAATCTGTCGGATTTTCATTTTTTGTAAGCAGTGAGCTATACTTTTGTTGACACGCAAATTTTTGTTTAAGTTTTTTTTTTATTCAATGTGTATGCTCTTGGTGAGCATCCCCACCAATAATTGTTACCTGTGTGATCTCGGTTTCGCTCTATTTTGGAGGGAGCTGTAAACTTTTCAGGATCGTGGGTTCAGGTTTCTCTTCTCGCCTTTTGGTAAAGTATTTGTTTTTAAAACATTTAATGAAATTATTTAAATTTTAAAAAATCGAACTTAGAATTTCAATTTAATAATAATCTTCTAAGCTACAGTTTGTTCTTTTTGAATGTAATTTTAGTTTTCAAATTATTTCGCATAAAATATTCAATTATTATAAAATTTAAATTTTTTAAAATTTCGCAGCAATAAAACTTTTCCAAAAATGGCAAATTGACCTACAGTGTTGCAGATGTTGGTCTTGCTATTAATTTTGACATTCCTTCGACAAATTATTTCAAAATTATAATAACTCTTACACCAAATTCCATTTTAATAATTTCCAATTAAAAATCATTCATCGAAAAAAATCACTTTTAATAATAAAAAATTTTCCAACTAACAAATATCAAAAATCTGTGCGGCCACGTTTGACCAAAAGCCTCTCAATTAATTACTCGGTAATAATAATTAAAAAGAAACAATACTTACTTTTAATTTATTTCAAAATCAATCTCAAAATAAAATCTCAATTTCAGCGGAGTAAAAATCTACACGTCCGCCGTTCCACCATCATGGCAAAAAAGCCATTGCCAACCATCATCTTACAAAAATTACTTCATTAAGGGTGCGATTTTTGAACCTATTTCAAAACTTCATTTACGGCGCAAAATTGGCTTAATTGGCTTAATTAAGCGAATTTTACGCTGTAAATGAAGTATCTTAAGATATTGCGATGATTTTTTTCTTTAATAGAGAGAGGATAATTATTCGCGCGCTGTTATCAAAGCGTGCGTTTTCAAATCATTGAATGTATGGCCGAAACTTCATTTACATCTCTCATAATACAAATTTTTTTTTAATTTTTAATGCAAATTACGTAAAATCTTTACATTAGCTCCGGTATGACATATTTGAAAATGTTAATAATTCTTCATATTTGATATAAAAGACTTATTAAAAATAAAAATATATATTTTTAATTAAAACATCTTAACAATTATCCTCTCTATATTAAAAAAATCAACGTAATACCTTAAGCCCATTTTGCGCTGTAAATAAAGTTCTGAAATAGGTCCAAAAATCGCACTCTTTAAATACATAATAAACAAGGTACAAAATTTTAAAATTTAAACTCAAATACCAAAAATCACTTTCGTAACACGACGATATATTATTTTGGATCACTAATACTTGATTAAGTATATAAAGTTTTTTACACGTGCGTTTCTTTCTGGACTTGACGAAATTATTTTTTTTAAATTTGCTCTTTCTCGTAAGAAGAGACACAATAATTATCTTATAGTCCGGCAATTGAAAAACCCCGAGTTGTTTGTAAATCCTGAATCACTAAATTTTTATCGCTAAAGAATTTAGCGTAGCCTAGGAACGTAGGAATTTTCAGATTTCTAGGTTTTTAACTATACGCATTCACATAGTAGTCCCAAATTCCGTAATAACATACTAGAATTACCACTTTTACTAGTATAGAAAATCACTTTGCTAAGTAGAAATTAACACATAAAGATTGTAAATGATTGTAAAGATTGTAAGTTTTTAGTACTATTTTTCAAGATGGCAACTCAAAGATTTTGAAGATAATATAAATTTTGTTTAGTGATTTCGGTATTTTAAACAACCATCATAAAAACACATAAAGCAAGATCAGAAAATATAATATATATTTTATTTCCACTTTGAAACTTTGTCCTGGTGATGATAAATTAAATTACCGAAACCGGTTTTCACAAAGCTCTAGTTTCATTGTATCTACATAGTATAAAAAGTATTTTACTTTTACTCACCACATTTGATATTCGGTCATTTTGAAAGAATACTGCAGCTGTAATTATTATAATGCCTAACCAAAAATTCGCGACAAATAAACAAATATCTGGTTGGAAATTATTAAACAAGTTGACAAATAAATAATTACTGACAATGGCAGCAACAACAAAAAAAAATCCCAAAAATGTTATAAGATTATCTATAAAACTGTTATATAACCTAAACGTTGCTAATATGTTTAAATATAATTTGGTTAATCGTTTGAGATAAATTTCCAATTCTATAAAATTTAAAGATTTGGATTTCATTTTAATATGTAGTTTCAAAAATTTTTTAATTTGTTGAAAAGTTGTTATAAAAAGAATATTGTATATAAAAAGATTTAAGAAAGTTTGGAAAATAAGAATGCATCCTACATAATTATAAATTAGTCGATTCAACATCCTTACAGCAAAGTGAAAATAGCTCGTAATCTTTATATGATAAATACAAATTAAAAATGTATTTGTATAATTTATTCCGAATATAATAATACATAAGTTGCAAATTTTATGACAACCGCGTATGCGTTCTTTGCTTATAAATGATGAAATTTTATAATATTGGCAGTTTTCTACAAGTGCACTGATTGCTTTAAATTCCATTAATTTTGTATTAAACTGTGATATGCCGGTAGAACAGCATATAATCGAAGTTGAAGTGTATATAATATCCACTGCCGTGAGAATATCTAGTTTCACAAATTTTATAGAATAGTAAATATTATACGTTAAATACACAATTATTAAAATAGAAAAACAGAAAAATTTTCTGTTTAAACTAAAATTTGGTGCTAAGGCTTTGTTATTTACGTGCACGCATTTTGAGCGTATTGGAGGAAATCCGCAAATTGAACTTAGGTTTAAAAATTTATTAATTGCACATCCCACACAATTTTCCATATTTATGTCTGGAGTCACCACTTAAGTGAAGGCATAAATATTTTTTTACGTTAACATTAAAAAAATTGACTTCTTCACTAATAAATTAACACACAAGTAATAACATCAACAAATTATTTCAAAATTTACTTTTAGCTGATTAATAAATAATAAAAACCTTTGGTATTTTTATGTATAAGTGGATGTGGATAATGTTTGTGACTATTCACAAAATTGCTTTCGTCGCCCGAATGGTAAAAGAGCACCATGGTAATTTCCAGATAGTAATAACTGAATAAGTCTACCATAGAATTTACTGTAATTCGCCATAACCGTTTAATCGATTTCTCTGTAGGTTACACACATTACAACTACTATAATAGAAAGGAAACTAAAGAAAAGAATTTTTAAGTAGATATTGTGGTAATTAATTAGTAGTACCTATGTAATGTTAAAATAAACAAACTAAACAAAATGTTAAAGTAATAAATTTTAACTGTTAAGTAAAGAATGCATACTTATATAGAAAAATAATATCTAAAAAAATTAGAATAACATTACTTTACATTTAATAGGTTTGGACTTAGAATATTTAAATAAACAAGTAAAATAAAAATAAAAATTGATAAAAAATCTTTAAATACTGTTATATCTTTAAATTATGTTATAAAAATATGATAAAAATTTAAAATAATAACTTTGTAATACCATTTTTTATTACAACTTACCACATTTGCTAATTCCTGGATTATAACTAAGAATACCATTAACCAAACAAGACAAAGGTAGACAAAGACAATTTTCTACAATTAACGACAATCCTCTAAATTCTAATAAATTTTGTTTATATTTTAGTATTCCAGTCACACACAAACTGACAACATAAATGACAACATAATGACAACATAAATGAAATTTCGGCTACATATATTGCTGTGAATAATTTTATGAGCCGGTATATGCTCACAGCTTGAACCAAAATTATAAACACCGGTATAAACAAAATTAATTTATTTAGCACGTAAAGGGGAGCATAAAGCTTTTCCGGTTTTATGAACACACTGCACGTAAGCGGGGGAAAAGCCAAAACATGAAGTAAATTTAAAAAACGGTTTTACTCAGCATCCGACACAATTTATCATGGCTTTGTCTTTATAAACTGAATAATTATACAAAATATTAGAAAGTGAAACAATTTGGTTAAAAGGATTTTTTAATAAATAAAAAAGCGACTAGCATATTTATTGATCCTCATATTTATAATTTGAACAACTTATTTTCCATAATTATATTTTTTTTGGCTGCTATAGTTTATAGAAAAACAAAGAATCATCATCATTATATCATAACGTCAATTAAGCTGATACTTAAAAGTTGATAATCATAATAATACTTGATAAACTGAATGTCAAAAAAGCTAATGATTTAGTGAGGTGAGCAAAAAATCTATAAAGATAAGTCTCTTCAGGCGGTGCTCCTTCGAAAGCAATATTTGGGCCTATTCGGGAAATATTCATATATTTCTTTTAAATCTATCTAATAAAGGAAATTTTAAAATAATTTAAAAAAACAGATATTTAATTTGTTATTATAATTGAGAAAACTGATAATATTATTCCATTCCCGAGCAGTACCGTTGAAGTTCGTCCGCATGGGAAATTTAGAATTTCGACATAGCTATAATACTTCCAGAATCTAAGATAACCTTCTTCAAAATAATAAAACTAAACAAATGTTAAAATAATGAATTTGTAATGAACAAATTAAATAATGAACTGTTCAGTAAACAATTTAACATTTAACGTTTGTTTAGTTTGATTATATATACATTACATACTACTAAAATACCACAATGAAATTGAAAAAAAAATTTTCAAGTTTTGTTTGGTATTTTTTCTTGCTTCTCATTTTTTTACGTTTTTCTTATGTTATATACGACTGATGATCAAAAATAATTATGGAATATTGGTCTTTATATCGTATTACATACTTTTTATTTTAAAAATTTTTATCACTTCTATAGTAACATAATTTTTCAGTATCCTTTTTCTTGTTTATTCAAATATTCTAAGTTCTGACCTGTTAAATGTGTATTATTGTCATTTTTAGTGTTTTTTTAAATATTATGTTACTATGTAAGTATGTATTCTTTACTGAACAGTTAAAATTTATTATTTTAACATTTAAAATAATAAATTTAATTTAGTTTATTAAATATGTATGATTTTTTTTATAACAATACTACAAGAAAAGTTTATGTCTTACAAATATAGAAACATAAATAAACATACACCCGGTATTATTAATTTTAAAACAACCTTTAAAAGTGCGTCAAGTAGCAAACACACGATGCGAAAAATAGAAAAAATCAAAAAAATTCTAAGTCATCATTTACGTTTGAGATCATTTAGATTCTTCTGCATTTCCAATTTTTTGTTTTTTTTATCAAAAATGTGTCTAATGTCATTTGTGATTTTTGGGGAATACCCTATTTAAATAAAACAGCGTTAAACCGAAGCAGCGCTAAGCGGAGCAGCGCTAAGCGGGGTCTTACTGTACCAGTTTTTCTGTTATACAAAGTCGGTAGAACTATTTCAACATTTGCTTTTAGCTGATTAATAATATCAATTAAAAGTTTTTAATTGAATCAATTAATTAAAACATCAGAATTATTTATTAATAATTATAATCGATAACCTTTAGCTAGAATAGAAAATTAACCTAAAAAATGAATTTTTAAGTCTATATACGGCCTTACCGTTAAAGATCAATATCTATTTATTTACCCTAAAAAAATTTCATTTAAACACGTGACGCTGTTCAATTTAGTTATTTGATAAGTCACATTAAATTTAAAGTAATTTTTCTAAATCTTCTGTTTTTCTATTTTAATATTTCAATTTTGGTTGGTATATAATGTTTTCTTGCTTCATTTTATTTTATTTTTAAGTTTTTCTTATGTTAAATACGACTGATGATCAACAATAATTGTGAAATAGAAGCCTTTATATCGTATTACAAAGTTTTTATTTTAAATTTTTATTAGTTTTTATAACGTAATTTTTTTTTAATTCATTTTCTTGTTTATTCAAATATTCTAAGTCCTGACCTGTTCAATGTGAAATATTGTCGTTTTTATTGTTTTTTAAATATTATTTTTCTAGTGAAGTATGTATTCATTACTAAATAGTTAAAATTCATTATTTTAATAATACGTTTCGTTAAAATTTTAAATTTTATAAATTTTATTATTGAACTTCTAGCTAAAATAAACAATTAAATGTTATTAATTATTAATTAACTTGTTCAAATAAAACCTTTTTAACTTATTATATTTTACAAGTTAATAATCTATATTATACAAGAGATTAAATAAAAATAGCCTAAGGTATATTTAAAATAAACAAACTCAGCATAATATTAAAATAATGAATTTTAACCGTTAAGCAAAGAATACATACTTACATAGAAAAATAATATTTACAACATATTCCTTAATTATAATTTTTATTGCTATTAGTATAAGGTCAACTATTACAGTTATTAAAAACGCTAAATTTATAAGACAAATTTAAAACATGTTATCTATTTTTATCATTCAGTTATAGTACGGTTATAAGTCAGGCGATTCTTAAATTCACCATAAATACTAGTAGCATTTATGAGAATTTAAATTTATTGATTAATTTTTATTATGTCGATAAATCATTTAAGTATGTACTATATGCCTAAAAACTGTTTAGGCAGATAGCATTTGACTAGACAGATAGTATTTGCCCACGACATAAGTACTATAATGGTTTACAGTAATTTGCAAAATTACTTACCACATTTGCTACTCGCTGGGTTGCATCAAGAAGTACAATTATTCCCACTACACCAAGGTAAGAATTCATCATCAGCAAGAAATTTTCAAAACGCAAATTATCGAAAGATTTAACAAAAAAATAGTTAATACCAGTTGTACTTATAATACAAGCAAAAAAAAATGATGAATATAAGAATGCGCCAAATCTGTTAAATTGTTGAAACGATAGAAAAACTGCTAAATAAAATCTGTTTAGCTGTGCGAGTTGAATTTCCAACTTTAAATTGTTTGATTCTATCAAAAATGCTTGTTCTGCGTTCATTTCTTCTACTTCCAAAGATTTCAATTTTTTTAATAACAATATTTGAATACTTTTAAAGCAGTTTTTGATAATGAATTTATAAAATAAAAGGTGCAATATGCAATTTACACCGAATACATTGGCAGCATAGCAATAGATAAACCGATTTAGAAACATGAATAGAAAAGAGACGTAGTTTTTTATTTCTACGTCGAATAAATTAAAAATTAAAGCAATAAATACTGCACTAACTCCAAATAAAATATTAAGAAAATAAAGTTTTTTAGCCAATTTCCAAGTTTTCGCGGTTAGCAGACAGGATATTCCGTAGTTACTGCAATTTTCTATAATTAACGAAAGTCCTCTGAGTTCTAATAATATTTGATTGCATTTTAACACTCCAATGGTACAACATACGATGGAACAAGATAAAAACGGAATTTCAATTACATTTATTATTATCAAATGTATGTTCCTGTAAAAGCACACAGCTTGAAGCAATATTATAATCACCGGAATAAACAGTAATTTTTTATTTTCGGTGTAAATAGGTGCAAACGCTTTCCCGTTATTATGAACACACTGTACACTCGCGGGAGGATGTCCAAACCATGACGTTAATTTTAAAAACGGTTTTATTGTGCACCCGACACAATCAATCATGATTTCGCTTTTATTAACAGGATAATTCTACAAAATATAAAATGCTTTTTCAAAGTACCCACCTAAAATAATTTTGATTAAAATACTTAATGGTTTATTAATTTTCTAAGTCAATAAAAGGAAAAATGTAAATGTTGATAGTCAACAAATTACCCTACTATAAATAATTGCTTATTATTTTAATTGTGGTTTTATCTGCTAGTACTAGTACCAATCTAAAAATCTAAAATTTATTTTAAATAAATTTATATTACGTTGTCAGTAGCAGCACGGCTGGCAATGAACTGATGGTGGTTTCGCTTACAAAAACAAGTGCTGCAACTATTTACCTTGAGCACACACCGACGAAAAAAACTATTGGTCTACTTTTATACGAAAAATCAAAACTTTAAAATTGATTATTTCCTAAATTATTCGATATTTTGAGTTGGTCCATAGTTCATACGCTTCATTTTAATGCGATCTTTCAAATTATGCAACAGTTATAAGAGTACCTATTATTAAGAAAATCACTAAAACACCAATAAAGATAAGAGAAGAAATAAGATCGAAACAAAATAGAAAAATTAATAGCAAAGAAAACAAAGTTATAGGATGATCTCAAACAATTTACAAGAAATATAGTCTAATAGTGATTGAAATAAGCAAGAAAAACCAAATTGAAGAGAAACCAATGTATTTATCATGAATATCTTACGTTTGAGGAATGAAAAATGTAGAGACCCCCGAGGGAACAGATCGAAATTCGGTAATATGAAATTGCAAATAGGTGAAAAAATACGAAGATAGAATTTTAAAACTGCTAAATTTGTAAAAAAAAAAGGATTGAATAATGCAATCAACTAAAAAAATAGAAAAAAAAGATCTGGTTAGAAAATGAAAAGAAAAGGTTAAAAAGAGAAGGTTTAAAATTTGTATTTTCTATTATCATCAAATTAAACGTTAAAAAATTTTTATTCCTTAATAATATTCTATGTAGAATTGTCAGTTTTACTGGTATACAAAGACAGTAGACTTATTTCAACATTAAATAATATAAAAGAAACTTTTTTAATTGAATAAATAAATAAATTGAATAAATAAGTTAAATTTGATTAAAGTTAAAAACATCAGAGAAAGCGATAACATTCGCGAAAAACTCAAAATAAAATATTATTAATATAATTAACTTGTTTAAATAAAAACTTTCGGGACAGTCAGTCAATTATTTCCACGATTTGAACTTTTTCCTATACACAATAAGGAACGGGACAATTTTCTAAACATATTAAAACAAAAATTTTATAGGATTATCTATTAGATTTTGAAAAATCGGCATTTTCCAATTTGCAATTCAAGGAACGCACAATACGCGACATAACTGATCCCCGGCGGTATATGGTGATATTTGATTAAAAATAAAAATTTTAATTTGTCATAACGGTTTTACCGAAATTCTGCGCAAGTTGAAAACTTTAAAACTACTTACCACATTTCCTAATTGCTGGATTATACATAATAATAATATTAACCAAACAATACCAACGTAAGAACACATCACCAACAAAAACCGTTCAAAATGATAGTGGTCAGACAAATTTATAAACCAAAAATTAATACTAATACTGCTTAAAATAAAAGAAAATAAAAACGATGTCACTATCAATACAATATAACTATTGAATTGCCCAAATGTTATAAACACTGCTAAATAAAATCTGTTTAACTGTTTGAGATAAATTTCCAATTTAAAATTGTTTGTTCCCAATGGAAATAATTTCAAATTTTTTGATAACAAAATTTTAATTTTTTCAAAACCTTTGTTAATAATGAAATTGTAAAACCGAAAGTGCAGCATGCAATGGAAGCTTAAAATATTTATTGTGTAGCAATAGATAACTCGACTTAGAAACATGAACAAAAAGCACATATAACTTTTTACTTGTTTGTCGTATATATTATAAATTAAAGCAGTAGATATTGAAGTAACTACAACAAAGATATTAATAAAATAAAGTTTTTTAGTGACTCTTAAGGTCTTTGCGGATATGAGGCACGATATGCCATAATCTCTACAATTTTCTATAATTAACGACAAGCCTCTTAATTCTAATAAATTTTGTTTATATTTTAATATTGCTATCATAAACAATATGATAGTACACAACATAAATGAAATTTCAGCTACATATATTGCTGAGAATAATGTTATTAGCCTGTATATGCTCGCTGCTTGAATCAAAATTATTAACATCGGCATAATCAAAATTAATCTATTTAGCACGTAAAGAGGTGCAAAAGCTTTTCCGGTTTTATGAACACACTGCACGTAAGCGGGGGGGAAACCAAAAAATAAAGTAAATTTAAAAAACGGTTTTACTATGCATCCGACACAATTTATCATGGCTTAGCCTTTATAAACTGAACGATTATATAAAATATCAGCAAAAGTTTTTCAAACTATAAGTACCTTCCCGAAACAATTTGATTAAAAGGATAATTTAATAAATTTTGTTTGTTGTTTTAATATTATTTTTAATAAAGAAAATTATGACAAACGTAAATATTGATTTTCTCCAGGATACCTCCATATAATTTGAACTATTTATTGCCGTAAACTATACTTTTATAGCTGCTATAGTGTAGAACAACAATGAATCATCATCAACATTATAACGTTAATTAACAACTTTAACTATCAAAAACATTGACGGGTTTAGGCATGATGACCCCCTTGAAAGCAATATTCGGACCCGATAGAAAATTTTTAGATATTTCCCTCTCTATAGGTTTGTTCCATACAATGTTAACCATATCAATATTTTCAAGTACCCTAAAAATTCACGTGCACCTTTTATAACTAAAATATTTTTAAATTTACACAAATAAAAGAGGTAATTATACTTACAGTGTATTTTATTTGTGAAAACTTAAAAAAATTTTAGTTTAAAAATTGTTTGTGCATTTGTAGGGTTCTCTAAAATATTGATATGGATAGTACGATATTATTATAATTGGAAAAACAGATAAACTTTCTTGAACACTATAATTAGTTATCAAATCTACTCAACAAATAATGTTTATATCAAGTAAATTTAAAAGTAAACAAGTTAATTAAACGTTAAATATAATTTTATTTATTTATATTTTATTATAAAATATAAAATATATATAAATAAAATAAAATAAATAAAATAAATAAAATTATATTTAACATTTAATTAACTTGTTTACTTTTAAATTTACTTGATATAATTATCACAAGTTAAAAATTAATATATTCAAATAATGTTTATTGACATTTTTCTTTTTAATTCGTTTCTCTTGCCTAATAGTTAAGTTATTATGTAATATAAATTAAGGTTTTCGTTATCTAATAATTAGGTAACGAAAACGTTCATACTGGATTAAAAAGAAAAATTCCTTATACATTTGATGAGTGGATTTGATAAAATCAGTTGTACGTTGTGAATAACGATATTATTAATATTCCGATATTCGGAAAACTTTATTTTGAAAAACCGTAAGTTATTTTAAATTAAAAAAAACGAACCTTACAGTACTCGTATATGATGTGTAACATCTGACATCTCACCTTGCTAGTAAGCAACATTATTATTTGAAATAATTAATAATTATAAATTATTTAAAATCGCGAAATAGGTAGAACGGCATTACGTTACCAGTAACCGTAACCCCAATCTGTAACAGATAATACAAATTAAAACAATATTATTAAATAAACCCTCACAGCGTTTTGAGTTATATGCTTGCAACATTATATTTTATATTATATTATACATACATATGCATTATATCATTCGGTGATCGCGAGTTCGAACCTCACGTCGGACAGTTTTTTGTAATGGCATTTTATAATATAAATTATGATGTCTATGTATTCCGATAAAATAATTTTGGCTCTCATTAGTCAAATTAAATAGCGCGCGCTTTTCTGGCTTCCTGTTACAGATTTACGTCCCATTTCACGAAATTACCCCCATAAGCAAGTGGAAAGATGTTACACATCAAAAAAATTTTCTATACTTTACATATACCCCAGATATTAATAGCGGACGTACTAGTGACTTGCTAGATACTAAGGTTCACCTGACTATTAAACGTAATTTTTGATTTATGAGAAGTGAAAACGTATTTTAAATTAAGCAAACTAAGCAAAAATGTTAAAATAATAAATTTGATAAAAACATAAATTGCAATTTGCCATAACTAATTTACTAAAATTCTTGTACAAATAGCAAAATTTAGTACTACTTACCGCATTTGCTAATTGCTGGATTACCCCTAAGAAGAAAATTAACCAACATAAGAACATATCAGCAAAATAACCGCTCAAAACCAAAATTATCAGGCAAAGGTATAAACCCAAAAGTAATACTTCTGCTCAAGTTACCAAATTTTTTAAAGAGAAAGATTGGCACCCAACTGATAACCGGTCTACGAATACTGATAAGCATTTGGCTCTAAGGTTTTATATAGTAAATATATGCAAGGTAAACTGCAGGGATCACTACAATATATTATGTATATTTTTTTCTTAGATTTCTATTTTCCATGCACCATAGAAATGTCAATGACTAATTTTTAATGTTGATCTATTTGTTTGAGAAAAAAATTGAGAAAAAACTGCAAATAAGTTTTGTGTCGAGCAAAAACTGCTACATATGAACTATAATTTTTTCCCACACGAGTGCGCTACGAACCGGGCTTTTAACAAACGCAACAACGACGAAGTAAAGATCCGTCTAAAAACGAATTCTGTGTTGTTTTTTTTTTAAATTTGGAAAATATAATCGGCACGTCGCGAAGAAGTCTTACCTCGCATGTTCTTCCTCACCGTTACCAACACAGCTTTATTTACAATTAAAACCCTATGTACAGTATGTTTACAAATTTACTAATTAAACAAATCAAACTTTAAAATAATTTTTTAGAAAAACCAAAAAATGCATAAACACTTTTTAGAACTAAAATGTTTTAAGTTAACACAATATAAATACACCATATGTATATTATCGCAAACGTTTTCATCATAATATGGCATGGATGATGATCATCGCCTGATGATAAACTGATGCTGATCATTGCCTTATGATGCCATAGTATGGTGAAAAAGTTTGCGATAATATACATACGGTGTATTCGTGTATTTATATTGTGTTAACTTAACCCCTTACTGCATGATTTTTTTGTTTTTATCAGAAAAAATCAGAAATGTACATTAAGTTGTGGGGAGTACCAGAAAATTATTTAAAAAAATAAAAAACGTTAGAAATTCTGTTACTTATACATCTATACTTAGTACTATGCCAAGTATGTCCATATATGCCAGTTACGAAAATTAACCAGTTAGAAGCTATTAAAAATGTCGATTTTTGCTGTGCCATATATGACCCTCTATGCGGTAAGGGGTTAAAACATTTCAGTTCTAAAAAGTGTTTGTGCATGTTTTGGTTTTTCTAAAAAATTTGATATGATTAATATCGAGTTCTACTACCTAAACCACTTATCTATTGATTATTCGAAATAATTTACAAAATAATAAAATAATGAAAGAAACAAACAAATCTTGCTCTTACTTCTAATATGCAAATGTAACGGATATTGGATGTGAGGGTAAGAAATCAAACTCTTATTTATGAGTTTTATAAATAATAATTCTAACGTTTCAAAACACGACAATATATATTAATTCGAAATTGGTTGCAAGGGCAATTCAAATTACAACAATAAAGTTTGCGTTATGCCGATTGGGTCTGCATAAATCATCTGCAAAAATCATTTTTGAAAAAAGTGCGGAGCCAAGTTCACACACGTACCCGGGACTCCTATATCGCGTTTTGTACTTGTCTTATTGAATTGTAAATTTTATGTAAAATGCCGTTTTTTGAGATCCATGAAGGATAATCCTATAAAATTTTTATTTCAATACACTTAGAAAATTGCACTCTTTCCAATAATGCATAGGAAAAAGTTCAAATCGTGGGGTAAATTAACTGATATTAATTAAAAAATCATTAAAAAGAAAATAATTTATTATATTATTTAGTATTTCTTCTTCTTATATTATAAGCACCAAGATACTTAATTCTAATATAGAGAAGAAAAATGATTTATTTGATTTCAATAAATGCGAGATTTACTAATATTAATAAAATATTTCTTAAAACTATAAATTTAGATTTAAATTAAGCACTTATTTTTTTATTGAAAAAATATATTTGTTTAAATCAAGAAAATAATTTATTTAATATTAGTAAATTATAAAATAAGTAGAATATAAAATACTAATACAATCTCTTGAATTGATTCAACAATGCCCAATTCAATCAATAATATTAATTAAAATAAATATTAATAAAGGGCAATGTACAAAACTTTTCTACTGTTACAAAACTTTCAATGTTGATTTTAGTTTCATGTTGTCAGACGCAATTTAGGAAGTTGTCAAGCAGCTTCAGTTGAAGCGACAGTCTAGCAATATTTTCCGAACGTAAAAAATCTTACATTTACTGAAATAGAGCAAATTATTTCCAGTAAATTAGAATAATGTAATGTTCAATAATTTTTTTTTTAATTTATTTACTTACAGCTGCTTTAATTACAGGATCATAAGCACTGATGGGTGGTAAGAAAGTATTTAAAATTTAAATTTGTTTGATTATGCCGGTTTGGTACAGAAAGCCGTAGAGATAATTATTTAAAATTTTAAAGATTTAAAAATATGTAAAAATTAAAAAAATTACGACACGTGCACAAATTATACAAAAATTAATAAAACTACTTACCACGTTTGCTAATTGTTGGATTACACTTAAGATGAATATTAACGCAATTATAGCACAGTTTGAAGTTAAGATCGACCAAAAATACTCATACTCAAAATTAGCATCAAACAATTTTATATACCAATAGTTAAAACTGATAGCACTTGTTATAAAAGTAAATATTAATGTCGCTAAAAGAAGTGCGATAAACTCATTAAAATGAGTAAATGTTAGAAAAACAGCCAAATAAAATCTGTTCAACCGTTTGAGATCAAGTTCCAATAACAAATGATTCGATTCCAATGGAAAGTTTTGTTCTGCAATCATTTGCTCTAATTTTATATATTTCAATTTTTCTGATAACAAAAACTTAATTCTCGCAAAACCTTTCTTGTAAATAAAATTGTAAAATAGAAAGTGTAGCAGGCTTTGGTAAACCAGCATATTATTGATGTAAAGATGCAGAAAACGGCTTAAAAACATGACTAAAAATGAAATATTACTTTTTATTTCTGCGTCAAATAAATTAAAAATTAAAGCTAAAAATATCGAGTTAACTCCAAATGAGATATTAAAAAAGTAAAGTTTTTTAGTGAGTTTGATAGTTTTCTCGGATATCAGACAAGATATTCCATAGTACTTGCAATTTGCTATAATTGATGATAACCCTCTAAGTTCTAATAACATTTTTTTATATTTCAGAACTCCAATGGTACAACATGCGAGAGAACATAAAATATACACCATTTCAGTTGTGTATAAAATTGTCCTAATTTTGATAACCCTATATAATAGATTCACAACTTGGAACAAAATTATGATCACTGTTATAAACAACATCATTTTATTTAATATGTAAAAGGACATAAAAGCTTTTCCATTTTTATGAACACACTGCACATTAACGGGAAGTAATCCAAAAAATGAAGTTAATTTTATAAACGGTTTTACTATACATCCGACACAGTTTAGCATCTTTAGGCTTTGATGAACTGAATAACTCAAATAAATATTAGTAAATTAATACCGTTTTAAAGTAACTGCCTAAACCAATTTAGTTGGAAGGATATTTTAATTTTGTTAATGTTTTCCAGAATTTTGTCATTAAAATGAATTACTTTTTTATTAATTGAAATATTTCTTTAGTAATAAAATATTAAAGTATTTTTGAGCATAATTTACACTCGATTACTACACCGGTTCTTCTCAAGACCAAAAATTTATTGAATTAAGGTTTTAATTTTTGTAGTAATGGCTAAGATCAAAGATCCGAGATTTCCCGTAGTTGCACTTGTCAAATCGACGCTTAGCTGCTTACGCTCCCGTCACGTCCGCTCGGGCCGCTCCGAGCCGTATTGACCAGCGCTGTACTACTAAAAGCATCCCCCTAGAAGGTCCAACTCGGCAAATTGTGATTTATTAAATAACGTTAATAGCAGCATAGTCAAAATTCAATTGAGGTACTTCCCATCTTTTAGAACTCGCTCCTGCTCGTATACGTTGAGCACACGGTCTGCAAACTCAATACGACTTTCGAATAAATCTTTCATGAAAATCGATATTTAAAATTCGGTTATTTCTTAATTTTAAGAAAAAAGTATGTTGATATTCGGTCAAAAAAATTTTAGTGTAAAACTTTAATGCTGTGGTGCGCTTATTACCCTAACCGCTGTCAATGCAACATAAATACAAAAAAATTCTAAAATAAAAATTGTCCTAAGTACTTCTATAGAATTACTGCACAATAATATACTGAAACTCCCAAGACCACAACTTCACATTTGGTCAACTTCTGTGAGCAATAAAGGCGTTACATTATAAATTACGTTAAAATTTATAATAACATTCTGTTAAAACTCAGCTAAACACATCTGTTGGATGCCTACCAGAAATTAGATTAATCTAGTGACATTTCGATGGTGTGTAGTCAAACTGCGAAGATGCTAAATAAGTTTTACATTCTCAAACTTAAATAACAGAAAATATACTGTCGTGTTTTGAAACGTAAAAACATTATTTATTTCTTTTGTAAATTATTTTGAAATTTGTTTTGTTTGTAGATGTTAATTATTTATTTGTAAATACACTGTACATAGAGTTAAGTTTGAAAAATTAAGGTTGGTAATAGAAAGGTGTTCAGCAAGGCAAGGAGACGCCATGTGCGTTAGTAATAAGTTTAATTTTTGATAATTTTAATGATCAAAATTAAAAGTGACTTAAATTTAAATAAAAAGTTGTTTAATTGATTTGTAAAGTGTTAAGAAGTGAAAATTTTGAAGTTGGAAAGATTCTTGGTCTTTTCATAAAAAAATTTTGGTTGGTTGTGGAGTTGTTTCACAACAAGTTTGACCAGGCGTCCAGGTGTCAACACATGCAAAGTAAAATTTTAACTTGGCTACCAGTTTATTTTCAATTTTTGGATAATAATAAATAATTGAAACTAAAATTAAAATACTATTGAAGATGAGTGTCAGGTTAAAATAAATAATGAATAATTTTGGATTAAAATTTTTTTATAAATTTGAAAAGCAGGGAACATTGTAATACATTGAAAGCAATGTGATGAAAAAAAAATCATATTCTAGAGTTTACTCGTTTTTAATTATTTAATAGTGTGATAAAGATAATAAAGCAGTTTTTTAACTTGCCGCTGTTTCAATATTATGTTTAAATTGACATTACATTTTATTTCAGTCTATAGTATGGTAGTTAGTAATATATAATGTTAAAATAAAATATTATGTTTAGTTTGTTTATTTTATTACATTATTTTCCCAATTAGTTGTGATACAAAAGTCTAAGCAAAAACAATCTATTATATTCTGACTCGGTTCAATGTTTAAAGGCTAATTGCGTCTTAGTTAAAAGAACTCCGGGGCCACGTTATAATAATAATTAATGGAGAGTATAATAATTAATTATTATTAATTGAATAATAAAAAACGGAGCATTGGGGACGGAGCCGGTTTTCTCTGGCTCTCCATTTCTTGTTGAATATGTCCACATCTTTTGACGTTAAATTTATTACGTCGAGGTGGATTAGTCCCCATTTTACTATTATGATTCTTTTCCTCCTTTCACTCTTCCATTTCTATTCTTTACAATTTTTCTTTTCTTTTTCTCTTAAATTTTACTATTGGTCTTCGTATTTTCTACAACCTTTCTCCACAACTTTTTATTTCATACTATCACTCGCCAGTCTTGTATTCCAATCATCTTTAGATTGTCAATAACATCATCTCTCCATTTTATCTTTGGTCTTCCCTTCAGTCTGTTTATATCTCGTATCCATTTTATCAATCTCGCGATGGCTCTTCGCTCTTCCGCTCTTATAACGTCACCGATCAATCTCAATCACAGTGCTTTTATATAGTATATATCTTACTATATTAGCTTTTCCTAAGTAATTCTTCATCTCGTTCACGGTTCGGCTCTTTATTCTGACCGTCTTTCCTCAGCAAGCAATGGCCAACTACCGAGGTAGCTGCCAAAAAAATCCTTAAATTGGATAACGATTTCTCAGTCATAAGGATGCGACTAGAAAGAGAGAGAGAGAGAGAGAAAAGAAAAAGCTCTTTATCTATTTCTTTATTTCTTTTTCCTTCCATATTGCTCTTCGTTCAGTTTTACAGTACCCACAATCATTCTCATCACCTTTTTCTCAAATACTCTCAGCTTTTGTTTTTCCGTTTTTGTTAGACAGAGCATCTATCCATACCATATCATACATACATCACTACAGGTCTTATTAGCGGTTTGTATATTTTAACCTTTGTATTTTTTTCGAGTTATTGTTCTTTAAAAGATTCTGATTACTATAGAAAGCTCTATTTTTTGCCATCACTCTGTTCTTTACAATTTCATTTTTTTCATGGGTGTTATTAATTTGCATTCACAGGTATTTAAACTTTCTGACTTCTTCAAATGTATAGTTTAGGATTTATGTCTATTTCCACTCTCTATCTCTGTTTTCGCTCACTTTTAATGTTGCTTTATTCCTTGATTCTCGTTTTATTTTTTCGATGGTTTCCACTAGGTTCTTGTGTGACCTCTATAGACCTTGTGTATCACATCGTCGGCATATCCTATTATTTGTACTATGTTAAATGGGGTCGTCAACTCGCCAGTTCATCTCCCTGTGTCACTACCGAGTTGATTGAGAATTTGTCGGTACTTCTTTCTTTAATTACAACTACTACGGTCGTCTGTTATTGCTGACAGAACTAACAGACTGACAGACTGCGAGTTATTTGAACAAATCGAATCAGTTTCGTCGGGATATTTAGGTTTTCCAGTTCCTTTATAAGTTGATTTTCATTTAAACGGTCAAATACCTGTTTAAAATTTATGAACAACATTTCTATTCTTGTATCGTATTTGTAGGTTTTCTACATTATCTTTTGTTATTAGAAATATAGTATCAGAGATAAAGCATAAAAATTATGATTAGTGAAAATTTGATGCTTCTATGTGTTCAAGTTTGTACAGTCAAATTTTTTGTCCATACGTTTTTCTTGTTTAGGTATCAAATAAACTGCAGACGTGGCTTCTCTCTCTTTTTGTTGGTGCTATTTAAATCTACTCCTGATAAAATTGTAAGGCTTAAATTGACATTCTACGGAAACCGCGGTTCAATACTTGGTCGCGTTGACTAGACCTACTGATTCGCGAATATAATCCAAAATTAGTTCATATTTAGTTTAAAATTATAGATTACCTTATTTAAAAAAAATCATTTGTTCGAGGTAGAGGTGCTAGCTTGACGTCAGCTCAGCACCCCATCAAAGATTTATCTTTTACCCCAAAATCGTTGCAATCCAAAATTCGCCATTATAGTCCAAAATTTGTTCAAAATTATGGTATAATTTTTTTCTGTTTTAAAGAGATGTGGGTGCTAGCTTGACATGGGTAATAGAGGATAAGTGCTGTAATCGTATCCATACAACGTTAGACAACAAATGCGTTTGCTCAATACATAATCATAATCACAAACCTGATGCGACATCAACATAAGTTAAGTTTCCGTTAAAAACGCGCCAAAGAAACAGTAGAAATTCCAACTGAATTTAAGAAATGCAATAAAACTTGCTTCATAACACTTTGTATGTGCTAAATGAAATAACTAACACTAGAAGCGCCAAAGGGGTCATGTTGACACTGTTCAAACATAATTGTTCTGAATCTTTAAATGCGCCAAATAGACCATAAGCTATTATTTCAATCTGAGTTTTTCAATATATAAACAAAAATAGATTGTGGTGTTTTATTTTTTATCCATCCAACAAAATTTATACAATAGAAAATGACAGAGTCAAAATGACCTCTGTAGCGTTAATAGGTATGCAGGTAAACACGGCACTTCTAGTGCTAATAACACAATGACAAATAATCCAGAAGAAAACCCTGATTGTTGTTCTAGTCGATCCAATATATGAATAATATAGGTGGCGCGTCATTTGCAAAGTCTAATTTACATCGGGAAACTTCAGATAATTTAAATAGTACTTAATTTTGTAATAATATTAAACATTCATCACAAAAAAGCGAAATGTTATAACTAAATAACTACGTCTATTCGATATTACATTTAACTATGTTCAAATCTATCTTATTTATGACTTTACCCGGTTCAGTTTAGGCAACACGAATAGCAATTCAATCGCAAAAATTTCGTTATTGTAATAGCGTCTAACTTCAAAGCAATTTCATTGGTTTACATTTCGAGGTCGTCACTTTAGTACAAATTCCAATATTTTTCTTTAAAAAAACAGACTATAGTCTTTGTAATATTGATTTTTGGAAAAATATACCCAAGTAACACACGATCGTATAATATACGTATATTTTTGGGATAAATAGTATATTTTTGGTATACGTCTAATTTTGGTAAGTCTAATATACGTATATACGTATACACTTTATATACTATACTTAAAATATTCGTATATTATACGATGCTTATATACTAAAATATAACTTACATTCAAATGTAGAATTTTGATCTAGGCAATACGTTTAGTAGATGTATATTATACGCATAAATTTACCATATTCACAATAGTATATTTTTGGTCTACGATATATGTTTAATAAACGTTTGTTATAAACGTAAACACTTAACATTATTCCTTTATAAATTTTAAGCATGATAGGTAGAATTTTCAGCTAAACAATTCGTATTATAGATGTGGATAATACGTATAAATTTACCATATTTAAAATAGTATATTTTTGGTCTACGATATATGTTTAATAAACGTTTGTTATAAACATAAACACTTAACCTTATTTTTTTATAAATTTTAAGCATAAAAGGTAGAATTTTCAGCTAAACAATTCGTATTATAGATGTGGATTATACGTATAAATTTACCATTTTTAAAATAATATATTTTTGGTCTACCATATATGATTAATAAACCTTTGTTATAAACATAAACACTTAACAGTATTTTTTTATAAATTTTAAGCATAAAAGGTAGAATTTTCAGCTAAACAATTCGTATTATAGATGTAGATTATACGTATAAATTTACCATATTGCAAATAGTATATTTTTGGTCTACGATATACACTACGCGCACTTAAAAGCCTCGCACTTGAACTTTTACCTGCTACCTGAAAAGTTTAATCTTTTACACCTAAGGAACATTGTTTATGGCCCTCTTGGTAATAGCTTAGGTTTTTAAGATAATTTTAGTTTGTATTTTAGTTTTGCTCAACAGAATTGCTGTAATAATACGCTCAAAAAGGGGTGCTACAAAATATTGAAGAATAGTGTTTGTTTAATAGTCTATTTATATCGTTGACCCTCCCTGTAACAAAAAACTTTGATTTTAAATTTTTATTTAATTTTTATTTAATTAATATTTATTTTTATTTTTATTTATCAGTTCATTTATGCATTTTTACAATATTTTTACCTGTTTCCTATGGTTTTCATTAATAATAATTTTTTTTTAAATTCTTTATCACTTAAGTTTATTACCTGTACTAAAACCAGCATACAGGTAATTTTTAGATAATTAAGGGTGCACTTTAAAATTATCACAATGAAGGGGTTAACTGTATTATGTACAGACAGTCTGATGACTGTATGGCTATTTTATTTTATTTTCATAGTTTAAAATATTCTATTTTAATAGCTTAAAATATCTTAAACCTAAAAAAATACAGGTGCGAGGGTTTTTAGTGCGCGTAGTGTATGTTTAATAAACGTTTGTTATAAACATAAACACTTAACATTATTTTTTTATAAATTTTAAGCATAAAAGGTAGAATTTTCAGCTAAAGAATTCGTATTATAGATGTGGATTATACGTATAAATTTACTAAATATAAAATAGTATATTTTTGGTCTACGATATATGTTTAATAAACGTTTGTTATAAACATAAACACTTACAGAGCCGTATTTACGGGTGGGGTTTTAGGGGTTAGAACCCCCCTCCCTCCCCCCGAAATTATTTATCAAGTACTAGAAGTCCGCTTGCAATCGTAAAAATATCAGAAAAAACAAAAACAATCTTTACAACTAATAACAAAAACAATCTTTACAACTAATAACAAAAACATTAAACCTGAAGTATTAAAAAAAATTAAAACTAAAGATATTTCTAATAAACTAAATCCCAAATTAAAAAATCGGAAATTCCTATTAATATTTGGCGATTGGCGACACTGGATTGAATACACTTACTAGTAAATTGCAAGAATATAAAAACTGACGATGAGGAATTTAAAAAAGTGCTATATATTTACAGTAATATTGAAATAAATGAAATATATATTTTATCTTAATTCTTACTATTATGGTAAAAATTTTAAATTGCTATAAATTGTTTGAACCAAAAATTTTAAAAGAAAAATAAATTTTATGACCATCAGTGGCAACATAGCTTAAAACAACACTTCTGCAATAAATTAGAGTGGGCATTGCAAACCCATAAATTGTCTTATATTTTGGTGTAATTTAGTTTTTCGTTTTGACAACAAGGGTATTCACACTCTCTGGTATATCCCGTGGTAAATATATCACGTTTACCAGGGTGTTATTAGTTATTTGACTGTGTAGTAAACTCCCATAAGAGCAAATACCATACCTCGTGGTATTCGTAAGTAGCCCTCGACCGTGTATTTCTAGTATGGTAAAGTTAAACCAGTGCGCCGCTTTTCTGCGTTGTTGTATTTTTACTTCTAATATGGCGAAGTGCACACAGCTGATTTAAAGTAACTACTACTTACAAAAATAATAACAGCTGATTGTGCTGAAAGTAGGATTAAAGTTAAAATACCAACACTCAATACCACGAGGTGTGTTCACAGATATGGTATAAATGTGTGGTAAATTTACAACGTGTTAAATATACCAGAGAGTGTGAATACCCTAATTTATTTACCATCCATAAAATAAGAATTTAGTTTGTGATTTTTATTAAATTAAAAAATTTTATTTAAAGACGGTTTTTTACAAAAGAGTTTAAAATTAAAATATGAATAAGTTTAAACTTATTAAAAATATTCTAGTAAACAAAAATTTTAAAATGGCACAAACAAAAGTCTTATCCACGATGCCCCCCAGAAGTCAACCTGTAATCAAAATTTGTCGCTCCCTCAACAAATTATTTTAAATCATTAAATAAAGTTCACAAAAATCAAAATTTTCTTTGAATATCAAACTTAAATAAAGAAAAATTGCTCAAAAAAATAATTACTTTAATTAAATAAAAACAATCTTCTCACAAAATTTCAACTTTTTTTGCGGTAATTTTCGACCAAAATACTTTTAAACAAAATTTTCCAATAACAATACTTAAAAATAAAATCGTAATTACAAAAATACTTGCACAAAGTTATACCCAAAAAATCAACGGAGCAAAATCTAGGCCTTTGTCATTTCTGCCATCTTGGCAAAAAAAATCTCTCTCTACTCATTTTTCTGCAAACATTACATTTCAAAAATTTATATAACAAAATTTAAATTTAAAAATATTACCAAAAACTGCACTTATTTTGCCGATTTTAGCATGACTGACGGTTTAAGTTGGGACTTAAATTTTTTTATTTAGGTATTTATTTATTTATCGAGTTCCTTCTATTTTTTATTTTATATTTGTTTTTTATTGTAGCTTTTTTTATTTTTTAAATATGTTGTACTTTATATTTTTATTTTTTGTTTTAAATTTCAGTTTTCTTTGTATTTTAATAAATTAGTTATTTATTTTTTAATATTTTTAACCCCCCCCCCTCCCGAAAATCTAGTCTAAATACGGCCCTGAACATTTAACATTATTTTTTTTATAAATTTTAAGCATAAAAGATAGAATTTTCAGCTAAACAATTTGTATTATAGATGTGGATTATACGTATAAATTTACCATATTGAAAATAGTACATTTTTGGTCTGCGATATATTATGTTTAATAAACGTTTGTTATAAACGTAAACACTTAACATTATTCTTTCTAAAATTTTAAGCATGGCAGGTAGAATTTTCAGCTAAACAATTCGTATTATAGATGTGGATTATACGTATAAATTTACCATATTTAAAATAGTGTATTTTTGGTCTACGGTATATGTTTAATAAACGTTTGTTATAAACGTAAAGACTTAACATTATTTTTTTATAAATTTTAAGCATAAAAGGTGGAATTTTCAGCTAAACAATTCGTATTATAGATGTAGATTATACGTATAAATTTACCATATTTAAAATAGTATATTTTTGGTCTACGATATATGTTTAGTAAACGTTTGTTATAAACATAACCACATCACAACGGATCTAATGAAAAATGTGAAATTAATGCCAATAAAGAAAAAGAAGTGATAGATAATCCTATTGATATTACGAGTACATGCAATATCTCTAAGATTAATACTATTGATAATTTGCTAAATAATCAAACCTTGTCGCCATGCTTTGATTTTAAAGACAACGTCGAAGAACAGGAACAAAACGTGTTTATTTATACCTAATAAATTATTTTAAATTTTTATTTGATTTTTAATTTAAATATAATATTATTATTTCATTTAACCCTGCGCTTTAATTTTTTTAACTACGCGCCATTGTAACTGGTAAAGTAAAGTAAGCCAACTAAAAATTATCATAAGCCTCATAGGTAGATGGTTAGAGTGGTTGCCTCATGGTCTTGACACCGCGCGTTCGAATCCCGTAGATGTCAAAAAAAATGTAAGTACAATTTAATAAATTTCTAAAATGAATGAATAATGTAATAAATAATGTAATAATTAGAATTTCACAGATAGTAAACGATAAACGCAGCCTAAAAAAATAAGCATTATGAAATTAAATTAAGTTAAAAAAAAAATGCTTCAAATTTTTTTTTTATCTATAATTGTGATATAAAAATACGAATAATATACGTACATTAAATATGTATAATATACGTAGACAGTATACGTCTATATATAGGGATACGTCATGACCAAAAATACGTATACGTATACGTTTATGCTATACAGTTTATAGACGTAGCATAATGAAGGATAATATACGTACATTGAATATGTATATTATACGTAGACAGTATACGTCTATATATTGGGATACGTCATGACCAAAAATACGTATACGCATACGTTTATGCTATACAGTTTATATCAAGTAAATTTAAAAGTAAACAAGTTAATTAAACGTTAAATATAATTTGATTTATTTATATTTTATAAGCTTTCGATGAGTTGTGTCATCTTCGTCAGAATAATAACAAGCAAAAACATGGAAACCGCAAAATAACGTATTGTCATCTGAACGATCTGTGATCTAAAAATCTTGAAGCCAAGGAGTATATGATCGTGGGTTAAGGAACAACCTAAATTGAGTTTCCGTCGAAGTAGGAAAAACTTAACCCCAATACGTGAACGAAATTAGACAAATAGATGGCTGTAGATATTGCTCAAGCCATCTATATCGGTTTTCCTATTCATGGAGTTCTTTTCTTTCTTGATGCATATCATTTCGTGCAGAAGTCTATCTTGATAGTTGCTAACTGATTTTAAAATTTTTGCATTTTTGAAGTCTGCATTATGTCCGTCGACGAGTATATGCTTAGCTATAGCAGTTGATTCGGGTTTGTTACAACGGATACTAGAGATATGTCCACTCATTCTCTTCTGAAGCCATTGGTTGGTTTGCCCAATATATACCAATTTACAAGTTGTGCATTCGACTTTATATATTAGGTCTGACTTTTTTTCTGTAGGGACGGGATCTTTTAATTTAGTGTAAAGTTGTCCGATGTTATTAGTGGATCTAAAGGTCATATTAATATTATGTGGTTTTAATATTCGTTGTAGTTTCTCGCTTAGTCCTCTGACGTAAGGCATGACTGTGAAGTTAGATGTTTCTTTCTTTAGACTGCTACCATTGTAGAGTTTGTTCACACGGTCTTTAACGATTTTCAGCACAAGTTTTTTAGGAAATCCATTTTTAAATAGTGTCTCTTTAGCTATATTTAGTGTTTCTTTCCGGTATTCGCCGTGTGTTAATTTTAGAGATCTATCTATCCAATGAAGGATAATATACGTACATTGAATATGTATAATATACGTAGACAGTATACGTCTATATATTGGGATACGTCATGACCAAAAATACGTATACGTATTCGTATATGGTATACGTATTATAGTTGGTTTTAACGTTTGGTCTAGACGATTTTTATACGTCTAATATACTATTATGTGTTACTTGGGTATCTAGTTATATAGTGTCGTGTTTCAAAATGATTGCGACTTACCCTGTACATTTTTAATGAAAATTTTGGTTTCTATGGTTTTGAGTTGCAAGACTGTGAAAATTGGACAGGTGGGGGCGAGCCGACGTAAAATTTTGCTTTTTGCCGTCGAGCCGCGCGAGAGAGCGAGCGGGCCGATTTATGGCTTGTTAATTTTTGACTCAAGTGATTTATTTTTGAGATTTGTGATATTTTTGAAGTTGTGAGTTATTATTTTTGATTGAATAAATGATTTTGATGCGAATGCATTAATTGCGCAATTTTTGGATTGATTTTGATAAATTTGGAGTTTGGATGATTTTTATGAACGGCTACCGAACGGTAGAAAATTTGGATTGATTTGATTGATTGGATAAAGTTTGGGAGAAGCAATTAAAGTTATAAATTTGAATTTAAAATTGGAAAATTTGAAATTACATTTGTTCGAGCGTGTGGTAGATAAAAGATAAGCCGACGATTTGGATAGGCACAAGTTCGAAAGTGTAAGCCCATTTAAAATTTAACATAAAATTATATTTGAAATTATTTATGATTATGGAATGGATTTATTAATTATTTTTTTGAGAAGATTATTTTTAAAGAAATTATTTGTTTTGCATTGGATAAAATTCTTTTTAGTTAATTTGAAAGCGCAAGAACCCTCGACCCTTGAAAATTGTCAATTGCTCCCGCAAAGAGTTACCCGAGAAAATAAAGTGTGTGGAAAAATTTCTATACCAAAATAACATTACATCTTTTTGGCGCCCGCGCAGGGACGATTAATTGAAAATTTTCTACAAAAATAAAATCCATTACATCTTTTTGGCACCACGGCGCAGGGACGTTTCGTTTGCGTTTATTTACAATAATTTAAAATGGATAAATTATTAACAAAGGAAAACAATAGCGCTGACTCGGACAATAACATATTAGCCTTTTCAAAAGAGCAACAAAAAAATATGAGAGAGTTATTAGAAAACCAAGCAAAATTTTTGGAAAGGTTTGATAAGCAGGACAAAAATATGAGGGAAAGGTTTGATAAGCAAGACAAAAATACGAGGGAGTTAATAGAAAACGTAGCGAAAGTTGAAACAAAGTTAAATGAACAGGACAAAAACACAAAAGAGTTAATTAGTAATTTGAGTAGAAATCAGGATGAGAAAATTTTGGAACTGGAAGAATCCAGTGAGGAGGAAAAAGAATTTTTTGAAGGAGAAGTGTTCAATGACGATGAAAATGAGTTTGTTAAAATTTTTGAAAAGGAAAAGCAAGAAAACGAATTATTGATAGAAAAAAAAGAAGAATCCGATGAAAAAGTGGATGAACTTATGGAAGAGAAAATTTTGGAAGAAAGAGAGCCCAATGAGAGGGAAATTGAATTTTTTGAAAGGGAAGAGCCAGAAGACGAATCGATGGAAATAGAAGAATCACTGATGAAAGATGATGGGAAGGAAGAGGAATCATTGGAAAAGATGGACAACGTTATTAAGCGGAAATGTGTTAAAATGGATAAAATGAAGAAGAAAAAGAAGATTTGGAAGTTTTGGATAAGTCGGGGGTGGAAAACAAGAAACCAGATCCCGGTGAAGTGGACGCCTCAAGCGAAGATCAATTTGTGGAAGGTCCGAAAAGAAAAATAAATGGAAACCGAAAGAATGAATTATGGATGAAAATTTGAATAATGGATAAGCTTTTTTTTTAATTATTTTATTTGATTTGATAAACTTTAAATTTAAATTTATTTTTGTGTAAATATTGTAGTGTTGTGTAGAAATTTTTGGATTTATTTTTGAAACACTTTTGGAGATTTTGCTAACTTTGTTTTCAGCTGCGCGAAAACTGCCATTAGCAACGGGGGTTGCTGTCGTGTTTCAAAATGATTGCGACTTACCCTGTACATTTTTAATGAAAATTTTGGTTTCTATGGTTTTGAGTTGCAAGACTGTGAAAATTGGACAGGTGGGGGCGAGCCGACGTAAAATTTTGCTTTTTGCCGTCGAGCCGCGCGAGAGAGCGAGCGGGCCGATTTATGGCTTGTTAATTTTTGACTCAAGTGATTTATTTTTGAGATTTGTGATATTTTTGAAGTTGTGAGTTATTATTTTTGATTGAATAAATGATTTTGATGCGAATGCATTAATTGCGCAATTTTTGAATTGATTTTGATAAATTTGGAGTTTGGATGATTTTTATGAACGGCTACCGAACGGTAGAAAATTTGGATTGATTTGATTGATTGGATAAAGTTTGGGAGAAGCAATTAAAGTTATAAATTTGAATTTAAAATTGGAAAATTTGAAATTACATTTGTTCGAGCGTGTGGTAGATAAAAGATAAGCCGACGATTTGGATAGGCACAAGTTCGAAAGTGTAAGCCCATTTAAAATTTAACATAAAATTATATTTGAAATTATTTATGATTATGGAATGGATTTATTAATAATTTTTTTGAGAAGATTATTTTTGAAGAAATTATTTGTTTTGCATTGGATAAAATTCTTTTTAGTTAATTTGAAAGCGCAAGAAACCTCGACCCTTGAAAATTGTCAATTGCTCCCGCAAAGAGTTACCCGAGAAAATAAAGTGTGTGGAAAAATTTCTATACCAAAATAACATTACAATAGATTATTTACAACCTATTCCTCAACTCTAATTTTTAACTATTACAGTTTTTAAAAATGCTAAATTAATAAAACAAATTTAAAAAATGTGTTTTATTTATTTTATTCGTTCAGTTATAGCAAACGGTATTTTAAAGTTTATAAAAGCAAAGAGTTGTAATATGTTACACCCCGATGCCACGGGTATAGCCACGCAAATTCGCACGGTACGCGCCACTCTTGCGTTTTGTTGACAGTCCGTGTGCTTTGTTATACTATTATTTTTCTTTGTCAGTAGCCGTCGACACCCGGACGAGTTTTATGTTTTCGAGTTCTACCGTTGGCAAGTTCTGTCATTCTACAAGAATATTTTTAAATTCGTTATGAATTTCGTCCGGAACGTCTGGAGAGTCTGTTTTGACAAACTCAACCACGGCCTATCGTGATTCCATGTTAAAGCGAACATTTCTCTATCTAAAATTTTTGATTTTTAAATTCGATTTTTTCTAAAACTAATAGATAATCTGCAAAATTTTTTTTTTTATATGCTTATTCTTGGAAACTTATTCTTGCTCTTCTTTCCAATAGTGCATAGAAAAAATTTCATTTCGTGTTGGAAATACACTGACAGACCCCTATTTTCTTTACAAAATAACAGCGACGTATTCTTTTTTTCTGTCTCATTGCTAATAGTTACTTTTTCTAAATACATATGACAAAGATAACCAAATGTTATGCGTTAAATCTCACTGCATTCAGAGATTAGTCGTGCAACTTAAAATAAATTCGACTATAGATACTATTTTGCCTAAAATTGTTATTTTTCTGCGACGTAAGTACTGTGATAGTTTACAGTAATTAGCAAAATTACTTACCACATTTGCTACTCGCTGGGTTGAATCAAGAAGTATAATTATTCCTACTATACCAAAGTAAGAATTCATCAGCATCAAGAAATTGTCATAACGGAAATTATCGAAAGATTTAACAAAAAAATAGTTAATACCAGTTGTACTTATAATAAAAGCAAATAAAAATGATGAATATATGAATGCGCCAAATCTATTAAATTGTTGAAAAGATAAAAAAGCTGCTAAATAAAATCTCTTTAGCTGTCCGAGTTGAATTTCCAATTTTAAATGGTTTGATTCTATCGAAAATGCTTGTTCTGCGCCCATTTCTTTTAATTCCAAAAAATTCAATTTTTTTAATAATAAAATTTTAATACTTTTAAAGCAATTTTTGAAAATGAATTTAAAAAATAATAGGTGCAATATGCAATGTATACAGAATACATTTGCAGCATAGCAATAGATAAACCGATTTAGAAACATGAATAGAAAAGAGACGTAGTTTTTTATTTCTACATCGAATAAATTAAAAAGTAAAGCAATGATTAGTGCAATAACTACAAATGAAATATTAAGAAAATAAAGTTTTTTAGCCGATTTCCAAGTTTTCGCGGTCAGCAGACAGGATATTCCGTAGTTCCGGCAATTTTCTATTATTAACGACAGTCCTCTGAGTTCTAATAACACTTGATTACATTTTAGTACTCCAATGATACAACATATAATGGAACAAGATAAAAACGGAATTTCAAATACATTTATTATTATCAAATGTATGTTCCTGTAAATACACACAGCTTGAAGCAATACTATAATCACCGGAATAAACAGCAATTTTTTATTTTCGGTGTAAATAGGTGCAAAAGCTTTTCCGTTATTATGAACACACTGTACGTTCCCGGGAGGAAATCCAAAATATGACGTTAATTTTAAAAACGGTTTTATTGTACATCCGACACAATCAATCATGGTTTCGCTTTTATTAACTGAATAATTCTACAAAATATATAAACAAGTTCTTTTTCAAAGTACCCACTTCAAATAATGTTGATTAAAATACTTAATGGTTTATTAATTTTATAAGTCAATAAAAAGAAAAATGAAAATGTTGATAGTCAACAAATTACCCTACTATAAATAATTGCTTATTATTTTAATTGATTTATTTTTTTAGTTTATTTAATTTAATTATTTTAATTAATCATCTACTAGCCTTTGCACCTAGTTCCTAATTCTCAGTCTGAAAAATATTAACTTGAAAATAGTTCAGATATTTCAAATCTCGATTTTTTAAATAATCTCACTAAACAACCATTAGCCCAATCGTATAAAGAAAAAGAGCGAACGTCGATCTTCTAGCTTAGAAGTTTGGTGTAGCTATAAATTTAGTCACTACATTCAAAAAACTAGAAGTTATTTATTAAGCTAAAACTTTTTTGCTTTTTGCTGTCTTTTTATGCCTAAGGTTTCTTGTGCCCTCGCATCCGCTATATTACAGCTAGTTTGTACAAAAATTAAGGTCTTCACACTAATAAAAATTAAAGTATTAGATACTCTGGGTGTAGATGAGATTTTTTCCACTCTCACATCAAAAGTGACTAAAGATTTTGCTTTGAAAATACTGATTCATAACATTTTTTTGAAATAATCGAATTTTACGCACCAGGCGTGAATAAAAGCTGTAATGAGATCAAACAAACCACTATGATTTTTTGCGAAAAATTGCCGCAAATCGCAAGAGCGTCATAAAAGTAAACCTTAAAGTAATTTTTGAAAAAAATAAATAAAAACTTTCAGAAAAGGTAAGAAAAGAAATCAAAGAAAAACATCTCAAAAGGTTAGAATATTACGAAGTATTCTTTTAACAAGAAATAACGTTAAATAAAGTGAAGGAGAAGAAAATATCTCTCTCAGTTCCAACTCATGTTAAGTGAGTCGCGGAATTTAAAATTTTTCTAATAAATTATTGTAGTTTATGGCGTAAATTACAATCAATTCCAGTTAAAAGTTTCGATAAGATTAGTCTCAGCCATGGCGTGTTTTTATTCTATAAAAATACTATTTTTAAACATAAATTGTACTCAAAATTCAAATTTAGAAGACATAAAAGTACAATTAAATATTAAAAAACATCTTCGAACGCCACTGAACTCGAAAATTACCGATCTAGAAGACGCCGATATTTTCAGTCTGTAATTAACGAAATCTTATTTTAAAAAAAAGTGAACTGAAAAAACCTACCGCCTACACAAGTGCAGCAACTATTTACGTTGAACATACGCACCGTACAAAGCATGAGCTCTTCAACGACATTTATGTGAAAAATCTAAATTTTAAAATTAATTATTTTAAAAACTACTCTATTATTTGGAGTTTGTCTATAGTTTATATATTCTACATTTTAATGTCATCTTTCAAATTATGCAACATTTATAGGTGTATTTTTTAGAAAAACACTAAAACACTTAAGAAAATAAAATAAGAAATATAAGATCAAAACGAAATCAAAAAATGACTATCAAAGAAAACAAAGTTATGAAATGATTTCAAAACAATCAAGAAGAAATAACATCTTATAATAATTGGAATAAAAAAGAAAAAGGAAATAGAAAAACCACAAAGGAAATAGTGTAGGAATTAAAGAAAATAAGATCAAAATAATGAAAAAAAATATTGAAGAGAAAACAATGTACTTATGACGAATATCTTATATTTGAGAAATGGCAAATGTAGAGAAACCTGAAGAGAGCAAGTGAGAAAAAAAAAAAAAAGCAAAGAGTTCGAAATTCGGTTATATGAAATTGCAAATAGGTGAAAATAATTTATGTTAAGATAGAATTTCAAAACCGGTCAACTAGTAGAAAAAGACTCAATATAATATAATAAAAATAAAAACCAAAATAAATAAAAATAAAACGATATGGTTAGAAAAGAAAAAGGTTACAAAGAAAAGCTTAGGTTTTGCCAATTTAAAATTCGTAATTTTTGTTCTCATCTAATTAAACGTTAAAAAAATTTTATTTTTTAATAATATTCCATGTGGAATTGCCAGGTTTACTGATATACTGATATACAACAATTTCAACATAAAATAATCTAAAATAAACGTTTTAATACGTTTAATAAAAGTTAAAAACATCAGAGAAAGCGATAATATTCGCTACAAACTTATTAATAAATAATATTAAATGTTATTAATGTTTAATTAACTTGTCCAAATAAAAACATTGGCAACAGACACTTCAGTCAAACATTCCCACGATCTAAACGTTTTCCTATAGACAATAGGAAAGAGAACAATTTTCTGATCATATTAAAATAAAAATTTTGTAGGATTATCTATTAGTTTTCGAAAAATTGGCATTTTAAAATTTGCAATTAAAGGGACGCACAATACGCGACAAAACTGATCCCCCGGTCGACCTAACGGTAATCGACTCGGTATAATATGGTGATATTTGATGAAAAAAACACATGGCACTCAGGTTGTCTCTAAAGTCGGTTTACGGACGATAATTTTACGTGATAACGTCATAAGAAAACATTGATGAAAAATTACATACTTTAATGAATTGAATTGAATTATGTTTATGTACCAGATAATACGAGTTAAAACTATGTTATTACATTAACCCTCAATAGGGTAGTGCGTTATGTGCATGAAACATAATTACATCATTTAGTAATCGCGAAATCAAACCTCATGCCGGACAAGTTTTTTTTAAAGGCATTTTATAATTCAAATGATGTCTATGTATGATGCAAAGCCAATCGTGCCTCTCGCTCACTTGTTCCGCGCTCTCGCTTGCGGAACGTGACAATTTTTCGTGCGTGCAGCCGGTATATCAATTTTAAGCCGTTATCACGTCAATAAAAATTTCAATTTGCCTTAAAGATTTTAACGAAATTCTGTGCAAGTTGCAAATTTTGAAAGTACTTACCACGTTTGCTAATTGCTGGATTATCCCTAAGAAGAAAATTAACCAAGCAATACCAGCGTAAGAACACATCACCAACAAGAACCGCTCTAAACGAAAGTGGTCAGGCAAATTTATAAACCAAAAATTAATACTAATACTGCTTAAAATAAAAGCAAATAAAAATGATGACACTATCAATACAATATATCTATTAAATTGCCCAAATGTTATAAACACTGCCAAATAAAACCTGTTTAATTGTTTGAGATAAATTTCCAATATAAAATTATTTGATTCCAATGGAAATAATTTCAAATTTTCTGATAATAAAATTTTAATTTTGTCAAAACTTTTGTTAATAATGAAATTATAAAACTGAAAGTGCAGCAGGCAATGGAAACCTAAAATATTTATTGCGTAGCAATAAATAAATCGACTTAGAAGCATGAACAAAAATAACATATCACTTTTTATTTGTTTGTCGAATATATTAAAAATTAAAGCATTAAATATTGAATTAACTACAACAAAAATATTAATAAAATAAAGTTTTTTAGTGGCTCTTAAGGTCTTTTCGGATATGAAGCACGATATGCCATAATCTTTACAATTTTCAATAATTAATGACAAGCCTCTTAATTCTAATAAATTTTGTTTATATTTTAGTATTCCAATGATACACAAAATGATAGTACACAACATAAATGAAATTTCAGCTACATATATTGCTGTGAATAATTTTATGAGCCTGTATATGCTAACAGCTTGAATCAAAGTTATAAACATCGGCATAATCAAAATTAATCTATTTAGCACATAAAGGGGTGCAAAAGCTTTTCCGGTTTTATGAACACACTGCACGTAAGCAGGGGGGAAACCAAAAAGTAAAGTTAATTTAAAGAACGGTTTTACTATGCATCCGACACAATTTATCATGGCTTAACCTTTATGAACTGAACGATTACACAAAATATCAGCAAAAGTTTTTTCAAACTACAAGTACTTTCCCGAAACAATTTGATTAAAAAGAATATTTAATAAATTAACGTTTCAATATTATTTTTAATAAACGAAATGTGACAAACATGATTATTGATTGTCTCCATGCTACTCTCATATAATTTGAACTAATTAAATAATTAAACTAAACAAATGTTAAAATAATAAATTTTAACTGTTTAGTAAAGAATACATACCTCCATAGAAACATAATATTTATAAAGACACTAAGGGCCGGGATTATAAACGACAAATAACTAATTTACTTGTGAGATTGTCAAATAAGTAAATTTACTTGCTAGATTGGGTATTATAAAGCACGAATAGTTTACTTTCGAACTAAATCTAGCAACTAATTTAACCCCTCGATTTTGTTCAACTAAATATTTACTTATGAAGTAAATTGACAGGTCAAATCATTTGTGAGGTTATTTGTTTTAAATGAAAGATATTCCATGAAAAATGCAAGTGCGCCCAACCAGTAAGCGCTAATTGTGAACTTACACATAGCCTATAACCGTTGATTGGTTGATACCATTCTTCAATCAACGCTATAACCATAAAATTTAAAAATTAGTTCTAATGTAGACCAAGACATCTGGTATCAAAACGTCTAAACATAATAGGAAAGTAAATATTAAGTTAGTTATTTACTTGGTTACTTTCCTTTATAGTACTCAAATTTTATTTCGTAAATATTAGTAGTCAAGTAAATTTACTTTGAAACTAACTAACTAGTGATTTATTTATGCTTTATAATACCGGCCCTAAAAATGACAATAATACATATTTAACAGATTAGAACTTAAAATATTTGAATAAACAAGAAAAAGAATTTAGAAAAATTACGTTACTATAGAAATGATAAAAATTTTAAAATAAAAAGTATGTAATACGATATAAAGGCCAATATTTCACAATTATTTTTGATCATCAGTCGTATATAACTTAGGAAAAACGTAAAAATAATATACCAAACAAAGATTGACAAAATTAAAAATCAAAAATTCAAGAAATGTATTATACTTTAAAATGAATGTGTATGAAAAAAAAATTATTTTCAAATTTAGTTTCGATTTCTATAGTAACGTAAATTTTCAGAATTCTTTTTCTTGTTCATTTAAATATTCTAAGTTCGAACCAGTTAAATACTATGTATTATTGTCATTTTTAGTGTTTTTTAAATATTATGTTTCTATGTAAGTATGAATGTATTCTTTACTAAACAGTTAAAATTTATTATTTTAACATTTGTTTATACATTGCATACCACTAAAATATACCACAATAAATACTTAAAAATTTCATTTTTTAAGTTATTTTTCTATTGAACTAAGTATTTCTCTAAATTATATTACTTTTGTCTGCTATAGTTGTTGCCACTGCAAGATTAGAGTTAAAAAAATTAAATTAAAACGGATTGTGAAATTTTTAATTTATTTTATTTTTGGTGAATTAAATAAAAATAAAAAATTATGTCGTTAATACTAAATTTCTATATTATATAAAACTTAAAACTAATACAAGGTCACGAAAACAGCGCATTTAATGTAAATAATACTTTAAAAATTATAAAATACTCTTAATATATCGCATAGGTTTCCCGCTGGAACTTAAATATTACTATAATGTAATGGTTGTAAATTTCCAACATCAGTGTAGAACAACAATAAACCAACATCATTGTTATAACGTCAATTAACAGCTTTAACCATCAAAAAAGTACTATAAAAATGAGTACCGTCGGGCAGTATCCCCTTGAAAGCAATATTCGGACCTAATAAAAAATTTTCAGATATTTTCCTCTCTGTAGGTTTGTACCATGCTATGTTAACCATATCAATATTTTCAAGAAGCCTAAATATTCACAAATATTATAGTTATCAAATAAATCAGTATAAGGTAAAATATACTGTGATGTTAGAGATGATTTTGACCTACCTTGTACTCATTTGTGAAGTTTGCAAAGTTTCAATTTTTGTAAGTTTGCAATTTTGAAAAGTAGAGGTTGCCGGTGGGGAGAGAAAATTAATGGCTTTTTGCTAAAAATGGCTGCCCGAGCGGTTCGATTGATTTTTGGCTGTGATTTTTGAGTATAATTTTGTGAAATTTTTGATACGAGTATTTTTGAAATTGTGATTTATTTTCGAATATTATAATTTAAATTGATAGAATAATTTTTAGTCGAATTTGACCACAGCTAAAAATTTTTATGTTTGGTTTTACAAAGTTTGCAACTTATACAGACCTACTCATTTAGTTGTCTAAAGTTAATATTCAAGTTACTTTTATAAAAATCATGATTTTATAGTTTTCTTTAATTTATTTATGATTATGACTCTTTTTGTTTTCCTCTTCCATTTCTATTCTTTGCAATTTCTCTTTTTTTTCTTCTCATATTTTACTATTGGTCTTCGTATCTTTTACAACCTATCTCCACAACTTCATATTCTGTACTCTCATTCGCCAATCTTGTATTCTCGTCACCTTTAGATCGGCGATAACATCATCTCTTTATCTGATTGTTGACCTTTCATTCGGTCTCTTTGTATCTGGTATCCATTTCATCAATCGCCGAGATGAATCTTCTCTGTTGCGGTCTTATAACGAAACCCATTCATCTTAATCTCAGTGCTTTTATATGGTATGTTTTACTGTATTAGCTTTTCCTAGTTCTTTATCTCAGTGACGGCCTGATGCTTATGTGCGTTGACTGCTAAGCCGAGATCGTCGGTTGGATCCCAGCAGAGTAAAAACTTTATTCTGATCGTCTTTTCTTGGCAGGTAATGGCAAGCCATCGAGGTATCTGCCGAGAGAATCCTTAATTAGATAACCATTACTCAGTCATTAAGATACGACTAGAGAGAGAGAGAGAGAGAGAGAGAGAGAAAGTTAGAAAAAGAAAGTTCTTTATATATTTCTTTAATTTTTCTTTTTCCATATGCTTTTTCCAAACTTTCCATGCTCTTCGTTTCCTTTTGTGGTACCCAGAATCCTTCTCATCACCTTTTTCTCAAATACTCTCAGCTTTTGTTCTTCCGTTTTTATTAGACAGAGCACCTCCATACTATATCCATACATCACTACAGGTCTTATTAGCGTTTTGTATATTTTAAACCTCGTAGTTTTTTTTTCAAGTTACGGATTGTTTTTTAAAAGGTTCTGTTTACTATAGAAAGCTCTATTTCTCACCATTACTCTGTCCTTTACAATTTTATCTTTTTTATTGGTGTTATTAATCTGCATTCCCAGGTATTTAAACTTTCTGACTTCTTTAAATGTTTGCATTTCATGGATTGCATGCATTGAAAATGTATTTGATAAACAGGTCCTTGTGTGATCTCAATAAAATTATCACATGGTCGGCATATTATGATATTATTTGTTCTATGTTAAACAGCGTGGCCGACTCGACAGTTCATCCCCCCGTCTAACTCCGGAGTTTATTGAGAATTTTTCGGTATTTCTTTCTTTAGAAATGAAGTATCCGAGATAAAGCATAAAAATTATGAATAGTGAAAATTTAATGCTTCTATTGCCTCAATTACAAATTAATCAGAATTTGTCGTACAGTCAAGCTACTTTGGCCATATGTTTTTCATCTTTTTGTTGGTGCTGTTTAAGTTCACTCCTAAAAGAATTTTGAAATCTCATACTTGAAAGATTTCAATGCTTGGTAGCGTCGACTGGACTGTTGTGATCTAAAGTCCGAGTTTGCACTATAGGCTGTGCATCTAATAAGGTTAGCACTAGAATATTATGCTTAAGTGTTTACAGAATCACGAGTCTTAAGGGTAAAAATTGATACAGTCTTAGCAGATAATATGCACGTTAGAAGTTATAACATCTAAAACAGATTTAAAAAATTAGATCTAAGATGAGTGGATCTCATTATATAAATTCCAGTTTCAAAATGAACCTTGACTGACACACCTTTCAGTTATTACAAAATGCTGAAGATATCAATCGTGTACGTATTCTGAATGTCTCTGAAAATGAATCCGGTGCTTCTCACCTGGTTATTATACTAGACAAAGGCTGTTTACGGTTACAAAATATCACATGGTACATTAACGACAAAGAGTAGTTTGGTGTAAGGCGCGACATATCTCCTACCAAATAGCCAATTTGGTAGCGGTGAAAGCCAATATATTAAAATATAATAAATATTAAACTTAACTTTTGTAGTAGCAATATAAGAAGATATCGATTACTTCTGTTGGTCATCAACTTATCAATGTATCGAGAATAGGCGTGCACTGAATTGTTTAATCAAAAAAAATTAATTTGTGTATCCAATGAGAAAATTCCACTATGGTGTCAGAATCGATGACCATGGAAGCGATTATGTACAGATCTTTTTAAGTTATAATTTTCTAATTATTAAGTTTAAATAAATATATATTGAGATGACCCAAGCCGTACAAATTTAGAAAATTTGCTCATTCCAAACATCACTCCTGCTCGGATACATCTATTATTAATTCCTAAGTGTTCTAAACCTACTCCCACTCTACCTTAAACACGGTTACCACAATATTATTTTCACTTAAAATCTTATGTACAAAGTACTTACAAATTTACACATCAACAATAATTTACAATAATAAAAAGAAAACTTCAAAACAATTTCTTTGCGTTTCAAAACACGACAATATATTTCTATATATATATATTTCTGCTAGTGTTAACTAATGTTACTGTGTTAATATATTTGATAAATTTTAAGATAAAACGAAAGTTATAATTAAATTTAAACTTGACTTACCACATTTGCCACTTTTTCGGATATAGTTAAACTGAAGATAATTGCAAATATATTTGCATGTGCAGACGCAATTGATAATAAATCCAATTCTTGATCATAAATAACCGAAAATACTGTTTCCAAGTTATTAACGACCAAAATCACAACTGCGCTTAAAAGCCATGGGACAAGTACCAACTGAAAAGAATTTTTGAATTGCCTATGTGTTAACTCGATAGCCAAATACAGCAGCCTTAACCGGTGAAGACCGATTTCTACATTTTCAAGGCTATATTTTAACCGTTCTGCCAATAGAAACATAATTTGTTTAAAACATTTTTGATACAATATATAATAAAAAAAAGTGCCAAAAACACAGTTGATATTCATTATAACAGATACAAAACCAAAATAGCACAAATTTGTAAAATTAAAAATAATCGTAATGAAATTAGTGGTTTGTATTCCGGGTAACAACATATACAAAATATTAACTATAACTAAAATAAATAAAAATATAGAAATGTAGTAATATCGTTTACTTGTACGCAATAATTTTTTTGTTATAAAATGTGGAAATCCATAGTAGTTAAACCTTTCTGCGAGTTTCGTAATTCCGTTTAGTTCCCGTAATTTGATGTTTCTGGTCATAATTCCAGAGATACAAAAAAAAATAGATAGAAATGCAGCCAGTTTTTCTAGTATTGTCGTCAAAAAATTTATGTTATCTAATTTCAAATTATATATTTCACAAATATTCAGATATATGTTGATACATTGAATTATTATCATCAATACCGTGAATGCTATACATTTTTGAGATATAGAAAATTTTGGGGCATTTCCGTGATTGCTTGAGGAGTGGACACACTTAACGTTTAAAGGAGGACACGAAAAAAACGAACTTAAATTAATGTGTGGTTTAAAAAGACATCCAACGCAATCGATCATTTTAAACAAAAATTTGCCTGTAATAAGTTACGTAGCCTGAATTGAATGTACTAAGTAAAACCTATTTTTCATATAGCAAACTGACATGTCAGAAAAATAAACCAATTAGTATACGAAAAATACAATATACAAAGCACTTACAAAAATTACCACTAATGTATTAAGCTAATGTAAAAATTAAACAAAAGATAATAAGTTGATAAACGAACAGCTAGAGAAACGAACTGCCTAAATATTTTGCCGTTTTTTCCATCGCCACTCCACCTTCGAAAATTTAGTATTTAATTTTTGATGTGTAACATCGTTCTACTCGCTTATGGGGGTAATTTCCTGAAATTGGACGGAAATGTGTAACAGGAAGCCATTTGATTTGACTAATGAGCGCCAAAATTATTTTATCGGGATACATAGACATCATTTATATTATAAAATACCATTAAAAAAACTTTTTCCGACGTGAGGTTCGAACTCGCGATCACCAAATGATGTAATTATGTTGCAAGCACATAACGCACTACGCTGTGAGGGTTCATCTAGTAATATTGTTCTAATTCGTATTATCTGTTACAGATTAGGGTTACGGTTACTGGTAACGTAATGCCGTTCCATCTATTTCGCGATTTTAAATGATTTATAATTATTAATTATCTCAAATAATAATGTTGCTTACTACCTAGGTGATATGTCAGATGTTACACATCATATACGAGTACTGTAAGGTTCGTTTTTAATGGTAACATGAGCATCCTCAGAAGCTTTTGAGAGCTAAGATTTAAGAATTAAATCACTTTTAAAGTCTTTTACCTTTCTTATTTATTGTTGTTTCGCATTATATTTACTACCGAACTAGACAAAAAGTTGTTATTCCACACGTTGACTATTTTTTCAATCAAAAATTCATAATTTTAATTTAATAATTTAATTCTACTTTTAACAATAATTTCGCTGATTAAGATATACTTATTTAATTGTTAAAATTTTGATCATCCTGCAGTAATAATCAAATCAATTAAATTAAGGTAAAGTTTACGTTTAAAGCTTTACTTTTTTAACGTGGCAGAATATAATTTTTTACATTTCTACAAGTTTTGAAACTTGTTACTGAAAACTGTAAAGAAGAAGTTAGAAATGAAAAGAAAATTAGTTTTCTTATTACTTAGAATAAATGATTTTATGTTGAATAAAAAATGAGGACGCAAATTGCGTTCCACGGTAATTGTTTTTAAATAAACTGGTCCAAAAAAAATGAGAGCAAATTGAGTCTCTAACCCTAATCTGCAATCCAAAAGAAATAACATCATCCAAACAGTGAACGGCCAACAAAATTGGCAACGGCAAAATGTTTATCCGAACAGTAATAATAGAACTGAAGATTAAGGTAGCAAAGATTATCAATGAATTGACAGCCTAAAACTATCCGAGGGCAATCATTACATTGATATCAAACTACGCATATTGTTTAGTTGATAATAGAAAATTCAAAGCTTTTATCGTTTATCAAATTGAAATGTTCCCAAGTATTAGAAACTTAATAGAAAAAAGCTAAACAATAACCGCTTTACTGGAAGAGATTATTCTTATAAAATCGTGACGCAATGGCATCGTCGACCTCATAGTTTGATAGGTATAATAATTCTATAACCTCAGTTTTTGTATATTGTTAAGGATTTCCACAAAGGGACATTTAAAATTAACACCAGGAGAACTATTTATAGTTAACAATAGTGGTGAGGTTGAAAGTAAATAAATTAAAATCTAATAACCCAATAATGACACTTTCTACACGTATGTTTAAGGGTTCCCTACCTAAACGTTTGATTATTATTAGTTTTATCATTTTAAAATGAAATATAAGGATAAGTTGAATTACTGTATGATAACTAAATCTAAAATTAACTTACCACATTTGCCAATTTTTCGTTAATCGATAAAACGAAGGTCATTCCCATTATATTCACATATGAAGAAGATATTAATATCAAACTCAATTTTTGATTATAAATAAACGAAATAAAGATTGCAAAATTATTCAAGACGAGAGTTACAACTCCGCCTAGAAACCAAGGAATAAGCAAAAATTGATAAAACATGTTAAATTGCTCGTGATTTAACTTGATGGCTAAAAACAATAGAATTAACCGGTTAAGGCCGATATCTACATTTTTAACGTTACATTTGAACCTTTCTTTCAAGAGAAATGTAATTTGTTTTAAACACTTCCGATATAACATATTATAAAAATAAATTCCAAATATAAAGTTTGAAGTCATTGCAATAGCCACAAAACTACAAAGCATCAAATCGATAAATTTAAAAATTTTGAAAATTAAACGATCAGTTTGTGTTTCGGATAACGCCATATACAAACTAGTAACTAAACTCAAGATTAATAAAACTATAGATAAGTAGTAATATCCTATACTTGTACGTAAAACTTTTTTCGTTATAAAATTTGGAATTCCGTAATAGTCACAGTGTTCTGTGAGTTTTGAAATTCCATTTAGTTCCAGTAATTTGGGTTTTTGCCTAATAATTCCATTTATACAAAATAGAATACACATAGCAGAAATTAGTTTCTCCAAGATTGATGTCAAAATTTGTACGTTGTCGAGTTTTGTTTTAAAAATTTCGCAAATGTTTAAATAAAAGCTGATACATAGAATTATTGTTATTAACACTGTGAACGCTACACATTTTCCAGATGTAGAGAATTTGGGAGCAGATGCATGATTATTTGTGGAGTGAACACATTTCACAATGAAAGGAGGACTCGAACAAAGCGAAAATAAATTGATATGCGGTTTAAAAAGGCATCCAACGCAATTGATCATTTTTAAGAAAATTTAGTTTCAAGTCACTTGGTCCGAATCGAATTTACCGACTACACTCGATGATGAGTGAGCAACCCTTTGCTTTTTTATAGCAAACAATAGAAATATTAGTAAACACAAAGCTATTTGAGTTATAGAATAAGTGCTCATAAAAATTAACCTTAATGCATTACAAAAAATAAGTAAATTTTCGTCACTCCAAAATTGATGAGTGTTTTGTGTGTATGAAGCTCGCCTCGCTATTTTCAATTTCAAAATGTTGGTTATTAGTTTTCCTATTTTAAATTTCATGTAAATTATGTTTTGGGATTTTGAGGGTTGCGTATAATAAATCATAAAATTTTATTTTATTGATTTTAATATTTAATTTTATATTAAAAACTATTTTCACCATAAATCCGATGAAAAACATTTTAATATATATGAAAGTATATGTCGTGTGATAATGTTAGGTAGATTAAATTTATTATGTAGAAATAATATTAAAGTTTAGAAATATTGTTCATATTAAAATAATTTTTTATGACTTTATTTCTCCAATGAATATTTAGTATTTAATTTTATATTGTCAAAAGGAACACCCTGAGTATTTTTTTCTAAAGATAGAAAGCAAATTCTACAGTTTAAACAATTCTACAATATACAGAATATTAAAATTTAAAAACTAACGGATTAACAAAATAATAAAAATTGAATTTTGTTTTATTTATTGTTGTTTTGTACTATATTTCCCGCCGATCTAGAACTAACATTTATTTCTTACATTGCATATTTTTTCAATCAACAATTTATAATGATAACTGAATTATGATAACTGACCAAGCTACAATAATATAGATAAAATTACTTACCACATTTGCTAATTGCTGGGTTATATATAAAAGTACGATTAATGCAACTATACCAAAGTAAGAATTAAGCAGCAGAAAGAAATGCTCACTATTAAGTCTATTTAAAAAATTAATAAACCAATAGTTAGCACCACTCGTACTTATAATAAAAGCAAATAAAAACGATGAAATTGCAAATGCACTATATCCGTTAAATTCTCGAAAAGTTAAATAAACTGCTAAATAAAATTGTTTTAACCGTTTCAGATGAATTTCTAATGTTACTTGGTTCGATTCCAGCAAAAAGTTATGCTCCAAGTTCATTTGGCCTGATTCTATAAATTTTAATTTTTTTAATAACAAAATTTTAATCGTCTTAAAATATTTTTTGAAAATCAAAATGTAAAAGCAAATGTGCAACATAGCTTGGAATCCCAAAACATTTCCGATATAGCAATATATGAAGCGATTTAGAAACATGAATAAAAATGAATAGTAATTTTTGATATCTGTATCGAGTAATGTAATAATTAAGGCAAGAATTATTGCACTAACTCCAACAGAAATGTTAAGAAAATAAAGCTTTTTCGAGATTTTCAAAGTTTTTTCAGATATCAGGTGCGATATTCCATAGTACTTGCAATTTTGAATAATTAATGATAATCCTCTGAGTTCCAATAAATTTTGACTATATTTTAGAACCCCACTGATACAGCATACGACAGAACAAAGCAAAAATGGAATTTCAATTATATATAATATTGACAATAATTGTATATCTCTGTAAATGCTCGCAGTTTGAAGCAATATTATAATCACCGGTATAAACAAAAGTATTTTATTTAGTGCATAAATTGGTGCAAAAGCTTTTCCGTTTTTATGAACACACTGTATATTAGCGGGAGGAAATCCAAAATATGAAGTTAATTTTAGAAACGATTTTACTAAACATCCGGCACAATTTATCATGATTTCGCTTTTATTAACTGAATTATTGCACAAAATATTAGCAAATGCTTTTTCAAGGTACTGACCCGAAACAATTTTGCTAAAAGGAAATTTTAATAAATTAGTAAATTAATGGTTATCAATTTTATAAGTCAATAGAAATGTATCAAATGTATTATGTAAATTTTATTTGTCAACAGAACACCTTCGAACTTATTCTGTTAAATTATATAAAGCCAGTCATCTATTTTTTTTTTTAATTTTAGCTACTATCTCGCTCTAATCTATCATTGTGACTGGACATTTCGATACCACTCTTGAATTGTTGGAAAAGTCCTAACGAAATGTATTTTAAAATAAAATTCAAAAATATTAATTGTAATTCAGATCGTCAATTAAAATTCAGAAAGTGTAAATTTCAATTCAGAAAGTTCCAAAACGCTGCCCTGGGGTACTCCTGAGTTTATTGGGTGCCTAACAGTTAGATATGATTTTAATATTTGATAGTATTAATAGGAAAAACTTTTTTTTAGTTTATAGTACAATCCCTTACGCCACACTTTAAAAAAATTAGACTTCAGGTCACAGCAATATATCTGACGCAAAAAGTATTTATGCCGAAGTCCCCGTATCCCGGCGGATAGTGTGGGCTTTACGCTTATAATGCCGATTATAGTAATTCAATAAATATCAATTTCAATTGCACAGTAATGCAGAAATGATTATATAATATGGAAGTATTCACATAAACAAAATTTAAAAAATCGACTTGAATATTTTATTATAAACAAATTTATTTGTATCTGAACTGAAATCAATATTTTCTCCATAACTACTTCCAATTCAGAAAACATCACTTGCAATTCAAATCAGTCAATTATAACTCATAGAATTAAACATTTGTGTTAGTAGTTCAGAAACCGTCAATTATAGTTCAGAAAATTGTACAATTTTTGTTAAATACAATTTAAAAAAACATCAATTTAATTTAATAAATTATAAATAATTTATGAAAAACATATAAAGTACATTTTAAATGCTTGCTTTGCCGTTAAAGCACTGTTAGCCTTAGTTTCACCCTCACTGTAAGAGCTCAAACACAGTCAGCCAAGAGAAATGATGTATTTCGTCTTCGCCATTTTGTTATTCTGCCGTCGACAATTTAATATTTAATTTTTTAATGCTAAAAACTTTTTAAGAGGCGAGAATTACATTAATTAACAATGTAATTAAAATTTAACAATTAAAAATTAAGTTATAATATTAAAAGCACAACGTGTTGCTTATAAGATAGAGCATTGGATTGATAAAATAAAATTGTAGGTTCGATCTTCGAACAAATATAAAATTTTTTTTAAATTTAAATTAATTTCTGTTAAAATTTTGTTAAGAAATCAAAACCCCCAAACCCTGAAAAGTTTCTCTACTCCCGCCAAATCAGAGCGAAGTCGAGGCAAGTTAGATGATTGATTAATTTTTTATTTTTTACACAATGATCAGTAAAATATATTGTCGTGTTTTAAAACCGAAAAATCATTGTTTTAGTTATTTTGTAAATTATTTTAAAGTTTGTTTTGTTTTAATTTAAAATTTTTCTAACATACTGTACATAAATTTATTTATTTATATAAAGAATTATGTTGGTAACAGTGCGGCATGTAATAAATAAGAAAGGAGAGGTATCAGGACAAGATGGCCAAACGTGAATTTTGTTCGTTGTGATCTAAATTTAATTTATTTTCATGATTTTGAATAAAAATTGGAAATTTTTAAGAAAACGAGTTGTTTAATTAATAAGTGAAGTAAAAAAAATAAAATTTTGAGAAATTTTAAAATTAGTGAAGATATAGTTATAGAAAATAGGAAATATTTCACAGTGAATTTGTAGCGGAGCGGCTAGCTGTAAACAGCCAGGCGTTATAACGATACCACATGCGGTAAAATTTTAGCATTACCATTAACATTTATTAACCATCATTATGAAAATAAAATTAGAACTGAAATTTAAATTAAAACAAAAATTTTAAACTATAAAAATTAAACGATGAGAATAAGAGTCTCATGCTAACCAAATTATTTGCATGTCACCCCAATCAATAAAATAAAATACTTTTAAAATTGAATTATTTTGTAAATTAAAAATTTATATTAAAAAAATACAAGGGGACATCGCAATATATTATAATATACTATATACCATAAAAGTGTGCAATACTTTTTCTTACTCCAATGATACAGTAAAATTAAGGTAGAAATAGTGTTATTGAAATTTTCACCTCTTTCTATTGCAAGACTACGAATACAGTCTGATTCAATCCAAAAAATTATCTCTGATGTACCATCAATTTTTTTTAGCACGAGACTCTTTGAATTTTAATTTTAAATTTATTAATTTATCTTCAATCGTATAAAAGTTTATTCCAATTTGAATTCAAATGTGCTATATTTTATTTGTTTTAAATATTACCTTATGGTATAGTAACTTTCTACGTGTGCCGTCCGCAGCTGTCCGACTTACTTCGTCGTATATTTTCACACAAAAACAACCCAAAAATCGTCCTAAATCTTCTTATTTTTATACATCAACACTTAACATTAAATAAAAACAACTATTTTCTTAAATTATTCTCATTTTAATAATTAAAATCAGCAATAAATCGAACTAATTTGAAACGTACATAATTTTGCGTCTGGCCGCATCGGTACGTCGGCTTGAAGCTCTTCTCCCTCTTAGGACCAGTTTTTCAGTCGTGAGTTAACTTTTAGGTTAGCTAATTTGGTTTAAAATGTAACTAAAATTTTGAACTATATTTAGGCCCAGTTTTTCAGTCGTGGTTTAACTAAATAAAAATAGTTAACTACAAAATTTCTTAGTTAGCAGTTTTTCAGTCTTGGGTTAGCAGTTTTCTCTAACCAATTATTTAAACCAGCACATGTTATGGTTTAACTAAATTATTTTAGTTAACTATGCTAAGCAACTAAAAGTGACGCTGACCTGCATAACCTCGCAATATGTCATAAATACCAGAAATACGCACACGTTGTTTGTCAAATTGTGAAATTTTACTGCGTTTCGATACCAACTTAGCAAATATTATGGTTAGTTAACTAAAATATTGTCTAATCACCGGCGCGGGAAGATTAATTTTTCTTGTAGTTTACAAACTTTTATTTCACTTATTAGTTCTTCAGATCGCGAAAGAATTGCTTTATTTATAATAATTATTAAAATTAATGATAAATTTAGGTGTTATAATATTTTACGCGGGAATTGATGTTATGTACCAAAAGAATTGTTTATTCAAATTGTTTGACCTTGGAAGATCTTTGTAATGGTAATATTAATAAAAGTAGATTGTTTTGGTAAAATATAAAGGTGGGTGTTTTTAGTAATACGAAGGTTGATATTTGTTCTGAGGTAAAAATATAAAATAATGAGGTAGATAATTGACCGTGTGCCTATTTTTAAAGGGGACCCTCGAGGCAGTCATCTTGGATTTTTCTATTCTTCGACGCTCTTCGGAAACGCGTATTTGGAGGTTCTCGCGTTGTTATCAAGAAAACAGCCCCAATCCGACGGAAAATTTTGGAAAATAACTTTCCCTAGAAAATTTCTTTTAACTTTCCTCTGGCTTCGCCATCGGGAAGTTTTGAAAAAAATTTTTGTTGTGAAAGTTCGTATTTTCAAATTTTCTCTCGATTCGGTGCTTTTACTGTCGAATACAACTGACTGAGTGATTAATTCCATCTGGTAATACCAGGATTATTATCTGAATGATAAGTGTAATACATGTCAAATTTTTCGATTGCTTTCGATTTAAGAAATCAGAAGTGTTGATATGAATAAAACTGCCAACTCGTAGGTATTTTAATAAAATATTAATGTTTTGTTTATTCTAGCTGAAAATAGTAATTAAAACTATTTAATTATACGAATCAGTATTATTTTTTGAAGTTATGTTGCTCGCTTGTTTTAAGGGTGCTGTTAGTAGTGCAAGTGCTTCTGAAGGGTTGACCTGGGCTCACGCACTGACGCTGACAACAGATACGCAATAAGGAAAAATCAATTAGTAATTAAAATAAAATTTTCAGAAAGCAACTTGGGTTGCATAAGTGCAGTCAAGCACAAACTAATGAGTAATGAGTGAGACCAGAGCCAGCAGAGAAAGAGCAAATAGTATACCATCGAAAAAAGATTACCTCAAAAGAGGAAGAGAAACAAAACAAGAAATACAAGTACAGAAGAGGAGAAAGCATTTAGAAGAAGTAAGAATACACTTAAATCACCTAGGAAAGTGCCTGACGATGCAGAGAAGAAAGAAGGCATGGACGAATTGAAGAAGATGGTGTCAGATTTGGCAAAGATGGTTAACGATAGCAATAAAGTGAACATGGAAATAAAGGAAAAACTGAACACGATGGAAATAAATTGGAATACCAAGGTACATGAAATGGAACAAGAGATTGGGAAGTTATCCGCAAAAACCAGTAAACAAGATGAAAAAATAAACCTTCTAGAGGAACAACTCGAAAGATATAAAAAAGATAAAAAAAGGGAAAATATAATTATAAAAAACCTACCAATGGATGGAACGATAACTCCCGGAAAAGTTGATGATTTCCTGAACAATAAGCTACAGACAAAAATAGGGATGGTAAGTGCATTTAAGATTGGAAGAAATACCGAGAAACTGGTAGTCGTGGCAAAATTGAAAGACCAAGCACAAAAGAGACAGTAATGGAAAACAAAAATAAGCTTAGGGGAACCAACACGTACATCGAGAATGACCTGACAAAGAAAAAGAGGTTCAAAAACAAATATGGGTGAAATGGATAAGAGCGAAAGAGTAAAGGTGAAATACTAAAGGATGATCAAACAAAATAAATAACGATCAAACAAACAAATAAAAAAAACAAAACTATTTGTTTTGTTTCAAAACTTTTATTACAAAATTGGTATAATAATTGGCCTGTTTAATTTAAAAATTTAATTAAGTGACATGATTTATGAACACACATAGTAAAAAAGTTTTTGTCAATTAACTACAGTTCTACATTCTGCTACATCAAATTTTTTACTGTGTATCATATATTAAAATATAATTTTTCTGCTCAATGATTGTACGCACAAAATTAAAAAAAAACTAGATTGCTTTCTACACTTAGGTTTTGCTTAGCTCAGGCGGTGAATTAAATTTAAAAAAATCAATTTAATTTGCTGTTTATCGAGTTTATAGAATACAATTTTAACTTTTATGGAATTAAAAATAATACATATTATTTAAAGCCATGTCTCTCTATTTGTCGGTATTTTCGTAATGATTTAAAAACAAAATCTTTTCTCAAAAATAAAATTTTTCCATGGAAAAGAAACATTTTTTTGTAGTTGGTAGTTAATAAATAACCATTTGTATTGTTATATTAGAATAGAAAGTTTAACTTTTCTTATCTAGAAAATTAGAAAACATTACGTTTTCTTCATACGATAAAAATTCAAAAATTAATTTCAACTTCTTTATTTTTAGTTTATACCTACTTTTTTAACTTGTGAATTTTCCACAAAGTATAATAAGCGGCTAAATAAATGTAAAGAAAAACTAACGTGGAAAACTCAAAAATACGTTTTTTGAACTAAAATTGATAAAAATCGGAGCTCTGATTGGTTACATCTCAGAAACTAAATTAACTATAATAATAATTTTTTTAATACTTTCACAGAATTTTATTTACTTTGATTTTTATACTCTTTATTTGAATATATAATATATAACATAGAATGTAAATGAAACGGCCGATTTTAAATTTTATAATTATTTGCGAGAACTTTTGTGATAAATTTCCTCATGTTCCTGTTTGAATCTGTTGTAGAAAACTTAGGTTAGTTTTTGTGATATTAAGGCGGTATTCTAGTCTAGAAGCATGAATTTTAGGTATTTTTTTATGTGCAATAAGAAAAAATAGACAATATTTTTATTAACCATTATTTTACAAGATATTTATTAATGTTTAAAGAATACACGAAAAAAAAACAAGTAAAAAAATTTTAAATTCAAAAAGTTACAGGCTGATAAAGTGGAAGTTTGTCACGATTGTAATCCTTCTAGTAATCCAAAACAAAAAAAAAGATTTATTAATCTAGAGAAATACTGCTATCGTACTAACAAAAAAAAGTTGAAAAAATATGTTTTTTTCGCAAAATTGCGGCTGTCTGAAAAGAAAATAAATATTTTTACAATTTTTTTTTACTTTTCTGAATTTTTTAAAAATTGTAAACATTGAAAGATTGTCGTAATTTTAGTTAGTACGATAGAGAAATGTATAGAGAAGATTCACACCAAATATCAAGTAAATCGGTTCAGTAGAACTTAAGAAATCATTACAAGAATTTCGAAAAAGGTAGTTTCGAGAAAAACACGATTAAAAGTTGCGCGTAAAGTTACTTTCACTCATTTAAATTTCGAAAAATCATTTTAAAGAGATATTCTTGAATATCTAAACTATAGAAATATGAAAAAAAAATTTCGATTTTTTCAAGAATCTAGACTAGAATACCGCTTGCGCTTAAAAGTAAAAGCATTAAGCACAAAAAATATACATTTTCGAGTTATTTCCATACAAAAGTACTTATTGACTAGGCAAATGTGCTTCTAAAATACAATCTTAAAAAGAGAAATTTCATTTGATAATTTTTAGAAAATTATTTTTAAAAATTGCGATTTTTTCATATTTATTGTGATTGATAACAGCAAAAAAAGGTTTAATATCCATAAAAAATAAAAAAAATCAAATTTTATACTCACTACATTTGATATTCGTTCAGTTATAAAAAATATTGTAGCTACTATAACTGTGATCCATATCCAAAAATTCACAACAAATAAACAAATATATTTTTGAAAATTGTAAAATAAGAAGACTAAGGAATAATTGCTAACAATAGCACCTGCAACGAAGAAAACTCCCAAAAATAGTACAATCTTATCCATTAAACTATTATATAACTTAAAAGTCGTTAAAATTTTTAAATATAATTTAGTTAATCGCTTGAGATAAATTTCCAATTCCATAAAATCAAAAGTAGGTTTAGCAAAGTGTATATTGGATTTTTTAATTTTTAAATTTAAAACTATTTTAATTTGCTTAAAAGTTGTTAGAAAAAGAATATTATAAATAATAATATGTAGGATAGCTTGAAAAACAAATACATATAGTACAAAGGCATACATTAATCGATTCAATATTTTTGCAGTAATGTTAATATAATTTGAAAAAGCTAAATTCCTCGTTGTGACATAAACGATGCTTGAAAAAGTAAACCCGAGAAGAGCAACAGCATAAATGAAAATTTGCTGAATCTTGCGTATAGTTTCTCTGCCTATAAAGCAGGAAATTTTGTGGGATCGGCAATTTTCAACAATTGCACCGATTGCTGTAAGTTCTTCCAATTTTTTTGTCAGATGCAATATGGCCGTTGCAGAACAACCAACCGACGTCGCAGTTAATATAATATCTAAATATAAGAAGAAATCTAAATTTTGTGTACCACAATTATTATAAAAACTATAAATTAAATACAACGTTATTAAAATTGAGTAGCAAATATATTTTTTATTTATCGTGAACTTAGGTGCAAACGCTCTATTGTTTACATGTACGCATTTTGAGGTTATTGGCAATAAACCGCTAAGTAAACTTAGCTTTATGATTGGGTTAATGGCACATCCTACACAATTTTCAACAATTTTGCCCATTGTCACCACTCTACTGACATATTCAACCACGCAAAGTCCAAATTAGTTCCTTTTTAATTAATTGACAAATATTAAAGGAAATAATCAAATAAATTAAACTTTTTTGTTTTATTTTAGCTAATCGAATAATAATTACTTCGTTATAAACATGTCGACACTCTGTTGACGCGTTTTACCTTTCCACTCAATAACCTATTGGGCCAATTTACAAACATAAAAAATATTAACTTACCACATTTGCTAATCGCTGGGTTATATTTAATAATATGATTAAACTCACTACACCAAGATAAGAATTTATCAGCAGCAAGATATTCTCATAGCTAATAGTATCAAGTAAATTAAGAAACCAATAGTTAATACTAATTGTGCTTATTATAAAAATAAATAAAAATGATGCAGTTATAAAAGCTGAGAATCCATTATATTGTTGAAATGTTAAAAAAACTGCCAAATAAAGTCTATTTAATCGTTTGAGTTGAATTTCCAATGTTACACTATTAAATTCCATCGGAAATGTTTGAATCGGATTAATTTGCTGCAATGCAGCAGATCTTAATTTTTTTAGCAACAAAATTTTTATTTTTTTAAGACAAATTTTGAAAATCAATTCGTAAAATTGAATGTGTAACATGAATTGAAAACCCAGAACATTGCCAATATAGCAATAGAGAAACCGATTTAGAAACATAAATAAAAAAGACCGATAATTTTTAATTTCTTCATCAAATGTATTAAAAACTACAGCAAGAAATATTGCACTAACTCCAACTGAGATATTACAAAAATAAAGTATTTTAGTAACTTTTAAAGTTTTTTCAGATATCATGCACGATATTCCATAATACTTGCAATTTTCTGCAATTAATGACATTCCTCTTAATTCCAATAGATTTTGCTTATATTTGAAGATCCCAATACCACAGCATACGATCGAGTTTAAAATAAATCCGATTTCAGTTACATGTATTATTGATACTAAGTTTTTGACCCTTTGTATTATGCTGATAGCTTGAATCAAAATTATAATCGCCGGTATAAACAAAAATATTTTATTTAATGCGTAATTGGTCGCAAAAGCTTTTTTATTTTTATGAACACACTGTATATCGACCGGTGGAAGTCCAAAACACGATGTTAATTTTAAAAACGGTTTTACTACACATCCGACACAGTTGATCATGGTAGTGTCTTGATTAACTCAATAATAAATTCTACGAAATATTAATTTTAGCAAATGGTTCATCGATGTATTCAAAGCAATTTTGTTAGAAGTATATTTTAATAAGTTAATGTTTTATTACTTTGATAAATTAATAGAAGTGCTACAAATGCAAATATTGGATTATCAACAAAATGCACTCACTAATCGTACTTACGTTTTTATTTTAATTAATAATAATAATAATAATAATAAAACTATACTATAACCATAACCATATGGTTAAGAGCCGTGAACACAATAGATATTGCTATGTCCCTAGCTATTCAAATTTGTAAATTTTTCTCAATCCAAAAATCTTCTTTGCTAGAAGACGTCCATTATTAATTTAAGCAATGAGACTCTTCAATTGTATTTTAATTTTCTTAATTTTATCGTTTTAAATTTTTCATTTTAAAATTGTAATAAATGATAATGTTTACCTTGCAATGTGGTATTAGGCTTGCACGTAAACTTTCCACATCTGGTTTCCCCAGTCAAGCAAATTTTGTAGCGAAACAACTTCAACTTTTCCAAAAAACTAAATTTATTCTAATCTTAACAACTTTTAATTAATTAGCACTTGCACTTAATTAAAATAAAAAACAACAACCCTCAATTCAAATTAAATCACTTTTAATAATTTAAATCATAACAATCAAAACTAAACTTAACATAGAGGGAATAACACTCCGCCGTTCGCTAACGCACAGGGCGTCTGTTTTTTGCTGAATACCTTCTCTCACCTAGTTTATTTCCTAATTTACTTACAACTAAAATTTTTATGTACAGTGCATTTACAAATAAATAATTAACATTTACAAACAAAACAAACTTCAAAATAATTTACAAAATAAATAAATTAATGTTTTATAAAAAATAAATTAAAAAAAAAACATAATTTACAAGTGTTATTACTTTATTTAAAAAATAAAAATTAAGCTAATCGCAAAACACTTGTCTATGTTGTACCTGCTTAGCTCAATAGTGATTTTTGTTGGGGATAGAATTTGTAAATGAAACTATAAGAGCAAAAAATATTGAAGCACCACAATTTGAGTGAAACAGTTCTCAAATGGATAACGTGGTTTCGACTGTGAATCTGATCAGGTCAAAATCAACTTAAACCTAACCATGTAATATTTATAGTTCCTGAAATGAAATGACAAATAAGAATGTAATTTTTTTAATTTTATTTTAATAACAAAGTATCACTTTATTTCATCTTTATACGCTATACAACGTTGCCCTTTATGTAGCTCGTTAAGCAATGAAATTACATTACGCAACTAGTTACGTAAAGAAAATTTTAATTACATCTAAATTTTTGATATACTATATAACATCTCTCCGCTCGCTTGCTTGCAATCTGAGAGTGATTTCATGAAGTGGGACGGAAGTGTGTAACAGGAAGCCAGAAAAGCGCGCGCTATTTGATTTGACTAATAAACGCAAAAATTATTTTATCGGATTACATAGACAAAGCGATGCTTTCCGAAAAATACTGGTCGCTTCTGTCACTTCTGCAATCACATCATTTGTATTATAAAATGCCATTAAAAAAACTTTGTCCGGCGTGATGTTCAAACTCGCGATCACCAAATGATGTAATTATGTTTCAAGCACATAATGCACTTTGTTATAGAGGGTTAATCTAATAAAATTGTTTTAATTCGTATTATCTGTTACAGATTGGGGTTACTGGTAACGTAATAACGTTCCACCTACTTTGCGATTTTTAAATGATTTGCAATTATTAATTATTTCAAATAATAATGTTGCTTACTACCAAGGTGAGATGTCAGATGTTACACAACATATACTTAAATTGTAATGCTCTTTTCTTTTAATTATTATTAATTACAGTAAAGTAAAATTGTTAATGTGAAATTCTAAATATATTAAATTTAAATTTGTTATTATATACTGTCTACTACATTTATTATACTACCTATGAATTTATAGTTTATGATTGTTGCTTTCACATTAATTCCCAACGATTGCTGTATTTTTGCCCGCATTCTACATAAAATTAGTAAATTTATGTCTTTGCTGTGTTTTTTAAAAAATAATTTCTGTTTAATTTTTGATATTCTTTTTGCCTGCATATTTTTGTTCCGTGTTTTTTTAATTAAATTAAAACTATTCTAAATTATAAAAATTGTTTTATGAAACACTAAAATTTAATTTAAATATACAGTAAACTATAACAAAATTATAATAAATGTCTAATTCTTGTAGGTATACTACTTGTATTTATTGAGAGAGTAAAGTGGATCATTTTTTTTAACAACGTGGAATTTGCCGACCGAAGCATGAGGTTAGCAATATGAAAATTTTTTATACTCATTGTGGAAGAAAAGATAAAGAGGAAGAACACTAGAAGCTTTTCAGGAAGTCGGAAGAATTCTCAAAACTAAAGACTAGTCAAACTAGTCGACAGACTGATAACTAGGGAGAGAAAGACCTATATTCTTCGTTATTAATAAATAAAAGGAAAAAAGTTAGTTAATTAAATAAGCTAAAAATTTTGATTTAGCTGATTAAATTCAAGTTACATACCGCATTAACAATTCAACGGGATGTCGTGCCAAATTATCAATATTTACAAGTTTACTCACCACATTTGCTAATTTCTGAGTTACACATAACATTACGATTATTCCAAAAGCGCCAATATAACAATTTATAAGCATCAATATGTCTTCAAAACGAATATCATCGAGAAAATTAATAAACCAATAGTTAACACCGATGGTACTAATTATAAAACTAAATAAAAATGGTGTAATTACAATTGAGGTAAATTCATTAAATTGGCGAAATGTTAGAAAAAGTGTTAAATACAATCTGTTTATTCGTTTGAGATAAATTTCCAATATTAAATGTTTCGATTCCATAGTAAATTTTTGTTCTTCGCTCGGTTGCTCTAATTCTATAGATCTTAATTTGCTTAACAACAAAATTTCAATTTTTTTAAAGCATTTTTTAAAAATAAGATTATATAGTAACAAGTGTAACATATATTGAATGCCGAAAAGGTTACCGATGTAGCAATAGATAGTTCGATTGAACAGCAGAACTACAAAAACTAAATTACTTTTTATTTCGGTGTCGAAAAAATGAAAAATTATAGCAGTCAATATTGCAAAAACTCCAACTGAGATATTAATAATATTAAAATTTTTAGAGACTTTCAAGGTTTTCTCAGAGATCACATAAGGTATTCCATAGTACTTGCAATTTTCTATGATCAATGAAATTCCTCTAAGTTCTACTAAATTTTGATCATATTTTAACACCGCAATAAAACAGCACATGGTACAACTAAAAATAAATGAAATTTCAACAAAATTTATTATTGTCAATAATTTAATGAGGCAATATATGCTGACAACTTGAAACAAAATTATGATCACTGGTAAAATCAAAAATATTTTATTTAGTGTATAAATAGGCGCAAGAGCTGTTCCGTTTTTATGAACGCACTGAATATTAGCGGGTGGAAGTCCAAAAAACGATGTTGATTTTAACAAAGGTTTTATTACGCATCCGATACAGTTTATCATGATTTTTCCTCTTTTAACTGGACAATAAATCTGTGAAATTTTAATAAATACTCGATATATCCGAAACAATTTTGTTAAAAGGATTTTTTAATAAGTTAATGCTTTATTAATATTATATGCAAGTCAACGAGAATGAGACAAATGTAAATATTTGTACCAATACAATAAATTTCCAAAAAAATATCTAAGTAACTTACTTTCTTATAAATTATAGTTTTTTTATTAGTCGGACTCTTTTTCTGAAGTCTTCAAGATTTCATAATTGATTAAAATATTGTACTACGAGGTTATTGAAACTACTGTTGTTAAATAATATCCAAGATGGTTTATTATTTATCTATTTAGTGATTACTATTACCCTAGTTCATGTAGAAGTTTTTAATTAATCTTTTCACACTATATATAATTCTCTAAAGATATATTGCAGATTAATAACCAAGTGCTGAAGAGAAATTAATATGAAAATTGGTGCTCTTGCTCGCAAAATAGATCAATAATCTGAAGCATTATGTCCCAAACAGACCGATAATAAAATACAAAAATCACATCACAAATTTCTTACAAAAATTGTATAATGCTGATGCAATACTGTGTTAAATAATAGCTCTATTTACAAATAATGAAAACAAAAAAAACAATGATATAACACTCCCGTGTATTAAAGAGAAATTTCCAAAGTTACTCTTAAAACAAAAGCTGTAATTAATATTTGTCTAAGTTATGAATATTAAAAAAGTACTCACAACATTTGCTAATCGCTACGTTACTACCAAAATCACAATTAACCCAACTGCACTATAATTTGCGAACATAAATGTAATTATTATGTTTAGAAAATAATTTAATGAGGCAATAATTATTATACGTTCACAACTTGAAGCAAAGTGTAATCACTGGTAAATTTTATATATATGGTATATTTATATGGTAATTTTATATAGTGTGTAAATAGGCGCAAAAATGTTTCCGTTTTTATAAACATGAATATTATAGAGTGCAACTCAAAAATATGATAACAATTTTAAAAATGGCTTTACTACACATCCGTTACAATTTATAATAATTTTTCCTTCATTAAATGGACAATGATTCTATAAAATATTAACAAATGTTCTATCAATTTACTCCAAACAATTTTGTCAGAAGGATATTTTAATGATCATGCATTATTAATATTGTAAGTCAATGAGAATGCGACGAATATAAAACACATTAATACTATTTACATTCAAATAGAATAAATTTACACGAAATAAATAAATAAAGTACTTTTTTAAATTATAGTCTTTATTGTCAATCGGATTCATTTCTTAAAGATTCCATAATTTATTTAATGACTTTTAGTTTATACGGGGCTATTGAACATATTGTTATCACATGGAATCCAAGATCCAACAGATTAATTTAGTTCATGTAGAATTCAGGTAAATTACATACTAAATAACTTCAAAAAAATCAAAAGCACAAATTTTCACACTACTAATAATTTCGTAATATTTAAAAAATATTTATTTTACTTTTAAAGTTCTCTTGTAAAAATCGTATAATTCTGGTGCAACACTGCGTTAAATAATTACTATAATTGTGAACAATTAAAAAGACAATATTGCACTCCCCTGTATTAAAGAGAAATTTCAAAATTATTCTTACAACAATAATTTACTATAGATTAAAAATAAAATTTATGGTTGGATAAATTATAAACATTAAAAAAATTACTCACCACATTTGCTACCTGCTGCGTCACTCTCATAATCATAATTAATCCAACTACACCAATGTAACAATTTAGGAACATAAATATATTATGCCCAAAAGAAATATTATCGCCAAATTCAATAAACCAAAAGTGAATACTGATGGCGCTTGTTATAAGGCAAAATAAATATGTTGTACTTATGAATACCATAAATCCGTTTAACTGTCGAAACGTTATAACAAGTGCCAAATAAAATCTGTTTAATCGTTTCAGATATATTTCTAATATTAAATGTCCCGATTCCATGGTAAATGTTAGATTGTTGCTCAGTGGTTGTAAGTCTGCATATTTTAATTTGATTAATAAGAAATATTTAATTTTCTTAAAACACTTTTTAAAAATAAAGTTGTAAAACAAAAAGTGCAATATGTATTGAATGGCATAAACATAGCTAATGTAGCTATAAATAATCCGATTTAGAAGCACACATACGAAAACTAAATAACTTTTTATTTGCATGTTAAATGCAAAACTAATATAACCGAGTACTCCCAAAACGCCAAGAGTGACATTCAAAATATAAAGTTGTTTAGCGATTTTTAAAGTGTTTGCGGATATTATGCAGGATATTCCATAGTACTTACAATTTTCTATAATTAACGATAAACCTCTGAGTTCTAACACATTTAAATCGTATTTCAACAATCCAATGAAACAGCACATGATAGAACTAAAAATAAATATAATTTCAACAAAATTTACTATTGACAATGATTGTATAAGACCAAATATGCTCAGAGCTTGAAACAAAATTATAATCACGGGTATAACCAAAAATACTGTATTTAGTGTGTAAATAGGAGCAAAAGCCTTTCCGTTTTTATGAACACACTGTATATTAACGGGAGGAAGTCCCCAATATGATGTCAATTTTAAAACCGGTTTTACTATACATCCCGAACAATTTAACATGACTTTGCTTTGTTTAACTGAATAATGGTACGAAATTATTCCCCTGGATAATTCTATGAAATATTAGTGAGAACTTCACTAAATACCAAAAACAATTTTATTAGTAGAATATTTTATTAAGTTAATGCTTTTATTAATTTTAAGTCAATGAACACAGGAAAAACATAAATATTGATGCTGTCAATATTTAATAGATTGCGCTAATAAATATTATAGTTGTTATAATTTAATGAATAATTTAATAAATTTAATGAGTTGAATGAAACTTCAACTCCGAAGGTATAAAAAACAACACAGACAATATAGTGAGATGTCCCTTACTTGTAAACTCTTATAAAATTTTTCTTACTAATTAATTAATCCGAAAACTGGGCATCCATTTTTGTGTTGTAGCAAGAGCTTCTCAATGTTTTAAAAATTTGTAAAAATGTAAATTAAAATTTTAATTGCTTACTTTTGTTACTTTTGATGTTGTCTTGCATGTGGTATTGGAGCGCGTATGTTATACCAGCTGGCCTCAAATTCGTTGCTATGCACCTTTGCATCGACCAAATTGTCACAAATTCTTCACTTTAATTTTTGTTGTTCGGCACTTCACTTTAATTAAAATAATTTAAAACAAACAAAATTCTCAAACTTACTTATTTTATTTATAAAAATAAAGCAATTATCGGGTAATGGTGTTTAACCGCCTGGCACCAAGGCCAGACCTCGTCTCTCTCTTCGACCTACTCACCGTTCTCCCTCCAGTCTTCTCCCACCTTTTATTTACACAGCAAATTTTACAAACTATTTTATACAGTGTGTTACAAATAAATAAAATTGAATTTGAAAAATTATTTACAAAATAAATCAATTAATGGTTTTTTTTGTGTTTCGAAACACGACAATAAAGAACGACCACTCAAACCTAGCACAAGAAATAGCACCAAGCTGCAAAGGAAGCGCTGGGTAAAGTAATAAATGGTAAGGGTAGAAGGTTCTTAGTGTAGGGGAATGACAACATCTTTGATGTTATAGAGCAGAGGAATGTGGTATATCATACATGACTCTCTCACAAAGAACAACAAACTCGCTACGGAATTATAAGCAAAAGAATAGAATGGTAAAATAAATAATAACCCAATACAAGAATGAAACGTGGAAGAGAAAATGTTTAGCAATAGAGAGTATGATAGGAGGATCCGAATAGACAGAAGTATAGAGATTCCTGGAAAGCATGAAAGGACAGAAAAAAAGTGGAAATATTAAACAGATTACAACACCAAAATAAATAAAACATTATTCGGATCTTTTGGAAGAGAACGGGCAAGATTACAGTCTAGAAAAAACAATATCCTGGAATTCACCTACAGATATAATAGTAATAAAAAAGATAATTTTGATTTCGTATTTGAAAAAAATAAAAATAGAAGAGCAAGAAATTATAGAGCCTTCAGTGTTAACAGCACTTTTGCCAAAAGAATCGTACCAACTTCATTAACAGAAGAACTAGAGAACAAGATCAACAAAGAACAGAGCGGCATCAGAAGTGGATAATCATATATGCATAACATATTCGTGATACAGCAACTGTTAGAGAAGAGATTATTATCGGTAGATCAGGAAACACATATAGCTTTTATCGATCTGCGAAAAGCATATGATTTGATTTTTAAGATCAAGCTATATGAAGCAAAGGATAATCAGAGAAATGTATTACAACAAATAAAACAAACAAAAACACGTATTAGAAATGGAAGTAAATTGTCGGCACCGTTTACACCTACGAAAGACCTAAAACAATGATGCAGTCTGTCTCTAGTACTTTTCAATTCATATTTGGAAATCGTTTTATAGGAATGGAAAAGAAGAGTTAAAAACATGGGTATACCTATAAATAACCAGTGGTGGTGGTACAGAGAGCAAACGACTTAGAATGTCGAGAGGCTTTAGACGAGAACTAATAAAAATTGAGGTATAACGATAAACATTAAGAAAAGCGAGTAAGTAAGTAACAGTTAACAGCATTGTACGCTTACAGATATTAATCAAAGACACAGAACAGATCAAGGTAGTGCAATATTTTAAATACCTGGGGATAATCATAACAGCAAATAGTATGGATAGTGAAGATATCAGGTCAAAAGTTGAGAAGAGTCAAAAAATGTTGAGAGCTCTGAATTCGAATTGGTGGATCAGACATTTTGGCAATCAAATGATAGAATCCATACTGTGGTAGACGTTCATTAAGGGTATTCACACTCTCTGTTATATCCCGTGGTAAATTTACCACGTGGTAAATATACCACGTTTACCAGGGTGTTATCTGACTGTGTAGTAATCTCCCAAAAGAGCAAATACCATACCTCGTGGTATTCGTAAGTAGCCCTCGACCGTGTATTTCTAGTATGGTAAAGTTAAACCAGTGCGCCGCTTTTCTGCGTTGTTGTATTTTTACTTCTAATATGGCGAAGTGCGCACAGCTGATTTAAAGTAACTACTACTTACAAAAATAATAACAGCTGATTGTGCCAAAAGTAGGGTTAAAGTTAAAATACCAAGACTCAATACCACGAGGTGTGTTCACAGATATGGTATTAATGTGTGGTAAATTTACCACGTGTTAAATATACCAGAGAGTGTGAATACCCTAATTATCTAAAAGGAAACTCTGGAGTATCGAGGTTAGAACATATAACGAATAAAAATAAAATTCCGACAAAAAATGGAGACCCAAGATACAGTGAAAGATAGAATTGATTGAAGAAGTTTGAAATGGTTTCAACACGTACTCAGAATGGAAGATCGGAGATGACTAAAGAAAATGTGGAAGTGGAAACTCCCCGAGAAACGTACAAAAACACGAAGATCATGAAATAAACCCATAAGAAAAGAAATAGAAACCTACCAAGTAGGGGAGAAAGACTCTTTGGACAAGAAGAGCTGTGTTTGAAACCCACTTATATGCGGTATACACCAGATATAAGTGGGGCCTTTCACGTCAAATCGGACACCATTTTGCTTTACCTTTCGGATCTTTTTGAAATTATATTTTATTTTAGTACCTACTAGTTGAGATTAGCCTCCATGATATTTTTTAATTTTTTTTTTCAAACCTTTCAAGAGATAGATTTTTAAAAAATTACGTTACTTTCTTTTTGAAACGTTGATAACTTCACTAAAAATTGGCAAATAGCATTAATTTTTTTCATAAATTTTCAGATTTAGATAATAAATAGTCATTTTCAACAATGTAATATATTGTTGTGTTTTGAAACGTCAAAATAATTATTTTAATTATTTTGTAAATTATTTTGAAGCTGTTTTGTTTGTAATGTTAATTATTTATTAGTAAACATACTGTAAATATAGGTTTTATTGGTAAATACTATGTTGGTAATGAGCGAAGTGAGAGAATAAGACTTCAAGGCGACGTGCCGATGCAGCCGATCGCAAAATTATGAACGCTCGCACAATTTTGTTTATAATTTGATTATTTTAATATTTTGAGAGTAAAGTAATTTTAATTAAAAAAAAAAGTTGTTTTAATTAAGTGGAAGTGCTGCATGATCATAATTGATGAAAAGTTGTGAAGATTTGGATAATTTGGGTGATTGTAAAAAATTCACAAGCAAATTTGTTTGAACGGCGCCGCCAGCTGCAGAACGCACGTGCAAGCCCGATACCATAATCTAACATAAAAATGTTATGCAAAATCAATTTTATTAAAAATTAAGAATTGATACAAAATTAAAACGACACCACAAATTATATTTTAAAAATTAAACAAAAAAATACATTAAAAATTAAATTTGAAATTTTGAAAAACCAATTCAATTAATAATTCAATTAATTAATTAATTGATTAAAATAAAAAATCAAATAAATAATCAAAATTAATCAAATTAATTAATTAATTAATTAATCAATTAATTATTTAATTAATAATAATGGAGGCTACCCCAGAAATAACTTTTAAATAGCAAATTTTAATAGCTGGTTGCATTGCAAAATATTGATGGATTTTTTCTAAAAAACTATTATCTATTTAACAAATTTTAAGTCAAGCGCCATAATTGGCAAACAATGGGATCAATTTTTTTTTCAAAGTTTTAATTTTTTTGTTTTTCGTTATCCGTGTTGAAAATAATAATAAATTATTTTTTAGCTTTAATTCTTGCAAAGACAAAGGCATGTTAAAATTTAATGTATACTTATAATTTTACAACAATTAAAATGTATTGTTACTATATTGTTGTAAAATTTTAATCATAGGTAAAATAAATTAGACGCAAATCTTATTCTGAAAATAAGGGTGAAGAGATTGATTGGATAGAAAGACGGTAAGTAGACAAAAGCTGTAAAATTAATCGGATAATGAGTAGATATAATAAAGAATTTTGTAATTAAATATTCAAAATAACCAATAGAGTAAAACCTCGATATAACGGACTTCTAGTTAACGGACTTAGGATATAATAGACAAAAAATCAAGTAAAATGTAAAAAAATAAAAACGTCCTCTTAATATTACACATGCTTATTATAGAGTTAATTATAAAAAAACAGCAAACTTAAAAAGTACAAACAAAACTTGATTTCATTTTTAAAGCAAGATTACTGAAAGCAAGCGCGTCTATATCAAACAGCAACGGCACTTCACAACGATTGTTTGAAGACATCTAAACAGAATTTTATATGTGTATTGTATTTTTATTTATATCTAAATACTCTGCATTTTCAAAAGAAAGTTCTGATTTATTTTAAATCTATTTTTATATAACGGACTTTCGGCTTTAACAAACATCCCCTCCCCCTAATTCGTTCGTTATAGTTCAATTTCATGTAACATGTAAAAATTAATTTTATAAAAAAATATTATCACATGTTAATAACATTAACCATTAATAAAAAAATTAATAATTAAAAAATATCTAAAAAATATATATTATGAAACTGAGCTACGTCGAGGTAAGAAGTAAATTATCAGGGGAATATCAATTTTTTTCTAAAATCTTAGCGCTTAATAAAAAAATATGAAAATACATTTAGCACAACGCAGAGTTCAAAAAATATATATCGATATTATATACGTAAGCTGCTTATTCATTAATCCCACCTCAAGTTTATTAAAGTATTTTACACCTTTTTATATAATAAATTAAATAAAGAACTCAATATTAATACAACATAAAAAAAATAAACATAAGAAATGCACTTACCACATCAGTAATTCGATCATTTGTGAAAAATATTGTAGCCACTATAATTATGCAGCATATCCAAAAATTCGCAACAAATACACAAATATCTTTTCGGAAATTGTAAAATAATTCGAGTAGTAAATAATTGCTGCCAATGGCAGATAAAATAAAAAATACTCCCTGAATTATTATAAGTTTTTCCAAAAATGTATTATATAGCCTAAATGATGTCAAAATTTCTAAATATAATTTGGTTAATCGTTTGAGATAAATCTCTAGTGCCATGCCATAATTATTAGAAACCTGAATAACTTTTTTCTTGGACTTTAATCCAATTTTTAATATCAAAAACTTTTTAATTTGTTGGAATGTCTTCACAAAAAGTATATGATATATACTAACGGTCAGAATAAATTGAAAAATAACTACGTAACCTATATAACAATAAAAAAATCGGTATAATATTCTTTCAAAAATATTGGAATAATTTGAAATATTTAAATACCAGGTTGAAACATAGAATATGCTTGGTAAACTTATTCCGATCATGAAAATATTTATGACAAAAATTTTTTGACTCATGCGTATATCATCCTTGCTTATAAATGTGGAAATGTTATAATATTGGTGGTTTTGTACAATTGCACTGATGATTTTCAATTCTTTCAATTTTGTCTTCAGCTGTAAAATTCCAGTTGCACAGCATGCAACCGCAGTCAAAGTGAATATCATATCAACAGATATCAATAAATCTAATTCCTGAATAACGGCATTGTAAAAATTATATATTAAATAGAACATTATTAAAATCGACAGATAGATAAATTTTTTATCTATAGTGAACTTAGGTGCAAAAGCTTTGTTGTTTACATGCACACATTTTGAGGTTATTGGAAGTAAACCACAAAACAAACTTAGTTTCAGAAATGGGTTAACTGCACATCCCATGCAATTTTCCATAGTTTTGCCCATTGCCGCCACTCAACTGAAGTTATGTTTAAACAGACTAGGTAAAAATATTGTCTCTTGTAATAAATTGACAAACACCTAAGTTAAATAATAATTATGTTATTATTGTTTTAGCCGATTAAACAAAAATTATATCAAATAAGTAATATACTTTCAAAAAATTACTCACCACATTTGCTAATCGCTGGATTACATCTAACAGTACGATTAATCCAAGTATCCCAAAGTAACAACTTATAAGTAAAAAAAGGATGGTTGTATGAGAATTATCAAATAAATTAACAAAGAAGAAATAGTTGATACTAATCAGACCAATAACAAAAACAAATAAACCCGGTGTAATTATAAATGCAATAAAACCATTAAATTCCCGAAACGTTAAAAAAACTGCTAAATAAAATCTGTTTAATCGTTTAAGATAAATTTCTAATATTAAATTATTATTTTGATTCGCATTCATTTGATCTAATTCCGTAGATTTCAATTTTTTTTGTAACAAAATTTTAATTTTTTTAAAACCTTCTTTGAAAATAAAATTGTAAAAGAGAATGTGTAGCATACATTGATAGCTCAAAACATTATTTATGTAACAATAGATAATTCTATGTAGAAGCGTAAATAAAAAACACAAATAATTTTCTATTTGTTCATCGAATAAATTAAAAAGAAGAGCATTCAATAGTGAAAAAAATCCTATTGCAATATTGAGAAAATAATATTTTTTAGTGACTTTCAAAGTTTTTTCGGATATTACGCATGGTATTCCGTAATATTTGCAATTCTCTATAATTAGTGACATTCCTCTGAGATCTAATAAAATTTGATTATATTTTAGCAACCCGATCATATAACATACGATAGAACTGAATATAAATGGAATTTCAAATGCATATAATATTGTAAATATCTTTGTATACCTATATAAGCTTAAAACTTGAAAAAAAATTATAATTACCGAAATAAACAAATATATTTTATTTAGTATATAAATGGGAGCAAAAGCTTTCCCGTTTTTATGAACACATTTTATGTTAACGGGAAGAAATCCTAAACATGAAGTTAATTTTAGAAATCGTTTTAATGCGCATCCCGCACAGCTCAACATGATTTAGCTTTTATCAATTGCACAATTCGATAAAATACTAAACATTTTTTTTTGAAATTACTAGAAGCAATTTACTTAGAAGGATTTTTTAATCAATTAATGGATTAATAATTTTATAAGTCAATAAAAATGCCGTAAATGTAAATATTAGTTGTCAATATTATATTATCAATAAAGGTAAAAAAATAAGATTTCACATTTAATTTGAATAAAATTTTAAAAGTTAATTAATTGAGTTTTACCATTTATTAATTTTTTGATTTTAATTATTTTATTACATTAATAGTATTTTGTATTTATAAATACAAATAAATAATGCGTAAATAAATAAATAATGTCCAAGAATATGGATGTTAGAAAGTGGTAAAACAGAGCACACTCCCCCGTATTAAAGAGTAATTTCCCAAATAAATATTTTTTAAACTGAAAATTCAACAAATAAGAAAATCAAGATCTACCATCAAAGATACTTAAGTAAGCTAGAGTTGAAAAGTACCAACTATTTCAAGATGTGAGTAACAAGCTTAAAGATAAAGTTCATTTATGTCGTACAATCGAGAATTCAAACTTTTTTCAAGGATTTTACCTGCTTTAATTATTGTTTGTTTTGTATTATATTTATCACTAAAGTTGAGTTTTACATTTATTTCTTGCATTTTATATTTTTTCAATCAAAAAATAAAAATCAATTAACAAAAACTTAAAATTGAACCGGGATGTTTAAACTCTCAACTTTTCTGCATTGATATAATATTATGATAATTTAATCCTTATAAATAATTCATTATATCATAATTTTGACTAATAATAATAATTTCTTTAATAATTGATAATTTGAAAAACAAATCAATGTTTTCCTGTACAATCATAAAACTTTTTCATACTCCATGTTATGATAAAGTAAAATTACGGTGGAAGGAGTATTATTGAAATTTTCATTCTTTCCTTTTGCAGGACTATTAATACAATCAAGTGCTATAATAACACATTTTTTTCAAAAAAAATTGTTTTCCTAAGCAGCCCGCTTGACATGATTATCAAATATACCAAAGCTACAAACATAATTATGCCTATGCATCTTTTAATATTTGATGGGCATGTAATGTGTGGCATGATCATGTGCTGGTATCCTAAAGTATTTAATTAATTTTTATTCACTCGTACGCATATGTTACTATTTATAAGCTAACCGATCTAAGTTAATAACTTAATATTGTCTAATTATTATCTTAATATCTAACGATAATATGACTATATTTAAAATAAACTTACCACATTTGCTAATTTTTCATTTATTGCCATGTCGAATATCAATCCCAACAGATTCGTATGCGAAGTAGAAATTAGTAGCATATTTAATTTTTGATCAGTAAGGAATGAAATCACAATAGCAAAATTATTTACAACCATAGCTAAAATGGCTAATAAAAACCACGGAATTAGCATAAATTGGATAGAATTTCTAAATTGCTGATGCGTTAACGCGATTGCCAAATACAATTGTCTTAATTGTTGAAGACTTATTGCTACTGTTTGAGCTCTATATTTGAATCGTTCCATCAACACAAACATAATTTGTTTAAAGCATAGCCGATATAAAGTATAGTAAAAATATGTGCCGAAAACCAAGTTGGAACTCATTGCTGTAGCCGCAATACTATAAAAGCACTTATTTGTGAATTTAAAAATGTTATAAAAATAATCACCAGTTTTCATTTCAATTAACGAATTATACAAAAGAGAAGCTAAGCTCAAGATTAGAAAAAATATGAGTAAGATGTAAAATATTTTATTTCTACGTAACAATTTTTTGGATATAAGATACTGAATTCCGTAATGTTTACATTTTTCTGCCAGTTTAGAAATTCCGTTCAATTCCCGTAATTTGATCTTTCTGCTAATAATCCCATTGATACAAAAAATGATAGAAGCACCATAAATTAGCTTCTCTAATACTAACGTCAAAGTGTTTATATTATCATATTTTGCATTATATATTTCATAAATGTTTAGATATAAACTGATACATTGAACAAGTATGATTAACACAGTGAACGCTATAAATTTTTGAGATATTGAAAATGTTGATGCAGAAGCTTTATTTTTATTTGTAGAGTGGACACATTTTACGATGAAAGGGGGACACGAACAGAACGAACCTAAATATAGTTGCGGTTTAAAGAAACATCCAATACAATAATTCGTCATTTTGGAAAAAACCTGGTTTTAAGTTACTTAGATTCAGTCAAATTCATTAAATTCACGAATTTCCCCTTTTGATAATAAATAACAAAATAATGCTATAAAATATAAGTTAATTTGAGTAATAAAAATTTAATAATAAATATCACTCATAAACTTAGCCCTAATGCATCACATAAACAAATACACAATCACGTATATTTTGATGTGTCTTCATTTACTACCCCGAAATGAATGCTTTCTATGTTTTCATTAAGTTAAATAGAACTGACTGAGTGATTAATTTTTTTTCAACTATTTGTATTATTCGAAAACTTTTATTATTCAATTTATTGTTGTAATAATTGGTCTGTTTCATAATCAATTAACTTATTATGAACAAACGGGGAAACAAATGATAAAAATGGGGTTCTATCAAGACTATAACTCAGAAACTACGTAGTCTAAAACAATAATTTATTTTATACTTTTGCGCAGAATATTATCTACTTTAATTTTTAATTAACCTATTTTGGGAATAGGATGAATAGAAAACGGCCAATTTGAGATTTTATACTTTTTGAAAAATTTCTTGACATAAAATAGAAAATAACTTAAAAAAGTTTTTAGAATTTTTTAAGTATTTTTGTGGTATTTAGTAGTATGTGATGTTAAAATAATAAAACCTAACAAAATGTTAAAATAATAAATTTTTTTTAAATTTATTATTTTAACATTTTGTTAGGTTTTATTATTTTACGTTCTTGACATACCTATTGATATGATAATTTTGTAGAAACTATCACTACCCCTCCTATTAGGGGTTCTAGCGTTTTCAATTTTAAATAAAGCTTTCTTGTCCAAAAAAAAACAATAAGTAGTGTTCCAAAAATTAATTAATAATCCAAATCCAATTTAATTGCAATGTAAAAGTTTATTTCTTAAAAAGGATCGAAGTTTTGATTTTAGCTTATCCAAATCGTCGTGTTATCAAATCTTACACATTGGAATATAATTCAAATTTTTCCAATTTTAAATTTTCAAATCCAATTTACAACTTTTAATATTCTTCTTCCAAATTAATCAACCAAATAATCAACTACCGCTCGGTAGCAACTCTTCAAAAAAAAAAAAATCCAAAATAATTCCAAACTTCAAAAATAATTGCACATCAATGCAATCGCATAAAAATCACTTTATTAGAATCAAAAATGTTACTCACAATCTCAAAAAAATCACTAATCTCAAAAATAAATTAAAATAAATTTGATTCGGTAGTTGAACAGTTTATTGTCCACAAACGTCTCTTTTATATTGTAGTTGAATCTGTAGAAAATTCTTTACACTTTTGTTTTGCCTCGGGTTAGCCCTGGATTGCGGACCTATGGATGTTTTCAGGGCGAAATTTCTAGCGTCTTCAAAAATAATGAAATAAAAATTTTTTTTGTCAAAAATAATAAACCGTATTTCCAAAAATAAATGCAATTCAAATTCAAATATAAAACCAAATTATTTCCTTAAAGGAATCGAAGTTTCGATTTTCGTTATCCAAAACGTCGGCTTATCTACCTCTCACGTTCTTTCCTTTAAATGCAATAATTTTTAATTTTTCCAATTTTAAATATAATTCAAATCCAATTTAGCAATTTTAATTTATTCCTTTTTCAAATCAATCAAGCCAATCAATACTATCATTCGGAAGCAACTATCAAAAATATTCCAATATAATTCCAAACTCCAAAATATTAAAAATAATCACGCAATAATGAATTCGCATAAAATTCACATTATTTAAATTACTATTAAAATGTAACTCACAATTACCAATTATCAAAAAATCTCACAAAATTTCCAGAGCTAAAAATCATCAACCGGCACGGGCGGCCATCTTGGCAAAAAGCCTTGAGTTTTTCTCGATTCGCCCCCACTTCTCAATTTTACAATGCTACAACTTCAAATTTACTAAAACCAAATTTTCCAAAATGCACAGGGTGGGTGCGAATCCAATTTATATATCCAAAATTATGTTTTGTTGTTTATTTAGTTTGGAATTTTGTTACATACTGTACATAGAAAATTTGAAAATTGTTTTATTTTAGTTACGATGTTGGTAACGTGGGAAGAATGCTTGACTTGTGCCGTTGTGCGTAGAAGAGAACGAACCAATGTTTGTTCCGTTCTCAATTTATTTGACGATTTTAATAATTTGAGATTAAAATTAATTTTTATTATAATTGAGATAAAGAGTTGTTTTAATTAAGTAAAATGTTGGAAAATTATGAACTTTGAATAATTGTAAGTTTTTGGTGATTTTGGAAGTTGAACCGAAGCGATTTTAGTCTGATAAGACAGGTAGCTGCGCAACGGTAGATTTCTGACAGCCGTTTGACTCAATAAACAGAAATAAGTTGATTATAATATTAATATTGAAAAAGATGAAAGTACCGCGAAAGTTGAGAAATCTCATTGAAATGACACTAACAAATACGAAGTCAACTGTCAAGACGCCTAACGGAAACTCATAGTTTTGGCGTCAACTCGGGTGTCAAACAGGGAGACACGCTGTCTCCCTAGTTACAGAGAATAAGAGAGATAGGTCATATAAAGAGAAGAAGTAAGGAGAAGATAATAAGAATGATAAAGGAGTGGAAACCAACGAACGAAAAGAGAAAAAAACGCCCGGGAGGTTTAGATGGCGGGATGAACTAGCGGAGTACCAGACAAGAATGGGAATTGAAGACTGGAAAGTGAAGTGTAACAACAGAGGCGTGTGGAAGAAGATCTTTAATACAGCAAAGACACACAGGCACTGTAGAAGAGAGAATGAACCGAAACTAATCCATCTCAAAACCTGGATTTGGAAAACTTCAAGAGAAATGGTTATATTACCCACCTTTATTCATTCTTCATTCCTTCAGTCATTAAAAGTTGTTGAAAAAAAAATATTATAAATAATAAGATTATAAATAATAAATAGCATAGCTTGAAAAACAAATACATATCCTACAAAAGCATAAATGAATCGATTTAATATTCTTATAGCAATGTTAATATAATTTAAAAATATCAAGTAAATTTAAAAGTAAACAAGTTAATTTGACTTGTTTACTTTTAAATTTACTTGATATAATTATCACAAGTTAAAAATTAATATATTTATATAATTTAAAAAGGTTAAATCCCACATTGAAATATAAAGGGTACTTCAAAAAGTAAACCCGATGAGAACAACAGCATAAATGAAGAAATATCTAATCTAACTATATTATATTAATATTATTAATATATTGTGGTGTTTCAAAAGGATTCGCACCCACCCTGTACATTTTTAAGAAAATTTGTTTTAAATTGAGCTTGTGAAATTGGAAAGGTGGGGGCGAATCGACGGAGATAGAGGGCTTTTTGCCACGAGTCGCCGCAAGAGTAGGCGGTGTGACTTTTGATCGTTAATTTTTGGCTCTGTGAAATTTATTTTTTAAATTGTGAGTAATTTTTAATTGAATAAAGTGAATTTGATGCGTTCGCGTTATGTGTAGTTATTTTTGAAATTTTGGATTTTTGGAGTTTTTGATAAGTTGCTGCCGAGCAGTAGTTGATTGATTGCTTTTGTTGATTTAGAAAAAGAATAATATCAAATTATGAATTGAATTTGGATTGTTTTGGACAACGACGTTTTGGATAAGGGAAATCAAACTTCGTTCCCTTTTAAAATTATTAAACATTTTACATTGAATTTAAATTGAATTTGATTTTATAATTTTTGGAAGACGAATTATTTATTTGCATTAGAAGAATTTTTTTTTATTTTGAAAACGTTATATCATTTCAACTTTCTATTCTTTTGACGCCCGAACGTGAGACTCGAAAATTTAGAACGTCACTTGTTTCAACGTATTAGAACCCACCTTGAGATACGACCGTCTCTACTCCCGCATTTAAGAGCAAGCTTGGAGCACTTAGGAATGCTTGGGAACATAGCTTTTTGCTAAAAAACCATTGCAATATATTATATATATTGCTATGCGCCCAGTATTTTATTTTTTTATTAATTTTTAAAATCAAACTTTCTTCCTTAAATATTTCTTTAAATTTAATTTGTATTTGAATATTATTTTAAAAATGATAAAATTAAACTTTACGATACCCGTATCGCAGCTGTCTTCTTATCAAATCCAATTTTCAGTTTCTTGAATAAATTTTTAATACAAAATAGAAAACTTTCTTAATTATTTCAATTGCAATTGTTGATCCCATCTAATTCCAATTTTTATCCGTTTATCTTTAATTTCTTCTGTTTAAATTTTATTTTCAAAACTACTCAAAAATCTTCCAAAATTGATACATCCAATTATACATCATAATATACATCAAATAAAACACTTTCATAAAAAAAAACTTCTTATATTTTCAAACTATAAATTTATTTAATTAATTTTTCGGACTAATTAATTCACACGTCCATCATGTCGATAATTTTTGGCAAAAGGCCTTGATAAAAACTCCACTTCTACTAACTTTAATTTTCAAAGTTTTACCTACCAAAATTCAAATATTGAAATCTTTTATTAATTAAATCAAAATTAATAACAAATTAACAGGGTAAGTAAAACTTTTGTTCGGAACATGACAATATATAAATATAATTATTAATACTTTTTCATTTAATAGTTTTTTTTATATTGTTTTATAAATATCGAGATAATCACCTTTCTTATATAGAAAAATTTGCGATTTTTTTAATACTATTCGAATTAAAAATCTACTTAAATCATTTCATAAGCAAAATATAGATCATAAATAAAACAACTGCATAAAAATACGTAAAAAATTGTAAATTTTGCTGCAATAATATACTAATAATTACCAAAAACTTGGTCGGGGTACCGGTACCTTATTTGCGTGATATAAACGTATTTTGTCCTTTCATTCGAAATCATAGGGCTTAAAAGGATCGTCATTTAGTTAATAATACGTAAAACAGTTTGTATTGACGAAATAGTAGAAGTTCAAAAATGTGGTACTTGTACATAAGTACAGTACATGTTTCGTCGACCGCAGTTCGACGCGACGAAAGCAATTCGGCAACGTATATTCGGCGACGGTCAATTTGGCGTTCCGAAATTCGGCTATGCTAGTTTCGGCAATTCTAATTAGGCACCGGCATTTCGACGATTCTCATTCGCCGACAGAGAATTCAACTACGTCGATTCGGCGACGAGAAATTTATTTAAGTGATAATATTTATTAAAAATATAAAAAAATTATTTTTTATTTTTAAATTAAATATTTATTTACATAGTAGATCACATAATTTTTAGGCAATTAAACAAAATGGAGAAAGGTTAATACAATTAATATTATTGAAAAGAAGCAAAAAAACAAAAGAAGGGATCTACTTAAGAGAGGTACAAGTTTGAAAAGCCATATAGATCCGTACTAAGGTTTTTTCGTACATTTAGATTTTAAATTTAGAAGAATAAATTGAACAAACTAAAAGTATTGCTGTGTAATTTTGTTAGAAAATTATTTTCCACGCATTTGATTTCCTCGGGTAGCTCTGGATTGCGAGTAGTTGGGATAATTTTAGGGTAAAGGATTCTAGCGTTTTCAAATTAATTATAATAATTCAATTCTAAGGTCTTCAAAAAAATATTTAATCGCAATAATTTTAATTCAAATATTTTTCCTTTGCTCGAAGATTCGAACTTATAAATTTTACTTATCAACTTGACGCGATATCGACAACGCCACGTTTGGTTCTTATAAATTTTAATTTTCCAAATATTTCCAATTAGTTTTTACGTTCAAATATCCAAAATTGTTGCTCTCTTTCCAAAAATCATCAACCAAAACACCTCACTACCGCTCGGTAGCAAATTATCTAAAACACTCTAAATAAAATTCAAACTTCCAAACAACGCAATAATGCACACGCATCAAATTCTCTATATTTAAAATAAATCCAAATTAATACTCACAATTTCAAATTCTAAAAAATCCCAAAAAAATTTTACCGAGCCAACAGTCGCACAACCGACTTGCGCGGCGACCCCTTTCAAAAAGCCCCTAATTTCCGGTGATCCGTTCCCACCTAGCAAAATATACAATCTTCCAATTCAATTATTAAAATAAAAATTCCACCCAAATGCACAAGATGTGTCCGAATCACTTTTGAAACACCGCAGTATATATCCCGTCGCCGAATCAGAATCGCCAAAATGACGGTGCCGAACTGGAATCGTCGAAATGATGGTGACCAACATAAGTACCGTCCGTTAACAAAGAGTTAATAGCAAAACCCCAACATAATAAAGTAATTTCAAGATAGCACATTATTATAACAAATCCAGAAACTTCCTAATGTTTTGCATCAAAGTCTAAGTATAATCGCAATAATATTATAGCAATGATAGAATTAGGCATTAACAATTTAACAGGATGCCTGTAAAGTTTTCAACGTTAACAAAATACTCACCACATTTGCTAATTTCTGAGTTACAGCTAACACAACGATCAATCCAAATATGTCTATAAAACAATTTATCAGCATCAATATGTCTTCAAAACGAATATCATCAAGAAAATTAACTAACCAATAATTAACACTGATAGTACTAATTATAAAACTAAACAAAATTGGTGTTATTAATAACGTGAAAAATTCATTAAACTGTCGAAACGTTACGATAAGTGCTGAATAAAATCTGGTTATTCGTTTGACATAAATTTCCAATATTAAATGATTGCATTTCATAATACATTTTTGTTCTTCGCTCGGTTGCTCTAATTTTATAGATCTTAATTTATTTGACAACAAAATTTTAATTTGTTTAAAACATTTTTTGAAAATGAAGTGATATAACAGCATGTGCGTCACATTTTGAATGCCCAAAATATTACCGATGTAATAATAGATAATCCGATTTAAAAGCACAACTACAAAAATTAAATTACTTTTTATTTCGGTGTCGAAAAAATTTAAAACTACCGCACTCAGTATAGCAAAAACTCCAATGAAGATATTAAAAACATTAAGTACTTTAGCGATTTTCAAAGTTTTCTCAGATATCACATAGGGTATTCCATAGTACTTGCAATTTTCTATGAGTAATGATATTCCTCTAAGCTCTAATAAATTTTGATCATATTTCAGTACCACAATAAAACAGCACATGATAGAACTAAAAATTAATCCAATTTCAACAAAATTTATTCTTGTGAACAATTTAATAAGGCAATATATGCTCACAACTTGAAACAAAACTATAATCACTGGTAAAATTAAAATTATTTTATTTAGTGTATAAATAGGCGCCAGAGCTTTTCCGTTTTTATGAACGCACTGAATATTAGCGGGTGGATGTCCAAAATATGATGTTAATTTAAGAAAAGGCTTTATTAAACATCCGATACAGTTTATCATGATTTTTTCTTTATTAACAGTACAACAATTTTATGAAATATTAGTAAATGTTCAACACACCCGAAGCAATTTTGTTAGAAGAATTTTTTAATGAGTTAATGCACTATTAATATTATATGTAAGTCAATGAGAAAGCGGCAAATGTAAATATTTGTACTGACAATATAATAAAATGGTTAAAGTTATTATAATATAATAAATTTCCAACAAATAAGTAACTTACTTCCTTAAATTGTAGGAGCAGTTTTTTTATTGAACTGACTAATTTGTCGAAGTCTTCATAATATTCATTTAATATATAAATTATTAACTTGGAAAATATTTTTCTCTACTGCAATTGCCAAACATCTCTGAATTGATTTTATCATGATGTAAAGTTTAAGAATGCCAAAATAATAAAATCGGTTACCAATAACAGAGATAGACGTTTTCACAAAATAATATGCATCAAAACAGAAAAAAAATTGATGAAAAGAAAAATTATATGGATGATTTAAACAATATCTACAGCCATTTACTTTTCAAATTTATTATCCTCACGTATTGGTGTTAAGTTTTTCATACCTTGATGAAAACTTACTGTAGGTTGTTATTTAACTCACGATCACATACTCTTTGATATCAAGTCCATTTAGAACATAGAGTGTTCAGATGGGAATACATTGTATTTTGATTTCTATGTAAATATTTATAATTAAATACTGATAAACGCAATAACATTTCTTGTTTAATTAACTTGTTCAATTTATAACTTTTTAATTTAATATAATTCATTTAATACGTTAACTACTGTTGTCAAATAGAATCTAAGATAACTAAACAGATTAATTTATTTACCGTATTTTCCCATTTACTGTTTTACCTATTATTGCCTAGTTTATATAGATTTTCTGAACATATTACCTCTCAAAAATAGATAAATTTCTTACTAAATAATTTGTAAATATTCAAAAGCACAAATTTTTTTAATAATAACAATTTGCTAAAGATGTAATCCGGAATAGTAATAAAATTGTCAATAAGGGAAAGCATTTATATTCAAACAGATTGATAACTAAATTCAAATAACCCACCACAAATTTATAAAATCATAAAAGTATTTTTTTAAGTATATATTAGTGTTAATAATCCCTTGTAAAATTGTGTTAAGTAATAAAACCATTTGTGAATAGTTAAAACAAAAAGACAATGATGTAACATTCCCCAGTATTAAAGAAAAATTTCCAAAGTTATTCTTGAAACTGAAACTGTAGATTGCAATTGAAGTATATTTAACTAAATTAAAATATTATACAGATTACTCACCACATTTGCTACTTGCTGCGTCAATCCCAAAATTATAATTAATCCAACTACACCAAGGTAACAATTTAGAAACATAAATATATTATGTTCAAAAAAAATACTATCGCCAAATTCAAAAAACCAAAAGTGAATACTGATGGTACTTATTGTAAAACTAAATAAAAATGACATACTTATAAATACCATAAATTCATTAAACTGTCGAAACGTTATAACAAGTGCCAAATAAAATCTGTTTAATCGTTTGAGATATATTTCCAATATTAAATGTTTCGATTCCATGGTAAATGTTTGTCCATCGCTAATTTGTTCTAACTCTGTATATTTTAATTTATTTAACAACAAATGTTTAATATTCTTAAAACATTTTTTGAAAATGAAGTTGTATAACAAAAAGTGAAACATATATTGAAGGCCCAAAACATTGCTGATGTAGGAATAGACAATTCGATTTAAAAGCACAAATGCGAAAATCATGTTACTTATTATTATTTGTGTATCAAATAAACTAAACATTATAGCACCGAATACTCCTAAAACACCAGCTGAAGCATTAAAATAATAAAGTTGTTTAGCAATTTTTAAAGCCTTTTCTGATATTACACATGATATTCCATAGTACTTGCAATTTTCTACAATTAATGATATACCTCTAAGTTCTAATAAATATTTATTATATTTTAACACCCCAATAAAACAGCACGCGGTAGAAGTAAAACCAAATATAATTTCAACAAAATTTACTATTGTTAAAAATTTTATAAAGCCGTGTATGCTCACAGCTTGAAACAAAATTATAATCACGGGTAAAACCAAAAGTACTTTATTTGTTTTGTAAATAGGAGCAAAAGCTTTGCCATCTTTATGGACACACTGTACATTAACGGGAGGAAGTCCAAAATACGATGTCAATTTTATAACAGGCTTTACTACACATCCCACACAATTTAACATAATTTTGCTTTATTTCACTGAATAATGCTACGAAATATTAGTAAGCAATTCACTAAAATACCAAAAACAATTTATTAGAAGAATATTTTAATAAGTTAATGCTTTTAATAATTTTAAGTCAATGATAATGAGAGAAACGTAAATATTGATACTGTCGATATTAAATAGATTAAGCTAACAAAAATTAATAACTTAAAAATTATGATTACCTATTGTACTTTAAGGAAATCACTGCTCTCTATTTTTCTATCTGTCCATCATTTTTGACAGTATCTAAATAAATTTTTTTGAATTGCACTAATGCATAAATTCATAGTTCCCCAAAAATCAACATGCATTACATTACTTATTGAACAAATAGGTTACAAATACTTGTATGTTTCTCTTGAATTGTTTTAATTAATTTGAAATTTGGATCAATCACTAAAAATTAAAATGTTTGCTGTCGACAATTTTTCCGTCAAAAATGTAGTACGAGTATTTAATTTTTTAATTTCAACATTAGCAGCAAATTTTAATTTTATACTATTGCAGAATAAAAATATTTTATAAGATCAAATTTTTATAATGAATATTAAATATTAATAAGATATTACCACATGTTAATTATATTAAAAATATTTTAAAATTTTTAAATTCATGGATTAATTAAGTAAAACAATACAATTTTTTTTTAGAGATCTAAAACTCGTCTGTACACCACAGATATCTAGGAAAGAAGTATTTTTTATATATTATATTGAGATGTGTTTTTTTTTTAATTTAGTTGCATACAATTTTTTGTTCTAGCTTTAATTTTTTTAATTTACGTTGTAACGGGTCAAATTGGTTGACAGAACAAGGAGGGGAGAATATACCTTAATACTTGCTTGGAAGAATAGAATTGCCTCCACCTCTGGTCGGAGCGAGGTCGTAGATCGCCAAATTTCAGGAAAATCCTGGGCCCAAGCTTAATCAAAAGACGTTAAGTAAATCCGAGGTACACAAAATAAAGGGCGCCACTCAGACTAAATTCGCATCAAATCTTACCTTTAAGTTGAATGCGGCCCGAGTAGGAATCTTCAACTAAATAGTGAAATTCTGCTTTTAATCGAGTGCAAATTTAAAATAACTTTGTGGAAAAAAGGAGGTATTGTTATAACAAATTAGAGCATGATTGTGGTTTACGGTCTACACACCAATTTTGGGGAGGAGGGGGAGGGGGGTGTTAATTAGTCAAATAATGGCAAAATTTCGGTGCGGAAACATATAATAATGTAGAAAATCGCAGTTAAAGTTCAACAAATTTTAACCTCAAAATTAAATGTCATGAAAGTGGGCGTTGGTTAGGCTTTGTAAATTCAGTCCACAGTAGTTATCACAGAACGTTGCTGAAGTTTTGTTGGAAGTAATATAACAAAGTACGTAAGCTTACTCCAAGCATTAACTATTTTGTACAATTTATTGATGGAACATGTTTACAAGTTCACATCGGTGAGAAACCGTTTACTTGACATATTGTGTTAGCAACTACCTGCCGGAACACATAATCGTGTTCATGTGGCTGCAGTTGTACGGCCGTACGTCAGAATTGGCATTCGAAAATATGCTCGATAAGATAGCCACTCGCTTTCCAGTGTAAACAGGAAAACGGTTCTTTTCAGAGGCGGAAATTTTCACGGAGGCTTTTATTTCTTTTAGACAAACACAAGTGGCAAATAAATATTTTTTTTACACGGGTGCACGATAGGTCGTTGTTGTGTAAGGCAAAAAAATAAAACAGGCCCGAAGATTTCGAAAAAAATCGATTTTAAAAATGTAAAATTTACATGTATTTTAGATACACCTTTTAACACGGCTGCATGATTAGCCGTGTTGAGTAAGGCAAAAACAGGCTCCGGGCCTGTTTTATTTTTTCACCTTACTCATAAAATTTAAAAATATCCCTGAAGAATGGCAGAACTCGCCAAAGGTGGAACTCGAAAACACAGATCTACGTTTACCTGGAATTCGAGATTTGCCATTGATGAGTTATTTAAAAAAGATTGTTTTTTTGACTTAACACATTAATATTTCTCAATATTAAGGTATTCTGAAATATTAATTCGAAATCCACCAAAAACGCAATTAAAATTACGAATTTTAAATCTCAAAACTTAACATTTCAATTTGCATGTTGAGCGGGTGGACTACGGTACATCTTGATCTAGACCACGGCTAAATGCATACCAACTTCCTCCCACTACGAAATGGCGGTGGGGATAACTTAGCATAATATAAGTAAAAATCGAGCCTGGGGTGGGTGGCCGGGATTACACTCCGCTCCGATGATAACCTCAAAAATTGTCTAAAAAAATAATTAATTGTGTGAAAGAACGGCATCTTCGCAGGATAAAATTTATATTTTCGTGTCGAGCACACCTAGAGGCATCTTTCCACCAAGTTTCAGCCAGATCGCGATCGCGACCGTAAACTAGAACTTAGCCATTATTTATATCATCATCATCATCATCATCCGCACGTTATAGACATGTAGTCCGTTACGCCACTCAATTATTTTGGTCCGCCCATCTTTTCTTTGGTCGTCCCACGTTTCTTTTCCCTCTGGGCTTGTATCTAAACATTTGGTTTGGTATGCGGGTCTCATCCATTATTTATATAATAATAATAAATAAAATTATTCTTTAAACTAAAAGTTAATAATTCGTTTCTTCAATAGAATTGATAAATGTCACTCGGTCGGCACTGGAATAAAGTTGAATGGTCGTCAAAAGGTAAATGTAATTTAAGTATTGAAATTTTGATTCACAAGAACGAAAATTGAATTCCAAAAGTCTAAGTAATTAACGAAATGTTTTAAACTCAAAAATTGAGAGCTGCTTAATAATTAAAATACAGAATAATCACTTGCGAGTTGAATTCTTGATTCACACAAAGGTTACCATGACGTCACTATGTAATGATGGAGAACAATAGGAGGATTTTTATCGAGGAGCATCATCCAAATGATTAAAGATTTCGAATAAATACTGCTTTACATTGAAGGCCTATAATGACAACAATAAGAAACGACGCTTTTGATTGATTTGAAGCGATCTTAATATTTTTCAGCAATTCCGATTAAAGGGATGCGAGCACATGGGCATAAAGTTGATTTATGTATTTTTGGAGATGTGTAGATTTGCAAATAATGCAGCGCGGCTCAATGATCAATTACAGATCATACATAGTCCCAAAATTGAAACGAAACTCACTTCACTAAATTAATTCTCCAAAATTAACAACAAAAGAAAAATGCTTCTTAAAATCTTGTTCTTCGTGCAGATGTCAAATCATACTGCATTATCAAGTGCGGAAAATTTACTTTAACGCAATTACGAGAAACTATCAAAACTATCAAAAATGAAGCAATGACTTTCGTACAATAGGGTGTCTGGAAGCACTTTCATAATTAAAAATTACAAAGCAGAATTTATTGGCAAAAGTTAATAAAAAAAAAAACACATTACAACGTATACCGTTACGCAGCTGTCCGCCTTATCAGCACACTTTGTCGTCCTCCCAACAACTAAATATAATATTTTATAAAAATTCTTATCATCATCCAAGTAAAAAATATCAAAATCAATTATTAATTTTCTCCTTATCCAGTTTTCTCTAATCTTCTTTAATATATTCAATTTTACTCACGTAACTTCCAATTTAGTTTTCTTTATAAAACAATCAAATTTTCTCTCGCACACTTCCAAATTAATTATAATTTTTGATACAAATTATAAATCACTCTTTATTTCATACATTAAACCTTTTTTATCAAATCTCAGCGGGCTTACAAAATTAAACGTCCGCCACAGCTGCTCGCCTTATCAAACAAACCTCGTGGTTGTTTTCTCTCCACTATTTTATTTTTTTTTCAAAACTTCCAAGTACTTTCGAATGAATCAAATTTTAATAAAATAATTTTTAACTTGGCCAATTTTTCATCCAAAATTCACACATTGCTTTTGTATGCAAGCAACTTCAAAAATCACTAAAATCTTCAAAATTTTATTTTATGTCACTTTTTAATTAATTAAAACAACTTTTAATCATAACTCAATTTTCTTTTAAAACCATCTTGCATTTAAGACCCAAACATCCCTAGAAATCGAAACAATTTCAAGATAGCGCTCTACTATACAAAATGCAAAACCTGCATAATCCTTGTTACGATTAGCGACAGTTATATTATAAATTCTGTTTGTCATTACTTTTTGACCGTGCCTCCGTGTCATTACTTTTTGATCCTTGAGCGTTTCGTGTCTATACTTGTTGGGTAGGTTTTGACGCGAAAGCCACCGCGCAAGCTCTGTGTTTAGCTTGTCTGGCGCGTACGACCGACGTTGTAGCAAGGACTTCACTTCAAGCAGCAAACATGTTAACATCGCGTGGCGCAAATTGGTTAAAATAGATTTTATTATCTTATGTTTTGTTCAAATTATACCTGTTCGCGCAACTGCAATGTGTCTTACAGTTATTTGTGATTATGGAAATATTCTGGTTCGACTAGCTTAACGATTTACTTATTTAATTGCCGATTATCGTTTCGCGCTATTTTGTTACCGCCATTTTTGCATTCCGCTTGGTTTATGGCTTGGGTGATGTTATGGAATTATTTGTTACTGGATGAACAGTCAATTCAATTATTATGGTTTATCGAGGTGTTTGGTTTCGCTATTAAACAGTCACAATTTATCCTGGAGCCGAAAGTTCAAGGATGCCTCCCAGAAGGCAGTCAGTTAATATCAACAGGCGTTGACAACTATAAGGTCTGTAAATTGATGTTATGTTCAGTGATATCTTCATTCCAACAAATTATCGTCACTGGGAACAACCCAGCAATTTTGTATTTTACCGATAGTAACGTTTTAGCGAATATTTTATGTTGTGTTAGTAATTCAACACATAGTCATGTTCAGAAAACATCATGATTTATCTTTTGTGTTAAATTATAGTAATTTGAGTATTTACACTAAAGTTAATGTAATCATTTTATTATCTTCACGAATAGCTATCTCGTATCTAAAGTATGTTAAGCAATAATATATCTAATTTTGTCTTAGTATCTTAACTTATCGATTTATGTCTACCTCTGGCCATTCCAGAGAATATCTGTATCTTATTTTATGTGTATTATTTGTGTGCCTAATTGTTCATTAAATATTTATATGTGTATTCTTGTTTGGTTTTGCAAAAACCCCCCTGAGTTCGCTTCTCTACGACCGAGCTACATTACCTTGAGTCCGGCATTAGCGCCGACATTAATTAATTTACCTACGCGGGGCGACGTAACATCCTTCGCATCAACATCTAGACATATTGGCTACAATATTATATCAATGACCGATCTATAGACAGAATGATGAGAACTGACGCAATTTTTGGAACTACTACAAAAATATAAATTCTCTTGATATTAACCTGATTTTTTTATACTTATAGTGAAAAAACGGTAGAGAGAAATAATACGAGAAGTCTTTCAGAAAGCCGGAAAAAAATCCAGAACCAAGAACAGTTACAGAGCTACGTAATACGGGAAAATAACATAATTAAACAAATAACCTAAAAATTTTGTTTTATCAGATTAAATTCAAACAATTCAATAAGTGCCGGGCCAAATTATCAATGTTAATAAAATTACTCACCACATTTGCTAATTTTTGAGTTACACCTAATACCACGATTAATTCAAATGCGCCAATATAGCAATTTATAAGCATCAATATGTCTTTAAAACGAATATCATCAAGAAAATTAACAACCCTATAGTTAATACTGATGGTACTAATTATAAAACTAAACAAAATGGGTGTAATTACTAATGAGAAAAATCCATTAAATTGTCGAAACGTTACGATAAGTGCTACATAGAATGTGGTTATTCGTTTGAGATAAATTTCCAACATTAAATGATTTGATTCCATATTACATTTTTATTCTTCGCTCGGTTGCTCTAATTTTATAAATCTTAATTTGCTTGACAACAAAATTTCAATTTTTTTAAAACACTTTTTGAAAATGAAATTATATAACAGCATGTACTACGATATGTATTGAATGCCCAACATATTACCAATGTAGAAATAGAAAATCCGATTTAAAAGCAGAATTACAAAAATTAGATTACTTTTTATTCCGGTATCGATATCGAAACTACAGCATTCAGTATTGCAAAAACTCCAATGAAGATATTAAAAAAATTAAGTACTTTAGCGACTTTCAAAAGTTTTTCAGTTATCACATAGGATATTCCATAGTATTTGCAATTTTCTATGATTAGTGACATTCCTCTGAGTTCTAATAGATTTTGATCATATTTTAGCACCGCAATAAAACAGCACATGGTGGAACACAAATTTAATGTAATTTCAACAAAATTTATTATTGCCAATAATTTAATCAGGCAATATATGCTTACTATACTTGAAATAAAATTATAATCACTGGTAAAATTAAAAACATTTTATTTAGCCTGTAAATAGGCGCAAGAGCTTTTCCGTTTTTATGAACGCACTGAATATTAACGGGTAGATGTCCAAAATATGATGTTAATTTAAGAAAAGGCTTTATTAAACACCCGATACAGTTTATCATAATTTTTGCTTTAGATTTAGCTGGACAATAGTTTAATGAAGTATTATCAGCACACCGAAACAATTTTGTTAAAGGGATTTTTTAATGAGTTAATGCTCTATTAATATTATATGTAAGTCAATGAGAACGCGACAAATGTAAATATTAGTACTAACATTGTAATATAATAAAATTTCCAAAATATAAGTAACTTTCTTCCTTGAATTATAGAAGTAGTTTTTTTATCAAACAGGCTCATTTTTTAAAGTTTAAGTTAAAGCTCTTTTTAGGAGTAGATTCCCGTGACAAATAACTCTATTGTCGGTTAAAAGGAAAATTCTCTTTTAAGTCTAATTGAATCAAATCTATTTTTGAAAAATGCAGTTTTAATTGGTGACTGTTTAACTTTAACCAGATTTGAATTTTAGTGTATCGTATAAATTCGTAAACTTAGATGCACATTTATTGTTAAACGTACTCTAAATAGAATCTAATTTAATTAATTTTTTTAGTGTTATTGCGGGACGTATGCATGCTGCAGAGGTAGTACCTTTTTACCGAGACGGTCACATCGAGCGTTACGACGGGAGATGGTCTTTGGTAACTGGTCCTCGCAGGATACCCAACTCTTACTTATGGCTCCACGTGCCACACCCTGGTAACTGCGTTGACCCGCAGGCAAAACTAAGTAAGGGTAGCTAGATATAGCAAACCGACATGCGTCTGACTCCAGAGGAGCAGCAGTCAACAGCGTCTGAATCCCACGTTAGGGGCGGCTGAAAGCTTATCAGTGCAGGCAACGGGAAACCACACTGATTAAATTTTCCCAAAAAATCACTATGGCGAGAAACAATGCAGATACGGCCCCTAGTCCTGGGCAGCCCTTAAATGGGCAAGGGGTGCTAAGAATATCTCGGCTCAAAATAGTGAAGACCATGATTAGGATTGGTACGTGGAATGTACGTGGAATGTTCAATTTAGCAAAGGAAATGGAAATATTGAACGTGGAAGTCATGAGAATAAGTGAGTTGAGATGGCCAGGTACCGGAACTTGCAGGCATGAAAAAGACACTTTGTACTATTCTGGCAGCGGAGAAGACGACGCAAATCATAGGAACGGAGTCGGCGTGTTTATAAGTTCAGAGCTAGTGAAATATGTGAGAGGTTTTGTACCAATATCGGATCATATTTTATTGATACAACTGAACAGTCAACCTATGATGACAAACATTGTGCAAATTTATGCACCAACAGCTGACAAAAAATACAACGAACAAGTAGATGTATTCTACGAACAGTTGTGCAACGTCATAAAAGATCTCAAGAACGACGAAATAAAATACATAATCGGCGACTTTAATGCGAAGATTGGACAGGGGCATAGAGTGGACTTGGTGGAACCATATGGACTGGGACAATCTAACGAACGCGGTGAAAAGTTTTATGAGTTTTGTGAGAAAAACGGGATGGTAGTAACCAACACTTGGTATAAACTACTAAACCGCCGTTTATACTATACATGGAAATCACCTGCGGATGATGGTTGCAGTCCGGAAACAACAAGAAATCAAATAGACTACATTCTCATTAATAAACGCTTTAGAAGTAACATAAAAAGAGTTACTACTTACCCTGGAGCAGACATACCGTCCGACCATAACCCCTTGATTGCAAACACAGAACTACGATTAAAGAACTTAAAGAAGAGGGATGCCAAACAACAGAACTTATGGAAACTACAGGATGAAAATACGAGAATACAAATAGCACAAGAACTAAACGCTGGATTGCGGGAATTAGATAGGAAAGAAGAAGATGTATACGAATTATAGAATGAACTTCAAAATAAGATAAAAAAAGGTGCTCGTAACAAGCAACAAATTAAATGATAGCATAAAGAACAGAAATTAAATAATCTTGGAATAAACAAGTTAATAAAACGTTTAATAATAATGTTTTTATTGAGCTTTCGGCGTTTGGTACCAAACAATAATATTAAAAAAAAAATATTAAAAAATAATATTTCACAAGTTAAAAAATTAATTTATTAAAGAACAGAAATAAGAAATGGATGACAAGAGACATACTTGGATTGATAGAACTACGAAGGCTAGCTAAGAACAATAGATATGAATACGATAGAATTCAACGACTTATACGAAGGGAAATACGGCTGGCCAAAGAAAAATGGATGAAAGAAAGGTGCGAAGAAATGGAAGATCTTGACGCTAAACATGACATATTCAACATGCACAGAAAATTAAAAGAAGTAGCAGGCATATACAAAAGGGGGTCCCCTCCTGTCTTGGAAAACGACATGGAAAAGCATATTTTAGAAGAAGAGGAAATGTTAAAAGCCTGGGAATCGTATATAAAAAAATTATTTTATGACCAAAGAACAGAAGTACCAATCCAACACCAGAACTGAAAGATCTCCCGAGATCCTGAAATCCAAAGTTATGTACGCTTTAAAAACTACCAAAAATAGAAAAGCACCTGGTCCTGACGAAATTCCAATTGAGTTGTTTAAGCTAATCGAAGAAGACAATATACATGCACTCGTGAGACTCTTCAATAGAATCTACAACACCAGAAAGATCCCAGAAGAACGGTTGCTGTCTAAATTTATACCAATTCCAAAAAAGAAAAAAGCCAAAAAGTGTAGCGACTACAGATTAATAAGTCTCATGAACCATATACTTAAGGTGTTTCTGAGAATAGTCCACAATAGAATTAAGATTAAATGTGAACAAGATCTAGAAGACACACAATTTGATTTCAGAAACTCTCTTGGAACTAGAGAAGCTCTGTTTTCCCTACAAGTATTGTTACAGAAATGCTGTGATCAGAGGAAAGACGTATTTGCCTGTCTGGTCGACTACGAAAAGGCGTTTAATCGAGTCCAACATTCGAAACTTATAGCAATACTGCAAAGAACTGGAGTGGATGAACAAGATATCCGAATTATAAAAGAGCTATATTGTATATTAAGTAATTTAAGTAAGTATATTTTAACGAGCCAAGGCATTATCAGTATTGTAAGTTAATGAAAATGCAATAAATATGAAAAAACATTAATACTATCTAAATACATTCAAGTAGAATAAATTTACAAGAAATAAATACGTAACTTAAATTCTTTAATTACAGTCTTTATTATCTATCAGACTAATCTTTTGAAGTTTTCATAATTTATTTAATGAGTTATTATTTAATTACTTCTAGACTATTGAAATTACTATTATCAAATAAAATCCAATATAATTAAACAGGTTAATTTATTTATATAGCTTACTTACGATAGTTTATGTAGACTTTTTGACGTGATAACGTTTTATAAATCGATATACCCACTGCACGCACTAAAAACCATGACCCATTGTCACGTTCCGCCTGAGCCACATGCGTGCAAGCGAGAGCACGATCGGCTTACCTCACACATGTCATAACAATGTGTCAAAAACATAGAAGTATATATTAGAACTACTGGAGGCACCACTTGCATATAATCCCTATGAAAAGAAAACGGTCCGATTTTACATGGCGTTCCCCCACTCCTTAAAGGTATAAACTCGATTTGACATTGTATAATAACGTGGTAAATATGATTTATATAGACGAGAACTCCTCAAAATTAAATACAACACAGGTTTATTATGTTGATAATACTATAATAATATAATTAAATGTTGATAAACATTAAAAAAATAATGTTATAACTCAAAAAATGCCGATTTGGAGTTATATGTGCCATGTTATAGAAAATAAATGATTTTATAGCATAGAATAAAAAAATGTGTGTTTAATAAAAATTAAGTACCTATCTTAAGTTTCGTAAGTAAAAATTATGAATAATTATTTCATATTTGACGGTAATACCCTAGTTTTTTTGTTGTTTTCTTTTGATAAAAGGCAAGTTTTCCTTTCAGTAGTAACCTCCACTATTATTACATAATAATAATGTAAAAATTTAGTAATAAACTATAGAACCTTTAGAATAAACCTTTAATAATTATTGTTTATTCCAATTAATGTTTTTCTCAAAACTATGAATTTTGAGTTGTTAGCAGTTGTTAGTTGTTAAATTGTTAACAATTTCTAAAGTCTTGCAGAGCAGTTCTGTAAGAAGTAAACTTACAAAACTAATTTTATTAAAAAATGTATAATTGTTTTTCTTTCGGTGTTTTATAATTTTATTTGCTATGTATTTTTAATTTAATTCACAATTCTATTTTTGTGTTTATAAGAAAATAATTATATTTTTTTATAAAATTAATTTTTACATGTTACATGAAATTGAAGAATAATTTAATTCATAACTTACGTAAAATTGTTCAAAAACTATTTAAATGAATAATTTAGCTTGCGACACGCTGTTATATAACCGTATGTTTCGATTTTCGGAATCTCATCAGGCAAACCTGGAAAAATTATTGAAATGCTTGAAAAGTTATGCTATTAAATTCAAAATTCAAACTTGATTAAAAGTAAAATTTATTTGACTTTGGTAAAATAAAAATTATACCTACTTGTAGCCAAAATGAATAAATAAACTTATTTTGAAAAATTCTAAACCGGAAAACTAAACAAACCCAAATAAAAAACCTAAAATGAAACGTTAGTTGTAATTAAAAATTACAAAAGTTGTAGATTTCTCCAATTTCAAGATTTCATGTGTATGAACTTAGTGAAATATACAGGATATTAATTTTTTGAAAATAATTATATATATTTTTTAAATTAGAATGTGAATTTTTAATTAAAAATTACATTATAATATGTCTACAATTATTTTAATTATTTATCACATCCTAATTTCTTATAATTCATTTATTTAAACGTTTAAACATCACTTATCCTATGATTTTGCATTACAAAATTTGAACCGAATCCTTTAAGGAGTGGGGGAAGCGTAAACTTACGTCGGACCGTTTTGTTGCACCTAGTGGTTCCTCCAGTAGTTTTAATATTTACCTCTATGGTCAAAAATGACAAAGCGAGCTTTTTAAAAGCAGCAATTCAAAAAATTTCATTTATTTGTCAAATTTCGTCATTTCAATTAACAATTTATTGACATTGATTTGATTTCAGTTTATTTCTATAACTAATTGTTCGTGATTATATTTAAACAAATTAATTAAATTAATTTTGCAAAAACTGTAAATAATATTTGAAAATTAATGTTTTTAACCAGAGTTTTAAAAATATTTATGTTTTAATGACAAGTTAACGCACTGCAAAGGAATATAATATTATGTCATTGAAATGTATACTAACGTATCTGGAAAAGACTCGCTGTAAGAATGACTGAGGCCAACTGCATTGGTTAGGCAACCACACATGATGTAGTATCAGTATCTCTTTCTATCCTATACATTATAATGGCAACTATTGCAAAAAAATCAATTAATTTTTCCAAAAGACTGTGGTTTTTCTATCGCATATTAATATTATAATAATATTTTATATTATGTTATGAATAGTAATGTAAAAAACATGAATTTGATTTTGAAATTCAAATAAGAATACCAAAATGGAATTGTATTATTATTTATAAGGAACATAGAATACATAATGTGTTATAAAAAAAAAATTAAATAAAATCTATCTTAAAACATTAAAATGGAAGAACCTACTAACTAATTTATATTATAATACACAGCTATCAACACTTTTTAAATAATATTATCTTCGAAAGTTTTTGCCAGACGCTGCTTTTTCATGCAGTTTGAAATTTAATAATTTTGCATAGTGATGCAAACGGCATTTTAAATAAATGTCGATAACATTTATAATTAATTGTAGTTCATGTAATTTTTCACACATAAACTCTTCAGAAATGGGATGTGTTGGTTGAAAAAAATTTAACAAACTTGAAAAATGATTAATCGCTGCATTTTTTAATACATTTTTGATATTGGTATTATTTCTCAATAAGTGAAAGTTCGCTATCTGCTAAACAACGAAATTTTCTCTCCGTAAAATGAATTATTTTGTAAACAATATTAGAGGCGTAAATTAAACTACCGCGTGTTACCGAATTGGTAAATTGTTTAAAACTCTCTGGAGGTGCATTTTAACAAACTGTTGTACCAAATAACAAAATATCTTTGCAATGGTTACATGTTAACTTCTTTTGCAAACTTCGAACAACATAGCCCGAGATATAAGGTAAAATAAACTAATAACTGGGATTTGTACTATAGAGAGCACAGGCAAGACAGCGACGCAGATACTACACCCTCAGGTTGTCTTTGTTGTTTGCCCCTGCCTCAGTGAACACAATGTACCGTATACGAGCGTGTCCTATCCAGGTACGTTAGTATACACTTCAATGTATTATGTATATCAAGCAGGTTTGGGCGGGCCTTTCAAAAGCATGAGTTTCCTAAATTCGATTTATTTGTCCAATTTCATCCTTTTAAATTAACACTCTGTTTACTGACGATAATTTTGCGTCATAAGAAAACATAGTTTAATTCAATTCATAAAAGCATGCAATTTTTCATCAATGCTTTTTTATGATGTTATCACGTAAAATTATCGTCCGTAAACCGACTTTACAGACAACCCGAGTGCCACGTGTTTTTTTTTAAATTAATATTTTGACCTCGGGTAAATTACTTACAAAATACCTTCAAAAGTATAAATTTTTACAATGCTAATAATTAAGTAAAGATATTTTCCAGAATGGTAAGCAAACGCAGATTAGAAAACAGTATGAAAATAATTGATAAAACAATTACTTACAGAAGAGACCAGTAATCTAAAGCATTACAATATCTAAACGGACCAATAACAAAATTCAAAATTGTACCATATAATTATAAAAATACCAAGCATTTGTAAAAAATTGTATATGCATACTTAGCTGATTCAATATAGCGTTAAATAATAACTTCATTTGTAAATAATAATAACTAAAAAGATAATAATGCAACACTCCCCTGCATTAAAGAAAAAATTCCAAAATTACCTTTGCAACAATCACTGTAAATTGAAATTAAAGTTTATACTTGCATAAATTATAAACATTAAAAAGATTACTTACCACATTTGCTAATTGCTGCGTCACAACTAAATTAATTGTTAATCCAACCACACCAATGTAACAATTTAGAAACATAAACATGTTATCTTCAAAGCAAGTATTATCGCCAAATTTAACAAACCAAAAGTGAATACTAATGGTAGTTATTATAAAACTAAATAAGAATGACGTACTTATAAAAACCATGAATCCATTAAACTGTCGAAACGTTATAACAAGTGCCAAATAAAATCTGTTTAATCGTTTGAGATATATTTCCAATATTAAATGTTGCGATTCCATGTTAAATGTTTGTTCATCGCTAATTTGTTCTAAGTCTGTATATTTTAATTTATTTAACAACAAAAGCTTAATATTCTCAAAACACCTTTTAAAAATAAAGTTGTATAACAAAAAGTAAAACATATATTGGAGGCCCAAAATATTGCTTATGTAAGAATAGATAATCCGATTTAGAAGTTCAAATGCGAAAATCATGTTACTTGTTATTTGTCTATCAATCAAACTAAACATTATAGCACCGAATACTCCTAAAACCCCAACTAAGGCAGTAAAATAATAAAGTTGTTTAGCAATTTTTAAAGCCTTCTCAGTTATCACACCTGATATTCCATAGTACTTGCAATTTTCTATAATTAATGATATACATCTAAGTTGTAATAAATATTGATCATATTTTAGCACTCCAATGAAACAAAATGCGATAGAAACAAAAACAAATGTAATTTCAACAAAATTTACTATTGTTAAAAATTTTATGAAACCGGGTATGCTCAAAGCTTGCAACAAAATTATAATCACGGGTATAATCAAAAATACTTTATTTAGTGTGTAAACAGGAGCAAAAGCCTTTCCGTTTTTATGAACACATTGTACATTAACGGGAGGAAGTCCAAAATAAGATGTCAATTTTAAAACCGGTTTTACTACACATCCTAGGCAATTTAGCATAATTTTGCTTTGTTTAACTGAATAATACGAAAAAACTAATACGAAGTGTTATTATTAATAAACACCTCACTAAGATATCCAAAACAATTTATTAGAAGGATATTTTAATAAGTTAATGCTTTTATTAATTTATTTTAAGTTAATGAGAATGCGACATTCGTAAATATTTATACTGTCAGTACTAAATAGATTAAGCTAACAAAAATTAATAACTTAAAAATTATAATTATTATAGTTTAATAAAATCGCATTAGAAGTCTTAAAATATCAGATGGCTTAGATGTAATTATCATGAGAAAGTGTAACAATGTGGAAAAAATGGTAACGCTGTGGAAGCCAGTAGAGAGCAGAACAAGATCAAAACCGAAGATTGGGTTGTGGCACCAGATGAAAGATGACCTTAAGCAATATAAATAAAAGAATAAACAAAAAAGACACAGAACAGACAGAAATGGAAATTGTAAGGATCGCTACAACACCCGCTAAACTGTAAACAACAGCTTAGGAACGAAACATTAAATGAAACTGAATCATATTATAACAGGATCCTGGAACAGAATAGCAATATTCTTACAAATATAAGCACCCAGCTATACGAAGTTGTCGGCGTATTGCTTTATTCTGTTGACTGTACGTGTACCCGACGCAAATAGTTATAGCTAGTTTTTTCAATGGGTGGAGCCAACCGCTGTTGTATTTAAGGTGTGCATATTGTTAACATCATACCGTAAATTAATTTTAATTCATGACATTTGTTTATTTTAATCCAATTATAAACTGCATATTGTTAATTATAGAAGAATTCTACTAAAAAATAGATTCCTACTATTCTAAACCTTCGTCTTTTGACTTGGTAGAGTTTTCAGCGACCTCTAAACCCAACTTTTGTTATTTTTTTAAATTTATCTGTTAGTGCAACTTCTTTAAATAATAATAATATTATAAAACGTAGTTTAAATATATTTTTGATTGTAACAGCATTAGTAGTAACCTACAAATTGTGAATTTATACCAAAAAGCATTTGTATATCAAAGAGTCCAGGATTCGAACTCAGAATGGCCACTCTGTAATTTAACCAGCGAATTACAAGTATGTGATATATACTAAGGTTTAGAATAAATTGAAAAATAACTGTGTAACCTATATAACAATAAATAAATTGATTTATAATATTCTTCCAGCAACATTAGAATAATTTGAAATATTTAAATACTCAGTTGAAACAGGATATGCTTGGTAAATTTATTCCAATCATGAAAATATTAACGATGAAAATTTTATCACTTTGTCTTCAACTGTAAAATACCAGTTGCACAGCATAGAAGCACAGTCAAAGTACATATCATATCAACAGATATCAATAAATCTAATTTCAACCGATTAAACAAAAATTATACCGTACAAGTAATATATTTAAAAAAAAACGACTTACCACATTTGCTAATCGCTGGATTCTATATAAATGCACGACTAATCCAACTACCCCAAAGTAACAACTTATAAATAAAAAAATAATTGTTGGAGGAGAATGCTCAAAGAAATTAACAAAGAAATAGTTAATACTAATCAGACTGATAACAAAAATAAATAAACCCGGTGTAACCATAATTGCAAAAAATCCATTAAATTCCCGAAACGTTAAAAAAACTGCTAAATAAAATCAATTTAATCGTTTGAGATAAATTTCTAACATTAAATTATTATTTTGATTCTTGTTCATTTCGTTTAATTGTTTAGATTTCAATTTTTGTTGTAACAATATTTTAACTTTTTTAAAACTTTTTTTGAAAATAAAATTGTAAAAGAGAATGTGTAGCATACGTTGGTAGCTCAAAATATTATTTATGTAACAATAGATAATTCGATGTAGAAGCATAAATAAAAAAGACAGATAATTTTCTATTTGTTCATCGAATAAATTAAAAAAAATAGCATTCAATATGGAAAAATATACTAATGCAATATTGAGAAAATAATATTTTTTAGTGACTTTCAAAGTTTTTTCGGATATTATGCATGGTATTCCGTAATATTTGCAATTCTCTATAATTAGTGACATTCCTCTGAGTTCTAATAAAATTTGATTATATTTTAGCAACCCAAACATGTGGTATATAATAGAGGTCAAAATAAATGTAATTTCAAGCGCATATAATATTGTAAATATTTTTATACGCCTATATAGGCTTAAAACTTGAAACAAAATTATAATTAGCGAAATAAACAAATAAATTTTATTTAGTGTATAAATGGGTGCAAAAGCTTTTCCGTCTTTATGAACACATTGTATATTAACGGGAATAAATCCTAAACATGCAGTTAATTTTAGAAACCGTTTTAATGCGCATCCCACACAGTTTATCATGATTTTGCGTTTATCAATTGCACAACTCGATAAAATACTAGAAAATTTATTTTTCAAATTACTGCAAGCAATTTTGTTAGAAGAATTTTTTAGTAGCTTAATGGTTTAATAATCTTATAAGTCAATAAAAATGCGATAAATGTAAATATTTGTTGTCAATATTATTTATTATTTATAAAAATAAAAAGATAAGATTTTACATTTCATTTGAATAAAATAAAATTTTTTTACCACAGTTTGTTTCAGTGCAGTTTCAAAGTTAATTTTATTTAAAATAAATATTTTTTTGTAACTGATTTTAATAGTTAATTAAAAGGGTTTCACTTTTCATTAATTTTCCGATTTTAATTTGTTTTAAAGTATTTTTATTTTATTTTTTCGATTCTATTCTCATATGTCTATGAATACAGATGTTAGTGAGTAGTAAAATAGTGCACCAATGGCACATTCCCCTGTATTAAAGAGTAATTTCCCAAATTAATATTTTTCTGTGCATCAGTACATATACTCATTGAAAATTTAATCAATAAGAAAATCAAGTGTACCATCACGGATACCTGAATAAGCTATAGCTGAAAAGTAAGAGTGCATTAGTTAAGAAACAAAATTTTAAATTAATTGTATTGAGAAAAAAATTAATCGTGCCTATACGGGTTTGTACAAGACTCCGTGCGAAGTCTAAAACTGTTTTTTCTTCTGTTTTTATTGAGTTTTAATCTAAAAGTATGAGAGTTTATTTATCTATCTTTAGTTGATTGATTAAACCTAGAAATTATTATGGAAAAGAGAAAATATATAGCTCAGAACAGCAAAGCTAATGAATTCAGGGCGGCCGATTTGGCACTGTCAACTTTGACAATAATTGGCTTGACAATTTCTAATCTAAAAGCGTACACAACCGGAAGCTTTTGATAGCAGATAAAATTTATATATTGGCTTGTACTTACCACATTTGAAATCTTTTCACTTAAAACCAAAATCACAATTAATATAACAGCACTCATAGAAGCATTTAAAAGAAGTAAAAATCGGGTATAATAGAAAGTATTGCATATAGTAAGCGCTAAATAAATTGCAACTATTGAATATACAGTAATACAAATAAAAAATGGAGTAATTATAAATAATGTAAATTTGTTCAATTGTTGAAACGATAAAAATTTTGCCAAATATAATTTGTTCAGTCGCATAAAATAAATTTCAAAAATTATATGCCGAGAATGGGATTCGATGCTCATATTAAGTTTGTTTACTAGCAGCGTTTTAATTTGTTTAAAACATGTTTTTAAAACAATGCAATATAAGTGAAGGTTTAATATAGTGTAAGCAGATGTGGTATTTCCTACATAGGAATACACCGCTCTATAGAATGTTTTTAAAGTAAAAGTAAAATAGCTTCTGGTGTCTGTATCATAAAATGTCATAAATAAGCCATTTAAAAAACTAAAAACTGCAAAAAAGAAATGTAAATAAGAAAAATTGAAAATTTTGAATATTTTGTCAAATACCAAATTTGAAATTCCATAATATTTGTAATTCTGTACAATAGCTAAAAGTCCTCTAAATTGCAACAATCTTTGATTAAATTTTAACACGCCCGTAACGTAGTATACAACGGAACATAATATAAATGTAATTTCAAACTGCATTAGTGTACTCGAAGTCTTGCTGAGAATAAAGTAAATGTTAATAATTTGATACAAAATTACAACTGCTGATATAAAAAATAATTTTTTATTGAAAGTACACTCCAAAGTAAAAGATTTATGTTTTTTATGGACACATTTTACATTTAGAGGTGGAAATCCAAAATAACCAGATAAGTTTAAAACCGATTTTGTTGCACATCCTACACACTTGAACATTTTTCTTTTTGTAACCTTTGAAATCGATAAGTACTAAATATAATTTTCCAATACAATAAACAATTTCATAAAATGAACTTTTAATGTTTCACTCACTGCTCTATTAATTTCTTAAATCCACAATAATAATAATAATTATTATTATATAATAAAAAAATAGAGGACTAAAATTTAATGTATCCACAACAAATTAATTTATTGAATAGAATTTACTTGCTTCAAATAAACACTTTGCCGTAATTTAATAAAAAGCTTGATACATTAGACACTTCCATCCATTTGGAAGGCCAGTGTTTCGAATATTTTTTTGCTTTTATTATGAAATTATTTTGAAGTACTGTACTTCAAGCTATTAACTTAGATCTGATCTTCAAGTTAACTTTTTTAAAATCAAAAGTAGTTATTTTGAAGTAATGTACTTGAACTATTAACTTACATCTAAACTTCAAGTTCACATCTCTAAGATCAGAAGTAGTTATTTTGAAGTAACGTACTCAGTTTATAACTAAATATATACGGTTTATAACTTGGGTACTTTGCTATGCGAGAGCTTTATGTTTAGGGTTGGATATTTTCTACTTATTATGTTTCTACAGGAATAAAATGGCATTTCGTCATTCGATACTAACCATTTCATATTTTAAATTATACTTATATCTTATGACGAATATGGTGCAATTAATACAAATGTTATAAACTTAAATGTCAATGTACGTTATTTACGTCTCAGACAGCCACAATATTATCAATAATTATATATTTTAAATAAACACTTAGGGCCAGTATTTCAGTTTGCAGTTAAGCTGTAGATTATGAAAGCGTTCGCTTAACTTAAGCGTTTGGTTATCTTCAGTTTGGTATTTCAGTTACTTTTTCTAATTGGTTTAGCTAATCTTTTACACTAGAAAGTTAAACTTGTACTAATAGTTTTATATGTATGTTGGCAATAATAAATAAGATTTTTACTTACGATGATGTCATACATATGTCATATTATATGTGTTTATGTCATGTTTATGTGCTAAGGAGCCACCTACTCACTTATATTTCTAGTAATTAAATTTGCATCACACACGGATGGACAATTTAAAGAAATATAATATTTTCTTTTTCTGTAAATTTCTGCTTCACTGCTTCTTGGAGATTGAATTTTGATTTGAATACAATCGAGTGCTCCTAGGCAACTGGGAATCGACTAATTTGACAAAACCCATTAACAATTTTAATCATTTCCTCATCAGTATTTGACATATTTATATTGTAGTGTTACGAAATAATTTTGACCGCTTCTGTAGTTGTCTTAAAAATTTCCTAGTAATTAGTAAAAATTGCTTCTTCGTCCAAGAAGACAAAGAAGCAATTCTTTTTTATTGAACGCACGTCTTTGAGTAAGCTTAACCAACAAATGAAAAGCTGAAAATTGCTTTTTTCTAAGCCATTATCAGCGCTCAATCTTGCCAAAGCTCTATATACTCTTTTAACAATTTTGGAGATGGTGGTTTTATGGATTCCATAGAAATCACCAACTGCGTGCAGAACATTTCCCGTTGCATAATATTTTAATGTATGAGTGAGAAGTTGCAATATCCGAGAAACATGCGATATCCAGGACATCGTGAAATGGATAAGAGAGAAGAGAAGACGATGAAGGGACAACTTGGAGAGAATAGACGAAAGCAGACTTGCCAAAGTAGCGATGACGGGCAAACCCAACTCCAGGAGACTTCCGGAAACGGTGGCACGAGTTGGACTTCTGGATCTCAAGATAATCCGTGACGCGGCATGACAAGAATTTGTAAATACAAGACCTAATCCTAATTTACGAACAAGAAGAAGAAGAATTTTAAGTTGCTGTTGAACTATGACGGCATAATTCTTTGAAATTATTATAGTGTTAATATCAATTGTTAAATTTTAATTTATGTACGCTAACCAATTAGTAACTGAAGCAATTTTTTGTGTAATAGAATTGGCTAATTTTCGAAAACAATCTTTTGGCAAGCGATATCTTCTTAAAAATTCTTTATCGTCAAAATATTCGAAACAATTTTACGCATAAAAAAATAAAATTTTCATCATCTGTTAAATTCAGCAAATTCATTTTAGTTATTTTAGAAAATAATAGGTACTAGCAATGTCAAACCGCAATTTGACAACAAAAATAAGGTTAAAGTGTAAAAGTTTACGTAACTGAATGCTTAAACGATCGATTTTGTACGATTCCGTAATCTTTCAGTTAAGCTATCGCTTAACGTTAAGCGGGAACTGAAATACTCAAAAAATGCAAAGCTTTCGTTTAAACTTGAGATTAGCTTAAGCTATAGCTTAACTGCACACTCAAATACTGGCCCTTAGGCACTTAAAAACGGAAGCTTAAAAAATGTAACCAGAAAAGATTAAAATTAAAATATGTATTCACGTATAAATAATCTAGCATGCTTATCAAAGAAAATTAATAGCAAAGAATACTTCATTGCAAGTGCACGATATTATTAACAACTAACGCAATGTTGTAATATCTAATACACTATTGTATATAATAATAAATTGTTTTTTTAATTTAGTTACTTGTTCAAATTTTTTAATTAAATGTACTAAAAATAATGGTGTGTAAAATAATAGCATTTAAAAAGTCTTGCTATTTATAATACAACCCAAACATTCTCTGCAGTAACATTGGCATTTAATATATGGAAAATAATTAAATAATCTTGAAATAAACAAGTTAATAAAACGTTTAATAATAATGTTTTTATTGAGCTTTCAACGTTTGGTACACGTCTTCGTCAGAATAATTTAATATAATGTAATGTTTACCTTTATAATATTAAATTATTCTGACGAAGACGTGTACCAAACGTTGAAAGCTCAATAAAAACATTATTATTAAACGTTTTATTAACTTGTTTATTTCAAGATTATTTAATTATATTTCACAAGTTAAAAAATTAATTTATTAAATATGTGGAAAATAGCGTAGGATTATTATATTGTAAGAGAGGTAACTAAGTATTATAACAACTATGATAGTAAGGACAACTCTTACAAAGTTTGCCATTTAAACTCTCTAAAACGTATACAATGGAAACTTAAATGTTGTCATCAACAAGTTAATATTACCAAAAGTTTTATAATTTGGCGATAGTGACATTTAGAGCTATAATAAATAGAATAAAATTTCGACTTTCTAGATTTTCGAAATTTTAAAAATAGCGCATAATATTATAGTTCAAAAATACAAATAAAATATAAAAAATAATAAATATTTCATACTCACCACATACGATAATTGTTCATTCGCAAATAGAAGAACTGCAATTCCAATAATGCATATATGAAATTGTCCAACGAACACAAAAATTAACTTTTTAAAGTCGTAGAATAAAGCTATCAGCAAACAGTTGCTAATTATTGCAGACAAAACAAACAAAAAAACCAACGGTATAATCAACCCTCCTATACAGCTATTGTATTTTTGAAAATTTACACAAATTTGCAAATAGAGAATTTGAAGTTGTTTCAAATCAATATTAATGTTCAGCAGATGGAGCTCTTCTGGTGCTGTATTTATTTTAGTTAACAGCACTTTTTTCATTTGTTGTAAACATTTTTGATAAATTATATAATAGATAATAATGATAAATAAAGAATGGCAGATTATACCGTTGCCAACATAGCAATATATTAGCCTGTTGGCAAATTTTACTATCAAAAGGACTCGATTTGGTTCATCTTCGACAACAGTGAAATACGTCAAAAACAGTAAAATTAAATTCAACAATAGAAGGTTCAGTAAAAACATTTTTTTTAACGATTTTATAAGACTTTTGCTTATAAAATGAGATATTCCGAAATGATTGCTATTTTGTATAATTCTTGCAATCCCTCTTAAATCCAGCAATCTCTCTTTATACTTTAATAAACCTGCTACGCAACAAAATATTGAAGACAATGTAAAAGTCAGTTCTGCACCTACAATTGAATTTGATAAATTTTGAACACAAATATATACGTTAAAAGAAAAAAAGAAAATCATTATCACTGATATGGCAACAAAACTATAGTTTAAACTAAAATCAGGTGAAAAAGCTTTATTCTTTGCATGCACGCATTTAGCATTTATTGGAGGAAATCCAAAAATTGCACTCAATTTTAAAAACGGACCAAATGCACACCCCACACAATTTTCCATAATTTTTAGAACCAGTTTCGCTTTAAGGTTTTTAATAAATCGTGTAAGCACAAGTATTATTGGAAATTTTTCTTTAAGTGAATAAAGAAATTTAATAGTTTTCGTAATATCCCTACAAGTTACACACCCAACTCCTACTAATTATTTAAATTTGTTTTAGTTTACTTTATCAAAATAATTAAAATTACTAAGTAATGTAATAAATAATACATACTTATAATTTACTTGTAAATGTTCACCCCCGGCCAAGAAAAGAATTTAAATATTTTAGATTTGTTTTATCCCTTAAAATATTATTGCATTTCTGTAAAAGAACATGTTTAGTACTAAAGGACTAAAATAACACTTTCAATCTTGCTGATGAAGATAGCGATTTTTAGCGCTTTAAAAGATTAAACGCTTAAAAGCAAACCGTTCTTGAAATTTTTAGGAAAAATTTTTAGGTTTCAATACAGACAAAATTCTAAAGTTCCTTTAAACTTTTTTATCGTTTATACTCCCATCTGTAAATTTCTGTAAAGAAAATTATTAAGAATACTTTATATAATCATTCTTCCAGCTTATGACTATGAATTTTATATTAAATATATTGCAATGACCCGAGCTATACAAATTTTAAATTTTCTCTCAATCCAAAATCATTCTTCGCCAGGATTTATTCATTATTTAATAATTAACAAAAGACTCTTCATTGTTTTTTTTTAATTGAATTTAGATTATAAACTTTCGTATATATTATATAATTTCTAATTTTTGATTTTTAAAAGTGATAGTTTTTCATAAAATTTTGTTACCTTATGATATTGCAAACACACGTGCGTTCCACATCTGTTGTCCGCACCTCGTTAACAAATTCGTTGTAATTTTCCAATTTAATCTGAATATTCACTTAAATCGTCAAATTGATAATTATCAAATACTTGCACTTCAAATAAAACAAAAACCATCAATTCAAATTTAATTCACTTTTATTTTATTAACAATTAAAAATTAAACTTATCATTGCGCGAATAATGATCATCCGCTGGTCAAGTTGACCATCTAAGCAAATACTATAAATTAGATAATACGTACAGCTTAGGGCTATTACAATAGAATTTTTGTAGCACAAGAATTAACGCCATCTATTTGCTGGAGTTAGAAAGTGAAGGTTATAAATTAACTGTAATTTAAAAAAAAAATTATTTAATTATTTTATTAGTAATATATAAGTAGTTAAGATGAAATATCAAATACTATAGATAGGATTTGTAAACATAAACAAACTTAAAATCTTCTTTTAAACTGATATAGTCCCAACTCTATTCGTAATTGGCGCTGTGTCCTGGGCTAAAAATATTTGTCTAAGCTGTACGTATTATCTTTTTTATAGTATTTGATCTAAGTCCCTCTCTTTCATGCCCTCAACACGGACACCAACTCAAAATTTCTAAACTTAAAACCTTTGTACAGAGTACTTACAAATTTATGTTTTTATTTTTAAGACATATAAGTGCATATTTTCATATTTTTAAGAAAATAAAATTAAAAAAAGATAAACTTTGCAAAAATATCTCTGAAAAGAACAGTTTCCCAGGCACGGCTTGAAAACAAATTTGTTTATTTATTGTTGCATCCGCAATAAACATCATACATCAATATTGCCGTTTATTGTGCCGTCATAATGGAAATGCAGCTTATGATTATTTTATGAGTCATAATTAGAACACGCAATTTAATGAATTTGCATATTTCTTAAAATTGATATGTCACCAAAATCCATGTGGATAAAGCCGAATTAGGCAAATCAGAATTCAATAAAATACTTTTTAAAATACATATTTTGTATATTTTTAACATTCGGTAGATATTTTCGTAAGTGCATTTTTGTACTATTTTTATTCAACGGTTCCATTTTCAATATTTCAAAGGCGATTTTCTCGAAAATTTCTTACTATTTGTCCCAACAGCTTTGAGGAATTGTTATTCGAGGACTGACCTTCCAGCACAATAAGTAACAAAAATTATAAAAATGCGGTTGGTGTATAATCTCATTGTTAATTGTAATTAAATATCTTAATAAAATTAATTAAAAAAATTAAAGGTGTTTGTTTTTTAGTACATAATCTTTTATTTTTAAAGCATATACGAGCATATTTCAGACATTTATTGCTGCATATGTATGTGCATATATTGGGTACTTTTTAGTGCATAAATTCCACATTCTAATAATAACATTATGTTATATTTTTATAATATAATAGAACGATAATTTGTGATAATTTGTGATAATTTCTTATAGCTGTCCTATAGCACACTGGTTATGTGTGTCGGACGTGTAAAATTTACACAATTTCATTCCTTCAGCTTTAGTTTCTTAACAGAATGATTTACATTCCCCTGTTTTAGAAATAATATCTCTTGCTGGCCATTGCATAGCATGAAAATTTTACCCCTTCTAGTACTCTATATGCTCAGGTAAACTAGAAAATCAAAATTTCGTTTTCAAATTTCAAAGTTAACTAAAATAAGCATTTTTAAGTTTCTCATGAATCACTCTCTATATTGAACCGTCCTATAATAAACAATTAAAAAATAAATACTTACCATTTTTGATAATCGTTCGAGTAGCACGAAAGTTGTTATAACTGCAGATATGCAAACATAATAATTTATGACGTATAAAAACATTACAGTTTGAAAGTCTTTAATTAAAGCAACCACTAAATAATGGCAAATAATTGCACTGGAGCAAAGAAATAAAGTCAAAATTAAAATTGGAAGCTCCAACATTTTATTAAAGTATTTATAATTTAAAAAAATTTGCACGTATAATCGCCTTAACCGTTTCAAATAAATTTCTAATTTTAAGTCGGTCTGAACTTTTTCTTGGCCATTTAATTCTTTATTAAGAACCGATTTTAATTTTGCTAATAAAAAATTATTTATTTGCAACAGACACTTTTTAAAAAGGTTATGATAGCCTAATATTTTGAATAGAACTTGATAATCCATTACGCAGTTAATATAGGAATAAATGATTCGATTTAATAGTTTTAGATAAAAAGAATGATAATTTGAAGGATCAGAATCCATGAACGTAAAATAAATTATAAAGAGTTCGGCTAAAATAATCATAAGCAGACTAAATGCATAAAACTTTTTACTCGTTTTAAAATCTTCCTCGTTTATTAAATTTGGTATTCCATAATAGTAACAGTTTTGTATAATTGCTGCAATTCCTTGCAATTCCACAATCTTTTGTTTATATCTCATGATACCGACAGAACAACATAAGATTGATACAAAAATGAAAAAAAGTTCTCCTCCTTCCATAATACTTGGCGAATTTTTTACGCAAATATAACAATTAATAGCAGAGTAAAAAATTATAAGTACAGCTGATAATACAAATTTTAAATTTAAAGTGTAGATTGGCGTAAAAGCTTTATTTTGTATATGTACACATTTTGAATTTATTGGGGGAAATCCGATTATTGAACTTAATTTTAAGAACGATTTGAAAATACATCCGACACAATTTTTTAGAAACGTTTTTCGTTTCATAGTTTACTCACATCTAACTAAACTAACTTCCAAAAACCTATTCCTTTTTAGAAGCAAACAAATATTACTGAATTATAGCTAAAAGCTTTCTCTATGTACTATTTATTTACTTGGTATTCAACGATATAACGTGCAGTAATGTAATAGTGTAATGTTTTTAAATATAAAATTTTTAATTTTGTTTTATAATATTATTTGTAACTCTACGAAGTTGCAAGACGTTTAGCCTCCGAGTCAAGCTTCGGTCTTGATGAGTAGCATACTTACGGATGTATGAACGTGACAACAATTTTCAATTTAAGACCTCAAAATTTTTTTACATATAGATTTTTACTCAATGAATTTACTGTAAAAATTTCAGCATAGGTAACCGTTCATATTTTAAAGAAAAAAATTTTTGAAAATCGATATAAAATACATTGCTCTTATGGAGAAATGGGTAGTTGTGATAATAAATCAACAAATATCAGTATGTTAAAATATCTTCAGTTTAAAAAAAAAACTATAAATAATAAAGATGATACTTGCAGTAAATCGTCAGTATATTAAAAATACTATGTATCGGTTCATCCCAAAAAGAAAAATTAAAATGAAATTCAAATTATTTTATTTTACAAATTTTTTTTCGCCGTAATAGGACACACTTGGCAACGTTTCACTGTAGTTCACTGCTATCACGAGCTCCACAACAAACTAGCGGTAGTAATAGTAAATACAGATGTAAATATAACCAAATATAACCTCATTTGTGTATTTAAAAACAGATATAATATAACCTAATGGTGAAAGCAGCAGACTTTAGAATTTTTATATTAAATAAACCGCATTTCAATAAATGAAAATTAAAAAAATAGCATGCATAAAACGTCAGATGTCACCGACAGGAAATGAATCAAAAAAACTGTGTTGCCAAATGTAAATTACACGTCACGTGGTTATTTTTTTCACCTCACCCCGCAACAATACTAGCCTATCCCCACTCATCAAAATTCGCTATTCCCCCACGCCCTCGCTCATACATCCTTAAGTTTCGTCTGCGACCTTATGGCTAGATTTCTGTTTTTATAACTAACTGCCTATTATTTGAATTTTTTTTTAAATTAAAATCGAGATTAAAATGCGTTTTTTGCATTAAATTATAATAATTACCTTATATAACTTTGATCTACAAATAAAAACTAAAGCAAAATTTAATTAAAATATGTGAACAATGCATCTCAGAACATATTAATTTGTAGAAATTCGGATCAAACATGTCTGAGATATAATCTGAAACAAACTAATTAAAAACATTTACAAATAAATTAAATTACTTTCTATTTAAATTTAAAATTTTTAAAATGTTTTATTACGGCTCTAAACGGCTCTAAATTTTATAACCGCCCCGGGTGGAAAAATCTCTAGAAACGCCAATGGATCCACCCCATTCCTAGTAGTACACTTTGCCGAATAGTACCGGTCGCGGTCTAAATAGATATTTTTAGTAAGTACAGCGTTTGTTAAAACGGCTTGGAGCGTCAGAAGCGAAGGGTGCGAATGGTCGATTTTAACAAACGCAACCACGGCAAATCTCTGATGTATCCTAAAATCTAGGCATCTAATCGTGGTAAGAATTGACTGACACTAACTGACTGACTAGCTAATCTCCTTATATAGTTAATGATCCCTAATGATATTTTTGTATCATAATCCGCTGGTCGTTGCCTAATGTTAAGGGTAGGATTAACAAATAGTGAGGGATTAGTGCTCAATTTATAACACGTCCGTTTAAAATACTGACCGTTTACTTAAACCACTGACCATTTTTTTTAAAAATTTACCAAATATATTTTTAAATACTAACCAAATAAATACAAGTATTAAATTTTTTTAAAAATCGAATGCAAACTTTAATTTCCACTTCCATCGGTGACTATAATCACACCACATTTAATTCATAATTTAGACTTCAACGAATTTTTTATTGAATTATCTTTTTCAAGCTCTTCCAAATTTTGTGTTACTCTAATGAACATTTTTTCTTACAAGTTTTTTCCAAAGAAACTTTTCTTGCAAGTTTTTTCTTTTCATTTAAGTTTTAATAATTTTATTTCAATTTTACTAACTCATTTACATTTACAAATGTTTAAGTTAACACAATATAAATACACCGTATGTGAAAGAGAAGGGAAAGAGAAACGAGAAAATTTCCGTATTTATCGACAAAATTACAAGAGAAAAGGGAGAGGGTAGGAGGAGTATTTTTTAAAAAATTGTATAATTTTGTGTGAATTTACTAGGGGGAGGGATATATTTAATATAAAAGAGAAATAATGTAAGTGGATGTGAGGTAAGTTAGAAGGGAGGGAGGGGAGGTATTATTTATTAAAAATGTTTAGTAAGGATGAGTTATTTAAATCAGATTGACTAATTAGTAATAAAGATGAATATCTTAAATTATTAATTTCCATAGCTTCAAAAAATTCCAGTATTTTACTTTTTTGTTCAACGTGTAAAATTTTGTATCCCCCTGTTTATGGTTTGCGTCTAGTACGTGTTTCGCGAAAGTCGATTTTCCATCTGCAAGTCTGTGGGATAGCGTGTGTTCATCAAATCGTGTATTAAAAGATCTAGCGGTATGACCAATGTATTTTTGGCAGAATTCTCAAGTGAGTTCATAAATCCCTGATTTAGTTAACATGTCTGATTTTGATTTCGCATTATTAATTTTGTTAAGTTAATTGTCTGTTTTAAAAGCGATGTTATAATTGTTATTCTTTAAATATTTCACAATTTTGTTTGACTTGTTTCCGAGAAAAGTAATGACATTAAAGTTCGCGTTAGTTTTTTTAAAAATATTCGAATATATCGAGTTCGATAGAATTTTTTGTTTAATTTGGCGTAATAAAGTTATCAATAAGAGTGACTTGGTATCCATTAGAGATCGCGATATATTTAATTCTATCTAATTCTTTTTTAAAATTCACGTTACTTAGGCGAATTCTAATTAAGCGATTGAGAAAATCGCGAAAAAACGTAATTTTATGTGTAAAAGGATGCGCAGAGCTATTAGGAATAATTATATCAGTTTCCGCAGGTTTATGAAAAATATCAAGAGTGTAATAGCTCTGCGCATCCTTTTACACATAAAATTGCGTCTTTTCGCGCTTTTCTCACTCGCTTAATAAGAATTCCGTCCCTTAGATTTTACCTTCATTCACATTATATTCTACTTACAAATTTTCTCGATGTATTTGATGCAATAGGTTGAACATAATACATAGGTTTATAAAACAACAAAAATTTATATTTTGAACGCTTTTACAATAAACAATAAAAAAAAACTTACTTACCATATTTGATAATCGCTCGATTACCATGTAAGTTGTTACAACTGCAGACATGCACACATAATAATTTATAACGTATAAAAACATTACAATTTGAAAATCTTTAATTACAGCAATGACTAAATAATGGCAAATAATTGCACTAGAGACAAAAAATAAAGCCAAAATTGTAATTGGAAGCTCAAACAATTTATTGAAGTATTTATAATTTAAAAAAATTTGCAGGTATAAACGCCTTAATCGTTTCAAATAAATTTCTAATTTTAAGTCAGTCTGAACTTCTTTTTTACTATTTAATCCCTCATTAGAAATTGACTTAAATTTTACTAATAAAAACTTATTTATTTGCAAAACACATTTGTGAAAAAGATTATAATAGGTCATAATACTGAATAGTGTTTGATAACCATTTACGCTATTAATATAACAATAAATAATTCGATTTAAAAGTTTTAGATAAAAGAAAATATAATTTGAAGGATCAGAATCCATGAATGTAAAATAAATTATAAAGAGTTCAGCTAAAAAGGTTATAAGCAGACTGAGTGCATAAAACTTTTTACTCATTTTAAAATCTTTTTCATTTATTAAATTTGGTATTCCATAATAATAACAGTTCTGTATAATTGCTGCAATTCCTTTCAATTCCACAATCTTTTGTTTGTAACTTATGACACCGACAGAACAACATAACATTGTTACAAAAATTAAAAAAAGTTCTCCTCCTTCCATAATATTTGGCGAATTTTTTATACAAATATAACAATTAATAGCAGAGTAAAAAATTATAAGTACAGCTGATAATACAAATTTTAAATTTAAAGTGTAGATTGGCGTAAAAGCTTTATTTTGGATATGTACACATTTTGAATTTATTGGGGGAAATCCGATTATTGAAGTTAATTGTAAGAACGATTTAAAAATACATCCGACACAATTTTGTAAAAACGATTTTTTTCTTTCCATGACTCACTCACATCTAGCTAAACTAACTTCCGAATGCCTATTACTTCTTTGGAAGCAAACAAATATTAGTGAATTGTAGCTAAAAGCTTTCTGAATATACGCATTTATTTGATATTCAACGTAAATTATAAAGATATAAATTAAAATAATGAAATGGCGTAATTACTTTAATTTTTAATTATTTATTATGTTTTATAATATTTTCTTTAACTATTTTATTAATTACAATCTGTTACATTTTTAACATAAAGTAATTGTTTTGTCACTTATAATAAAAGTTAACATGATAAAAGAAATGTCCATTGATACTCTTTTTGTTTTTATTGTACACTAGATCATTAGTAGTGTATAATTTATGCACTAAAAAGTACCAAATATATGCACATACATATGCAGCAATAAATGTCTAAAATATACTCGTATATTTTAAAAATAAAAAATTATGTACCAAAAAATATAATTTTAATTTTTTTAAATAAATTTATTGAGAGATTTAATTACAATTAATAAGGAGATTATACGCCAGCCGCATTTTTGTAATTTTTGCCACTTATTGCGCTGAAAGGTAAGCCCTCGAATAACAATTCCTCAAAGTCCTTGGGCCAGATGGCCAGAAATTTTCAAGAAAATCGACTTTAAAATATTGAAAGTGGAACCGTTGAAAATTTTTTGCTGTTACTTTAAAAATTAGAGTCAATCAAGAAAAAAATATAAGGTACCTACTTAAAAAAGTACAAAAATGAACCAATATACACAACCTACAAAAATATGCACCTAGTGTTAAAAAAATAAAAAATTTTGCATTTTAAAAAGTATTTTATTAGATTCTGATTTACCTAATTCGGTTTTATCCATATGGATTATGGTGATATAATTATGAATTTTAAGAAATATGCAAATGCATTAAATTCCGTGCTCTTATTATGACTCATAAAATAATCATAAGCTGCATTTCCATTAAGACTGCACAACAAACGGCAATATTGATGTATATGATGTTTATTGCGGATGCAGCAATAACTGAACAGATTCGTTTCCAAGCCATACCCGGGAAGCTGTTTTTTTCAAAGATATTTTTGCAAAATTTATTTTTTTTAAATTTTATTTTCTTAAAATTATGAAAATTTGGAAAATATGCAGTTATATGTCTTAAAAATAAAAACATGAAATAAGCAGTAAAAATAAAAACATATCAAATATGCAATCTCAAATTTTTGTTGTAAACTTTAGAGTTCAAGAAACGCATAGATACAATTTTTTACGACTCTAGGAACAAGCAACGAAAATATGCATTTGCATAATATAATTCCACACTCTAGTGATAACTCAATATTTCTTGGTATTTCTTCCTGTAATTTGCAAATTCACTTTTGACACTGTTGATCCTCAGATCACTTCAAATATTGTCGATTAGTATGTACCATAGGGCGTCTGTGATAGTTCTTAATGTTTTGGATTGGAAACGTTCCAATATTTCAATATTTGAGTTAATTACTGTTCCCCAGAGCTGCACTCCATACGTCCAAACAGGCTTCATCATGGTCTTATTTATTAGTAACTTATTTTCTAACGATAGTTTCAATCTTTGCCTAATTAACCAGTACAGCTTCCTTTTATTCTAAATGTGATGCTTCCAGGTAAGTCGCCTATCCAGGTGCATACCCAGGTATTTTGTTACCTCGGTTTGTGGGATCATGTGGTTGTTTAGTTGTACCGGTGGACAAGTATCCTTTTTATTGTATAAGTAACGTTAATCGATTTTCCTTCATTCGATTTGCCGCACTAAATTTTTAACCAGTTTTGGATTTTGATTTTATTGAGATGATTTTTTAAGTTTTCTAAAGCTTTAACTGGATTTAAATGTGATGCAATCACCGCTGTATCGTCCGCAAAGGTTGCTAATGATGTTTTAGGTGTAGTGCACAAATACAGTAAATACAGGATTGACCCCAATAAACTACCTTGTGGAATACAAAAATCTATGGGAAAAAAATCCACTTCTCGTCCTGATACTTGACTTGGAACATTGTATCCGATAGATAAGATTTCAAGAAAGATAGAAAGATATTATTTCTTTGTTGCTTTCCATAGTGAAAAATTGGTAACTTCAGTATGTGTAAGATTTGATAGATACTGCTGTGTTACTCTGTTTTTGTGATTTTAGAGTAAGTCTTTCAGCTCTCTTGTTGTTTTATTTAATTTGGTCGTATCTTCTGGGTGTCGCGTACTTTGACATATTCTTCTGAGTTGTCTCTTTTCTGCCTCTACTTCTTTTTATATAAGCTGGGCAGTCATTTAATGGTTCTTCTGCCATTCCTTTAGTAGGTGTAGAATCCCATGCAGCGTTCTGAATTGTGTAATTCAGGTGTTCAACTGATTTTGTTACTTCTTCCGTTTTTAGCGATAGTTGTGTATTTATATTTTCATCTACCAATGTTTTAAAATAATTACAGTTTGTTGCCTTGTTGTAGAGGGTTGGAGGTTTTTGCCTCCAAATTATTTGGGCGGTAAGTGTAACTATAATTGGAGAATGATCTGATGCAGTTCCACCATGAGCAGTAACATCACGATGTTGTGCGTGATATTTGAAATTCGAAAAAGTGAATTTTGAAATAACTTAATTGTTTAAAATGCGTTTCAGATATTAAAGCAGCATCAATGTTGTTATTTTGAATAAAATTTTTTAACTCTTGTCTACGGCTAGACAAGCTATTAGCATTCTATACGGAAATTTTTAATAAATTATGCATTAATTGTTTCTTGACATGACGGCAATAAGGAGGTTAATTATTCTATCCATTCTCTCCATACTTTTATTCATTTTTTCAATCAATAATTTTATTTCGATTTCAATAACTTTATTTTAGTTTTACTAATCCTGACTAAATTCCAACTATTTCCACAACTAAATCTAATTCTTTGGCGAAACAGTTAAAGTTCACTAAAAACAGTTCTAACCATTCCCTAAGTTCGCTAAAACAAACGATCGTTTTTATCATAAAATTCTATCAACTTCAACATTAATTTATTATATGTGCTCCGTTTGTGTTTTAGTAGTAGGTAGGTATATAAAAATTAAGTAGGTACTATTTTGATATCTTTAAATTTTTAAAACATTACGCTGAAGTTTTTAATCTTTTGGTGCTTTTGATTGATGTTATTACAATTAATAATTAATATTGTATAATCCTATAACAGGTCCGTAATGTTGTATTTCGTCTGATTTGAATTAGTTTATCGTTGACAAAATGGACTAAAATTTAAATAATTAGTAGTTAAATTGGCTAAAAATATTGTATTAATTTATTTTAAACATTATAAACATACACGATCAATCCTCAGCAGTTCATTTCCTACCGGTTTCCACTTTTATTTTATCGAAGCGTGTAAATGAGAGTCTAACTTACCAAGCTTCTACAATAAACAATCAAAAATAAACACTTACCATATTTGCTAATCGCTGGATTACCATGAAAGTTGTTATAACTGAAGATATGGACACATAATAAAATATAACATAAATAAACATTACAGTTTGAAAGTCTTTAATTACAGCAACCACTAAATAATGGCAAATAATTGCACTGGAGGCAAGAAATAAAGTCAAAATTATAATTGGAACCTCCAACAATTTATTGAAGTGATTATAATTTAAAAAAATTTGCACGTATAATCGCCTTAATCGTTTTAAATAAATTTCTAATTTTAAGTCAGTCTGAACTTTTATTTGACTATTTAATCCCTTATTAGGACCTGACATAAATTTTGCCAATAAAAAATTATTTATTTGAAAAAGGCACTTGTGAAAAAGGTTATAATAACCCATGATATTGAATAGCATTTGATAATGCATTACGTGGTTAATATAGGAATAAATGATTCGATTTCCAAGTTTTAGATAAAAGAAAATATAATTCGAAGGATCAGAATCCATAAAAGTCAAATAAATTACAAACAGTTCGGCTAAAATGGTCATAAGAAGACTGAGAGTATAAAATTTTTTACTCATTTGAAAATCTTCTTCGTTTATTAAATTTGGTATTCCATAATAATAACAGTTTTGTATAACTGCTGCTATTCCTTTCAATTCCACAATTTTTTCTTTGTATCTTATGACACCGACAGAACAACATAAGATTGTTGCAAACATAAAAAAAAGTTCTCCTCCTTCCATAATACTTGGCGAATTTTTTACGCAAATGTAACAATTAATAGCAGAGTAAAAAATTATAAGTACAGCTGATAATACAAATTTTAAATTTAAAGAATAGATTGGCGTAAAAGCTTTACTTTGTATATGAACACATTTTGAGTTTATTGGGGGAAATCCGAATTTTGAACTTAATTTTAAATACGATTTAGAAATACATCCGACACAATTGTTTAAAATCGAATTTTTGCTTTTCATGGTTTTCTCGCATCTAACTAAACTAACAAGGTTCAAATGCTCATTACTTTATTGGATGCAAACAATAATTTTAATAAATTATAGCTAAAAGCTTTCTGAATATAGATATTTATTTATTTGATATACATATAACTAAAATAATAATTATTATCATATTATAATCAATAGATAAGTGGTTATGGTAGTAGTGTTATTCGATATTAATCATTTTTTAGAAAACCAAAAAATGCACAAACACTAAACTTTTTATAACTAAAATGTTTTAGGTCAACACAATAAGGTATAAATAGTACTTGTATTGCAATGACCCCAGCTATTCAAATTTTGTAAAATTTTTAATCACTTCAGAAAATATTCTCGCTGGGGTAGCATCCATTATTAATTGATCTGCATAAGACTCTTCCAATTTAAATTATAAATTTTTGTATCTTTTTATAAATCGTTTCGGATTTTTAAACGTGCTGAATAAATTCGTTGCTAAGTTACATTTTTACCTTGCATGTGATATTGTGCCCGCACGTCTGTTCACACCTGGCTGCCTTGATCAAATATTATTCGATAAAATAATTTCTTCCAAACAAACAATTAACTTACTATTCTTCCCAAACTCTTTATCAATTAGCACTTCTACTTAATTAAAACAACTTTTCAAATTCAAAAGCAATTTCACTTTTTATTAATAAATCCAAGGCTAACCTCCCTGATCCCTTCTCCCATTTACTTACATTACCAACCTAATTATTTACAAATGAAATTTTATGTACAATATGTTTACAAATAAATAGTTTAAATAATATAAACTTCAAAATAATTTACAAAATAAATAAAATAAGGATTTTTTAGTTTCAAAACATGACAGTATATTAGCGCAAACGTTTTCTCCATACTATGGCATCATCAAGCGATGAACTAGAAAAAAAAACGAGCAAAATTCCGTATTTATCGTCCAAATTGCAAACGAAGAGAAGATGATATTTTTGAAAAATGGTAGATTTTAGGATAAATTTACTAGACTAGAGATATAATTAATATAAAAGAAATAATTTAGGTGAAGGTTTAGTAGATTAAGTTAGAAGGGAAGGGGTATTTTGTTAATGCAGCAAAAAGATGTATTATTTATTAAAAATGTTTAGTGAGGTGAGTTATTTAAGTCAGATTGACTATTTAGCGGTGTAGATGAATATTTTAATTTATTAATTTCTATAGTTTCCAAAAATTCCTGCTTTTTACTGTTTTGTTCAATATGTAAAATTCAGTAACCCTACCTGCTTGTGGTTTGTGTCTAGTAGGTGTTTCGCGAAAGTCGATTTTCCATCTGTAAGTCTGTGAGATTGCGTGTGTTCATCAAATCGTGTTTTGAAAGATCTACCGGTATGACCAATGTATTTTTCAGAGCATTCACAAGTGAGCTTATAAACCCCTGATTTAGTTAAAATGTCTGCTTTTAGCTAAAATAACGCAAAAAAAATGTTGTTAATTTTCTCGTACTTCAATATTATATATTTGGGGTTAATTGATAGATCAAAAATTGATCAAAGTATAATTTTAAGCGCTTCCGGTTGCAAAGATTCCAACCTGTAATTGTAATCATTAGCAATTTTTTCTAAATAGTTTTTGGTTATACAGAATAAGCATGTATCTGGTACTCAAATACAGCATAAATCAAAAAAAGTTCACCCCTACAAATGCAAAATTAGTATTTAATAATTATTAACATGATGATAATATTAATAATTATACAGAAGTCTTAATGTTTACAATTACATAGAATTAAACAAACTAATCAAAAACATTAAAATAATAAATTTTAACCGTAAAGTAAAGAAAACAATAAAAAAGACATTGATTTATGACATTTAACAGGTTTGGACTGTAAAATAAAAAATTACTATACCAAAATTGATAAAATTTTAAATAAAAATAGACTACAAATGTTTGAAATACTTTAAAAACTACGTTATAAAATATAATAAAATGTAGTAATGCGACATAAGGCCTTATTTCACAATTATTAAAAAAAACTAGCGAAGGTGGGAATAGAACCATGGACCCACTGGTTCCTAGTCCAACTCGCTCGCCGCTGTGCTACGAAACTATTTGCTAATTGTTTCACATCTTGTCTTCAAACTCCTTCGACAATATTTCAAAGTCGATTTTCTCGAAAATTTTTGGCCATCTGGCCCTACTGCTTTGAGGGGTTCTTATTGAAGGGCTAAACTTTCAGTAGAATAAGTGGCAAAAATTACAAAAATGCGGAAGTCATATAGTTAGATTAGAAGCCCTTGTTAGATTAATTAAATTTTTTTGCGGTTACGTTTATGCAAACTTGTTGCTACGTGATGCTTTATTTGATATTTTTTTCCGCAGGTAATCAAAAAGCAATAAGTTACAATTAAACTTTTATCTTCAGATCAAAGGTCTTAAATAAAAATGTCCTAACAGTTTTACTGCAAACTCTACAAAACAATTTATTTCTGTTATCCGCAGTCAGTTTTGAATCCTCTTTTATCCAAAATGTAATATTCGGACTTTCTTTAGACATTTTTCAACAACTTTTTCACTCACTGCCTTATTTAATAAGGTTCAACCTGTAAGTAACTACCTAAGAATAATAAAATTACGTAAAATAATATCCACTCATGTTCAAAGACATTGAGTCAGATTCGCGCTACAACTAAGGTAGTTGTAAATATGATACATTATATTTACTTCGGTAATTTTCATGCATTTGTATATAGTAATTTTAATTAAATAATCTTGGAATAAACAAGTTAATTAAACGTTTTTTAATAATGTTTTTATTAAACTGTCAACGTTGGTGAACGTCTTCATCAGAATATTTTAATAAATGTTTACAAGTTTATATGGAAACCGAATAATAACGTATTGTGATTTGAACAATCTATGATCTACTCACTGCAGGTTGTTTCTTATCACACAATCACATATTTTAATCCATATAAACTTGTAAACTTGTAAAAAAAAAAAAAAAATTATTAAATATAGTAATTTTATGAGTTGCAATAAATATATGCACAAATATGCTAATTTCACTAATATATAAACCAATCGTAAAGAATATGCAAAATATGCAAAAAAAATGTTGACTCAAATTTCTCTAATTTATGTGTTTTGCAAAGATAACCAAAAATCGACGTTCTCATATCAATAAGTGAAAATATGCATTTTCATATAATCCCAGCCCTAGTGATTACATTAAATTTATGCTTTGTTTTTCTAATATTGCTTTTTCAATATAATTTATTATAACGTTTCGATATTTCAGAATCAATTGTGTACCAATTATAGACGCGGAGTGCAGAGGGGTTGAGGAAAATGAAGCGATATTTAACAAAACCTACTAATTTCACTGTTCTGATAAAGTTTAACATTTGACAACATTTTAACATTTAAATAAACTTTCTTGAATTCTATAAAATCTATTAAAATTATTTCGTATCGAATTTATGTTTATTTGCACTGATTTTAATTTTAAAATTATCGGTCTAGAACCTTGTGCAAAATTAAATTAAATTTTTATTATATTTGTTTCATAATTTGTTGTAATTGTTTCGAATTCAAACATCGTGCGGGTGTTTCCGATTTTTCGGAAAAAAATGGGCTTGCTGGGTGCTGGGTTACCCGAGAAGAGTCGATCTTTGATGGGGCAAATAAAAATGTGGCTCTCTGATTGAGCAAAAAGTAGTAAAAGTCACTCAAAATTTATAATACAAACAAAGCTGCGTTTTCTGAAAGCTGCTATAGAATATAATTAAAATATTAATACTTACCATATTTGATAATCGCGTGATTAAGATGAAAGTTGCAACAACCACCAAAATACACAAATAAAAGGTTATAACAAATATGAGTGTAATAGGTTCAAAATTTTTAATCGTAGTAACTAATATATAATGGCATATAATTGCACAAAAGATAGAAAGTAAGGTCAAAATTGTAATTGGGAGTTCCAAAAATTTATTAAGTTGTCCATAATTTAAAATAATTTGCACGTATAATCGTCTTAATCGCTTCAGATAAATTTCCAATTTTAAATCAGTATTTACTTCTTTACGATTTAATCTTCTCATAAATATTGATTTAATTTTTGCTAGTAGGAAATTATTTATTTGCGAAAGACACTTTTGGAAAAGAACGTAATAAGCCATAACATTAAATAAAATGTGATAATCCATTATGTTATTAATATAGCAACAAATAATACGGTTTGAAAGTTTTAAATAAAAGAAAATATAATTTGACGGGTCTGAATCCATGAATGTAAGATAAATTATGAACATTTCAGATAAAATAGTCATAGTAAGACTAAATAAATAACATCTTTCGCTAATTTTAAAATCTTCTTTGCTTATTAAGTTTGGTATTCCATAATAATTACAGTTTTGTATAATTGCTGCAATTCCTTTAAATTCCAACACCCTTTGTTTATATTTTAAGATACCGGTAAAACAACATAAAATTGTCACAGCAATAAAGACAATTTCTCCTCCATCAATAATACTTGGAGAATTTGTTATGTTAATATAAATATTAATAGAGGAGTAAAACATTATAAACAAAGCTAAAAATACAAAATTTTTATTTAAAGTGTAGATGGGCGTAAAAGCTTTACTTTGTATGTGAACACATATTGAGTTTATTGGGGGAAACCCGAAAAATGAACTTAATTTTAAAAATGAATTAGAAATACATCCGACACAATTTTCTAAAATTCGATTTTCTCTTTTCATGGTTTTCGAATGCACTAAACAACCGTCGACCTAGTACTCTATTGGAAGTAAACAAAAGTTACCTAATTATATTACTTACTATGTAACAACTCTATAAAAGCCTTATTGTTTTTAAACATGCTACAATAATAAATTTAAGTAATGGCGCAATCTTTTTTAACATAAAATTATTGATTTTATTTTAAAATATAACTAGAATAAGTATAAATTGGTTCTGACTGGTGGCCACGTAGCTTAAATTTTTAAAAGTCCAAATTTAGTAAATTAATTATTTTTAAAAAATTGACGAATCTGGTGAGGAAGAAGATTTGGTCGAAACTAGTTTAGGGAATAAATAAATTTACTTAAAGGAAGTGTAACCTGAACCCAAACCTACAAAAAAAAATTATAATGCTGAAATTGGCTTAAAAGATTCTCAAGTCGCAAACATTAACTAAATTTTGGTAAATCTAAGTCAAACAATATAATTATTGTAAAGTAAAAATTAGCTTAAACACATCTAAGACTTGTGGAATAATAAAATTGGTTCAATTTAATCAAAAATTGGTGGAGATATGCTTATGCTTAGATCAAATCTGCAGAGTAAGTCTCTTCATCTGCTCCAATATTATTTTTGAAGCCTTTCGAGTATAGACATATTTATGTCATAGTTGGATTTCTGTCAAATATGTACTGTAGCGGTATTCTCCTTATTAATAAGAAAGATCCTTTGCTAAAGAAAAAGTTTACCTCGGCTAGCGTTTGTAATCGGAGAGCATTGAGCTCTTCCGCAGAAGTCGGTCCCTGTGACAAATAAATCTATTGTCTGTCAAAAGAAAACTGCTCTTTTTAAGGAAAACTGAATCAAATTTATTTTTAAAAGATGAAGTTTCATCTTAAGCAGATTTGACTTTTGGTATATCGTGTGAATTCGTAAACTTAGCTGCACATTTATTGTAAACGTACTCGCACTAGCATCTAATTACATTAATTTTTTTAGTGTAATCGTGTTAATAAATTTTACAAAATAAAAGAAATAAATGTTCAGAGAAATTTTACAAATAATGCACTTTAAATTTATAATAGTTTTTTATCTACCTGTCGATACGCTACTGACTCAGTAAGATGTGCTCGTTCTCGTTGAAAATCGGCGGTTGGCCCATTTACTATCAATAAGTGCTCAGGTTCATGTGTTATCTTCCGCTACTGTTGAAATGTTAATCTCAGCTTCCAAATTATTTCCAAAATCGCTTGTTGTAATCTTTACAAATTCCTACGTGTATTGTGATTATTCACACTTAACTATTCTTGCAGTTTAGGTAAGTAATATCACTTTTTTAAACCTTCGCTTTTCAATATTTAAGATGGCGGTGGCGTTTTATCTCAAAAATGTGAAAAATCTGGATAATCGTAATTTAATTTTAGAAACGAATTCACGCTGCAAAAGATGTTTATCTTCCAAAATTGACAAAGAATTTCCGTCTCAAACCAAATTCACTTTTTAAAAAAATTGTAAAAGCACTCACTCGCAAAACTAATTGTCGCTGACCAAGCAATAAACAAATCGACCGGCTTAGTCGACATCTGCGCCTCGTATTCGTGTTCTTCCGTCCACTACGCCAATTTTCCAAAATTTTCTGCTTCAAACTTGACAAAACCAAATCTTAAACGTAAATCAAATTTTCATATACACTTCCGAACATTTTTAATCACTTGTTTTAGGGTCACCGCATTTCATACAAATAATCGTGTCGATAGTGTCTGTGTATTATCGTTTATATAAGATGATTCTGCTTACTTCGTTCTTCAAAAACGGTTGCTTCAAACTCAAAACTTGTCACCAAAATCCACAACGGTACATAATGTAGGGTGAATTCTATCGAGTTCAAAATGCAGCAGAAGTATTTTCTTGGAGTATTCGTCTAAAATCTGGATATTATGGCCCTTGACTTCTCGCCTATTATTCCATATTTTCCAGCTGAGTACCCTCAGGACGGTGACCATCATCTCCTGCACAAGAAGAGCAATTGGAAGGGAGAGAGAAGGACCTCAATCGCTGCAGTCGGAGCTGTTCGCATTACTACAGTTCCAGCCAGACAAACAGATCTGTGTAGAGTTATGTGTACTCATAAAATTCCTTAATAAATATCCTAAACTTATCAATCCTCTAAATTTGTATACTACAATGATTTTTTATTTTTTAAACTTATTTAATATAATTTATCAAAAGTTAATAATTAATATTGTAGTGGTGTTCTCCTTAATTAGAGGCAGAACCCTTTGCTATCTTAAAAGATTTCACTTCGGCTAGCGTTTTCTCGGTAGAGCAATGAAACCTCAGAAGCGAGTTCCTATGACAAATCCCTTGTCGATGAAAAAAAATTTTGCTCTTTTTAAGGCAAGCTAAATACTATTTATTTTGAAAATTAAAATTTTTTGTCGATGACAATCTCACCTTTAGCAGTTTTAAATATTGGGTGTAACGTGTAAACCCGTAAACTCAGATGCACATTTATTATCTCAAAACGTATTAGCTAGTATCTAATTTTACTTATCTTTGTGGTGTTAAATGTGTCTCATAAACTTGTACAGAATAAAATGTTCAATAAAAATAAAATGCACTTTGAATTTTTAATTAAATTGTTTTTCTCAAATACCTTTTGTAACGCCACTGGTTGTGGAATTCGCTTGTTGCTGTTCAATCATCGTTCACTGTAATCCGCAATTAAAACGCACGGCTTCCTTGTTGAACATGTGTTTGAAACTGGTGGAAACTTATTTATTTTCCCAATCGTTCAAACTTTTGCTCTTCGTATTCCGCACAAAAATCCAATCGTGTTGTGATAATTACACAAAATAATTCTTCCGACTTCGGTAAATAATTTCAATTTTTAATATTGAAATTTAGCATAAAAAATGGCGTCGTATCGATTTTTAATCTTTTTAATTTTAAATTTTAGGTATCTCCCTGATATCGCAAACAATGTCTTCTTCGACGTAATAAAAAAAGGAGTTTTCTTTGCTTCAAAATAAACTCGTTGTTCACCATCTTGTGAAAAACTCACGCACAAAAACTAATGGCTCGGAATAAACGCAAATTCCAACTCACTTGGACGGCCTATGTCCGCCTAGTTCAGCACTCGTCTCCCTGCAACGCCACTTTTTAAAAACCTGCCTCAACCTGACAAAACGAAATTCCATAACGCACTTTGATGTTTATACCGTGCCGAACAATTTAATTTGTTTTTTACAGACCACTGCACTTCTTATAATTTAATGTATTCAAGTAAATGTGTTTTGTTTTACATGATATTACTGCTATTTCAACTCTCAAAATATCACCTCTGTCAAAACGAAGTGGTTCTTGAATGTTAAAAATTCGATAACCGAGCTTGTCACAATATTACACCACAATGATTTTTTATTACAATTAAATTATTTGGATCAATCCTGCAACCTCCCTCAGCCTAACTCAAATCAACCTGTTCAACCCCAATCCGGTTCAGTAAATTTAATAACCTTTCTACCCTGAACTGCTCACGAAAACAAGCGGATGACCTAAGTTGCCCTAGTATTCTCCTGTGGATGAACATACAAAGACACTCAGGCTAAAGACAAGTGACAATTATCACTTGCCAACAAAAATCAGAAGAACTTAGTTTCTGCTTTTTGCAGAAAACACCAAAATATTTACGTGGTAAAAATGCGAGCAGTCTTTTTCAAGAAAAAATCCGTTCGCCAAATGCGATCGACTATCACCAATAATTGCTGCTCGCAACCACACCACAGAACAAATTGCAAACCGAATCCATTTGCAAACCAAACAATTACCGCAAAATTATTCGCAAAAACCAAAAACCTCACCTACCCAAATCCGAAATCACTTCCGCATCAAAAAAATCGCTTCTTACCAAAATCACGCTTGCAGACCCTGCGAATCCAAACTCGAGAGAAGTCTAACAACAAACTGCGTGCGCAAAAATCCGTCTCCATTCACAATCTCCATCGAGTAACCCACAATAAAAAACAACTAACAATTCGAAACGGAAACCAACAACTTCCTATATCTCAGGCCACCTATAAATTTTATTTACGGTTTCTTTTCTTTCTTTTCTTTTCTTTTTAGAAACATGACAATACACATATAGGGACAGCATTGTGAGTTAATAGTTTAACGCGTAATTCTACCAATAGGGTGACTAGGCTAATACTCGTAACACTCGGAAATCATCCAGCTCCTTCTTAATCTCTAAACGGGATTAAACATGTTTGCTAAGCTTTTATATTGCATGCCATATTTTGAAATGCCGCAGGGATATGAAATATTTAGATGAGTGATGTATCAAACTAACAGGTCAGCAATGCTATTGCGTTACGACTTTTAAAAAAGAGTCATTTTCGGTAATAAATGGTTCTCTTCTTTTTCAGCCGTTATTAGTCCACTCTTGAACGTAGGCCTCTCCTTTTTTGAGAATTTGTTAAAATTGGTTACCGGCGCCGGCACTAAAATAAAACAATTGCTTTCGAAAATAGTGATACGTTAAGTTATTGAAGTTTACATATAAAATTAAGTTGATTTGAAGTTTTAAGAAAAAACATTTATATTATATATTTTCGCTACAAAGATGCCTGATGTTAGCCCATAGTGCTTAAATATCTTAGACTACACCAAGTGGTAACGCAACTAATCAAATCCACCACATATTAATAGAAGAAAGAGATGGAAATCTTACAAAAAAATGTGTGGAGCTATAGAGGTGCAGATGTGAGCTTGGACCATTTTCTAGTTGCCGCGAGAATAAAACAAATGATACCATCCAACAGAATAAGAAGAGTAGAAAAACAAAAGAATAATCACAGAATTACATTACAAGATGAAGGATCGCGAGATGAATACGAGAAAGAAGTAAACAAAGAATTAGAAAGATTGGACCAAATACAGGGTATTGAGGAAAAAGCGAAAAATATCGAAGATACAATAAATCGAGTGGTATCAAAATTACAACCGACAAAGCGAAGAAGAATAGATAAAAGGTGGTATGATGAGGAATGTGATGAAGAGAGGAAGACGAGAGAAAAACTTAGACTTATAAAGATGACTATGAGGAACACCGAAAATAAAGTAAGAATAAACGGGTCGATATCGAGGAAATTTGAGGTGAAAAATGGTCTGAGACAAGGAGACCATCTCTCTGCAGCACTATTCAACCTGGCACTAGAAAAGATCATGAGAGATAGTCAATTAAACAGAACTGGAACTATATTCAACAACACTCATCAGTGCTTGGCGTTTGCAGATAACGTAACCTTGATAACAATATCAAAAAGAGTGCTGAGAGACTGTGTTTCAAGACTAATTAGAGCGGCCCACAATATAGGGCTAGAAATTAATCAAAATAAATCAAAATACATGTCATGGGAAGACAAGCAAAGTGCAGAGAACTACCACCTACGAATTGCAATAAACGCGCAGACGCACATTGATGTAAAGAAAGTAGAGAGATTTGCCTACCTAGGTACTGTAATAACGAACAAACCAGAGAGCAGTACCGAGATCTGTGCTAGAATTTCAACGGGAAATAGAAACCTGGTAGCACTGAACAAAATCATCGCAGGAAAGATGCTGTCTAGAGCAGTCAAGATTCGAGTGTATAAGAGTATAATACGACCGGTGGTGACTTATGTTAGCGAACTCTGGACCTTGACAAGAAAAGACCAACTTATGCTCGAGATATGGGAAAGGAAGGTGCTTAGAAAGATTTATGGTGGGATACTGGAAACAACAGGATGGCGAAGACGAAACAACAGCGAAATCCAGGAACTATACGGAGAACCAGTAATATCAAGTTTCGTAAGAGCACAAAGATTGCGTTGGTTAGGCCATTTATTGAGAATGAGTGGGGAGAGAGTACCACGAAAGATTTGGAATAGCGAGATTGATGGAAGGAGAAGGCGTGGTAGACCACTATCCGAATGGAGAGAGAATGTGTTGGGGGACTTGCGACTCCTGAACGTGACGGATTGACAGGAGAAGGCCAGACAAAGAGGGGATTAGAGAAAGATTGTTAATGAAGCTATGGGCCTACAAGGCCTCTAATGCTATGTATATATATATATATATATATATATATATTGCTATGTTTTCTATGTTAATTTTTTAATAATTATTGCGCAATGCAAATTTCTTTATTTTTATAATCATATAACTGCGACTAACCTTCGTTTTTATTCTTATCAGCTACTTTTCACTTCAGCAAAACAACTTTTGTGTTCTCAAATTTATCTTTATTCTTTTTATATTTCAATTCTCCTTTTTGTGGATCACAAATTTACGTCCACTCCTATCGCTATCTTCCTCGCTGTCCCCCAAAAACAAAATTTTCCTGCTCGCAGAGCCGGGCTGCACCAGTGGTGGCGCGCAAAAATAATATTCAAATTTAATTATACCCTACAAATTCGTATTGCCTACAAAAATCACAGCAATATATTGTGGTGAAAAAGAGGATTCGCACCTACCCTGTACACTTTTTAATGAAAATTTTGTTTTAAATAATTTTAAGTTGTAATACTGTAGGAATTAGACAGGTGGAGGCGAACCGACGAAGATATGTGCTTTTTCGCCGACAGCGCCCGCTCGAGCATGTTGTTTCAGCTCGAGGCGATTATTAAATTTTTGATATAAGTTTGAATTTGTGTTATATAAAGTTATATTTGTGAGTAATAATTTTGATTTTGATTGAATAAGTGATTTTTGATGCGAATGCATTAATTGCGTAATTTTTGGATGATAAGTTTTGATATTTGGATAATATTTGGATGATTTTTGATGAGTTGCTGCTGAACCGTAGTAGTTTTGATGGTTTTGATTGATTGGATTGATTTGGAAAGAATAATTGAAATTATAAAATTTGAAATTGGACGTGAATTATTTAAAATTTAAAATTAACATTTGCATTTCTTCGAGCGAATGGCAGATGGTGATAACAAGGCGTTTTGGATACGCATAAGTTTGAAAGTATGAGCCCAGTAAAGTTTTGCATTTACTTTACATGGAATTATATTATTTGAATTGATTTACGATTTATTAATTTGAATTTATTTACGTATTATTAATTTATTTTTGAAGAAGATTTATTTGGACAAGAATTTTTATTTTATTTATTTTTGAAGAAGTTGTGAGATAATTACAGCTAAATTGGTGCCCAGACTAATTGGAAAATTTTGGAAATTTGAACCCACCCCGAGAAGTCTTAGCGAACCGACTTGGAGGCCGTAAAGAGATTGATAGTGGTTTTTTTTTTGCAGTTTGCCACGCACTATAAAAAATATCATTACAATATATATATTTTCGCTACAAAGATACCTGATGTTAGCCCAGAGTGCTTAAATATCTTAGAACGGCACTGATAGGAAATACACATAGCTTACACAAATCTGGAAAAAGCATGATTCAGTGCTCAAAGCTTTGCTCCGATTGATGTTAAACTGATAACAATGATAATAATAAATATGTATTTTTCAACGTCACTTACAACATTTAAAATCTGAAGCAGGAGTTCACTACTATTTAATTTCTAAAAGGAAACTGTCGGAAAATACTCGAACTCGAGGTTGCGAATGCTGAATGCTGCTTTGTAGTGTCACAAAAGTAGATAGCGGCACTGGGTGCGGGGTAATTTTAATACTTGACCTTTAGAAACTAAATCAATTTCGGTAATTATTGCTGATGATTTCGGTAGACTTGTTATGACGTTTACCAACTAGTACAAGCAAATTGTCGAAAGATGGCGCTACCACCATTTCCGCTGGGTCCGTATAAACGCCAACATAGTACAAGCACAAAATCAAAATAATAGAACGGTTAATTTACTTTTCAAAATAAAATTTTATTTTATTTTATTTATTATATTCTACTAATGGTTTTTAGTGGTAATCTTCAATGGTAAGATGGTGCATTACTGTAAGATAAGTAATTGTAAAAACAATAGTGATGCTAACCCTAACCTTAAATTTATTAGGTTACCAAAAGATACAAATCGGTAAGCAATTATTTTAATGTCGAAATTTTCATTTTTTGTAATATAATAATTTTTGCAATGCAGGTGCAATGCTTGGTTGCATCTTATGGGATTAATGCATCTACCTAATGACAACATTTTGTGTCTTCCCAACGCAATAATTTGCAGTGCACATTTAGCGGGCAGCCAGAATGGAGAAATATCTTTTACAAAGATAAATAAAAGCGAAGTCCCGACATCAATGTTAAAACTAAGCAAGCGGTTCAAAGGAAATATTGTAATCGGTGGTGCTAGTACAAGCGTTCTTACATGCGGAATTTGCAATACAAATTTTCAGGGTGCTGATATCCATGATTTAGTTAAATGCGAGGTATGCAACACATTTCATCACAATTCATGTGTTACGAACAATACTGAAAATTTTAACTATAAAAAGAAAAATTGGGTATGTAGCAAGTGCGATGAAACCACAAATTTGAATTTGACTGATCCTTTACAAGTAACAACGGAAGAATTGCAAAAAGCAGAAATTAAATCTTTGAAAGATGAAAATAAAGCTTTGCGAGATCAGAATACATATTTACAAAATCAGGTTTTTTCAATGCAAACTTTAATCAAACAAATGAAAGTCAATAACTTGAACATAAACGAAGAAATTGTATACACTGAGAATACACAAACGGAACCAACAGTTTCAAATTCTGAACGAATTTTACCAACCGAATCTATAGATGCAACTCACGACTGGTGTAGTAGTGAAACGGCAGCCAACAGCCAAAATGGGAACTTTGAAATCGCAACAAGTGGTGACGATCAAGAGGATGTAATACTAGTAGATGAAATAAAATCAAGGACTGCCACGATTGGATATCAAGAAACTATAATAAAAATTAAAGATATTCAACATCAGCAGGAAGATGATTCGTTTGATATTCAAGAAGAAAAAAATACTGTGACTGTAAGCAAAACTACTTCCTCTAAGGCCCATAACACCGGAGCTATAAAATTTGTTTGTGAGTTTTGTGGTAAACAATATAAAACCGCATTTGAAGGGTTACGGCATTTAGGCCACCATACTGGGGAAAAACGTTACAAGTGTGAAGTTTGTGATAAAAAATATTTGAGAAAAGACCACGTGCGTATACACATGAGAAGTCACACAGGGGAAATGCCATTTGCATGCAAAATTTGTAACGCGAAATTTACGTTTAGGTCAAGTTGCTATCGGCATGAAAGAAATCATACCGGTTTAAAACCATTTGAGTGCATTACATGCGGTAAGGTATTTGCCCAAAAAGCAAGTTTGGAAGCACATTTAATAACTCATACAGGGAAAAGAATTTTGTGTGAAATTTGTGGTCGGAAATTTACTCAAAAGGCAGCTTACATGGAGCATGTTAGACATCACTCGGGTGAGAAATCAAGAAAAAGAAATACACATACAAATACATGTGTACGCAAAACAGATACATCTGTACGCAATAGAAATAATGGGTTACCAATGGACAAGGAATTTGTTTGTCAAATTTGTAATAAGCAGTTCAAAAACAATATTCGTCTCAAGATGCATTTAAGACATCATACAGGTAACAAGCCATATCCGTGTAAGGTTTGCGGATTGAAATTTATGGCACCGTCTAATTTGAAACATCATATGATGACGCACACAGGAGAAAAACCGCATGCGTGTGAAATGTGTGATTGGAAATTTATATTGAAGGCTACTTTGAAAAGACACATGTTGACTCATACAGGTGAAAAGCCTTTTACGTGTTCGGTGTGTAATAAGAGTTTTTCGCAAAAAGTAGTTCTACAATTGCACGAAAAAATACACACAGGGGAAAAAAACTTTGGGTGTGAATTTTGCAATTATAAATGTTCATCGAAAGGACAATTATCGAAACATGTTATAATTCACTCACTAGTAAAACCGTTTGCATGCGATGTTTGCAATAAGCGCTTTTTACGGAAAACAGAATTACGAAAACATTCAAGCATTCATTTAAAAAATAGTGTTTAGTAAGTTACAAAAAACTTACCGAGAATACAAAGTTGGAAAAGTTTGCTGTAAATTTTTATTTTGTTCTAAAAAAATTAAACACAAATTTTATATTATTAATTAGTTTTACTAGTTTAGTTTTTATTAATATCAGGGTTGCCACCAATACACTTTTATTCACTTTTTTGAAAATTTACACTTCACTTTTTTGAAAAAAAATCACTTTTTGTATGTTTTCACTTATAAAAATTCATGTTTAAAAAATTATTTTATATATTTTTTAATTATTTTTCTAAGATTGTTTTTTTCTACTGAAAATGGAATTAGTTTGCAGTTACAAGCATTTTTTTTTAATTTTGTACACAAACTGAGGAACCACCCAAACATTATATTCATTACCCAGACATGCTCATGTCAGGTGTATTATAGCAGAAAGTATGCTGATAATATACGATTTAATTCAGTTCTATTTTAAAATTTTATAATAAGCGACAAAAAATTTTTATAACATTTTTAGATAAGCTACAAAAAATTAGCCAGCGGAATGCAGCACTACAACTAAGCATTCGCACCACTTTTGTGTAAAATTAAAAACATCTTTTCGTGTATTGTTATCAAAACCCCCCAGAGTCCCAATATGATCACTTAAGCGGCGTCCACACTATTATAAAAAAATTTAATTTCGCGTACATTATCAGCATACTAGCTACTTTCTGCTATAATATACCAGAGTCAGGTCTGGGTTCTGGGTAATGAATATGTTTGGGTGGTTCCCCAGTTTGTGTACAAAATTTAAAAAAAATTCTTGGTACTGCAAACTAACTTCATTTATAATAAACGACGTTTTTTTTTCTCTTTAGTAAGAAAGCAGAAACTGTTTTTGGTTAAATTACTACAAACGTATTTATGCTGATTAAATAATAAACAATTTATTAGGCAGGTAAGTTATAAAAAAGCAAAAATATTTTTACACTTTTTGTCACGTTTTTCAAAATTGCTATACACTTTTCTTCACTTTTTTTACTCACTTGTTGCTTACACCTCTGTGGCAACCCTGTAATATATTTATCACCTTATAACCATCAAGTAGGGCCGGATCTAGGGGAGGGCAAAGAGGGGCGCTTGCCCTCTCTTGCATCCTAGGGGGGGGCGGTAAAAAAAAATCTAAGACCAAAATTTTAACCATAAAACAAATTTTTAAGGTTATTAATTTTGAAAAACCGAGTGCTTTAAATTTTTAAACGTTTTTATTACATTTTAATAAGATGATTATTCTATACGACACAACTAGAAAGCAAAAAGCTACAATCAAATATGAAATCTAAAGAAATTGTAGATTGCAGAAATTCTACACAGCATAGCGCCCGCCTGGCGACTTTATTATTTGTTTTGATTTTCAGTACCTAATTGTAACTTAATAACTTAACCATTTTAATTTTTACTGGCTTACGGCTCGCCTCTACCAGCCAAACGGAAAAAAATGTTTATGATACGCGATACGCCGAGTGCAGTATGCTAAAAATTCAAGTCAGCTAGCAAGCACCGCTTTTCTTTGTTTCTTATTGAAAAAGGTTTCCGGTATTTTTAAAGTATTTAAAATTAATTTAAAAAAAATAAGAGTTAGATTAATCAAAAAAACGCTAAAATTACAAATGTTTTAAATAATTTAAGAGCCCCTTTGCTACTCGGCACCTCTAGGCAGTTGCATAGTTTGCCTATTTTTTATAAATATAAAAATGCATACGAGAATTTTTGCGAACATTGTATCTTATTATGTTATATATTAATTACCTATATGGCAATTTGCAGATAGTATATAGACAAAATATTATTTCTCATTGTTTTAACGAGTGACGTGGCGTGGGATAAATGAGTTCATAGCTTTAAACCAACATAAGCTTTATAAATTTAAATCTAGTTAGTAATATTTTCAAGTTTTTTCTTCACATATTTTGCGTTTTAACATTTTAAATTTTAACGTGTGACGTCACAAAGTTTTTCAAAACCTTTTTAATTGATAGTTAGAAACACTGTGTTTATTTTATTATTTTAATTAAATTAGTAAGGTTTGCTGCTAGCAAACCTAGGTTTGCAGAAAAAATGAATGTAGAGCCAATACTACAGTCTAAGCGAATCTCAAAAAGGAAAAGAATGTTCGACGAGCTTTCCGAAGATTAGTCAAGATTGTTAACACCTGAGAAAATATTTATAAAAGATATAATTGTATGATCTTCGACAGGTTAATTGCAGAAATTACGAAAAAGATGGAAAGTGCAAGTAAATTAAATTTACATTTTTCGTTTTTAAATGGAGACGAACTGAGTCAGTTACAATCAAGAGATCTAAAAGATCGTATGGTGCTAATCTTGCTTCAATATATAATCGAGACTTCAACGTTGAAGAATCAAGCTATTTATGCAAATGGATTAGAAGATGCGTTTCCTAATATTTGCATTACACTACGCATATATTGTATACTCCCAACTACGTCGGCAAGTTGTGAAAGGATTTTTAGTAAATAAAATATAAATAATTTTTTTTTAAACGACAGTTTTTGATTGGTTTTAATACCTACTTCTACTTATTACTAAAGGTTCATTTCATTTAGTAAAATTTCTGTTGAGCTCGTAAAGTTCCTAAGTACATGAACCGATTGTCAAATTTAAGGATGTATGAGCGAGAGCGTGGAGGAATATCGAATTTTCATGAGTGGGGATAGGCTAGTATCGTTGCGGGGTGAGGTGACAAAAATAACCACGTGACGTGTAATTTACATTTGAGGCCGTGAGAGCAAAAGTGGTGTAACCCCAAATATAACCATTTGAGATATTCAAACTTTTAATTTATCCACTTTATCAAATATTTCTTGTAAGCTTATTATTTTGCTTTATATGCACCAACGTCGACTTCAATTGTTATAATAATAACATTTTACATTTAAATGCTGTATATTTTGTTAAAAATAGATAAATAAAGATCGACTATCTCCAATAGTTTTATTTGGGGTTACACCACTTTTGCTCTCACGGCCTCATTTGGCAACACAGTTTTTTTGATTAATTTTCTGTCGGTGACATCTGACATTTGAACGTTTTATGCATGCTATTTTTTTAATTTATTATTATTATTGAATACGGTTTATTTGATATAAAAATTCTCAAGTCTGCTGCTTTCACTATATATAATATAATATCTGTTTTCAAATACACAAATGAGGTTATATTTACATCTGTATTTACTATTACTACCGCTACTTTGTTGTGGCGCTCGTGATAGCAGTGAACTACAGTGAAACGTTGCCAAGTGTTATATTACGGCGAGAAAAAATTTGTAAAATAAAATAATTTGAATTTCATTTTAATTTTTCTTTTTGGGATGAACCGATGCATAGTATTTTTAATATACTGACGAATTACTGCAAGTATCATCTTTCTTATTTATAGTTTTTTTTTAAACTGAAGATATTTTAACATACTGATATTTGTTCATTTATCATCACAACTACCCATTTCTCCATAAGAGCAATGTATTTTATGTCGATTTTCAAAAATTTTTTTCTTTAAAATATGAACGGTTACCTATGCTGAAATTTTTACAGTAACTTCATTGAGTAAAAATCTATATGTAAAAAAATTTTGAGGTTTTAAATTGAAAATTGTTGTCATGCTCATACATCCTTAAGATACGATTTTTACGGTACGCGACAACTCGGCACCGGACAACTCGGCACCGGACAACTCGGCACCGTACATCTCGGCACTGGACTACTCGGCACCGGACAACTCGGCACCGGACAACTCGGCACCGGACAACTCGGCACCGGGAAAACTCGGCACCGGGTCAACTCGGCACCGTACATCTCGGCACTGGACTACTCGGCACCGGACAACTCGGCACCGGACAACTCGGCACCGGACAACTCGGCACCGGGAAAACTCGGCACCGTACATCTCGGCACCGAGACTAGGGTGTTACGGTTCAATTTTGCTATAATGGAATTTAAATTGTTTTGTAATAATATTCGAAAAGTGGCATGTTAATTCACTTTAAAAAGCACATGCACATTAGGTGCATTTACACACACAATTCCGGCCCGCGTGCTGGAACGCGTTCTAGCACGCGGGCCAGGATTGTGTGTGTAAATGCGACGACGTGCCACGTTCCACTCCAAACGCCGTTCCAAAGATTACAATATAATATTTGTTCATTCTTTTTTAAAAGCGTTCTTAATGTTTCAGAAATATTACTTCTTACGATATTTTACGCAAAATGTAATTTGTGTAAGGTTTTGTAAATTCATTATCGACAATTTCGGAGGTTCTAAGTAAATAAATAAACTGCATTCTTCTATTATTAATTTAATAATTGACTGCTTAGATATAGGATGACACTAAGCACCCAGGTATCCGTTCAAATTGTTTTGCGAAACTAATTTTTGGTAATTAATAATAAATATACAAATACAAATCTTACAAAATATCGTAAGAAGTAATATTTCTGAAACATTAAGAACGCTTTTAAAAAAGAATGAGCAAATATTATATTGTAATCTTTGGAACGGCGTTTGGAGTGGAACGTGGCACGTCGTCGCATTTACACACACAATCCTGGTCCGCGTGCTAGAACGCGTTCCAGCACGCGGGCCGGGATTGTGTGTGTAAATGCACCTAATGTGCATGTTATCATTGTTGATAATAATTCTTGTTGAAATTTAAAATTTTTAAAGTGAATTAATATGACACTTTTCGAATATTATTACAAAACAATTTAAATTCCATTATAGCAAAATCGAACCGTAACACCCTAGTCTCGGTGCCGAGATGTACGGTGCCGAGTTGGCCCGGTGCCGAGTTTTCCCGGTGCCGAGTTGTCCGGTGCCGAGTTGTCCGGTGCCGAGTTGTCCGGTGCCGAGTAGTCCAGTGCCGAGATGTACGGTGCCGAGTTGACCCGGTGCCGAGTTTTCCCGGTGCCGAGTTGTCCGGTGCCGAGTTGTCCGGTGCCGAGTTGTCCGGTGCCGAGTTGTCCAGAGCCGAGTTGTCCGTGTCCGCGATTTTTAATATATTGTGGTGTTTCAAAAGGATTCGTACCTACCCTGTACATTTGATGAACATTTTATTTAAAATATTTTAAGTTGTAAGATTGGAGAATTGGACAGGTGGGAGCGAATTGACGAGGATATTGGCTTTTTGCCGACGAGCCGCGCGAGAGAGCGAGCGGGCCGATTTTTGGCTTGTTAATTTTTGACTCAAGTGAGTTTTTTTTAAGAATTGTTATTTTTGAGATTGTGATAATTATTTTTGAATGAATAAAGTGAATTTTGTGCGTACACATGATTGCGTATTTTTTTGGAATCATTTTGATATTTGGATTTTGGATCTTTTTTATAAGTGGTTATTGAGCGGTAGCAAATTGATTTGGTCAATAAATTAGAAGAAAAGCATTTGAAATTAAAAATTGAATTTGAATTGTTTAAAATTGGAAAATTTTAAATTTGTATTTGATCGAACGAATGTCGAGATTGATAAGCCGGCAATTTGGATAAGGCAAATCAAACTTCGTGCCTAGCGAATAAAATTAAGATTTTATTTTTATTTTGTACGTTGAATTAAATTGGAATTAATAATTATATTTTTCAAATTTGGAGAGGCTGGATTCATCGCATTTATTGGCATCCCTTAACGTGGGGCAAAACTAGATTTGGAATTCGCTAGAAACCCTGAGATAATTGGTAATGTTGGTCAATTAAAAGATTTTTGAAATTATTATGGAGAATCGACCAGTTTTTGAACAGTTGGATAGTCCACAATTCATCCCCGATGCAAACAGTACCATAGTGGGCACTGAGAAAAATCTTATGATGGACGAGATGATAAGGCAGTTTAGTAAAATGACAGAAATACTAACAGAAAATAACAGAAACTTTGAAAAACTAAAAGAAGACAACAACAGAAACTATGAAAAACTAAAAGAAGACAACAATAGAAACTATGAAAAACTAACCGAAGACAAGAATAGAAACTTTGAAAAACTATATGAAAAAATGGATACGATGGAACAAAATTGGAAAAAATCTGAAGCAAATTTACAAGAAAAGATTGACAAGCACGACAGTGATATTAAAGAATTAAAAAACAAGGATATTAATAAAAATGAATTGGACATAATTATGACACCAATTATAAGAGACGTTACAATGCGAAATTTAACAGAAAATTCAGTTGTTAAAGCCAGAATTGAAAATTTAATTGAAAATCGAGTATGGGATGGAGCCCTCGATGATGAAATAAGTCATAAGGTAATAGAAAAAAATGAAGAAAAAATAGAGCAAATTATTGAGAAGACTTTTGATAAAAAATTGGAAATTGTAAAGCAGAAGGCCGCAAGATTGGAAGTTGCAGGGCAAAATAACGCAAAACAGAAGACCATGAAGAAGAGGAGGAAAATTTGGAAATTTTGGATGAGTAGGGGGTGGAAGACAGGAAGCAGGATCGCGGTGAAGTGGACGCCTCAAGCAAGGATCAATCTATGGAAAGTTAGAAAGGAGAAATAAGTGAAACAAAAAGAAATGATGGGATGCAGATTATGGAATACTAGATAAGCTTCTTTTTAATTATTTAAATTGATTTGATTTTTGAATTTAAATTTATTTTATATAATTATTGTAGTGTTGTGTTGAAAATTTTTTAGATTTGTTTTTGAAACACGCACGGATTTTTGCGAATTTTGTTTGGAGCTGCGCTCAAAACTGTCATTAGCAACGGGGGTATTTAATGTGGTGTTTCAAAAGGATTCGTACCTACCCTGTACATTTGATGAACATTTTATTTAAAATATTTTAAGTTGTAAGATTGGAGAATTGGACAGGTGGGAGCGAATCGACGAGGATATTGGCTTTTTGCCGACGAGCCGCGCGAGAGAGCGAGCGGGCCGATTTTTGGCTTGTTAATTTTTGACTCAAGTGAGTTTTTTTTAAGAATTGTTATTTTTGAGATTGTGATAATTATTTTTGAATGAATAAAGTGAATTTTGTGCGTACACATGATTGCGTATTTTTTTGAAATCATTTTGATATTTGGATTTTGGATCTTTTTTATAAGTGGTTATTGAGCGGTAGCAAATTGATTTGGTCAATAAATTAGAAGAAAAGCATTTGAAATTAAAAATTGAATTTGAATTGTTTAAAATTGGAAAAAATTTTAAATTTGTATTTGATCGAACGAATGTCGAGATTGATAAGCCGGCAATTTGGATAAGGCAAAGCAAACTTCGTGCCTAGCGAATAAAATTAAGATTTTATTTTTATTTTGTACGTTGAATTAAATTGGAATTAATAATTATATTTTTCAAATTTGGAGAGGCTGGATTCATCGCATTTATTGGCGCCGCAACGTGAAGCCTAGATTTCATCGCAATATGTATATCAGGGGCGGATTAAGGTACCTCTGCGCCCTTAGGCACACATGCACGGTGCGCCTCCCCTTAATAGAAAATATAAACAGTTATTTCTTGTTATTTTATACATATTTCTGTGTCTACTCCACACCAAGCGGTCAGATATTGGTTGCATATTTAGTGATATTGGTGTAAAATTTCCGAAAATCAAACACTTTTTTGCTCGATGAGCTCTGGTCTGCGGGAGCAGTCAGGCTTACTCAAGGTCGCCGATTCAAAAAATTGGTTTCTTCAATAATTTTAATTACTTCTTCTCGGAAAATTATTAGCAAGTTTCGATTTTAAAAATTTTCGTTCCAATTCAATTTAAAATGGTTTCGCTAAATTTTATGATACCGGTCCGCAGCCCGGCTTATCAAACTACGTTTCGTTCCTTTAATAAATTTTCGTTCAATATTTAAAACATTTAATATAACTCAAAATTAATGATTCCAAATAAATAATCGTTCATCCAATAAAAAAATAGCTCATACAATAAAAATCTCCTTTAATAATCGCAAATTTTCAAGTTCATCTGCTGAAATATATTGCGGTGAAATACGAGGTAAAAGCCCGAGTATAAAGGGACCAGGGACTTCCACAACCCTGCAAAAATGTGCAGAAGTCTTGGAAGTCAAGGAACAACTTGCAAGGAAATAAATAAGATAAACAACCCTTGTGTAAATAATTTTAAGTCTTTACATTTTCCTAGTTTTAAGTTTTACGATCACGATTGGATATTTTAAAATTATTTAACATTTTTACGAACTTTGGTCGGAATCTTTAAAGTTTTACCACAGAGGCCACAAGCTCTCTGCACAATTGAAGTCACACCAGGCACAGTATTCATGAAGCATGGCGGAGCCAAATTGGCGTTTTTAGTAATAAATTTAAAAACTGACTGCAGCATTGGGGCTTTTGCTATACCGGCTAAAGGAAGAAATCGATGTTGGAATTTTCACCACCGAAAATTCAACCGTAACGATCGACAAATTTAGATCCAAAGCAAAAGGAAATCTAAGATCTTCATATTTTTCGATCAAGTCGTAATTAGTTGGATAGCATAAAATTTATTTAAAAATTTAAAAAGATGGATAGCGTTAAGACGAAGGTTCCTAAGGAACAGGAAAAAAGAGGAGGAGAATAACAAAGGTCCTAAAAAGGAGTCTGGCAGAATTGTGAACCAAGCCGGTCGACGATAAAAGTTGGTCCGTAGAACATTTTGTTCCAGCGGCTCTAGTGTTCGATAAGTTCGAGGGTGCTTCAAGGTGAATACGAAACCACACAAGGGGGTTCATTGGGTGAAATTCCAACCCTTGCTGGTACTGTGCTCCGAGTTTTTGTGCTACTAAGTTAGAATTCAGGCAAAATTCTCACCATACGAAGAAGATCCGACCGAAGCAACACGAATTAAGGTCGTAACCATTTAACATTTATCAAGTTTATTTTCATTGTTTATATTTAAATTTATTGTTATCACGTTATATTTTGTATAGTTAGTTTTATAATTAAGAAAACGCACTTACACGCTGAACACCACAAAAACACGTTAATTGCAGTTGCAAGATAAAACCGACTTAAGAAAAAACTACCAAGAAAAAAATTCACTGAAAAGTATGTAACGTTATTCTCCTATTGGTCACAGAAACCCTTTTTGTCTCTACTGATGATGATAGTAGATAAGCTAGCTCTTGGGTTTTTACCCACTGTCGAAGAAGCTGGACAGCTTTACAGCTTCGTGGGTCCTTTAAAAAGATGGTGGCTACGTAAAATAAAAGGAGAATGTGTATGGGCGCCAGCTGAGGAATGAAACGACTTTACAAAATTCTTGTCGCTCAACTATCTCAACAAAAAAATAATAAATGATAAATAAAATAGAGTTCATACAAGACTAGATTTGCAAAATGTAAAATAATTATTATTCAAAAGAAATATTTATCAGCAAGAAAAGAATTGTCGTGATACCGCTACAGGCCGGTTCACTAAAGAAAAATTATTCCTCCGTCCTGATCGGCATACGAAGCAAGCGGATGACTTAAATTACCTTAGTATTTCCTAAGGATAAACATAGAAAGGTAATCAAGTCAAATCCAAGTAACTCTGGTCACTTGCAAAAATAGTTTTAAAAGAAATCAAACTTTCTGATATCTGGAAATACCACAAGTATTCGTTCAATGTAACTTGTGAACTGAATTTATATCGTACAAAAATTGTTTGCCAGATGTGAATTAACAATCGACATTTGTAAATTTTAATATTAACCAAAATCAAATATTTCTCATTTGAGAACTCAAAAAGTAAATCAATAGTAGAATCAATTAAAATGTGACTCACCTAATTCACTAAATTTCACTTCAAAACTAAATATTATGTTTTCAAATCACCAATTACTGTTTTTGTGGTTTTATTGTCTGACGCTCTTAAATGACCATCTTTTTTCGTCGTCGATGACCTTCTTCACCAACCACACAAAACCCGTAGCATTTGTAAAATTGAAAAGTTAGCAACGCCATCTTTTAAATTAAAATAAAACAATATTTACAGAAATCTAAATAATCGCCAAACCAAAATTAAACAAATTCAAAAAAACAAAAAATGTAACAATTGATTGTTACAAGTAAAAAATAATTACGTTATTTACAGGGCTGCCCTAAGTTATACGACGCTTCTGGGCTACTAAAATTACTGCGCCTCTCTTCGTCAGTTAGCACACAAATACAAAATAGAAAAAGTCAATTTATTACTATTACACTAAAAAAAACATGATATTCATACAAAATTAAGAGTTTTGAAAAAAAAAACAAAATAAAAACATCTCGAATTTTTCAACATTTTTTACCTCTAGCGTTTTCAAATTTTCAAATTTAGCCCTAATTCTAGAGTTATTGAAAATAGTAGAATCATGACTAGAACCTGGCCATCTACAAACTAGATTTCTAATTTTTAATTTTGCATCGCATATAGCTTGCACATTTATTCTCCCAAAAAGTCCATTTTAAAAATACAATATAATGCTTGTGAATATCTAGGTTATGTTTCAACTATAAACAACTGAACTGAACTGAACTGAACTGAACTGACTGAACAAGGTGAAAACATAGTTAAACCTGGTTTTAAGTTAAATTTGGTTTAAACGACTGTTAAACTAACACTGTACAAGTGGATCTTAGACGTAAATATAACTATTTAAAGCATATCAACCAAAGCTATACCAAAGCTTAAAAAGGGGAAAGTACTTTTGAAAGAATGGCAAAAGCAGCTGGAATTTATAAACAAACTAAATATAATGAAGCAATCGGGCTCATAATCTGGTCTGGGATTGAATGTTGAATTCACAATGTTAACATTAAACATGTAAAAGTCAGACTGTTGTTTTCTTATGGTTTCTGCTGTCCAATGATAGCAAAAAAAAGATAGAGTTCCGTTCGCAAAAATTCGCCCATTTTATGGTCGCTATATCGACTTCTGAGCTGTATATGGAGTGAGACCAATCCGGGACAATGTCTTGAGACTCCATTGCATCCCTTAAAATTTACTGTTTGGTGTGGAATACACGCCAACGGCATCATCGGTTCATATTTCTATCGAAATGAAGTAGGAGCTTTCGTTGCGGTGAATGGTGAACTGGTGAATGATGAAAAATGGTGAACGAAACTATCGATTTATTGAAAGGACAATTTAGTGACAACATTATTTCAAACAATGTTCCTGTCGATTGGCCTCCAAGATCGTGTGATTTGACGCTTTTAGATATTTTTTTTTTTTTGAGGTATATTAAATATATTAATCGTCTTCTCTCGACAGGCAATGGCAAACCACCAAGGTATCTGCCAGACAACGCATCCGAAGAAGGGTCACTACACTTTTTCGAGAGTAAAAGAATAGAAGAGGAGGACAATTAAAATAAAAAAGTCTCGTGCTTATATACAACTTTATCTAACTTCTGCTATAAATCAAATAATGGGTACATATTTTAAGTTTGTGTTTTACTGAATTTATGCTATGTTCAAAATGGGTGGAATTGAAGTGCTACCAAAACGTATGTAATGACTACTCCAGATATCTGAAAAATAAAATATAATAATGAAGTATCATCAACAAAGATTATATACTTACAGAAGCCAGAAGGTGCGTTCCTATAACAAGCATACTAGAAACTTTAAGAACGGGTTTTTGGATTTTTAAAGTGGTTATGAGAAATTCCACCTGTTAAGTAGGTAAGTAATAATATAAATAATGATAGAGTGAATGTTAGAAATGTTGTGGTTGAAGTATATTATATGATTACACTTTCACTGATCAGATTAGTGAAAGTAACAAATGGTGCATAAAAAATTATTAAATTCTTTGATTCCCTAGGAAATGTAAAAAATTACTAGAATTACTAAAATTTACTAATAATTGTAGAAAGACAGTAGTCTCTGAGCCCACACACTTGATATGAACATCAGTGAAAGATGACTGAACTTGAATGTCATATATTATCGTGTTACAAAGTGATTTGACCACACCTGTAGCTTTTGCAAGATTTTTATAGTTATTGTAATGTTACATTTGAATTTGAAGGGAAATTTTTGGTGATCCAAGGTTGGCAGAAGTAAGAGTGGGGACCTTTTCATTAAAGATGGTCGCCGGAGTGGTTGATTAAATTTCGGCTACGTGAAATTTTGATTAGTTTGAAAATGCGAATAATTTTTTTGAAATTGTAATTTTTGATATTTGAAGAATGTAGTTCGTATTGTGATTGAAAGTATTTTTAGTCGGATTTGACCGCAGCTGAGATAATTTTTGTGAGTTGGATATTTTTTATTTAATTAAAACTGATATAATTATTATAAAAATTATAATCGTATATTTGAAAAGTTTCATTTGCATAATAAAATTACAATTAAAAAGAGCCGACATGTGGCATGGCTGATTTAGTGAACGAATGATAATTTGAAGTCGAAGGTTCGATCCTCGACAAGGTATAAAAATTTATAAAGGTTTATAATTGAATATTTGAATTTATAATTGAATAATTGAGAGATTTCTCTGTTCCCGTATCCCAGAGCGATGCCATGGTAAAAAAAGTGTTTGATATTTTTTTTTTATAAAATATCGTTGCAATATAAATATACCAGAAACAAAAGTCTTTGAGCCTATGCAATTGTGTATTCTACACAATTTTAAATTGTATTTAATTTAAACTCATAGGATTTAGTAGGGAAACGAATCTTAATCTTACTTTAACTAATGTTTCAATTAATGCGTAAAATTACTAGTGACAGTGTAATATTATATAATCACTGTTTTTATACTTTCACCGTAACGGGTACATAATGTAGTGGTTCACTGCTTAATTTACTTTTTGGGTAATGGTTACATGGAAAGACAATAAAACAATTGACGATATAAAATTTATTTATAAATTTATATATTGTCGTGTTTTGAAACACCAAAAACATTAATTTATTTATTTGTAAAATTTATTTTGAAGTTTTGTTTTATTTATTTATAAACATACTGTAAATAAAAATTTTAATTGTAAAAAAGGTGGGGAGCGTAAAGAGAGTAGGGCTTGAAGGTTGTCCAAGACACTTAGTTAGTAGGGGTCTGAGAGGCGCGGTTGCGTCAATAAGACTAGCGGACAAACATTATTCCCGCAATGCAAAATAAAAATTAGATTTTTGATTGAATTAAAATAAAAGTGATTTTTAATTTTAATCATGGTAGTTATTATTTTATGTTAATTAGTGCAAGTGAAATAAAGTGAAAATTCGAATATTTAGTTATATATTTGGTATTTGCAATACCACATGCGAAGGCAAGGACCATGCCACATTGCAGGGTAACAAATTATTAACAATTTAACAACTACAAGAGTCTCATGTTAATTAATAATGAATGAATCCGAGCAAAGAAGTATTTTTAGAATGATCAAATTTATATAAATTTGTACAGCTCGGATCATTGCATTAAATGGCGCCCAGACGTAGGGCTTCAAAAATTTTGAATTCATTGCAATATAAATAAATTTATATATTTATTTTGCAACCTGAGTAATACACAACAATAACATAAACAGGACGTGTTCGAGATACAAATTAACTCTCTATTGCACGGGATTTCTTCTATACCAATCTTAACTTTATCGTAGGCACCTACTTGGACTGCCTCTGGATCGAAATATTTTTTATTTCTTCTGCATACACGCGGGACGCACAGTTTATTTAAGAGCGTGGCGATGATGGTTTCCACACTCAGAAACAAATTGACCTATTAGCCTATTGGGAAAACTTCCCAAACAATTCAACTTCTAAAATAGAAAATAACTTAAAAAAGGTTTTTAGAATTTTTTAAGTATTTATGTGGTATTTAGTAGTATGTGATGTTAAAATAATAAAACCTAACAAAATGTTAAAATAATAATAATAATAAACTTTCTCGACACGCGTTTAATTAATTTAATTCAACACGACTGCTTTCGACCGCGCTTAAATGATAACTCATCTCTATGTCTGTTTGTTTATTATTTCATATCCAACGTTTTTTGCTGCTAATCTTTTTCATTGGTTCTTCCATGATTCTCTTTTTTCAAATTTAAACTAGAGTTTAGATTTATTTTAATTCAAGAAAATCAATGTTACTGCTTGTAGAGTTGTGCTGACTTGCTTGTTGGTGAGTCATAACGATTTCAAACAATTAAACATAAAAATTCAAATAAATTTCAAACAATTAAAAATAAAATACAAATAAAACAACAACTTAAACTAAACAAAATATCTTAACATAACGAACATAATCAATTGCGCATCAATGGATGCAACTTAAGAGTGCGAAAGCAAAGTCCTGCCTTTATTGTTACTCAGGTTGCAAAGTCAATGTTTTATTTCTAAAATACGCAATCCACCTCTTATCACTTGATGTGGACACAACAATAAATATAGATAATTATTGAATTTAATGAAAATTGACTTACTTGAACGGCTTCTGCTGGGTTTAATTTACTAATTGGATATTTGAACAGAAACGACAAAATATCTTTGCTCTAAAATTAAATATAATAGTAATAATGAAATTTAAATAATAATTTTACTAGAATTAATCTACGTTCCATAGATCTACCTTTACTTTGTAAATAAATTGTTTTGGTTGCGCAGGCAGTTCCCCATAAGAAAATTGTTAGTATGAAGTTTACCTTAGAGTTTAAAGAGACGTCGAAATTATTAGTTTATATGAGTAACTAGTTTTTAATTGATTTTCTATATACAATACTTGTGATTTTTTTGAAAAATGTTTTACTTACTGCATTGGTAACTTTGTCAGTCAGGAATAAATAAATAGTAATTGCCAATATATGCGTATATGAATAAATCAGCGTAAATACGTTTATGTTGTTTAAGTTATAAATCGTAACGATCAATAAGTAATTATCCAGAACTAGAATTAAAACAATAAAAAGAATCCACAACAGTAATCCTATTCCCATATAGTTATTCAGTTGCCTGTAAGACAATTCAATGGCCGAGTACAATCTATGTAAACGTCGAAGTTTAATATCCAAAATAAGACAACTACAATCGGTGTTAATTTTTCTTATTAATATTCTGTTTATCTCCTGGTAACATGTTTTAAAAAGTGCGCGATAAAATAAAGCAGTATGTATAATTTGCAATGCTGCGATACTTTCAATATAAGAGCATAGTACATAATTGGTTATCTTAACCAGAAAATTAGAGTATCGATCTGTCTCATAAAATATAATACAGTATACGAAAATACTAACAACATTTACTAAAATAATTAAAATGGAAACATAATAAATATGTTTACTTTTCTTCAACATTTTTGGAGATAAGAAACTAGTGATTCCATAATATTTACTCTTTTCGAGAATTTTGGCGATTTGATTTATTTGCATTAATACTGTTGTACGCATCAGTACTCCAAAACAGCTACAGATAAGCGATCCAGCACAAAATAAAAATTCGCAAAATAAGGTGATAATTGGTGCATAACTTTTACTTATATCTAAAGTCATTCCATACTTCACCATAAGATAAAGATTAAAGCAGTTCAACGAGATTATGCCGAATGTGATCATTTTCAAATATTTTCCAAAAATTGAAAATTTTGCAACACCTGCTTTTTCATTTAGATGTACACATTCGATTTTTAATACTGGAAAACCACAAAAAGATCCCAATTTCACAAAAGGTCTTGCAAAGCAGCCAAAGCAATTCATGTTCTCGCTTTTAATCAACACGATAAATAACTTAATAATTATATATAAAGAAAACATTTAAAAAAACTTTTAGTTTTTTTTTTTGGAGGTATTAATGGTATTAAAATTAAAAAAAAAAGATACGATTATGTACTCGTATTTTAACAATATATTACTGTACGCATAAAGTAAATAAAAATTGCCAAACTCATCGTAAACGTTAAAAATACTGATATCTTTCTAATCGCATTTCATTTATTAAATATTACTTATTCTTAACTACAAAAAGCATTAAAATTTAATTTTTAATGAAGCTGTGACGTCAGCATGTGTAAATGTAAAATGTGACAACGCTGTGGAAAGTAATAAAATAATCTGTTGTTTGTAAATTTTTAAACAATATTGTATATCATTAAAATTGGCATTGCAACAACGTAAATAGCATAAAATAAAATCTATATTTTTGTTTTAAACAAAATTCTGGCAATTCAATCTAATTTTGAGTCTCGGAGTTTTTACTTCTGTTAATTTTATCGAAAAAATGTTCTTCCACATAATCGTGGTATCGTAATATCGATTTAACGAAATTGCTGGAAATTGAATAAAGGATATAAATGAAAATAATATGATAGATTACTATACAAGTTGTTTATTTGTTAATTTGTGAAGTTATAAGTAAAAAATATCTGTAGACATCTATTGAATTATTTTTTTCACATAAATAATTATTACATTCATATCTCTAATACATTTAGTGGGTTGCTGACACTTCACCTTAAGGTTGAAAGAATCGTCTTAGACTAGACTTAGAATAGACTGAAAATATAGTCTTTCTAAACTGTAGTCTGAAAACGGATATCACTATGTTACTCGAAGATATAATATGTAGATAAGATTAAAATTTTAATTTTTGCCTAAAAACACCTAAAGACCTGAAGGCAGGTGTGGTGCTTTACGTAAATACGGGCAGGAGTGTTTCACTGGTAGCAGAGAACTTGACTTGATCGTTAGCGTTGTAGCTGTTTATAATAAATAAATAAATAAATTGTTCGGACGCTCTTATATTAGCAATGCAAATTGTTCCTTTTGAACACTGTTTTTATAATATAAAAATCGTTTTTACCGCAATACTAGTTAGACATTTTATGTCGCAAATTTCATTGTCTTCATTTTTGTTCATATACTTTTTTTTATTTTGTCGCCTCGTTTTCGACCGCAGATTTTTTAATAAAATTAAAAATTCACAATGGAATTCTTACGGTTTTTTCAATGGCTTCTCATGGGATTTTTACCGAGACTGCTTTAAGTCACTCTCGGTCGAAAACGAGGAGACGAATAAAAAAGTGTATGGAAACAAAAGTAAAGGAAAGAAATTATCTACAAAAAATGCCTGAAAAGTATTTTTGTAAAAGCGATTTTTATATACCAACAAGAGATTTCGAAAAGTACAATTTACTTTGCTAACATAGGAGCGTCCGAACAATTTTGTGAGTAACTGTATATTTTTGCATATTTCTGATACATAATCTAAATACTACTTTGCCCAAGAAGTGCGAAATTGAAGTGCTACTAAAATGTATGTAACCACCATTCCAGATATCTGCAAAAAAAACAATATAGTACCAAAACTGCAACAAAAACAAAGAATATATTTACAGATGCCAAAAGGGGCGTTCCAACAGTGAAAATATCAGAAACTCTTAAAACCGGTTTTTGTATTTTTAAGGTAGTTATGAGCATTTCCACCTATTAAGTAAAAAAAGAAAAATAACTATTTAATATTATCAAAATTTACTTACCTGGACGGCTTCAGCTGTGTTTAATTTACTTATTGGATATTTGAACAGAAACGACAAAATATCTTCGCTCTGGAATTGAGAACAACACTTATTAATAACAAATAAAAATATAAAATGTGGTGTCGTGGGACACCAGATAGGAACGAAGTACCTTATTACATAAATATTAATTTCAAGTTCTAGTCGAGGTAAAAAATAAATAATTATTCGGATATAAATATTTTATTATGATTTTTTTATCGATAAAAATCAAAAACTACTTTACAAAATTGCCAAAATAGCGATTTCGGCATGTGTCAAAGTCAATGTAAATCCGCAAACATCGCGGTCATCTTTGAAGTTTTCGAAATTTTTTTTGCACATTCGGTTTCAGATAATTTTTTGCATCTGAGTGGAATTTTTTAAAATCGATTTATTTTTAATTTTGGGAGTTTTATTTTCTGTGGAACATTTTTAAAATTAATTTTTAAAATTATTAAATTATATTTTTTTAAATTATTCGTCGGTTTAACGATTTTAACGCATTCTTAATTCGCAATACGCAAAGAGTAGCTTATATAACGTATCACTATCAATTATATCGATACCCATTGTGGCGTAGAGCGAAGGGCTTCTTCTACACATTTTAGCCGAGGGTTCGAATCCCGGTGAAGGCAACTTTTTTTCTAGAGAAATTTGCAAACCTATGACTCGTGGTTTCCGAATATGGACTAATGCTGAGCAGATGTTCCACTTTTGACCACCAGATGGTGTAATTTATTATCAAACGATATAAAAATCTTACGCATTTTCGTAACGGACGTTTTTTTCCGATTAGGATACCCCCTTCGCATCCTCCCATAAGGAACTTCGTTCCAAAATACATGGCTATAAAATAATAAGAATGAATTTTTATTCATACGATATATTGCAATTCTTTTTTTAGTTAGATTTAATACGTCATGGCGTGTGCGCAAAATTTCAAAGTTTGTACATAAATTTCTAACAAATTTTTCAATCAAGGATAACTTTCGATCGCGAATTTGTTCATTTTATGTGTCACCTTTATTCAATGTATAACAATTATTTAAACAAGAATGCTCGGATTGTAATAATACCTATGGAAAAGCAATGCGTTGGCTGATGAAATGTAGCTAAACCGCAACCCCAACACAAAATTGTGTTCTATATGTGTTGTAAAAAAACAATGGCAAAACAGCCTAAACATACCTCAACTTGGTTGTCTTGAATATTCACAGACAACTAAAGCAATTCTTTTGGTACATAAAATAATCACTAAAGATTAGAAAACTTCACAAATCACAGCTCTTTATTAACTACAAAATATTAAAATAATGAATTTTAACTGTTAAGGAAAGCATACATACTTACATAGAAAAATAATATTTAAAAAAGCAATAAAAACAACAAATTAATATTTAACAGGACTAAGAATATTTGAATAAACAAGAAATGAGTTTTGAAAGAATTACGTTATAAAAATGATGAAATATTTTAATATAATTATTTTAATAATTATTATTAATAATTATTTTAATATTTTGTTTAGTTTATTTATTTAAAATTACATACTACCACACTATTGACTTAAAAATTCATTTTTTAGGTTAATTTTCTATCCTTATTAACTACCCAGTGACCTACCTTGCTACTTTTTTTTCTTTTCGTTGTTAAAATTCAACATTGATCACATGGAACAAATTTCAATTTATTAAATTTTATTATAAATATTTTATTTGTAGACAAAATTTGAGTTTTATAATTTATGTAAGTTCTAATGTTGCAAACATTTAAATATTACTTAATTCAATTGAATAAAAGATAGACCTATCAATGAATGCAAAGAAGAGAGAGGGTTTAAAGGAAAATAACGAGACCTCTATTTTTTTGAATGCAGGACTGTTTGTATTTGTTAGGAGGTAAACATACCAAAAGCCACCGGTCTTATGAGATCGGGGGTGGGGATTTTAGAGAAGAACAAATAAGGGCTCGGTTTTTGGGTTTTTACTTATATTTAAAAAATAGTTAGATCTAACCTGAAGTAGTTATGTACAAAGCTTATGTTGAAGCTGGTTAAATTTCCTACAAAGAAATTTTGTTTGTATTTGTTTTAGTTTTGATGTGACGCTTGTGCAATTTTTAAAAATTTCTAAAAAAAATTGTTAAAAATAGTACATTATGCAACAATTTTTGACCTGAGGGTAAAGATTTGTTTGTACGAGGCTTTAGCCGAAGGCAGCAATTACCCTCAGGTCAAAAGTCACTTTATCCCGAGGTGCATATACTATTTTTTGCAATTGCGAGAGGTAAAGTAGGAATTCCACCAATTACAAACTTAAAGCATAAGTTTTAATTTTTTAATTATAAACACCACGAGGTGTTGCCACCTGAATACCTGAATACCCTCAGGAATTCAGGTGATACCTGAATTTATTAAAGTGAATGAATGTTATAAAAATATAACACCTTCGTTTTTATTTTTGCCGGTAACCTTCTTTTTTGCCCACTGTGACAACTTTTTTTGCTCTAGGACAAAAATGCCATTTTGCACCCGCAAATCGGCATGGAAAGTGACTATTTTAGCCCCGCAATTGCAAAAAAATCTTTTTTGTCTCACTTTTTTTGATAACTTTACCTCATAACTTCTTTACTGTTTATTTTATAATATGGTTAAAAAAACAATAAAATAAGAGCATTAAATTTTCTTTTAAAAATCAGTATTTTATTATTATTACTATCATTATTTTATCTTCAACTGATTTAAAATTAGAACAATTTGAAAATTTCGAGATATATAACGCAAAATTCTATATTCTTTCTTTCATTTTCTGCTCTTTAATCCCTTCTTATTATGAAATGGTTACAAAATTTTGGAAAGAATTATTTATAATAGAATGCGTGGAATTCTGAATTTCCTACACCAAATTTTAAACTATCAAAAATTAAATTAATCTTAGATACTCGATTTGAAATAACCGAATTACAAGAAAAACTTAGTTTATAAGTGAGATGTTAATGTTTTACAATCTGAAGGTAAATTCAACATGACAAATTTGCTGGAATTGACGTGTTTTTAACGTACTTTAGATTGATGTACTGTACAAAAATATACGTAAATAACACGTTGTAATAACCAGATACAATAATTTATTTATAAAGGCGTTATTTATGACGTTATATAGCGGCTTAGAAGCAGTAGAACCTCGAAAATACCTTAATTTTACTGATATCAGATAAATATTTCGTATTTTTACAAATTTAACATAATTTTGTATGAAATATTCCATTTACACTTCGTTTAACTTAAAACTTCGGTTACTACTTTTTGAAAACGTTTTACTTACCGTATTGGTAACATGTTGGACCAAATATAAATAAACTGCAACTTCCAATGAGAAAATATACGTATATATTAATGACAAGGCGTGCAGTTTTGAGTAATCAGTCATAGCAATTAATAGGTAATTATGTACTGCCAAGAATAAAACAATCGAAACATACCATAACAAAAATCGTAAACGTATTACTGTATTAAATTTTCTGTAAGATAATTCAATAGCAGAGTACAATCTATGCAAACGTCGAAGTTGAACATGTAAATTAAGATGATAACGAACGTAAAGTTGCCTTATTAATATTTTCTTAGTTTGTTGGCAACATGTTTTAAACAGTATGCGATAAAGCAAAGCGTACTGCATAACGTGCAATACTAAAATATTTTGAACATAGTTGCACAAGATTCTATTAAGCACCTTGACGGTAAAGTAAGTGTATTCATCCCTATCATAAAATATAACAGAGAAGACAATAACAACAATAATATGTACTAAAATAAACAAAACACAAATATAAAAACACTGTTCGCTCTTTTTCATCATTTTTGGAGGAAAGAATAAAGCGATTCCGTAATATTTACTCTTTTCAAAAATTTTAGCAACTTGATTCATTTCCAATAACACTGCCTTACGCTTCAATAATCCAATCAAACTACATAAAATCGATGCAAAAGAAATATAAAATTCGCAAAATAAAGTGAATACTGATACGTAATTTTGATTTCTGTATGAATTTTTTGCAAACTCCGCTATATAATAAATATTAAGACAGTGGTATAAAATTATAATGTATGTGATCATTTTGCAATATTTCCCAACGATGGAAAATTTTGGAACATCTGCTTTTCCATTTAGATGCACACATTCAATATTTATTCCTGGACAACTAAATATCGCACCCAATTTTGCATAAGGTTTTACAATACATCCAAAGCAATTAATTGCTTTCATTTTTAATCAGTACACAAAACACTTTGACTGTAAAGTATAAAATAACTTAAAATTAAAAAAAAAATTGTAGTTTTTATGCTTAGAGCACTTAATTTAATTATAAATTTTTCTAAATCGATAAGATTAAGAAAGAAGATAATTTTATTTACGGATTTCTTAAGAATTATTAGACAAAACAGACAATTTCGGGGCGACTTTTGATATATAATCAGAAGATCTATTAGATTACTACACCCGACTGGCAGTGGCAGCTCGTGCTTTAGAAATGTGGAGGTTGCAATTTTTTCCCATTTATTATAATTGCTTTATATAGATTTCTTTAAGTAATCAAGAATAAATTCAAACTTAATATTTGTGTATAAATGGGTATAACAACATCGTTTATTTCACTTACTCACTTTGAAAAGTGAGGATGTTGCTATTGCGCAGAGATCCAATGTAAAGTAAATCTCCTGTTAGTTTTTAGAGGTTTAGAATAGTGTGAAAATAAATCTTCAAGATGTACCGTAGTGCCATGTATAATGTGTAATGTCAAATTATAACTTTATATTAAAATTAAATTTTGTTGTTATAAATTTTAGGGGTTGGGCATACCTGCAAACAGTAGCACGAACCACCACTGGCCAATAGTTATAATTTGGTTACGCTAAGTTATTTATTTAAATTTATTCTTAATTGTGCTGGTATATTTCTTTTAGATTTTGTAAAAAAACATTTAAAAATTACATAAATCCAGCTCACCGTTTCTGAATTTTCTGCAAAATTAAATTTACTAGTTCTAATAATCATTGCAAAATTAAACTGCAAAATAAGATTTTGAGCTAGCTTTTTTTTTGATTGCACTTAAATTTTTCTCAATTTTTCTGTAAATTTTTCATCATGTCTGTAATATTTGGTTCTTCATTTGAATTACCGCCTTCTCAAATCAAAGTTCCAAACCAAACCAAAGCTGTGATCGACAAACAAACTTTACACATTGTGATCCCCCTCGTAGTAACACTTACAAGTCCTTTTAAATCTGCGGATGGCTCTTTGAATGTTAACGTCGTTACCTTGTTTACTAACCTCAAACCTAAACTTATATGTGCCAGTGGCGTAACCACTGAGTAATACCTGAAGAAATAATTAGTACACACATATTAAATAAAACACAGGATTTGGTTTAACGATGAATATATATTTTTAACCGAAAAGAAAAAGGTAGTCCAACAACCAATTTACCAGCAAAGTTAATTCCCTTGATATCATTTAATTCAGAATACTTTTGTTTGAAATTTGATTTAATAACTGTTCGATAGTTAATTCCTCTGATCGTAATGTTTTCGTCATGTTTATTCGTAATTGTTTATTCATATTTAATGACCAACCACAATCTTTATAATACTTTGTAAAGAAGCGCCTATATGTATTTCGATGATCAACTCAATTTTTTTTATATTATGTAAGATCTTAAATAATAAACCCTTATCTGCTAAATTATCCGCTCTGTACTATTACCTCGTCAACTTAAAAACTAAGATCGTCACTTAATTAATATGTCGTCACCTTAATCTAAGTTCGTCCTCCTTATTGCTAATTGGTCATTTCCTTAAATCTAAATAAATCGTCGCCCATATTTTTTCACCATTTAAACTATTATGTAGCCGCAAATAATCATAAAGAACTTTGTTAATATTCGTTATTAACAGTTTTTAAATATTGTAATTGGTATTATCTCATATATGGTCGCAAATAATCATAAGGGACTTTGTTAATATTTATTAATAACTGTCCTGAAATATCAGAATTTGTATTATCTCATTGAGAGATATTTGAAAAAAGGAAAATAAGCAACATGTTTACCGAATCTGCCTGATCATTTGTATGTCCTGTTGCGGTTACCAATACCCGTGATCAGCCATTTCTGCGATATATTGCAATAGCCATCTTATGATTTTAAGCGTCGATCCCCCCTTGTTGTGCAATTCATCTAAATTAAGTTATCTAATGCTTAAACAACTACTCCTACTTCGTATTGCCGCAATAACCCTTAATGTCTTATAAAGATACGTCGTCGGTCACATATGAATAATCAATTCCTTTCATTAAATTAGCACATCCCGTTTGAATATAATAATGTATAAATCACAATCTCAAACCAATATTTAAATCTTAAAACTGAAGATGAAGTAATTTTAAATTAGTTTAAATTATATCCACGTGGTCGATAACATATTACGTATTAACTTGAAAATTGTAACACCCGATCCTGTTTTTATTTAAAAGATTATAATTTATAAATTCATTTAACTTACGTATTTAAAATTTGTCGATGGCTACGATAATTTTTACTTAAACAAACTTTGATTTAAATTACTGAATAAAATTTACACACTTGTTCACTAAGATCAACCGTTTTTTTCTGATGCTCCAGTAATAATAATGGCCTCTTATCCGGTCTTTTTAAAGCTACCCTTACCCTGGGTGTCATAAACTAGTAACGGTTTATTTCAACCAACTAACTTCTAGTGTAAAATTAAATGAACTAGAATTTAGAATTCGCCCCGATTATATTTAAATTCAAATTTACAATATTACATGTCCTAAACGCGTTTAAAACCTCCATCAAAAAATTCGACATGTCTCTTATCATTCATTGACGATCTTTACGTGTAGATGTGAATAGCTTCCTTTATCTTCGATAATAGAAAATTAACCTAAAAAATGAGTTTTTAAGTCTATAGTGTGGTACTTAGTTCCTTTTCTTGTCTATCCCCTCCCAGTCAAGAATATCAACGCTGTTGTAGTCGATGATATGGCCCTCATCAACCATATGTCTGCATAGAGCCGTCGATCGTTTAGTACCCTTGTCCCCTCCCCCTCACTAACAGCTTTGTCAAGGCACCGAGCATTCTTAAGTCTCTAGTATGCTCTTTTATGCGAACACATAGATTCCTACCTGTCTTACCAACATACACTGCCTTGCAATCCATGCATGGGATTTTATAGACAAATCCACTATGGTGGTCATCGGGTACTCGATCTTTGGTCCTGGAGAAAAACTTGGAGTTTTTGTTGGGAAAACTTAGACCGAGTTTAATCCTTGGGGTGGATTTCAAGATAACAATTAATTACTCCGTGAGACCGCAAACGTAAGTGAAGCTATAAAATCTCGTTTCGGTATTAGGTAGTATACTCTCCTTATTATTATTATTTTTGGTAAGAGCTGATTTTAAAAGGGAAGTAATAACTGTCTTAGGAAATTTATTACAGGCAAGTATGTGGGTTATTCTAGAAATATTGTTGAATATAAAAGAAGGATGTAATATGGTCAGGATTTTATGAATGAAGTTACGTCCAACATTAAGGATCTGGTATTTAGAGTGACTTGAAAAATAGTTTAAGAGTTTTCCTGAGTACATAGGTTTGTGGTACCAATCAGTGATTTGAGTACCACTAGGTTCCCTCATGATGAGTAAATCAAAGAAAGGAAGGGACTTATTGTTTTCTAATTCCATAGATTCATATGAAAGCCGTTAACCTTCAATTCAGAGATACGATTATGTGCTCGTATTTTAACAATATATTATTGTATACATAAAGTAAATAAAGATTGCCAAACTCATCGTAAACATTAAAAATGCTGATATCTTTTGCAATCGCAATTAATTTATTAAATGTTCTTATTCTTAATTACAAAGGCTTTAAAATTTAATTTTTAATGAAGCTGTGACGTCAGCATGTGTAAATGTAAAATGTGACAACGCTGTGGAAAGTAATAAAATACTAAATTGTTTGAAAATTTTGAAGCAATAAAATGGTAAAAGTTATTAACATGTGATAATATTTATATTAAAATTGATTTTTACATGTTAGATGGAATTGAAATATAATTGCACAATTGCATAATTGCAAAATATTGCAAAATTAACTTACAAAAAAAATTTTATGTAAGTTATGAATTTAATTATTTTTCAATTCCATCTAACATGTAAAAATCAATTTTGAAGCAATATTGTACATCATTAAAATTAGCATTGCAGCAACGCCAATAGCATAAAAAAAATCCAAAATTTTTGTTTTAAACAAAATTCTGGCATTCAATTTAATTTTGAGTTTCGGCTTTTTTATTTTTGTTAATTTTATTAGGAAAACGCTCTTCCACATAATCGTGATACCGTAATTATCAATTTAATGAAATTGATGGAAATTGGATAAAGAATATAATAATTAACAGCGTTAAAGGCCTTGAAGGCCCATAGCTACGTTCACTACTTTCCTCCATTCTTGTCGATTTCTTGTCTTTTCCATCCAATTTTTTATATGTAGATGCTGTATGTCTTCATACACATCTCCCTTCCATTCGAGTTGTGGTCTTCCCCTTCTTCCTCGTTTGTCTATTTGGCTTTTCCAAACTTTTGATGTCACTCTCTCTTCTCCCATTCTTATCACATGTCCAAGCCATCTAAGTCTCTGTGCTCTCACTATCGTCACTATGTCGGGTTCTCCATACAGATCTCTTAATTCCTCGTTTGTTCGTCTTCTCCACCTCTCTTCTATTCTCACACCGCCAAAAATGTTTCTCAACACCTTCCTCTCCCATACTCCCAACATCATCACATCCTGTTTTTTCAATGTCCACACTTCACACGCGTATGTTACCACCGGTCTCACTATTGTTTTGTATATCCTGGTTTTCACTGCTCTGGACATCATCTTCTTCGATAGGACACCATGTAGTGCTGCTATACTTCTACTACCTGCAGCTATCCTAGCTCTTATTTCCTCGGTACTACCTGGTCTCCTTGTTATCGTGGTACCCAGGTATACAAATGTCTGAACTTCTTTTATCTTCAGAGTTCTATTGTTGTCCGCTTCTACCCGTAATGTTCTTTTTTCCTCATATGTAGGGTCTTGCCATGTCATGTATTGTGTTTTCTCTTCGTTGATTTCCAGACCCATTTTTCTCGCCTCTGCTGTCATTCTCTTAATACACTGTTGTAATTCTTGCTTCGATCTTGCTATCAGAGTCACATCATCTGCAAAAGCTAGACATTGATGATAGTTGCTATATATTGTTCCATTTCTCCAGTACGAGGTTGAACATCATTGCCGACAATGGGTCTCCCTGTCTTAAGCCACTCTCCACTTTCAACTTTCTCGACGTCATTCTCCTCACCATCACCTTATTTTCCGTTCTTTCCAGTGTCATCTTTATCAGTCTGATCAGTTTGGGGCATAATTTGAATTCTTTCAATGTGTGGTACAGCTTATCTCGCCTTATACTATCGTACGCTTGTTTAAAATCTATGAAGGCCAAGTGTGTGGGTAGTTGTAATCTATGACTTCTTTCCTGTATCTGTTTAATTATGAACACCTGGTCCATCGTTGATCTCCCACTTCTAAATCCGCTCTGATACTCGCCGATTGTTCTTTCAGAGTAGTCTTCAACTTTTTCCTTGATCCATGTTGCTAAAATTTTATATGTCACGTTCAATAGGGCTATTCCTCTGTAATTGGCACATTCCTTCTTGTCGCCCTTTTTGTGTATTGGACATATCAGGGTTTCGCTCCATGTTCCAGGCATTTTTTCCGCATTAAATATTCGTGATATTAGCTCGTACACTTGTTTATGTAATTCTTCACCTCCCAGCTTGATCATTTCGGCCGTTATGCCGTCTTCACCCGCAATTTTGTTGTTATTTAATTACCAATAATGTCGCTTATTTCTTCCATCTTTGGGGCTTCTCTGTTTCCGTTTTCTGTGTTGTGTTCGGTGTTATCAACTATTGGCCCATCTTGATTCTTATTGAGTAATTCTTCAAAGTATTGTGCCCATCTTTCCATGATTTCTCTTTCATCGCCTATTAAATTTCCATCTCTATCTTTGCAAATCATTGTGTTTGGTTGATAGCCATTTTTTACCCTTTTCACTCCTTGATAAAAGTGTCTGATCTCTTTGGTTCTAAACTTGTTCTGTATTTCTTCAAGCATTGCAATCTTATATTTTCTCTTTTTTGTTTTTCTGGATATCTTTTTGCACTTTCGTCTTTGTCTCTCGTATCTTTCTTTATGTTCCGTGGTTTGCTTTTGTATAAACTCTTTCCTATAATTTTCTCTCTTATTTATTTCCTTTTCGCATTCTTCATCGTACCACTCTTTCTTTTTTCTTTGTTTCACCTTTCCCATCTCTTTCACCGTTTGTAGTATTATTTCTTGTAAGTTTCTGGAGTTTTGTTCTATATCGCAGTTACGTTGCTTTGTTCTCAGGTTTTCGGCCATCTTCTCCTCGTATTTTACTCACATCTGCTCATCCCTGATTATTTGTTTATTATTATTTGCTTCAATTTAGCTCTCACCAAATAGTGGTCCGTGTTCATGTCTGCCTCTCTATAACTTCTCACGTCTTGTATACAATCATCTTTCTTCCACTATTATATGGTCAATTTGGTTTGTCGCGTTTTCGCTTGGGGTCATCCATGTGCCTTTGTGTATCTTTTTATGTTCGTATTGGGTGGTCTTTATTACCATATTTTTGCCCATCGCTAGGTCTATTAACATTTTCCCGTTTTTGTTGGTTTCTATATGTAAACTATGTCTTCCTATTGTTGGTTGGTATTCTTGTTCTTGCCCTATTTTGGCGTTAAAATCTCCTATCATTATTTTTATATCGTATCTAGGTATTTTTTCGTATTGTCTCTCAACTTCCTCGTAGAATTGTTCTTTTACTTCAATTGGTTTCTCTTCTGTTGGTGCATGTATGTTTAGTATAGTGATCTTTCTGTATTTTCCTCTTAGCCTTATCATTGCCATTCTCTCTGATATAGGAGTGAATCTTATAATCATACCTCTCATTCTCTCACTGATCAAGAGGCCTGTTCCAAATCTTCTATCGTCACTACCACTCATGAACAAGGTGTAACCTTTTATATCCATGGTCTCGTTTCCTCTCTGTTTTGTTTCTTGTAGTGCCATGATATCTATCCGATATCGTTCCGTTTCCTTGATTAGTTGTTTCATCGCTCCTTCCTCGAAAGTACCTCTCACGTTCCAAGTCGCGATGTATATATTTTCTCTTACTTTCCCAATTGTCTCTCCTTTCCATCGCCCATTCGTCCTATAATTCTCCTTCTCGGTACTTTCCATTAGATTTTTGCCAACTCTCGCATTCCATTCCATATCATTTCCGTCGTGTGCACCCTCTATTCTTCCGTTCCGTTTTCCATTTCCTCGCCGGTCCGTCTTATATCTCGTTTGCTGGGTTTTATTGGTTAGTTTTTTGGTACTTCTCGCAGACATCTCTCTTCTCTATTCCATCTCAGGAGTTTATCATCGTACTGTATAGTTTTTGGTACCCTACTTTTACCGCTTTTCCTGATTATTTCAGTTCGCCTGCTTGTTCTCTTATTTTAAGTTGTATGTTTCTCTCCATGTATGTCATGTCATTGTCGATAAATATCTTTCCTCCAGGTAAATGGCTCAGCTTGAACTTATTTTTCATTATTTCCATTTTGCTTTCTCATTCTTTAACTTCAATTACAGTCTTTTCGGTTCCAATGTGGTAGGCTGTTGTTATTTTCACTTCGACTTCGAGGTTCTGTTTTATAAAGTTCTGCAGCTTTTCTTGGAGGGTGCTGTTCATGTTTGCGATGTTATCCGTCTTTAATCCTGTTACTATCAATCTGTTTTTTCTTTTCTGTCTCTCGTGTAGCTCTATCTTATATTCAATCGTTTCTAGCTTATTCTCTAGTTCGTCTATTTTTTTCTTGTTTGATTCTTGATCTTGTTTCCAGCTGGTCTTAGTTTGTGCCAATTCGTTCTTCAGTGCTCTCATCTCCTCAGCCTGCATCTCCATTTGTTCTTGGATTTTTCTGGTGTTCTCTCTTATCTCTTTTTTAACCTCGGCACTCTCCATTCTCATTTGCTTCAAGTCAGTGCTGATAATTTGCATAAAATTCTTTATTTCCTCCATTGCCTCTCTTTCGATTACTGGTTCAGTCTCGTTTTATTCGCTGTTCTTGGTTGGGGTTCTGTTAATTTTTTTGCTTCTTTTGAAGACCTCTGTGGTACTCTCAACGTCTTGAGATCTTTTCCTCTTGATGTAGTCGTCCAGGCTACCTGTACTGCTTGCTCTTTGGCGGGAATCGATATCCAATGTTTTCTGTGAAATTGCACCCCTCCTCATTTGAATTGGTAGTTTTTGTTTTATTTACTTTTATTTGTATCTTCCTGTGTAGTACGTATTTCCCGTTTAAACGGTCGTTCGACTCGACGCCTCGGAAACTTCCGTCCAATCCTTAAGATACGCCTCAATTTTCACTTTCAATTAATTACTTTAAATCAATTACCCTATGTATTATGTAGTATTCATGCAACCTTACATATATGCAACCCAAACTTCGTTTTCCTTATCTGCTAACCTTTCAAATTCTAAACAAAGCAAAATCAGTATTTACGCGTTTTCTCAATTTGCAACTATCAAAACTGCTACTGTTTCTTATTCTCCTACCCTATAGTAACAGCCAGCAACACTCTGATTAGAAAGCCTTGTTTATATCATAATTAAAATACGTAAACAAAACTCACTATGTGACAGAGCCGTATTAGCGGTTATCGTGTCGACATTTTTTAGAAGAAAAAAAAATTATTATAGGTTACTATACAATTTGTTTATTTGTTAATTTGTGAAGTTACAAGTAAAACATATTACATTTATAGAATTATTTCTTACATAAACTGTAGTTTGAAAGCGGATGTCAAAATGTTACCCGATGTTATGTAGATAAGATTAAAATTTTTAAAATTACGATTTTTGCATAGAAAACACGTAAAGAGCTCTTGTGAAGGCGGTGCGTGTGCTCTACGTAAATAAGAAGAGGGAGTGGCAAAAGAGAACATCACTTGATCTTTAGAATCGCAGCTGTTAACACCATTTAATAAATTTAATTAAAATAAGAAAACGTTAATTTTAGCTGAAATTAACTAAAAAATGCATAATATAATATGATTATCAGAAATACTTGTAGACCATTGAAGCTAATTTTCATATTTGCTATATTTTTTTCTGGGTGTGACCAAAATTTTATCTAAAATGTCTGGGCTATGAAACTTGTTGCAAAACCACATTTTGAATATTATGATTGCTTAAATATATTATATAATTTGTACTATAAACCAAATAATGAAATAATATATTATTGCATGTTTCTGATAGATAATCCTAATACTACTTTGTCCAAGAAGTGCGAAATTGAAGTGCTACTAAAATGTATGTGACCACCATTCCAGATATCTGTAAAAAGATAAAACGGACCTGTAAAATATAAGACCACAAAAAGAGCAACAAAAACAAAGAATATATGCTTACAGAAGCCAAAAGACGCGTTCCAACAGTGAATATATCAGAAACTCCTAGAACCGGTTTTTGTATTTTTAAGGTAGTTATAAGCATTTCCACCTATTAAGTAAGAAAAGAAAAATAACTATTAAATATTATCAAAATTTACTTACCTGGGCGGCTTCAGCTGTGTTTAATTTACTTATTGGATATTTGAACAGAAAAGACAAAATATCTTCGCTCTGGAATTGAGAACATTTATTAATAACAAATACAAATACATAAAAATATGACTAGAGATCGGATTATATGCATTTGCATATATTTTTTGAGAATATTGCATATTTCGACTGAAATCTATTGGTCGCGCATATTTGGGTATATTTTCTAAAATTTGTCAGGACAGTTTAACATTTAAATTTTGGCGGTACCAACATATTAAAAAAAAAATTTATTTTTTTTTTACCTACATGTTCATTATTGACAGAATTTCTGTGGAATCCCTTGGTTTTCCAAAAAAAAATATTTCACTAAAGTGGTAGCCCGTTAAATTCCCTATCCGGTTTGAGCCATTAGTTTTTGACGTGATAACGTCTCATAAATTGATATACCGGCTGCACGCACGAAAAATTGTCACCGAACGTGACGTGACGTGAAAAAAACAGCGAAAGCGCGAAACAAGAGAGAAAGAGAGACACAATCGGCTTTGCATCATACATAGACATCATTTGAATTATAAAATGCCATTAAAAAAAACTTGTCCGGCATGAGGTTCGATCTCGCGATCACCAAATGATGTAATTATGTTTCATGCACATAACACACTAACCTATTAAGGGTTAATGTAATAACATAGTTTTAATTTGTATTATCTGTTACATAAACATAATTCAATTCAATTTTTAAATTAACACTCGGTTTACGGACGATAATTTTATGTCATAAAAAAACATAATTCAATTCATAAAAGTATGCAATTTTTCATCAATGTTTTCTTATGACGTTATCACGTAAAATTATCGTCCGTAAACCGACTTTACAGACAACCCGAGTGCCACGTGTTTTTTTCTAAAACGTTTTGTTTAAGAGATACGGGATTCACAAGAAAAGTAAAAAAAACAAAATCAGAAATGTTTTAACATTTTTTCTCTTGATTTAATTTATAACTCAAAAACTGTTTATTCTAGACGATAACCTAATTTTTAGATAAACGAAAGATCTTTAAAAAAGGTATAATCCGTTAAGTCTAAAAAATGAATAATGTCGAAGCTATGCCCGTTTGAAATTAGAAATTCAAAATATTGCTTTAAAGAGTGGTACCCCTCATGGGTTTGAACTTGGACAGAAATTTTATTTGAAAATGTGTCTTAAAAAGTGTCCTTTATCACCACCTGAAGGTTCTCCACGGCCACGGAGACACACTGTATAAAGGCTAGGGGGCGGTAAAACGTTGAAAACACGTTAATTTTACTGATATTCGATAAATTGATCGTATTTTTACAAATTTGGTATGGAATATTCTATTTGCACTTCGATTAAGTTAAAACTTCGGTTACTACTTTTTGAAAACGTTTTACTTACCGTATTGGTAACATGTTGGACCAGATATAAATAAACTGTAACTTCCAATGAATAAATATACGTATAAACTAATGACAAGACGTGCAGTTTCGAGTAGTCAGTCAAAGCAATTAATAGGTAATTATTTCCTACCAAAAATAAAATAATCGAAACATACCATAACAAAAATCGTAATCGAATTACTATATTCAATTTTCTGTAAGATAATTCAATGGCAGAGTACAATCTATGCAAACGTCGAAGTTGAACATGTAAATTAAGATGAGAACGAAGGTAAAGTTGTCTTATTAATATTTTCTTAGTTTGTTGGCAACATGTTTTAAACAGTATGCGATAAAGCAAAGCGTACTGTATAACGTGCAATATTAAAATATTTTGAACATAGTTGCACAAGATTCTATTAAGCATCTTGACAATAAAGTAAGTGTATTCATTCCTATCATAAAATATAGAAGAGAATACAATAACAACAACAACATTTACTAAAATAAACAAAACACAAATATAAAAACACTGTTCACTTTTCTTCATCATTTTTGGAGGAAAGAAAAAAGCGATTCCATAATATTTACTCTTTTCGAAAATTTTAGCAACTTGATTCATTTCCAATAACAGTGCTTTACGCTTTAATATTCCAATCAAACTACATAAAATCGATGCAAAACAATAATAAAATTCGCAGAATGAAGTGAATACTGATACGTAATTTTGATTTTTGTATGAATTTTTTGCAAAGTCCGCTATATAATAAATATTAAGACAGTGATATACAATTACGATGTATGTGATCATTTTGCAATATTTCCCAAAGATGGAAAATTTTGGAACATCTGCTTTTCCATTTAGATGCACACATTCGATATTTATTCCTGGACAACCAAAAATCGCACCCAATTTTGCATAAGGTTTTACAATACAGCCAAAGCAATTCATCGCTTTCATGTTTAATCAGTACACATAACACTTTGAGTAGTGTCAAGTATAAAGTAACTTAAAATTTAAAAAATTATATTTAGTAGTTTCTATGGTTAGAGCACTTAATTTAATTATAAATTTACTAAAGCAATAAGATTAAAAAAGAAGATAATTTTATTTACGGATTTCTTAAGAATTATTAGACAAAACAGACTACAATTTTAGAGCGACTTTCGATACAATCTAAAGATCTATTAGATTACTACACCCGGTACGCGGTGGCAGCTCGTGCTTTAGAAATGTGGAGGTTACAATTTGTTCTCATTAATATATTAAATTTAAATTTTTGTATTAATAGTAAATTTAAACTTAATATATCTGTATAAGTAGGTAACAACATCGTTTATACATACTTTGAAGAGTGGGGACGTTGCTATTGCGCAGAGATTTAATTTAAAGTAAATCTCTCGTTAGTACTTAGAAGTTTAGAACAGTGCAAATATAAATCTTCAAGCTGTAACGTAGTGGTATTGACAAGCTATGGCAATGACAATGTAATTATTGACAATAATATGCCCAGTTAATATTCATATTATAATCAATTAAATTATAATTTTATTTATTATAATCTTTTCTTCTGATTGAAACAATATAGAGCAATATCGCCTTAGTTACAATATGTCATAACACACTAATATTTCCCAAGGGAAATATGAAACGTCATCTCATATTGTCCCTAGGGAAATATGAAACGTCATTTTAAAGTATAATTTGCGCACGGTGATTGGACAATCAAACATGAAAAACAAAATACTAAAGCCATCCCTGTTAAAAAGTGACATTTAAGTGACATTTAAAATAAAAAATGTGCCTACTTATTTTTATATTTTAAAAACCAACCTAACTTTTTCTGAATTATTTTGCGCGCATTCTGCGCGCTATTGATCTAGAATTTTGCATAAGGCTTCCTTCGACAAATTGCTAGGGGGGTTGAGAACGAGCAAAGGGGGGTAAATTTTTTGCTCAGTTTTTCGATATCTAGCGCCGTTTTCGAGTTATTGCAAATTCAAAATCTCAAATTTAATTATTGATGTAATATTGATATATTTAATAATATATTTTTCAATCAGAAGAAAACTATTGATTACAACACGGGAAATATGAATACATTTCCCTTGGTTGTCTATACATCTCTCGGGCTTTGCCCTCGAGATGTAACTAGTCAACCTCGGGAAATATACTATTCATATTACCCTAGTTGTAATAATAGCTATTATTTAAATTTATAATTTTAAATAAGTAAATATCATAATTTATTTTCTATATTAAAAATTAAATTTTTTTCTCATAAATTTTGAGTGTTGCGCAAACCTGCAAATAGTAGCACGAACCGCCACTGTCCAATAATTATATTTTGAAATAAACAAACTAAACAAAATATTTAAATAATGAATTTTAACTATTAAGTAAGGAATACATTTACATAGAAAAATAACATTTAAAAAGCAATAAAAACTACAATAACTTTCACTTAACAGGTTTTATTTAAATTAATGCAGATAAAAATCTAGATCAAGATCAAAATAAAAGAATTGTGAGAGGACCAATAAAAAAGGATAATACATCAAGAACGTTGGGGATGTAGAAAATAACAACGGCAGGCATCATTAGTTATTCTTAGATCTTCATCAGAGCAAGTCGAGTTAATTTAGTTAAATTAAACGCGTGTCGAGTTTTGTTAATGTATTTGGATTGTTTGAGAATAAAACCCAACAATAATAGTTTGAAAATCATATCTGCCATACGTTTATCAAAGTGAGAGGCCGGTGAATCTACAGAAATATAAAAGCTAAACATAATCATTACCAAGAAGCAAATGCATACGATCATTGAAGATAAGTGAAGAAGAGATTCCGTGCAAGAGAAAGTTTTTAGTTCATCAAATCCGTGCTGGCCTACAAGTTGCGTGAGTCCTGTTTGTTATTTATTGTTTATTTACCCAGGTTCCAAAATAAATACCATTTTATAATCGTCAATTGTTTTATTTCCTGACTTGTAACCATTTACTTTCGACGAACGCTCCGACTCATAAAAGAGATAGAGTTTAATAAAGAGTAGGTAAGCGCTACAATATGAAAACACAAAAATAAAAATAAATATATCAATAAGTAGCATAGCAATTAAGAGAGGAATAAGCCAGGGTGATACAATTTTGCCATGATGGAAGACGTTTTTAAAGACCTAGATTGGCAAGATAAAGGAATGTCTATAGATGGGGAATACCTTAACCAGCAGAGATTCGAAGAACTTCAGATAATGCTAGGCGACTTTCAAAGAGCATTAAACAGGTAAGATTGCAAATAAACAGATCAAAAACTAAAGTTATGTCAAACTTAGACAACCACGACGAGATCCTCAACGCTTAATAGCCAATACCTTGTAGGTAGTGCAGAAGTTTGTGTACTTGAAGCAAAGTATGACAGCTGATAAGGACAATACGACACCTAAAATAACCAAAAGATACAAGCTGGGATGGAGATCTTTCCTATCCTTACATACGGCTTAGAGACTTAGAGTTTCACAAAGTTCAATGCGAGGAAACTTACAGTTACGCAAACAGCAATAGAAAAGCAAATGCTAACAAATAATATTAAAAAATGTGCTGGAAAGAGCATCTCAGTTTAAATGAAATTGGACAGGACAGATAGCCAGAATAAAAGATAATAGGTGAACAAAGAGGATGCTGCAATGGAGACCGAGATCTGAAAGACGAAGCACCGGACGTCCGAAAACACGATGAAAGGGCGTACCAAAGAAGACAGCAAACATTGGATGACTAAAGGTGGCAGAAGAGAGAGAGAGAGAGAGATGAAGAATTATGGGAAAGGCTTTTACTCAGCAGTAGAAAAAAACAGGCTAATAGTGATAGTGATTGCCTTAGGGATGATGAATTTCATGTTAATTGACTTTATAAAAATTATACCTAATACATTTGTTTTGAATTGATTTACAAAATAACCTTCAATCTACTAAAATTTTATTCATAAACACAAATTTAATCATCATTACCATTCAAATAAAAAAGTCTCGTACATTTAATTATACTGACTAAGTTACCTTCATAATTTTACGTTCACGTGCATTGTGTATGCATTGTATTTACTTTACCCAACTAGAAAAATTTTATCAATATCTTAATATTTTAAAGCTAAATCAAATCATGAATAACGATATGTACACATAGTATTTCAAGTTTGTGTTCTGCCATGTTCAAAATGGGTGGAATTGAAGTGCAACCAAAACGTATGTAATGACTGTTCCAGTTATCTGAAAAATAAAATAATATAAAATGAAGTATGATCAACAAAGATTATACTTACAGAAGCCAAAAGATGCGTTCCTATAACAAACATATCAGAAACTTTAAGAACGGGTTTTTGGATTTTTAAAGTAGTTATAAGAATTTCCACCTGTTAAGTATGAAAGTAATAAATATATTAGTAAGAAATTTTGTGGTTGTATGTACGATTTTACACTTTCATTGATCAAATTAGTGAAAGTAAAAAATGGTGCATAAAAAATAATAAATTCTCTGACACCCTAAGAAATATGGTGCATAAAAAATAATAAATTCTCTGACTCCCTAGGAAATATGGAAAATTACAAGTTACTCCTACATAACTACTATAATACACTAGTAATTATTGTAGAAAGATAGCAATGTCTGAAGCCACATACTTGGTCGAAACATCCTTGAAGAATTACTGAACTCCAATGTTATAGATATATTCAACACAATTTTTAATTGTATTTACCTTAAATACATAAGATTTACTGTTTCTCTAAATGTGTAGTGAAGGTAGGAAAACGAAAATTAATCTTACTTTAACTAATGTTTTCAATAAATGTGTAAAATTACTAGTAGTGGCAGTATATAATCACTGTTTTCATACTTTGTACATGAACATAAGTAATTATTGAATATTATGAAAATTTACTTACTTGAGCGGCTTCTGCTGTATTTAATTTACTAATTGGATATTTGAACAGAAACGACAAAATATCTTTGCTCTAAAATTAAATACTTAAATAAATTAAATAGTAATAATAAAATTTAAATAATAATATTACTAAAAACGTATATTTCCATACGATGTTATAGAGTTTTCAGAATTTTCAGAGTTATTTGTAATTTTACCTGGAAATTAATATCTAATAATAATCTAATCTAATTAATAATATTAAATTAATTAATACCTTCCATCAAATATATAATTAGTAGTACTTATGCCAAAAATTAAATGGAATTAACTTGAATATTTATATATTGAGGTGTCACGAAATTTTTCAAGCCCCACGATTGGTCGCCATTTAATACTATGCCCCCAACTTTACAAATTTATACATTTTCACCCTCTTATGAAATTTGCTGAGATAACACAGATTATTTTATTTAGCAATGAGCTCTTCAAATTGTTTTTTAAATCGTAAATTAAAATTGCTCAAATTTGTTACCTTTCATGTGGTATTGGACTTTAGCTTCACGTGCGCGCTCGCTCCGCATATGGTATTACAACTGGCGTCAGTACGTCTCATCAAACAAATTTATTGCGATTTAATTTTACGCTTCGACTAAAATTATCACAAATTCTTCAATTTTTCCTTGTTTATTTAACGATTCGCACTTTACCATAATTAAATTTAACAAAAAAAATCAACTCAACTTAACTGATTTTATTAATTTTCAAAAAAAAACAATTAACAAATTAAATTTTTATTGCGGGAATGATGTTCGTCCGCTAATCTACTGACGTCATGGCGTCAGCCCAAGTGTCTCTATTCAAGCCCCTCTCTTTTCTAGTTTTATTTTCTCCTTACCTTATTTACAAAGCATTTTTACAGAATAAATAATTTAATAATTTATAATAAATTTAAAACTTCAAAATAATTTCACAAAATAAATGAATTAATGGTTTATAACATTTCGAAACACGACAATATTGTTATGTTGCCTAACCTCTCTTGCGTTGGCGTTAATTGCAAAGTATCGAATGCTCTTGATCGAAATCGCTGCTGATACGCTTATTGAAAGTGACGTTAGGATGCTACTTGAACTTACGTGTATGGTGCAGGGACCTCGTATGTGAGACACTTTATCTGACTTGCGCGTCTTTTACTTACAATTTTACTTTAACCTCACTTTGGTCGTTGTGTAGCAGATAAAACTCTTTACTTACTTTAGTGGTGCTCTGATAAATAATAACGTCAAAGGTAAGTTGAATGAATAATAATTTATTTATAAAGATTATCTTGAATTTGTTTTTAACAAATTTGAACATGTAAATAGGTCCTTGATCTAACAATTTAAACAATATTATAAGGTTGGTGTTCAAAAATAATTGTGTACCCTACAGTACATGAAACCTATGTTTATCAGCTGATAATTAATTGTGGCCACAATACCTTAAATAATAAATCCGTGGGGACATCTGCAAACATTTGCCAGGTACAGGATGGGTAACATAAAGTCTTACACTTAATGATTAATAATAATTGTTAAATAACTTCGAATTGTTCACACTACACAATTTATGATGGTTTCTTTTTTTTTCAGTAACACTCATCTACAAACGCGTACTAATTCAGGTCCAAATTACTTCCCTTATTTTCACTCGGTGACTTGACTTTTTATTTAAATTTGGAAAAGTTTGGTTAAGGTCTATACGTCCTTCCAACACCGCTCGTGAAAATGAACTGAAAACAACGATTTACGGCACTGCTATTTATAGGAAAAACGAAAAATTTGCAAAAATCATTACGGCCTTGGAATTTGAAAATTTCAACTTCAACGGATCTTGATGAAATTTTCCAAATACCTTCCTTTTATGTCCATGAATACTTATACCAGATTTGGTCTCATTAGGTCTTACCATTCTTCCATAATATTTAATTTTATAACCAAAATTTTTGAACATGTGTAACTTTTAACTTTTTTTTTTTAAATTTTGGTTTTGACAACCAATATTGTCCTCAAAAATTCGGGCTTCCAATTCTCCTTCTTTTGATATATGATAGAACCACATAACATCTTTTTTTCTTCCTAACTTCAAATAAACCTCTCCAAAATCTGACAGCTCGTATTTAAAGTTGTTATTTGCAAATTTTACTATTAATTCTAACTTTTATGAACTTCCAACCGAATCATTCCTCCTTTGGGTGCCTCCATCTATCCTTTGCAGCTATTTTCGAATCTCCAAGTGCAAAACTACGACTTAGGGAAATCTCACATGTTCCAGCTACATGAGCCTCCCAGCTGATCACAATACTGTCCGAAATTAAGAAAATTGCCATGTATAAAGTTCAATCTCAGTATGTTCCACTATCTAATTACAATTTACATCTTGAACTACACATCTTTAATCTTTTCCTTTTACAGATATCGGAAAATATTGGATTCTCCAAATTTTGACGTTATTACTACCAAAAACCATATTTGACAAAAACAAAAATTGAATAATGATTTACATCATCTACCACATCTTTCTACCAAGTTGAAGTATAATTTTTGTCCAACTTTGTGGATTCCATTAATAAATATGTAAAATTTAGCATCCGCTGCCTACGTTCATAACTACGTTTCATGATCTTACATGCCCGATGTGCGGACAATTTAAGTGTGTATTCAAAGTTTCTCCCGAGTGTTGTGGGATTGTAACACTGCAATATATTGCTATGTAGAAATAAAACATTGACTTTGCAACCTAAGCAGGGTACCTGCATAAAAGCAGGGCTTTACGTTTCCGTTCTTCTTTTACATTTATTTGGTTCGCGTATTGTTTAGTTTAAGTTGTTTTCCGTTTTAGTTACTAATTTAATTTAAAAATGTAATTTTATTTATATTTTTAATTGTTGACATTGATATGAGTCACCAACATGCAGCCAGCATAGAACAGAACACAGCCGACATGCAGTAACATTAATTTAGAAAATTAATACAAATAAAAATCTAGATCAAAGTCAAAATAAAAGAATCGAGGGAGGACCAACAAAAAGGATGATTTACCAGGAACGTTGGGGATATAAAAAATAACAACGGCCAGCATCATTATAGTTATTCTTAAATCGTCGTCGAAAACAGTCAAGTAAATTTATTTGAATTAAACGCGTGTCGAGAGTTTATTAATGTGTTTGTATCGTTTGGGAATAAAGTGTGAACTAGAGGTCCGATATTTTTCAAGTTTGGAAATCATCTCCGCCACGCGTTTATCAAGGTGAGAATTCGATAATTCTATAGAAATACGAAAGCTGAATACAATTATTACCAAGAAGTAGATGTATGCGATCATTGAAAATAAGTGAAGAAGAGATCCCGTGCAAAAGAAAGTTTATTAGTTTGTTAAATCCGTGCTGGCCTACAAGTTGCGTGAGTCCTGTTTGCTATTTATTGTTTTTTACCCAGGTTACAAAATAAATACCATTTTTATTGTTTTACTTGTAATCATTTACTTTTGAAAAACGCCTTTACCTATAAAAGAGAAAGAGTTATTAAAGAGTAGACAAGCACTACAATATGTTAATGTATAATTTCCAGGCAAAACCAAGTAATCTTTAATATCTATTTATTTAATTATCTAATAATTAAAAAGCTACTAACCTACGTTTCATAAATTGACCTTTACTTTGTAACTACATAAATAGTTTTGTAAGTTTTGGTTGCGCAGTCAGTTCTTCATATGAAAATTGTTTGTATGAAGTTTACCTTATCGTAATTATTACTTCAAATATGTAACTAGTGTTTTAATTGGTTTGATATGTACCTATAATTATAATACTTACTGCATTGGTAATTTCCTCAGTCAGAAATAAATAAACAGTAATTTCCAATATATTCATATATGAACAAATCAATGCAAATACGTTTGTGTTGTTCATAGTAGAAACAGTAACGATCAATAGATAATTATCCAGCACCAGAATTAAAACAACTAAAAGAGTCCAAAAGAGAAATCCTATTCGCAGATAGACATTCAGTTGCTTGTAAGACAATTCAATGGCCGAGTACAATCTATGTAAACGTCGAAGCTTAATATCCAACATAAGGCAACTAGAATCGGTGTTACTTTTTCTTCTTAATATTCTGTTCATCTGGCGGTAACATGTTTTAAAAAGTGCGCGATAAAATAAAGCGCTATATATTATTTGCAAAGCTGAAATACTTTCAATATAAGAGCATAATATATAATTAGTTATCTTAACCAGATAATTAGAATATCGATCTGTCTCATAAAATATAATGCAGTATACGAAAATACTAACAATATTTACTAAAATAATTAAAATGGAAACATAATAAATATGTTTACTCTTCTTCAACATTTTTGGAGATAAAAAACTAGCGATTCCGTAATATTGACTCTCTTCGAAAATTTTAGCGATTTGATTCATTTGCAATAACATTGATTTGCGCATTAATACTCCAAAAAAGCTACACGTAAGCGAACCAACACAAAATAAAAATTCGCACAATAAGGTGATAATTGGGGCATAACTTTTACTTATATCTAAAGTCATTCCAAACTTGACCATAAGATAAAGATTAAAACAGTTGAAGGAGATTATGACGAATGAGATCATTTTCAAATATCTTCCAAAAATTGAAAATTTTGCAACACCTACATTTTTATTTAGATGGACACATTCGACTTTTAGTGCTGGACAACCACAAAAAGAACCCAATTTTAGATAAGGTCTTGCAAAGCAGCCAAAGCAATTCATGTTCACACTTTTAATCAATGCGTAGAATAACTTACTAATTCACTATTATAAAAAAATTTTAGTTTCTTTTCGTAAGTAGGGCACTTAATGTTATTAAAATAATTTTAAATTTAATAATAAAGATAAGATACGCTTATGTACTCGTCTTTTAACAATTACTTTACACAAAAACTAAATAAAGATTGCTAAACACATAGTAAACGTTAAAAATGTTCTTATCTTTTCCAACCGCATTTTATTTATTAAATATTACTTATTCTTAATTATAAAAGCCATTAAAATTTAATTCTTAATGAAGCTGTGACGTCAGCATTTGTAAATGTAAAATGTGACAACTGTGTGGAAAGTAATAAAATACTAAGAAGTTTGTAAAATTTGAAGCAAGACAGCATAGCAACAGCGTGAAAAGCACAAAATAAAACAAAATTCTGGAAATTCAATTTAATTTTAAGTCTCGGCATTTTCACCTTTGTTAATTTTATCGAGAAAATGTCTTTCCACATAATCATTATGTAATTAACTGCTATTTAACGATGTTGCTTGAAATAGCACAAAGAATAAAAAATAAAGTAATATTAGGTTAGGTTATCATACCATTTATTATTAGTCAATTTGTGAGGTTATAAGTAAAAAAATATTACATCTATCGACTTATTTTTTGCACATAAATAATTACATTGATAATCTGCAATACATACATTTAGCCATAACACGGGTTACTGACACTTCTCCTTAAGGATGAAAGAGCGTGCTGGAAATATAATCTTCCTAAACTGTAATCTTTATCATATAAATTATGTTTCAATGCCGACAAAACTTAAATTATTTTTAATATAATATCTAATAATAAATTACTTTAGAATAATAGCCAAGGACTTTTAGCATTTCACCTAGAAAAGATATCGCAAGTCTGAAAATTTACTTAAATTATCTGAAACACATGTAAGGTTAATTCAAAAATAAAGTTTATGCTTTTTATTCAAAAATTGAACAAGTATGATGTTAATCAGAAATGCTTGGGAACCGTTAAGATTATTTTCAGATTTATAATTATTATATTTTCAAGGTTTGAGCAAAATTCCATCTAAAATGCCTGGGCTATGAAACTTGTTACAAAACTTTTTTTAATTCATTTTGAATAAATGATTGCTTAAATAATATATTATGTAATTTGTACTAAAACGAAATAATGAAATATATATTTCAGATTTCTGATATATAATCTTAATACTACTTTGCCCAAGAAGCGTGAAATTGAAGTGCTACTAAAACGTATGTGACCACCGTTCCAGATATCTGAAAAAAATAATATAAGACCAAAAACGGCAACAAAAACAAAGAATATACTTACAGAAGCCAAAAGGCGCGTTCCAACAGTGAAAATATCAGAAGCTCTTAGAACCGGTTTTTGTATTTTTAAGGTAGTTATGAGCATTTCCACCTATTAAACAAATAAAAATAACTATTGAATATTATCAAAATTTATTTACCTGGGCGGCTTCAGCTGTGTTTAATTTACTAATTGGATATTTGAACAGAAACGACAAAATATCTTCGCTCTGGAATAAAAACAACACTTATTAATAACAAATACAAATATATTATGATTAGAAATAAGAATTAATTTTCATAGATATATTATTGCAATTATTATTTTTTCAGTTATTTTATTTTACATGTAATCACGTGTATGCAAACAATTTTGACCAATAATCAAACATCAGCTTTTTGTATATATATGTGAATTGTGAATTACGACTGGAAATGTCCAGTCCTAATTCACAACTCAAATAATATTAATTATTGATTAATTGAAAACGTATTACTAAGCATCTCACCTTGTGAAATTTGAGAGATACATAAATTACTGACAAATTTTTGATGTGTAACATCTTTTCGCTCGCTTCTGGAAGTAATTTCGTGAAATTGGACGGAAATGCGTAACAGGAAGCCAGAAAAGTGCGCGCTATTTGATTTGACTAATGAGCTCCAAAATTATTTTATCGGAACACATAGACATCATTTGTATTATAAAATACCTTTAAAAAAAACTTTGTCCGACGTGAGGTTCAAACTCGCGATCACCGAATGATGTAATTATGTTGCAAGCAGATAACGCAATACGCTGTGAGGGTTCACCCAATAATATTGTTTTAACTCATATTAATTGTTACAGATTGGGGTTCGGTTACTGGTAACGTAATTCCGTTCCACCTATTTCGCGATTTTAAATTATTTATAATTATTAATTATCTGAAATAATAATGTTGCTTACTACCAAGGGGATATGTCAGATGTTACACATCTCATACGAATATTGTAAGATTCGTTTTTTTTTTAATCAAGAATAATTTTTAATCGGGAATTTTTTACCCTTATGTGTTACTTTCATTCAAACAAGAATGCACGGAGTATAATAAATTCGTGATTAAAACACATTGGTATGTTATAATATCTAAGGAAGAGCAATGCTTTGGAAAAAAAATAAGTCTTTTGATATACTACTCGTTTGCAATTGTCCGAATCACAAGAAACGCGTAGTTTATAACTGAAATGTTGATGGAAAATAACAAACAAACAAAACAAATATCAAAATATTAAATTTTAACTGTAAAGTTTATTTTTCGAAGTGATTAATAGATGACGCAGTGCGCTCTCCACTTCAAATCCAGTTGTACCGTGATAACCTTCATTCTATTTATTTAACCTTAAAGATTTCATTTAAACACGTGTCATCGTTTTAGTTTAGTTATTTGGTTTTATTTAATAAGTCACATTGAATTTAAAGTAAAAACCTTTTTAAATTTCTTGATTTTTTTAATTTTAATTTTTTAAATTTTTGTTTGGTATATTTTTCTTGCTTCTCATTATTTTTACGTTTTTCTTATGTTATATGCGACTGATGATCAAAAATAATTGTAAAATAGGAACCTTTATATCGTATTACATAGTTTTTATTTTAAATTTTTATCATTTTTATAACGTAATTTTTTCAAAATTCATTTTCTGGTTTATTCAAATATTCTAAGTTCAAACCTGTTATTATGAATTTAATTATTTTTCAATTTCAACTAACATGTAAAAATTAATTTTATCAAAAAATATTATCACATGTTAATAACCTTTACCATTTTATCAATTATCATATCCGTTATATTAACATATAACAAATTGATACGTAGATCTGTCCTGTATATTCATACAGGAAGTAAGTTCATACACATGAAATTTTGAAATTGGGGCAATCTACAACTTTTGTAATTTTAAATTACAACTAACGTTTCAATTTAAGTTTTTTTGGGGGTTAGTTTAGTTTTCCGGTTTAGAATTTTTCAAAATAAGTTTATTTATTCATTTTGGCTTCAAGTAGGTATAATTTTTGTTTTTACAAAAGTCAAATAAATTTGACTTTAAATCAAGTTTGAATATTAATTTAAAAACATAACTTTTCAATAATTTTAACATTTTTCCAGGTTTGCCTGATGAGATTCAGAAAATCGAAACATCAAGTTATAACAGGGTGTCGCAGACTATATCATTCATTTAATAGTTTTTGCACAATTTTATGTAAGTTATGAATTTAATTATTTTTCAATTTCAACTAACATGTAAAAATTAATTTTATCAAAAAAAAAACAAACCTGTTATATGTTAATTATTGTTATTTTTATTGTTTTTTAAATATTATTTTTCTATGTAACTTTACTTACTATGTATCCTTTACTTAACAGTTAAAATTTAATATTTTAATAATTGTCTTATTTGTTTATTTGAAATGTTGATGTTTTACTATCTGATCTTTTATTACCTTTATTACTTTTTATAATATTTACGACAATATAATTATAATGTCGTGATCTCCTGTTCTATCGCATATGTACAGGAACGGGAACGAAGAGGGTGAATTGGCTAAATTTTTATTTGGTAAAAAAATATTTAGTATGTTTAGTTTTGAAAATTTTATTTTAAATTGTAAATATTTGTAGTTTTCGCTAGTTAAATCAACGAATTGACGCTTAGTTAAATCAACTTATTGACGGTTAGTTAAATCAACTAAGCGTCAATTAGCAGTAAAAAAAACGCTTTTTGGTCAAAAATAGCCGATGTGTAAAACATGGTTACTTTGAACGGCGTGACTTTTTTGAGCAAAAAAAAACACATTATATATTGTCGTGTTTCAAAATGGTTGCGACTTACCCTGTACATTTTGATGAAAATTTTGTTTGTAAATAATTTTAAGTTGCAAGACTGTAAAAATTAGACAGGTGGGGAGCGAACCGACCAGGAAATTTGCTATTGCCAACAGGTCGCCGCGCGAGTGACAGCGCCGACTTTTGGCTCGTTAATTTTTGACTCAAGTGAGTTATTGTGGCAATTTTTGAGATTTGTGATTTTTTTTGAAATTGTGAGTTATTATTTTTGATTTAAATAAAGTGATTTTATGCGAATTCATTATTGCATCTTTTTTGGATGATTAATTTGATATTTTGGATAATTTGGATAATTTTTATGAGCGGCTACCGAACGGTAGTGGATTTGATTGATTTGGTTTAATTGGAAAAGAAGCAGTTAAAATTATAATTTTCGATTTGGATTTAAAATTGGAAAATTTAAAATTGTATTTGTTCGAACAAATGGTGCAATTGATAAGCCGACGATTTGGATAAGGCTGAAAATCAAACTTCGTTCTTTTTAAAGACAAAGCAAAATTTTATTCTGCATTTATTTGAATTTGAATTTGAATTTATTTCGCATTGGAGAATATTTTTTTTGTTGATTGTGAAAGCGCAAGAATCCTTTGACCCTTGAAAATTCCCAACTGCTTCCGCAAAGAGTTACCTGAGCAAAAATATAAGTGCGTAGATATTTCAACGAAAATATCACGACAACTTTTGGCGCCCGAGCGGAGACGTTTCGTTTGCGTTTTATTTACAATAATTTAAAATGAATAAATTTTTAACAAGGGAAAACAATAGCGCTGACTCGGACAGTAACATATATTAGCCTTTTTAAAAGAGCAACAAAAAAATATGAAAGAGTTATCAAGGAAATTTGAGGAAAGGTTTGATAAGCAGGACAAAAATACGAGGGAGTTAATAGAAAACGTAGCGAAAGTTGAAACAAAGCTAAATGAACAGGACAAAAACACAAAAGAGTTAAAAGAGAAAGTAGAAGGGGTTTTGAACGAAGTAAAACAAAATTTAGTTACTATAGAAGGGGAAATTAAAAACACAAATGCAAGGGTTGATCAGGTTGAGTTAGAATTAGGTAATATAAAGGTAGATTTAATGCCATTAAGAGAATTGGGGGGAAATTTAAACTTGAAAGAAGAAAAAGAATTTGATGAAAAAGTAAATGAGCTCGTGGATGAGAAAATTTTGGAACTGGAAGAATCCAGTGAAGAAGAAAAAGAATTTTTTTAAAAAAAAGTGTCCAATGACGATGAGGGTGAGTTTTTTGAAATTTTTGAAAAAAAAGAACCATTGGATCAAGAAAATGAACTGATGGCACGAGAAGAAAAAGAATTTTTTGAAAGAAAGGAGTCCAATAACGATGAAAGTGGGTTTTTTGAAATTTTTGAAAAGGAATAGCCAGAAAACGAATCGATGGAAATAGAAGAATCACTGATGAAAGATGAAGAGAAGGAAGAGGAATCATTGGAAAAGATGGACAACAGTAAAAAGCGGAAATGTGCTAAATTTGATAATGTTGAAAAAGGAAAAAAGAAGATTTGCAAGTTTTGGACGAGTCGGGGGCGAAAGAAGAAAGTTTGGAAGTTTTGGATGAGTCGAGGGTGGAAAACAAGAAACCAGATCCCAGTGAAGTGGACGCCTCAAGCGAGGATCAATTTGTGGAACGTCCGAAAAAAAAAATAAATGGAAACCGAAAGAATGAATTATGGATGAAGATTTGAATAATGGATAAGCTTTTTTTTAATTATTTTATTTGATTTGATAAACTTTGAATTTAAATTTATTTTTGTGTAAATATTGTAATGTCATGTTGAAAATTTTTAGATTTATTTTTGAAACACTTTTGGAGATTTTGCTAACTTTGTTTTCAGCTGCGCGAAAACTGCCATTAGCAACGGGGGTTGTTGTCGTGTTTCAAAATGGTTGCGACCTACCCTGTACATTTTGATGAAAATTTTGTTTGTAAATAATTTTAAGTTGCAAGACTGTAAAAATTAGACAGGTGGAGAGCGAACCGACCAGGAAATTTGCTTTTGCCAACAGGTCGCCGCGCGAGTGACAGCGCCGACTTTTGGCTCGTTAATTTTTGACTCGAGTGAGTTATTGTGGCAATTTTTGAGATTTGTAATTTTTTTTGAAATTGTGAGTTATTATTTTTGATTTAAATAAAGTGATTTTATGCGAATGCATTATTGTGCCTTTTTTGGATGATTAATTTGATATTTTGGATAATTTGGATAATTTTTATGAGCGGCTACCGAACGGTAGTGGATTTGATTGATTTGGTTTAATTGGAAAAGAAGCAGTTAAAATTATAATTTTCGATTTGGATTTAAAATTGGAAAATTTAAAATTGTATTTGTCCGAACGAATGGTGCAATTGATAAGCCGACGATTTGGATAAGGCTGAAAATCAAACTTCGTTCCTTTTAAAGACAAAGCAAAATTTTATTCTGCATTTATTTGAATTTGAATTTGAATTTATTTCGCATTGGAGAATATTTTTTTTGTTGATTGTGAAAGCGCAAGAATCCTTTGACCCTTGAAAATTTCCAACTGCTCCCGCAAAGAGTTACCTGAGCAAAAATATAAGTGCGTAGATATTTCCACGAAAATATCACGACAATATATGTCTACAATTACTTTAATCATTTATCACATCCTAATTTCTTATAATTCATTTATTTAAACGTTTAAGGGGTTAGATGCACTCAGGAGGCGTGAAAAGATGAGTATTTTAAATAATTTTTCTTCGGAGTAGTTTATTTTATTTTATAAAACAAATATTAATAAGTTATTATATTATGTTTTATCTTTATTTGACAAAAATTAAAACAAAAAAACACTCGGATTGTCTGTAAAGTCGGTTTACGGACGATAATCTTACGTGTTAACATCATAAGAAAACATTGATGAAAAATTGCATACTTTTATGAATTGAATTGAATTATGTTTATGTAACAGATAATACGAATTAAAACTATGTTATTACATTAACCCTCAATAGGGTAGTGCGTTATGTGCAAGAAACATAATTGCTTCATTTGGTGATCGCGAGATCGAACCTCATGCCGGACAAGTTTTTGACGTGATAACGTTTTATAAATTGATATACGGGCTGCACGCACGAAAAATTGTCACGTTCCGCAAGCGAGAGCGCGGAACATGCGAGAGAGAGGCACGATCGGTTTGCATAATAATTAGACATTATTTGAATTACAAAATGCTATTAAAAAAACACGTGGCACTCGGGTTGTCTGTAAAGTCGGTTTACGGACGATAATTTTACGTGATAACGTCATAAGAAAACATTGATGAAAAATTGCATACTTTTATGAATTGAATTGAATTATGTTTTCTTATGACGTAAAATTATCGTCCGTAAACCGAGTGTTAATTTAAAAGAATGAAATTGGACAAATAAATCATCGAATTCATGAAACTGATGCTTTTGAAAAGCCCGCCCAAACCTGCTTGATATAATAATATATTCCTTTGCACTGCGTTTACTTGTCATTAAAACATAAATATTTTTAAAACTCTGGTTAAAAACATTAATTTTCAAATACAGTAGGGCCTCGTTAATCCGGAGAGGCAAAAACAAGACCCTTTCCGGATTATCGAGGCGTCCGGATTATAATATGCCATATTAAATGTTAATAAAACACATGTTTAACCTTAGTTTCTTTAATCAATTTTTAAATTATAGCATATATACAAAATGTACATGTTCAAAATTACAACTATGTAAGGAAATCGGTAAGTTAAAATAAAACATTAGTTAATTCTCGATAAACAAAAGACTGACGGCGCATTGGCTCATGACAGCCCTCGCACCTACACGCCGCCGGTCCTCCCCCGCGAATCCCATTGCTCGGCCGGATTACAGCGATCATCGAACAAGCGAGAGTCCGGATTACCGAGGCCCTACTGTATTATTTACAGTTTTTGAAAAATTAATTTAATTAATTTGTTAAATCACGAACAATTAGTTATAGAAAAATTGCATACTTTTAAGAATTGAACTAGCGACCCCAATTTGTAACAGATAATACGAATTAAAACTATGTTATTACATTAACCCTCAATAGGTTAGTGCGTTATGTCCATAAAACATAATTGCATCATTTGGTGATCTCGAGATCGAACCTCATGCCGGACAAGGTTTTTTTAATAACATTTTATAATTCAAATGATGTCCATGTATGATGCAAAGCCGATCGTGCCTTTCTCGACAACTTATTCTAAGTTCAACCCTATTAAATGTGAATTATTGTCATTTTAGCGTTTTTTAAATATTATGTTCTCTTTTTGTAGTTTGTATTATGTACTTAACAGTTAAAAATTTTATTTTTTTAACAATTTGTTTACCGTTTAATTTACCGTAAAATTTTATCTAAATTAAAGAGTAATTTTTGATAAAATTGATTTAATTGATTTTTAAAATTAATTGAGCAGATGAAGTAATTTTTATTTGAAGTGAGAAGATGAATTAAGATTAGAAGTAATTTGATGATGGCGATGATTTGATAGAGAAGCACTAGTTAAAATTTTGGACCATAAAAAAAATATAGAAAATTTTGAAAAGTAGTTAAAAATATAATAGATAATTTGATTGGATGTGATAAGAAATTTTGTTAAATAGAAATCTGGATGAACTTGAAGAAACAGCAAATGTACATAATAAAATTTATTTGACAAAATAAAGATAAACCGGCCAAAATAAATTAAGAAATTGAATATTTCTGGAAATTTAATATTGAAAATTTTGGAAGATAGAATAATAAAGTTAAATATATAATTAAATCATAACAATAAAATAAATACAATAATCTTTTAATGAACAAGTTAATTAAACAATATTTAATAATGTTTTTGTTATTGAGCTTTCAACGTAGGTTCACGTATTAAACGTTAACGTTTATAAACCGAATATTCGGTTTAATTTAAAATTCTGTTTTTATTTTTTGAAAACGTTTTACTCACCATATTAGTAACATGTTCGACCAGGTATAAATAAACTGCTGCTTCCAATGTATAAATATATGAATAAAATAATGACAATACGTGTATTGTCGAATAATCAGGCATAGTAATTAATAGGTAATTATTTACTACCAAAAATAAAGCAATCGAAACAAACCATATCAAAAATACTAATCGAATTACCATATTCAATTTTATGTAAGATGATTCAATGGCAGAGTATAATCTACGCAAACGTCGAAGTTGAATATGTAAATTAAAACTAGAACGAATGTTAAGTTCTCTTATTAATATTCTCTTTGTTTGTTGTAAACATGTTTTAAAAAGTATGCGATAAAGCAAAGCGCACTGTATAATGTGCAATATTACAATATTATGAACAAAGCTCCACAACATTCTGTTGACTATCTTGACCGAAAAGTAAGTATATTGATCATTATCATAAAATATAAAAGAGAATACGATAACAACAATAATATTTACTAAAATAAACAAAACACAAATATAAAAAAATTGTTCACTTTTTTTCTTCATTTTTGGGTGAAAGAAAAAAGCGATTCCGTAATATTTGCTCTTATTAAAAATTTTAGCAACTTGATTCATTTCCAATAACACTGCTTTACGCTTCAGTATTCCAATCAAACTAGATAAAATCGATCCATTACAAAAATAAAATTCGCAGAATAGAGTGAATATTGATGCATAATTTTGATTTATATATAAAGTTTTTGCAAACTCCACCATATAATAAATATTAAGACATTGGAATAAAATTACGATGTATGTGATCATTTTCCAATATTTCCCATAGATTGAAAATTTTGGAACATCCGCTTTTTCATTTAGATGCACACATTTGATGTCAATTCCTGGAAAACCAAAAACTGCACCCAAAGTTATATAAGGTTTTATAATGCAGCCAAAGCAATTAATCGTTTTCATTTTTAATCAGTAGTACACAAAACACTTTGAGAGTCAAATATAAAATAACTTACAATTAAAAAAAATGGTAGTTTCTAGGGTAAAAGCATTTAATTTAATTATAAATTTTAATAAGATTAAGAAAATAGATAATTTTATTCGTCCGTTTCATAAGAATTGTCAGACAAAAAAGACTGTACAATTTCAAAACGCCTTTTGAGGTAATCAGAAGATCTATTAGATTACTATTCCCTAAACGTAGTAGCAGCTTGTTCATTCAAAATGTGAAGGTTACAATTTTTTCCTATTTATTATTATATTACATGTCTCTTAGTAACCAGTGATAACTTTAAACGTAACAATATCCACCAAAGTTAGAAAAACGCCTATAAATTTAATCTAACTGATAGAAGTAAACAATAAAAATTTTATTCAAACCGGCTATTATTAATTATGTGTGTGTATAAGTAGGTATAACATCGTTTTTACTTTGACGAGTCGGGGCGTTGCTATTGCGCAGAGATCCCATGATCAGTGTAATTTTACAGTTGTTTGAATACGTACAGCTTAGAATCTTGTTAGTGCTTTTTATTACTTGATAAAGCCAACCTCAAAATGACTCTGATGAGGCGACTTCGTGCGGCCAGGCGTTGACCACTTCTGGGATAGATAAATAAAAGTAGAAGAAAAAATTAACGGATTGTAAACCCCGAATTATTATAATCTCGTTGTTAACGCGTTTTTAAGAAAATTATCTCATTACAGGATTATATCTACATTTTTTCAGATGATAATAAAATTTACTAGGTATTATTTTCAGTTCAAGTCTCGTCTTGGTATTGTTTACTTTGTTTTTCTAGTAGTAAGTGTTAATTTCTTATCTTTAAATGTTCAAAATTTTCCTTTTATTTTTTTATCTGTTTAATATTTTTAATGCATTGTGTCATCTTCTTCAATAATTGTTTTGTTTTCTTATCAATCATTTTATTATTTTTTCGTTTTATACCCTTATTATTCTTTTTCAAAACTTTTTTATTATTTTCGTTTTCAACTTTGTTATTGTTTGCTTAATACCCGCATTAAGCTCCTGTTCTAATTCCCATCTGTCCTTTCTTATCGTGTTTATCAATTTTGTATTCATTTCTGCCAGTTTTATATTTATTTCTTTATTGTGTTCTTTCATTGTGTCGCTATTTGTGTTATTATCTTCATTAATTGTTTTATTATTTCTGTATTCGACATTCAAGTTTTTTTTCTATTTCTAAGTTTTCTTTATTAGACATGCAAATATTTTGTAGAGCATGAGACTCATGCTGAGACTTCCTTTTTTAGTTATTAAATACATTTTGTATCGTTTAAAAAAATATGGTGAGTAAACTTTTTAAAATATTTCATTGACCTTATTGTGGTATGTTCAATGTTCCTGCGTATGTCATTGCACAGCTGTCTGGTTAACAGTAGTTAAGCTTACTCACGGTCTTCTTTCAAAAACAATATTCAATCCAATTTTAATTTAACAACTTTAAAATTTTTAAACTTTCTGAAAGATCGAAGTCGAACTTATAATTTAAAATTTATTATTTGGTGTGGTATCTACTAATCCATACGTTGCTCTCTTATGATTTAAAAATTTAGCGTTGCAATAAAATTTTTACAACAAATAATGGCAATGCAAAATATCTACATATTTATCTATTTCGATACCGGGTTGCAGCTGTTGACCGCACTATCAACCGCCTTTGTCGCTCTTTCGACAAATCTTTATCTAATGTTTAAATATTCTCAACAATTCCAATAAAACAATTTCCAATATTAAATCAAACGATCGTAAAAAATAATTATTATTATTATTAATTAGCGCTACATTCGTAAGAATACCGCTGTCCGTAGACTTTCAAAATCCTTTTGTTGAGGTGGATTAATCCCCTTAGTTTACATGTTAATTTACATACATTTCATTATAGGTCTTTGTGAGTTCTTGCGTCGTTAACCACTATTCTCCATGCTGTACGGTCCATCACTAATTGTTTCCATCCCCTCACTCCCATCTTCTCCAAATCTCCCGTTACTCCGTCCCACTATCTTGCTCTTGGTCTGCCCCTATTACAATCCTCATTTGGTTTCCACATCATTATCGTCTTTATCGTTTCCTCGCTGTCAGCCCTCATGACATGTCCCAGCCATCTCAGTCTCTGGGCTTTAATGAACTTTACTATGTCTTCTCCGTCCATCATTTCTCGTAGTTCTGTGTTTGTTTTTGATCTGTATTCACCATTGTCCAGTCTTGTAGGGCCTGCTATCATTCTAAGTACTTTTCTTTCAATTTTTAATTCATCTTTCTCTCTTTTAGTGATGCAGATCACCTCAGCCGCATATGTTAGCACTGGTGTAATCAGCGATTTGTACAGTTTTATTTTAGTTTTCTTCTTTATTTGCTTATCTCTAAGTATATTTCTGTTTGCATGGTATGCTCTGTTGCCTGTCTGAATATTTTGTCTTATTTCTGATATTCTCTCGTTCCTTCTAGTTATCTGAACTCCCAGGTAGTTAAAGTTTTCTACTTGTTCAAATATGCAGTTATCGATGGTTATTTTGCTGTTATTATCGTCTCTTCTCAAGCACCTCATATATTTTGTTTTGTTCTCGTTAATATTCAGGCCCATCTTGTTTGCTTCTTCTTTTATGACTCTCATGCCCGTTTTCACCAACATTTATTTAAGAATTCCTTAGTAAAGAATTCTTAACGCTAGGTATTCCATAAAGTGAAATTTGCATTTCACCAACATAAGAGTTTCTTAACCAGCAGTTCTCTTGCTAGGTATTCTTTAAGGAGGACAAATGAACTAATGAGGGTCATAAATGTCATATTTGAATTTGTAGGTTATATTTAATGGCGGCATTACGGTTGTGTATGATTATTATGTAGTTAATTTTGTTAATTATGAAGCAGGTACTGTAAAGGATTTTATAAACCGTTAATATGTGGTGTACATACATAAGATAACAATGTGAATCCTCAAGTGATGGCAACTGCACTCTTCAAAAATATAACAAGTAACGACCATGTTAAATAAATAAACCATAAATTGTTAATATTACATTTATTATTTCTTAATATAAAATAAAAATAAACTTGACAAATATGTAATTAATAAACTATAAAAACACACAGAAGTTATGGTTGATTAAAATAATTATTTACAATAATGTCTCGCGTTCCACCATATCTTGCATTATTTTGAATTTCTGCAGTCACTTGACCATTCTCGATCAAGTGATTTATTCCCTCAACTTCATTTGGTGGAAGTGCTTCTTTCGCCTCAATGCAAATATTGTGCAATACAGCACAAGCTATCACAACCGATATAGCTGTTTGCAATTTCAAACGTATACCTATAGCTAATACAGGAAATCTTCGTTTCCACACACCATATTGTCTTTCAACTGTATTTCTGGTATGAATGTGTGCACGGTTATAATTTTCTGAAGTGAAGTGATGAAGTGTACAACTTCATCATCTGATGAATCATCATATCTTTCTAATCTATCAAAAAGTCGAATAGCATCCATGGCTAGAGAAGAGTGTAGAATAATGCACGGCTATTCAAAATCAACATGCACAAACACTAATTTATAACCTATAAATAGTATAATACAACCGCTAAGGAATACCTAACACTTTAGGGGTCGGTAAATCGGATCCCTAAGGTTAGGGATTTCTTAATACCACTAAGGAATTCTTAGCGCTTGGTGAAAACCAAATTTGACATAAGAGTTTCTTATCTCAAGTTAAGAAACTCTTAACGTTAGGAATTTGTTGGTGAAAACGGGCATCAATGTCTCTGTCATACCTCTTTTTGTTCTGGAAACTATGGCAACATCATCCGCGTACGCCAGTATCTGGTTCTCTCTGGTCACTATTGTTCCTAACAGTTAGTAGCCCGAAAGATCCTTTCTAAGACAAGGTTGAACAATGTTACCGACAAGGAATCGCCCTGTCTCACTGCATTGTTAATCTCAAAGCTATTAGTCTTTCCTTGTGGAATCTTTATCGTAGTTGTATAAATAATATAAATAATTAATTTTAATTAATCCAAAAAAAAACCTCTAACTTACAAAATCCAAAAAAAGTCTTGTCTTGCCCACAAAAATATTCAAAAATAAAATCACAATTTGAAGATATTCGCACAAAAAAAGCACTCAAAAACAACAGAGCAAAAATCTAGGCCTCCGCCGTTTTCGTCATCTTGGCCAAAAACCCCACTCTTACTCACTTTTCTGCCAACCTTACATTTTAAAGTTTTCCCCACAACAAATTTGTCTTTTTTATGAACTTTAAACCGACCACCCTGAGAAGAATTATTTGTCTCCGCATTAATGAACTACGCCATGTATAAGTGAAAGGCGGTAGTATTTTTTATTAATAATCACTGCAGTATATATTGCTATGTTCCCATCTATTCAAATTTGTAAATTTTTACTAATTTCTTCAATTGTATTTTAATTTTTAAATGTAAATGTACTTATCGTTTTATTTTTGTTTCAAATTTTAATTTGAAACGTGGCGAATAAATAGTAATGTTAAATTTTACCTTATGTGGTTTTGTCCTACACGTGAGACCCACATATTCTCGCCGGTCTAACAAATTCTTTGCGGCGCATCTTCATAAACGACCAAAATTATCATGAAATTTTCAAGTTTTCAATTTTTATCACTTGTACTAATTAAAACAACTTTAATAAACTTTAATAAATCATAACGGGAATAACGATTCTCCGCTCGCCAAGCTGGCGCAACGCGGTCTCTCTGACTAACTTCGCTGAACATATTCTCTCCCACTTATTTCTATCGTCAACCTAACTATTCACAATTAAAATCTTATGTACGGTACATTTACAAATAATTAACATTTATAACCAAAACAAACTTCAAAATAATTTACAAAATAAATAAAAAATATTAAGGTTGTAAATAATATTATTTTTTTTCGACTAATTAATGAGAAAATGTATACTTTTGCTAGTTCTAGAGAAAATTTATATTACACTTACCACATTCGTCAATTTTTGGTTGACTGAGAGAAAAAAGATTATTCCAGCTATATTTACATAAGATCCGAAAATCAAATAATACTTGAACTGTTGGTGAGAAATAACTGCTAGTACGATGGCATAACTGTCTACAACCAAAGCAATGATTGATAACAGAAGCCATGGTATTATAATAATTTGCAAACCAATTTTAAAATTTTCATTAATTATCTTTAAAGCCATATATAAACGACTTAATCTTTTTAGAAAAAATTCTTCTTTTGTTTGCTTAGTATAGAGATGGAAGTGTCTGGATTTCGTAAATAAAACATTCTTAATTTGGTTAAAGCAACTACGAAACATAGCCACGTAAAATATGCTATGCATGGCAAGTTGAATCCCCATGGTGATATTAATGAAGAAATAGAAGAATCTGTATAGGCATTGCATTATAATGATAAAGTAATCTACATTTTCGTTCTTCAGAGAAGTATACATCAATACATTAAATAAAACAACGAATACAAAAACTACACTGAAGTAATGCACCTTTTTACTGGCACTTATAAGTTTTTCCGTTATAAAGCACGAAATTCCATAATGCTTGCAATTCTCAACAATTTTAGCAATTCCATTTAATTCAATTAATATAATTTTATAATTTAGAACGCCACCAATATAGAAAAGCGTTGCCTTTGCAGAAATTACATTTTCTACGAAAAATGTTAACATTTTTACGTTATTGCGATTTTTTTTGGCAAAAATTTCATATACGTTTAGATAAAAGTAGGTGGTTTGAAATAAAATTATGGAAACTGTTAACATTATAAATGTCTGCGATATTGAAAAACGAGGTGCGTATGCTTTATTATTTTTGTGTACACATTTCACGTAAATGGGTGGACACGAACCAAAAGAACTTAAATTTATATATGGTTTTAAAAGACAACCTACACAGTTAATCATAATGACACTTTAGCAATAAGGTAAGCGCTACTGGTTGTGTTTTTTGAAAACTTCAATTAGAGGTAATTTAGATATAAGTAGGGATAAAACCTTTAGTAAATAATCCCCAGGTTATTATAGATAAAATGTTTTTTATGCTAGCCAATTACATGTATATTATCTCAATGATAAAAAACTTACCGCACGATTATGTTCAAATAGAATACAAAAAAACACGTGGCACTCGGGTTGTCTGTAAAGTCGGTTTACGGACGATAATTTTACGTGATTTTACGTCATAAAGAAACAATTCAATTCAATTCATAAAAGTACGCAATTTTTCATCAACGTTTTCTTATGACGTTATCACGTAAAATTATCGTCCGTAAACCGAGTGTTAATTTAAAAATTGAATTGAATTATGTTTATGTAACAGATAATACGAATTAAAACTATGTTAATTACATTAACTGCATTAACCCTTAATAGGCTAGTGCGTTATGTGCATGAAACATAATTGCATCATTTGGTGATCGCGAGATCAAACCTCATGCCGGACAAGTTTTTTTTAATGGCATTTTATAATTCAAATGATGTCTATGTATGATGCAAAACCGATTGTGCCTCTCTCTCGCTTGTTCCGCGCTCTCGCTTGCGGAACGTGACAATTTTTCGTGCGTGCATCCGGTATTTCAATTTATAAGACGTTATGACGTCAAAAGTACAAAAACTTCGAAACTGAACATTTAAAAATTGACATTTTTAATTTAATTTGTGTTACGATTGTGTGTCAAACTTTTAACAATTTTTATTTTAGTTTTTAATTATTTTAATTATTTAATAGGCGTTGATTTTGCTTATTTCTTTATTACTATATCATCTTAAAAAATTAATTAAAAAGCATTGACTTATTACCTAGTACATAGTTTGAGTTATACCTCAATATAATACCTGCTCTTTAAACAGTTTTATGTTAAACTCGTTAATCCATTCACGACTGGTATCTATAAGCCAATTAAAAATTTTGTAACAGCTATAATACGTTCGGGATCTGACAGATTTATTGTAGTTACAATAATTTTAGTAAAGATACTTAAAATTTTAATATTTAAAATTTAAAAACATTTAAAAACAATAACATTGATCATATTAAAATACTCACCACGTTTTCTAAATGTCCGTTTGCCCAATAAATCAGTACTGTTCCCGCCGTACATAAATAAAAATTCAAAACAAACAAAAAAATTCTGCAATTAAACTTTTTGAATAATAAACATAACAAGAAATTACTAATAATTGCGGACATGATGAAAATTGCAATTGAAGTTGTTGTTAAGAGACCAATAAAATTATTATATTGTCTAAAAGTTATCACAATTTCTAAATAGAAGTGACGCAAACGTTCAAGAGTTATCTTTTCGGAATTTGTGAAAAAAATTATATTTGTTTTCAAATTATACTCTTTTATGAAATGGGAATTCGTAATTTTTGACATCAGCAAAACTTGAATTTGTTTAAAACAATTTTGAAAAATTATATAATACAGTATACAGTTTAGTATACACTGATAAATCACTATGAATCCGATATAAGTAAACAGAAATCGATACGTAAGCTTTAGGCCAAAATAAAAAACACACTGAATTTCTGTATCAGTTATAGTGAAATAAAAAGCGCTCAAAAAACAAAAAAATGTTATTAACAAATTACAAATTTGCAACTTTTTGCTTATAGTTAAAAGTTTGGAACTTATCAAGTGTTCCATTCCGTAATAATTCCAATTTTCAATAATTGCTCCAATTCCTTTTAATTCCAATAATTTGTGATCACGTTTAAGTAATCCGGTAGCGCAACACAAAATTGAAACAAAGTTAAATATAATTTCTGCTGCAGTAAACACACTTTTCAAATTGATTATTAAAATATATAGGGAAGCGACAGAATAAACAATTATCATTATCGACAACAAAATAAACGCGTTATTTATAACGTAGATGGGCGCTAATGCTCTATTTTTTAAATGAACGCATTTACTTTTAATTGGTGGAAATCCAAAAATTGCACTAAATTTTAAAAATGGATTAATTATACAGCCTACACAATTTTCCATAATTTCTTGTAATATTCTAAGCGAATAAAGTTTTAAAACTAAATTTTTAAGTTTAAGTGATGCTATAAGTGATATTAAGTGATACATTAATTTGATAACATAATATTAAATAATACGAAGTGTATTTATGTTTTTGTATGTTTTGTAAATTAAATTATAAAAATTAACGGTCGAAATAAATACAAAACAATTCAAATTAATAAGAATTATTGATTGAGATAAGGTCAAATAAACAATATTGTAATGGTATTTTCGTAGAAAATTCCCACACACCTATTTTTGCTCAGGTAACCCTGGATTGTGGGAGCAATTGGTAATTTTCAAGGGTCGAGAGTTCTTACGTTTAAAAAAAAATAATGAAATAAAAAACTTCTTCTCGTTTTAAAAAATTAAATAGTAATCCAAAATTAAATGTAATTCCAATTCAAAAGTAGTATTCTTTGATGGAATCGTGGTTTTGATTCCGACCCTATCCAAATCGCCCGCTTATCAATCGCAACATTTGTTCCCACGAATGCAAATTTCAAACTTTCCAATTTTAAATAATTCAGATTCAATTTTTTAATTTCAATTGCTCTTTTTCTAATTTATCCACCAAATCCAATCTACCGCTCAGTAGCCACTCAATATAAAAATTATCCAAAAATCCAAATATCAAAACTTCAAAAATAACGCAATAATGCGAAAGCACAGAATTCACTTTATTCAATCAAATCAAAAATATTACTCACAACTAATTGCAATAATTCGCCTCAAAATTCAAAACTCAACGGGCTTACAAAATTTTACACCCGCTGTCGGCCATAGTTGGCCAAAAAAGCCTCGTATCTTTATCTTTTCTCCCCACTCTGTTCTTTTCCAATTCAAACGTTTAAAAATGAAATTAAGAAATTTTTACAATTTAGCACAGGGTGGGTCGAAATATTTTGTTTCACGACAATATATTGTAGTGGTATTTTTATTTTTTGACCGGATAACGTCTTATAAATTCATATACCGACTGCACGCACGAAAAATTGTCACGTTTCGCAAGCGAGAGCGCGGAACAAGCGAGAGAGAGGCACGATCGGCTTTGCATCATACATAAACATCATTTGAATTATAAAATGCCATTAAAAAAAACTTGTCCGGCATGAGGTTTGATCTCGCGATCACCAAATGTTGCAATTATGTTTCGTGCACATAATGCACTAACCTATCGAGGGTTAATGTAATAACATAGTTTTAATTCGTATTATCTGTTACATAAACATAATTCAATTCAATTCATAAAAGTATGCAATTTTTCATCGATGTTTTCTTATGACGTTATCACGTAAAATTATCGTCACTAAACCGACTTTACAGACAACCCGCAAATGCCACGTGTTTTTTTTAAGCAATTGATAAACATCTTTTACTACACTTTAAATTTATCTCGACTAGGTCTGGTATGCAGGTGCAAAAAACTCTTTTCAGGAGTAGGTTCAGTGTTCGTTAAAAAAATGTAATAATAATACCAGAATTCGATTTGAACTTTTTTCAGACACTTTGGCAAAAAAGTCTCTACTCTTTTCAGTTTTCAATAAAAGATGTAATGTAGTTTTTGATGTGTAACATCTTTCCACTCGCTTATAGAGGTAATTTCGTGAAATGAGACGGAAATGTGTAACAGGAAACCAGAAAAGCGCGCGCTATTTGATTTGACTAATGAGCGCCAAAATTATTTTATCGGAATACATAGACATCATTTATATTATAAAATGCCATTAATAAAAACTGTGCGACGTGAGGTTCGAACTCGCTATCACCGAATGATTTAATTATGTTGCAAGCACATAACGCAAAACGCTGTGAGGATTCATCTAATAATATTGTTTTAATTCGTATTATCTGTTACAGATGTATTAATGAACAACATTAACAGATCTGTTAATGTCGTTCCACCTATTTCGCGATTTATATAATTTATAATTATTAATTATTTTAAATAATGATGTTGCTTATAGCAAGGTGAGATGTCAGATGTTACACATCATATACGTGTACTGTAAGGTTCGTTTTTATTTTCTTTAAAAGCAATAATTGATAAAAATACTTTATTACACTTTAAATTTACCACGACGAGCTCTGGTGTGCAATGCAAAAACTCTGTGTTTGTTAAAAAAATTTAATGTTTATACCAGAATTCGATTTTAAATTACTTGCAATCGAATTTGTTTTTAAACTTTAGAATTGTTATACTTGGTCAAGAATCGAACTTATAATTTCATATTATCAATCGAATGTGATATCTTCTAATCCACACGTCGCTCTCTTAAATGTAATTTTAATTTTCCAAATCTTCCAATAAAATTAATTTCAAATTCTAATTATTAACGCTTCATCAAAAAAAATAATCCATTCAAAAAACAAATCTTGTTTAATAATAAAAAAAAAATAAAATGTGGTGTCGTGGGACACCAGATAGGAACGAAGTACCTTATTACATAAATATTAATTTCAAGTTCTAGTCAAGGTAAAAAATAAATAATTATTCGGATATACAAATATTAATATGATTTTTTTATCGATAAAAATCAAAAACTACTTTACAAAATTGCCAAAATAGCGATTTCGGCATGTATCAAAGTCAATGTAAATCCGCAATCATCGCGGTCATCTTTGAAGTTTTCGAAATTTTTTTTGCACATTCGGCTTTAGATATTTTTTTTGCATCTGAGTGGAATTTTTTAAAATCAATTTATTTTTAATTTTGGGGGTATTATTTTCGGCGGAAAATTTTTAAAATTAATTTTTAAAATTATTAAATTATATTTTTTAAAATTATTCGTCGGTTTAACAATTTTAACGCGTTCTTAATTCGCAATACGCAAAGAGTAGCTTATATAGCGTATCACTATCAATTATAACGATACCCATTGTGGCGTAGAGCGAAGGCCTTCTTCTACACATTTTAGCCGAGGGATCGAATCCCGGTGAAGGCAACTTTTTTTCTAGAGAAATTTGCAAACCTATGACTCGTGGTTTCCGAATATGTACTAATGCTGAGCAGATGTTCCACTTTTGACTACCAGATGGTGTAATTTATTATCAAACGATATAAAAATCGATAAAAAAAAAAGTCGTTTTTCCGACACTTTGGCAAAAACTTTATCAGTTTTCTACCAACATTAGATTTACAAAATCTTAACTACAAAAATTTAAGTTCAAAATTATTATAATAAATTTTCAACAGGGGCGGACAAAATCATTTTGTAACACGACAATATTGAATCGTTGACGTTTCGGCGCAACCGATGACAATGATGTGAGCCAAGTAGATTGGAACATTTTTATCTGTCAGCACTGTTAAGTAACAATTATATCTTAATTATGGTTAGTTGGGAGCAGAGAAACTCTGTTATTGGTGTTTATTAGACTTCTCTCTCGCTTACTGATTCTCATTCTATTATAAGAATAAGTTTTGTGAAAGATGTATATATCTTTTATTACAAGTCCATAAAATAAGCAGTCTCAAAATTAATTTATTATTACATTTTTAGTTGTAATAATGCAAATCAATACCTACCACATTTGAAATCTGTTCGATAACTACAAAATATAGCACAAATCCAAGAGTATGTCCATAAAATACAGTGGTATAAAATAAACCAACATTGTCGCAATTTTCAAAAACATACAAAAGTATATAAGTAGTCAGAACTGATCCGATAATCATAATATTAATCCACGGTAAAAGACAAACTTGTAAAAATTCACCATTTTCACGGTAATTACGCTCGATAGCTAAATATGTGGTGATTAAATGTAAGAGATCGGATTGAAAACAGTTTTGGCTATCTGTGACTTCGACCACTTTGTTAACCGAGTAGCCATAAATTTTATTCAAGAGCCTTGCTTTTATACTTTCTAAAGACTTCTTGAAGAAAAAGTAATAGAATACGATTGTAATTAAAATTAAGTTTCCCGTAAAATATGGAAGGATTACTATAAAACTCCGATTAATAACTTTCATTAGAAAATACTGGAACTTATAAACCCCGATGTCATTTATTGTTAAAATGGTTACGTTACTAATTACTATAAGTAATATAAAACCAAAAAAATAGCTCCACTTTTTAGAGTTGTTGATAAATTTAACAGTTATGAAACAGATCTGCGAATTTTCTATAATTTTAGCAATTCCTCGTAAATCGGTCAATAATACTCTTATTGTTAAGTTTGAATGTATAGTGCATGTAATAGATCCAAGAGACAATATTACTTCAAAGATCTTGAGCGAAGCTATTGAAGGAGATTGAATATGGTCTGAGAATAAATCACGCAAGCTCTCATAAAAATGTATGCATTGAAAGACTGTTAAAATATTCAATATTATTTTAAGTTTCAGAGAAAAGTTAAAAACGGTTGAGTAAGGCTTATTATTTTTATGTACACACCGAACTGTTATAGCGGGATAGCCAAATTTAAAAAATTGTTTAAAAACACACCCTGTACAATTAATCATTTTTTATGCGAACTAAGTATAGACACTTACAAATAAATACTAACTAAAACATACCTCTTTTTATACAGGATATTAAGTAAATTAATTTTGTCAAAAAATTACCGCTATACTATGATAATGAAGTCGGAATGTAAACATTACCTAAGTAAATAAAGATTATTGATTTTATTCGTTAATTCGTTGAAAGTTGATTAAGAAAATTACTGAAATGATCGCATTGCCGATATATGTAAATCAGAATGAAATGCAATCATAGACAGAATCGACAAGACAGTTTTGTGGATCTTATTCAAATTACTTTTGGGTAAAAATATATTTTAGAATCAGTGGTTGTTTTCTGTAAAAGACGACAGTCAAATTTGTATTAATACCCTATTGACTCTTTCGGTGGAATTGCATTGCGGATGATAGTTTGTCGTAATAGTTTCTTCTTTTGTCATTTGTCATTTTTGTCATTTTTGACATTCCCAAGACCAAAAGTAGTCTGAGTTATCAAAAATATATAAATTTAAAATACCTACTTACCGCATTTGATACTTCTTCGTTAACCACGACATAAACTATCGTTCCTAATAAAGGAATATACGGAATAATATTAAAAAGAATATTCGTTTCCTCAGAATTTTGAATAGTATACGATAACAAAGCATTATTTATAATCACTGCTATAATCATGGTGCTATACCACGGTAAAAATCCCAACTGTACAATATAACCATGCTCCCGATATGTTTGCACAATAGACATATATAAATTAATTAACCGAGATAGACTAATTTCTAAATTTTCACAAGATTCAATTCCGGTTTTATCAGTTTGTAAAATTATCTCGTTCCTGTAAATGCGGATCACCATGATAGTTTTAATTCTTTCAAAACATTTTTCAAAAAATATACGATAAAACATTGCGATTAATATAAGCTGGGTTCCGACGATTGCTTGAAGACAGAAACATGCAATTCGATTAAACAATCGTCGAACGAAATTCACATAATGATTAATGTCTGTGTCTTTTGTGGTTATTCTAATGATACCCAAGGAAGATAAAATTAAAAATAAAATTAATAAAAATGATAGCCTTCTACTGTTCTTAATCAAATTTAAGGTTATGAAACAAGAAATTCCGTAGTAATCGTATTTTTCAACTATTTTCGCAATTGCCCGAAATTGTAATAATATATTTTTACACCGACCAAGTCCGATAATACCATACCAAATTGAACCCAACGAAAGAATAAATTCTGTTAAAAGCGTCAAAATTTGTGAATAATTTCGCGATTTGTTAAATACAACTGCGCTGACATCAATGCAAATGTTGGCGCAATGAAAAGTACATAAGATAATGAGAAATATGATAAACTTCCAGCATAATTTAAAGTTAGCAGCGCAGGCTTTATTATTTTTGTGTACGCATTTAACGCAAACCGGGCAAAATTGAACAACGAAACCTAAACGTAAAAATGGTTTGAACGCGCAACCGACACAGTTGATCATAATTTCCAATTTTTTTGTACTAAGCTTCCTGTAGTAAATATCTTTAGTACAACGGGAGTGGTTCATGACATAATAGGACTAATCGTTTTTCCAGTAAATAAATTAAAGTGAACGTTGATAATTAAAATCATCAATTAATATTTATTGAATAAGAAAAACTAAAAATAATTCAGAACGTATTTTAATTTGTTAAGTAGTTGTCTTTTATGAATTGAATTGAATTGTTTTCTTATGATGTAAAATTATCGTCCGTAAACCGAGTGTTAATTTAAAAGGATGAAATTGGACAAATTAATCGAATTCATGAAACTGATGCTTTTGAAAAGCCCGCCAAAACCTACTTGATATAATAATATATTCCTTTGCGCTACATTAACTTGTCATTAAAACATAAATATTTTTAAAACTGGTTAAAAACATTAATTTTCAAATATTATTTACAGTTATTGCAAAATTAATTTAATTTATTTGTTTAAATATAATCACGAACAATTAGTTATAGAAAAATTGCATACTTTTATAAATTGAATTGAATTATGTTTATGTAACAGATAATACGAATTAAAACTATGTTATTACATCAATCCTCAATGGGTTAGTTCGTTATGTGCATGAAACAATTGCATCATTTGGTGATCGCGAGATCGAATCCCATGCCGGACAAATTTTTTTTAATGGCATTTTATAATTCAAATGTTTTTTAATAAAATTAATTTTTACATGTTAGATGAAATTGAAATAGCTATTTATGTCATGAGTACATAATATAGGTCTTTATCGGACGAAGCCGAAGTTTATGGCAGAGCGAGCTTGCGAGCGAGGCCAATAAATAGGCTGAGTCCAAAAAGCCTAATTATGTGCAAATGACATACATAGCTTTATGTTCGACTGCACCGTAGAGGATTTTCTTTTCTTTTTTTTCTACTTTGACATTTAGGTAGTGAAAATTGCATAATTTCGAAGAGTGCTTTTTTTATTGCTCCTGGTTACAATAAGTTGTTTATTAATTTGTTTTAAATAGTTGATTTAAAATTGTGTGAAATTATTTAATAAGTTAAATAATGGAAGAAATTGTTGAAATAGCCCTAAAAGCTAAAGAATCGCTACTTCCGACAAAGTCAAAGCAATTATACGAAGAAACTTACGGCACATACAAAAAATGGTGTTTAGAAAAACAAGTTATGAAAACTACAGAGGATAGTATATTGGCATATTTTAATACTAATCTCGCGTCTTATAAAATATCTACCTTATGGACCAAATATTCCATGCTGCGGACTACAATTAATTTAAATGAAGCAATCGATATAAGCAAGTTTCCTAGTATTATCCCTTTTCTGAAAAGAAAGAGAGAAGGGTATGCAGCAAAAAAGTCATTCATTTTAACAAAAGAACATGTCAATTCTTTTTTATTTGACGCCAATGACGAACAGCATCTGTTAAACAAGGTACACATACTTAACTTATTTACTTTGACTTACGATGATGAATAATGAAAGTATATTTATAGGTTATTCTTATTTTTGGTGTCTGTGGAGCTTGCAGACGACAAGAATTAGTTTCACTATCAACCACAAATGTTGAAGATTATCAAAAACATATATTGGTCAAGTTGATCGACACAAAAACCAAAAAAGATAGGTCCTTTATCATACTACCGAGTGAAAATTTGAATTTATTGGATGTAATTAGAAAATATATTAACCTTAGACCAAAAATAATTGTACATAGCAGATTCTTCGTAAATTATGTTAAAGAAAAATGTACTGTCCAGCCTGTAGGAATCCACAAAATTGGTAGTGTACCTAGCATTGTAGCCAAATTTTTAAATTTACCAAACTCCAGCTCCTACACGGGCCATTGTTTTCGGAGAACGTCTGCAAGCCTTTTGGCAAATTCTGGGGGAAGTATGAGCGAAATCATGCGCCATGGAGGATGGCGCTCCGCTAGTGTTGCCGAAGGATACGTAGAAGAATCCGAAAGCAAAAAAATTAATGTTGCTACAAAAATTTTAGGGCAAGAAGGTATTTCTAGAGTCGAAAACGAAGAAATTCAGCAAATAAATAAAGCACCAGCATTACCGGTTTCAATTAGTAATAATGTGAATTGTGTTTTCAATATTAACAACTATTATAATCAAAGTAATAATAATTAATGTAATCGTTTATAAATTAAATTAAATAAAATATTAATTTTGACGTTTATTTCATTGACATTGACAGGCGGCCGTTTTACTTTATTAATAAAGTAAAACGGACTAGTTCCATAAAATGTTCTCTTATGGTCGCTAAGTGATATTGAAATCATGTTATTATAATACAGTCGGACATAATAGTATATTAAACAACAAGTTTAGAAAAGTTAAGTTTTACTAAACAAATATAGCTTTTAAGTATGAGCGAGCACAGCGAGCGAGTAACTTAAAAGCTATATGAGTTTAGTAAAACTACTTTTCTGACGAGGTTTGTTTATACAATTTTTTCGTATTTTGTGAAAATCTAATCTAAAATATGAATTTAGACGTTTATGAGTAAATTTTTTTTGCGCGCGATCGGTCTAAATTTTTTCGTATGCCTTCTTACCGATAATTCACGGTGGGTGAGTACGAGGCGAGGGGGGCGATTTTTTTACTCAGTTTTTCGATATCTAGCGCCGTTCTTGAATTATTGCTAATTCAAAAAGTTTCTAAATAGATATTTGTGTAAAATTTTCGTAATCTAGTAACCAAACACGGCGCCTTTATTTTTTTACATAACAACAGTTAATTTTTATTTTTTGATTCGAATTTTGTGTAAGTTACATAATATTAATTATAAAAGTGAGATTGTTAAGTTTTCTAGTTTGAATAATAATTTTGTACTTTTAATATACATAAATGTATAACAATGATTCCAGTATTTAAATAAACAATCTTCTATCCAATAGTTTTTTATTGACAGTGACATTACTATACAATAAAGTGACGTATCTATGTGCTAAAGTGCCACTTTATTAAATGATTTTGAATTTAATAAAACAGCACATTATTAGTCAAAATGCGAAAAAATAATTTAATTCATAACTTACATAAAATTGTTCAAAAACTATTTAAATGAACAATTTTATGAAAATTATGAAATTGAAAAATAATTTAATTCATAACTTACATAAAATTGTTCAAAAACTATTTAAATGAACAATTTTATGTAAGTTATGAATTAAATTATTTTTCAATTTCATCTAACATGTAAAAATTAATTTTATTAAAAAACATTTGAATTATAAAATGCCATTAAAAAAATTTGTCCGGCATGGGATTCGATCTCGCGATCACCAAACGATGCAATTATGTTTCATGCACATAACATTTTCATCTAACAAGTAAAAATTAATTTTATTAAAAAATATTATCACATTAACCATTTTATAATTCAAATGATGTCTATGTATGATGCAAGCCGATCATGCCTCTCTCTCTCTCTCGCTTGTTCCGCCCTCTCGCTTGCGGAACATGACAATTGTTCGTGCGTGCAGCCGGTATATCAATTTATAAGACGTTATCACGTCAAAAAACTCTTTCTAAGGCGAATTGAATTAAATTTACCGATAAAAGATGGAGTTTTAATAGGTGACAGTTTCACCTTTAGCAGATTAAAATTTGGGTGTATTGCGATAGTTTGTAGAATTTGATGCACATTTATTGTTAATCGTAATCGCACTAGCATCTAGTTTTATTAACCTTATATGTGTAATATGTCATAAATTTGTACAATGTAAATAAAAATCAATGTTCATAAAAATTAATAAAAATTGATGCAATTCAAAAATTAATAATAGTTTTTTCTACCTGTGGTTACACCACTGACTCAGTAGCATCTCGTATGCGTTTACTGTAAACAGCAATCGCAGTTTGTAGGTTCAGTGGAAACCATGTGCTTCCCTTTTTGCTACTGTTGGAATAAAACTTGTTTTCCGATTTAATTTCGTGTATCGTTCGATACAATCTTTACAAATTATTACGTGTCTTGTGATAATCCACACGATCCACACAATATCAATACATAGTTAAGGTAAGTTTTATAACTTCATCAAATCTTAAATCCAAATTTCAAGATGGCGTAACATCTTATCGTAACGAAGAATGTGGCTTTCATAAAATAATCAAAAATGACTTTCAAGAAAACATCTCCGCTGCAAAGATGATAAGGCGGACAGCTGTGGACAGAATGTCGCGCCAGTTTCACCCGCACTAGTATTTATATGATCACATTTAAAATAAAATTTGAAACAAAAATAAGAAACGATAAGAAAGAATTTATAAAAATTGTAAACAAAAGTGTCACATGCTAAAAATGTTTGCAAGTTACCTCTAAAATTAAGTAGGAAATTTATAATAATTATACAGTTGCTCACGGGTTCAGTTGTGTATGTGTTCGCTTGTTAGCGTGGTCACTCGCCATGTATTCGGGTAACGTGCATTCAGTTGTCGTGGGTTCGCTTGTCATGTGGTCATCTGTACGGTCACCATATAAATATGTCATTGTATGACATATAAGGCATAAAATGGTAAAAGTTATTAACATGTGATAATATTTATATGGATTTTAATTATTTTTCAATTTCATCTAACATATAAAAATCAATTTTATATACATATAAGGCATATTTATATAACCTCAGAACTATGAACTTTACTTTGGGCGCAATCTGTTAGACACACTAGTAGCGATTTACAATCATATCAGTTTTTTATACCAATACAACAGTAGAAAAACACGTTCCAGGGCTACTTAGAAATACAACGACACCTAGGTGTATTTTCTTTTATAGAAATTACTATACAGCCAAATACACCATAGTAAACTTGTGTATATTTACTAGAGTATAGAAATACAACCAAATTTACAAGAGAGTGTGAATACCCTTGTTTAATTTTCCTTATGTTCTAAAAAATTAGGTTACTATCACTATTTCCATCCCAAGAATTGAACTTTTTCCTATTGACTATTGAAAAGAGGACAATTTTCTGAGTATGTTAACACAAACACGAAATAACGGAATTTTAAAATTACGAAAAGCAGGGAGATGTAACATAATACACCCTGATGCGTGACGGTAACTATCACGTTGAGTCTGTGCTCTTCATTTTGTTGACGGGACGTGTCCTTCGATATACTCTTAATGTTGTCAGTTACGGTCGACACCCAGACGAGTTCTATGGCTTTAAGTTCCACCCTTTGCGATTTCTGCCATTCTACAGGGATATCTTTAAATTGTTATGTGTTAGGTGAAAAAATAATACAGAACCGGAGGGTGCCGAAGGCATCCGAAAGTTCTGTTTTATTTTTTTGTCTAACTCAACAACGACCCATCATACACCCGTGTTAAAACGAATATCTAAAATACATGTAAATACATGTAAAACAAAATTTTTGTTCTAATATGCTTAGAAAATTGTTCTCTTTCCAATAGTCAATAGGAAAAAGTTCAAATTTTGGGAAGAAAATCGTGAGAGATCTCAAAAATTGTTTAAGATTCTGCAAATTTTAATAAAGAAAATACGCAGAACATGTTTTTAAATGGATTTTTACTTTGTCGTTGTTGCATTCTACGCTTCTTCGAGGGTAAGACAAACACTAAAAATAAATCCGAGATTGAGGTGGTTGCGCTTGTCAAATTAGACCATTCGCACTCTCCGCTCCGGTCGCTACGAGCAGTTTTGACAAACGCTGTACTATTAAAAATATTCCCGTAGATGGTCCAACTCACCAAGGGTGGATAATTGAATGATGTGAACCGCGGACAGTCGAATGCCGTTTTTTCAAAAACTTGTAGCGCTGTGGTTAGGTTGCTACTAAATATTTATAATGGCTGAATGGTTATCGTTGCCTTTGTCGTTCGGTCGTTGCTGGATCGTCGTTGGATTGCTCGCTCGCTTGTTGTCGCTTGTTGGTCGAATTCTTCTGCTGCTTCTGCTGCTGCTTGCTTCTAACTGAATGGATCTGTTGTGTGTTGCTCTTTATATACTCAGAGTATTTGTGAGTTGGTATCGATATTATCATATTGTTTGGTTGGTATTAGTAGTTGGTATTACTGTGACATTAATACCGGTCGCTACACTACCCCCCTTCTAGTGAAAGAGTTCGAACGGGAAAATAATTCTTACGGTATAATGCTAACCATCTCTCCGTATCTTGATGGAAATCTAACAGTACGTCCGCTTCTGGTTTTTCTATACGTTGGCTGTGTTGATGTTTCTGGAGTTTGGCTACGTTGACGTACTGGTTTCTCTGCGAAAGTGTCCAGTGCGATTTCTTCGGGATAGCTGGAGCTGCTCTCCGTAATTGCAGTTTTTAGGCGATCAATCGAGATATTTTGAAGTTTGTTGTTTATCATCAATTCAAAATATGTTTCTGTTTTATTTATTACCTTAAAAGGTCCGTCATATAGATGTTGCAATGGCTTTTTTACGCGATCGACTCGAACAAATACGTATTTTGCGTTTTTTAGACTATTTGGAACGTATACTTTGTTGCGTTGATGAAAAGTTGTATGTTTATATTGTAAGTCGTTCATGCGTTGTTTGAGCTCTTCCACAAAACCTTGCGGTGGTGTGTTTCGAATTGTTACTGGGGCATCGATCAGATCGCCTGGTAAACGCAGTGATGTTCCATATACGAGTTCCGCTGGTGATGTGTCGATAGCTTCTTTTATTGTTGTTCGAATTCCTAAAAGAACTATTGGGAGTGCCTGCGTCCATGAAGTTTCGTGACACATCAAAGCTGATATTAACTGCCTGTGAAATCTTTCAACTAATCCGTTGCATTGTGGATGGTAAGAAGTTGTTCTCGATTTTTGGATTCCTGTGAGTATTGCCAAATTCTGAAAAATTGTCGATTCGAATTGTGCTCCGCGATCCGTTGTGAGTTTCTCAGGAATTCCAAATCGAGCTATCCAGTTGTCGTAGAATGTACGTGCACATGTTTCTGCGGTAATATCAGCGATAGGTATTGCTTCTGGCCATCTAGTAAATCGATCAATTATTGTTAATAGATATCGTTTGCCTTCCGATACTGACAGTGGCCCCACGATGTCCATATGCACGTGTGAAAAACGTGCGTCAGGCTGTGAAAAGGTGCCGATAGGAGATTTTGTATGCCTGTGCACTTTGCTTTGCTGGCATGGGATGCATGCACTCGTCCACTCTGAAATATCTTTATTCATTTTCGGCCAAAAATATTTTGTCGTAATTAATTTGTTAGTTGCTCTTTTGCTGGGATGCGAACAATTGTGTGCATTTTCGAAAATTTCTTTTCTAAACTTCGGTGGTATAAAAAGTCGCTGCGTATCGTTGCTTGTTTCGTAGTACAATGTATGAAGTTAATTTGAGAAATTTGTACTTTCCTTCTTTGATTAGTTTTTTTAGCTCTTCGTCGTCCATTTGTACTTTGCTGAGCTCTTCTATTCTCAATTCATTGTTTGCAATTGCTTGTATTCTTGACATAGCGTCTGCCGGAGTATTATGTATACCCTTAATGTGCTGGATATCTGTCGTGAATTGGGAAATATAATCTAATTGTCGTATCTGTCTTGGGTTGCATTTTTCTGGTTTTTGAGTGAAAGCGTGAATTAGTGGTTTATGGTCTGTATAAATAGTGAAGTTCCGCCCTTCAAGGTAATGTCGGAAGTGTTTAATACCACTGTATATTGCTAATAGTTCGCGATCGTATGTGCTATAATGTTTTTCCGTTTCGCTTAATTTTCTAGAGAAAAACGATATCGGACGGAAAGAGCCGGTTTCAATTTGTTGGAGAACCCCTCCAATTGCCGTATCGGATGCATCAACTGATAGATTTAAGATTGAATCGTCGGGTGGAGTTGTAAGATACGTAGCTTTCACGAGGTTCTTCTTTGTTTTGATAAACGCGGATGTCGCGTTTTCGGTCCATGTCAATGGTGCGTCTTTTTTAGTTTTATTGTCAATCATGGCATACATTGGTGCTTGTATATGTACTGCACTTGCCATCCATCGTCGGTAATAATTAACCATCCCTAGAAATCTTTGTAGCTGAGTTTTAGTGTTTGGTTTCGGGAAATTTTTTATTTCGTCCACTTTACTCGGTAGTGGTTGGATTCCTTCTTTCGATACTTTAAATCCGAGAAATTTTATTTCTGTTACCCCAAATATGCATTTAGCTGGGTTGATAATGATACCAAATTCGCTAAGTCTACGAAAAACTATCTCCATGTGTTTGACGTGCTGTTCTTCTGTAATAGATTCTACCAATATATCGTCGATATATATGTACACAAAATCGAGTCCTCGAAATACTTCATCCATAAATCTGTGGAACGTCTGTCCAGCGTTTCTTAGACCGAAGGGGGTTCTTGTAAATTCGTACAACCCAAATGGCGTCGTAATTGCTGTTTTTGGACGGTCGGCCGGATTGATCGGGATCTGATAATACGCCTTTACCAAATCGATCGACGAAAATATTATTTTTCCTCGTATGCTGTGTCCAAAATCTTGAATGTGCGGTATGGGATACCTATCTGGGATGGTAACAGCATTTAGCTTCCTGTAATCTCCGCAGGGGCGCCATTCGGAATTTTTCTTTGGCACCATATGTAGTGGACTTGCCCAAGGTGAAGATGATGGTTGTATTACGCCGGTTTCTAACAATCTCTTGAACTCCTGCTTTGCTATTAGTAATTTGTCCGGAACCAATCGTCTTGGCTTTGCGAATGTTGGTGGACCACGTGTTTCGATATGGTGTACAACGTTGTGCGTGGGAAAATTCATGGAAGGCGTTAGACGGATCACGTTTGGATATTTTCTTGCTATTGCATGAAATATGCTGTCGCCCCATACGGTATGGATTTCCGTGAAATCTTCCACCTTGCGGTATTTTCCGTTTGCTGTGTGTGTTGTCATCGGATCGATAAGTATTCCTTTTTGTAAGTCAACCGTAATGTCAACGTCGGCTAGTACAAACGTCCAATTAAAATTTCGACGTAATCCGAGTTCGATTGTGAGATCATTATATCCGTATACGTTAATTTTGGATCCGTTGGCTGCTTGCAGACTGTAGTTACTTACTTTTTCGTTTCCTCTTGCTGGAAGTAAACTAATATCAGAACCAGAATCCACCAAAAATTGTGTTTTCGAGACTCTGTCGTATACAAACGGGCGGCGCGATGTTTGTGGAACGGTAGATGCCGCCTCTAACGTTCGTTCTCGTTTTTTGTTTAAAGCTACATGGTGAACGACACTTTCTTGCTGCGTTGCCAAATCGTGAATGGTAAAAACATGCGAAATTTTGAGTAGGGGTGGGGCTTCTGTTCGATGAAAACCTATTTCGGCTTGTGCTTCGAGCGCGTGACATGTCTCGCATCTGTACCTTGAGTTCCTTTACTTCTGCGATTAACTGTTGGATGGCTGTTTTGTCGTCTTGCGTTTTTATTTGCTGTGGGAGCTCGACCATAGTTTTACATGCCGATGATGTTGCAGGCGTCAGTTCCATCATTTGGTCGGCGGTTTCGGCCAGTTGGGTTAGTTTAAGCATTGACAATCCTATTAAAACTGGTTGAAATTGCGTTGGCATTTTTTGCAACAATAGTTCACGTAATGTGGATTTGTCAGATAATCCTGCTCCGATGGCCAATTGCTTCATAGCTCGTAAAAGTTGTGTTGGTTTCTGATCGCCCAAGACCTCTTGTTGAAGTAATCTTCGTATACTTTGAGCACTTGACATTGTTGTTGCCTTAAGCAAGGCGGTTTTTAGCTTGGTGTACGGATTCTCGGGGACGGGGTTTACAATCTCATCGTTCACCAAATCGCCAATGTCCATTGGAATGCTGTCCATTAAATATTGAAACATTGTCTTCTCGTTTGTTATTTGTGGGTGGTGTAATGCAAACCTGTTCTCTACCATTTTTATCCATCGTTCGGTTCTACCGTGCATGAACGGTGGCAGAGTGACAGCGGTGATGTGAACGGGGATTTACGTGTTTGCCAAATCCGTCATATCGTTGTTCGCTCCATTAACCATTTTCCTTATTATCTTTAAAAGTCGGGGTCACCAGTTGTAGCGCTGTGGTTAGCGGTTGCTACTAAATATTTATAATGGCTGAATGGTTATCGTTGCCTTTGTCGTTCGGTCGTTGCTGGATCGTCGTTCGATTGCTCGCTCGCTTGTTGTCGCTTGTTGGTCGAATTCTTCTGCTGCTGCTGCTTGCTTCTAACTGAATGGATCTGTTGTGTGTTGCTCTTTATATAAAGTATAAAGTATTTGTGAGTTGGTATCGATATTATCATATTGTTTGGTTGGTATTAGTAGTTGGTATTACTGTGACATTAATACCGGTCGCTACAAACTTGCAAACTTTTTGTTCTAATAAGCTTAGAAAATTGTGATTTTTCTAATAGTGCATAGGAAAAAGTTCAAATCGTAGGGTAAATTAACTGCCAGTAACCCAATTATCATTATCGACAACAAAATAAACGTGTTATTTATAATCTAGTTGGTCGCAAGTACTTTATTTTTTAAATTAACGCATTTACTCTTAATTTGTGGATATTCAATTAGACCATATTTTCAAAATGGATTAATTTTACAGCCTACACAATTTTCTATAATTTTTTTGTAATGTATAAACGAAGCAATTTTTAAAATAAATTTTTAAAGTAATTGTTTAATAATTTAAAAGTGTATTTATGTTTTGTAAATTAAAATAGTTATATATTTAATATGAAATTAAAATATAAAATTAACGGTCTAAAAAATACAAAACAATTCATATTAATAAAAATTATTGATTGAGTTGAGGTGAAATAAACAATATTTTTAATTGTAGACGCATTGCTAATATGGAGTGGCCAATTGGGCGTGGGAATAATTAACAATTATAATTATCTTAACTGATGGTTAGTCAAGATTGAAAAACCATCTTATGGGTATTTATTAGACTTTGCCCACGCTTACTGATAGTTATTCTACATTGTAAGGATAAGTTTTGTGAAAAAAGTATCTCCTTTTAGTACATTTAGTGATTGAGGCATTGTTTTAAAATTGGAATTAAAAATAGAATTGGAAATAGAAAAAAAATGGAATTAAAATAATTCCAAAAAATTTGCAGTTTCAAAATTAATTTGTATTTAATTCGTTATTTAATTTTTAAATGTGATCATGCAAATTAATACTTACTGTATTTGCAATCTGTTCGCTTATTACAAAATACAGCGCAAATCCGAAAAATTGTCCATAAAATACAGTGGTGTAATATAAGCCAACATTGTCGCAGTTTTCAAAAACATACAAAAGCATATAAGTAGTCAGTACCATTCCGATAGTCATAATAATAAACCACGGTAAAAGACACACTTGTATATAAGCACCATTTTCACGGTAATTACGCTCTATGGCTAAATATGTCTTGATTAAACGTTCGAGATCGGATTGAAAATAGTTTTCGTTATCTGTGATTTCAAATATTTTATTAACTGAATATCCATCAGTTTTATTTATCAGCCTTACTTTTGTAATTTCTAGAGACTTTTTGAATAAAAAATAATAAAGTATCATTGTAACTAAAATAAGATTTGCCGAGGAATATGGAATCAAAACTATAAAAGTTCGATTAATAACTTTCATTAGAAAATACTGGAACTTATAAACCTCGGTGTCGTTAATCGTTAAAATGGTGAGGTTACAAATCACTGTAATTAATACAAAATAAAAAAAATAACCCCACTTTTTACAGTTGTTAATAAATTTAATAGTAATGAAACAAATTTCTGATTTTTCTATTATTTTAGAAATTCCTCGTAAGTTGGTCAGTAATACTCTTGTTGTTAAGTGTATATGTATGCTACATGATATAGATCCTAGAGACACTATAACTTCAAAAATCTTAAGCGAAGCTAATGAGTGAGATTGAAGCTGGTCTGAGAATAAACCGCACAAGCTCTGATAAAAATGTATGCATTGAAAGACTGTCAGAATACTCAATATTAGTTTAAATTTTAGGGAAAAGTTAAAAACGATCGAGTAAGGCTTATTGTTTTTGTGCACACACTGAACGTTTATAGTAGGATAGCTAAATTTTAAAAATGGTTTAAAAACACACCCCGTACAATTAATCATTTTTAAGCGTTAGAACTAAGTATAGACAATTACAAATAAATACTAACTAAAATATATCTCTTTGTATACAGCAATAACTTAATTTGGTTAATATTAAGTGAATTAATATTGTGACAAAATTACTACTATATTTTGATAATAACGCCGAAATGTACACAATGTCTAAGTAAATGAAGATTATTGATTTTTTCGTTTTAATGCTTACTGTATTTCACTAATTTATTAAAAAAAAAAATAAAAAAAAAGATAGGACTGCCGATCTTGACTTGGTTTTTAATTTAATCAATCAAAGTAAAATTCTGTCATAGATAGAGTCGAGAGTTTTTAGAAGAATTTTGAATTAAAATATGTCTTGCATATTTCTTCAAACTGCTTTAGGTCAAAAATAGAAAAAAATTTATATTGAATTAAGTGGCAGTTTTCGATAAAAGAAGTTAGTCAAATTTGTATTAATATACAATTTACTCTTTCGGTAGAATTGTATTGCGGATGGTATATTTTATTTTATAATAGTATATTTTTATAATTAAGCTTAATTTCATTTTTGTAAGTTATGTAATGTTGCACGTTTATTATTTTGGCGTGGCTATAGAATAGAGGTTACGTAAGAAGCTTTATAAAATAAATACATCAAAATGTCATTAACATTTTGACCACGGGCAGTTTAGTTCCTAATCTTTTATTTTGTCTGTTTTAGTTTGCTTTGAAATGTTGCCGAAAAAACCAAATATTAGTCGTTCTTCTACGTTTGTCAAAAAACCAAGTCTTTGTAGGGAAATTTTGATATCTCTATGATTATTCAGCCGATTCTCACGTTTCTATTGGAACCATGACTTCCAGCTGTAACCACTGTCATGCATTAAAATTATTAGATCATTATCATAATATTTGGTTATCCAATCGGTACAGATGGATGAATGAATGATGGATAAGGAAATTTATCATATTACAAGCACAAAAGAAACATATTTTTTAATAAAATTAATTTTTAGAATTTTATGTAAGTTATGAATTAAATTATTTTTCAATTTCATCTAACATGTAAAAATTAATTATATTAAAAAATATTATCACATGTTAATAACATTTACCATTTTATCAAAAGAAACATATGTAGTTAAAACAAGAGGAATTAAATTAAAGAGGAATGAAAACTAGCAAAAGAAAACATGATCGAAAATTACCAATATAGTTTCACAAGAGGAAAGTCAACAATCGATGAGCTACATATTAAGCAAATAGAAGAGAGAGAATGGAAGAATGAAGAGAATGGAAAATAACACCTAAGCTGATAAAGCTGATTGAAATGACGCTTGAGCAGACAACGGCCACAGTGAGATCAGCAGAGGAAGAGACAGATTGTTTCGGGATGAAACTGCATAGTACGGCAAAGCGATGTAATGTCTGTAGATCTGTTTAACATAGCGTTAGATAAATTAATCAGAAGTACTCAGTGCAGCGGCACAGTAATAAATGTGGAAAATGAGTTTAATCATAAACTGTGAAAAGACAAAATATATGACATGCAAGCAAAAATCAAAAGACATGCTGGAAATAGGGCTTACTATACAAATACGCTGAAAAATAATAGGGTATAAAAAAACAACGAAGATTAGGATATATAAAACATTAATGAAACCTGTAGAAGGAGAAGATTCTTCTAAAGATGGAGAATTTCGTTTAAGAATGAACAATAAAATAGCAACAAAGCAAACGGTAAAGACATTGTCAAGTTCATGAAATCCCAGAGAATAAAATGGCCGAATAAATAAAAATAGAATAAATAAAATAAAAATAAAATAGGAGAATAATAAAATAGGTATAGAAGAGTAGAAACGGCTGGTCAATAATAGAAAAAATGAAGAAACATAATCAATAAAGCAAGAACACATCGCAATCTTTAGGAGAAGCAGTACAATAACAATTTTGAATTTGTAAGAGAACTAATTTCTCTCTAGAAATGAATTCTGTAAGTCTCAAAAAACAACTTCAGTCCATAAAGGAATTTAATATAACATTTAAATTAAAATCAACAGTCTAACGAATATAAAACAATTAAAATTAATAAAAATTATTGATTAAGTAAAGGTCAAACAAATATTACTTTTAATTTTAGACCCAATGCCAATTTAATTAAATTTACCTAACCTAACCCTAACTAAATTTTAGGGTGGATCCGAGATTTACCGTGGTTGCGTTTGTTAACAGACTCCTGTACACCCTTAGTTCCTTCGGACGCTTCGGATTGTTTTGATAAACGTTAAACTCATTAAAAAATTTCACCGAGCCCGACAGAACTTGAAAATAACAGATCTACAAAGACACAGATCATTGTTTTTAAATTTAATTTAGCTAAAATTAACGAATTCCTATTTTCAAATAAATTTATAGCATGATGTTAACAGTACGGATGTTATATACAACTGGCGATAGCCCCATATTTACGTAAAACACACGCACCGCCTACAGAATGAGCCTTTTATGAGTTTCTATGCAAATATCGAAACTTTAAAATTCACTATTTCCTAAATTATTCGACTTAATTATGAACTTCTTTCTTAGTTTATTCGCTTCATTTTAATGCTATCTATCAAATGCCGCAAGAACTTTTTGTATTTATAATATCTTTGGGTAGCATTTTGGCATCTTTAAACTTAATTACCATCTTATTGGTATTTATTAGACTTCGCCTACTCTTATCGATTATTATTCTACATTGTAAGGATAGATGTGTTATTTAATTTTTAATTGTGATAATGCAAATTAATACTTACTGTATTTGAAATCTGTTCGCTTATTACAAAATACAGCGCAAATCCAATAATATGTCCATAAAATACAGTGGTGTAATATAAGCCAACATTGTCGCAGTTTTCATAAACATATAAAAGCATATAAGTAGTCAGTACCATTCCGATAGTCATAATAATAAACCATGGTAAAAGACACACTTGTATATAATCACCATTTTCACGGTAATTACGCTCTATGGCTAAATATGTCTTGATTAAACGTAAGAGATCGGTTTGAAAATAGTTTTCGTTATCTGCGGTTTCAAATATTTTATTACCATCAATTTTATTTAGAAGCCTTAGCTTTATGCTTTTTAGAGACTTTTTGAAGAAAAGGTAATAAAATATGATTGTAACTAAAATAAAGTTTGCCGAGGTATATGGAACCAAAACTATAAAAGTTCGATTAATAACTTTCAATAGAAAATACTGGAACTTATAAACCTCGGTGTCGTTAATTGTTAAAATGGTTAGGTTACATATCACTGTAATCAATACGAAACCAAAAATATATCCCCACTTTTTATAATTATTGATTAATTTAATGGTTATGAAGCACGTGTCTGAATTTTCAATAATTTTAGCAATTCCTCGTAAGTCGGTCAATAATACCTTTGTTGTTAAGTTTAAATGTATGCTACATATAATAGAATCTAGAGACACTATAACTTCAAAAATCTTAAGCGAAGCTAATGAATGAGTTTGAAGCTGGTTTGAGAATAAACCACACAAGCTCTGATAAAAATGTATGCATTGAAAGACTGTTAGAATATTCAATATTATTTTAAATTTCAGAGAAAAGTCAAAAATTGACAAATAAGGCCTATTGTTTTTGTGTGTACACTGCACGTTTATAGCGGGATAGCCAAATTTAAAAAATGGTTTAAAAACACACCCCGTACAATTAATCATTTTTAAGCATTAGAACTAAGTACAAACACTTACAAATAAATACTAAATAAAATATATCTTTTTATAGCTTAATTTGGTTATTATTAAGTGAATTAATATTATGACAAAATTAGTGGGTACTATATACTATGATAATGAAGACAAAATGTAAACAATCCTTAAGTAAATGTTGACTATTGATTTTGTTCGTTTTAATATTCTAAGTATTTCTCTAAATCAATTGAAATGAAATAGTAAAATAGTAATGAAATAAAAAAAAAATTTTACTGCCAATATAATATCTCGCATTGATTTTTGATTTAATAAATCAAAATGAAATGCTATCATAGATAAAAGCGTGCAGTTTTAACAGAATTACAAAGTTTTGTCGATGTTATTGTGTAAATTACTTTATGTAAAAATTTAAATTGGATTTGGTGGTGGTTTTCAGTAAAAGAATGCAGTCAAATTTGTATTAATACCCTATTTACTCTTTCGGTACAATTATATTGCGGATGGTAGTTTGTTATAATAGTTTGTTTTTATAGCTGTTAATTATTTTTTACATTCACGGGATTGAAATTAGTATTTGTTATCAGTAATAACAGAATAATCAATAGATAAGTGGTTTAAGTAGTGTAACTCGATATTAATCATCAAATTTTTAGCATAAACCAAAAAATGCACAAAACACTTTTTCGAAAACTAAAATGTTTAAGTTATCACAATATATAAATACATAGTTCAAATAAATATAAAAAAATAAATAAATAAAATAAATAAATAAATAAAAAAAAATAAACAAATAAATACATAGTTATAAATACATAGTAGTTATAGTAGTTATACATAGTATAAATCCTAGTTGATCGCCTGATGATGCCATAGTATGGTGAAAACGTTTGCGATAATACAGTGTATTTATATATTGTGATAACTTAAACATTTTAGTTTTCGAAAAAGTGTTTTGTGCATTTTTTGGTTTATGCTAAAAATTTGATATGAGTAATAACAGAATTTGAAAAACTAGATATTATTTTTGAAATATATACATTTTAAACATTTCAAATATCTACAACATAATCTATTGTTCCTAATAAAGGTATATCGATATGTTGTAGTGGTATTCTTGCAAAATCTGCGCAGAACCCCTTACTATCTTAAAAGATTTCACGTCGGCTAGCTTTTTCTCGATAGAGCAATAAGGCCATAGAACATATACATAGTAGAAGGAAACCTCGCATACGTTAATTCATCACAACACGGCCCTCCTGAGGCCGTAGGGCACAACTAAAATTTTTGCGCGGCGTTTGAATAGCTCTTTATAATTTCATAATTTTATTACAAGATTTAAAATTTCAAATTCTTAAAAAATGTATTTATAAATTTTCTATAACAGGTAATTATAAAAAATATATAAATAAATTTCTTGAAAATTTAAAATAATTATCTACTAAATTTGACAACAGGGGTTGGTTATCAATAAAAATTCAGTCAAATTAAAAATGTATATGAAATATATTAAACACAAGTTAATACAGAAATTTATAAAAAAACAACAAACGGCAAATAATTTTTAAAAAACAGTAACAATATAATATACAAAATACAATAATATTAAATAAGTATTAAAACGAACAAGTTATATAAACATAAACAACAAAATAAATTTTCCCTTCACGTACATATCCTTCGCGTATGAAAACACAAACCAAAAATGGAAAATATAACTGTATAACCTAAAAATAATAATATAGTGAAAAATAAAGGAAGATAACACTGAAAGTCACTAGAAATCACTAAGGATCCCACCAACCTTGATGCTTTTTGGCGAGTGTAACCGAAGAATTACGATGAGGCACCCGATGATCGTGTTGCCGTAATTTCGTATCTCAGCTTCAGCCCCATAATAAGATCTCAAAAGCGAGTTCTTATGACAAGTCCTTTGTCGAATTAAATGAAATAATGCTATTTGTTAGGCAAACTGAATACTATTTATTTTAAAAATTGAAATTTTGGACGGTGACTATCTCACCTTTTGCAGTTTTAAATATGAGGTGTAACATATAAACCTGTAAATTTGGATGCACATTTACTGTCATCAACCGCATTAGCTAGCATCTAATTTTATTTGTTTTTATGGTGTTTATGTGTGTCATAAATTTGTATTGAATAATTAATATTTAATAAAAATAAAATGCACTTTGAAATATTATTATTGTTTTTATCAAATACTTGCCGAAACGCTACTGGTCTTGTTCACTACTGGTAGCGGTTGATGCATTTGCCATCCATTCGTGTCATCCAACAACAGCTGTTGTTGTTTGTTAGAATAATTTTATTTTTCATTCAATTCCTTAACAAATTCGCTCTTCGTGTTCTACACAAAAATTCCAGCGTGTTGTGATAATTTACACAAAATAATTCTTCCTGCTTCGGTAAGTAATATCGATTTGTAATATTGAAATCTTGACGTCCCAAAATGGCGTCGTATCGATTTTTAATCTTCAAATTTTTATTTTCAGGTGATATCGCAAATATTAGGTTTTCCTCGATGTTACGAAGAAAAACTCCGCTCCAAAAATCTCACTTTTTACAATCTGGTGAAAAATTCACGCACAAAAACTAATCGCTCATGATAAAACGCAAAATCAGGACTCAATCAAACGACCCTCCGTTTGCGGAGTCCAGCACTCGTCCCCGCAAAGCCACCCTTCAAAAACCTGCCTTAACTTGACAAAAGGAAATTCCAAAACGCACTTTGTAGTTTATACTGTGCCGAACAATTTAATTTGTCTTTTTCAAACCACCGCACTTCTTATAATTTGCCGTGTTCAAGTAAATGTGTAAGCGTGTATAACATGAAATTTTACTGCTTTTTCAAACTTTCAATATGTGCTACTTTTAAATATAACGGCTATTTTTAAATGTTAAAATTTTGACAATCGAGCTTGTCACAAAAATCACACCACAATATATCTGAGGTGCTGAGAGTTTTACTTTCTTTATTTGAAAAATCAACAAAATCCGCAACTGATCAAATTCGGGGTTTGTGAGGTTGTCTATTTAAAAGAACGCATAGTCATCCTACAACGTTGTTGGATTTTTTAAATTTTACTATGAATTTTTACAAATATCTCATTGTTGGTCAGATAGTTCAAGTGCGTGCGTCATTGCACACAACCTGCTTAACCGTAGTGACAAACTAATATTATATGAAGATTATTATTTGCCGATATCGTAGATATTGTAATATCTATTTAACAATTAATTAACAACTTATTATTTCATTCCTACAATTGGAGCTTGGCTGGAATTGAAGTAGCTAAATATTAAACATCTTACAATTACAGGTTAGGTACGGTTTCCCCTTCCAAATTCCATCACTAAAACAAATAGATTCTTACAACGTCTCTTTTATATTTACTTTCTAGACTATCACTTATTCCAAGGATCTCCCCCTGCTGCTACCCGTTCCATTCATATTTTTTTCCAGATGACACACGTACTGACCGGCGAACGACGTTAAAATGACAACGCCCAGGACCATTTTAACAAGTTTTTTAGCAAAACAAATCAGACAAAAATCTATTTAAATTTACTCTAATTTCACTTTCTTTCAATTGTAATTTCTACTTGTACTTCTTTTATATTTTATTTTAATTTTTATTTTGTCACTTACTTTCACTTCACTTTCTACACTTCTACACATTACACTTCACTTCTAGTTCCATCTCATTTTTATTATTTTTAATTTCTATTTGTATTCCATTGAACAGAAAAACATGCGACAAGACTCAAGGCTACTCCTGGGTTAAATAATCCCTTTAAAATTACTTAATGCCACGTTTATTTAAACACCAGATGAAGGAGTTTCAAAGAAACTTCGCTGCCACGCACTCTAATTTACCATTTTATGATTCTGCTTCAAGCTTCGGGCTTGGTATAGGTTTGATACAGTCAAAGAATATTTTATGCTGGGGATGAAAACGAAAAGTGACTTAGTTAAACAAATAGAAAAAAGAATTTTAACAAAGAAAATTGAACCAATTGAATTGAATTGAATTGAATTGAATTGAATTTTGGGTCCTACTAGTAAGACTATAGAAACATTTTGTTTATAGCTTGCGGTTATAATAAAAATGTACTAATTAACGTTTAAATAGTTAAATACGTTATTTGGGTTGTCTAACCTACAGACAACAACTTTACGTGTATGTTTTTATATTTTAATCGTAGTGTGAATGATTTGCCTTTTTAACGATAATGAAAGTCATTCTGATATTTCTGATTTATGTGTTTTAATTTTAAAATCATCCATCCACCATTTAGATTTAAGTCTATTATTCACGAGGTGAACCAAAATTATTATCAGTGCTCAATTATTTTAATGTAACAATACTTTCTTTGTATAGTTTCGTATAGTATAGCTTAACGTTTAGTTTCATGCCCAATTATTTGCTTTCGATCTGCCGTTTATTACTATACTTATTCGGTACTTATTCGGACCGGACCCAACTTAAGGTAAGATTTGTAGCAACTTTAGTCCGAATGGCGCCCATTATTTTGACTACTCCTGGATTTCATTTAGGTCTTTCAATTCAACTTGGACTCAGAATTTTCTTGTATTTAGCGACCTACGACCTCGCTCCGACCAGAGCTGGCGGCAATTCTGTTCCTCCAAGCAGTTTTAAGGCATTTCCTTCTTCTATCCTATCGGCCAATTTGGCCCGTTACAAAATTATACTATCAATCGGGTGAAAATTTATGAAGTCAAATTAGTAACTTTTATGATCGATAGAATACTTAACACAATTTTTTAAGATCAGGCGAGAACTCAACACTGCAAGCTTTCGCTGAAATTGCCCTAACTACAAGACATGGAAGACTATAGAAGAAAGTACTCTCTACAAAACAATATCATCAAGTAGACTGTCTTGCATAAGTCAAAAGCTTATTGAGTGGACACGTTAAGCTTGATTTATAGTTTGACGGACTGTAAACGTAAACGCACTGCAAAAAGATCAACTATACTATTTAAGTGTAGTTGTTTATAAATAAACGCAAGCGCATGCCAAAACGTAAGCGAAACAGACTTTCAATGTCAGAGTTCACCAATTTTCATCTCTTGCAGTGCGTTTCTTACGTCCGACCAATCAAAAGAAAGAATTCTGAGTGAAACTGTCTGTTGTCATTTATTTAACTTTTAATTATTTAAAAATTATTTAAATTTGAATTTATAATTATACAGGAGGCACAATTTGTGTATAAATAAATAAAATAAATAAGTTTGTAGTTGGTAAACAATAAGCATGATTCAAGCAATGCATGAATATTTAGAATATTTTAATTCAGTCTACCCTTGCGCAAAAATTCCGTTACGTCTATTTATAAATTGAATGATATTTTACAGTACGTTTATTACGCATGCAGTGCGTCTACGTTTACAGTCCGTCAAACTATAAATCCAGCTTTAATGATGTTACATTGTTCAAAATAAAAATTCAAGTTTTGTAGAATTTGGAAGGAGAAAATATAAAATACTAAAAGGAAACTAGGTACTAAGTGCAAGCAAAGTAAAAGAAAGCAGAAAGTCAAAGGTAGAAAACATTTTAATTATACAATTAAAGAACCTAGTAACTCGAGTAACTAACAATTGCTTTAATGTTTTAAGTATTTACGTAAAAAAGCAAAAAATACTTTTGTATATCGAAAGAGTTATAAACACAAAAAAACTTTTTTTAAGATTACTTAAATATTAATTAATTAATATTTATTAAGGATTTAGTGGATATATGCCAAGATATAGTAACCTGTTCAAATTCGCATAGAGTGCCATATATAGTCTAAATAAAAATAATGTAAGTAACTCACCATGCGACTGATTTTTTCATAAAAAACCAACGTTGCTGCAACTTCAATAGTGGTAGCAAAAAATCTAAACTGGATCAAAAAACTGTTAAAATTGTCTAGATGAACTGCAGCTATACTGTAGTAAAAATTTAAAATCAAAATGACGACGTTGAAAATCCACATAATGATTGGACGAGGACTGACTGAAATAGCTAACTGTCTGTAATTGTAAATTATACATGTATAAAAAACTCTTATTTGTTTTAAGTTTTCTTCCAAGTTGGAAAAATTTGAAACTACATTTAGATTAGGGTTGTTTGCAATTAATTTTTTTTTATTGAATAGTCGGCGATTTAATAAGTATTTAATTTTACGATTGCATTTAGTGAATAAATTTTTGTACAAGTAACTCAGAAAAGTGTATTGAATCAAGTCCAGCGTCATAATATGGGACACTATAAACATAATTAGGAATTTCAGAATGTACACGTATGCAGAAGAATAATTGGGCACTTTGAGGTGATGAGTAGCAAAATATAGATCGTTTACAAGTCCCGAGCAAATTAATATATAAATGATTTTCAACATTCGCTTTGTTAAATTTTTGGGTATGAGATAATGGAAACCGAATAAAGTATGATTTTCAACGATTGATGCGAAACCGTTTAAGTGTGCTAGCGTTGCTTCATAACGAAATAAAGCACAATACGAACTCAAAACGACCATAAAGCAGTACAAAAATTCGAGTAAAGTGAAAAAGAACTGTTGAGAATGCGTTCCATAATTTAAGAGTAACCGAAAGCAATAAACGCAATTAAATAGTGGCAAACTGCTAAAAATTAATGAAGCTGATATATAGAAATGAGATTTTGAAAATATTCTATCTTGCGAAACGTTCTCTAAATGTTTACAATTAACACTATAAGGCGATACGCCACACCAAGAACCCATAAACACCAAGGGTCGTAATATACATCCAATACAATTACTGTAAACATTTTGAAAGAGAAACTTCATAATTTTTAAATTTGAGTTGTATAGCAACAAACGCGACACTTAATAAGTCATCATTAACAAAACTATTGCTAAGAGCTTATTTAAACGTAATGTTCGTGTTAAGTGGCACGCAAACAAAGCTTTATCAGGATAACGATAAAATTATTTAAGATGTCCCCAACTAGCAATACACGAATATTAATGGAAAGGAATTACCAAATCGATAAATAGAATTATATTTTATTAACAGAATTATTATTCAAACGATCTCGTCATAGGTTAGGCGGTTAATTAACTGCTATACCAAGTCCGGCTCATGTCAAACCTGGGCATAGTAAAAGTATTTAATCTAATGTAGAGTTAAAATAATAAAACCTAACAAAATGTTAAAATAATAAATTTTAACTGTTAAGTAAATAATTACATACTACTAAATACCACATAAATACTTAAAAAATTCTGAAAACTTTTGTAAGTTATTTTCTATTTTAATGTAGAGTTGCTAATATGTATTTTTCGGAGCTAGCGTACTTTTTGTGTATTGTCTATGGTGTATTGGCGAACCCCTTTGCTACGTTTGACTTGTAGGCCAATTCCACAAGCTCATCACAAAAAGTCGAACATTGGGTCCTAATGAAACAATTTTTATTTTTCCTTTTTAGTGTTTGAGTGTAATTTTGTATAAATGTTTAAAAAATCAGCTGGTAAAAATGTTTTAGCACATATCGATAATATTTATGTATATGTTTAAATAACATAATTATGAATTTTTTCATGAGAAAGCTATGCCATATTAATTTCTTATTTGCATTACAATAATTATTTGTAGACATAATAATTATCTGATCGTGTAGACACTTAATTTGAGTACTTAATAATTTATATAACATGAATACCACACCTAGGAGTATATTGTCCGTTGATAATCAATTGATCATTCAGTGTTTAAATAATGTTATATTAGGTAAGTCAACAATTTTTCATTGTTGAAAGTTCTTAAATTTTCAATGAAACATAAAAGTCGCATTTCGATAAGAAATGTAAATTTACCTTTGCATACATCGAATTTAACAGAGC